>OY770120.1:10972295-13684795 GCA_963669365.1 Verbascum thapsus | reverse complement strand
CCTGAACCCTGAACCCTGAACCCTAAACCCTAAACCCTGAACCCTAAACTCTGAACCCTGAACCCTGAACCCTGAACCCTGAACCCTGAACCCTGAACCCTGAACCCTGAACCCTGAACCCTGAACCCTAAACCCTGAACCCTGAACCCTGAACCCTGAACCCTGAACCCTGAACCCTAAACCCTAAACCCTAAACCCTAAACCCTAAACCCTAAACCCTAAACCCTAAACCCTAAACCCTAAACCCTAAACCCTAAACCCTAAACCCTAAACCCTAAACCCTAAACCCTAAACCCTAAACCCTAAACCCTAAACCCTAAACCCTAAACCCTAAACCCTAAACCCTAAACCCTAAACCCTAAACCCTAAACCCTAAACCCTAAACCCTAAACCCTAAACCCTAAACCCTAAACCCTAAACCCTAAACCCTAAACCCTAAACCCTGAACCCTGAACCCTGAACCCTAAACCCTAAACCCTAAACCCTAAACCCTAAACCCTGAACCCTAAACCCTGAACCCTGAACCCTAAACCCTAAACCCTAAACCCTAAACCCTAAACCCTAAACCCTAAACCCTAAACCCTAAACCCTAAACCCTAAACCCTAAACCCTAAACCCTAAACCCTAAACCCTAAACCCTAAACCCTGAACCCTAAACCCTAAACCCTAAACCCTAAACCCTAAACCCTAAACCCTAAACCCTGAACCCTGAACCCTAAACCCTAAACCCTAAACCCTAAACCCTGAACCCTGAACCCTGAACCCTAAACCCTAAACCCTAAACCCTGAACCCTGAACCCTAAACCCTGAACCCTGAACCCTGAACCCTGAACCCTAAACCCTGAACCCTGAACCCTAAACCCTGAACCCTGAACCCTGAACCCTGAACCCTGAACCCTGAACCCTAAACCCTAAACCCTAAACCCTAAACCCTGAACCCTAAACCCTGAACCCTGAACCCTAAACCCTAAACCCTTAAACCCTAAACCCTGAACCCTAAACCCTAAACCCTGAACCCTAAACCCTAAACCCTAAACCCTAAACCCTAAACCCTGAACCCTAAACCCTGAACCCTAAACCCTAAACCCTAAACCCTGAACACTAAACCCTGAACACTAAACCCTAAACCCTAAACCCTAAACCCTAAACCCTAAACCCTAAACCCTAAACCCTAAACCCTAAACCCTAAACCCTAAACCCTAAACCCTAAACCCTAAACCCTAAACCCTAAACCCTAAACCCTAAACCCTAAACCCTAAACCCTAAACCCTAAACCCTAAACCCTAAACCCTAAACCCTAAACCCTAAACCCTAAACCCTAAACCCTAAACCCTAAACCCTAAACCCTAAACCCTAAACCCTAAACCCTAAACCCTAAACCCTAAACCCTAAACCCTAAACCCTAAACCCTAAACCCTAAACCCTAAACCCTAAACCCTAAACCCTAAACCCTAAACCCTAAACCCTAAACCCTAAACCCTAAACCCTAAACCCTAAACCCTAAACCCTAAACCCTAAACCCTAAACCCTAAACCCTAAACCCTAAACCCTAAACCCTAAACCCTAAACCCTAAACCCTAAACCCTAAACCCTAAACCCTAAACCCTAAACCCTAAACCCTAAACCCTAAACCCTAAACCCTGAACCCTAAACCCTGAACCCTGAACCCTGAACCCTAAACCCTAAACCCTGAACCCTGAACCCTAAACCCTGAACCCTAAACCCTAAACCCTGAACCCTAAACCCTAAACCCTGAACCCTGAACCCTGAACCCTGAACCCTAAACCCTGAACCCTGAACCCTGAACCCTGAACCCTGAACCCTAAACCCTGAACCCTAAACCCTAAACCCTGAACCCTAAACCCTAAACCCTAAACCCTAAACCCTGAACCCTGAACCCTGAACCCTGAACCCTGAACCCTGAACCCTGAACCCTAAACCCTGAACCCTGAACCCTGAACCCTGAACCCTGAACCCTAAACCCTGAACCCTGAACCCTAAACCCTGAACCCTGAACCCTGAACCCTGAACCCTAAACCCTAAACCCTAAACCCTGAACCCTAAACCCTAAACCCTAAACCCTAAACCCTAAACCCTGAACCCTGAACCCTGAACCCTAAACCCTAAACCCTAAACCCTGAACCCTGAACCCTGAACCCTGAACCCTGAACCCTGAACCCTAAACCCTGAACCCTAAACCCTGAACCCTGAACCCTGAACCCTAAACCCTGAACCCTGAACCCTGAACCCTGAACCCTGAACCCTAAACCCTGAACCCTGAACCCTGAACCCTGAACCCTGAACCCTAAACCCTGAACCCTGAACCCTGAACCCTGAACCCTGAACCCTAAACCCTGAACCCTGAACCCTAAACCCTGAACCCTAAACCCTAAACCCTAAACCCTAAACCCTAAACCCTAAACCCTAAACCCTAAACCCTAAACCCTAAACCCTAAACCCTAAACCCTAAACCCTAAACCCTAAACCCTAAACCCTAAACCCTAAACCCTAAACCCTAAACCTTAAACCCTAAACCCTAAACCCTAAACCCTAAACCCTAAACCCTAAACCCTAAACCCTAAACCCTAAACCCTAAACCCTAAACCCTAAACCCTAAACCCTAAACCCTAAACCCTAAACCCTAAACCCTAAATCCTAAACCCTAAACCCTAAACCCTAAACCCTAAACCCTAAACCCTAAAACCCTAAACCCTAAACCCTAAACCCTAAACCCTAAACCCTAAACCCTAAACCCTAAAGTTATGGCCTTCCAAAGTTTCACTCCACAAAAAACACAATCTCGTGGCCAGGGCTTTGGGGACGTCGTCCATCTCCCCTGTTAATGCCAAGATCTACTATGAGGTATGGTTGCGTAGATCTCGAAAAGTTATACGAAATCAAAAAAAAATTCATCCAAAACGGACAACTCTACACAATGTTATGGCCCTCCAAAGTTTCACACCATAAAAAACACAATCTCGTGGCCAGGGCTTCGGGGACGCCGTCCATCTCTCCTGTTAATGCCAAGATCTACTATGAGGTATGGTTGCGTAGATCTCGAAACGTTATATGAAATCAAAAAAAAGTTCATCCAAAACGGACAACTCTACACCAAGTTATGACCTTCCAAAGTTTCACCCCACAAAAACACAATCTCTTGGCCAGGGCTTCGGGGACGTCGTCCATCTCCCATGTTAATGCCAAGATCTACTATGAGGTATGGTTGCGTAGATCTCGAAAAGTTATACGCAATCAAAAAAAAGTTCATCCAAAACGGACAACTCTACACCAAGTTATGGCCTTCCAAAGTTTCACCCCACAAAAAACACAATCTTATGGCCAGGACTTTGGGGACATCGTCCATCTTCCCTGTTAATGCCATAATCTACTATGAGGTATGGTTGCGTAGATCTCGAAAAGTTATACGAAATCAAAAAAAAGTTCATACAAAACGGACTACTCTACACAAAGTTATGGCCTTCCAAAGTTTCACCCCACAAAAAACACAATCTTATGGCCAGGGCTTCGGGGACGTCGTCCATCTTCTCTGTTAATGCCATGATCTACTATGAGGTATGGTTGCGTACATCTCAAAAAGTTATACGAAATTAAAAAAAAGTTCATCCAAAACGGACTACTCTACACAAAGTTATGGCCTTACAAAGTTTCACCCAACAAAAAATACAATCTTATGTTCAGGGCTTCGGGGACGTCGTCCATCTTCCCTGTTAATGCCATGATCTGCTATGAGGTATGGTTGCGTAGATCTCGAAAAGTTATACGAAATCAAAAAAAGGTTCATCCAAAACGGACTACTCTACACAAAGTTATGGCCTTCCAAAGTTTCACCCCACAAAAAACATAATCTTATGGCCAGGGCTTCGGGGACGTCGTCCATCTTCCCTGTTAATGCCATGATCTACTATGAGGTATAGTTGCGTAGATCTCGAAAAGTTATACGAAATCAAAAAAAGGTTCATCCAAAACGGACTACTCTACACAAAGTTATGGCCTTCCAAAGTTTCACCCCACAAAAAACACAATCTTATGGCCAGGGCTTCGGGGACGTCGTCCATCTTCCCTGTTAATGCCTTGATCTACTATGAGGTATGGTTGCGTAGATCTCGAAAAGTTATACGAAATCAAAAAAAAGTTCATCCAAAACGGACTACTCTACACAAAGTTATGGCCTTCCAAAGTTTCACCCTACAAAAAACACAATTTTATGGCCAGGGCTTCGGGGACGTCGTCCATCTTCCCTGTTAATGCCATGATCTACTATGAGGTATAGTTGCGTAGATCTCGAAAAGTTATACGAAATCAAAAAAAGTTCATCCAAAACGGACTACTCTACACAAAGTTATGGCCTTCCAAAGTTTCACCCCACAAAAAACACAATCTTATGGCCAGGGCTTCGGGGACGTCGTCCATCTTCCCTGTTAATGCCATGATCTACTATGAGGTATGGTTGCGTAGATCTCGAAAATTTATACGAAATCAAAAAAAAGTTCATCCAAAACGGACTACTCTACACAAAGTTATGGCCTTCCAAAGTTTCACCCCACAAAAAACACAATCTTATGGCCAGGACTTCAGGGACGTCATCCATCTTCCCTGTTAATGCCATGATCTACTATGAGGTATGGTTGCGTAGATCTCGAAAAGTTATACGAAATCAAAATAAAGTTCATCAAAAACGGACTACTCTACACAAAGTTATGGCCTTTCAAAATTTTACCCCACAAAAAACATAATCTTATGGCCAGGGCTTCGGGGACGTCGTCCATCTTCCCTGTTAATGCCATGATCTACTATGAGGTATGGTTGCGTAGATCTCGAAAAGTTATACGAAATCAAAAAAAAGTTCATCCAAAACGGACTACTCTACACAAAGTTATGGCCTTCCAAAGTTTCACCCCACAAAAAACACAGTCTTATGGCCAGGGCTTCGGGGACGTCGTCCATCTTCCCTGTTAATGCCATGATCTACTATGAGGTATGGTTGCGTAGATCTCGAAAAGTTATACGAAATCAAAAAAAAGTTCATCCAAAACGGACTACTCTACACAAAGTTATGGCCTTCCAAAGTTTTACCCCACAAAAAAAACAATCTCGTGGTCAGGGCTTCGGCGACGTCGTCAATTTTCTCTGTTAATGCCATGATCTACTATGAGGTATGGTTGCGTAGATCTCGAAAAGTTATACGAAATCAAAAAAAAGTTTATCCAAAACGGACTACTCTACACAAAGTTATGGCCTTCCAAAATTTCATCCCACAAAAAACACAGTCTTATGACCAGGGCTTCGGCGACGTCGTCCATCTTCTCTGTTAATGTTATAATCTACTATGAGGTATGGTTGCGTTGAACTCGAAAAGTTATACGAAATCAAAAAAAAGTTCATCCAAAACGGATTACTCTACACAAAGTTATGGCCTTCCAAAGTTTCACCCCACAAAAAACACAATCTTATGGCCAGGGCTTCGGGGTCGTCGTCCATCTCTCCTGTTAATGCCAAGATCTACTATGAGGTATGGTTGCGTAGATCTCGAAAAGTTATACGAAATCAAAAAAAAGTTCATCCAAAACGGACAACTCTACACCAAGTTATGGCCTTCCAAAGTTTCACCCCACAAAAAACACAATCTCATGGCCAGGGCTTCGGGGACGTCGTCCATCTCCCATGTTAATGCCAAGATCTACTATGAGGTATGGTTGCGTAGATCTCGAAAAGTTATACGAAATCAAAAAAATGTTCATCCAAAACGGACAACTCTACACCAAGTTATGGTCTTCCAAAGTTTCATCCCACAAAAAACACAATCTCGTGGCCAGGGCTTCGGGGACGTCGTCTATCTTTCCTGTTAATGCCAAGATTTACTATGAGTTATGGTTGCGTAGATCTCGAAAAGTTATATGAAATCAAAACAAAGTTCATCCAAAACGGACAACTCTACACAAAGTTATGGCCTTCCAAAGTTTCACTCCACAAAAAACACAATCTCGTGGCCAGGGCTTTGGGGACGTCATCCATCTCCCCTGTTAATGCCAAGATCTATTATGAGGTATGGTTGCGTAGATCTCGAAAAGTTATACGAAATCAAAAAAAAATTCATCCAAAACGGACAACTCTACACAATGTTATGGCCCTCCAAAGTTTCACACCATAAAAAACACAATCTCATGGCCAGGGCTTCGGGGACGCCGTCCATCTCTCCTGTTAATGCCAAGATCTACTATGAGGTATGGTTGCGTAGATCTCGAAACGTTATATGAAATCAAAAAAAAGTTCATCCAAAACGGACAACTCTACACCAAGTTATGACCTTCCAAAGTTTCACCCCACAAAAACACAATCTCTTGGCCAGGGCTTCGGGGACGTCGTCCATCTCCCATGTTAATGCCAAGATCTACTATGAGGTATGGTTGCGTAGATCTCGAAAAGTTATACGCAATCAAAAAAAGTTCATCCAAAACGGACAACTCTACACCAAGTTATGGCCTTCCAAAGTTTCACCCCACAAAAAACACAATCTTATGGCCAGGACTTTGGGGACGTCGTCCATCTTCCCTGTTAATGCCATAATCTACTATGAGGTATGGTTGCGTAGATCTCGAAAAGTTATACGAAATCAAAAAAAAGTTCATACAAAACGGACTACTCTACACAAAGTTATGGCCTTCCAAAGTTTCACCCCACAAAAAACACAATCTTATGGCCAGGGCTTCGGGGACGTCGTCCATCTTCTCTGTTAATGCCATGATCTACTATGAGGTATGGTTGCGTACATCTCAAAAAGTTATACGAAATTAAAAAAAAGTTCATCCAAAACGGACTACTCTACACAAAGTTATGGCCTTCCAAAGTTTCACCCAACAAAAAATACAATCTTATGGTCAGGGCTTCGGGGACGTCGTCCATCTTCCCTGTTAATGCCATGATTTACTATGAGGTATGGTTGCGTAGATTTCAAAAAGTTATACGAAATCAAAAAAAGGTTCATCCAAAACGGACTACTCTACACAAAGTTATGGCCTTCCAAAGTTTCACCCCACAAAAAACATAATCTTATGGCCAGGGCTTCGGGGACGTCGTCCATCTTCCCTGTTAATGCCATGATCTACTATGAGGTATAGTTGCGTAGATCTCGAAAAGTTATACGAAATCAAAAAAAGGTTCATCCAAAACGGACTACTCTACACAAAGTTATGGCCTTCCAAAGTTTCACCCCACAAAAAACACAATCTTATGGCCAGGGCTTCGGGGACGTCTTCCATCTTCTCTGTTAATGCCATGATCTACTATGAGGTATGGTTGCGTAGATCTCGAAAAGTTATACGAAATCAAAAAAAAGTTCATCAAAAACGGACTACTCTACACAAAGTTATGGCCTTCCAAAGTTTCACCCTACAAAAAACACAATTTTATGGCCAGGGCTTCGGGGACGTCGTCCATCTTCCCTGTTAATGCCATGATCTACTATGAGGTATAGTTGCGTAGATCTCGAAAAGTTATACGAAATCAAAAAAAAGTTCATCCAAAACGGACTACTCTACACAAAGTTATGGCCTTCCAAAGTTTCACCCCACAAAAAACACAATCTTATGGCCAGGGCTTCGGGGACGTCGTCCATCTTCCCTGTTAATGCCATGATCTACTATGAGGTATGGTTGCGTAGATCTCAAAAATTTATACGAAATCAAAAAAAAGTTCATCCAAAACGGACTACTCTACACAAAGTTATGGCCTTCCAAAGTTTCACCCCACAAAAAACACAATCTTATGGCCAGGACTTCAGGGACGTCATCCATCTTCCCTGTTAATGCCATGATCTACTATGAGGTATGGTTGCGTAGATCTCGAAAAGTTATACGAAATCAAAAAAAAGTTCATCAAAAACGGACTACTCTACACAAAGTTATGGCCTTTCAAAGTTTTACCCCACAAAAAACATAATCTTATGGCCAGGGCTTCGGGGACGTCGTCCATCTTCCTTGTTAATGCCATGATCTACTATGAGGTATGGTTGCGTAGATCTCGAAAAGTTATACGAAATCAAAAAAAAGTTCATCCAAAACGGACTACTCTACACAAAGTTATGGCCTTCCAAAGTTTCACCCCACAAAAAACACAGTCTTATGGCCAGGGCTTCGGGGACGTCGTCCATCTTTCCTGTTAATGCCATGATCTACTATGAGATATGGTTGCGTAGATCTCAAAAAGTTATACGAAATCAAAAAAAAGTTCATCGAAAACGGACTACTCTACATAAAGTTATGGCCTTCCAAACTTTCACCCCACAAAAAACACAATCTTATGACCAGGGCTTCGGCGACGTCGTCCATCTTCCTTGTTAATGCCATGATCTACTATGAGGTATGGATGCGTAGATCTCGAAAAGTTATACGAAATCAAAAAAAAGTTTATCCAAAACGGACTACTCTACACAAAGTTATGGCCTTCCAAAGTTTCACCCTACAAAAAACACAGTCTTATGGCCAGGTCTTCGGCGAAGTCGTCCATCTTCTCTGTTAATGTTATAATCTACTATGAGGTATGGTTGCGTAGAACTCGAAAAGTTATACGAAATCAAAAAATAGTTCATCCAAAACGGACTACTCTACACAAAGTTATGGCCTTCCAAAGTTTCACCGCACAAAAAACACAATCTTATGGCCAGGGCTTCGGGGACGTCGTCCATCTTCCCTGTTAATGTCATGATCAACTATGAGGTATGGTTGCATAGATCTCGAAAAGTTATACGAAATCAAAAAAAAGTTCATACAAAACGGACTACTCTACACAAAGTTATGGCCTTCCAAAGTTTCACCCCACAAAAAACACAATCTCATGGCCAGGGCTTCGGGGACGTCGTCCATCTTCACAGTTAATGCCAAGATCTACTATGAGGTATGGTTACGTAGATCTCGAAAAGTTATACGAAATCAAAAAAAAATTCATCCAAAACGGACAACTCTACACAAAGTTATGGCCTTCCAAAGTTTCACCCCACAAAAAAAACAATCTCATGGCCAGGGCTTCGGGGACGTCGTCCATCTCTCCTGTTAATGCCAAGATCTATTATAAGTTATGGTTGCGTAGATCTCGAAAAGTTATACGAAATCAAAAAAAAGTTCATCCAAAACGGACAACTCTACACAAAGTTATGGCCCTCCAAAGTTTCACACCACAAAAAACACAATCTCGTGGCCAGGGCTTCGGGGACGTCGTCCATCTCTCCTGTTAATGCCAAGATCTACTATGAGGTATGGTTGCGTAGATCTCGAAAAGTTATACGAAATCAAAAAAAAGTTTATCCAAAACGGACTACTCTACACAAAGTTATGGCCTTCCAAAGTTTCACCCCACAAAAAACACAGTCTTATGACCAGGGCTTCGGCGACGTCGTTCATCTTCTCTGTTAATGTTATAATCTACTATGAGGTATGGTTGCGTTGAACTCGAAAAGTTATACGAAATCAAAAAAAAGTTCATCCAAAACGGACTACTCTACACAAAGTTATGGCCTTCCAAAGTTTCACCCCACAAAAAACACAATCTTATGGCCAGGGCTTCGGGGTCGTCGTCCATCTCTCCTGTTAATGCCAAGATCTACTATGAGGTATGGTTGCGTAGATCTCGAAAAGTTATACGAAATCAAAAAAAAATTCATCCAAAACGGACAACTCTACACCAAGTTATGGCCTTGCAAAGTTTCACCCCACAAAAAACACAATCTCGTGGCCAGTGCTTCGGGGACGTCGTCCATCTCCCATGTTAATGCCAAGATCTACTATGAGGTATGGTTGCGTAGATCTCGAAAAGTTATACGAAATCAAAAAAAAAAGTTCATCCAAAACGGACAACTCTACACCAAGTTATGGCATTCCAAAGTTTCACCCCACAAAAAACACAATCTCGTGGCCAGGGCTTTGGGGACGTCGTCCATCTCCCCTGTTAATGCCAAGATCTACTATAAGGTATGGTTGCATATATCTCGAAAAGTTATACGAAATCAAAAAAAATATTCATCCAAAACGGACAACTCTACATCAAGTTATGGCCTTCCAAAGTTTCACCCCACAAAAAACACAATCTCGTGGCCAGGGCTTTGGGGATGTCGTCCATCTCTCCTGTTAATGCCAAGATCTACTATGAGGTATGGTTGCGTAGATCTCGAAAAGTTATACGAAATCAAAAAAAAATTCATCCAAAACGGACAACTCTACACAATGTTATGGCCCTCCAAAGTTTCACACCATAAAAAACACAATCTCGTGGCCAGGGCTTCGGGGACGCCGTCCATCTCTCCTGTTAATGCCAAGATCTACTATGAGGTATGGTTGCGTATATCTCGAAACGTTATATGAAATCAAAAAAAAGTTCATCCAAAACGGACAACTCTACACCAAGTTATGACCTTCCAAAGTTTCACCCCACAAAAACACAATCTCTTGGCCAGGGCTTCGGGGACGTCGTCCATCTCCCATGGTAATGCCAAGATCTACTATGAGGTATGGTTGCGTAGATCTCGAAAAGTTATACGCAATCAAAAAAAAGTTCATCCAAAACGGACAACTCTACACCAAGTTATGGCCTTCCAAAGTTTCACCCCACAAAAAACACAATCTTATGGCCAGGACTTTGGGGACGTCGTCCATCTTCCCTGTTAATGCCATAATCTACTATGAGGTATGGTTGCGTAGATCTCGAAACGTTATACGAAATCAAAAAAAAGTTCATACAAAACGGACTACTCTACACAAAGTTATGGCCTTCCAAAGTTTCACCCCACAAAAAACACAATCTTATGGCCAGGGCTTCGGGGACGTCGTCCATCTTCTCTGTTAATGCCATGATCTACTATGAGGTATGGTTGCGTACATCTCAAAAAGTTATACGAAATTAAAAAAAAGTTCATCCAAAATGGACTACTCTACACAAAGTTATGGCCTTCCAAAGTTTCACCCAACAAAAAATACAATCTTATGGTCAGGGCTTCGGGGACGTCGTCCATCTTCCCTGTTAATGCCATGATTTACTATGAGGTATGGTTGCGTAGATCTCGAAAAGTTATACGAAATCAAAAAAAGGTTCATCCAAAACGGACTACTCTACACAAAGTTATGGCCTTCCAAAGTTTCACCCCACAAAAAACATAATCTTATGGCCAGGGCTTCGGGGACGTCGTCCATCTTCCCTGTTAATGCCATGATCTACTATGAGGTATAGTTGCGTACATCTCGAAAAATTATACGAAATCAAAAAAAGGTTCATCCAAAACGGACTACTCTACACAAAGTTATGGCCTTCCAAAGTTTCACCCCACAAAAAACACAATCTTATGGCCAGGGCTTCGGGGACGTCGTCCATCTTCCCTGTTAATGCCATGATCTACTATGAGGTATGGTTGCGTAGATCTCGAAAAGTTATACGAAATCAAAAAAAAGTTCATCCAAAACGGACTACTCTACACAAAGTTATGGCCTTCCAAAGTTTCACCCTACAAAAAACACAATTTTATGGCCAGGGCTTCGGGGACGTCGTCCATCTTCCCTGTTAATGCCATGATCTACTATGAGGTATAGTTGCGTAGATCTCGAAAAGTTATACGAAATCAATAAAAAGTTCATCCAAAACGGACTACTCTACACAAAGTTATGGCCTTCCAAAGTTTCACCCCACAAAAAACACAATCTTATGGCCAGGGCTTCGGGGACGTCGTCCATCTTCCCTGTTAATTCCATGATCTACTATGAGGTATGGTTGCGTAGATCTCGAAAATTTATACGAAATCAAAAAAAAGTTCATCCAAAACGGACTACTCTACACAAAGTTATGGCCTTCCAAAGTTTCACCCCACAAAAAACACAATCTTATGGCCAGGACTTCAGGGACGTCATCCATCTTCCCTGTTAATGCCATGATCTACTATGAGGTATGGTTGCGTAGATCTCGAAAAGTTATACGAAATCAAAAAAAAGTTCATCAAAAACGGACTACTCTACACAAAGTTATGGCCTTTCAAAGTTTTACCCCACAAAAAACATAATCTTATGGCCAGGGCTTCGGGGACGTCGTCCATCTTCCCTGTTAATGCCATGATCTACTATGAGGTATGGTTGCGTAGATCTCGAAAAGTTATACGAAATCAAAAAAAAGTTCATCCAAAACGGACTACTCTACACAAAGTTATGGCCTTCCAAAGTTTCACCCCACAAAAAACACAGTCTTATGGCCAGGGCTTCGGGGACGTCGTCCATCTTCCCTGTTAATGCCATGATCTACTATGAGGTATGGTTGCGTAGATCTCAAAAAGTTATACGAAATCAAAAAAAAGTTCATCCAAAACGGACTACTCTACACAAAGTTATGGCCTTCCAAAGTTTCACCCCACAAAAAACACAATCTTATGACCAGGGCTTCGGCGACGTCGTCCATCTTCCTTGTTAATGCCATGATCTACTATGAGGTATGGTTGCGTAGATCTCGAAAAGTTATACGAAATCAAAAAAAAGTTTATCCAAAACGGACTACTCTACACAAAGTTATGGCCTTCCAAAGTTTCACCCCACAAAAAACACAGTCTTATGGCCAGGTCTTCGGCGAAGTCGTCCATCTTCTCTGTTAATGTTATAATCTACTATGAGGTATGGTTGCGTAGAACTCGAAAAGTTATACGAAATCAAAAAATAGTTCATCCAAAACGGACTACTCTACATAAAGTTATGGCCTTCCAAAGTTTCACCGCACAAAAAACACAATCTTATGGCCAGGGCTTCGGGGACGTCGTCCATCTTCCCTGTTAATGTCATGATCTACTATGAGGTATGGTTGCATAGATCTCGAAAAGTTATACGAAATCAAAAAAAAGTTCATCCAAAACGGACTACTCTACACAAAGTTATGGCCTTCCAAAGTTTCACCCCACAAAAAACACAATCTCATGGCCAGGGCTTCGGGGACGTCGTCCATCTTCACAGTTAATGCCAAGATCTACTATGAGGTATGGTTACGTAGATCTCGAAAAGTTATACGAAATCAAAAAAAAATTCATCCAAAACGGACAACTCTACACAAAGTTATGGCCTTCCAAAGTTTCACCCCACAAAAAAAACAATCTCATGGCCAAGGCTTCGGGGACGTCGTCCATCTCCCCTGTTAATGCCAAGATCTATTATAAGTTATGGTTGCGTAGATCTCGAAAAGTTATACGAAATCAAAAAAAAGTTCATCCAAAACGGACAACTCTACACAAAGTTATGGCTCTCCAAAGTTTCACACCACAAAAAACACAATCTCGTGGCCAGGGCTTCGGGGACGTCGTCCATCTCTCCTGTTAATGCCAAGATCTACTATGAGGTATGGTTGCGTAGATCTCAAAAAGTTATACGAAATCAAAAAAAAGTTCATCCAAAACGGACAACTCTACACCAAGTTATGGCCTTCCAAAGTTTTACCCCACAAAAAAAACAATCTCGTGGTCAGGGCTTCGGGGACGTCGTCCATCTCCCCTGTTAATGACAAGATCTACTATATTTATGGTTGCGTAAATCTCGAAAAGTTATACGAAATCAAAAAAAGGTTCATCCAAAACGGACAAATCTACACAAAGTTATGGCCTTCCAAAGTTTCACTCCACAAAAAACACAATCTCGTGGCCAGGGCTTCGGGGACGTCGTTCATCTCCCATGTTAATGCCAAGATCTACTATGAGGTATGGTTGCGTAGATCTCGAAAAGTTATATGAAATCAAAAAAAAAGTTCATTCAAAACGGACAACTCTACACCAAGTTATGGCATTCCAAAGTTTCACTCTACAAAAAACACAATCTCGTGGCCAGGGCTTTGGGGACGTCGTCCATCTCCCCTGTTAATGCCAAGATCTACTATAAGGTATGGTTGCATATATCTCGAAAAGTTATACGAAATCAAAAAAAAAATTCATCCAAAACGGACAACTCTACATCAAGTTATGACCTTCCAAAGTTTCACCCCACAAAAAACACAATCTCGTGGCCAGGGCTTTGGGGACGTCGTCCATCTCTCCTGTTAATGTCAAGATCTACTATGAGGTATGGTTGCGTACATCTCGAAAAGTTATACGAAATCAAAAAAAAGTTCATCCAAAACGGACAACTCTACACCAAGTTATGGCTTTCCAAAGTTTCACCCCACAAAAAACACAATCTCGTGGCCAGGGCTTCGGGGACGTCGTCCATCTTCCCAGTTAATGCCAAGATCTACTATGAGGTATGGTTGCGTAGATCTCGAAAAGTTATACGAAATCAAAAAAAAATTCATCCAAAACGGACAACTCTACACCAAGTTATGGCCTTCCAAAGTTTCACCCCACAAAAAACACAATCTCGTGGCCAGGGCTTCGGGGACGTCGTCTATCTCCCCTGTTAATGCCAAGATTTACTATGAGTTATGGTTGCGTAGATCTCGAAAAGTTATATGAAATCAAAAAAAAAGTTCATTCAAAACGGACAACTCTACACCAAGTTATGGCATTCCAAAGTTTCACTCTACAAAAAACACAATCTCGTGGCCAGGGCTTTGGGGACGTCGTCCATCTCCCCTGTTAATGCCAAGATCTACTATAAGGTATGGTTGCATATATCTCGAAAAGTTATACGAAATCAAAAAAAAAATTCATCCAAAACGGACAACTCTACATCAAGTTATGACCTTCCAAAGTTTCACCCCACAAAAAACACAATCTCGTGGCCAGGGCTTTGGGGACGTCGTCCATCTCTCCTGTTAATGTCAAGATCTACTATGAGGTATGGTTGCGTACATCTCGAAAAGTTATACGAAATCAAAAAAAAGTTCATCCAAAACGGACAACTCTACACCAAGTTATGGCTTTCCAAAGTTTCACCCCACAAAAAACACAATCTCGTGGCCAGGGCTTCGGGGACGTCGTCCATCTTCCCAGTTAATGCCAAGATCTACTATGAGGTATGGTTGCGTAGATCTCGAAAAGTTATACGAAATCAAAAAAAAATTCATCCAAAACGGACAACTCTACACCAAGTTATGGCCTTCCAAAGTTTCACCCCACAAAAAACACAATCTCGTGGCCAGGGCTTCGGGGACGTCGTCTATCTCCCCTGTTAATGCCAAGATTTACTATGAGTTATGGTTGCGTAGATCTCGAAAAGTTATACGAAATCAAAAAAAAGTTCATCCAAAACGGACAACTCTACACCAAGTTATGGCCTTCCAAAGTTTCACCCCACAAAAAACACAATCTCGTGGCCAGGGCTTTGGGGACGTCGTCCATCTCCCCTGTTAATGCCAAGATCTACTATGAGGTATGGTTGCGTAGATCTTGAAAAGTTATACGAAATCAAAAAAAAATTCATCCAAAACGGACAACTCTACACAAAGTTATGGCCCTCCAAAGTTTCACACCATAAAAACACAATCTCGTGGTCAGGGCTTCGGGGACGTCGTCCATCTCTCCTGTTAATGCCAAGATCTACTATGAGGTATGGTTGCGTAGATCTCGAAAAGTTATACGAAATCAAAACAAAGTTCATCCAAAACGGACAACTCTACACCAAGTTATGGCCTTCCAAAGTTTCACCCCACAAAAAACACAATCTCGTGGCCAGGGCTTCGGGGACGTCGTTCATCTCCCATGTTAATGCCAAGATCTACTATGAGGTATGGTTGCGTAGATCTCGAAAAGTTATATGAAATCAAAAAAAAAGTTCATTCAAAACGGACAACTCTACACCAAGTTATGGCATTCCAAAGTTTCACTCTACAAAAAACACAATCTCGTGGCCAGGGCTTTGGGGACGTCGTCCATCTCCCCTGTTAATGCCAAGATCTACTATAAGGTATGGTTGCATATATCTCGAAAAGTTATACGAAATCAAAAAAAAAATTCATCCAAAACGGACAACTCTACATCAAGTTATGACCTTCCAAAGTTTCACCCCACAAAAAACACAATCTCGTGGCCAGGGCTTTGGGGACGTCGTCCATCTCTCCTGTTAATGTCAAGATCTACTATGAGGTATGGTTGCGTACATCTCGAAAAGTTATACGAAATCAAAAAAAAGTTCATCCAAAACGGACAACTCTACACCAAGTTATGGCTTTCCAAAGTTTCACCCCACAAAAAACACAATCTCGTGGCCAGGGCTTCGGGGACGTCGTCCATCTTCCCAGTTAATGCCAAGATCTACTATGAGGTATGGTTGCGTAGATCTCGAAAAGTTATACGAAATCAAAAAAAAATTCATCCAAAACGGACAACTCTACACCAAGTTATGGCCTTCCAAAGTTTCACCCCACAAAAAACACAATCTCGTGGCCAGGGCTTCGGGGACGTCGTCTATCTCCCCTGTTAATGCCAAGATTTACTATGAGTTATGGTTGCGTAGATCTCGAAAAGTTATACGAAATCAAAAAAAAGTTCATCCAAAACGGACAACTCTACACCAAGTTATGGCCTTCCAAAGTTTCATCCCACAAAAAACACAATCTCGTGGCCAGGGCTTTGGGGACGTCGTCCATCTCCCCTGTTAATGCCAAGATCTACTATGAGGTATGGTTGCGTAGATCTTGAAAAGTTATACGAAATCAAAAAAAAATTCATCCAAAACGGACAACTCTACACAAAGTTATGGCCCTCCAAAGTTTCACACCATAAAAACACAATCTCGTGGCCAGAGCTTCGGGGACGTCGTCCATCTCTCCTGTTAATGCCAAGATCTACTATGAGGTATGGTTGCGTAGATCTCGAAAAGTTATACGAAATCAAAACAAAGTTCATCCAAAACGGACAACTCTACACCAAGTTATGGCCTTCCAAAGTTTCACCCCACAAAAAACACAATCTCGTGGCCAGGGCTTCGGGGACGTCGTCCATCTCCCATGTTAATGCCAAGATCTACTATGAGGTATGGTTGCGTAGATCTCGAAAAGTTATACGAAATCAAAAAAAAAAGTTCATCCAAAACGGACAACTCTACACCAAGTTATGGCATTCCAAAGTTTCACCCCACAAAAAACACAATCTCGTGGCCAGGGCTTTGGGGACGTCGTCCATCTCCCCTGTTAATGCCAAGATCTACTATAAGGTATGGTTGCATATATCTCGAAAAGTTATACGAAATCAAAAAAAATATTCATCCAAAACGGACAACTCTACATCAAGTTATGGCCTTCCAAAGTTTCACCCCACAAAAAACACAATCTCGTGGCCAGGGCTTTGGGGATGTCGTCCATCTCTCCTGTTAATGCCAAGATCTACTATGAGGTATAGTTGCGTAGATCTCGAAAAGTTATACGAAATCAATAAAAAGTTCATCCAAAACGGACTACTCTACACAAAGTTATGGCCTTCCAAAGTTTCACCCCACAAAAAACACAATCTTATGGCCAGGGCTTCGGGGACGTCGTCCATCTTCCCTGTTAATTCCATGATCTACTATGAGGTATGGTTGCGTAGATCTCGAAAATTTATACGAAATCAAAAAAAAGTTCATCCAAAACGGACTACTCTACACAAAGTTATGGCCTTCCAAAGTTTCACCCCACAAAAAACACAATCTTATGGCCAGGACTTCAGGGACGTCATCCATCTTCCCTGTTAATGCCATGATCTACTATGAGGTATGGTTGCGTAGATCTCGAAAAGTTATACGAAATCAAAAAAAAGTTCATCAAAAACGGACTACTCTACACAAAGTTATGGCCTTTCAAAGTTTTACCCCACAAAAAACATAATCTTATGGCCAGGGCTTCGGGGACGTCGTCCATCTTCCCTGTTAATGCCATGATCTACTATGAGGTATGGTTGCGTAGATCTCGAAAAGTTATACGAAATCAAAAAAAAGTTCATCCAAAACGGACTACTCTACACAAAGTTATGGCCTTCCAAAGTTTCACCCCACAAAAAACACAGTCTTATGGCCAGGGCTTCGGGGACGTCGTCCATCTTCCCTGTTAATGCCATGATCTACTATGAGGTATGGTTGCGTAGATCTCAAAAAGTTATACGAAATCAAAAAAAAGTTCATCCAAAACGGACTACTCTACACAAAGTTATGGCCTTCCAAAGTTTCACCCCACAAAAAACACAATCTTATGACCAGGGCTTCGGCGACGTCGTCCATCTTCCTTGTTAATGCCATGATCTACTATGAGGTATGGTTGCGTAGATCTCGAAAAGTTATACGAAATCAAAAAAAAGTTTATCCAAAACGGACTACTCTACACAAAGTTATGGCCTTCCAAAGTTTCACCCCACAAAAAACACAGTCTTATGGCCAGGTCTTCGGCGAAGTCGTCCATCTTCTCTGTTAATGTTATAATCTACTATGAGGTATGGTTGCGTAGAACTCGAAAAGTTATACGAAATCAAAAAATAGTTCATCCAAAACGGACTACTCTACATAAAGTTATGGCCTTCCAAAGTTTCACCGCACAAAAAACACAATCTTATGGCCAGGGCTTCGGGGACGTCGTCCATCTTCCCTGTTAATGTCATGATCTACTATGAGGTATGGTTGCATAGATCTCGAAAAGTTATACGAAATCAAAAAAAAGTTCATCCAAAACGGACTACTCTACACAAAGTTATGGCCTTCCAAAGTTTCACCCCACAAAAAACACAATCTCATGGCCAGGGCTTCGGGGACGTCGTCCATCTTCACAGTTAATGCCAAGATCTACTATGAGGTATGGTTACGTAGATCTCGAAAAGTTATACGAAATCAAAAAAAAATTCATCCAAAACGGACAACTCTACACAAAGTTATGGCCTTCCAAAGTTTCACCCCACAAAAAAAACAATCTCATGGCCAAGGCTTCGGGGACGTCGTCCATCTCCCCTGTTAATGCCAAGATCTATTATAAGTTATGGTTGCGTAGATCTCGAAAAGTTATACGAAATCAAAAAAAAGTTCATCCAAAACGGACAACTCTACACAAAGTTATGGCTCTCCAAAGTTTCACACCACAAAAAACACAATCTCGTGGCCAGGGCTTCGGGGACGTCGTCCATCTCTCCTGTTAATGCCAAGATCTACTATGAGGTATGGTTGCGTAGATCTCAAAAAGTTATACGAAATCAAAAAAAAGTTCATCCAAAACGGACAACTCTACACCAAGTTATGGCCTTCCAAAGTTTTACCCCACAAAAAAAACAATCTCGTGGTCAGGGCTTCGGGGACGTCGTCCATCTCCCCTGTTAATGACAAGATCTACTATATTTATGGTTGCGTAAATCTCGAAAAGTTATACGAAATCAAAAAAAGGTTCATCCAAAACGGACAAATCTACACAAAGTTATGGCCTTCCAAAGTTTCACTCCACAAAAAACACAATCTCGTGGCCAGGGCTTCGGGGACGTCGTTCATCTCCCATGTTAATGCCAAGATCTACTATGAGGTATGGTTGCGTAGATCTCGAAAAGTTATATGAAATCAAAAAAAAAGTTCATTCAAAACGGACAACTCTACACCAAGTTATGGCATTCCAAAGTTTCACTCTACAAAAAACACAATCTCGTGGCCAGGGCTTTGGGGACGTCGTCCATCTCCCCTGTTAATGCCAAGATCTACTATAAGGTATGGTTGCATATATCTCGAAAAGTTATACGAAATCAAAAAAAAAATTCATCCAAAACGGACAACTCTACATCAAGTTATGACCTTCCAAAGTTTCACCCCACAAAAAACACAATCTCGTGGCCAGGGCTTTGGGGACGTCGTCCATCTCTCCTGTTAATGTCAAGATCTACTATGAGGTATGGTTGCGTACATCTCGAAAAGTTATACGAAATCAAAAAAAAGTTCATCCAAAACGGACAACTCTACACCAAGTTATGGCTTTCCAAAGTTTCACCCCACAAAAAACACAATCTCGTGGCCAGGGCTTCGGGGACGTCGTCCATCTTCCCAGTTAATGCCAAGATCTACTATGAGGTATGGTTGCGTAGATCTCGAAAAGTTATACGAAATCAAAAAAAAATTCATCCAAAACGGACAACTCTACACCAAGTTATGGCCTTCCAAAGTTTCACCCCACAAAAAACACAATCTCGTGGCCAGGGCTTCGGGGACGTCGTCTATCTCCCCTGTTAATGCCAAGATTTACTATGAGTTATGGTTGCGTAGATCTCGAAAAGTTATATGAAATCAAAAAAAAAGTTCATTCAAAACGGACAACTCTACACCAAGTTATGGCATTCCAAAGTTTCACTCTACAAAAAACACAATCTCGTGGCCAGGGCTTTGGGGACGTCGTCCATCTCCCCTGTTAATGCCAAGATCTACTATAAGGTATGGTTGCATATATCTCGAAAAGTTATACGAAATCAAAAAAAAAATTCATCCAAAACGGACAACTCTACATCAAGTTATGACCTTCCAAAGTTTCACCCCACAAAAAACACAATCTCGTGGCCAGGGCTTTGGGGACGTCGTCCATCTCTCCTGTTAATGTCAAGATCTACTATGAGGTATGGTTGCGTACATCTCGAAAAGTTATACGAAATCAAAAAAAAGTTCATCCAAAACGGACAACTCTACACCAAGTTATGGCTTTCCAAAGTTTCACCCCACAAAAAACACAATCTCGTGGCCAGGGCTTCGGGGACGTCGTCCATCTTCCCAGTTAATGCCAAGATCTACTATGAGGTATGGTTGCGTAGATCTCGAAAAGTTATACGAAATCAAAAAAAAATTCATCCAAAACGGACAACTCTACACCAAGTTATGGCCTTCCAAAGTTTCACCCCACAAAAAACACAATCTCGTGGCCAGGGCTTCGGGGACGTCGTCTATCTCCCCTGTTAATGCCAAGATTTACTATGAGTTATGGTTGCGTAGATCTCGAAAAGTTATACGAAATCAAAAAAAAGTTCATCCAAAACGGACAACTCTACACCAAGTTATGGCCTTCCAAAGTTTCACCCCACAAAAAACACAATCTCGTGGCCAGGGCTTTGGGGACGTCGTCCATCTCCCCTGTTAATGCCAAGATCTACTATGAGGTATGGTTGCGTAGATCTTGAAAAGTTATACGAAATCAAAAAAAAATTCATCCAAAACGGACAACTCTACACAAAGTTATGGCCCTCCAAAGTTTCACACCATAAAAACACAATCTCGTGGTCAGGGCTTCGGGGACGTCGTCCATCTCTCCTGTTAATGCCAAGATCTACTATGAGGTATGGTTGCGTAGATCTCGAAAAGTTATACGAAATCAAAACAAAGTTCATCCAAAACGGACAACTCTACACCAAGTTATGGCCTTCCAAAGTTTCACCCCACAAAAAACACAATCTCGTGGCCAGGGCTTCGGGGACGTCGTTCATCTCCCATGTTAATGCCAAGATCTACTATGAGGTATGGTTGCGTAGATCTCGAAAAGTTATATGAAATCAAAAAAAAAGTTCATTCAAAACGGACAACTCTACACCAAGTTATGGCATTCCAAAGTTTCACTCTACAAAAAACACAATCTCGTGGCCAGGGCTTTGGGGACGTCGTCCATCTCCCCTGTTAATGCCAAGATCTACTATAAGGTATGGTTGCATATATCTCGAAAAGTTATACGAAATCAAAAAAAAAATTCATCCAAAACGGACAACTCTACATCAAGTTATGACCTTCCAAAGTTTCACCCCACAAAAAACACAATCTCGTGGCCAGGGCTTTGGGGACGTCGTCCATCTCTCCTGTTAATGTCAAGATCTACTATGAGGTATGGTTGCGTACATCTCGAAAAGTTATACGAAATCAAAAAAAAGTTCATCCAAAACGGACAACTCTACACCAAGTTATGGCTTTCCAAAGTTTCACCCCACAAAAAACACAATCTCGTGGCCAGGGCTTCGGGGACGTCGTCCATCTTCCCAGTTAATGCCAAGATCTACTATGAGGTATGGTTGCGTAGATCTCGAAAAGTTATACGAAATCAAAAAAAAATTCATCCAAAACGGACAACTCTACACCAAGTTATGGCCTTCCAAAGTTTCACCCCACAAAAAACACAATCTCGTGGCCAGGGCTTCGGGGACGTCGTCTATCTCCCCTGTTAATGCCAAGATTTACTATGAGTTATGGTTGCGTAGATCTCGAAAAGTTATACGAAATCAAAAAAAAGTTCATCCAAAACGGACAACTCTACACCAAGTTATGGCCTTCCAAAGTTTCATCCCACAAAAAACACAATCTCGTGGCCAGGGCTTTGGGGACGTCGTCCATCTCCCCTGTTAATGCCAAGATCTACTATGAGGTATGGTTGCGTAGATCTTGAAAAGTTATACGAAATCAAAAAAAAATTCATCCAAAACGGACAACTCTACACAAAGTTATGGCCCTCCAAAGTTTCACACCATAAAAACACAATCTCGTGGCCAGAGCTTCGGGGACGTCGTCCATCTCTCCTGTTAATGCCAAGATCTACTATGAGGTATGGTTGCGTAGATCTCGAAAAGTTATACGAAATCAAAACAAAGTTCATCCAAAACGGACAACTCTACACCAAGTTATGGCCTTCCAAAGTTTCACCCCACAAAAAACACAATCTCGTGGCCAGGGCTTCGGGGACGTCGTCCATCTCCCATGTTAATGCCAAGATCTACTATGAGGTATGGTTGCGTAGATCTCGAAAAGTTATACGAAATCAAAAAAAAAAGTTCATCCAAAACGGACAACTCTACACCAAGTTATGGCATTCCAAAGTTTCACCCCACAAAAAACACAATCTCGTGGCCAGGGCTTTGGGGACGTCGTCCATCTCCCCTGTTAATGCCAAGATCTACTATAAGGTATGGTTGCATATATCTCGAAAAGTTATACGAAATCAAAAAAAATATTCATCCAAAACGGACAACTCTACATCAAGTTATGGCCTTCCAAAGTTTCACCCCACAAAAAACACAATCTCGTGGCCAGGGCTTTGGGGATGTCGTCCATCTCTCCTGTTAATGCCAAGATCTACTATGAGGTATGGTTGCGTACATCTCGAAAAGTTATACGAAATCAAAAAAAAGTTCATCCAAAACGGACAACTCTACACCAAGTTATGGCTTTCCAAAGTTTCACCCCACAAAAAATACAATCTCGTGGCCAGGGCTTCGGGGACGTCGTCCATCTCCCATGTTAATGCTAAGATCTACTATGAGGTATGGTTGCGTAGATCTCGAAAAGTTATACGAAATCAAAAAAAAGTTCATCCAAAACGGACAACTCTACACCAAGTTATGGCCTTCCAAAGTTTCACCCCACAAAAAACACAATCTCGTGGCCAGGGCTTCGGGGACGTCGTCCATCTCCCCTGTTAATGCCAAGATCTACTATAAGGTATGGTTGCATAGATCTCGAAAAGTTATACGAAATCAAAAAAAAAGTTCATCCAATACGGACAACTCTACACCAAGTTATGGCCTTCCAAAGTTTCACCCCACAAAAAACACAATCTCGTGGCCAGGGCTTCGGGGACATCGTCCATCTTCCCTGTTAATGCCAAGATCTACTATAAATTATGGTTGCGTAGATCTCGAAAAGTTATACGAAATCAAAAAAAAGTTCATTCAAAACGGACAAATCTACACCAAGTTATGGCCTTCCAAAGTTTCACCCCACAAAAAACACAATCTCGTGGCCAGGGCTTCGGGGACGTCGTCCATCTCCCCTGTTAATGCCAAGATCTACTATAAGGTATGGTTGTGTAGATTTTGAAAAGTTATACGAAATCAAAAAAAAGTTCATCCAAAACGGACAACTCTACACCAAGTTATGGCCTTCCAAAGTTTCACCCCACAAAAAACACAATCTCGTGGCCAGGGCTTCAGGGACGTCGTCCATCTCCCATGTTAATGCCAAGATCTACTATGAGGTATGGTTGCGTAAATCTCGCTACCTAAAAGACTTTCTCGAAATATATTATGCAAATAATCAACAATAATGCATGTATAAGTGCACAAATACATAAAAGGTGAACGTAGTTCATTTTAAAGTTATTTTATATCATACGTTTAAACTTATAATTAATATTTAAATATAAGAGTATTTGCATTACTTTGTTCCTAAATAATCACCATTCACATGAAATTAGCTTGCCAAAATTGGAAGAACTAGTTCGTGGTATGAAATGAAACTCCGGCCCCATGTCTTAGCTATCCATCTCCTTTGTAGTCAGTCAGACAGTCACCAAGATGCAAATACAAAAATCTACTAAGATATAATAATTAGAACATTATCCAAATTATGTTAATCATAAAATTATCTAAATATATTGTTGAATCCTTTGGACAATGACATTTATAATGGGTGAATTAGCTCGTGTTATATATAGGAATTTGAATCATCAAATTTTAAATTTTTTTGCTTTATCTTGGATTTTTACACTTATATGCCGTAAATATAAAAAATGTTTGTGTAACTACTATTTTGCATTTGGTGTGTAGCGTGTGGTTAACTAATGTAAGAATTGGTAGAAACCAAACCCACTTAAAATTAATTTCATGCTACATATGCCATATATTAAGTTTTCATTATAATATGTTTTTCTCGTACAATTGCACACGCACAATAACTTATAATAATCTCAACAATTAAAAGAAAATTATATCACATAGAAGTAATGAAATTATTTGTCATATTGGATATTTAAATAATAGCAAACTTCTTTAACAAAAAACTAAAATACCATATATCATGAAAATTTTATAATTTTGGAAATAAGAATGATTTTATTTGCTTTTTTTGTTTGGTGGGGGTGGGTGGTTAGTTTTTATTTTAATATATTTCAAATTTAAACAATAAACAAAAAAGGAGAATAATACAATATTTCTGTTTCATTAAATTAAGAGAGAAAAATCAGCTATTAATAAAAAGAAAAAAAAAATGGAGAAGAGGAGAAACGTAGAAGAATCCGGAGAGCAATGGCGAATGGATGGAGGAGAGGCAAGTCCAACAAAAGGAGAGAGCAATCATCGGGGAAGGGGAGGATATTAAATTATAGCTAAAAATGAAATGCGAAAATGTTGGGTTTGGAGACAAATTATAGCTGTATATAAAAAGGCCATGAGCGAGGTTGGAATTCCAAGCTTCATTGGAAGAAGAGGAATAAAGGTTCTATTCTTCTTCTTCTTCTTCTTGCAAACAGGAATTTTGGCATTATATAGTATAGTTTAATTTTATTAGTGGAGAGTGTGATGGCATCCATGAACGGGATGATTGTTTTTGCATTATTGCTGTGCTTCTCTGTGGGGTCTTTAGCAGAGGATCCATATCTCTTCTTTGAATGGAATGTCACCTATGGCACCATTGCCCCTCTTGGCATTCCTCAACAGGGCATCCTCATCAACGGTCAATTTCCTGGTCCCAAGATCAATTGCACCTCCAACAATAATATTGTCGTCAATGTGTTCAACCACCTTGACGAGCCTTTTCTCCTCACCTGGTCAGGCATCCAACATAGGAAGAAATCTTGGTTGGATGGCACCCCAGCCACTATGTGTCCCATCATGCCCGGAACCAACTTCACTTATCAATTCCAGGTTAAGGACCAAATTGGCACTTTCTTCTACTTTCCAACCACAGCCCTTCATAGAGCCGCTGGTGGTATGGGCATGCTCCAGATCCATAGTCGCAACCTCATCCCCGTCCCCTTTGACACTCCTGCAGATGAGTTTTCACTTCTCCTTGGGGATTGGTACAATAAGGGCCACAAGACCCTTAAGAAGATTCTCGACAGTGGTCGCACTATCCGCAGGCCCGATGGAATCATGATCAATGGGATTTCTGGCAAGGTTGGCGACAGTGCTGCCCAACCCCTCTTCACTATGGAACCCGGCAAGACTTACAGGTATAGAGTTTGCAATGTGGGTTTAAGAACATCCGTCAACTTTAGGCTTCAGGGCCACACTTTGAAATTGGTAGAGATGGAGGGATCCCACACCGTTCAGAATGTGTACGACTCTCTTGACCTTCATGTTGGGCAGTGCATGTCAGTGCTGGTGACAGCCGACCAGACCCCCAAGGACTACTACTTGGTGGTTTCCAGTAGATTTTTTAAGAATGCTATGAGCTCCGTGGCTGTTATTAGCTACGCCAATGGCAAGGGCCCCGCATCACCCGAGCTCCCACCACCCCCTCCTGAGAACTCTGCTGGTATTGCTTGGTCCATCAACCAGTTCCGCTCCTTCAAATGGAATCTCACTGCTAGTGCAGCCCGCCCCAACCCACAAGGCTCATACCATTACGGCCAAATCAACATCACCCGTACCATCAGGTTGTCTAACTCCCACTACATGGTAGACGGGAAGCTCAGGTTTGGCATCAATGGTGTCTCACATGTGGATGGGGAAACTCCATTGAAGCTGGCAGAGTATTTTGGGGTGTCTGACAAGGTATTTAGTTATGATTTGGTGAAGGATGAACCATCACAGGACGACAAAGCTATTGTGGCACCAAGCGTGGTAAATGGAACTTACAGGAACTTTGTGGAGATCATCTTCGAGAATCAAGAGAGTACCATCCAAACGTGGCACTTAGATGGATACTCATTCTTCGCTGTAGGTATTGAGCCAGGAAGGTGGAGCCCGGAGAAGAGGAAGAACTACAACCTTTTGGATGCACTGAGCAGGCATACCATTCAGGTATACCCTAATTCGTGGGCAGCAGTGTTGACCACGCTTGACAATGCAGGTATGTGGAATCTAAGGTCTGAGATGCGAGAAAGGGCTTATTTGGGACAACAACTCTACTTCAGCGTACTCTCACCAGCCCGTTCCTTGAGGGATGAGTACAACATGCCTACCACACAACAATTGTGTGGAATTGTCCAGGGTTTGCCCATGCCCGCTCCATACATTTGATTGATCTAGTATTGTACGTCACTCAACAACACCACATAAAATTCTTTGTAGAGGAAACAGAGCTTGGCTTTGGCTATTATTTTTTTCCATCTTCTTTTTCCTTAAATTATTATTTTTACGTCAAATATATTAATAATAACAATAATACCATTCTTGTCATCAAAATTTAAGCAAATTAAAGACTATTGAAATAGAAGATGTTTTATTTACCTTGTATGTTATCAGAAATAGAAAACGGCCAGGCGATCTGCACGGTGGGCACTAAAAAATATCTATCCTTGATTCTTCTATACACATCCCATCATTCTCACACAAATCTATATATGCATTTCCCAAAAACAATAAACAAACTAGGCCACAGCTTCTAACTCATAATTCTAACTCAAAAACAATAAACAAACTAGGCCACACCTTCCAGGCTCTCATACTTATTAGAGCACAGCACACATCATATTCAAGCATCACTGTTGATTTTATAGGTCGTCCGCACAGAAAATAAGTAGAAAAACACTAATACATGAAAAGAAGATATAAATGTAGATACCATTCCTTTGCAGAAATATATGTTTATTAATTCAGTTATATCACTTCTATCTTAAGGCAAAGCTTCTTTAACTTAAAAAATGATCTCTAATTGAAAGAGACACCACACTTATTATGACTTAGTTCAAAGACATAAAACGAAGCACTGGATAAGTAGCTAATAAATGCACCTCAAGCACAATCACCATGAATGGCACGCCAATGATTACAATTGTTTTAGAAAAACAGTTTCACAGGGTAACCAGATATCATCCATATTCACCTTTGAGGAGGGTCCACCGTCCGAACATTAGCGCTTGTCATACCCTCAATTCGATCTTTAGTAATCTCCACAAAATGACCTACCATCTCATAGAACTGGTTAAGCCCGGACAGTGGGAGAATAATGGAGGAGCGATCTGGTCCAATGACCTGAAATTTTGTAGGATTATTATAGGGAATCACAACATCAAAATTTACAAACTCGGCATAGTCAGATCCAGTGCAATTTTCCAACACGCACCTCTGATATTTTTAAGAAGTGGCCTCTGTTGTTGCTCCCGAGATCAAAGAAGAACTTCTTTTGATCCACTCTTATCACTTTAGAGACGCCCAAATTGCCAGTGTCCTCGGATGACGGCATATCAGAAGTGCGATCATCACTCAAGCCAGTTGCTGGGGCAGACTGAGAACTGTGACTGGCTATAAAACCTGCCCCGACATCATCTGAAAGCCCAACAATACGTTCCGAGGCTTCAGAATTCTGGTCATGCTTACACAACAAGAAAAACATTATGGTTTGCTTCTGATGCTCATCAAGCGTAACCAAAACTACAAGCTTAAAAGAGCTTTAAATCACCTGATTTGCCGAGATGCAAAGCCGTGACGCTTCATTAATTTCTTCCAAAATATTCCTAAAGGCAGCCCACCCTTCATCCCGGGAACTTCCTGCAGGAACTATAATCGTACTGCGGTTTCGGCTGACAGAAGCTTCCGATATCTGCAGGGCGCATGCACAAATGTATTAGCTCAAATAAAGATTTTGAGATGTAACTTACTTTGTCAAACAATCTAGAGAGAGCTTGATCAAGTTGGTCGTCCACGACGTATGCTCTAAAGTCTAAACATTAAACTTTAGCAGGAATACACTACAATAGATGACAAAGCATGAAGTACGAATTAATGGACGCCACATCGCCACATACATATATAACAGATGTTTATATGTTATATAACGACATGAAAAGGAATGTTATCATCCATATGACATGACAGAAGACTATTAGTCAACAAAGGCATTAGTGCACATTTGGGTAGCACTGGAAAAGGATCATCCTGGTAGAAGTGGTAAAAGAATTCCAGGTAGTCCAGCAATAAACAGCAATGTGCATATTTTAATGTTTATTTGCTCAAGATCTGGCCTTGTTGCCGAGGAAGTGAGTGTTAAATGGAAAATTCATAAGTAAGGTTTGACTCCAATTGATAAGGTTAAAGTAACCTGAAGAATCATACTCAAAAGAATCTTTGCACGATCCACCATAAAGCACTAGAGGTTGGGAGCTTCCACAAGTCAACAAAACAAGGTTGATCGGGTTCTATACTATAATTTTAGGAAGTTGTCTGGCTTGTGCTTATTCTGTATTCACCATTCATTGGCAGAAGTGGCACCATAGTGCAATAGCATCCATTAAAGAAGCTACAACCCTCAAATAGAAGTGGTACCACAATGCACAAGCCCACTACCATGATAAAATTGAAAGTATGTTCCTAACACGACTACAGCAACTTTTTTCTTGTATATCACCAATGACAATGTGCAGCCACATTTCACCAAATTGACATAAATGCTTGGACCCATTTGATCCATGTAATAAATTATAACCACTCTTGTAGAACACAAAACCACAAGTGTAGTGGTGTTTCACATCTTAAGTTGGTGGTCAAGTAAGTAACTTTGATTACCTGTATGGCCCTAACGAATATGCTGGACAAGTCTCTATGTGAATTCCAGTCCAAAATAAAATGGTAATGTGTGATTTGTGACAAAAATGTGAGTTATTTGTAACCATCAAAGTTGCATAAATTTAACTAGGGATAGTGTCAATTTTAGTCCCTCAACTTTACATTTAAAATCACTTTAGTCTCTCAACTTTCTGGTCAAATTGACCGAAAATTGGTCAAAGGGCCCGCATAGAAACAAATTGTTAGTTGAGGGACTCAATCGATGCAATTTGAACTAGATGGCCTCTATCGGACCATCTTGGCCTCCATCTTTGACCACAAGTCCAGGTTCCACGAAATTGATGATGATAGATGTTTAACAAAGATTTCTTGTAAACTAAAAAGACATTCAAAACACAGATCCTATATAGATCACAACAGTTAAGCCAGTCGCCTTTATTTGAAAATTTCTCAATCAGTAACTCAATATTCAACTCATGTGAAGTTTTCTGAAACAATGGAACTACTATATTATTTTTTATCAAAGGCGTAAGCCATAAAAACCAGATCTGCTTTCAAATTTCCTTCATAGAAGAATGGCATTTAATTATAAAAAGATTTTACTCCTTCGTTCCCTTTTTATCAATCTTATTTTCTTCTCAGCCTAAAATAAGATTCTATTTCGAAAAGTGGAAAATTATTTCCACCAATATTCTCTTGATACCTCCATGAATGATATGATACCTCAAGTGAACATCGTGTAGGGTCAGATGGGAACTCTAATTTGGGACTCTAGAGAGTGTTTGAATCGATTGGTTCCATGTAGGTGCATGAGTAGAAGAATAAATGACACAATCAGTTTCATCTGGTATATATATGACTAAAATGATACTAACGGTATGTGTAGAACTCTAGAAAGCCTCTCAGATTAAGCTGTTGCACATATGACTGTCAAGTTAATGCTTCACAGATGTAGTTCAGTTTCAGATTGATTTGTTAAATCATCTTAGGTTTTCCATGAATTTCGTAATAATGACTTATAACCACATAAAATGAAGAAATAAAAATAAAGCAAAGGAAACAAACTTTTAGGAAGCGCCCCCTTCTGTTCTCGCCAACATCAAAATAAAAAACCTGCAAGCAGCACAAATAAAGTAAAGCAAAAGGTTAAGAATGGAGAAAAGGGTATGTAGGTAAATAGAAGAGCAATAATAATGACCTTAGTGTCGAGCTGGAGTTCTTTGCTAAAGACGTCTTGATCGGTGGAATTGAGATAGTAATTGAAGAGATCAAGGAACCAGGAGATGCCGTTGGAGGGAACAATGATGGTAGACCTTGAGGCAGAAGTCTTCTCGGAGATCTTGAGATAGCGTCCACGGGGATTCTCCTTGAGATCAAAGTAGAAAAGCTTGTGTTCAACCTGTAACGTTTTGCATACCAATTCCACATCATTGCCACCACCACCGGACGAATTCCCCTCCATCCAGTAACAATTTTGATGTATATGTAACAAACACTCCACCAGCAAAAGAAAATTTACAATTACTCTCACTTCATAGTAGAATTAAGAACAAGACGGCTATGGCTATCCCGAAATTCGGAAAGGCAGTGGGGTGGTAGATTTGGTATATGGGGTTTGTTTGTTTAGGGCAGAAGAGATAAAAATGGAAGTCGCGTATTGCGAACTGCAAGGGACTCTTTCTTTTACTACATTTACTACTTTTCTCTTTTCCTTTTTTTTATTTTTTATTATTTTGGTACACCTAGTTAGATGTATTACCATTTACCACCACCACTCCATCAAAGATGTTCGTGGCATGGTTTTAAATTCTTTTGACTAATTTAAAATTGCATTGTCGTTTTTAGATTAAAAAAAAAAATCTTGAATTGTCATTTTCAATTGAAAAGAAGAATCCATAAAGAGGTGAGAAGAAGTAAATCTATGTTCGATAATCTCAATCGTCGCTAGCTTGAGAAGAAGAAGCTGAGCGACGACAATAATGGAAATATTACCCAACCCATTCACCATTTTGCATTGCTAATGTTTAATATACATATGTCGGGTGTTGAGTTGGTATTGGGACACTCGAGGAATGCATGAATGATCATTTCCCTACTATAATAATTTCAAGTGCCATTGACAGCAATGTTTTGAGCTGATGAGGAGGAGCCTTTTACGGTGATAAAAAACCAAAGAAAGAATTTCATTTTTGGTGGGAGTAAATCCGTGTGGCTTGTCATGTTATTACTTCGGTTTGAGATGAAGCACGATCATTTCGGTCAGTCACAATTTTAAACAACAAATTACTAGTTCAATTGGAGGGAAATGGGATTATTTGGTTGATCGAGAAGAAGACAGACTTGGCTAAAAGTTGATCAGATCAGAGTGAGAGACAGTAATGGGTTTTATGTTTTTATCATCTTTAACTTGCTTTTTTTGAGCTAAAATACACCGATCAACGCAATTTCATAAAGAGAAAGAAAGCAAGAGTTATAAGGAACGATGAAGAGAAATTTCATTTTTAATCACCAATACAGAAATTATATCACCAAATAATCACATCATTATATTTGGCTTGCCGCAAAGATCCTTACAATATGCATCTGCTGTGACCCCCATCCATGAAAGGGTTCTTATATCCTAATAACTGATTCTCCTGTCCATTAACATCCAATAATAAATCAAGTGCCTTAGTTTTCCCTAGATCTGAAAAACGTAGAAATTAATGAATGCCCCCGTTTAGGAAGTGGACAAGGCAAGCAAAAGAATATCAGAAAATTGAAATGTAACAGGTATAATTAATCCAGGTTATAAATATGATAAACATCTACACACAATGAAAAAAGTAATAATCCAAAACCTCAATACTCAACAAACTTAATTCATTTTATTCAACAGCAGATTCCCTCATAAAAAGTACGCACAAGTGGAATGCTGCTCTCTCACTCCGAGAGTAGTAGATAATAGTAAGAGGTCGCACCTTCTAAAGAAATTACATAGCACAACTGAAAAATATATAAATCTTCAAGAAAACTTTCTCAAGAATCTTGTGGAGTCTCAAACCTTGTTGGAGTATCAATTCCCATCATGCAGCAAAGCCCCGATATCAAAATCACAAGCAGAACAATTCCCTGAAAATTTACCGTACCACAAATTTGAGAAACTTAATTCACTATGACTGCAACCAAGGAAACAAAAATATGACACAAACAACAGAATGCAATGTCAAGCCTTGTATCTAGACTACCAGGCCAAAAATTGATCATAAAGGCAGCGGACAGGAATTAACTGACTTACCACTAGAATTCCCTCCAACAGAGATGACTTAATTTGGCAAACTCCATCACAGAATGTGGAACTAGCAGACTCATTTCCCATAGTACCTTCAGCAAGAAATCTTTCTAGTCCCCTGGAGAGGTGCTGAGTAGATCTAAATGGATCTGAGACGTAGAGAACTGTGTACTTGGCGCCCAACTCATTCACAGATTTGAGAACTCGAGAAAGAATGCTGCCTGCATTAGATCAAGCCATTTAGTCAAATTTCCAGGTTCATTAGATGCAAAGGTCATGAAACACGAGAAGGGTATCTGGTTAAAAAATATATTCAGACTCCTAATCATAGTTTTAATGAAGCATACTCTCAGAATATGCTTGATCAGAATCTTGAAATGAAAAGGGACCTCCATTGCACAACACAATCAGATCTGTGAGCCCATCAGAACCTTTTTCCATCCTTGAGTTCAGGTAGTCCTATCGGCAAAGTACAGGATGTCATCCAATAAATAATGACTAATAACATAAGTAAATGCACGAGATCAATCTGTAATGCCTACATGAACTGAGTGAACATCTTCCAGTTTATCAAAATTTTCACCCTCCACAGAGCACGACCCCACTAAAGCAATATTGCTTATTCCCAAGTTGTGCTGACAAGAATCTGCAAACTCTGAAATCAAAGAACTCTCTATCGCCACTTGCTCCTCTCCAGGAGATACGTAGGGGAATGCCAAAGAGAAGTTGGAGTTTGAAAAGGAGTCCTATCCATGAAGAAGAAAGACTTCAACCAAGTGATATGATGCTATTTAGCATATTAATATAAGATTTCAAACCAAGAAATTTATAAAGCTAACAAATAACCTTGAGCAAGCTTATAAGAGCTGGATCTGCCTTTGTGGGTCTCGAAATATCCAGAGACTGTAACTGCACAAGGAAATACATACTTCAATCACCAGCCGGAAAAAAAAAAACGATGCCACAAGTTGTTGAAGGTAGTTCTTCAAGATAGAATTGCTAAACTCGTGCAACTTGTTCCCTCTCTCACATGTCAAACAGATACATTAACAAATATGCCAAGCCATGTATCAACTTGAACCTACCTTTTTAGCGCCTATTATTGACTTTTACAGTTGAAAAGATGAGCCAGGGTCATCACATCTATATTTTACATGTTGACATGTAACTCCTAATACTTAATTTAGTGAATGAACAATCTTAATGATTATGCATCCAACATTGCAATTCCTAAATAAGTATATAATTTACAGGATGAAAAGCAATGGCCATGTGGCTTCCGCTTTAACGAAAATGATCATCTGCCTACACTGGAGTATATAAGATCCAAGCACTTATCGTCCAACAAATAATAGATGTGTCAAAAGAGAATTATTTTTCCATTCATGTGAATGCGATGCAAGTTCAGCATTTTAGGCACAGCAAATTGTTTACTCGCAAAACAAGAGAAAAGAAAGCATATCAAATACCTCTGTTCCAACAAATAGAAAGGCAAAATTCTTAGACGGTTGAGCTTCCTTCCTTGAGCACTGAAGACAATGAAACCACAACATTTTGGCTTTTAGATGAAACAGAGATGAGCGACTGACTTTAAGTATCATATTACAGATGTGCACACTTCTCTTTTATTTCTAAATATATCTTTAATGCTTGTTACTTTTTTCTATATTTTGCAATGAAATGACGGGATCTCATTGTATAATGATGCGATAAATTGCTATCAGAATCATAATCCAGGACATAGATATACCAGGTAGTTCGACCACCCCCCTTTGTGCATCGCAGTCTTGGCTAAATCCCTTGGAGAAAGAATTCTGTAATCAACCATTTCTTTCATTCTGTCAAAGAATGCAAGAATTGTAGTTATATTCTGGTCAAGGAGTTCAAATATAAAGTATTCATACGTACACCATTAAATAAACTCTAACAGAGAGGGGCAAAGGGATGGGTTACTAATCACAAACACTAAAGTTTATTTGATGCAGACTGATGCAATCATAAGTGTAAATGATACCTTGATAACTTAAATTAAATAGACTAAAACCTTCCATAATCCCACAACAGAATTTAATTATATTATGTTAAAACAAACTGGCCAAAAACTTCAAATTCTTAAAAAGTAAGCAAACTACAAGGACTACGCGCCTAAAACGGCAAACGTGATACCTAAGAGCATATAAGGTGGGGCCAGTTGTTAATTATGAATTAAACTGCTCTGCTTAACCTGAAGCAGAAGACAGAGATGTGAATGAATGTGAATGTGAGAAGCAGAGAAATAAATATGGAAGAGTAGAGACAGGAATATGAGGAAAGAAGTCAAGGGTGCAAGAAAGATCACGAGGAAGGAAAAGCAGACCCATCTATAGGATTCCAAATCCAAAAATATGTTCAGGTTGTAGCAGAAAAATTAGAGTAGGAGCTCTTAAACCTTGGATTTTGTCTATGACGGATCTCTAAGCAAACACCCTATCCTTGGATATTAGCATATATATCAAAGCCAACAGAAGAAAGAATTTCCCTATTGTTGGGGAATCGAGCTTATCGATAAAAGAAGTCAGGAAGAACTATAATCTTATCCAGCATATTCAATTCATTACCCATCTAAATGAGGCGACCATAGGAATGCAGGGACGGTGGATGAGAAAGTGAGGCCCAATGGTAGCTGAGTGGCGACAAGCAGCAAAGCTGCCAGAAAGGCCAACGAAACAGTTGTCATCTTCCTTCTTTTTGAATAACACAGCAACAAGTGATTTACGACTTTGGATCACCAGAGTACAACCCCCCAAGTACAAATCGAATCGAAACAGCTATCTGCAAATAGCATAAATAAAAAAAAGAAAAGTTAATGAGGAGAAGAGAAGGTATCACAACATCCGACAAATCGAATCGCTATGGCTGTGTGGAGGATGGATCTAACACCAATCCCTTAACAAGTAATATAAGATGATGATATTATTGACATCAAAGCAAGATTTAGAAGATAAAAAAGAGTGGATCGATCCCCTTCCTGACCTGACCTGAACTGTAGAGAGAGAGGAATGGGGGTGGTTGAAGAATCAAGATAGATAGATCGATCGATCGCAGGGCGCACGTTTTGCAACGAGTGATTGATAGATAGATACAGATTACAGAAGGGATGGATGATGATATTTCTTTGGTTTCATTAAAATAAACCTAAAACTTTACAATAATTATTTTTCTCAATACTAAAACAAATTATATAAATTAATTTCAGTATCATATATTATGATGGTCCACGAATATCTTGTTTTTTTTTTTTTATTCTAAAAAATATATATCTAGGACAAACTTTTTTGGCATTATCAAATCGTACCTTCATTCACAAAGAATCCAACACAAGTACTGCATATTCAAATTTTAATAATCTTTGTAAATCCAACACATAAATTTATTTTCAATGTAATATAGATTCGATAAAAATAGCTAAAATTAAGCTAAGCACTAACTGCAAGGGACCTATACTTCACATTGCTTAGAGACAGCCTTATTAGTAATTATCTAGGTGTAGTTGACACGTTAGAACAATCTTCCATTCCATTTCTGCCAAATAAAATAAACAAGTGAAAGTCAATGACGGTTTCTAAGCCACATTGATTCAATGCTTATACTAGGTTGGGCGATCAAGCTTCATTTTAGGTTGGATTTATGTTAAAACTTGTTTTCAAAAGACAATTAACATTTGGGGGCTTGAACAAAGTAGGCTAAATGCTTGATACATTAAATTCATAGTTTTAGTTGCAACGAGGTGACTATGTCAAGTCTTTTTTTTAATAATTTACAGTGAAATAAAATATTTCAGTATTTAAAAAATTATGCAAGTGCAACACATGTCTCTATCACACCATAAACTAGGTCTTTTTAAGAAAATGTAGCGGTGTAACAACCGCTTTGGAGCTTTGTCTTTGGCAAGCCTATATGAAGCATAATTTATCTCATCGTCTCCAATCACTAGGATCATATGATTGGATTTCTCATTCATTAACTTTCATTTGACATAACTATAAAAATCCAAAAGCAACTGCTTTTAGTAGTCAATCCTAGCAACTGCGTTTAATAGTTCACATTCTCATCACGAACTATGATAGGTTTTGTTATCACAGCTCCATTCGCATCCTCTAAGAAAAATATCTTTGTTGTCACTTTTTGAACGACAATTTCTTGAGAAAAAAAAATGAAGTTCATCAATCTCCATCCTCAACCAGTACAGTTTGGCTCGTTGGCTGAAATGACCATTTTTCCATTTTCACCGCCTTAAAATACAAGAGCCGATAAAAAAAATCTATATATCGTCTAAAGACTCATTAACTGGGGATTCAGTTAAATACATTTGAATGATAGTTGAACACCCTCTCAAGGTCTTCCATAGCACACTATTCTCGAATGGATGTTGAACATCTAGGCTATAACTAGTTTCTCCAGGAGTTTGTATTATGTAATTGCTCAATACTTTGGCTTATGTCATGATATTTATGATATTCAATTTTTAATCTGAAGTCTGAATATTAAAGTTTTGATCTCAATAAGTTTTAAGGTTGAAGTAGTTGGAAATTGGCATGTTAGATCTTATTACATGTAATTTTCATGATATACACACAGACTCATGTTATGTTGTTAGTTGTATTTATACATGTGCTCATTGTTAGGTCTTAGCTACAATGAGTATTGTGGCGGAAATCAGACTGGTTTAGATGACGGTATAAAGTAAGCTTGTCTAAGCAACTTAAATTATAATGTGTGTTAGACAATTATAAGCTACTATATATACATACACATACATTATCGAATCAGGAGACTGTTGGAATTTTTAGGGAACCTATATTACATGCTTATGATAATTAGAATTATTCAGTCATGCTGACTATGCAAGCAAGATGTCTATGCATTGAAGTTTAAATTGTATAATATATATATATATATATTATGATTAGGCCTACATGCAATTTTAGATACATTATTTTATTGAATAAATAAAGTAGAGATAAAGAACTAAATTAAATAATTCATTGGTAAGTGTTAAAAAAAAATTCTCTACAAAAAATAAAGTAGGCATAGCCTTTTCAATAACAACAACTTCTTCAAAAATTGGGATAAATGTAGATTTAGTCCCCCTTCTTTTTTTCAATCGCAAAATTGGTCCCCCTTGTTACGGCCTCTACACATTGAGTCCCTTAATATATCAATTTTTGACACATTGCGTCCCTTCCGTCAATTTTTCTCAATTTACCGTCAATCATTAACGGGGAATCGCACGTGCCTCTCACATGGCCATCAAATTGGGGGGAAATCGATTTAGCCCTCATTTTCATCAAATTAGGTTAAGACTCCATTGGGCTTAAGGTTTCTCTCTGCCGAAAATTTCCTTCTTCATTTCTGTTGATTTCTACTTCCTACCGAAAATCAAACAAGTCTTCGAATTTGTATTCACTTTTCTGTTCACCGTTCGAAGGTTTGGGATTTCAGTTAACCGCAGCTTCGAAGGTTGGAACTTCTGTTCACCGTAGGTTCGAAGGGTTGGAAACCATAACATTTCTTCGATTTTTCTTCCATTACTTTGGGATTGAAGCTTCTGAACACCAAATCGAAGAGGTACATATGTCAATTCCTTCAATTTTATTATATAATTGAAAAATCCCAATTTTTTATTAAACCCTAATTTTGAAAAATCCTTCAATTTTTTACTTGCAGTATGGCGAAAAGAAGCAAGCACGCACTGGACTTTACTCCTAATTACGGTACATTATATGTGACTTGATGTTATAAATTTAGTTTGCTTTTGGTTATGCATGATATTGACTGTTGTTTTTGTTTTTGTTTTGTTTTTGTATTTTTGAACACACCATAACTAAACTAATGAAGGTGTAATGGGGGATGATGAGTGTTTTACAATTAAGTTATATTACGATGGTGTAATGAAACATAATCCTAAGCAATATATTGGTGGGCATGTAGAGTACTTTGACTTTGTTGATGCAGATAAGCTTGGAATGATTGAGATGTGGGGATTTGCAGAAGAGGTATGATACAATATTAGAGGGAGTGTTAGGTTTTGGCACAAATATGGAAAAATAATGAATTTGGGTAGATATCTAGATAAAGATCTTGATGTATTGGCTATTAAAAAACACATTCCTAGTAACTATGAAGTTGAAATTTATTTAGAACACCTAGATGGCAGAGGGGATATTGAAAGTCAGTTTGAGCCATCTGATGTTGTAGATAGACCTGTAGAAGAACCTGTTGAGGTTCCTGTTACTTCAGAAACTGAATTTGATGAAGATGATTCAGACTTCTATGATAGTGAGTATGATTTTGAGGAGGATGATAAGTTTTTTAAAGTTTATGTGGACCCTGATGTTGAGTTTATGGGGGTTAAGGAGAAGGGGATAAGTGAAAATGATTATGTGTCAGACAAGATGTTTGATAGGATGCAAAATGAAGAGGGGGATGAAGACTGTGCTCACAGTGGTGAGGAGCTAGACAGTGAATGTGACTCAGATAATGAGAAAACAGAAAAGAAATATCCAAAATTTAACCCTAGAACTGATAGTAAGCATCCTCCTTTAGAGTTAGGGTTGATTTTTGATTCAAAAAAACAAGCAAAATTTGCAATTGAAAGCCACTGTTTGAGAAAGGGAATGATGGTCTATTTTGAAAAAAATGATAAGAAGAGGCTTAGAGCTAAGTGTAGGAATGAGGGGTGTGGTTGGACTGTCCTTGTGTCAGTAATGCAGGGAGATCATACTTGGCAAATAAAGACATATAAACCTGAACACACTAATTGTTACTGGAATTATAATAACAAAAGCCTTAAGTCAACTTGGATTGGAAAAACATTTGTGAACAAATTTAAAGACAATCCAAAGTTGGACACTTCTTCATTTAGAGATTAGCTATGCACTACATTAAAGGCCAATATTTCTAGATCACAAGCTTATAGGGCTAAAAGAAAAGCACTTAAGATTATTGAGGGTGACATTGAAGATCAGTTTAGCAAGATAAGAATTTATTGCAATGAACGGGGGAATTATAGATTTCGTCCCCGAACTTAAACGCAATCGCAAAATTGGTCCCTGTTGTTACAGATGCGTCAATTTAGTCCCTCAACATACGAGTTTTGGACAAATTTGGTCCCTACCGTTAAACTGCCGTTAAATCACTAACGGAATGCGCTTTTTTAAGGGAAAATTACACTTTTAATCCTGAAATTTACTGCTTATGAACATGTTTTGTTATATTTCCGCAAAATGGTATCAGAGCCTTAGGTTTTATTGATGAAATAATTAATTATTATTGCATATTTACTCTATTCTCTAACGGAGGAGATTAAAACAAGAATGGAACATAAGAACATATGTTCAACAAGTTACGAAAAGAGAGATTTTTGTCCTACATGGATAGAAATCGATACTAAGACTGATACCTCTAAGATTACCCACGATCTTAGAGAAGTTCAAAAAACGGTTCAAGATTATGGTCATAGGTTGATCTGTCTACCTATGAAAATAGAAAATTTGAACCAAAAGATGGATGAGATATTACAGATCATCCCCGATCTGAAAACCTCAATAGTTGATCTGAAAAAAGAAATTTCAGATCTATGTGAAAAACGGAAGGGTCGTTTTGGATCATCCAATACGGACCGCATCCGTGATGCTTTTGGGCCAGTACCCCTTTTGCATCAGAAAGGTAAGGCAACGGAAATTCCGCGGCCCCAAACCCAAGAAGACAAAATCAATGAAATCCTCAAAAGGATTAATTGATGGAAATCTCACGAGTAGATCTATCCGATCTCCAAGAATTGGCTGAGTCTTTCTCCCAGTTAGGGATGGTAGACTTAGTCAATGTTAAACCTAACGAGGTAACAACTGTGGTGCCACCAGCACTACCACCCCCGGAAGGAAGCATAGCATCTAATAATCCTCCAGAGGATAGCACGATGCGTGAAGGTGTGGATTTCCACACTAATGCGACGCCAACTTTTGTTGGAACACGTCTCAAAGATAATCCAGGGAGAAATTCAAAAAGGGTACCAGAAAATACACCATGGGCTAGGACAATGTCTCAGCCCTTGCACCCTTATGGAACTATTCTGAATCTGGATATCATCGATTTTCGAAATATTGAAAAAATAATCGATGAATGGGTAGCTGCCATGAAAATAGCGGCCACCACTCTAGAATTCGATAAAGAAAACTTTGTCAGATTGATAGAGTTGAGTCTAGAGGGGTCAGTTAAGATTGGTTGGGACCAAACACCTGCCTCAACTAAACAAGGAGTTCTGGATGGTGAATCCAAAAGCACCATCGCAGAACGATTCGGAAGGTTTATAAAGCTTCATTTCATCGGAGATGGATACTTCGATGAAAGTAATTCCGAAAAAACTAGAGAAAACATGCAAGCTCTCTTTGGTATGGAGTTAAGAAATATTTGTGCAATAGATGAATATATCTATTGGTTTCGCAAATACTTCTTTCAAAGTGGAGTCCCAACAGATGTAGCAGCACCTTTGTTCTTCGCCAAGATTTGTAGTCCATGGCGAGAAATGCTGATACAAAGTTATAAAGTTCCCGAAGGCCAGCTGGATTCGGTAGCCAGAAGAATGTCTTTCCTCAAAGACAAGTTAAAAGATTGGTGTGCTCAAGCCTCACTTCAGAAAAATATGAAGAAACTAAGAGGTAAGATGAAGAAAACTCCGCTTTGTTGTGAAAACAACGATTTCCCAACAATCATTGGGGAAACAAGCGAGCAAAAGAAGAAGAGGAAAAAAGAAGGTAACACCGACAGCAGGAGTTACAGAAGCAAACCTTCGTTTAGACGAAGATCATGGTGGTCTAAAACCAAAGGCCGATCCTATAAATCGGGCCAACGGCAAGGACTTATGAGGGCTTCATCACAAGGATCTAGACAAACTGATAGAAGATCCAGTGATCGAACCCCAACTCGTCGAACTTTCAAAAGAGCTCACACACGAGCTAATGAAAGTTTCAAAGACTGTAACTGCTGGACGTGCGGAGCAAAGGGACATATCTCACCGGATTGTCCGCAAAAGCGAGAAGTCCGCCAATTTGAGGCTACGGCCGATATATTGGAGGCAGTCTTTTATGGCGATTTGGTACCTATCTACCAATTCGAAAATTTTCCCTCAGACGAAAGTGTTTACGAGGAAGAAATTGAAGGCGATTCGGATGGATCTTCAACCGAATCAGACTGAGTATAATGAGGGAGATAGGCTTCAGACTTCTGAAAGCCTTTCTGGATTCTTTTCAAGAATGTCGGTTTCAAATCGAACACTGGAAAGAATTATGAGGCAAAATTCCAATATTGGGCCATATGATGGTTTCAGAATTGGAGGTTTTAGCCGAGTCCTAAATCAAATAGGACTAAACCAAAGAAAACATCACATCATATACAAAGTAAGTTCGGGAGAATTTGCTATTCCAATGGAACTTACGGGAAATGTGATGGATATGCAATTAATTCCTAGAGAAGAGATTCTTGAGGAATTAGGTAGGCTACGCGAGGAAGTAGCTGTAACCATGAAATGGATCCATATAGGAACCATTGAGGTGGTCATAAAAGCCACTTTCAAGGAAGGAATTGATTCAGAAATCCATTTATCGATAATGGATAGGAGAATCAATAACCTAAGAGATGGCTGCCTTGGTACAATGGTAGGAAATTTATATGCAGGAAAACTTATGTTTGATATTCATCCAAGAATTGCATATAACCTAGCAGACCAAGATTTCAGTCGGGTCTTAACCCTTCATCAAGATTTCAAAAGAAAGGATCTTATGAAGGAAGGGAATAGGCCGTATTCTATAACTTATAGAATAGCGTATGCACTTTCCAACACACATCATTCGGATCTTTTCCTACGGAAAGAGTATATTGAAATTCCTTGAATCTTCAAGGAATTTGCCAAAGTAATGACACCTGATCCAATTCAAATACCTAGAATTGGAGGAGTCGACATTATCATTAAAGACCATCCTGTCCTAAATAGAACACTTAGTTCTAGGATGGAATTTAATAATCGGATGTCCTTCTCAGAAGAAAGGATACAAGGTTTAAAAGGAAAGGAGTTGCTCATGGATGCAACCCCACAAGTCATTAGGGTTGATAATGTAAAATTTAGATGCCCTGAAGGATGGAAAGAAGTGCAGGTACTATTCGACATCACAAAAATGGAAAATTATTTCCCTTGTGATGACTTATATCACTTGCAGCAGACAACGGTTGGCAAATATGAGGGTATGCTAGAAATGGCAGGCCAAGAAGTATTTGTAGTTGGTCTAGCGGGACGAGAACCAGGAGTGGTAACCCTGGGTCTAAGCTTTCTCGAGGATCATAAACCTTGGGGACGAAAGGGGAAAGGTATGGAATTTAGTTTGGATGGTCATCTCATCAGAGTGGAATGACTAGCCCATTCTCTATATACATTTCCATTGGTGTTATTTATGATCAATATAAAACAGAATATTTCTCTGCGTATATTGATTCTGGTTCAGGTATTTGCACGGCAAAACCCGGAGTCTTTCCTAGCAATGCTATGGAAACCTTACCTATTATTGCAGGAAGAGATTTTTCAAGAAAAATCCTTATACTCAATAAAGGTAAACGTGAAACCAAAATCATGATGGGAGGAGCATTTGGTACGCCTTGGTTTAAGGTAAAAATGCCTCCAATTTACTTTCATGATACCGGAGCAGATATCTTGTTGGGTAATAACTTTATCCAAACATTTGCAAGATATGTGCAAGATAATAAGAGAAATTTATTAATCTTTACCACTAACTGTGGAAGTGAGATTCAGGTTCTGCGGCGAGAAAAGGCATTTAATCGTATTATGCCAATAAATTTTCGCAGCAAACGTGGTGGTAATGAGGCCAAATTGACTAATCCTAAAATGCAGGATAAAAGAAAATTTGGTGAAGCACTGTTGTCTTTCAGACAACAAGGTTTCTGTGGTGAAGGATACAGTGAGGCTACTGAAAAAGATATTTATGTCTTCAAAAACGCCTTACAAGATAAGAAACATGATTGGTATATGGACGAAGAGAGTAAGCTCTCTCTCGAACATGTTAAAAGACTAATCCAAAGGAATTACAATGAGGATCCTTTGGCTTGGTGGAACAAGAACAAGATCGAAGCTACTCTAAAGGTTAAGGACCAATGTAAGTATGAGTATGTTCGATACAAGCCTATCCAGATGAATATGATGGATAAGAAAGATATGCAAATGATTATCAAAGAGCATATCAATCTTAAACTCATTGAACCTGGAGTCTCGGCTTATAGTAGCCCTGGTTTCCTTGTAAGAAATCATGGTGAAATAAAAAGGGGAAAAGCTAGACTAGTAATCAACTATCAAGGTATCAATAAGATATTAGAATTTGATGGTTATTATATCCCAAGTAGAGAACACTTAATTGATTGCATCAAAGGTGCCAAAGTGTTTTCAAAATTTGATTGTAAATCTGGTTTCTATCAGATTAAGTTAGAAAATGAATCTAAGAAATATACAGCATTTTCTACACCACAAGGACAGTATATCTGGAACGTGCTACCTATGGGTCTTGCCAATGCACCGCAGATATACCAAAGAAAAATGGATAATCTGTTTAAAGATTATTTTGAATTTATGTTTGTTTATATTGATGATATTTTAATTGCATCTAAAAACATGAACGAACATATTAAACATTTAGAAATCTTTTCCAATGCATGTCATAAGGAAGGATTAGTGCTATCTGAAAAGAAAGCAATTATTGCGGTCAATAGGATTGAGTTTCTTGGTATTCTTATTGACGAATCAGGTATTGAACTTCAGGAACACATTGTGGAGAAAATCCGCAATTTTCCCGATATTCTTAAAGATAAAAAACAGCTTCAAAGTTTTTTAGGAGTTGTTAACTTTGCAGGAATCTTTATCAAAAATCTTGCAAAATATAGAAAGGATTTTCGACCTCTTTTAAAAGAAACCGAAAGTTCAAAGTGGAAGTGGGAAGAAATTCACACTCAAAGAATTCGCGAGCTAAAACAAGTTTGTAATAATTTACCAAAACTCGCAATTCCTCAAGATAATGACGATTTAGTGGTTTATACAGACGCTAATGATTTTCATTGGGCAGCGGTACTAATGAAAAAGACTACTACAGGGGAAGAACCTTGTAGATATGCAGGGGGGTTGTTCACAGAACAACAAGCCGCACTTTGGCATATTAATGAAAAGGAATTCTTTGCTGTCTGGAAGGCTTTCAAAAAATGGCCATTATTTCTCTTAGCAAAAAAGTTTATTTTAAAAGTTGATAATACGAATGTAAAAGCTTTTCTAAAAAATAAATTAGAATCAAAAATAGAAAAGGCTCGTATTATGAGATGGCAAGCTGAATGTCAATACTATTGTTTTGATATTATCATTGTGAAATCTCATGAAAATGTACTTGCAGATTTCCTAACAAGAGATGGAAACAGCTGAAGCAAATTCCGTCCTTACAAGGTATAGGCATCTCAGGGAAAACCTTGAGGAGCTAGACAAGCAGTTTGGTCAGCTATCAGTTAACGCTGAGGCAGCTGGACAAATACAACGAGCTGATCTGGACACTGTCCAAAACTCAATCAGGAGTTTAATATATGCCTCAGGATCCCTATTTGAGGCATTACAAGAACCAATTCGAAAGGCATCTACTTCGGTGATGACCCGAGAATTAAGAGAGCGGGCCTCTAACCCTGCGCGTAGAGTACATGGCTCTATACCTGTAGCAGCAGATTCAAGTACTGCTTGCCCAAGTCCCATATCAGACTCTGATAAAGGGGAAACAATTGAACAACAGGAAGAGAAATCTCCGGTTGTTTCAAGTCAACCCAGCACCTCTGGAGTTAAAGAGGGGGAGATTAACCTCAGGCCACAGACAGGCACCTCTAAGGTTAATACTAACGAGATTAATTTACATTGGCAGGTTTACCAAAGATCATGGGAAAAATTAATCTCAAGAAAAGGGATAAATCCGGGAAAAACAATAGTCGATACATCCGGAAAATATCCCAGGGTTTGGATGCGAGAAGGGTCAAAACCTGACGAAGTTCGCGAATGGTATGATTTTGGGGCACTCGCCTCGATCCATACTATGTCACCAGGATTTCCGGAAATTTCTAAATTACCGGAATGGATTAGTGAAGCTGTGTTTGACTCATGGCAAAATAATCCACACCTAAAAAGAGGAGATGTTCTGGAAATAAAATTCTTATCAATTGCTCCAGAAATTGCAGAAAAAGGATCTCATCCAGCGTTTCATTTTATGAAATTACAGAGACCCGATATAACGGCCTACAACAGAGTTAAGGTCGAGACAAGAGAAGCTCCTTTGGTGGCTTCAATCAACGAAGATGACATTTCCACCCGAAGAGCGTGGGGATTCTGGGTCTGTCTAACCGAGATGGACAAAGTGAAGTATCCATTCAAAATCTTTTCTAACAAGATTAATGGGTCATTCCTGTTAAACTCCATGACAGGAAAAAGTACCGAATTCGCTGAAAATCTTTTCGAACAAAAAAGGACGCTAATTTGGTTAAACAAGTTACCAGCAACGGAAAACACGAGGAAGAAGACATGCAATATGATGCATGTGGGTCAATGGCTCAATCATATCTGTTCAAGTTGTGAGCTCCAGGAGAAACCCTTGTTCGACACACGAATCAGGGTCACAAAAGAAAAACCCGAACGTGAACAGGATAAGGGAAAAAGAACAAGAAATCCGCGGAGTTTTTACAAACCGCGGTAAAAACGGTTAAATGTAAAAAACAAAGAAGGACCTAATTAACATAGGTCCAATGTAAAATTACAAAAATGTAATTCTAGAGTTGGACAGCTGAAAAAAAAAAAAAAAAAAAAAAAAAAAAAAAAAAAAAAAAAAGAAAATACAGCTGTGAAATGTACAGGTAAGATGGCGAACGCAATGTCGCTTTCAGGAAAAGGACGGGCCAAAAATCATTAGGCCATGCTTTTCAAAAGAGATAATCAATCAGCCACAACTTTTCCAAAGAGTGGCAGACAAAGAAAAGACGCGGGGCCCACCACGTGAAGATAAGAGTGTCGGCAGCCACTCAAGCAAGTGGAAGAATTATTGAGTCCCCCACCCACTCAAACAAGTGGAGGACAAAAACAAAAGGGAATACGTGAGCAATGACGTATTAAAATTAAACAAGTTTGGAGTCCGCCTTTGGAGTCCGCAGCTGAAGGCTATAAAAGGAGGGACTGAAGCAGATGGAAGATCATCGAAAATTTTCTCCAACTCTTCAAAACATATCCAAGTCTATAGTCTTTAAAAATAAAATCATTTTAGTATTTGTAAACTTTTCTTTTCTGTATTTTAAATTTCAAGTGTATGGGGATTTACCCCAATTTGTAAGTCCTCATATGAGAGGCTAAACAGTTATCTCCTCCAATAGCGGAGTAGAGTGTATTATGTAATTTTAATTTTATTTCATCAATAAAAATTTGAGGCTTTTGTTTCAACTTGCTTTCAAAAGTTATTAGACATTCATTCTGAAATAGCCCCTACGCCCTAAGGTAGGAAACGAAATAGGGCTGTGCTTTGTATTGCTGAAGGAGCCAAGGCTTGCGAACCACCTTCTGCGGTCGAGTGGTTGGAACGAGTCCGTAAAACCGGAGGCTTGGAATACCCGGCAGTAAGGAGGTCAAACAGAGGTATGAATTTATGAATGTTTGTTTATTTTTCGGAAGCATGTTGGGCCTGATTCATGGTAATTAAACAAATATGTAGTTAGCAGCAAGACAAAGGATGAAAAGATGTAAATTTCCCCATAATTTGACCTTTTTTGAAGATTTCCGTCAATTTGGATGGAAAAGTTAACGGCAGGACTAAAAGCGTTCTGTTTTGACAAGATAAGGGACTAAATTGACGCGGACAGAACATGGAGGACCGATTTTGCGATTGGAGTTTTGTTGAGGGACGAAATCTATAATTCCCCCTGCAATGAACTAAAAAGAACTGATGACAAAGCTACTGTTATTTTAAAATTGACTGAAGATGAAGATGGTGTTAGGTTCCATAGGTTGTATATTTGTTTCTCAGCATGTAAGGATGGTTTTAAAGCTGGTTGTAGCCTGTAGTAGGTGTGGATGGTTGTTTTTTGAAAAGGCAGAAGGGTGGACAATTGTTATCTGCAGTTGGTTTAGATCCAAACAACAATATTTTTCCCATTTGTTTTGTTGTTGTTGAAGGAGAAACCAAAGATACATGGACCTGGTTCTTAAACCTGTTAGATGGTGACTTAGGAATTTCAGAGAATCAATCAAAATGGACTTTTATGTCTGACAAGCAAAAAGGTTTGATTCCTTCATTTGAATCATTGTTTCCTGGGGTTGAAAACAGATTTTGTGTTAGACACTTACACAGTAACATGAAAAAGGATGGATTTGGAGGAATGGCTGTGAAAAATGCTCTGTGGGCAGCAGCAAGAGCATCAAGAGTGGAAGAATTTAAGAGAAGGATGGATGAATTAAAGAACATTGATGAAAATGCTTACTATTGGTTGGTGAAAAAACCAGCACATCAGTGGTCTAGATCATACTTTAGCCCTTTACCAAAGTGTGATATTCTGTTAAATAACATGTGTGAATGTTTTAATTCCTTTATCCTAGATGCAAGAACCAAGCCCATAATCCTATGATTGAAACTATAAGAAATATCTTAATGACAAGGTTGAGATTAAATAGGGAGAAGGCTGAGAAGTGGGACAGTGCAATATGTCCAAAAATTAGAACTCAACTAATGAAAAACATGACAGATGCTAGTGAGTGCATACCAATGAGAGCTAATGAGTGGAATTTTCAGATTACAGGGCCTTTTGATCAACATACTGTAAATGTTTTGGAAATGACTTGTAGTTGCAGGAAGTGGGAATTAAGTGGCATACCTTGTAAGCATGCAATATCTGCCATTTGGTGCAGAAATGAGCACCCTGAAGCTTATGTGCATAAGTATTACAGTGTGGAAACATATAAAAAATGCTATGAAAATTCAATTATGCCCATAAATGGTTCTGATTTGTGGCCTGAATGCCACTTAGTTCCACCACTGCCACCCAAATATGTTGAAACAGTTGCAAAAGGTAGGCCTCAACAGCTAAGAAGAAGAGAACCTAATGAGCCACCTCCTCCAGGGAACCAAACAAAATTAAGGATTACTAGAAGAAATAATAAATGTAGAATGTGTGGAGAAGGTGGTCATAATTCAAAAGGTAAAAGAAACAATCTAAATGAACAAGAACAGGACCAAACACAAGAAAGTTGGGCTGCTACAGCTGGGAATGAATCAAATCAAGTTGCTCCAGTGGCAATACCACAAGCTGTTCAAGAGCCAGTGACAACATCAAAATCATCAGCCTCTTCAAGTGGTGTCAATCATAAAACTAGAGAAAAGTTACAAGTAAATTAGTAGTGCTTTTCTGTAAATAATAACATTATGCATATGTTTTAAACCAATAATTAAAATGCATCAATATTTGCAGGTGAGAAGGCCAAGCAAGAAAGGAGTTAACATAGGAGGTTCCTCAAACAGATTAGGATCAGTTACTGTAAGCATTAAAAGGTGTTTGATTAATAATTCAATTTGTATTTTCATTTCTAATGTGTTTTACTGTATTGATCTACAGATAAATGAAGGCCCAAGCATCCACAGTCCAGTGTTGATTAAAGGTGGTAAAAATTTTATAACAATGACAAATTTAACAGCTTCTGCTAAGAAAGCCTATAGTTCTGCTAAGAAAGCCCCCACTGCATCCAAGAAGCCTCCATTGCATTCAAAAGTTACAAAGCCTCCATTGCAAGTGCTTGTGCCTTCACAATCCAAATCAGTGTCCAGACCTGCAAATGTGGCTACAAAATCAGTGTCCAAACCTTCTGAAAGTGCAAGTGCCTCAAGACCTACTCAAATTGCAAGTGCCTCAAGACCTACTCAAAGTGCAAGTGCCTCAAGACCTTTTAGTACTCCAAAATCTGTTTCAAAAGATGTTCATCAGCACATGCTTCACAAAATCTGCTTCCCAAAAGACGTAGCCCCAAGTATTGCTTCACAAGTTGCCCCAAGTATTGCTTCACAAGCTGCCCCAAGTACCTCCACCAAAGCTATCCCAAAGTCAGCAAATGTGTCCTCTAAGTCTTCTGGAAATTCTGCTCCTAAACTATGGAAACTATAAATTTGTATTTCAAACTATTTCTGTACTTGAATTCTGCCCCTAAACTATGCATCAACATTTTGCTTGTTATGTACTCACTGAATTTTGTTGTTTTGGTTTGATCAATGAACTGTGAACTCTGTTGGTTATGAGAATTTAGTGATCAATGAATTGTGTTGTTTGAGTTCTGTTATTTGGTTTCATCAATTAACTGAAAATTGTGTTGTTTGAGTTCTGTTATTTGGTTTGATCAATGAACTGAAAATTGAATCTTATGTTGGTGATTAGTGCTGTGGAGTTCTGTTATTTGAGACAGAAAAGTGAACAAACAGAACAAACATGAACAAACATGAACAAACATGAACAAACATAAACAAAACATGAACAAACATGAACAAACATAAACAAAACATGAACAAACATGAACAAATATGAACAAAACAGAACAAATATGAACAAACATGAACAAAGATGAATTTCTTCCATTACAAACATGAACAAACATGAACAAAGATGATGTAATTACAAGACATGAACAACACTACAAGATGAACAAAAACAAAAACTGCATGAATATGAACATGATCAACAAGACCTAAACAACCTTCTAACTCAACTGCATATAATCAAACCCGTTTTGCTTAAACATTGATTTCACCAATAAGGTTGTTGTAAAGAGCATGAATAGAACAAACATTAACATCTTTTTGTAACTTTGGTAGTTCTTTCTCCATATTCTGTGTGAATGGAGTTCTTTCTCCAAAAGTTCCTCTCTTTCATTGCAGTCCATTATCTCAGTTTCTAAGTTTTTTTCTCGTCGTTTGTAGTCAATTATCACTGATTCCAAACTCTTCTCTCTTTTTCGGTACTCAATTATCTCATCTTTCAAGGATTTCTCCCGTCTCTTAAACCAATAAATTTCATCCTCCATACGCATTATAGTTTTATGCATATCAGGAAGAAGTTGTCTGCCTCTCTCACAAATATCCGGGTCCAACCACTCGAATACACCACAAAATGATGATTTCTGTTTCAAGAATTATGTCAAATTTCAGTAACTTTCAAGGAATTGTAAACTTATTAAGTAGTGAACTTACCCCATAATTTGGACATTTTCGAAACCTTCTCCCAGCATTTCGATCGGTCCAAGCTGTGAGCACTGGGAGCTCGAATCCACATTTACATGTTGAATGGGGATCAAAATTCGAACACTCATTTTGAGACCTACTTCCAGATGAGCAGCTTCTTCTCATGTCTTCGAATGGAGATCTAATCGAATTGGACGAGCTGTTTATGCTCATGGTTTAAACCCTAATTTCATGAAAATTGGAGAAAAATCAGAGTTGGGTGGAAGATGAGTGGGAAATGGGTATAAATGAAGAATATTGAACCCTAATTTGATGAAAATGAGGGCTAAATCGATTTCCCCCCAATTTAATGGTCATGTGAGAGGCACGTGCGATTCCCCGTTAATGATTGACGGTAAATTGAGAAAAATTGACGGAAGGGACGCAATGTGTCAAAAATTGATATATTAAGGGACTCAATGTGTAGAGGCCGTAACAAGGGGACCAATTTTGCGATTGGAAAAAAGAAGGGAAAAAAAAAATCTACATTTATCCCTCAAAAATTCTATTAATTTTTATTTAGGTTAGTAGATTTTTGAAAGGAAAGGTATTATTATTGTTAGTATATTATTCAAGTAAGGACGGAAGGGGGAAACTGGAGAAATCATGAGTTATTTTCAAATTGATGTTGATGTAGATCGGTAGATGTAGATATAGATACCCTCACACGCACACCCACAATCAACAACTTTCCTCCGATATGATGCGTTGTGGTGGTGTTGGAGGATGTGAATTTAGGTGGACTGAAATTGAGGCATGGATTCGAGACTATGACAATATTCAAAGGCTCGCCGTGAAACTCATCTACGCTCAGATTTGTTGCTCTTTTATTGGATCTCTGGGTGCTCTCTTTAACGGCGTTTTGCTCGTCAATTTGGGGATTTCCTTGTTCGCCCTCGTCGCCATCGAGAGCAGCAGTCAGAGCCTCGCTAGGACTTATGCCGTCCTCCTCTTCTCCTCTATTTTGCTCGACATTTCTTGGTTCGCCCTCTTCTCTCACCATATCTGGTACTACTACTATTATTATTGCCTCTTTTTTTTTCTTATCATTCATAGATACACTTTGTTGCTTCACAAGTCTGTGTTCATTTTTCCCTTTGGTATTCAAATTCAATGTGACCTTGTTGGAGATTACATCACAAATTAATTTTAAATTAATATCACAATATTACATTTCATTTATAAACCAATGTCGTAGTATCTAAATTCTTAGGTGAACCTAATTGTAATTTCTCAGTGAAGCTAAAAATATCTTCCAGTTATACTCTTCTTTTTCATTATTTTTGCTTTCTATTGAGGCTATTATTTGAATGAGAAGGATCGGTATCAAGCTCATATCATTTAATCTCATTATTTGGCCAAATTAATCTTGTCAAAGATCATACAAAAAATGAATCCCTCAAACCAATTGAAAGAGTTCCTCTTCTCGGAAGATCAGTGGAAATAGCCGTTCTTATGGTAAACCATTTATGTTTTGTACCACTAGGAACCTCAGACCTTCTTCCCGTCTCATAATTGAACTAGAGCTTACCATTCTTTAGACCAACTATAAATACGAAAATGGCTCAATCATCCCTATTTTAGTTGAAAAGATCTCTTTTAGAAGGTAAAGCTAAGGGGATATCGAATCAGATTGTAGAGTCTTTTGATGAGTTAAATTGAATCTAAGACTTATGAAACTTATGGTTATACATGTCAGATGTCTTTAATATTTTAATTTATAGGTGGATACACTGAATTTGTTTAATTTTTTTGGTCATCCAATATCATCATGATGGATCTTTAATTTTGCCTATTTAAATTGGGAATAGACTTTAAGAAAAACTATATTGAAGTGATAATCAGTCTACCTGTCCATTTCTAATTTGCCACAACTTCCTTGTGATCCATATAAGAAGATTCATTTATTTCGCCTTGACACTCTTTCTAATATGTTAAAAAGAGTAGTATATTATATTTTATTTATTATGGCTTAAAGAAAAGAGCAACTCTAAATATCAAACTACATTATTTTGAAGAACATTTTGACATTGTTTCGTCATTCTTATAACTCCAAGTAGATATGAACTTTTATATATGAGATGATAATCCACTTATGTAACTATATTGCAGTTTTAATTTATGTATTTTTATATATATCGACAAAAAGAATTAATAAGTTTATATTGAGAAAATATTTAGAGGGAGTTGCAACTGAATATGTGATACTAAGTGATGGCATCACTCTCAAAATTTATTGGGAGTTGTAATAACAACTTTTTGCGATGAGGACAAGCTGGGAAGATATGAACGGTCAGAGCTGGTTTATAATGAAAAAGTAGTAGTTTGGCGGTTTGTACTGGAAATAGAAGTTTTTGTACTGAGAAAATATTTAATGTGACTTTCAAGTTCTTATTTTGATTATAGTTGTAGTTTTGACACTATTCCTTCCATTTAGTGATATTTTCAAGTTAAATATTTCATTTATAGTGATAATATCATTCTTATGATTAAATTTTTGGGATGGTGTATACATGGCTACTTTTCTCCATCTAAATTTTGCAGATGTTACCCTTTCCCATTTAAATAGTGGTTAGCTTTGTGATTTCTTTTGTTGCAGTTGCATGCTTGAATGCTTTTACTTAGTAAGATTTGCCATTAGTTAATTTTCTTGATATCATTGTTTAGGTAACAAAATTTCACTTTGCATCTGCAGGGGCATGCCATCCGAGATTTATGGAACATTTGTTAGTATCTTGGTGAAGCTCACTTTCGCCATGCAAATAATTGGATTTTCTGTGAGATTATCTTCTTCGTTATTATGGATGCAGATGTACAGACTGGGTGATTCTTACATAGAAAACCCAGTTCCTCGAGATGCAGAGGATTTGAGAAATAGTTTTCTCTGTCATGTTACTCCTATAGTTAGACATCCCTCTGGTTCTGACGACGTTGTCGGAGGCTTAATATATGATCCTGCATATTACTCGTCTCTTTTTGAAGATGGAAGGGCCGATACTAGCTTGAATGGGGTACAGTTCTTTCATTATATCTTAACCATTTACAAAGTACAAAATCATTCACCCCCTTTCCCAAGAGGACATTGCTATACAATCATTATAGTTAGTTTTAATCCATCTAGACTTACTTCCTATATAGCTCTGGTGTTACATCGGCTTGGAGGTACTTTCTCAAGTATGTCCTCAAAGCATAGAGGATGTAGAGGCTTCTAAATAGAATGCTACTTCTGTGATGTTGTGAGTTTAGGTGTACTAAAACTAACTACACAATGATGATAGTATTACCTAGAGGGCTTATTACACTTACCTTGCATTCTAGAATATAGCTAATTACCAAATCATCATCCTATTATTTACCTTTAAGTTTTCTCCGCTTAGTTTTTACTGTAAATTGCAACATTGAAAATGAGCGCTCATGAAAGTGCAATGGAAGGGGAAACATTAGGGGATCATTCAAGGAGTAGTTGTAGATGGCCTAATTTGAATGGTTAGTTATATTGTCGAAAGAAGATGTTAGGGATAGATCTGGAGACAAGTTTTGGGTGGCAGAGGAGGGAAGATAAAGGATCTACCCGTATATTAAGTTGAAAAGTTACTATGGTGGCACCACTATAAGACAATAACGTGACCAAACTGAACCTTTCATCTGGAATCAGCCTTGGGAATCTTTTTCTGTTATTTTCTAAGAAACATTTTGATAGTTAAATCACAAAAGCTCTGATATCAATGGAAACCCATTCAGTGTGATTTTAAGTTGATTCCTTTATCTATATCTATAATTATTAAAAAGGCCTATTTTAGCCGTGCTCCTATGGCCTCCGGTGAACAGTGTGTAACTACTTCAATGATTTTCCAACAATTTTCTTTGATAATTGCTGTGATCCAAGTGCCTTTGTGTCCTTTATGCACCTCCCCTCCACTGGTCCTTTGTAATTCATCAAGTCACCAAATGCTCCATTCCAGCATTTCCCGGATGTGTATGAAGTATGATAGACTATGTTAACAATTAAATACGACCTACATATTCTCCAATGATTATAAGTGGATGGCTGGGGCTGGACTTTGGCGGTGGAAAAAGTAAATTTCGTATAAATATAACTTCTGTATAAGGTTGCCGCTAATTGTTAATTATTTGACCAACATGGAAGTATAACTATTAACCATGCCTTAGTAAATGGTGATGGTCCAGGTTTTATTGTACTCATCTGTAGCGTTGAAGTTGGGAAAGAGGGTTGAAGTAGAAGAGGAACATGATAACAAACAAACTTGATTTTTTTTTTTGTGAAAACTGTTGTTAAAGTGGTCCATATTTACTCATTAGTTGTCACAGTCTTTCGAAAAATCCTCATGACTCCCGCCAGATGATTAGCGTGGTCGTTTAACTAAATCTGGTAGAATATTCAACTGTACATGAAATGTGATTAGATGAATTCATCCTAGTCATTTGTACTTGATAACTCTATGTGCCCTAATAGATGGCTTAATCAGGCCGTTTGACAAAAGCAGAGTTTGATAGGTTGCTACTACAAAGAACCTTTTGGTGCTTTGCTTTCTGAATGTCATGAAATGTAGTTCCTTTATTTTTACTGACTAAAGATGATGCTGATGCGTGTATGATGACTTTCTTTATAATGCCAGCAGGGTGGTAAAAATCATAACATTTCTGTATCGAACTCTGTTTCTGCTGCTGAATCTCCTCTTTTGAGTCCATTGATGGGAAGACCATTTCATGTTAAAGAAGTAAGTTTTTGGCACGTTTCAATTTCCAATAGATGGATGTAGATATCAAACTGAAGCACCATTTCTAATTTCTAACATGGACATTTAACATCAAGTATGAGATACAATATTGTTCAGTCTCCACAAAAAGGGAAAGGAAGAAAAAAGACAAGACCCTTTATGTTACACGATCTGCTGTTGAGACTTTCAGCAATTGTACTTGAATGGAAGCAAGTCATGGTTATTTAAGGATATTTGGTTTGAGATATTTATTTATTGGTTGGATTTACGTCTAGATTTATTAGTTAGTACTCTCCAAAAAAAATGCTTATTTGGCCTTGATTCTAGTATTGGGTGCATATGAGGTCTAAGCTGTTTCAAATTCTAAGCATGACCAAAATTGATAGTGAATCACATTAGCAGGACGCTGAAAGTTTGGCCATTCCCCTGAAATGGTACCCCCCCCCCCTCCACCAAAGTTATTAGCAGTATGGAAGTGAACCTTAATATTTGACCATCGAATTGGACATCTATGTAGTTTTCTTTAAGTAATGCCAACATATTGTCCCATCTTAATTAGTTGTATAAAAACAGCTGCAATCTACTTATGTGCTAATGAAAGCTGATTTCAGGATGAGAATACTTCAAGGAAGTTCCAGATGGTTTGAGCTGGATTATTAATGGGCGTCCATTCCCCATAATTTCTATTCGAGAAATGTTTTTTTTTGGTCTTATGTTTGTACTGATTTAGGCATGATTCTTCTGGGTGGCAAAAACTTTGTACAGATATATCACTTGATGTATTCTTTTTGCGGCTAAAATATGCAGAGAAGATCCACAAAACTTGTTTACTGTGTAGAGATTGGAATAATGTCAAAGGTTTTGAAGGAATAGGAAGGGAGCATTCATCATAAAAAATTTATACTAGTAGTAGTCTATAATGCTGCATTAAGCCGAGGAGTATTTTTTCGATGAAGTATTAATGCTACTTTACCTTCTGCAACTCTTTATTTTACTGTAGTGATAGTATTGTTCTTCACATGGGCACATTAGGTCAAGAAAACTGTGTGTGCAACATGCATCTACTAAGATAGAGATGGTATTGTTCTTCACACGGCGTGTCTTGCACTTTCTTATGAACCGAAATAGTAAGGAAACTGCTAAAGTAATACCAAAGCAATAAGGAACTAATTTGAATCACTCTGCTGCCACCACTTCCTCTGGTAAGGCCATTTGGACTTGAGAAATCCTTGAGTTAAACAAGTAGGATAAATAACAGTGAATATTCATGTCCAGTAACAGACATCATAATTCCACTATACAACAGAAATGCATGTACATCTGCCAGTAACAAATAACCAACACACTGGAATCTGTAAACGCAAGAATCAAACAAATCGAATATAAGGAGTAAATTCGTAAATAAAGTATGCCATTTCTTTTATTAGATTCTGATAACATAGAAGACGAAAGTTTGTTACTTCAAAGTAAATTGCTAAACCACAGTAAAACATCAATTTATTCTCTCTATCAAATAAGAAAAATAGAGGTATAATGTGATGGTCTTAAACAGAAGTATTAAGTATAGTATATGAGAAGGCATTCTATTTCTTGATTCTACGAATTCGCTTAGGTCCCCAAACCTCCAATCTACCAGCAGGACATCCACAGGGGGCTCGGAATATGAGCACAGTCCTTCCATTGGGAGGTGCCATTTTCTTGAGTTCTGCCTCAAGTTCTTTCCGATCCTGTCCCAGTTGCAGCTTATTATCGTGGTGGTAATGTTCATCATCGGGGTGGGAGTACTTGATGCATTCCTCGGATTCAAGCTGAATATCGTACTCGACGGCTCTTCTTAAGCCCTTGCAATAGGGATTATCGCATCTCCTGAGCCTGAAATCGATAATTTCCCAAACAAGCACGCAGAAAACGACAGCAAAGAGAGCGAGAAGCAAGCCGGTGAAATAAGCGAGAGGCGCATCGAGAATTATATCAGTAAGGAAAGAATGAAAGAGAGGCAAAACCTGGCAGAATAAGAAAGTAAAGTAGGGAAAAAAGAGAAAGGCCAATGATCCGAGGACTAATAAGAGTATGATGAGATCGACGGCAGCGAAGGGAGACCGGTGGCAGAATTGTCGCCTGGTGGTGGTGGTGGTATTGGAACGAGAATTGGAACAAGTGTGACGCTCAAAAGCTCTGCAGAACTCGATCAGATTCCGGCAATCAACCATGGGGAGGCCGCCGCTCATCTTTTCCTTTGAAGACTAAAAATCAAATTCCTTAATCCTTTCCTTGCAACAGTGCAATATCCCTTAATCAGATTAGATTAGAAATGTCAAGATGGGGATTGGGGGTCGTGGGAGGAAGGTAGATTAAGAACACGAATGAGATTTGATCTATCTATCTATCTATCTTCCTTTTTTTTATTTATATATATTTAGTTTTTTGGTAGCTAATTACATAGATTTAGATTAGTCCTATTTTCTTACCTATTACTCCCTCTACACAAGGGTAATTTACATTTTGCACCCTAAAAAAAAAAGGGATAATATACACTTTTCACCCTAAAAAGAAAAAATAACACTATACACCCTTGAATTGAGTTAACAATTTAGGGGTGGAAATAGGCCGGGCCGAGCCGAGCTTTGTAAGGCCTAAGCCTGGCCTACTTTAAAAATAATAGGCCTGATCCTGGCTTATTACCCGTCATATGCTTATTTTTAAGGTCTGACCTGGCCTTTTTAAATGCCTGATAAGGCCTGAAAGCCTATTTAAAAACATATTTTACATAAAGGCATATGAACACCAACTAACCTATTTTACATAAAGGCATATGACAAATATTATGAAGCCTGAGTGTATAAAAAAATTAAAAATGTAAAAATTAACAATAATCGAAGAGATACAAATTGCATGTTTAGGAGATACAATAATCGGCGGTTGTTCAGTCTTCAGAAGTTGTGAGAAATTGACTTATGTTGTGTCTTTTGTGAGAGAAGCGTGTTGAATGTGTTTCCATTCATTTAGGCTTAGTTGTTTTTTATGTCTAAGGGTTAAAAATGTAAAATACTATATATAAACAGGCCGGCCTGACGGGCCTAATAGGCTTTTTTGTAAGCTTAAGCCTGGCCTATTTAATTAAATAGGCTTTATAAAAAGCTTGAGCCCGGCCTTTTTATTAAACGGGCTAGGCCGAGCTAGGCCTTAAATAGGCCGGGCCGTAGGCCCCTGTCGGACGGCCTGGCCTATTCCAACCCTTAGTTAACATTGGCAAGTTGCACTTTATATAATTTTTCACTCAAAATCTCATTTTAATAAGGACAAAATTATCCAATTTTTTTTTGAATCCCTTCATTGCCAACCTCTAGTATTATCTTCTACTTTTTAAAATAAAAAAATTCAAGACGACATTTGAGATGTCGTCTAGTATTATTTTCAGAAATTCTTCATAATTGTATTATTATTTTGAGAACTATTTATTTATTTTGCTAAAGCCTTCATTAATGAAGCACATAGTTTTTTTTTATATAAGTAGATTAGTTTGCCTTGAGAAATTCATTTTGTATTTCATGGAGGATTTTGTCCCTTCAAAATGAAATTTTTGGTTGAAAAGTTGTATAGGAGAATATGTTTGTATAATACTTGATAATTATTTAACTTATTTTTGATAGTTTTGAATGGAAGAATGATAGTCATTGTTTTTGATAAATGAAAGATTTGAGGAGGAATAGTGCATGAGTGCGAACCAAATTGATGCATCTACAAACCTCTGAACTATACAGCATCAATCTATGTATGTACAAAGGAATAGTAAGTAGTAATACTAATGATATTTATGATGGGTGTATGGAGAAAACAAAAAAAGTAATAATGGAAATGGATCTCATATGACTATCTTCAACTTGACCAGTCGGCAATAAAGAATCTAATTAAAATGATTGGAGGAGAGACAAGCAATACCACAACTTGGAGGCAAAGTAAAATGAACTCTAACCATGGATTAATTATTATTTATGTGTAGACCAAAAAGTCCAAGATTTACACCACCAACTCATCAATTCCCTCTTTCTCACGACTTTGTCAAAGTCTCCTGCACTTACTTGTCTTTCTTAATCGACGACGACTACTAATACTACTACTACATCAATGGATCCCCATTCGGCATTCCCTTTCTCTACATATATTCAAAGACTCATCTGCTGCATTAAAATACTTTATTCTAATCAATCAATGCGGCACCTATACCTCTTCCTTCTTCTATCTTCATTACATCTACTGCTTGTCCTCTCCTGTAATCATATCGACCATGACTCCCTCCTTTCTTTCTCTTTCTCTTCCCCCCACTTCAACTGGTCTTCCACCACCGATTGCTGCCTATGGGAAGGTGTTTCCTGCAACTCTGCCGGTCGTGTTACCCGTTTGTCTTTACCCGATATGGCCCTCTCTGGAACCATAACCCCCTCTCTTTCTAATCTTTCTTTTCTTTCTTACATCAATCTCTCCCACAATCACCTCTCTGGCCCTCTTACCTTCTCACCTTCTCACCATCTCCATACTCTTGACTTGAGTTTCAACCGTTTCTTTGGTTCTTTTTCCCTCCCCCTCCCCATTTCAATCCAAATCTTAGATCTATCCGCCAATCACTTCAATGGCTCCATTGATCCTCCCTTTTTCCACCGCGCCCCTAATTTGATCTCTTTCAATGTCAGCAACAATACCTTCAGCGGCCCCATTCCTTCTTCTATATGCACCGCCTCCCCACTTCTACAGATTTTGGATTTCTCTGTAAACGAATTCAGCGGCCGTATATTCCATGGACTTGGTGGATGCTCTAACCTCAAGGTTTTCAGGGCTGGTTTCAACTCCCTCTCTGGATGGCTTCCCTACGATCTATACAGACTCAACACACTCAGGGAAATCTCTTTGCCTAACAACCATTTGTCAGGGCCCATCAATAACTCCATTCTTCTGCTTTCCAACCTCACTATTTTAGAGCTCCATTTCAATGAATTCACTGGTGAGCTCCCCATCGATATTGGGTTGCTTTCCAATTTGGAACAACTTCAGCTTCACACTAACAGTCTAAATGGCACTTTGCCCCCTTCTTTGATGAATTGCACTGGTCTCACAACCCTGCTTTTGCGGAACAATCATTTTCGTGGAGAAATTTCGAGTCTTGACTTCTCTAAACTCCAACGAATCCAAGCCATCGATTTAGGTAACAATAGCTTTGTCGGATATATTCCAGAAAGCCTGTGCTTGTGCAGGTCCCTCACAGCACTCCGACTGGCATACAACCGGCTAGTAGGTGAAATCCCACCTTGCATGGCCTCAATAAAATCTCTAGAGCATCTCTCACTTTCTGATAATTACTTGTCTAATGTCGTTGGAGCTCTGAAGATTCTCAAGCATTGTGATAATCTGGCTGTTCTTTTCACATCGAGATGCTTCCATGACGAAATGATGCCAGATGATATAGACTTATTGCATCTAAACGGCTTTCAGAATCTGCAGATTCTAACTCTGGGAGGATGCCAACTCAAAGGTCAAATCCCTTCATGGATTTCTAGACTCAGAAAACTCAAAGTGTTGAATCTCTCCTACAATAAAATTTCAGGGCCAATTCCAACTTGGTTAGGTGATATGCCAAGCTTATTTGTCCTCAACCTCACACAAAATTACTTGTCTGGAGAGCTTCCACATGAAATTGGTCGTTTGCCAGCTTTGATTGCGGATAATGCGAGCTCCGACTTGAGTTTTTTAGCGTTGCCTTTCTTGTTCGATAGTCTTCAATACAACCGATTGTTTAACTTGCCAAGAGGATTGAAGGTTGGGTATAACAATCTGAGTGGCAATATTCCACCAGAAATAGGGAGACTGAAGCTTCTCCATTTGTTGGACCTCAACAATAATAACTTCTCTGGAAGTATACCTGATGAATTATCTGAACTTGTTAATCTGGAGAGATTAGATATGTCGGTGAACCATCTGTCTGGAGAGATTCCAGAATCACTATCGAGGCTCCATTTCTTGTCTATATTCAGTGTGGCGAATAATGATCTTGAAGGAGAAATTCCAAGGGAGGGACAGTTTGATACATTTTCCGTCACATCATTTGAGGGGAATCCTAAACTTTGTGGGAACATACTAGGAAGAAGCTGTCGGGTGGTGAGACAAGTTGACATGGGACCTGAGGAAGAGGAGGAGCATGAGAGCGCATGGTCTAGTGTTCCCTTTGGGATGGGATACTTTGTAGGATTTTTTATAGTCAGCATCACTTTGGTGTTCCACTGTTCATGGAGAAGTGGTGGTGGTGATTAACTCCAAGGTCTATGATATGTAAAATTAGAGAGTACATTAATAGTTCCCACTAATGATTATTATTGTGCTTAAGTTGTTTGTTTAATAGCAAGTTTGCTTGCAGAAATGACTGGAATGCAATTGTAGGTTGAAGACTCCTGATGATAAATCATGTTCTCAAGTTTTTTGTAATTTCTTTGTCTAAGTTTAATTGGAAAACACAATCCTTCCTCAATCCTATTGGGATTAGTTGCAGGTAGGAAGCAAGTTGAGATGAATAAATAATTAGTAACAAAATCATAGGTTCTGCAAATCCTTTTGCTGCAAAGGAGAAAGAAGACTGTTTCTCAATACAAATGGGCTTTTGATTGATGTTGAAGACTGTTTGATATTTTACTGAACAAAATTTGTCACACGATCACTTGGACTACAAATTCGATAAAAAGAACCCAATAAATTTACAATTCAATTGCTACAATCTCGTTTCAACAGAAATTATATGTAAACAAGGCCAGGCGACATTCAATGATGAAGGAACAACCATCTTAAAGCATCCATGCAAACAGATTTCTGCAGTAACCATCCACAATTCAAATCCTATACAAAACACAACAAGGAGCATTGCATTGTTATGGTTAGTATTGGGGGAGGGGGATAAAGAATTCAGATAAATAAGAGCCTCAGAGATCTTGGTGGATAAGAATCATCATCAAATGGAAAACTATATTTCATTTCCCAATCAAGAGTAGCAAATATTTACTTACATCACCGGCCCCATTACCAAAAAATCATTTCTTTCTATCCAAACACAAGACAATAATCTTAAATCACTACTCACCAAAAATCTACAAACAAAAATAAGTGATGATAATACTATATTAAGGTCAGAAGTAGCTGGTTGTAGATATCATGGGAAAATCATTGGGAATCCGATCGATTTTTTTCATCATCCCCAATAATATTATCATCACTCTCAAGACATTGAACAAGAATGTATCTACCTTGTCACCGAAAATCCTGAGATAAAAAAAGCAAGAATTCGGAGCTAAAGGTAGAGACATATATATAGGAATATTATATATACGTGAAGGTGTTTAATATGGCCTAACGATAGATCCATTGAGCAACAACAAAAGTAAATCAATGGATTTGCAATATTAGGCAACACAAAACAAGAATAGTTGTTGAGGGGGAAGGGGGCTCAGACATCCAAGGAAGGAAGGAGGATAGAAAAAACAGCATAAACTCTCAAGCCCGGCGAAAGGCGAAAGCACTTAGGCGGCCACTGCGAATGTTCATGAGAAACAAGCCTTTACATTTATCATCATCGCCACCTTCACCCCCACCAACAAAGAGAAAATTAAAATAAAAAAAGACAAAGGCAATACATAAAAGAGAGAGATGAAGATAATAATTCTTCATTGCATATACATTTATACAGGGAAGGATGGTTAGGGTTAGGGTTTAAAGTCGGCGATTATCATTCCTTGCTGGGCCTGGACTGACTTAAAATGGGCTACTCAAATTCTCAGCCCACACCTCTAATTGAAAATAATAGTTCATAGCAAAAATGCTAGATGAGGTGTAAAAACATATCAGCATCCTACGTTGAATTTTATTGACCCTCTTCTAAAACCCTCTTAAATTCTTTAAATGTACTGTTCTATTTCACCTATGGTATAAACTCACACGGGCATGATTATTATATAAACAAACATGTAAAATCGTGTACCATAGAGATATTAGACTAATATTTCACTACAGTTATATATCAAATAACAACTTGGATAAGTGTCTCTCAACAAAATGAAAATTCAGATTAGTACACAATGTTCTACTGCCCCAAGAACCGTCCAAAGCTTCATTTTGTTTTCTCTCACAAAAATGGCAGCCCAGCAGCAGCAAGCTAACTTCAATGCATATTCATCAGCAAAATTATTGAACAACTACTACTCATACAGTGTGTGATTGATTCATCTTGGGATGGCCATTTTGGTTAAGTTCCTTGATGTAAGTCCTCAGACAACCATTTATTATACGAGGTGCTGCCCCGTCACAGAATCGCTTTGCAAGGTCAACAGCCTTCAACAAAACAAACTCGGACATGTTAAAACATATATATCACTGTTTCTTGAGAAGATAAAGAGAGATTATAGTCATACCAACCTCATTAATCACTATTTGGTGCCTCGTCCCAAGAACTGCTATTTCTGACATTGCTAAGTGAAGTACTGAGAATTCCAGGATTCTACCCGCTGCTTCATTCTGAAGTGAACCACAAGAAAAAACATTTAGTTAATTCCTTTGGAGTAATATATAAGAAGAGTGGTAAAATCAAACCTTCCAATTAGGCGGTGAGAATTTATCAATTGCAAGCACATTACTGTCCCATGTCTCTACTACTGCTACCAAAAGTTTTCTGGTAAAACTGCAATATTTTAGATATCAAATACTGAGTGTAATTAAGACCATTATAGACGTGTCTCCAAGAAAACAACTTGATTGACAATTACCGCAAAATTAATTTGCTGTACACCAACTTTGGAGGTGCTGAAAGAACTTCTGCTTCTGAGAGAAGGAAACGACATAGTTAATTCATGATAGATCCAGAAACAATGTATGAATGACATGGAATAGTGGGCAATATGTACGCACATGCATGTAGGAATATATATATATATATATATATAGGAGAGGCAAAATTGAATACACTTTGAGGACTTTATTTGTTTTTTGAGAGAATAATCTTGTGAGAAATACTATCCCTTGGAAGGTAAATGAAATATTTTGCACCACATAGGCGTCAATGAAGCATGAATCTAATAGTGACATTTATATCTAATAAATCATGCTCTTTATAACCTATTTTCCAGCAATGCAAATTGTGGACATGTCAAGGCACACAAGTCTACAAGTTCACATACACGGTACTGTATTTCCACAATGTCGAGATTGTAAAAAAGAATAAATACCAATGTCAGACTCCTTTTGATCATTACGCAAAATCTCATCAGCTTCTTCAACCGTATCTGTAGTAACAGGAGGTCCTCCAAAGGTCATATGATCATATTCCATTAAAGATGCCTTATCAAACTCATACCCGATTTCTGAAGGAAATAACAAGAAGCTCAAAGTTATATTTATTGTTCTCTTCTCCAAGGGAAATAACATAGTAGAAAGTAAGTGAGACCCGTCAAAAAAACAATTAACATTGAGAAGCAAAATCAAAATCACCTCTTCTAGCATTGAGTCTTTTCTCAAAAAGGCGAACCGGGTCAGACCCGTCTAGACAAGCCGCGTACAGAATCATTCTAAGAGATGAATATCAAGCAAAACACAACACCGTAAAGATATTAACATTTTAATCGGAAAAGTAACAAACAGCTAGTGACAAATAAAAATATGAGGGCATAACAGAAAAGCAGAGGAGAGGAGAGAAGAAAGCATAAGAATATTTACAGAGCAAGTTCGCGGGCGGCTCTAGGACTGCAAAATCTGCCGCTTTTGTCGACTTTAGGAAGCAGCATCGTGTTGTCGGGTTTGGAGCTCGGGGTTTCAGTTAGAGGATCTTCTAGAGTGGAATTCACAATAACAACCTGCCCAATTGTAAGTGGAGAAATAGAACTAGAACTACTCCTGGGGCGGGATAGGAGGAGCAAGCGGGGACATTTTCTAGGGTAAGAGGTAAAATGGGAGGGGGAGGATGAGATTTTGAGTGAAGAATAAGAAGTAGAAATGAAGAAACAAAAATGGGTCCTTCTGGGATAAGAAGAAGATGAGCTCAAAACAGTGCCTGCCTCCATCTTCGCCGTTGAGCACTATTCACTGTGTGCCTATACTTCTTATCCTTTAGCGAACAAGAAATAATATTGATAAAGAAATTCTATAATGCATTGTATTATATTATTAGAATAAAGAAAAAATATATATTCTTTTATAATTAAAATTAATGCATAAATAAAACCAGAGAATACAAAGTTGTACATACACCTTGTATATAGTAATCCAAAAATAAAACTCGACAACAAAGATAGTGAACAAGGTTCAATAGACGAAAATATAAATTGGAAAAGTGAATTCTTGAGCAAATATAGATTAATATCGTTGAAATGTTTAAGGCTTTGTTTGTTTATGTTTTTGAGATGAAATTTTAAATTTTTCTCGGGAATGACGTACTATAGAAATTCGTGTGAAAATGGTAGGTGTTTTGTTTATGTTTTTAAAATTAGGTTGAAAGTTGTTAGAGATGTCAAATCAGTAATGATAAGTTGACGGATGATGTGTCGAATAATTGTGTTAGTCGTGTATGTAATGATTATATGAATAAAATATAAAGAAATATAGATAAAAAAATGCAAAGTATGAAAAAGAAAGTGAAATAATGATTGATTTGATTGGTAAATGTGTTAAAGGTTGTCTATGTGATATAAGAGATTGAAAAAGTAGAATTGAAAAAAGTGAAATTTGGTTTCTTAAGTTTATTTTGAATTTTTTTGATTTAAAAACTTAAATCTAGAGTTAGAAAACATAAACAAACAAGGCCTATCTCGAATCAATCATTAGAATCTATCATTGTTCATAGTTCGACCCCAACAACCTTGACCCGATGGGTACCCAACAAATTTGGGTTCTACCCGACATACTCAATTTAATGATTCGAATTTTTTCATTTACTAATAAATAACACGTTCGTCGAAAGTTGAGCATATGATCTCATTAAGTAATTTATATATATATATATAGTTGTTCAACTTAAAAGATGTTAATGATTTAAATTTAACTAAATAAACTATCACTCAATAAATTAGTTACTTGAAAAATAAAATATCGATTTGATATGAATGCACTAATCAATTCTTCAAGAATAACAATATAATTAATAAACTTTAATGTAAATTCATGATTCATTTATCCGCATATCTTATTTAATTTTGAGTAATCAAACACTTCACTTCTTTTTTCTTCTCAGTAATCTTTTGTTGTATACATTCAATAACTTTTATAGTGGCTCAAAAGCTAGACACATATGTAATGTTTTTGTTTCTTATTTCAGAATTATTTTTTTTAGTTCTCCATTTGCTAAATTCATTGGTAGCATATTTTCAGAAATGCGTCTCACCTTAGAACCTTAATCTAAGTTTTTGCAAGTCATAGTAGGTTGATATAAATGATGCATCCATTTGTGTTTGATTTTCACTAATAGTGTATTTATTTCTTAAATTGAGTCTACTTAACAAATTTAAAAATTAAAAAATTGCATGTTGTACATACAACTAAAATTTTGAAGTTTATGTTAATATAGATAATTCATTTTATAGAATCTTATATTGAAAATTTAAATAATAATTTAATTAAGTATGTAATTATTTAAAGAATAAATATTAATTGATATGGTGAGTTAAACTAATATATGTCGTAGAACGTAGAAGGTGTTTTGACAATGTGATCTAAAAAATATTTAAAACATGTCTTATAATAGAAAGTGTTCGAGTATGATACTTGATAATCAAATATTTCATGACATGCTTTTGAGATTTAACAATTACTTAACAAAGAAAGAAGTTTTTTATATTTTCTTATTTATTAATTGTTTGAACAAAAGATAAATTGTAACCTAATATTGTATAAGAATTGTATAATTTGAATATTTAAACTAACTATTTTTAATTAAGATTACCGTAGAGTTCTTATGTCATACTTACATATTTTTATTGTAGATATATACAATTTATTTTATTATTTAACTCATTTATTTTTAAAAAGGTGAATTACATATTGTAGAGTTTTAGTGTAATTAAAGAACTATACATCTTCTTTTTGGATATATATTAATGTATTATTTATTATTAAACTCTTTTGCCATTCAAAATTAAAATACATAAAAATATATTAGGTAGATTAAAATTTCAAAGAAACACCCATACTTTTATAAAAAATAAAAATAAAAAATAAATAGATGGATAGATCATATTGTCACAAACACATTTAAAATAAAGAAAACATATTTTTATGTTTCATTGATCCATTACTAATTAAAACTTAAATTGCTATCAATTAGGGCATTGGTCGTGGCAACTAGGGGGGCATACAAGAAGTGGGAAACCAAGGAAGAGGAGGATTTCCGAACTTGCTCTGGTGTTGGTTAGGGTTTAGGTAATATTAATCCCCACCCATATTACTTACTTTTTGATCTGTAAATAGTACTCAGGTCAAAAAAAGTAATTTACCAATCTTTGCAATATGTAAGTATTAAATATTTTTGGATCATGGGTAATGAGTGCAGTGACATTAACTTAATAAACGAATCATTTTATTAATAATCAAACACCCAAAGACTTAAGAATTACAGTTTGATTCAAATCTATTTCATCTAGTAACCTTTTAACTGCTGCGACATGGTTCATGCTTGAACACACTACTTTGGTTGCCAATGCACTAATATTTCACTGTTGACTTGATTGCGTCCAATATCTGCATACATACACATAAACAACCCCGCTTTACATTCATACGAACCGAAATATAAGAAAGAGGCAAACACTACATAAGAAAGATGCAAACGCTTACCTTATTTTTGGTTGGCAGATAGAACGGTTCAAACACAAGAGGAAATGGAGTATCCAGTCCACATATTCTCGCTACCGGAGCTTCCAACTGCCAATTCGTTCAAAATAAACCAATCAGATTGATAAAAATCAACAGCTTTATCATATTATCCTAGTTTAATTATATCACTGTAGCAGCAAAACTTCAATGTTACTTCGTAAAATTAATTCCAATGGCTGAGGCATACCCTCAAGAAGCAGCGTTCAACAATAGAGGCAGATATTTCAGCACCAAATCCACCTGTTATTGGAGCTTCATGACTAACCTACAGCCCACAAACATCAGAATAATGATGATCACAACTTTCATTTATCAAAAAACAATACTCGATGCTTCTCACCAGAAGTCTTCCAGTTTTATTAACTGATGCCTCCACTGTTTCCTTGTCCCAGGGTATTAGAGTTCTTAGGTCTATTAGCTCGCAAGAGATCCCATCCTACACAATCTTAAACTTTCAATCATCACAAACATAACTCAGGAAAACAATATATCAGGAGCACGGGAGTCGGGAAACATAAAAGAGACATAAAAATCCCTTTCAAATATTTCAATATGTGGGCCTCGTCTAAGTTCAAAGAGTGTTCAAGAGGTTTGGATTGAGCAGATTATTGGGACTTAAATGTTTGGAGTGCCGAAGAGATTGCAGAGACTGAAAAGGGAAGCTGAAAATTCTGAAATGTAGAGAAACAGGTGGAAATGGCAAGGGAAAACTTGATACAAGCACAGGAGAATCTTCATCAGGATACTTTTGATGCACGTCTGATACTAGAAGTAATAGAATTATTTGACACCGGGATGTGGCGGGTGAGGATGTTATTGATGCAGTAATAGAATTATTTGACACCGGGAAGATGCTTATTCATGTGAATTGTACTCTGTTGGGTTTGATACCTAACGTGGATAGCCCTGCGATGGCTAGTCAATTCAGGCCCATAACTTGTTGTAACTCTGTGCATAAATGTATATCCAAGTTATCAGCAAGACTGGCTCAAGTCCTGCCATACCTTATCAATGAAAATCAGAGGCTTTTGTAAAGGGGAGAAGTATCATTGACAATGTTCTTATAAGCCAAGATCTAACCAGGCTCTATTGAGAAAAATGCATCTCGTAGGTGTTTGCTGATGATAAACCTGAAAAAGTTATGAGTCGAGGAGTGGGGTTTCTTGAAGGAAATGATGGTAGGTTTCAGACTTCCTCAAAAATTTAGTGGATGGGTTATCCAATGTGTTAAAACAGCTTCATTTTCATGATGAGGTTGGCTTCTTTAAGGGGCAAAAGAGGCATCAGACAAGGGGATCCAGTCACCCCCTTATTGTTTGTGATGCTTATAGAGTACCTATCTAGACATTTACAGATTGCTGCTCAAAGTGAAGGGTTCAGATTTCACCCAGGGTGTAAACAGTTGCAGCCTAATAGTATCAGCTTTGCAGATGATCTATGCTACTCTGCAGGGCTTCCATGATTTTTGTGCAATTCATTTGAGACAGTTTCTTGCTCTTCTCTAAGAAAACAGGTTTGAAAGCAAATCAGGAGAAATCAAGTATCTTCATCAGAAGTGTGAAACAAGAGCCAAAACTGGATATTATGCAAATCACACGTTTTGCAGACGGTGAATTTCTAAATCTAGGTGTGCCTTGTCTTCTACTAAATGGAACAATATTGATTGTCACTCTTTAGTTCATAAAATTGCTTCTAGGCTCATATCTTGGGCGTCAAGGAATTTGTCATATGCTGGTAGAGTATTAGTGTATTACTTATCAATTCAGTTTTATTTTCCCGTCATGTGTACTGGAGTGCTATTTTATACTACCACAAGCTGTTCTCAAAGAAGTAGAACAGAAATATAGGAGATTTCTGAAGTGGGGGAACAAATAATGTGTGGTTTGGTGAGTTAGGACACTATTTGTGCAAAGAAGAAGTTTGGAGGGTTAGATGTTAAAGTTGTAAGATGTGGAATGTAGCCGCAGTTGGTAAAGAGATTTGGGACTTTAGCCCAAAAGAAGGATAGAATATGGATTAAGTGGATCAATAGTGAATATGGAAGATTCTGTTTCTGGAATTACAAGCCACCACATGATTGCGGTTGTGGGGATGGAACATAGTTGATAAGGTAAAGAATAGATTACGAGTTGGTTTTCACATGAATCAATGGAGGCATACACACAATGGTCAGTACACTATACAGCAGGGATATGACCGGCTTAAAGAGGATCGAACAATGTTCAGGGAAGCTATGCTTGTATTTTATGGAATAGAATGAGTCTAATAAAGCATGCCTTTATAGCATGGTTGGCAGACTTCAGTCAAGAGACAGAATTGGAAGATACATTCATCTCGTGGATACCAACTGTATTATTTGTAGACTGCACTCGGAAACAGCTGAGCATGTATTCTGTAAGTGTGAGTGGTCTAGCAGATTATTCAAAGGGATTATGAAATAGCTGAGGATCACAAACTGTCCAGATTGCATTTAAGGGGTGGGGATTGAGAGCTGCTGCAGTTGGTGTGATATATAGGGTGTGGGAAGAGAGGAACAAAATATAAACTTCAAAGGGAGTTAAAAATCAGATTTGACCGTTAAAAGGGCAGGAAGAAAGAACAAAGAAGTATTGTCATCAATTTTGTTATTGGTCTGTTAATCTGCTGATTAGATGTTGATAGATTTCTGTAAATAATGGGAGCTGAATATGCAATGCAAATTGTACACTGCATGTTGATGAACTGTGATGTAAACTTGGTTATGTTTGGTTATAAAGTATTATTTTCACCAAATAAACAAGGTTTCTAAGGAGGTTTATGCTTAAATGAATCAAACTATTGTCTTGTAAGAAATCACATAAGACCAACCAAGCAAACAAAACATTTGATGAATTTGCCACATAAAGGACTAAATACCTTTTCTGCTTCAATGCAGGCCTGTTCCATAACTGATAGCTGAGCCCCCCAACCCACAAGTGTTATGTCGTCCCCCTCACGAATCACCTGAGATTTGAGAAATTTTATGAAAAAAGAATTTATTATCGGTAAGGAAACACTCTCAGCATACCTCAGCCTCAGATAAAGGCAACATGTAGTCTTCCTTGGGGACTTCTTCTACAGCAAGCCGATATAGCCACTGAGACAATTTTAGCATTCATGTGAAGTGAATTCAATTTTATATCAACATTCTGTGCCAATTACAATCTTAAATAAGCAAAAAACGTATACCTTTGGTTCAAAAAACACAACTGGGTTCGGGTCACGAATGCATGATAATAGTAATCCTTTAGCTTGTTGAGGACTCCGAGGGATTACCACCTAAAGAAATCTAAATGTGAAAAGACTAGACATTCTTTGACTGGAATGATGAGACAAAATAGCTCAAAACCTCATCAGCAGTTTCAGATATGATAATCCTTACATCATTTTATGAATTTGGATTTTGGTTAGGAAAGAGAAAAGGAAGACAATATGTATCGCAAAGCACCTTAATACCAGGAACATGACAGAAAAAAGCTTCAGGAGACTGCGAATGGTAATGGCCGCCGTGACCCACAGCTCCATAAGGTGCTCTTATTGTTAAACCTAAGATGAGTAAGCATGTTAGATGATGCCAAGAAAGATTAAAAGTAAAGAACAACAAAGAAGTACGGTTTACAGATAATGAATTACCTCCACAATTGAATTGGTTACCACTCCGGTATCTAAATTTGGCAGCTTCATTCACAATCTGTAAATTAGAAAGTGATGGATGTCAAATTAAGTGCTGCTTCTGTAGGAGTGAGAGTAGAGAGTATACCTGGTCAAAGGCGGGGAAAATATAATCTGCAAACTGAATTTCAGCAATAGCCCGATTCCCCTATTATAAATTGTGATGAAAAATTAGAGTGGGCAGCTGCTAAGAGAAGAAGAAGAGAATGAAGGGTGAGTCACTCACCATAGCTGCGAGACCAATAGCAAATCCAACAATACCCTGAATAAAAGCAAACAATTATTATTATAATATTAGAAATGGAACAAGAGGTTGAAAGAAGAATAGTAAAAATATTTGTACCTGCTCGCAAAGAGGAGTGTTGAAAACTCTACGTTTGCCGAATTGATCAGCTAAACCGGTAGTGCAACGAAAAACACCACCAAATCCAACATCTTCGCCAAAAACATAAGCGCTGAAGAGAAGAGGTTGTGATTATGAATAATAGAACAGGCATGTAACTGTAACCCAGGGAGAGAGAGAGAGAGAGAGAGAGAGAGAGACGGACCGAGGATCAGTATCCAAGGCAATGTGAAGGGCTTGATTAATAGCAGAGAAAAGATTAACGGAGGTGGAGGTGGAGGAGCTTAGTTGTTTGGGAATGGGAGAATTAGACGAAATTCCCCTCCTTAAACCACCACCACCACCACCCAACCTTCCCAATTTCCTCAAGATGACACCTGCCATTCCTGTAAATTACACAATCAAAACAAAGAAGAAGAAGAAGATGAAGATGATCTTATAATGGTGTGCTGTCCACGTGAGAATTATATTAATTGAGAAATCTCATACTTATCTCTTATTATTATTATTATTATTATTTATTATTTATCATTATTATTATTAATTGTGATTCGTTAGGTTAGGCCCGGCCAACCTCCTAGGATTTTATTAGTTGCCCCCCCCCCCCCCCCCCCCAAACAAAGTTCCTCTCTCTGACTCTATAACTATACTATATATGCTCTACCTTTTTTCTTTTTCTAATATCATATCCAACTATGTATACATTAATAAATATTATGAATGTATTTTTAAGTCCCTCATCATCATCATCATCATCATCATCATCTTTATACTTATCTAATACGTATACAGTCACGTTTAATTCATTCACTTGACTGCTTCTATATTTAATGTTTCAAAATTAGGCCGACTGTCAATGGCACCCATTAACCATTACCAACCCCTATCTATGTATCATTATCATTAAAGGCAAAAGAAATAAATAACTCAACCCAAAAACTTAAACCAGATAAACATAAAAGACACCTTAAATCAACTACTATATTGTAATCCTTACCCACCATTACCTCTCTTTTACAATACATCACAAATAAATTAAAAGAAACAAACTACCCAAACTTCAACCAACGAAAACAACATATTATAAAATGAAAAATCACCCCAAAATACCCAAACCCCAAAACCACTGCTAGAAACTAAAAAGTACCCCATCACATCAGGGTAAATTGTCTTCCCTGGGCTTGCACCCAAGACTTCATTCATTTCCTGCACCACCAACTAAACAAGGCAGTCAAAATCTAGTATCTTTTCCTTCCACGGACTGCCCATTCCTCCTATGGCTGAAGCTAGCAACCATTTGCAACCCCAGTAGCTACAATCTTCTTGTCAACCACAACTCCAGATTTTACAGTAGTAGATATGGTTTCTGCTGTCTTGCTATCCCCATTATTTTGATCTACTGAATCACTCTTCAATTCTGATGATTTCTGAGTCGTAACATCACCATTTGTGCTCTCCCTCTTCTTCTCTTCAGTGGGTTTGCCTTCCCAAACTTGAGCCTATCAACAATAGCACGAAAACTTAGGTCACTGATGCTGTGAAAATAAAAATCGAAGCATCACAAAACAATATAAGATAAGCACCTAAACCCTAAACCCTAAACCCTAAGATAAGCACCTGCGCATAAAACTAAACATGACAATTTACTAGCTTTTACCTGTTTCTGAAACTGCTGTTGCCTCGCCTTTTTCTCCTGGATTTTCTTCTGGCGATCCTCGTAGAAATCAAAATCATCAAGGATGCATTGTTTACTTGTATGATCTTTAAATATTTTGAGCACCTGAAGCCCCTGCTCTAGTTTAACCTGTAAAATGCATTTCCTTGTAAATTAATATTTCTAAAACAAAAAGAGACCACAATATTACCCACTACTGATAGCATACAATTAATGAGGAATAATAATACCTCTTGGGTGTCCCTACTGTTAGTTACAGGTTTGTTCTCATTATTTTCAAGAATAATATGCTTCAAGAGACTGTTGGGTACATCCTTCACAATGTGCCACTTGACAGGAAAACAGCCAATCCATTTGTCCTGCTGCCAGTACTCGACATTCTTATTGAAATCGACAGGCCCACTCATCTCTGCAACACCAACAAACTGACCACTGGTATTTACCTAATTAAGAAGGAACAGGTCAGTACAACAGGAAAAATCACAAAACCCAACAAGTCACCACAGCTGAGTCTTTTGAGAGCTTACAGAGAAGAAAAGGAAAATAGGACAGCTTCCAGACTTCTGCTGAGCATCCTGGTAAGCAGCGTCCAGCTTTTTATTCCCATTCGGTGTGCTAGCCCAGACATTGTACTTGATACTCTTGTGGACATCATCCTCGCTGTATGACTTGATAATAAAAAATTTGGCATCAGAATAATGTTCGGGAAAATCTGGCCGGTTGTATAGTTCTCGGTCGGGGGTACCAATCAACTTGATTTCATCATCACTAGCTCCAGTCAAGGGGATGGTTTGTCCCTTGACAGCCAGAGCAACAGGGGTGAGGCCCTTCTGATTCTTAGTGCTTTTGGCTCTGGGTCCCCTGTTCAATTCATTCAGGCCATCAATGCTCTCGTTTCCATAACCATAGAAGCCATTTCCTCTCCCCCTGGGCTTGTACTTGCTATCAACAGCCATCCAGCCACGTCGTGCATCATAACCATTAGACCCATAGCCCAGACCAGATCTGTAAGCATTTCCATACTGGCCATAAAATTTGTTGGGGTACATTCTATTCATGTACCCACTAGCCGTGTTTATGCCAGACATTGGCCTCGTTTGGTTCAAACCCTGAGGATAGAACATAATACAAAAAATGAGACATAAATAATTAAATATTCAAGGACACATTGAAGGTGTACTAGATTTTCTTAAAACAGATTATTGAGAAAAAAAAAATCTCGTCACATCCAAAACATAGATGACTATGTCTGCATGCATAGACATCCATTCTGCCATGAAATCAAACGTAATTCCAAGGACCACAAACTTTTGCATTAATTCAAGTCAAAATAATACACTGGAGCACTACATCAATATAAACAAAAGACCTTCAGCAAAATTACTTAAAAAGAGATTCCATGACAAGCAGTGGTTACTAAACATACCATCAGGTGAGGTCGGAAATTCTGATTTCTAGATGAAGGGATGCTATTTCCGTTTGTGACGGAGGACGCCATCGGGTTATCTAACCATGGAATTGGTGATAGTAAACCATCAAATCCAAATCTTGGATCCTGATAGGCACCTCTTCCATAGGAGCCGTTTGCATTAAACGATGAATTCTGGTATGTTGGTCTTGCAACATTTCCCTTAGCACCCCCACTATTGGCAATGCCATTAGATTTTGCATTAGTAGAGTCCACTGACAAAGCGGCTTGGTCAGTGGCTTTAGTGACGGCTATATCACCTTTCATGGTGGCATCCGGAGTCGGGTATTGAGCATTGGTTGGTGTCATTGACTGGAAATAAGGAGTAGGGTACTGATAATGCTGCGCTCCATACAGCTGACCATCCTGTCCCAGTGTAGGAACAGGTGATGCCGCAGGTGAATATGGACCATAAGTAGCATAACCATATCCGTTGTGATACATAAGTGACGCATTGTCTCCATAAGCTCCCTGAAATTTTAACAATAAAGATAAGCAAAAATATACAAACATCAAGTGATTGACTAACCAATGACTCCTACGTTAAGAACTTGATCATTCAGATTGGCATTTACTCCAGCAAAAAATCGTTGAATACGAGTCAGAAATCAAGATAACTTACTGAAGTCACCTCTACTCCATCTGGATTCACATATTTTGTGTAATCCTCCCACTCATTAGCATCAACACCTATATTTAAATTACAGGTCATGGTCACAACCAAAAAAATAGAATGTATTGCAATGATGAAATTTACAACACAAAGTGTTACACAAAAGAACTTAATGCAAAGTCCATAAATTAACTATAGAATAAATGACATTAAATTTCTAGCCCGATGAACAAATACCACTGTAGTAGTACGCAGGAGAAGGATAACCATTTGGATAGTAAAACATCTCCGGTAATACAGGTGTCAAAGATCTATCGGACTGTATACCATTAGCCATATTACTGGAATTGACTGGAGGCTGCATGACACGTTAAAATTCAGAATCAAATGAGTGTCATGTTATAGAAGAGAGGATAGGTCCTCAATAGAAGATAAGAATTTCCAGATAAATACTTTTTTGGTGGAGTCTGGGATTTCAGTAGTCTTCGCCTGCGAGTCCAAAGAAAATTTCTGCAGCAAATCTGCAGCCTCTGTAGAAGATACAGGTGAAGGAACACATTTTCTCGTAAACATGTACAATATGCCAAAATTAAGACCATCGAATCAAGAGAAACCAAGAGATTCAACTACATCAAACAAATTCCATAACAAAAGTGAGGACAATTAGTTGATTTGCCTATCTTAAACCATTAAGAATGAGGAGTGCATCCAAACTTCGTTGCAATTAAACCATATCTTAGTATTCCAATTCCAAAATGAAATCTAATCAATTAAACCATATCAGCCTTCTACAACAAAATTAACATTCAATATCCAGTCTCAATCAAACATTAACCCACCAACTCGCACATAAAAGCAAAAAATTCATAAAAATCAACAAATAATAGGGCAACTTAAAACCAGCAGTGAGGACTTGTTTAGTCAGACTGAAGAACCCTTTCTCATAACAAGTGTAAGCATAAAAAGAATTAAATATTCATACCAAATCAATATGAGCATAGAAAGATCAAAGCAAATCATGGAAACGATGCAAACTCCATAGGAAAATAAAATATCAAAAATTATAACAGCACAAAAGAATAGCATGAGATTCAGAAAAGGCTAAGATCTAGAACAACAAATACACGAAAAACAAAATAGAAACCGAACAACACACATACAAGCAGCAAACGAATAATACAATTTACAAAAAATAAAAATAAAAACAGATCAAGTAAAAAAAATAATAAAGCATAGGGATAAACTTAGTAAGGATACGATCTGCCGGAGCAACGGCGGCCATGAGCAACAGAGATATTTTCCGGTTGATAGAGAGGGGGAGACTAGAAGGAGCTGGAAAAAGAGGAGTGTAGTATCAGCAGCCGCCACACAATAGGGTTTGGGTTTTGGGTGGTGGAAGAGAGAGAAAGAGAAGTAGGGTTTTGGTGCTTCTTATATGAGTCAATTTCCAGAAGCTGTTCTTTATATTTTAGTCCCTAATTTTTGTGTTATTTGCAGATCTGCCCTGATGACGGGCAGATCTGAGACGTGGACTCATTTCATTGGTTAAATGATTACTAAAATGTGTGAATCATCATATTATTTATTGTTTTTACTTTACCATTGTTAAAATTGGAAAACTTAAAATACTCCGTCCATATTATTGGTATCATATTTATATAATGTCCTCTCCGTTCCTCTTGTGTTAGAAGATTCACTTAATAATTTATATTAATTAATGAATGATAAATGATAATGATAATACACATACATCTCTCTTTCATTCATTCTCAAATCCCAATTTGTAGTTGATTTCCGTCATGTTTCATTTTAAAAAACACACCAAGTATATTTATATTACTGAAATGAAATAAACACACTATTACAAACAAGACAACCAGTTCCCATGAAAGCTTAAAAGAAATGCAATCAATCACTTCTTCATGCGCTGAGTTAACTAACATCCTGTTATTTTAATTGTCTCACTTAACTCCTCCACATGAGGAGGAGGCTTTGAAGGGTAAACAAAGACGAGTGATGAGGCTGTAGACGGTTGAAACCCAGCACCATATCTCACTGAAGTCACCGTCACTCTTGGAAGCTGCAGACAACCTAAACCCAGGGGCACAACCATGTAACTCAGAACATACACTGATCGTGGCAGGACATAGATTGTGTCACTGTGGGGCCCACACGACACGAAACTTTGTGAATCACCTATAATGTATTTTATCTCTTGGAGCAACTCCGTTTGGTTATGAATTTTAACTGAATAGCAGAAAGGGTTTCCAAGAATGGCATGAGGTGGGCATTCTAAACTCACTAGCAATGGAGGTAGTTCAACATTCACATCTGGAAGTCTTAGTTTTGTTACTTGTGATTCAGATTTCTCCCCTTGTCTTTGCCATCTCACACTCACACTACCCATTTTCAACTTACTGCAATTCACCTTAGGAACCACACTGAAAACTTTCTTAAACTCTTCTCCCGGGACATGAATGACAGCTTCTTTAAACTCCTCGTGCTCAGGTTCTATAATGCATGCACCATTATTCTCTTCCATTTCCATAGACATGGACAGTAACTGCAATGGCACCTCCGAACAATTCTTAGCACTAACTATAAGCACGCTTGATTCGTTTAAAGCTAGTGATGGTATCTGATCAGGGTCCGGAGCTGACTTGATTTTTGACAGCAAAAGAGGGTCCTGACGAAACGGAAGCATATACCGATGGCTGATTGTGACAGCAGTTTTGCCTTCGATCTGCAAGCTTTTATGTACATGCACTTTTTGTCCACTAGGCTCACCACTTCGAGGATAGTAACCCAATGAGACATAAAGCATGATAGGTTTCGGGCGATTCCACTTAATTTTCAGTTTGCAGCACCACGAGTCTCCTTCACGAAGAACCGGGACAGAAATCAACCCAAAAGATGGCTGAATTTTCTGAATGTTATCAGAAGGAGCTTCAGACTGATTTTCAGGTACATGGCAAGATATGTCAACAAGCTCAACATGTAGATTGTCCGATGAGAAGGGTTCCTCTTCTCTTGGACTAAGAAGGCCACCGCCCCTTGTATCTACCAGATTAATCTTCAATTCACCTGAATACACTTCGTGACCTTTAGAGGCAACAGTAACAGGCAAAATAAAGCTCTCTCCAACCAATGCAGGACCAAATGAACCTAAGACCAGATCCACTTGTGGGTCCGGTTCTTCAACTTGTATGGCTTTCTGTCCAGAGAATGCCAGACCAGGATCCTTTGTGGGAATAGTTTCCACTTGGTTTTCAAACTTCCATAGTGGTAAATCGTTCATTGAGGCGGGACTTTCGGCTCTGCAACATATTGTGAAGTGCGGTCCTATTCTTGCAATGACATATATGCATTCGAGCTTGCCACTTTGATCTGCATTACACATGACATATTTTATTCTGAAGCATGGGAAAATATCATCCACCACCAATTTAGAAAGAAATGATGCAGCAAAGAATAAGATTTTTTCTATATTTGAAAAGCATAAATTGTCCTAAACACCTAACAGGTTAAGGCAGACAACAGAATACTTGAAAAAAAGTAATATAGCTTAAAGGAGGCTTCTTGAAGATCAATGTAATTCATTATAGTCCTTCATTAAATATTTTTTTTCAATTATATCTATACATATATCTTGAAGTGCTATAGTTAAGGGTATAAGGAAAATGTTCAGATTTGTAGTAATTTTGAGTTATATCTTTAGTTAAGTTTCAAAATATTTTTGAGTTTTATTTGCACTTCTAAGTTAAACAGGAACGGTTATTTAATTGACAAGTGGTTTCCTTGTTGGAACCCAACTTATGGGATAGTCTACAGCCACTCAACAGCATGGAAACAGATTTGTCGAGTAGCCCTGCATCAAACTCCCTACCTCTGTTACACAAAGTAGAAATGAAAAGGAGATAAAATTATGTTACCAACCAGATTTTATCTCATACGTCAAACGCAGCCATTTATTTGTAGCAAGCACCAGTGCAGGAGCTGTCTCAACTCTTCGACCTGGTTGCACATTTGCAGCTATATGTGGCTTTTGATCATTACCAATAATAAAATTGCACTCAGATTGATTAAATTGCACCTCCAACTGATCAATCTCAATGTTTACTGGTAATTGTGATTGAAGGGATATTGTGATGAGAGATGGATTGCCTGGCTTAACAGTTGTTTGATGAAAAGCAACCAAAGCAAGAAGTACGACCCTTAGGGGACTGACAAGATCAATCTCAAGATAAATAGGATAGTCACTAGTTACTTTGAGGTCAGTGTTCTGTTCTTTCAAATTAAGTTCTGATTCCCCTCGTGTGACCTCAAATGCTTCTTTGTGTATCTCTACTCTTTGCGAGAGAGTTGCAGGCCCAGCTGGGCCACAATCTTTAGACCATGGCTCAACAGTTGTTACTGGTAGTGCAGCCATTTCAAGTGAATATTCTATGAAGTCCTTCACGGATTTCATTCCCCGTGAGCACTCACGTAGGTAACCCAAGACCTCCCATAATGACAACAACCAGCCTTCTCGTCGATAAAGACTTGCAACATTTTCAAATATTTCCTTAGCATTACTGAAATCACTTACTGAAAAATATTCTCTAGCCATCTGAAATCCACAATAAGCAGCTTTCCGCTCAGCTTTTAAGTTATTATATACTTCAAAAGATCTTTTTAGGAGAGCAATAATTTCAAAGGAATCCTGAAATCTCTTCCCTTCAGCAAGTGTATAACGGACATATTCATCATCGGTAAGACTGCATCAATTTGATTCAAAGTAAAACTCAACAATTGAAGGATATATTGCATACTAATAGGACTTTATTCAGGTGTACATAGGGATATGAAGAGAAAGAAAGATAGTTGGGCTGTTGAAACTCACGGTTGCATTATGTAATTGTCCTCATGCTCGAGTAACCTGGAAAACTGACCAAGATATGCAGAAGCTACCACAGACTCACTCCCATCAATTGGCCCAACATCTTCCGACATAGATAGTGCGAATTCCAAACACACATTTTTTTCCTTCAGGTAACTAGCTGCCAACTGTTTGAAAATACGTCAAAGTAAAGTTGGATGTGAGAATTACTAAAATGAAAGTGAGAATCCATCATTGACTAATTACATTTTCAAACTATCAAGATGGAACAGTAGTTACCTGATAATAGTAAGCTGGATGAGATTCCCATTCAGTTGGTTTGTCTGAAGGGACTGATGCCATACTTGGAACAAGTAAAACATTGCCTGAGCTTGTCTCCAACAGTTGAGCAAACACCAAATATTGCCTGCTTAACCATTCCCAATGAAGAAAAATAACTTCCGGGGCTCCTACAAGTTTCCTATAATTAGCTGCGTGCTGGCGAAACCACACAATTGCTTCCACAACTTTTCCACCATGCAGCAATAATGTCGACATCTTAAAATGCAATTGTTCTGCAATAGTTTTGATCTCGACTAAGCGTTGGATTGGTGGCAACCTTGTTGATGTTCCAACCATCTGTGTACAATCATGGAGGCGGACAAAAACGAGGAAGAATTACATGCAGAAACAAAATCCATAACATAGTTTCATATAAATGGGCTTGATTAATTTGATTAAAAATGTGGTAGCATATAGCATGTTCTCAAGCGGTCAAACTCCATTTTTATCAAAATTATGGATAGACCTTTGGCAAGAACACAATCACGATTCTACTGCCAGGCTACTGCCAGGATAATAAATTATGGTAAAAATTCTGCAATTGAGTAGCAAGGAGCCACAAAAATGAGAAGCTCCTGATTTCTCTGTGGCCTAGGGGTCCGACCAGGCTACAAAATAGGGCATAGATGATGTGAGGTAGCTAGAGGAACCCATCAAGGTTTATCACAGACGCGACAAAGTGAACAAACAGAAAACCTAGGAGAGAAGATTTCAATTACTTATTTCATCTTTTACATGCTATTTTCTTTTAAAGTGTCCTAGTTGGTTTAGGTCTTTTGTTTCTTTCTTTTATGTTTAGGTTAGCTTTATCAGGTCTTCTAGTTATGTTAGTTAACTAGCTATTTAAGTATTTAAGTCCTGTACAAGATATCAGTCTCAGACATTCAATCTGGAATACAAATTTTCTTTCTGCTTTTATGCTTGGACAAATTTTTTGAGAAAGTTGTAAATTTGTATTTATCAATAGAGCTCCCACATGATTAAATGTTGAAACTGCAACAAGTCCCCGGGATATAACTAGTTCTTGGTCCAGCGTAATACTAGTTGTTCAGCAGCTTGAAATTGGATTGCTGAATGAAATGTGTAAAAATGTCTTCTCCTAAATTTATTTAGGATGTTATATACCAAAAAGGTTATAAAAGATTTAGATTTTGCTAAGATTCAAGTAAATGTTTCAAATATGTTGTATAAAATATGAACATTATTTGCTATAGGCAAACTCTTCAATTTTCTTAAGCAAAATACGTGCATAATGTGACCTATTCATACAAGCAACAATCCAAGCACAGTCACCAAAGGATTCTAAGAGAAAAACAAGGAAAATTAAACAAAATTCTGCAGCTGTGATCGAAAGAGTACCTCCCGCAGTGCATGATAGGCATCCTCATATAGCTTGAGAGCTTCAAGCCAGTCACTTCGAAATTCTGCATAGACAGCAGCCTAGCAGTTGATAAGTTTTAGATCAGATACGAGAGAACAGTAAATTATGGAGAAAATAAACCCGACAGACTGACACCATGTGAAACATCTTTCTCTTCCAATGTGTCTATGATAAGAAAAGTACAGGATCAAGTGAAATACAGAAAAACGATGAAAATGGGAATCAGTACATATCAGAACTGAACATAAAGCAAAGTGATCCATCTGATATCAATCAAAGATTATACTTACTGTACACAAAAATTATGTTTATGAAGTCGAAAATAATAGATCTTTGTATATGTGGAGAGTCCAATCTCCAGGACAAGAAAGTGCACTTTCTTCTTTCGATTTTAAGGGAATATATAACTATCAATTTAGCAAGTCAGGTTGCAGGGCTACATGATCCTACCATCTAGACTGAAGAAAACAATCCGATTCCAGAAACAAGGTATAATGTATAAATAATGCAGTAAAATAGCACATACTTCCACAAGATCCCGGAACCTGTCGCAAACTTAAGTAATTGGTTTCTCCATGGATTAGCTTGCAGGATATTTGAACAATTCAACTTAATAAGCAATCATGCAGGAAATGAAAAGGTCATCAACAGGCCAAGCTTCCGCCCTTGCTCCTCCTCTCTCATCGGTAACGTACTCGTGCCCTCACATATTTTGGTATCTTAGTCAAAGTCTTCTAGTAGTTTAAATTTGCTTCAAGTTTTTCTCAAGCTTTTACTTTAGTAAAAGGATAAAGGGAAATAGTAAAAGTTGCAGTTTTGTCATTTCACATAACAGAATTAGCAAACATTAAAGCAGTTGTACAACCATAAATTAATGTAAACATGGTTGCACTTGATAAAAACTTCACACCAAATGCTATAAGATAGAGAAACCCATTCCAATCATTTGAAGAAATGACGAAAGCACCATAAAGACAAAAAGACCTTACTTTGAAACAGTAGCGGACATTTAACTCGATTGAGCTGAAATTTTTCTTTTCAATACGCACTTTAACTCTACGTCCTTCGTCTCTATAATATGTACTTGCCAAATCTGCAAATGCAGTCGAGAGCCTACAATGATAAAGCTAATTAGGCTTCATGAATGCCAAAGGTAAAATCTGTGAAAATACTAAAAAGAAAACCAGGACCTGGCTTTCCAACAAATTCCCTAATATCTGCATTAATGAGATTGCTAAGAATGTTTACTTAAAAATTATAGGAAAAACTATTCAACATGTTTACAATTGATTTACTGGTATTTCTTTCAAACCAGAAAAAAAAAAAAAAGGTTCAAAATATGATGAAAAGGTGAACAAGAAATTTGCAAAAACATTATAAGAGCAACATGCCTGCTTAGAGATTGTTTAAGCTCTGCCTCATCATCTGGTACAAAAACAATAAGATTCTTCGAATCTACTTCAGCACGTTTCCTCAAGGCAATCATGCGATCTTCACTTGTGTCATCTGCATCAGTATTTTTTAGATGACCAACTTATTAGCCAATATTTCATGCCTTGAGGTGACTGGGAAATGTGGAAGCTGGCTTACCTTTGTGACCGGACAGAGTGACCACCACCACCACCAATTTAATGCTTCTTCCACGTATAGTAGCCCTGTCCATAAATAGAGATATGAGAAGCAATGGAAGAATAAAGAGAAAGAGGAATGGGGGCGTACTTGAGATTGTCGAGATCAGTGCAGAGCTGGAGCCAGAGAGCGGGGTCACCGGAGACATTAGGAGAGGAAAAGAAAGCGGCAACAACGGCAGGGATCCTAATACGGTGCTTGGAAAGCCAATCTCTCTTGATAATGCCGGAAACAGGTTCAGAAACATCTCTAGGAGGCTTTTTAGGGGGGATGACTGAGATCATAGAGAAATCAGGCAATGCGATTGTATTCATAGGGGGCTGCAGTGAGTGGAGGTGGTCGGTGATGAGGGAGTGAACCTCGGAGCAGCCTACAAGACATGTCAATGCTACAGGCGGCGTTCGCAGCTCCTCCGGGTATTCTTCCATTAATTTGATCTGATCGATCCTCTCAATCTTTTAGGTTCTTTGGATTGGATGGATGGAGAAATGGGATCCAATTCCAATTGCTCAAATTCAGTAGTTTATTTTCACTGCGAGGTAAGATATAATATATTCATATATATATATAGGCTTCATGGGCCGGCTTTTCCATTTTGGGCCTACTCCAACTTATATTACAAAACTTGCAAGCCCAAACATCCTAAGCCGATAAAAATCTGCGATGTGAGATATAATATAATGGGCCGGCTTTTCCATTTTGGGCCTACTCCAACTTATATTACAAAACTTGTAAGCCCAAACATCCTAAGCCGATGACCTGGAATTTTTACCCAAATTAATAAGTAATACATGCATATATCATAAGTATATTCAATTTAAAAATGAAAAATTTAAGTAATCTAAACAAAATTAAAATGGAGAAAAAGGTTCTAGAGTGTTCCAACGGAAAACCTAATCTAACAACTATATAGATAAAAGGAAAACCAACCCTCTCTCTATCTATCTATCTATTACTCCGCCTTTCTTCTTCAACACCATTTATCTTCTTCTTCTTCTCCTGGTGAGCTGCTTGCTGAACCCCGTCAAATTTTTGTTACGCTTTATTTATTTTTAAGTATCGCATTCATATGTCTGCAATTCTTAATTCTGTTGATTCTTCTGGTATTTACATGTGTTGCTACAATTCTACTGTAGTTCATCCTTTGTTCTTCATTTGGTGTTGGATGTGCTTTCATTTTATTGGGTTAGTGACTTTTAATGGGAGCTGAACAGCTGAGTGTAACACTTTTTATTGTTCAAAATTGTTGGCTTTATTCAAACTTAAAAGGAGTGAACGAGAATGTGTTTGTCACTGCTATATATTCTTTTGTACTGAGAAAAGATCTGTTTTTAGATGGAGGATATTATCTTCGAGCTTCCATAGAGCATGTACAAGGCTCCGTCTACTCAATGCTACTTTGCACATGCTAAAATTCATTGCCCACATATATATACCCGTACATCGCTCTACAGTGTAGTGTTTGCATTTTAGAAATGATAGACGAATTTATTATTGATATCAGGTTTAAGGAGAAAATGGCATCCACTTTTGCGAGTATCTCGTCAGTTGGTTCCTTAGCTGCTCCTGGCAGCCGGTTGACAGATGATAAAATTGCAGCTTTGTCGAACAAGTTGTCATCTGTTTCTTCTATATCTTCCAGTTCATTTGGGAGGAGAAAGAATGTTACTATGCGGAAATCACGTTCTCCCCAAATAACAGCCGCTGCAAAGGAGCTGTACTTCAACAAGGATGGCTCAGCCATAAAGAAACTCCAGGTGACTCATTGAAACTTCCATTTTTTTTGTTAAATGCATGGCTCTTTCTCCGAATGATTTTTGAAAATATATTTCTCTTGTTGTTAGAATGGCGTGAACAAACTTGCTGATCTAGTTGGTGTAACCCTTGGACCTAAAGGAAGGAATGTGGTCCTTGAGAGCAAGTATGGTGCCCCAAAAATTGTCAATGATGGAGTAACTGTGGCCAGGGAGGTATGCTTAACCATGACCAGTTTCGATTGATGGGTCATTGTTTTCCTTTTTGGCTAAAGCATATCTGTGTAATTGAGGTTCTATTATATGAATATTGAATACATTGCTTTTGATGTTCGTAGGTTGAGTTGGAGGACCCAGTAGAGAACATTGGTGCTAAATTGGTGAGACAAGCAGCTGCCAAGACTAATGACTTAGCTGGGGATGGGACAACTACTTCTGTTGTTCTTGCACAGGGTCTTATTGCTGAAGGTGTTAAGGTATGTAGTGTCTTTTATTCTGCTACCTGTAATGTGTAATCCCAGAGTTACTAGTTTCTGTCTTACACCTTTACTTTATTTTCAGGTGGTTGCTGCTGGTGCTAATCCTGTCCTCATCACTAGAGGAATTGAAAAGACCACTAAAGCCTTGGTGTCTGAGCTGAAATCAATCTCGAAAGAGGTACCACATCAAATATTGATAGTTGCTTCTACAAGAAATGCATGAGTGATACTTCTTTTATATGATGGTGGGGTTGAAGTCGAATGCCTAGATATACTGACCATGAGAATTACAGGTGGAAGATAGTGAACTAGCAGATGTTGCTGCAGTCAGTGCAGGGAATAACTACGAAGTGGGGAATATGATAGCTGAGGCTCTGAGCAAAGTTGGTCGAAAGGGTGTTGTGACTCTTGAAGAGGGAAAAAGCGCAGAGAACAGTCTTTATGTTGTTGAAGGAATGCAATTTGACCGTGGTTATATTTCTCCGTATTTCGTAACTGATAGTGAGAAAATGACTATCGAATATGAGAACTGCAAGGTAGGCTTTCATTTGTACCTCAAAGAAAATCATTTTAGATGTATTAAAGACATCTGGATATTTTCTCTCTTTTGTAACAAGTGGATTTGTTTATGTAGTTATTACTGGTTGACAAGAAAATAACCAATGCAAGAGATCTTATTAACGTCTTGGAAGATGCTATTAGAGGTAGTTATCCTGTTCTGATAATTGCTGAAGACATTGAGCAAGAAGCATTGGGAACTCTTGTTGTAAACAAGCTAAGGGGTGCACTAAAGGTTGCGGCTCTTAAAGCTCCTGGATTTGGTGAAAGGAAGAGTCAGTATCTCGATGACATTGCAATCTTGACTGGAGGTAATTTTTTGGTGTTCGTTCTTCTGTTGCAGACCATTCTTTTGGTGTTCGGGCTTTCTTTAGTTTCCTATACTTTGTTTCTTATGCATAATTTTGCCTGCTTTTCTGTTACTCTTTACTAAGAGAATCTTCGTTTGGCACTCAGCAACTGTTATCAGGGAAGAAATTGGATTAACTTTAGACAAGGCTGACAAGGAAGTTTTGGGCCATGCTGCCAAGGTGGTGTTGACCAAGGACACCACAACAATAGTTGGTGATGGGAGCTCTCAAGAAGCTGTGAACAAACGGGTTGCACAAATAAGAAACCTTATTGAGGTGAATCTATATTGCACTTGACTTGCTGAGAGGATAATGTTTTACTGGTTCTCCTTTGCCTCAGTGAGATATCATTTTATCCGTGCAGGCGGCGGACCAAGATTATGAAAAGGAGAAGCTGAATGAAAGAATTGCTAAGCTTTCAGGTGGTGTTGCTGTCATCCAGGTAACTTTATATTAAGGCTAAGCTTGTTGCTTTTATATTATGAGTAGGTGAGTTAATTGTATTGGAATAAATTTCATGGTCATATATTTGAATCTGAAGGTTGGAGCACAAACTGAAACAGAGCTGAAAGAGAAGAAACTTAGAGTAGAAGATGCTCTCAATGCTACCAAGGTAAGCTAATGGTTCAAATGTATAGGACCATTCTTGCAGCTGCAAGTGAAAAGAACTTTTTTAGTAACAGAGTTTTCTACTCAATTTCCAGGCAGCTGTCGAGGAAGGAATTGTTGTTGGAGGTGGATGTACTTTGTTGAGGCTTGCGTCCAAGGTTGATGCTATCAAAGAAACTCTTGAAAATGATGAAGAGAAGGTAAAAATTTGCTTGAAATTTACTACACGAGACGATGTTGAAATATTGTTAAAACAACGTGCCTGATATTGTTTAATTATAAGTTTGAAATGATCCTCATTGCCTTTGGATATTGTCATCTAATTAATCACACCGAGTCTGTGACCTCGAATGTAGGTTGGAGCAGATATTGTGAAAAGAGCATTGAGTTACCCATTGAAGTTAATAGCCAAGAATGCTGGTGTAAACGGAAGCGTTGTTAGTGAAAAGGTATATAAATTGATCATCCTCACATGTCAATTAAATGAAGTTGTTTCGTTGAGAAAGAATTCATCATGTATCCTTGTTGTGTTTTCAGGTGCTATCAAATGACAATCCTAAATATGGATACAATGCAGCTACTGGACAGTTTGAAGATTTAATGGCTGCTGGAATAATTGATCCGACTAAAGTGGTGAGATGTTGCTTGGAGCATGCATCCTCGGTGGCGAAGACATTTTTGATGTCAGATTGTGTAGTTGTTGAGATCAAAGAGCCTGAACCAGTTGTTGCAGGGAACCCAATGGACAATTCAGGTATAGTCTTCTTTCACTTTCATGCCATTCTTCAAAAATGTTAGGTAGGTTACTTGACTTGGTCACCTTTTTTCTTTGTCAGGATATGGCTACTGAGGGTGGTATAAAGATCATTTGCTAGTCCAAGTTGAGTATGGTGTCCAATTTTTGATTTATTGTAGAAGAGGCAAGGCAAGAAAGAAGTAGATTGAAATCAGGGCTTTGTTTGTAGCAATTCAAATGTATAACCATAACCTACTCTTGAAATAAAACTTATGTCAAGTTATTGTTATCTACTGTGCTTGAGATAGTGTTTTTCTTGTATTTATTGTTACATCATCTACGTCTTGAATTCTATCCCTAAGCATTACAACATTGAAGATGAACAGGGAGTCCTCTTACAGGTGTAGGCATTGGATCATATTCAATTTTCTCATCAGGAATCTTCAACCTCCATCTAAATCTCCTAACAACATTGTGTAGAAATATGAGTATCTCCAGTCTAGCAAACTCTTTACCCAAGCACATACGAGGCCCCCCACCAAACGGCACATACGAATACGGAGCTGGCCCAGCCCCTTCAAATCTTGATGGATCGAATTTTCTGTAATCTTCAAACAAACTAGGATCTCTATGCGTTAAAGCCGCACTCCAGTATATCTGCCATTTGAGTAGACTATTTATCACGTTCATCATATGCTGATGCATGAAAAAACAACTGAAATCAGATTTTTACCTTCCATCCTTTGGGTATGTCGTAACCCTCATAGTTTATATCCACCAAAGCTTCTCTAAAAGCACCTGTTACTGGTGTCCATAGTCTCATAGTTTCAGATACTACATTCCATGAGTACTTCATCTTCTGTATATCCTCCCATTGCAGAAACGACCCCTCTTCTTTAGATGACGCAATCTCATTTTGCTCTGTTTCACAGATCCCATCAGTGTGAAAACAAACTAGGAAAAATGATATAATAAGATGAAGCAAAATAACCTTTCAGCACTTTTTCATAAATCTCAGGTAGCTCTGCAAGTTTCTTCATCAGCATTGTTATTGAGACACTAGACGTGTCGTGGCCTGCAAACAGCAGCATTAGTATGTTGTTTATAATCACTGATTCAGGCATAAATTTGCCTTTTTCGTCAGGAGTCACTAGTAAATGTGACAGAAGATCGTTTTTCTGTTCCAAGGCAGCTCTTCTCTGTCTGACTATCTTTTGAAGTTGTTTCTTAATATCAGATGTAGCTTTGTTTGCTTTGTAGAATCTTGTTCCTGGAAAGTTGAGAGGGAGTGAGATTATCCCTTTCAAGAAGATATTGAACAGAGTTGCAAGGTTTGATATCTGCACTGGATCTTCAAGGCTCAGAAACAGGCGACATGCCAGTTCAAATGTATATAGCTTGATGGTTGGGAACACTTTCACCTCCTCTTTACCTTCACACACCAAAGAACAACAATACTACTTACTATATACTTGAACATGAATTTCTTCTAGTAATGTAATACTATATGCATATGGATGCATAATACCTTGCCAATGAGTGTTCAAATGTTGCTGAGATACCATATCCATAGTTTTGATGTAAAGTTTAGTAAATGCATCTGGGCTCATAAAATACGAAACCATCTTCCTCATTTGCTTCCCTTCATCACCACCGCTCGTTGCTATGCATCTTCCAAGCAGTTTCTTCACAGAGCTCGGCCACCAAACAGTTACCAGCTTATTTTCATTGCTGAACAAGAATTTATTGGCTGCAGGACCACATAACACTGCCATGGGCTCCCCCATAAGTGAAGTCTTGAAGACTTGAGATTTGTACTTGTTCATTCTCTCTTCTGTAAATTTCTCCGGCGTTCCATTTATACCAGCACGAAGGAATTCACCCGTTTCACCAATAATTGGCCATCCATAGCTGCCTGGAGGATATTTCCATGATTTTTGTCCTTTGCGTTTTAACGTAAGATAGACAAGGATCACGAAAGCTGCAAAGATCAGAACTGCGGCCATAACTGCAAGTAACTTAAAACTGTGTGCAGGATAAGCAATTGTGAATGTGGAATAGATCTATCCTACCCACTTATTCTATTTATTAATTGTGGTCTGTATGTAACGAAGGGTAAGTAAGATATTTAGGAAAATTTTGTCTTGATGTTAATCAATGTTTAGTTGACTGATAGGGCAGGAAATATATGTTATCTTGATTCTTGATAAACGGCATTATGATAGTGGGAGGCATTTATGGTTTTAACACTAGCTTTGATAGTCAAAAGTTTCTGCCCACTTAGAAATTAGAACAGTGTTCTGTTCAGTTCATTTATTGCTTGTATTCACAAACAAGTATTATGGTTATGTTTTTTTTTGGCTTTTCCATAACTTTGAAGAATGTCACAGAAAGGTATTTCGAGATTAATATTATTTATATACTCAGAGCTTGATTCATAAGAAAAGCTTGGTAAAGACATGACTACGACTCTAGTATAGCTTCCATGGTTACCAGGAGTTTGTTTTATTACCGAGTTTAATGTCGTACACTGTTTTTTTCTCGCAACATCCAAGAGCGTATAGGTGTAGGTAGGATGATAAAACACTAGCGGACTGTTTTTGCCAAAAACTAAATGCAAGCAAGCATGTAGAGTATTCCGTTAGCATTACAAAGAATCGAGGATGATTACAGGTGGAAAATGTATGGCAGCAGCAGCAGATCACTAGTGATAAGCATGGCATGGCATCTGCAGTAAAAAACCAATGAATCCTTCATCTCATTATCTATTTTGTCATGTCAATGCTGCAGCAACTAAAGGATGATACAAAGACAGCGGCTGTTCTCCTCTTCGCTGCTGTCGCTATCCCCTGTTTCACTAACCCCAACAAATTCCATTAGATCAAAACGAAGCTTATTTACAGACTAAAACTTCAATTGTTTCAAAACTTAATCATCACATGATTCCAAGTTGTAATATCCTCTTGGACAACACAATCTGATCAAGGAAGAAACCTGAATCTTAATTGGTCAAACTTTCAACATCTAACATAGTAAGTAAGTTTTGAATACTGCAGATTTTCACCATCTCAAGTATAAACAACGGCTTTTTCGACAAGAATCTGATGCTTCCATATACAAATCACATCTCTCATGTTTTATGCTAATCATACATTATGAAGCCTTTAATGGTCTCCGGTGCCGAATTCCTTCAGAAAAGCCTCTATGTCTCTACATCTTATATGGAATCCATGTTGAATTCACTTTCATTATAGCATATTTCTAATTCACTCTAAAATGACTAACTACGAAAACAACGACTGAATCATCAATCACATAGGTAAAAATTGAAAACATAATAGATAGATATATGAAAAGTAGGTAGGTAGGTACCTAGATTCGAACTCCTTAATATCAGCAAGTTCTTTCCCTAAATCATCCAACCATTGTACTTTCTTTTTACCAATTTCTCCAGAATGGATCTTCCTAAAACAGCTTTTAAGCACATTTCCAGCTTCTTGATTACCATTCACACCCTCTTGTTTAACCCCAGAAAGAGATGACTTATCAGAAACGGCAACAACCTTTGATGGAACAACATGCGGGCTATTTTCCAGTTTCAGTGGCCCTGATGAGTAAAGATGAGCTGCAGCAGGAGGTTTGCAGAAGCAAATAAATGGACAGTGGATCTTACAAAACAAAACCCTCATGAAATTGTTGTCCTTCATCAACAGCCCTTCATTTCTCAGCTATCAACAAAAAAAAAATGCAATCTTTAAATTGCTTATTTCATAGAAAGCTACCAATTCAATTGATATCATCAAAAAAATAGAGGGAGAAACATTCTAACAATCAGGAGCAGAGAGAGAGAGAAGAAAAAGGAAGGGGAATGCTTAGCTGGAAAGTCCAGCAACTGGAGATGATAATTGAAGGGCACCAACCAAACTATCATGTTCCAACATTCCATAATATAAACAGATATTTTAACTGTAATTGTATTATTATTTTTTTCTTAAATTTAACTACCCTTAGTTCTGGTATTATTATATTAATATAATACCAATTACCACCAAACCTTTTTTAAAATTAGAGGGTTCCTTTCTTGGCCAACAACAACAACATATTTGGGGGACTACATCTTTTTTTAAACAATTATTATTAGTAAAATTAAAGATGATCCTACATTATACGGTAAGGTCGAGATTTGCTTTGCTTTGGATCGGATGCTTTTATATATCTTTGACCATATAATTAATGATTAGGTATCAATCTATAAGAATGAGTAGTGAGAGACAGTGGCACATGGCATTATGAAATTTGGTGGTAAAAAGCTCTTACCTTTTTCCTTAATCATTTCTCTGTAAAAAAAGAAAACATAAAGTAAAGTAAAGAGAGAAGGATGTAGATAATTCCTTCTCGCCTCTAATGTCTTACCAACATCTTATGGACAATAATAATAATAATAATATGTCTCTTCTGTGAGAGTTATACTTGAGCATGCTTGCCTTGGGACAATACGTCAGTCAAATTATAATCACCACATTCTCTATATGTATGTAATTTCCTTCGATTAGGTCAGTCCTGCAAGGCTTTACAGGCCCAAATCAATTAGGTTCCGGGCTTTTCCAATTTGGTAGACTCAAATTTTATTATAAAACTTGCAAGCCCAAAATGGCTAATGACCCAAATTACATTTTCAATTATTATAGATAAAAGGAAAACCAATCTCAACAATTACTTTTGTGTTGAATGAATACCTTTTCTCTTTTTGCTATAGAAGACCTTATTTGGTACTACAAATTCATAATCATTCACATGCAATTGCAATGCCATGCAACACTTACATTCAAACAGATAGCCGTCGAATTGAGAAAATGCTGGAGCTTGAAACAACTGGAATCATGGTACGCTTTGATGCTCAAAAACAATACAGCTCAAGATTGTTTCTTGATCAATCAATACATCACTGCTTGCTCCAACGTCCACGCTATCAATTCTGCTGTTTTTGCTTTTTCCCAGATACAAAATCCCAATATATTCGTCTATAATGCAATAATTGGAGCTTCTCTAAATTGCTTTCACCCGCTTGAAGCCCTGCGGTATTATGTAGATATGTTGAGGGATGGTGTATTTCCTAGTAGTTATACATTTCCGGCGGTAGTTAAGAGCTGTAAACTTCTTTATGTTGCGAGATTTGGTGAATGTCTTCATAGTCAGGTTCTGAGAAATGGTTTGGGATCACATGTGTATGTTCAAACTGCGTTTACAGATTTTTATTCAAGTTTTGGTAGGTTTATTGAGTCAAGGAAGGTGTTCGATGAAATGTCTGAAAGAGATGGTTTTGCTTGGTCTATGATGATCTCTGCACACGCCCGTGCTGGAGATTTGAATTCTGCAACTAAGATGTTCAATGAAATGCCTGAAAAGAATACTGCTACATGGAACACCTTAATTCATGGATATGTAGAAGCAGGTCATATCGAGTCTGCCGAGGAGCTGTTTGGAAAGATGCTTCAAAGAGATGTGATTTCTTGGACGACCATGATTAGTTGTTACTCTAAACACAAGCGATATGGAGAAGCTTTAGAACTTTTTCATGAAATGAAGAGTACTGGAACTAGACCTGATGAAGTGACCATGGCGACTGTAATATCTGCTTGTGCACATCTCGGGGCATTGGATCAAGGTATAGAGATGCACTTATATGTGATGCAAAATGGGTTTGATATTGATGTTTATATAGGGTCTGCTTTGATTGATATGTATGCCAAGTGTGGGGTGTTGGAGAGAGCACTTGTCGTGTTCTTCAAATTACGTGACAAAAATCTATTTTGTTGGAGTTCTGTAATTGATGGGCTTGCAGTTCATGGATTTGCAGAAGAGGCATTGGCAATGTTTGACAAATTGGAGAGGGAGAAGATAGAGCCAAACAGTGTTATCTTTGTAAGTGTTCTTGCAGCTTGTACTCATGCTGGATGGGTTGAAGAAGGTAAACGAAGATTTCTTGAAATGGTTAGTAAGTACTCTATTGTTCCAGAGATTGAACATTATGGTTGCATGGTTGATCTTTTATGTAGAGTCGGGTTACTAGAAGAAGCTCTTGGGTTGATAAGAAGCATGAAAATGCAACCCAATTCTGTTGTTTGGGGTGCGTTATTAGGTGGTTGTAAGCTTCACAAGAATTTAGAGATCGCTTCGGTTGCTGTCAACAGGCTAATGATTCTTGAGCCAGATAATAGCGGGTATTACACACTTTTGGTAAATATGTATGCTGAAGCGAATAGATGGAGTGATGTGGCGAGGATTAGGGGGATGATGAAAGAACGTGGAGTGGAGAAGATATGGCCGGGTTCAAGTTGGATTGAAGTGGAGAAGAAAATGCATCAGTTTGCCGCTTGTGATAACTACCATCCAGCATCAGAAGAGATTTACTCAGTGTTGGATGTGTTAGATTCGGAACTTAAGCTTTTTGACTATGTACTTCAGTTTGATTTTTATCAAGTATGATGATCCTTGTCAAGTCTGTTACTTGGTAGATTTGAATGTCACACATTCAATGAATATAAAGTAATACATAACATTTCAAGTCATCTTCATGTAAAAAATTACAGATTCACCACATCCGCATCGCTAGCAGCTCAACTAGTCCTGTAAATAGAATGAGATTCTCAGATGAACCGGTCGGGCAATTACAAATACATGAGGCCTTATTGGTGAGTAGTCTTGAGGACAGGGAATGCAATAACATCACGAATGCTGGCCGAGTTGGTCAACAGCATTACAAGCCTGTCTATGCCAAGCCCCTGAGGTTGGTTATAAATTCACTTTTATCAATATGTGGTTGGTTATATATCAAACTACTCAACAACATCACGAGACATTTCATACCATTCCAGAAGCAGGTGGCATCCCATACTCCAAAGCTGTTAAGAAATCTTCATCAAGACTCACATCATATGCCGCCTCATCATCATCATCATCATCATCATCATCAACTTTCTTGTTTTTATCTGATTCTGAAACTGAAGCTGCTGCTTTCTTCTTTTTATGCTGCTTCACTTGCTCTTCTAGCCGTTCCCTCTACAAATATTTCAAATTATCAACAAAGATCTTTCTTCCAAAATCCCATGGCTAGAAAAATCTTTACGAGTCTGCAGGCATGCATACCTGGTCTAAAGGATCAGTCAATTCAGAGAAAGCATTTGCCATCTCACGACCACATATGAACAGCTCAAATCTCTCTGTCAACCCTACATGCCTGAAAACCAAATGAAAACTAAGACACTCTTGAAAAATACTCTGGAAAAGAACTATTGAGTAACTTTAGTTATTGACAGTGCACTAGGAAAACATTCTCATATACATCTAGCATCATGTATTTTCGATATATTTTTCGTGCAATGCAAGAATAAAATACAAGCAATACAAAGTTTTACAGATAAAGTTACACACCTTCTATGCGGTTTGGCCAGTGGAGATATTTCAATTGGGTAGTCCAAAACAAAAGTGGGTTGCAATAACTGTGGCTCAACCGCTAATTCAAAAACCTGGATATTACAACAGAAACAATTCAGAGTTTCAAAATATAAAATTATGTAACTGGGAAAACAAACAATACAAGATGATTTACACAATCCGACAATTCGATAAACTTTTCATGCCACAAACAAAGAACAGAATAATTCTCATATACACATCACAGAAAATAGAATTCAATTTCTGAAAAGTTGTGGTGATCAACCTCATTAAGCACATGGCCGACGGATGGGCATGCTTCAATCAAACTTTTGACCTTATTATCACGGCATATATCTAGTGTTTGCAAAGCAACTTCTTTTGCAGCAGTAAGATCATCACCATATTTGTTAAAATCAATCCCTGTTGCTTCTTTCACAAGATTGTGCATTGTTTCCCTCCTCCAAGGTCTTTCTAAGCATATCTCTACACCCTGCAACAAACGATTAAGATTCAGTTTCTGCAAGAAAAATTAAAATGAGTGTTTAATAAGAATCAGGAAATTAAAATCTGTAAAGGGCCAGATTTGAAGAAAACAATATTTATGTTAACCAGAAATAAAATGAGGAACAAACATAGATAAATATGGGAATAGATACAGAAAGGAGTTACCTGATAATCAAGGGTAAGTTTTCCATTAACTGCAAGAGCACAATGTGTTACAATCTCTTCCGTCATATTCATCATGCTTTCATAGTCTGAATACGCTTCATACATCTATCATCAAGCAAAAAAGCTATAAACTTTTATCAATTATTTCAATGAAATGGCTGTCTAGTGCCATATACATATCCAAAAGAAACAAACATGTAAATTTCTCGGTCATTTCCTCTAGAGAACAGATGAGCAAATAACAGGAATTTTTTTTACCTCAATGGTGGTGAATTCAGGATTATGACGAGTTGAGATGCCTTCGTTTCTGAATATCCTGCCTATCTCGTATACTTTTTCGAACCCACCAACCTGTCATTAGTAATTAAGATTACCGCAACATGAACTTTACATGAATATAATGGAAGAACACAAGCAGTGGGTTAAAACCAGGCGTAAGTCATAATGCTTGAGATTAAATTTGTTTAATCTAAGGGTCGTGAAGACAAATTTTCTGATAATAATAGTAATAATAATCCAGTGTGGCAGATGTAACAAGAATCAGATAGTACATCTAAAGCTTCTCCAGAAGAATGTTGATTGTTGAGTTACAAATGACGAAGAACGGTTACATAAAATTGATAAGGAAACAATCTAACCAGCATTCTCTTCAAGTGAAGCTCAGTAGCAATTCGCAGATAAAGATCTTGCCCAAGAGAGTTATGGTATGTAATGAATGGCCTAGCCTCGGCCCCGCCAGCTGCTCCCTAGAAGAGTAAATTAATCAAAAGGCAGGCAAGCAAATTTAAGTAAATAGATTTTAAACAATTATCTCATGTGCTAAACCTTTTTCATATTTCCCCCTAAATTCCTTTTTTTTCCTTTTCTTTATTACGGGGCAGAGAGAAATACATAAAATCAAATATATCTGTAGACATATTTTCCAAGGTTTAAAGATTCAAGAAATTTGGCCTAGTCTACTAACCAACGTAATGGGGTCGGGTTTAATATGCCACTGCTCAGTCCTACCAGCAATTAGATTCATTAATAAGTGAATTTCTCTCACCCAACACACATAGGTAATCCAATTCATCTATGATTAAAAAAAATCCTACATGAATGAATGTGAAATTGAAAGGAAGAAAATAAAAGAAACTAGATATCAAAAGGGTAAAGCAAAACCATATCGAGACATCATAAAAATTTAAATCATGAAAAATAATGAAATTGGTTTTACACATTTATCTAAGTATAATACTTACTAGAAAAATATTTTTTTACCAAGTCCAATACCATCATAAGAATTATTAAGTACCTGAAGGACTGGAGTTTCAACTTCAACAAAACCTGCAGATTCGACAGTCTTCCGTATTTCTGATATAATCTACTGAAAACATGCAAAATTAGCACCCTCCAGGTGCAAGTGAAAGATAAAGTAGAAAGGATAATATAAACTAACCTTTGCTCTTTTCCTAAATATGTCAGCTACCTCAGGATTTGCAATCATATCCACATACCTTCAACAAAAAGAAAAAAGCACATTGTGTGAAAGAGATCTATCTCGGTCATCATAGTTAGCTTATTGGTTAGCAGCTATAGAGCTAGGCGTGTAAAGATCTGTGATGAAGTATTCAAATAAGATTTGCAGATCTTGATCAGGAATAGGTTAGAGAGCTGCCTTCCCCATATGAGATAAACTAGGGGGAAATCATCATGACAGAGTTCCATAACTCAAGAATATAGACAAGAAACATAGAGTAAGAAAAATTTAATGAAATTGTGTAAAAAGGTAACTCTTAAAAGGTAAAACAATGTGTAAAAGCTATAAATATGTGACATGGACACAAGAAGAGCAGGGGGGTCTTACCTTTGTCGATAACGTTTATCTATGTCTGTCAGGCCATGATATTTATCCGGCAAAGGAAGCAAAGACTTTGTAAGAATTGAGAAAGAAGTCACGCAAACAGATAATTCCCCTAGAGCAGAAGGCAGTAAAATGATCTATTAGAGAATGCATAAGGTGGACATAACAAATCAAACTGATGGAGAAAAGTCAAATTTGACATCTAATTCTTCAGCATATTGAGAGAGACTAACAAGAAGATACCTTTCTCTGTGCGCTTAATTGAGCCTCTTGCCCCCAGTATATCACCTATATCAACAAGTGTCTTCAAGTGATCAAATTGATCACTTTGTAGCCTTTCCTTCTCACAGTAAAGCTAAAAACCCAACAAAAAAACGAGAGGATATCTTAAGTTTACACTGAAATAAAAGAAGTTCCATGTAACAAACCAACTACCAACTTTATAAATGTTTACTAAACCAAGAAACCGGAAACAGAGAAAATCTGAAGAAAATGAACTAAATCAAACAGAAAAGGGAACTAACAATCGAACCAGTAGTTACAGAGCACTATTGAATTTCCAGACTTAACTTTTCAGTTAAAGATAAAATTAATGTTAAGTAACCAAATCTTCTGGTAAAAATACTTTAACGGCTGAAACAGACCATCCAACTAAGGTAAGCAATTGGAATCAGATATGCAAACATTAGATAAACAGAGTACATGTCACCAAAGTTAAAGTTAGTAGAATTAGCCTTACCTAGTGCAAGGATAATTGTGCATATGTCAACTCCTTGACAAACATTGTAGCACACATCTTAAGGTCTAAACTCTAAAAGTTGTCGAGTCCGTAGAGTGAAGTTTCCTGAAGTAGCTACCCAACGTAATCTAATTTTGGACATCTCAAGCAACCTAGACTTGGAGTATGAAAATTACAACTCGGACATTGATCAGCAGATCAAAACCCATGCACGGTTTCATTTGAAATATGGAACCAGCCCTCACAATCCAAATTAGAAATGAATTCAACCGCATCAAAACTAGAAATCGCTTCATTTGACTCCATAAATTGATTATCTTAAATTTGAATAGTCACTTCCAAGGGCACAATTCCAAGTGATATCACCAATAATCTTTGCAAGAACATAATCCATCTCTGAAATGATGAAACCTATTAGCATCCCTCACAATAATTTCACGCCTAGTGAGGTTGGCGATTAATTTAATAGCCGTATGGCAATCCCCACAAACCCTCAGGTTTTTCATAACCCGAATGGTCATCCCTTCGGGCAACTTCAGAAGTCCAAACACCACAGCCAACTTCTCACTATGAAGTCTCAAGCTTTGTGCCTTCTCTTCCTCGTCCACATCATGGAGAACAAAAGCACCATCAGGATTATATCCAGCTTCTCTTAACATCCCACCTAGCTTCTCCCACATTTTTACTATCTCCATATGTTTGGGATGGGGTTTGCTTTCTCCACCAGTGAACATATGCACTTCCTTCTCCACTTCAATCCAGCTACAACCAGGTGATTTACTCACCTTCCTAGACCTCATATTCTTCCTCAACTTGGCAACATCCCCCCATCTACCTCTTGAGGCATAAATATTTGATAGCAGGACATAAGGACCAGCATTTTTGGGCTCAAGTTGAAGAAGTTTCTTTGCAGCAACTTCTGCCAAATCAGTATTCAAGTGATTCCTGCAAGCACCCATCAGAGAACCCCAAACAATTGCATCTGCCTCTACAGGCATCTTATTAATCATATCCATAGCCCCGTTCAGTTGGCCAGACCGTCCAAGCAGGTCAACCATGCAAGCATAATGTCCAGTAGTTGGCTCAAGTTTATATTTTGACTTCATGGACTCGAATATTTCCCTCCCTTCCTTAACCTTTCCACTGTAGCTGCAAGCTGAGAGAACTCCGATGAATGTAATATCATCTGGTTGGACACCTGATGAAGACATTTCCCTGAACACTTGTAAAGCTTCATCTCCTAAACCATGTTGAGCGTAACCTGTAATCACGGAGTTCCACATTACTACATCCTTGCGGGAAGATCTATCAAAAACTCGTCTGGCGTTGACAACATCACCGCATTTCATATACATTGTCATCAAAACAGATGACAAATACACATCATCATCAAACATGGACCTTAATATTTGGGCATGAGTCTGCCGACCAAGATCAAGAGAGGCAAGACTGGCACAAACTGAAAGAATGCTGATTAACGAAGGGAAATGTGGCCTAACTCCATCCATCTGCATCAAGCGAAACAGACCAAGTGCCTCCAATTCAAACCCTTTTCGCTCATAAATCTTAATCATAGCACTCCATGTTCCATCATCCTTTTCTCTCATCAAATCAAAAACTTCCCTCGCTTTGGAGATTTCTCCATTCTCACCTAGCCCAATAATCATGGCATTGCAAGCAACAACTGGTTTGGTAGGCATAGCTTTGAAAAGATCCCATGCATCGCTAGTCCTCCCACATTGAGTATAACCCATAAGCATTGCTGTCCAAGTAACTTCGTTTCTTTCGGGCATGACCTCAAACAGTTTCCTAGCCACATCCACCTTCCCATTCTGTGCATAACCTGAAATCATTGTTGTCCAAGAAACCACGTTTCTTTGTTGCATGCCGTCAAAAATCTCTCGAGCCTCATCCAACTGACCCTTGGAGCATAGCCCACCAATCATACTAGTCCTTGTCACGACATCTTTCACAGGCATCAGATTATAAAGTCTCCTTGCATCATCAATCCTGCCTTCACGAATTAGCCCACCCAACATAACCGTCCATGATATAACATTCTTCTCCGGCATACGCCAAAACAATGCCTCTGCCTCGGAAACCATTCCCTCCTCCACATAACCTCTAACCATGGCAGTCCAGGATATGACATTCCTTTCAGGCATTATGTCAAATAGTTCTCTAGCTTTCTTTACCATCCCATTCTTTATGTACCCAGAAATTAATCCATTCCAAGAAACAGTATTTCTCTCAGGCATCTCGTCAAATAAATGTTGGGCTTCATTGGGTTGGTTGTTTTGGAAGTATCCAGATATTATAGAGTTCCATGACGCAATATCTTTGTGAGGAATTTGGTTGAACAGGTTTCGGGCAGTTTTGATTTCTCCCAAACGGACATAATAAGCAATTTGAGAAGAGGTTGGGAGAGCAGTGCTCGAACAGTATCTTCGATACTGGATAGAGTAATACTGCATTGACTAAAATTCGATCAGACGTTCGACATTAGCAAATGGACTCAACATTTAGATAAATAGAAGGATTACAAAAATGTCTAGAAAGAATCTTGGATCAAAACACCGTTCAAATTTACAAATGAAGAAGGACAAATATATAGGTTAGATGAAATAGCTATGAGGGTACCATTTACAAGTTTCTATCTGCTTGCATCTTCTGACATTAAGTTTTGCATCTCTGGAATTGATTAGATTTGAAAAAAATAGGTTTGGCAGTATTCTATCTCTAAAACAAGAACAAGAAAGATTCAACTGCGCATCCTCATTGATTAGATTCAACTGCGCACCCAATCTATCTCTAAAAAATAAGGTTGTAATTTTCTTAAACTCCAATCTATTAACATATCCTTGTCATTCACAATCTTTAAACCTTCAAAATTAGGCACCAAATTGAAAAACCTAACATCTTCATAATTGGGCTCCAAATTTATTAAAAAAAAACTAACCTCTAAATGTCAAAATCAATTAGCATATTTGAATTTAGATAATTAGAGTATTATTTTAAATTAGATTGTTTTTTTATTGTTGTGTTGAGAAGCTTGACATGAGTTTGTTTTATTTTTTGTTTGTTTCTTGAAAACCTATTATTAATTATATTAGTATATATAATTATTTTATTTTTATAATTTTTGTTTCGAAAAGGCGTGCGCCGAGCCATATCCATGCCGCTTCGTGAGACCTTGTTTCCACGCCGCTTCGTGAGACCTTGTCGCCACGCCGCTTCGTGAGACCTTGTCGCCACGCCGCGCCATTCACCATTAATAACTATGAACTGAAAGATTTGAAGCTCGGTGAAGCTTTTCGGAAAAGATTCATATGAAGAATGAGAAGATTTTAGGAGATAGAATGAAGCAAAAAAATTGATCTATCACATATTTAGATCTGTAGAAGTACTGATACAAGTGAAAGATCAAGGTTCCAAGACTAGTACTAAATGTGAACTCTAAGAAGGACTAAGACTCTCAGCCACCTGAAAATTCTATCATCTTAGGGTACACCAATCAATCTGGCTGAATTAAGCAGGAATCCAATCGGGAAGATACAAGACAATAACCCTCAACCTTTTCCATATTATGAAAATCCTGTTACTATCCAGTTTATCTCTTCATCAAAGCGAAGCGGACACAACAAACTTTTCTCGTCATTGAATGGTAAGTATAGAGCATTCTCTAACTATCAGACTCTTTTGTTGACTAGACTTATCATGTTCATCAATTGACAATGATATCTTAGCATTGTATACCCCAATATCCATTGATTGTCATAGTAGCACTTGTAGTGACAACCTCACAGACTCTCAATTTAATTGCCACATTAGCAGTTAGTATTGTTAAGGTTACTGAGTTATCACTCAAACTGTAAACAGCAAGTTCCATTTCTCTTTCTTTATACAACAATTCCTATAGGTCATGGAAGCAAATACATTAACTCATCAGATTATTCAATCTATTTTATTTGTAATGCTGCATAGCAGTCTGAAACAAATACATTAACTTATAAGACGTTGAGCAAACCTGGATTGTCCCAGAGTCATCCCTTAAAGTCAAAAAAGCAAGCTTTCCAAAAGCCCTGCGTGCCACAATTCTTCCGGCTATAGATACATGATCACTCTCACTGTTCGACTCTTCACCGTTTCCCAAATTCTTATAAATATCTTGCAGCTGATTTGCAGTATGAGTACGGTCCCATTTATAAGCATAGGGATCCAAGCCCTTGCTCCTAAGCTCTTCCACCTATAGGTATGAAACCGGTTATATCATCAGAATTAGAACAGAGTAATACAATGCCTACAATTATATTCGAGCACATTGTTTCAATTTCTTTCATTCATGCAATGTTGTCTATAGAACAAATACTCTTGCATTGTGAAAATTCCAACTTTGCCCAGCCCTAAGCAAACTGAATTACGAAAATTACTACTAAGTAGCAACTGAAAGATTAATTTTTTTTTTCTTCATCTTGTGATGTTGATTAGTTTTTAAGACAACAGATATTACTGCATTGTAAGAAATTGCAACTTAACCTAGCTGGATTTTCTTAACAATTAGGAAAGAGGCCGAACTAGTGAATAGCAAGTGAAAGATGAAACCTTTTTAATACGGATGGCGCGAATAGCCTCCCGGTCGGAAGTAGAAGTAGTAGATGAAGAAGACCTGCGGTTGCTGCGGCCAGCAGGTGGCGCCGCCGCGGAGGCGGAAGAAGAGCATCGAACGATGAAGAATGGGGTGCGGAGGGAAGTGCTGTTCTTGTACTTGCAAGAAGCGGCTACGAAGTGGAGCAGCTGCTTCAGTCTGAATGGCTGCAAATGCAATGCCGCCTCCATTTCAGCTCTCTCTGCTTTCTGTTCTGTTTTGTTATCTGCAACACAATAAATACAATCCATCATCAATGAATCCATTTCGGCCCATTAACTAATATTTTGGGCTTCTATTTTTCCACAAATGAAAAACATTTATAATGCAAATTAAAGCCCCCAATGCCTAATGGTGATATTTGGGGGCTGTGAGAGTACTAAGGTCCAGTCCAGCAACAGATATTGCTTAATGGGCCACATAGCGATACACAAACAACTAGAATCAATCATCATTGTCAAAAAAGTATAGAAAAGAAAAGAAAAGTAAAGTTGTTATTCTATAGCACAATCATGCCCATAAAGGAAAACTTTACAAAGAATCTAATTATTAGAGCTCAATTTGATACACACAGAGGCGTATTTGTTCATACCAATAATAAGAGGACAGTGAAATAAACATTGAGGGAAGGGTGCTCAAAACCCTTTGACTCGATTGATAGATAAAAGTTAAAACCAAGAATAGAGAGACCTAATTCCAATCATTTAGACGAAATAAATTTGGTTTAGACAAGTTGGACAGGACAGCACGAGTAAATAATGCCAATAATGTATCACGAGTGCCTATATGTATATGTATAAAGAAACAATGAATAATGCCAAATTTCTTAGGAGTATATACATTACAAAACACTAGTAGTAGGTGGTTTCATATCTTTTCAAGACACAATACCACTTTATTTATTTTACAAACACATAAGACAAGACATTCATACAAGAATAAATTGTTTTTAAAAAAAATGGTAAATTAAAGTAAGTTTGGACAGGGTCCATTACTTACGTACACTATCCTAGCCTCCTAGGGGTTCACGTGAAAGCCCACGCCCACGGCCCACTCTCTTCTAATTCTGTTTTGTTGTCCATATTAGTTTTAACTTAGTCCTCCTACGTATTTTGGAAACCCACCAAACAGACCATGATTTTATAGGTAAAAGAAACAGGATTCTATGAATTTTGGACCGGACCGGGTTTACTACTGTGTCTGTGTGTGGTTCTTTGCCCATCCGGACCGGACTATCAATTCTCTTTTTATCCCTCCAAATCAAATTTATCCCTATCCATCTCTGAACACAGCTGTACAGACACATCTCTCAACTTAAATTGGATTTTTCGAAACAGAGAGACAGAGAAGAGAGGTCCCTTTCAGTAGCTACACTGTAACACACCTCAATAAGAGTTTGTTTGAAGGGGGTGGGTGCGTATGATTGATTAACACATGCTAATAATGGGTTATTTGCATGGCTGCTGCCTGTAATTGAATCTGCTCTCTTTTTGTATTTTGGTTACTTCTCTATAATGGAGTCTCCCCATCTTAGCAATCCTTACTTGAGCCGAAGAGTGAAAATGTTGTTTTTCTTTGTATGCTTTTGGGGTTTCTTCTCGCTATCTTGCGCCGGAAGGTCCAGGCAAAAGCTTCAAGTTCAGAAGCACTTGAAAAGACTCAATAAACCTCCCATTAAGACCATCCAGGTCCACCCACCACCTATCTCTTTACGTTTCATTTTTTTTTTTTTTTGGGGGGGGGGGGGGGGGTTGTGTTTATTTTCTCTGTTTTCAGTGAGTAATGAGTTATGGTGTTTATGAGATAAGTTCAACTTGATTGATGGTGGCCGTATTTTTCTCTTCTTAACTCACTAACAGTTCATAAATGCTGACTGCTGAGAGGACTTAACTTGTTCATTACAGTACTCATGTGTTCCGTCACCAATATGAAAGTCTAATTTTCTTTCCACTATTTGTTCTACTTGTGATTTAACAGAGCCCAGATGGAGATATCATTGACTGTGTCCACATCTCTCATCAGCCAGCTTTTGATCATCCTTTCCTCAAAGACCATAAAATCCAGGTCTATTTCTGATACTCTTATGTTTCTTAAGGTCTTATGGAGTTTTTTATTTATGGTTATGATTGGTTTTCCAGGCAAGGCCTAGTTACAATCCAGAAGGCGTTTTTGGTGAGAACAAGATGTCAATGGAGAGTAAAGAAAGAACAAACGCGATCACTCAGCTGTGGCATATGAATGGCAAGTGCCCTGAGGACACCATTCCTATTAGAAGAACAAAGAAAGAAGATGTGCTGAGAGCAAGCTCTGTGAAAAGATATGGTAAAAAGAAGCATAGAAGCATCCCAAAGCCTCGGTCTGCAGATCCTGACCTCATCAATGAAAGTGGTCATCAGGTAATGTTCTTATTTAAATTTCTACATGGGTTTCTTATTTAAATATCTCATGGAAATGATCTTATTTTCTGAATCTGTAAGCAGCATGCAATAGCATATGTTGAAGGGGATAAGTACTATGGAGCAAAAGCCACTATTAATGTATGGGAACCCAAAATACAGCAGCCTAATGAGTTCAGCCTGTCTCAAATTTGGGTCTTGAGTGGTTCCTTTGGTGAAGATCTTAACAGCATTGAAGCTGGTTGGCAGGTATATGATTGCTGTCAATACAATTGGTTTGATTCGTAATTGCGGTGCTAAACCTACGAATTAACGTTATAGAAGTTCAAATCAAGTTCAAGGAAGATCAAAAGTACAAGTCAACCTTGAAGATATCAAATTCCATATATCAAATTCAGCGTTTGATCCGAGAATAAGCTGTCAAGCCCTCGCATTAACGTTATACATTCAAGTCAGCATTGGAGAAGATCAAAGAAGCAAAGTCAACTCCAACAATCAAATAGATTTCAAATTCCATATATCAAATTCAACGTTTGATTCGAGATTAAGCTGTCAAGCCCTCGCAATAACGTTATAAACATTCAAGTCAACGTTGGAGAAGATCAACTGGAAGGTAAAATCCAAACTCACCCCATCATGCAATTTTCTTTTACATACTGACAACTTAGATATGATATGAGTAATAGGATCCAAAAGAGGGACATTGGTGGATGCAGTTTGGGAGTGGGTATGTATTGGGATATTGGCCGTCATTCTTATTCTCATACTTAGCAGAGAGTGCTTCCATGATTGAATGGGGTGGGGAAATAGTAAATTCAGAACCAAATGGGCAGCACACATCAACACAAATGGGAAGTGGGCATTTCCCAGAAGAAGGGTTTGGAAAATCAAGCTATTTCAGAAACATTCAAGTTGTTGATAGCTCAAACAACCTTAAAGCTCCGAAAGAAGTTGGTACCTTCACTGAGCAATCAAATTGCTATGATGTCCAAACAGGGAGCAATGGGGATTGGGGACACTACTTTTATTATGGAGGCCCTGGTAGAAACCCGAATTGCCAATGAACCCTTCCTTTTGAAGCCTTGTATCATTCATCTCTCTCTCTAACTCTCTCTCTCTCTCTCTCTCACTCCCCCTCCCTCTCTCTCCCTCTCTCTCTCTCCCCCTCTCTCTCTCTCTCTGTAATGTATGTATGTATGTATGTATACCCTTTTTATTTTCTTTGTTTGTTTATCCTTTAAGTTTTATAAATGTATCTACTACTACTAGTAGTGGGGGCAAGTTTCTTGAGAAAAGTGGAAAGGAACAGGCCTTTTCTCATTTCTCTTTCTCTATTGTATATCTTCTTTCTTTGAGAATACATACATATTAGAGAAATATTTGTATCAATAAAATGAAAAGGATAAATGAAGTTTTTGATTCTTGGTGCCAATCAATCCATTACCTTTCTGAAAAGTGATTAAAGTAGTTTTAGGCCATTCAATGGGTGTTGTAAAGTTGATTCCATGTCCCAAAGTAGTCAATTTCTATAATGTTTTTTTTTTGCTTCTTCAACTTTAAAATCTCAATATGATTATAAAGTTAGTGAAATGGAATCGGCCCACCACACCACTGATTGTATTGGAACCTCTCAATCTCAAAGCATAAGACAGAAGGAAAGGATAAGAAAAGAGAGTCCATTTCAAATTTCATTGGTAGAAGCCCAATTTGTCCCATGACCCAATTATAGGCCCAATCTGAGTAATAACCCAAAACCAAAACAGGTAATAATTAGGTCCCACATCTTTGCTTTGACGACACCTCATATCATGTCTTCTCTTTCCACATCTCTGCTATATATATATATATGGATATGGATTGGAGGCCAACAACTTGAACACTCATACACACATTTACCCATCTCTCTCTGTAAGTCCTCTCTCTCTCTCTATATATATATACATTCCATTCCATTCCATTCCCTTTGAAGAAGAGAAGAGAAGAGAAGAGAAGCAAATGGAGGCCAACAAGATGAAGATGCTCGCTGTTGCATTCATGCTCGTCGCACTCTCCGCTGTCTCTGCCTCCGATGCTCCGGCTCCGGCCCCCGCCTCCGACGCTGCCGTCTTCGTCCCAACTTTCTTCGCTTCCTTTGCAGCTGCCATGGCTTTTGTTCTTCTCTTCTTGTTCTAGATCATCATCAATTCTTCTTTTTCATTCTTGGTTTGATGTAAAGTAACCTTTTTTATTATAAGGTTAAGCTTAAGGGTGGTGTTTTATTATTTTCATGCATTAATTACATAAGTATTTAATTACTTAATGAGATGTCTTATTCTTGAGTCTTGGATTTTCAATAACTCTGCTTTTTAATTAATGACTAGCACACTTGTGTAGTTTTCTTCATCTTCAGCATCAACAACTCTTGAGAGGTATAATAAGAAGCCTTCAATTCCATTATTTATGAGCATGGTTATTATTTGTAAAAAGAATGAAATCTTGTGAGCCTAATTGGTTTAGATACAACATAATTAATGTAGGTAGCACATAGTTAGCCAAGAGAGATAACATAACAAGATTTCAAAATTTCAAGAACTTGTGAATGACAAGGATATGTTAATAGATTGGAGTTTAAGAAAATTACAACCCTATTGACATGACCAATTATTTGGAAGAAGATGGAACAAAAGTACTAAGGTAGTGGAAACACAATTACTCTAAATTATATTGATTCTCACTTTTCTATCTGAACCTGATTCTTCCTAATACATTATAATAATGTTAGCTTTTACAAAGTTAAAAAGAAAAGAATAAAGCTATTATTTTAGCACAAAAGCTGTACTAAGACATCTTTCTTACATTATTAAAGCTCACTGCCTTTAATAAATATCTCATTCATGTGTCTTGAGATAAGACACTTTTTTTTTTTTTTTCCCATTTTTATCTTGCTATGGCTCGTTGCACGATTATTTTAAAGATGAATAAAATCTTGTCTCCAAATTAGAGAAGATTTATTGATATAAACATGGATGGATATCATCATATGTTAAGAACATGCATGGTGGGTATTCATGTGCTTGATGTATGTAAATATAAGGGCAAGAGGATGTGATTGGTTGGATGCTTTGTCTCTAAGCTATTAATAGGATATAGGACAGTTCTTCATATTATCATGTGCCATTCACCACTAACTAATTGGAATACCATTTTAATGTCACTCCAACATGCAACTAACTTCTACTTTTTTCAATTTTCTTCCTCCAACTAGGTTATAGCCTAGGTGAAACTATCATTCATTACAAAAACAGGGAGCAATGGGGATTGGGGATTGTCATAACAACATTCAACAAAAACATAATCTTCACTTGATCAATATCATAACAATTCTCAAACTTCCATTTCTTAGTTTTAATAATGATACAGAACATTATGTAGCATAATACATAAAAGGGAAGAGGAAAAACCAAAACAGACAATGCTAGTTATATAGGAAAACTGGCTCAGTCAAAGCCTCCAGAGGCCCATCATGCTGGAAGAAGCTTTTAAGAATCAGATTAGAAGCTTCTCAATGGCATCCTGCATTACACAACAAAACAATTTGATAATTATTGTATAAAAAGGGTGAAGGTATAATTATAACAAGAAACTGATGACCATAATAACCTTCAATTGCTGAATTTGAGATTTCAATTGACTTCCTTCATTGCTTGTCACAGAACAGGAAATTACTGGCCTGGTTACTCCACATGCTCGACCAAGAGCTTGCTTTGAAGGAACAAAAACATAAGGCACGTTCTGCAATCATGCAAAATGTCAGCTCATTTTCTAACAACAAACAACTAATCAATCTCCAAAGCACAGAAACTATTAACTGAAATAAAACAAGCCTATAATGGGTCTATTATTCAGTGCAGCCATTTTATTTGCAAGATATATATCATGTCATGTTGCACATGTCAAACCACAAAAAATCAATGGTGTGCTTCGAGTTTTCTAAAAGGAAGATGAGGTAAAGGAGCAGACGGACAAGGGAAGACAAAGAGAAGGCTGTTCATTCATATCAAGATTGAAACTAAAACAGTACGCATAAAATCAAGCGAAGGGCCACAATCAAACAATATATGCATTATGAGAAGGCTATGTTCTTCTCAAGCCAAAAATATGAGATCCCCAAACAACAACAACCAAAAGTTTTGATGAAGGGAAAATGAAAGAAAAGTCATGCAACAAGCTTCAAAATCCTGTCTAGTCTTTTCTTCTTCCTCGTTAATCTTTCCATATATTACCAAACACTAACTAGTCATCCTAATTAAACAAATATCCCAGTAATAGAATGCAGTAACAAGAGTCATATACAAAGTATAAGGACAAAGAATGATCGACAAATGGTAGGAGAAAAATACCAATCATAAAATGCAAAAATGTATTCCGGTCATAAAATTTAGTAACACAATCAACTCATAAGGAACAAAAATCACAAGCACATATTAAGAAACATCATCTCTCCAATAGGAATATAGAGTTACCTTGTCTTCAGCAAGAAGTGGAAGGTGAAGAAGGATTTCAAGAGGCTCTGTATCAGCAGCCATCACTACGAACTCAGATATACCTCTGTTCAGCGTCTTTGTTGCTGCAAAAAATTAAATTATATCCATACATTCAATTTAAACTTTAAAGCAAACAAAACCATTTATTTGCAAAAGAAAAATGAAAATAAAACCTTCATTAGCACCCTTTTTGAGTTGCTTGTAGTTGGCAGCTTGTTGAACCAAGTCAAGGATGGTAATGGTGAGCTGGGCATCTGCCAATGGGTATGCTTTCGGGTTCACAGCTTCAGCAGTCTATATATACATATATATTTGATCACAAATTAATGAAATAAACAGAAACACGATATGTAGAAGAACAAAAAAAGTGAAAAATGAGAGAGAGAGAGAGAGAGAGAGTTACCATGATGGCGGGAGAGAGTGTGTGCAGGATGTAGTTAGGGTTTATGAGAGAAGTGAAAAAGAGGTGATATTAGGGTTTAATGAGTTGAGGGGATGAAATAAAGCAAAAGCGCTGGTTTAACTTTGACCCAAATAGAAAAGGCCCAACTAACATAGTCAAAGCCCAACACGGGCCCAAATCAGTCCTCGTATCAAAATTTCAATTATTATTTCTAAATTACATATTCCATTTTAAATTGAGAATTGAATACGAATATAAAACATATTCAAACAAAGCCTTAGATTCTAAGCAAAATAACTGAATAAAATAACTATCACAATTTTGATTGGATCTCAACATCTTTTCTCGTGATTTGTCTTTCTTTCTTTGGCATTTGTATCAATGTGAAGTTCTTACATATCGTAATTGTCAGGAAATGATTATGTAATCAGTAAGACATTATCATATACATTATACAGTAACAAATTGGCAAACCTTATGGAGTACGAGTGTTTCAACTCTTAACTAGACAATATACACTGAAGCAAAAATTTACAGTTAACTTTGTAATTCCCAGCAACATCTCAAGATCATCACACATTTGAGTTAAAGGGTGTTACAATTAAAGCTTACAAGACAAGTACCATAATGACCACTTCCTTCAACCATATACAAACAAGTACATAAACTAGTTGAGTTTACAAGTCTCTTGAAGGAAATACTCTTGATGAAGAAGTCTCACCCAAGGATACGGATGCAAGTGATGAAGCCCAAACCCGAGCATCTCTAGCCCTTTTATGGAAGTTCCTCGCTTTACACAGCTTTAGCTTGCTCCATATTTTCTCCACATCAAAAACATGTAATACGCGTCCTATAAGCTGCTTTGAATCTCCAAAAATCCCCAAATTCAGATGTGGAATGTGTGTTACCCACAACGATACAAGACGAGATACAATCTCTGGGAAGAAATAAAGAAAGGCCCTTGACAAGACAAATACTACAGAAAGTATTAGATAAGGTTCGTTCAGGAATGTTTCCTTCAATGATGCTCTCTGCCAAAGCCGGAATACTTTATAGCTATCCGGATTGCTTGATGTATCTTCGACCATATCCATTATAGGATCCATCCCTAAGGAAGTAAAAGAATTTAGGCATGAGTACCCGTAATATTTAACCTTTAAACACGGAAGAAAGTTAAGTCTATATCAAGATAGATTTTGCAGTAAAGGAGCCGCAATAAAAAGACTCTCAATGCATTTTAAAATTCACATACGCACAGGTAAGAGAATTTAATCTAACAGAACTCGTCCATTTTATAGCACAAACAGAAGAAGTTTACCCTTTTAAAAAACTCTTGCTAACTAAGAATTAAAGAGAAGCTAAAATCAGTCACTAGACGAGGTTCAAGACATAAACATCACATTCAGCTGAATAGTGTCCAGTGGGACTAATACATGTACTCACTTGGGAATTCCACATAAGGGCAAAGCATAAACCGTACATTGGATAAGCTATGTTAAAAAATTTAATTAAAAGCAGCCGAACAATAGATCGATGACAATGGGTGCTACCTGTAGTTCTTTTGTAGAAATTTACAAGAGAGTGGAGATCTTTTCGACCATGATATCTAATTCGTGTTGTTTGATTCATTATAAGTAGTGAGGGTACACTGTGAATCCCATATCTTGAGAAGACACTGCAAGCAACACACAAGTTACAGATAAGCAAAAACAGTGACTTTAATGAGAAAAATGCTTTACAAAAACCTCCTAAATGTGTGAAATCTTCCCAAGTACATTAATACCTAAGGCATACCAAAAAGGACAGAAATCATAAGCCAGTGATCTGCAACACTCCTACCAATACTATTACTAACTGAAATCCTGTCATTACTAAAATACCCCGAACACTATTAGTAATTAAACTTTGATCCCAGGAATGTATCAGGGGTCGTTAACTAAGCAAGAGTGTGATATACTAATTTTTATCACATGATATCCAGTGTTCTCCCCCACTTCGATCTTATTCAGTTATTTTTCATGAGTTACTTTCTGAGTGTATAATGGTTGTAGTACCTAATTAAATTCTATATGGATAAGAAAATAGCAATGATTCGCGCAATAAAGATTTTGATTGAAAATATCAATAGCTTGAAATAAAGATATAACAAAAATGTGGAGCTCTGAGTTCTTAGGCAATTCGTTGAGGAAGAGAAGAGAAGGTAAAAAATGCACAAAAGGAAGAAAAGTAAAAGGAGTAAGTGCAAACAAAAAATATTAAAAGCAAGATAAAACATTAGTGACAAGGGTATCTGGGACAGTGCATTTTTAATCACGGTATTTAATTAGATTCAATGAGAAGATATATTTTCGAATCCCCAATTAATCATTTGAAGATGCGTCATATTGAAATAGAAAATCACATCCCACATTTAATCATTTATTGTCAATTATTCATATATCCCATATTTTAAAGCATATGACCCTTTGAGGATTTATATACTCTCAATCAAATACCCCCTGAAGTGGGCATTCCACTATATGGTGCTTTTGAATGACCTCATGGTACTGCATAAACTTTGGTAAATCTGAGTGCTGCAAAGAGGCGTCAAGTACTTCTGAAGGTAAGCAGGTTGATGGAAGTGCATAAATGCTGTGATTTACAGTGAACTAGACACATTCAGGAATTACTTAATGTCCTAAAAGGAATTTCAGATTTGTGTTTCAGGGTGGGGAGTGGGGGTGGGGGAATTATAATATACGCGGATGAAGAAAAAACTAAAAACACCCACCTCGGAAGGGCTGAGGTCTGTTCAACCATCAGGTGTTTTATCTGCGGATACATGTAACTGAGAGTAGAAAACTTCGACTTAAAGATGTTTGAGAAAGGACACCAGGAAGCATAAAAAAGAACAGCAGTGTATTCATTCTTGTGTTTAGAGCTTATAGCTATTTCAAACGATTCTCCATCCATCTGCAGTGACATATCAAATGAATGAATTAATGATTGAATGAGACAAACCAAAGATTATCTTTCATAAATCTGTATATCAGAAAGAACAAGGCATATCACAGGAAATTTAGATCTCGCCAGACTAAAAAAACACAAAACTATATAACTCATGCACTCAAAAAAGAAAAAGTAAACATCACTGCAATTGGCCATTACCACCATTATGAGACATAAATGAATTTTCTTACGCTTTTTAGATGCTGCCTAATATCCCCTCATTTCCAATATCTTTAGGACCACACTTTATTTATGCAGCTGAGTGTCTGCATATGATGTGAGTTCATGTGTACAATTGTACATATATGCGGGTAACTGACAATTCAATAAGAACACAAATGTCCTCGCCTAATCTGTGCCAGACACCTGAGACATCTATCATTGAAAATCTTCAAAAAGTTTATTTCCGTGTGTAAATTAGCTTGTCTAACTGCTGGCGACTTCATACAAGGGCTAAGCAACATATGAGAGCTAAGAAAATCAACAACGTGCTCAAAACACCCATTAACAGAAGCACATAAACTAAAGACAACGATATAAGTATCACTAGCTAGTAACAAACCACGAGGCATTAGCACCGAAAGACAAACCAATCTACTCGATACTCGACTCGAGAGCACTCATTAAAAGCTCGCCTAAGCTCGGTTTTGTTAACATCTCAAACAAAACTTGAACAGACTTTTATTGTTCGAGAAGTATGAAATTGCTAGATTACAAAAAATTGATAAGATACGTGCAAAAGAATCAAGCTACTCGAGCCAGACTTATGTTTAGCTCTACTAAAGGTGGGTTGAATTAACCATTAAACTAAGCTCAAAGCTTGAAACATAAATTCTGAAGCTGGATAATAATTCAAAGACGTTTACAGCGCTGCTAAGAGGCATGAAACGCCTACTTAATTGACAAATTACATAGCTCACATGTAGAATTGAAACATAAAAAAGAAATCCTAACTTTAAAACAAAACAAAAAAAAGCGAAAATTGAAAAATAAAAATATCACCTGAAGGGGAGAAGAAAAATGGGTAAGAGGAGAAGGGCATTGCGAGTTCAGATCGTGAAGAAATGTGTTGAATTCAGGTAGACAAGAATCGGATGAAGCAAACGACGTCGTCGATGCAACCAATACAGTCGTGAAGATACATATCCATTTACCCATCGGAGCTTCCATGGACATAATTCAGAAATCTCCACAACAATATCTCCTAATTATAAACACAAACAACAAAATTCAGATTATCTGATAAGAAGAAACAAGAGATTACAAAATTGCAAAAGGGTGGGCTACAATTTGAGGATCCACAGTTTTTTCTTTTATTATTTATTATCGCTCTCTCTATATATATATTTATTGGTTGTATCTACAGCAGCTTCCGACGACCTACGCTATTATTGATATTGTTTATTATCGTTTTTTATTTTATTTATCTTGGTTGGTAGTCATTTTGACTTGTAGAATTATTATTTATTTATTATATAATAAAATCATGAGTATATTATAAGTCTCAATTTTCATTTCATTTTAATTTAAAACGTACATTCATTTAAAACTCGTTGCTTAAATTTATTCAACAGAGCAATTATAACATTTTAAAGTATAGAGCACTAAAAAAGTCGCTCAAATAGGAAAAGTAGCCTTTTGTTTTTAAGAAAAGAAAAGAAAACAAAAAAGTAGTTTAAATTAGAATAATAATAATAAAAAGGTAAAATACAAAAAATGAACAATGGTATCTTCAATCTTTCCTTGTAGGCTGTCAATTTTTTTGGGAAAATTATGGTCAACCTAGAGCAATATTTTTGATTCATTTTTTATTATAAATTCACATTCACTATATGAAAATTATATTTCTTGTAAATTTTATGGCAAAAAATGGATTATGATCATTACTTTTTGGTTGGCCATAAAATTATCCTCATTTCATGGATGGACTACAAAGAAATCATCAGAGATGCACGTTGTTGTGGACTTTCATACGAAAACTTTATTATCTAAAGTTTGTAAAAAAAATTATTATTATTTCGTAATGTCTGATTACTTATATAACATTTATGTAAGTATATATAAGTAATAAGATGGTGGTTCACGGGACGACCTTGGTCAACGTACCTTGGGCAAGCCAACGAAATGGGGACACGAAGTTGGCCATAACAAATATAGTGATCCAAAATAGTGGAAATTTTACGATGCTATTATGATTGGAGGACGACAAATGCAATGGATTTCATGAATTAAGAAGCATGAATGTAGTGGTTCTGGGTGAAAATGAGTCGAGTCGAGTTGAATGCATAGTATTCAAGCTTGTTTGAGTTACAATCGAGCTTTAAAAATTATGTTTGAATTTGGTTTGATTGTTCATCGAACCGAACTTTAATCGAGCCGATCACGAGTAGTTTGAATATTTTATACATTTTTTTGCTAATCGAGCCGAGCTCGAGTCGAAATTTAAAATTTATCGAACATAAAAAGTTATTCAAACTTGGTTTGATAAAATGTCGAATCGAGCTCGAACTGAATTTTTAACGATCGAGCTCGAATCGAATATTGAGTAAAAGGGAACTTACAATATTGGCAGATCTATATTTAGTTAGTGACATAATCTCCCATATTTAATACACATGTTATACCATAGATAAACCAAAACAATGAACGATTTAGTAAAGAGATGGATAAACCATATCTAAGAATACAGTTTCTTAGTTAATTATAAATTGACTTATCGACCACAAGAGAAAGTATAAATCGCGCTCAACACACTTTCTAAGTTTTAAGTAGCCGACAGCAAAATGCGACTCCTCATCGGCAAACGTTTCGCCGCCGCTCTCCGCTCCTCAGTCCCCTTCAATCCTCGATCTTTCACCACTACCACCCTCCAAATCAAATCTCACCCATCGTCCGCTGGAGGTCTTCTCGCCTCACCTTGGTCAGCCACGCAGCTCCGTGGCGCCAGATTCTCCGGCTCCGATGTATTTTCAATCTCTTTTCCTTATATTTTATCTCATTATGCAACTATATATATTCTTTTAGCTTTTTGTGTGCATACAGTGTTTGTTAGATACATGTAAGTAGTGAGTAACCAGGAATTTCCAAGAGATGGCGGCTCGATCTTTTAGATGTTATCATGTTGTTAACTCAAGCAAAATGGAAGATGAGAGACGATTGTACTTTATTTTCCATTCATTTTATTTTGTGATACTGGATTTGCATACCTTGTTCCAAAATTAAAGGAAATTCTGTCTCGTTGATAAATGGTATGAAAACTTGATTCATCCGCGAGCTCGTTAATGCTTGTGGGCTGGAGGCAATGAGTACCTTATTGTTCTCCTACTTGCCAACTTAGGGTTGTGGTGATTTATGTTTGTTTTGATTTTGTGCAGGTAAGACCAGGAAACGTCATTGAAAGAAAAGGTTTGATTTCTACATTGATAGTAAATAGTAAGGATATGTCGTTGTTCAAGAATACACACTGATATATTGTTGTGACTTGGCTTTGGATGGCTGTTGATGCAATGCAGGAAAGATTTACCAGGTGACTGTTCAGCTGTGCACTGTTATCTATCTTCATTGCTTCTGATTGCTTATGACGTTACCTATGTGACTGAGCATAAACTCAAGTGAGATTTTGTTCAGGTGGTGAAAGCACAACATACTACACAAGGCAGAGGAGGATCTATAATACAGGTTTTATGCTAATTTTATTTATTATAAAATTGTTCTGTTCTTTACTTTAATTTTGTAGGCATGGGGGGGGGGGTTGTGCAATGCTAAATTGCTAATCAGTAGTCCTCTATTCTTTTTATTGGATGATTTCCATTTTCTTCATTTTTATTATTTGTAATTATTAATGGGATCCCATGAGCAAACTATTATGATAATGACAAATTTCAAATCTACTGGCAGAGAAATTGCTCATCAAAACATGGAAGTTGGTCTCTTAATGGTTTTGGCCGTAAATCTTCATTAGTGGACAAACCTTACATTTTGTTATTGTAGTCGATAGGTTAGATACTTGTCCAAAGGAAAAACTCTCGATTTTTACCAGAAATCCTTATTGTGACCATGAATTGGAGGAGTGGTACTTATTTCTCTGTCTTTCATTTTTCTTATTGGGACCCAAATGGTGGGTTATATGACAATTTTTTTTGTTCTTCTGTATATTTGCTGGCTGTACTGGTTCACATTAAGTTTAAATTTCTCATGTGTGCATCTTCTGTTCCTTTTGGGCAAGTATTAACAGGTGGAGCTCCGTGATGTCGATAGTGGAAGCAAATTGAACGAAAGGTTGCGAACTGATGAGCCAGTTGAAAGTATGAATTCATAATTTTTATGAAAATGCCAAAAAAAAAAAGAAAAAGTGGTCCAAGTTGTGATTCATATTTACCATCTTTCTTCTGATAATTACTTGGTGGCTCTTCCAAATATCTTCGTGGAATTAAGGGTGAATAGCATATGACTAGGGTGGCAAAATGTCCTTCTGACATATGTAGTGTGTGCGTTCTCATTTTGCGAGGCCTCCTTTTATGTTGCACGTAAATTGTATAACTAAACTGATTACGGTTTATAATGAGTATTAGGGGTGCTTTACATGAAATTCTTTTATTTGCCAGTACACTACAAAGTACAAACCAATGTGGCACGTTTTTGTGCAAAAATAGCAACCATGTTTTCATCAAACTTCTTAGATGCATCATGTTAGAGTCTGAAATAGCAATTAGAAATCCTTACAGCTTTTACTATGGAATAAATAATACTAAAAATATTTACAATTTACATGTGGTTATGGATTATACCTGTATTCATCTAGATAACTTAGTAGATTTTATTTGAATGGTTATCAAGTTTATCTTTGTCATCTACGCAGAGGTTTATGTTCAAGAGAAGTCAATGGACTACCTTTATACTGATGATGAAACTGGAAATATTGTGCTTATGGAGTGAGTGCTAATGTTTATTGTCTAATATTAAACATGAAATGAATCAGTTGCTCTCTAATATTGAACATGAAAAGAGTTCACTGATGCATGATCTGTTGTTCTATACAGTCCTGATACATACGCCCAAATAGACGTGCCAAGATACTTATTTGGCGAATCTGTTGTCTTCCTTCAAGGTAATGTTATTCAACCTCTAAATTAAGTTGCGTATTTCTGGAACATGAATACAGTCACGATAGACGTGAATATCTAAAATAAACTTGTCAGGAAGAGAAAGAGTACTCAGTACATCTCATTGGAAACTTGAATAAAGCCAACTACTGACTTAAGTTACCGTGGAGGAGAAGATTTATAATCCATTATAAAACTTTTGGAAGGCATGCCAGTTGTCTCAGGAAAAAAAAACATGTTAATATTACATTTCAGTACGATAAAATGCTGTGCTTCTGTTTACAGAGGACATGAAAGTAAGTGTCCAGCTCTATGATGAAAGGGCAATGTCAGCATCAATTCCGAGTCGAGTAACATGTACAGTTGCTGAAGCAGGTCAATCACTAAAGGGAAGCGGAACCACTCCGTAAGTACATTTGCTTTGATGATATTGTGGCATCTCGCATTATCATTAAAATGAATAAGCCAACGGATAATTTCATGGTTTAGATGGTACTAGATAGGACTTTTGATGTTTGGTATCAATTTTTGGGTTTTTGGTGTAGTGCCGTACTTATGTTATCTTGGGTCATACCATATACTTAATTGATCGGTTTTGTTTACTTGACCTACAAATATCTGACGGATTATTATATCGTATTTGTGATTATTCACCTTTGCAGTTATAAGAAGGTTTTGTTGGACAATGGTGTCACTGTCCAGGTAAGTTAGCCTGGCAAATCCTTTTGTTACGTCTTCCTTCAATTAGGATGAGGATCGTAATACTGTATTAGCTTGAATAGCTTTCTGGATTGAATATTTCCATCTAAATTAATTTTTGGCTGGATTTAATGCATGTTATGGAACTCCTATGGCTACAAGAAGTAAAACACACAAGACAGATGATACATAGACATGAATTTTCCAAAAAATAAAAAAATGGAGCGTAATATTCAATTTTGAAGATACTTCGATCATATTTATAAATTATTCTTATAAAAGTCATCAGGGATTTCGGGGGAATAAATTTCCCTAACTTATATAATATGTTCTTTGTCAGCTCAATTTAGATTAGATGTGAATATGTGATAAAGAACTTTTGGCAAATATAGAAGGTTTCTTGTGAATTTACACTGTTTCTTATTTTCCTATTGTTATATGCTCCCAAAAGTAGGGCAATTTTTTAATACAAAAATAATCCTTTTGATGTAGTTTTTCCTGTGTTAACCTATGAGATGTTTCTGAATGTATTTTCGTGAGAAACATTTTGAAATATAGGTGATGCTTTTTCCATCTGTTCATGGCATTGTGCACTAGGAAAGGTAGAAAATTGGGAACTTGTGAACATAACAGAAAAATGACATTAGTTGTCAATTCAATCCCGCCTTTCTTTTTGGCCCAAAATGGCGTACATTATGATTCTCAAACACATTTATTTTCTGTCACCCACTTTCTATGTAAAGAGCTTAGCTGTCTTCTTATCAGTTATTGAACAAGCTAGTAAGCGCCTTCCATCGCTGGTTTCAAAGCCATCTTGACTCGAAAATATACTATACTAACTCTATGCAATTTTTTGCATCTCTCTTAATAGGTTCCATCTCATGTGAAGACTGGAGATAAGATACTTATCAATACCAATGACCAGTCATACATTAGCAGGTGAGTTGAAAAACACATATTTCTTATAGTTTGAGATATCTCTTTGATTATTGCTTTTACTTCGTAATGAACTCATTCTAGAAAATCAAAATCCTAAATGATGTATATTTGTAGTAATCCTACTAAATTTATTTGTTTCTACCTCTCTTCTACACCTTTTTTATGGGCTAAATATTCTACTGCTAACATGTTCTACTCATTCCGTAGCACCACGGTTACCATCTTATGATTTATTAATGTTATGTATTATTTTATCGTGTGTTCATTTCGGCCCTCCTTACACATAAAATAAACATGAATTCTATCTGTTTTCTCAGGGCTTGAACTCGATCGATTTAAAAGAACCGGGTGCAGTTAGTAGTTTCTCGAGAGTTGTTGAGAAGTTCATAGGATTTCCATATTCTAAACTCAAGGTTATTAGGGGAATATGACATTAAAAGAGCGTTGCTTGTTCCAGAAATGAATGTGATGGGTTATACATACACCACATGATTATTATTTTTTTAAAATAAGTTAAAAGTAGGAGTTGGCGAGATTAGTATATGATGGTGAGAGTTTGACCTGAGAAATGCAAGTCATGATTATTTTTCATTGGACTCTAGAATGCATCATTTTAATTCATTCACTATCTCACCTGCACACGATCACAGTTTATGTACAGTCGCATTTAAGGGAATATGAGTAGCCAATATACATTATGGTTCTTAGTTTTTGAAATGGTAAATCCACAAATCGAATTCAGGAAAAACATAAAATTATGCTCAAATTTGAGGGTACCAAAACCAGAAATCAACATGACATTTCCAAAAGTCATTATTCTGATTGAAAGCTCAACAACAGATCACAATCCAATAGATTTCTGGAATTTCTGGATTTGGCTCAGGAATATCCAGGTCATCTGCATCCAAATAAGAAACCATGCAAAATCAAGCTTTGACAGTTGAATAGTAGATTAGTAGTTTGGGCTTAGGATTATTACCATGACATGAGGGGCAATTCGAAGGCAATATACTGGAAATCCAGTGTAAAGCTTAAAGGGTCCCCCTGCTTTAAGTGTTTTCATTGCACAATCAAGAGAACCCGTATATGGATATTTCCCCTCACCATCTGGCTGCATTTTTTGTATTTGAGTTTTCACGTAATCAAATGGCAAACTACACGCTGCAGCAAAGAAACCCGATACAGCACTCGCCCCTGAAATGAATAACAGATCAATTCAATTACTATAAAACTTTCGAAAATTATACAGTTAGTTTCTTGACTGAAATACAATCTCACCTAGTACAGTAGAACCCTCTCCAAAACCGAGATTGTCTCTGAAAAACTCGACACTTTGGTCATAAGATGCAAGCATACCCATGTTAAGTGCCATAGCCCTCACCACAGTAGGCCCTGCACCTTTCCAAAGTGCTAAAACTCCTTCATCACAAACAATGCGATACAGGGCTTGAATTGCATTCCTGTAATTCCGTCTCTGCTGAGCTGGCAATGTTGCATCAGCCTGCATGCGTATGAGCGCCAAATCAGCAGGATTCCCAAAGCATGCTCCAATTGCTCCTGCAGTTAATCCACACATTGCTTTCTGATAAAGTGGCAATGACTTTCCATCATTCGCCTCTGTCGCTTTCTTCGTCAATATCCTATTACAATACACATTCCTTTTACTCAATGAATTTTATATGTATACTTTGCCCAACTATTAACACCATAAAAAAACTCACTTAAAAGATCCAAGCCTCGAAGTTGTATACGTAGCTTGTCTAAGAAGCCCAGCAGACAAACCCTGTTGAAACAAAACAACAATAATAATCCAGGATTGATGATCTGAATCAATACTATTAAGCAACTAACATCATAACAATGCACATTTATACCTTGTAGAAGGCACCAACACCGTCATTTTTAAGCATGTTCTTGGTCACCTCAGCAGCTGATCCCTGCCCTAGTTGTATTCTCACCTGAAATTAAGAAATGAATCTCGTAGATGAAGATCAATATTGCAATTTTAGATCATATGAAGACAAAGAAAACTTTGACTTGATTCAGAATGAGACATTTGAGATTCAATACAAAGCCTATTGATCAGATCTAAGAAAGTAATTCTGAAAGAAACCATCCTTTCTTAAGAAACAAGAATGGTAGCTACAAGACAATTAATAAACCACAAACAAATCCATTATATGTGAGTATATAGCAAAATGAATACCTTGATCATGTCGATAGGTTGAATAACACATGTAGAAAGCATACCAGAGCAACCGCCATTAATGAAAGGCTTTACTGTAGGCCAAATTCCAGCTGATTTCGGTTTTTCTTCTCCCATTTTATTCGAATTCTGTGTCTGTAGGTTTTCAAGCAAGGTTGGATAGAGAAAATGGGTTTTCTTTGGTTAATTAATGCGATGTAATGGCGCAGCTGAATGAAGAAGAGAGATTTACGTGTATGTATATGTATATATTTTCAGCAACAAAAGTGGTACGAATATGATGCATGCAAAATGAGAACCCTCTCGATTAGCTATGTTTCTACTTTGGGTGGGTCCAATCTAGTTGTTAATTCTACTTTTTGGGCCACTTTATTTCTCTGAAAAATTGCAAATTTATATTAGGACTTAGGAGTTGGCAAAACTGGTACATCAACATGCAATTAAGTTCATTATTGTGGCAATTTTAGTCCTCTGAAGTGGAAATTCTGATCCCCATACTAAAATTTCCAAAAAAAAAATAAAAATCTTAATTTAGGAATTTTTCAGATTTTGGAGGAAGAATTGAAACCTTGGCTTACATTTATATATAAAGAGAGAGTTATCTACACATGCAACACACACATTCACATTCAACAGTTTTTTTCATAACAAGTTGGCAATTAAGTGGACCTTGCAAAATATATAATTTGACAAAATCAATTTATTCCATTATTAAACGGATCTTGAAATATTCATATCTTAACTTCAAATACTTTGAGCTTTTCATTTTCTCTTTAGCAACTAACTAAAATGTTCAATATGCTATTGCTTACATATTGCCAAATCTTGGATAGCATAGCCCCCTTCATATCATATCATCTACATTATTCTAAATATATTAACTAATGTAAACGATAAATTCTCAATAAAATCAATGTACATATTTACGCATGACTTAGAAATACACATAAATTGATTAAAAGTAAAATATTATGTACATATTTTCTGAATATAATAAACCATGATTTTTTTAATTTATATTTCCTTACGATGGGGTTACATATAACTCTAATTTGGGACCAAAACATCAGAGGGTAGGCCCAAGTATAAAGACAGTCCAGCCCATGAATGAACCTAATCACAAAGACCATCATAGTTCAGCCCATTTTATTTTATACGTTAGTATATAAACACTCAAACTTCAATCAATGCTTATCACGTACGTGTCTAGGGTTTAAGCTCATTTCCTCAAAATCAATCCAGGTTAAAGTGACGGCGCCACCACCGTCCGCCTTGACCTAGCCACAGCCGCTGCGTCTTGGCCCTATCTTATTCCCTTTCTAAATCTATCGTCTCTGTAATTATACAGATATACAAAAAGTACATATTACGTAGAATTTTTTTGTAGAAATGGCTCCAAAGACTTCAAAGGCCGACAAGAAGATCGCTTACGACTCGAAATTGTGCCAATTGCTCGATGAGTATACGCAGGTTTTGGTTGCCGCAGCGGACAACGTTGGATCGAACCAGCTGCAGAGCATTAGGAGAGGTTTGAGAGGTGATTCAGTTGTGCTCATGGGTAAGAACACTATGATGAAGAGGAGTGTCAGGATTCACGCCGAGAAGACCGGAAACACTGCTATTCTCAACCTCATTCCTCTCCTTGTTGTAAGTTGTTTTACTAATTTGGCTCGATTTTGTGTAATGAATAAGTGAGTCTTTTTTACGTTTAGTTTGTTAATTCAAACTATAGACAAGTACCAGTGTTGTATACTATGTTCAAGTAGATTTCTTCTTTTCGTTATGCATTTGATGTTTTAAAAAATTTGATCTTGCACGATATATAGCAAGTTGTTTTCTTCTGCTTCAGTTTACTATTTTGGCTGAATTTACTTAATGAAATTCCATTACATCAGCTAATTCTTTTGGTTCTCTCTGTATTGCCCTCTCTATGGACAGGGCAATGTTGGATTGATTTTCACCAAGGGTGACTTGAAGGAAGTCAGTGAGGAGGTTGCTAAGTACAAGGTGAATTGGTCTGATACCCCATCAGTTCTTTCTGTTAAATTATATACTTAAGCTGATTTTACAATGCATCTGTGAACTATGGAAGTTTCTAAAATTTAAATTTGCAGAATTAATTGTAGTGTTCGTATTGGGGACTAACACTTCCAATGTATCTTTTGTGGCTGATTTAGGGGAGAATAGTATACTACTTGTGTCCTTAATCCTTATCCCTTTAATACTGTTACATATTTTACTTGCATCAAGTTTATGTTGCCTTTTTGGGTTTGTTTCTTCTTGAACTAAAGGGGTGTATACAATTGATCATAAGTTAATTTTCATTACACTAAAATGACCCATTGCATACTATGTTCTAAAAGAAGCTAGCTTTGATTTGCTCAAAGTTAGATTCATAGGAACCATCAGTCAATCACATGACCACCTTGTTAAACATGGTGGTTCAATACTTGATTCAGAATACATAAATGTTTGAAGAATATAAACTTACTAAAGACGAGTGGCATTCTTTTGCTGATTCTGATTTTTGCATTTGCACATCTTATTATTATCAACAGGTTGGAGCTCCTGCTCGTGTTGGTTTGGTGGCTCCAATTGATGTTGTTGTCCCACCTGGCAACACTGGCCTCGATCCATCCCAAACTTCCTTTTTCCAGGTCTCTATAAATTGACTCATTACTTATTTCAGTTTCATATGCTTTTTCCCTGTATGATACTTATCCCAAGGTGTATTCTAGGTTCTTAACATTCCCACCAAGATTAACAAGGGTACTGTCGAAATTATCACTCCTGTGGAGCTTATCAAGAAGGGTGACAAAGTGGGATCCTCTGAAGCTGCTCTTCTTTCTAAACTTGGAATTAGGCCATTCTCTTATGGTCTGGTTGTCGTCTCTGTTTATGACAACGGATCTGTTTTCAGCCCTGAGGTGCTTGATTTGACTGAAGATGACCTCATGGAGAAGTTTACTTTGGGTGTTTCCATGGTTACTTCCTTGTCACTCGCCATCTCGTACCCGACCCTTGCTGCTGCACCTCACATGTTCATTAATGCATACAAGAACATTTTGGCTATTGCAGTTGAAACTGATTATTCCTTCCCACAAGCTGACAAAGTTAAGGAGTATCTTGCGGTATGTGTTGCTGTTTTAATTGCTGTGCTAGCTCACAAGCCTCATGTGCCGGCTCGTGTGAAGCTTGACTCTTGTGCACCCTTAGTCCTAGTGTGTATTTGCTAATCAGTTGTATTTTGTCTGACTAATCAATTTCTATCATGGTAAATGATGCAGGATCCTAGCAAGTTTGCTGTTGCCGCTGCTCCAGTCGCTGCTGATGCCTCTGGAGCTGCACCAGCTGCTGCAGCTAAGGAAGAGGAGAAGAAAGATGAACCTGCTGATGAGTCTGATGACGACTTGGGTTTCAGCCTCTTTGATTAAGTTTAATGCTGGCTGCTAGGCTTTCGTGTCGTGAACTTCATTGTTGGACTTTATGTTTTTGTTTTTACTAGGGATAAGCTGACACGTTTTGTAGTTTTAATTTAATTTATGAAGTTGCATGTTTCAGACCAAATGCTGCAGTTTCTTATGTTATATCTGTTGTTGACGTTATTTAGTTTTTTCTCATCTTCGCTTTGGTTACCCCACAACCGAGGGGATGAAGGTGGATCCAAAAACTCAGACACGGGATGGAATAAGGGAAGTAGGTGGAGAACATGAGATGGTGTTGTCCATGGACGGTTGTGATACAAGCAGACAAGAAGTAAGAGTAACCGTAATACGTATCATATATTATGCAGTTCCCTTAAGAACACAACTTGAGCTCATAAATATCAAAATATAGTGTTAAAACTGAGATCAACAAGATTTTCTATCAATGAACATAAAATTGAGCTAAAGCCGACGACATCATCATAATACCTACTAAAATTACAAAGCAGGCAATAAGAAGACAATCACTGAATTTAGGATAATCAGGTTGGAAGAACATAAACCGTCTGTGAAATGTAACGCAGCCAAAGTCTGCCTAATACAACTTACGAAAGAACACAAATCCAACTAGGAAACATAACGAATAAGAACTCTTAACAAAACAAGGAAAAAAGTTATTGCATTTCCCGCGCCTAACATAAATCGAAAACGGTTTTGCACCAATGGAATCATTCCATCTACTGACCAAAATATGGATTCCTCAAACTTCCAAATGTAGGTTCCAAACCGATGTTTCCTGAAAGTCAAGATACAAGCAATTATCTGAGAGAGTAATTCTAGGGAGTTCCACAACAATCACACCTATCCATTTATCTTCGTGGGGGGGGGGGGGAGAGAGAGAGAGAGAGAGAGAGAGAGAGAGAGAGAGAGAGTTACTAGCGAACGACTCAGGGTCCCCAGTTTGCTGAATTTGTTCCAAAAGAATTGAGTTCCAGTCCGAGATAAAGCCGTCCGGATGTTGTCCCTTAAACTCTATACTTCTAAAAGGTGTCAAGGATGCATCACTCATCGCATGCTGTGATTCCAAGAAACTGACAGGTGGACAGAAGGAGAGAGACGAACCACCAGCATAACCAGCCTCTGCATGGTTCCCGTTCATCGGTTGAGCCATTCCCGCGTTCGGGTTATGGGACAAGAACAAGCTTCGGGAAGCATCAATCGCTCTATTATGGACATACTGATTGAGAGTCCCTTGCACACTTGACTTGATTGGTGATCCATAATAGTGAAAATTTGACTGTTGCATATCATCTCTTATCATAGCCCTGTTAGTTTGTGCAGGAATCACATTGAATATGTGTTGTTGTGCTGTGAAATTTGACACACTCAATTAGATTCTATGAACAGGAGATGGTATTTAATTATCTAAAACAAGTTTCAATTCTACAAAGAACCACCAAAAAACAGCAATACACAGGAGGTATAATTGTAAGAACATCTTAACATGATGGGGATTTTATGTATGTTTCGAAAAGGTCAGGGGATTTTCAATAATTAACATCCAGAGCGAGGGAGTTTATATGTAATTTCTTATTAATATGGGCAGGTAGCATCAGAAGAGTCTATCTATATTATGACACATCTTTATACTGTTATTTTGATATTGTAAGGTTTACTGCGTAGATGGTAAAGTTTAGATAATTTTGAAGTAAACAATACTCAAAAGCACTATACTGCAACTAACTAATATCTATATTATTAAGAGCTAAAGAGGGGCTTAGGGAAACAGTTTTGATTTGGCACAAACCGTTTTGGTGAAGTCTTTTTTTAGGTGAATTGAGTTTACATATACCATAGGAACATTATAATTTACGTCAGAAACTGAACTTGATTATTTATGAAAATTTTAGGGGCAGTTTCTTGGAATCATGGGAAGCTATCTTACATGAATTTGACGAAGCATGAGATGCGTCATCAGGAGAAACAGAAGCTGATGATTCCATTAGCTCCGCCTGTTGCAATAACATTCTATTGAATTCCTTGATCTGGTCAATCAAGATCAGCCTAATATTATAAGCCCTGAAAAATTCTGGATTATCTGTTTCAAGCTTCTCCCAAACTGAAAACCAAGAAGCAAAATTATACTAACTGGAGGTGAACTGCATATAGACACAAACCTATGAACTGCAATATACAATAGCACATTTAAAAGTGTCAATAAATTGAATGGAAGTGAGACACCCATCCAATTAAAATTAGCAACAAGAAAATAAATCCCATTCTTCACATCCTTGGAATTTGAAGGCATGTATGTAAGTTTGAAGCATATAATGATACCTAGTTCAGTTACACCCGGCTTTATGTCCTTCACTCTACTGAGAGTGTCCATGGCTTCTTGTTTACTCATGTAACCCTTGATGCACAACTCTATACTATTTTTCACCTGAGATAAGAAAAGATCAAATATAAATAAAAAGATAACTGGTGATAGCCTTAGATTTGTACTTCAGTGTTCCTCGAGTTGTTTTCTCATGTAATCTACAAAGAAGAATTTTAGTAATTATCAAAAGTATGTAAACTTTCCTTGAAAATGATATTGATACGTATGGAAGTAGAAACGAGTCAACTACTAAGAAGCTTCAAAGCATGCAAATCTGTTGCAATCAGATCAAATCCAGGAAAATATTCATTGTCATCGTGATATAAGTCCTGAGAAATATTCTCACATCACGGATGAATAACTGGAATAGCCCGTTACTCAGCGTAATAAATGAGCAATTGTCATGTTTCGCACAAAGATATAAATACAAGTTGTATTCTACACAACTAACACTGTCTCTATTCTGAACAAGGTTTTATATTTTTTCTAATGTTAGATTTCATAGAACGACAAAATCATGTAAAAAAGGAAATTAATATTAAAATCAAAGAAGAAAAATACAAGTATAGAACATGACTTTTCTATAGATTCCTTTTTATAGATACGCTAAATACATTTAAACTAACTCAACCTCAAAAACTCACCAATTTTAACTTTTCATCTATGAACCTCTTGTGCTCCTCATCAGGTGTCTTCATCGGAGGTGAGGGGGTTTTGTCATCCATGTCAGACATTTTCGTGATTGCGACAGTTTACTTCAATCAGGTTAAGGTAAATTGCGTATACATAATACACCTACTTCTGCTAAACCAGAAACATTTGGATAAGGAAGAAGATAGGGAAATAAAAGCAATTCGTACACGTCATTTAGGAAGAATGTTAAAGCAATAAGCACCTATTTCTACAAGAAGCAATAAATGATTCAGCATGGCTTCAACAAATTGCTCCAGTCAAGATATAGTTATCGATTTATATCTATATCCTCAGAACAACAAGTCTTGAATCAATTACACTCATTCAACACCAAACTTCATTCTCTTCCAACAATCTAATACAAATTACAATTCCACAACTTAAGATTCATAGATTTAGAAATAAAAACACTGAGAACACCAGTAAATTAGAGACCTTCCATACTTGGAATCCTTATCCGTACAGAGAAAACATGAGAAAGATAGAGAGAAATATTACGAATATTAAAAAAAAAAAAAGGATGCAAAACCGCGAAATCATCATGAACAAAAAGATACATGTAGAAAATCGTTCATAAATCAACTACATTAATTCGATTCAACACCAAACTTTATTATCTTCAAACAATCCAATAAAAAACGAAGAACACACCAGTAAATCTACTTCAATTCTTATCCGTATAAAAAGCAAATAACATATAAAGAATCCTAAAGAAAAGAAATACCAAAATCAGCAGAATCCTACCTAATTTAATTCAGCTGAGTTTGATGTATCTCAATTCTCAGGAGGGGTTTTAACTTTTTATAGAGAAAAATTCGGTTATGTGAAAGGGACATGTGATTTGATGACATGGATTTATTCTATATTTTTAATAATTAGTATAATATATACATAAGCTGTCGTGCATCTTTATTATATAAAAAAATGTTGATTTCAATTTGTTGGTTTCAGGTAGTTTTTGCAATTTTCTTATATAATAAATCTCCACAAATGAGGCCCTAAGCCTTAAAAAGCCCAAAATAGTTTATATTGTATGGGCTGAAGTCCACAATTTATATGGGCTCCTAATATTGATCCATGTGGGCCAGCTAATTATTTGTTTGAGAGTGGACATATTAAGATCCAATCCAATAATATTATAGTAATTAACAAACACATTGCTAATTTGTCATTATGTGCGTGGAAAGGCTTGATTTTTCTGAGCTAAACGTTTTGGGATTTTCTCTCCCGCAACTAAAACACATTTTCAAACTAACAAAATAGTGACACCATAAATAAATCTCTAATGATTTTTTTTTTTTTTTGTAGTTTTAATTTACAATAAACCGAAATGATATCTGTCTTTTGGTTGGTTGGTTGTATCTTATAAATTATTTTTACACAAATATAATAATTTATCATTTGTTATAGTTTTTTACGTTTGTCTGTCGTTCTGAAAGGGTTTTCACGTAAATCTCGTTATTTTTAATGTCATTTGTCTTTGTATTGTTGTTTTTTCCTCTATCCAAGGTATTGTCCTGAAAGGGTTTCATATCAAATATATGTTATGTAAAGGAAAAAAGAAAATATGCGAAAGATAAGAATATCATCATAATTTAATAATAAGTACTTGTTCTATATTGAAGATGGAGCATGTTCTTAAAATCCAAGTACAATTGCTATGGTACAGAGGATCAAATCTAAAACTCTGCTACAAGAAAAAGAAACTGAATTTTTGATTGGGAAAATGATAATCTTTAACTAGGAGGGACAGAACATTTGGCATAGAGTTGGAATATCCCAGAAAGGATCATTACAATCATCCATGTTATTCCAGTATTCATTTATCCCATTCATTGCATAGAGCGATGCTGATATCTGTCTTTCCACTTTCATCCGTTCGAATTGCCCCTCTTCCATCACCTCTTTTGGCACATAGAAACCATCTCCTTGAAGGGCAATCTTGTCATAATCCATCGAATAGCCTGAACCACCCTGATTAAGTTGAGGGTCCATGAAGTAGCTCAAATCGGGCTTATACGAATCCTGAAAGATGGCCTGATTCGAATCACAAACAACAGAACTATCAATGGCTGCATTAGTTGTGCTGATTTGTGGTGTGATTGGACCACCCTTTGCTTTGACTTCACTCACACAGAATTGTGGTCTCTTGATTTGCTGGTCAGAAGATGGGCTTGAGCTTGGCTTATTTAGGGCTCTCTTTTGATTCAAAAGGTTTCGGATTTTCAAAGAGAGAGCCGGGTTACAGGGCGCGTTGTTCAAGAAGTTGGTTCGCGTGTTGGAGCCACGTAGGAGGCATGCGGCTTCATCATAAGCCAGAGCCGCCTCTTCAGCCGTGTCGAAAGTCCCGAGCCACATTCGGATCTTCTGAGTGGTGTTTTTTATTTCTGCCACCCATTTCCCAGAAGGCCTTTGTCTAACACCAACAAATTTGTTCTTGTTTCTTGGCTTCTTAAGTTCCATGATTCTACTTTAAGGTTGTAAGGAACTTTTGGAAGCACAGAAATGAACAAGTTTTGACTTAAAAGAAAGAATAGGGATAAGGGGGATTTATATAGATGGGTTGGCTATGTCTTATTTATTTGTTTGGTTTTATAATTGAAATTTGTTGTTAAGTACTTAGTTGACTGATATTTCAATGGGGGATACTGAAAGTTTGTCATGAGTAGTAAGCATGACCAATTATATGGAAATATATATTTGTTGCATATATGCCTATTGCTCAACACGTTCTTTGCCTTTTTCTTAAGTTTTTTTTTCTTTTTTTTTTTAATTAGTCACTCATGCATACACATACAATTAGAAAAAAAAAAAAAAAAAAAAGGGATTTGGTTGGATTGGTGAGGGGGCATTAGTCATGTCAGAAGTAGTAGGACCATTGTGCATGAATGTCAAACTAATAATGTAAGAGTATAAATGTTAAAATAGAACATGGGAACCATTTCATGCGAGACAAGGATGATCCTAATAAACAAGTACAGGTTTGATAAACCAAAGTCAAATGTAGTCTAGATAAAGACAATCCATACCTTTTTATCATTACACACATTCTTTTATTTCTTCACTTGGTCAATGATGCATATATCTGAGTTGCAAGCACGAAGGCCTGCCCATTTTTTTTTTCAATTTTTATGTGACACAAATATTATTAAACCTTGACATCCCTCAAGCATGCCACTTGGACAGAAGTTGCCAAATCAGAATACACTATGGGGTGGAGGTATTATAATTGCTAAAAAATCACGCATAATAAACTTGATGTGCATCCTATCATATAAAATCAAATACAATTGTGTGACCTCACATGTACCTCGTTGTATCAATAATCCTCATTTTTCAATTTTAGAACCTCTTTAAAATAATCCTATATTTGTAGGGAGAAAAAATAGAAACATAGACTCAAGCAAGCTGCATCAAGCATTGATCTATATGTAGTACATGAACTATAAGTTTCATTATAATCAGGCAAGATTTTGAATGATAAACCTTGCATGCATGAACAATTAGATGTTTCGAGATTCAGAGGGAAAAACTCGCAAAAATGTTGTTATATTTGGATGGAAGGGTGATGTGGGTTTGGAGGAGTAAGATAACAAATAGTACATTATAAGTCCAAATATAACAAACCTCATGTCTATATTATTTATTATATGAACAATTGTGATAGTTTAGGATTCAAAGTTATGAACTCTTAAAAACGATTAGAAATGTAAGGAGTGGGTAGGAGGAAGAGTAGGAAATAAGATAAGAAATAGAAAAGAGTTGGAATTAGGTGATTATAAAAGAATCTACGGAAGCACGCTTCTCCAAAAAGGAATCTCTACTTCCATAAACCACCAAAAGAATTGTAGAAATAATAACAAAATTGGTAAGAGTTCAAAATGGGAACAATAACAGGGGGGAGGGGGGGGATAAATACAAGGTTTTTTAGGTTGTGGGTTGTTGGAACAGTTGAACTACAAACCATGTTCTTGTCGGGGAAATCTTTGTCCATGGACATAACTAGGCTGCAAATAGACCAACAATGCCAATTAACAAGCACTAGTAAATAGTTTGACATGCCCAGAACAAACAGAGATTTTACGGAGTCATATCCTGATCACAATATACAAATCATACAGAACCAACCATTTGAGCTTCAAAATGATCACTAGCTACACTTCAAGACATTCGGAAATTCATTCTTAGAAAGTCTGACTTTATGCCTAATACTACCATACCAGTAGACGGACAGTCGGGATTTGTTGAATCTTCAACTCAAAGAAAAACCTCGAGAATAATACAAGAATCAAGAGAAAGATGGCAGATTGAATGACATGATAAATACACACAAAAGGATGAAAATTTAAAAACCAAAAGTATCATTTCTCATATAACTGTCATTTCAAACCATCGTTCTTTCTTTGTCAACAAAGAAACAAAACAAAATAATCAGCCATATATATCCAAATCCTTATACTACAGCAATCTGTGATGCAAACAGAAAAAAAAAAAAAAACATGATCAGACCAAAACTGGTGATAGGAATTGTCTCTTGGACAACCCTCAAACGACACAAAAATTGACCAACGAAAAGACCTCATAAATCACACGAAACCCCAATTCCTGGACCCTCTTCACCTCCGACCTCATATTTCCTTTTGATTTTGGACGCAATAACGAACTTCTTGTAATATACACATTCTACAACATCTACTCGCAAAAAGGCATTCACATTCGACCAAACAATCAGCAACAGCTTGATGCATAAACGGGTGCGTATAAGAAAGAATGGAGGAACAAATATATGATGGACAGAGAACTCAAACAGTAAAATTCATATGAATGAGTTGTGAGAATTATGATGAGAGAATAGACTGCAATGCAAGCTGCTGCTGTGGCTGCAAGGATGACCAAGTGGATGCCAAGGTGGATGGAGGGAGCGTCTGCTGTAGCTGCCTCAATAAATTAACCATACGACTCGAGGTATGTTCTGAAGCAAGATCCTTGCCTGCACAGAGAACCTGCATCACAAGAAAAATATAACATTCTTTATGAGTCACTAGTTGACAATAATTAATAGCTGACAAGATGCATATGACACAAGAGTCCTTTCCAGTAAGCGTAATGTACATGTATACGAGTACAAGATGAGTTCAGACAACTAACCTCAGCAAATACAGAAACAATTTTGGGAAGGTACTGATTGTTTGGACCCAAAAGTTCCATATCAGACCTGAAAGGGAAGAACACAGTTAATATGTAAATTTGAGAGAAAAGAAAACAGAAATGAAGATGGATTCAAGAAAATACTAAGCTAGAGCAGGATCAAGCATGCACCTCTCAACCATAGAACAGAGCTGGTCATGAACAGCTTTTGCTTCCATAAGATCATCCTTTATCGGTAAGCAACTCAACCAGGCAGGAACCACCTATCAACAAATTAAGCCAAATTTAATACAATAACATATAGCATGAATATTGGGTAACAGTGAAAACTCTGGGAATAAATGTACTTGAAGAAGCATCTTAACTGTATCCAGTTTAACTGAAAGGGTTAAAAAAGTTAACTGGAAGAAGTAAAAGTTCCCTCAGAAAGTCACAAATATTTTCTATTTCTATCAGGTATTGTTTATCAAAATATCATATAAGCACAACTACCTGTACCATTAACCATGAAGCAGTGAACCAGCAACTTCAGTTTCAAATAAATCAGTTGAACAGTGATCATCCTCTTCCTAGACTACATTTAACGTCATCTAACCAATGCTTAATACACTTGCAAAAAGAAAAAGGAAACACTACTAGTAAAACCAGTAACAAGCAAAAAAATTACCTGAGCGGAATCAATGCTGTCACGATGAAATTGGCATATCTTTCCCAGTGCAGAAACAGCATTATCATAGGCCATCACACTTTCTGACTGCAAAGCATTGGGATGCCTGATTACTACATTGAGCCTCGAGAGGGCCTCTGCACAAGGTAAACAAACAAGGTCACATTAAAAATATAAAGCTGAAATCCCAACAGAGTAAACCCATTGCAAACAGCTCTTACCTCCAACAAGTGGTTTAAATACAGAACCGCCAAACTCAGCACAAACTCCAAGCCCATATACAGCAGCCTGACAACAGAAATTAGGCGGTTAGAAATTGCTCAGGTAGCATTATTAACATCCAGTGAATATACTGTCAATTTTTTTTTGTTAACCTGTCGGACATCTGGGCTTTCATCATTGCATGCTTCCAATAGAAAAGGAAGATATGTATCATAATACCTGGTTCACATGGAAAAGAAGGAAATGCTTCAGAATTCACAATTGAAACTAAATGAAAGAACTACTTATGGTACTTGACATACTTAAGAGCTGCTTCACGGCAGTGCTCAGCTACATCATCAAAAATGCAAATCGTAATCCTTCTTTCTTCAGCTGTCTTGTCCTTCCCCTGCAAGAAATTAAGCCCACTCATAATGTGGAGGAAATTAATGGATACAAGCTGACTTTGAATAGTAGCTTAATTGTATGAGTCAATGACTTCCCACCACTCCTTTCAAAATAAAGAAGTGCACTAGCAAGCAAGGAGTCAAGACTCACCCACATAGGCATCAGGTACGATGTCAGTTCATCAAAGAAAGGCAAAAAAGAAGCCTTGAATGTTTTGATCAAAGTTCCTAATAAATCACCAACCTGAGCCAACAAGACAGTAAAACAGTTAACGGAATTCTAAATATTGAGTTTTCACATGATTTAACAATTAACAAAGCCGTTAATAGAATAACTCGTATTCAGAGCATCGAAATATCATAAACTAACTTGGTCAAATACTTCTTCTTCTTGTTCATTTTCCTCCATAAGCAGTTCTCCCTCCTCGGCATCAAAATCTTCAGCTTTGGCTCTCTCAGTTCTCTCTCTTTTTCTACTTGAGCTAGCGGTGATTACCTTTTTTATCTCATCCACAATGCTTCTAACCTGACTCTCATCTAGAAGCGGTCCAGAAATCTGAGAGGGAATTATATATGGTGAATTTATAAATTAAATGAGATCAGCAGATGAAAAATTATATTCCATTTGTGATAATAGTATATTTTCTAATGTAAGATACAAATGATCCACCTGCACGCTTTCATTCAACGCATCCAACATATTTGCAACTATCTCTGTATCTGGTTCCTGCATGACATGAGTGTTTTTTACCATCACATCCATCCATAAGAAACTATAATCATCAACAACACTATGCAAGAAATAGAAGTATATGATAAACTATTATGGACACCTTATGTAAAGCTTCCACTAAAGCAGGAATGATGTAGTCAGACAACTGTTTAACGTAAGTCTCATTACGTCCCTGAGCAATCCCTTTCTCCACAGCCAATTTTGCGGACCGTAGTAGCTCCGGCATTGCTAGATATAAACAAGGAAGTCCAGAATAAGTACCAGCAGCTTCAATATTCAGAAGATGGAAATTTCTATAAACAAAATCTGTATCACCTGAAACAGCAGCCCTCCTGACTTCTTCATGGAAATAAAACTTCAAAAGGGGAACCATAATTGGGGCAACCTACAATAATTGCAATGGGCAAAGGCATCTTTATATGTAATCAACCATCAGAGACATAATGCAAAACCTATGCATCTTCTCTAACCTGATCAATCCACGGGTAAAAGCCTTCCTTCAACTCATCAGCATAGCAGCACAGCATATTGCAAGCAGTAGCCTTTTCTTCTAGGACACTGGTCTTAATCCCAATTCTTTTATCCCCAAGGGTGATGGTCTCCATGCTGTCAAATGTAGAAATATACACTTTAATCTTGGATACAACAGTCAAAAATCGAAAAATAAGCAGGCATCTCTTTTCATTTCTAGAATTACATCCAACTAAACCAAAGTGGAAAAGAAATAGACTGGTTCTTAATTAAAAAGAACTTATATTAAGAAACAAAAGCATAGTAAAACAAACAGTAGGGCTCTTCCAGATGTATGTTAATCTATGCCAGAGCTCTTATTCCTATAGCTCTTACCCAGAATAAACGACAGAGGTCAGATTTTTTTTCCTCTTACCATAAATTGAAGACAAATGAAATGAATATTTTACCAGACATAACTGCATTTTGACGTCATTATGCTAGATGCGAGTTACTTTTGTGGAAAGATCAAGAAAAGCAAAACCAGGTTTCTAAGTTAAGTTCATAACCTGAATAAATGCTTTTATAACAGCCATTAATAGGTGAGCAATTTCATATAAGACAAGACAGACAATGGATTCAGCTATTGAAATATCTTCACTATATCTAAACCTCGCTCTAAGTAGACGACCATTCAGAGGCAAAAATGTGGAAATCTAAGAATAAAAGACACCTTTCATCATCTGAGTCAATTTCAGCATCTGAGTCAGCAGATGTAATGGTCACATCAGGCTTTAGCTGAGCAGACAGAAGCAAAGGAGGCATAACAACACTCATGTAAGGGAGGAAATCCTGCCCCAAGCACTTGCAAAGTCTGGCCCATGCCTATAATACAGGGACAAAAAAATAGTTAGAGCTTGGATATGCAAACATATCAGGTATTCGGACTCTACAAATTTCAAGGACTCTGGCATACTTGCAGCATGTAACTGGTAGTGGGATCATCTGTCTCCATTTCTGATCCTTGGAGTGACATAAGAACTTCCATGACCTGGCATGCAGTGAAGAGAATTAACATCCTAATCATGATAAGCCTGAATAGGCAGCTGATAAAATAAACTAATCTGAATACAAAAGTAATGCGGATCAACTCTAGTTGGGAAACATACAATGAATATATCATGTCATTCGAGGATTAATATGGTACACACTAGATGACTACAACAAACTGAAAGAAATATAAGAAGCAAAACAGTACTTCACCAAAAATACAACAACCAGAACCTGGATATATTTACCTGTTTTGCGTCCTCCTTGAATTTCTCTTTTCCAACTGCCATCCCAACTAAGCTGATGCACTCCATTGCTTTCGCACGGAGCATGCGGTTAGACTTGTCTGTTGCATTCATTAAGATGGCTTTCAAGTAAGGCATAACTGCATCATAGTATTTCTGAAAGTGTTCCTGTCATAATAACAGTCTACAGGCTCAGTATAATTAAAAATCAACAAAATTATTAACTTAAAAACTCATCACAGCATTGGCATACCTGAGATGAATCAGCAACTGAAGCTAACGCAATTAAGGCACCCTCTTGCACCATTTGTTTTGAGTTCTGCAATTAATAGAACACATAATCAGTAGAAGATCTTATACCTAGTCTAATGTAAGCATAAAAGACATGCAAGTGGAACATATTTTGTCCCAGTCAGCACCTGTAAAAGTAGAAGTAATTTATGCACTATCCCGTCTAAATAAGGTGTCAAAATTTCTGGAGTGCAATTTTCACTGAAGTTAAGCACGGCAGAAGCTGCATGTGCCTGCAAAATGACCAATTCGGAGTGTTATGATTCGAATACAAGATTCTATAATTATGAAGTAAGCACATAACATAGAGCACATAATATAGAACATTAGAACCTGAACCTTCAGAAAGAAAGGGACAGCCATGGGAATAAACCTCAATTACATCAACAATAAACAAGCAGGAAAAAAAAATGCAAGAGGCAGTCAAATTACAAGTTGCGGATTAAATGATGGTGGAGAGGTGCAATTTAACAAGCAAAGCAAAGTTTTCTATGATTTCCTTTCCAGAAGCCCGTTTTCCTTCCCCAAAAAATATTTATATTACCTTTAATATAAAAATATATTTTTCAAACACTACTTGATATCAACATATAGTAATGTAACAACTTGATGTGTCATATATATTTGGTGTGACATCACTAACCAAACAAAAACTTATGCGGCATGACATGGACACTGGAAAATTTCTTATGTAGGATAAAACCAAACATAACATTCTATGTACTTTACCCCAAATATTTTCCCAAAGACAATCATGAGTTAATGCTCCTAACCTGAAACTAAGTCTTAAAAACAAATAATTGCTCTTTATGCAAGTAGAGATGTATGTCCTGATAAATGGCTGCAAATTATAGACCCTACAACAAGGACTAGTGTCTTGTTCATGAAGGTCATATTGCATAAGACAAGAATGAATTTAGATATCAACTTTTTCTGTATTTTGTAAGCCAGTGGAATATAACAAACCTGTACTCGAGGATTTTGGAAATCATCCATAGCTGCAGCTAGTGCTGGCAGCACACGTTGATGGTACTGAACTTGCAAATCTGGGCCCAAATCAGTTGAAAGTTGACCAATGGCATTGATAGCGGCCCACCGGACACGAGGATGAGGGTGTTGAAATGAATTCAAAACCATGTTCACCACTTGCTCCAGATTCTTTATCATAACCTACAGTAGTAGATAAACAATAGGAATTATATTAACAATAAAAGAAACCGTAACAGCCTTTTGACTTAAGCATTGAGGAAATAATTAAATGGGCACAACTAAACTAGTCAATCAACTACACCTAATCACACAAAGAATTTAATGCGATTAAATGACGTAGATACAAATAACAACAACATGCAATAAGCTGAAGTGAAAACAGATACTAGACTTTGACATGGGTAATAAACTCATCTCACATTAACTACACCATGTATTTCCCTCTTTAGACACGAAATATTCAATCAAAGTCAAATAAACCTCTTTAGACACCTAATGTTCAATCAAGTCTAATAGACATGAGCATTAATAATGCAAAGAGTAAATAAATTCTACGTTAATCTTGCCACATAGTTACAAACTAAGTTGTATAATTTATAAATTGGACTCTTGAAAGAATACAAAGGTAGTACAAACTACTATCATTTATGATTTTCGTGGGTTCAAACAAACTGTGATGTATAAGAAATATGTTCACAAAATGATGAAACAATTACTTGAACACGACAAATTAATAAATTGTCATCAATCTTCATCAAAATAATTACAACCATATCTAGCAAGATTAGGTTCAAATATACTATACCTTTGAACAGCCCTCCGCAATTTGTGCAAGTGCAATAAGTGCTGCATGATGCTTCTGCCACTCAGGAGCAGACAGATAAGCTGGCAATTGCTCGGATATCACAGGAACTATAGTATTCCCACCAAGAGCTATCGATAGCCTATCCAAACACTCCTGCCCCACACTATAATTGCTTGTCTCCCCCGCATCCTCATCCTTGGCTTCAGCACTGTGCCATGCTGGATCATCCTCCACATCCAAAAGCATCTTCATTAAATTCGCAAACAGCCTGCTAATGAACTGCGGCAACTTCCGCATCATCCCAGGAGCTCTTTCACGTGCTTCTGCTAACGTAATCACAAACTCAATTGCCAAGTGCTGCGTGCCTTCCTCCAAACTCTCGGCCTCTGCTATCTGCAACATGGATCCCACTACATCAATAATCTGCCTGCGCAAAAACCTCGGTTCTGTCCCAGCCAAGTCAATGAACAACTCCAAAGCCTCCTGCGCAGTCGCCTCTTGTCCAGAATTCAATGCCTCAGTCAATGTCCTCATCATAGATGGCAACAAATCCTGGAACCTATCTCGATCACTCGAACTTGTCAGGCACTGGATAAAATTAATAACCGCACTCAGAGCCGCAATTTTCACATCCGCATTAGGTGAATTATTTAGTACATTTAAGAACACGTTATGCAATTCAGTAATATAAGGAATTAACATTTCCCCGATGAACTGAGCCAATTGAGACAACATCAAAAACGCGGATTCCTGCAACTTTGGGGAATTGGAAGTCACGCATTGAAACATAAACGGCAAAATCTCCGGCCACTGATTTTCCGGCAACAATGATGAAGCAAGCTCGGAGATGGTATCACAGAGCTTCTTAATAATCGATTTGGACTCCTCGTTCTGAAGCGAAGATAAGAGTATGTTTTTGACAGTAGAGCGAGTAGAATCAGAAAGCTGCGGCCATAAAAAGGAATCATCACGAGTGAGCTGCTTTCGCATGAGTATGGTGGCCATACCTCGCGCCTCGAGATGCACGGATGAAGAGAGGACGTGAGCGAGCTTAAGAAGGAGTGAATTAGGATCGTTCTGCTTAATCAAATTGAAAATAGACTCGGCTTGAGACCGCAACTGGTTGGATGAGGACATCAAGTGAGAGATTAGGGTTTCGAATGGCGCAGGATCAGCGCCCATAACCGCGGCGAGCTGAGCTTGCTGAAACTCCATCTTCCGGCGTCGCACACTAGGGTTTTTGGTGTGTGTTGTTGTGATGGTGGCGCTCAAGTTCAACTCTATCACAAACTCTCACACACAATGTAGGTGTGTTACATATATATAGGGCAGGCGGGGGCGCAAAAACCCAAAATAAAATTGAAATAATTTCATTGGAGAATTAAATTTGTAGGAAATTATAAGGAAAGAATGTACAAGTGTTTGTAGCAGGGGATGTACAATGATTGGAAGCAGGAAACTGGAGGGAAAATAAAGTAGGGGGAATGATAAAAGTGTGGGGCTAATTAGGATACGATATGTTATATGGGCGGCAAAGGATTAATACTTAATCAAAATAATTATTGCTAATACTTTTATTATTATGTATGAAATGGAACTTGGTGTAAAGTAGAGACATTATAATTAGCTTGTAGTCTTAATGGGTCAAATTGAATCCACGTTAAGGCCCATTTATTTAGAGGATCATGTCAAAGTTATATTAAATGGTATTAAGTTACCTCTTGAATATATAAGGATAAAGAAAATATGATTCTCAAGAGTCAAGAATAAAAATAAGATGTTAATAGAGTATAATATTATTTCCTAATAGAGATAACTACATAGATAATTCATCAAAATTTATGGCTTCATTTTTTTATATTTTTTGGATGAAATTTTAAAAATTTCTCAAAAATTGCGTACCATAGAAATTCGCATGAAATTGGTAGTTGTTTATTTATATTTTTCAAAAATAGATTAATAAAATTGATGGATGTTGTGTAGAATAATTGTGTTATTGATGTATATAATGATTATATAAATAAAAAAAATATCGATAAAAAATTACAAAATATGAAAGAGAACGTGAAAAAATAATTATAATAAATGATTTGATTGGTAAATGTGTGAAATAATGTATGCATGATTGATACGTAGTTATGTAGCAGATTGAAAAAAGTATAATTTAGTTTTGAGAATTGGTGTGTTAACTGTCAAGTTTATTTAAAAATTTATAATTTAAGAACTTAAAAATGGAATTTGAAAACATAAACAATCTAAGCCTATCCAATTTACAATATCTCTAATTTACTTTGAAGATTATATTTTCTATAAATTGTGTTGGGTGTTCGAAATATATGTTAAAAAATTCAATTATATTGTTATGGTTAATTGTTTTATTTCATTTCAAAAATATCACATTCTTTTTAAGTTTTCTTTTTCAAAATCATCACCAAAAGGTACAAGAAATTAATATATTTAAATAAAAACATATTTTTAACAATGCAATTAATATAATATTGAGTATATTATTAAAGATTTTTTTTGTTGAATTATTAAAAGACTAATACAAATTATGCAGTGAAAGATAGAGATGAATCTTAATTTATAGGAAAATGCTATATACTATCATTTTTATATCACTATTTTTTACTTTTATTTAATTTAAGAAGTACTAAATTAACTAGTTGACTTTGATTGATCTAGTCAATCAATTATTTCTAAAATTTATATGTTTTTATTCACCAATAAAATTTATTTCTATATCCAATATCTTCGTATTTTTAAATACACTTTGGTTGCAATTTTGAAGATTAGTAGTTTGTACTATATTCAATAACTACATTCTTGCTATAATATATATATTATATTTGAGCAAATTACGCTAAATATAAATATATAAATATGACACATGGATGCATCTTTTTGTATTCCTACAACATTAAAATTAAGTAATTTTTAAACTTGATTTGAGATCAAGAACGAAGGTGTCGATAAGCTTGCAAAATGTAGGTTTTTTAGATTTGATTTGCAGAAATCAACCCATCTAATCGTGGACCTATCATTTAGGTTTAAATTGAGACAGCTGATTTAGAAGAGTATTTGTTTGATTAGATATCATATATCAATAATAAATTTATCAATTAATATTCTTATACAACATAGTAATATTTCTATTTATTATTTAATGAACAAATTTCCGAACACTACTAAAACTCGAAGAACATCATACTATACATGTATTAGTTTTTGAACCCTAACTCCAAACCCGACTTGTTTAGAGTATTTGGATCTCATCGAATATACCACTATCATGCGCCTAGCCCATTTATAACAGCGCAGTGAAACAAACGCGCCACTGCTCTCTTGCTCCGATTCACTCTTCTCTCCCGGAGCTATCAGATAATTTTGTGAGTTTTTTAGGGAAATTTTGAATGAGTTCTAATTCTGGGATATCATCTTTGAGTATGATTTACTACGAATGTTGTAAGTTTCTGCTTTTCTTTTTGTCTATTGGTTAACATTTCTATGGAATTTTGAATAGTTGTTTTGAGCTGCCCCTCCCCTTTATTTCATCTCTTTCTTCAGATTTTCATACCAATTCGAATGTTTGACCCCAATATCAGTTTTAACATTCTTAATAATTATGGAAAAATCGAACAAAATTATGGAAGAAGGAGTTAATTTCTTAACTCATGATGCTCTACGGAGCAATCAAGTAAATTTGAACTGAAAGTTTCATTTCAAGTAACTTGCTAGCTCTGACCTCAGACCCCCCTATGCCCTGCTATTTCTCTTATGTAGCAGCCTTTTTGCTAAAAACAATTTATGTAGTTATTGCAGAACAGTGAAAATGAACATCAGTAGATTTTCGAGGCGTTGCTTTTGCACTGCTGCTGCTTTTTCAAAACCACGGCCATGGCTTTTCGTGGGGTTGGGCAATCCAGGGGATAAGTTCATGGGCACGAGACACAATGTGGGGTTTGAGTTGATTGATGCATTTGCCAAATCACAAGGGATCTCAATGGACAATGTCCACTGCAAAGCTATATTTGGAAAAGGCATGTTCCAGATAACTGAATTTTTTCATACTATAGCACATGTGTGTGTGTTTTGTTATAATTGCTTTGTTTTTCTTTTTTCCGATGAGTATTGGCCTTTATACATTTTCATATTATTCCGTGTTTGTCTTCTTTTATCATCTGTTTAATTTTCTTTTGTTGATCAGTACTGGTTTTTGTATGTCTTTTTCAGGTCTCATTGGTGACGTTCCGGTTTTCTTGGCAAAGCCTCAGACTTACATGAATTTGAGTGGTGAATCAGTGAGCAATTTTTGAGATTTCTTCTTGATAAGTATATAATATATTGACACTTCACAAATGCTATTCACGTGATATTGTTTGTTGTTTGTGTCTTTTTATTACATGAATTTTGACATGATAAGATGAATTCTTGTGTTGGATATTGAGAAACTTTGTCATGCTTTAAGTAAGTTTCAAATGTTTGCAGCTGATGGTTTACTAAGGGCTGTTTCATCTCCTAGCGATTGATTTTTCTTAGGTAGTGAGTCCCTGAATGCTTCTATTGCAGTGAAATCTCTTACTGATATTCTGACCCTTCCATATCATTGGTTTTCACACAAATGAGCTAGAACGGGCAATAATAGACACCCACCCCCACCCCCCACACACAATTTTTTCCTCAAGTTCAAGCCAAAATCCTTGGGTCCACTCCTTCTCATCCCCTATTTGTGTTGCCCGAATGATCACCTGTAATAAGTGTCTTTATGCATTGCTCAAAACGGGAAAAAGGACAAACAAACATTTTTTCCAGTTGCTCCATCCATATACTGTCAAAACATGATTAGCCCTGTGTTATCATTTTGTTCAGATTTTTGACACATAAATAACCCATTACGTAAAATTTGATGCTTTTATACTCTCGATCCTCTTGTTCTGTGTATGTATTTCTCTCTCTCTCTCTCTCTCTATATATATATATATATATATATATATATACTTATCCACCTCTCATTTATCTGGCAGAGTGGTCCACTTGCAGCTTATTATAAGCTTCCTCTAAATCGAGTGCTAGTGGTATGATCTTGGGGACGATTTGACTTCATAAGTGATTTTGGAATGACGAAGTACATTTTCAGATATGCTGATGTTTCATATTGTGTTGTTGCAGTTTCACGATGACATGAATTTACCATGTGGGGTGCTTCGTCTCAATCCTGAGGGAAACCATGGAAGTCATAACGGGTAAGGAATAGTAACTTCTCTTCTACATGCAGGATATAATCATAGTGGGACATGGCATATTGGCATAAATTTGCATTAGTATGACAGATTGAAAACACTACTTTAGTTGGATCCTGAATAGTACAAAATTGTGATTGATAACTAAAGTATAAACGTCTTATACTATCTCGGAGATTAATCATTGGAGCTTAGAAGCTTCAAAATCCCTAGAGCTTATTAGATGCTTGAATAAGCTTCGCTAAGCATCCTCGTATGCCTGTTATTTGAGGAAGTGGTATACAAATATTTATTTTCATTGATTGATAGTATTTATTTCACCCGTTAACTATGATTGCCATGACACTATTTTTTAAACTACTAAAGATGCCATCCCTGATGTATCACAACTCACAATCCTCATTCATGAATTGGAATGAGTTTGTTTAAAGTGCTTTTATTATATCTCTTGAAAAACAAAAAATTCACTTTCTTGGTGTAATTCTTATGTTATCACTTATCAACATTGATAGCATAAATTACGTAGTCAGTCAACAATGAGTCTGAATTACTTGGCATTAGCAGACTCCATGGAATTAGTCTATAGAAATATCTGGTGCATTGCTGCTATTATTGTACAATTGAGAATTTGACGTCCTATCTCTATTAATATTTGATGATCTTGATAGGCTGAAAAGCGTGATCCATCATTTTCGAAATAATAGAGAATTTCCTCGGTTGAGAATAGGTCAGTTTGAATTCTGAACTTCAAATTGTTGCAGCCTGGTGAGCTTCAATTCGGCTATAAATAAGGAAATGTAAATGTGATTGTATTGTTAGGTATAGGTAGGCCTCCTGGTCAAATGGATCCAAAAGCGTTCTTACTCCAAAAGTTCAATGCCAGAGCTCGAGAGAGGGTATGTATGCCTTTGCTTGCATTTATTTATGATTAGATGTATGTACATTGCTTTGCTTAAAAGTTAAAACCCACCCTGTTTTTATTATGATGATGGGCAGATTGATGCTGCATTAATAGAGGGTGTTGATGCTCTAAGACAAGTACTGTCCAAAGGCCTCACAGAGACATCAAGAAGCTTCAATACGGAGCAGAAGTACAAACATATAAGACTTCAGACGATGCCAGTATGAAAGGCACTCGCGAGTTCAATTAATTTGAAGCATGTAACTTGATATGATAACTGAGATTGCTTATGTTAATTAGGAATTGTGAGGTAAATGCTACAGCTGATATTGATGTGGTCCAGCTTCAGGTTGTTCATGGGCTCATTTATATTGGGTGGGTGGGTCACTAATTAATTAATTCATTCCACAATCAGGTAGAGAGATGGATTAATTACAATAATTTGATGTTGATAGACTTCACTAATTTCTTTAATCAAATTTATTTGTTGCAAAGAAAAATTAAAGTTTCACCTTTCTTGTTGAATTTCACATAGCTAGTCAATAATCACCATCATCCATCACTCTTTCAACTGGTACAAATCTCGTTTCTAAGTATGAATCGAGTGTATACATACATATCTCTATATGCGTGTGAGTTGAATAATTATACTCATAGCAAAATTTGGAAATACATATTTCATCAATTCTAACCTTCACTTTTTGCTTTTTTAGGGTCCCATTTTGAGCATTGCTAAAATTATTTGCTAGTGAGCTTCTTCATCTCACAATCAAATCAACTACGTACTCCATAAATTGTATCATCTTTTATTTCATTTTATATATGGTGATGCCAACTTTATGCAATTCATATCCAAATTTATATATAATTTGAAATATCTATACTTACATATATATAAAATACAAGACGAACAATATAGAAGTCAAATTTATGCTCATGTACTTGTAGAGTTTAGTTCATTGACCAGTGAGATTAGCATTTCCACAAACAAAAAGGAAAAACACCATCTTCCTCAATTAATAAGAGAGATAGAGAAATTAAACCTAGCTACTCTAAATAAATACATACAGATATATCACAGTGAGAGTGACACAGAAACAAATGAGAACCCCATCATCTTCATCGCCGAAGCAAAGTGCAGCAACTACCCCATGTTGCAACAAGATGGGGCTGAAGAGAGGGCCCTGGACGGCGGAGGAAGACGAGCTGCTAGCTGATTACATAAACAAGGAAGGAGAGGGAAAGTGGCGGACGTTACCCAGCAAGGCGGGGTTGCTGCGGTGCGGGAAGAGCTGCCGTCTCCGGTGGATGAACTATCTCCGCCCCTCCGTCAAGCGCGGTCATATCTCCGACGATGAGGAAGATCTTATTCTCCGACTCCACCGTCTCCTCGGCAACAGGTACTCTTACTTACATACATACATATAGATGGTAAAATTTTAGGGTTCAATAGGAAACAATATTTAAGGTTCAATACTGGAATATTAATATAAACTAAATAAACTAAGTCCTCCATTTCCATAATTTTATATGTAGCTTGTTGCATTTAGGGTTTCCTCTCATTTAAAACTTGCTAATTAGCAATATGTATGATTTTTTTTTCTACAAATTAAAGAGATGAAAGTTAAAACTTTATTCAGACAATGAACATAGAAAGATTGAAGATATCAAAATGTTGATGAAAATTAAGAACTAGTAGAAACCCTAATTCCAACAAGCTACATAAATTTGGAAATGAAGCACTTAATCAGGAAAATAAATAATTTATGAAAGATGCATGACAATAACTTCTATGACGATGTTTTTTTAGATCAATTAATTTTAATACAAGTTGAAAGAAATTAAAATCCCATGATGTTTCATAGATGGTCTTTAATAGCTGGAAGAATCCCGGGGCGTACAGACAACGAGATAAAGAATTACTGGAACACTCATCTCAGCAAAAAGTTGATCAATCAAGGAATCGATCCAAAGACTCATAAACCATTATTAAACCCTACTAATATCCCCTCCATTAACAACAAATTAAATCATTCTTCCTCAAAAACCATTAATACCAATCCAAATGATATCTTTATCACCGACAAAAACGTTCCAAAAAAAGATTATTTGGGAAGTGATGGAATTATTATAAGTAATGAAGATGGAGATCATGATATGATCAATTTCTGCAGTGATGATGCATTTTCGTCGTTCTTGAATTCGTTGATAAATGATGATATGATGATTAATAATTATCAGCTGCATCAAGAACATCAACAGGCTAATTTGATCGAGCCGGGTTCTAATGATGACCGTTTGATCATATCTTGTGAATGGGATTCATCAAGCTTGGCTTCTGTTGTGAACCAGAACAATTCTAACGTGAATGAAGCAATTATTCAATCTGTTGATGAAGAATTAAATTTGAACATCATATAAGTTTATTGTAATTTTGTTTTCAGTTATGTTATGGGATTAATGTTAATTTCATGTATGCAACATATTTAATATGGACGGTTCGATTATATAATAAATATTCATGCATGATTATATCATATATAATCCTTACTTTGCGAATGAATTCAAATTCCTATTGATTATCAGTAATTAATTACCTAATTAATTTAGTCACTTCTCTTGATCATAATGACGTACACAAGTTTTATGCAGCTTACATGACAATTAAAAATAATTTCCTTGTTATATCTAAATCACCCAATAATATATATAGTTCAATCAAATAATATATATGGCATATTCCTTATATTATATATGAGTCCTCAAAACCATATTAAAGAGCTTATACATAGTCAAGTTCATGTAAAATACGACAGAAAATGATTAATCTACACGTACAAAATTAATTAATTATTACCATTTTCACACTATTCAAAATAAAAATTATTAGTAATTTTTCCAAAATGCAAAAAGACTGTTATTTGTTAACCTTCTGCAATTTTATTAATGTAGTCTAATATGGATAACGTCTTTAAAGCTCATGCAATAATTAATTTATAGTCATAAGAAAAAACCTTATAACATTCAATTTTGAAGGAAAAATATGAATGTCAACTGCACCATGTTTCAATACCATTTTGGCATGCATGTACAGAAATTGAATCATATAAATTCAGCATTTTCACAGCCAGAAATGAACAGAAAATGATAAAGTAGTTAATGAAACTTTAATTTTAACATCTAGATATAACTTTTGGGTTACAATTGTTAAATTAGGAAATATTTTTTCTTTTTTTCTCTCACATAAGAGTTACAGAAGAAGAAACAATTAATTCTTCTTTCACGAAAAAAGTTCATTGAGAAACTTGAATTGACTTCAAGCAGGTCTCTATTTCCGAAAATTTTCTCCTATATATCACTTCCTAATATATGTATATAGTTAGTAAACATTATGTACGTATATATATATTTCTCGGAACTCACCAAGTTAAACGGTTTAAATTTGAAATTTGATCGATTATTGACTAAAATCGCTAGTAATACATAATTTAAGAATTAAAAACTGAAAACATGTCAACTTGTAGGATCAAAATTGCAATTTTCACATATAAATAATAATTTTGTATTGAAGTTTCACATTCATTTAAAAATCAATAAATATTTCCTATATAAATATACTTAATAAGTTATATACTAATATAAAAAAACTGCATCAAAAAAAATATTTTGAAAAAGATAAAAAAGTTACTCCAAAAACTCACCTTGAAATCGACCTTTGTAAATCCAAAACTTATACGATAATCTTCAAGCTTTGTAAAATTATTTATTTCCTTGCATGAGCATAAAGTGCGGAACAAATTAAAATCCTTGTATTTATAACAAACATAAGTTTGAATATTTAGTAGCTCTCAACGATTGTTCTATGACCAAATTGTATGGTCAAAATAAAATTATTTTTTACGCCTTAGCATTGCATGACCGGTAGATTTTTGCCACATATTTTATTTTTACTTTTTCAACAACAAAAGTAATGTAATTATTTGGAGAAACAAATGCATTATAACATTGACGTACCAAACGTTCTTACCAACAAAATTTTACTATATTTTGTATTCATTCGAAGTGGTACAAGAAAACTATCAAAATGAGTTAAAAGAATTGTACGTAATTGTATTTAATAATTTAACTATAACAAATTATGCATCTGTTAACCACAAGAAAATATTCGTCAGGAAATAACTTAGAATTAAATGACTCAACAAGAGAATAATTAAATATGCATGGGGACATTAAAAAATAATAATAAAAACTTAATCATCTTAAGACTAATCTAGCTAATACTATCTATAATTAATGAGCTAGCTTTTCTTATATTCTCACCAACAAGAATGAAAAATTACCCTATATAGGATAATTTTTTATTTAATTTTTCAGTATAGGTACAATCTCTTGAGCTTGTCAATCATCATCATATATATTGATGCTTTATATATGTTGGGACTTCTATTCTTGAAAATATTATGTTGTTTGCCTTTTTCGATATGCTGTGGTTCCTTTATACTTCAAACTAATATCACTTTGTGTCCATTGAATGATTATATATAACCACCAAGTAAAGTTATGATTCTTAATTCTGATTTGGAGCTCTCCAGATATTAAATCTCAATTTAATCATGTATAACGAATCTAGTAGTGATTCCCACATGAGTATTCGGCTTAATTAAAAAGGAGAATATATGCAATACAAAAATCAAATTCTTATTTCAGTATTGAAGTTTAGAGAATTCCAAAAAATTGGTGGCCCTGATCATCATCATAATTACCTCTAATGCACGCTTGTGAACTTAACTAAGTGATATAGAATAAAAAAATTGGAAGCATCCTTGTGAAGTAATGGAAACAAATAGAAAATGATAAGAACTCAAAGATTTCTAGGCCCTTAGAATCTCATTTTCTGAGCTCATGTAACATGCAGTAAATAGTGGATGATCATTATTTTTTCCACTTAGTTTTTAATTAATATTTCCATCAACATGAATACAATATTGCCCATTTTCTATGGAAAATGACTTTTGTAATTATTTCTTTAAAAAAAGGAAGATGTGCCAATGAACCGTTTGAATGTGAAGAGGAGATGAAGCTATCTCTATAATCCAAGAAGATGAGCAGTACTATTTGAGAAGAAAAGTGAGAATCTTCTTTGACTAATTCAATTAAAAAAAAAACACAATCATGGAATTTCTTCATGCATATATATATATATATATGGACCCTCAATTTTTTTAATCAAACAGTATTAAATATTCCTTCATTTAAAAAAAAATCGAAAAAACAAAGTGTATCTATCTATCTATATATGAGTGTATATGCATGCCAACTCTTTATATATAAAACCAGTGTTGAAGTAAGAATATCAAATTGAAGGAAAACAATGGTGAATTTCAAAAGGGTTTGTGTTTTTTGTGGAAGTAACTTGGGATACAGAAAGATATTCAGTGATGCAGCACTTGATCTTGGACAAGAACTGGTACACATCATATATAACTATCTGTTTCTTCCATCTATATATATGTGTGTGTGTGTGTAAGTGCATACAAAATAATAATAAGTTGGCAAAAATGGAAAATTACAGGTAAAGAGGAAGATGGATCTTATCTATGGAGGAGGAAGTGTTGGTCTTATGGGTTTGGTTTCTCAGTCTGTTTATAATGGTGGATGCAACGTTCTCGGGTAACATCTTCGACATGATCATCATCTCAAGTTCTCTTTACACACACATATATATATATATATGTAGATATAGTACAGTTAATTTGTGTTATCAATGAAATCTTACAAGATTTGCATGTTTTCTTGATTTTGGCTAGAGTTATCCCTACAGCTCTTGTTCCCATAGAGGTATATATGATCTTCCAGCTCTTTATCTTTCCCTTTTTAAACTCTCAGATTTGCTTAAAAATTAAGTGAAGGATTATTACAAATAGATATCAGGGGAGGCAGTGGGAGATGTAGTGGTTGTTTCTGATATGCATGAAAGGAAGGCTCAAATGGCTCGTCGTTCAGACGCTTTTATTGCACTTCCTGGTAACACAATATGTATTACTTGATCAACCAGTAACATGAATTTTGTATGATTGGTTTAATGATTGAAATTGAAGGGGGTTATGGAACTATGGAAGAGTTGCTTGAGATGATAACATGGTCTCAGCTTGGAATTCATAATAAACCAGTAAGTAAGCTTATGTTTGTTTTCTTCACTATAATAAGACAACAATGGATGATTATAATTACTGTTTGAATTGAAACAACACTCGTACATAATCACAATACTTGACAAAAGTGAAACATAATAATTCTAAAAGATGGAACAGAACTTGAAAAATAATTCAAAATGGTTGGAATATAGTGAACATGATAAGTGATTCTTAAGGGAATTAGCTAGGACTGGGGGTCTCAACTATGATGGACCGATGACTGCTATTATCTAAGTTCCAAGAGCTACTAAAGATGACCCTTTGGGTAGGCAAAAAGACATGCATCAGTATTCAGTATTAGTACACAAGAATTCATATAATGCTACCAAAGATTTGACTGCCTCCCAAGGCAAACTTGATAGAGATATATGACCTAGACACTTGAACAAATTCACATTCATGATCAGGAATCCTTTTATCCCATTTATAGTTGGGTCAAGTCGAATGACTCCTTCTACAGTGGACCACTTTTGACCATTAGATCAATGATAATGTCAATGGTTGGTTATGATTGAACTGACTAAAAATCAAGAACTTGGACTTGCTTTCTGTGCCTAAACATAGTTTCCTTGCTGTTTATATCAAATCAAATAGGTAGGGCTCTTGAACATTGATGGATACTATGACTGCTTGTTGGGACTATTCGATAAAGGTGTGGAGGAAGGATTTATCAGGGAGTCAGCCAGAAACATTGTGATTTCAGCAAACACTGCTGGAGAGCTCATACAGAAGATGGAGGTAACTACAGTGACACTATCACAACTGTATAGTATTAATGTTTTCTTCATATTCTTGAACTGGATTTTATCATTAGACAGTCACAATCACAACCATCTAGACCTTTGTGATGATTGTCCCTATGACCTTCTAAGGGATAAGCAACATTTATCTATGCACATTTTCGTCATCATTTAGCAATCTTCAATCGGAATATAATCTCATAGTTGAGATCATCCATCATAAGCAATTTTACTAATCCTAAACTATTACAACTTTATGCAGGATTATGCACCGTTGCACGGTCAAGTAGCACCAAGTACAAGTTCGAATGCCGATGAACCTGAAATGGCAAACTTGTTGTAGCCATTCATTTATGCATCATTTCAGAAACTTTTCAATTGTATCAAACCTTTTCTACTTATGGCATCAATTATCTTATACTGAAATGAAAAATGCAAAAGCAACTACATAATAAAAATATACAGAATCAAAAATATAAGACAAGATTCACAAGACCACTAATGTAATTAATACAATAGATAACGAAACAATTCTCCATTTCAAAAAAGAAATCACCATACTGAAGAATGTGAATGAAAGAAACAGACTATAACCTGTTTAGCATGTATTTATCCCATCCTTGCAATCTTTGGTCAAGTTATAGAACGTCTCGACTCGTGTCTTTGCTCTATAAAGGACCTCCGTGTCCACTTCGACTCTCATATAACCGTCAAACTCAACAGGGCGACCATTATTCAAAAGAGTTGTCTCATTATACCATTCACTCGTATTTCCCCACAAATAGTTGTAATCATCCAGCAAATGAACTTTGTAATGAGATCTCAACTTATCAAAGTAATTGTAAAAGGGTTCGTTTGTGGCAATGTACAAATTTCTCCAAGGTGCAATTGTCCCCTCAAGTTTAGCAACAAGGGCATCAGGGGAAGTATCGGAATCCAAATTAGGCCATATCTCCTTATTCTGTGCCTTCTCTCCTCTAACTACATGAACCGCATCAAAATCCCAATCCATGCTCCCACTAATCTCCGAAACTATATTCATTAATCTCTTTGATTTCCAAACAGCTTGCCATGGACGCTCCACATATTTAGCAGCTGGACCTTCACATACCCTGTACCAATAGTTATCAGGCTCGGGGGCATCAAATTGCCTCCATAAAACCGTACTTTTATCTTTTCTCAGCTGCATCGGCGTTGTCTTATAGCTTGCCACCTTCCTAACCGGGACTTTCATCTTATGATTCTTATTCCATCTCTTCCAATCTTTCAAAAACTCGCCTTCCTCCACAATTGGAGACACTTCTTTCAAATGCTCAAAATCGAAATAGAACCGGAAATCTTTTCCTTCCTCATCCTTGTTGCTACTTGTGTAAGTAGAAGCTAAACAAATACTCAAATCCATCACAAGAGTTCGGTTCAAATACTTGGCCTCACCAAGAGCACATAATAAGCTCCAAAGATAGTGATTCATTCCTTTGCAATAATCCCCACCCCTCGAATAATACAAATACCTCCCCTTTCTAAAAGCGGAATCCGATCCCAATACGGGAATCGTATCGTTAATCTCATCATCCCGAACAGGTGGAGAAATCCTATCCCTTGGATCATTTCCATAACGAGATCTTGGACGGCGGGCATTTAAACCAGAATGCCACCTCCCAGGACGTATCACCTTGTAGCTACAATCATCCTTAATGCCCATTCTAAACCTCCTAAAATCCCTATACTTCCTCCAAGACTTCTCTTTCTTGTTCCTAAACCTCCACGCCACATCACACTCATCCGGCTCTGACCCATTAACCGGAGTTTGATAATCCAAGAATGCAATCGCCTTAAACGTCCTCAAATTAAACCTTTGAATCGCGATTAAAACTCTAGGGTCCGAGCAATTAATCACAGAAATATCCTCACAACCCGATTTCAAGCTCACGCTTCTTGTTTCGAGTTCCTCCTCGGATTTCTCGATCGTAGATTCCGTAATTGGTGAGAGTGATCCATTAGGCGTTGCCATTGGAGCAGTAGCAATGTCCTCACCAGTTTTCAGGACAGAATTATCAGTTATAAAAGTGGCATTTTCGACATCTGTGAAAATCTTAGTGAGGGCTCTAGAGGACTCCCATGGATCAGGGGGTTGGTACGTAATAGCAATTACAGTAAAAATGAGCACCGATAACACAAAAACTGAGAAACACGCATTGCTTATAAGCTTTATTATGTTTTGGCCAACTGGATCTGTGGGGTTTAATTCCTTCATTTGAGTAGAACCCTAAACCCCTCAAAATTTGGGTACTGAATTTGAAAGAATCAACAGTAGTACGTAATTGAAACTGAAAAATGAAAGCAATCACCTGTGATCTGAGAACAATCAGAAAAATGGGATCTCGAAATGGTGTGAACTGTAAGGCGAATTGCGATCTGATTATTAGACTTGAAGGGAAAGCAAATTCAGATGGAAAAAGAGTTAAGAAAATGGAGACACAATATTTTGTTTCAAGAGTGAAAAAGATTCACACTGAATAGTAAAGAAATGAAAACAGTGGGGTCCACACGAAGTTAAGTGAGCTGTCTGTCTCTCTGTCTCATTATCTTTTTCAATGTACAATTCTTTCAATTGGTGTCGAAAAATCTAAAATGTATTGACTGCACTTGTGTTAGACTTTCTATTATGTAAATTTGGTAGATATTGTATTCGATTTATTATAGCATAAAATGATATAATAACACATCAGCAAGGTGGGCCCCGCCATTTTCATCAGAATACTCTAGTGTTTTTGTGATGTCTACTTGTTATGGGAGTCGATTTGAATTCTAACATTTCATATTTTATTTGCCCTTTGTATATGGAAGTCGCGATATTATCAACTCAAAACACGAGTCTTATATTTACATCAATAAGTTCCACAAATCTTTAAAAAATCAGCAACAATATTTAGTTGTTGAACCAAACAAGCCTCAGACGAAGGCGTGGTCATAGTCATGGTAGCGGAAGGTCTTGTAGATGAAATGCGACAACCATTTCGAAGCCACAAAGCACAGCACAGCCAGAGAAACCAGTGTGTATCTTGTAGCAAGGGACATAACACCCTGTTTGGCAGCTGCAACTATTCCAATTGACGAAATGGATATAACCTGCAACGCGATCTCAAGAATGCTGAGACTTTTATGTGCAAAACTGCAGCTTTTACAGTTCACCGTATGCGACCAGTACCTGGAAACATTTCAAAACAGAGTCTCTAAAATAATCACATTTCACAAACAATTATGAATGGTTATAAAGGGATCTGAAACAGGGCTCTCAATTTTGAATTCTATATAATTTATAGATAAGTTTGAGAATTCAAAAACACAACAGACTGAGTGCCTTGCACCCTGTGTCCACTGCTGACCATTGGATCATAACGGAGTGGTGTTTTCACCATTCATCCAATCAAAGAATAGCTGATGATTACCTATCAAATAGCTGCTCTCTAGGGGGAGTGGGTGGCAAAAGTCCGCTAAATTTTGTTCTCCAATCGACTCCACTGCCTCCATACTTATTTAACCACCTTCTAAAAGATACCACCAGGGCATCCGACTTTGTTGGCACAAAGCATGATTTATGCCAATTTAGAGCCCCTACTTCCATCAACTTGCGTTCCTAAGAGAGAAAAACGAAAAAAATTGAATGATTACACATCTTTCCCAATCATGTGTGTGTGTGTGCATGTAATTATCCTGTATATAAAATGATACTCAAAATAGAGTTTAATGCATTGCATCAAAGCTTGGAATGCAGAACTAATGAGTCAGCACTCAGCAGTAAGACGAAAATTTAATCTGCAAAAAGGAAAGAGCTTATGTTCACCTCTAAGTGGAGAAGATAAAGATCTGAATCAAGAATTAAGTTCTGTCCAATATGAAATATCCAACTCGGAAAAATCCATTCTATCCACACAGCAAAGTTTCTAGGAGACGCAAAGATCAATCTGCTATTGCCGGGACTGACTGGAATACAGTAGAAAATAAGAAGAGCTTTTTTCTGGGCAGGAACAGGTGGTAATATTACATCCTGCATCAAAGAAAACACATACTGCTAAGAAACATCCAGGACACTACTGAAAAGATAAATTAAGGACTTAAGAAGTGAAAATTTTATTGAATAAAAATAATATTAACTATTTACATCATTTTTGGTTCCAGATGATGACGTTGACTGCTTGCTTTGAGCAGCTCCTGGACTGAAAAAGCCATAGTACAGACAAGGTGGAACAAAAAAGTTGGTCCCAAAAACTTGCTTTGCAGTGAACCCGTTTACGTCTATTTTCTGTACATTTATTTCGAGTGGTCTGCCCCCTTCCCTATCAGCCTTCAAAGTGAAGGACAATTGATGTTAGCCATGTTAGAATTCACTGAACAATAATAATTGGACAGAGATAATAATAAATCAAGCAGTCTTGCGTAGATTTACTTATCTCTCTGGAACTTTTGCGGCCCTCATTATGCCATAGTGTGCATATGGAACATGTGCAGGGTCCATAAGATTTTCAATCAGAATTTCATACCTGAAAACGTCAAGGTGACTCCCGGTTTAAACCTTTGATACATAATAAACAGTAAATTACATTTTCAGCCCATGTGAGAAGCTAATTACAAAAAAGTACCAGGACGTTTGAAAAATTATTAACTTCCTAAATCTGTAAAATCATATACAATTTCACCTTTTGTTATTAAAAAGAATATTAAATTTCATCCTTTGAGTTGTTAGGATCTGACAAGGGTGCCTTTGGCAAATTTTGCAGAAACTCAGGGGGCTTGTGGTATTTACTCAATAAAAGAGGATGTGAGCATGTAGTTATCCCTACATATAAATTATATTTATATATTCATTGATTTTATGATTAGGAAAACAAACTAATAACAAGGCTTTACCCGTATGGTATATCTCTGCATATCATCAAATTTGTGTATGACGGGTCATCAAGTTCCGGGATGTAGTGAGGCTTTGTCTGTGAATGTATGTCTTTATACTGTGGATCAGAATTTGGCCAGAACCAAAGAATACCATTTTGAACGCAACTTGGATAAGCAGCTACACACGCTTTCTTCGAAGTGTGTATCTGCATGATTAGTGAAAGTATAAAAACTGATTAGTTTAGAATGAGTTTAATGCAAAAGGTTGAACTTTAGAGGTTGTAAGGTGCATTTTGTCCTAGCAAGTATCGTCTGATCAAGCTCGAAGTCTAAGAACAATCTATCAACACTAATCAAATAACTCAATCACCTAATTAAGATAAGAACAAAAGTTCACTAAATTGAAAGCCCACTGATTGTTCTATGAGATTGTAATTTACCGGAGGACCATCCCTTGGAGCTTGAGGAATGAATTTACAATCACCAGCACCACCAAAACACCAACCATGGTACACACACTGCAATCTGCCCCACTGATCAATCCTGCCTTCACTCAGAGGCGCCAATCTATGAGGGCAACTATCATCAAACACCTTCCATGCACTCTCATTCCTATCCCACCATATCACTATATCCAATCCGATAACCTTCTTTCCATGTGGCCGTCTCTTATCCAGATCACAAATCGGAACCACAGGGTACCAATGTGCATACCAATCAAATTTTTCCGATTCAACTTCTTGCTCGATTGAATCAGATTCAATCGCAGTAGGGGAAACTGCGGTAAAAACCTTGAATTTAGTGTTTTTGATGTTACTTGATGAAGTTAACCGATGAACGGTTGACGGAATTTGAAAACAGGGTTTTGCGATTCTAGTTCTAGTGTTTGTTCTTGAGCTCGGTGGGCGAGGAAATGATGGGAAAGATGAAGCTTTGAGAGCTTCCATGGCGGAAATAAGTATAATTTTGGTAGTTGATGAGATAAACTAGATTTAAGGGGATTAAAATCCATGGATAATTTATATATGGAATGGTAATTAGGTGAAGAAAATGAATAATTTGTGTTGTGGATAAGATTGGTTGAGATGAAGATTGTGGTGAGGAAGAAAACAGCAATGCTCTGTTTCGTTTCTGCATGAGGTTCAATTATGTTTTTTAATATCATACCTTTATTTACATGCATAATCTTAGCAACAACAAATTTGAAAAAATTGTTTAGTATTTAATGATAAGTGAATTTGTCGTCTCGGAATTTCAAAACACCCTAACAATAATTCTGATCATAATAATGAAAATTCCATTTCTGCATTGTTTGTACAAGAAATGATAAAAACTTCTCCGAAAATAATAAACGAAGAAGAACAGGGGCAATTTTACAATTAGCAAACTCTCCAGAGTCAAAATGAAAATACAGAATTGTTACTAAACAAACAGTTCAAGAGCTCTAAACAAACAAAATGATGAGGTTAGAAAATATTTACTCCTTACTCCCTGCAAATGTCAAAACTAGCTTTCTTCCTCTATTTCTGATGCAATTTCAGTGTCAATCATACTATCATGCCTAATCCCTAAATACGACGGAGGCCGATCAACCGAAAGAGTTCCTTCTAGAACCTTCACAACTTCCCCAATCGAAGGTCTCAAAAACGACTTACTTTGCATGCACCAAAACGATATTCTTGTAATCCTTTCTAATCCTTCCAAACTATCTCCGACCCGGGATTTATCTACTTGATCGAGTATTTGCTCAACGTTTTCTCCAACCATTTCTCTATTACATGTCACAATCTGCATAAATATTTGTCCTAACATGTATATATCTCGCTCGGATGGAGACTCCGAGGATGAAACTGGTTTTTGGCCCGTGATTAAGTCTTGAAGCCCAAAATCTGTCACCTTAGGGACCAAATTTTCATCAAGCAAGATATTTTCGAGCTTCAAATTTCCATGAATTATGCATTTTTGACACTCCGTGTGTAGATACGCGACCCCACGTGCCACCCCGAGCGCAATATCGACTCTTTTCCGCCAAATTTGTTCGTTTTCGTCCGATTTGGAAAGCCACTTGTCTAAAGAGCCATTTGGAACATACTCGTACAGCAAAATCTTGTTCGTTGGATCAAAGCAAAAGCCTTTAAGGGACGCAAGATTCCGGTGGTGGGTCCCGCTCAACGTAGAAACCGTAACACGAAACTCCTTCTCCGACACAACCACATTTTTCAAAACTTTGGCAACAATAAGTGTTTTGTTAGGGAGCCCGCCTCTGAAAACCGAACTACCGATCTGATTGGTGAAATTGTTCGTTAGTTCCTTAATTTCCTCAAAAGATAATCTGATTAGTGCACTATAATGTGGGTTCATCTGATCCTTGCCAAACGGAACCCTTGTTTTCGCCTTAAATCTTCGACCACGGTAAAGAACCCAAAACACAAGAATTTGAACACTCAAAATTACAGTTACCGTCACTAAAATTATCAAAGCTACTGCTAAAATTAACTTTTTACCGCTAATTTTTTTACCAATAAGCCCTCCCGACGAGGACACTGTCTCCAGATTACCATTCCGGTTAGCTGCAGCAGCCTGTGGGACGGAACATACTTTCAGGAATGTTACTGCAGGGGTAAAAGGGGTATTATACCCACTAATAAACGTTGTCCTTTTGATTGTGCATAAACCAGACCCATCATTTCTCGAAGTTGCAGCAATACAAGAAGTGTCGTTCGAGCAATATCTTTGACAATCTGTCTGACTCAACAACATATCAACATCCTTTGATGGATACAAACCGTAAAGAACCGTTTGTTTCATCACCAAAATGCTTGTATGCATCCTACAATTCTCCAAATCCACCATTTTCCTACAGGCCGATCCACCAGGACCAACTTCCCGTTCCAAGGGATCCGAGAACAAACATTTGCAAACCGGGCCGGATGAATTATACCCGCAAACACTATATAAACCACAAAAACCAAACACATCGCATTGGTCCTCGACAGCTTGCCATACAGCTTTCCATTTAGAACTAACTGAATCCCACGAATAAATTCTTAAATTTCCATCCCGGTCGATCCTAAGATGTCTTAAACTCACAGAAGAATCACCGTAATCCTTAGATGTAATAGACCAAACAACCTTATTATTCTCATCATACAGCCCTAAAACACCAGTAGAATCAAATCGTGCTTCCTTCACAATACCCCGCGAGCTAAAACCACTGCTCCAATACGTCACATTGCGTTCCCAGACGAGCTTAAGTTCACCGCCCCGACTAATCGCCAAAATATAGTAACTCGAGATCGATTTTGTCGATGGGGCTCTAAGAGTTTGAGGATAATGTAATGACTGGTTTGGAAGTAAAGTATTTGTGGGACTAGTAAAGCTCTCCCAAAGAACTTCATCTTTGCTACTCAAAAGAACTAGGTTTCCATTGTTCAAAAGACTAACTTTTTGAACACCCAAAGTGGATGTATTACTACTCCATTGAACAATTCTACTAGGGTTCATCAAAAGCAAGTTTCCATCCATGGCAAGACTAAATGTGGAGTTCAAGGAAACCCTAATTCCACCACCAACAGTCCAAACAGGCAAATTTGCAGCTTTATCTGCTAAATTATACCTAATTCCAACCACATATTCATCATTATCCATCTCTAAGAAACCAAATGCAAAAACCCCATTCTCAGAAACCCAATTTTTATCTCTATCAAAAGCATTAACCTCAAAACCAAGAGGCATTGTGCTCAAATCATCACCAAAAGCAGAACACAAAAACAGTAGCATAAGTTGAACACAAGTGAAACAATTATTTTTCAACCTCTTACCATGGAAAATCTTGAAATATAGCCCATCCAGCATATGATTGAGCCAAGGAACATACATTTCAGCCACCACAAAATAGAAGAAAAAAAAAGCTTTTTTTCTAAATTACCAGCTGGGTGTAGGTGGGTACAGGGAAGTAGATAAAAAGGGTGTTACTATATCTTTGAGAAGTGGCCTTTTTCATGAGAAAGATACAGAGAAAAGGGTAGAAAAAAAAATTGAATCTTGAAAAGAAGATATGTAATAATGGGAGAGGAGAAAGAAAACAAGATTCAAAAATAATACTTTATAGTGAACCAAGATTCTCATAGGCTGAGTTTGTTCCCACTAACAACAGTGTGAAAACAAACTCTACTTTTCATGTGATCTTTTTTATTTATGGGATTAAGCTAAGCTAAGCTAAGCATGCTGCTTAAGGGGTGTTTATAAAAAGACACGAGTAGTCAGACCTCACAATTGAATATTATTATATATGTATCTCATTTTCAAACCATTTGACTATGCTATATAATTGGGTTGTTAACAAACTAAAAAGAATAAGTAGACATACAAATTTATATATATATATATATTTACATTACTTTTTCTTTTATAAAAAAATAGACTGCATGATCGGCAAGATAGCAATTCTCTCTAAAATGTGATTACAAGAATAAGCTTTATATATATTGGATTATAATATTATATATTGGAGTAGAAAAACAACTCATATATTTGATGAAGTCAAATTCAAAACGCCTGTGTATCATAAAAATTCAATCTTACCACTAAATTAAGATATTATAAATTAATTCAAAATGTTTGCGTTGCCGAAATTCAATCTCACCACTAAGATATTATAAATTACTTAAAATCATGTTTCTATTTATAAGCAACCTAATCTTTTATGAGAGGCCTATTTGATCACTAAAAAAAGTTGAGAGATGAAAAAGATCATTGCATGTAGATATAATCATATAACTAGGAATTATATATTGGGACCCATACCCTAAAATGCCCAAAATAATGAGTGGAACTGCCAAAAGAAATTATTATTTTTTTACTTGGCTATGCATTAGCCATCTACAATAATTGAAAAATTATATGATTCTTATTTCTCAATTGAATTTCAAATTAATTTTTTTGCTCATGATATAAAAGTCTCATGTGACAAGAAGCTAAAATGAGAAAAGGCCTTAATAAAGCAAACTTAAGTCATTAATTTGTACCAAAAGTGAGCTTAATTTTAATTTGAATTAATCTCGATTATTAAATTTGAATTTGAGATAGGGTTTAAAAAAAAAAAAAAAAAGGTTAGGTTCAAAAGTGATTATTAAATCTACCAAACTCACAAGGATTCAAACCTTGGTATAATGGCAAATTGCTAATAAGAAAAAAGACAACAGTATAACCATGTTAAGGAGGATCCAATGTAATAAAACCCAAAAAATACAAAAATAAAATAAAAAGTTTTGAATGCAAGAAATTGTTAGTGGGGAGCAGGCTCCACTTTTAAGATTTTATCATGAATTTAAGTAATTGTTTGTATGCCAATGGACAAGCCCTATGCTATTGTGTCTCTTTTCTCACCACTTGCTCTACTGCCTATCATACATGTAATTAATATATATATTTATAACCAAAAAATATGAAAATAAATACATAAAATAGGGAGAGAGAAATAAAAACCCAAAAAAAATAATCAATTTCAAGGTTGCATGAAAAATAAAAAGGTCTATAAATAGAACTTGGGCCAAATAAAATAAATATATGGGCCCTACAAATTGACATAATTGTACAACAAAACTTATAACACCTAGCCCGTTAACATTTATATAAAAGCCCATTAGAATTTTATTGCACCATAACTAAATATTGTCAATTTGTCCAAAATTTTATAAACGTTTAAACGAATTATAATTCGAGTTTTAGAGAAAAAGTTGGATAATTTCACTCTTGACTAATGTTCATGAATCATTCAAATTTGATATATTCCAATTTCAAGTCTAGCCAAGACAAGACAAAATCTTCCTATATCTACATTTAGATTTTTGTGTCTCTTCTTAGATATGCTATTACAAACTTGAGATTCACTTTACCCAATTTTACCAACAACAACAACAACAAAAATGGTTGTCACTTATCATCTCCCATGTTACCAACTTTTAATGTTTACGATCCTTAAAAATTTTAAGGACTCAAATTTCCGAACAATCATAATCAATTATATAATTTAATTCACGTGAAAATGTAATTTTCTTGATAATCGCCCCACCAATCATACATATATAAATTAACTCGAGTTTGATAATATCGGATTGTAAATAAAAATTCCCATAAAAAGTTGTTGAAGATGCATGCATTAAGAATACTACAAAGCAATAAAACATGATTCTCATGGCCAACAAAGCAAATTTTGGTTAAAAAATATTAGCATATAATAATATTATGGCCAACTACATATTATAGAAATGTGGAACAATTATGATCACATATCGTTTATCCTTATAATGGAGACAAACTATTAAATAATTCATTACAATTTAGAAATTCATGAACTAAAGCCATGATCTATATTGTAATAATTGCATATGATCTTGATGGAATATATTCTGATTTTCAACTTGTTTTTTGTACTTATAACTGTCCTTGGGTTTTGGATCTGCATGACACTACAACCTGGTAGTAGGTTTCCTCATTAATTATTTACCTTAAAATAACACTACTTCTCTTGCACTTCTATTCTTTTTTTTTTTTTTTTTTTTATATTTGATAAATGTATAATAAAAATTCAAAGGAGAAAAAATAATAATTATATTTTTCTTATTTTGACCACTTGCATATACAAATATCGGGCATACGAGAAATGTTACACGATTTTGTAACTTGAAAAAATGTTGTGAAATGAGAGAAACTTAAGAGGAGCAATTATTTATGTTGTATTTATTTTAGTGTCTGTACTTTTTGCATGTCTTATGTTTGAATTTTCATAACATTACAGCTGGATGTAGAACTGTGCATCTTGATCAGAGTTAAAGAGGGTTCATTATTTTATATAATAAACATTATTTAATAATTTAAATTTCTTGAAGTAGCCAAGATTTACATTAATCCGATTTAAAATATGACTTTCGTTGAAAAGATATAGGCATCTCATTTTTTTATGCTCCTCAATCCTCTACAAATAATTTGACTAGACTAATCGAATTTTAGTTACTCGATTTTCGTGGAATTCTAGAATTAGTAGTGAGTGTGATTATTTATTGAGAAATCTATTATGTTCTTACATTTGATGTGATTAACACTCATCTACCCATTCAAAGTAATCGTTCATTTACTCGGTTTCTAAAACTTGAACCTCACACAAAGAACATTTGTCAAACATAAGAACTTGACAATGAAATCAAATTTTCATTAGGAGTAAAATTAATTGAACAAAACAGTCAATTGTAGAAGATAATTTGAACAGGGCTTTTGTCCAAATTGCTGATGTAATAATACGACCAAATGGAGTTGACCCTACTACTACTACTACTACTACTACCACATCTTGGATTGGTTCAAAGACAATTGAACAAGTCATATTCAACACTCCAAAACGTGGAGAATTGATGAAGATTTACACATTATAAGGGTATTTTCGTCTTTTCACATACAGTATTCTCATGTAGTTGTTGTAAGCGTATTTGTTAAGCCAAGTAAAAACTATTTGTCGAGTGTGTGATTTCTAATTTTCCACTTACTACGGATTCGTTTTTACTCATTAAGTTTTAATAGAATTAATATAATACGAACCAAATTATTGAATCCCGCCAATTACATAACTTTTTCCTCACACGCATACTTAATCTGAATCATGTTTTATGATTTGAAATATGAGATGAAAATGTTAAAATAGTAATAGAGGATCGATCTTAAGTGTCAAACGAAGGGCGAGACATTCATCAAGCAATCAAACAACATGGCTAGTTAGAATGGAACTAATAATGTACAAAAAAATGTATCTTTCCATTTGAATAAGAAGGGTTTTACAACCCATAATCTAGTTACAGTGTTTCACCCTGTTATGTACAAGATGACAAGAACAAAAAATTGTGTACACTGATAAATAAATGTTTCAAAAAAATAAAAAAATAGCCTAAAAATTCCTAATTCAAAAAAAAAATACCAAAGAATTCATGTATAATCTGTTCTAAAATCACTACTGCTACTGCTGCTAGTATGAGAAAGATTGCTGGTAGTTGGCGTTGATGCTCGAGAATGACATTCGAGTTTACTTGTTGGAGACAAATTTACTTGCTCTAATGCATGAGATTGAAGGCCCGATGGATAATCTCTTAAGCATCCGATTCGAGGCCCAGCCCCCGTGCTCCATCTACAAGACAGCTGTTTCCCGAGCTGAAACGACTTCATTTCTTTATGCGAATTTATTCTTTTCAAAATGGATTCTTCTGTGATACTCTCTGTTTTCGTTTCATCGTCTGTCCTTTTGTATGCGTCCACAGGCGAAGGTCGAAGAAAACGGTTAACTATTTGGTTTTCACTCATCAGCTCCTCTAATAAGCCTTCTTTACTTGGTATCTCTAAACAAGAAGGTTTCCTATTGCATCCATCTTTTGCTCTTGAATTGGAACCGGGATTTTCACCTTCGTTGTTTTTCGTCTCTAAAAGAGCTTTTTCAGCGAATTCGTCTCCAGAGGAATTGCATCTCAAGTATTTTTTTCCAATAGATTCTTCTTCTTCATCTTCATCCGTGGGGTCGAGCTGAGGCCAATCAGATCAACAATATAAGCACATATGAATATATATATATATATATATATGTGTGTTTTGATAGAAACATGAAAAGATGATTACTATATACCTTAACATCAGTGAGATCAACGTTGTTCTCACGGAGAAACGATAAGAGGTCCTGAAAATTTTCCGGGGTCGGCTTATAATGACCACTGTGAGGCCAGACTGCCTGTCAAAACACAAACAACTCAAATTAATATTCAAAAACGCAAAAATAAATCAATAAACAAACGAAAAAAATGTCGAAAAACATATAAGAGCTTCTTTATTAGTTAAGTATATCTACCTTTAAGCCTCCATTTTCAGCTACAATTCTCCCAGCAGCCAATGTAGCACCTCCAGCCAAAAAACTCGAGTGTTGAAACGAGCCTTTCTTTTTCTTACCAACGTATAAAACTTTCGAAGTGCTAAGGACAAAAATCCACTTAGAACCCTTTGGTTCTTTAGTTGTATCCAAGAATTCGCCCGTTTGCTTATAAAACAGTTTTCCATCCTTCATATCAACTTCGTACGCTTTTCTTTCCATCTGTGACATAAAATGGAAAAAATTCAGTAAAATTGTACCTTAAAAATCAAGTAGTAATAATAATAAGAGGGGTTAAATCGTAGAAGAAAATACCGGGCCAAGATACTTGATGCACTGCTGTTGAAGCTTCCATCGAGGGCACTTCTCGATAAGATTAACCTCTTTTCCTTCTCCTATGTCTAACCTGCATAATTTAAACTATTTAGTTAGTATATTACAGTAAATATTTCTTGAAGATATTATGATATTCAGAGATGATTACCAGTAGAAGAAAGGCTCTTTGCTTTGAGAATTCAACCATTTAACATAATAGAAATGTAGATTGTGCCCATAACGATGTCGAGGATCGATCTGCTCAAAACCAGTTCGATTAAATCAGTACTTTCGTTCACCATATGTAATGAAATCAGAAAACAATAATGTAATATTTTTTACTTACAGCTTCAAGCCAATGTTGTAAAGCGAGTTTACGAGCTTTTCCATTCTTCGATAAGCCCTTTCCAACCTACAATAAAGAACAGATTTATATCAAATGACTTAGACCTTATGAAACTATTAACAAAGCCCGTTTAACGGTTTCAATCGAGATTTACCTTTGCAGCCCTCGTTCTTGCTCTTGACCACCGTGAAACAGCAGTTTCGTGTTTATCAAGCTCGAAAAATGAAATCGAACTATGCTTCAGTTCTGCAAAATCTAGAAGCTTCCACCAACTCTGCTCAATAAGAACTGCACAATCTGCTAGCTTTCTTCTAGTTCTAAAGCTTTTGTAAACCTTCTGCAACTTAACAGCTGCCTCGTGTTTGGGGCTGTTTGGATCCAAAATCGACGAATGTGGGGTCCGACTTAATCTAGAAAATGGGCTAACCATTTCTTGGCACATATAATTATCTTCAGCTGGAAGTTCAACAAACTTCATGTTTGGAGATTTTCTTGATCCCAAACTATTGGATTTTTGGGCTAATAGTTTTGAATCTTTTTGTTTATCATCATTATCATTAAGATTGATTGATTTTTCAATGACTGATTCAAAGCCATTCTCTAAATCAAAGGAAAGGGTGAGTGGGCAAGAACAAGGTACCCCCATGCAATTGTGAAATGGATTAGAAACCTTTGATTCCTGTAAAGAGAGACAAGAAATTCAAAATTGGTTACTTTTTGTTATGGAGCATAAAAAATAAGCACGAATTTATAGAATTAGCCGCTAAAATATATAAAAAAACGAGAATATCCTATACTCTGTTCAGAACCAGAGCCAGAACAAATCAACAAACTATAGCAAAGATTTACAAAAACCCATTTCCAATTATATACAAATAACATGAAGAAGAAGTTTCAAGGCTATAGGATATGCTCAAACACACCAATCAAGCAGCCATTTGGAAGAATTGAAAGGCAGAAAAAAAAAAAAAGTCAAAAACAGAGACTATGCACCGAAAAAATATATATAATATTTATTTCAGTTGAGCACATAAAACTGCAGATTGATTAACCAGCATGTTCATAACCAGCTGAAACAAACAAAACAAATCCTTCAGAAATGTAAGAACAGAGGAAAGGTGAAAACTTTTTACCTCAATGCAAAAGACTGCAGAAAAATGAGAAGCCTTTGGGATAGAGACTGAGAGAGAGAATCAATGAGTGAATGAATGAATGAATGTATGAATTGAGAGTCCGAAACAATGGGATGTGTTTAGAATTGTGAGAAATGTTGAAACGAGTGTGGAAAAATTCAACAAAGTACAAGAGCTTTTCTATGTTTTTATGCGGCTACTCTGTTTTTGATTTGTGGGCTTTAAGAACTGGTGTGAGAGAGTTTGAATGAGTATTGTATGTATATATATATATATGTAGTGTATAGGTTTCACTTTTCATTGTGTGTATATATATAGGAGGCAGGACTGCAGGGTAGAGAGAGAGAGAGAGAGAGAGAGAGAGAGAGAGAGAGAGAGACTTTTGAATGAGAATGTACTATTTTCTTGGGAATTTCTTAGCTTAAATTATGGTTGGTTAATTAATGCCTAAAGTTAATGTAATTAACGTTATGTGTGATTAATTACACTATCAAATTAATGTTATTCACATTGTATGCGTCTTAAATTAATGTAACTCACATTAAGAACACTTGGTAAAGTTTTTCTACTTTGTAAAATAGTTAAAATTGAATTCTTTTTCATAGAATTTCTCTTTATCTTTTTCTCCTCAATTACTATGGCTAATTATAGGCACCTATTATGGAATTTGCCAAAATAAAATAAAGCTGAATCATGATATCATGTTATCAAACTATTTCAAGAAAAATGTCATATATTAAATTAAATTCGTTAAATTGACTACGAACCGCTATTAAAAGTGTTCTAAAATTATGATATAAAATTAAAAGAATAAAAAGACCGATTCTTTTCACTAAGATTAGTTAATTTTGGATTTTGTTGAATTAATAGTGTTCTTATTGAATAAAATTATGATACAAAATTGACCTACATAAGTGACCCCATTGCTTAGGTAAGTATTTGCTTATTTTAGTATCTCCAAAAAAAAAAAAAAAAATCAACACAATAACTTATCTTGCAAGGCTCTTTCTAAATTGCATTTTGGGCACCAATGATATTGACTTAGTTAGATGATGTATTTGCTTATGTTAGTTGTAAGACATGTGTATTTAAATTAATGCTTTTCTTTATTTTTAATTGGACAATGATACATGAAAAGTGTATACCTCCAAAAGCATTGAAATTTCTTTGAATTTATCCACAAGTTGACCAGACAAAGGTAATCCCATAAAGAAAGGGTTTTTTGATGAGGTAATAACAACAAAAGGTACCAATACAAGTTCATTGTGACATATCACATACTTTTCCAATTAGTTAAAAGATGAATTTTTTATCCTTAATTTTTGTGTTTGTGTAAACTTTTAGATCGTTTTTTCCATTTATGTTTAAGTAAATTGAATAGTGATCAATTTACAGAAGTTATAAGTGTGTTTATGAGGGCTCTACCATATCAATAACTGTAATTTATGATATTTAAATTTTAAAAATATTTTAAGACAGATTCACTCGTGTATACTTGTTTAAGATACTTTTTAGTAAATTATTTTTAAAAACTATTGTAGGTTGATTGTATAATACAATTATTTTTCTATCACGGAATTCACATATACTCCGTGATTTACTAATAATCATAAAAATTCCATAAATTATAGTACCTAAAATCTCATAACTTATAGTCCCCTATCACTCGAAGGAATATTCCTTTCTCGTAGGTAAAGTTTATAATCGTGGGTTATTTGTAAAAAGACTCCAAGAGATTGGCACAAATAATTAGGACTATTATTGATGTATAATAAATTGGCAATTTGCTACATTGTACGTTGCAGCACTTAAACACAAATAAAAACTAAATGAATTCATTAATCCTTCAATAATTAAAAAAATCAGAACTTTAATGGACCAATAATTTGCATTTTAAGTAACTACACTTGGCAAATTATTGTCTATATAATCTCTCAATATTTTAATTATCCATTAGATAATGAACTACTCAAAGGTGTTGTGTGGTGGCATTTTGATACACACACAAGTTTATGCACCCTATTAATTAAATATAAGATTTAATAAAATTTTGTTACTATCATAGGAGTGAGTACATTTGGGAGTTTTTAATTTAAAGGGTGCAAGATTTATTAACCTAACAAATCTCTTGCTCTAGTTTATTTTAATTTTCTTAGGGGGCCCTATACATTTTCTTTTGGTAATTAATGAATAGGTTCATGACCACACTTGTACCAAATTGAAAATACATAATTATCATCTAAATTGTAAGAATTATTTTTTCAAGTTTCGTCCCAACGAAATCACATAATATGTAAGTAAATTATACTAAGTACAATATTATCAACTAAATGTAGTGTAGCGAAGCTGAATAAGAATTCTAATGCAATGCATATGATTCTTAAGATAGTCTCTAGATTTGAATCTCCAATACGATCATTAACTATTTAAATACATTTCGCTTTCGTGAATTCTATTACATAAATATGTGAGATTCTTCTAGAATTTCGAAAATCCAAAAAGTCCAAGTGCCAACTCAAAGATTCATCACATAGGTGTGGGTCTTAGATGAGACATATATAACCAATGAACAAGCTACACTTCTCAAAGACACCCAATCCCAAACGTCACTTTGACATGTCTTTTTAATTTAAGATTCCACCCGAGCAACCTTTTAATTTAATGAAAAAAAAAGTAATGTATTAGTCATATAGTTTAATTAATTGATTGGACTAAAATTTGAATACTGGTTACCACATATATTTTTTTAGAAAGAGCCTTAGTGCAAAGTTGTTAGTTGAACATTTCAGAGATATGTCAAAGATTACTGTAAAATTTGACCATCACCTTTTCCAATTTTCCTACAAAATCTCTTTAGACTTTTTGCCCATCCATGACCCATCAACAGCCGTTTCGACAGGAAAATGCTATTTTTTTAGCTTAATTAGGGGTTGGCAAATCTCATTGGAGGAGTTTCACATTATATAGACTATTCTGATTGAAGTAAATATAGTTGGGAGGGATAATAATTAGGAGGTGTAAGTAGTCGTTTTTAGGTTGCCAAAACAACTACCAGAATATAATAATGATGCACTTATGGAACGTGTTCCACACCATAACCTATACAAGTGATTCTCCAAATTTTACTCTAATCATAGATTTGGTGCATATATGATATTAAAATAATTTAATAATCTCAAATTTAAATTTCAAAAATTCCTAAGAATGACTCGAATTATACCATTGTTTACTTTATTCAGCAGACAATCCTTTGTTCAAAATATTTGAAGGGTTCTTTCTCATGCCATTGTCTACTTTATTCAACACACAATCCATTGTTCAAAATAATTGAAGGGTTCTTCCTCTTTTGGTGTTTGGACTTTGACCGAAACAAAAAGGGGTTCCAACTTCCAAGCATTCTTCATCAGATCCTAGTTCTTGTGAAAGAAAGAAAGAAAGAAATCTTTTCTTGACCATCAATATATGGGTATATTTCCTTGGTTTGTAAGGTCTCATTCTGTTACATATTGGCACGTATTTATGGCTTTTCAAGCATGTTAATCACCATCAACCCTAAAATAGAATAAGGGCCGGCTGCAAGTGCATGACCAATTAACAGGGTCGATCTTCTTCATATATCACCATCATTCACACATTTACTTAATGTACAAGCTTCATGACCTCAAAGGCAGAAAATAAATCATCCATATCGTGCGACTTATATAAGATTTATTTCATGGTGACCAAATGCATTGATTATTGACCATCAACGGTTGACTAATGAATTTAATTCAAACCACCGCAACTCTTGGTTTTAACACTCATAATAAAATGATCATATATGTATTGAAAGTAACTACCCAACAATTTACCTTATGGTGGTGTATGAAAATCAGCTTATGATAATCCCTTGATCTTCTTCTGCTCATAAGAATTATAATATTACTAAACAATTAAGTATATGGTTAAATAGTATTACCAACCATACAGGTCCTCTATCCATTTTACCTTTTCCATCCATGTCATCATCTAAACATCTTTCTCTAACATAATATTGGAAAGTAAATAGACTTGTAGAACAAGTTTGTATAGTCTGAAATACGAAAGCTTGTCAAGCAAGTTCGTGTGTTAAATGTCAACCAACACGCACAAGATAATACAATATCTCATGAAGTCATGATACATGAAAAGTAGGGTGGTTGTGTTTGTTCTTTTCTACACTTTCACTATCATCGAGATTGAATATACAAGTTGTCACCCACTTAAGTAGTACTTAAATGAATAAACAAGTTGTTAAATATATATAAAATGATAACATAAAGTGAAATAAAAATGTTAATGGGTCTCAATACTTGGATCCAACTCCAAACCCTTCCTATTTCTCACTTTTTCCTTTTTGATGAATAAACTGTTCATTTTCTCCTAGTTCGTTAATTAATTACCATTAAGCAATCTTATAATAACCATCTTTTCACTAATTCTCTAGAAAATCCACAACTAAATGGATTCTCTAATCCGCAGTCAAACCCAAGTAACTCAATCACCTCATTTGCTTTTACTCCCATCAAAGACCTGTTTGACTCTTGACATTTTACAAACCTTTCTTGGTCTTAGTTAATTATCTCGAAAGTACCATTAGACTTTGAATTCTAAATTTATTCCATCATATAAAATTGAAATCAAATCAAACAAGCCCTTTTCGGGGAGGAGTTCTGTATTAGAACTAGATCCAGCCAAAAGTGTCAAAGTCTAAATCAGCTTCTAGCATCCAATTTAACTAATATTCAAAATATAAACAGATGATATTTGACTCTGCTAATAGCAAACATATTTAACAATTCGTCTATAAAGATTTTGATAAATAGTAAAGTATGAACCTTACCAGAGAATTCTACTTTCAGCCAAGCAGTTTGTAGAATCAGCTGCTGCAATCTAGAGGCAAAAAACAAAAATTAGGGCAAGCAAGAATCACATTGGGTTCAAATGAGCTGTGATTTTATTGAGTTCGTAAGTCTTAACCAAAAGACGGGTTTACATTTGGTTATAGAACAAATTGCATTAACAATCTAGATTCAAACAGAAAATATATTCAGGTAATTTCTGAACATAAGTTCGAGAGCACCACAGAGATAACCTGCTTCCATCATCAGATACCACATTTCATACATCTAGTAATTATTTGTAATTGCCAACTATCGAAACTACAAGGAACTGTCAAATACTCACCGAAATTTTACCAGAACTCAGAGTAATACAAGGACTGATGGTATAGACGCTGAATAAGTCACTTGACTTTATAGATGGTAATCATAAGCTCTGCTAGAGTGAATTGAAAATAACAATTCATACAACATAAGATTTTGCTTGCTTTTTGCAGCAAGATTTTTACAACCTTCTCATTCAACAACAAAAGCACTGCAATGTATTAAGAATTCACGAAATACCCATCAGAACCATGTCAACATACAAGAGACAGAAACCAACATTTTCCAAAGGCTGTAGAAGACATGACGGACGTAATGTAGTCACATTACCAACTAGCTTGGCCACAAATAGTTTCCCTATGCATGTATCCAACTCGCTATGTTCATATAGAATCATCAGATTCATCAGAATCAGTTCCCTCAGGCTCCCCACCAGCCGTACCAGCTTCAGGCACATTAGGCCTTGCTGAAGGTGTAGCTACCACTTTTTTACCTGCATTACGGGCATTCTCATAACCATCTTCCTCTGGCTCAGCCATTTCCATGCGTAAATGACCAGTCAAGGAGTATTTGCAATGAAGCCAAATAAAAAAACCCAACCAAAAACAACATAAAACTCGGTTATTTGAGAGGGCTTAATGAAGTTCTTCATTACTGATAAGCATAGAAGCTAATATAATAGCAACAAAAATGTGATTCTGTAATTGACTAGAGAATCAAAGTAGTCCTAGAACATGAATACTACGTTTGGTTTGTGGATTTGGCTATGAAAGGAAAATGAAAGAGGAAAGGACAAAAAGTTAAGCAAAATGTACAACCATTTAACGTGAAGAAAATATTTTTCAGTACCTTCTCATCACCAAAATTCACGAACCAAATATACCCTAACTTTTTCTTTCAAAAGTAATTAGGCGCATAGACTTTACAGCAAAACATGCAACAAATATTTTGAGATATCAATTCGTTCTTTCTTATACCGAGTGAAGTAGTGCTTGTAAAGATCCATAGCATAAGAAAGATACTTAATCAGATGAAAGGATATTAATATTTTCCGCTGTTCCACCAGCCATGATGTTCTGCAAATCTTTCTCTACACGACGCACAACCTCAGGCTGCCAAAACAAAACAAATGCAGTGCGTGTGGTCATCCATAAGGTCTAATTTATAAATAGTTCAAATGCAATCAAGCATTGGCATGGGTGAACAAAATTCAATCATGACCAAGTAAGAAATCTTATTTGCATCCTGAGGGGGCCAACAAGGAAATAAAGGTAAAAATTAAACCAATTTGCTTACATTTAAATCTGGCTCTCGGCGAAATCTTCGCCTTCGAGCATCCCTCATAGCTGGCGTAAGGCCATGCCTATACTCCACTGCTTCTGGGACACCATCACCCTCCTCTCTCACCATTATCATCTGCCATAACTCTGAATAGTTAACACGACTTTACTATAGCTGATATGTTATTTACAACAGTTCAGATAATCAAATCGTACTTGACCAATGTCAGTAGTTTTTATCAACACATTATCATCATAGGTCTTGTATGACTCTACAACTGTGGGAAGGTCCACGAGGGATGCAGAGAAGCGGTCATTGCCCATAGCAAATGTTCCAGTCCTTCCGTCCTCTGAAATAAAGAACATATGCAAAGCCTCAAACACATGAACAACAAATCAAAGACCAAGGCCACAATTCATAACATGAATGCTCCTACTCTTTCTTAGCAACACTATTCTAACTAATATAAGTTAAACCCTAAATGGTTGAAAATTTCTACAGATTTACCTGAAAAGGACAAGTCCAAGGACTTATCTTCAGATGAAGAGGCTGAATCGTTTAACAGACGCTCTATTCTTTCGGCAACAGCTGGTGGCACTCTCAGAATGAATTGCTCTTCCATATCCTTTCTTTTGCACTCTCAATAACTTAATTCAGTTTGTCAATAATAAATTAACAATTATCCTTACTAATGGACATCAAACACCTATGAAATCAAAATTATGACAAACAGTACAAATAAACAATCAAATGCGAACTATATAGCAACCAAACAAGCAAAATGCGTACCTACAATTTTTAATTACATAGGCTCCTAAATACTTTATTGCATACAAAAAGCAACAACAATGATAACGAATCAACCAGTACTCACTTGATCGAGATTACAAGAACAATAATCATTCTGAAGTTGACAGAAGCTACAGGAAACACATATCGAACAAAACAAAATGCATACCACCCATTTTCTATTTTATAAGCTCCTAAACACTTATTTACACACAAATAACAACCACAATATTAAAATGAATACACCAGTTCTCTTTCTATCGAGATTACAACAGCAATTCTTATCCTGAAGCTTAAATGAAGCTAAAAGAAACACATATCAAACAAAGCAAAATGCATACATACAATTTACCTTTATATAAGCTCCTAAACACTTATTTACACACAAAAAACAGAAACAATAATAATGAATAAACCAGTTCTCACTCGATCGAGATCACAAAAACAATGACTATTCGGAAGTAGAAATGAAGCTAAATGAAACACATAATTTAACATAATAATCAAGAAATAAACCAAAAAAAAAATCTCGATCGTACAAATTTGTGTTTGAATCGATATGAAATGTAAGGCTGATAATTTGAAGAACACGTACCTGAGAACGATGGAGGATGGGGGATTATTAATGCTCCTCTGCACAATCACGGCGGATATAAGATGGAGAGTTAAGGAACTGTTTGGTTGTTCAGAAATCCTTTTACATTTTCAGTTTCCAAGCGTGCCTCTCATTTATATTATTTTTTGAAAACTTCTATACTAAAACTACCCCCAACCTTTGTCATATTTTCAGAATGGACCCCCTATGTTCAGTTATTGCAACTAATTAGTGAAAGTACCTTATTCCACATATCTTCACAAAATATTTCACATTATGAAAACTATAAATAGAATCCAAAGTGTCAAAAAAAAATTCAAATATTATATATATATATATATATATGTATCAGTATGGTTTCGCCTAAGTGGTCATGTTGAAACTATATTTTCCTAACTTAACTTATATGTACATATTATATATAAAAAGAGACTCGTGTGTTCTTACATACATGTTAAATTGTATATATATGCACATTTATTATACACTGTTATTAGTAGCAAAAAATAAACTTAACATTATGAACAACACAATAAGGGTTACTTACCAAGTTCATAAGGAATATATATTGAACATAACTTAAAGGCGGTAGCATGCTAGAACATATAACTCAGTAACTCACATATTCATATCACTTGAACGCATCTTAGTTACGCACCGTATTGCCTGTTTAATCAACTTTTCTATAAAAGTTATTTGATCATCTTTTAATGCGATTCTAAATCTCAATTACTACATAAATTTATCGGGCTCATCATCATAGCAATCCTCAACCATTATTTCATAATATTACCATCATTTTTTGTAGCAAAATAGTGTTTATGGGAAAAAATATATCTAAAGTTTAATTTCTTATATTATTAAGTATAAAAAAGGGATGAATGTGCCTTTCACTCTCTCAAATTTATTATATCTCATATAAAATTATAATATATATTACGCTTATGTTAAATTAATTAAATAATTTAATTATAATTTTGATTATTGATTTTATTACGCACAACCATCGAGTTTGCTTACGCTACTACGGGATATAATGCTACGAGCGATAGAGGTAAGTTGAGGTGCAATTTGCTTGTAGTATCCATTTGGGGGTAATATGCTGAAATAGTAAAACGTTTGGGGTGAAATGCTATTTTCCTTAATTATTATTTGGATTTCATCAAAATTTAAAAAGAAAAAAAGAAAGTGTTGAATTGCCAAACAAACAACCAAACAGCGCTTTAAAGCTCCCCTATTCACTCTTAACAGTCTATTTGCTTTGGTGTTCATTTGAAGCAATACAGAGTCAATTTTCTCTCAGGTACTGCGCTTGCAGTTTTTCTCTCCCTCTCGCAAATTATCGCACGCAGATTTGTATAAAGTATGTATAGATGATTTGTTGTGTTCTTTGATTATTCTCTTGGATCTGTATTTTTAAGTTCTATTGTTCATTTTCTGAATTCGAAAGGTGTGCGCGATCGGATCTGTTCAGAATTCGCTATTACGAGCACTGTTTTTCGTTTGATTTCCAGTTGTATCACGTTTTCTATTTCGATTTCGTTGTTGCATGCTTTAGAAATTTATAAACCTGTAGATCACTGACACCGGTACCCGGAGTTTAGACTAAACCCGTGCGGTTGTGAAGTTATTACCATACATTGCTTCCGATCAGGATCATTTCATTGCACTCACGATTCTATTGTTTATTGTTTTGTTTTGTGGATTTTTCTCCTGAACGCATGTGTTTTTGTGTTAAATTGCTGTAACAATCGAGGTTCCTAACCTGGCATTGCAGGTGCTGTTTGAGATCCTTCATTTCCCGTTTCTTGTTTTGCTTGATCAGTGACTGTTGGTGGATCGAGACTGACAATATGGTATATATATATATATATATTTGAGTTCATATCTGTTTTATTTTTTTCCCCGTATCTGACTATCTTTTTTGTTATTGTTTCAGGTTGTACTCGCGGCTTCCATTATTAGTAAATCTGGCAAAGGTAAGTTCCTAAGTCCTGAATTCCAAAATTTTCCTTCTTATTTTATCAAGTAATCTGAATAAACGAGAACATGGAGTTTGATCAGTGTACTGAGTTTTAGTGGAATAATTAATTTATAATGGTCATCAGTTAATTTATAAGTTAGATTAAAATGGTTGCGACTGAAATAAGAATAAATCCATGAGGTTTGAAATGGAATACCATCTATGATTAGTTGTGTGTAGAAAGACTAAAGGTTGTCCTGTGATTTGACTGTGATACTATGACTTTTTTATAAGTATCTTCGCATAAAACAAAATCATGTTGAGATATGGTGTAACCATATTTAGGTTGTTAGAAAGACAATTTGAGATTTGAAAGAACAAAAAATGTAGGGATGTGGGATTAACGGGACACATTTCAACTGCTAATATGAGGTGACTTGAGAGAGCCAATCTCGTGAGACACCAATAAGCCCCTCTTCAAGTATTGAGTATAAATACTGGGTTTTCCTTCGTATCTATGCATGTCTTTTTTTTAAATTGTGACTAATGTTGCTTTTCTCCTACAAAAAAATTATAGTCAGAAGGTTCATTAGAAAGGCCGGTCATGGTTTGAAATTATTCAAGTTTTTTGTCTTTGAAGAGCCTGTAATGGGATGAACTGCTTTTCTGCAATTTGATCTTAACGCCACATAATCTGAGGGTGGTGAATGGTGGTGAACCTATCCTTTCAATCGCAAGTGCGCAACTTAGTAGCTGTTTCATTACTCAAAAGCGCACCACCATTCTTAACCTGACATCTGAAACCTCCAAAATGTATTTTATGAAACAGCTGAGATTTCAGCAGACATCGTGGTAGGGTTAGATTCTCAGCGAATCATTCTATTATGTACAGAAAAGTTGGGTTTTGGAGGGTGGTAAATCATTCTATAAATAATATAAGTGTAACTAGTTCTCCTTTTGTATAACCCTCCCTGTCTTCTTATTGTATATCTGCTTTAGATTTTAATTTATATTTTAATTTGATATAATTGTTTTTTACTGTTGATCACTGTTTTCGATGTTCATTTGTTGGGTAGCATATTAACATGCCCACCTATATAAATTTCTCTACCACAGCACTAGTTTCAAGGCAGTTTGTTGATATGTCTCGCATACGAATCGAGAGTTACCTTGCAGCTTTCCCCAAACTGATTGGAACAGGGAAACAACACACTTACGTTGAGACTGAAAATGTCCGCTATGTTTATCAGCCTATAGAGTCCATATACTTGCTTCTTGTTACAAATAAACAGAGCAACATTCTTGAAGATTTGGAGACTTTGAGGCTGCTGTCAAAACTTGTATCCTTTTTGTCCAGGGCAACAAATATTTTCATACTTGATTTTTTTATTCTCTGCTTGTTCTACTATTTGCATGCCCCCCTCCCCCCCAAAAAGGTTTGTCCTACTTCATTCTTTTTTTTGAAATATAGAAGTAGAGAACATTTAGTTAGGAAAAATTCTGACATGGTTCTTGTTTCTCCTATAGTCTACAGTATTTGCAAAATTCCTTAACCTTTCTTAGGTGCCTGAGTATTCTTATTCATTGGATGAGGAGGGAATTGGAAGGACAGCTTTTGAGATCCTTTTTGCATTTGATGAAGTCATCTCTCTTGGGCATAAAGAAAATGTCACTGTTGCACAAGTCAAACAGTACTGTGAGATGGAAAGTCATGAAGAGAGACTGCACAAGTTGGTCTTGCAAAGCAAGATCAACGAAACCAAGGATGTTATGAAGCGTAAGGCTAGTGAGATTGACAAAAGCAAGGTAATTGATAGGGTCAACTTAATGCATGCTCTATGCTTTATCCATCCATTTAATGAATATCGAAATGATGGATTGGCTAATTTATTGTGTGAATATTGTCTAGATTGAGAAGAATAGGGGTGATAAAGGAGGGTTTACGTCCCTGCAGTCCATGGGTTCAGGAGGTGGCTTTGGGAGCGACACCGGTATATCCAGTAATACTGGTGGTTTTGGAAGTGGTTCAGGCTTTGGGTTAAGCACTGATGCAGACTCCTTCTCCTCTAAATCCAAAGGTTTGTCTTCTGTAAATTTCATAAAAATGTATAATCCCACTGGCAGTTTACTGAATTGTGCTGCACAAGATCATAAAAAGTAAGAAGTACATAAATTCTTTTAAGAATTGTTGATAATGACATTAGAAGGTTCCTTAAAATTGTTGGGAATATAATAATTTGCAATAATTCACGAGAGTATTAGAATCCATTATTTTGTTTTCTAGATTTTCCCTAGAACACACAAACATTTGTGCCTCGGGTATATGTTTGTATACAAAATTATATATATATATATATATATATATATTTGCATGCTCGTTGAAATACGGATAACTAAAGGATGGAAAATTATTATATTTCCATATTCTTCTCTTCAACCATTCTTTTATGTTTTTTGGTGTGGTAGTTGTTATATTTATGGCAGACATTGACATAAAGATAAGATGTACGTTAAAGGCAATATTATATTTGTCTGTGAAATAAAATCGAATTCAAGTTTACCATGTTGGTGCAGTTGAATATAATTATTCTTCGTCACAAAATCGTGAAGGTTAAGAGAAAGGAAATTACTGAACAATATCCTGTAACATTGAGAACTTGGATAAAGATCACACAATGTAATAGCAAATTGTATGGCTAAATCTTATTATTTTTTGTAGCTGTTTCCGCAGCATTATCAGACTCTTAAGTAGAGATGTAAAACTGATGTAAGATCCCTTAAAACGGTTATTTTGATAATTAACAAGTTGACTGAATCGTGCACCATCAGGAAACAGTTACTTTGGTTGGATAAACTCCTGATGCATTATTATCATGTAAAGAGTTATTATCCTGCAGAAAATCACGAATAGTATTGAAGTCATTTTATTAGTGGCAATTTCATACTATCAAATGCCTCTGCTGGTGGAGTTGGTCCACTGCAGAAGCTTATATAATGACATCTTACAAAGTAAGTGATTTAGTACTTGCTAATTAATGGTGTTGCTTTTTTATTTGTATGATTAGGTCGACCTTCTGCGCCTGCTTCAGCTCCACCAAAGGGTCTTGGTATGAAGCTAGGAAAATCACAAAAGACCAACCAATTTTTGGAATCACTCAAAGCTGAAGGTGAAGTGATTGTTGAAGATGTGAGACCTAGTGTTGCTCAGTCCAAAACAGCCGCTGCTCCACCAACTGATCCTGTCACATTAACTGTTGAAGAGAAGCTTAATGTAACTTTAAAACGGGATGGTGGTATTGGGAACTTTGATGTACAGGGTACTTTGTCTCTCCAAGTACTTAATCAAGATGATGGATTCATCCAAGTTCAGGTTTTCTCTCTTGTCCTCCACCCCCCTTGCTCCGTATGCCCGGATGTGCCACTTAGCTGCTTCTTGATGTGTTCAGATGCATTCTCACGGCTTCTATTTTTCTTTTTTTTAATGTTTTCGAGTACCATTTTCTACCTTTTTTGGATTAAGATTTTATAGAAAGCACTACGACAAACCATTTTCCACCAAAACCCTCTTTCCGCAACTTCACTTTTCCTATGACTTTCAAATTCAATAGATACATCACTTTACACTATATATAATCAATAATTACCTACTCCAACTATTCTTTTCTAACTTTTTTTAATTGCATAATCATTACTATAATAACTAAATAAATTCTTTTATGCATCTCAACTATTTATTTTTTAATCGACATATTTTTCTATTTCCAACCATTTCTAAAACGAGAACAAATTTAACACACATCACCTCATTTTCACAGAATTATCCATTATACACATTCGCCGAGAATTTGTTAAAAAGTTTGCTCGAAATATAAACAAGCAAACCTGCAGCCTTTTGCTCATATTCTAGGATAATTCTGATATCATGCTTTTCTCTGTGGCTCATTTTTAGATTGAAACTGGGGGCAATCCAGGAATTTCATTCAAGACACACCCCAATATCAACAAAGAGTTGTTTAACAATGAAAATATCTTGGGTCTCAAGGATCCAAATCGGCCATTTCCTGCTGGTCAGGCCGGTGATGGTGTTAGTCTGCTGAAGTGGAGAATGCCAAGTGCGGATGAGTCACTTGTGCCATTGTCAAGTGAGTTTTTTTTAATTGCGCCGTCACCTCAACTAATAAAAGACTACAAATTTTGTGGCTTTATTATTAATGTACTTCACATGTTTCCTGTTGCAGTTAACTGTTGGCCCTCTGTTTCTGGGAATGAAACTTATGTGAACATGGAATATGAAGCTCCATCAATGTTTGATCTCCAAAATGTTGTTATTTCTATTCCTCTTCCAGCTCTTAGAGAGGCACCAACTGTAAAACAGATAGATGGGGAATGGAGGTAAGGGTTCACTTTAAGATTTCAAATATTTTACGTAATTTATTAAGTCTTATAGTAGAACTAATCTAGCCATGCATTGTTGAAAGTTTTAGTCTCTTTTTATGTGAGTGGCATGTGTTTTGAATAATTACATCTGGAGTTCCCTTATAATTTCTATGTTGCTACACTACTCATAGTCTATGTCTGTCCTGTGGCCTGTGAAGTTTGGTGTTGTATAATAAATATATAGAGAGAGGCATATAGTTGATACAGAAAGATGACAACGGCTTGTACTAAAGTCTAAACTAAAGAGGACAAGTCTAAGCAAACTTGAATCTCTGAAGAGAGTTTCCTCTATATTCCAAGCTATTGTGAGTGGAGTTTAGCATTAACAGAGAGTTGAGACTTTTATGCTTTATTTTTCATGCTTTCATGTTCTTGATTCAACTTGTGCTATCATAATTTAAGCTTATTTATGTGAACGTTGATTCTCAGGTATGATTCCAGAAAGTCAATTTTGGAGTGGTCGATTGTACTCATTGATGAATCTAATAGCAGGTTGGTTTGCGAAGATATTAATTATGTTTTGTCCTTATTCCAACTTATACTTTACTTAATTGGTCTTGATTAATTATGGGTTAACATTGCAGTGGATCCATGGAATTCGTTATTCCCCCAGTTGATACATCAGAGCTTTTCCCAATTTCCGTGAGGTTTACTGCTACGAGCACTTTCAGTGATCTTAAGGTTCTTTCCTTTCCTTTTCATTACAATATTTTGCTACTATTGTTGCTGTCATTCGAAATAAATATGGGAAGAGTGAATTAACTCTTTGACACCAAGTAATGGCATTTTTAGCAATTTGTATCGCTAGCCTTTGTCTCACTACAATTCTGAATGAGGGAAAATTGCTGCATTAGTTCCATAGGGCAATGACTATTGCGATTTTAGTCACAATCTCTCAAACACGAAAGGGAATCGTTTGTTGATCACATGCATTGCACGTGATCAATACTAAATGACGTGCATCCCACGCACCATTATATGGGATTATTTTACAAGTTTGTGACTAATGATTCTAAAATAGCAACAGACCCATCCTATGGAACCAAAATGGCGAATTCCTCTCCTTTGTGCAAATTAACATTTTTTACATTATGGTGGCGCCTCCATGTATGGGCCCCACGTCTAGTTGTCAGTAGGACCCACTCTTGTTAAGCATGACTGACAAATTGATCTTGCGATAAATATATTAACCGGATTTTAAATGTTTGCAGGCTGTTAGTATTTTGCCACTGAGAGGTGGCAACCCCCCAAAGTTTGCTCAAAGAACACTGCTATCAACCGAAAATTACCAAGTTGTTTGATCGCTCACATTGGCCCTGCTCTAATTTTGGACTTCTATTTTTGTTCGTGGAAAACAAAGAACCAAATCTTCTCTTCACCATATATTTTATTATAATTTTCAAATATTATAGATGGAAATAATGCTAATTTGTGGTTGTGTTATGTTGAAGCTTTACATATTTTGTTGTGGTAGTTAATACTTAAAAATGTCATGTCTGGATTTTGAAGGATTTGACTTGATGAAGCGGTTTGGATCAAATTGTTACGAATGATTTCATTGAGATAATATCTAGTTAATGATTTGAAGCTATTCATATGATTGTTATTATGAATTTTAAGTCTTTACTTATCAAAAGTTTTGGCCCAACCGTAACATAAATGACGTGCACCCTTCAGTGAATATCGATGGTTCGATTGGGTGAATTTTGAAATGGCTACCTCCGTTTGTGTTCTTTTGTAAAATTTATTCGAGACATTTGGTTCAAATTGATCAAATCATCACAATAAAAAAGTAAACTCTAATTAAGGCACGTTCACAATAAAAAAGTAAACTCTAATTAAGGCACGTGCACTAGAAGTATGGTATGTTCGTAGCACGTGAATCTAATTGACTGAAATTGGTCAGATGACAACCACAATGAATAAAATTGTGAGTTGATGGATTCAATCGACATATAAGTTATAAATTGTGAGTTGGTTCACAATAAAAAAGTAAACTCTAATTAAGGCACGTGCACTAGAAGTATGGTATGTTCGTAGCACGTGAATCTAATTGACTGAAATTGGTCAGATGACAACCACAATGAATAAAATTGTGAGTTGATGGATTCAATCGACATATAAGTTATAAATTGTGAGTTGATGGATTCAATCGACATATAAGTTATTTTAAATATAAAGTTGAGATGCTAAAATAATATTACACCCAAAATAAATTTGCAAAATTACTCTATAACCCCCTCATACTTACAAAAATTCCCTTTTATTTATTCTAAATTACCAATATACCCCCTCAAGTAGTCAAGGGTGTGTTTGTTAGGTTTATAGGGCTGAATTGTAAGAAATTTCAATTAGGGTGTAACTATTATATGTTCTTAATATGAAGGGTGTCTTAGTAATTGTAAATAAGTGAGTGGCGGGTTTTGGTAATTACTAATTACTGTAGTATATAATCAGATTTTACCCTAACATTAGTTTACTGATTTACTCTGTACTTCTTCGGCCGCTCTCTGCGTGAAGAACTGAAAATCCCTTTGTTTCCAGGTATAATTCTCCCCGTTTAATAACGTTCTTTTTCGTTGATCATTCTTGGATCTTTATTTATTTGCAATTTTATCAACTCCGTTCAATCCCATTGATCTATTATCCCTAATTTGAGATGTTGGTTTATGATTTTATGTTCTGTAATATGTATTATTAATGTCTCTTGTGTACATCATTACGCAACGAATATTGAGTGCGATGTAGAGACGCTGATTTCTTGATCTTCTCCTATTTTTGATTTTTTATACTTGAAATCTTGATATATGATTTTGTATGGATTGCAGATGAAATGTCGAGTTGAATTGATTTGTTAGCTAATATGATGGCAATTTATCATGTATTAGCTCTAGCCAATCATTCTTTTTCTTTTCAACTAGCTTTATTTTGATTTTTTTCCTATGTAGTAGTAATATCGAAAAGATATTGCTTTACCTTATTAGTAGAAAATGAGAGGAAGGAGAAGAATATCAAGATCTTCAGGTCATATAATTTTTCCAGCCAGATAAATAATTCTTAATATATTTTATCAAAGTGGATAATTGATGCTGAGAAAAATAAAATGATTGCCAATATTATGGTAATATCTTCTGTGTTAGCTCTAGCTGATCATTCTCTTTGTTTATACATTTTATGTTTCCTAAATTGTTTTTTCATAGTTCACATTTTCTTTAGACTGTATGATGGTTTCTTTTCTTTTATTTTTTCGTACTTGTTAGTTGACTCGTTGATAGGAGACTTGGGACTTCTTCCTTCCTTTGTTTATTTTTCAACTATCCGAACTCTGTGCTCATCATATTCCGTCTCTGTTTGTTTCTATTTTCTTCCTTTGCTTTTTATATAGAGTTATTCTCATTTGTTATTTAACTGGAAGTCTTGCATAGGTACAGGATTTATATATTTTGTCAGAAATGAGGGGAAGAAGCTACACCCCTTCACAACCAAGAGTTTATGGCAGGAGAGGAAGGATCTTTGACCCGAGAGGAGGACCCTGTTGTAGAGAGGATGATGTTCCAACTAGTCTTTTAGTTTGTAACCTTCACCTTGATTGTAGGTAAGTTTCGTAACTCCTTTGTTCTCTTTTGTTTATTTGTGTGTCTATGGTGTTATAATTTATCGCTCAACTCCTCCTTCCTAAATAAAATCTTAAAAGGGAAGGAAAGAAAAAATTCAAATTGTACTTTAATGATTTGATTTGATGTAAACAGCCCGGAAGAGTTGCGGACGCTTTTTGGCAAATTTGGCCCTTTAAAGGACATCTACTTGCATTATTATACTGGGTGAGCTTGTGTATAATCCGCTTAATTACACCTCTTTATCATCTCTTGAACCCATCTGAAAATCATTGTACTTTGCTTTCCTTATTTTTCAATTGGTTACCTTGCTGCTTTTGATCTATCTTTTGAACTTTCTAGAGGACTTATTATCATTGAAAGATTAATGCTCTAGGTCTCTATATACTTTTGGAACGATTAGATTTGTATTAGTTCTTGCCAGCATCAGATATTTGAAGACGGGAACAGTCTGCTTCGTGTCTAATGTCTATTGCTTGACTCTTATTTCTTTCCTGTGGAAATGTTATTTTATTGCAGCGATGAACAAGGTTTTGGATTTGTACAATACGTGGACCCTGCTGATGCTAAGGATGCAAAAGATAAACTAGATGGACAGATTTTTCATGAGCGGGAGCTAACAGTTGCTTCTGCTAGGAAGAGGCCAACTGAAATGAGAGCCAGGTAAGTTCTGTTTGTTTGTATGAAGAAGAATATTCTTGAGTTGATTTTATATGATTTTCATTTTGATATGGAAGTATGAACTCTCCCTACAAATTGTACTACATTACTGTTTGTTTTGATCTATTTCAGAGGGCGAAGGCAATATCCCCCACGTTATTCTCATTCTCCGTCCCCATCTCTACACTCTTCATCTCGTAGCCGTGATTACTACTATGCTCCTCCCAGTCCCAGGAGGTATGTTATTGATCTTGGTCTCTTTGTATTTTACTACCCATTTTATTTTTGAGAAACATTATGGATAGTAAGTAACCTATCAGAAATTATATAGAATAATATACATTTTACTATACAGAATAGACAGGCCATACCTCCGTTATCCCCACAACGCCCTAAGGAACCATAGAACACCAGTAAAGGAACATTCTCCAAATGGCTCAAAAAGCTGGAGCCTTCGTTCAGCTTCTCCAGGGCCGAAGCAGAAGCAGGAGCCTGTATCCCCCACAACAGACAAAGGAACTTAGACAGTGAACATTCTATTCTGCTATGCAATAATATCTTTTTACACGGTTCATTCTTTTCGCCCAACTTACTATGTAATTGTCTAGAGGCAAAACTTGGATTTGGAAATGAATTTGAGCTTCTTTGATGTATATAGAATAGTAATCTCCTTATGGACTTGTATGTAGCGCATTCAAATTTGTTTCTCCTATTCTAAATTTTGTTTAAATATTTTTCCTTGGACGAAATTTATTAAAATTCAATTCGGACTACTTGAGGATGGGACAAAACCTTTGACCCATTGGTTTAAACTATAAATTGGGCTGAGTCATGACTCTTTAGAAATTTTTTAAATACCGCTCAAATTGGGCTGTCTCATAACTCTAATTAATTCATTCTAAATCAATTTTGCTAAAATTGACCATAATAAAAAAAAAAAAAAAAAAAATCAAATTGAGCTCGCGTTAACTTTGTCCAAAACGACTTGCAACCTTTTCAATTATTATATATATATATATATATATAAACTAATTACAAATCACATTCCAATTATACTTATAATCCTGCAGCGTGAAAAGCCAAACATAAACCCTTAGAACCCTAGCCACCCACCGTCGCCTCTCAGCCCAACCGCTGCCGTTAAGCCACCATTACCGCTGCGCGAAGCACTATCACCGTCGATTGGAGCCACCACCGCCGCCAGTCTCACCTGTAATTCAGTTATTTCTGTTTTCATCTTTTTCCGTAATTTTTCCTTGCTTTCTTATCCGTTCATTGGGAATATAGGTTAAATGAAACCTTATTCTGCATTACAGCATTCAGATTGGTAACTTGGTTATGTGTTTCTGGATTCTATTATTGGTAATTTATGTTAAGATGCTGTTGATTGATTGTGCCTTTTTGAGCTCCAGCTCGGTATAACCTAACTGAGCTCGAATTTTTGTGAGGCTCTGCTCCAGCTTGACTGCCTTACACCTCTAGTCAAGTGTAATTATTGCGGTTTTCTGTAACTTATGATTCTGTAACTTGTTGCTATCCTTTTTCTGTAAATTTTGTGTTGAGCTTTTACAATATACCACGATTTTGGTAGATTTTGTTAAGAGGCATTTTAGTAATATAAACGTACATTCATTATACGTAGACAGACCATTTTTATATTGGAGTTTGCAGCAGTGTTGGGCCATTAACAATAATTGTATACATGGGTTTATGTAGGAGGACCCCAATCCAACAAGTAAACAGGAACCCTAGGGTTAATCAAATCAATCAAAATGGCCTCAAGAAGTGAACTGGAGGATGTCAACAACAATGTCGACTCAGAGACAGAGGAGAAGCCTCGGACCAGGCACAAGGGGAAGCATGACAAGGACAAGCCCTGGGATGATCCCAGCATTGACCATTGGAAAATTGACAAATTTGATCCGTCATGGAATGAGAGTGGCATGCTCGAAGTCAGCTCCTTCTCCACTCTATTCCCTCAGTATAGAGGTCTGTCTGCTAATTCTCTTGCTTTTGTTCCTTTTTTTTTTAAAACTTCATCGTTATTATTGTCAGCATAGTGCTTGTTATACTGTATATAATGCTATTGCATTTGGTCCTCACTTAATCTTAGTAGTCAGAGTTATATCTCGCGAGTAGATTTCCGTCGTGTGTACTTTGTATGTGGTCAATTCTCAGTGATAATATTATGCGAGGAGAGCTTGAGAAGGGAATTGGTCTGCAACATTTGTAGCTGTATATAAACTTGAGTTTCTTTTCGAGGAAACTAGATGAACCTTATAAACCCTATCCAACATGGAATTAAAAACTCAGTTTGAGGACAATTTTTATACGTCATCCTTCTGTACATATTTAGACTGTTATCTGGAAGAATTAGGTTTTCTCAAAATTAGTACATCATTTTCCTCAAATTATCGTTATCTTTTGTTGTCTTTCTGATTGCTGCTAACCATTGCTTTCGTTATTTTAGAAAAATATTTGCAAGATTGTTGGCCTATTGTCAAAGGTGCATTGAAAGAGCACGGGATTGCATGTGAATTGAATTTGGTAAGTAATGTGTCTGCTGGTTCGGTATTCAGTTCTTTTTCGAATGTGTTGCTTCAGTTGAGGAATTTATTATTCGTCTCATGAAAATTGATGCTCGAGAGTTTGAAAAGCAAGTTCATTAATAACGGAAACAGCTTGAAACAAGGGTTACTGATGTAGAGGGAAAATTTAAAGTTCTCATAAAATGTTTTCTATGTAATCGCCTGCTTGTAATTTACTGGATGTACCGGTATTCAGGTTGAAGGATGCATGACAGTTTCAACTACCAGGAAGACCAGGGATCCTTATATTATCGTGAAGGCTAGAGATCTCATAAAACTTTTGTCAAGAAGTGTTCCTGCTCCTCAGGTCGCAGCCCTTCTAATTCTGTTCTTTTTGTGTGTCATTTAATGGTCTTTTCCTTTCATACATTTACTTAATCTTTTCTTGTTCTTGGTTCGTGATTAGCTTTCTGACTTTGCACTACAAATTTAGTTTCAAATGCTAACACGAGACTTTGATCTCACAGGCAATAAAGATTCTTAATGATGAAATGCAGTGTGATATCATAAAGATTGGGAACCTGGTCCGCAACAAGGTGTGTTTTTCTTGGTTAATCAATTTGTGCGATCATTGGTAACTGTTTCGTGCTACCCTCCAAAGATTGAAAATATGATCAACTCCATAGATGCTATAGCATAGTGCATGTCTCCCTGCTGAAATAGACCCAAAAATATATTGCTTTTCATTTTTTCCCCATGTGGGTGTTGGGGGGAAGGAGGCTGCATTGTCAATAACCCACTCATCAAAAGGTGGAATGGCTAAGAAAACTGAATAAAAAGCAGATAAGACATTTGAATTTTATTGAGCTCAAAATTGTCAAAATTCCTGATTTGATGTGTCTTTTTTTTTCAGGAACGTTTTGTGAAAAGAAGACAGCACTTAGTTGGACCAAATTCTTCTACTCTAAAGGTGCGTAATTAATTGTTTATTTTAGTTGCCCACTTGAATAAATTATGAACAAAAATCTTGAAAGAAGAGGCTATTGCATAGACTTTTTAACATCATTATAAAAAACCAATTTAAAAGAAAAAATAATCATATAGCAGAGCACCTTTTATAAGGTATTAACTAATGAACTGTACCGGTAATGACATTAGCTAATGAAATGCAGGCACTGGAAATTTTAACTGGCTGCTATATCCTGGTTCAGGTCAATATTCGTGATCTCTTCTTATACAGTGCCGTCAAATGATTAATTTATGACTTTTATAGTTCAATCCCAGCTGTTTTTCCCTTGCAACGGTGACAAGTCACTAATTAGGTGTTTTTTTAAAATAAAAAAAAATAGGGAAACACAGTTTCAGCAATGGGTTCATTTAAAGGCCTAAAGCAAGTGAGGAAAGTCGTGGAAGAGTGCATTCTGAATAAAATGCATCCAGTATATAACATCAAGGTGAATGGTCAAATTTTGTGCTAGTGAATATGGTTTTGGATACATTTTTTCTGAACCTGGATATTTGATATTTTCCTTCTCTAAAAGCCCATTTTCTGTGACAATAGATACTAATGATGAAGAGAGAACTTGCTAAAGATCCTACACTTGCAAATGAGAATTGGGATAGATTTCTTCCCAGTTATAAGAAGTATGGCCATCTATTCATTCTTGCATACTACACACCTGTATTGTTACCTCAAAGCAGGTGTTTGACATTCTTTTTTCTTTTTTAATTCCCAGGAAAAATGTCAAACAAAAGAAGGTTAAGACCAAAGAGAAGAAACCTTACACGCCTTTCCCTCCACCTCAGCAGCCTAGTAAAGTAAGTCTCATCTGTGTGCAGTTCGTTGTGTAGTTATGAGCATATCATGACTATAGTTTGTGAATTGTTTTATTGGTTCCGTAAAATACAGTCATAACAGTGGAATCTGTGTGCTTTTCTTGATTTTTGACTTATGGTTGTTATGAATGAGATATCTAAAGCTGGAAAGGCAGTATGATACTCGTTATAAATTTTGGTTATATCATGATCTGTAGCACTTTAGCTTTTCTATTTCTCTTCTATGTATTCGCTTTAGACAGATTTCATTAACTCGTTCCGCCCTTTGAATAATTTCAGATTGATATGGAACTGGAAAGTGGAGAATATTTCTTAAGCGATAAGAAAAAGCAAGCTAAGAAATGGCAAGAGAAGCAAGAGAAACAAGCAGAAAAAGTAGCTGAAAGTAAAAAGAAACGAGAAGAGGCATATGTTCCTCCTGAGGTCCGATATAGGAGTTCCGTTCCTTTTTATTTGTTATAATATTTTTCATTTTCATTCTCATAGTGAATTTTTGTTTTGCAGGAACCTAGAAAAGATCCAAGAGCCGAGACTGCTGAGAAAAGCGACGTGACTGAGATTGCATTGTCTTTGAAGGTAATTGAGAACTCATTATTTAACTTTCCCAATGCGAATGTGGATTATAAATTGAAGGTGAAATTCGATTATGGAAATCAACTTAAGTTCTGATCACTTGGGATTTAAGATGTGCCTACTTGAAGTGATATTGAATTTAATAAGCTCATATGATCAAGTTCAGTGAGCTAATCAGTACGAAATACCTAATACATGAAGGAAGCGACTTGGGTTTTGTATAGAAAAACTCATTCGGGGTTAGCTGGGAAAATAACAAGATAAGTTCATGCCCATTTAACTCTCGCGATGGGATGGACAAATTGCTTTGGACTAATCGCGCCCAAAATTTCAGCTGCTTAACCATTTACCAATTGAAGATTTTTTTTGAATCCATCTGTTAATCATTGATCAAATGAATAGATATTAATATTAAGAGCCAGTTTTGCTGGTGCAGATTAATTGGGAATAGCAAATGTGCTCAAGTTCTTTTTAACTTTTTCTTTTTGCCGCAGAGAAAAGCAAAGGAGTTTGGGCAGCAAAAAACTGCTGGAAACATAGATCCAGAAATGTATATTGCAGCTTCCGACAAGCAATCTGCTAAAAAGAAATCAAAGCATTTGCGGGATTGATGAATGGTTTCGCATGCGTTAAACATTTCACAAGTAGTCCAGGCATTGATGAATGGTTTCGGAATATAATGGAAATGGTATTATTTATAGTTCATGAGGACTTTTGCCCCCACAAAGTGGACAAGTCCAGTTTTGTAGTAAACTATGATAAGAGAATACCTTGAACATATCAAACTTCTACTTTGTTTTGGGTTCTGTTGTCTAAACTCCTATATGTTTCTGTTATTATAAAAGGACTTGTGCAAACATGAATTGACATCAGTTTGAACCATCATCTCCCTCCCGTTTAACTGTCGAATTAGATGAACACTATAAACTTAGTAAGCATCAAGTTACAAACTTTCCTACGAGGATTTTGTAATTCAATTTCCGTTTCTCCAATCCAGCAAGATTTATATAGATTCTTCTATAGTGTGTTTATATACTAACTCAATGGACCAGAGTAGACATGATTTCAATTTGGACCATGTCGTGCAAATTTATCAAATTACTCGATACATATTCACAACAATAAATGTGTGGGATTGTTCTTTCCCATCACTACAACGTGAGTCTAAAAGAATATACCAGCAAACCACCATGCCATCTTACAGAGGAACATAAAATCAAAGAATGAATACACAGTGCGAAACTAGTAATTAGAAGTGGTGTATGTTAATCTCCATAGAAAGAATTGATTTCCCAATTTTTAAGTGATGAGAAAAGCAACATCATATCATCAACTAAGCACACTATAATTGTCATCAGTGTACAACGAAATCTCGGTAGGAAAGTATCTCACAAAACTTAAGTGGCCACGAGTGCTGCTTTTTGCACTTGCCTATACTAAACTTATACAGGAACTCTTTTGCCACGATAACCATCTAAGAACTGCAAAGAAGAACATATCCAATGTAAGATGCCAAATATGATGTCACATGAATGTATAGTGTGTATGCAGCTCAATCACTGTCAAAGAAGGAAAGAAAGAGAAACATCAGAAGATGAGTTTCATTGCTCATAATAATACAGTTTAACTAGGAGCTCTAATGTTTTATGCAATCGATTCGGGTAAGACATTAACATTATCAAGCCAAATATTTTCGGACAACTCAAATCTAAGCATCATAATTTGTTGCTCTTACATTTTGAAAATATAATACAGATGTCAAAACTAAACTTACCGATCTGACAAAAGGTTGCTGGAACACCCAACCAAGAACAGGTATCTTCTGCAGAAAAACAGTCAGTGTTGGCCAGAAGCCGCTGCAAATAGTGAAAAGATAGTGAATACCTCTTCCAAAAGAAGTAGAAAGTAAACAAAAATTGGACAACTGATTATCTGATAGTATGACCAGCATAAAACCTGAAAAGCACAATAAATCCATATGCCTCAAGAATCATTCCTATTATGGGCCATCCAATAACGACCAAGAAGAAGCCAGCACCAAACGAAATTGTCCCCTGCGTTCATATGCCACGCACAAAAGAGAAGATACAATAAGAAACACTTTGGGGGCAGGGGGGAACCATATAACAGGCTGATAGTGTTGACAAACTAAAGAAACCTTAAAATTTGAACGTTTTGTAAAGAATTGCATGGATGACTTGAGCCCAATCGTTAAAGTCACTCCTGCGAAGAAGAGGATCTGCTCGAGTAGAACAGGACAACAATAGGAAGATGAGAGATCAAAAATTTTAAATGTGGATCAGAATTATTAAATTTGAAACACTTGATCAGCTACTATAACATTATACTTACATTTCCCATTGCGAGTAGTCCCTTATCAAAGAAGAAAATGACCCCCAGAAATGAAAAGAAAACTCCAAAACCCGTCAAACCAAGTCCAATTTCTGTATCATTACACCAAAGGAAGGAACAGATTGTGATGACCACTCAGTAATTTCTCTAAGTTACTTTGATTTAAAAGAAATATTCCAATTAACTATACTGCAATTAGGCATACAAAACAAAACGAAAAAAAACCTATTGATGAAACTTAAAGGTACAAAAATGTATAACTCAAAATGTAATTTACATATACACATCTAGATATATGCGTATGTGAAAAACCATAATAACTTGTAGAACTTTATTATTTAAATGGAACATTGAATTTCATCAACACAGCTAAAAGCAAGTACCAGAACACCAGGTAACATTCACAAAGCAATTAAATTGATAAAAAATGACTCAATTGCAAACAGTCTAGATGCATACATATTTGTTCACACTCGCACAGGCGAGGACAAAGATCATGTACAATTAACTGAAGAAAAATAAGCAACGACAATCAAACTAACTTACTTTTCCGATCGTTCATCTCGAAGGACATCATTTTCGCTGATTCAGATTCAACACAAAATGCTACAATTCGTCAGCTAAAACTCGAAGCGAAACCCTACACCTCTGCTTAAGAAAATAAAAAAATAATACAGCATCAAACTGGAGAAAGACACAGAGAATCGGATGCAACAGATGAACCACTTCTTTTCTCTAAGAGTTATAGAATGAAAAAATAATCACAAAACATAGGTTTCAGCTGAGGGGGAAAAAATCAAGCGCAGCAAGAGAACATCATTTTTTCCGATTGAGATCAATACAAAATGCTAGATTTTTCAGCTAAAACTCGAATCGAAACCCTAACACTCCACATATGAAAACCAACAATTAAAACACAATTGAGCTCGTGAAAAACACACAGAATCAACGGCAATGGATAAATCACTTCATTTCTCGAAGAAATTAAGACAAAAATCATTAAAAACATAGGTTTCAGCTGAGATAAAACAAAATCAAGATCCATCAAAATACCTCGAAACAAATCAACACAAATAAAAAATTCGTGTCCTGCGTGCATACATATAGCTGTAGAAAGAGAGAGAATCAAATCGAACCTGGAATTACACGTAATAAGCAGAGATTAATGGCTGTTATGGATTTTTCAACAGTTTTTGAATCTTCAACTTCCAACTGAAGGAATATATTTATATATATATATACACATATCTTGTTAGCGCAACTGATTATGAAATTATTAATAGGAAATTTTACTCTGCATTTGAGCATACTGAGCACCAGAAAATTGGGCCGCTATAATTGGGCTTTCTTTAATTAGAGGCCCAAACAGATTAATTAGAGGCACAAATATAAGAAAGGGCATCTTCCTTTTAGGCCTGCATTTGAACTATGGGCTTACTATAATATATCATTGGCTCATATGGCCCACCACAACCTTAACTCCACAATTAAAATCGCTGGATACGGGACAACGTTTTCTAGCTAAATATTAATATATTATTTTTCGATATTCCTAAAACTATCAGCTCCATTCTTCTGGTTCATGAAAATTGGCAGAAATATGGAATCAATTTCTTCAAAGTTTTTAATTTCATCAACTCAAACTAAATTTCTTGCAAAATATTCGGCAACCCCACTTCAAAACAAAAATTTAAAGACTAATTCTCACTATTTGCCACTTATTATTCGATCCAAAAAGTCCAGCTACCAAGGTGCTTGAATCCCTTCTCTTGTCTTACAATTTTTCATGTGATTTTACTGATTAATGCTTTTAAATTTCATTTTCGTTATATGAACATGTAGAAAATAGGAAAAGGATTATGGGTTCTGTGAAGGTTGGTTTGTAACTTACGCTCGCTGTAATAATTTTATTTTATTCATTCTTATGTAGAGATTTCAGGAATTTTATCATTATTTATGTTGGTATTTGAGTAGAGTATTTAATTTTGAGAAGATTTGGCTGTGTGAATTGGAATCATTATGTATAAGTTATGGAACACGAGTTTTTGTTGCTTAAATTTATGGTCTTGTTTCGAATCAATCAGAATTGAAGTCAGAGTATCATTTGGTCTGGGCTAAGGTATATCATATCATATCAAATGACCTGCATCATCCCATACATGCTACTCATATACGCTGATTATAGTGTTTTTAAGCTAATTAACCTATGACCATTATGTTGAATAATGCTGATAACGACGCTTAACGAACTGGATTCAAGTAGCTCATAGCATCTTTTTGTAGGATATGTTCTTTTCTCGTTGTGGGCTATTTATTTGAATGATCAAAATCTATGGTATTCACTTCTCTTTTCTGGCATTAAACTCTATGTTGGCTTTTTAGTATTACACTTCCACTTAATCGAACCTCGTGTCTCCATTAGATATTCAGGAATACGCAAAACCCTCACGGCTTCTACCAGCCACAGACCTGAAGATTCACAAAGATGATTCAATTAAAGAGGCAGTTACTTCTTTCATGTCTGGCAAATCTGAGTGCTTGTACAAAGTGAAGCTACAAACAAGCAAGATCTATGGTTCTGGTCTCAGTGATATGAACTCTGGAGTTTTGTTATGTTTGATTGATGAAAATGGATCCTCAATTTTACAAAGATTACCTGCTAATCGGGTCGCAACTGATACTTTGCAATTTCAAAGAGGCTCAGTTGATGAATTTGCTTTTGAGGGACCTAAACTCGGGACAATTGTTGCCGTTTGGATTAGTGTGGAATCAGGTTCATCTATTTTGTTAAAAGATTTAATTCAGTTATTATGATCTCCATGCGAAATGAGGTCTTTGCTGTCTTCCAAATTATCAAGACACGTCAACTTGAAAAACGAGTGAAATTGTATATATTTTTGGCAAATGGTGAAATTTTAAAATGCTTTTACTGACAGATCAAGTTATGCTAATTTCTCAAACCTCGTGGTATTTTTTTCGTAATTAGAGTTTCATGCAGGGCAATGTAATTTATGTTTAATATTCTCTCACATGATATACAGTTTCAGCGAGAAAGGGATGTGGTTGTTGAAATATTTCTATAAAATCCATTTTTCATGTTCATTTAACAGTTTGAAGCATTCTTTAAATCCCGATTTTGCTATGTAATGGCAGGTCAATGGAGAATAGGAGGTTTAAGTTTGAACGTTATTTCTCGTTGTCAACCTTCATCAGCAGAAAACGACAAAGAAAGCAAACACCTCACGGCTTTACAATACGACTTTGAGGTTGATGATATCTTGCTGGGGGAGAAAAGCGAAAGTTCTATGATGGAATTCAGACCTTACTCTGTTACTGCAATTTCTGAGGATGAATTTACCTTATCTGATAAAAACTCCTTAAATTCATCACTCTCACTTGGTAGTGACCTCATATCGAACGAAGAAAGCATGAAGGAATATGCAGATTTGAAATTCTCGTTGATATTTTACGATGCTATCCTAATCCTGGCTGGATCCTCGATTATATCATTTTCAGCTGGGGAAAATGCTACATATGCATTTTTAACAGGTGGAATGTGTGGATTTTGCTATCTATTACTGTTGCAAAGGTCAGTTGATGGACTACCTGCACAAGAACTCATCCCGAGTGAGAGACAAGGAGGTTTTGGTCAAATTTTTGGAAGATTAAAAGGCCCCATTTTAGCTCTAGTTTTGGCATTTGCATTTGCAATAGCAACTGTGAAATATGCTTCAGGAGAGGATGCTGTTAAGTTAACACCAAAAGATGTTGTGTTTGGGATGATGGGGTTTCTTATGTGCAAAGTGTCTGTCGTATTGGCTGCGTTTAAGCCAATGCCGGTTGGTTTTAGAGACAACAAACAGAGTCTATAAATTGTGTGTGTCTATATATTGTACATACTTATATACAACAATAGCAATAGAAAGGTGGTAAATAGTACTTATGGAGCATGGTTTGTTCAAAAGATAATTTCAGGTCTCTTTCATATCATCATTGAGGTTTATAAGATAATGATCCATGAGATCTAGACTTGTGATTCCCCTAAGAATCACTTGATATTATGAGTTAAGCACGAATCCAAGAAATCGTCTCCCTTGAGTAATCAGAAAGTACAATATTTCAAATAAAAACATAAAACTTAAATTCATATCCTTTCTGATTTGCCTTTTTTTTTTTCTTTTTCCCAGTGACAAATTTGATCATCAAAATATGCTCTCATCTCCCACACAATCAAAAACCTAATATGAATCAATATTCTTCCCTTCAAGAGTAGAATCTTGTAATGTTCAAGTTGAGACAAGTTTCTTCAACCAACGATCGAGAAAAGAGTTCAAACGATACCTTTACCCACTTAACAATTGCTGTAAGACCAAAAATGTGCTCTCAAAACGCTCAAGCAATCACCGAACACAATGTCAGACATGGTTCTCCTGCACGTGCCTTTTGTGATCTGTTTCTGAATATCCTGACCCGTTTTTATCCTTCTCGTATTCATGGTGATTTTGTTTAGGGGATAACCCACGATCCAATGGGCTACCAGCTTTCCTCTTATGACTGCTCGACTTTGGCGATCGATATGGCTTCTCAGCATTATCTAACTGTCCCACATCCCCTTCTATCGTCTGTAAATTAGTCGGATTCTCATTTTCTTCTCTTTCAAACTTGGGTTTTTCGGGCAGTTCAACATCCTCCAATTCCCTCTCGAGCTCATCCTCAGGGTCGATTTTCCTAGTTATTTCTCCACGGGCTTTCCTCTTTTCAAACGCTGCTTTAATTTTTTCTTTGTCGAGCTTTATTGTGGCATCATGAGGTGACTGGCCAGCTTTACCATCCTTATTGGACAAATTTCTACCATGATATTTGTCCTTTTGTTCAACATTATCATCTGATCTATGTTCTTCATTAATCTTCTCATCCCCCTTTTGATCTGTACTAATTGTTTCATGATCAGTATTTCGTGTTTCAGCGACTTTAGTGGCCCCACTGGGATTGTCAGCATCTGGTTTGGGAACTGGTCTTGATGGTGCTGGCTTCAAAGAAGTTGGTGCCTTAGAAGTAATAGCCGCATTAACAGGAGGACCTTTTGAAGGAGGTCGCTGACTGCCTCCACCGCTCCCTTCTGCTTCATTAGCCTGAGATGGTGGCTTGCTTTGTTCGTATAATTCTAGCATCTGGTTGCTAACCTCTATACAGAACGAGAAATACCTGTTAATACCTTACATAATGAGCGTGTATATAAGTCATATCCATTGCAATCAAACTGCATTTTTCTTACAAACCCAAATTTTATCCTTTTCATCTATTTAAGTAAGAAATTCATATCCGGTTATAAGCACAAGTTTTTCAACCACTTATGCTTCTGAGACCTAGAGGGTGTTAGGCTAAACTCATAAGTTATATAAAACATTCTATAAGATGTTCGAGAGTTATAAGATATCCATGTGAGGTAAAACATTCTATAAGATGAACTTTGGTTGTCCCCCATTAAAAGAATATTATTTGAATCACTTGGCATTTTCTAGTGAGGTAAGACCTAGTCGATGATACCCTTCGTCCAGCTATTCACAGCATGAGTATAATATAGTTAAGCTACAAACGAAAGGCTAATAATCAACCTTCCAACTGGCGCGGGTTGACATCGAAATACTGCCACCAAATATTTTCACCCTCTGATGGTAGCTTTACTTTCAAGAACTTGGCAGCAAGGAAAGTAGCACCAGCTGCAATATGGTGGGCCTTAAACTGCAAGCATATTGACGTACGAAGCCTACATGCCACTTTCTCAAGTCAAAAAGAGAAATGAAAAGAATGGCTTAGATGAAAAGTACATAAGAACTGTGATAAACAACAAATCATACCCATCATTCACAAAATTCCATGCAACTTGAGCTAGAGTTTGTTGAGCAACTTTTAATTTCTTAATTGCCTCGACAAGTGGTTTATACGGATGGTTTACGTTGAAATCAAAACCAAGGGTTGTAAGTACAACCCTCTCTGCCAGCAAAATAATTTCCTTTTGTTGTTCATATACCTCCTGTGAAGAAACAACATACAAAACTGTCACATAATGATACTGATAGAAACGAAATTGATAGAAACGAAATAAAACGATATTTTATTAAAAACGATAAATATCAAGAACCCAGTTCTTGATCCCAAAGCCAATGGAGGCTACCAATTCTTGATCAACTATTTGATAAGAATAATGAACCCTAACCACCCTATTTATAATAGGGCAAACCCTAATTACCAAAAGAGTCCTACTCAAATAAGGAAACCCTAATCTCCTAAGAGTCTGGCCCGTAAAGCGGGAAACATAAAACATAACTCAAATGAATAAAACCCAAAGCAAATAAAATAAGACTGAAAGTAATTAAACTCGATCCGGCCCATACGGCCCAACCGATATACGAGCAGGGGCTTTGCCAGAATTTGCTCCACATCAACTCCATCCCTCTTAAAAGACACCTTGTCCTCAAGGTGGAAATCTGGAAATTGTCCCTTCACGTCGTCGACATCCATCCAAGGGTGCTTCTTCCAATTGCGTCCCGTCGTCCAGCTCGTCCCCACCTTCCGTGAGCTCGAGTTCGGTCAGTTCGACCGGTTCAGCCTCATCACCCTCGCTTACTAGTAACACTCGTAACTGTTTGTGTGGGCACACATGTAGAGGCGTATATGGCTGTTTGCAACGGAAACACAACCCTTTTACTCGTAAATCGGCGAATTCTTGGGGGGATAAACGACTAAACTGTGTACGGCCGGTGGAATGTTCTGATGCCCCCGCCCGAGACCCCTGGTCCCGTCCCTGTCCACTTCTACTGACCGACGGTCGTAGGTTGCTACCGCTCGAGACCTACGGCATGCTGCGGGACAGATTTGATCCGCGGTTGGTATCGGTGAAATTCTAAAAAGGGGCGGCCGGGTAACGATCGCCTCGCCCCGCCGTGGATTTCCGCAAGTCTACCTCAATGTCGCGGGCTATATCCATCGCGGAATCCAAAGTTCGAGGGCGGAAAGGTCTAACTTTATCACGTATTTCCTCTTTCAACCCATGCATAAAGTACCCTAAGTAATGCCCTTCTGCTAATCCCGGTACCTGATTGGCCCTTTGTACAAACTGATTTACGTACTCGTCAACACTTTCCATTTGTCGCACTGCCGATAAACGCTCATACGGACAACCTGTATAACGCTCATCGAAACGGGTCGTCAGAGCCTGCGCAAACTCGGCCCAATTGATATCAGGGGTGCGTTGTAGTAACCACTGATACCAATTGAGAGCATTGTTTTCCATAGCTACCATCGATAGTCGAACCTTCTGTTCTGAGGGGATCGTGTGTATTGCGAATTGTTGTTGCGCCCGTGCGAGCCACCCCAATGGATCACTCCCATCGAACGTGGGTAGCTGAAGAGCGGCTGCGGTCAGCCCCGGTGCGGCGAGCCGTGCGGGTTCGGGTGGAACTTCGTGGGCTGCGTCCACACGACCCTCGGTTGGGGCGTACGACGCCGCCGGTGTCGCATCTGGCGGTGCCGGTGTCGCTGCCCCCAGCTTGAGCGCGGCAAAGGCTGCCATGAGGTCCGCGAACTGGGCCTTGGCGGCTGCCTGGTCTTCCTTAGCGGCGATTTGTGCTGCGAGTTGCGCGGCGCATATCTCCTCTCGCTCGCGCCGCGCGTGCTTTATTTCGTCGGCCAAGAGTGCTAGGGTTTCATCGACCCTGTCTAAACGATCAGCGATCAGAGGTTGATCGAGTGTTGGCCATGGAACTCGAATCCGGCAGTGGTGATAGATTTTGATATGGTGGTGGTGGTGAGTTTTGATCCGGCAGGTCGGACCAAATTGATAGAAACGAAATTGATAGAAACGAAATAAAACGATATTTTATTAAAAACGATAAATATCAAGAACCCAGTTCTTGATCCCAAAGCCAATGGAGGCTACCAATTCTTGATCAACTATTTGATAAGAATAATGAACCCTAGCCACCCTATTTATAATAGGGCAAACCCTAATTACCAAAAGAGTCCTACTCAAATAAGGAAACCCTAATCTCCTAAGAGTCTGGCCCGTAAAGCGGGAAACATAAAACATAACTCAAATGAATAAAACCCAAAGCAAATAAAATAAGACTGAAAGTAATTAAACTCGATCCGGCCCATATGGCCCAACCGATATACGAGCAGGGGCTTTGCCGGAATTTGCTCCACATCAGATACAATACTCGTTATAAATCAAAATATATCATTGCATGTATAGGAAATGCATAAAAACAGACTAAAATTGTGTTACAAGTAATTTCAGCTAGTTTTCTAGGGAGAGAGATGAAAAGAAAAGGAGTTGAATATAACACCTTTTGCTTGATCCTTTGTGCAGTTGCAGTATCCTTTTTGTGAATAATTTCATAAGACACTATTATGACATCCTTCAGAGGACGAGGAGTTTCTTCAACCTTACCAGCAAGAAACATACATACTGTGGCTATTGTCTGCAAAGGTGAAAGAAGAAATGAACAGAAATCTCAATTATGTTCAATTAGGGCTGACTATTAAACAGGAATACTAAAGTACTTTTTTTCATGAATATTATGATTGTGATATTCATCTCGAACACCTCGCTTTTAAATCCAAATACCCATTCAGATTAAAAATTCAATTTTGTACAGGACATAGTTATTCAAGACTTTCTTTCAGATATCCAAAACTTCTTATAAGCCAATCAAGTTTAACTTCAAGAGTCAAGGAAAATTCTTACCCGGACCAAGTTTTACTGCACCCAACTAATCACATGGCAAGTATAATACATTTGCATTGTGACTTGCTTTCATGCAGCTCAACTTGGCCCAACCTAATAACAACCTCTTAAATGTCTAAGCTCACAAATCTAACCACAATGTGGGCAATATTCTGTCTTAAATTCCCAATGACTCGGTATGACATTATTTTTCAACATGCTATGCAGCCCTGTGCAACAACAGCCACAAATTTGAAGAGGTTTTTTACTGCAGATAAATTAATAGTTACTGAAATAAAAATTAACTCACCCTCCTATCATTTTTGGCATGGGACTGACGAAGGAAGAAACGATGGCAAAATACTATTGCCGTTGCAATAGTTACCTGAGGCCTGCATCAATTATCATGATGTGAAGACAAGATTAAAATGCAGTGAGATTACAAAGGAATGTCACAGGAAATATATGATTAGTACATCAATATATTCAGTGATGTTAGGAACCTTTTTTACATAGATTGATACACCACAAAATTATGTGTTGCCTCTATGCTGAACAATGTCTCTGTACTAGAATGTCACTGTTGTTTCACACTTATAATTGCAGAATCAATCTATATATATGCATTTCTTATATGTCAGATAAAAATCAAATAGAAAGCATAAGAGCTGATACAAGAAATTCTATATGTTAAGAAAATAGAAGAGAATTATCTAACTTTAACTGACCAAACAAACTCGCGTTGACACACAAGTATACACGAAATAAACCTTACACTTTCAGCCTCATGCCTAAATCCTGTAAAAAGGTGCAGTATGCCTTGCGCAGGTAAGTTTCTTTCTTCAAATCAATTCCATCTCGTCTCGAAGGCGAATTTTCTTCAATTTCCTTCCTAGAAAAATACCAACGTCCACCACCTTCTTGGGGCTCATCCTGAAGATTTTCTTCATGTGATCCATGATTAGATGGCTCAGCAGATAATAAAGCAGCCATTTGCAACTCCTAACCACCAATAATTTTTGTCAGCAAATGCGAGGTGAGGTCTTCTAGTTAACAAAATTTAGTCAGAAGACCTTCCTTCATCAGCATCTAGTCCTCAAACTAAACAGACAATTAAGAGGAGTCAACAGAGAAACACAAGCATTAAACAAACTCAAACAAAAGAAAATAAAACAAATAATGAAAATAGTAAACAGCAGGAATGAAAGTATGAAATAAAACCGTTTAGAAATAACATTAAAAAACTGTGATTCTGTTATTTAGAATACAAATGTCCACAAAAACAGACTACACCAAAAGTACATCATTTATTCTATAAAGCAAAATAGTGAAAATAAATGCAAATTTAAACTCTCTGACTTATCATAATGCCATTCCTTACTAACAACACTATATTTAAATACCCAAATGTACCCAAGGCATTTGGAATCAATAAAAAATAATACTCCAGATGATCAACCAGAGTTTTTTTAAGCTTAGGTCTCTAAGAAAATATATGTTAACAAATTACACAATGAGAGAGAACTTAGAAAGGTGAAATTGTTGCAAAATCTGCTCGTAATACAAACGAATTCTGAAAAATATAGAACAAATATCGAGGCGAGAGAACTCTATCCTTAACGCTAATTTGCCCCGCCTAGGTGGTACGGGTGTATGCAAACAACGTCCCAAGATACAACGATATATCAGAACGATATCGAAACCACTTTCGATATTCGAACAAACTAAGACTATGTGTTTGCTTATGAACTCGAAGAGAGAAAAGAGAGAGCTGAAGAACACTTGTGTGTTTTTGGTGTGTTCTAAAGCTGCTGGAGAGAGCCCTTTATATAGGCTCGAAAATGGACAAGAAATTAAACACTATTAAAATCGTCATTAGTATGTGAGTAAAACGTTCATCAGTTTTTTGGGGGTTAAAGAAAAACCGCCCCAAAAACGTCTCTAACGTTTAAACATAATAAAGACAGTTTTAAATAATATAAAAAACGTGGCCACCATTTTTTATATTGTGTGTAAAAAGACCTTGACCAATTTTCTGTTGGAGACTAAAAAATTGGGCCCAAAATTGATTAAATATAATCCAATTAAACTTGGCCCAAAAAGATAATACTCTTGAGCCCAAGCCCAAGAACCAAGCCCAAGCCCACGCCCACGACCCGGACCCGGCCCGACCCGACCCGCCCGGTCGGTCGGTCGGCGGCGGCGGCGCGCGCGGGTGTGTGTGTGTGTGTGCGCGCGAGGGGGGTTTAGCCATGGTTAACCATAGCTAGGTCCTCCCCTCTCTAAACATGCACAAACATGTTATGACCAAGGCCACAAACCCAATTCCAAACACAAATATTGATATACTAACTTAAACATTGGTTTTCTTCCAATGTGGGATAGCCCCAATTGAACCAATTTAAGTCCCTTACTTTAACAATTAATTTCTCATTCGTTATAACTCCGAATCGAGAAATTCGAAAGGCTAAAGTCATCTACTCCCGGAGTAGAACAAGAATATCAAAAAATATTTCGCATCCCGGATACGAAGAGTGTTCGAATTTCTGTCACAAAGTGACAGCACACACAATGGCTTTATAAGCCTTACAGGCTACTGTTTCCAACAATCCCCCACACGAATGAAATTAATCACTCGCTCTAAGCACTCGCTCTCGTGAGAGTTCAAACGAAAACTTATCACATCAGAGGAGGTAGCTTTTGGCTTTGAACCTCTCTTAGTGATATATCATCGAATTTACTAGGCTACCCAATGAACGTGGTGTCTTGAATTGGTTAGCCGTTCGTGTAAATCAAGACAATGATATTCACATGATAACTTTTCTCGGCAAACTTTTAGTTCTCACTGTCGGGTCCATTTTGGCCCTGGCACCCTCTCTTGGTTTCATAAGTGTTTATAAATTGAGACGGCCAACATCTCATACACTTACATAGGTGACTTCCTATTTAAGAGTATCCTGCCATACTCCACTTCACTTAGACAGTATAGGAATCATTAAAAGCCCAGCTTAACCTTTGCTACAAATTGCAGGTTGCACTTCGTTATTCTAGGCAATGGGTTTAGAGTTAAACTCTCAAGTGCCTCCCGAATATTCACACCTTAGTTGTCCCATTGAACCATGATCTTGGGATCTCCAATCTACATGGTTGGGTTACCGATGTGTCTATTCTTTAAATTGTAGACTTTAACCCCATTCCTCCAGATAGATAGAGTATTTGATCTCTAGATAATCCTTTCGTCAAAGGATCGGCGATGTTATCCTTTGATTTTATGTAATCAATGGATATAATCCCATTTGAGATCAACTGTTTAATGGAATTATGTCTACGACGAATATGTCTAGACTTACCATTATACATCTTACTCTCTGCCCTACCAATTGCCGACATACAGTCGCAATGAATTAGGATTGGGCCCACTGGTTTTTTCCAGCAAGGAATATCTTCTAAGAAATGTCTTATCCACTCAGCTTCTTCACCAGCTTTATCTAAAGCTATGAACTCAGACTCCATTGTGGATCGTGCTATACACGTTTGCTTAGAAGATTTCCACGACACTGCTCCTCCACCGATAGTAAAAATATACCCACTCGTGGATTTGGAGTCATCTGTGTCTGATATCCAATTTGCGTCACTGTATCCTTCGATAACAGCTGGATATCGTGAGTAGTGTAATCCGTACTCCTTAGTACCTTTCAAGTATCTAAGAACTCTAGTTAGAGCCATCCAATGCTCTACGCTAGGATTACTCGTGAACCTACTCAACTTGCTCATAGAATATGCTATGTCAGGACGGGTACAGTTCATGATATACATTAAACTACCAATGACCCTAGCATACTCCAACTGCGATACGGGTTCACCCAGATTTTTCTTCAAATGAACACTTAAGTCCACATGCGTTTTAACTGGTGTTTTGTCGCGGGAAAGGAATTTTTCCAAGACTGTCTCAACATAATGAGACTGCGACAAGACTAGTCCATCAGATGTCCTAGAGATTTTCACCCCTAATATCACATCTGCCAAACCCATATCTTTCATGTCAAAGTTTCTCTTTAACATTTCTTTAGTACTCATGATAATATCATGATTACTCCCCAAAATCAACATGTCGTCGACATATAGACACAATATGACATATGCGTTATGTACTTGCCTAACATACACGCATTTATCACATTCGTTGATTTTAAAACCATTTGACAACATCGTGTTATCAAATTTTTCATGCCACTGTTTAGGCGCTTGTTTAAGTCCATACAAGGACCTAACCAGTTTACAGACCTTTTTCTCCTGTCCAGGAGCAACATACCCTTCGGGTTGTTCCATATATATTTCTTCGTCTAACTCTCCATTCAGAAACGCAGTCTTAACATCCATTAGATGTATCTCAAGGTTATGCAATGCAGCAATAGCTATGAGTAATCTTATGGAAGTTATTCTCGTTACCGGGGAGTAAGTGTCGAAGAAATCAAGGCCATGTGTTTGTATACCTTTGACAACCAACCGTGCCTTAAACTTATCAATAGTTCCATCAGTCTTATATTTCCTTTTCAGGATCCACTTACAGCCTAAAGGCTTGCTTCCCTTTGGAAGATCAACCAACTCCCAGGTATGGTTGTGTAATATAGACTCGATCTCACTATTGATAGCTTCCTTCCAGTTTTGTGCATCTGGACTCGACAAAGCTTCCTTAATCGTTCTCGGTTCATCTTCTAATGTATAAGATACAAAGTCAGGACCGAACGACTTAGGAATTTTCGTCCTTTTACTACGACGTGGTTCTTCATCCCCGGGATTAGAACCACTCGTAGATGCTTCAGACGTTCTTTTAAGAGGTCTTTCTTCAATCTTTTCCTTACAAGGAAAGATGTCCTCAAAGAACGAAGCAGTTCTAGATTCCATGATCGTACCTTCATGAATCTCCGAAATTTCTGATTTATGTACCAGAAATCTATAGGCACTACTGTTAAGAGCATAACCAATAAATATGCAGTCAACAGTTTTAGGACCTATCTTCACTTGTTTGGGTTTTGGTATTTCTACCTTAGCCAAACACCCCCACACTTTGAGGTACCCATACGAAGGTTCACGACCCTTCCAAAGTTCGTATGGAGTCTTATTCCTGTTTTTGTGAGGAATCTTGTTAAGGATATAATTGGCCGAGAGGATCGCCTCCCCCCACAAATTCTGAGGTAGCCCAGAATTTATTAACATCGCATTCATCATCTCCTTAAGAGTACGATTTTTGCGCTCTGCTATTCCGTTTGACTGAGGCGAATAAGGGGCCGTTGTTTGATGTATTATGCCAGAATCTGCACAAAATTCATCAAACGGTGCTCCATATTCTCCACCTCGATCACTTCGGATAGCCTTTATCCTTTTTCCAAGTTGATTTTCAACTTCTGTTTTGTAATGTGTAAACGCTTGAAGCGCCTCATCTTTACTTCTTAGTAAATACACATAACAATACCTCGTGCTATCATCAATAAATGTGATGAAATACTTTTTCCCACCTCTAGTTTGCACAAACTTCAAATCACAGATGTCACTGTGAATAAGTTCTAGAGGTGTAGTGTTCCTTTCAACAGACGGGAACGGCTATTTGACTAGTTTTGCCTCAACACAAATTTCGCACTTGTGTTTATTTTCAACTTTAAACGTTGGTAGTAAATTCAAGTTAACCAATCTTCGAATAGTATCATAATTTACATGTCCTAGTCTAACATGCCATAAATTAGGATACTCAAGCAAGTAAACAGAATAATCAACATTCTTATTACTTTCGTTTTCGGTTACAACAGAGCGAATTACAGTCATTACATTCATTTTGAAAAGACCCTTATCAAGGTATCCTTTTCCTACATAAATTCCTCTCTTAGTAAGCGAAAACCTATCAGCTTCGAAGACTAACTTGAACCCATTCTTGACCAAAGCAGATCCGGACACCAGATTCTTGCGTATCTCCGGAACATGCAGAACTTCGGTCAACGTTAGCTCTTTGCCTAAAGTCATCTTCAGCACAACTTTCCCCATACCAACCACTGGAGAAGTGGCAGAGTTTCCCATATACAACTTTCGTCCATCAGAAGGGGTATAGGACGAAAATGCATCTCTGTCAGAGCAAATGTGGCGTGTAGCACCAGTATCTACAAACCACTCCCTTGGGTTATCCACCATATTGGCTTCAAACACCACAGCCGTGAGATCAATCTCACTCAGATCGATGGGCACCTGATTGTTTGACAGGTCATCGATCATGTCGTTGATGCCCTGGTGATCATCAACAGCGAGGTGCGCCTGATTTTGCACCTGGTTCTGGTTCCTGGCTCTTTGTTGGTTCGAGCCAGAACCTTTCCTTCGAGACTGTTTATTCTTTTTCTTGGGCTCTGTACAGTCTCTAGCCCAGTGACCGTGACGGCCACACTTGTGACAGGTATCTCCCTGTCTCCCTTTTCTCTTTTTCTGGGAATTTTCTTGGATTTTCCCTTGGAATTTCCGCTTCCGGTTTGAACTTTCCGGATCCTCGACAATGTTAGCCATTGCCCGAACAGGAGCTTTCTTGATAGAAGCTCGATTGTCTTCCTCAATTCGGAGTCTAACAACCAAGTCTTCAAGACTCATCTCCTTTCGCTTGTGTTTCAAGTAATTCTTGAAATCACTCCAAGAAAGCGGGAGCTTCTCAATTAACGCCCCCACTTGGAACGATTCACTCAAAGCCATGTCCTCAGCGTGAACTTCATGGATAATTATTTGAAATTCTTGGACTTGGCTAGCCACGGACTTAGTGTCCACCATTTTGAAGTCTAAGAACTTCGCGACCACGAACTTCTTCAGTCCGGCGTCCTCAGTTCTATACTTCCTATCCAGTGCCTCCCAGAGGTCTTTTGCGGTTTTCATAGACAGATAAACGCTGTAAAGCGAATCGTCTAAACCACTGAGTATGTAATTCCTGCAAAGGTAATCACAGTGACTCCAAGCATCGTATGCCGTCCTCAGTTGGACATCATCAGAATTTTCTGGCACAGACGGAGCGTCTTCCGTCAAGAACCTCGCTAGGTTCAACGTTGTCAGGTAAAACAGCATCTTTTGCTGCCACCTCTTGAAATCAGCCCCGCTGAACTTCGTCGGCTTTTCAGCCTGAGCCGGTATAACCGGAACAGCCGCAGGTTGTACCGTAGGTACACTAGCAGCAACAGGCTGCACCGGTGGTACAGCCGCAGCGCTTGTAAAGCCACTGCCAAAACCAGACCCACTACCATTAGCGAAACCGAACCCGGCACCAGAACCGAATCCAAGGCCAAGGCCAAGACCGGCTCTTGGTCCAAGTCCGAAATCAATACCGGCAGCAGCGTCATCAGAAACCGGAACGGTAACATTGGTTGGAACGAAGGCCATTTCAGAATTTGTAACGAAACAGAAATCAACAACAATAAAATTAGCGTTAAGCTTGTTGCAAAATCTGCTCGTAATACAAACGAATTCTGAAAAATATAGAACAAATATCGAGGCGAGAGAACTCTATCCTTAACGCTAATTTGCCCCGCCTAGGTGGTACGGGTGTATGCAAACAACGTCCCAAGATACAACGATATATCAGAACGATATCGAAACCACTTTCGATATTCGAACAAACTAAGACTATGTGTTTGCTTATGAACTCGAAGAGAGAAAAGAGAGAGCTGAAGAACACTTGTGTGTTTTTGGTGTGTTCTAAAGCTGCTGGAGAGAGCCCTTTATATAGGCTCGAAAATGGACAAGAAATTAAACACTATTAAAATCGTCATTAGTATGTGAGTAAAACGTTCATCAGTTTTTTGGGGGTTAAAGAAAAACCGCCCCAAAAACGTCTCTAACGTTTAAACATAATAAAGACAGTTTTAAATAATATAAAAAACGTGGCCACCATTTTTTATATTGTGTGTAAAAAGACCTTGACCAATTTTCTGTTGGAGACTAAAAAATTGGGCCCAAAATTGATTAAATATAATCCAATTAAACTTGGCCCAAAAAGATAATACTCTTGAGCCCAAGAACCAAGAACCAAGAACCAAGCCCAAGCCCACGACCCGGACCCGGTCGGTCGGCGGCGGCGGCGCGCGAGGGGGGTTTAGCCATGGTTAACCATAGCTAGGTCCTCCCCCCTCTAAACATGCACAAACATGTTATGACCAAGGCCACAAACCCAATTCCAAACACAAATATTGATATACTAACTTAAACATTGGTTTTCTTCCAATGTGGGATAGCCCCAATTGAACCAATTTAAGTCCCTTACTTTAACAATTAATTTCTCATTCGTTATAACTCCGAATCGAGAAATTCGAAAGGCTAAAGTCATCTACTCCCGGAGTAGAACAAGAATATCAAAAAATATTTCGCATCCCGGATACGAAGAGTGTTCGAATTTCTGTCACAAAGTGACAGCACACACAATGGCTTTATAATCCTTACAGGCTACTGTTTCCAACAGAAATAATGTTAGATGTCGATTGCTACAATTAGGTGACAATTGTAATAAGCATATCAGAGGTTTTTGTTCTCTTCATTGCCTTTAATTTCATTTTAATTGGCTAAATTCTAATCTAAGCTACTTGAAATTCCCTGCCATATAACAATCAAATCAAACCCCCGCCATAAACTTCATTGCCAAAACTACACCGTCAAGGATCAAGATAGATGAAAAAAACCATCCCCAAAAATGCTAAACTAATAAATAATAAGCAAAAATTCACAGAGGCATTCTGTCGAACATTTGGTACCCACGCTACTCGTACTCCCTCCGCATAAAAACGTTTAGTCACACTACATTCAATTCCAATAACAAGAAAAGACAACATAAACTTATACCCACATCAAATAAGATTAAGATTAAGAATTAACCAATGTATCTCAAAATCATTTACACTAATATATCTAACATAAAAATATAAACACTTCAGCACTCCTGGTTACTAATATAGCTCTAAAAAGCAATAAAAAACTTACGCCGAATGTAATTCACCATGAACACCTAAAACACACCATTCCCACTTGATTTCGAGCAAAATTCCTGCAGTCCCGTTAATTCATTCGACCAAAATGTGAACCGAAAAAGGTGTACACTGTGCAATTATGAGCTATGGGGTGCAGTGGGTAATGAATATAACATCTTTTTTCAGTAAATCTACTAAGTATAAAACGAATCTTGGGTCAGAGCGCGCAATCAGTTCTTGGAGAGTAGAGAAAATAACAAAGAAGAAGACGACATAGTGAGTGTCAAAAACGGGGTATTGGGGGTGATTTTGGTAGATCGTGTTCTTATTTCGAGTCAAGGGTAATATTGTCATTTGCTTCTATCACGTGATAAGTTCACGTGTTCAATGTAGTATTTATTTATATTTATATTTGTAAGACTAATGGGCTTACTCAAATCTCACAAATGGCAAAGGAACATATAAAGTTGGTGGCCCATTTTCTTATTAAGTTTCTACTATTTTATTGGGCCTGATCTCGGCCCAATTGGATTGAAACCAAATCTAAAATACAAGATAAAACAACAAACGAAAAGTAATTATAAATAATTATATTATATAACATAAACAAGTGACAACAACATGAAGTATTTAATAATTGCATAACTCTTATGAATCTAACCATGGTAAAATCTCACTAAATCTTAATTAATTTTTGAGTTCATAAAAGGTATCAAAGGCGGCCAAGATCCTCATTTGCATAACATAAGAAGACGGATTTTGGAAACAAGATTTTTTGTCAAAGGTTGGAAATGAAAGACAAATTAGCATCTTTGTGATATCTACTAGAATCATATAATATGACACAATTTAGGTGGAAAAAAAAAAACAATAAATACTAGTGAATTCAGGGAAATTTAAGTTTTTTGTATTTTTTAATTAAATATAATCGATTACTTGATAAATAGTGTACGTTTCAAGTTAGCAAACAAAAAGACAGATTGTACACAAAATAAGCCCATGATATTCTTGCTTTCATCAAAAAAACAGTCTTTAGGCCTATTACTTAACTTCACAAAACCAAAACTTAGATATATAACCTAAAGCAATTGCACTAAAATATTTCAATAAATTCCCAAAAATGAATGCAGCAACTTTATCTTTTGCATCTAATCCATGCATGAAAGCAAGAAACTACACAATATCATCACAAAACTATACAAAAATAACAAGTACAAAAGCTGAAGTTGTTATACCTATTCCAAACAGATATTCTCAGCCTGATCTCTCAGTTTTTGGAATCAAAAGCAGTGATCAACTTATTCGTGAAATCGTCCTTAAACAGTCGAATTATGAGACATTCAACGTTCTTAGAAAGCCAAGTTTCGATCCCGTGTTTCTTGAAGAAGCTTATGAAAGATGCAGAGATATTTGTGCTGAATATGCAAAGACATTCTACTTAGGTTCATCTTCTTAGTACATATTCATTTTCTTACAACAATCATATGCAAATTTCTAAGAACGGGATGAGTAAAATTCGTAACCTGATAAAGAAAAACTATGATAATCTATCAGACTTTACGGTATTCAAATGATCATGATGCAGGAACACTATTGATGACTGAGGAACGAAAGAAAGCGATATGGGCTATTTACGGTAAGTTTTATCCATTTTGAGTTTCAAAAATCAAGCTTTGTTACAACCTTAATAATAATCTTTCTTTTTCGTCGGTTTTATACAGTTTGGTGCAGAAGGACTGATGAATTAGTTGATGGCCCAAATGCAACACACATTAGCTCATCTGCTCTTGATCGATGGGAAGAGAGACTAGACGACATCTTTAACAGCCGTCCCTATGACATGCTTGATGCTGCACTCACTGATACTGTTCACAAGTTTCCCTTGGACATAAAGGTGCTAAAAAGATCTAAATAAAAACTATGTAAAATATTCGGGTTTTTATCCATTTATCGATTTTTGTAGCCATTCAAGGACATGATAGAGGGGATGAGAATGGACATGAGAAAGAATCGATACTCGAATTTTGAAGAGCTATATTTATATTGCTATTATGTAGCTGGAACAGTAGGCCTAATGAGTGTACCTGTAATGGGGATTGCACCAGAATCATTACTTTCAGCTCAAACAATCTACAATGCAGCACTCTACTTGGGGATTGGCAATCAACTTACAAACATTCTAAGAGATGTTGGAGAAGAGTAAGTTCTTTTTTTTTGGATTTTACATGCACAATCTTCACTTATTAGGTAATTACTATTCTAAAAGTTGTTCAAATGAAATTGTTAACTCTAATCCACCTTTTGTGTGTGTTGAATGTAATTAGTGCATCAAGAGGTAGAATTTATCTTCCCCAAGATGAACTAGCGAAATTCGGGTTATGCGATAAGGATGTGTTTTCGAGGACAGTTACAAATGGATGGAGAGAGTTCATGAAAGAGCAGATTACAAGAGCAAGGTTCTATTTTGACCAGGCTGAAGAAGGGGCTACCCAACTTCACAAGGCTAGTCGTTGGCCGGTAATTCTTTTTATTGTTTTTGCTCTTCGGGTCAAATAATACATCTTTAACTCTTCACAACACTTATGTTTGTCGTGAATTTGCAGGTGTGGTCTTCTCTGATTCTCTACCGTATGATCTTGGACTCGATTGAAAGCAACGACTACGATAATTTGACCAAGCGAGCGTATGTGGGGCCGACCAAGAAACTGATGGCATTGCCTGTAGCATACACTAGAGCCTTATCAAATCCTAGTGCAGTTTATCCTTAGCTATCCCTTTTAAGATACACCACACTATTATTCTCTTGGATTACAAAGGCAATTGCCAAATACCCTTTGATTTTCTTGTGTGTGGATTTCAAATCCACCAAAAATATAACTCAAAAGGGGAATTAATATATTAAACCCACAATAAGTCAAAATCAAACAAGTTCAAGAAATCTATTATCATGTATTTCAACAACATATTTTAACTCACAATTTCTTCCCTGCACTCACAGATCATTCAGTTGAAAACCCAAACTCACAAAACTTGAACGAGTTTTAAGTTTGTACATCTACATGCACAATATGCATATACATGTTCCAGAGTTATTCTTAGGAGCGTCCAGGACTCCAAGTCCTCATGCAACAAACAATTATTCGTATATTGTCGAGTCCAAATGGGTAACATGCGATTATCACATTACCAAATTCCTGCAAACAAACCTAAAATCACCCATAGGAAATTCAAACTTCTCAATTGAAAATATGACGTCAAAACCTGATAAATATAAGAGCACCCATAGGAGAATGGTCAAAAGATAAGTTCTCTCCTCTACAACCCTTAGTATTTGCTACAATACTGGAGTAAATGTTTTGGAGGAAATAATAGGATATCATCCTCCTACAATAGAGGGGCAAAACCATGGCAAATAAAGAGAGAGAAAATGGAAAAGAAAATGCCAGAAGATATTTAGCATCAGTAATTTATGTGCAACGATAGCATCGCCAGCTCCTCTGCCTCGTTCAGAATCTCCATTGGTTTCATGGTAATAGCAGAAGGAGAATGCACTACCTGCATCGTTAAAAAGCTTTCTACCATCGATCATCATTTATACTTCAAGTATATCTAAGGAGCTATAAACACATAAAGCAGCTAACAAGCATTCGTTTGAAAGAATTCAGCAACTTTTCTCAGCTACATTAGAGAAAGTAGTCGGGTGTTCTTCGAGTTACATCTGGCTCACCACGCCTAGGTGCTGGATCAAACTGCATTACAAATAACTCGAAATTAATATATATATATACACATATATCTATAGAGAGAGAGAGAGAGATAGAGAGAGATTACAAACATTTCAAAATTAACACACAGAGGGGAGAGGAGAGACCTGAATGAAATTATGGCCATTGCAATCATCAACTTCTAAAATGGACGCCATATTCCCACAGCGATAACAATAATTAGGTGCACTAAAGATTGTGACAACCTTTTGCTCCTGCAACATGCAATACCAGTTATCAATGTGCCTATCGAAAAACTCAACATACACAAGGAGTTAGTAGAATTACATGAGCCCAGTTAAATCCCTCCATAACCAACTGGTGTGCTCTAGCAATAAGCTTCAAGTTGTTTGTATGGTTAAACTGCTCCGATATATCCTGTTCAATTACATGACAAAAACATACATCTCAATTTACTTTCAACAAAAGTCAATAAGTGAAAATCTTTGGGACATACTTGGCCAAATGTATATCCCGCGCCCCTGGGAGAGATACCCCAACCACATCGGTCATCAGGGTCGGACCATAAAAGGTCACACATGGGACCCTCGTGAGGAACTTCTTGAACACGGTCAAAGTTACGGACATTATCAAGATTTTCAATGGATGGTGATAGTCCACCATGCAGACAAAAGATTTCTGACTCAACCTAGAGAAAATAAAGAAAATAAAAATTTAAAATTAGTAAAATCTATGAGTGTTGCTAATCAGAAACAAAATAGAAATGGCAATAATAGCCTGAAGCATTTATAATAAAGGAGTGGAAGCTCGGGGTTTATCAATTAAAAAGTGATTGATATATCTTTTCTTAATTGAAAAGTGTATACTAACCAACGCAGTGAGAGGAAGATAGTCAAATAAGTCTGTAAAGGTCTTCCACACATTGGCATTGCCATATCTGCACATTGCAACAAAATTATCACAGCTGGTCATCTTGAAAACACAGGAATTCTAGTGAACTGCTAAGTTGCTTCTTATTTTCAAACACATGACGGCAACCAGAACCAATGAAACTATTTTCACAAGTTTATGTAAAAACCAAATTAAGCCATAAAATTCTTCATTAGCCCCTCATTATCACATGAAAGATAGAGCTCTTTAGTTCAAAACTCAAACAATAGATTGGACAGTAAGAGCATCACAAAGACATTATACCTGCTACAACAAGGTTTTAGAATGAACAGTAAGGTATTGATTGTCAATTGTCAAGGTTTTTGGCACCCAAAATATACATAAAACAATTACTTTATCACAAACTCCAACCTTTGATCCAAAGATTTAATGCACTTAAAAAGTATTAAGCCCAATGAAAGAACTTTTCCCAGTAGTGCACAGGTGATGCAGGATAAAAATCATTAAAAGATTATACAGAGCAAGCGAGAGCTAAAAGGAGAAGAATGGAGTCAATAGACCAAGCTTCAGCTTGATCCTAAATTTTCAGTAATCATAAAGCACTTTTACTTCAAAAGGAATAAAAATAACTCACTTTCTTAGGCATTCATCATAAAATCCATAAACCTGAGTGATCTGCAAGAACAAGAAGGCTGTTTTCAGCACTAAAAATTCAAACCTGATAAGCCAACTCCAAAAGTTTATAATGAAATGATTTAGGAAGTTACACGTTAAAGAAAACGAGATAGTAATTGAAAATACATTACTCTGAGAAGAGAAAATTCAAGCTATCCAGAACATCTGATGATGAGCTATTAGAGCTGTTTATAATCAAATCTCATTTCCCGGGTGCAAGTCAAAAGAGAGCACAAACAAACATATCGGAGGTATCCATTAAGGTATAATAATGCATCAATGTAAGTTTACCTGGCGACTTTCATGGTTTCCTCGTAGAATAGTAATCCTTTGAGGATATCGCACTTTGAGAGCCACCAAGAGCTGAAATAATTGAAATACTTGTCAAAAACAAACACTCAACTAGCAAAGTCATATGTAATATTAATCAACATATATCTGTTTGTACAAGCTTTAAAATGTTTAGTAGTCAGCTGAAGCATCTTATCCTAGCACTACATTAATTGTATAAGCAAGCTTCTTGCGAATGCTTGCACGTGACAATTTCGTTTAACAAGTAACCTGTTGCCATTCTTATAGAAGAATCTCATCCTAGGCGCCAACACAAATCAACAGGCATAAGAAGAAAGTGGGTAGTGATGAGTGATAGTCATGAAAATCAATTGTCTGATTATGGAGCAAATAAGAGATATTTAAGTATGAAAAGCCAACTAACCGTTACTGTTTCAACGGAATAGTATCCTCGATCAACGTAATCTCCCATAAACAAATAATTAGTATCTGGACACTGTCAAACCATGGAAAAGCCTCAATTAACATATATTTTTACCCAAGTTGATATATTCTTTATAAAGCATGTTAAAAATGGAAAACATTAAAACATATTAGCCACAGAAAGGCAACGGACAATGTACCTTCCCACCGATCCGGAAAAGCTCTGCAAGATCATGGAACTGTCCATGAATATCACCACATATGGTCACTGGGCTTTTCACAGGCTGGAAGCAGTAAACGAGCTACTATCAGAGCTTTATATCAATATCAATTGTAAACAAGAACTGAGAAAGAACTTTGACGTGCAAGACAGGATGAAAACTGCATGTAATAAGCTGTTGAAACTTTAATAACAAAAAAGTAGGTGCCGCTCTGCAGACAGTGACATCACATAGAAACAGTCTGCTCTTCAGTTATTGTAGGGGGAAATGTCTCTTACAAGTTTGCAACTATGCAATCAGGACTAAATGGTGTTTCAATAATATATGTTAGTTCCTATGCTGGTTTATCTGCCTAGTCGAACTTGTCGACTCTGAACACTTCTTCTGCCATAGTGGTAATTGGTAATTTTATTACTGCTTGTACAAGCATGGAAGTTGGGTGGCTCTCAATAAAAGCGTATGATGAGTTTCACACTCAGAGTCTCAGACACTATTTACGTTACCTATTTGGGCATCAATAATGTGGAACACGAGAAGATCAAAACGGTCAGTTTACATCAAAGTACTAGGAATCAAAAATTATCTCCAAGCATAATCATGTTTATACTCTGAAGAAACACCAAAGAAGAGGAAAACAGGACCTGCACATTGCTCTCTCCCATCAGAATCTCCTTGGCCTTCTCACATAACACCCTCACCTACACACATAAACAGCACTGCTGGTAAATAAACTCATTCCGTAACAGAAGAATATCTACAAGCTGCACGGAGAAAATATAATCTACAATAAACTGTGATGACATATAAAATACGAATCACGATATACAATCTTTACCTCAGAGTAGTATACAGTATTATACACAGCTTTTAATGCATCATGTAGTTACAATACAAACCATACGACTATGATACAATCATTTATTAGTAACAGTTCAGGAAACCAAAGAAACAGCTCAAAATAACTGAAATCTCGATATCTCCCAAACGGATCTAACAATGAAAACCGTAGATCAAACCCAATACTCGCCTAACCAGACTTAGAGCTCGCGAAATCTTGATTCATAATAAAACGCACCAAATTATTATAGTCCGATATCGTGTTATTTATCATCTATTTAAAAAAGCAAAAAGCAAAACGAAACCTCTTGTTCGGACAAGGGTTTGCACTGCATGAGCTGGTCGATTTGCTCGTCGAGGTTCCCATTAGATCCTCCGCCACTCGATGCCACCTTCTCTTCCATCGGAGCCCTAATTATTGAGATTTCTCGGCGAGATTGATCCGCCTACGACGTCGTTCCGTTGTTGCTGTTTTATATGGCTGAAAAGGAAAAGACAGTGGAGAGTGAGAGTGTGGTAGCGAGCAAATCAACCGTGCATCAAGTTTTTAAATGACTGAAATGCCCTTCATTTTTTAACGAATAAATTGAGAAAAAAATATTTTAATTTTAATAAATAAATAACCATTCATTATATAAATTAGCTACTAACACATGTTACGCTTGAAATCAACTCATATTATTGTTGGTGTATATTAGTACATTCTTCATTTATTTTTATCATTCTTCTAGCATTGTAAGTATTATCAAAATTACCGGCAAAACCTTGATTTTAGTCCCAAAATTTATATTTTAGTTTTAATCTCACACATTATAGAAATTTATAAAATGTATCAATATTTCACACTAATTATAACATTAATCATTTTTTTAAAATGAATATTTGTCACATACTTGTTTTTATTATTATAAATTGCAGACTTTGTTATTTCAACTAGAAAATATATATTAAACACACCTTAAAAATATTATGTTATGTTTGTTTATGTTTTTGAAATTCAATTTCAAGATTTCAAATCACAAAATTTTAAATCTACTTAACACACCAAATTTTTATCTCAATTCTTTCAACTCTACTTTTTCAATCTCCAATACTAACTACCTATCAATCAACATCAATCATTTTACACATTCATCAATTACAATTAATATATACATTATTTTACACACTCATATATATATATATATATATTTATTTATTTAAATAATCATTACAAAAACAACTAATTCAATAATTAAACATCAACCAATCATCACGACATATTACAATTTTCAACATAATTCTAAAAACATAAACAAACACCTACCATTTTCACACGAATTTCGATGGTACGCCATTCCCGATAAATTTTTAAAATTCTAACTTAAAAACATAAACAAACATAGTCGTGTGTCTTTTATTTATTGAAATAATTTAAAAATTAAAAGAAAAAACATATAGGTTTCGTCCGGGCTTTCTAACATGATCCATTCATTATTTCTTCAACCATTTTTTTAAAAATTATTCTGGAGTAAAATGATACTTATTTAATGATGTATTTGTTAAATGTTATATATTTTAAGGGCAAAATACAATTTCTAATAACAAAAATAAATTATAGGGCTATCATTGAAGAAATGAATAATGTTACTTAAACTATTTTTAAACTTTCATAAAATGTGTGACTAAAATTAAAATTATGATATCACATAGAATTAAATAAATTTTGTCTACCTAATTCATTGTTAGTATAGTTATATTTTCTTTTATAACATGACATACAATTACATTGCAAACATTTGTTTTATCTTAAATTATAACTAATGCTATTGTGTTGATAAAAGACCAAATATCCAAACATAGTTTAGTACATATTTAGTGAATAACTTTTAAATTTTCGTTCATTATTTCCTAAAATGCAGCCCAAATTGGTTTCTTGTTACTTTCAAAATGCTAAAATCAAAATACCATAGAAAACACAAAATAGAAAAGAAACATAATAAATTTTGATGTCTAAATAAAACCTTGTTTGTTTATGATTTTCAATTTTATTTTCAACTATTTGGATCATAAAATTTTAAATAAATGTAACGAACCAAAAAATTAATTTAAATTCATATTTTTCAGCTCTACTATTTCAATCTTCTATATAATTACACATCAATTATATATACATTATTTTGCATATTTTCCAATCAAAAATATTTATTTATAATTATTATTTCTCTTTCTCTTTTATATTTTATAATTTATAATTTTTATTTTCTTATTGTTTATTCGCAATCATGCTATGCATTCATGAAATTATCATTATCGATTTGATATATATTACAAATTTCAACTGATTTTTTAAAAAGTAAATAAACATCTATCATTCTCTTATAATTTTCGTAATACGTAGTTTTCGAGAAAGTGATAAATTTTCAACTCAAAAACATAATTAAATTTAAACTAAACACCTTAAAAAAATATTTATCTAAAAAGATAAAACAACATACTATTATTATATTAAAAAAAATATTGCCCAAAAATAGAAAGTGGCCACCCAAAAAATGAACCATAAATATATTTTGTACCATCGTTTATTAAGCACAATCGCAAATATCAAACAGTATAAATACGTTACTATGCCAACAGAAAAGCTTTGGACTCTTTTTAGAGAGAGAAAATAACATAGAGAAGATCAACAGATATTTTTCGCACTTTCCTCTCCGATCGCACGTCATCCGCCCAAAATTAGGGTTTCTTTATCATTTTCCCTTCCTATTCCATTGTAAGTTTCCATACTCTACACTCAGTTTTTTATGTAATATATTGCATGTGTACGTGTTTGCGGTTTCGGTGAATGTACCATTTTTGTTGTGGCTTTGCTTTTTCGTTGTTGTGTTAGCGATGTTTCGCGGTGCATCCTTTTACTTATGCGTAGCTATAGCTGCATTTATGTGTGTTTTTGGTTTATGAAGATGAATGCATGTGTGCGTGTTTGCAATTTCGGTTAATTGTAATGTTTGTTGTTGTGTTGGCGAAGTTTCGTGTCGCATTTTTGTAATTCTTGTAGTTTAGCTGCATTTATGTGTGTTTTTTGCTTATGAAGATGAATGCATGTGTTTGTGTTTGCAATTTCGGTGAATGTACTGTTTGTTGTGTGCTTTAGCTTTTTGTTGTTATGTTAGATGTTTCTGTGGTGCATTTTTCTTTTCCATGTAGTTATAGCTGTGTGTGTATTTTTGGTTTGTGAACATGAACGCATGTGTATATGTTTGCAATCTCGGTGAATCTGCTTATTTGTTGTGCTTTGCTCTTTCGTGTTATGTTAGCGATGTTTTGTGGTGCATTTTTTTCCGGTGTTGTAGTTTCTGAATTTCCGGTTCATGTACATGAATGCATGTGTGTATCTGTATGGATAAGGTCACGTGAGAAATGTGTTTTTGTGTTAACGTGTTTGCTAATAGTTTTGCTGTTTTTTTATTTTGTCATTTTGACTGGGGAATGTTCTGATCAGGAATTTTACTGTGGGCCTAGGCGGAAATGTATGATTGAGAGATTTATTAAAGGTTTGCCGGCCGCTGCTTTATTTCTGAACTTTTGTTGGATATCCAGTGTTGAGGAGTTTATTTGTGTAGACTCTGGTCGAAAGTTCTGGATTTAAAGGTATTTGAGGATACTAATAATTTGGGAGACTTAAGGTAGGTGCATTTTGTGTTATTCTAAGCATTTTGTGTTATTCTAAACATGCATGCATCTTGGTCTGATTCAATGCAGAAGGCTCCTGCTGCTGGTGCTACAATGGCCAACGCTCGCGTATCTCAATCAAGTTATGTTCCGCCTCATCTTAGGAATAGGCCTCCCTCAGTTCCGGTTTCCTATGCTGGTGCTGCTGTTGGAAATGATCACCAGGGGTATGGTGGTCCACCTGTAGGCAACATTCGGTCTGTTGCACCTAGTAATGATCGAAGTGGAGGAGGTGGTGGTGGTTGGCATAGTAGGAACAATAGTTGGGATCGTGGGAGGGAAAGAGAGGCTAATCCTTTTCAAGAGACTTTAGATACAGAACAGTCATCTGGGACTCAAGAGAGTACAGGGATCAATTTTGATGCTTATGAGGATATTCCTGTGGAGACGAGTGGTAAAAATGTTCCCCCTCCAGTGAACACATTTGCTGATATTGATTTAGGTGATGCTTTAAATCTAAATATTAAGAGATGCAAGTACGTGAAACCCACGCCTGTTCAGCGATATGCCATACCGATATCCATTGCTGGGCGAGATTTGATGGCGTGTGCCCAGACTGGCTCTGGAAAGACTGCTGCATTTTGCTTCCCTATAATTAGTGGGATCATGAAAGGTCACCAGTCTGCTCCTAGAGCTCCACGTATGCCACGCATGGCATTTCCACTTGCTCTCATCCTATCTCCAACAAGGGAGCTTTCAGTCCAAGTGAGTTTGAAATCAATTATTTTGAATTTTCTTTGCGTTGTTCTTAAGTATGTTCTATTGGAAATTCAACTATGTATCTTGTCTTGCAGATTCATGAGGAGGCTAAGAAATTTGCATACCAAACAGGTGTTAGAGCGGTTGTTGCGTATGGTGGTGCACCTATAAATCAACAGGTTTTTGTTTTTGTTTTTGTTTTTGTTTTTATTTATTTATTTTTATTTGTGGTTTTAGGTATGTTGCTGTATAGTTCTTAAGAAATCTCACTATCTAAAACTGGTCTTTCTTCCCCTACGTATATAGTTTTTCCACTTTTGATTGAATTACTTGAAGTTTAACTGAACATCTTCTACAATTCGATCATTTTAGGATCATTATGTATCACTTCCCTTTTGAATGGATATTCTGCCTATCTTTTTTGGGCCTTTGGAATATTGTCCGTATTCCTGACAGGTTTTTCATGTTTTCAAGCTGAAATTCTTACACACTTGGAGGGCAAACACTATGCTACGATGTGCTTGCCTGTTTTTACTGAATTTGGTTAGGTTGAGTTGACTATTTTTGGCAGTATAAGTTCAGCTTTTCGTGGTCATAGTTTCTTCTAGTTTTAGATACAATATAACCGAAACAAGAAGTTTATTGATAAGATACTTGAGATACAGTTTCATTTTTAGGACCTTTCAAACTAAAGTATTTCAAACTTTATCTTTGGGATGGATAATTTAGAATGTGTTGTTTGCGCTTAGAGATAAGTTGCATGGACGTCCAGCATTCAGAGTAATAGATTAAGGTTTCGTTTTGTATAAATTTGTTTTGCTATGTTGATTAAACCACATGTGGATTTGAGAGTGCTATTCTTTGTGAACTGTATACTAAATTTTACTATCAGATGGAACCTTGAAACAGATAGTGATATCTGTTATAATTAAGAGTTTCATTTCATGTTTTCCTCACAAGTTCTGTAGATGCTGTGATATATATTCTTAAACATTTTAGATGGTTCCCGAATGCTTCATTAGTCTTCATTTCATTTAAATATCTATTGTACTCTAGATCTGTTCGCCACACGGCTGGTATTGCAATTTTTTTGTTCACATATTCTAATTTTAATTCTATGATTCTGGACAGCTTCGGGAGCTTGAAAGAGGTGTGGACATACTTGTTGCTACACCTGGACGGCTGGTAGATTTGTTGGAGAGGGCAAGAGTCTCGTTGCAAATGATTAGGTATTTAGCCCTAGATGAGGCAGATAGAATGTTGGACATGGGTTTTGAACCTCAAATAAGGAAAATTGTGCAGCAGATGGACATGCCACCTCCTGGTATGAGACAAACAATGCTGTTTAGCGCCACTTTCCCTAAGGAGATTCAGGTCCATTCTATTTCCATGGACTTCATTTGAGCTACTTGAATACAGTTGGGCTCAAAATAGTGACTAGGAATTTGTGGGAATTAGCAATATATTATTCTGCATAATTAGAGCTGAATGGTGTTTTTCCGCAGATGACTTTCCAAGAATTGGGAGGCCACATTAATATGATTAACTAGAGCTATGAGATATCAAATCTACTTCTATGTGAATAAATAACTTCTTCTGACTGTCATTTTTATATATAAAACATTAAACTTTTGTTCTTTCTATAATTCATTTGCATGTTTCTTCAGTTATCAGCTTTGTGATATTTTGCAATTTACTTGACATTCAGAGGCTGGCTGCAGATTTTCTATCAAATTATGTGTTTCTGGCTGTCGGAAGAGTTGGTTCTAGTACTGATTTGATTGTCCAACGAGTTGAATATGTGCTTGAGACTGATAAAAGAAGTCATCTGATGGACCTCCTCCATGCACAGATAGCAAATGGTGATCAGGGCAAGGTACAGTTTCCGCATATGTATAAGACATATGAATAGACTGATAAAAGTAGGTTCAAATAGCTAGATCCTGGTTAATATCTTATAAAACCTTTGGAAGTTGAGTTGTATTTAAATGTAGAACACAGATAAAACTTCTGAATATGCCGTCATGTTGTGTCTAATTTCTAGTTTTCAGGGTTTCGGGAGGGAGTGGAGTTGGAGATGGTCACTCTTCCTTGGAGTATTGTTAACTATGCATGTCATTTAAAATAAGGGAATGTTGAGTTCATATTGCATCAGAGCAAAAATAGCTCTTCTTCTCCCAGTATGGAATTTCGAAACTGTTTGCAGAGTAGCCTTTAGAAATCAAATTAGGTCATATTATTTCACCCTGAGACTTGTAGATTTCTGCTATTCTATGTAAGGCTGATTTATGGGAATAAAATTCCCCAAACCTTTCAAATTTGTTAGTTACCTTTTCTTGTTTTGTTTCTTTATCGAGTCACTCTTTCACTGTATATCTTCTCGCATTTGCAATTTTTATTGCCGTTTAGCTTTGATTCGTCTGGTTTCCTGATCCTGGTTTGTGATTCTGGTGGTAGCAATCGCTCACGCTAGTTTTTGTAGAGACAAAGAAGGGAGCTGATGCACTTGAACACTGGCTTTGCATCAATGGCTTCCCTGCCACTGCCATCCATGGTGACAGAACTCAACAGGTTTGTTTACTTTGTGGGTACTTTTCTAGGAATGGCTCCTATATTGGTTTCTGGATGTTGACATTTTGCTTTAGCCTGCGTATACTAGTCTCTGATATTTTATGCCATACTAGCAGGTAAAAGGCACACTCGATGCATGTGCAAATGAGTACAAATTGATATGCATTTCTATGCATTTAATTTAATTATATTTTAGGTAGAGCAAGAGAAGAAAAAATAAAATAACATAGAAAGATCATGTAGAACATGTTACTCATTCTTGAGTTTCATGTCACACATTTATGCCGTTGGGTCGTTTTATTTCTAATTCATCGTATGTTAACGAATATTTATACATCTTACAGCATGTTATGTCTATAACTACTTCATATTGTATCCTATATGTGTGGTTTCTCATGCGTTCTGAGCTCTCTCTCGGGTTACAAGTTGTGCTGCCCCACCCCACCCCACCCCCACCCCAAAAAAAAACTAGAACTTTCAAGCTTTTCCTCCTTTTTAGTCATTCGCCCCTTGGACCAAAAATTATGGTTCTGTTCGCGACCTCATCCGCCATTTTCTGTTTTGCATGTCAACCATGTCCATCGAATTAATGTATTATAGATTTTGGAAACTTGTTACCTATTTATGACTTCACAGTATATTTCATTCTTTCTTTATTTATTTTATTTTTGCTGTAGGAGCGAGAATACGCATTGAGATCTTTCAAAAGTGGCAAAACACCAATTTTAGTCGCAACAGATGTGGCAGCACGTGGTCTTGACATCCCCCACGTGTCCCATGTCGTCAACTTTGATCTACCAAATGATATCGATGATTATGTCCACCGAATAGGACGTACAGGGCGTGCAGGTAAAACCGGGTTAGCAACTGCCTTCTTTAACGATAACAATTCCTCATTGACCAGGCCTTTGGCTGATTTGATGCAAGAATCAAACCAAGAGGTCCCGGCTTGGCTCTCCCGCTATGCAGCTCGAGCCTTCTCCGGGAAGCACCGTCGTGGGGCAAGTGGCTCTGGAGGAAGATTTGGAGGTCGTGATTTTAGGAAGGATACTTCTTTCAATAGGAGCGGAATGGACTTTTATGGTGGGTCCCAGGACTTTTATGGTGGGTCCCAGATCGGCGGTGGTGCATATGGAGGCCCACCGGGTGGGTACGGTGGAGGTTACGGTCCGCCTACTACTATGACCAGTGCATGGGACTAACTCATCTCCACACTTGCAAAAATAATTCCAGTTTAGAGGTAAATCACTTTCTTCTAATATTGAATTTCTCCAGCTTAGCTAGTAAGTCGTTTTGCTCTATCTTAGGTGGGGTCGGATATTTATATGATCTTGAGATGTAGAAATGCTGGCAGATCGTCGCGTAATAAATGGTATTTTAGGATTTCTATATGACTACTAATTATGTGTATAGTACTTAGTTGTTGATGGATTATGGTAGAAACTATGTTAGTGCCAGCAGTTCTAGTTGTACATCTCAAAGATTTTTATCTTTTCAGGCCCTTTTGGTTGTAAATTCCTTTCCCTTCAGTTGATATTATGAAAAAATGTTTTAGCTTTTGATGTTTTTGAATCATTCTAGTAGTACTATTTACAGTTTTTTCTAATTTCATAGTTTAAAATATAATATTATTGATGCGTGTGAAAAGCAACAAGGTTAGTTATAAAACGTGAAAGTTTGTGATGTAACTATGCTCTGACTTGCTGTTAGAGAGTATAAGTCGCGTTTTTGTCAATTTTCAATTGGGATGTAGTCCTTTTCGTTTAACAAATTTTTAAATTCAGGGTGGATTAGTTGTCTAATAATTTGTTAATTAGTCACTGTATGAATCATCATCAGTTCTAGAAGGGTTTCTATATATATATATATATAAATCAAGAAATTGATCTATGTCTTTTATATACATCAAGTGTGTAGAGTGAAATTAAGGATTATTTGTGTCTCCATCCTACTTACGTAGCCTGGGGAAGGTTCGGTCAGACCGGCGATAATTAAATGATAATTGTATTGCTCTATGTATGACTGATTCTTTTAGGTTTGGTTCTTCAATTTCCATCATAATTCACAAATTCGTGACGGATTTGTGAACGTTATAATTGAGCTATTATCTTCGTTATCTATATTATTAATATATTGGGAAATTTCATGTTACACCGTAAGAACATGTATCATGTGTGATTTAATTTGCACTATTATGAAAAAGATAGATAAATAATTTATTTTTGTATTATTAAACTATAGGTAAAAGAGATAGATACATGATTTCTGCGGTATTGGCCCAAATATGAAATATGGAGTGGTTTAAAATTTAATCCCAACCCCACCCACACACGCATACATAGATGTATGTGAGAGAGGGAGAGCAATTAAAATTAGAATTAGTTGACATATGGTTTTTGGGTGGTTTGACATTCCAAAAGCTGCCAAAAGGGCAAGTACATTTTTGGTTATTATTGGTCGCTATTTTTGACCCTTTATTATTAATCTTATCATTAAACTCATTTCTCCTCCAAATCCTCACCATCATTAGCCAAAAGGTGTACTATCTTTATTTGTTTTACATAGTTCGATTTTCAAGAATTGAAGTCTTAATATAAGTACTATCATACATTTGTAATGAATCTTACATGAATTATATATAGAGTTGTGATGTTTCAAAAACTCTAAGCAAATAACTTTCTAAGTTCATTTTTAACATGCCATTAGTTGTTATATCCACAGTATACATAACAATTTCATTCAATAACCAAAAAAAGGTCACAATAAATGATTATATGACAAATTATTTGCCGGCTTAATTAAGTGATATTGAATTGGTCCCCTTGTCCCCACCTTAATGTGCAACAAAAATGATTTTCCATGAGCAATAAGTTACTATATGTTTGAATTTGACTAATGAAAGTAAATTTTTATGTGGAAAAAATCTCCATAATAGATATAGTGACATAAAAATAATGGGGTTTCAACATCAATTTCAAATGAAAAATTATTATAAATAAATATATACCTTATTTTTAGGGCAAAATATGCGATAAATTAGGTCCCCACCCCCAAATGTTTTCATTATTTTCCTAACCTCAATATTAATGGGAGAACTTGCATTTTTTTTTGGGTGAAATTAGGTGGAAATATTCATTGGGGGAGAGGGCTAGTCTCTATCAAATTAATGATGTTGCCTTTAAGATGGGGTTTTTGTAGCCTTTAGGCTTGTAGGCATTTGATCTATGAAAGAATATATTTGCCTTTGTATTCCAATATCATAAAATTGTTAGGTTCAGATGTTTTTATTTCTTTATGGCTAGCAAAACCCTATACATAAGAATATTATGTAAGTCTTAATTTTTCTAACAAGTTCTTTGAAAAAATGAAAAAAAAGCCCAAATATACACACATTAAAATGAGACTTCATGCCTATTTATCATACGTTTTCCGAATAAGTTCCAAATACTTGACTTATAATATAGTCTCATGACTTCATTACTCTTGGTTGAATTTAAAATATGAACATTGTAGGAAATCATTATCTTTTATAACTATATATAAGTTCAAAATTATTGACTTTTCAATTTAGATTCATACATAAAAATAAATCACCTAACATATATATATATAGACATGCATCCTCATCAAATTTGAACTCAAAATTTTGTCTCTCAATCTAGAAAATTTTCCGTGGCTCAATCTTCATTACGTTAATTCATTTCATGTGAGGCAACTTTGTGCTTTTATGTGAGCGTTAAGAATTAATATAATTATAATTATTTATTTTTGTAATAAATTTCATAGTAACTTTATTATATAAATAGTTATAAATAAATAAGATCACTAGGATAATAGTATTAAATCTTATAATTAATTTTCCGATGAAAAAAAAAAAACAAAAATTCCAACCCAATTTCCACGGATCCACCTCCCTTTCTCTTACATACACACACAGACACACACACACACACATTTCCTTGACCCCCTTTAATTAAATGCATATATTGAAAAATCTGAATACCTTTCTTGTCTGCAGCAACACTTCAAATTTATTATTTTACTCTCCCCACTCTAAAGATCACATTTTTTTCTCTTCACAATATCTTAAGTGATAATATAATGAAATATTAACTATGAAATCTGCAGAGTAAATCCAAGTTTGTTGACACTAAAGACAATGGGCCCAGCTGTAATCTTCAGTTAACCTTTTTAAGTCAGAGAAACAAACCCAAAAACCAAACCACAGTTTTCTGTGTATGTATATGTCAGTTTTCTGTATCTATATTTTTTGGTGTGTAGAGAGAGAAATAGAGTAGCGAAAACAGTCCTATTTAATTTTTGCTGTTTCTTTTTCTTGTTTGCAATTGTGGAGCTAAAAGAAAAAGGTCCAAAAAAAGGCTATTTTTTGGGGGTTTGGGATTTTCTTTTTCTGTTACTTTTTTGGTCATCAACTGGTTGAGATATTTCAGATTTAAGGATTTTGGGCATCTGGGTTCTTGATCTGAGTTTGTGTAAAAACAAAAAGAAGTGATAAATATATGTATATGAGATTAAAGATTTGATCTTTATGGAGCAAACAATTGAGAGGTCTCCAAATGGCAACAGGGGTTACAGAGTTCAAGCTCCATTGGTAAGTTCTTTGCCTTTTTATTTTTGCTGGTAAATTCATTGAATAAATTTGTATTTGATAATACCCAGATGAAATTCTTGGTAACTTTTAATCTATATGTGAAATTCATTTATGTTGATAAGGATATGTTGTGGGTTTTATTTCATTTTTGAGATTTGTGTAGCTATGGTTTCTGTTTTCATTATTTCTGATGATATCCAGCTGAATTTGTATAGATAGATGCAAATTTTAATTCTTTGATTTGAGCCATCATTGAGTTTTGTTTTGGAAAATTTTGTTGGTCAAGATGCAGTGTTTATCTATGATTATTTCTTCAGAATTTGTCAATTTTTAATTGAAAATGGATATACACAGTACACTCTCCAAGGATTCAATGGTATCATCTTTGATGTAGCTTTCATTTTCTGGAATTTTTTTTAAAATCTTGCTTGGTTTAAACAAATAAGCATATTAACGTGTGGAAATAGGATGGAGATGGAGGGAGGTTAAAGTTGTGATTTTGAGTCGATTTACTGAAAATGAAGAACTTCACCAAACATTGAGACAAAGGATTTCTTTTTTTGGTTATTCAAGGGATTGTTTTTATTTTGAATAAATCGAAGAGCTTGAATGGTATACTTCTTAGGATGTAGATGAAAGTGAAGTAATACAAATTAATAGATCACTAAAATTCCTATTAGCTTACCATATCTATCTTCATAGACATTTTTTACGTTCATCATTCACAAATAATGACTTGGAAATCATCTTGCAGGTTGATTCCGTTTCATGTTACTGCAAAGTCGACTCAGGATTGAAAACTGTTGTCGGGGCAAGAAAATTTGTACCAGGATCCAAACTTTGTATCCAACCTGACATTAATCCTCGTGCCCACAAGACAAAAAACTCCCGTAGAGAAAGAACCAGAGTGCAACCGCCCCTTCTGCCCGGGCTGCCCGATGATCTTGCAATAGCTTGTCTTATTCGAGTCCCTCGTGTTGAACATAATAAACTCCGGTTAGTATGCAAGAGATGGTACAAGCTCTTAGCTGGTAACTTCTTTTACTCTCTCAGGAAAAGTCTTGGTATGGCAGAGGAATGGGTATACGTTATTAAAAGAGATCGTGACGGTCGAATCTCTTGGCACGCATTCGATCCAACGTACCAAATTTGGCAGCCTCTGCCACCTGTTCCAGGGGATTACAGCTCAGCCCTTGGATTTGGCTGTGCTGTCCTAAGTGGTTGCCACCTGTACTTATTCGGAGGAAAAGACCCTTTAAAGGGTTCTATGAGACGAGTGATATTTTACAGTGCTAGGACAAATAAGTGGCACCGGGCCCCGGATATGCTTCGTAGACGACATTTCTTTGGTTCTTGTGTTGTTAACAATTGTCTTTATGTTGCTGGTGGAGAATGTGAAGGGATTCAAAGAACCCTTCGTTCGGCTGAAGTTTACGACCCAAATAGAGGTCGTTGGAATTTTATTGCTGATATGAGCACAGCTATGGTACCGTTTATTGGGGTCGTTTATGATGGAAAATGGTTTTTAAAAGGACTTGGAGCACATAGAGAGGTTTTAAGTGAAGCTTATAGCCCCGAAAGTAACTCATGGAGCCCTATTAGTGATGGGATGGTCTCGGGTTGGCGAAACCCGAGCATTTCTATGAACGGAAAGCTTTACGCTTTGGATTGTCGGGACGGGTGTAAGTTAAGAATATATGACGAAAATACAAATTCTTGGAATAGGTTTATTGATAGTAAGGTTCATTTCGGTAATTCTCAGGCTCTTGAAGCTGCTGCACTTGTGCCTCTTAATGGGAAGCTTTGTATAATACGTAATAATATGAGCATTAGTATGGTTGACGTGATGAACCCGGATAAACGGGTCGAGAGCAATCCGGGTATATGGGAAAATATTGCTAGTAAAGGGCATTTTAGGAATTTGTTCACGAATATATGGTCGAGTATTGCTGGAAGAAGTGGACTGAAGAGCCACATTGTGCATTGTCAAGTGCTGCAAGCATGAGCCACAGATTGTGAGATGGGTGAAATGACCAAATCGCCCCTCCATTCTTCGGGTAGGTGTTACAAATGTTGTATTCACTTTCGGGTATTTCAAATAGCCGGGTGAGTCGAGAAAGTAGTGATCGTTTCAACTATGGCTTAGGATAGAAATTCTGAGATACGATCATATAATTTTTACATTCATGGAAGAGAGAACATATTAATATTGAACTTGTGTACATTTTGTTGTTCTCTTTCTTGTCTTATGGGATATATTAGTAGCTTTTGATCCTTTGTGAATATATGTGCTCAAGTAAAATTGTCATAAACACTAGGCCACATCATTTTCTGAAGAAAACGGTCATTTTTAGGAGTTTTTCGGAATTCTAAGCCCAGGGTCGATCACAACCGTCCATGGGGCAACATCCACGTGGGGCCTACTATACTTGGATGGTTGCGATTACACGACTAAGTCTTTGGACTTCTCTTTCTCTAGTTTTGAGACTTCAAATGTCGATATAATCACATTTGAACTATCCTCTTCATGACTATGGTGATCCATTAATGGTTATACTTTTCTATTGCAATTTCTTGTGAGTTTTAAGTATCTGATTATATTATATATATAAAAATCAATGTTTATACTAGTTTTTAGTTAATTATAATCTTCGAGGGCTGAAGAAAGTAAAGGGAAATAGCATAGAAGAAGTTAGGTGATGAGTAAAAGCAGTTCTGGTTTGTGAAATCCAGCGAGTAAAGCTTAATAAACTTGCTTACTTTATAGCTTTTTCTATATATTTTCTGGGTCAATTAACTTTAGATTATTGAGTTAATCAATTATTAAAGACACAATTTAGTGGGATTCTAAAGGGTCTTTCACCTTTGTTTAGGAAACGGGAGTGCCATATTTCTGTTAGTTATGCTGATCTAATTGAAAAAAATACATGTTTTAGGCACATTTAAGGCCTCAAAGAGATAAAAAAATAAACCTTATTCAATGAAAAAACTAATAATTCGCCATTTTTACATGATCAAAATTGAAATCAAACTCTATCCAAATCTCTATTGTGTATTGTGACATCTCATGATCAGTGTATATTTCTATTTGTATAAATTTGACGACAGGATATTATTATATCAGAACAATGCAATGCATAAGAAGTTTGATTCAAGAAAAAAGAACACATTTTGAACATAACCATACAACGGGATTTAGGGTCTCGAAAGTCCCTAACACGCGCAGAAAAAGTCGATAAACTTAACAAAATAAAACATTTCTACAACATTGCATTGGAAGAGCATATATCTTCACAAGTAACGAAAACAACAAAAACCCGAAAATTAATTTTCACAGAAAAACGAAAAAAAATAATCAAATTTCGACTTTTCTCTGAGCTACAACTTCGTTTTGTCGACGTTTAAGGGACTGTTGACGCTCGAATCTCAACTGCTTCCTAAAGTTGTTGATAAAATGATCAGCCTGTTTGTTGATATCCTCAACAACAAACTGCTTCATATTCATAACCATTTGTTTCCTTATTTCATCTATCTTTCTGCACCTATTATTTGTACTCTCCATTTTTTGATATATTCTTCTGAAATCTGAACTTAAGCTCAGTATTCAGAAGTTTGTGTTTGAAATAATGATTAAGCAACACTGGTTATTTATACTCACAAATAGTAGCAATTAAGTTACTTAATGAAGTTCTTAAGCACGTTTTACACGTAATTAAAAGCAAAGGGAAAGAACAAAGAAGTTAATTATTGGGTTTCTTTTTCTTTTTTTAATACATTTTTAGGTGAAATTAACTTTAGTGGAAGAGATTAAATTAGTAGTTAGCTTTAGTGAAAGCAAAGGGAAAAAGCCAAGAATTTAATTAATTAGGATTTTGAGGGAAATTGGATGGTGATGATGATGATAAGCAGAGGCATTTCTAGTGGAACATTACAATTTCTTAATATATAAATGCATTTACTAGGAAATTAATTAAAGTATTAAAAGTTGGCAAGAAATGATGAAAAGTAGCATTTCTTCACAAATATATAATTCAACCAAAACTCAGAGTTGAATCTCAAAACATATATTGACAAGTTATGATGAAATGAGCTAGGTTTTAATATAAGTCTCATATAACTAGAGAATATTTAGTCATTATAGAGTAAACATTTAGCAAATCCATAAAACTAGGAACATACAAATAAGATAAAATAAATAAGCAATAATTTTCTCCTAAGGAAAATAAAATAGTTTTCAAAGATTGGGCAAGTTGTGAACCACCATCATAGTAGCTAGCAAGAGCCCTGAAACCATTTCTACCCCAAACACTCTCTTTTTCTTGCCTCCATCACTATGCTGATTAGCTGTTGTTGTCATTGTGGCACTTGGTGAATTTCCTTTTTATTAAATAATACAAAAAAAAAAAATATAAATTAACATCAATTTAATCATGAAATATATATGTATTATGTAGTAAATAAACCAAAATGCTAGAGAATATATAGATATATTAGTTTAGTACTTTCTTTCTTACCCACAATAGCAGTATCTGCAGCATGAGTAGCATTGCTGGTTTTGTTGGCACTATTTGCAAAATCCTGAAACACCTTTGCATCTGGTGAGTTTGGTGCCAAATGTAGTAAAGCTGGACCCAATCAAACACATACATTGTTATCTTAAAACAATTATATCGAGGCTTTAAATCTCTCGATATCATTCGAGTACATACTTATGCTATAGAGTTAGAAACTACTTACCGGGGCAATCGGAGATACTTCCGGCGGGTGCATGACACTGAGAAGGGAGATTAAGTGCAAGAGTGGCATTGATCTTAAGGCCAAGACTAGGATCATTTCTATCCTTAACCAATAAACATAGGCATTGTGGGCTCTTTTGGAGCACTTGTTTGAGGCCATTGCAGCAGTCAATTGGAGGTGTTTTTGATTCACCACTCACATAGGCAAGACATGTTGCTAATCCTACTAAATCATTTGCACATTTTTCCTTGTCTTTGTCCACATCACATCTTGCTAAACTAAACAACAATACTAAAATGAGTGGGATTAAACCCATGATTTTTTGTTTGAGAGAGAGATATTTGGTGGGTTTTTTTGAGAGATGACACAATTACTTTATATGCTTTTATTGTGACATGGGTTAGTACTGGAATGGGAATAGGAAGAATAATTGAAGAAAATGATAGGGGGGTTGGGGAGTTGGAAAATTTATTATGCTACTTTAAATTAAGGTGTAAATCAGTCGAGCTAGAGTATCATTTTCGAAAAGTAAAATTAATGTTTATAAAAGAAAAAAAAAAGGTAACTACTAAAATGGTGGCCTATAGTCTAGTATTTTTTATGTTTGAATTGTAGATAAAGAATATATTTTTTTTTTGATGACGGGGGAAACTCGCAGCCAGATAATTCAACCTAGGTAGCCCATAGCTGACAGGCTCATGGTAGAGAAGACAGTATGCATTCCAACGGTGGGAATCTAACCCGTGACCAACCAAAGCAACAAAATCCAGCTGCCTTAACAACTCTACCAGAGGTTGCCCCGATAAAAAATATATTTTTGTTTGTCTGAAATTTAGTATTTTCCTCAAGAATTGTGAGTAGGGATGATATTTAATGGTCACACCAATACTTGAAGGTAGTGCAATCAATGAGGAATTAATCTTGGACAGCTTTCATGTGACACATAAATTGTTAAATCCCTATTACACATGTACAGATGGATTGTCATACTAATAGATTTTTTTCAAAATATTTCCCTTCAATATCATTTTATTAATAATAAAAATTATAATAATTGTTATGAATATGATATAGGCTGCTATAACCTAAATTTTCACCTAATTTAGGATTTTTTGTTCATATTCAAGAAATTAAATAGCTTATTGACTGTCAAGTTGTACAATGTTTTTAATGGAAATTCAAGAACATATATAGCTGTCTCCTTTCATGTATTTGGCCAAGAAAGAAGTTGGGAGTTCTCTCCTACATTTATGGGTCTATTATACTTTATACCTACCACATTTTTTTGTTACTTTTTAATTACTCTTACAAATTACATTTTATTCTACATTTTTTAATATTATTACAATTATGACTGTAATATTCGAGTGTATACATGTTTGGTACATGATATTTGTGAATACTTATATACGAGAATGATATTATTTGCAAAATCAAATATATTCAATATTAATGTATTTTTCTTAATTTTTAGTGATTTTTTATTAAATGATTTATAGATTATTCACCCATTTAAAATATATATAGTAATATAGATAAATGATGGATCTCGGGTCTAAAGGGATAATGACCCTTGTACCCCTAATTAAATTATGGATCACACTCGAAGGGCAGATCCGTAATCACGAACAACTAGGGTTTTTCAACTCTCGTCTGCTATCAATACCTCCATAATCACGCCGTCACCTTCACTTCACAGCGAACAACAATGGCGGAACAGGTAAAACTCCACCTCAATCCGTATCTCTACGTTGTTTACATGAATCTAAATCTGTGTTTTAATGTACTTCACTCGTTATCGTTTTGCAGACTGAGAAGGCTTTTTTGAAGCAGCCTAAGGTGTTCCTATGGTAACATTTTACATGTCTTTTTTTGCGAAGAAGATAGGATTTGCACATGTTAAACGTTTTGAGGTGAGAAATTTGTGTTTTGCAGCTCGAAGAAGTCAGGGAAAGGTAAGGCACCTGGAAAGGGAGGCAACCGCTACTTTAAGAGCATCGGGTTAGGTTTCAAAACTCCTCGCGAGGCGATTGAAGGTATATTGTTGTTGATTATGGTAGATTTTGATGTCTTCGTTTTGTGTATTATATACCGGTTTTTATTGTTAGAAGGTGATTTTGTAAGCTTATAAGATGACTCCGGTTTTTGATTTTGATTTTTGTTGATTATATTAGATATGATTGGAGGTATAATGTTTTTAATTACATTAGCTTTTGATGTTTCGTTTTGTGTAATATATACTGGCTTCGCTTTGGTAAAAGATGATTTTATGAAGGTTGTAAGATGACTCCGGCTATTGTTTGTGGGTGATCTTTGTTTCGATTTGATTAGTATACATTGTTGTGTTTGTGTTGTTATTTGCTGCATCATTTTGTGTATTGATATTCATATTGTTTAGTTAACGAGCTTCTGGGGAATATGAAGTTTCAACTATGATAACTAAATGTCTAAATGCTTTCTTCTGCTGTTGGAAAATATGATAACTAAATGTCTAAATGCTTTCTTCTGCTGTTGGAAAATATGATAACTAAATGTCTAAATGCTTTCTTCTGCTGTTGGAAAATTATTTCTGAGAAGAGCTAAGTTCTGATCATATCTCTGATTTCTTTGATACAGTAGTTTTACATGTGAACTCGTCCACATCACCTTTGATGCAACTTTTTGATTTAATTTACTGAATGCAGCAATGCTTTTATGAAAGAAATAGTAGTGTCATGTTTTAGTATGCTCTTATAAGTTATCGGTCATTCAATCTACTTTGTTACTTGCACTATTGTTTCCCTCACTCTTTTCGTGTCGCTACAGTTAAAATTGCAATAACTACACATTTTATATGTTGTATTATGCTTAACATCAGACTTTTGTTTGGTTTTGGTCGTTCTAGTATCATTGGATACAATTCTTTATTATGCTTAACATCATACATACTTGTGAAAAGTCCACAAATAAGAAGTGAAACTGACACGATCAAGTTGTTTGGACCATCTTCTACTTTCATAGGCCTGACTTGTACACAAGAAATTTGTGATTCATCTTATTTTGTTCGTCACTTCTGGTCCGATTACTCTTTAGTGAGCACTATATCCTCTTTGTCCAGGTACATACATTGACAAGAAATGCCCGTTCACTGGAGATGTTTCCATCAGAGGCCGTATTATTGCTGGGACCTGCCACAGTGCTAAGATGGTGAGAACAATCATTGTTAGACGTAACTACCTGCATTGGGTGAAGAAGTACCAAAGGTATGATTTCCCTTTAAAGTTGATATGATAGAAGTGCGTGTGTATTTAAGTTTTCAATTGATTAGTGGTTTTCTTTATGGATAATACCCCTTCACTTATTGGTAATTACCATGAGTCATCTCGGGTTTTACTAAAATACAAGATACCCCTTGTCAGATCTCGACAACTTGAAGAACTGGCGGTGAAATTTTAATCTGTTTTTTTTACTTACATAGGCTGAACTGTAGTATCATTTTTACAGGATTTGTTTGGTTATTTCATACATCTTGGTATTTTTCATAATTAGGTATGCGTGATGTGTAGTTCACTCTTTTCTTTATTATGTAGATATGAGAAGAGGCATTCAAACATTCCAGCTCACATTTCTCCATGCTTCCTTGTGAAAGAGGGTGATCATGTCATTATCGGTCAATGCAGGTTAGTATCAAAACTTCGTCGTCATTTTACATTTTTTTTGTCCTTGTAACATTATCATTTTACTGTATGACAACTTTTCGAATTTCTTTTTGATGGCTTTCTATGTGATTGTTGCAGGCCCTTGTCAAAAACTGTGAGGTTTAATGTCCTTAAGGTCATACCAGCTGGTTCTTCCGGTCGTGGCAAAAAGGCCTTTACTGGGATGTGATTTTTTGATTGTCTTTGAAGAGTTATTATGTATTAGACATTTTTGGATTGTTTCCGTTGGAAAGATTATTGTCTTTGGCCTTTGAATCCCAAGATTATTACATTTTACCGCCTTTTATACTCTGTTAACCTTCTCATAAGCAGGTTTGAAATTTTGCTGTTTTATTTTGAGAGTTGAATTATGGTAGTTATCATTTATCACTATATTCTACTTATGATTTTTATTTTATTCTCTTCGGTTTACCTATCAAAACATAGCCCAAAAGTTTATTGTTTGGAGGTATCACTGAATGAAAGTCTATAAGATACGCAAATGAAAACTATTCACTAATTTAAATATGAAACATGTGCTATAGTAATTCAAACTTATAACGACATTAGTGGTGAATGGTGATTGACGAATGAATTCACAACCATTCCATGGGAGATATGTTCCTCTATGAAATGTGAATATTCTCAAAATCCGAATTTGTTTGTGCTGGTAATTTTGACCATCGTAACTTCAATGCATTGTTTCATTCACAATCATTCCATGGGAAATATATTCCTCTATGAAATGTGAATATTCTCAAAATTCGAATTCGTTCGTGCTTGTAATTTTGACCATCAAGATGTTAAAATGAGTTAACTACAATGCACTTTGTTGAGATTAAAAAATAACGAGAGTTTAAATCGAACACTCAAAAGAGGTCGTTTTATTAATTCATCTTTCCGTATTATTTATCAAAAAAACAAAAAGAAAGAGAAAGAAGAAAATAGAGTGATAAACGTATTTCATCAAATTTCTCATAGAATTAAGGACAATTCTCTTAGAAACTGCACTAAATTTCCCAAAAAAGATAAATACATAAACCCGATTCTTTTGGCCATACCAAACACTCCCTTAAGGAAGGGAAAGCAGAAAAAAAAAATACACTTTTTTCCTAGTATTTCACACAGCTTGTTGATGCTGATAATACCTTTATTAATCTATATTGAACTCAAAGCCCTCACTTTCGATCCTGCCTTTTCCCCAATTTTGAACTGCGCGTTTTTCTCCTGTTCAAGCGCCTTTGAATACCTCAATCCTGTGGCTTCAGGTATCATGCTCAATATGCGTTAATACCTAGATTGGACGTCGATGAACGGTGCTTTAACATTTTTGAAATAATTGTTTTGTCGAGGTACTTTGTTGAATTAATGAGTTAATTTGAAGTGAAATGACTATTTATGCTATCATTTTTTGCTCTTTTTTTGTGCGTTATGAGAAGAATCAATCTGTGTCTTTTGGTGTTATGTTTACGTGTTTTTGATGAAACAACATTAGATGATAATCAACTTGAATTTTGAGCTTCGATGTTTATGTATGTGTAAATTGGACTTCTACAAGTTCGAAATTCCAAATTTTTTATCTTTTTTTTTTTTTTCTCATTTTTAGCTGCTCATCTGCATATGCTGTTGAATTGTTACCAAAAGGTGTAATTAACTTCCACAATTATATAGGTGGTTGTTTATTGATGATGTGTCTATGTGTTTGATATTTTGTGGTTGCATGCTTTGCATTCTTTTGATTTCCAAGGTGTTGGGGGGCCGTGGGGCGTGGACAAGTGGAATTCATGAATTCTAACTGAAGTGCTTCACTTTGTCTTTTTCTTTTTTATGTTGCTCTTCTACCTGATATTCTTGAGTTCGTGAATTTGGTTTGTTCATGACCCCGTATCTAAGTTGGCCTCAAGTACTTATGTCTCAGCTTTTCTTCTCATTCACACTGTTGTTCAATGTCACCATTCAATTATAACACTTCCACTGCAATTCTCATGCAATGCCATGCATTGTTTATGCTTCCACAAACTTTCTGCCAAGTCACCATTCAATTATTTGCTGTATATTTTAAGCAGCTGAATTTGGACTTAAGCATTTATTCCTGATATTATAACAACTGATCATACTTTTTTCACAAAACCATTTATTCCTGAAATGTAAGTGATTGGTGAAGTATGCTTGCAGAGCAAGATGAGCACAGAGGTTGGGCATGCACCTGGCGATATTCAGACCACCTTAGCAACTCCTTCACCCACAACATCAACAAGTGGCCCAAAGACGTCTATGTTTGCAAGAAAAGCAGGATTTGTCATCCCCAAAAACAAGCTATCAGGCTCGTTGGTTCCTGCATTTCGAGGCACTAAAAGAGGAGATGCTGATTCCATAAAGGAAGAAACTACTAAACAGGTACTTAGGAAAACCAAATGGGGAGCTGATCTAACCGTGGATACCACCGTTCGTAAAGGGAGAGCATTAGCATATCAGGTACAGGGATTCCAAGTTTCCAGTTAGACTCTATTTGATTCTAGGATTTTGGTGAAGAAAAGAAACTTATAGGGAAAGGAAATCAAAACCAAAGAAATCTGAATTCTTAAAGTTTTTTGGTTGTTTAAAGAAAATAGATCCTCTTGGGAACTATTTTGGTTTGTTTGATTGTTATGGAAGACTCTTAAGGGAAATGAAAATGAAGGAAAACTAAAAACTATTAGTTTGATTGCATATGTTTCTTAAAAAATAATTTTGCAAATACCAAAAGAATAATAAATCATCATATTGAGAAAGAGAGAAGTTGGATGTTTAGAGAGAGAAGAGTTCTTTGTTCTTCACTATTTCGTGAGGAAAGGGACTTTTCTTAGATAAGTAGTAGATTTTCTGTCCTATTTTCTTCCCCTTGTAATCGAAAAGGGGCAATGATTTTCCTTGTGTTTTCTTTCCATTTAGCAATTTCCTTGAACCAAACAAAGTGCTAGAGTATTTGGTGGTAATTTCTCTCCAAGGTTTATGCAATTGTCTGTGTGTATGCTGTATTTATTTTTGGAATCATTGAATTTTGCTTTCTGAGGATTTCTTGATAAGTAGGATTCAATTTTATAGGATTATGTTAGAGACGCTTATAGCCACTAGGAGGAATTATATAGCTCAGTGCCAATTTAAGACTTCTTTATCGTATTGGGCACACAAATGTCAGTATCTTCTTTGTGAATGGCTCGCATACGCTTCGCATCCCAGCTGCCACTAAGTGATGACATTGCTGCCTTTTTGATGGTACATATTTTGGACAGACTCGGATCAATCAAATATCACAACAGCTAACTTTAGGGACACCGACAACAGAGGACGATCAAGAAACATTGTTTACATCAGAATGTCATCATGGAAAGACATCAGATCAGCAGCTTAGCAGTGAGGTCAGTTAAATTTGAAAGTCGCTTTCACTTGCTCTTTCAGGTCTTAGCACTTTGGTACCTAACATTACGAGATATGAATGATAGGAATCGGAACTACTGCAACTTGAAAGACGTGAAATTATTGGTATGTAAAACATACACTAATTTCTGTTCTTGTCTTTTGAAGTTAAGTTTCTTTAGTTTTTTTATTTTAATTTTTATTTCCAGGTGAAATACTGAAGTTGAACCCAACCTATAAGGCTCCTGCTGATTACAAACCTCTGCTTAAAGAGGCAAAAGTGCCAATTCCTGTGAGTGGATACTATTTGTACTTCCCTTTTATTACTTTCTTCCTTGTTGTCATGTCTTATGTAATTTTTCTGACATTCAAAGCATGGCTGGTTGTATATTGCTAGACAGCCCATTACGTGATGTTTTAATGGAAAACATGTCTTTACATATGATATAGATAGCTTAAGTAATCTTTTTACTGCCAGACATTCTGTCAAACCCCTTAATGATTGTTTAGCATTTGTTTCTTACATTCTAGGATCATGACTTCTTCATGAAAATTTATCATGCAATTTTGAAGGTGCATCGAATATGTGATATTGACTTGTTAACAAGTCAAGCCCGTCCGCAGAAAAGAAAGAAAACTTGGTATCTTTAGTATTGCTGTTTTTCTTTATGCACAATGGTTGAGGAAAAAGAAACTAAAAGAATGACACCTGTTGCGAATTGAAGATTATTAAATAGATGATGATTGAGGCATTCATTAGTGGATGTAAATTAGTTATTACTAACATTTTCGAGGGGCTTAAGGTGATTGCATGTAGGCTGTGTACATAGGCATAGTATGACAGTGACTTCTAGAAATAAGAAACCATTTATTGTCCTTTCCTGCAATAGCAAAGTACATATGTAAGGGTATCATTTTGTAGTTTATTCCTTTCAAGTGTTCATATCCACCTTAACATTTGTCATTTAACAAGAGCTAGCTTGATTTCTTGTGCGGATTAGAAATAAAGTGATAGTTCCTTAAGGACCCGGTATAAATCTCCCTTTGCAGGTCAAAGAGTATCCTGGGTACAATTTTATTGGTTTAGTATTTGGCCACGCAAGTGATACTAAAAAGAGGCTTGAAAAGGTATATATATACACTGTGTCAATATCACCCACAATATTATGCAAATATATGAACTTGAATTTCTTCCTCTGGCATGATAACAATGCAAATCAGGAGACGGGAGCTAAGATACGAGTTTATGGCACAAAGGCAGATACGGGAATGAAGGTAATTGACACCCGAAAAATATATTTTGCGTCTTTAACCACAACGTAACAATCATTTTCATACTCGCCAACTACTATAATTTTCAGGTCGAAGTTACTCCTGCTGATGGAAAAGAAATAGACAATGCTTTCGAAGATCTGTATGTACATGTATCAGCCGACACATTTGAGAAAATTGATGCAGCCGTGGCTTTGATTGAACTTTTAGTCACCCCAGTTTCAGTAAGTTCTAAACACGACCTAAAAAGTTAGCTATTGCTGTTTGTGCTTTTCTTACATCATACACTTTCGGGATAAATTACGTGCAACCCCCCCCCCCCACAATTATTGTGTAATTACCACAAGCCCCCCATGGGTTTGGCAAATTACCAAGAAGCCCCCTACCAAACCCTGACAACCCAAAAAGTATGCGGTGAAACTGTAATCTGCCTTCTACCCACATGCGGTATTGTAATATGCTTTAATAAACATAGAAATTGTTGTCATTTCTCAAATCCTCAAAGGTCTTTCATAATTAAGGTCTCATTGGATATGTCTGTAATTAACACTGCTTTTATATTTGATTCTTATTAGGTGAATCCTGTATCTACTTCATCGATATCAACCACATCTCCTGATGATAATCTGAACACTCGTCTTAGTCAAAGAATGCCTAGCTCCATCATAGCACCTCCACTGATAAACCAAGAAACGGGTCAGCCATATTCCGGACCTTTACCACCTCAACAAGGTCAATTCCCAAAATACCGTCAACCATGGTTTCCTCCACAGTCTGGATTGGCCCCCCCTGCAAATTCATCTGCACCGTTACTTAACACCTCTGTCCAAGCATCTTCCTCGCCGTTTAACCCTTCTAACCCTCCTCCCCTATTCGGGGCCCCACGTGTCGTAACTCCAAGTTTCACACCACTTCTGCAAAATCCTTCTCTTTTCCCTCTAGGCCAAACCGGTGGGCCAAGATTTACTCAAATGCCATTACAACCTCAATTCTCACCAGTTGGGCCCCACAATAACTCAAGACCCGCCATATCCACATCGCCTCGCCCTGTGAATTTTCCTGACAATATGATTTCACCTCTATCCGGCCTACCCCAATCTGCTGGGGCAGTACCAATGCGTGGACCGTCCCCTAATCTGATACCTGGACCCACACCCATGCTTCCTCAACCTGGAAACCCTAATTCTTTTCCTAATTTTGATTCCAGAAAATCTAATTCAGGAGCAATTCCGAGACCTCAACCGAGCTTTGGTGATTTCACTTTTCAACCTCACCGCCCTCCAAATGCAGTGGCTTGGCAAAACAGTCAACCTGCAAATCACAGTATAATACATCCAACTCAAGCAGGGCAGCCACCTTTACCACCTCAGTCTCCATTTTCAAGGCCGGTTGTGCATAACTTGAACCCTTCTCCTATTCAGGGTTTCCAAAGGCCTCAACAGATCAATCAACCAAGACCGCCGATTTTATCAAATTTTGCTGGAAATTCAACAGCCACCCTAGTTCCACATAGACATATGACATTACCTGGTCAAAATGCTCATATTCAACCAAGGAACTTTATTCCTCCCCACCCTATTAATAACGCCCCCGGCCCTTTTCCTCATGGGCCCGGAAATCAGATGCATATTCAGCAGAATCACCCTCGAGGAGCAATGGGCCCACAAAGGTTTCTTCCTCCACATCAGCATTTTGGCAATGTTAGGCCATTCTCGAGCTCATCTGGTGGTCAGCAGGTATATGATCCTTTCTCTCCTACTGCAGTGCCTTTCAATTCTCAGATGGGTGGTAATGCAGCAAAATTGCATGGTGAAAGTGATCCAGAATACGAAGACCTGATGGCCTCTGTGGGAGTCAAATGAATCTATAGGTAAGGTCCTGTCATTAAAGTTTGAGAATGAACGGTTTTATCTTTGCGGTACCTTGTGAAGATTCTTTTGTACCCTCCTGGACTGTATCAAAGACAAGAGAGGAAGTCGCAAATTTTCATATTTGCGAATGTTAGATTACCAGGACTCGGGATTTTGGAAAATGATGATTCATTTGGAACCATATCTAGTGAACAATATACTCTAACTTATCTAGTCTCTTTGTTATATTTATAAATAGAAAAAAATAACTTTTAATTAATCACATTCTAACTGTCCTCATGTTTATGATTGACCTTCGTATACTAACTCTGTTAAGAATAATTCACTTAGTAATTCTCAATTTGAACTAAAATGTAGACCCTTCACATTTGTTCAGAAGAATACTTAAATAAATAGATTCATACAGTTCCGATCCATAAGATTTGAATTGTTGATTTGGGATGGTTGAAATTATACTCGGCATTTCAAACCAACCATCAAGCACTGCGGATAGTTGAAATTATAATGATATTTGATTAAGTGGTCAAATCAGTCATGTGTTGTAGAATATTTGGATTAGATTAAGTAGCTATAAACTAATTCAGAATATTGATTGATAATAATTAATGTGATATGTAATGTAAGATAATTTTTCGCTCACAAAGAAACTAATCCAAACACTTAATTTTTTTTTTGGTTGTAAAAGATTAATATGCAGTTATGCACAATTGTATATATTAGTCATATATAGTTGATATTAGTCTCAATTCTTATCAAATTAAAGTCGCTTTCAAGTTCCTTGCCAATATTTTCTTCATATAATTTAATTAGGAACCCGAAATTGAAAGTAAATTTCTTTGAAATATTTAATAGGGAAAGCAAGTTATATAAAATAATAAACATGTAAATAACGACTTCATTTTAAATAATACTTATAAAATGCAACATCAATAGATTATTGGTACACAATGTTAGTCCATTTTGAATTTCCTATTTTATAATTGTATTTCGTAATACTTTTGAAATTAAACTCAATTTATATATATATATATATATATATATATATATATATAAATTGAGCTTATTTTTATCTCAATTAAAGCTCATGTAATTAACAATCAAATTATATTTAAACACAAATTTTAAACCTCAACGATAATTGTCTATAACCATTTCTCGACTTAACTCAATTATATAAAACCTTACCTATAGGCTATAGTATAGAAAAAAAAAAAAATAAAGGTGCCAATTGAAATCAAATCAAATCAATTAGAATGAGATATGAAATCAATTTAAAGAAATATAGGCCTTATAAACAAATTTTTGAGTCTAAACAAATGATTATGGAGCATTATACACATAAATAAACATTAAAAAAATCACTTTTCTTTAGTGTTACATGTACATACAAGCACAAAGAACTAAATACTCCCTACCTAAAAGCCATAAATTCAAACCAAACAATATCACACACTTTTTCTTTAACACATACCAAACCATCTATGCAAATTTCCCTTTTCACAATCTACCTCTCCATGTCCATAGGAGTAAATGATTTCCCAATTTGTAGAAAATTCATCATAGGCTCCTCTACTTTATTATTGGTTCTCTTTTGTGCCTCGATATCATCCAAATCAACATCGTTTTCATCATCTTCCAATACAAATCTCGTCGTTATAGATTGGTACTCGACCTTTTCAGCGTACAACTTGATCATAACTAGATAAATAATCATGGCAAAAATTATGACCCCCACAACGTACCAACTAAATTCAATGTTCACTAGCGACTTAGCACGGTCTAGGGCTTCTTCCCCGTGGCATCGGACCACTTCATGACCTTCTTCAAAGTTTATGAAGCAACCCTTAGGGATTAGACTAGGGGTCCATAACATGAACCCCATGACCATAAGCCAAATCCCTTGGAACATTATACTAATTGACCTCACAAAGCTATTCAAGAAGCTCTTGGGGTATTTGATGCCTAGAAGAGTGGTGGAAAGAGAAATAACGATTATAATTTGCAGTAGCCAGTGGTACTGGCCCTCGACCCCCATGTGATCGGTCGAGTGGAGGTGGAAGAGGAGGAGTTGTTGCCCGAAAGCCACCGCCCCTAACAAGCAAGTCAACCCATACTGGGTTGGCGGGGCCAGTCTGTCAAGCACCATTGAGAAAAAAGCGTAAACGAAGAAAGTGAGTGAAATATTAGAATGTTCGAAGTTGTGAAGATGGTTAGAAGGGATGGTGCCATCCGGGTCGAAGGGTTGGTGCCGGTCTGGCCCGATGAAGAGCTCCATCGATATCGACATGGAGCATGCCAACATGATCAAATAGAGCTCCATATATTTGACTCTTGAAGTTGGAAACCATGGTAAAGAAGTGTAGGATTTGGGGTTTATTGCATGGATTTTGATGTGGTTAAATAGTTGCCATAAACCAATGATAAAGAAGGCAAATCCAGGTGCCACATGACCTATAAGACTGCCCATATTTCTAGTTGGAGCTTTCAAATATTTTGTTCTTTGTTTGATTGGCTTTGTTTTTTAGGAGGAAATTGAAGTGAATATATAGAAAGAGAAGTGGGATGAAGAGGGATTTTGCAGCATGGGATTATTATATATGGGGGGTTATGAAATTTTTAATGAGGTCTAGAGGCTTCTAAGAGGGTTCAAACATTGAAAAATATGAAGGGTTTTCTTCATATATTTTCCATATTCTTTGCTTGGGGAATAAAATTAAGATTAAGAAGAGTTGACCAAAGATTAAACTTCCTTTTTTTGTTTTAGCTATGAGATTGGATATGCACTTTCGTGTTCTAGAATACCAGTGGAAGAAGCTAATTTGAATTCATGTTATGAATGGAATTCCAATTAAAAGTCAAAATCTAATTTTAACCAAGTCATTTTTCAATATAATTACTTTTTTTTGTGTTTGACCGATCAAATATATTTCAGTTCTATCACATAGATGACTGCAGTATTTTAAAATCCAAAAATACATTTCTTACTATTAAAAATCCAAGAAAAAATATTTTTGTAAAAGTTTAATTATAGTTATATATTATATTGATTTTAGATATTATAATTTCATTGGCTTGATGTTTTATCATAAGATTACAAATGATTTGTCATACGTGACGAATACGCATCTTCCAAATCATTTGCAAATATAAAAAACACATCACATTTTCTACCATTTATTGGCTAAAGTATTTAAGGGCACACGCAATAATATTATACATTATCTTTTGGCTATAAAATTAAATATATATTTAATTATTTTCTTGCGCTATAAGTTACACATAAATTCCTAACACTTAATTATCTTATGAAATAATTCACATCTTATTTTATTTTTGTACGTGATTATCACATGAAATCATGGGCGTTACATGTGATGATAGGTCAAATTTGTACTTCTCATTACTTTAGAATACATGGAAAATTTATTTAAATTTTGCAATTAGAAAGTAGGAAACAGTTAATGAACACCTCATCGCCCACAAGTTTTTGGGGCTTGAAGTTTCTTGTTAGGTGCACTTAAAAAATGTATATCCATAGAGCTTGATTGAACCCAAATGTAATAGAACATGTTAAAACCTCGAGTTTAGCTAGTAAAATAAAAGAAACTGATTATTATATATATGTGAATTAACTTTTACAAAAAATTACTTTTTTTTGGATTTTTAATAGTAAAATTTATTTTCGGATTGATTATTGAGCCTATTTTGTAAAATCATGTTTTTGCTCAATTTATAAGGAAACGTGTTTATTAAAAATATAATTTCAATCACTCACTTATTAATAGTTAAAAAGTAGAAAATATTTTCAAATAAAAAGTTTGCGACCAATCCAAAAACTTTAAAACATATCAAACCCAACCCATTAATAAACACAGAGCTCAAATCAAATTTTTATCGATTCACAAGTTGGCTCCGCACGACTTGTGTGCACCTAGTTTTCATATGTTGTTCCTCTTGAATAGAATACGAACACTTCAAAAAATCGTATCATTTTGTATGCCATCTAAAACCATCCGACTTGTATTCATTTTGATGTATGAAAATAAGCTAGGAGCATGGTAGAATATTCAAAAAAAAAAAAACTAGAGTCTTCCATAATGAAGAATAGTATTACTTTTACAGTATTAATTTTTTTGACCAATAGTACTTGATTTATGGTAACTCCATCTAGACCAAATATTGTTGTTTAATTTAATTATTTTTCATAAATTAAATTGTTTTTACTTGTTTATAGTGGTAATAACTAATAACTAGATTTTTAAAAGAAAATAAATAAAAGGCATCAAGATGAAAAGTAAGTGGGCCTCAAGGGTCTATTTAATAGGCCTAAGTTTACACTTTTATGATCTTTTACAGCCCAATTTAGATCCCTCAAAGCCCAACAACTCAACTTTATGTCTAACAATTATTATTTAGGATCACATCAAATGAAGGTCGACAAAAATTGATCATTTCACAGTTTTTATTTAAGATTACTTTAAAGCAAGTAGCAATTCATTGTCAATTCTATTATTATCACAATTCACAACTAGAAAATTGAATTCAATGCACATAATTATTTCAAACTTAATTCAGTGCACATAAAGGAAGGTGTTGCTGTAATATTTGTCCAGGTAGCACAATTAATTAACTCATTAAAGCGACTAATTTGACATCTACCAAATATTTAGGATGATTTGATAAGATAGAAATTAAAAAGTTGTTGAAATAGTACAAAAGACCAATGACATTGTGCCACGAGTATTTTGATATTTTGGCCACTCATATATTAGATGTATATATAAAAACATTAATTACTTTTTAATAAAAAATTGATCATTTTATATTAATATATTATTCACTAAAAAAAACATTTTATTTTTCAAAATATCTCTATAATTGCGTCTAATTATATTTCAATAAATTAAGTTTAAACCTTCGAGTTTGAGTATATTTCGAGACAAACAAAGAAAAAGTCCATTTTACCCTCAATGCCCTTAACTTTTCCACAATATTCTTCTCAGTCCCCATAATATTGTTCATGGTCGGCTCGCTCAACCTTGCATGTGTGCATGGAAAAGCCACTCAATTTTGGAGGTATCCAAATGGAATCTCAAAAATGTAGGATCACTATGTTGCTCAAGTTTCTTCATTTCTTTAGTTTATATATAACCCCATAAAAACACCCTTTAAGTCTATAAAAAAAAAAAGAGAATTTATTACATAAATTATTTAGAAAAGTTCATTATACACACATACAATAGGGATAACTCCCATTTTTTAATTTGACTTAGACATTATACAAACAGGATTTCAAACAATTTTAACAAAAAACTAATGATGTTATAAAATGAAATGATCGTAAAATTAGACGATCCAAAAGCATATTGCAAGCCAAGCTCCTTATCACATCTTAGCCCTTAACTTTTACTTTTTTCCCCTTAAAGCTAGCAAAGCAAACTAGTTGATTCCAGAACATTTCCAATAAGCTTTATCACCCAAACAAAAGCTAGCTAGCTAGCTATCTCCTATATAAACACACTCAAACCATTTACAAATAATTCAAATTTTCATCTTCCTTAAAAAAAATGGCTAGATCATACTATAATTCATCTTACTATGATTACCTCCAATATTTCTCATTACCAATCCACTTCTTTTTCTTCATAGCCGTAGTCTTCACCTTCTTGATTTTCACTTGGTACATAAACTATGAGTCCAAGGTTGAGGATGTAATGGATAACTTCAAGCTATGTCTCATGGTGTCTCCAGTTGTTTTGCTGCTCTTTGTGCATTGGCTATCCTCCGATGATCCTGGGCGGGTCCCGTTTGTCCTCTCGTTGCCCGAGAAGGATTCACTTCATAGGGTGGGAGGATCTCCACTTGGGGTAGCTATTTTGTTGGTGTTTCTCATGTTCATGATTTCTCATCATAATTCTCTGCAAGAAAGATTGTTTCCCTTGTTTAGTAGAAGATAAATAGGAGAAAAAAATATGTAAGAATCTATAGAGATTTTCTTAATAGTGTACATATAGAGTAAGATTAGTTATCTCATTATGGCTTTTCAAGATAATCTTTGTGGTTCCATATAGATCAAAGTAGTATTTACTATGTTACTTGTTTTATTTCCATTATAGGTTGTTTCGTCTTGAAATTTTGGTTTTAGTTTCAAGACGTAATGACCATGGTGATAATACAACTCAGTTGGCTATATTGTAAGTTTTGTTAAATTAAGTGGAATCAAAAAAATTTGTACCTGTTCAGATTCGTATATGAAAATACTAGGTATATATTATAGGAACTGCTTTTTCTGTTGATATTGCTGAAATATGTTTCAAATTTTTACTACTTACATGGAAAGGCAATTGGTAAATGAAACTTTTCAACAAAACTAAACACATGAATTATGAAGTTCTGCATAATATATCAACATCCTACTGCAAATAAATGTATGTAGTATGAGATCATTAACACTATTACCTGCTGTCCACTGTCCCTGGAATGTAGCGAAATGAGGCGAGGCACCTTAATATAATGCAATCTTTTTCTGCATAATACTGAGGTTCTTCTGTAGTAAAAATGTTACAAGAGTTATCCTTTTCACATTCCACAAGAGTAAAAATGATCTGATTGATCATTTTTGAATCCATATCTTCCAAATCTAGCGAAATGAGACGAGGCACCTTAATATAATGCAATCTTTTTCTGCATAATACTGAGGTTCTTCTGTAGTAAAAATGTTACAAGAGTTATCCTTTTCACATTCCACAAGAGTAAAAATGATCTGATTGATCATTTTTGAATCCATATCTTCCAAATCTTTCAAACCAAACACAACCTTGTAAGACCCTGGTCTCAATTTCTCCATTGACCTTTTCAATCAACGTAAAATAGAAAGACAATTCAAAAACGAATATCCACAAAAAACCCGAAAACATAACAGGCTATCTCATAACCTCTCACCAATGCCCTCCAAATCACCACCCATACCGTGGAGCCAACTATAACCGGGAATTTTCTTCAAACCTTTTATTTTCATATCATTTCTCATGTCACCAATATCATTCTCATAACCCACAGAGGATAAACTTGCAGCAAGTACATAGTTCGCTCCAATATCAGGTTCTTTCTCCATTAGAACTTTCATTAAACGTTTATCCAGATAAAGAGCACGGCCATGCTGTTTACAAGCACTAAGATAACTCCTTAATATAACAGAATTTGCCTCCATTGGCATACTCATAATAATCTCATAAGCCTCTTCAATCTTACCAGCCCGTCCAAATAAATCAACCATGCATCCATAGTGCTCCATAGTTGGCATTATATTGTAAAAATTCACCATTTTATCAAATAATTCTTGTGCCTTATCAACAAGACCTCCGTGACTACAAGCAGAAAGTATTGCTGAAAACGACACACTATCCGGCCTTAAGCCGATCTTTTCCATTTCTGTAAATAAAGAGATAGCTTCTTCTGCATGGCCATAGTCTGCGAGACATGAAATCATGACCGTCCAGGATTGGAGATTTTTGTCACTGTTTGAATTGAAAATGTAGAAGGCTTCGTTCAAGTGACCCGATTTCGCATACATATTTAGAAGGGCTGTCCCCAACCCGACATGCATTTCAATAGAATTAACAATAATATATGAATGAATGGATTTTCCTAGTCTGGTGTTAAGGAGGTGGGTGCAAGCAGCGAGTAGACTGATAAATGTTACCAAGTTTGGCCTCTCATTTGCAATGTTCATATCTTTGAACACCCTTAAAGCATCCGAATCGTGGTTACTGCAAGTGTTAAAAGGCGAATCAGAAATGACACGGAAAAACTGAAGCATTGAAAGAGAACAGAGCACAATAATCATATTCTAGTCCAATAAATCGTAAAATTCAAAATTGAAGGTTGGTAATTATCATTTTATTGCAATTTATGGACAAATTTCACCAAAAAGAAAAAAGGGGCCGGAAAGTGGCATACGCAAACATTTGATCATCTAATTAGGAAATTTTCAACTTTAGATGTGAAAATAGCACAATATCTGCAAATGGAGAAAAGATTATATTATTCACTAATTTACAGGATTGCATAATTCACTTTCTGAAGTAAATTGCAAATGCACCTAGCGTAAGATTACAATTTTCGACATGGTTATGTTTTCCTGAAAATCAAATATTCTCAAATTGAAACCGCATGAGCTGCAGTTTCTCGACCAACTTTCCAATTTCTGGCTAAGTTTGCTCTGACTCCACAAAAAGTGAATACTGTGAATAATTAGAGACTTGAAATTACCAGAATTTGCAACAATTGTGTAGTTACAAAGGAAATTTTAGAGTTTTGCTGGAAAAACCCACAAGAAAAAGGATTTATGTTAAATAATTAAGAAAGGAAATAAACTCTACATACCAATCAACATAAGCAGCAATCATAGAACTCCAAGACACCACATCTCTCTCACACATCTCATCAAACACCCTTCTAGCAAACTCCACAACACCACACCCACCATACATCTTCACTAACGTATTACTCACATGAGAATCCATACCCAAACCCGCCTTCAAACTCATCGAATGCACCGACCCACCAGTCCCAATCATCGAACATCGCCCGCAAGCCTTGATCACAAAAGGGTACGTAAACTTATCAGCTTTGAGCTCACCACCAGTTCGAAGTAATTTCACAAAGAGAATGAGAGACTCAATCGGGGTCGACGAGTTATTTGCGTACTCTTTGATCATTGTGTTCCACGCGAAGATGGGTGGCGGCGTAATCGGAGAGTGGGAAAAGATTTCTCGGGAGTGGCGGAGGGATGATGAGACGGCGGAGAGTATGAGCTGGGAGAAGAAGTATTCATGGTGGTCTAGAGAAGTTTTGATGAGTAAACAATGGAGCTGGTGGGTCTGTATAGAGGTTGTCGAGCTTTGGATTAGGGGATGAATGTGGCGGGATATGTTTCGCCATTGTTGGTTCATATGTGAAACGATGAGTTGAAGAAGTGAAGGAATTTTGACTAATAAAAGGGATAATTACAAACTCGCCCCTTATTTTAAATGTAATTACAAAACAAGCGCTCTCACTTTTAATGAATTACAACGAGACACCTTTTGTTTGATTGTTCTTGCCCGGATTTACAAAATGACTTTTTTGTAATTATCCCATAATTATACATTATTATATACATATATTATATATATATACACACATATAAAAAACGACGTCGTTCGCCCGTGTTCTATTTTTACGCTCCCCGTTTAAAAAACCGTCGTTTGGTTCACTTCACTTTTTCCTCTGCTCCGCCTCAAACCCTAATCACACGCAATTCATAAATTCCTTCTGCTACATCCACAATCCGAAATTCACAATCCATCTTTGTTCATATCTCGGTCTCTTCCCTTTTTATCTGATGCAAAGTAGGTTTTTTATTTTTTTGTGCAGATCTGTGAATTTTGTGGTTGTGTTTTTGTATTTTTGAATTGATGTGTATTTTTGTGATTTGGAATTTTGAATAGGCTTTCTGTGAAGAAAGGCGCACAGCGGCGGCTGTAAAAAGAGCTGGTGAAGAAGGGGAAGCCGGTTAAGGATCCGAACAAACCTAAGAGGCCTACCAGTGCCTTTTTCGTTTTCATGTATGATTTTTTTAAATAATTTGTTGATAATTTTTGCTTCTTGTTGATGTATTTTGTTAAGCCACAAGTATCAGAGTAATAAAATACGCAGCAATACCCAAAAGTAAATCGACAATTCTCAAATCAACAAACTCAATATAAAAACGTAATATCAACACCCAATCGATTCAAACGCAATACCAATGCAATGTCTGTCACAAAACCAATTCACCAAGCAATAAACGATTACAACTCAATATATAAACAATAACTCGATTCCCAAAACTCCAGCTGCAATTCGAATCACAATCTGCAATTTAACATATAAATGATCGATTTAGAGAAATTGCTCAATAGACGAAAGGGGGGAGAAATTAGAGGAAAGGAGAAGAATCAGAAACTGAGGAAGAACCTTCAGCAACGCATGAGCAAAATCTGATCAGCTCGTTCCCCTTCATCTGACATATAGTTGCTTCTTTTTACCCCACCACACGTGTCACTCCTTCAGCTGATCTCATAAGTCATAACTAATTCCCCAATTATCATTAATCTAAATCCCTAACTTAATAATTGATTCCAACTCCAAAACGACACCGTATTCAGCTTCCATTAATTAACAAAAACGTGTTTCCCCTTACTCAAAAACGTATTATCCCCTTTTTACTGTTATTTATGTTAAAGCATGACATATTTCGTGTGAATTTTTGTTGTTAATTTGTTTTTCTGGTTTTGTATGATGAATTCAGGGAGGATTTCGAGATACATGACAAAAGCCTTCCATAACATCAAGAGCTTGTGTCAAACTCACAATTGTAACCTTCGAACGGGCGCTTTTACATTGGGAGTGAACCGTGTTGCTCGTGCTACTTCACTTCGTGGCTGGGAAGCCTAAAAATTCATCATATTGGTTTGAATCTTTTGTCCCTCGATTAACTTATACTGCAGTTTTAAGTGTTCAAGATTTTCTTGCTTTTCTTTAAATATTTTTGTGCCTGATGATGATATGTTTATAGCAAGCCTGTATTATGGAGAGCGCAATATAGCTGCAAACTTATTCGGATTAGGGGTGTAGTTTGATTAATGCAGCTATGTTTCGTTGTGATTAAGACAATAAAACTTGTTTGTTCTATGTAGATTGAACTAAGAAGGAGAACTTAAATTTATGTTTGTGCTTCAATCTCATAGTGTGATTGAACTAGCTGCTGTTCAAAACACTATTACATCCAACAAATAGAATGTTGTAATGACTTTGAATTGAATTATAAATGCTGTTCAAGATTATATTGATTTTTCTTTGAGCATTTTCTGCTTGATGATGGTGATAAGGTTATTGCATTTTATATTGTCTTAAGGAAATCGTGATAGAACTGCAAGTTTATTCGGATTCGTTTTTCAGGTCGACCTTCACTGGTTTACACTCATTTTCAAAATTGGCCAAAGTTAAAGATTTCAGAAGGATTAGTATTGATTTTCATTTTATAAAAACAAAAGTTCCACTTTACATATGAAATTGATAATAACTCAAGTTTTATCTATTTTTCCAGTCCACTTTAATTGCATTAGCAGCTTATGCTTCTGACCCAAGTGAAGCTAATCGCCTCAGACATCTTGCTTCTCCTAGCGGAAAGGTTTGAACAAATTCGATTTCGTCTTTTTTCTCCAAATTTAACATGTTTACATTTTTATTATGGATTTATTTTTCAGTATCTACAGGAGGAATATACACAGTATATAGTTGCGAGTCAGAGAAGCCTACTCGAGGTTATGGCTGAGTTCCCGTCTGCCAAGCCTCCACTTGGCGCTTTCTTTGCAGCAGTCGCTCCTCGCCTGCAGCCCAGATTTTATTCTATCTCATCCTCCCCAAAGTGAGTATTCATTTTCCTTTTTTTAAATAATTTTTTAGATAAATTTTCTGTATTATGAAAAACACCCGGCAAATTACAATAGCCCCTCCTGTCTGTAAGCTTACTACACTTTCGCCCCTGTTTCGTGATGTCCTGATCTGACAGGGGTCTCTTGGTAATTGCAAAACCTTAAGAGCTTGTGATAATTATTTCTTCTGTATTTTGTGATTATCGTCTCTCATATATTCTTCCAGGCTCGCACCATCAAGAATCCACGTGACATGTGCATTAGTATACGAGAAAACGCCAACAGGATGAGTTCACAAGGGTATCTGCTCAACATGGATGAAGGTGACTTCAGTTTCAAGTTTCATAGATGCAATGGTTTAAACAATTCATCAATTTCTCACCTTCTTGCTTTTTATCAGAATGCTGTGCCTTCGGAAGAAAGCCTCAACTGCAGTTGGGCCGCAATCTTAGTTAGGACTTCTAACTTTAGAGTCCCTTTTGACCCTAAAGTACTCATATGATTGGCCCTGCTACTGGCTTGGCTCCATTTAGAGGGCTTCTCCAGGTTTGTATATCGCAAGAAATTTACGTTTATACAAAATCAATTCGTTTCTGATTTCTGTCTCTAGAATAATTAAGTAATTGTTTTGTATATATTAGGAAAGATTAGCTCTCAAGGAATCTGGAGTCGAGGTCGGGCCCGCCGTATTATTTTTCGGGTGCAGGAATCGACAAATGCTTAGTAATTTATCGAGCATTTGTGAAAGACTTTGATTTTTACTAAAATTTGTATTGGTTACAAGTTTTTGGGATTTTACTTGGTATACACAGGACTATATTTATGAAGATGAGTTGAATAATTTTGTCGAAGCTGGAGTAATTTCGGAGCTGGTCCTAGAAAATAGCAACTTGCAATCTATAAATTAATATATATTTTACTTTGAAAACAGCATCCTTAAATTAAAAAAAGGCTTACGGGCATCATCACCGCGTATTGCACGGTAATGCTCTACCTAGTATATATATAAGAGCGACTGCACACAGCTCTTGGTCCCCCGGTTGCGTGTCGCACTGGATTCCACCCCTTTTAAAAAAAATTCTTTTTTTTTTTCGCTCTGCATTTAAAAATGACGTCGTTTGTTCCCTTCACTTTTCCCTCTGCTCCTCTGCAAACCCTAATCCCACGCAATTCATAAATTCCTTCTGCTACATCCACAATCCGAAATTCACAATCCAGCTTTGTTCATATCTCGGTCTCTTCCCTTTTTATCTGATGCAAAGTAGGTTTAATTTTTTTTTTTTGTGCAGATCTATTTTGTGGTTGTGTTTTTGTATTTTTAAATTGATGTGTATTTTTGTGATTTGGAATTTTGAATAGGCTTTCTGTGAAGAAAGGCGCAGCGGCGGCTGGAAAAAAAGCCGGTGAAGAAGGGGAAGCCGGTTAAGGATCCGAACAAACCTAAGAGGCCTGCCAGTGCCTTTTTCGTTTTCATGTATGATTTTTTTAAAATAATTTTTTGATAATTTTTGGTTCTTGTTGATGTATTCCGTGTGAATTTTTTTTGTTAATTTGTTTTTTTGGTTTTGTATGATGAATTCAGGGAGAATTTCAGGTATGATGAATTCAGGGAGAATTTCAGAAGCAGTACAAAGAAAAGCACCCTAATAACAAATTTGTCACTATTGTGAGTAGTTATTGTTGAATCATAGCCAGAGTTTTCAGAAATTTATATCGGTGATATCAATATTATAAATAAATCATATGAAATCAGTCAAACTTAAAGATTTCAGAAGGATTAGTATTGATTTTCATTTTATAAAAACAAAAGTTCCATTTTACATATCAAATTGATAATAACTCAACACCGTCTCAACAAATATGCTGGATTAGCTATCACAAATTTTGAAATCTTGAATTTCATCCATTGCAGCTGAATAACAAACCGGAGAGACGTCCCTAATGATCTGAGTTCAAGATCTCACCAGAGCCTTAGACTGGTAATACTATATCTAGACTTCAATAGATAAGATTTTGTAGTATGAGAGTTGTCGTTATTTCCTTCTTTAAATAATTATTTTGTAAATTTGTTTATTTCTTGATTTTGTGTTTGATTTTAAAAAAGGTTTAATTTCCTCATTAATCATTGTTTCTGTTGTGATGATTTTGCGATCCCATATTTTCCTTCTTTTTTTGGCTTTGCCTCAAAATGCCGGCGTTTACACTATCCCTTTCACATTTGCCCGGTCTCATAGGTAAAAAATTAGGGTTTCGGGGTCTGGACGTAGTTGAAACAAAGCTCTCAGGGATTGCTGTACAAAAACCGGGGTCTATACATAGTTGAAACAAAGCTCTCGGGGATTGCTATACAAAAACTAGGCGGCGTTATCATAACTGGTATTTTCTGTAATTTTTATTTATTTCTTGATGAGTTTTTCGAGTATACAGTTCTACAGATAAGTTTTCGGAGTATGAGAGCTGACGTTATGTCCTTTGTTAAATAATTATCCTGTAAATTTTGTATATTTTTAGAAAAAAGTTTGATTTCCTCATTAGTTACGTTGCTTCTGTTGTGATGATTTATTGTGGAAAAATAGCTTTGGAATTTGAATAGAACATTTGATAAATTGCGATATAGTGAACATCTCTGTAGTGAACATCTCTACAGCGAAGGAAAGGGGCCTAGGTCCAGTAAACAAGGAGAAGTTCACAAGCAGTGGTTATGAGCTCTTTATTGTTTCGGTCGCCGCGACATTAGTTTCATTTCCACGCATTCATTATTCAGGTAGGTTTGTAAAAATGCATTCATTATTCAGGTAGGTTTGTAAAAATGGTTTCAAGATATTCGAATTAGGATGGGTTCATATGGAAAAATAAGGGTTTCAGATTTGCTGGTTAAATTAACTTATAATATGAGGCGGCAAAACGAAGGTACTATTGAAGACTTACTGTAGAATTTCAGCTTCTATTTGGTTTTTGGTTCATTGTTGTTTTAGTTTTGGTTCACTTGGTTTCGCAAAAATAGATTCCTCTGGCATTTGAGCTGGCATTTTTAGGTTAGGGGGAACGTAAAGTGCCAGCTTTTGAGTATGGTTATTATAACCATGTTGTGTTTCCACATTGTTTCAGGTGGACTATCTGCTGGGAAAACAAGCCTATTTTGGCAAAACTGAATTCAGAGGTAAGTCAGTTTGTCCTAAATTGATCAATTTGTAAGGGGTAATCACATTTTTCATCTTTCATCGTTGTTTATAATTCAGTTTTAATTGCTATAGTTCACCCATTTCCAGTTTTAATACATCATAGAAAGTCTGAACTCTGTTTAAAAGTCCGAAAGAAACTGTTTCCACGTAATATTCAAACCAAATTTGAAATTTGTTTTAGGTCATTTGAGCTGACATTTTTAGGTTATCAAATTTGTGCAGACTGTGCACCCACTTTACCTGGAACTACTGCCTCTGAATCCGCAGCTGGCAGAGCCCCTTTTGCACCCAAGAACTCTTTCTGCAATAATGAGTGCATTGATATGTCTAAAGAAAGGTGTTATTTATATGAATTGCATTCAAATTATGTATTTCTTTGTCATTTTTGTTATGGAGAGACTTATCACCTAGATTTGATCTAGGATCTGTAAGTTAAAGTTCAGTCAAACAGTGACATAAGTGCCTGGGCACAAGCCAGATATTAGCCCAAAAATCTGTTGATACCAAATTCAGCCCAGAATCCATATGAACATTAGGCCGATAATTGGCCCATAAAAATTCCATAATGGGCCTTGTCAGACCTTGAATTTTCCATACAAGCCCACTAAAGGCTCATTATCAATCATTAATAGGCCACATATTTAAGGCCCATAAGAAAAGATACTTGGGCCTTAACATTTTCCGTAAGGTCCACTAACGGTCCATTTCCAAGGAATATTTGGCCTCATTGGGCCTTTAACATTTTACGTGAGGCCCATTAGTGGCCCATTTCCAAGGAATATTGGGCCTCAATGAGCCTGTGATTTTCATCTTAGGCCCATTACGGCCCATAAGAAAAGATAATTTTGCAACATTTTCGGTAATGCCCATTAACGTCCCATTTCTATGGAAAATGGGCCTCTCTGGGCCTGTGATTTTCAAAGTAGGCCCATTTACGGCCCACATCAAAAGATAATTGGGCTTTACAGTTGCCATGAGGCCCATTAATGGCCCATTTTAGAGGAATAATGGCCCATATTAAAAGATAATTGGGCCTTATTATTTTCGTGAGGCCCATTAACCGTCCATTTTAGATGAATATTGGGCCTCACTGGGCCTATGATTTTTATATTAGACCCATTAACGGCCCATAGGAAAAGATAAATGGGCTTTACTATTTTCCATGAGGCCTATTAACGGCCCAATTCAGAGGAATATTGGGCCTCATTTGGCCTGTGATTTTCCTATTAGGCCCATTAAAGGGCCTGTGTTTTCATATTAGGCCCATTAGTGGCCCATAAGAAAAGATAATTGGTCCTTGTCTTTTTTTTTTGAGGCCCACCCAGAGGAATATTGGGCCTCACTGGGCCTGTGATTTTCCTATTAGGCCCTTTAACGGCCCATTTCAGTGGAATATTGGGCCTTACTGGGCCTTAATATATTCCGTAAAGCCCATTAAAGGCCCATTTCCAATTAATATTGAGACTCACGCAAAGCTAGTTAAAGAATTGCACAATATGTTGTTCAAATTCAATACAATTAGCATTAAAAAAAATCCAACACAATTTTTATCAATAGATTCTCAAACCGCAAGGCTTAACTGATGTCCTTCAAGTGCAAATCGTTGTTCTGACGAGCTGACCCATGGGATGAATTGAATAGCCACGAAACAAAACAAAAGAATCACGTAATCTCTTTGACGAAATTCCATAAATGCACTAGATTATACCATAAATGCCAAAGAACATTATATAAGGCACTAGAATGAATGATAAATACTTGAACAATTCATCATAAATTAGTCTAAAAAAAACTAATCAGCTAAAATAACTCCTACAACATCAGACACGGCCTGCTGAAACCTGAGACGTTTCCCAGCTTAAATTTCAATCTAAAATTGAGATAATCTTGCCTAACCCATGCTAGGAGTATTGAAATCGTAATTTTGCATTTAATTGTTCCGCAAACAATGCATCTCACAACTGTACAAATTTCAATCTCAAGAATCTGCAAAGAAAGTAAAGATAACTCAGTTTTTTTAAACATTGTTTAATTTCCTAACATAAATGAAAAATGATATTATTACCATAGGAATCATTCGCATTCATCTATCATGTCTTCACGCAGAGAAAGATCTCGGGTGAATGGGTAATCCTTGGGCAAGGTGAAGAGTGGCTCATTTCCTGATAATCCTTTCAATGCTAAAGCCAAGGAATAACCCAATGCTCGGGCTACTGGTACAGCAACTGCATTTCCAACCTGAATGTACCTGATGGATGATTCAACAAAAGGGAACGTTACATGGAATACAAGTTCTATGAGAGTAAATAATGGGAGTAAATTACACTCATCCACCATGAATTATGGCCTAATTAAAGAAAGAGCTCTCTTATTCTTATAACTGTAGCCGTACTCCCTCCTAAGTTTGGAACCCTCACCACTAAGTTATGAAAAAAGAGGGGGAGCTTAAAACTGAAGGAAGCCAAATTTCAAAGTTTGAGTTTGAAGCTTTAAGCCATTGTAAATTCAGTTTTCAGCTAAAACAAATATCTAGCAAAATTTCCTGTGTCATAAAGTACATTTAGTTTTAAACACAGAAAAAAAACAAAAAGAGATAACAATTGGAAACAAAGAGTTTTAAAGTACGTTGAAATTGCTAGGGATCTGAAAATAGTTTTACCTTTCTTTAATAGGGCCCACAAGCTTATAGTAATCCGGGAAGCCTTGCAATCTGGCATTCTCCCGGATCGTGAGAACTCTATCTTGTAAGGGATGTAAAAGTGCCTGGATAGAAATTGTATAAATTACACAACAATGTGTATACACAAATATGGGGCTCGCACACTATGAATAGAAACAAGAAAAATTTTACATGATTATGTGGCTCGGCCCGTGTAATAACTGTGGGCACAGTTTCATCCCACCACAAGCGCCCAAATGGCCTGCAGGAATCCAGAGATAAGTCTAAAATAAGGTCAAATGCATTTTAGAAAAAATTAAAATTAAGCAGAAATTTAAACTGTTACTGTACTTTGAGGAAGTTCCCTTAACAAAAGACATAGCATAGTCAGGAACCTGTCAATTGCAAGCAAGATTATTTATCAGGCAACCATTGAAGAAAAGGTTTAAGAAAATTTGAGAAACAAATCATACCAAAGGCTTCCCCGAAGCTAGATATTGTCTTTTTACATAAGGATCCCATTCAACTTTGTTATCAGCACGAACTCTGACACCTGGCAAATCCCTAAAGTTTGCACCCTGAACCATAGAGCTAACAATTACATACATGAAAACCTATCTGTATATTAAATATTTAACTTTATTTGACCATATTCCATGTTGTACAGTTCAACAAAATAACAAATACCTTCTTTTTAGGGATTTGACAAACTCGGTCATAGTCGTCCTGATTTAGAAGAAGTGGCTGATGATCATACAAATTGTGTCCTTGCACTTCAGTTTTGATTGTCAAGCAGCCAGGCATTTCTGCATCGACCATTCATGATAGATCAAATGAGAGAAAGATAATAAACAAGGACATTTAGAATAAGTATTTAAACACTACAGTATTCATAAATGTGCTGAAAACACAATATTTTATTACAGTCTGTTGTTTTAGAATTGATTCAATTCAAGGAACTTAGGGGTGAGAATCATATCGGTTCAGGGTTTCAGGTGATATCAAGTGCTATTCATAAACTGAGAAGAAAATGACAGGTGACGCTTTGGCTTTGATTTTTATTTAATTATGTCACTGACAGAGGCTGTAGCACTCTGGTGCTGTATAGAAACAGAAAAATCGTATAGGCATTCTTCCAAAACTGAAAAAACAGACAATTTGGCATATTCCGAGCTTGACCCAAACTACTGAGTCTATTTAATCCAAATAGCCCAAACAGGATGCCAACCAAAAAGGAGTACATATGATGTGAACCATCAGGATGCAGAAATAGCACATGCCAAACATAAGTTAATAGGACACATAAGCATATGATGAGCAGTCAGGTGATCTCGAAAGGACCTTCATGAGCTTACCATCCCTTGGTAGTCTTATGAAACGCTGGAATTCTGTCTTGGGCTCAGAACCATAAGGCATTGCATCAAGTTTCTCATTGTTCTCAACCTAATTCAAAAATGAACTAATCATAATCAAGTTATTGCCATGAAGGGAAACAAGGTATGAAGATGAGAAGATTAAATTTTACATACGGGAGGGAGGTCAGATATTGCATCGCCGAGAAAAAGTTCATCTTTGAGATGGACTTGACAGCCTTGCTCATAAGCAACTGTGTTTGACTACACTTGCAATAAATGTTTCATGTAAACAGATTATTCAATCTAACAAATCACAAAAAAGAATTACTTAAGTCCTACCTCAAACTCCGTAGGAACAACTCCCCGGTTTTTTGCATTATGTGTTGGCAAAGGGTACTGTGGTAACCTCTGAATTGGAAAAGGACAAGGGAGAAAAAAAAATATGAGAAAAGGTAGTTCAACAAATGGTAGATTATACACAAACTTCTTACTCACAAGATGAATTCAGATCAAAATGGGAAACAACTTAAAAGGGATAAAAAAAATATCACCTCAGTGGGCAGAGCACCCCACATGAACATTCTCATTCGAAATTGAGGAAGTCCATAAGCACCAGCTGCCATCATTCCCACCCGCGCTTGATAACCCATTGAAATAAGACGTGCTAGGGCATAGCGACCAAGAAAACCATCAGCAAACTTCAGTATGTCAACAACATTCTCCATCAAACAGAACTTTGGCCTCAGATAGGCCACGATATCCATGTAAACAACCAATTGTTTGTTTTTGGGATCTTTAAGAGGCGCCTCTTTATTTCTAAATCTGTTGAAGCCACTTATCCCTTGGCAAGGTGGCCCTCCACATATCACATCTACAGTCCCCTACAAGGCATCAGAACCAAAAAAACAATTAACTCAAAGCAAACATTAACATATTTAATTGTCTTATTGTGTAGCTGAAAAGGCAACAAAGCTCACAGGCAATGGCAACATCTTTGACTTGTAGCCTCTTGACACAAATTCCTTTAACTTCTCTTGGCAAGCACTAGAACGAGATAATTTTATATAAGCAAGTTAGAAATGAAACACCATCTTAAACATTAAGGAAACCTCTATTAAAAAGCAATTAAGTTATACCTAAGACCCTCAATAGGCTCCCATGTATCTTCCTCCGGGCCATAGCCTTTCCAACGTATCTAGACAGAATTGGAAAATGGAAAGAAAGGTATCAGATATTGATAATGATCAGGGAGAACATGCGCCTTATCAGCAAGAAGTATAACAACGCTATACAGAAAAATAGCACATTTTTAGGAAATAAAAAGGATAGCTTAGTTTTAATGTTTTCATTGACGGTTGCATAAAGTCTTTTGTAATTTGTAGCAATCCATTTCTATACCAAGACATAAAACTTTAATTAAAAAAAATCAGATATTATAGAAAGAAACACCAAATGAAAGTGGACTTCGGTTAGACACATTTTTACGACCTGCCCCTAAATAGAAAGGTGAAGGAGAAACTATTGTGTGCCTAATCTTAGAATAGATTCTTAAAAAATTATTAAAAAAAGAGTAAATAATCCAGATCTTACACAGTTTAGTACAATCAATCAAAAAACATATTGACGGCTAACAACTTCTAATCATAGTAACACAAATTGTTTACAACTTCCTATAAAAACATATGAAGTGCCCAGAGTAACAGTGCCATGCAATGTTCTAATTAAGCTACCTTGAAATGCAATTGAGGTTTCCCATTATGGTTTGGATCACCGTAACAAATTGTTAGGATCTCATCGACTTCAAACACTTCAGATTCTTCTCCATCACCATCTTCTCCATTTTCATCACATTCATCATCTTCACCACCACTGGCTTTTCCAAGTTCGCTAGATGTACCATTGTTATCTAGTGACAAAAAGGATTTACAAAGCTTCTCCCATTCCTTAAGTAGGTTAAGGAAGTCTTCTGCAGATTCATTTCTCACCTACATTACATAGCATTTCAGTTTCCAATTAATGAGGAAAGGAAAAACATAAAAGTTAGTATAAACACAAAACTTACAAATACAAACCTGTGTCTCAGGATGATTAAGTTTGAGGCTTTCACAAGCATACTGGTTAATATCCACAGCCCATTTCTGTAATTGTATGAGGGCAAGATTTTCAATTACTAAGAATTGTTAAATCATTTAAAAAATATATATTTTAAAAGAGAGCACATAAGTTCAAAAATAAAGGATAATACATCAGGTGAGTAAAGATGAAAACTTACAGTAACAAGTTTCACACCAGCGCTGTTAGCGCCGAGGCAAAGCCCAGTAGACATTGCACCACATCCAGCATACAAGTCTAGTAGTGTTTGCTCGTTGTTGTGCTCTTCTTGCTCATAAAACTCAACACTAGCATCCGCATCTGTAGAAATGGTGGAACCAGATTCACCGCTATTTGTAGTACCATCTATGGAGCAAAAACCACAAAAAGACATCAGGAACTTCCACTCTATCAACTTTCCTCAAAAAATCCTTTAAGAAAAAGCATAATACCAGGAAAAGTTTAGATAAATACCATGGAAGAGAGGTAAGATGTACCTGATGGTAAGCTTACAAATGTGGAATATGGCAACAAATACTTCTTATCAAAGTAATAGTCACATGTCGACCTGAGGGTCTCTTTCACAACAAATTCACCCTGTAATAAGCAAATTATTGAATTAGTTCTCCCCACATCAAGGCTGAAATGTGTAAGGTTTGTTTATCGATGTCATACTTTTATTAGTAACGGTACAATTGTAAGTTTCTTGATAAGGCACTCGAGTGGGTTTTCGTCCTTTATTTCAGAAAAGAATATCCGCTTATTATCTATAAGGTCACCAAAAGTTTTGATAACCTAAAATAGAGAACAAAAAAATGTCAGAACAGTTGCTGAATTAAATTAGAAAAGAACTCATACAGAAGGTTTCAAGATTCGCACCGTGTCCTCAGCCCTATAGTACCATTGAGCGGTAAAATATTGTGAGCCATCAGCAGCTTTAAAAAACTCTATAATCTTACAAATGTAACTCTCTTTACCCTCCTCGGCCTAAGCAATAGTACATTGTATTAATCACAAAATAAAGTACTATAAAGTTGGCAAAAAGTCAAAGCATAATTCCTCATTTTTGCAAAAATACAACATGAGTACGCATCAAAATGATATCTATGCTGATAATAACAAAATATGCAATTTTCATCCAACATATGTCAATATGAATCAGAAAGAAAAAGTTTAACTAGGCAAAACTGGAATATCGAAATGACATTCATCCAGTCACAAATGCACTACAATAAGTTGGTAAAAAATTGTTAATCAATTATATGATGATGTTCGATGATCCACTATAATCAATCATTTCACTGTCGAAATTTCACATATCATGCAAGGGGAGAGGGTAAAATGGTTTATTTAAAAGCAATTATTACATTTTCACAAATGAGGGCTTGTATAATTGGAGGTAAATGATATACAATTCAGGAATTGAGGATTGCAAAATGCACTTCACTATTTCAAAAATGAGAGCATACAAATATCATGATAACTTGCATAGATTCAGGGAAAGAAAACCAATGAAGCAAAGGAAGAGAACTAGAGCTGCATCAATTCAAGCTAAAGCATATCCCAACAGGAAAACTTATCATTGAAATTATTTGATGAACAAATCTATACATTTGAAGACAACCAAATGAAGCTTCACCTTTACGAAAGCATCATCTTCCAAAGAGAAAACTTGGCTGTCAACTTCAGCTTTGACAAAATGGCATCTTGCTTGAATGATTTCCTATCATAATTCACATCATTTACAACAAAATCATCTTACTAGTCCGCAGGTTTAGTACAAACTATAACAGTTTGATTAGTTAAAGGATTTTAGTGAGGAAAAGGAAATTAACAGGGGAAGCAAAATAAATAAAATACAAAATCTCAAATTTGTTCGATTGTGTAGAGAAAATAAAAGGAAATCCATTGCCTTAATGTTACTATTAATAGTGATCTTATTTATTTATTGTTTACTGTTAAGATTGTTTCAGTAAACTACTCCAAGAGCATTAAGGATGAGGTATTTTTCACCAACGGAATGAGTAAAGAAAATCACGCCTATCAAAATATGCATTAGGAGTATTATTTATAATGTACTGCACAATTTCCATAAATTGCGGCCCGAACCAAACATTCGTTCGTAGGCATTTTACATGGTTGGAGCTGCATCAATTAAGGGGTAAAATTGTCCTAATATTTATTTTTTTGCATTTGTTAAAGTAATGTTAAAAAATTCCTTGTCCCGCAAGCTTTTTTTATTCTAGTCGGACTAACATCTTTGAGAACTCAAGTCTTAATCTAAATAAAATTCAAATAGAAAACAAACCGGGCCCTAATACGAAATAGGATGAATAATTCAAACAAATACATGTCACTATTTTGGTCATTTCTAGCATGGTACCTCAGGGACAGGCTAACGGGTTGGTAGTGGAAATAATCCCTTTCAATTTTATAAAGAACATTGACCTAGAAATTCAAAATTAGCCCTCCCAAAAAAATTTAAGAGTGTCAAGTTTTGTCACAATCTTATTTCAAATTTCCTGGCTCCATTCCCAAGTACAATCATAATTTTTAAACAATACAAAGCATTAAAATATTCCACCAGAATAAATTACTTGTAACCATGCGCATTACAGATATATATATATATATATGCATAAGATACCTAAATGTTGGACATGTAGATATTATATATATAATACCTGCTGGTTTTTCTGATACCGGTTAGGCCACCGCTGCCGGGCTTCCTCGTCTGGAACCGGTTCACCCAAAAACCGGGCGTCCACTTCATCATCTTTCTCCTCTTCACCGTGGTTATCTTTCTTAACCGGTTTCAAATCCACCACCCCCGTAGTCTCACAATCAACACTCTCCATCATCTCCTCCGTCTTCACGTCCGCCGTCTCAACAGTCTCATTTCGCTTTTCTAGTAGCCGTTCCTCATCCGCCGTCTCCAGATCCTTCTTTGCCGACGTCTTTTTCCTTCTCTTCGTCATACATTTCTTCAATTCAGTACTCTCCAATATCTCACTACCGGAACCATCTCCTCCAGATTCTGACGCGCCGGATGAGGTTCTTCGCCTAGCGGATCGGCGGTTCTCTTCCTCCATCGCCAGATCCTTCTTCGCCGTCGTGGACTGCCTCTTGTTCGGCATTGTTGGACGGAGATTTTACGATCTGCGTGAAGAGAAAAAGGAGCGTTTGGGAGGGAAAATGAGTGGGGGATAGGGTTTTGAGATAGAGAGGGGATTTTAAAGGGTAAGGGCGGGAGAGCGGAATTATGGGTCGTGAATAAACTGTATTTGATAGTGGGCCTTGGAATCCGATAATATGTAAAGGACTGTTTGGTCCCCTTTTGATTTTAAAATAAATTGCAATTTTGGCCCAATACATTTTTTATCGTTTAAATTACACATAATTCTGGGTCGGTCCGTAAAGCGTAAAATGTTCTCGTTAAATAGTGATTTCATTATAAAAATTGAACACTCGATTTTTATTTTAGAGGTGAAAATATCGAATCATTTACACTAATTACTTGTTAATATTTTAATTTAAAACAAAATATTTATGAGTGTCGAATTTTACGTATTGGTATATTCAACGAGTGTTTGCAAACAAAACTAATTATAGAAAGTCATGGTTTCACTTATATCTCAATAGCCTCGGGTTTTTTTCTATTTATGATCGTCGTCCAATTATATCTATCTGACCTTCTTCGCCAGTATTGTTTTCACTTTTTCAAAATCGTTAAAAACGTAAATTTTTATACCTATTGAATACGTGAACATAGTCAATTGTGTAAAAAGTAATTATATTATGACCAACAATTATAATTCACTTGTAGTGTTCATAATGGTTATAGTATATATCATAAACTTTTTCTATAAGACTATGTACAATGGGGGTGTTGAAAGAGGGTGTTTAATATTTTAAATAGTTGAAACCATTGGAATAGGGTGTTTAATGGTGAGGTGGATTAAATTGGTGGAGAAATTTTACATGGTGTTGAAAAACTTACATGGCATGATTTTATTGGCTAACCATATTGTAGATATTTTTATCACACTCCAATTATTTGATGTTAATTATTTGATAATAAATAAATTTTTTTATATAAAAAAATTATATCAAAATTCATCATTTTTTCTCCTCTATAAATAGAGACTAGTTTCACTTGATTTGGATACCAAAAAAAATTCGATCATTCATATTATTATCCTTTACTAAATTATTGTTCTTTATCTTTTAATATTTTGTGAGTGAAATGGATCCTAACACTCAATTCTCAACTCTTGTGTTTATTTAGATAAATAAAAGGATAAATAAATAAGATTAATATTTAGATAAATATTTTAAAAAATATCGAAAAAGAAATTATTTCATCATTATTTTTAATTATAAACGATAATCTTATTATAATCTAATCATAAAATTAAAAGGATAAATAAATAATAAAAGTAGTGGGGTAGGGTGTTGAATATTATTAAACAAAACCATTGTAGAGTGTAAAATTTGAATGGGTGTTTAATTATTATGTGGAAGAGAAATAAGATGATGTGGAGTGTTGGGAATTGAAAAAAAGGGTGTTTAATGTTGTGACTATTGTACATAGTCTAATAATATGCAACAATATCCATAATTCATTGCTAGATTTGTATAGCTCATACAAATTTCACAGTTATTCCTCTTATTTGTGAAATAATATTTCCGTTTTTTGTATACATTTTGAATTTATAACCATTAAATATGTGTATTTAACATATCTCATGTCATACTTAACGGACTACATTTTATTTTATCAAAATATCATTGTTTGATTTAAAAGTTGAAAAATAAATAAAAGATTTGGGTGAAACATCTAACACTACCATCAAACACTCACATTTACTCTTAAAAATCTCAGAACAACACATTGTACCCTATTAAAATACATCAAAAAACCATTTATACTCATTAATAAACAAATCCCTTTTTTTATTTAAATCATAAAATCACATATAGCCCATGTAGAGACAAGATCTAACTATAACTTCAACACAAAACACCAAGAACCCAATGTAATTCTACAGACGAATTTTCGGGTTAATCGGCCTATAGATCTTAAAAAACAGGGTTAAGATATAAATAGCTCGTTACGGTTACAAGATAGAACAATATACTGTTTTCGTACGTTTATTCTTTCCATATACGTCCCGCCACTTTCAACTTAAGCTCCTCTCGATTACCACCCGAGAAAAATAGCGCCATATTTCGTTGAATAATAAGACCATCCATGCTGTCACGGACTTTAACATGACTATCACGAATGCTCCTAGGAACGCCTTGCCACGTCAGCTTTCTCCCGCTCGAACCAACTTCCAAGCTATAAGTGAACTTTCTAGCATCATGATCGTCGCCCATGAAACGAATGAATGCCATGTAAACCGGGGCTGTGCCTATATTGAAAGCCTCGAAATGCAGGCAGAATTGATAGCCATAACAGTTGAAAATCTGCAGAAAGATTTGCAAAAAACGTAAGGGTTGTGTTTGGATTGAAGGATTTGAAATTATGGATTTCAAATTCATCGACAAATCCATTTAAAATCGTTTGGATGAATTCATGTTACGATGCATTTCAAATCCCTTGTCATTCATTTTGACCTATTTTCTCCGTAACTACGGTGGATTTCAAATGACTAAATTTTAGGTGTCATTTCAAATCTTTGTTCCAAATCCCTCCCCAAAGTTTGGATCGAAGGATTTGAAATCCGTCAACAAATCCATTTAAGATCGTTTGGATGAATTTGTATTACGATGCAATTCAAATCCCTTGTCATTCATTTTGACCTATTTTCTCCGTAACTACGGTGGATTTCAATTGACTCTATTTTAGGTGTCATTTCAAATCCTTCCTCCAAATCCCCTCCCCAAATTCAAATCCTTCAATCCAAACACACCATAAGTGATTTTTGTCTGGTTTTGGCCTAATATAGTAGAGTTTATTAAAAAATACAGGATTCGCATTATTTACCGTCCCAAAGAAATGGTTTTTATGCAATTTAAACACTACAAATCGATGTTTCAATTTACGTCTAGAAACCGAAGAGGGCGATAAAAGAGAGAACTTACCGTCAACATCCATGTAGCGTTTTCGACATCTTGAGGATTAGGTTTCACATATCTATGGTTAAAAGTACACCCATTGTGCATATCAACTTTGTGATCACTCTTGAGATGTGCCACAAGTGAGACGATATCACCAGTAACGGGGCACTCAGCTCCGGCGTAAGGGCAATTGTAGGGTCGAAAACGGCAAATTTGTTCATGCTTTGGCCTTACATGATAGGGGAATATATCTTGACAGCCTAAATGCTGGTATATGCACGGCAGTTCAAGTGATTCTGCGACTCGCTCCAATGCCAAACACCTTATGTTCCCGAGCTCGTGACGACAAATTGGACAAGAATGTACCTTCGATTGGCACTTTGAGCATAAAGTATGGCCATTTGGACACTACATAATGGGAACAAACATAGTTACGTTTACAACACTAAAGATTTTCATTAATTTCGGAGTTACATACTGTAAGATGATATTCCCAATCTATGCAACGCCTACTAATGTAAAAAGACCAAATACCCATCAAGAGAACTGAAGATAGACAATTCATATGAAAATCAACATTCAGACAACCTAAAAAGAGCATCACTCATCATGAGTTGAGCAAATAAATACTTAAAACCCGTGAAAGCTTAAATCATAATCACTTTAATTGGTTAATATGCAAATACGGAAGTGGACAAGATATATAGACTACATAAAATAATTACAAGAGAATTTACCTGGTGAATCGGAGGGTACATTACATTCAGACAAACAGGACATTCAAGCAGTTCATGAACTGCAGTATTTAACCCTGCACGTTTTGCTACATTAGGAGTTGAAATCTTCCTTCGAGGAGATGATCGATATTCAACACTCTCAGAGGTAATATCTGCACTGTGTGACTCGATTATGCCCTCATAAGTGTTACTTCCAGGTGTCATGATTTTGTGCAGTACGTTGAATTCCTGTAGAACTTAATATATTTAAAATTACTCGAATACAAAAAAGTACTCAAACGAAACAGTGTTATATTAACGTATAATTTGAAACAAGGCTCATATATACAAACTTGATAAGAAACAGGATTGAGAAGATGAAGATCCGTTCTTCAAAAATCAACAACCTTCATAAGAAAAAACATGAAAATAAATGCAAATTAAAATTGAACTTTCCAACTTCCAAGTATTCGGTTTTCTAATCAACAGAGGCTCAACTTGTTCAATTGGTTACCAGAGTTCTTATGTGACAAAATTCTATGTAAAAATGTTGTATCTGTTATTTTTCTATACATATATACTATGCCAAGATACATACACTACCTACCTCCCAATTAACATGAGATGAAATGTTTTCTCATCCTGCTAGTAATATTGCTTCTCGTTGCCTAATTACTTCTAATGGGAAAAAGTAGAATAAAAAATCCCAGTGGATCAAAAACACATAATTACCAAAAAGAACAACAAACAAAAACAAATTAATTAGCATATATCCTCACTTCTTGAATCTGTAAATACATACCCTTTTTAGAGCAATGAGGTTAAAGCTCAGATTAGAGAAGATGCTTTAGTATAAAACATTTCAGTCGCATCAAAATAAATCTTCAAATAAGGAACTAAATTTCCAGAACATTAACCTCAAGTAAAACTGCAGGAATTGAAATCAAATACTTCCAATATTGAAATATCACATCTTTATGTAACCTTTCTTTTTTTACACTCAATTTGGACCAACGATTTCACCTTCTCATACAATTATCAACAATTATAAAAAGATTCCAAAAACAGAAAAATAAATCAGAGCCCACAAAAGTGTTTAGAGAACAAAAGATCAGCACTCAAATTAGCAAACTCAGCTTCTCAATAAACCAAGATTCACTCACCATTTTTACACTTCATCAAAAATGAAAAACAACCCAGAAAATAAAATTCAACATAAAAGGCAAGATCAGATATGTTTCCCCCACAAACTCAAAAATATTGCACCTTTATTGCAATGCAAATACTTCCAATATTCAAAAATCACATCATTATCTAACTTTCCTTTTTTTTTTCCTCACTCAATTTGGACCAGCAATTTTACCTTCTCATACAATTACCAAAACACAAAAAATATCCCAAAACCAGAAAAAATACATCAGAGCCCATAGAAATAAAAATAAAAACAACCCAGAAAATAAAATTCAATAATATCCCCCTTTCTTGAACTAAAAAAAGCTCAAAAAACTAAAAGAAAAAACTGCACCTTCAAAGAAGAATAAAGAGCAAAAAGAAACTAACCAGATTAAGATTTAGGAGCTGAAAAAAAGGCTGATGAAATTATAATCCAATCAAGCATGTTCTGATATGTTCGAGTAATCAATAATTAAAGTTTGAGAATACGCAATTACTCCTAGAAGACAAAGCACAAGCTTTTGAGCTGATGTGGAACTCAAAATGCTCAAATAATCCTAAAAAATCAAGGTTTATTGATTGCCTATATTTACGTGTCTTGACTTGAATTACATTAGGACTCTTCAACATTAGTATATACATACAATGAAACTTGTATGTATATATCGCTGTGTGTGTGCAATTAGCTACTATTTGTTTGTGTTGGCCACGATCTAAAATAAACTTATTTAGATTGTTTTCTTTAAAAAAACTCTGTTTTTTTGGGTTTAATTGTATTAATTGATAATTAATTAATCTATACTCACTTGTATTTTTTGATATTTTTTACTGATATTCCAAAGTAAAATTAAAGAGAGAAATATAGAAGATTAAAATTTTTTTTTAAGCATTTAACTAATTTTCCATAATAACGAAAATGAAAAGGGAAACATTGGCCCACATTATATATCGGTTCAATACGAATGGGCCAACGGCCCAATATAAGAGTCTTCTCTTTTATCTATCAACTCCGATGGCCCTTGTACTCGGCCCATCTGTACTAAGATATTCCATAATTATTTCAAGTTAATATTATGTATTTCTACAATTTTATATGTAATAACAATTTGCAATAAAGAATATTATATGGGTTTATTTAGAATTGATAAATTGAAATTTATCGTGTTTTAGATTCTAATTTTATGCTGCTATTTGTGGAAAGAAAATATTCATTTTTATAACATCTTAATAAATACTTTTGAATGAATAATCGAGAAAAATTGAGTTTATTAAATTCAATTCAAACTCGAGTCAAATTATATTAATTTTTAATTTAAAATTGTACGATTAAATTTAGACCTATAAAAAAACTATATTCCTAGCCCCACAAAGTCCACCATCTTATCTCATGTTTTGATCCAAAATTGTAATTTCTTAAGAGCTGCAAAATATGTGAACCAAAATCACTTTATTTCCTTAAACATATGATGCTTCATCAAAGTCTAGATGTGGACTTGACTTGACTGATCTTGACTGCCCCCAAAATATTATAAAATAATTTAGTAATTCTAATACAAACAAATTGCAATAAAAGTAAAGTTTGTACTTGTTATGTTCTTAAATATGAGTGAGGAACACACTCCTTACAAATGAATAGAGAAATAAACTAGAAATTAATTCTGAAATTTTTCCTTCTTTTTTTCATTAATAAGTGATAATCCTATTTATACAATAAAATAAAACTAAATCTATCTACTAAGCCACTAATAGACCACTGATCTAAAATAACTAACCACTAAATCAGCCCACTAATTAATTACAACTAATAAAAAAAGATTAATAACTAATAAAATAAAAATTACTAATTTAATTACTACATAAAAACCCATATCCTATCAATGCCTCACCCATTAAAATGGCATCGTCCTCAAGGCCATAACATATTTAATTTTCCATTTTGGCCAAAAATCAAAAATCATATAACTTTCTTTCACTTTATTGTCAAGAAGAAAGAAATTGAATATTTTTGGTTTGGGGTCAAATAGGTTTACTATCAATGGTTTAAATTGAGGTGATTTTGGTTTATTGCATGAGTATTCGGATTTGTAAGGGTATGGATGAGTGACGGGCGAAATAGTTGTTGGGATAATTTGGAATTGCATTTTCGCCACTCCCTACACTCCCTGAAACGTGGGGTTGATTAAGGGGCATTTGAAAGAAAGGGGTGGGGGTTCGGGCGGTGAATTGTGGACCTAGTGTGCTTGATGTGGAGGCAAAGTCTGGGGTGGGCTGTTTTGGGGAAGTGAAGTTGGAAAGAAGTGAGAGCAAGGACTCATGGCGTTTAGAAGCTTCGGTATCGCGGTATTTGGCATCGTCAGCCAGTTGTTTGCATAGGTTGTTGGTAGTCTCGAGTTGGGATTGCATGGATCGGAGAGTGGCGGCCAGTTGAGATACCTGATCTTCCAAAGAAGGATTGGGAATGTCGGGCTCCCGTCGTGGAGGCATCGATCGAGAGAATGAAAGCACCATTGTTATGTTCTTAAATATGAGTGAGGAACACACTCCTTACAAATGAATAGAGAAATAAACTAGAAATTAATTTTGAAATTTTTCTTCTTTTTTTCATTAATAATTGATAATCTTATTTATACAATAAAATAAAACTAAATCTATCCACTAATAGACCACTAATCTAGAATAACTAACCACTAAATTAGCCCACTAATTAATTATAACTAATAATGAAAAGATTAATAACTAATAAAATAAAAATTACTAATTTTGTTACTATATAAAAACCCATACCCTATCAGTACTACACTCAATTTATTGATAACTTATTTTATTGTATATGATTTGGGTGATTTTTTTTATATGAATTTAGGAATATACTAAATATATGATACTACATTCATCTAAGAATATTAATAGGAAGCGCTAAAAAATACATCAAATTATTCAAACTTGAGGATACATTTTAGTGTGAAGCAACTCAATTTGTTAAAAATTAAGCTGGTCAAATTCGATCATATGACCCATTTGATTAAAATTTATTCGAGTGACTTTATTAACAATTAAATCAAATTTAAATAAAATTTAAACAAATTTAAAAAAAATTAAACAAAATATTTTGTTCCCATATATATGAAATTGGAATAAGTGGGAGTGGAGTAGGAAAATAATTTAATCTTTAACATTAAATTAATTGGATAACAAGAGGAGGGGGGGGGGGGGGTTGGGACATATGGACCCTAGTTTTAAATATGATCCAACATGACTTGCCCAATAATTACAATTTTATACTATTATTATCACTATGCCCACCGTCACACTTTCTATCTTGTTAATTGTTTCTCTAATTTTTAGTCAATAATTGTATTCTTTTTAATTTAATTACTCTTCCAATTATGACCCTAATGGCAAGAATGTAACATTCAAAGAAATAAAGACTACTAAGAAAAAGTTTCTTAGTTATAATCAAGTATCAATTTATTTATTTTTAAATTATGTGTTTCAAGTTGTTAAATATTAATCTTAAAAAAAAAATAGGACAAAATTTATAAAATACGAGAAAAAAGATGATAACTATAAAAAAGTAAAAATGTAAACGATAAATATTACCGTTATTTATTTTTAAAAAATTATTATTTTGTGTAAATGTCTTTCTAAGTGGCCCAATCTATTGAATAGACTATTAATGCAAAATATTAAATGCTAAATCGCCATAGCCCACTAACACATTGACCTTTGTCGAGTTTGGTAGTCATGCAAAGTCTTTATCAATTGGATCCACCACAATATCTTGCCTATATTTTTCTATTTATAAAATAAAAGTTCAAATATAATTATAATTATTCGGATTATATTTGAATTATATTCTTTATATAATCATCCAACATTCAATTTGATGCTAAAACAATTAGTGATTTAATTGATTAAATACTTGAAAAAAACATAAAAAATATCCTTAATTGGGTTATCCAATTTCATAATGATAACATTATCGTCTCATTAATCATAATCCGTCAATAAATCAATAGTTGCAGTTCAAACTCGACTTATATTCAAAATTTTCACAAAAAAGAGTATACCCATTTGGACAAATTGAAAAATATTCTGTTATTTAATATTGAACTTAATTTCCATATTTTCATTTTCTGATTTTCTCACAATAAAATAAATTATTAGTACCATATAAGCTGACCCCAAAAAGAGCAATTCATAGATTGGGTGTAAAAAGTGAATTTATGAATAGATAAGGGGGAGAAATAGTCAAATGTCAAAACTAAAATAACGACCTTTTTTCCCGCCTGCTTTTATCCTTTTTTCATTATGAACTGTTAAATTTTACTATTTTCTTACTATTTTTCTTGACTTCCATGGAAAAATCAACAATAAACACAGAGTTTTCTCCTTTATTTACGCCCCTTTATATGCAGAAATCTAGCAAATAATCCTTGTAAGAAATGGAGAATAATAATATAATCGTCGACATGACCCACAAGAGAGGCCCAGTAGTTTGAACAATTTGATTTGCACACCAAGTGTTTGACAAAAAAATGGCCAATGAACTTCAAATTCTCTCACTGGCATTCTGCCCATCTCCTCAGTTTGTTTCATTAACCCCACATTCTTGTTTTCTCTCTCATATAATTCTTATTTTTCCTTTTGGGATATCTTCATTCGATTTTCCATGGACAATCATCAACAGCTACAGCTGGCTAAGTGCGCCCCGCAACGGTGTTGTGAATGGTTTGTTTACTGGTTCTTTATTGTCGAAAGATGATTTTTCTCAAGAGATTATGGCTTGTTTTTTAGTTTAATTGTCTCTTTGCTGCTATTTTATGGGCTTGTTGCTATGGAAAGCATTTGACAGTTGCTTTTTTCTCTGTATTATTCTTCTTACCTTACCTCTGTAGTTTTCGCAGTGTTTCTTTTGCTACAACTCTGAGTACAAATTTGAAAGATTTCATATGGTAGAGAATGGTGATACTTCTCTAATTACTATCCCGATATCTTTTATAGGGTGTTTCGAGATGTTCCAAGTGATATAACTATTGAAGTAGACGGGGTTACATTCTCTTTGCACAAGGTAAAGGCCCTGCATCTCTATATTTCTTATTAACTCCATTTATAGTTCGATGTTCCTTTACTCCAAAAACATTGATAAAGGGATTTTATTCCTTAATTCACAAATTACTGATACTTAAACAAAAGTTTTGATGTTTATTTTGAACATGAATTTTGAAGATACAGAAATGTCGATCTGAGCCCATCAATTTACCGTATAGCTTCTGTTTCACTTGTTCTGCACTTCTGCTTCAGTTGCCACATAACATAACATTTTTCTGTTTACAATTTTAATGTCACCCGATAAAATACAAATAATCATTGTTATATAACTGGCAGTTCCCTCTTGTCTCACGAAGTGGACGAATACGTAAACTGGTTTCAGAACAGAGGGACTCTGATATATCCAAAATTCAGCTCTTTAGCCTCCCGGGAGGAACCGAGTCATTTGAGCTGGCAGCCCAGTTTTGTTATGGTGTCAATTTCGAGATCACTGCTTCAAATGTTGCTCAGCTATGTTGCGTTTCTGATTACCTTGAAATGACTGAAGAGCATTGGCTCAACAATCTTAGTTCGCGGGCTGAAGAATATCTAGAGAGCATTGTTTGCAAAAACCTCGAACTGTGTGTTGAAGTCCTTCAACAATGTGAAAATTTACTCCCACTTGCAGATGAGCTTAGAATTGTCACCCGATGCATTGATGCTATAGCCTCAAAAGCTTGCGTTGAGCAAATTGCTTCAAGTTTCTCGCGGTTGGAGTATAGCAGCTCAGGTAATAACTTAGCTGAAGATATAATTTTGTAAAGATTGAAGATTATATCTTTAATCATAAAAAGATGCTGTTTTTACATCTTAAAACCCACCGAATTTATAGGCTTCTTGTCATGCTTAAACAGGTAGACTTCACATGAGCAAGCAAACAAAATCTGAAGGAGATTGGTGGATTGAAGATCTCTCAGTTCTTGGTATCAACTTTTACCAAAGAGTCATAACAGCAATGAAATGCAGAGGCGTTCGACCAGAAAGCATTGGGGCTTCACTCGTGAATTATGCACAAAAGGAGTTAATAAAGAAATCCCACTTATGGAACCAATCGAAAGTTGATTTAGAATCATCAAACCACGAAAGCCTTGTCGTTGAGACAATTGTTAGCCTCCTCCCTGTGGAGAAAATTGCTGTTCCTATAACATTTCTTTTCGGGTTATTAAGAAGTTCCATGATGCTTGATTGCTCTATTTCATGTAAACTCGATCTCGAGAGGCGAATCGGCTCCCAATTGGATATAGCCACTCTCGATGATCTTTTGATACCATCTTTGCGCCATGCTGGCGATACGTTATTTGATGTTGACACAGTTCATAGGATATTGGTTAACTTTTCTCAGCTGGATGATAGTGAAGAAGATTTGGATGATGATGATGGATCCATCTTTGAGTCGGATAGTCCTTTGCCCTCAGAAACTGCATTGTTTAAAGTTTCGAAGTTAGTAGATAGTTACTTGGCTGAGATTGCACCTGATGCAAACCTTAAGCTTAACAAGTTCATAGCTGTTGCAGAATCTTTACCAGCTCATGCACGTACAGTTCACGATGGATTATACCGAGCAATTGATGTTTACCTTAAAGTACGTATTAAATTTTACTTTTTTTTACGTAAATACACCTACTATTATATTTCATTCTACTAACTAGAAAATTCATATGCTGCACAGGCTCATCAAGGCTTACCAGATCCAGATAGGAAAAAACTCTGCAAATTGATCGATTTTCAGAAACTATCACAGGAAGCTGGCTCACATGCTGCAGAAAACGAACGCCTTCCACTGCAATCAATAGTCCAAGTCCTATACTACGAGCAGTTAAGGCTTCGAAACGCCTTATTTTGTACCTATCAAGATGATGATCCAAAACCAATGCACCAATCATGGCGGATAAGCAGTGGAGCTTTAAGTGCTGCAATATCTCCCCGAGATAATTATGCTTCGTTGAGGCGGGAAAATAGGGAGTTGAAGCTTGAGCTGGCCAGGCTGAGAATGAGATTGAATGATTTGGAGAAAGAACATGTTTGCATGAAAAAGAATATGGAAAAGTCGAGTTCTCGAAGATTTATGACTTCATTTTCAAAGACGATTGGGAAATTGAATATCTTTTCTCATAGTTCTTCAAGGGGACCAAGCTCTCCCTCTAAGCAAATTCAGAGGATCGAGCCAAAGATGATGGGAAGAACATGAGAAGCATCCTGGTTTAGGTAAATACTTTTGGGTAAATTACGACAACCTTAATTACGTAAAACACCTGAGGTTTGAGAAATTATCAAAACCAATTACGATTTCACTCCTTATTTTGTCGAATTGTCAGGATCAAGAGGTGTCTTGGTAATTTGTAGAACCTTAGGGGGCTCATGGTAATTACTCAAAACCGAGGATGTGCATGTAATTATCTCCCTTTTTTTCCTTTTGAGTTTGAATTCTTGATTGCTATTTGCTAGTAATGAGTAATTATAAGCATGTTATAGAAAATGTTCCTTGTTTTGTTATTCATCTCAAAAAATGAAGGGAAATAAAGATTTCAAGGTTATGAGATTCTTGACATTCTCAAAATCTTCTTCAACTTCATTTTCTCAATACATTCTTGAATTTACCTGTTTCCTGTCATAATTTCGATTCTTGATATAATTGAGCTAAAACTTATTCAAAAATCATAAAGCAAGTAGAAAAACCGAGTAACTCGACAAGACGAAGAACAATAACATTATAACAATAATGAGTTCCATCGATGAGTAAACTAAAGAAATATACAAATACTTACTCAAATACGTCCACATAAGTCGAAACACCATATCATAACACAAATCCCATGATTTTCGAGTTTAGGAAAAATTATGAGTAGTAAAAATAAGATGCTCTGTCCTTAAGCCGATGATTTGGTGTAGAAACGGAGCCCAACAGCCACGCCCAAGATAATCATGGGAACTAAGAACTGTAGTAATTTGACAATGAATTCTGATGTTTTGTCTTGGTTGTAATGAGGCTGCTTGGGAGGACTATAAGTTGTCTTCTTCGGAATGGTTGACGTGTTGATATCACCAACATAAAATTCCTCCATCATCGCCTTAGCACTATCGCTATGGCCCACATCCTCAAAATCATCGGTTGCATCCTTTCCTGCAAATGAGAAACCGTCTGAATATTCAACGAACTTTACATAACCGGCAATATTACATTTAGATTGTAGCATGGGAATTGGTGCTATAAGATAGGGCCTATTGCAAATTTAAGTCATTTAGTGTTCAAACTTGCAGCATTTTCCCCATAAAATGCACTATCTTCTGTGCAATTTTCGCAAAAATGCATCAGATGGACTAATCCTGCAATTTTCCCTATTGAGGGAGTTTTCAGGCCTTAGGTCCTGATCATCATAATCATTTCCTGTATTACGAATCCAGTAGTGTAGAGACCTTTTTTCACCAATAAAACACAGAAATTATGTAGATAATAAAAGACATGACCTGTTGAAGACACCAAAACTTCATCACCACCAGGATGATCTTCCAAAAACTTAGTAACGTCATAAACCTGTTCATAAGTACTCAAAAGTGATCATTCGGACAAGTAATGTCTAAGAAAACCAAATAACATGTATTGTAAATATGAAGTACATGGATCTCGACACCCTCAAAGTCGTGATCACCACTAAATCATCTTGTTATGCCTCATTGCTAAAAAAAATTGCTCTTTCATTACTTCTTTCCACGTTTAAAGACGAATTTACATTGTGAGAATAAATCTAAAATAATACTAAAGAAAGACAGTAAACGTAAATGAGAACTGAAAATGAGACAACTACATGGAGTCCTACTTTAAAAGTTAGATAAACTCAGGTGTGAGTTTTGAGAATTTTATTATATCCTAAAGAGGCACTAGAAACATTACAGAAGGAAATTAGATAAATTTCGTCTAAGTAACCATCCATATTTCTAGTGTATCGTGTCGTGGGCCCCACCAATTCTAGTCGAAATAGGCAACTCGAACTTTAAAACATACCACAATACACTAACAAGTAACAACCAAGTCAAGGATCAAATTCATTTCTAACACATAATACCACAAGATTCATATTCCCTAAATTCAAACACCAAAAGCTTAAGAAAACTATAAAAACAAAAAAAGCTGTTGACATAAGCTACACTTATATTCCATCAACAACAAAACAACCAAAACCCCAGCTAAAAAAGGTGATCAAAAATTGAATATTTGACAGATACATACATCAGATGCATAAAATAGAGCCAACCCACAGTAGTAAATCGAAAAGGGTACAATATTTAACAGCAAAATTAAAAAAAAAAAAAAAAAAAAAAAAAACCTTGCCGCCAATGACAAGCCAGCAATCCTTGTTGGTGTTGTGCTCAGAAACCTCAGACAAAGTAAAAACTTTAGCCATTTTCAGAGAGTAAAAGCTTAATCAAAAACCAGAAAAGGTTGGAAAATTGTTGAAGGGGTGCAGAAGAGATTGAAGAGTGTGGTGGGTATGGTAGGTGGGAAGTGAGTGAAATTAAGGTGTGATTTTCAAATTGTGAGGTGGGTGAGTAAATGTTTGGTGAGATGATGGCCTGTTGAATATCAGATATTCAGACTTATTAATGTGCTTAAATTGCAGGTAGGAATGGAAAATATTAATAGCCCAATAATAATAAAATTTTCAAAATTTTAATGGGCCCACTATCAATGAACGGTGGAGATCGTCCGATCGAGGTTTAAATTTGATAGGATGAATTAAACATACGTAACTATTACAATTTAATTAATTAATTGGGCTCTCAGTCATTTTGGGCCTTCTCACAAGTGCTACTTTAAAGTCCACTACTATTAAGTCCACAAAAAATTCTACATTCTGGCCCAATTAGTTGAACATTAATCAATGGCTCATTTCCAAATATTTGAGATTTAAGTAATTTAATTAACGAAGCTTGAACAAGTTTTAAATTTTAATTTAGTAGATTTGTATGTATAGTGTATTTTTAGAAATACTTGTTGAATTAAGTTTTCTTGCATGTCACTTGACCCGAATGCAAGTAGCTTGATAAGAAATACGAAGATTTGAATGTGTAATACGTTTTTTTTATTCCTACAAATTTATTAAGTATTTCGTATAAGAATTATATTTGAGTTCGGTCGAATAAAATTTTCGGAGATGATTAAGGCGAAATAATGGTGTTCTTTTTGGGATGTCAAAAGTTAATTTTCCTTGATCAAGAAGACTACTTTAATCATGCCTAAAATCAATCATTCTTCAGTATGCTGGATTCACAATCAAGCATCCTATGCACAAAGCACTAATTTTTCTTAAAAGAAAATTTGCTATGATCGTCATCTAACATGCCTTTCTAGCAACATAAGTCAAAAAAGAAGATGAAAAAGAGAAAATAAAGAAAGAAAAAAAAAGCAAGATTTATACCTGAAATTTTTATTCTGATCCAAAACGACTAATGTAACCAAATAGGACTGTATTATACTGCAAATTCGAATCGTTTAATGAACAAAAAGTTAATGGATTTGTATAAATATTGTATTCCTTGGTGAAATAATCATAGTATATGAATGATATAATATCATCTTGCTTGTCCTACAATTGTGTTATTGTATAAAAACAATCATAATTACTTGCAATCAATAGTAAAGCTCATCCTAAACACAGCATGCAATGCAATGCAACGGTCAAAAGATTTACCTTTTTCGTCGTCTTTTTTAACTTCACTCAACATCTTGAGTTCTCATTACTTCCTCTTTCTTCTATGGTCACTGTATTCATCTTCATATCTTGAAGAATTGAGTTTAATCGGCCTTCATTTCCATGGCTAATCGCATATGCTTCATCTTGTTGCTATTTTCTGCAGTAATCAGAACCACACTTAGCTATCAAGATGGTAATGCTTTCCATTCTATACATAATCATTTATATTGTTTTAGTATGTTAGATCAAAGGGCTGTTTGGTTGATCTCAAAAACTCCTAAAAATATGTCAAGAAATGTAACAACTTAACTCTTTGAATCTGAATATTTATACAGGTTTTTTGAGTCTAACATGTGGAGGAACTACAAATTACGTCGATTCTTCTAATATTTCATGGACACCTGATGTAGATTACACTGCAAATGGCCAAATTTCGAGTGTAATTTTCACCGACGGGACCTCTTCGACCCGTTTACCAGTCCGTTTTTTCCCAGATTCTGTAGGCAGAAAGTGTTACAGATTGCCAATACAAAATACTTCATCTTTGGTTCTTGTTAGAGCTCAATTTGTTTACAAGAACTATGATGGTCTTGCAAAACCACCTGTATTCTCTGTATCTCTTGGTACAAGTATGGCTACAACAGTAAATCTAGCTCATACTGATCCATGGATTGAAGAGTTTGTATTTCCAGCTAATAAGGAGGTTTTACCTTTGTGTTTTCATTCGATTCGTAACGGTGGATACCCTGTTGTTTCATCGATTGAAATAAGGCCTCTTCCCGAAGGAGCTTATATCACTGCATTGGGAGATTCTAATGATAAGTTACTTAGAAAATCTTACCGCATTAACTGTGGTTATACTGATGGATCACTAAGGTACGTATCACATTTTTTGATCTTCTAAGATCGAGTGATCTCAAATTTGATCCCGTTTTTACGGGATTTTGATCACCATGTTGGTTTTTGTTCAAAACTCTAATGACATGTGGAGAAAAAAGACTAAATGTGGCAAAAGTGCAAAACGAAAAATGAAATTTTCGACTAAAATCATGAGACTAATGTGTGTATTGAGTTATAAATTTTGTGTTTTTGGTAATAAAAGGTACCCTTTGGACCAATATGATCGAATATGGGACGCAGATGAAGATTACTCTCCTTATCATGTATCTTCTGGTTTTGACATTCAAAGTAACTTCAATATATCCACCATTAAAGAGAGCCCTCCAACAGTAATTCTTCAGACGGGTCGAGTTTTGGCAAGATGGAACAGCCTTGTATACAGACTGCCATTAGACAACCTAGGAGATTACCATGTTGTTCTGTACTTTGCTGGGATTTTGCCAGTCTCCCCTACATTTGATGTCCTAATAAACGACGAAGTTGTCCAAACAAACTACACTGTGATGCAATGGGAAGCTAATAATCTATGTTTTACTGTAAAAGGAATCAGGACTTTGAACATCACCTTGAAGTCCATAAGCTACTACCCTTTGATAAACGGGCTCGAGGTTTATCAGATTCTTGAGATCCCATTGGAATCTTCTTCAACTACAGGTTTTATATACTAGATTCTTGAATCTGCATGAATCTGATGCTTGATTTATTTGAGTAAAGATTTAAGATTTATCACCTTTTTTGTAGTTTCGGCGCTTCAAGTTATTCAGCAATCGACTGGACTTGATCTGGGGTGGCAAGACGATCCATGTTCACCTACACCATGGGAACACGTTGAATGTGATGGGAATCTTGTTACTTCATTGTATGTTAATCTGGTTAATCTTAGACCGTTGGATCAACACATAGCGGGTGATAAACACCGTTGGATCAACACATTACACTGTAAAATAATTCTAATATTCTCATCATTGGCAATGCATCTGTTAATCTCGGATGTTCTTGCAGGAAGCTTTTCGATATTAACTTGAGGACAATTAACCCGACATTTGGCGATTTGTTGGATCTTAAAGCACTGTAAGAATCCTATGATGTTTATCTCCAAGACGAAATCATAGTTTTTCGGAGTTTTTGATCTCTTACCAAAATTTTATTTCTTGTAGTGATTTGCATAACACTTCTCTTGCTGGTGAAATACAAAACTTGGGTGGCCTGCAACATCTTGAGAAACTGTATATAATTTACCTCCTCCAACATATATATTCTTGAAAAAAAAATATATATATATTCAGATTATTGTAATAAATCTTATAAATTCATGTATTGAAAATACTGCAGGAACTTGAGCTTCAATCAGATAACATCGTTCGGTTCTGAGTTCGAAGATTTGATTAACATTCAAGTCCTGTAAGTCTCATTAAATTAAGATTCGACCCTTTTGATAAAGATGATCAAAAGCATTAAAGTTGCTGTTTTTATACACAGGGACCTGCACAATAATAGTTTGCATGGAAAAGTACCTGATAGCTTGGGAGAACTAAAAGACCTTCATTTGTTGTGAGTACAAAAAATGCTTTAAAAAAACTAAATATTTCCTCGTTGATCTAAATACAATACGCATATATTTAACCACATTCTGCAACTTTTTAAGGAATCTGGAGAATAATAATCTACGAGGGCCAATCCCACGATCATTGAACAGAGAAGGTTTACAAATCCGGTGAGAAAGTAAATTCACTTTTCACATATGTATATATATATATTGGCTTCTCATAATATAAGCATCTTTTATGTATCCATTTTCACAGAACATCAGGGAATTTGTGCCTATCCTTCTCATTAACATGCGCAAGCCTTTCGAGCAATATTCCTTCACTCGAAACTCCACAAGTTACAATCTTTACGCCAAGAAAACACAAAAGCCATCGTCATATAGCAATTCTACTCTGTGCAGTAGGAGGAGCTGTTCTTGCTCTTTTCATTATCTCATTCTCAGTCCTCATGTATGTAAAGAGACGAAAACCCGAAAACACATACACACCAAGTAAGAAAATCTTCACTGTAATAAAGATTATGAAAAAAATTCCTACAACAAATTATTTTGTTTTATTACAACTTTTCAGAATCTGGGATGGATTTGCATAGCTGGAATTCAGCACGAATCTTCACCTACAAAGAGATTAAAGCAACTACAAACAACTTTAAACAGGTCATTGGTAGAGGTAGTTTCGGTTGTGTTTACGTTGGAAAGCTATCGAGTGGGAAATTAGTTGCTGTTAAAGTTCGGTTTGATAAATCTCAACTTGGGGCCGATTCTTTCATCAACGAGGTCTGTAAATTAATATCCAAACTATTTGGATGATTTGAATTTGTTGCACTTATTGTTTTGGAATCTGGATCATAAATTCTTGGAATATTCTCAGGTTTCTCTATTGTCACAAATTCATCACCAGAATCTTGTATCGTTAGAAGGGTTCTGTTGTGAATCAAAGCAGCAAATACTCGTTTATGAATATTTACCCGGTGGATCGTTGGCTGATAACCTCTATGGTCTGTTAGTCTGGTTTTTTTTCATAGATATATATATGTTATATCTATATGGTTCTACATTTCATAAGTAACTAATCTATAACTTCAACAGGTGCCAATAGTAAGAAGTTGACACTAAGTTGGGTTCGAAGACTGAAAATTGCAGTCGATGCTGCTAAAGGTGAATGTTTCAATGTTTTCACAGTTTCATTAGTACTTTTAACAAAGTTCAAACTGTCGAAATCATATTTGGACGAAATAACGAAAGGCCTAAAACTGTTTTTTTGGGTATAGGTTTGGATTACTTGCACAACGGAAATGATCTACGTATAATACACCGTGATGTGAAGAGTAGCAACATTCTTTTAGACAAAGAAATGACTGCTAAGGTCTGTGATTTTGGGCTTTCTAAGCAAGTGACTCAAGCAGATGCATCACATGTGACTACTGTAGTCAAAGGCACTGCAGGCTATCTTGATCCAGAGTAAGCATTTTCAACTTTTTTCTATAAAAGTTTTATTATTATATATTCTTCTTTTAAGATTGAAACCCGAAAACTTTCTTGTAATGTATCGTCTCAGGTATTATTCTACTAAACAGTTAACCGAGAAAAGTGATGTCTATAGCTTCGGGGTTGTACTTTTGGAGCTCATTTGTGGCCGGGAACCGCTTACTCACTCTGGCTCACCAGATTCCTTTAATTTGGTTTTGTGGGTACGTAAGCTTTTTTTTTTTTTTTTTTTTTCACGTTTTATCATTTTTTCGGGCCAATTGCTAGATGTTTGAGCTCTGTTTGTTAAGCATAACAACTCAAACATAAGCACTTTGTTTGTTTGAAGTATCTGAAACTGAACTAGGTTCGAGCTCGACTTGTTCAAATATGATAGTTTCATATTTATGAGAATATCAAACTATATTCTGCTCGATAAAAACCCATTTGTGCATCTGTCAAACCAATCTCAAACAAAATTTCTAGCTCGATTACACTAATAATTTGACAATTACTAATATTTTTTGTAATTTTATCTCAATGGTAAAAAACTTGCAGGCTAAGCCATACTTGCAGGCTGGTGCATTTGAGATTGTGGATGACAGCATAAAGGGAAGTTACGACGGTGAGAGCATGAGACGGGCTTCTTTGATAGCATGCAGGTCAGTCGAAAGAGATGCATTACGCAGGCCAAGTATTTCTGAAGTATTATCCGAACTCAAACAAGCTTACAGTCTCCAGCTCGCATTTCTTGCATCTTCTGGTCTTGTAAATTGATCGATTGATCTTCGTTAGTATTTAGTACGTGTGTGAATTTATCGTAATATTATGTGTGGCGTAAATTTTATTAGAGAATCGGAGAATTGTTGAATAAAAGATGGCATAATATCGACTCTTGATAAGAATTCTTTGCACTTCCAAGAAATAGAATCAGAAAATGAAAGATAGAGGATAACTGCAGATCTAAACTCTTAATCTTCAACTATAAAGTTGATTTTCAAATGTCAATAAATGATAACACAAGGATCATGTTTCAATGGCCTTATATAAAGCTGCTTTTTTTTCGATGCATAAAATAAATTTCGAGCTTGAATACATACAGATTTGAATCGATTACTGTCGATTCTGGGAACTGAAATAACGACTTCGTATGTAGAGGAATAGTGCTGTTAGAGCAGCCAAAGCATATGGAAACACTGTCCAAATCCCCTGTGAAAAATAGAGACAAAACATAGATTGGCTAAGACAGAGACCTTCTAAAACTGGTATAAATTTAGGTTATGTTATGTAACAAATTGATGTTGTCATGGTAGAACATGAAGGCTCACCACTACAGTAGCAACAGTTGCAAGGGCAAAGACGGGACGTTCTCTCAACAACAACCCGATTCCCAACTGCCAAGGAGAAGAGTATATATGAGCACAGAAGAACAAACACATGGAACTTTAATTTTGTAGTCTGCTAAAATCAAGAGTACGAATCCACTTTACAAAATAAAACTACAAAAATTAAGTATAACAATAATGTTATTTCACATGATAATCAAGCAAGCTGTAAAGGCCATATTCATTTATCAAGGGTGTAATGAAAGAGGATATGACCATCTTTAAGTTATGAAGGAAAAAAATTATACCTGTAGAGGAAGAGTTACCAGTCCACCACAGCAGACACCGGCAAAGAAACACTCCGGCGATATGCCCTGAAACGGAACATAATAATAATTACTTGACTGAAACATTAAACTGTAGAAATTGAACAACAATTATGAAGTGGTAAAAAAAAAATTACTGACCATGGCCCCAGCGAGAAAAGCTGTAGGATTTCTTACTCCAAGAGAAAATCGTTCAACTGCATGTATGGATCACAAATTAAAAATGAGAGTATAAGAGAAAGATGGTATGTATAAAAACGTTGTTCAATAGCTGAACCTATGAAGAATACAAATTTGTAACATAAGAAAAAATGAAAGAAAAAAGATAGTACATAACATAACCACTTTTTGGCAGTTAGATAATTCAAATCAATCGAGTTAGTTAATTTTTCTTTCATTCAAGATTTTAGTTTCATAGTATAATTCAACCTTAAAAATGGTTAAAGAGTTTCATAGCATCAATTAAATTTTCACTTGAACTCACCAAAACCAACAAGATTTCCATATCTTTGTACAATGCGTGTAATGTCCATAGCTTTCTCTTTGCCAACACCCAACTACAGCAACAGTAAGGAATCACGTAAAAATCACATGTACATAGGAAGTTTATGGAGATGAAAATACATTGTGGTACAAACCTTTGAACGAATATCATTTGACGCCCCAGACTTACTGAAAAACTTCCCGAGATAAAATGGTATCATATCGCTGATACAAACTCCCCTGAAGATATATACATGATGTAATTATGAACGAAATTTTTTACAACTTCAAATATAAAGAGAACATAAGTTTCCAGGAAGAATTGATATATAAAGTCATTGTACAAGGCAACTATGCAAAGCAATTGCATAACAATTTATGAAAGACTAACCAGTACACCCACACAACTGTGGATATTATGTATGGAGCATTTCTAGAAAATGAATCAACTAAAGATTGCCATGTCCCGTCCAACGAAAGCAGCCTTGATAACGAGATGCCAACCTACATCATTTTCAAAATGATGACCTGATAAAAGGGAAAAAAGACTAAAATAAATTCAAACATGTAGAAGCATATGAGTGTGTGAAACTAAGATACCGGCAAAAATGACAGACCCATATATTCAAAGCCTCTTCGCTAATAAAAAGTCCGCATCCTGCAGCCATCAGCAACCAAAAGTAGATCCATCTGCAACCAGAAAAGCAAAGAAGCATTATATAAAGAAATATGATGGTTGGTTACTTTTCTTTACGAGCTGAAATTTAAGAGGTCATCATCTCATGAAAGAGAACTGATAAAAAAAGATACTTACATAAACTGCATGTCTAAAGCTGATTATGGATTTTAAAAAGGAAAAAAAAGAAAAGGCACGAGCTAAGTAGAAGCCTACCCAGGGGGATATTCAGGAAGCAGGACTCTATATCCAAAAGCCCGGAAGCTAAAAGCACCTGCAGGTGCGGCCAAATTGGAAGAGGATGAGCCATCTAGCAAATACTGAATCCCAAGTGATGTTCTCTGATTTGGTGGCTTTACACCAACTGATACCAATGTAATCACTGCAGCTATTCCAAGAACTATTCCTAGTTTTGAGAGAAATGAACTTCCATTGCCACCAGTTTTGTTATCTGAACTTTCGATAGGAATATCAGAAGACGTATTTTGATCCTCTGTTATAACTTCTGGTTTTGTATCACCAGAGCTTTCCACATTATCATGCTGAGAACATTTGATCCTGCATTGCACTAAAAACTGTAAAAACAGCCTTCTTGGCAACAGCATCATGGTACAATTATACAATGAGAGCAACGCATGGTAAGAGACATTTCATGAGAAAATATAACATGCATCATTTATGAGTAGGGTTGAGACACGAACCAAGCTAATACATACTCACTCGAGATTGATTGCGGCTACTGAAGCTGATTCCTACTGAAATTGAATTAGTTCGATCCCAAAATCGACCTAAAACATATACCATCCAAATACATACCAACTTTGGGACTAAAGATACCAGCAAGATGGACTTTGATCACAAAAAGCACTCCATAAAAACAACACTCGGCACCACAAATCAGACAGGACAAAAACAATGCTATAAATGCCCAGTACTGTGATGATTTAAACTGAAGTTGCATTACGAAAGGTAACAAATCATACAGAAGATGAAAATAAAACACCAATCACACAGCTCCGAACAGATACCTAGAGCTCGTAAATTTGCACAAAAATTGAGCCTTTCCGGAGAAATATCTGCGACGGAGAGTGGAATAGGTGAAATGCACGTGGTGGTGGCCGGAGAAAAGGGCCACCGGCGGTGGAAGAGTGAGAACCGGAGGCCCAATTGTGAGAACCGCCATGGATGGGCTGAGGTTACAGTCTTGGTTTGGTCCTTTAACAGATAGAAAGGGAAGAGGAGAAATGGGTTTGGGCCTATGGGTGGGGCCCAAATCCGTTTGGGTGATATTGACCGGGCCAATCGAATCGAGTGGGGGATATGCTTTTAAGCTTTAGATTTTACTTGTGTGGTGAGAAATTTGCAAAAAGATTAGATAATAAGCAGATTGAGATTATTAGAAAGTTAGTCAATTAATTAATCATGATATAACTTGCCCAAAAAAACTAATTAATGAACCACCTCTGAAATAATTAACCAGCTCCATTAAAATCTTAGCTTATCATACTATCCATATGAAACTTAAATTCCTTTTCATCAAATTCATCTACATGTAATAATTTCAAAATCAGTCAGTCATAAATTACTCCTTTCGAGGCTGTATTATTTTCCTAATTTTGCCCTGGATAGACAAGTCCTTTTCCATACCAGCTTGCATTGATTGTCCGCTCAATAATTTCAATAAGCTACATAAGGCCACAAATTTATTATATTCACTTTTGCTCTAAATTTTATAGATGAAATTAATTGCATGCACGTTCTCCAACGCCTACATGTACAATTTATATTTAGTACTATATAATTATAAAAAGGCCATATTTATGAAAATTAAATAATTGGTTATTTGCCTAATGGATATTTCGTCATTTTGTATTCAATGACATGCAAGAAATCAAGCTTATTCATACATTTAATGATATTCAAAGTTATAAATTATTATCATACTCATAAAAATAAAGAGTTAATTTGTTCAATTCGAAATCAATTAATAAAATGTCTAAGGGACAATTTGAGCTTATTTAGCTTAGTTCATAAATAAATATACATTTGCATGGAAAAAATAAATTATTCAAGTATGATCAAAACTCATGTTAAGTAGAGTACATTCGAGACTAAAACAACAACGGGGAATTCGAAGTTGAGGGATATTAATGAAGAAATTGTGATCTGTATCTAAACAAAAACGATAACACTAATAATAATATAAAATTCCATAAATAATTGAAACTCGATTGTATTTTTTTCTTTTCTTTTTCTAATACAAACATACAGTAGGTGACCCGTATGCCAACCCCAACTGAACCCCAAAACAAAAACATTTAAAAAAAGCACTGAAATAAATTCCATTATTTACCACTAAAAATCAAACAAAAATAATTAAAAATAATTAATTTAGGATTTGCAGCAGTAATCAATAATTAGAAAATATCAAGAATTTCCTTAATATAATTATTGCAGAGTGGACAATTTCCCCTTTGGGCCCAAAGCTCCCGGGAGCACAGCCTGCAAAATGTATGCCCGCAGGGGATAAACGCCGCCCCCTTATGCCTCACCATGCATACACAGCAATTGTTATACCCACCGCCGCCGATAACACCGCTGTCGCCGCCGCCACTCTCCTCCTCTTCCTCCTCACCGTCTTCATCCATTATATAAGCCGCTGAACCTTCCAGCCCCAACTGCCTATCCGTCTCCGCCAATAACGACATCAACGACATTCTCACCGGCTGCTCCGTCTCAACCTGCACCTCCACCGCCGCCGTCTCATCTTCTATATCGTCTTCCTCAGCTCGTACGTCGTTAACTGGAGCTGAATCGTCGATCCGAGTTGTCTCGGTCGAGGTAGGGACTGAGTTGAATCTACCGGAGGTCTGACGTGTCATCATCATCAATCTGTTGTTGTTGTTGTTGTTGATCGGAACGTCGGATGTCGGTGTGTGGACAGTGGATATCCAGCCGGAGGCGCCGGCTCCGCCGCCTCGACGGCGGAGGAGGATCTTCTCCTTTAAATGCTTCCAGCTGCTTCTGCCGTCTCTGTGAGCGCCGCCGTAGCCGGAGGTTTGGTCATCTCGGATGATATCTAACAACGTCCTGTTGGACTGAACACGTGGCAGCTGCTCAACCGTTGATCGAGCTGGCCTTAGTCTTTTATCGCTGAGGATAGTCTGCAATGTTACACCGGAGTGGTTGCTCTGGCTTCCGCTGCTATTTGCGGCGGCGCTGCGATTGATATTATTCCGGTGATCTTCATCCTTGATTCTCAGAAAATCTCGGAGGTTGTGCGAGTCAACTCTCTCAATCACGGCGGTTTCCATTACCGGAGCAAATTTGACAAATTAATCGAAGAAATTGAGAATTTCCGGCAACAATTTACAGCTACTGGTAATGATTATCACGATGCGTCATGAAAAGAATCAAAAATCAAAATGATATTTCCAGAAAAAAGCTGAAGAAAACAATACTTATTTCCTTGGGAATTTAACAATCCGAAGCTTCATTCATAGGCAAATGTGATGAGATTTCTCGAAGTCCGAACATCATTTAAAACTCCTTCACAAAATCAAAAACAAATTGCAGCAAAATTAATTCCTAGAAAATCAACCACAATTTCAAATTCAGATCTGAAAAAAACATCAACAGTGAAGAACATTGGATACCTTCTGTGCGACAAATACAGATCTACAACAGCCACCAGCTTTTGCAATAATGGAGAAATCCAGAGAGAGAGAGAGAGAGAGAGAGAGACAAAAATGAAGAACGGAAATATATAATAATTGGAGAGAAAAAAAAAAAGTGAAGTCAAAAAGATAATAGATGATAGATGTTTTAAGCTTAAAAGGTTTTTCTTTTCATTTTCTTCTTTATCTTTCTCTTTGGTTTTGTTTTTGTGGTCTATGATTGAGTCAATACAAGATTTATATACACAATTTTTGTCTCTATTTACCTATTTTTTAAAAAGCCTTTTATTTTATTTTTCGATTTTGTATTAATTTTCCGTTTTTAATATGAGTACTGTCTTAAATAAATCATTTGTTGTATTTTGTATTTGCAGATGGATTTATACGGACTGAATAAGAAATTTCTAAAATTGATTGTTGATATTCCAAACTCAGTTCAAATCATTGTATAATGAATTGAAATCGAATAATTATTTTGATGAAGAGGGTTTTTATTTGGATAAGAGTATATAATTTCAATTCCTCTTCTTCTTTCGTGTTTATCTTATTTTTCACATTATTCATATAAGTATTTCACACCCAAATTGTATTTAAAAAAGATACACAATGCAAGATGAAAACTTAAATTAAATGGGGAAAATCGAAATAAAGACTAGACTAGAGTGATTGAATTAATTTTAATATAGTATAATAACATAATATTATATTGTATTTTGTAATGCTAATCTAAGGCTTTCAAAGTAGTTTAGGTACCAGTCCAAAGACCTTTGCTCGCAACAATAATTAAATGTATATTACAAGTTGATGTGTGACATGACAAATTCATTGAGCTGGCAATACTTCATTTGGTCAAACCTACGACCATTAATCATTAATTTTAGGTAGAATCCAATTAATTAATTTTATCATTAAAAGTTGTGGATTACAAGATAGGATTCATTTTCCCAATAATTTAAATATTTAACAATCCAATGAAATTAAAAGGCATTTAATATTAATAGCCTTGGTACAAATGATGACAAAATTAGTTAATCTTCGAGTAGTTATTTGATGACCTAACTTGTAAGAACATATATTATATGTAGATGCATCATTAGTATTGGTCAATCACATATATTTTGTGAAAAATAACCATAAGGAGAGGTTACTTTCTAAAGAATGTACTTAGATTAGTTGGATCAAATACAAAGAACTGATGTTGTAACATCGGAATCTAAATTATAGAGTAAAATCAAAATCCCAATTATTATAACAATACAAAGAACTAAAAAACTTATAACTTCAAATCAAATCACATTAGAATTAAGTTCCATGATTGATCTTGTAAGGCTCTCAACATTTGTCTTAAAAGATCCACCATCTGCAAATTCTCCTTCACAAATCCTCTTTAATTCTCTTGCATTCTTAGTAATCTCTTTCTTCTCCTCACTATCCAAGTCCATAAACCTCGTCACAATCTCCGAGATTTCACTCGCCTTCGCCAAGTTATATTCGTCGTACTCCCTCCTCAACCTCCACCCTATTCTCCAATCTTCGACTATCGCCTTTGCATTACACACTTGATCCCCAGAGATAGGAAAAGTAAGCATCGGCACACCAGTTAGTGCACCTTCTTTAGCTGAGTTCCACCCACAGTGCGTCAAAAAACCAGCCACAGAAGGGTGGCAAAGCACACAAAGCTGATCACACCAAGCCACAATCAACCCTATATCTTCACAAATCTCATTCATTCTCGTAGTTTTGGCCCGTGCGACCCACAAAAACCGAATCCCACTATCGACCAATCCACATGCAATCTCGTCCATTTGGGCATCTGAAACGGATATAAAGCTTCCAAGTGAAATGTACAAGACTGAATTGGGAGGTTGACGGTCTAGCCATTTCGACAATCTAGAGTTTCTTTCGAGCTCTATAGGGTTCAAGAGATCCTTTCTATGATCTAAGATGTGTTTAACTTTGAAATATGAAGTAGAGGGACCTATATTGTAGATTGAAAACATTGATTTTTGCTTGAGATTGTTAATGACTTGAGATTCAAGATCATAGATAGAAATGAATATAAGATATTTGGGGTTGGGGAATAGAAGAGGGATGATTAGGGATTCCTCTTGACTCCTCATGGCCTTTGGAAGATCTGCAACAAGGAGTGGAGGGAGTCCTGGGATATAGTCCACTATTTCATCTCCATTTACTGCAAACCACATGGTAAAAATATGAGTATATGGAATTTTTGTAGGACCTAACTGTAACTTTTTCAAAATTGAAGGACTTATATGAAACTAATAGTACATATTAGTACTAGACTAAAATAATAAATCGGGACCAACCACGCCAAAAATTCAAGGTTTAGACACAATTTCGAGTTTATTTATTTTGTTTATTCAATGAGCGAGTAACTTACAATTACATCACTTTTACGACCATAATAATCAATAATCAAACTTTTCACGAAGGGTCAATTAAGTAGAAAAACACTTACTTGGCGATCCAAAACTACTAACAATTCAAGGAACATACATACCTTTTTTTTTAAAAGAACGGGAAATTACACATAGATTTTGTCCGCAATTACCAAAAATCTCCTTCAATAATTAAAAATTATATCAAGTTTCTCATGTGTTAAAGATATTTTTTTTCGCAATTACACTTATTTCTTTAAAAAAAATTCTTACAATCGTATCCCTATAAATCTTACAAACAGACCCCTTCGAGGGGTGTGTTCGTAATTTAAAAAAAGTAAAGAGGACTTTTGGTAATTAATCAAAATATAGGAAAACAAATATTTAGGTAACGTACCTGGTAAGTCAATGGGGAAATGGCCGTTCTGAACAATGAGGTCAAAATGGTAAAATGCAGTATACACCGAAGCTGAATTTACCCAAACCGAAGCCACCGGAATATTCTTTCTAGCCGCCAATGGAGCTGCCCAGCGCAAAACCGCATCGGCTATAATGAGAACCGGCTCAAGCTGAAGCCGAAGCCGGTCTATAAGCCGCTCCACCGGCTCCTCCATCTTCGTCCTAACGGCTATTGAAAATCCTTTGCGATCGTCGCCTCGAACCAGCTCCGACGGTAACACGTTGGCGATTGTGGCGAAGCGTATGTTCGGCGGCTTGGCTGCGGAGCCGATTAAGCCGAGCCACTCTTCTGTTACGATGATGGTTATGAGTATGTTTGAGCTGGTTTCGGCTATGGCTGAGCAGACGCTCAGCATGGGTGTCATGTGGCCGCGGCCGGGGTAAGGCACGGCCAACACGTGACAGGGAGTCATTGGCTGGAGTAACTAATGAAAGGTGGTATTACAATTTAAGTACCATAGATCTTTACTAATTATATAAAACCAATTTAATGTCATAGATTGGATCTGTGTTGTATTTGTTAAACAATCCTCTTCTCGATGCTCGACTCAAGATTTATCATTGAAAATTACAACATAATATCATGAATCCTAAATCCTTCTTCAAATGTGTTGTGATTATCACGAAATTCACTAAAACTATGACATAAATAAATTACACTGTCATAAATAAATTACACTATTTAACATTCGATCCTGCTATTAAAATTTGTTTGAGCTCGACTTATTTAATATAGCACACAAACTTAAAAACATTTTTATTTAATAAAACAACCCCATCAATATATTGGTTTTTGCATGTATATTTAGCTTTTGAACCTTCTGTCATGTATTTTGGTTTTCAAAGCAATTCCTTCCAAATCACAATTAAATACATATTTGTGAAAAATTGATTTGAAATCATAAAGCTTATAAGAATATAGGAGAAATTCTTGGCCAATCTTGATTACAATGAATCCCATCAACATATAACTTGTTTTCAAGTTAATTGCACAATGTGTTCTTACAACAATTAGAACTAAGCTTATGCTAGTGTGTTCATTCAAACTCATTCTTGTCTATGTTTCTTCTATTATTGATCAACATAACAATGTTGATTTCATCAACTCGATGTAATATCGTTGAGAAAAGAATTGAGGTTCGTTTTAGATGACCCTCCATCTGAAATTGCCTCTATAGTTGCCTTCTTAAGTTCTTTTGCTCTTCTCCTCATCTCTTTCATCTCGAGGCTCTCGAAATCCATAAACTTCTTTACCCACTTAGAGATTTCCTCGCTTTTAAGTAGTTTCCCGACCCCCACTCCTCTCTTTGCATCCCACCCGATCTTCCAATCCTCAACGACATGCTTACGGATAGTCATTTGATCCATCATCAAAGGAAAAGCAATTATGGGCAAACCAGCATAAATACCTTCCATAGTAGAATTCCATCCGCAGTGCGTCCAGAATCCAGCAATCGAGCAATGAGTCAACACCCTCAATTGCTCGCACCAAGGCACCACTCTTCCTAAATCACCACATTTCTCTTGTAGCCTCTCGGCTTCCCCACGAGCCACCCACAAGAACCTCACGCCACTCTCGCGCAACCCATCCGCGATTTCGTCCATTTGGGCACTCGTGGTCGAGAGAAAACTTCCCAATGATATATACAAAACCGAGCTCGGAGGTTGAGAGTTTAGCCATTCAAAATAGTGATCATCAATTTGAGTAGTGGTTGAGAAAGAGGTAGATTTCTCAAGATTGAAGTAAGGTATGGTTGGGCCCAAAGTATATATGGGGAAAGAGAATTCTTGCTTCAAAGCTTCAATAACTTGAGGTTCTAACTCATACATGGAAGTGAACAATAGATATTGTGCCTTTGGTACATTTGAGAAAATACGAAGAGCTAGACGGAGGAGTCGTTGATCACTCATGTGGGCGATTGATGGAATATCCGCTAAACGAATTGAAGGGATTCCGGGAATATAGTTTACACGTTCTTCCCCTCGTTCTACCTCGCATTCAAGAGCAAATCGTTATTAGATATCGAAAACTTGAAAACTTTGAAGCATTGCTAAGTGCAAAACAAAAAACTATGTATGTTTATCATAGGCACAAATTTGACCAAAATAGAACTTATAATATGGCAAATGCAGTAACATTTCTTTCTTAATATGACTATAGGACCAAATTGACAAACCATTGATTCGATCACATTTAAATACTTTCCATTTATATAAAAAAAGATAGACTTAACTATTGGTTCTAGCATAGAAATATATTATCCAAATAAAATACTTCAGAATTGCCCATGTGAAAATTCGCTTAAACCAATGTAAGTCAAAATGACGATTTTGGACTCACCAGATACATCGAAGGGGTGATGGCCATTCTTCTCGAGGAGGTCAAAATGGTAAAACACGGAAAACACCGACGCCGGCATCGGCCACAGAGACGCCACCGGAATATTCCTCCGATTCCCGACCTCAACCGCCCAATTCAAGAACGTATCAGCTATAATAACATCCACCGGCTTTTCAGATTGATCAATCCCATCGAGCAGCCGCTCGAACGGCTCAGCCATCGCAGTCTGAGTCGCGCCGACGAAGCTGACCATGTCGGCGGCGCGTTCCAGCTCCGACGGCAAGACGTTGGGGATGGTGGCGAAGCGAATGCTCGGCGGCTTGTCCTCGGAGCCGATGAAGCCGAGCCATTCTTCAGTGATTACGAATGTGATTAGGAGATTAGGGCTTGAGCTTGTGAGGAGCTTGCAGAGGTTCATCATGGGGTTGACGTGGCCCCTGCCGGGATAAGGAACGGCGACCACGTGGCAAGTTCCCATTGGGTGGGTTTTCTGCGCTGGAGCCATGGGGTTTGAGCTTTGAACTTGTCGTGTGTATACACATTATTAGGGCTGTATTTATTGTTGATATATATATTTAAGTTCTCACCTACTTCTTTCTTAATTTCACCTAATTAACTTTTTGGTGGATTATAATAAAATAATCACACTTGGTGAGGTTTAAAGGTTATATTAGTGCTTGAATTCTGTTTATTCAAGGTGATTAGGTAAGTGATTTTGGGGAAAAAAGACTAAGAAAACAAGAGTTGGGCTAAGTTTATATCGCCTTGCTTGTTTATGTTTTTCAATTTAATTTTTAAAATATTGGATTACAAATTTTTAAAGAAACTTAAGATAAGCTATTTTTTATTCAAATTCATTTTTTCAATTCTACACTTATCAATCATATATATATATATATACATATCATTTCATCTTCACTAATTAAAATTATATATTTTTTTATTATTATATATAACTAACACATAATCATTTAAACATTATTTATCAATTGAACATTTTATTTTAAATAAGTAGTCTAATCCAATTTGTTGACCATATCTCGGAATATATGGTCAAATGTAAGACAATTGTGATGTCAGCCATGACTTATACTTGTTTACTTGGTCTCCAATCAATCTTAATTTTATTTTTTTGTTGGTAATTCCAAGTAGTCTTTTTTTTATATAGGACGAGTAATCTATTTTTCATTTTATTATATGGGAAAAGTAATTTATTTTATTATATAAATATTTCTACAATCTCCCAATAGAGTATAGTGAACTGTCTAAGCACTTTTTATTTTTTTACGGTTTATAGTAGGTGGAGAACCACCAACTTTGCTAATTTTATGACGTTCAAGGATTATACTAACAAGTAGTTTAGTTTATGGGCATCAAAATCCGGAATCTATCAAGGGAAATTATAAGTTTTTTTTATGTTCAAATTATAAATTCATTTTTGGATGTAATTCTTAAAATAAGTTCTTCAAGAAATTAAAGTATTTTAAATACATTAAAATGATTTTTTTTTGGTAGAAGCACCCAAAAAAACACACAATGCTCGTACTTGGCTTTCCTTCCTCTCAAGTCAAGGTTAATTAGATTTTCAATATATCTATGATCAATTTCAATAAGAATGAACTTGTGAATTGGGTTGATTTGTTTCAAAAAATCATTAATAGTTAATTACTTCAACAAATAATACTTTGGAAAATAAATTATATCTCCAAAGTTCATTTTGAAGAGGCTTTTAAACACTAAGGGCCCGATTGGTTGACATGTCCGTCTCTGAGAATTTATTTTCATGATAAAAGTGAGAAAATATTATTTGAATGATGTGATTTTTTAGAGAAAAATAGGTAATGATTGTGGTTGATGTGATATATTTTTTGTTGTGAGAAATTTGTTTGGGTTGATATTTAAAAATAATCTTAATTAAATGTATTTAGTCAAACTCGTTGATTTAGGCGTCAAAAAATAGTCACAATGGATCTTATTTTAAATGTTGCATTATTTTGCACTAGAATATGTAATTAGTTTAATTTTTGGTTTTGAAATATAGTCGGAAAAACACATTTAATTTATTCTTTTAACTGTCAAATCATGAATAGTAAAATCATTTATTGCAAAAAAATATTCAAATTGTTTGTAATTTTGAGAGATAATTTTGTAAGAATTTTTTTACAACATGCCAAACAATTGAATTTCTCGTAGTTTTTTTTGCTCTGAAATACTTTTTTTGTGATATGATAAACCATCCAATTGGCCCCTAAATTCTTACATTCTCAATTATTCATCCTACATGCTTGTTGGGTTGTAAATAGCTTTAGGAGGCCTACCTTGTTTGAATTCTAAAGCCCATCAATGTGATTGGATTATTACACCATTAACAATTGAAATTTATATGACATACTGGGTCTAATAAATTTGGGTCCAATAAATCACACATTTAAGAAATGGGAATTTTTGAGTGGGTAATAAAAATTAACCACCACTATAAATGTGTATTATATATCACTGAATTTGTTCAACATAGTGTGTTATAAAACTTTACGAAAAGATATGTAATAGATTGGCTTATTTGGGCTGCCACAAAAGTGAAAGGAAAAATTACACAGAGGTCCTCCTACTTATTATAATTTCCAAAATACTCATTCAAGCGTGTCAAAAATTGTGGTTTCTATTGTATATATCTCTTTCCTCTTTTTTACTGCAAACAACACATATCACTCCTCGAGCTCCATAACCTCGTAACAATGGCATCCATCGCCGGACCCACAACCCCCTTCCCAGAGCCCTTTAGCCGGCGTGCCCGAACCCGGTTCAAAACCAGACCCGAGCCACGACTAGACCCGACAAACGATAATAACACAATAACAGTAACTGATAGAAGAATCGACATTGCGAAGCTGAATGAGAAATTAGCTAAGGAGAGAAAAGAGGAAACAAACAGAAAAATCGCTTCGCAGAAGGCCATTTCGATTATTCTGAGAAGAGAAGCTACGAAAGCTGTTATTGAAAAGAAGAAGGGGAGTAAAAAGCTGTTGCCAAGAACTGTTCTTGAAGCCCTTCACGAGCGTATTGCAGCTTTGCGTTGGGAATCAGCTCTTAAGGTTTGTTGCTTGATTTTAAGAGCTACCCTTTACTTGATTTGGGTTTGATTGTGGTTTTTGGTGTGAAATTTCAATTTTTACTGGTTTTTGACATTGGTCTTGTGGGAATCATGTGAATTATTTGTGGAAGATAGGTTGATATCATTTTGCCTTTTCATATTATTTCTGCATTTGAGTTTATGTGATATTTTCAACACAACAGAATGATTCTTACACAATATTCCGTTGAATGAGTTCATATAACATCTTTCATTGAGGACAACTCCAGTGATTGATTGTTATACCATTTGTACTAATGTTTTCAGGTTTTCGATCTCCTTCGTGAGCAACTCTGGTACAGGCCGAATTCCGGTATATATATCAAGCTAATTGTCATGCTCGGAAAATGTAAGCAACCCGAGAAAGCTCATACCTTATTTCAGGCTATGATCGATGAAGGTTGTGTTGTGGACCGTGAAGCTTACACTGCTCTTATGTCTGCTTACAGTCGAAGTGGCCTTTTTGACAAAGCATTTTCTATTCTCGAACAGATGAAAAGGATTCCGAATGTTCAACCAGACGTGTTCACATATTCAATCCTCATAAAGTCGTGTGTCCAAGTTTATGACTTTAGCAAAGTGCAAGCTTTGCTTACTGATATGGAAATACAAGGAATCAAGCCCAACACAATAACGTATAATACTCTAATCGATGCGTATGGAAAAGCAAAGAAGTAATTCTCTTTTACCCTTTCATTGTTCTTTCTCAATCTTGTTGCCTGCAAAAGAAAAAGTGAATTTATTGTGAATGAAAAACCCTTCTCGTCGATGAGATAGTTCAAACAGGAGTTAATATCCCTATTCTAAAGTTCTCATCGATCAAATATATTGAGAGGCACCCATGATTTTGATCATTGTTTCCTTGAGATTGAGTGATCCTTGGGAGTCAACTTCCAACTAGACACTGAAATTGCAATATGGTTTCATTAATCTGCTTATACTGACAAAATTTATACTAATTTCTTAAACCTCATGTGTTTTTCGTAATAAGGATCTGTGTGTGACTGTCTATGTATTGATGATACATTGTGTTGTTAGCATAATTCTGAATAACGTTTCCATTTTCCGCTTTATAACAGGTTCATCGAGATGGAATCTATACTCGTACAAATGCTTAGACAACGAGAGTGCAAACCCGACGTGTGGACAATGAACTCAACCCTAAGGGCTTTTGGCGGCAGTGGACAAATCGAAATGATGGAAAAATGCTACGAAAAATTTCAAAAGTCCGGCATAGAACCAAGCATCAAAACATTCAACATACTCTTAGATTCATATGGCAAAACAGCCAACTACGAAAAAATGAGTGCTGTAATGGAATACATGCAGAGATACCACTTCTCTTGGACACTTATCACTTACAATATTCTCATCGACGCCTTTGGAAGGGCCGGTGACCTAAAACAGATGGAATTTCTGTTTAGATTAATGCAGTCCGAGAGGATAAAACCCGATCGTGTTACACTTTGTTCACTTGTGAGGGCTTATGGGGAAGCTGGAAAAGCTGAAAAAATTGGAGCTGTTTTGAGATTTGTCGATAATTCGGATGTTATGCTTGATATTGTGTTCTTCAACTGTTTGGTGGATGCCTATGGAATGATGGGATGCTTTGCTGAGATGAAAGGGGTGATCGAGATGATGAAGAAACGAGGTTTTAAACCCGATAAGATTACTTATAGAACTATGATAAAAGCTTATACTATGAGTGGAATGAGCAGCCATGCTAAGGAGCTTCAGAATCAACTTGCTTTATTGTAGAGGGGATGAAATGGCTATGTTATGTTATGTACAAAGTTATGTACAAAAATGAATTAAATTACTCGATATTTGACTTATGATTGAGTGTTAACAGTTTATTTGCACTCGGTTCATTAATATAACATACAAAGTTTGAACTTTTATTTGGTTTGATAAGCTTGGGAGTTTTGGTTTAACTCAAGTTAATTAATTCAAAATGATGAAATAAGTATAGAGAATTAAATTATTCGAACTCAATTTATGTATGGTACAATTAAAACTAGTTTGAGTTCGAACTTAGTATGATTATCAATCAACACAATTCATAATTATATATTTGAGATGAAGTGCTCACAAAAAATCAAAAGATTTGGTGGATTTATATGTATTAATGTCAATATTTTGGGAGAATATTTCAAATTGGATAAATTTTATATTAACCTATCTTTTCTTTTCTTATTATTTAGACAATTCAATTTTTTGAATTCATATCTTTATCATTATATAATAAATAATTTTCTAAATATTGCTTCGATATATAATCCAATTCTATTATGGCAACATTGTGAATATAATATAAGTCGGAGACTACAATCAAACATTAATATCCGCGAATCATATACCTCTATAATGTAACGTGATTATATCTATGTATTTCATAAAATTTCGATTTTACTTATGCAAATGAAATTGTAGAAAGTTAATCACCAGATATATATTAATTGCCCATAATTTTATATATATACAACTTAATTACAAAATTATGAACTACTACTACTTATTATTAGTTTAACTATTCGTGAATATTCACCAAATTTAACGCCTTGTAACTTTGGCTAAACGCAGTACAAAAAGGCCCGAAAAATATATATTAAAAGTTACTAATGCAAAATATAGGCCCAAACCCCAATTCCCAAATGATAAAAATTAAACAATTTTATTTAATAAATTGCAAATGTTTTAGAGAGAGAAAGTGAAGGACGAGCACGAAGGAGAGCACAAACCTGAAAACTCCATATCTGCATTGAAATCACACACTGGCATATACATACACATAATTATATATATATATTTTTATCCCTATAGGTAATGCTTTGAGATAATTTTACGTAGTTTTAGGGCACATATATTAGTCCCCTGCTTTGAGTTGAGGTACCTTGTGCATCAGAAGCAAAACCCTAGGAGCATAGAAAAAATTCTGAGAGGCGTTTGGTTTTTGTAGCCCTATATTGCAATTCATTTGTCATTAATCGGAATTCAGGTAATAATTTCGCGTTCCTAGCTCTGGAATCCTAGAATTTTTAGTTCGCTCAAGTACGGTTCAAACCTAGGAATTTTTGCGCGCGTTTTTTGTGATGAATTTGGGGGTTTAGCTTTGTGGGAATGTTTATGCAAGTGTTGATTATGTATTTAGTTTGTTGCATTACTGTAGAATGAGTTTAGCTTCTTTAATAACGGAATTCACTATTGCATGCTGAATTAGTTGAGTGGTTTATAGCTCGTGTGTGCTTTGTTATGTTTCTGAAGGTTTTAGTTGATCAGTTGTTAGGAGTTTTGAACATGAGGACCGATGTAAAAAGGTTATGTGAATTTTACAGCGTGTAGTTTTGTGAGAAGTTGACAAACTTTTCACTTGTTTTAGTGGAAGCCATCCAATTAGTACATGTGTCGTATGACGGTATGAGTGGATATAGTGTCATCATTTTACTTGAATCATTCCAAATTCATGCATGCAGCGCATTGTGACTTTCCTTTAGTATTTCTGCTCACTAATTTTTTTTCTAGAATTGTTTCCCAATCTTTAAACGAATGACCCGAAAAAGAAAAAAAATGTTTTCTCTTTCAACGTACCTCCTAAATACAAGAATACTTTACTTACATGAATATGTTGTTTGGCTCTGCATTTATGTGAAGTTGCTTGTGATAAAAATGTTGTTGGGCTATATGTAGGTTTTATGCCTTTATGCGCATGTTTGCGATTCTGATGTGATGCATTATATGATATATTTGTTTGACTTGACATCATACAGATTTTTTTACCTTCTTTTTATTGCCTTTATGGTTGATTTAAATGGGAATTAGTTTATTCACCATTTAATTTTTTTTGCCATTTTATTGGTGTCATTACATGCCAGGGCATTAATCATCCTGGGTTTTTTTAATGTCTGAGCTGTGATGAATGCTTTGTTTATATCGCTTGTGCTCTGTCTTGAACTATTAATACTGTTAATTAATACAGTTATATGATAGCATTTTACCTGGTTGATGGTATTGTTGTTTCCATTATATAGTTTTCAGAATTTAATAGTTACTGTTAAATCACATTGTCATTTATTGCTCTGAGATGTATATTAAAATACACACCACGAATGTTAAATTTCAAGTCTCAGGCTGGCAATTCACAGTCAGTTTATGTACAATTGAACAGTGCCAGTTAGTGGTGTGATCACGCTTTTTGTCTGGCACTGGATTCCTATGGCAAGTTGACAAGTGTCGGCTCATATTTTCCTTCAAAACTCTTTTCTTTTCTTTCTATGTCTGTCTGATATATTTTCCATCTTTGATTTTTATCAATTTCTGTAACTACATATATAATTACCTTTGGCTAGACTCATGAATTTGAATAAACTCATTTTCTATGATTTAAATTAACTCATAAATTCATTTAACGAAAAAACATTATCAAAGGAACATAAGTATATGTAATTTAAATTGTATGGATAATAGAAATGAACAAGCATATAATATACAGAAACACTAGCTCATAGTACAAATGAACCTCGATTTATAATTTTTATTGGTAAACTGAACTTCTTGCATTGGATTTTTAAAATGGATTTGCTGTGATCAATCTGCATAGATTTTGGTATCATATATTGTAGAAGATCAATTTACATTTTAATAACAAAGAACACCTTTATTTCTAAATTGTATTTATGGATTTTAAATTTTAAAAAACGATGTTCTTTGTTATTATCAGGGTTCAGGCTTTTCTGACCAATCTGTAAGATTTTGGTAGCATATATTGGAGACTTGAACCTCATAAGCTCTGTTAAATCAAGCCGATGCAAATTGTACTTTTATAAACTCCCCTAATAAAGAATAAGAAAAAAACATGACTTCATTTCCTGAATTTGCTCTGTCTACCTAATTTCTTTACTCAAATTACTTAACCTCTATGTATCCTCTTTGTTTCTTAGGAGTTTGCTTTTTGAGTTAATGGAGGAGAACATCTGTAGCTGTTGATGTGGGTAATGCATGGATGTAGGTCAGCATCTGTTATCATAGTCAATGCCGAGGTTGATTTTATGGGAGGAGTTATTGAAGGCGGAGTTGGTATTGCAAACAAAACTTCTCCGCGGAAAGCAGCGATTGAGAAAGTTCAAGCAGAGCTCAGGTAATAATTTTATGCTTATTTGCTTTGATATCAGGTAAATTGCACATTCCTGTTCTCATACATGGCCGTGAATGACATTCTGGCAATAACAGGCAAGAGTATGATGTTCGGGAGGAAAGGAAAAGAGAATTGGAATTTCTTGAGAAAGTATGGAACTTACCTTTAACGCCTTTTCTGAACATATGTAAAGCATTTTGGGGTGCTTAATTCCCTTTTTTATCCCAGGGTGGGGACCCCTTAGAGTTTAAGCTTGGGAATGCAGCTTCAGTTAGTGTCCAGTCAACTTCATTTACTGATCAACATCCTGATCAGTTTATGATCAGGTATTCTCCACAAGTGTGTACAGTATTTTAAATGGCTTCATTTTTGCAATTGTGTAAATTATTGTTCTGGCATTGTAGTGAGGCAAAAGGTAGTGCACTTACTGCGTCGCCTCATGGAGACTCTGTGGAAAGTAGTGGTAGACCGGGGCTACCTCCTTGTGAGCCCAATACTGCCGACAATCTCACGTTATTTGATGTTGAAAATGAACAGTCCTCCCAGATGGATGTGAGTCATAAAACTCGGAAAGATGGGGATTCAACTGCGTTTAGTATCCCTAGAAAAGCATATAGGAGAAGAAACAGATTTCGCCCAAATCGTGAGGGAGCCAGGTCAAGTACCACTGATGTGAATCCAACTCGTGGCACGCATGGATCTTCTTTACCTTCTCGCTATGGCCCGAAAGATGTAAAAGGATTGGCATCTGACATGGAAAATGTAAATATATCATTAAACTGGAATTCAAGGCCTAAAAGTCCAGTAGATGATACTCCTCTTAATAAGACGCTGTTAACAGATGGTCAGCAAGATATGGAGTTGGATGGTTTAAAGTATGTTGAGTCAACTGAGGACGCTGCTGCATCAGATGCTATTGCTTCCAAAAACCCTCATGAGCAAATTTTCCAAGAATCAAACTCAGCTGCTGCAAGAACCCCAACTCAAATCGATGGACCTGGAGTAATGCAGGCAATGGAAGAGATGACATCTCCAGTTATTGAGTGTCTGCCGAGTTTGACTGTGACAAAAGCTGAGAATCAGTTAAATTCCTCTCAGATAAATGGGAAAAAAGCAGATGAGGTGACTATTGATGCTCAAAATAGCAGTGCTTTACGTGGCATAAGGGGTTTGGATTCCGAGTTATCTAGAAACCAAACTTGCGTAAGTAATGATAGAAATAATGGTAGTGCTATATGTGCTAGAATCAGAAGTGTTGACTGTAATGGCGTTGTCAAAGATCAAACATTAGTACCAGATGCGACCCCAGTTATAAAAAGTGATAAGTTAGTGGAAGAAAAGAAAAATTCTGAGGGAATTGATACTTCTACTCGTGACGACAAAGAGAGCACTTCTGCTTGTAAAGGCGAGCAAGAGAATGGTTTTGAACTGCCGGAAGATAACTTACACGGAAGCGTATCTGCTTCGGGAAACAAGGTTAAAGATAAAGTTATAATTGAGGATATGGAAGCTTCTGCCTCCACTGAATCGGAATCAGGGAGAAAACTTATCGGCTCTTTCAATTCTGGATCCATGAACGAAGCTTCTTGTGATATTAGGAATAAAGATTCTATTGATATCTCAATTTCAGATATCGCAGAGGCTGGATTGTTAACTAGGGTTTCTACTGTTGCCCTTGACGCACAAACTTCTTCTGGGCCTGACTCGAAATTAGCCACAAAATTTGATGAAGATTCAATTTTGAAAGAGGCAGAAATCATAAAGGTTGCCTTTATGTTAGTTTGTATCATCTGTTTGTACTTGAAAACTATTTTCATGTGTTCTTGGGTTAACAAAATTTGATATTTTATATTGTTTAGGCAAAGCGAAAAAGAATTGCGGAGTTGTCTGTTGGGACTTCTGCAACTGAAATTCGCCCAAAATCTCAGTGGGATTATGTACTTGAAGAAATTGCATGGTTGGCAAATGATTTCGCACAGGTTTGACTTTATAGTGTTCCAGGGTTTTTTTTCCGTTGTACACTTACACTGATTTATTTTCTGGAAATCTATATTGATATTTTCCACTCTGGGCATGATATGAACTTTACTCTCTAACCTTCCTGTTTTGCATCTCGTCATTCAGGAGCGTATTTGGAAAACAGCAGCAGCAGCTCAAATATCGCATCATGCTGCTTTTTCTTGTCGCTTAAGAAAACAAGAAAAAACTTCTTGCATGGAAACAAAGAAGGTTTGTCATACCCTGACGAAAGCTGTAATGGAGTTTTGGCACTCTGTAGAGATCCAAGTTCAGGTATAGGTGCTATCCTTTATATGTTTGGTGCGTCCGATTCCCTCATGTTGTTGGTTGTAACTCAAGCTTGTTTGTTCTTTTCGACATTGAATTGCAGTTTGGAATGGTTTATAGCCTATTATTCTGCATGATTGAGTTGATATTATGTAATTAATGTAGTTGGTAGATGTAGTGCATCTGAAGAGTTGTCAAAGAGAATGCACTGTGTATGAAGTATGAAGTATGAACTACGAACTACAGCTGCATAAATCTAGCATTAATGGACCAATGTCAAATTTTAAATAATAAGTTTTAACATGAGAGTGGTCTTATTTTCAATATTCTCTACTCAGGGATATATTTATTGAGCTTCTATAGCTTTCTGAGAAATAACATGGAAGTTTCATTAGTTAGGACCTAGGACCTTAAGTTATTTTATTTGTTGCTCATTGTTTGAGTTTCAGTAGTAATTTTCTGTGAATGTATTTTTCTTCTCTATGCTGTAGTTTTAGTATAATGATTTAGAATTTGAAGCTCCAGATCTTAGGGTCCTTGGATTTATTGATGGGTTGACTTTGTTTCAACTTTTCTTGTCAAGCATTGCAGATCAGCACTTTTATTTTCCCTTGTGCTGTTGATTTGGACCATTTATTTAAGACATTCATATCTAAATGTCTCTTTGTATAAAGGCAACGGAAGTTGGTGTTTCTAATTTAGATGATCACGTGGTTTCATAGTTAGTATCACTCTTTTTTTCAGCCTTTGTTTTTTGCCGCATGAGGTTAAATCTCTTCCCTTCATTTTTTTAGGCATCAATAAATTGTTTTATTACGAATGGATGTCAGACCCTGTTCCTGGCATATAATATAGTGTAATTCAATGAGTGTTTCCATTGTGTTGTTGACAGAATACGAGAAAAGAGTTGGACCAACAAAGTCAAAAGGATGGCACACTCTCTGTTCAGGCTTATGCCATCAGATTTCTGAAACATAATAAACCCAATATTTTTCATAACCAAGACCAGATGCACATGCCGTTAACACCAGATAGAATATCTGACTCTGGAGTCCTGGACCTATCATGGGAGGATAATTTGACAGAAGTATGTATCAACAATGTGTCATTATATGTTTTATCTTGATTTGTCCTCCTCCCTTCTCTCTGCTGCATGCATTTATCATCATCATCATCGCCATCTTCTCAATAGGATTCATGGAATTTTGCTTCGTTTATTTTTATGTGAAGCGGTGAACTTGCTTGGTTTACTTATCTTTTGCCTCGGATCATTGTTATTCAGGAGAACCTCTTCTACACAGTACCCCACGGAGCTATGGAGACGTATAGAAAGTCAATAGAATCTTGTGTGGCTCAGTATAAGGTATATATGTCTCTGAATGTACACTTAAAAGCATTGCCAATATTTTACTTCTTGTTTCATTCTTAATTAGTCTATCAACACATTCTTAAATACTAAGAAAAGTAGTTACCGATGTTTTTGGATTTTATTTGGTGTTTTGAATTCCATGCCCAGTTGAACTGGGAAACCTTTGATGAAGCTAGTGAACAGTGTATGGGTATGGGTGTTTCCTGTGTCGCCCCTGTAGAGTGGAACTTATGCTTGTTCAGGAAATTGTGTTATCCACCAACCTTTTAAATCTAGAACATGTCTTTTATACTACCACGTAAGAAGATGAACACAGTTCTATAAACCAAGATTTTAAGACTGAGTAATAAAAAATGTGGACGAAGTTTTCTTTGTTTAGCCATTTTTCTCCTTTGATCTATTCGTGCAAATTGAGTTTGTCAAACTTTGGGTGCTGACCTTCCTACTGTTTGTTTTGTGATATTATCAATTCTTTCTCAGAAAATTGGAAGTTGCATGCAAGGAGTGGAGACATCTGCATGTAATGCAGCTGCAGGTAGATTCATTATAATATCCTGCCTTTTCCATCTATATTCTAAATTTTCAATTGATTACCTGTTATGACAAGATTACTTTGTATTGCAGACTTTGAATCTCAGTATAATGTGTATGACGAGGGTGAGGGGGAAATAAGCACGTATAATATGTCAGTGGCTTTTGAAGGTAGCAATTCTTCAAGCTTTGACCAACAGAGGCGGAAATACTTGTTGAATGCATATGGTTCGAGGTCGTATGAAATAGGCTACAATTTAGTGCCTATGGAACATAAAATTGTGACCCAACAATCTGCTTTATTGGCAAAACGTCCGGGTAGTAGTCTTAATGTGTCAATCCCAACAAAACGTGTCAGGACCGCTTCAAGGAGAGTTATCAGCCCTTTTAATGCAGGAGCATTGCCAAATAAAGCTGATGCTTCAAGTGGTGATACCAATTCATTTCAGGATGATCAGAATACTCTACGTGGTGGATTACTTGTTCCAAATAGTTTGGAAGTTGAGTCAGTTGGGGACTTTAATAAGCAATTACCATTCGACTCTGCAGAAGTAACAAAGCCTAAGAAAAAGAAGAAAGCAAAGCATCTGGTATACTATAACATGCACTACCAAAATGTGTTAAATGCAACTGTTGTCTGCTTGTCTAATGGTTGGCATTTTTGTTTGAACATTGTGCCAGAATACTGAATATGCACATAAATGGCAGGCTGATTCCAGTTTCCAATCTGAGCAGGTGAATCATTGACAGAACTGAATATAGCTTTTTTGTGGCATAGAACATCCAAATTGGCTGAGGATGCGCATAATAATTCCATAAAAGGAATGCCTACAGTCTTGTTTTATGGAAATATATTACTCAGATATTCTTAAACCAGTGAACACTTACTATTCAGCGATTTGGGAAGATTTTACCTCTCCAGAAACCATGCACAATGAACATGGATTTTTGTTTTCTTGACACAGTTAAAGCAATTTACATAATTTAATTCATTGTAATATTTAAAACACATTGGAGTATTATCATAATACTGTGCAGTCCGAGGGGAACACATTCAATATTTCAATCACAATATATTGTACATCTGTTGTCAACTGCCTAGGGAAGAAATGAGTAACTCATCCTATTTTAATTTTATTTTTGTGTGTTTATTATGCTCATATATTCACAATATATAATTTACACTGTCTTACAGTTCCAGAAGGATCTTTCGAAAAAGAGATACGAGAGTCATCAGCTTGAATCTAATGGCAATAGCGGTAAAGAGTGTTCTACTCAAGGGCGTTATGATGTTTCAATGTTGAATATATACCTTATAGCGCCTTACATACTTATATATATCTGTTGAAGGTTTGTTGGGTCAACCCGTACTAAAGAAGCCGAAGATCATGCGGCAATCACATGATAACTCTTTTAACAATATTCCACCAAGTGGTGGATCTGTTCCTTCCCCAGTAGCCTCCCAAATGAGTAACATGTCCAATCCAAATAAATTTATAAAAATGCTCGGTGGCCGCGATCGGAGTAGGAAATCTAAATCACTTAAGGTATATATGCAGACTCCAGTACTTATTGCCCTTTGCAGTTTTCTATTGTTGACAGTTCATGTTGTGATACAAATTCTGAAGTTTACAATTCCATGTCTTCAGATGCCTTCTGGGCAGCAGGGTTCAGGAAATGCGTGGTCGCTCTTCGAGGATCAGGTTGATTTAACTGTATTAATATATATACACATATTATCATAAAGCTAGATGCATATCATAGTGGTTTCCTCATACTTCAAGAAGTATGTTCAAATGAACAAGTTGTTCTTACACTTTTGTAGGCACTTGTTGTCTTGGCACATGACCTCGGGCCTAACTGGGAGCTCGTAAGTGATGCTATGAACAGTACTTTGCATTTCAAGGTACGATTATTCAAGTTTTACAGTAGGACATTTTAGCGGTAGTAATTTTATTGAACATCTATACTATTTGTTCTTTTCACCCCTAGCAGTACAATTAGATTACAATTTCACCCCTAACAGCTGCTGGTAATTTGCAAACTCCGACGGAGTTGCTAGTAATTGTAAATAAGTGAGGGGTATGCATGTAATTATCCTTTTATTTAATTGTATTCAACTATATTATTTTTGTTTTATGTAATTAGTGCATATTCCGCAAAGCTAAAGAATGCAAGGAGCGTCATAACTCCTTAATGGATAGAACTCCAGGTGATGGGGCAGATAGTGCTGAAGATTCTGGCTCATCACAACCTTATCCTTCTACATTACCTGGCATTCCCAAGGTAAACTGCATCTTCTTTATTTCTTTTATGCTTAAGTAATCTTCCTATGATTTTTACCATGTAATTCGTCAGAGATATTTTTATAAATTATACAACCAGTCTTTCTGAAACAACTATTTCCTTATCATCAATATGATAGCCTTTTTAACGAATTACATGTCATACAGGGTAGTGCCAGACAGTTGTTTCAACGTTTGCAGGGACCAATGGAAGAAGATACCCTTAAGTCTCACTTCGAGAAGATCATAATGATTAGACAGAAACAACTTTATCGCAAGACTCAGGCATCTTTCTTGCATTCAATCTGTTATCACAAATACTCCTGTCTTAACAAGGCATAAGACAGGAGTATTTTTTATTGTTTGTTTACACTTATTCTATGTGTAAGCTGTTTCATTTACTATAAATGGATGTTCTTGTGCTGCAGTTGGACAGACGCTTCGATCTACCCTGTCTCTAAGTTTTTCTTAGCTTTCTGAAAATGTTTCAAATAGTCCTTTCTTGAAGTTCCTGTTCTCGTAATGGTTCGAATGATTTCTCGTCAGTATTGGTTCATGTATCACATAGCTGATAGCATGCAGAAAAATTTACATATTGATTTGCCTGAACTGCTGTATTTACTGGGTGGTGGGGTTGTGCATTCTAAGTCGAAGTTTGACTTAATTTATGGGATTAGGGTTTAATTTGTTGTTGATTTCGTATCATTCCGATATTGTGCATTTGATTTATGTGGCTAGTTTCTACTGGGAGACAGATTGTGGTTGGGTTGCACATCTTGTATGAGTGGTGAATTAAATTTTTAAGATTATCGTAGGGAAAATATGAGTGATCACGTGATCTGTGGTGGTATACTGATTCTGATTTGACCTAATGTGGTAACTCATAATTAGGGCGGTCTTGGATTCTTTCTTCTATTGTGCTCACACAGGGACTCTTCCGCTGTTAAACCATAATTGTAATTTCTTTTCTGTCTACTTCATGGCATCTTTTTAGGTATATAGTGGCATTCGGATTCATGGGGACTCTTTAAAACTAATAAATCAATCATTATTCTAAGTAGTGAAACTAAAGGATGAGAACCAAGAGTGATTGTTTGATTTATGTTGTCTATATCCTAATCTGTCTCGGTTATGGTTTTTAATTACTAACATGATTTCTTTTAATAATGATAACCAGGATTCCAAACAACTCCTGCAGCCTCACAGCTCTCATACAGTTGCTCTTTCCCAAGTCTGTCCAAATAACCTGAATGGAGGCCCTATTTTAACGTAAGATATGAAACTGACGTGGCCATGCTCATATTGATGTTGGACTTTGTTTATAGTTGAAAATATACAAAATTGTTTTGTTGCAATTGGATCTTTCTATGTTTAAGTGACTTGTGGCATTTTCTTCGTTTTTTCTTCCTCTTGAAATCTGCTTTGCTTGCTTTTTGAAAGGCCTCTGGATCTGTGTGATGCCACCATTCCAGGCCCGGATATACTTACTCTTGGGTATCACGGGCCACATTCTAGTGGATTAGCTATTCCCAATCAGGGTACTATGTCTCCAATGCTTCCTGCATCTGGTGCCAATTCGTCATTACAAGGATCCCCAAATATGATGATAGGCAATAATTTTCTTCCCTCACCTGGCCCTGTCAATACCTCAGTCAGGTAATGAGCCTCTAAAAACTCGAATTTTCTGTTTATTTTTATTTTTTCTTGGTATGAGACGTTTCATTTTTTTTTTACTTAGGGATGGTAGATATATGGTTCCTAGATCTACATCATTGTCAGCTGATGAACAAAAGAGAATGCAACAGTATAATCAAGTGATACCTGGTAGAAACATACCACAACCTAATATCTCTGCTTCTGGGGCTCATATGGGAACTGATTGTGGTGCTCGTATTCTTCCTGGTGGCAATGGCCTTGGCATGGTGTCTGGAGGTAATAGGAGCTCGCCAAAGGCTAGACCCGGGTTCCAAGGAATCACTTCATCACCTATGGGTATGTCATCAGCAAGCATGATCTCTGGAGTAGGTGCTGCTCACGGAAGCTCTATGTCGAGACCACGTGAGCCTCTACACATGATGCGGGTAAGCCATATTAGATCATATTAGGTTCTATTTACTACCTCATAATTTTGCTGTTTTGACCATGCAACCCGAATCAAATCTTTGTGATAAGAAACATTGCCAATCTAAAGGGAAGCCTCGTTGAATGGTGGGAATGAAATTAGGCTGCTTTTACTAGTTGGGAATGAAATTATGTTTTTATTAACATTGGAAGTGATGGTAATTTCTCAAGCCTCGTGGTGTTTTTTGTAATTAGAGTGTCATGCAAGGGGGTGTGAGGGTGTCTATGTAATTTACCTTTAAATTTCATTATGAAATTCATTTCCTGACTAATATCTTTTCTGTTCCTGAACACTAGAGTTTCTGTTGTATTACAAGCTTTAATTTTTTGTGGGAATGCGATTCATAATTTTCATTATTGCATCTCTGTCAACCTATAAGTAACCTATATGATCATCTAATCTTGTAGCCCGACTATCAGATGCCTGGGAACAGCCAGGGAGCGTCTCACTTTGGTGGTTTAGGTTCTCCATCAGTGTCATCATACCCTCTCCATCAGCACCCGTCTCATCTAATATCTCCACAACCTCCTCAAGTCCTTTCTCCTCACACACAATTTCAAGGACCCGTAAATCACCCCCCATCCAATCCCCAACAGCAAGCCTATGCAATTCGCTTGGCTAAAGAGAGGCAACAACGTCTTCTGCAACAGCAGCAATTGCAACAACAACAACAATGCTCACCATCTAATTCTTTGACGCCTCAGCCTCAACTTCCTATATCTCCTGTGCAAAATAACCCACAAATTCAACCCCAAACAACTTCTCCACCAATGCAAAAGCAGCAAACACCAACTCAGGCAGTTGTAAGGAATGCACAATCTGGTGGTAGTGGATTAACGAATCAGACGGGTAAGCAACGACAAAGGCAACACCAGCAGCAACATTTTTCACAAGCTAATAGGCAACAACATCCGCAGCAGAGACAGCATTTACAACATCCACAGCAATCTAAGGTTGCTAAAGGACTCAGTAGAGGCAGTGTGATGATGAATCAGAATTTCCCGAATGATTCTGCTCTATTAAATGGGGGTTCAACAGATCCCACAAATCATTTTCAACAAAATGTGACTTCACAAACATCTAGTCAAGCACTGCCGCAGCAAAAGATGTATTCTGTCCAAGAAGCCTCATCATCGAAACATGCTCAAGTGACTTCTCATTCTGATAATAACAATCACGGTAATGTTCCGTCTTTGGCTGTTTCTGGGCCGAATCACCAACAGACTCCACCTCAGCAAAAGTTAGTGAATCAAAATAAACCAGCTCTTCAAAGAGTGTCTCAAATGAATCGCCAGATAAATTCTGACCCGTCAACTAAACCACAACTTAGAGATTCTGATACTGATCAACACCCGTCAAGCAGCTCTACTTTTCCTCAGGCCTGTAATAATGATTTGAATGCTGATCAATTTGCTTCAGAATTGGATTCAAATGTGTTAAATTTTAAAAAGCCTAATTTGATCGAGTCTATGCCTCAAGCGAGCCAAGGGCTTGGCCAGAGACCATCATCAGCGAGCTTACCCCCTATTAGGCATGATGTTAGTGCACAATGGCAGCATTCACAAGTACAACAGCCTCAGCAGCAGCCACAACTTCTCCAAGCAGGGAATGGCAATTTGTATGGCAGATCGAGTGATACTCGAATGGAATGAACCCTTGAAAGTAATGTTGGAATGGAGATTTGTCAAGCCCATATTGGATTAACATACTCAGACATCAATGTACAGGTTAGTCATATCTTGATTTTGTTCGTGCCAGTCGTACTGAAGGCTCAAGAGTATTAGCTTAATTCTTTCATTAAGGTTGTTTATCATGCTTAAGTTATTTCAGTTTTTAAAGAATGATCCATCGAGAAGGAAATCACCATCAGTTTTTAGTTTGTTTGGAACTCAAGATATCTTCTATATAAGTACATTTATATACCGAGAGAGAAATCTGAGAATAACTTTAAGCTTTCTGTTTCACTTGCTCCTGGTTCGGTTTTTATATCATTATAATGATTGATTCTGTTTCTTTCTATTTGTTGGGTCATTGTGAATTATTAACATGATTTAATCATAAATTATCATGCTAACTATATTTTCCATTTTGTTCAGAGAAGCTCGCGGAAGATATACATTGATCAAATTTTAGAGATTTCTAAACACTGAAGTCTTTTTGCGGGTAGATTTTTTCGGTTATATTATAGTTAGCAGTAGATTTGAGAAGGTAGAGATAGATAATAGAAGTAGGTGTAAATTTCTTGTTGTTGCCTTAGCTTTGTGCCCCGCTATTATTTTCCTGCTCATTTGAGGGGCCCTTTTCGTTTTCAGCTGCGTAGATTAGTCTTTTATCGTTGCCCCTATGTTAAAGGGATAATGTATCATTATTATAGCCAAAGGCTGTGGAATTTTTGTGGATAGTCTTCTTCTGTATAGTATTTGGTGATTTTTCACTCTTCCTGAGCTTATATATATTGTTACTGCTTTGTAATTCTCAGGAACACGTCTAAATCTTTCCATGCAAAAAATTATATTCTAGGAATTTGGTGGTGTTGAGTTTTTGTGGTGTAAGAAGTTTGTGAGGATATGAAATACATACATGATTGATATGCATATTTATTCAAGTTTTATTGAAGTTGACATTGTTAGGTAGGGTTATAAGCTAGTCGATCACACAAATAAGGCGATGATCAAGTTTACTGAACTACAATTGAGGTTCAAAAACTATGTTTAAGCTCGTTTTATTTAATTGAATTGAGTGTATGCCAATGTTTTAAAACCCAACTCGGCCCGCCCGGTTCAACCGATTTGACTCAGAACCGGTCCCTAAAATGAACCGGTCAGACCCACAAAACCGTTTTTGGCTCAAAACCGGTCAATTTGGTCAAACACCATTCGATCCACCGGTCGAACCGGTGACCCGGTAAAATCGGTCCCGGGTCAATCGAACCGTTCGGTTTTTATAAATACCAAAATTCAAGCTTAAAACTTAATTTTTTCGCAAAAAATCACCAACCTTTTATTATTTTGCTCATCCAACATGATTCAAAAAAATTTTCTCAAGAAAATCTTTCATTCGAATGAATCAAATCAAATTAAAATATATTATTTTTAAAACTCTAGTCTTTTTCGTTTTAGTTTTTATTGGTTTGTAAATTATTAAAGCTTTTAAGTTTCTTTCTTCAAAATTGTTGGTTTATTATACAATGATGTAGCAATTATGTCATTTCTGATGTACATTTGATTTTTGTTCCATGAATTCGAAAATTATATCACTTGAACATAATTTTGCTTATTTATTTAAAAAATTCTCAATTTTTTTTCATGATTTTGATATAAACATATGAACTAAAAATGATTTTGAAAATAGGAAATATTAAAATTTTATGTTTTAAAATTTTATAATAAATATTAGTATTTTATTTAATATTTATTGCGTAATTATGACATCACTGGTTCGACCGGTATTGACCCAACGGTTGAACCAATGACCCGTGACCCGGTCAATTTTCCGGTTCGATGACCGGGTTGGGTTTCAAAACATTGGTGTATGCAAAAATTAATCGAGCCCAAGGGAATCACCATATTGGGTCTTTATGCCATAAATCATAAATTTATTCCCAATATTTTGAGATTTCTAGAAAATTTAGTGCCATGATATGGACTCAGGTAAGTGACCCAAAATTTTGAGTAATTTCTGTTACAACTATTCGACATTTGTTTGATTGATTCATATTTGTTTAAATAATTATTTCTTTAATAAAATACAAGACTCTGATAGCATTTTGTATGTGTGTGTCCCAATTTTTCAATAATCAAAGAATCTACCTAACAAAATTAGATATCCTAAAATTAAAGGGACAAAAATGCATTTTTGGAAAAATAAGGGGTTAAAAAAAAAAAAAAAAAACCATCTTCAAATGACACGTCATTATCTCGATTCAAGATTGGTGGTCCCCATGTAGGGTCGAATTCTCCTTGAAAAAGGAATGTAAAAATACTAGATGTAAATATATATTTTCTGTTGGGAAAAATATTATGACATATTTTCCGTTAGTTGAACAGTAATCCAGAATGATTTAATTTTGTAACAAACTAATAGAATATTTTGGTCAAGAAAGGAAAAAAGATATTACTCCTACTGAAAATAGTATTAATAGTACTCTAATTATACTTTTTTCTATTAAAAAAATACTAGTATATATTATATATGTAAACTTTGAATATTTAATTAATAACCGCCGAAAATAAAAAAATTGCTAACACAACAAAAAAAATTGACCGTTCTTGTATGTTACATTTTATTTAAATATTTAAACAACATTTAGTTAATAATTTCAAGGAATTTAAAGTAAGTAATACCTATAATTAAGTCCCTATATAATATTAATTGCAAACGTCAAGAAGTATTATTGGATTCGGAAACAAATTTATATAGGAAACTTAAACCTTTCCTTTTTCAAACAGGATTTGCAAATAATTCCTTATATAAACACACTAATGCATGGTTATTGTATCATAAATCATAGTCTTTTCTTCTCAATTCACATAAAAACACGTACAAGTTTTCATGCATATTGAAGCTTTCATGGAGTCGAAAAAAGTTAATACTATTAAGTTGTTTGGAAAGGAAATTCACGTTGCGGAAGTTGAAGATTCCGATTCTCCGGTTGCTAATGATGACATGGAATCGAAGAAAACGGAATCTACAACCGAAGATTCTGGTTTGGTAATTAATACTATCGATCTAGTCGATAATAAGGCTGTTTCTCAAGGATCTCATGAAAAGGGTGTCCGTTCGTTTAAGTTGTTTGGACAAGAAGTTCGTGTTTCGAAGGTTGATGAGGAATCTTATATGAAGAAAAAGGAATCTACATTGGAGAATGGTGTTACGGGATCAAGTGTTCCTGCAAGAATCATCCCGGAAACTGGTTCTTCTTCCGGTGGAAATAAGGTTTTTTCCGGCCAATTGGACGAAAAGATTAAAGCTGTTATTAAGTTGTTTGGACAAGAAATTTGTGTTTCGAAGGTTGACGAGGAATCTTCTACGAAGAAAAGGGAATCTTCAATGGAGAATGGTGTTACGGGATCAAGTGTTCCGGCAAGAATCATCCCGGAAACTGGTTCTTCTTCCGGTGGAAATAAGGTTTTTTCCGGCGAATTGGACGAAAAGATTAAAGCTGTGATTAAGTTGTTTGGACAAGAAGTTCGTGTTTCGAAGGTTGACGAGGAATCTTCTACGAAGAAAAAGGAATCTACATTGGAGAATGGTGTTATGGGATCAAGTGTTCCGGCTAGAATCATCCCGGAGATTGGTTCTTCCGGTGGAAATAGGGCTGTTTCCGGCGAATTGGACGAAAAGGTTAAGGATATGATTAAGTTGCTAGGAGACGAGTTTCGTTTTTCAACAACCGACGAAGATGATGATGTTGGTATGATTAGCAATGGTTTTAGAGTTTATAACCCTATGCCATTGAGATGGATTCCTGCAACAAACATCACACAAGAAGTTGGTTCTTCTTCTTCTTCTTCTTCTCGAAAAAGAAATCATGTTTCCGATGGGCAAAAGAAGAAACCCTCAAAGAGAACCAGAAATAATGATCAAATCCCACCGCCGCCGCCGCCACCGCCACCGGAGCCCGTAATGCCGCTACTACCACCGGAGCCCGTTAGGCCGCTACTACCACCGGAGCCCATTATGCCGCCACTCAACCGTACAAACGGGATTATCCCGACTTATTTGTACCAAAAAAAGCTCGAAACTTCAGATGTCGATTCTAATAAAAACCGGCTTTTTTTGACAAACTGTGAGAGGCTAATGGCATTCTTGACAGAGGATGAGAGGGCTAGTGTGGATCGTAACAAGGGTTTCGATGTTTTTGCATGTGCTTCCAACGGTGAATCTTATAAGTTGCATTTTGGTAAGTTTGAAAGTTTGAAAATGCCTGTTATCAACTCAAAGGGCTATAAGATGATGGTTTCTGAAAACGACATGAACAAAGGCGATTGGATCGAGTTGTGGGGATATAGACAAGGTTCCGAGCTTCGTTTGGCCGTGAATATTAGAAGACCTGAGTGACCGATTCGAGTGGCATTGGACATATGTACCCTTAGGATGAGAGTTTGTGTGTGTTTTTGAAGTTTATGAAGTTAGTACTTTGTGGGGTTCTTTTGAGTTTGAGTTTTGTCTTGTGTTTAGTGTTTCTTTCTTTCTTTCTTTCTTCTTGTTTTGTCTAGTCTTTAGATGTCTTGAGTCCAATAATCAAAGCACATTTTGTGCAAACTTGTTATGAGTAATTTGTTCTCTCTCTAATTTTGTTTTGTTTTGTTTAGAAATTTACAATAGAAAACGAGTTTAATTAAAATCAATATCATGATATTTGTATTCAATATTATTTGCATATCATACAATAATCTCTCAAAAAATTAAAAAATAGATCAAAAATATTGATTAAATTTGACACTTAAAGATTTGGACGAAAATATTGATTGAGGATGTTCAACTCACACACACTTGACAATTTAAGAGTAAATATAACAAATTTATACGGATATGACTAAAATTTAAATATGACAAAGTTATGGGGCGAAAATGTAAACTTTATAAATTTATTGCTTGGTATAAAAAGGAGAAACACTCGAAAATCCAGCAAAAAGGAAATCTATTAGCTTATTGAGTAGGAAGGACAAAGAATAAGCATCTCTCAATACTTCCAATGGCGGTCTCTTCTCCAACGTTCGTGCCCTTTCCTGAGTCTTTCGACAAGCTTAAGCACCAAAGTCTACAACATAAAATCATCCTTGATCACATATTTTTTCCAAAGCTGCGAAAATTTCATCCGCGAAGACTGAATCAGAAACAGTAAGTTGTATTTTCTGCAATGAGGTTTAATCGTAATGTGCTGCAGCTGTATCAAATATCAGTTTGTTATTCATAATTTGATTTCTTTCTTGAATTGCAGTAGTTAATTCTAGCTTAGAATGGAAGTTGACGAGAGATTGCTTGGTGAACTTGAAGGTTTGGGGTTCTCTAAGGCTCGAGCCACAAAAGCTCTTTGTTCTGGTAATAAATGATTAAGCTGAATTACCAAATTTATGAATGTTGATCGGACTAATCCTTTTGCTTCTACCTAATTTAAAATGTGCATCCTGTGTAATTCGATATATCAATTTTATTGCTTTACAGCATATGTGAATCAGTTTCTTATTGTGGTGGAGATCATGATAATATTTTTTCGCCTTATTTTTAATTTGGTTGCTTTATTTTGTATTAACAATATGTAGTGTGTATTTCCTGGTATAGTTGTTGAATAATTAGTTTAGAACTTACCTGATTCACTGCTCTGTCAATTAATCAAACTATCAACATTATCAGGTGCTTCAAGTGTTGAGGATGCTATATATTGGCTTGTCGACCACGAGAATGATATAACTACTAATGAGACGCCGATGGTAGATTACTTTGTAGTTTGTTCTCATGATCATGGATGTCTTTTCTTTACTTTGATTCTTGCTGATTTCCACTTGATAAGATGGCAATTCTGTGATTCTTATTCTCATGATATTTTTTTTTCATGAGGTTCGAACCTTTCATTTATTCATAAATGCAACAAGAACTGAAGACCTATCATTCTGTTGCACTATGAAAAATAAATTATAGATTGAAACAGCTCATGATTTAGTGTTTCCTTCCTTTTTTGTTCTTTTAGATAGCAATACTATTGATTGAAGTGTTAAGATAGAAGTATAAAACACATAATTGATTCATTAGAGGACTCGACTGCTTATGCAACTTGCAGCATGATGATCTGATCGACATCAATATTGAGGCACCCTGCGCCTTTCACATTTCTGCACAAGTTATGTTGAGAGCACAGGAATTAAGGTTTATTTTCTATGCTCTTTTATGAGAAAGCTAAGCCTTCATTGCTTCTTCTGGGATCTATTCTCAGCTTTCACAATTGTTTTCCCAATCATATAATGAATACCTTGAATGTTTTTTTTTTTTTCTGATATTTCCACACATTGTAAATTCCTATACCTTTTAGGAACCAAGCACATAAACGGAAAGCAGAACAAGAGAAGAAACTAGAAAGAGAAAGGGAGAAGGTATGATGTGTGACCTTAAGAAACAGTTAGCTTTAAAATTCATTGACCATTTGAATTTAAAGAAGCTCATTATTTGTTAAGGAAAATTACACAAAGACCCCCTCACTAATTCTGTAATCACCCAAACCCCACTCACTTTTGGAAATTTACATAAAGACCCACTCATGTTAGCATTTCTTACAATTACGCTCTTTTGTAAAGACATCTAGTATTCTATCATTAGGCACTTCTATTACTTGTAGGAAAGGATTCGAGCAGGTAAAGAACTGTTAGCTGCTAAGAAAATGGCAGAAGAAAGTGAACGGAAAAGGTTTGCATTGGGATTTTTGGTTCCATTATTATCTTAGTTCTATTGTTCCCTATATACTCAAGGTACACTTTTATTTACTTTGACTGAGTTTCAGGTTTCTGGCCCAGAGGAAAGCAGAGAAAGAGGAAGAGAGAAAAGCACGCGAGAAAATTCGTCAGAAACTGCAGCAGGATAAGGTACTGCTGAATTACACTCGTGCCATTTCCTAATTAGAAATACAAAGTTTGAGTTTCTTGTTTTCCTGAACATTGCTAAGTTTTTATATAATATTTCCTTCAATTCTGGTAGTTAGAGAGAAGGGGGGTGCTTGGATTGCCTAGAGAAGGTCCTCCAAGTATAAAACCTGCAGTGCCCCAAAAAACAAAGGTACTAACTTTTGGCACTTAATCATTCGGTTTCTATAATTTAGTTTACAAGAATGTTTGGTGCCTTATGTTATTCTTCCATAGTGCAGAACTTACAGCCGGTTGATCCTGATCTTTTGCCCATCAAACATGCTTCTGGAAGAGAGCTCATGAGAGAATGTTTAAGATCTATTAAGCGTCAAAACAAGGTAGCCTACTTTGATCTTATGCTGAATGTGTAACTGTAAAACAGCTTTAAATGTTCTCTAACATTATATCACCTAATGTATTAGGATGATAATGCCAAAGCCACGAGGGCATTCCAAACACTCTTGATTTATGTGAAAAATATTGCCAACAATCCCGACGAGGAGATATTCAGGAAGATCCGTATCAGCAATCCAGCATTCCAGGTCTGAAATCCAACAAACCCCAGAGAACCATTTTGAAGAGATTAATTGCTTATAATTTTGCTCGTTTAAATCATTTTGCCCCGCTAATTTGTGTAATAAGTTTGTGTTTTCTAACAGGATAGAGTTGGCAAATTTGAGGAAGGTATCAAATTTCTCGAGCTTTGCGGGTTTGAGATAGACGAGGGGGGTGAATTTCTTTTGCTACCCCGAGAAAAGGTCGATTTGGGTGTATTACGGTTAGCTGGGAGTGAGCTGCATAATGCTTTAACAAATCCTTTCTTTGGACTCTTATCAGGATAATACATTTAGGTTCACTTTGTTTCTTAAGTGATAACATGTCTATTATGTATTGAAGAACGAATAATATTACCTATAGGCATCTTTACGAGCCACCATTTGATTTTGTTTTTGATCAGTTTTATTTTCTTACACAATTGCTAGCTCATGGCTACTGGAGCTGAAATCATATCAAAATATTTGAATTTGACTTAGTTTCAAGTTTGTTTGGTCTTAATTCGTTCAAACTAAATTTAAACATTTAACTTTGTTTTTATAAGAGTAAAAACTTTGCTTTTTAACTACCTGGTTAGTGGAAATATGATGAAGTATAAATTAAAAAAATATCAAATTAATCTGTATTTGTCACTCGTAAGTCGTAAATGCTTATTTGAACTACAAATAAGCTCTATAAAAAAAATTAGGCATACTCGCTCGACTTAAAGATATTTAAAAATTATCACATTATTATTATTAAAGAAAAGAAATGAAAATAAATAAATAGAGAAGAATACATAATTAAAAATAAAAAATTAAATCGTGGCACGTGCTCTTAATCATGCAGTACAAAATCCCCTTCTTTCGTGTAACTGTAAAAACTTCTCTTTTAGAGTTGCACAATTTTCAATTCTCTCTAAGTTTAAACTTTAAACACCATTTTCAATTAGGGTTCATAAGTTAATTTTGGTTAGTAGACACTAGACAGAGACAACATGTATGCTGATCAAGTGGAGGCTCAAGCTAATAGATCAGTTAAGGACCGTCTTGACGGTTATTCGGCATCCGATTCCGGCCGCCGGAGGTCTGTCGCCGGTAAAAGGTCAGGTTTTGTCTTCCTTTAACCACCTTTAGTTTTGGGGTTTGAACAACTAAAGTAACTTAGCTTAAACAGGTTTATGTATTGTAGGGTTCGATTTTAATGTTATTAGGTTTAGGTCGGCATTATTTTGTGAATTGAATTTTAGTTTGGGTAAAATCTTGTTTAGCAGTAGGTCTATAAATTACTGTTTAATTGGATGATGAAGCAGGGCATTTCTTCATATGGAAGTACTAAGAAGTATCTGGAAGATCACAGCATCTTTGTTTTAACTTTCCTGGAGAAAAAGAAGCCCCGTTATTTTAGCGAATTCAATTTTTTCATGCAGACAAAGAGAAGATGATGACAAATGGGAACATGATCTTTACCACGACAGCGAACCCCAACTCTCAAGTATGGGTGCTTTTGTTTCTGATTACTATATTATTACTGTATCCACATTAGCTAAGCAGTTTTTTTATATATTCATTGCCTGCACAGGTCGTGGGGTTGGTGTAAAAGACCTTCGTTTGAAGCTCCAAAGAAAGAATATTGAGCATGTGAGGGGATCTTTTTCTGGAGGTGCAAGGGATCTCCGTGAGAAGCTCTCTGGTACCTCTTATTCTCGTCTCGGTGAATCCAAGCCTCCACCAATGAGGACAAATCCCACACATGAAGTTAGTAAACCTCCTAGAAAGAGTGTCATAGCTCAATCCCCTGTTCCCGAAACAAAGATCACTAGCTCTGGTTCTAAGAAAAAGGTTCAGCAGAAGGTAAGGAAATATTATGATGATACTGTTTTCAGCCATGTTTACGTTTCTTAAAGTTTATATATGTTTTCAGGTTGAATCGGTGGATAATTTCCTGCAGTCCCTGGGACTTGGGAAATACTCAATTACACTTCAGGCTGAAGAAGTATGTTGATATTTTCTTTTGGATTATGACTTTGAAGGGTCTATTTGTCAGAATGTTACAAATATGAAAACATTGTGTTGTTGAATTTGGTAGGTTGATATGACTGCCCTAATGCACATGAATGATGAAGATCTTAAAGCTCTAGGAATTCCAATGGTGAGTGTTCCTCTGTTACACTGCACATTATGTGAAATTCTCTGAGATTAATTTTGAGAAATCACCTAAAGACTCCCTCATTAAAGGCTAAATTACCAAAAAAAATCCTCCTGACTTGTTTGAAATTGCGAAAAGTCCCCCTCATGTTAAGACATTAATTTTCCTGTATTCAGCATTGATCTCATTTTATTCCTTTAAATATTCTATTATTGAATAACTAATAAAAAGAGTTGATGAAAGGAATGAGTTTTTGCGTTTCGAACTCTGTTTCCAAATATTGGTGCAATTTTCATGGTTTATGCTGTTGTTACAGGGTCCGAGAAAGAAGATACTGTTGGCTCTAGAGTCGAGCTCTTATGATTAAGTGGAACATCGTTTGGTTTTCTTAAATTATTGTATCATATGAAATGTTGAACATCCTTTTAACCCGCAGGGGCTTATTTTTGTATTGATACAACTTTTCGTATACCTTTTCTGGGGTAGTTTTCAATTTGTAATATGTTGAAAATGGGTTGAACGAGATTGCTGAAAATTAGACAATTGAAGATTGAAGGATTTTCTCTCTTGGTTCTTCAGAATTACATTCTATTTTCTAGTGAGCAGTTTTCATGTTTGGGCTTGAATTATTGTTGCTTGGTTACACTTTGTCAGCTGGGTCAGCAAAAGTCCTTAGAAGAGGTCATTTTAACTATACATATATATTCGATTATTTTCCATGAAAAAACTGCTCCAATCCAAGAAAAATTGCTCATTAATATATTATATATATATATAATATACACACAAAAAATAAAATTATGAGAAAAAAACTTTCATATATTAGATTTTATGAGTGATATAGTAAATATGTATTACCATAAAGCCGTCTTAGCTCAGCTGGTAGAGCGCATGGCTTTTAACCATGTGGTCGTGGGTTCGATTCCCACAGACGGCGGTTTTGTGATATTTTTACAGTTTTCTTTAACTTTTGGCTAATTTCCCCATATGTCCATATTTATATGTATATGTATCTTCTTGCATTGCTTTGTTATAGAAATGTCGTTTTTAGCCCAACTTGGTTTCTCATTCTTTTAAGTTACATTATTATATTTTGGAAGACGATGATTGCAATAGGAGACTTGGAACCTGACAGTCTCGGGATTTATACTCTCGTTTGAAATTTATTTGCCAAGATGAAGTTGCTATGATCAGACAAGTGATGTGATGAAACAAGCGGGGATGAAGAAGATAATCAATCATGAGGCACAAAAAGCGCTTTCATCACTTTAAGAACACGATATTTTATGTTCGTACTGGTAAAAACAAGCCTGAATAATATATATCTATCAATATTCAAAAGTCGGTTTTCGAAAAACGACATTCACAAATGAAAGTCTCTAACCTTCCATGAGATATTCAATTCATGTGTCCAAGAGCATGGTTCTGAAGATTTTGATTATCTTCCAAAAGACGATCATATTCAAGAAGCAAATCTGCAGCTTGTTTCTGTAGAGAAGAGACATGATATTCTGCTGTTTCGATTTTTTTGTCCTTTTCAGCCGATTCCAATTTAATCTTCTTCATGTTATCACTCAATCTTGATATCTCTTTCTGTAATCGCTTAATTTCGCCACAAGCTTTTTCTTCCTTTTCCTTAAGCTCCAATTTTTCTTTTTCAAGATTCTCAACTTCTTGCTTTGAAGCTCCTTTGCTGCTCCTTATTTTGGTTAATTTAAGGATGTAATGATGCATACGATCAATTAAGAATCCAAGAAAGAGAGAAAATCCTGCAAATATCAGATCACGAGCTTAAATTCGAGCCAATTAAATGTGAAATTACAGTCAATATTGAATGAATAATCCAATATAACATATATTTGTCGCTTGTTTCATCTTTTTGTACAACAAAAATGAAATAAATCATGCTAAATTCGACCAAATTAAGTATGACATTACTTTTGTTCCCATTTTTTGCATGAAAAGATCGAAATAAGGGATGTGAATCAATTGCAATAGCAATCAGATCGCAAAATATATGACCTCTAACGAATAAAACTCAATCATGGTACTAAATGTGCCTATTTAAGCAAGACATCAGAGCCCTATTGGGTCGTGGAAAAACCGACATGAAACTGCCTCACCTCAAAAACACCTCCTTTTTCTCATTTCAATAACACGGTTCTAAAAGCGCATCAAAGGTCTAGAATTACTATATAACACATACTAATACAACATATGAGTCGTGGATTAAGTAACATTTACTACATCAAGATAACCATATTCAGAAAAAACAAACACATTTATAACATTGATAAAAGATTAAGAAGCAAGAATTAAAACAATAACCATAGATTAATGACCCTTTTGCAGAAAAATGAATAAAAGAATTTACCCATGAGAGTAGCCTCTAGCAAATTTGTCCTCCAAAGGACCTGATCCATTGGTGTCATTGTACCATGCTTAGCACCCTTATTCTGAATCTTAAGTATGCTAAATAAGTTGGATAAGAGGATTACAAATATAGTTCCAGCAATGGTTAAAACTGTAGCCCTTCTCATTTTCACTTGATCTAAACCCTTAATTACCAGTTCTCTCAATGGCCCAATCTTCACCATCAGAAGAAATGCCACTAAACCCTCACAACACACAACCAAAAAGAACAAAGGAATCATCTTTGCCACAAACAATTCACCTATCTCCCAAAACTTAAAAAGTTCAGTTTTTTCTTGAATTAGAGCATATATTCAAATAACCAAAACCCACTTTAAATTCTAGCTTGTTTCCAAAAATAAGCAATGAATGAAGCATAAATACTACAGTTTCTCTCAACTTCAAAACTTAAATCTTTGAAATACAAAAGGATTCAATTTATCTTGAATTAGAGCATTAATTCATGGAAAATAACTAAACCCCACCTCAGAATTCTAGATTATACTCAAAGAAATGAGCAAAAAACAAAAACAAAAATGCCGACAATTTAAAATCAAATTAAGTCTTTGAATCTAAAAAGGGGCAATTTTTCTGGAACTTGAGCAAATATTCACGGAAAATAACTAAACCCCACTTCCCGTTCCAGATTATCTCAAAAGAAAAATGAGCAAAGAAGCAGAAATGTCAGAAAATTATCTATTTTCTAGATAAACTCTTTTCTTCTCTGCTCCAAAGATTCAATGTTTGCTAACAAACACGAAAAAGGAAGAAATTTTAATCTTTATTCTCTGATTTTTGGAAGAAAGCAAAACCCCATTACTCAAAGGTAGAACTTTACAGGTGAGGGGTTAAGGCCACAGATCTGTAAAATCAGCCAAGTAGTTAAAGAGAAAAAGAGCTTTTTAAACAAATCCCATTTCTTATATTACTTTTTGGGCTTTTGGGGTTTAATTTTCTAAAGTTTAGATTAATCTGATGGGTTTTGGGGATTAGTGGGATGATTATGCTTTACAGGGCAAAAGGACCAGCAAAATGGGAATGTGCTTAGCAGTCAAAATGGAGTAAAAAGAGAGTACTTATTATAGCATGAATTGAAATTGAAGGCAAATCAAAGATTCATAGGTGAGTAGGTGATTTTATAGTGAATTGGGTGCAATTCAATAATGTATTAATTTTTTTTCCCTAAAATAATTCATGACAAATTGGATGGCTTTTATCTCCTAGGTAGGGGTGTTCAAAAAAACCCGAACCGACCGAACCGAACCGAAAACCGAAAATTCGGTTCGGTTTTTAATCGAACCGAAAATTTCGGTTCGGTTTTCGGTTATGAATTTTTCAAAACCGAAAATTTCGGTTCGGTTTCGGTTTGAGGTGTCGGTTAACCGGACCGAACCGAAAACCGAAATTTTTTTATTTTATTAAATTAAATTATAGTATATTATTAATAATAGATAAAATATAACAAATAATCTGTTGTAGTCTAATGGTTAGGATGTTTGGGCCTCATCTCAAGGTCAGGGGATCGAATCCCAGCAATTTTTCTTTTTTTTTTTTGATTAAAAATAAAAAAAAATAAAAAAAAATAAAAAAAAAACAATTTCGGTTATTTCGGTTTTTAACCGAACCGAACCGAATCGGTTCGATTTTTAACCGAACCGAACCGAACTATTTCGGTTCGGTTTTCGGTTCGTAAAATTACCGAACCGAAATTTCGGTTAACCGAAATTTCGGTTCGGTAATTTTACGAACCGAAAACCGAACCGAAATAGTTCGGTTCGGTTCGGTTAAAAATCGAACCGATTCGGTTCGGTTCGGTTAAAAACCGAAATAACCGAAATTGTTTTTTTTTTATTTTTTTTTATTTTTTTTTATTTTTAATCAAAAAAAAAAAAGAATTAACCGAAATTTCGGTTCGGTTTCGGACCGAACCGGGCCGAGTTGCACCCCTACTCCTAGGCAATAGCACTACAATAGAGCTACAATGGTGTATAGGACTTTTATGTAAGGACAAGATATACACTGAATTGATGCATATATAAAATTAACATCAAAACAAAATAAATAAATAAATAATTTGTGTTAGTAATATAATCACTTAATGAATTTTTAACTAAATGTAGCATATATCATATAATAACTTTGAAGCATTTGGACATGGGGAAATTATAGATTTCGTCCCTCAACAAAACTCCAATCGCAAAATCGGTCCTCCATGTTCTGTCCGCGTCAATTTAGTCCCTTATCTTGTCAAAACAGAACGCTTTTAGTCCTGCCGTTAACTTTTCCATCCAAATTGACGGAAATCTTCAAAAAAGGTCAAATTATGGGGAAATTTACATCTTTTCATCCTTTGTCTTGCTGCTAACTACATATTTGTTTAATTACCATGAATCAGGCCCAACATGCTTCCGAAAAATAAACAAACATTCATAAATTCATACCTCTGTTTGACCTCCTTACTGCCGGGTATTCCAAGCCTCCGGTTTTACGGACTCGTTCCAACCACTCGACCGCAGAAGGTGGTTCGCAAGCCTTGGCTCCTTCAGCAATACAAAGCACAGCCCTATTTCGTTTCCTACCTTAGGGCGTAGGGGGTATTTCAGAATGAATGTCTAATAACTTTTGAAAGCAAGTTGAAACAAAAGCCTCAAATTTTTATTGATGAAATAAAATTAAAATTACATAATACACTCTACTCCGCTATTGGAGGAGATAACTGTTTAGCCTCTCATATGAGGACTTACAAATTGGGGTAAATCCCCATACACTTGAAATTTAAAATACAGAAAAGAAAAGTTTACAAATACTAAAATGATTTTATTTTTAAAGACTATAGACTTGGATATGTTTTGAAGAGTTGGAGAAAATTTTCGATGATCTTCCATCTGCTTCAGCCCCTCCTTTTATAGCCTTCAGCTGCGGACTCCAAAGGCGGACTCCAAACTTGTTTAATTTTAATACGTCATTGCTCACGTATTCCCTTTTGTTTTTGTCCCCCACTTGTTTGAGTGGGTGGGGGACTCAATAATTCTTCCACTTGCTTGAGTGGATGCCGACACTCTTATCTTCACGTGGTGGGCCCCGCGTCTTTTCTTTGTCTGCCACTCTTTGGAAAAGTTGTGGCTGATTGATTATCTCTTTTGAAAAGCAAGGCCTAATGATTTTTGGCCCGTCCTTTTCCTGAAAGCGACATTGCGTTCGCCATCTTACCTGTACATTTCACAGCTGTATTTTCTTTTTTTTTTTTTTTTTTTTATAATAATAATTTTTTTTTTTTTTTTCAGCTGTCCAACTCTAGAATTACATTTTTGTAATTTTACATTGGACCTATGTTAATTAGGTCCTTCTTTGTTTTTTACATTTAACCGTTTTTACCGCGGTTTGTAAAAACCCCGCGGATTTCTTGTTCTTTTTCCCTTATCCTGTTCACGTTCGGGTTTTTCTTTTGTGACCCTGATTCGTGTGTCGAACAAGGGTTTCTCCTGGAGCTCACAACTTGAACAGATATGATTGAGCTATTGACCCACATGCATCATATTGCATGTCTTCTTCCTCGTGTTTTCCGTTGCTGGTAACTTGTTTAACCAAATTAGCGTCCTTTTTTGTTCGAAAAGATTTTCAGCGAATTCGGTACTTTTTCCTGTCATGGAGTTTAACAGGAATGACCCATTAATCTTGTTAGAAAAGATTTTGAATGGATACTTCACTTTGTCCATCTCGGTTAGACAGACCCAAAATCCCCACGCTCTTCGGGTGGAAATGTCATCTTCGTTGATTGAAGCCACCAAAGGAACTTCTCTTGTCTCGACCTTAACTCTGTTGTAGGCCGTTATATCGGGTCTCTGTAATTTCATAAAATGAAACGCCGGATGAGATCCCTTTCCTGCAATTTCTGGAGCAATTGATAAGAATTTTATTTCCAGAACATCTCCTCTTTTTAGGTGTGGATTATTTTGCCATGAGTCAAACACAGCTTCACTAATCCATTCCGGTAATTTAGAAATTTTCGGAAATCCTGGTGACATAGTATGGATCGAGGCGAGTGCCCCAAAATCATACCATTCGCGAACTTCGTCAGGTTTTGACCCTTCTCGCATCCAAACCCTGGGATATTTTCCGGATGTATCGACTATTATTTTTCCCGGATTTATCCCTTTTCTTGAGATTAATTTTTCCCATGATCTTTGGTAAACCTGCCAATGTAAATTAATCTCGTTAGTATTAACCTTAGAGGTGCCTGTCTGTGGCCTGAGGTTAATCTCCCCCTCTTTAACCCCAGAGGTGCTGGGTTGACTTGAAACAACCGGAGATTTCTCTTCCTGTTGTTCAATTGTTTCCCCTTTATCAGAGTCTGATATGGGACTTGGGCAAGCAGTACTTGAATCTGCCGCTACAGGTATAGAGCCCTGTACTCTACGCGCAGGGTTAGAGGCCCGCTCTCTTAATTCTCGGGTCATCACCGAAGTAGATGCCTTTCGAATTGGTTCTTGTAATGCCTCAAATAGGGATCCTGAGGTATATATTAAACTCCTGATTGAGTTCTGGACAATGTCCAGATCAGCTCGTTGTATTTGTCCAGCTGCCTCAGCGTTAACTGATAGCTGACCAAACTGCTTGTCTAGCTCCTCAAGGTTTTCCCTGAGATGCCTATACCTTGTAAGGACGGAATTTGCTTCAGCTGTTTCCATCTCTTGTTAGGAAATCTGCAAGTACATTTTCATGAGATTTCACAATGATAATATCAAAACAATAGTATTGACATTCAGCTTGCCATCTCATAATACGAGCCTTTTCTATTTTTGATTCTAATTTATTTTTTAGAAAAGCTTTTACATTCGTATTATCAACTTTTAAAATAAACTTTTTTGCTAAGAGAAATAATGGCCATTTTTTGAAAGCCTTCCAGACAGCAAAGAATTCCTTTTCATTAATATGCCAAAGTGCGGCTTGTTGTTCTGTGAACAACCCCCCTGCATATCTACAAGGTTCTTCCCCTGTAGTAGTCTTTTTCATTAGTACCGCTGCCCAATGAAAATCATTAGCGTCTGTATAAACCACTAAATCGTCATTATCTTGAGGAATTGCGAGTTTTGGTAAATTATTACAAACTTGTTTTAGCTCGCGAATTCTTTGAGTGTGAATTTCTTCCCACTTCCACTTTGAACTTTTGGTTTCTTTTAAAAGAGGTCGAAAATCCTTTCTATATTTTGCAAGATTTTTGATAAAGATTCCTGCAAAGTTAACAACTCCTAAAAAACTTTGAAGCTGTTTTTTATCTTTAAGAATATCGGGAAAATTGCGGATTTTCTCCACAATGTGTTCCTGAAGTTCAATACCTGATTCGTCAATAAGAATACCAAGAAACTCAATCCTATTGACCGCAATAATTGCTTTCTTTTCAGAGAGCACTAATCCTTCCTTATGACATGCATTGGAAAAGATTTCTAAATGTTTAATATGTTCGTTCATGTTTTTAGATGCAATTAAAATATCATCAATATAAACAAACATAAATTCAAAATAATCTTTAAACAGATTATCCATTTTTCTTTGGTATATCTGCGGTGCATTGGCAAGACCCATAGGTAGCACGTTCCAGATATATTGTCCTTGTGGTGTAGAAAATGCTGTATATTTCCTAGATTCATTTTCTAACTTAATCTGATAGAAACCAGATTTACAATCAAATTTTGAAAACACTTTGGCACCTTTGATGCAATCAATTAAGTGTTCTCTACTTGGGATATAGTAACCATCAAATTCTAATATCTTATTGATACCTTGATAGTTGATTACTAGTCTAGCTTTTCCCCTTTTTATTTCACCATGATTTCTTACAAGGAAACCAGGGCTACTATAAGCCGAGACTCCAGGTTCAATGAGTTTAAGATCGATATGCTCTTTGATAATCATTTGCATATCTTTCTTATCCATCATATTCATCTGGATAGGCTTGTATCGAACATACTCATACTTACATTGATCCTTAACCTTTAGAGTAGCTTCGATCTTGTTCTTGTTCCACCAAGCCAAAGGATCCTCATTGTAATTCCTTTGGATTAGTCTTTTAACATGTTCGAGAGAGAGCTTACTCTCTTCGTCCATATACCAATCATGTTTTTTATCTTCTAAGGCATTTTTGAAGACATAAATATCTTCTTCAGTAGCCTCACTGTATCCTTCACCACAGAAACCTTGTTGTCTGAAAGACAACAGTGCTTCACCAAATTTTCTTTTATCCTGCATTTTAGGATTAGTCAATTTGGCCTCATTATCACCACGTTTGCTGCGAAAATTTATTGGCATAATACGATTAAATGCCTTTTCTCGCCGCAGAACCTGAATCTCACTTCCACAGTTAGTGGTAAAGATTAATAAATTTCTCTTATTATCTTGCACATATCTTGCAAATGTTTGGATAAAGTTATTACCCAACAAGATATCTGCTCCGGTATCATGAAAGTAAATTGGAGGCATTTTTACCTTAAACCAAGGCGTACCAAATGCTCCTCCCATCATGATTTTGGTTTCACTTTTACCTTTATTGAGTATAAGGATTTTTCTTGAAAAATCTCTTCCTGCAATAATAGGTAAGGTTTCCATAGCATTGCTAGGAAAGACTCCGGGTTTTGCCGTGCAAATACCTGAACCAGAATCAATATACGCAGAGAAATATTCTGTTTTATATTGATCATAAATAACACCAATGGAAATGTATATAGAGAATGGGCTAGTCATTCCACTCTGATGAGATGACCATCCAAACTAAATTCCATACCTTTCCCCTTTCGTCCCCAAGGTTTATGATCCTCGAGAAAGCTTAGACACAGGGTTACCACTCCTGGTTCTCGTCCCGCTAGACCAACTACAAATACTTCTTGGCCTGCCATTTCTAGCATACCCTCATATTTGCCAACCGTTGTCTGCTGCAAGTGATATAAGTCATCACAAGGGAAATAATTTTCCATTTTTGTGATGTCGAATAGTACCTGCACTTCTTTCCATCCTTCAGGGCATCTAAATTTTACATTATCAACCCTAATGACTTGTGGGGTTGCATCCATGAGCAACTCCTTTCCTTTTAAACCTTGTATCCTTTCTTCTGAGAAGGACATCCGATTATTAAATTCCATCCTAGAACTAAGTGTTCTATTTAGGACAGGATGGTCTTTAATGATAATGTCGACTCCTCCAATTCTAGGTATTTGAATTGGATCAGGTGTCATTACTTTGGCAAATTCCTTGAAGATTCGAGGAATTTCAATATACTCTTTCCGTAGGAAAAGATCCGAATGATGTGTGTTGGAAAGTGCATACGCTATTCTATAAGTTATAGAATACGGCCTATTCCCTTCCTTCATAAGATCCTTTCTTTTGAAATCTTGATGAAGGGTTAAGACCCGACTGAAATCTTGGTCTGCTAGGTTATATGCAATTCTTGGATGAATATCAAACATAAGTTTTCCTGCATATAAATTTCCTACCATTGTACCAAGGCAGCCATCTCTTAGGTTATTAATTCTCCTATCCATTATCGATAAATGGATTTCTGAATCAATTCCTTCCTTGAAAGTGGCTTTTATGACCACCTCAATGGTTCCTATATGGATCCATTTCATGGTTACAGCTACTTCCTCGCGTAGCCTACCTAATTCCTCAAGAATCTCTTCTCTAGGAATTAATTGCATATCCATCACATTTCCCGTAAGTTCCATTGGAATAGCAAATTCTCCCGAACTTACTTTGTATATGATGTGATGTTTTCTTTGGTTTAGTCCTATTTGATTTAGGACTCGGCTAAAACCTCCAATTCTGAAACCATCATATGGCCCGATATTGGAATTTTGCCTCATAATTCTTTCCAGTGTTCGGTTTGAAACCGACATTCTTGAAAAGAATCCAGAAAGGCTTTCAGAAGTCTGAAGCCTATCTCCCTCATTATACTCAGTCTGATTCGGTTGAAGATCCATCCGAATCGCCTTCAATTTCTTCCTCGTAAACACTTTCGTCTGAGGAAAAATTTTCGAATTGGTAGATAGGTACCAAATCGCCATAAAAGACTGCCTCCAATATATCGGCCGTAGCCTCAAATTGGCGGACTTCTCGCTTTTGCGGACAATCTAGTGAGATATGTCCCTTTGCTCCGCATGTCCAGCAGTTACAGTCTTTGAAACTTTCATTAGCTCGTGTGTGAGCTCTTTTGAAAGTTCGACGAGTTGGGGTTCGATCACTGGATCTTCTATCAGTTTGTCTAGATCCTTGTGATGAAGCCCTCATAGGTCCTTGCCGTTGGCCCGATTTATAGGATCGGCCTTTGGTTTTAGACCACCATGATCTTCGTCTAAACGAAGGTTTGCTTCTGTAACTCCTGCTGTCGGTGTTACCTTCTTTTTTCCTCTTCTTCTTTTGCTCGCTTGTTTCCCCAATGATTGTTGGGAAATCGTTGTTTTCACAACAAAGCGGAGTTCTCTTCATCTTACCTCTTAGTTTCTTCATATTTTTCTGAAGTGAGGCTTGAGCACACCAATCTTTTAACTTGTCTTTGAGGAAAGACATTCTTCTGGCTACCGAATCCAGCTGGCCTTCGGGAACTTTATAACTTTGTATCAGCATTTCTCGCCATGGACTACAAATCTTGGCGAAGAACAAAGGTGCTGCTACATCTGTTGGGACTCCACTTTGAAAGAAGTATTTGCGAAACCAATAGATATATTCATCTATTGCACAAATATTTCTTAACTCCATACCAAAGAGAGCTTGCATGTTCTCTCTAGTTTTTTCGGAATTACTTTCATCGAAGTATCCATCTCCGATGAAATGAAGCTTTATAAGCCTTCCGAATCGTTCTGCGATGGTGCTTTTGGATTCACCATCCAGAACTCCTTGTTTAGTTGAGGCAGGTGTTTGGTCCCAACCAATCTTAACTGACCCCTCTAGACTCAACTCTATCAATCTGACAAAGTTTTCTTTATCGAGTTCTAGAGTGGTGGCCGCTATTTTCATGGCAGCTACCCATTCATCGATTATTTTTTCAATATTTCGAAAATCGATGATATCCAGATTCAGAATAGTTCCATAAAGGTGCAAGGGCTGAGACATTGTCCTAGCCCATGGTGTATTTTCTGGTACCCTTTTTGGATTTCTCCCTGGATTATCTTTGAGACGTGTTCCAACAAAAGTTGGCGTCGCATTAGTGTGGAAATCCACACCTTCACGCATCGTGCTATCCTCTGGAGGATTATTAGATGCTATGCTTCCTTCCGGGGGTGGTAGTGCTGGTGGCACCACAGTTGTTACCTCGTTAGGTTTAACATTGACTAAGTCTACCATCCCTAACTGGGAGAAAGACTCAGCCAATTCTTGGAGATCGGATAGATCTACTCGTGAGATTTCCATCAATTAATCCTTTTGAGGATTTCATTGATTTTGTCTTCTTGGGTTTTGGGCCGCGGAATTTCCGTTGCCTTACCTTTTTGATGCAAAAGGGGTACTGGCCCAAAAGCATCACGGATGCGGTCCGTATTGGATGATCCAAAACGACCCTTCCGTTTTTCACATAGATCTGAAATTTCTTTTTTCAGATCAACTATTGAGGTTTTCAGATCGGGGATGATCTGTAATATCTCATCCATCTTTTGGTTCAAATTTTCTATTTTCATAGGTAGACAGATCAACCTATGACCATAATCTTGAACCGTTTTTTGAACTTCTCTAAGATCGTGGGTAATCTTAGAGGTATCAGTCTTAGTATCGATTTCTGTCCATGTAGGACAAAAATCTCTCTTTTCGTAACTTGTTGAACATATGTTCTTATGTTCCATTCTTGTTTTAATCTCCTCCGTTAGAGAATAGAGTAAATATGCAATAATAATTAATTATTTCATCAATAAAACCTAAGGCTCTGATACCATTTTGCGGAAATAAAACCTAACATGTTCATAAGCAATAAATTTCAGGATTAAAAGTGTAATTTTCCCTTAAAAAAGCGCATTCCGTTAGTGATTTAACGGCAGTTTAACGGTAGGGACCAAATTTGTCCAAAACTCGTATGTTGAGGGACTAAATTGACGCATCTGTAACAACAGGGACCAATTTTGCGATTGCGTTTAAGTTCGGGGACGAAATCTATAATTCCCCCGGATACAAGTGGTTTCTTGGGGTCATTTGGATAATAAGTTAATCTAAAGTTGTGTGACTAATAAAATAAAAGCTATTGGCCCATCCAAGGGTCCAAGTCCAACAAATGTGTTGAATATTTTTTCTTATTGGGCCCAAAAAGGCCCATAAAACTTGATCTAATTTATCTACGAAATGTGCCTTTACGTAAATATTGGACCGCTTCCCGATTCAATCAAATCATAAAATAAAATATAATATACTCGCTTTGTCAAATATATTTCAATGAATCGAGCGGGCTATAATTTTCCTTTAACATTTACCTAATAATCATCGTTAAAAGACTTATATTCTAGTCGTTTATAAGATACTCTTAATTCAACAAAAATAAAACTGGTAAATGCCCAATCGAGGTATCATGTTAATTCAAATTGCTATTTTTAATCCTTCAAAATATCTTATTTCACCATGGAAAATACATTATTATAAAAATTCTCAATTATTATTGATTTATAAGTTATTATTATTGTTATTGCAGTCCTATACAATAGAATAATGAGTTATAAAATAAAAACAACTTGGCTAAACAAGTTGACCTATTGAATGGTCAACCTAATGAGACAAGACAAACCAGCCAGCTATTTGTTTGCTTACAAATATTTATTATTTGAAAATATTTAATGATGAATTTGATACAAGAAATAAAAAATAAAATAAAATAAAAGACTAGCCGCCAGCGTTGTTACCGGTGGCGTGAGTACCCGGTTGCTCAAACAGTCTCATTAACGCCATTTCACCTTGGAAAGCTTTACTGCTCATCTATGGGGTAACTGGCTACTTACTGTGTGTACCCGGTAACTAAATTATCTTCACAACTCACAAGTAATATAGTTTGAGAATATATATATATATATATATATATTATATATATATGAATTGCTATTGTACCTTTTTTGTGTTATTTGTATATAAAAGTTACCATGATTGTTAAAGAGTTTCGAGAATTATTATTATGATTATCATTGATAATTTGTGCATGAATATATTTTGACAGGACCCACTAATATGAAACTTCCAGATTCGAAAGTGATTTCACATTTATATATTTTAAGATTTTTTATCATTAGATTAGTCGAATAATCTATAATTGACCATTGGGTTGTCTTTTGATCAAACACGTAAATATGACTAATTTTTCATGATTTATTGTCGTGTCGTTTTTAATCATAATTTTTTTTAACATATGATGCACCTTCATAAAATATAGTGATTAATTACATAATAAATACATCATACTTATATATAGTTTAATTACTCATCTATGAATTATATTTAAATTCAAACTAAAATTTCATTTAATCAAATAGATTTGAATTTGTTTATAATTTTGAAATTCATGGTCAAGAGTTGTCTCCCTTTGATGGACCAAACACATAACAAAGCACAGTCACACACACAATTGATCTCAATTGATTTTTGAATGATATGAAAAGTGCCACTTGTAATTAATATACAAACAACTCCAAAATTGGTCATCTTTGTCAAATGAAATCTACCTTTTGGAAAAAAAATTAGGCCAAATTTTGTGGAAATTTTTGATCAATATTTCCACACCATAACAAGAAGTCCAAAGACTAAAGTTTGATTCATTCATACACAAAAACTACTTTTTAATGCATGGCCACCCAATTTATTTAATTGTGAAATTTTTATTTATTATTTCGTGTTATGAATATTATTACTAACTAGGGTCGATATTGATATCCAGATAACTATGATTATAACGAACATTGAATCATAAACGTACAACTAATGTGTATACGTAGGGATGTAAATGAGTTGAGTCGAGATCATCAGATACTTGTTCAAGTTTATTTGAACTACAATCGAACTTCAAAAATTATGTGTGAACTGATTTGATTGTTAATCAAGTCGAGTTCAAACGAGCCTTAATCGATCTGGACATGAGTCGAACTCGAGTATTTTAATTATTTTATATATATTTTTACTAATCGAGTCGAGACGACGTTGAACGTCAAAATTTATTGAACACGAAAGAATTTAATAAATTAATGAATCGAACTCTAATAAACTTTTATGAATTGAGTTTTAATCAAATATCGAATAATTTAATTTGATTTTCAGAAGATTTATATGAAACCCATAATAGTGATTCCTCTGTTATATATTTGTTGAGAAGATTCAAAGTAGACGAGTAAAGACTTGGTTGGAGTTATATATGGGAGGGAAGGCGAATAGTCAAAAACCATAACCGGTGGCGCCGGTCAATGGTTGATAAACATCTCTTACCCATCATCATTTATACATCATCATTTTTGCTTCAATCTCTCTCTCTCTCTCTCTATATCTCTTTGATTGGGTTGAGTACAAATCCAGCTTCTTTTTTTTTTGAATTCTGAAGCTTATAATCGATTTCATCCACTACTGTTTCTGGGTTTTTTTGGGCTCAATTTTAAGCCTTTTTCTCTGCAAAAATGGCTGTAAGTCTACTTTCTCTGTCTGTTTATATTTTCCTTTTCTGGGTTTGTTTATGGGTAGCTATGAGGGTTTCATGTGATTCTTATCATTGTAATTTATGTCTTTCTTTTTCCTGTTACTTTTGAAATCATTACATATTTCACTGGTGTCTTAATTTATGTTTGAATTTAGGTGTTTTTTTGTTTTTCTTAACCGTTTCTAGCTCAGACCCAGTTTGGCGGAACTCGTCTAAGTGATACCCAAATGCTGTTTACACATTTGGGTTCGGCCAATCTGGGTCTGGGTTAGAATTAACAGTAGGCAAGATTGGTTTTTTGTTGCTTTTATATGATGAATTGACAAAGAAAATTTATGGTCAACTTGTAATAATTGATCAAGCATTTGGTTGCACTCTTTTTCACTTCATAATTCAGCTAATTATTTTGAAAAACTCAAGTGTCTTTTGTGCTGATGAAGTAATTAGTTATACTTTATCTATGTGTTATTATACTGCTGATTTATGGGAAAATCTATTGTATTTTTTACTCGCAGAAGGGTGAACAAGCTAAGATTACTTCATTTTACTAATGAGATCTTCCATTTTTCCCCCTTAAGCTTTTCATTAGGATCAGAATTTACTCTGTACATCTAAAAAGCTTAGATTTAATAGATTATGTGTTGAAGTCTGCAGCTGCAGTAGGATATGATAGCTTAGATTTACTCTGTATATTATGCTCATATATCTACAACAGACTGTAAAAGTTACAATGTATTTGATCTTCAATGTAACATCTTTCATTGTTGTAAAACACAGCGTTCAAATGTGCCAAAATTCGGGAACTGGGAAAACGAAGACAATGTTCCTTACACGGTTTACTTTGATAAAGCAAGAAAAAACAAAGGCGGGAAGATGATAAATCCAAACGACCCCGAAGAGAACCCCGAGATGTTTGAGCCTTCACCTCCTGCTCCAAAACCCTTAACCCCCGAACGTAGAGTGAGCAAAGAAGAGGGAGATTTTAGACATTTCACCAATTCTCCAGCTCGGGCCGAAAATACAGGTCAAAAAACTACTAACGAGTCCAATTATGGTGGTCGTGGACAAAGACCGGCTCGGCCTGCTAGGGCTAGTGCAGGATCCGAACAAAGCTTTGAAAAGTCGCCACTTCATCCGCATCATCAGGCTAAAGTTATGGGACGGGGCGGTGGGTCCCCTTCTTGGGATGGACGAAACCATGATAGTAGTCAAGGTACCCCTGGTAGATCTCGACTAAGGCCTAATACCCGTGGCGACGAAAGTGTAAGATTTGATATTCTTTGTTAATGTCGTTTAATCTTGTGTATATAAGTGTAAATCATATAAACACCTCATGCATGATATCTTAATTATGATAGAGATTAGAGACATTACAATTTGCTATGTAAAATCAGATTACCCCCTTATATTTCAAGTTGAAAGGATTTGAGGTAGAAATTCTTGGTAATTTGTGAAATCTCACATATCTATAAACACCCCATGAGATCCCGACAACTCGAAAAACAAGGGATGCAATTGCAATCTGTTTTTACAGAAGAGAGGTCTAAATTGGATCTTGTTTGGGTCGGAGTTTATATTTGGATATGGGTCTGGGCTTAGACCCAACTTAAACCCATTGACAAGCCTGTCTGAAACTTTGGATGATGTCTATATACTTGAATAGTTAGATTCATTACAAGATTCTAGTAAACGGGTTGTTTGACGATTTGCAGCCCGATGAAGGCGCTGCTGTTCCAAGATTTGGTGAGTGGGACGAGAGTGACCCTCAGTCGGCTGAAAATTTCACGCATATATTCAACAAGGTCCGAGAGGAAAGGAATACCGGGCCAGGAAATGTCACTGGTACCCCAAAACATCCGTCTTATGGAAATCAACGTTCCAATGAACCTAAGGTTCGTTTTGTAATAAACATATATAGTAATCCATCTCAAGTACTTGTTGTAATGAAATCTCGTTTTTGTATACTCTTCTTTCATGCAGAAACGTTGCTGTTCGTGGTGGTAGAAACATTGAAGATATGATGAGTAGCTTCTTTATCTTCTCTGTGCTTTCTATGCTTGCTAGCAGTGTACTTTTTTTTTTATTTATTAAGATTCTTATTCTTGTAGCTGAGATGAAAGACAATGGTCTTATGTATTGTACTTGAATATACGATGTTTTTTATTGTAAAATTTCATTGTCACAAATGTTTGAAGGGATCTATCCATGTATTAAAATAAAATCACTGTATTGTATGTATTAATTACTACAAGAATGCTGGATTATTCGATAAGATCTAAATATAAAAATTGTATATTATTGAGTATTTAAGTAATTGAAATGTTGGTTTATTTAAACGTTACATTTATAGTGCAAATTAGTGCTACAAACGATTATATTAAAACTTGAATTCTTAAAAGTATGTTTATATGTGTTCTTTAAAATCTCAAATTTTGATGAACGAAGCAATAAATATTGTAGACAAAGATGATTTTGTGTGAAAATATAAAAATATTTAATTTTAAAATATTCTTATTGTAAGAATTTGTATACATACAGATAATTTAATTATAAAATATCCTTATCTAAAATTAGGCACGTGAAATAAAGTGATGTCGTCGTTTTGGCGGCCCTTCAAAAATTTCGAACCAAAAGTTGAATAGAGCTAAAAATGAAACGTAAAACAGATTTCAAATCAATTCAAAACCCTCTCTGTTTTACCAGCCCTCCTTCAATTACCAAACATCAGCTCCAAATTTTGATGAGAAAAAAAAAAGGGTTTCGAAAATCCTCATCTTCAATCCCATTTCCCAGGTAAATTCTACAAAACCCTTATTGCTCAAGGTCAATTTGAATCCTAGTTAAATTTGTTAGCATTTGTTGTGTTAATTCGTACATCTGATTGTATTTATTGCTTGGATCTGAGTGAATGAGTTGAAATTTCATTATTTCATGATCAGAGCTGATCTAATTGTTATCAGAATAAGGGTTGGTTTTGTTGAATAATTATGGTGAGGGAGCAAAGTATTGAGTCGTTTTATCGACGTTTAAGAGAGTCGGCATTAGGCTCAGCCTCTTCAGCTCCTTTGCTGATTTTTCCCTCAACCTCGGATGTAGATTCTCTTTGTGCTTTAAAAATTATAGGGCATGTTCTTGAATCAGATTCAATTAGGTATGCTTGTTACCCTGTTTCGAGTTTCAAGGAGATTCACAAGTATGCAGGGCCTAACTTGAGTTCATCTTCTGATGATCCCGTTACCATTTTGTTGATTAATTGGGGGTGCCATAGGGATCTTAGGAAGGACCTAGAAATTGGTCCATCTGCGCGTGTTTTTGTTGTTGATAGTCATAGGCCGATTCATTTACATAATTTGAGTGACCAGAATGATCGTGTGGTGGTGCTTTATACAAGCGATGATGAACACCAGACTGATTTAGCGTATGATTTTGATGTCTCTGCTCTGGCTAATGCAAGTGATTTGAACAGTGATGATGAGGTTGAGGATGATTCTGATAGTGAGGATGAAAACGACAGTGATAGTGAGGATGAGGGTGTTGGTGAGAATAGAAAAAGGCGGAAAGTTTTGGAAGAAAACGATCCCGTTAAGCTTTTCAGAAAACTAAAGAGAGAGTATTACTATATGGGCACTTTTCATGGGAAGCCCTCGGGTTGTTTAATGTATGAGCTTTCTCATTCACTGAGAAAGAACAAAAATGAGTTACTCTGGTTAGCTTGTGTGGCTTTAACCGACCAATTTATACACGAGAGGTTAACCGATGAGAGATACCAAGCTGGAGTAATGGAACTTGAACAGCACATTAACAGCTCTGGAAACTTAGATGCTGTTACTTCGATAACACTCAAGGACGGTACAAAGGTCACCGTTCCAGATTCTTCAAGAATCTCTTACGAGGATGAACCTAGACTCATGCTATTGCAAGAATGGAATCTATTTGATTCGATGCTATGCTCATCATACATTGCTACTAAACTGAAAACATGGAGTGACAACGGGTTGAAAAAAATGCAACTCCTTTTAGCTAGGATGGGTTTTGCAAGAGAAGAGTGTAAACAGAAATTCCAATACATGAGCATAGAGATAAAACGAAGAATGAAGGATATGTTTGAACAGTATTTACCAGAATTCGGGCTAACGGATTTCTATTACAGAGGCTTTTTACTAATATACGGGTATAGCTCAAAAGTATCTGCTGCAGATATCGTATACGGCGTAACCGCCCTTCTAGAAGCTTCTGTAGAATCCGACGGCTCATCAGGTTCTAAACAATTTGGGATTGCTTACGACGCTTTGTCATTAAACAAACTCGAAAAACTTGAAACGGGAATGAGACAAGCCATCAAAGTTCAACGGGCTGTCCTAAGACAAGGCAGCACAGCTATAACAAAAAAAGGGTCGATAAGAAGTGGGAGCAAGTTTAGATGGGTAAAACTTGAAGATTCAGCTGATACAAAGCTTTTGTGCCATCCTCAAGCTTTAACGAAATTCGGGTATTTTGTAATGGACGCTTTACGAGAGAAGGGAGCAAGAATGAAGCCATTGATATGTGTTTGCTATACCGAAGAGAGGAAGAAGGTTTTGATTGTTGGCGTTTGTGGTAAGCCTCGATTAGGGGCGGTTCAAGGGAATGCATTTGGGATTGCTTTTAGAAGTTCGGCTGAGGAAACGGGGGCTGAGTATTTTTACGAGCTTTTCGAATCGTCGTGGATAGTTTTGGAGGCTGTTGCTGTAAATTCATTCATGATTAGGTTGACTGAGAAACTCTTGTGATAGTTTGTTTGTTTTCTTGATGAATGTATGTTTTTTTTTTCACTCTTTTGCTATTCATAGATTTCTGTTGTTCATCATGTAGCATCTGTAATTGGTAATTTTTGTATTTGGAGATATGTTTGTTTATGTTTTTGAGTTGAAAATTTAAATATTTGTGTCAGAATGATGTGTTTTTGTTTATAGTTTTGAAAATTTGGTGGAATTCGTAAAATATGTATGTTAACTAATTAGTTATATAATAGTTATTTAACAAAAATATATAAATTAAGAATTTTTTAAACTTGAAAGTATATATTATTTATTTTGTTTAAGTAGCAAAATTGAGTTCCATATATTATTATACAATTATCGTATTTTATTATATGTAGGTGTTCAAACTTATAGAAACTTTAGAAAAAAGGATAAAGAGAGAAACATCAATAAGGATTTTCTTATGATCTCAACATATACATAATAAAATCTTTATTCATTTTGACAATTGTTATCCCATTTTTTAATATATTGTAATGTACAATTGTACATACGATTTCCTAGATTTTTTCAATTAATTTATTAAAAAAAAAAGAAAAAGAATACCAGGGCAAAAAATAATAGGAAAAAATGTGGGAAAAATCCAATTTCATATTTCAAAATTTCGTAAGTAGTGACGTGTACCTTATTAAATGCAGAAACGTGTTATTTTCCCGTCATTTCACCAGCACACACAGTACACATTTTAGTGTGTGAAGAAAGGCCATATCTATATATAATTTTCCGTGTCTGCGCATAAAGAAAAATATTTCACCGTCTCATCTGCTTCTCTCTGATACACACATACACATCTCCTCTCTATTTATTGGATTTCAATCCGAAGAAATCAGGTTCGAAAATATGTGGGTGTATGCAGTTATTTTAATTTTAGATATTTTTACCGATTTTATTTATTTGTTTAGTTGTATATGGTTCTCTATAATGTTTGGTTCTGATGTTAGGGTTTTTAAAAAATTGGTGTTTTATGAGGTTTTTCCTTTTCTGATCATAGGGTTGCATAAAGTTGCTCTTTTGTTATTTCTCTTGAAATTTTAAGGTGGGATTTAAATTATCAGCAAACTGTAACACACCAAAGTTAGTAAGTTAATTTGTTGTAAATTTTGTTTAGAGATGAGCTCGACAGAGGTTGTTGTTGGACGAGAAGTTCGAATTTTTTATGAAGTTTTTCACTATTTTATATGACTTGGGGATAGATTGGAGTATAGGAGATTTGTTTTGCGATCCGATTGTTTGAAGTAGGCCATGGTGTTAGGCAGTTATTGTGATCTTTTAATGCTTTCTGGTTTCTTTAACTTTTTTTGCATCTTCATTTGTGAATTGCCTATAGTTGCAAGTTGCAACAGTTGATGTTAATTTGCTTGAGAAGAGATTGGCATGATTTGAGATTTTAAGCATATCATTGACTGGTGAAAGAACAATGAAACTTTTACCATTTCTTTGTGGATTCAGTTGGATCAATGTAATTGTGTTGGACTATGTCAAAAGACACCCTAAAGGCAAGCAATAGCCTTGGGGCTACTTATTGGATTGTGTAAAAGTGGAGAATGTACTTATTTACCAACTAGTGCTTGTGGCCTGGTAATGGAACATTCAGGAAAATGAATAATTTTGCCTTTTGGCTTAGTGGAAACTGGGTCTCTGTTAGATTAATGTTAGTTGAGATACCTGTATTCTAATGTTCATAATCTATGTATCCTGGATTTTCGTGAGGATGCTGAAATGGTTATTCTTACACGATATAGTGTCTATAGTAATGATATTTAAACCATGGTGCATGCCTGTTGGAGATGGACACTTTGATCACAATGTGGAAATACATGTGAACGATGAGTCCTGCAGTGGTTTGGGCATGTTATCTACGGGTGAAGTGGGTCAGAGCGACTCATAGAATGCACATTTAATTTCAAAGCACACAGAAGCCATTTGCCTTTCCACTTTTTAAAACCGTTTGAGAGGCGTGGAGAACATAATTAGGAGGAACTTTTTTCTCTGTTTGAGGAGAGCATGATATTTTAGCAATTTTGTTTTTAACTGATGTTGGTCATTTAAGTTATGTGCAAGTTTAGCTTGCGATTGCGAGTTAGTGTTCCCAATCGGAATTATATCGTGAGTTCTATGTTATGCACAAGCTGCTGATTACCATATTTATCGGTACTTGGGGTAGTCTTTAGCATATCAATTAGTTGATCTATTTACTATCGATTCTGAATTTCCTAACTTTTCTTTCATTAGGCGTGAAACAATAAATGAATGTATCCATTAGTTTGACTGAAGCTTGGTTTGCGATCGGTGAATCTCAGGATATCTGAGCACTTGCGATCTGTTGTATCATGAGCGGGCAGGAGCAAAAAATGAGGTACACAAGGGCTAGAAATAGGAAACGGCTGTTAGATGTTGATCTTAATGCTGTGCCGCCATGTGAAAGCCGGGTCGAGGAGGGTGCTTCAAACCGAACAGGGTCCCAGGATAGGCAAGCTGGTCAGGGAGGCACCACGCTGCCTGCACCAATTGATGTAGAGGCATTTGATGATGATGTCATTGTTTCTTCACCGAGGGCGTTTGCAGAAGTATATGACTATATATTCTTTAGGTGAATTCAGTTGTTTTCCTTGTTGCCATTTATAACTTTCTGAATGTTACATTCAGGCTAAAAACAATTCGAGAAAGAATCGTGGGCCTACTGTTATAGTTGATGTGGACTCTGGTAATTTGACTTCCTTATGCTATTTCATCTTTATTACCGTGCCCATTGTTTGATTTGCTTTTGTGTTTATGGAATATTGCTTGCTGATGTGTTTAACAACTGTCACAGAAGAAAGTTCACGTCGAAACAAACGCGGAAGGACGCAACAGACAAACAAAACAATTATAAATTGTGACCTTTACATAAACCTGGAAGGTGGAAACAGAGCAAAAACCCCTCCCCCGCCACCACCACCACCACCACCACCAGCACCAAAGGAACCAAATTTCAGCTGTCCAGTTTGCATGGGTCCATTGGTGGAGGAGGTATCGACAAAGTGTGGTCACATTTTCTGCAAGGCTTGCATCAAAGCTGCCATAGCTGCTCAGACCAAATGTCCTACTTGCAGGAGGAGAACCACTGCAAAAGACATTATTAGAATCTACCTTCCCGCCACTCAAACTGCTTGATAGAGGTCTCTCTCTCTCTCTCTCTCTCTCTCTCTCTCTCTCTCTCTCTCTCTGTATATATATATATATATATATATATACACGTATATGTATATATATATATAGTATGTATATATATGTGTGTGTGTGTATTTCTCTCTTTCTCTGTGAGTTGCTTGTTCGGTATTTACTTATAATTGTTCCTAATGGGTTATGAGTAGTACAATGCATCATTAGATATAATAAGAACTTGATTGAGTTTCTGTATGCTACATAAGCAATTGAGATTTGATTTTACTTTATATTTCCTTTTTCCCAATAAACTGATCCGAATGGAGCTTAATTTGATCGTTTGAGAATGACCCTGAAAAGAAATGCTATAATCTATGGGGAATATGAGTTAGTGAGATGACGTAATCTCAGTTTAACTGTGGTTCTGTATTGTCTTTTTCGGTTTTGTTTTTGAACTAATCTTCATCTCCACTCTTGTAATAGGATTCATCATGAGTTGCATTGTTGGAGGGATTTGGTTGGATAGAAATATAACGGAGAATGTGATACTTGTGATTGAAGTATTTGGTGATGATTAGCTTTGCCATGGAAGTGTAAGAAGCTTTTAGGTTGCTGTAACTTGAGGGAGAGTTTTTAGTATTTTGATCATCAATTCCCAACAAAGAATATTGTATGTTGTTCTTTAGTATCTTATAGCTTTATTGGTAGGAATGGATTACAGGGTCTGCACCAATTCAAAATTGCTCTTTCTTAAGTTGCTTATTTCATGCATTTTTTCAAGTTTGTTTGCGTCTAATTGTCTTCTTATTCTTTTTCCAATTTTTCTTATAGTTGGATCCAATATTGATAAATTGATTGTCGATAAAAGAAAAGAAATAGATCAAAGGATTCACATGTTAGTCACTTGGCAAAATATATGAAAACAGCTTATTTATTTCTATAGTCAATACTTGTATTCGTCTTTTCGAATTCTATTTTACTTGAAAAAACACTAGAAATGTGTTCGTATATCACTATTTTTATAAGCATTTAGAAAGCAAAATCATGTCAAAATACATTGATTTCCTTGCTTTTGGGTTGAAATCGTAATTTTTTGGATGAAATTTTGATTAATGAAAACCGAATTTTATTAAAAGAATTTTGTTGTTTTTTAACCAAATTGAACTGTTCAATTCAGTTCAATTACGGTCTGAAACAATATTTTTTGAAAGGGAGTTTCTTGAGATTTTAAACGATTGCATGTTCACGAGTCGAGCCGGCTCGAAAATAGCTCCACTCGAGCTCGAGCCTAAACATGCCTGTTCGCCAGCTCACGAGCTGGAATAAAAAAATAATTTTTAATTAATATATATAAAAAATAAATATTTATTAAATTTTTATATAAAATGATATATTATAATAATATATTTATAAATAATAATATTTCTGACTTTAATTATAACTATATTTAATAATATATGAATAAATATAAAATTAATTAAATTTTTTTTAAAAAAATTATAATTTTTTTTTTAAAATAAATATTATTTTATAAAAAAAATTATTTTTTTGAGCTCGAGTTTGGCTCGAGCTCGAGCTCAAATTCCTGCAGCTCGTCGAGCTCGAATTTTTTGGCCAGCTCGACTCGAGCTCGACTCGTGAACACCCCTAGATTGCACAACCATAATTATTTCACTAATCAAATTTGAATATTTAAGATATACTGAAAATAATCGCATTCAAATCCTATTGAAAAGAATTGCAATAAAAATAATGTGAACCATACAAAACGAATTAAAAGATATTGGAACCAACTCCAAAGAAAAAATTAATTATAATCCCAAAAAATATCTTAAACTTCCATCCTCATCTCACATAATCATGCAGCCATTAGGGTTTTCATCACTAAAGAAGCCACCATGATAAGGCTGAGGATAATAATATGGCGACGGAGCCACCGCCGGCCCATGGTGGTAATCCGGCGGAGGGAGCGCTAGTCGCGGTGGTGGACCCGGAATTGCGTGGCGATGCTCCGGCGGCGGCAGAGCCAGATGACGTGATGGCCCCGGCAGCATATTATGGTGATGATGATTATAACTGTGGCACCCGCGGCCTATAATTGGATTATTATGATTATAATCATGACGATAATTACCATAATTATCATAATAATCATTAGGATTTTCACCAAAGTTCATTCTCCATGTTCTTGCGTTTGTATACTCTATACTTCTTAGACGTTGCATGTGCGAGAAACGCTCTAATTCTTCGACATACGGCGTCGTATAGTACGGCCCTGGTGGTGGTGGTGGTGGTTTTGCATGTTGCGGTGGCGGAAGTGGTGGTTTTGCGTGTTGCGGTGGCGGAGGTGGTGGTCCTCCGGTTGAGGGTGGCGGTGGGGCTGAGGAAGGCGGTTTTGCTGGCGGCGGTGCCGGTCTCTTAGAAGGCGGCTTTGGACGTATTACATTGAAATCCATTTTCAAAATGAGGTACCTAAAATATTTTGTTTGTTTAGGGTTTATGTATTGGAAAATTTTGAGAATATTAAATGTGTATTTGAATTTGGAAAAATAAATCTTGGGATGAGTTGTCAGCAAGAATTCATATGATTAATTTGTGCAATTAAGTGTGTAAAAGGAAATAATTAATATTAAATTTAGTAAATTGTTATATTTACAGCTGCAGAATATTCTTTAGGGAAAGGAAAATTCAAAGAATATATAGTTGATTTGTCTCCGTGAGCTTTTGGAGGAGGGAATTAATTAGGATTACTTATTTAAAAACTAGACGTTTATAATTAATTCGGTGAATAATAAAGAGTAATGACAAAATATAAATGCAATGGTGTGTAATGAACTAAAGTATTTGAGATTGAAATACAAAAACCATGGAAATTAATTGGCTAATTAATTTTTTTTAATAATTGTCAAGTTTATAACTAGTTGTCTCTTGGTATATGTAATTTTGTACTATAATAATGTTTAATTTTCTTCGAATTTAATTCCGGATCAATTATTTGAATTCGGTATTTCATTTGTGTATATATATATATATTATAGTTAAAATATATATGTGTATGGATAGGAAATATTGAGTCGATACAAATTAAGTATAATGTTTTGAATTATTTGTATTAAAATTTGATATTAATTTTCTTTAAATATTAATTGGATTGAGGTCTAATGGGCTCTATTTATCCAAATACGAGTTGAATTTGAGAAAATTGATTTTGTTCATTTGAGTTATCATTTTTTTCTAATTGAATTGCACTTGAATTCAAATAGTTTTGAAGAATTTTCGTAATTCAAATACTTTTGTCACGCACCTCCAATAAGTATGCTTTTAATCTTAAAATTGAAATACCCCAACCGATTTTGGCATGAGTGCGTCCAGAACGATTAATGAAGCTTTGGTGAGTCCAAATGCTTAATTTTGAAAAAAAACTTTCGATAGTAAATCGAGACTATTATGCACAATTATATCTCATGATTGGTTGATTTTTCAAAGGAAATTAAGCCTTTGAACTATAAATGAATTAGGGGAAAGAAATATAAGTGATAGGTCCCCAATTTTGCATAGGGGCATTATCGTAATTTAATAAAGCGATTAATATAAAGGCAATATTAACACGTGGGCCTCCAACCGTGGGCCCAACACAACGAGCCCATGGCCCAGCTAAAACTCTATAAATACCATCCAGATCAGCTAGATTAATCATTATCTGGTTTACACTCCAAAAGCTAGAACTGCTAAATACTCTCCCAAATCCACGAGATTGAGGAGTATAACTTCTAAGAACTACGAAGAGGCTTGATCTTATCTAAATAGGTACGTAGGCAGCTCGAAGTTACTGAGCGCAGCCCCACTATCTAAAAACATCCAATCTAGTCTATCGTGAGTCGGGTCGGATCCCATCCCCACGTGACCTTCACGTGACATCACTATTTGATCCCGCATCAATAAGAATAATATAACTATCGATAAATACAAAGTTTCTGTAGTTGTTGACTGCTAATACTAACAAATGAAAGATCTTTAGTTCTTTATACTTATTTTTCGATAATTAATGAGATTAACCTTTATATAAACTGTCTTTAAATTATAAAGTGGTTTAGTGCTAAAAGGTGAATTTTAGAACTGTCTAAGTGTATTTTACCCTCATCACTATTTGACACAACTAAATCAGTGTGAAATCATTACAATATGGAAAAAAAAAAAAAAAAAAAAAAGAACGAATCTAACACGAAAATCACAATATAATTATTTAAAGGGTTTCTAGTATTTATTACATGTTCCTAGTATTTTCAAAAAATAACATATATAATGAACCTAATTGTAACATTTTCAAAATTAAAATATATAAAATTTTCAAAAAATAAAAAAATATATATATAAAATAACATATATAAAAAAAATAATATATATATATATTTAATCGTAATATTTTTAAAATTTAGGGACTTAATTATAATGGACCTTATTGTACTATTTTATAAATATATAGTAAACTGAAAAGCAAAAGAAAAATAAAAAATAAAAAAAAGTGGATATAGTAAATTTTGGATGTTTAATAGCCAAAACAAGAGCAAGGGCACTACCCATATGGGTAGCATCTACTAAACCAGTGAACAATAATAACAATATTAAAGTTCGAAATAATATTTTGATTCATAAAAAGACAAAAGTTTGACAGGTAGAATATGGTTAATTATTGAATATATAGTTGGCCTACGACCTTAATTATAATGAAATACATATATTTAATGTATATTGCCTAAGTCAACACTCAACAGTATTATTACAAATAATAGAGCACGTTCTAACCATTCTTGACCGTATGGACATGTTCCTAGTATTTATTACATTTATAATATAATATTTATGTTTAACACTTAACCTCGACACTTCGTAATATATATATATATATATATATATATATATATATATAAACACGTTTATTTCATCTTTGGTTCTTATTATTTTGGTGTTTATTTTTATTTTGATCTTATTTGTTGCATGACTCTTATTTATGGCCCATGACTTTTGAAAATTCATATATTTGATCCCAAGTCCCAACTAAATTAACATGTTAATCATATTTTTCGGAGAATCAGTGTGTTAAAGCATTCACAGTTTCACACACGAGTTATAACCAATATCATAATATTTTATTTAATTCATATATCAGTTATGCACAAAACCTTCTAAAAACTAATCAAATTATTGACTAATGGAGTTTACTATTAAAAAAAAAGAAAAAATTCAATTGTGACTAATTTATAAGAATTTTAGAACTTACTAGACACAATATAAAAATAAAACAAATGTGGGATGAAAAATGTGATTTTCCCTTTTTGGCCAAATAATTGATCTTATGCAATAATATTAGACCAACTTGCATTCCCTTTTTAGAACTGTCTAAGTGTATTTTACCCTAATCACTATTTGACACAACTAAATCAGTGTGAAATCATTACAATATGAACATGAAAAAAAAAAGAATGAATCTAACACGAAAATCACAATATAATTATTTAAAGGGTTTCTAAATATATATATATATATATATATATATATATATATATATTAAAGGTGATGCTGCCCTTTGAATCTAGTGACAACTCATGTCAAAAAAAACTTTGTCGAGTGATTTGAAATTTATGGATTTCAAATTCATCGATAAATTCATATTTAAGTTCATTTGGATGATGATGGATTTCATCGTCATTCATTTTAAGCTCTTTTCTCCACAACTAGGGTGGATTTCAAATGACACAATTTTAGGTGTCATTTGAAATTCTTCTTTCAAATCCACTCCTCAAATCCAAATCCATCGATCCAAACGCACCGTCAATGTGACGACTAGATTAAATTCGATCAAAGTTTGTTTAAATTTTACGTTATTAGTCATCCTATTAAGACACTAAATATTTCAAAACTCGATAAAAATTAGTCAATTAATTTAATAAAAATTCAAACAAACCTACTTAACATATTTTAACTCAATTAGTCAATTATCATGACAACCTAGAGTCAAAGTCCACGTTTACAAGGGAACCCAATGTTGTAGTTAATGTAAACAAAGATTAGACAGGTGTGAATTGGGTTAAGAGGATAGGAAGTGGTTGAGAAATGTGAATGCATAGATAATCTAAAAAATAAAATAAAAATAACACACCCTAAACGTTCTTGATGATCTGGGCAAGTTAAATTAGTATTTTATTAAATTAATTTTTCGTGTTAAACTTACGATCAGACACGTAGTAATTGAATTATTGCAACTTCAAATCTCACAATATAAAAATAAGATGAGTTATATACGTTTGCTTACTCCACCAATTAATTCTTCTATAAGTATTCACAAACACATGTTGTATATATATAAAATTTATATAAAGTATATATTTATTAAAATTAATTTATATACGTAGTCTGCATGCAAGAGATAAGATCAACGATTAACATCAATTTGAAACAAAGAACTTAAACTGTGGTTTTGGTTATAAAATACATAATCAATAATAGATTATTAATTCCACCAACATAAATGAAGACCGTGACCAAACTCGATCGTTTTCACATTGCTGGACCATCAAACATTATTTTAATTAATTAACCTAAAAATTCAGAGATACTAACCCCTAATGTTTGTCTATTTAAGAGTACTTTCTAAGCATTTTTTATACCTAAAACAGACAAAGTAATAATTAATTACAATTATATTCCGGTATGGAGGATGTGATCATGCAAAACCCTCACAATGTGGCGGAGATGGAGCCTCAGCTGGTGGCGCAGCGGCAGCAACGACCCGATAAGACGGCTAATAATATTTGCGATGACCCTAATTGTGATATGTGTTATCAAAGTATCTACCTTAAACAACAAACTTATGGTTCTTATTCACAATCTTCTATGGAGAATATCGATGAGAAACTAGGAGATGGAGCTTACTTTGACAATGGCCAAGGTAAGGATTTTTTTCGTTTATTTCCCGGGTTGTCCCTAGTATTGTGAAATGACCAAAATGCCCTTATCGAGAAATCTAGTTTTATCCATCCGTTTTAAGGTACTTCCTTTCACAACAGTTTTGTACTGTACATCTTGCAGGTACCACACTCCAACTGTCTCTTTCAGACAACAATCTCAGAGTTGAAGATGTAGTAAACTCCATAATCAACAATCAAAACAACCTCGAAAACCGTAAGGATGAAATAATGTCCGGTTTGAACGATCCAAAAACGAAGCAAGAAGACATCATAGGCACAAGTAATGATCAAAATCTAAGGGTTGAACTTGTTGATGAAGATAGTGATGAGGAAGTAATAGAGTTGGAATTCGAAAGGGCCTTCAAGAAAGTTCATACACACACTCCATTTTGTCCTAAATGTAGTTCGAGGATTACTAAGGTTGTTCTTCGGAGGAGAAAACGAGAGCGTCATGAAACGTGGGGCCGTGCATTTGGATGCTTGTCTTGCCTCAAAATTTTCATACCTAAAGGTACATTTTGGTGCTACATGCTAATTCTAGTTAATGTCATAATTCATGAAGGCCAATTAAGAATTTTTCTTTTGATTAATTAACATTGAATATTCTAATAACTTTAGGCATCTTTGGATCGAAACCGACACAAGAAGGTTCATCGATTGGTCAAGAGAATCCGTTACCAGATGCAAACGCAAACGCAAACGCAAATGCAAATGAGAATCCGAATATCAATAATGGTATGTAACCAAAGCTACATTCTTCGTTTGGAAGAATAATCGAGAATCAATTTGTTGATTATTATGGATTATGAACTCTTACTGTCATTTCATTCGGATTTAGCATGGAGCGTGTTTGATCTGTTCGCTTTATGCAATTTTAGAACTATCATTTTTATTACAAGTCCGTAAACAATAAGACTAGAATTATAATAAAACTTATATTCAATGAGACTGCAATTTTTTGTTCAGGTAATGATCAGAATACTGCAAGTTTACACGTTCCTCTGCTGCATGGAAATCTACCGTCTGATCATAATACCGTGAGTAGTCAAAAACCGGGACACACCCAATCGCCTGCAGATGATATCGAAGCTGGAAGAGGTAAATCAGTCAACAAACAAACCATTTATACTTGTGTTTATTTCACGATTTTAAGTCTCGAGACTACTTAATATATAGTCACTGCAGGTGAACTAGAAACCGATCAAGGCAATGCGTTGATCTCCGATATCAACGGTTCTAAAGTGGTGGAGATTTTGAAATGCATTGTGCATGGAGGTTTAATGGAGGCCATTGCTAGCTTAGGCGTTGTTTCTTCTGCGGCCGCTTCTGATGCCACCTCCTGTACGTCTTCTGACCAATTTTCTTACAATTTCACCCACGTAAACCTTAAAAATAAACCCTTGGGGGCCATTTATGTAATGAGCACTAAAATGAGGGGCATGCATGTTGAGTTATGGAGCCTGAAAGACTGTAAATAGGCCCAAAAAAGTATTTCAATGAGCTTATGTCATTCTCCTATTAGGGTTAGGTATATTATATTATAAATAACCCTAATATCATTGTAACCCTCAGAGTCCAAAAGACTCTCATGGTAATCACGGATCTCATCAGAAATATAGTGAATATCCTGGCTTGGTAGCGCCCCCAGACGTAGTCAAATTGATTTTGACGAACTGGGTTAACAATTCGTGTGTTCTTTTATCGTTTTTCTTTCGTGCGTTTATTCTCAATTGCGATCATATTCCTAACAACTGGTATCAGAGCTCGGGTTGAGCGGGAGCGAATATGATGGGTGTAGGAAAAACGCCGATTGAAAAAGTTTGATGGGACGGACTTTGGGTTCTGGAAGATGCAAATCGAAGATTACCTGTATGGTAAAGATTTGTATCAGCCCCTTGGTGATAAGCCGTCGGACATGAAAGACGAAGAGTGGAAGGTACTTGACAGGAAAGCTATGAGTGTGATTCGTTTGTCTCTATCACGGAACGTTGCGTTCCATACGACGAAAAAGACAACCACCAAAGGTATTCTGAAGGTTTTAGCAGACATGTTCGAGAAGCCATCAGCGGCGAACAATGTTCATCTGATGCGACGTCTCTTTAACCTAAAGATGTCAGAGGGTTCTGTGGTGGCTCAGCATCTTAATGAGTTCAATTTAATTACAGCCCAATTGAGCTCAGTTAAGATTGATTTTGATGACGAGGTTAGAGCCCTAATTCTGTTGTCTTCTCTGAAAGTTGGAGTGGAACGGTTACCGTCTTCAGCAGGGAAAGAGAGGTTCCTGGAAAGTTGGAGTGGAATGGTTACCGTCTTCAGCAGGGAAAGAGAGGTTCCCAGAAAGTTGGAGTGGAACGGTTACCGTCTTCAGCAGGGAAAGAGAGGTTCCTGGAAAGTTGGAGTGGAACGGTTACCGTCTTCAGTAGGGAAAGAGAGGTTCCCAGAAAGTTGGAGTGGAACGGTTACCGTCTTCAGCAGGGAAAGAGAGGTTCCCGAAAAGTTGGAGTGGAACGGTTACCGTCTTCAGCAGGGAAAGAGAGGTTCCCGGAAAGTTGGGTGGAACGGTTACCGTCTTCAGCAAGGAAAGAGAGGTTCTCGAAAAGTTAGAGTGGAACGGCTACCGTCTTCAGCAGGGAAAGAGAGGTTCCCGGAAAGTTGGAGTGGAACGGTTACCGTCTTCAGCAGGGAAAGAAATGTTGAAATCTGACGAAGTAAGATATTTGATTATGAGCAAAGAAATTCGCAGGAGAGAATCGAATATAGCTTCGGGATCAGTTCTGAATATAGAAATTAGAGGCAGATCGGAACTTGAGGTGAGAGGCTTGGCGCTGTCGGGATCATGTTGTGGGTTATTGAATGAGAAGATCGAGAGATGGCTACATTGTTTGTTGAGTTCAGACTCCAAGTGGGAGATTGTTGAGTTATGGAGCCTGAAAGACTGTAAATAGGCCCAAAAAAGTATTTCAATGAGCTTATGTCATTCTCCTATTAGGGTTAGGTATATTATATTATAAATAACCCTAATATCATTGTAACCCTCAGAGTCCAAAAGACTCTCATGGTAATCACGGATCTCATCAGAAATATAGTGAATATCCTGACTTGGTAGCGCCCCCAGACGTAGTCAAATTGTTTTGACGAACTGGGTTAACAATTCGTGTGTTCTTTTATCGTTTTTCTTTCGTGCGTTTATTCTCAATTGCGATCATATTCCTAACAATGCATGCAATTTACCCATTATACATACATACACTCAAATTTTTGTGTCTCTTAACGTATTAATCTTAATTGCAGTGAGCATAATCTCCATGGGACTTGCGACCTTAATGAGTGCCCTAATCATTTTCGGCCAAAACGTAAGTATTTTGATCCATCTTAACAAATCCTCAAACTTCACATAATTTAAGTCTAATAACACCAAATTTCACAGCTTATGGACTTAAAAAAAGACTCAAACAAGTACCAGGAACTACTAGGAAGAAGGGTGCATTTTCTACTTCACTCGACATTTGCCATATTCTCATTCATCATTTTCGGCCTCATACCTCCTGTGGTTTATGGGTTCGCCTTTCGTGAGAGTGACAATAAGGACTACAAGATATTGGCAGTTGCAGTAGCCTCTTTTGTATGCATTCTCATTCTTGCCATTGCAAAAACCTATGTGAAACCGGAGCGCAAATTCACAGACTACATTAAAAACGTGACTTATTACATGACGATGGCTATATCCGTCTCGGGTGTAGGATATGCAGCTGGAGATTTATTCAAGATACTCATGGAGAGGGCTGGTTTGTTTGAGCCTGCTGCACCAGCTGGGCTGAACTGGCAATCATACTGATGTTATGAGAATATTGTACCTTGTTTTGCTGCGCTATTTAATTTTAATATTCTGTTTCTTATGTATTGAATTTGAATGTTTTCTCTTTGGTTTGCAGAGTGTGATATTTGAGTTTGTTATTTATGTACTAATCTTGAAAGTTCTTAAAAAATATATATGTATCTTTTGGGTTATGTTCAAATTAATAGTTGTTTTCTAAGGAATTAGATAATTGTATCGGAAATACGAAGGTAATTGCTTAGTTTAAGAAAAATCATTTAGCTAGTTTGATAAATTACATCTAACACTGTGTAATTTAATTATCTCCATTTGATTAATTATATCGATATGCTACTTAATTAAAAAATAATGAAAGACGACGTTCATGATATTTCATTTTATTAATATATGACTAATTATCATAATTATAATAAATTAAACTGCACTTAGTTTAAACGCAACAATATTTCACTTAATTAAGGCAAATTAATTTGATAGATTCGATGTTATATTTGAGGAATTGAAACATTTAAAAAAATCAAAGAAAATGAAGCTTATAAGTTATACTGAACTCTGAGTATTCTTAACTGGATCATGATCATAATTATATAAGTACAACTTAATTGTTTATGGAATTATTACAATGTGAACATGCAAAAAGATAAATCGAAAGATCCTGAAAATCACAGTGATTTTATTATTCAAAGGGTTTTTGAAGCGTTTACTATAATTACTATTTTTTTAAATTAATTTTTCATGTGATCACACCACGAAGAGGCATGCAACAACTGTATTAGATTTGGTAATCAGAATCTTAGCTGTATTTTATAAAAAAAATTGGTATCTAAGTTGGTCATTTTTTTCTAAAATGATTAATTCCAATTATCGCTTAAGTCTCAAACCCACAATTCATGTGAATGGAGTCGAAACTGTTTTGAATTATTTGAATTACAATCAAGTTTTAAAATTTATGTTTGAAATTGTTTGAATGTTAAATGAGCTAAATTCAACGAGTTTTAAAAGAGTCGAATACGAGTCGAGATATTAATTATATTTGACAATAATGACAATTTTAAAGTCCAAGGTTCCAACATAATATTTTGGTTGATAAAAAACAAAGATTTGACAGGTAGAGATTGGGAAGTACTGATAAAGAAATGTGATTATATAATGTTAATATATATTCCCCAAGTCAACTGTATTATTACAAATAATAAAGCACGTCCTAACCATTGTTGATTTAAATCTTACGCTCGACACGTCGGAACTAAAATAATTATCACGTGCATTCATCTTTCAACGTGAAAATTTAATTTTTGGTCCTATATATATTTTACTTTTTATTTTTAGTCTTGATAACATTTGATACACGTCTTATTTTGTGTCCCGTAACTTTTGAAAACTCATACATTTGATCCAACTGAATTTTCTCCTAAAAATCAATAATTAACTCTGTTATTTAATATGTTAAATCAGATTTTTTTGGTGTTATCATTAATATTACAATACTTTTATTTAATTCACATATCACTTATGCACCAAATTTTTGAAAAATCAGTCTTATAAGTTGAGCATAAAAAAAATAAAAAAAATTCAGTTGCGACCAAAATATAAGAATTTTGGAACTTACTAGACACAATATAAGAAATAAAACCAACTTAGGGACGAAAAATGTGATTTTCCCTTTTTGACCATATAATTGATCATAGATTAGCATGACCAGCTTGCATTCACATATTCTGAACTCCGTGATTAATTTATTTAATCTTTATATGTATTAATTATCATCTATTTAAGCTGCTGTATCAAAGCATATATCTATTATCTCTGTAATAATTACCAAAAAATAAACCAAATTACGTAGCTAAGAATTCCCAGGTGAGACCATAATGGCAGAGATCATGCACCACCGTGAAGACACCGTGGAGCCGCCACAGCCGGTGAAGCAGCCGCCGCCAACAAAGCAGCTCGAAACGGCGGCTAGTGGTGATATTACTAGTATTAGCAGTACTGAAAGTAGTGATATCGAAAGTAATGGCTCTGATACAAAGGAGACGATGATCATGAATGGGAAGAAGAATGAGCAAAATGATGGGATATCAGGAATGAGTGTTTACTTTGACAATAATGAAGGTAAGTGGATTTAATTTCTAGCTTAATGCATGTAATTTTATATTTTATAGTTATATTATTTTTTCTTGTAATTTAAATTTTTTAATTGTTTTCAGTAGTACATTCATAATCTTGATCCATGCATCATAAATTTATTACATGAAATCTATTAAAACTTTAATTATTTGATAAAACTGGGACAATTTTTTCTTCCATTTTTCCCTTCCTTGTGACTGAAGGAATGTGGAAATGCAACCATTGCATTTGGACTTACAAAATTGGATATCTTTGGGTTGATCATGTTCATCACAAATCCTTCAATCTTGGCAATAAAGGTCAGTAAATTAAAAATAATTTCAAAAAATAAAATTAAAAAAATCCTAGTTCTACTTAATCACAATTAAAATATTTTTCTATATTACCATTCATTTTGTTCATTGATCTTCGCGTTAAAGATTTTAGAAAACGTTCTCGATCTACTTATAGTAAGATCTCAGTGTTACAACGCATATTGTAAAATGACCAAAATACCCTTGTCGATAAATTTAGTTTATCGATCCGTTTTACAATGTTTTCTTACATTTTGCAGGTGCTACACTCCAACTGTCTCTTTCAGACAACAATCTCAGAGTTGAAGATGTAGTAAACTCAATAATCAACAACCAAAACAACCTCGAAAACCTTAAGGATGAAATCATGTCCGGTTTGAACGATCCAAAAACGAAGCAAGAAGACATCATAGGCACAAGTGATGATCAAAATCTAAGGGTTGAACTTGTTGATGAAGATAGTGATGAGGAAGTAATAGAGTTGGAATTCGAAAGGGCCTTCAAGAAAGTTCATACGCACACTCCATTTTGTCCTAATTGTAGTTCGAGGATTACTAAGGTTGTTCTTCGCAGGAGAAAACGAGAGCGTCATGATACGTGGGGATGCTTGTCTTGCTTCAGCATTTTCGTACCTTCAGGTATATCGCCAGATTCTCTTTTCTAAAGCTGTGTTTATCGTATTTTATTTCATATATATACCCATGTAATATATATATATATATATACGTTACTCGTATATTTAAGGGAAAAATTTATACGTATGCAAAATTTGAGTTTCTTCGATTTTGGTCAACAGGGAATTGCCTAAAAAGTTTAGGCATTTTTGGGTTGAAACCGAAACCAGAAAGCGCACCGATTGTTCAAGAGAATCCCCCTGCTGCTGCTGTGGGCTCCACAAATACGAACGAGAAAACAAATATCAAACAAGGTATATACTATATACTGATTAAAGCCAACGTCACATTGCTTGTTTGGTAAAATACTCGAGAACGAATTTGTTTATTGATACAGATTAACAACTTTAATTGTCGTTTGGTTTCAGCAGGAAGTGCAGTTGGTCTGTTTTCGATGTTTAGAAAGAGAACAGGTGATCGAAATGGACAGGATTCACAAGGTACATTATAATTTTTTCCAATAAAAAATCCCAAACACAGAATTTATTTCATCCTATATGATATGCTTATTGCAATTTTAATCGCGTTTTTGAAAGTTAACGATGAAGAAAACTCAAAGGGAAATTCCAGTGGGTCTCTACCTGTCTCCAGTTTACATAATACGACAAGTAAATTGACTGTCGAAGAAGAAAACTCAAAGGGAAACTCAAGTGTATCTCTACCTGTCTCGAGTTTACATGTTCCTTTGCTGCATGAAAATCCACCGTCTGATCTTAATACCACAAGTAAATTGACCGTTGGATTTCAGAAACCGGGATCAAGTGAATCTGTAGCAATTGACATCGAAAATGGAAAAGGTAATATATATACACCATATACAGATTGTTGTGTTTATATCATGCTGTTGATTGTGAAGACTAGTTAAGAATCACTGCATAAACTAATGCAGGAGCTTATACTCAAGTTCCAAGTGGAGAAGCCGAAATTAGTGCTAATGCTCTTAATCGAGGGTTAATCTCTGTTAACCATGGTTCAAAAGCACTCGAGATTTTGAAATGCATTGTTTATGGAGGGTTATTGGAGGCCATTGCAAGCTTAGGTATCGTCTCTTCAGCAGCCGCTTCTGATGCCACAACACGTAAGTCTTCCGTTGCTTACTGATATGATTTTGAAAATCATATCACTTTTCATTACAAAATACCATCAAATATACACATTTCGACCCAAATTTATCGCGTTTTTAACGTATTAATCCTAATTGCAGTGAACATAATCGCCATTGGAGTGGCGACTGTAATAAGTGGCCTAATCATTTTCGGCCAAAACGTAAGTATTTTTCGATCTCAACAAAACTCAAAGTTTTAATCCTTTCACCATTTCTACTCATCTTCACAATCTAACTTAACACGAAAATTTGCAGCTTATGGACTTAAAAAACGACGATTCTCAAGAAAACTCAAACAAATATCAAGAACTACTAGGAAGAAGGGGACATTTTCTACTTCACTCCACATTTGCTGTATTTTCATTCATCATTTTCGGCCTCATACCTCCCGTTGTTTATGGGTTCGTTTTTCGCGAGAGTGACAATAAGGACTACAAGATATTGGCTGTTGCAATAGCCTCTTTTGTATGCATTTTCATTCTTGCCATTGCAAAAACTTATGTTAAAACAGAACGAAAATTCACAGACTACATTAAAAACGTAATGTATTACATGACGATGGCTATATCCGTCTCGGGGGTAGGATATGCAGCTGGAGATCTATTCAAAATACTGATGGAGAGGGCTGGTTTGTTTGAGCCTACTGCACCAGCTGGGCTGAACTGGCAATCATACTGATGTTGTAAGAATATTGTATCTTGGAAATCGAGGTTTTTTCGTGTCATTTTAATGTTGGAATTGTGTGTTTTTTTGGATGAGAATGTAACTTGTTTTGGTGTTTGAATTGATGATATTATGAACCAGCAGAGCTTACTTTGATGCTGTGGCTTATTTTTCTGTTTCTTATGAATAAAATTTGTAAAATTTTCATTGTTTAGCAAAATTTGTGATATTGAGTTCAATAAATTATATTGTTGAAAATTCTGAGTAAATTAACCTAAATTGATCAAGAGAAATCTGTATATAATATCATTTATGGCCCTTTTCATATGAGCTTATAGGTATTCCATGAAGATGGGCATTTTTTAATTTCCTCCTCTTATGTATATATGTATATAAACCCATCATAAATAAAAATTTATTAATTACTGAATTAATCCATAGTAAAATTTAAAAAAGGAAAATGACTTGATCTGCCTTATAGGGGCTCTTTATATACCAAGAATTGAGTGAGATACAATGGATGTCACCAAACAAAAATATATTCAAAATCAAGAACTAATTAACATATACCTTCAAAAAAACAAGATTCAACGGGCTAATGCATCGTCATCTGAAGCCGAAAACCCGTTGAGTTCTTGCTCACCATCCCAATCCTTGCCTTGTATAAGTTTTCTTCGTGGCCCGGTTTTTCTCTGGCTTTCTAAAGATTCAAAAATTACAATCATCAAACACACAAAAAACTACAATATTAATGAAATACATTTGAAATGTGTGTATAGCTTACTCTTGATAGTGATCGAAGAACGAGTAATAGCTAAGAATTCATCCCAATTAAATTTCCTTAGTTCTCGTTTTTCCTCCTCGGATAGTTCAAAATTCGGCTCCCGTCCACACATAAACGCAGCCCTGCAAGTACATATGAAGCCATGTATGAAGTAGAATTTCGATCATTTCTTGAACAGTTTGGGAATAATAAGGTTGTTATTATTAAGGTTGTAATAATAAACAACCTGTCGTATAATCGAGCGGCCTCTTCTTGGGATCCAACGGTTCCCAAGTGAATCTGTTTCTTATCAACTTTAATAGCAGCTTGCCATTTCAAATTCTTGAAATAGACACCTCTCATTATACACGCTTCTTGATTTTCGACATGCTTCCTTCTGTGTCTTTTCCTGCGTTTAATAGCCTCTGGAACAATGGAAATGGATATATCAAATCAGAAAAGTATGAAAATTAGAATTTTTTTAGCAGAAAAATTGATCATCAACACAAGATGGAGGTGTAAATGAAAACGAACAAACCTGGGAATTGCTGAATGAGATGCTCGTTTGATGGGCTCGAAACAGACGCGTTCGATGAGCCAGCCCCAGTTTTTACAGTGGTTTCCTAGCCAGTATTCAAAATAGAAAACTCAAAATTAATACTTTTATTTTGCAGAGAACAAACTACGAGTAAATTTCGTGGTCAAATCTTAAATGCTGTTACATTCTATTGCAGAATTTATGCATATCTTAGTTTGCATTACTAGAGTTTTGTATTTCAGAATCACATGAACAATACTTAAAGATGCATATGAACAAATGGATAAGTACTATTGCTTACTTCTTTAGGCTTGTAATTGTCATTTAAAAGCAGAGGATGAACACTGACAAGTTTCGTGTTTTCAGCACAATTTGCAGTAGAGTGTCCATGCTCAAAAACCCGAGAAAATGGAGCCGAGAAAGTACTTTTCCCTATAGAAATATGTAAAGTACATAAAAGTTATCTCTACACGAATCTACTCATTGTTCATAGTAATGAATATTCCATAAGGCAAAAGCAAAATTTTCGTTCAAGCAAATACAAAAATGTCAACATAAGTTAAAGTACTTTGTCGTTAATTGTAAGACATTTTATTTAAAGTACCAGAGCACATTCCTAAGAGCTTGCGCCTTCGAATGCTCACCATGGTTGATTTTAATTCTCCTAAAAGACAAGACGATAAGTTAGCAAAACGGCCTAATGATTTATCAAATTAGATACTACAATATTGAAATCAACAGATTTTATACCACTAACATAACCTTTTTACACCCCGGGATAAAGACTTTGAAATTCGACACCCTAATCACTCACACCGACGAAAATAGAAGCTCAAAACATAAAGAAAGAAACTTGACAAACCAATCAACATTTTACTTCAAAAACAAACAATTCATGCAGAGTTTAGAGAATGTTTAACAATTATCCTATCACAAAAATCTAATCCATATCTAGATTTACAGAAGCTAGAAGCACAAAGAAGATGAAAAAAATTGAACCCTAGAGATAGTAGAATTACAGTAGATATATCTAATTTTCCATAAAGTTAAATCAAATCACTTATGTTATCATCAACCTAACCAGAAATCTACCAAATTAATCAAAATCAAGGAATTATAAGTCAACCCCAAAACCTACCACCTTGAAGGAGGCACAAAAATACATAGCGAAAAACCCAATAATACAAACAAAAATTCAATAATACAACCAAGAAACCAAAAAAAGTCAAAAACCCATAGCTACAAGCTCTAAAAATACGAACTTGTCAAACATTCAAGAACCAATGCGAAAAACCCACATAACAATTTGCAAATTAGTACAATATTAAAGTCAACTGATACATACAAAACAGTTTAAAACACACTAAATTCACAATATAAAGACACATTATGAATTCATTATGAGCAGTACCTTGGAGAAAATTGTGTGGATTAAAGAGAGAGAGAGAGAGAGAGAGAGAGAGAGAGAGAGAGTTGATTTGTGAAATAAGAAGAACAAGTAGTTGGTGTTTAACTCATGCATCTACCACCTTTTGTGTTTATTATTTCTATTATTATTATTATTATTATTATTATTATTAATAATATTAATATTAATAATAATAATAATGTTTTTCTTGTGATTGGGTAGACAGAGAGACAGAGAGAGATGGTCGAATTTAATTGGAGAAGGAGAAGATATGGTGCTATATTTTTCTATATAGTTTTTGGCCAAAATGGACTTCAATATCAATTTAAAATAATAAAGTATGTATAAAAATATTCCAACACTAAATAAATGTTTACTAATTGTTTTAAAAATGAATATTTTTGAAATATTTCATCATGCATTTGATTTGAGTTCTTATTCTGATAAGCTTTTTCTACCATTCTTTATATGCAAGATGATATCATGGTGAAAATTTTGCAGCTCTAAGATGATATGTTAGAGAGGTACTATGATTTTGGCTCAAATTCATGCATGTGAGAGAATCACAAAAAAATAGTAAAGATGGTAATGCTCTTGACGGAAAAATCATTTAAATGATTTCCGATCACAATTTGGCCGGAAAATAGTAATTGGGGCAAAGTGATGCATATATCAAATTTTTAGGGGGCAATGTCTCTTTTTTGTGTTTTTAGGGGGGAAATTGCAAAATACAAATTTTTTGAGAGGTGAAGTGAACTTTGTCCTTAAAATAACTACTATATAGCTATGAATTATGATTAATTATTAAACTTTATAATGTGTTTTTTTTTATAGATCAATCTATACCTACCCCATCGCCAACCACTATTAAAATCTAAATCCTTTATTTACATTTTTTTAAATCTATATTTTTGGTCAATTACTAGTTGACCCAAATTTGCAGCAAGCTGGACGGCCCAAAACATTAGGCTGATTCATGGGCTTTTCTTCAAATTCTGATGGGAAAAGCCCAAAAGAGTTAAGGACAATATCTCTCTAATCAAATGTTTTGGGCCAAAGCCCAGATTAATATAAGATATATTTGAAGGGAAAAATAATCTAAAATCATTATAAGTGCTTTTTAATTTTGTAAATATTGTCCTTTTGGCCAAATTCAATTAATACATTCATACAAATAAATGTAATTTTTTTAATTACTACTTGCCCTTATATAACACTTGGTGTAGGTACAATTTCTTTTCAATTACATTTTCATTGACTTGAGAAAATAAATCATTAAAAATATATAGGATTGTTCTATTATTATGTTTTCGCTTCTTCACATCTCCTTTTTCATTTTCTATTTTCTTCAATTACACATATATTAATACACACAGATATATATATATATATATATATATATATATATATATATATATATATATATATATGTGTGTGTGTGTTGGAATCTAATCATATATTTTGTCGGCATTTGCTTTATGTGGAAATGAAGGGATGAATCTTGTTTTTGTGACCTTTTGGAGGCAAGAAGAAGAATGCCTTTTGCTTTACATGTCTATGCTTTTTTGACTTGTTTCATTTTAGGATTATATATATAATATATATATATATAATATAATATATCATCGTCTTAACATTACCGACTTTTCACTATTTCTTGATTTAGAAAGTTTAGATGTAATTAATTAACTAAAATTAATTAATCGCAAGTGATTTCTTACCAAAACTAATTGAGGTAAAAAATGATAATATATAAGAAGTGATATATATAGCATCAGTCTATATATATATATATATGATGATGAAAATGGTAACAATTTAATTGAGTGTTTTCCCATGTGAGATTGAAGTCCTTTTTTCAACCCAAAACTCCAACTTTAGTCCTTTTATTTCCAATTATTTGGATAAACGAGTTCAATGTTAATTGGTCCAAAGATTATTCAATTACAACTATCTTTTCGTGGAAAATAATGGAAGAGTCAGTTTGGCTATCACCTCACTATAGACAATAATGCCAAGTTGAAACTTAGTATTCACATAAATGATTTGTTCACCAACTATAATCGCTAACGAATTTAAAACATATAATTAATGGTGGGACATATAAAGTGATGATCAAATTGTAATATAAAAATATGATATATATATATATCAGTAGAGGTAAACCACACAAGAGAGGTAAACCAGCCTAGGTTGCCCATAGCTGACAGGCTCACAGTAGAGAAGGCAAATAGACATTCCCTCATCAGGATTCGACCCCGTGACCAAGGCCACAACATTCACATGCCCTTACCAACTCTACCGGGGGTTGCCCCCTAATATGATATATTTTTTGATTGGTTGATAAATTACTATTTTGAACTGTGTTTATTGTTAAACTAATTTATAACTGTAGTTTCACATCCTGTGTTGATTGTAGTATATAAAGATTAAATATTTTATTTATTTGTGGAAACGAGGGTAATATGGAGATAGATGGTTAAATAATTGATTTTATTTAAATCATAGAAGGGACATTTTTTGGGGAGGGACGAAATATTGTTTAACCAAATTGCACCATGATGTCAATGACTTGATTGTGTAATGTCACAATTCGTACGTTACTTTATTTCTAATATGTTGTAATCACTATCCTGCATTTTCTTTGTTAATCAAATTGTCTTCACATGCTAACTACATTAACTATTCTTTATGGGTACGTAATGGTCATGTTGTAATCACATTAAATGTAATCAACTATAAACACAACTGCGATTTAATTCGTCTCGTTTAATATATATTTTTTTCATTTGATAAAACCCAAAATTCGACTAAAACTCAAACTTGGATAGTTAAAAGAAATAATAAAAAAAATCCCGTTAAATTCGTCTCGTTTAATATATATTTTTTTCATTTGATAAAACCCAAAATTCGACTAAAACTCAAACTTGGATAGTTAAAAGAAATAATAAAAAAAATCCCGTTAAATTAATAATCAAATCAAATTTTAATATAATAATTTTTCAAATAAATTTAACAATGTTTTCGTACACTTGATATAGCATGATGTGCACGTACAATTTAATCTCTTTTTTGTGTTCTATTTAAAATTACGGCAGCGCTAATCTCACAGGAATCTGTGAGATTAGCTTTTGACAGCCCATTTTTTACCTAATGTAAATAAAATTTATTTTTGATAAAACCCACCTACTGTTTTCTTCTTTTGGAAATTGGCCCCTGTTAAGATTTCACTATGCCAAAACACACAATTATATTATGATTTTGTATTATTGGTAGATTACTCTATTCTTTTTCATGTGCCTTCAATTTTTCATAAGTATTAATAAATATGTACCAATAAAATTTAACTTAAATGTATCGTCTATATTTTAACTTTTTTGAATTAATAATATATAATAATATTTTTTCAATTATGAAATAAAAATAATCACAATTTATACACTTACTAGTCGTATCATTATAGTGCAAAAGAATTAAATTATTATACCATACACAATACTTGAATTAATAATAATAGTTGTTAGAACATAGTTAGTTGGTTAATTTTAAATTTTAACTTTTTAACATCTATTTGATAATTTTTTTTTTGATAATACAATATTGATATTCACACATTAAAAATGAGATTAATAAGAATGCCCATACTCCATACTATAATTAATATAATATTTCTGTGAGATAAAAATGTAGATTAAGAATAACTAATTGGAATTTATTTAAATTTTAAAATATATGTGGAGCTAATTATAATTATATGTAATTATGTGGGCTATTTCTTAAATATTTTATGTAAATATTAGTGCCACAATTAGTGGTTAAGAATTGCTGTAAGACTAAAAAATCACAGACATCTGTGAGAAAAGCTTTTTCCTTAAAATTATTAGCTAAAATGTGTATAATTGTCGGAAAATTTTAAGGTGGTCCGGGACCAACAGTCCCGGACCCATTAGAACCACAAATTTTCCATGTTTGGTGGGGTGGTTTTCATTTGTGGGGTGGGAAAAACCATCCCCACCCCACAAATGTGTGGTTGTAAAGGTCCGGGACCAACAGTCCCGGACCTTAAAAGAATCACCCTATAATTGTCTCACTCTATAATGTTTAAATGTGACAGCTATTTAAGATTTGGTTAGTTGTATAAATTGAATAAATCAACAATTAGTTTTCTTTCCTTTTCATCATCTCCCAATCTGAGAGTTTTTCATTTATCCAACTTTATCCATTAATTCCACACCAAACTGGAAGAAAAATTCGTTTTTGGGTAACTCAAAACTAAAGATAAAAAAGGTAAAGAAAAAAATGGTAATATAAATAGCAAAAAAAAAAATCATTAATTCGATCCCACTATTATTAGCTCGATATAATACGTTTATATCCAAATGCCTATTCAAACTTGTATTCCCAAATTCACAACTATACCACTACACATCTCCATTAAAAATTTCAAAAAAAAAAAAGTCCAAACTTATTCATTAACTCCAACAAACTTTTAAATATCTTCTCAAACATCTTAACCCGATTTTCAATTTAAACATATTCGCTTACTTTGAGTCTTTTGTAAGATTGAAGAGCACTGTATTTAAGAACTACAAACAATCGTGATCCTATTAAAGATTGTGCGTAAACAATTTCATACCACCAAGTGTAGTCTGCTATTTAATAACACATTGTTTAGTATATCATGTGTGAGTATAATCTCATCTTTAACTGACGTTTATGTAATATATATTTAATCCCGCGTTACAATTCAATAAAAAAAATTAAACTATCTCCATTAAAAACAAATCAAGATAAAAATGTTACTATGTTATAATGACAAAAAAACCTTTTTCCAAAGGTCTTTCTATTTGTTAGTTGATTACACACACTCTCTCTCTCTCTCACTCACATTACATAATTCTCTATCCTTTATTCACGCCGCAATCACTACTCTTCTTCTTCTTCTTCTTCATCTTCTCCATTTCTTCTCCATCTTCCATTTTTCTAATCTCTCTCTGTGTGTCAGAAATGTCTGAGCTGTGCAATTCCAAGCCAATACATTCTTCAAATCTTATCATCTCTGACATTATTCTCTACTTATCATACTTCATTTTCTTCTCTCCTTACATTTTCAAGCTCTTCTCCTATCTCTCTCCTCTCCTCGTCACCACCCTCCTCCTTCTCCTCGCGTATTCTTCTGTTGTGGAAAGATTTAGAGGTTGCCCAGATGAAGAATTTGTTGATTGTTGTTTGGATGATTGTGGAGTTTTTTATGAGGTTGTTTTTGGGTCATCGTCGGTGATCGATGAGGTCGGGGATAATGGAACGGAATCGGAAGATGATGATCGGAGTTGTGGTGGTGGTGGTGATAATGTAGTAAAGGAAAATCGAGCTTGTAGTGGTGAAATTGGAGTGGAAAATCGAGTTACTGTTGGTAAATTGGAGAATAATAAATTTTTTGGTGAAATTGGAGTGGAAAATCGAGTTACTGTTGGTGAATTTGTGAATAAAAATTGTGGTGAAATTGGAGCAGAAAATCGAGCTACTGTTGGTAAATTGAAGAATAATAATAATTGTGGTGAAATTGGGGAAGAAAATCGAGTTACTGTTGGTGAATTGGTGAACGATAATTGTGGCGAAATGGTGAAAGAAAGGAGAATGGAGAATTTCTTGAAGATACTCGATGAGTTTGAAAAGATGTCGTCAAATGTGAAACAGATTAACAAAAAAGTGGCGCCATTATCAGGCGCGAAAATCGATAAAGTCGTAGAAAAATCTGCAAAAAACGGATCCGAGGCAAAAGTTGAAAAAACAAAGTTCATCAATGGTGAAAAAGAGAGCAATCCCATGGCGAAATCACAGTCTCAAAGAGTTGGGTCTGATGCAAATTACAGCCATGGAAATTCTCGAGATTTCGACTGCAACTTCAGTAGCTATGGATCGATGAGGAAGGACAAGGAATGGAAACGAACATTAGCCTGCAAATTGTTCGAGGAGAGGCACACTGTCGATGGAGGTGAAGGCATGGATTCATTGTGGGAAGCTTATGAAATCGATTCAGATAAATCGAAAACAGAGCATGTTGATATGAACAAGAACAAGAAGATGAAGATGAAGAATATGAAGAAGATGAAGAGTGAGGTTGAAGAAGAAGATGAAGATGATGAGTTTGTGGGACAATTGTGCTGTTTACAGGCGTTGAAGCTTTCATCGGGGAAGATGAATATGGGGATTGGAAGGCCTAATCTCGTTAAGAATATTACAAAAGCCATTAAAGGGATTGGATGGTTGCATCATGTAAGCAAGAAGAAGGTTCATAATCATGGTGATAAAGATAGATATTACTAGCTCATATATATATATGTATGTATATGTATATGTATGTATGTTTTTCATTTTATATGGTTTCAAAGTTGATTAACAAATGCATGTTGAAATTTGGGGTGACTTTGTATTGTATGTGCAACACATGAATTTTGCACTATTATAATTCTAAATTCAGGATGAATCTTATGAGTTATCACTCTGTATCTTTTATTTTAATTTGATATTTCACGTTATATATATATATGTATATATACAATTTTCATATATTAATCGACGAAAGTCAAGATTGTCCCTCTTGCCGAGTAACATGCAATTGAAAAACTCGGAATGAAAAAAATAAGTATGGAGATAAGGGGCACCATGACGGACTTCGCTTTGAGTTAAAATATAACGTCAAATAACTGAATAAAAGAATATCACAATTAAATCAATGAAATTCTTATAAAAATCTAACCTTAGCCATAACTTATTCGATAAAATCCCACTCAACTCTATCGTGGGCTTTGCTTATGTCGCGTTTTAGCCCGACTTACATTTAGTCACTTTTTTTAAAAAAAAAAGTTTGATAAATATTTAATAATTTTATAATATGCATTCAATAACTTATAATACAATTGAAACAATAATTTATAATAAGAGATCTCTTGAATTCCCCCACAAAACGTTGAGAAAATAAAGATATATATATATATATATATAGATAGATAGATATGAGATTTACACGAAAATCTAATTAAGATAAAATCAAATAAACACCCAACAAATCACAAATCTGTAGAGTTTAAACCTTAAACACGCCACTAAGACTCACACACTATCAACCAATCAAATCTCAGTGGGGCCCACACACCTTCGCTTCTATTTGCATGAAATTTAAAAACACTTCCCCGATATACGAAATCTCCATAGCTTGAAGGTGATTTACAGAGCAAACATGGCTCTAAATTCACGTCGAGTTCGAAAAAATACGGCGCCGTATTGGATCATCTTGCGCCTGTTGCGAAGCTCCATGTTCAGTTTTAGATTCTTCGCCGTTGTACTAACCATGTCTTTTTCGGTTTTCTTCATTATCTCGTTTCTCTTCGCTTCATCTGATTCCGGCGATCTCCACTTCGTGAGTCTTTTTTGTTTTGATTTTCTGCATTTTTCGTTGTTTATATTGCGTTTGATTTTGATTATTAGTATTTGTATGGGTGATTATCCATAGATTTTCTTCATGTACGATTTTTAAGTTTTTAACCTCCTCGATTCAGTTTAGCTTTCTATCATTTTTAAGATGCAATTAATGCATTAAAAGATGTATTACTGTTAATTTTTCTATGGTTTCAAGTTAATAACTTGAATTTTGTGTTAATCTGTATTAAATATCTCGAATTTCACTAAGTTTTGCTTTTCTGTCTAATTCTAGGGTTCTCCTTATCAATACTTGTCGTCTTCCCGAAGATCAATGCTGGCGTTAAAATCCGATCCATTGAAGCTAAGGCTTGATCAGATTCGAAAACAAGCTCAGAATCACAATTACTTAGCTAAAGCTTATGCTGCCATTGCGCGAAAACTCAAGCTAGAGAACTCAAAGCTCCTTATTAATTTTATGGAAGTATCTCGAAATTTCACTGATTTAACATCAAAACCATCATACCGCGCGTTAATAGATGGGGACAAGAATCCAATAGATCAGTCTCTGCTGAGACAGTTTGAGAAGGAGGTGAAGGAACAGATTAAGGCCACACGACAAGTAATTGCTGAGGCGAAAGAATCTTTTGATAATCAATTGAAAATTCAGAAGTTGAAAGATAACATTTTTGCATTGAATGAACTGTTAGCAAGAGCAAAGAAGCAAGGTGCTTTCACAAGCTTAATTGCTGCCAAGTCGATCCCTAAAAGCTTGCATTGCTTAGCGTTGAGGTTGATGGAAGAACGCATTGCATATCCACAATGGTATACAGACGAAGGAAATCCACCCGAGCCAGAGATTGAAGATCCAAATCTTTACCATTATGCAATTTTCTCTGATAATGTGATTGCAGCTTCTGTTGTGGTGAACTCTGCTGTGAAAAACTCAAAAGAGCCATGGAAGCATGTTTTCCATGTTGTGACCGATAAGATAAATCTTGGTGCTATGCAAGTGATGTTTAAAATGAGGGATTATAATGGTGCTCATATTGAAGTAAAAGCTGTGGAGGATTACAAATTCCTCAACTCATCTTATGTTCCGGTGCTGAAACAGCTAGAATCATCCAAATTACAGCAGTTTTACTTTGGGAATAAACTAGAGAACGCGACTAAGGACACTCCAAATATGAAGTTCAGGAATCCAAAGTATTTGTCAATTTTGAACCATTTGAGATTCTATTTGCCAGAAATGTACCCAACGTTGCATAACATATTGTTCTTGGATGATGATATAGTGGTTCAAAAGGATTTGACTGGTTTGTGGGATATAGACATGGATGGGAAGGTGATTGGGGCTGTAGAGACATGTTTTGGATTGTTTCACCGTTATGCGCAATATATGAATTTTTCTCACCCGTTGATTAAAGCCAAGTTTAGCCCGAAGGCATGTGCATGGGCTTATGGGATGAATTTCTTCGATTTGGATGCTTGGAGAAGGGAAAAATGCACTGAAGAGTACCATTACTGGCAGAATTTGGTGAGAATATAAACACTTGAACAAGTACTATGATTGCTTATTTGTTTTCTTCACATCTTTCAGTTACTTTAGGTTCATGCATTAATTTAACTTGCCATTTTTACTCCCATGTAAAAACTGTTGCATGACACATGAAAATGGATTCGACTTTTTCAGTCTTATACTATTCTTTCGAGTCTAATTTCTATGTGGGCTATTTCTGCAGAACGAGAATCGAACATTGTGGAAATTGGGGACATTGCCTCCTGGTCTTATCACCTACTACTCCACAACCAAACCGCTAGACAAGTCTTGGCACGTTTTGGGGCTTGGATATAATCCGAACATAAGCATGAAAGTGATCAACAATGCTGCAGTCATACACTTCAACGGTAATAATAAGCCGTGGCTTGACATTGCAATCACCCAATTTCGCCCACTTTGGACTAAGTACGTCGACTATGAAAACGAGCATGTGCAAGCGTGCAACTTTGGTCGATGAAAAAAATATTTGCACTGTTCAAAGCCATGCTTATGGGTTGAGCAAAGTTTTAGTTTCTTTAGAACCTTTTAGGCTAGTAATGTTCTTTACACGTAAAACTGTGGTCGTGTTTAGAATAGGAAATCTCGTAGTTTTTAGTTTTGTGTAGAGTTTTTCGTTTTTTATTCATTGTTTTTCGTTTTTCGTTTTTCGAGTGATCCTTAATGTACTTTGCATTATGATGTTTTTATTCTTGTGCACATTAGCATATTCTCTATCTCATTTGTATATACTATCACGAGAATTAACCTTGAAAAATGGTGACGTTGCAACCAAAATATGCAAAGTTTTGGCAATGTTTGGATTTATTTTGGAGGCAATTTGGTCAAAATTTTGGGGCAAATAATGTTTGGTCAGCAAAAATTGAAGAATTTTGGCCAAAAATGGTACTTGGCCAAAAATATCTCAACAACACTCTCTCTCTCCCCTCTTTTAATATATATTCTTCTTCTACAAATCCCCCTCCAACTCTCTTTTTCTTATTTTTCTACTCTCTTTTTTTGTTTTATTTGCTATTTTCTACAATATATATATCTTCTTTGTCAAGGTCTCATTTTTTTAAATTCAAAATACTGACCATTCTCTTATATAAATTTCAGATAATTCAATTTGAATTGCATCGTTATCTTCCAACTTAATCACTTCTAAAAGAAAATAACTGCTAGGATCATTTATTTGGATCTCTTTTCTTCCATCTATTTTTATTTATAATGAAATTGCATTATTATCTTTTGCATTAATTGCTGTCTAAATAAGATTAATTATATTTAATCTTGGGCAGTGTGTGGTATTCCATGCAATGTGACATAGGAGATAACACGTGGACACAAGGCTGACGGTGGTGGCATTTATGCTAATTACTCCAACCTAAGTCCCATTTTCAAATAACAACTCACTAATATATTAAGCCCTTCATTTTTGGTAAATTATCATTCGAACCCCAATCACATTACAATTTCGGCAAAATATATTATAAATTCACCCGTAAGAGGGGTGCGTTTGACAATTTATCAAAAAAGAAAAAGATAATTTTAACACTAATTTTTTAAAATAATAGTTTATTTAATAACTACTATTATAGATATAGTGAAATAGTACAATAATCATGACTCTAAAATTACAATAATACACCACTAATTTTTATCTCGTTTTTGTCATTTTTTTCCAATAATGTCACCTTTTTACATTCCCAAGTTAATATTGACAAATATAATTCATCTCCCCATTTTATCATATATATCTCTATGTATGATATCCCCTTTCTCTTAATGACAAAGACAAGTCATCTTGTATTTATTTTTATATGGATTTTATTGCTTTGGCCTTTTTTAAGTGATTTTATTTAAGTTTTTTAATAATTGTGTCTTATTTAATAATATATTTTGAATAAGTTATTTATATTTAATATTTTAACTTTAAATTCTTTATGTAAATATTTAATAATTTATTATAAATAAATAGTACTATATACACATAAATGTTTATTTATATAATAATTATAATTATAATCTTAATATTATAATATAACTTTTAATTATTATTTAATTATCAGACAAAAACTGTCATGATTTGACTGCTACAGTAAATTATGTTCCCTCTCAAAACAAAATCAAACACTATCTCACCAAAAAATCATTCAAAAAATAATTCTCAAATTAAAACCAAACACTATCTCACCACCAATGCACGTGTTTCAAAAAATTTCTCACCAAAGTTTCTCACCAAAAAACCCGATCAAAATAAAACCAAATTTCTTTTAATCTGCCAACAGAAACTAATTACCACTGAATTATATATCATTAGAGACATTTCTTCAATATATTTGTACATCTTTGTACGAATTCAACTGTTACGATGATCCGAACAGATGGGCCGACTACGATCAAATGGGCCAAAGCTACAATCAAATGGGCCAAGAATCTTAATCAGAAATGGGCTAAAGAGGAAGACAAACGGACCGGGCCGCGGTAATTCAAGATAAAACGATGGGCTGAACTCCAGAGACGGATTTATCAATTGTGGGCCGAAGATTTGCAATATTTGTTTTAATTTGTAATTTCCGTACAAGTTTGTTAGACGTAAGGATGAATCTGGAATATAATGGAGAAGGGGAATGTATTTTCACAGTTTTGGGGAAATGATAAACTAGTATCACTTTACTGCATTTTTCTTTGGTTATGTTCATCTTTTTTGCTGCATTATTTTCTTCTTTGCATTCCTAGTTGTAAATCTTGCTTAAGATTAGGTAGAATATTAAGTTTTAGCTCTAGTTCATCTGAACCATCGAGCCGAAACATAACAACGCGAATAATATCCGCCTTTCACATGTGTGAATATACACGTGAGAAAGGATGAAGAGAGTCCCATAACTCACCAAGTATCACTACTCCCTACTTCAAGATTAATCTTAGCTTTAAGATCAGGTCAAACATAATAAGTCCGAGATTTATGTTTGGTTTTGTTTTGGTTGGGTATTTTGGTGAGAATTGTTGGTGAGAAATTTTTGGGGACACGTGCATTTTTGGTGAGATAGTGTTTGGTTTAATTGAAAAATTGATTTTTGATTGGGTTTTTTGGTGAGATAGTGTTTGGTTTTGTTTTGATAGGGAACATAAGTTACTGTAACAGTCAAATCATGACAGTTTTTGTCTGTTAGTAATTAAATAATGATTGAAAGTTATATTATAATATTAAAATGATAATAATTATAATATATATATGAATATATATTTGCTTATATTATAATTTAAAATAAATAAATAAATTATTAAATATTTACATAAATAAATTAAGTTAAAATATATTTGGTAAAATAATGATATATATATATGTGTAATATATGTAAGTATATGAATTTATAAATATTATTTACATGTATGTAAAACATATATATGATCACTTGTGCATATCATATATATATATATATATATACACTATTTTTTATATTTATTTATAATATATATATCTTATATATGTAAATTTGTAATTATATGTATATAGACTTAGGCAAATTTTATATGTATACATGAATCTAAAATAAAATTAAAATATAAGCATATATAAAATGAAATAAGGTAAAATAGTTATTATAAATATTGAGATTCTTTTAAATTAACATGTCCTATTTTTGATATTACAATCATTTTTTTTAATATTGGACAATGATTTATTTATAAAATTTAATATTAATTTAATTTTAAACGTAAATTATATGAATATATTATTGTGAGTGGCAATTACATATGTGGTGTAGACTATTGAAAGGGACATTTGATAATAATAGAAAAAATATATAATATATTAAATAGAGATACTATTGTATTGAAATGATGAAAGTAATGATTAGGGTCTAGAAAATACAATTCAAAATTCCCCCCATTTTTGACCAAAAAATTGGGAATTTTTTGGGTCCAAATGAAAACCAAATGCTGTTTGGTCAGATTTTTGGCCAAAAATGAGCCCAAAATGAAACCAAACATTGCCTTAGATTCTGAATGATTTTCACTTTCCGTGTGTGTAAACACATAGGATTCCATGTATATACATATATATATATGCACCATCCCTAGGAGTCCTACAACTCACCAAGGGAATCCAAGTATCCCCTATAAATGAGTCCAGACAAATATTTTAAATATTTTATACATATTTTTATATTTTTTACTAATAAAATCGAACAATTTGGTTCAATTTTCATCCATGTTAACCTTTGGACAGTAGCTAATATTATGGCTGAATTGAGACACTAAATGGCAAGGAAACTCTCGTGGTTGCAACTCAGAAAGGTTGCTACACTAGTCAAACCTTTGCTTAGTTTTCACATCAGAACATAACTACCTAGTAAAAATAATTTTTCAGTGCAAGACACAAATAGTAATAAACCTAACACAAACCGGAAAATGATCCATCAAATACAAAAAAAAAAACTCTAAAGATGAAGACCAATCTCTTCCCATACTACAAAAGAAAACCAACCTACTCAAACTCATCTGCTGATAACTATACCCACAAATTGGGAAAATGTGGACAAATTAGTCAGAACCCAATAGATAAAATTAACCATTCACCCAAACATTTTGCAACCATGTAAAAATTACTCGATAAATCAAAAAAGACCAAAGAGAAACCTACTGAAATTGCTCACTAAACCCACCCTCCAAGTTCAAGCAGTAGCAGAAACCCGAGGAGTCACATCTTTTGCACTGCCATTGGGCATCCCACCAGCACGGTTCACGCGGGGCCCATTGTTGTTCGAGTTTTCAGATCTCTGATATCCATCGCGATTGGTGGGTCCACCTCGATTGCCGCCCCTATTGGCAAAATCACTCCTGCCATTGAAATCGCCTCTGTTGTAACCACCCCTGCCACCTCCATAGTTTCCGCGCCCTCTCATTCCTTCATTTCTAAAACCAGAACCCCTCCCGGATTGAAATCTTCCCCTGTTGTTAGTTCCTGTAAGCAAAAATAAAATACATATTATGAGAGAGTAAACTTTTATGTATTCTTCAAAAAACATAATTAGAGGGGAGATTATTGTAATTTCTCATGTCTCGGGGTGTTTTTGGTAATTAGGTTCTAGGGGGGTCTACGTAAATTACCCTAAATAGGGACGTTCTGTAAAAGGCAGAGCGAAATTACGCAAACAGATCAAGTGATCAACCAACCTATTTTCCAAGTAGAAATGTAATTTGGAAAATAAATATGGAACTATTAATTTTTTTAATCATGTTTCATTCAAGAAGTAAAATGCAAATTCCTATTCTGCACTATACTTGGAAATTACCCAAGAATGGTTCTAACTGAACTTGCCTCGAGAATTTGTTGACCTCTTCTCCTCAACAACAGTTTGGCGCCCGCCAATCATCACTGGAGAAGCCTGAAAAATTAAGATGATGCAGCACGGTAAGAACAACTATAAAGATTTCAATTCACCATATCATACAAATACATCAAGCAGACATATAGACGTCTGATAACACATACTTCCATGTGTATATGTAAAAACTAAATAAGCACATTCCAAGAAACAATGCGGTCAAAACTAGCACGGCTATCGTGCAGACTAGACTCGGAAGACATGTGCAGGCAAACTACCACATACCTCGAGAGCTTTCTGAACAGAACTTGCTTCCTCAAATTCCACAAAACCGAAGCAAAACATCTGTTGCTGCAAAAAAATATTAGGATCAGTTATGTGCAATTCTTAATACATTTATAAACACAATAAGTATCAATAGCACAAATCTTCTATTTTTAAGATCGTGAAGCATAATAGGTTTAACATACTCTGTTACTTCTAACTTGGATACCATCACTCTTTATGGCTCCAAATTTCTTGAATGCTTCCTCGAGAGCAGTTTCAGTCGCATTCATCGGTAGGCCCTTTATGTATATTGAGTAACCATCAGCTGCACAAAGTAGAGGACATATATTTCAGAAACACAAGATAGCAATAGTTGGTCATGATATCAATAAAACAAGTATTTCATGCCTTCGCCCTCCTGGTTATTTCCATTATCAACAGACTCTGAGCTGGAACCTGGTCCATTAGTTATTGAGGCGATAGTTGCATTTGGTTGCTCAACATTCTTTGGTGGAGCTTTCCTCCTAGGAACTGATGGTGGGGGTGAGAAAGTTGCAGCACTTTCTTTAAGATGCATCACCTGAAATAATATTGCGTGAGATAAGGTAACCAAAACGGACATTGAAAAATGATACAGCAGGAACCTTCCCTACTTACTAATGATAATGCTGGTATAACCAAAATACACATCCTGTATAGTCGGACTGTGGTTGTGATTAAATTGACATACAAGGGGTTTGATATACAAGGGTACTGTTTAATTTCAGTAAATGGACCATAGTCACTTACTATTGAGGCATAGGATTTCTTTGGTACTTCCTCGATCTTGGCACTGGATTCAACAAAATTCTTTGGCGCTTCCTCGATTTTGGTATTGGGTTCAACGAAGCTCTTTGGTACTTCCTCAATTTTGGCATTGGATTCAACAGCCATATGTACATCATCTTGTATCTCATCAACAACCTCAGCTATGGGAACTTCTTCTTCAACAATTGGCACATCTCCATTCTCAGGAGGATTGACAAATTCCCCTGCCACGGCTTCCTTTGCAGAGGGCGTGCTTCTCTCAGAAACATGATTCTCCTGAACTGGAGCATGAACTGAAAATAATAAAGAAAACAAAATAGAACATTATAACTCGCAAACAACAAATGACAACCAAAAAAGAGGATTAATGGGATGTATAGATTACTTGGCTCGGCAGTAATGGGCACCACAACATCATTGACCAAGGCTGGGTTCAAATTGGCATTATCTAAGTACCGGAACATGTCATTCAAAACAAAGTAGCCCTTGTCTTGTGGTGCGAGGAAGAAAGACTGAGCAAAATTGCGAACTCTGTTCTCCTTCCCTGTAAGATAGCCAGTTACAAGAACATGAAACCCACCATTATATGACTCTTGTGTATCTACTGACTTGATCTCAGCTCTGAAGTCCCCATAATTGAGTGAAACAATCTTCTCATTGATTGCCTGCAGATCCACATTATTTCCATACCAATAGAAATAGTTAGAAATTGAAGTTGATGAGTAGCTCAACCGCCGTTAGATAGCTCAAATGAGACAACAATCAGAAAACGAATAACATAAATTACGCAAGCTAAAAACCCTAAGGGTCAGGAACCTAGAGTTTCCCACATACGCAAAACAACAATACATACAACTTTTAACTGCTATCTCTCCTTTTAATTTAATAGTTCCAATCTCCAGAAGTAACATAAAAACCAAAAGCTAGGCTGTCAACAACAACCGAGTGGGCATGTCCTGAATATAGTTAGACATAGGGTACTACAAGATTCAATTGTTACACAACATCAGAAGCTTGAAGAACATAAACAATTACTTGCATAGTGGTGGTAATGCTCATGGATCCATCCTCCTCAGGACGACCAAGCTTACTGATGTCCTGATAAAACCGATGCACAAGCCCCGGCGAAAGATGCAGAATGTGATAGTATTGCTGCACGAAGGCGTTCCCGACCTTCTCCCACCAAAATCCAAGAACAAAGTCAATCCAACAGAATATTCATTGTCTTGTAGACAATTAAGGCAAATAGACTATGGATGAAATTAATAGAAACTCACCACTTCTGCAGAAACTTCTTGTTGAGCCCCCGCATCTGCTGCTGTCACTGCTGGCGCCGCCATAACTGATCTATGTTCTCACTAAAACAACCTACAAAATCTTAACCACATCAAATAAAGCCCACTTGCTCTAATTCCATCATTAGTACATCAAAAAGCTGTTCTTAACTTAATTTTTTATTTTTATATCATATTTGTCACTATTAGATCACAAACCTTCAATGAGTTGAAATCCTAACCTAATAACTTGCAAAGTTGCAATTTACAACAAAAAGAAAGTGAAAAAACTATTTATAATGTAATCACACACGAACCCTAACTTTACAGTCATTCGTGTGTCAATCATTCCAGATACCTGTTATCACGCATACATACATATAGCCTTAGACATAGTATCAATAAAACGTAATCACAATCACAACAAGCTCACTCGAGCACACAAAAGCCCAAACTTCACAGCTATTTTGCGTATCAATCATTCTACACGTATCAATAAGTACACATATTTCTAGCCATAGAACATATTCGTGAGCAAAGGAAGGATAGTTCGATCGGATCATACCTGAAAGCAAATCTGATTAGATGCAATAAACCTGAAACAAAAATCAGGGTTGATTAGTTTCTTTCTGAACTTTTCGCTTTCTTCGAGATTTAAGAACTGCCGAAGCTCCGGTGACCTAATCTGTAGTAGAGAAGGCGACGGCGGCAAAGGAGCGGTGGATCTCGAAGAGGAGCGAGAGTAGAGTGAGAAAGAGAGAAGGGTTTTTTTAAGATTTATTACTACCTATATATAAAGAAGAAATCTTATAATATTAAAGAATTTACATTTAATTAGTATTCCATTATTACTAATTATATAAATAAGATTTTTCTAAAGATTTGTTACTGTCTATATAGAAAGACGAAATCTTATAATATTACAGAATTTATATTTTATTAGAACTCTATTTTACCAATTAAATAAATAATGTATAATAAATAATATTATGAGCCAGTTTATAAACTCCTATAAAAATAAATAAAAGAATCTCAATGTCATAAATTATTTAAATAAGTTTAACCACTCGCACTAAGTTCTAGAACTTTCTCTTTGGTGAATGCAAGCTTTTTATTGTATGGAACTATTATATATGTAAAAAATATTTATATTACTATAATAATGGAAAATAAATATTCAAATCCCCTTATCTTGCTGAATTCATATGTGGGATTTTTAATTAAGTTTAATAATAATAAATTATTATTTTTTTCTTCGAGGCTATTATAAAATTATTTTAACTATAATAATTACTCCTTTTGCTATTATTTCTTCACGTACAAAGTTAACGTATGAGACACTAAAAGTTAACGAATGTATTACCAAATTATAATGAGACACTAACACACAAATACAATCTCAATACCAAAATTAATCAACGAATTTTAACGAATGTATTACCAAATACTAAAAACACAAATACAATCTCAATACCAAAATTAATCGACGAATTATAGTGATATGCTTTTTTAATTCGTCGATATGCTTTAGAGGGATCGATGCAGCCTGGTTTAAAACAAAATTGAAATTTTGGTCCACTAAAAACCGAACGAACATATTTAGTCCGATTTTCGATTTGAACTGAATTATCGTTTTCGACCCATAGAACGAGATAACCTCAAATAATGTTCCTTCTTCTATTGGGTGATTATTAAGTCGTCCAGATCCAAAATTTCAATGCAGTCACAATCATTTGTATATAAATTCACAAGAACTTTGTCATTGTGCCAAAAGCAACAAACCTAATAGATCCCAAAAATGACCATTTAAAAATGTAATTGAAAGATCTTATATGAAGCTCTTGACATAGTAACATGGAATGAGATACATAGAAAAACAGTTGAACAAGATGTACATCCACAGTCCCTAGAAGTTCTATCGATCGATTTTCTCAGACGGGCAAAGGCAGTACAAGAAGTTGACCATTCACGACACTGCAAAACCAGAGAGACAAAAATCGAAGATTTAGTTGTTAAACCAAACAATAACAGATAGTTGAGAATTTAGTGTGGATCTTATTACCTCTTGACATAATAGTAACAGAAGTCTGCTAAGATGAATGTCTGAACAATTTCTGATAGAATAACCATAGGAAACCAGAAATGGCCAGCTCCAATCAGGAACAAATACGCCCCAGCAGAATCGTACACCTATAATCAGTTTAGATCACAGGATAGCACTTATTCAATGGGTAAAAACATATCAAAATTTTTACACTGGTCAGTATAAACAGATAACTATTGGCTTTGTTTTTCGAGCTTTATGGATGTCACAGGGGTTGTTTTGGTAATTTGCACACTTCAAGGGCGTCGTGACAATTACCGAATACATAAGGAGGTTTACACTCTACATCGCTATATATAATTGGCCAAGCAAAAATGTGTCACATGATCAATAAGTTAATGGCATTCTCAAATGGATTATCAAAAAACCTTTTATATATTATTCAAATAAGAGCTAGTATTCAAAATTGAAAGCATGACTTGATCTCAAACTCACCTTAATAATCCAATGAGCACAACCTAAAAATCTAGCAACGCCCAGCGCAAACACATAATGGGCCGTAAATGGTTCAATCATCTGAAACGAGATTGAAAGGATTGAAACACCATCATTGTCAATAGCTGTAGTTTATAAGTTCTAAAAGTTAATACAAAACTAAAAGTCCTATTATTAACCTTTGCGTTCTGCATCATTCGGAGCTGTGGCAATACTGAGACGGCTTCCAAGTATACAGCAAATGCCCAAAGCATACGGCCAACACGTACATGTTGTGTGTAAGGATGGATGAGTATGGCTAAAACTGCACAAGGAACAGCCTATACCAAAAGATGCTTATGAAGCAGAATTATATGAAAACACCAATAAAACGCATGAATAAATTTTTATACTAAAGGAATTGACAAGAGAGAATTATATTTACCACGTAATACAAGGGCATATTATCCAGCTCCACAATGTATGTCGACTTCAATTTGAACCTCATCATATATATGACCCATAAAGTTGAGACAAGAGTGACGAAATCGAGAATGGTGTGAATATCACCCTCCATAAATAAACTACAGCATAATCTTGCAGCCAAAAATATTGCTGTAAGTTCTTGAGTCTTCAAAGAAAGGCCTAAGACAAACAAGGAAAATGGTTAAGATCTTGAAAGAGTTATGCTATAGTTGGGTTTGAATTAGTTCAAAGTTTGGGATTTTAATTTAAGGTTTGCTTTATTTTATAAATTAGCAGCATGTTATGCTAATTTTTTAAACCAATTTTGTATCATTTAATTTTCGATGAGAAGCACTTGAATCATGGGAATACTATTTAGAACCAACAAAGTTAAATAATCTTATATCTGGTTAATTGAAAATATATATTTATCTATACCAATATTATTATTATTATATAAATATAAAATGATATGTTTAATAATAAGCTCGAAATTAAAAATAAAATTTTGGCTTTAGCCAAGCAATTTAGTCAAACTCAGCTCTGTGCAGCATACAAGTGTTCAAGCTGATCTTTACAGAATTTTCAGAAATTGATTCTGTGAAGATTCTTTGAGAATCGATTAAATTCAACTCCTATAATCATGTTTATCAACCAAAATCAATAGTCGAAAAGCTGAGATTGTGAACTTGCGAGATTCAATCGAGCTTCTATTTTTTTTTTTCAACAAAAGGAACAAAGATAAAGATAGTAATTCATGTAAAATCATCACCCACACAATAAAAACCCCAAATTCAATCGCGAACACGAACAACTAATAATTAAGAAAAAAGTTCCAAAAGATAAAAAAAAATCAATACCGGAGCAAGTCTTTTGAGTGGTGAGCTTGTAAATGAGAACCAAAATTCCCGCAAAATGGATAGCTTCAGAGACAACGAAAAAGTGATTGTGATTGTGAACCAGAAGCTTGAGCGCCACCAGTGCGGAGAGCACACAAACCACCGCCAGAAACGTCTGAACCTTGGTCGATTGCCGCCGCACCCATGCGAATAGCTTGTTCACCGGCGCGTTCCTTTTCTTCCCCATTTTACTTTCAATTAATTTTAGTTTACTGCTAATGTATATATATATATATATATACAGATATGTATGTATATGTTGACACGAAGACAACATGCAGGGGTTGGTTTGGCGTTTGGTTTAGGGTGCTGAACAGAATTACGTTACGGGTAAGTTATTGTAATTAAATGCTTAATTAGGCATTTAATTTAATTTGCACTAAAATTTTCTAAATTTCATTATTGACCTAAGATTTTATGTATCTGTTTTTCGGATGTAAAATAAATTAAATACTCTATTCGAGTTTAATTTTAAATAGGAAATTCTAGTTTGAATTTTGGTTGATGGTGATTTATTCATATTGTAAGTGGGATAGTTCAAGAAAAAATCGACCCGACTATTGAAAAATTAAAATATGCATAATTTGAGCTGCAAAAACGATTTTGATGAGTATTATTGAGCTTTTTTTGCTACGTAAAACCACACTTTGGGAAAAAATAATAAAAATATAATGATTTTTACATAATTAATTATGTAATAATGATAATACATCTGGCTGGATCTGATCCACAACTAATTCCCAACAATAATAACAAAGTCAGCTAATCCCTAACAAAGTTGACTTTTGGTCATTAATGGTCACCTAACCTAAACATTAAATTCTCCAATTTCCGCATGAAATTAATTTAGATATAATTAAGTTTATTGTACTAATTTCCCTCCAATTTCAGTTCTACAAAATTTAAGAGTTACATGAAACGAGCCACCTAGCTCATGAACTAGCTCAATTCAAGACTAATTAGCTCGAGTCACATTTTATCAAAACTCAATTATTACAAAATTTCCTCAAAATGGCTTAGAATCAAATACTCATGTGCCATAATACAAACTTTCAAGAATGTAACACTATTAAAATCTAACTAAAATGATCATCTATCTAACTATGAGTTCTAGTAATGGATTAAGGTTTTGCATCAATTGACAACTATACAAACTTCCCCGAACAATTTCGCCCGTGAACTTGAAATTCCAACGCAACTTTTAAGCAAAAGCGAGAATTTTTTTTTTTGGCCACATTTCTATTTTCCTTTTCCTTCGTGATGATTAATCCACGGGTAGTTCAAACGGGCATTTGGTGAAGGGAAACAATATCCAAGCCTGCAGATTGTTCCAAGTGACCTGCAAAAATAAGTATACCACAATGCAATGTATGTTAGAATTAGGGAACATAAATCGTTCTTATAATCGTACTTTTGATATACGAATTAGCAAAATCAGACCACAAAACTATAAGGCGATGTGAAATGTTTTAACAAATCGATAGAGAAAATTGGAAGAGCATCTTATGTGTTGAGTCGTCGAAGGACCTAAACTATTAAAGACATAATTACATGCACACCCCTCGTTTATTTAGTAATTATCGCAATAAGAAGTAAACTCCACTCATTTCGAATATTTCAGCAACTTAATTTCAGAAATCCAATAATTTGTCCACAAAAATAAAGAAAAACAAAAAGATCACTCTTTGAATATTTCAATTCAATATGATTAAATTTTTTTTTACCAATATGAGCTATATATCATCATATGGAGTAATTATGCACACAAACAACAGAAGATTGCAAAACAGAGTATGCTGGATAACCAAAATACAACTACACTTACCTTCATAAGAGCTTGCTATGCAGTTACTTTTTCGGGCTGCTCCAAAGTCTGATGTTTTTCTTGCCTTTTTCTGCAAATAGGAATTACATTGAAGTTTTGAATCCGGTGTTTTTACAGTTCAATTCTCAAACTTCATGCGAACTATTATTAGAAACACAATATATGCTATAAAACACGCTATTTAGCTCCAACAGAAAAACGACTGAACTCAGAGTACAAACATTTTCAATAGTAGTCATATGCCATTTAGTTGGGTAAATTTAATACACCCTGAGATTCGAGAAACTATTATGCCCTGTTAGTAAAAAGATATATAACTGTTTCACCCATAAAAATTTCACCTTTGTTTTCAGAATTATCACGACTAACATGGGGTGACAATCGAATGACGTATTGACAAAAGCTATGAATTCCCAACAAGCAAAGAGCAAACAAACATAACCTATTTGAATAACTCATTGTTCATGCAATTTGAGAATTGACATTATCCTCATAAATTAATTGAAAAACTTACTGTTCATGCAATTTAATGATTGATATTGGCCTCTTATAACCATTTTCATTCTCTTGCTGCTTAGATTTCCCCATATTTCTCGATTCTGGCTTCCAACACGCTTTAACAAGTGATTCACCCAATAATTCAGCAATATCAGTAGCCATTGTTTCAGCCCTCTTGACATAAGGAAACCTTTCCTCTTCAAAGTGATTCGATAACCATAAATACATAGACAATACTTGATGCCTAGACTCGAGATCCAAAAGCTCCGAATCATTTCTAGCAGCACATTTAGGCATTCCCATAGCTATATTCACCGGAAGCTCTTGAGCATATGCAGAGGCAAATCTCAAAAGATGGTACATTGCTTTCGGGTCACGAATATTAACCGGGGCGAAGCAAAAGTTGAAACGGTCTTCTAAAGATAACCCCTTAATCCTCTCTAACATATTAGCTATTTTCCTTATATGTAAATGCTGACAAAGAAAATATGACCCGTCTAAACGCGAATTCTCGCTGAATTTTTCGAGAAGTTTGGAGAATTTCATATCGGGGAGTTGTGTTGCAAATAACTCAACTTGCTCGTAGAAGGGAAAAAGTCCCACCTTTTTAACATCATCAAAAGGTTTCTTTAAGCACTCAATTAGGTAATCTAGATCTTCGAGATGAAGGGTTGTTGTTAATCCTTCGGGATAGATACTTCCTCTACGACCTGCTCGTCCAGCTATTTGTTTCACTTGTGATGGTGGGACCGGGACCATTTTATCACCGTTGTATTTCGAAAGATTGTAAAAAACAATCCTTCGAATGTTTAAATTCAATCCCATTCCCACAGCATCACTTGCAACTAATACATCAAATTCATTGTCCTGATTATTGAACAGAGATGCTTGCTGTCGGCGGGTCTCGGGTGGTAATGCACCGTATATTACACAACAACGATGTTTTGTGAATTTCTCAATTGCTAATTTAACCTCGAAAATTTCCCTTCTCGAGAATGCAACAATACAATCTCCTGATCTCACATTTTTCAAATCGCCTAAAAGGGTTTTTGCCTCGACGACAAGAGGTTTAAACCTCTCATAATGATTTTCCACCAGTTCATCCCCTGTTTCAGAACAAATCTTCCTAACAACATTTAGAACACTGGGATCACCACATAAATGTATCTCATCAGCCTTCAATCCAAGCAAAGCTCTAGTCCATGCATAACCTCTATATGAATCAGCCATCATCTGAATTTCATCAATAACAGCCACATCATACATCTCATCAGTAGACACCATCTCAACCGTACACGCAACATGATTCGAAAATGGGAAATCTTTTTTCTCTTGTCCCGTAAGAAGACTACAATAAACACCCGAAGCATTCACCTTATCAAAAACCTCCATAGCTAACAACCTAAGAGGACTACAATATACACCTTTTGAAGCTTCCATAAACCTCTGCAACGCATTATACGTTTTCCCGCTATTAGTTGGACCACAATGATAAACAATCTTACGCTTCATTGCCCTAGCAAAAGGGAACCAAGTGTGTGGCTTAGTCATATCAGCCGACTCAACCATTTTCCTAAACCGCTTAATTTCATCGGGGAATTCTTCCATGCAAAACTCAACAAAAATAGGGAACAAAAACTTATCAGCCTCATCACCAGGGCCTAGAGATAGCAAGTACTTAGCTAAATCAATCTTAGACTTCTTCAATAAAAAACTACCAAACTTGTGTGCTGCAGTGGGGAAAAATGAGGCACCAATATAAACAGCAAGAGCCTGGTTAGAAGCCCAACCAGATTTTGCAAAGCAATAAAATATCTCATTCAAAGACTCCCAATCAGTTCTCGATAGCGTTTTACAATCCGGGTTATCCTTGACCTCATTATATATTTCGACAGGATCCCGATTCGCTATCTGGGCAAAATTCAATCTCTCTTCCTCTGTCTCTATACTTTCAGTTTCAGACTCAATTAATATTTTTTCTTCATCAACTTTAACAGGTTCCGCTTCAAGTTGGATACTTTCTATTGAATCTAAATTGGGTTTTTCATTTTCTGATAGGATGCATAGTGAATGCCTATGAAAATTGGGGAAATTGCTAAATTTCGTCAATTGAGTGAAATGGGGAGGTGGCAACTGTGATTGTTGGGGAAAGGAAGGGTAAAGTGGGGATTTCGAAGCATGTGAATGATGCAAGAAACGACTGGAAATGAAATTTGAAGCCCTAATTCCATAATTGCTCTTGCAGGAATAAAGGTAAATTAGGCGTTTAGCTGAGCCTTTCGCCATTGATAATTAAGTAGCAAAAAAAACAAATATTTCAATTCCGTCACTTTAAATTGATGACGAAGTAAGACAAATTACCCTATAAACACACAATCCGTCCTGTTGATGGTGGTGGAGATAGTTGAGAACAAGCTATTTTGATAGAAATTTTTGGGAAAAAAGCTTACTAAAAAGGGCGATGAGCAAAATTAAGGGGGAGAGAGAGAGAGAGAGAGAGAGAGAGAGAGAGAGAGAGTTCAATTAGCTAAAACCCTAAACCCTTGAATTTGGTGGAAACTGGGAACAGGGTAGCAGCTGACATGGTGGTACCTTCAAGAAGAGGGTTATTTGCATTTTACTCCCTGTAAAACATTAAAATGTTAAAATATAGCCTTTTTTAATTAAAGAAAGGGTGAATTACATGCAGATGACATACCCCTCATTTTAGTATTCATTATGTAAACTTAAATGCCACCTAATATAGTTGATAAATTACAATTAGTCTCCTCAAGGGTCTATTTATAAGTTTATATTTATAGAGGTGAATATGTAAAATAATTTAAATACAAAGAGATGGTTAATATTAAGAATATCTTAATATGATGGATTTTTGTTGAGAAAAGCTCAAAAGATTTTTAGCAAGTCATCACTTTAAGTGAGGGTATATTAGTAATTTTATCATAGTTAAATGAACTCCTTGTTTTCTATATAAAATTTAAAATAGCCATTTTTTGTGATACATTGATAATTGTCGATTTTACTCTTTTATTTTTTGCTGATTTGGTGTAGAAAAATTATGAAAAAGACACACAAAATCCTCCAAAAAGGTCAAATAAGCACCATTTAATTGAAATTATTAATTAAAAATATTTTATTTAAAGCCCTAAAACGACTATTACACAAATTTATCATACAAAATCAGCAACACTAACATGCGATACTCACTTCATATCATCCAAAAACTAATAGCATAAACCAATTTCAACCATTTTTAAATTGTAAGACTAAAAATTCGTAATATTTAAAAATCAAAATACTCAAAACTCGTTCTATTTCGATAAAAAAACACAATTTCACCAAATAGCTAGGAACTAGCTCTATGTGTGAGAATTTCATTCATCTCCATAGCTCCATCTCTTTCATCTTCTTTCTTCTTCACATACATTCCATACAAATATGAACAAAAACCCCAAACACACATCACACTTGCCACCACCTTCACGCCGCCAAACTCCTCCCCATACACCACCACCCCACCCACCACATTAATAGCCATCAACGCCGTCATGCATATCCCGCCGTTCAACGACGTCGTCAGAAACACCATCCCCGCCGTGCCCATGAAGCAAAACTGCCACACAACTAGGTTTCCGGCGATGGTCCACCAATACGCCGCCGTCCCTTTATCGAAAACCCTCAATCCCTCATCCTTCATGTCAGAAAACCCACCGTCCGCCGCCATGCCCACGGTGGCGAACACCGTCGCAGCGATCTCCATCACAAGCTGCATCTCGACCACCATTGAATAGCAGTAAACCCTCTTGTAGATAGTCTCCATTATGGGCAGATACAAAGCGAACAGAAAACCAGCTCCCAACGTCGAGAAAAACCCGATCAAATACTTTGCATGGGTTAACCCCGGCGGCGCGTCGTGGCTACTCGCCAGGGCTAAGAGTACTGAACTCAAAGTTAAGAGTACAACACAGTTCAGATTAGTGAAAGTTATCTTCTGATTAACGATAATTACTGAAAGAATCAAATTGAACGCGAGCTGAGATGATAGAAGAAGGGATGACGTGGAGACAGGCAGATAAGAATTTCCCCATGAAAACAGAAGATTATTAACACCGATGAAAAACCCTACGAAAACAGATAACACCAAAAGCGTGTTATCAAAACGCGAGAATGGCTTTCTTTGTGTGCATTTGAAGATATAGTAAGGGAAATAAACTGGTAAAAGGAGTAAAGGAAAACCAGCAGATTGAACCCATGTTGAAACCCATCTGCTTGACCCGTTGTGATTGAAGTAGAATTTCGATAAAAGGGTAGATGAAACCGACCCGATTAATAAAAATGACGAATTAATCACTAGAAGAAAAGTGTAATTCTTGGTGGTTTTGGGGGACAAATTAGTCTTTCCATGGTCATTTGATGATGATGAAAAGTTGGTTTTGGAGATCACCATTGTAGCTTGATCTTCTGCATTTGAAGGTGGCAAAGCCATGATTTGGAAGAAGAGGGCTTAATTGCAATTATTTTTATATATAATATGTATATATATGTGTGTATTATAAGTATTATTTATAGAGTTTTGCTCTTAAAAAGAAAGGTAAAAGAAGAAGTTGGTTGAGATTTTAGTCAATGTTCATGGGAACATCATGAACAAAATCGAATGAGTTGTAATGAGGGCAAAAAAAGTGTACATATATACACGAGAAGGACTGAAAAAAAGGGTTTAAATTGCATGGTCATTAATGCAAAGTTATGAATGAGATTTAAGTGAGTCAAAAAAGTGGATAATATATAATTTCTAGTTAGATATGCATAATCTATGGGTAATTAAGTGTTGTTATTTGTGATATAATTGTGTTCATAATATTTGTCATTTACACTAATGTTATAAAAGTAAGATCACAATAGGAAAAGTTACACTCTTCCTTTTTTTTTTTCAGGCAGAAGTTCGATTGTGCTCTAAATTTATCAATAAATCATTGTAATATATAATTGAATTATTTTATAATTCATTTTAAGGATTGTTATTAAATTACATTCAATAAAAAAAATTACAATAATAAAATAATACAATTGAGATTGTCTATAATGATATAGTAATGAACAGTACTTAAATCAAGAATTTTCAAGTAAACAAATCTTAAGAACTAACAAACAAGTTAGTTCAAAGTTCATAAAAATAGAAATAAAAGATATAGAATATTATAATATGTAATTAATTCATAAGTCAATGTTATCCAAGACAGTCAAAAAGTAAAAGAAAATCTGAGCAGTATAAAAGTAAATTCAATGTTTTTTAACTAAAAAAAAAATCCCACCATTATTCCTAATTAATTACCCAACCAAATATAATTTAGGCAAAGTACTTTATTTAAATTATCGAACTATTATTTTGTTTCATTATTTCTTTCGGCAAAAGGTGCATGCATGTATGGTAATAAAAAAACATTTTAAAACAATGTCATATATCATTTAGCCTGCTAAATTATGTCGATTAACATTCAATATTTTCAACTTTCATCCATAAGATTGTACATTTGATTGATTGTCTTGGTCAGAAAAAGTAATTACCAAGATGTAAGGGTTGATAGTTTCATATATATTATCTTGGTCATACATGTAATTTCTTTTATAGCTCGAGCTCAATTAGCATTCGACTCGATTAAAGCTCGCTTAAATTTGGCTCGATTAACAATCAAATTAATTAAACTCAAACATAATTTTCTAAATTCAATTATAGTTCAGACAAGCTTGAACATATATGAATTCAGATAAGTATTGGGCATATACATCCTAAAAACTTCTAATAAAGAATACCAAATTTGATTAAGTGTGGCTCATAATGATCTTAATCAAAAAATGACTGGTTATTAATGGTTGAAAATCGATAACAATTGCAGGGGCCCAATGAGATGCAACGGCCCATGTCCACTAAGCAATTGTATTTGGGCTTTTAATTTAATCTAAGCCCATCCATAATTCCAATTTTTTGTATTTCCAAATTTTTTAATTTAATGACATAAATTATCTAATTAGGAGTATCAATTATAGTGACATGTTGTACAATTATGTAAGAATCTTACATAATTGTACAACATGTCACTATAATTGATACTCCTAATTAGATAATTTATGTAATTAGATCATTATAGTGACGCGAAATATATGAAAATTCGATACGTAATGATCCAACTATAGGCAATCTGACGGTCAAATTAATACCAGAATTATCAGAGAAAAATATATAAATCCACAACATCATACAATAACTAGCCCATAAAGATAGATTTATAGGTGTAGAATAATTAAATAGGAAAAATAAGTAATGAGAAATCTTATGTAGTCCCTTCGAATCATTTCCCTACTTGAAAATGAAATGTGACATCCAAAATTTGGAAAATAGTAAAATCAGTTATCATGCAAAATCCAAAATTCTCATTTTTCATGAGTTGCTCATTTATATAATGTTATTTTATGTTCAAATAAATTTAAGCTCAACTAGTTAATTGAAAACATTCACATCACTTGTAGAAATACTTAAAATTGGTGTGACATTAATATTCGGGTAAAAATCAATTTACATCTTTGTTAAATGTACAGAGGATAAATATATTGGTTACACATGAAATAAAAAATATATATTTTTTTTTTAAATGAAAAAATATTACTGAGTATTGATGTTAATTTTGCAAGTTGCAATTGATTTTTTTCTTCTTTTTGGCTAAATTGCAAGTTGCAGTTTAAATTCAGTTCTGATGCCATGACCATCTTCAACCCCACTGCCTCTGTATCTCGATCCGTACACAGACCAAATTAAGTAACATTTTTTTTTTCTTAAAAAGAAAACAAATAAAATTTTGAGATAATTACTTACATACCCCTTTTGTTATGGTCAAATTAATGAAAATTCCCTAACCTTTTTGAAATTACAATAACATTCCCCTCATTTTATAATAGTTTCCAGATCATGCCACCGTGTATTTAAAAATTCTTCAAATTTTAAATTTTGTAAACCTTATAAATAGACTTTGGAGAAGGTTTAGTTATAATTTGTGGATGTTTTCCCTCATTAGCACTAAAGTGGAGAGTGCAATAATTCATCATATAATAATATTATATACCACTCATTTTTTTCATTACATAATTTTGTTAATAAATCATTTATAATTAATTATTTTTAATGAATTTAACATATCAATACTTTCTAAATAAAAAATGATAAAAAATCCGTGATATATAAACTATGATATATATTTGATGGGCCTCATTCCTCAGGGCCAAAATCGAAAATACATTTAGCATATATGTAGTCCAATTAAAGGAGGCCCATATAGTATGGAGAAAATTCATGGGCTAAGGTGTATTTAACATAGACCTGGCAAAGGCCCAATTGAACAACTATAAATACCCTACAATCAATTCATGAAGGGGGGCCTAATCATTTTTGGAGTCTCTGAATATCCTTATTATTTCGAACTGATCTTACCGAAGTAGGTACTTAGGCAGCTCGAATTACTCGAGTGCAGCTCATAATCTATAATCAAATCAACATCGATGATGCTGATTCAGACCGCATCAATATTATTTTTCCAAAAGTTTAATACATTTTTTAGAGACTTATCCACAATATATATATACACATATATATAATCTAGTGTATATATAATGTTGTAATATATATTGTAATTTGTCTATTTTCTTTATATGTATATATCATATAATTGGTCTATTACTTGTAAAAATAACAAGCTGGAACATGTTATTACATACGTTTTCAAAAATAATAAGTAATCATTGTTCATAAAGCAAACTTAGTGAGTCACTTTTCTTCGAATTGGTCAATATCATTATTGATATATATATATATGATTACACGCGAATAAGAATATTAATGAGTTGGTTGGAAGATGTTATACACCAATACATATTTTGAATATTTTTAATTAAGTGACTAAAAACAAGTAAGTTATAAGTATGTAATTAGATATTTATAATTATATGTGACTAAAAACAATGTAATTAGACACGTAATAAAAATTAAAATAAGTCTATATACGGAGAATAGAACAAACTCATTAATAATGTTGGATTTTGTTCTAACATCCTTGGACCACGCACACAACACTCAATGTGGTTTTATGGTGTTAGGGTCTATAATTTAAACACTCTTTTGATCACGTTTAAGATAAACTATTATACATCATTCCTTACTTTTAACTTTAAAAGAAAATGCATTTCTTGAAAATTTGTGTGGTTTTCTACGTACTAAATGAAGTTGAGATAGGGTTGAAGATTTAAATATATTATATATGTGTATATATAGACGCAAAAATTCTTGTAAAATAAAATGATACATTTATTACGTCATGGCATGCGTAAAGAAAATAGAATAAATACCAAATGATTTTCTGAGGAAATAGAATCCAAAATTGACAATCCTGTAAACAAAATAAGCTGCTGATATTTATTACGTCATGGCATGTGTAAATATTAGTACATTAATATTTTATTTTTAATTAAGTAGAATTGATTAGATATTCATATTCCTAGCTCGTGAACCATTTCTTCTAGAACATAGGCTCACTCACTTATTCCCAATCTAAAATAATAATTGTATTTAAAAATTTATCAAATTAAAAAACTCGTGAAAACTTGATTTAGTAAATTTTTGTACCGTTTTCAAACTACTTTTAACAATAAACAACGCCGGAATATCAAACAGTCTAAGTCTCGTTTAATTTTGGTCCAATTGTTACAACATTAGTTATTTTTGACTTTTTAAATGCCAACCCAATTGAATTTCAATTTTCTTGGTGAGTCAATTCTTGTGTTCACACGTGGCTTCAAATTGTGGGTGTAGAAACTCCAGCAGCACACGTAGAACCTTCTAATAAACTCATGCAAAAATTATAATAATAAAAAAATCACTACATTTATCACGTCATCGCATACGTAAGCAACCACTATAAATATCACATGATTCTTCATAAAATAGAAAAAATATAAGATTTCAAAACTGATAATCGAAGAAAAAAAGAAATTCAGAATGAGCTGCTCAACTGCTAAAACTTCACCAATTTACGTCTTTTCAAACTCCAAAAACACAACATTCAAAACCCAAATCCATGATCAAATTTCATTCACTTCCCAGTTATCAAAATCGAAAATTTCAATCAGAAATCCATCCGGGCCTTGCAGAGCCCGACCCATGACCCGAATCAATGCCTTCTACGCTCCGACGGAGCAAAGTACAGCGTCACTGTACGAACTGCTGGGAATCACAGAGAACGAAAGCACGCTTTCTGATATCAAAAAAGCGTACAAAAGAATGGCGAGAAAGTACCATCCGGACGTTTCGCCACCGGACCGAGTGGATGAGAATACAAAGAGGTTTATAATGGTGAAACAGGCTTACGAAACTCTTTCGAATCCGAATAGTAAAGCTTTGTATGATCAAGATTTGGCTGGTTTTGGTGATTATTCAACCAGAAGACACTATCAATATGACCATCAGGTATTTTTTTTTTTTTTTAAATGAAATACTATCTATCTATCTATATTAATGAATATATTTGAGGGGTGATATTAATTTAATTTAATTTTATTGAATTTTACAGAGAATGGAAGAAATAAGAGATTGGAAGATAAGGTGGCAATCTCAGCTTGATGAGTTGAAGATGAAGTCTTCGTCTTCGAGAGGGGGAAGAGTTTCATGGGGTTCTCGAATGAGGACCCGTAGATGATTTTTTTTTTATTTATTTTTACTTTTATTTAGTGGACTAATTTTTAGTTTATTATTAGTTGATAATGTTGTATTTATAGAGTTGATTAATTAATGTAGATATGGTTCAGATGTTTCTGAACATTAATTTTATGAATGATTATGAATGATTTTGAGATCATGATATCTATAAATAGTCGGCAAGAAAAGTTGCTTAGTTCGTATAAAATGGAATGTGTTGGATATAAGCTAATGAAATGAAGTTGTGATTTTGTTATCTGCTATAGATTTTAGCTCAACAATAAGCATTTAATTTGTTGTTAACAATTAGTTCAATTTTCTTAGTTAAATTAAAATAAGCTTGAAGCCTATTATGCTATTTACCAAAAAATAAAAACTAAGAGGAAAAATAGATATCAAATAGGGTCATTTTCTCTGTCAAAATCAGTTCATTTCATACTGGTACAATAGGACCTAGATAATGATAAATTCACCTATCATTTCATAATAAATTATAAAAATTATGTTTGTTTATGTTTTTAGGATGAAATTTTAAATTTTTTTCGGGAATGACGTACTATAGAAATTCGTGTGAAAATAGTAGGTGTTTGTTTATGTTTTTAAAATTAGGTTGAAAGTTGTAAGAGATGTCAAATTATGAAAATAGTAGGTGTTTGTTTATGTTTTTAAAATTAGGTTGAAAGTTGTAAGAGATGTCAAATTAATAGTGATAGGTTGATGGATGATGTGTAGAATAATTATGTTAGTGATGTATATAATGATTATGTAAATTAAAAATAAAAAAATATGGATAAAAAATTGTAAAGTATGAAAGGGAAAGTGAAAAAATGATTTATAATAAATGATTTGATTGGTAAATGTGTGAAGTGAAAAGTATATGAGTGATAGCTAGTTATATAGGAGATTGAAAAAGTAGAGTTGAAAAAAAGAGAATTGAGATGAAAATTTAGTGGGTTAAATTTATTTTGAATTTTGTGATTTAACATCATGAAAATGAATTTTGAAAACATAAACAAACATAGCTCAGAGAGGGGGTTTTAGTTAGTGTCTTTAAGAGCTCAATGATTTGTACATTGTGCATCAACAATTTGATATTTGATTATGTAATTGAAAAAATTTATAACATATAATTCAAGAATATGTATATCATATCGAATTTGTTAATTTCTTGATATAGTCTATGAATTTGTCATTTCGGGTTTTTGGTGTTTTTTCATGAAGTGACTTCTCTTGTGAAGTCCACCTAAGCTTCAATATTTTCATTCTTATCCAATTCATTGCTACCCGTGTCTTGTCCACCTCTTCTTTCTTCTACACAATCCACCTTTCACTTTCTTGTCACAATTATATTATTTTAAATGTTAAAGTATACATCAAATTATCTAGCTACTAATTCAAGTAAATCTAGCTAAAAGGTGGAGCATGACATTCTTTGGTATTACGATACAATTTCAATCATTCAATTTGATGTACAATAAGTATTTGAAGTTTTGAAACTCGATTTATAAAATCAGTACTAGTAAATTATAAAGAGTTTGAATTTTTGAAGTATCTTCTTGAAAACAATAGTCTAGAAAAAAAAATAGAAGAAAATGAGAAAAAAATACATATATGATACAAGAATTTCAGTTTTTAGGAAGCCATTTTGTGTGGAGTGAATTTATATGGGATTGAATGATAAGTTACTAATATTTTTTTATAAATAATTGGTTGACATTTCCTTTTTTTATAAAATAATAAGCCAATTATTGGACCTTATATGAAACTCAACCTAGATATATTAATTAAAATGAAAAGAAATATAGTAGCGTCAAGTTTTGGTGTGACTTTTCGAGGTTTTTAAGGGAATTTAATTGAATTTGATAAGGACCAAAATGTAGTCCCAATGAATGAACCATCAAACAAAAGCTGATTCAGCTAATGTAAATCCATTTCTCGTGCACGCCATATCCAACATCTGTATGTAATTATTCTGCAACCGACTCAAATTAGTTCATTCAATATCTTTGATATTATTAGTTGAAATTTCAATTCAATCTATCAATAATATAGAGATTTGGTAAAAATATTTAATATAAAACTAAGTTGTTTTAATTAAAATCATCCTAACATAGAATATAAAATGGTTAAAAAAAATTACATTGGAGTCGCTTTAATTTGATTGTGTACATTTCTTGAAAAATTTGTGTGGTTTTGTAAGTCCTAAATGAAGAGAGTTGACTATTGAAGCTATATAATATAGAGAGACTAATTGAGGTATCAATAAAAAAAAAAAAAGATAGAACATGGAAGAAAAACATTAAATTCAGACAGAGAATCTAATAGAAACCTAATATATTAATGATACCTAAAACTTGCTACCTTAGTGGTGCCATCTTTCACTTTAATGAACTAATTATAGCAATAAAAACATTTGAGATTTTCATTGAGACACGTGCCATCCAAGTTCCAACTCGATTAGAACTATTAATTAAATAAATAATTTGAGATTTTAGTGTTCAATAAAGATCTAGAAACAAAAGGGTGACTTATGTGAACTTATTATATATATACACACTACAAGAAATTTTGCTAGCAGCCGCGATAATTTTCGTTGCGAAAAAGTGAAATTTTTGTTGCTAAAACTTTTGGCAACGAAAATATTTCGTTGCCAGCTTCGTGGCGCTTTCCACGTTGCTAAAAGTTCATGGCAACGAAAAATGAAATTTCATTGCGTATATGTGTATTATAGGCCACATTATTTTTTCGTTGTAAAAACACATATAATAGGCAACATTTATAATCGTGCTAAAAAGTATTTGCATATCGTTGCATAAAATGATATTTCGTTGCCTATAATCACATATTATAATCAAAATTCATTATAATTGGCAACGAAAATATTGTTGCCAAATTATCAAATTTCGCAACGAAAAATATGTTGTTGCGGTCCGGTTCGACCGGTTTAACAGCAAACCGGTCATTTATCCAGTCCGGTTGAGCAACCCTACGGGTCAGCCATTGACCCAATTCAACCCGGCCGGGTTTGAAGCCAAATCCGGTTACTAGTGGACCCGGTCGAACCGGGTATCCGGTTTGATGAGTATTGGATCATTTTTTGGATTAACAAAATTACAATATAAAAGGCACCATAGTAATTCAAACCCAAGACCTCCTCATAAATATTGAAAGGAACTACCACTGCACTAGAGGAATAGTTGTTATTAATTTGTGGTATATTATTTACATATTGTTTCACTCTTAAAGTCTACTAATTATATTTAAAATTTTATTTTATATATAGTGTTAATAATGTAACTATTTCAGATAATTAAAAGTGCAATATCAATCTAGAAAGTTAATATATATTTTATAAAATATGATGGCATTTTGAAATATACTATAAAATGTATAAAATGCATAGATATATTTAAAAATGCATTGATTTTTATTATATTGTGCACATTTATATTAAATTATTTATAATATAAATATTTTGTTGCCTTTCATTACTCATAGAAAACGAATTGTTTTATTGTCAATTATAAGGTTTTGCAATAAAGTGTTATCGTCACCTAAATAATTACTTATACGCAACAAAGTATTTTGTTGTCATTCACCACTTATACACCACAAATTATTTTGTTGCAAAAATATAGTGTCTTGCAACGAATATAATCGTTGCATAAAAATTTACTCATGCACAACAAAATATGTCGTTGCAATTGCTAACATTTGTTGCCAATATAAATTTTATGGACGATGGAGTTTTTTAAAAATACACCTTTAGCAACAAAAGATAATATTCGTCCTACTATCATTGTAGGCAAATGACAATAAGCTACAAAACTCATTTTTTGTTGTTAAAACATCACAAATCGCAACGAAATTAAGTTTGTAGCTTAAAAAATCGTTGCGGATTGTAGGCAAATGACAATAAGCTACAAAACTCATTTTTTGTTGTTAAAACATCACAAATAGCAACGAAATTAATTTTGTAGCTTAAAAAATCGTTGCGGATTTTATATTTTCTTGTAGTGACAACATGATCATGTCCTAATGTCCAATTATTTGGACTTTATACATAAAAATAATTAATGTTAAAAAAAAAAAAAACTGTGACAACAAACGTACAATTAATATTTCCGAAGAAAACCATGCAAAAATTCTTGTAAAATAAAATAAACTGATACATTTATTACGTCATGGCATGCGTAAAGAAAATAGAATAAATACAAAATGATTTGCTGAGGAATTAAATAGAATCCAAAATTAACAACCCACAAAGGAAAACGAGCTGCAGATTGATTGGACCATTTCTTCTAGAAGATAGGCTCAGTCACTTATTATTCCATACCCAAATATTTAATTTCAAGTTGGTTACACATTTTTTAGGTTTGCTTTTTCTCCATGAAAGTTATATAACGGTCTAATTACACTTTGTACATTTTTTGTATATACATATGTGGTAATGTAAAATGCAACTCTATTCAACGAGACATTTTTTGGTTTAAGAATACAAGAATGTAGCATATCATATTAGCGTAACTTGTAGGAACGAGATCATATACCATCTTCAAATTTCCGTATACCTTGTACCAGGACTTGTCTAAATGTATAAATGAGTCGAGCTGAATTTATAGTTGTTCAAATTTGTCTGAATTATAATTATACTTAAAAAATTATGTGTGAGCTTGGTTTGATTGTTAATCGAGTCAAACACGAGTCGAGGTCGAGTAATATCATTATATTTGTAAATATTTTTATTATTTTTTATTAACAAATCAAGCTCGAGTCGAATTTCAAAACTTATCAAATTTAAAAACTCACTTCAAATTTAATTTAATAAATTTTCAAACCGAATATCAAATAATTTTGATTTAATTTTCATCCCCATTTGTACAACACCAATTATTTTTGACTTTAAATATGCCAACCCAATTGAATTTCAAGTCTTGGTGAGTCAATTCTTGTGTTCATACGTGTCTTCAAATTCAAGGTGTAGGAAACTCCAGCAACACACGTAGAACCTTCTAATAAACACATGCAAAAATTCTATTAAAAATAAATCACTACATTTATCACGTCATCGCATACGTAAGCAACCACTATAAATATCAAATGACTCTCCACAAAAAAAGAAACAGTATTTCAAAACTGAGAATCGAAGAAAAAAAAAAATTCAGAATGAGCTGCTCAACTGCTAAAACTTCACCAATTTACGTTTTCTCAAATTCCAAAAACACAACATTCAAAACCCTAATCCACGATCAAATTTCATTCACTTCCCAGTTATCAAAATCGAAAATTTCGATCAGAAATCCATCCGGGCCTTGCAGAGCCCGACCCATGACCCGAATCAATGCCTTCTATGCTCCAACAGAGCAAAGTACAGATTCACTGTACGAACTGCTGGGAATCACAGAGAAAGAAACCACGCTTTCTGATATCAAAAAAGCGTATAAAAGAATGGCCAGAAAGTACCATCCGGACGTTTCGCCACCGGACCGAGTGGATGAGAATACAAAGAGGTTTATAATGGTGAAACAGGCTTACGAAACTCTTTCGAATCCGAATAGTAAAGCTTTGTATGATCAAGATTTGGCTGGTTTTGGTGATTATTCAACCAGAAGACACTATCAATATGACCATCAGGTATTTTATTTTTTTTTAAATGAAATACTATCTATCTATCTATATTAATGAATATATTTGAGGGGTGATATTAATTTAATTTAATTTTATTGAATTTTACAGAGAATGGAAGAAATAAGAGATTGGAAGATAAGGTGGCAATCTCAGCTTGATGAGTTGAAGATGAAGTCTTCGTCTTCGAGAGGCGGAAGAGTTTCATGGGGTTCTCGAATGAGGACCCGTAGATGATATATTTTTACTTTTATTTAGTGGTCTAATTTTTAGTTTATTATTAGTTGGTAATGTTGTATTTATAGAGTTGATTAATTAATGTATATATGGTTCAGATGTTTCTGAACATTAATTTTATGAATCATTATGGATGATTTTGAGATTATATGATATCTATAAATAGTCGGCCAGAAAAGTTCCTTAATTCGTATAAAATGGAATGTGTTGGATATTTTGACAAAATTCCTAGTCGTACACTGTCAAATATAAGCTAATTAATGAAATAAAGTTGTGATTTTGTTATCTGCTATAGATTTTAGCTCAACAATAAGCATTTAATTTGTTGTTAACAATTAGTTCCATTTTCTTAGTTAAATTAAAATAAGCTTGAAGGCTATTGTGCTATTTACAAAAAAAAAAAAAACTAAAAACTAAGAGGAAAAATAGAAATCAAATGGGGTCATTTTCTCTGTCAAAATCAGTTCATTTTATGCTGATACAAGAGGACATAGATAATGATAAACTCACCTATCATTTCATAATAATAATAAATTATAAAAAGTATAGAGTTTTTAGTTAGTGTCTTTAAGAGCTCAATGATTTTTACATTGTTGTGCATCAACAATTTGATATTTGATTATATAATTGAAAAATTTATAATACACAACTTCAATAATATGTATAGAATTTATTAATTTCCTATATAATCTATGAATTTGTCATTTTGGGTTTTTGATGTTATTTCATGAAGTGACTTCTCTTGTTAAATCTAACATCCACATAAGCTTCAATACTTTCATTCTTATCCATTTCATTACTACCCATGTCTTGTCCACCTCTTCTTTCTTCTACACAATTCACCTTTCACTTTCTTGTCACAATTATATTATTTTAAATGTTCAAGTATACATCAAATTATCTACTAATTCATGTTAAAAAAAATTAAAAGGGGGAGCATGACATTTTTTGGAAATAGTTTTCAATTTCGACACAATTACAATCCAAACAATTAATTATAATAAGCTATAAAAATATTTATAATTTTCATAGTATATTCTAGAAAAATGTAGAAGAAAGAGAGAAAGAAATACATATATGAGACAAGAATTTCAATTTCTTGGGAAGCTATTTTGTGGAGTGGATTTTTTTTTTTTTTTGGGATTGTATAATTTCAAGGTTCACGAGTCACGGAGGAAAAAAAATGAGAAAATAAATTAAAGTATATATTGTTAAGTGTATAAATGTATGATTATCAACTTTGTTTAAAATGTGAACTAATATAATTCTAAAGTACTTCCTAAAAATTCTAATATCTCTATATGTTAAAGAAGTTAAAATTTGTGTTCAATAACAAACATAAGTTTCTAGTATCTATTCACATATCATTGGTTGACATTTTCTTTAATAATATAATAAGCCAATTATTGGAACCAATTATGAAACTCAACGTAAATATATTAATTAAAATGAAATGAGATATAGTAGTGTCAAGTTTTGGTGTGACTTTTCGAGGTTTTAAGGGATTTTAATTGAATTTGAAAGGTACCAAAATGTTGGATTTCTCTATATATACGTGAAAAGGTCTAATTTAGAAAATGACTTATATATGGGACCAAAATGTAGTCCCAATGAACCATCAATAATCAAACAAAAAGCTCAATTCAGCTAATGCAAATCCATTTCTCGTGCACGCCATGTTCAACATCTGTATGTAATTATTCTATATTATACTCAAACTAGTTCATTCAAACACAATAAATAAGTAATGTATTTAAATTTGATTGTTCTAAATATATTTAGATTCATAGAACAAATTAAACCATTTGATATCGTTAGAACTTAGAACCTCGTTTAGATTTGATTTGTTCTAACACAATAAATAAGTAATATATTTTACATTCTGTATTTCAAATTCGACCAAAACTCAATTTTAGTACAATAAATTTTAGTTTAAACACGAATTTCGAAACTTGATAAAATATTCAAAATAAATTTGAATATTATACTATATTATAAAACGTCCAACGTTAATTCCAAATTGCATTTCATCGTTTGTCCAGTTGTCCTAATCTAAGTTGTCAATTCTGGGACCATATTTTAGTTTTTTTCCAATTAAAAATTTAAATAAAATAAAATCTTTGGGCCTGGACTTTTTCAGTTAAAATTTACAAAATTATAGGCCCACAATATGTCTGGGCTTACAGGCTGAATTTCATAAAGACTTGAATTTAGGCCCAGGCCCAAACTCAAAACTTTAGCACTAACCAAATTTAAAGGCCCAGATCCGTATATGTCTTCAAGCCTTTACTAAGAAAAGTATTTTTTTTTTTTCCAAGTTTGGTAGAGCTTAAGCTTTATTCGTAAATTCAATCATCTGCAACAATGGCTGCCAATTTCTGGACTTCATCTCACTAGTAAGTCATAATCTGAAACAACCCTTGTCATATTTATGGGAATTTTCCTTTTTTTCATCTGTATCGGCTGAATTTCTTGGGTATTTTTAAAGATTTTGTTTTGCCAATTAATTGGTGTAATATGTTAATATTTTATTTGGTTGTGAAAATATAGCAAACAGCTACTGGATCAAGAAGAGGTGGATGTGGTGCACCAACTGGATAAAGAAAGGGGCATGACCCTTGAAGATTTCAAGCTCATCAAGCTGCACATGGCTAATTGTAAGTTTTTATAATCACAGTCTTTCAAAGGGTTTTTGCTATTTTTAAAACACATTGATTTTGTTAAGATGATCGAAGAAATTTGAAAGTTCACCTCTTGTGTGATATTGAATGTGATGTGTATTTTGTGGCTTGTGTGAAGGTCTTTCGGCCTTTAGATTGGAGCCCAAGTGACTTACGGGTCATGGGTTTGATCCCACCAGAGGTGTGGGTTGTTTTTAACTTATACAGTGGTTCATTGTTGCTTGTTTGCAGATTTACGATATTCAATTCAATATTCGATGTAATAATGTAATCGTCCTTTAAAAGAAGAAAAGGTCTTTTATCTGAACTTTTAGAAGTTCGTGATATTTGTTTTATATTGACAATTCGAGTTTAGTTTGGGTATTTCTTGTGTTTAGGTTATCTGTAATTGATATCTTTTTGTTCTTGCCCCCATCATATGTTTATGAAACTTGATTCATCGTTTTTGTGAACTAAGTGCTTTACCATTTACCTATAATATTCATCTTCCATGTGATAAAACTTATTAATTTGATACATTGCTATTTATTCCATCCATAATGTTTTTCTTGATTTTCTCCTTTGAGGTCAGATATTGCAAGATTGGCACAGAATGTAAAAGTGAGGCAAAGGTGTGATTTATATTCTTTTTTCAGCTTCTTTTTTCTATAGATTTTATCAGCGTTGCTTGAAAAGTTGATTATGATCACCACTATTAGCCAAAGAACTGAAATATCAAAGAAATGTATAACTACATATAGCTTCTGACCTTCTTTGTTATGTATCATCACTATAGAGCCATTATGTCGATTTCTTCTTTATTTTGGATTCAAATTGAAATTCATTTTTCCATATTAATAGGAACAAATGCAATTTTATAAATTCACTATATATTGATTAACTTCTCAGGGTTGTTGCTACTGCCATTACATACATGAGACGTGTTTATGTCAGGTATAAATTTATCCATTTTTCGATGTTAAAACATTTTTTTGCGGAAAATTGTTTTTATTCCTCTTCAACTTTTGTAATAAATAGAATTTAAACCAACGGCATTATCAATTTGCTATATTTTCAGGAAATGCATGACCGAATATGATCCACGTCTGGTTGCTCCAGCCTGCTTGTACTTGGCTTCAAAAGCTGAAGAAAGCACTGTGCAGGCTAGACTTCTTGTATTTTACATAAAGAAATTGTGTAAGTAAAATATGTATTCTTGTGCTTTTAATATAATGTAAATTATTTCGTTTTCATCCCATCATTATTCTTTTGTTTTTGCTGATATTGAGCAAGATCAAACATTTTTGCTTATGCAGATTCTGATGAGAAGTATCGATTTGAAATAAAGGAGATACTTGAAATGGAAATGAAAATTTTGGAAGCCCTCAATTATTATTTAGTTGTATTTCATCCTTATCGAGCATTATCTCAGTAAGTTCATCTCCAATTACACATTATTTTCTATAAAAACTTGACAGTTAAAGTTTGATATTACTCGAGTAATATCTTCTTATTCTAACAGAAACTCATCGGTTTTTAGGTTGCTTCAAGACGCTGGCATGAATGACGCAACTCAATTAACTTGGTAAATCTTTGGCTTGCATATTTGTCGTTTACTTATCATTTTTACATATAGGTTAAGGGTCGAAAAATAACAGAAATTATTCACTTAAAGACTAATTCTTTTCGTTCGACTGTGTAATTTTTTAGGGGACTTGTTAACGACACTTACAAGATGGATTTGATTCTTGTACATCCTCCTCATTTGATTGCATTGGCCTGCATATACATTGCAAGTGTTCAAAAGGATAAAGAAAACACGGCCTGGTTTGAAGAGCTTCGAGTTGATATGAATGTGGTGAGTCTTCTAAAGCTATAAGTTATAGCCCGGAAAAACTTTCGTCTTTAAATTTTTATGTTTTTTTGCAAATTTGATTTTCCCAAATTCAGTGATGAAATAGTAATATGTTTTTTTTACATGGGAATTTAGTGATTTCTCGAACTTTGGGGTGTTTATTGTAATTAGAGTCTCATTCGGGCGAGTTTAATTTACCCTTTTAAGTTTTTTTCGACAGGTGAAAAATATTGCAATGGAAATGTTGGATTTTTATGATAGCCACAAATCGATTACAGATGAAAGGGTTAATGCAGCCATGAACAAGCTAGCAAGATGATTACATGCTTGCAGAATCTACGGCTGTCTGAGAATTTTGAATGTTTGAAGCAGTTTGCTGCCGTTGGATCATCAATGGAGATTCGTGTGGGCGATCAACTGCAGTATTATTAGAATCTACTGTCTTCGAGTCATATAAGCTATGAAACTCGTTAGATGTGTACCACTTTGAGTGATTTCATGAATAATTTTGAAGGATTTTCGAGACTTCAAATTATATTGTAAATAAAACTTATATTTACAGTGAATTGATTTAGGACTGCATATTACATATTAGCTCGAGTTTAATGAGTATAATGATGAATATATCACATTATTACATGTGAAAATAACCATACTAACTACTTATTGCATATCTCAAATTTTGTCCAATAATATTTACTAAAACAAAATTATAGAGAATAATTATTAAGATCGATTAATTCAACTATCACAATTTTAGAAACGGGTTTATGGACGGGCTTTGTTCTTGTTAAGAGCGTCCAATCGGGCTTTTAAAGGATTGAAAAGTTTCAGCAACATAAGATGAATGAAATAAACAGTCATACAAAATTACAGTCTTACACTGACAAAATGTGCAACAAGTAAAACCCGAAATGGGTTGGCCCGTTAGAGTAAAACGGACAAGTAAAACCCGAAATGGGTTGACCCGTTACAGTAAAACGGACAAGGGTGACTCGTTCACCAACTCTACCTCTTAATCTTTAGCTTGACAACATAGTAAATGTCACTTGTCTTAAAACCGACTTGAGTAGTGTAAATCGATGTTTTCTCTTTTCTAGTTCTTACCCTTCTTAGCCTGCTTCTTTGCTGCAAGTCACAAACACAAAGCTGCAAGATGGATGTTTTTCAAACATAGAAGTAAAACATTTAAATGGGTTGGAAATAATGAATACCTTGTGTCCTTTTAGCCTCGGATTTCGCAAAAAATTCCCTCCATTCATCGGTTAGAACAAAAATAGGATCTTCATTTTCGTCTAGTTCCAGATTCTCAGTCTCATTCTGCATCATCCTAATGCAAACACCAAAAGAAAGATGATTCAAAATCAAAAGACACCATATAAATGTACATAGTATAATGGAGTTTCAAACTTACATTCAACTTCAAAATCGTTTAGTTTTGAGATCATATGAAACGAACGTTTGTTTAGTAGAAACCAATCAAGGCACCAACATCTATCGAGAAAATAAGTTGAGTTTAGGCTTTCTTCTTCCTTAATTCATTCTAATATGTTTCAATAGTTTATATCTATAACAATTTGAATTTTTAATGTTTGTGATTTCTTCTTCATTTCTCTCACGAGTATAGTGTCTACAAACTTCTCACAGACTACTATGGAAGAGTGTTTTCCTACTGTACCATGAGTGAAATTACTCTGATTATTCGTTTTTATGTGATTTGATTGATAAATGTGAGATAAAAATACAACTAGAAAATATGTATAGTTACATTCCTGAATTCAATCTGCTGCATATCCCTAAATCAACTCATCTGCTACATTCACACACATAATTATCAATCTTCAGAAGCACATAATTCAGCAGAAACCTAATCAGTAATTAATTTCGAGAACATCATGAAAAATGAAAGCATCGCAGCTAAAACAGTACACACAACACAAATTTTTTTAAAAAAAGGACTTACGAGGCATGATCGAATGTTTCGTTGGGATTATTATCCGGAAAGCTTAACTGAGGATCGGGTGGAATCGAAGCGAGGGGTTCTAGGGTTTGAGTTTGGGGGTAAGAGGTGGAAAAAGAGCAGGCAGGTGAGTGGTTATTTGGCTGCAAAATTGAACGGTGGAGATGACAATTAGGGGATACGTAATAGATATGGTGGTGGTGGTGGTGGCGATGAGGGTGGTGGAGGTTGTGATGGGGGTGGCGATGGGAGTGGTGGTGGTGGCCGGGATGAAATCCATTGCCGGAATCCATATAGGTTACGACGTCGTCTTCAGCTGATTACGTTGGAGCTTTTCAATGGTCAAATCTCATTTATCTCATTTTAGTCCCTATTTTTCTATATTATACTCAATTAGTCCCTCAATTATTAAAGATAATTGAATTCAAAAGTGCGACAAATAACATAAATGCAAGTTGCAAAATTTTATTTTTTATTCCAATTTGTTGGACACACTTTGCCATATATTTCATATGTTTTCACATTTTTCAACCTTCTTAATTAATGAAATCACTAAAATTAGTAAATATATTTAGTTATTTACTCTATATTTTACTTTTTTATGATGAATGATTTGAGCACAATAATCCACGATTAACTCTAAATTTTTTTATATTGTGGGTCAAATAAAGATCTGATTGAATCATCATATGGAAAGATAGTGGTTGGTCCCCAAAAAGTCATAAGAATTATTTAAAAGGTAATAAAGTTGGTATACATAATAAATTAAGATGGAATATTCATTCTATACTACACAGATTCCAATAAAAATCAAACTAATATACATTATAAACACCCATCATTCAATGATGTATATTAAATCAATTTTATTAAAATCAATTTAACTTAGAATTTTCCGAAAAATTACTCATTTGAGCACCTTATAAAACTAGATCTATGACTTTGGGTATTTTAATTATTAGTGTTGTTATGGTGCATTCCCCACTGCCCACTCAAAGTCTCAAACCATTGAAAGTTGGCACTGTCCCCATAAGTATACAACAAGTTGAAACAAAAATATCTTATTAATGGGGCAACCCCCAGTAGAGTTGGTAAGGGCATTTGAACTTGTGGCCTAGGTCACGGATTCGAATCCTGATGAGGAAATGCCTATTTGCCTTCTCTACTGTGAGCCTGTCAGCTATGGGCAACCTAAGCTGGTTTACCTCTCTTGCCTGGTTTGCAGGCTATTACACAAGAGCGGGGTTTACCCAGTGCGCACCTCACGGTAGCGGCTGCGGGTTTCCCTCGTCATCCAAAAAAAAAAAAAAATATATCTTATTAATAATTTATTCTATGTTACATAAATATCGAGATGAACAATATTAAATAGACTAATATATAATATACGTCACATTAATTTTATTTTGCACTTTGATTGTTCACAATAAAATGAATAGTAACGTTTGGAAAATTAGCATAATGAAAAATGTTATATGCTTAATCAAACTAAACTTTTTTCAAAATATGAGGACTCGGATTCAAAATTGTTACGTAATAAACCAAAATTTCTACCAAAATATAACCAATCAACATATCTTTGATACTAATTAATAATATATAAATGATTTAATATCTGTAACGGACCCGATTATTACACCAAATTCACCCCAAAACTATATAGAAATGTGAGTATTTAATTTTATGAAGTGGTAATTAAGCATTAACAACACACTAGTTATAACAAATTTTCCTAATTAGTCAATCTATCACCACAATTTATTTTAAAATATGATGTTACATATCACCAACCAAAATTTTCTCTTCACCTCCTAATTTTCCTAAAATACAATTACAATTAATTCATTAATTTGATAAATCATTTAATTCTATATGTAAATGGATTCTAAGCCAAACGGTGAAATCGAGCCAAATGTAAATGGCTGAGTAATTCTACGTTATATTGAGTAAATGATTCGATAGTATGTGTATTTCTATTTTTTCACACAAGTGAATGCACACAGTATATCTTAATGTCTCAAAAAGATAGATGTAGTAGGTGTGTAAACGAGTCTTACAAATTATTGTTCAAACTTGTTTAATCATTATTGAATTTCAGGATTTATACTTGAACTTTGTTTGATTGTTAATTAAGTCAAGTTTAAATGAATTTTGATTGAGTCAATTACAAGTCAAGCTTAAGTGCTTCGAGTTTTTTCCTCATATTTTATATGTTTACATTAATTGAATCAAAACTCGAACCAGTTTGAAACTAATTAAAAACATAAAAAATTGTTTAACCATGATTTGATACATTAATTAATCGAGTTTAAACAAACTTTATCGAATGATCTCAAATCAAATATAAGTATTTTGATCCATCTTTCAACACTAAAAATCGAGATAATTAAATTTAATCTAATATAAAATCATTTCTGCATAACTATGGTGACTAAATGGTAATATCCTTATAGTAGAAGGACTGAAACACAAAATTAGCAGCCACTAACCACCGACTCTGGCTGGAGCTTGACCGCCACCATTAATATGCTTTTTGAAAAACGAAAAATTACTTTTTTATCAACTCAGATCTTGCGGATTCGATTGGAATTGAATCTGTCGATTTTAGTTCGATTCGATTAATCAATTCAAATCCCACTTTTCCATTAATCAAATCTAATAATTTTCAATATTTTTTTTTTGAAGGAAAAAAGAGAAGGAAAAATCCTCCCACACATTCCAAAAATTAACACCAACCCTACATTTTTATATATATGTATATATCCTTCGAAACATTTGCGGACACATATCCCTCACCCTCTCCTCTCAATACCAGCCCTTCACATTTCCCTCTCTAATTCTATAGATTATGCTTTTTCTGAAGCATTTTCTATTGTAATTCTTCGAAATTTTGTTTGATTTTTGTGTTTCGTTTCATTTTTCTGATATGGGTTGCGTTCAATGTTGAATCTTTTATCAACTTTTGAATTTCGTAGCCAAAACAGTTTTGAATTTGTTTAGCTGAAGGTTGTGTGTCCTGTGCCTATAGATTTTGCTTTGTCTGAAGCATTTCCTATTGTAGTTTTTCGAAATTTTGTTTGATTTTGGAAAGATATTCGTGTTTCAGTCATTTTTCTGATCTAGGTTCTGTGCGAATTTGAATCTGAGATTGGCTGCCAAAACACTTGAGTTTTGTGTCTTATAAAGACACATCAGATTCAATTTCTGGACTGTGATTTGTTGGTTAGGGGTGAGATTTGTAATAATAATCGTCACCTGTCAATGGGAGCTTTAGATGAATGCCATTACAATGTGGAACTAGAGAATGGAGTGAATGTTGGGGACTGTTTGGAGCTAGGTTTTGAGGGGGAGCTCGAGACTCGAGAAATTGAAGATGCTGTTAGAGTCTTATTGCAGGGTTTGGGTGAAGATGTCAATCGTGAAGGTATTCGAAAGACCCCTCTGCGCGTAGCTAAAGCTCTCAGAGAAGGGACTCGAGGTGAATTTTCTGTTTTGCATCAATTTAAGATGTTTTATTATTCTACAGTATTACACATTGTGAAGTTGGATCTGTTATAGATTGATGTATTGAGCTTTATGGCATAAAGATTTTATGTTTTTAAGTAATTACTGTTTGAGAGCTTAAGTTGAAAGATGCACATTGTTGAACAATGAATTCTTTTGGATCGTTGTTTTTGGATTTCATAGCATATACAAGATTATATTAAGAACTTGTAAAGGGAATGAAACTTCATTCTGGTGCTATGAATAAAGTTAAATGGTTTAAGTTCAGTAGATAACTCCAGACTCCATAGATGGATTTTTTAATGAGATTGTTGAGTTTGGTAGAAGGAAGTTGTAACGGGCCAACGAAATTTTAGAAGGGTATTTTTGGTAGTTTATAGTCGTTGTAGTTCTAAACTCCAACGGTAAACGGATAAACTTTGTCGTTGAATCAAGTAAATCTTGTCTTTTGTGTGTATGGCCGTACATTAAGTATCCTTCTATTGCTTGATTAATTCGTTCATACCATTATCTATAACCATTCTGATTTTCACCTTCGATTTTCGTCTAGGTTATAAGCAAAAGGTGAAGGACATAGTTAGTGGTGCTTTATTTCCCGAGGCCGGTTTAGAAAGCAAAGTTGGCCATGCTGGTGGATTAGGCGGGCTCGTAATTGTTCGAGATCTCGATATCTTCTCATACTGTGAATCTTGCTTACTTCCATTCCAAGTTAAGTGCCACATAGGATATGTCCCATCCGGTCATCGTGTTTTAGGCCTAAGCAAGCTCTCTCGAGTTGCTGAAATTTTCGCTAAACGTCTTCAAGACCCACAACGATTAGCCAATGAAATTTGTTCATCTTTGCAAAACGGAATAAAACCCACCGGTGTTGCGGTTGTCCTTCAATGTTCCCATCTCCATTTCCCAAATTCCCAAAACGCCCTTTTTGACCCGAGCCACGAGGGGTTAGCAAAAGTGGTAGTTACCTCAGGATCGGGCGTTTTCGACAACGAGAAGGCAGATATTTGGGCTGATTTCTTAAGTCTTGTAAGATTCAGAGGTATAAACGTCGAAAACGCCCTTGAAAAATCTTGGTGTCCTTCGAAGTCGATTCACAAAACGGGCTCGTTAGATTCAGCTATGCTGAGGGCAGTCTCGTCAATTCTCTGCTCTCTCGGTGAGGACCCTTTAAGGATAGAGCTTCTAGAAACCCCGACTCGTTTCATAACATGGTTAATGAGTTTCAAAAACTCCAATTTGGACATGAAACTAAACGGATTTATCCGTTCTAAAATAGATCATTCATTAACTTCCAATGGAGATTTCTCTACAGAGCTGAAGATACCCTTTTGGTCACAATGTGAGCACCATTTACTTCCCTTTCACGGTGTAGTACACATAGGTTATTACAATCCCGATAAGGACAATACTCGAAGATCACTTTTACAGTCTATAGTACATTTTTACGGTTTTAAACTCCAAGTACAAGAAAGGTTGACAAGACAAATAGCTGAGACGGTTTCATCAGTATTAGGTGAGGATATTATAGTTGTTGTTGAAGCTAATCATACGTGCATGATTTCTCGAGGGATTGAGAAATTTGGAAGCAGCACAGCTACTATAGCTGTTTTGGGTCGTTTTTCGACAGATACTAAAGCAAGGGCAAATTTCATGCAAATTATTCCAAATTCTTTATCCTAATCGAGCTTTATTTTATTTTATTGAATTAGGATTCCATTTTTGTCGAATTAAGCTGCATTAAGGTAAACGCGACAAAATTTCGCTTTTTCGTGTTTTTATTTATGTTTTTTTTTTGCTCGTTGCCCTCAGCCTGTAACGTAAAGGCGAAGATCCCATGAGAATGTTGATTGTATTGAGCATGTTGTTATACTAATATATGTCTGGTTTAATGCTAATGTTGTTGCAACATATGTGATGGGTATTTATATACTTTTTTTCTGAATAGAAATTGAGGCTTTTTGGTATTGGTTTTGATGTCCAAAATTGATGAAAATCCTGCTTGTATTTTCAACGAAATGGTTGTTGTAATGATATTGCTAGATTCTGATTCATGTTAAGAGGATCTTTTTTTGGTCGTAATGGAACAGATTTATCGTAATCAAACTGCTGGAAACAATTTTTCAATTCATAATCAAATATTACGTCAAAAATACTGAATCATATAGATGCTTTCTTTCTATAGTATTTTTTTAATAATATTATGAAAAATGATATAAACTATCTAGTAACAATCTACCAATTCAAGTCTATAATATAAACTATCCAAATCATAATCTATTATCTATCATTCAAATCTAGGAGTATATATGGACTTTGTTTTATTATAAAATTAAGTAAATTTGCTCTTTTTTTTTCAATAACTTAATTGCATTGATAAGTAACAATTTATTAACAATTATGGAAAGTAAATTTGTTTTAAGCTCATTTGACTGGAACTTATCTCAGTCACAATGCAATATCAACCGTCGGATCAACCCACGATCAACGGTCGAGAAGAATCTTCAGTGCATTAAATGGCTTTTACTTCCTCAATAAATACAAAATATAACTGAAATTTGACAAAACTCAGACAAAGATTCTTCTTATTTTTTCTTACTTCCATTCATTCTCATGTTCCCTCTCAACTCCTCAAATGGAGTTCGAGACAACGATACCCGCAAATGACCAAAATGCCCCTCCACCAAATGGCTTGTCCAAAATGAACTTGAAACTCGAAACACTAGATGATGATTTTTGCATAGAGAATCTAAACTCATTATCAAAAAATTATTTACAAGATCTCTTCGATCAGATTCCGATTCCATGGAATCCAGACCTCAAGATTCAATCCAACAGCTACAATACTTTCGATCCCTTTTGCCATAGCTCTTCTTCAGATTTCGGTTTTTACGAGATAAAGTCCATGCAAAATCTCCAAGGTGGTGGATTCATGAATCTTTCGAGTTATAATGATCCATTTGTTGAAATCGAAACAACCTTAAAATACCATGATCCGAATCCTGTAAGCTTTTTTGTACCTGATGAGACTTCTTGTGTCACTGCTGATAATATCTGCTGTAAAAATAGTAAAAAAAGAAGCAAAAATATAGTTCAGAAAAATGAAAACAATGGCATAACAAATGCTTCGAGTAACAAATCCGATAAACGATCAGCAAAAGGGCAGTGGACTACTGAAGAGGATAGGTAAGAAAATTAAGAAAAAACATATGGGGTTTTTTAAAAAAAAATCTTTTTCTGTATTTAGTTTTTGTTTTTGATAAGGTTTGAGTTATTTGGTGTTGCATTTTGCAGACTTTTGATCAATTTGGTAGGTAAATATGGAGTTAGAAAATGGGCGAAAATCGCTCAAATGCTGAAGGGAAGGATAGGAAAGCAGTGCAGAGAGAGATGGCATAATCATCTCAGGCCTGATATTAAAGTTTGGAATTTTTTTATTAAAAAAATTCTCCTAATTACTTTACTAAATATATATTTTAATTTGTTTGATTTTCTCATGTTATATATTTAAAAACCATATGATAATTTATTGGTTTTAATTTGCAATTTTTTGGCTATATATCCAGAAGGATGCATGGACTGAGGAAGAAGATAGAATTCTTATTGAGGTTCATGCAGAAGTTGGCAACAAATGGGCTGAAATAGCAAAAAGTCTTCCTGGTAGAACTGAAAATTCAATCAAAAATCACTGGAATGCAACAAAAAGGAGGCAATTTTCGAGACGAAAATGTAAGACAAAATGGCCTAAACCTAGCTCTATCCTTCAAAACTATATCAAGAGCCTAATATTTGAGACGAAAAACGAAATATCCAAAACTATTAATCCCAAAAAAATAGGGTTTTGCCCGGATGATCATATGGTCCCGGAGTTTGACTTTGATGAGATCCCGGAGTTTGACTTTGATGAAGGTCATTATGACCCGTTCGAGGGGAGCAACATGGACTCATGTATCGATGATATGATATTTATTGTAAAATTTGAAGAAAAATAGAGGTTATTTTTTCGGGTTGGAGAAGATTGACATAATGATCTTTGCGATCTAAACGTTCTAATAATAGTGTTTCTAATCGAAAATAAAATTTATACATTGAAATTGGAAAGTAACAGTTGTTTTAGACTGATCTTACAGGGCTAATCTTGCTTATATTTTCAATGATATATATATATATATATATATATATATATATAGATTAAATTGTGAAGATCTTGCCAGCTTCATTTTCATGTACATACAGAATCTTTATTGGTTGTCAATGAATAAGTTTATTGTAAACAAAAACTCTATTATTCCCTTGTTACTTAAGATTCACTGCAGAAAATATTATTTTACAGATTTATGTTTGCGTAACAAAACAAAGAACATTTTGTAGCATATATCTAGGATATATATATGATGTTCCAAAAATAAAATAAAAAGATGAGAACAAATAAGATAATCTAAGACATATTTATATCAATTTCAAATAATATCTATTTTAATCATATTTGTGTGGTATGGAACATTAATCAAGAAAGTATTTTTCTTGATTAACCAAATGATTTAGGTATAAGGGTGTAATTGACTTATTATTGGATAACCCGAGTGATTAATTGTCATTATCGATTCATCAGACTGTTGTATATTTACGAAAAGTAAATTATACTTACTATGAGTTTAATATGATATAAGTCAAAACGATTCAAATAAGATAACCATTATATTAAAATAGTGTGAAAAAATTATTTTTCATGATAAAAAAAGATTAAGGAAACAATTTTCACAACGAGAGGACTCTAGTCCACATATTTCCAACAAGCAACAAAACTCGAAATTTCAATATTTATTTTGAGTGAATTAGCAATGGATAAGCCAAAGCCATGCAAGTAACTTGAACAAGTTGTGCATATATATATATATATATACACATATATATTATACCTTTGTCTTTTCTCCACATATTTAGGCAACTATCAAACTTATTCAACACAATTAAAGGAAAAAAAATAGTTATTTAGTTAGTGGAGTTACCTTGTGTATACGTATCCAACTTAACAACGTAATTTAATTTAAAATTAAATCAAATCAATGTACTAACAATAACATTTTAGTATGTAGGCTTACAATAAATGTAAATCTTTTTTTTTTTAAAAGACAAGTCTAAGTAGATTTTTGTGTATAATATTAACATTTGATTCATCTTATGTATTTGGACTCATAAATTTCTAAATTTCAATCCATATAACCTTCTCTTTGGATGCAGACATTTTTTCACATTTAAAGTTTAGATATGATCGATTTCAGTCACTTATAATCACTTATTATGATAGTTATTTATTATGATTAGAACATATTTATTGTAACATAAATTACTTATAAATGAAAAAAATCAAACTTAAATCCTTCTAAATGAAAATTATCAATTTCTTCTTTATCTCTCTTCATAACCCCTATCTTAAAGAAAATTATCAAACTTAAAGAAAATTGAAGACTTTATTATTACTGTGTGTGTAAAAATAAAAGAACACACATTCATTCACTCTCTTTCTTCTTTATCTCTCTTCATAACCCCTATCTTTTGTCTTTGTACTTCATTTTTAACACGTTTCTCTCTCCTCCCTCTTTCTCTCTCCTCATTTATAAATATACCCCTTCTCATTTCATTCTATTTTCTTCCCTTTTGGGGTTTCATTTTAACTGTAGCCCTTCTTTCTCTGAAAAAACCCATTTCAACAATTGAAAAAAAATACAATCTTTATAAAGGATCTGAGGACAAAACACAGTCACTCGAAAAACCCACATACAGATTGTATGTTGTTTTGTATTGTAAATCAATTTTACAGAGAAAGGGAAGAGGTAGGATTGAATGTCCCTTCCAGATTTCATGTGTAAATTCTTCATGATCTTCTCTGTTTTTTTTTCTCACAATGTATCTGCTTTGTTTGGAAACAAGTTTGAACAAACTATGGAAATTGAATAACATGGTTATTTTTATCTGAAATTTGTGTATTTTCACTTGTTTCGCCACCCCATCAAGAAGTGTGCTTTTGGGATTTTTACCAATTTTCTTTTATTGAAGATTTGTTACTAATAAAGGTCGTGAATTTGTGTTTTGAATCTGATTGATTGAATTCAGTTTACTTTTTTCTGGGTTTTTTGGCATAGTTCATCTTGGATCGGTAGTTTAGGGTTTGATCCACTGGAGTGAAGGCCTTATTTTTATTCTAAATACTCCTAAAATGCTAGACACATTGTGATTGAATACTAATATAGAACTAGTTGAGTCTAATTTTGGTAGTTTGGATTTAAATATTATTCAAGCTATTATTATTGATTCTGCAGCTTCTTTTACTGCTCAATTGATTAACATTTACAGATGTTATATATTGAGATAGTATCTGGGACTTAAAATTCAAGCATGAATGGTCATAATGTCTTCTACTTCATTCCCAGTATCATCGTATTCATGGGCTCTCTTGTTTTTCAGCTGTTTACAGTTAACTAGCTTACATAATCTTTAATTAGATTTTTGGACAATGGGCAGGTGTTTGATGCTTTTATGGTGTGCTAAAGTTGGCTGAAGTTCCGATTCTCATTAAAGTGATCTTCATAAATAAACCCTTTTGAGGTTGAGGAAGATTATTGATTAATACTGCCGATATTATTGGAGTACATCAAATGATTCCTCAAGTGTTTGTATTGTTTGTCGAAATTTCGACTGTGTGAGTAATGGAAGCTATGAATTAATGCTCTGTTTGGCAATGAGTGGAAGGACATGGTGTATGGACGGCATAAATGTTTCTGGTCGCTTCGTGAGCTTTACTTAGTGGGAAGTTTGCACGTTTTCTTCCTTGATCACGTGCAATGTCTCGCTGTTTTCCATTTCCGCCACCTGGATATGATCAAAAGGATAGACCCGATGATGTGAACTTGATAATAAAGGTGTGTTATTCATGCTGGTGTTTTTTTTTATTTTTACTATCATATGTAGTTTCATCACGCGTATGATTTTATTGAAGATCTTTTCATAAGAGATAATGTGCATTAAATAGGGATTTTAGCATGATTTATTCAGTGCGCATCTGAGACGGAGTATATCATAAACTAGAAGGCCACAGCTATATCAAAGATTTTTTTTTTTAGAATAAACTTTTTCACAATGCCTTTATTGCACTTTAATGTGATGATTTGTTGATATTGTGGTTTTGAAAAAATGGTTTCTTTAGCTGATAGTTTTTTATTGCCACAAACTGTGAATACCTTGATGTTTCTATGGCAGACCCCGGATTTTTTTTTAACCCCTATTGGGTGGTCTGTGGGGGCAATAATGACATTCTTTACTGATTATATTTGCGTCTGTCGGCTATATGTTTGTGGTCTTAGCTTTTGTGTTCTACATAGAATGTATCAACTTTCTCTTCCCTTTTTATAGCACTTAAATGCATAATTTCACAAACAAACACCATATCAGGAGAAGGAGAAGCAGAAAAAGAAAAAGAACAAGGATAAGAAGGATAAAGACAAGAAAGAAAGAAGTGAAGGTAAACACAAAGAGGATAAGGAACGAAAGCATAAGAAGCACAAAGAGAAGGACAAGAAGAAAGATAAACACAAGTCCTCCGATGAAAAGAAAATTGTCGATGGGCCATTGGATAATCAGAATGGGGATAAAATTTTGGCCGAATTGGGAAAAAGAGTTCGAAATGATGATGAAGCTACAAAAAATCAGATGGTTCAAAAAAACACTCTTGTGGAACAAAGAAAGGTCAACTCACTGGGGAAAGTGGAGGAGAATAGTGATAGAATGTTACCTAAAACACAAGAAAATGGCTATGTTGGCAATTTTTCTCGAGAAAATCAAAATAAGGTTGAAGGTAGTTCGTTGGCTTGTGAAGTGGAGAAAATTGAGAAAAAGAAAGAGGGAAAAGAAAAAACCAAAGATAGAAAAAGTGACGGGCACAAAACCGAAGATCGAGAGAAGAATAGGAAAGTGGATGAGAAGAAAAGGAAAAAGGAGAAGAAGGAAAGGAGTAAAGAGGAGATTAAACAAAGACAAAATGGTGATAATGTTTTAGATTGTCGTGGGCCGTCGGATCTTCTGATGGAAAAACGGGACAGCCAGGGAAATCTTCGAAACCTAAAGGAACCTCAATTGAACGGCTTTTTACACGGTGAGTTCTTTCCTTATACTCTATAGACATTTGCAACTCAATTTTCCTTCTCTATCTCTCTCTCGATTTTGTTGTATTTGTCGTAATGGGTAGGAATTTATGTGGGGTCCACCAAGATATAGGTGGTAATAAGACCCTTGAGTCCTTAAAATAACTTGGAATAGCAGTAGGAATCCTGGTTGTTTGGAGGTTATTCGTTATGTTTTTTTACTTCAAGTTCTTTCTTGTAGGGCAGTGATGGTGATATACTATTAGTATTGTGGATGATTAACATGTTTTCACCTAATATATGTTCATTTTTCTTGCTAAAGACAATGAAACACGGCCCGGTAATATGTCCAGACATCATCAAATCGGTCAAAATGGAAGTGGTACTCATTCTTCTCAAACTATTATCAACTCGTCGGTGGAGAAAGGGCCCGTGATTACAAATCAAAAGGGTATACATTCTTGTCCAAAAATTATCAACTCGTCGATGGATAAAGGGCCCGTGATCACAAATCCCAAGGGTTTACAATCTTCTCCAAAAGTTATCAGCTCGTCCATGGATAAAGGGCCCGTGATTACGAATCACAAGGCCAGTGGTATTCTTTCCCCTCATCCCGTGATTAAAAATGCTACCCCGAACAATCATGTGATCAAAAATGGCCTAATTTCCTCTAGTAACGTGGCAAAGGTGGAGCACGGAGTTGTCAGAAAGCATAAAGCGGATGATAAATCCCCATCATCATATTCATTTCCAGAGAATGGTAATGAAAAAACGGAACCTAAAGTTGACAAGGGTGTAAATTTGCAAGGGCCCGATTTTAACCGTAAGATGGAACACAAAGAGGTGAAGATCAACGGCTTATTAGAAGGTAAAAAACACACTTCATCAAAGCCTTCATCAAAGGCTAAGGAAAAGTTTGACACCTCTATGAAGCCTCCACATCCGGACTCAAAATATTTGAGCCAAATACTCCATATCCCTGAAGTCGAATGGCCTCAATTTGATGATGAAGAGTGGTTGTTTGGTTGCAAGGATTCGAAACGGCCCAAATTAGCTTCATCTTCTGAGATTGAGTGGACAAAGCCCGTTTGGGCAGAGGCGATAAGGTTAGAATCCGAGGATGTTACAGCCTTGCCATATGTCGTACCATACTAGACAAGAAGTCGGGATTTTCAGTTCTACCTTGAATTCGGTCAGAAAGTGGCGTCTCGGGCAGGGGATGGGGCAGAATGAATTGTTTGGATGATGTCACATCTATACTGAAGAATTCGGTATACATTTCCCAAGCTTCGTTTTTCATGAATGATCCTCGTTTTTTGTCCCCATATTGGGTGCATTTTCGTAGGTTCTTGATCGTGGAAAAGCTTTTCGTGATGAATTTACCGCAGGTTAGGGGATCGTCGGAATCTAACAGATTGTGCAGATTGTCCTAGTCTGATGTATACAAAGGGAGAGATGGTGTTAGATATCAGAGGGTTCTTGATTCAACTTCCTCAAGTTAGAGGTACAATTGTGGTGTATTTGCGCCAAATCAAAATTTGATGTGTAAAATATGGTGTAACTTGTAAACTTATACTATGTAATACGAAATGTACGAGTAACAATGGAGAATCAGTTTTGCTAATTTAATTTTTTCTTTAGTGTTGGATTAGTCTAATGTTTTAGGGATGGGACATTTTTGGTTAATGTTCATGTTGTACGAGGAGGATATTGAGGTTTTGTGGAAGAGAAATTTGTAAGACTATTTGGTTTTAGTTATGCAAATTAATTAACAATAGCTAAACTAATCTTTTATGTGTAAACTTCTAATCATGTCAATGTAATACAAGTATTTATTATGAGAAACGTGTTTACCAGAATAATTATGAGTAAAATGATACTATGATTACTTTACAAGTAAAAGGGTAAAAATCGTTTCATGTCAAAGGTAATGATGAGCTTGCTGGAAAGAAGAGGATGATGCCAGTAAGGGGCGGTCTAGCTGAAACGACGCCATACCAAAACCTGCTGATTGTGAGCCTCCAATTGATGATGGATTTGGAACTGAACTGCAAATGTCAAAAATACTACAAATTAGTATATAAATCAACTATTTTTTTACCATACAAAAATCGATCTCGTCTATTGGATAATAAATACAAAATTTTAGTTTACAAATTTCATCTCTGAAAAATAAAATTGTGACCTGATTTGGATCCTTATAGTAAGAGTGATTGATAACTAATAATCAAGATATAATTCCCAGATTTCAGTTCTTATATTAAGAGTGAACTGATGCTCGTGTTATTAAAAAACTATGTGCAGCGAAAATCAGACTAACAAATGGCCATAGTCGATTTACCTGAAAGACAGGGATAGGGAAGTCTCGGCTGGTGTAGTAATTACATTGTGATTGGAGGGGAATAGTGACCACAAAACTGAAAAGGAATTATGGGTATAAAATTAGGACATGCAGTTAAGTAATTATGCTTGACAAGTCGAAAGGACTAAAACGTTACCTGATTGTTGTGAATGATCAAGAAAACCCGGGCGCATCTTCACGTCCTGCAAGACGAAATATTTGATCGATGTCACATGCCTTTTTAGAAGAAAAATAAATAAGCGAAAACATATAACTAGGAACTTACCTCTTTGGTATCTTGATTTTTCTGGACCATCTCTGTAAGAAGTAAAGTTGTTCATCAGATAAAAAAAATGAAGCTTTTAAGACAACATATATACAAACATCTTTTGGAAGCTAGACGACATAGTCCAACGGAAATCTCAAATTCAGGCAAGATCCTCTATATGATGTCCAATGCAATTATTAACATCTCAATAACCATGAAATATAACTAAACACAAATTGTTACCCAAATTTGGAGCACTTGGGTTTACTGCCAACGTCAAGCCAAGAAAACAATCATCCTTCGAAGTGCCAAAATCCCATAGGTTCAGTTCAAGATTAGGTTGAGGCCCTACAGACGTTTAGACAAGTAAGAACATATCACACATTTTTCCTACATTATTCAGAAGTATACTAGATACCAACTACACTTGCCTAAACTTAGTTGAAAAGGATCTCGAGGTGTACAATGAACCCGCTCGGCAACCTAATCATTGTCAGAAGTTAAGTACTTGTGAAGCAATAACTATAAGCTTCCGCAAAATTATGAAATATTACATGGAAAAACGGATGCTGCAAGCATTGTTCTGCAGTTGGCCTCTTTAATGGATCCCAGGAACAAAGTTGCTGAAATGAAGAAAAAATTTAGCTTAAGAATGCTTTTACGTGTCAAAGTATATCAAATTTAAGAGGGTTGTTTGGCCAAATTTATTTATAGAGCTTATAAGCTCTTAATGTTTGTAAGATGCTTTTGGAACTCATAAGCTCTTCATCTTATAAGTTCTTAAAAAATAAGTTGCCGTTTATCAGCTCCTGCAGCTTATTAAACTGTTTTTTCACCACTTGGTAACAGATTATAGCTCAGCTAAAACCCACTAAATAAAAAAACAAGGTGAATCAAACAGATTAAAGCTACCTTGATCAAGTCAATTGCTTCCAAGCTTGCATTTGGGATAATATTAGAAAGATCAGCAGGAATCATCTATCAACGTGATCAACAGTAAACTCAGTTGAAAAATAAGGAGGAATAATATATCTAGGAGGTGTAGCATATAATGGCAAAGTTCAAGTGAACTCACTTCTGAATAAGTGATGTCAACCAATCGAGAAATGTTTGTAGCATCAGGAAAGGAATTCCAATCTGGTGCTCCAAGCACACACCATATCTTGTACAATTGATCAATTTCACTGCCCACAAAAGGAAAAGGATTCATATGCTATAAAAGGAAACATATCTTGATACCATTCTCACATAGCCTTTTTAGCTTAATTTGATGTCTCACATATTTAACAATCCGACAGATAGGGAAAATTAAAGAGCTTAGTATCTGGTATACAGAATTGTATACCATTAAAAACACTAATTTTTGCATATAGAAACTAATATTTTAACTGTAGATATATAATCAGAAAGTTAGATTATGAGTGCACCTTTCCCCGGGAAAGATTGGGCACGACGTGAAAAGCTCAGCCAGTATTGCACCAACTGCCCACATATCTGTGAATATTTTATGTATTCTCTTAGTCAATATCCAAAAGCATGGAATAGAAGACTAACAAATATTCCAAAATGTCTTTTGAGAGAAAAATATGAATCAAAATCCATAACAACTCGGATCACCTAAAACTCATCTGTCTCACACAGATTACTTAAATGCAATGCTACTTGGAAAATGGCAGATCTTAACCACCAAAAAAAGGATGACCCACTACAACAGTTCTATAACTCATTTATCAGAATAGCAGAAAGTGTGAGTGAATAGAAGAGTTGCATACCAACAGCAGGGCTATAGGATGTAGATTGCAATAATACCTCCGGTGCTCGATACCTTTCCGCAAAAGACAAAACACACATATGGCATCCTTTAGATTGTTCTGAATCATAAACATGGCACTTAAAGGTGTATCTGTTGGCACAAAAATGACTCACCAGCGGGTAGAAACATAATCAGTAAAAGGAGGCATTGATGTAAATTCTCTTGCCAGTCCAAAGTCAGCAATTTTTATTGTGCTATCTGTCACCAGCAAATTCTCTGGACATCGAAAGCATTTCAACAAATTAGCCGTACACCATTATTTTCTTCTCTATAAAACAAATGCATGTGAGCCCAAACAATGCAGAGAAGTCTAATTAATAAGTGAATACCAGGTTTAAGATCCCGATGAAATATTCCATGTTTATGTACATGTGCAAGGCCTTGTAGCACCTGAGACATCAAGGCTCGAATCTCTTCTTCCGAAAATGACTTTTGTCTTTCTTTCGTTATTTGGTACAAGTTATGTTCCTGGAAACATAAAGCCCACAATCAAGGATTAAAGAAATTTATTAGCTCATCAAATAAAACTATACGCTTTTAAAAAAAAAGAATAAAAAAGATGCACATAAGAAACAGAAAATTAATTTGCAAAAAGTGAGTGTAATAAAATGATACCATGTACTCAAATATGAAGAAAAGCTCGTTGTTTTGTCGGACAATCTCCAACAACTTGATGATATTAGGATGATTTAATTTCCGCAGGGACTGCATAGAAGAGGAAATGAAAATGGTGTTAACTTTCACTTCCACGTGCAACCTTCGAGCTCATTCGTGTTTTATTAAATTCAAGTGAGAAACAGCCATCAACTTTAGTCACACACCTTTACTTCTCGTAGATTCACACATTCTTCCCAGTAATAATACTTTCTCTTCATTTTTTTCACTGCAACCTGGAATAGATACCAGATGCTAAAATGGTAAATTTGTTTATAGAAAATTTTCTACAATGGGTAGAACTTCACAAGGAATAGACAAGAAATAATGGAGAGTTAGTATCGCTTACAATTTCTAATGTTTCCATATTTACGGCTTTATATACAGTACCACAAGTTCCATCACCAAGCTCATTCAAAATTGTATATCTGAAGGACATTGCAAAAGAAAACAACATTGAATGGTTCACAGACTGCTAAACGAAAGTCATAATAGACGTTAAATGAGCATTAGAATAAAACTACTCACCTTTCCATTCTTTGATCTGCAAAACTGTTGACTGTTAAAGTTAGTTTAATGGACTTCTAACCTCTTGAAAGAGGTGTTTATACTGTTTAAACAGTGTTCTTCGGCTAACTGGATGTACACATATGCGCTTATGTCCACCAAATAATACAGTATGTAATAAAGTGCTGGCTTTTCATTGTAAGAGTGATTAAATATTAACCAAAATGTTATCAACATGCTTATATGCAGCCTCTACAAGCTGCGGGCAGTGGTTATCATCTAAAAGAAGCTCCGTCCTTCCTAAAAAAACTTCAACAACGAATGTTCCAAATTATCCAATGTCATCAGCATGAAACTTTCCGTGAACCTCAAGTTTCATCCATCTGTTAAAAAAGTTAAAGAAAGCGACAATCAGATTGACATATAATCTATTTTCTTTTAAAATACAATTTTGACATTTGGGGAAAAGGTATAAAAATCTGAAATCGACTAATGACCTACATGAATATGGAACTATAAGTTTTAAGTCCTAGCCTTGAGAAAAAATTCAATCACTAATTATATCAGTAGATTTGTGCACAAATTAAGCTTAAACAATCTCCTGAGGGATAAGTAAAAGGAAAAACATATATACAGATATCAATCATTCACATAAAAAAATACTTACAGAAATTTAGTATTCTCTTTAGCAAGGATACGATTAAACAAATCGCACATCACTTTTAATTAAAAACATCACAAATTAAAAGTATTAAAGAAATTCATAGCCGCTCGTTGATATAATCAGTTCAAGAATTCTAAACTCTAACAACTAGGTTCAACCTCGATTAGCAAGCAAATTAAAATAAGCAGTAGTCTTCAAAGTAAACCAACAAAACCGTGTGAAGAAAAATCAAAATTCGAGAAGCACACAGCAGACGCCGCGCTGAATTAAAAAAATCAAAAACAGAATTGCAGATAAACTCAATCCAAATAATCAAACAATCTAAAAAAACAAAATTGTCGTAGAAGCCTCTACATTACCTAAAAATTGTGAAATTAAAACCGAAAAACTTCAAACTAAATTAACAAAACCGTGTGAATGGAAAAAATTTCAAATTCGAAAAGCACACAGCACAAGCCACCTCAATTAATAAAAAAACAAAAAAACAATATACATTACCAAAACATCGTAAAGTAGAATCGGAAAAACTGTAGCGAGTGAACAAACTCACCTCAAATGAAACAGTTGCTAACACGCCGTGGTTGAAAAATGAAAGATCTAGAGAAAGAAAATATATGTATGTATAAATAGCAAGAAAAAGATGGATATTCGGATCAAGAATGTAATACGACAGGTAACGTTGAAAACAAGTGAGAGAAAGAGAGAGATTGGGATTAATGGAGGATGAATATATATATAATATATAGATATATATATATATATATATATATATATATATATGTATATAAGAAGAAGCGTTGGAGAAGAAACCAAAAGCATATATTTTTTCTTTTCTTTTTATAAATAAAGCATATAATAATAAAAAGTAGCAAATCAAATAATTATAATAATAATATAAGAAAAAATGGATTTATAATTTTTTTATTAAATTAAATTCTTTCGAGGGTATTTCAAGATATGATTGGCAAGGGATGATGAATTGGTCATTGCGTCTGAAATGACGAAATTGCCCCCTGTTACTTTTTTCATATTTTGACTTATTAAAGTTCGAAATAGAAATGAAGATTACTCTTATCAAAGAAAAACAAAGATTACTATCCTTAAAGTTGTAAACGAATTGATTCTAGTTGATTTTTTTTTATTCAATTGAATTATTATTGAAGCTTAGTTAACTATTTATTGAACCGAATTAAATTAGTTTTAACAGAGCATAATTAAAAATTAATTCAAAAACTTAATTTTTTTTACCTAATTATCTTTTATTGTAAAGCTCGATCTGCATTTTAAACTTGTTTGAACAAAATATAATTTAATTAATAACTTAAATATTTTTTTAACAATTAAACTCGAATCGAGAATTAATAGTCAAATAGAAAGAATGTGATTATAATATAAAGATGAACAATCTTTACAATATAGGTCCAACATATGTCTTTTTTTTTGGATGACGAGGAAAACCCGCAGCCGCTACCATAGCTGACAGGCTCACAGTAGAGAAGGCAAATAGGCATTCCCTCATCAGGATTCGAACCCGTGACCTAAGCCACAAATTCAAATGCCCTTACCAACTCTACTGGGGGTTGCCCCCGGTCCAACATATGTCTTCTATACATTAAAGAGTGAAATCTCCTAAAAATAGCAACTACTAAGATATGAGAAATTGTTCATGTAAGAAAACATATGGCCCATATATTAAATTACATGGGCCATAATATTTCTTGAGTTCCAATTTGCATTGGTTTAATTATATTTTAAAGAAAAAAAAATTCAACTATATGAAGCTAACTTATGCAAATTAAAATATGAAATCAACCCGAAAAAGCCCAAATTAACCCTATGTGCTTTATTACATATTTTACAAAATTTATAATCTTTTAACCAAACTATCTAGAAAAAGCCCAAATCCAACACTATGGACATTATTACATATTTTACAACTCACACCATTTATTTTTCACATTCTTTAAAAAGAAGGCTTCATATTATAAACAGTCGAGTCGAGTCGAACTGCGATTTAATGTTCGACAATGACCTTTCCGGTCGTATGCCCGTCAATAATCTTACCCCACGCTTCTCCGGCTTCATTTAGGGGACATTTCGAGTCGATTATCGTCTTGAGCTTTCCTTCTTTCATCAACTCAACAAGACATTCCAAGTTTTGGTGATTAACAATTTTAGGAAACCAAATCAAAGGCAATAATTTCTTCTTCGAAAAGGTGATTTTATTCACGAACATTGTCCACATAGAACCTAACCTTGGAGTCAAATCAATCACCATCCCATTCTCACCGAGATTCGGTTCGTAAACGGACCAAGCAACGTGGGGTCCGCAGTTGACCACCGCGTCATATTTCTTGCCCGACGGGCTCTTGAGGGACGCCCCTTCCGGAGTCGTGTAGTCAAGAACCTCGTCCGCTCCGAGGCTTTTGACTAAATTAAGGTTTCGGGTCCCACAAATGGCGGTTACGTGGGTGTTCCCGAGCTTTGCCAGCTGGACGGCATAGTGGCCCACACCGCCCGAGGCGCCAACGATAAGAATGTTCTTTTGGGGCCCGGTTTTGTCAAGTTCGATATGGGCATATTCGGTGATGGCTATGTGAGCCGTGATACCGGCCAGTGGTAAACCGGCAGCTTCAACAGGTGATACTTGAGAAGGCCTAGAAATTGTCAAGTACTCCTTAGCTATACCATACTCCGACAAACCACCTCCGCCCTATTTCACATAATAAACATCATTTACGACATGATTGTCAAAAACACGAAGAAAAAAAAAAAAAAAAAACCTAGTCGAACACGTTGGAAGAGCCCTTTTGACAGGAAAGATTGAGCCCTATTTCATGAAAATTTGTACTTGAATAGGGGTCCTTAACACGAAACAGTACTGATGTGGCATTATACAGATTGTTTTATGTTGACAAGACTCGATACATATGAGAATTTTCGAGTAAAAATACGAAAAAAAAAAAAAGAGGGGATTTTCCAATATGCAACACTTACAAGAAGGCCAAGCATGGCAACAACTTTATCACCAGGCTTGAAGTTTTTGACTCCATTTCCAATCTCCACAACTTCTCCAGCTACATCAGTGCCTGCTCAAAAACGAAAAAGGCGAGAAAACTAAATATAAAAAAAAAAATCGAATTAAAACAAGGCAAAAATTATGATGAAAAAATGGAGCTTACCAGGAATTAAGTGAAAATTTTTAGGAAGAAAAGGGCGTAGAAACATTTTAGGCATGTAAGTTCTATGTTCAGCTGGATTTAAGCTTGTGGCCTCCAGTTTTATAAGAACCTCACCTTTACTTGGACTAGGAATTGGGATTTCAACATGCTGCAATCAACAAGGTAAAGATTAACATCAAAGTCATTCGGTTATCAATGGGCGGGGATTGCTCAATTCAAAATGTACATGAACCCGACCACATTAGGTAGTTCGGGTCCGAGTCCGACTTTTACCCGAACTTTATCCTTTGAAAATACTCGCTCGCATGTACCCGAACAATACCTGAAGTCTACATGTGGGCCTTTATCCAATCTGGACCCGACCTGAAGCGAATCGGCCCTTGGGGTCTAATTGTGTCTTTGGATTAAAGGATTTGAAAACTATGGATTTCAAATTCATCGACAAATGCATTTAAGTTTGTTTGGATGAATTCATGTTATGATGGATTTCAAATCCATTGATATTCATTTTGAGCTATTTATGTGGATTTCAAATTACTTAAATTTTAATGTCGTTTCAAATACCTCCTCCTCATATCCAAATCACTCAATCCAAACATATCCTAACTGTTTTTGCACTGTCGGGTATGCGTTCAGGTCTGGATACAATACTTTGATCTGGTAGGCACTCCCCGCCCATTGAAAACCTAGTCGTGTCCCAAAATTTGTCGATTCAAAAACGCTAAAAAAGACAGAGTTTCGATTTATCTTGTTAGAAATTTACCTTCAAACCACCAACGGAACGGCCATACACGAATGCTTGCATAAGCTTCTTCTCCGCCATGCCAAACTTCTTGGAAGAGTTTGAAACTGGAAATTGGCTAAAACAAAAGGCTTGTAAAATGCGCTTTTAAGCTCAACGAGAAAGCGTGGTTATATACAAGTTTGCTAGTCCATACATCATCGATTGTTCAGTTGTTTTGGTCAATGTTATTTAATTGCAAATTGGCAATGCAATGCGATTTCCTAATATCATATTGATAAATTAGCACAAAAGTAAAACATTTGATTTTTGAATGAGTCCATTTTCTTTGGATGTGCCATGTCGACAAGACAAGAAGGTTAATATAAAGTTAAAATAATTTAAATTGTACTAAACCACGTTATAAAATACTCATGAAATCATGTAGTTCAAATGTAAATTTTGACTTTGCAAAGGCAAGGTATCTAGGCTTAAGCCCATGTCGCAATTAATGGATAATTTCATGTTTAGTTTATCTTACTAACTTGGTAATATTACGATATTTAGGGTTACAGAATTTACATTGATTCGAACTAATCACTTTTAAAAGTTTTTAATGTTGTTAAGCTATAGCAATTACTCATGGGATTCAACACGAAATTCATCGTATGTGTATTATTGTATTAACAAAATTGCATGGTCTTAAAATTTTGAGGGGTCGTATTTATTCTAATTATAGCATCATATTTGTTTGAATATTCAGTTAATTTCGTTAGATTTTAGACCTCATGAGTGCCATGAATTGTAAGTTATATTAGATTTGATTAAGAAAAAACATATGAATTAAGGATATATTCAAATGAACACTACCTTGTGAAATCACGTAACAATTTCAATGAATTCGTCAAATGATGTGGCTGGCTAGGATTCCTCTCTTTGCTTGCAAGATAAGATTATGTTGTTTTATTACAAGCAACCTCGATATACTAAGTAACTTTTGTATGTGGAAAAATAAAACATAAATAATTTTTATTTTAAATATTCTTCTATATAACCCCAATTTTTTTTTTTAAATAAAATGCAAGTATTTATGGATGAATTAATAAGTACCTATTATACATTTGTACTAGAAAGTCTTCTTACTACCACCTACTATTGAAAGATTACCTAATTTTTGCTACAATTTTTAAAACAAAAGTACTATAATGTGTTAACAAACCATACCAAAAATTTTCACAATTCGAAATAAAGATTTCATAAATAAAATCAAGTACTAGTCGTAAACGTTGAGTGGTAATAATTGATGTAGAGCCGTCAAAATGGTATTTTTAGGTAGAACAAATTACTCACCGAACTTTGAATATGAGTACATCGACTACAATAAGCTTGTATAACTTCTTAAAATTTTAACGAGAGTTTCGGCAGTTTTATATTTCAAAGCATGTTTGATTCTCATAATCTCAAATATAACATGAATATAACTTCTACACAATACAATATAGAAACATTAGGAAATGAGAAAGTTTGACTTTTTTTCATGTACAAGCACTTCATATATACACAATTTTGTAAAGAAAAGGAATGAATTAAAAAAAATTGTCCACAAATCCAAATATTTGTATCAAGAACACCAAAAAATGATCACTAATTCCTATGGTATGTATCAACAAACAACAAATTACTAGTATGATTTACATATACAAAACCCTAAAAACTAAAAAATCAATTGAAAACACACACACAAGAGATTCAATTCAAAACATTTTGTGTCACATACCCTATAGCATCATTGCAATTATTCAAAATATCACCAACAATTTTTCCAACCATCTCTACAAAAGCATTCAAAACCTCCGGAATATCTTGTACCACATCATTAAGCGAAATCTTCGACTTTTCAACCAGTGCAGTTATTGCAGAAATCAAACCAGACGACGAATTCAAAACTCCTTCTTTAAGAAGATCAAAAATAGAAGAGAATAAAGTAGTAATTACTTCGATTATGAGATTAATCAAGTAATCTAAACATGTTTTCATCACGTTTCTAACTTGCTCAAGTACCCTTTGGCTTCCTTCGCCCGGGACTTTTAGGGCTTGTATCACCTGCACCAACACCTGCGCTAAGCCCGTGAATATTAACCGTGTGATCACGTTCGAAAACGTGGTTATGATGGAGATAATGAGCTTCAAGAGGATGACAGCCATTGTAATGGAATCAAATTATATGGTTTTTGCTTTGAAATTGCTTAAACTATGGTTTATAAAGATTTGATTTTAATAATTATTAGTTATTTTATATATATATATATATATATATTTTATATATATGAGAGTTGATATTTATGTAGATGATGTGTTGTAGGTATAGTATTATAAAAGGTAGTTGTTGTCCACACATTATAACAATTCAAAGTCTTCAAGGAACACTAATTCAAATGGGAGATTCTATGTTTAGTACCACATAAAAAATTTGAGGTTGATGATGAGTTAAGGAAGACTTGCAAATTGGCCTAAGTCTAAACCTACTTAATTTGTTTTTTACTTTTTGATTAATTAAGTTGAATGAAGTCTATTTGAATTTTGTTTTTCTCTTTCACAAAGGAGAGTTTGGAAATATATTTTCATAAAACACTAAAATATAAATTAAGTTAATCAATATTTGATTCGATTTTGATAGTTAAAAGTTCGATTGAACTTGATTCGTTTATCATAACAAAATAACTTGAACAAATGTCTTTGACCCATGAGGTACGCTATCGATTCTATTAGTTAAAATATGACCCCTAATGCCCATTAAGATCGATATGTCTCACAATATTATGTTGTGAAAAATGTCTCGAACTCTATATAGTTATTCATGTTTGACTTAATGAGACCATGAAGTGTTTTTCGAGCTTATTTGAGTTTTTATCGAGTAAGAACTAAATTTAGTCGTTGATGAAGTCTTCGATAGAATGAACTACGAGACGAACTTGAGTATCGAGCTTAACCCGAGTTTAAAACCTTATTGAGCATACAAAGTATTCAAACTTGTTATATAAGATTAATCAAATTCAAATAATCAGTACTAAATTCAACATGGAATAACTAGATTAATTTTCCATCTCATAAGTCATATCCATGTGAAAATATCATCCATGTTTCACTAATGACCAAAAAAAACAATTAAGAATATTGCATGCTAAAAATAGGAACTACATTGGGAACATGAGTCATGAAATTGAATTTCTTATTAGATAAAAACCAACACTTGTCACTCCTACATGAGTGGTCAAAATATCCTGAAGATACAAAAGAAACACAAAAGTAAGATTCAAAACGGCCCATTAACATCCGGCCTACTAGCGTAGAGGCCCGTGTTAATAAGCCCAAGCCCATAAGAGGCTTTACGAAACATTAATCATGTGTGTCACTTTCAAATCAATAATGTTGAAATAATATCAACCAAAATCAACTGAAAAAAAAATCAACTTCCAAGCTTAAAGATTAACACTAGGATATTTGCAAGATCCATGACCTGCACAAAAAGAAAATCATAAAAATAAATTTTATACCACATTACAATAAGAACCACAAATATAATAAAGAAAAATAGTTCGATAAATACGGTTTAGTCCTCACTAGATTGGTCATTATAGATCGAACACGAAAAACCCATAATACGAGCATATAAAGTTACGAGCTTTCTACGTTTTTAATAATATTCAAGCTTGTACTATAAAATAAGTTAAAAATATATTTAGAAGGGATAAATGCATCAAAGGCATCTAAATTCCTAGAAAATGAATTTCAGAAAATAGCAAGGTATTGTCACAATCATGGAGCTGACATAATGACACCAAATAGAATATAGTCCATAAAAATGATGATTTTTCCTAAATCCAATCAAAAAAATTGACTTCATAATAAATCATTTCAAAAAAAAAATTTTGAAGTTAATAATCATAATAATAAGTACTTACTTGGATCTTTAGAGGTGATTACTGCTAAACCACTGAAATCACAGGTAGCGCCAGCAGCCCTCATCTGAACCCAATAAGAACTAAAAGCGTAACTAGCGTGCTTAATCAGCTGATTAGGATTATAACACTTCCCACCGGGTTGAATCGAATCACAGGTCTTGTTTCCCTGGCTACAAGCATATGACACCGCTGCACTCAACGCCGTCGTGTTAGCGCCGTCCGCCGCCACACACCACAACCGTCCATTACTCGCCGGCTTCGGAACTGATGGGTATTCCGTCACCGGGGTTTTGCCTGATAAGTCAATCTGATATATAGCCGATCCGTTTGGGTACAACAATCCGAAGTGTCGCTCTGTACCTGGACCTGGCTTTCGATTCTCGTTGTACAGAGCGAATATTATCGCCGGAATGAGGACTCCAGGTCGCGCCGGCGTTCCGATTGGGGGTTTTGCGGCGAATTTTTTGACGATGTTCCGGTTGTATGTGGCGGCGTTGTGAATGTTGGCTCCGAGCTCGGCTGAATCTCCGCCGTTAGGCCAACCGGTTTCGGCGAGGAATAAGCGGATATTTGGGTATCCGAGTTTAGCCATGGCGTAAATGTGAGCGTCGAGCATTTGATCCAACAGATTTGTGTATGTTAAATTGGAAACAGGATCTGTGTAGGTGATGTTGGTGCTCTCGAGCAGAGCATAATCGAGGTTGATTTGTAAAGGTTGTGAAATCCAAGCGAAATAAGTGTAAACATCGACGAAGAAAAACGATTTGGTTTTGTTCAAGAAATGTAGCATCGGTTTAATCACAGTTTCCCTAACGTTTGACCTGAAAACGCCGTTCGACGGTGGAAACGAAGACTCTAGCACATCCATAGCTAACGGCGTTCCGACTTTGACCTTGTTGAGACCGAATTTTTTAACGGATGATCTGATTTTGCGCATGGCAGGGACGAGTTTGAACCAGGTTGAGTTAGGTTGGTTGCTCAAGATTTCGTTTCCGACGAGAAGGTAACGGATCTTGGATTTAGGGTAAAATGGTACGACATTGGTTTTAACCCATTGATCGGCGAGTGTTTGATTGGTTGAGATATCTGGAATGAGCTGGTTCGGGAGCATGATTGAGATTTGGAGATCTGTGCCTTGGATTGATTTGATGATTTTAGGATTTGTGCCGTAGATTTTGATGCGTTTTGCGTTGAGTTTTTGGATGAGTTGAACTGATTTTGGTGGCACCGGCAGATTGTTGCCGAGCTCGCCGTAGCATACACCGATTTTTGGCTCCATTGCTCCATCTGAAAATTTTGCAGAAATTAAGATCAGATTTGTAGAAGAAAACACACATATGAACACGCACTGAGCGTGAAACTGTGAAATGCCAAATTGAACATCAAATCATATCATTTACAGAAAAAACACGCACAAACACACAGTGTTAATCAAATTGTGAAAAATACTTACAAGAGAAAGGAACTGTTAAGGAGAGAAGAGAGAGCAGCAAAATCCAAGTAGTAAAGAAATCCATGCTCGTAGATTTTTTTTGCTCTGTTTATCTTCTGAATGTTGTATTATATAAAGACGATGACTGATATATATATATATTATATATGAGAGAGAGAGAGAGAGAGAGAGAGAAACGTGTATAGAACGTCGAGCTGGAATATGAAGAAGACTGAGGGAGAAAAGGTTGGAAATATTTATGACTCATTATTAATTATATTTAAAAAAAATCAAATTACACTTCATATGTAATTTGATATCGATTTATAAAAATTTATGTAATCTTACATTTGACTTGTTTATTAAAATAATTATATAAATATAAAAACCAAATTAAATTTATTCTTTCATAAAAAAAGCTCATTTAAACTCTACTCGATTAATTAATAATGAAAAAATACTTGAAAAATGTGGGAGACGAGCGAGCCACTTGACATTGATTAATATTCGTTACACTTTGTAAAAGACGAAATAAAAGTCGAGGGAAATAAAGAAATGTATTTTGTATATATATTATAGTGAGATAAATTTATGGTGAGAATTATTTATGTGATAGTAGTTAAAGAAATGTATTTTGTATATATTATAATGAGATAAATTTATGGTGAGAATTATTTATATCATAGTAGTTGTTGTTGGTTTGGAATGTTGTTATTACATATTTCAAGCTACTATGATTTTGGATGTATTAGAATTTGTAATTATCTTTGAATATTTGGTACAATTAAAGAATTAAGTTATGGGTCGAAAAATAAATTATTGTGAGTGTTTTTAAATGATAATTTGATCTTTTTAATTTAATTTCAAATTCTCAAATATATTATAATGTTTTTAAGCTTATTGAGCCAATTTGTATTTAATTTTCCTAATTATATTAGATGCATTATTTTGTTATAATGATTAACTTGTTGATTATTTTTTAGGACATTACATCAAATTTGGAAAATTTATGATATAGTGGTAGACCCTGACCACTGAAGTTTTGGACTTAAGATTATGCATAACTAGTGGTAGATTATAAACATTCAAATGTCAATAATGATTTCATTTATTGCAAAATTCTTATTATATATGTTGTTGTATAGTAATAGTATTGTGTTAATAATATATGTAGGTAACATTTAAAACATCAAAATGGAGGTAATTTTTCTATATACAAGTGGATTTGGTGGATTAAATTTCTCGATCTAATGATTAATAATAATTGAATGATTTATATTGACTTAAAACATTAATTCAATAATAATTACAATAATATGAATATAAAAGAATTCTATATTTAGATCTCAAAATTCCATGAAAAATGAGCCGTTGATGGGTGGGTCTTTTGATGTTGGATTTTGAGGGACCCAATGGCCTGGAAATGCAATTAGCCGTTGGGCAGAAGTTCTTTTCTCTTTGGTGACTTATCAATAAAAATAATTTATATTGGATAATGCAATTAATGCCTCTAATAACTTCCTTGCTTCCTTGTCTGGGGGCAATAAATTATTATTTTGTCTCCTTGAAAATTCAGAAATAATATTCCTATTATTAAAAATAGAATTATTATTTAAAATGAAAAATAAGAATGGTTATTAGTTTCTAAAGATTTGTATCATTCATTTTAATATTTAATATAATATAGACAAATAATTATAATCACAATTTGCAGTCGTGTAAGACCTTATGAATTCACAAACAAAAAATTATGATAGAAATTTTTCTAAGACTATTCCTCTAATTAAATTACTTGTGCATAAAAGAATTTTTGACTTTATATCCTGATATAATCATAATTATTTGTGTATAACTTATTTCACATAAATACAACTCTTATTCATCAAATGAAATATATTTATTTTCACAATAGTTTTCGAATATTATAGTATAAAACTATATATTCAACATAAAACATATTATTATATTTTTCTCTCAAAAAACTTACATAATATACTCAAACTATCTTGTTACTTTGGATCCTAAATGATAATGTCAACATACTAGTACAAAAAAAATTGCCATCTTTATTCCCTTCCTAACCAAAAGACCTTTTAATTCCCATTTTTCCAATGCTTTTAACTTTCAAGTTCCTCAGCTTTTTTTTTTTCTTTTGCTAAATGTTTGTCACACTTTTCATTTTGTGGGCTTTTCACGATTCTTCACTTTTCAATCTACAATATATGAGAAATAAATGAATTCCTAATTTTGAGTTTTACAACAGTAGAAACTCGATAAATTAATACTCGATTATTTAATAAACTCTTTAAAATAATATTTTTAGCCGGTCCCGACTCGGGGATAGGGTGCTAAATTAATAATTCGCTAAAATTATAAGATAATACATTTTTTATAATTTCTATAGACCCCATATAAAATATAAATTAATAGTTCCTTATATACTACTTAATACATGAATGATTTATGAAGATTTCTTGAAAAATTACTCAATTGTTTTTTATGTTTTGTAAAAATTAATTTTACCTTGAAACTCGTCTCTAATTTTCCTAATCATTGTAAGAACTTCTTGTGTTATTTTCCTTAAGGTGGGAGATTGAAAGGTTCTTTCAAATTGGGTCCTTCATTTGATATACGTGCATGCATTGTACAATAATTAAGTGAAAATTTGAAAGGTGTTTGTAAATTGAGTATTTCATTATAAATTAATAAAATATTAATTAATATATAAATTAATAATTATTAATTTATCGATTAATTAATAACTCTTTTAATTAATAAATTTTTGTGGTCCAATGAGTACTAATTTATAGAGTTTCAACTGTATTTAAGTTAACCATATATTATAGCTCATTTTTCAACCAAAGCAAACAGATGGGAAAGGGTTCTAAGTCAACTCTTTACCATGTACGCATCTCTAGTTAACACATCGAATTAGGCCTGTGCCAGGACAATATGAAGTGAAATTGTGAAAATGTGAAGTAAAATCAAAATTTCATAATTAATTCATTAAGTGACCGGGCGGGTATTGACCGGGTGGTCAACGGGTGTTGATTGGGTGACCAATCCACGGGTTTTATACGGGTGAATACCCGATCCGCACCCGAACATTTAAAAATGACCGGGTCCGGACCGGGTCCGGTTTTAAAATCTCACGGACCGGGTCCGGGTCGGGTTTAATATTTTTTGAGCGGGTACGGGTAATACCCGTCCGTTGACAGGTGATCGAATCGAGTAAATTTTAATAAAATTTGTTCAATTTTATTTAAATATTTATCCAACTTGAAAATCTGTACTTATATTTAAGTTCATTGTTATTTAAATTAAATTCAAATATATTTTGGTCGTTATTTTTGGACATGTTTTGTGGGTTGAATATAGTATCACATCATTTAATGTGTTAGGACGTGGCTTTTGGTCAATGAGTATCATTGCTTGTTGTGCTCGCCAATTAAAAAATAAAAGCATTTATTAATCTTGCAATCAAATCAACAATTAAATTTAATACATATTCACATGTGTCACAATTTTCGTGTACTTATAGAATAATACAATAATAATAGATATATGTATGTTATAATATAATAATTGAAGGTCATTTAATTAAGCCTCTTTGTACGTGTACTTTGACGGATCAACTTAATTGTGCACCAAATGGAAGCATACAATTATTGCCTCAAACTTTAACAAATATAATTTCTCCATAGTTTAATTATAATTTAATTAATTCTCAACATAGTATTTTCAAATTTTATATTATCATACTTTTTTTTATTCTTAAGAGAAAGGGGGTTATTATCATGCTAAATTTACCATTTTCTTTAAATTGTATTTGGCATTTTCCGGGTCTGACCCATGTAATATGGACTTACCATACCCGGATTACTTACATAATGGATACCTAGTGAGACGTGTTACAATATCCACGTGGCAAATTCTAATTGGCGAAGAGACAATGTTCGCGTTGGATCCCCATTGTTACGTTGCGATAATAAAAAAATCCAGCTTCAAAAGCAGGCAGGGAGAAAAAAACAAACACAGCAAACAAAATTAAGATCTAAATTCTTCAAAATGAGATCATGTTTTGTGTTGATTTTTCTTCTTTTTGCATTAATTGCATTAGGTAATTGGAATTTCGATCTGAATTAAGCAAATGCTGTAACTAGCTTACTCGTTGTTATTATTTTTGTTTAATGAAAGTTGTTTTGCTGCTTAAAATACTTAGATTTGAACTTAGATATGTAAAAATAGTTTTAATTGAGCTAGAAATATGACTTTTTTTTGTGTATTATTAATGGTGTATTTGTTTTATTTAGGTTCGGCGAAGAATTCTGGTGATGTCACGGAGCTACAGATCGGTGTGAAGGTAAATTGTTTTTATTGTAAATTTTTAGTATTATGCTTTTCGGTTTATAGATGAGTTTTGTAACTGAATCTTACATATGTATATGACACATTAGAACTATAGAAGACGTGTGGTAATTTGTGATGGATGTTTGATCTGTTGAAGCTCTGGTTTTTGTATCCTTATATGCTATAACTGACTGCCAGTGATCATATTAATGAAAACCGAACAATTTAAGTAAATAGTTTTGCGGTTGTAGTATATACACACTCTGTTTTACTTATTCCAGGCTAGTTCAGTAGTGTTTAATATACATTCTGAATTTGTGGAAGGTAAAATTGCTAAGTCTCTAGTCTTATTAGCTGCTTATAATCTTTATCAATGTTCACTTCTGTATAGGCTTTAGAGATTGTATCTTCAATTAATTTCACTGTCATTACCTTGTGCCTTACTGTCTTTCATTTGAAATCAATGATCTTGATTTTTTCTGCAGTATAAGCCTAAAGCATGTGAAGTTCAGGCTCACAAAGGTGACAAAGTTAAAGTACACTACAGGGTAAGTGGAATAAAGCTTCTTTTTTATCCCCTCTCCCCAACACCACCTGCAAAAAAATAAATAGGAAAACCCAATATAACTACGAGAATAGGATGACAAAAAGCTCACAAGTCTATTCCTTTTAACTCCACATTACTGATATGAATTGCTCAACAGTTTTCCTTGTATATTAATTGTGCTCTTGGTTGCTTTAGCTTGGAGGGAATTAAAAGTTATTCATGATATTTCTAATGTCTGTGTTCTCTTTGTGGGAGCTATTGTGGAATTTAATTTAATTTCGACCTAACTTTTTTATGTTTGCAGGGAAAGCTTACAGATGGAACTGTTTTTGACTCCAGCTTTGAAAGGGGAGATCCAATTGAATTCGAACTTGGCAGTGGTCAAGTAATTAAAGGTTAGTGCCCATTACTCATTCACATCAGTCTCTCATGTTATTAGCATAGCACCTCAGTCAAGCAAGTCTTGCAGTTAAAAGTAGATAACTCCCTTTTGTGACTGTATACTATATATTATGAAATTGTAGCTTTTATTTACTTTTATTACAATTGTGTTTTTTGCATGTTTTCACATTTTCTATTTACAATGTGCACCATGTCGAGTACAAAGTTGCCAGAAATGACAGTTGCTCCTCAAGATAACATGGAGAACATCCCTTCAGTATGAGAATTTAGTTTCTATAAAACAAGAAAGACGAAAAGTGCAATTAAAAGCAATGAGTGCTGCTTGCTTATAAACATGGAATATAGGTTTGTCTATGACAGTAATACTCTGCTTTATGAGAAAACTGTCTATTGAGGACTATGAGAAGGAGATATACTCTATTTCACCAGCCCTTCGTGAAAATATTTGTGCCTATATGTTTGTCACACCATGTAGTTTAAAATGAACAATTAGTCAAATTGAGAATAGAATTTTTATAAATAAAGTCATTATAATGTCAAGGCAACACTCTTAAGAAGCCCAGTTTGAATAAATGACTTTCCGCTTCAGATCGAAAGGTTTAATTTATTTATTAAGCTGCCATTTTACAGGATGGGATCAAGGAATCCTGGGAATGTGCCTTGGAGAAAAGCGAAAGTTGAAAATTCCTTCTAAACTTGGTTACGGAGACCAAGGATCTCCACCTACTATCCCAGGTAATAAATAAACTTAGTTTCCCTTGTTCCTGTATTTCGCTGAAATGGAACTAAGACTGTGTATGAACTACTTAAAATATGAAACTGTGAACTCAATTGTGGCATATGATCTAATCTATAAGCTTTTCTACTTATGCTGTTTGATTGAAAACTAATCTGAGATCAAAATCACTTAAGTGTTGGAACCAAATCACCTTCTTTTGTTTCATTTCTCATAAAATCCAAGGGCGAGTCATTAACCGCCAATAGTTTCTAATCTGCTTTTACTGAACTTGGGGCGAAATTGTAATCATATGGTAATTCCTCAAACATCGGCATTCAGGGGTTTCTAATGTAATCCATTCTAATTTTAACTATTAATGCTCTCAGGTGGTGCAACACTTGTATTTGACACTGAGCTCGTTGGGGTGAACGGGAAAACCATGGAAGATGGAAAATCGAATGACAGTGAACTATAAACCATGAAGCTGGGCTTTGTGTTTCCTGTTAGAAAGAGTAGGTTTTGCACCTTCAGGACTAAGTAGAAGTAGTTTTGAGTATTTTTGTTATTTCCTTTGCTTAAAGACTTTTACATTCTATACTACAGCCATTTTTATTAGTTGGTTCTAGGTCCAGAAATGTATCGTTCGCTTATGGAATGGAATCGAAAAATTCTGTTTTTTTAGCTTTGTCGAAGTAGAATTTATAAAATCCAACAAGGTACATTAAGTTCAAATGGGAACATATAGTGCAATCCTCATTTCTATTTATCTTGCTTAAACAGTGCATCTAGGATTGCAGCAGGATCGACCTCGAACCCAGCATTTATCTCCTTTATGTTATCCTAATTAGCTTCTCAATATTCAATTCGATAACTTACCAAATCAAGTTTGAACAACTTTTTTGTATTTGACAAACTTTGAAGTTTGACTAGATTAGTATAAATTAATAAAAACATATTCAAAATATTCAATTACTCGAGCTCGACTCACTCGATTAATACTCATTTAAACTCAGTTCAATAGTAATCAAACCAAAATTAAATACAATTTTCGAAGTTGGATTGTAATCCATTTGACTTGCTTGACTCATTTACATGCTATAGTCCTCCCTTGAAAATTCTACGATGGGCAATTCTGTAACAGATTGGACCCAATAAAACCGGTTTATTGTAAGTTACTGGATATATTAGCTAGTTAAAAGAGTTGTATTAGAACGGCCCAATTTAACCCATTTTTTTATAAGCTTTCCAGCCTAGGAGGACTAAAGATTTTTTAATAAATGGAACTAAGTGGGCCAAGAATATTCAATCGAAATAACTACAAGCCCAATTTCAAAAGCTAAAATACTAGGCCCATTAATAAAGCCATCTTGAACCAAACTAACCATTAGCCCAATTTTCGTCAAAAAGCCCATTACCAAAGCCGATAGAACTAGGGTTTTATTTAAGCCTAACTATTAAAGCCGTTCTTCAATAACATTTGCCGAGAAGGTAGAGTGAGAAGCTCGGAGAGAGGAGAGAGGAGAGAGAGAGAGATCTACCTGCAACCATGGGTATGTGCTTCAAAATCCTATATCGTACACTGATTCGTTTGATTTTGTGTGCTTTTTTCTTGCGTGAATGGTATGTTTTTTGGTCTGAAGATGATATGGTGTTGCAGGTATCTCACGTGACTCGATGCACAAGAGGCGTGCCACTGGTGGCAAGAAGAAGTCATGGAGGAAGAAGCGAAAGTAAGTTTTTTACATTCGAGATGTTTTCATTAGGTTAAGTTTCTTTCACACTTTTGCTGTTTTGATTAGTTTCTTTTATGATTACGCCGATATTTATGCACTTCGATGTTGATTTGTTCGTTAGTATTTTTAGCCTTGTAATATAATTAGTTTTAGCAGCTATGTTAGGAGAAGATCTCCTGTATTTTGGTAGTTGCAGAATTTCCTGAATATTTTAGTTGCTTTGATTAAAGTACTTTAATGTTTGGATGAAGATTATTTTTTGCATTTATTCACTCAAATTTTGTTCTTTTTAAAGTCGTTTACCTGGTGTTTGACATTGGTAACACTAATATTAATTGTGCTTACCTTGAGCTATGTTATTGAACTTCTCTTGGTTCTTTTATATAGACGATTTTTTCTGGGGATTGCTTTTGAGATTTAATTATCCTGTTTTTAACTTTATATGATTGCGTAAACTGTCTTAACGTTTCAACATTAAATAATTTTTTGTCGTAGGTACCCGAAAAAGATTTGAAATCTGGTCCATCTTTACCTATTTATTTGCTCTGATGTACTACATTATCAGAGAGTTCTTCACACAACAAACATATTCACTGTTACGTTTGGATGTTGATGCTAATTGTCACAAAGATTTAGCTGAGCTGCTGAACATGCTTTGGTTTATACACTCAGCTACCTTTTAGACTAATCTTCGTTTTTTATTTCTCAAGGTATGAGCTTGGTCGCCAGCCTGCAAACACCAAGCTTGACACCACACAGAAAACTGTCAGAAGAATTCGTGTTCGTGGTGGCAATGTGAAATGGAGGGCATTGAGGTTGAACACTGGAAACTTTTCATGGGGTAGTGAAGCTGTTACTAGAAAAACACGTCTCCTTGATGTTGTGTACAATGCCTCCAACAATGAGCTTGTCAGGACTCAAACACTGGTCAAGAGTGCAATCATCCAGGTTGATGCTGCACCTTTTAAGCAGTGGTATCTGACGCACTATGGCGTCGATATTGGTAGGAAGAAGAAGGGAGCTGCCAAGAAAGACGAACCTGAGGTACTAATAATAATGTTTCTTTTATTCTTGCTAAACAAAAAACTTATATGGTGTGTTCTGTTGATAAATGCAAATCTATTGTCTAAAATTCACTGAAAATTGTTGGATTTGTTGGGAAGTCTGAAGTATGAGTTCCATAGAATAGTCTCTTGCAAATTTGGTCCTATTACTAAAAACTTGCACATTTATATTCTAGCCAGGCACATAATACTGTCTGACCCTAGCTAGATTCAACAAATTGCTGATAATGATTCATAACTGTAATTATTGTGACAGGAGGCTGAAGTTGCAGCCCAAGAAACCAAGAAGAGCAATCATGTCCAGAGGAAAATTGAGAAACGACAAACTGAGCGTAAACTTGATCCTCATGTTGAAGAGCAGTTTAATTCTGGAAGGCTTTATGCTTGCATCTCCTCTCGCCCTGGTCAATGTGGTAGAGCAGATGGGTAAGTACATTTCTCAGCATTAGATGCTTTTGTTATATACTTATCTGATGATTGTATATACTTATTTTTTAATGGGCTCGATTTTTTACAGCTACATCTTGGAAGGTAAAGAGCTTGAGTTCTACATGAAGAAGCTCCAAAGAAAGAAGGGTAAAGCTGCTGGTGGTGCTTAATTATGAAATTTTAAGAAGTTTTGTGGCTCAAGTGCTCCTTTTTGTCTTTCATAAGTTATGACTTACAGTTTTGTGTAATGATGGATATTTACTTCTAAGTTTAAGTACTTTTGTTGAAGTTGAATTTAGTCAATACATGTTTTGTGATTCTCTTTTTATTAAATTTCTTTCTCTATGATTCTCTTTCTTCACCATGTTTGAGTTGTCTGATTTTAATTACTTTTGAGTTTCATGTTTTCGTTAACCAAGTTTAGAAGAAGAAAAGCATGACCTTAAGGTTCATAATCCAATCATTGGATTTATTTTCCAACAAGAAATCCAATTTAGATGTCTGAATTCTTACGAAGACAGACTTGAGTTCAAGAAAATCGAGTATCTCAACCCCGATCAATGACAAACTTTCAGACATTACCAAAAACTGAAAAAGCCAGAATAATCATATGCTTATTCTAACAATGCCATGTGAGAAGTGAGATGTCTTCTTTCCATAAAAAATTAGGTAATTGTACAAATCCCTGTCAATTACAACAATAAAGAATAAAAAATCCAAAAATCTACCTGAAACGAAAATTGCAAAAATTTACATAAGCCCCGTGTACAATAAATAACACCAAACTAACAATATGCATTGAGAATAATCTGCATCGGGCATATATAGTAACAGATAGCATAACAATCTCGTGACGAACAAAGTAAATTTACCACACGGGCTTTACTTCTTACTTGCAAAATCCCATTTTGATAAATTGTCTATCTGATTTAACTCACTTGTTCTCCGATCAAATCGAGGCCGACCACAAGAAAAGTGACCCCTTGAAACAATAGGAAGTAGAAATGTATACCTTGGGCCGATAACAAGCTTCTAACTGATGCAGTCAATAAAATAAACGAAAGAGCGAGTTCCTTCCTGTACAAACGGTTTCTCCCTTTTTTGAAAGATTTTTTGTTCATCTCTAACTTGGTAAGCTCAGCTAAGCCAGATTCTGAATTTGATCTCGGGACGCCATTTTCCATCAACGGTGTGGATTCGTTTTCCATAATGGCGACCAAATCTGCTTCTGATGATCTGCCTAACTTTTTAGTGACAATCCATTCGTAAGAACTTCCTAACTTGAATAGCCCTGATATCATGGCATTGAATTTTGTGACTGACATAGTGTTTTCAAAGAGTAGATAAGGGACGATGAATGGGAATGATCGTGGAGATGGGAGTATGTTTAGGATGGAGACGAGTCCCGGGATGTAACAAACGACCCAGAATGGGAGCTGAGCTTCAGGAAGGAACATAGTTAATGGGAGAATAATGCAGAAGAGTGTAAAGGAGTAGAATGGGAGGATAAGCTTTCGAAGGAGGAAGAAGAGAAATATTAGGTTTGCTTTCTTCATGAAACTCACCTGAAATGTACATCAGCAGGAATTAGATAAAGGGGTTGGTTAGAATAAACCAAACTACATAGAAACAGGCATTTTTAAGAGACTAAAGAGTAAGAAGTAATTGTAAATGGTGACTCTTAAAGTTTGCTTCAAGTGATATGTGATTTTGGTTGAATAGTTAGCATTTATCTTGATTGTCCCCGAGGCAAGTTAATAGAGTCTAAGAGGGTTGCTTGGAAGCTTATTTCAAAGAGCATGTAAGCTCCCAGTGCTTATAAGATGTTTTCGGAGCTTACTTAAGTCCTGATAATTATGTGCAGACGAGCATTTATAGTTGATGCTAAATTGGTTAGGTGAAGTATGGTTTCAAAAATGTGTAGATCGTTCTCAGAAACAAAAATCCTTCAATTATAACAGAGTATTTATTATGTAACTTGTTAGTATAGCTGGAATTATACGTATTTCTTGTTTTTTGTTCCTGAATAACCAATTGTATAGCTAGAACTCAAATGTTAGTTATTTGCTCATACAACAACCTTGTGCCTGAAAAAGGGCTGTATCCAACTTTAGACATGGCTCTCTCTATAACCAACATGCTCTTTTCCACCTAGTAATAGTTGACTCAATAATTTCTTCTGTTCAAGTTTTAAATTTGTATTTTCCCACTCCATTTCCCCCTTTTTTACTTTTTCATTTTTTTAGCAAAAAGATAAAAAAATAATGGTGAGCATGATCCAATATCTGTCAAAAGCACAAAAAAAAAAAAAAAAAAGGATTTTCCAACCTTTGCATGCAGTACGTCAACAAAACACAAGCGGAATAACTGCATGGGTCCTGAATGCCAACGGTGTTGCTGCTTTATGTATGCTTCATAAGACTCTGGAAGTTCACATAGGCACTGCAGACAGAATGAAAACATCTCATCACTACCAGTCTACCACACACACAAAATGCATTGAAGACTTTAAACATAATTCTTCCACTGTACAAACCTTAACATCGTTCAGATAAATGAACTTCCAACCACATAAGTGAGCACGTACAGCAATATCCATGTCTTCAACAGTAGTTCTGTCCAACCAGCCACCGCAGTCCTCTAAGGCTTTGATTCTCCAAACACCAGCAGTTCCATTAAAACCAAAGAAGTTAATAAACCATCCATTGACCTGTTGCTCAACCTCAAAATGAAAGGCTAAGTTTATGTTCTGTAATCGTGTAAGCAGATTCTCATCCTTGTTAACAAAGGACCATCTTGTTTGCACCAGTGCAAGGTCATCTTTTCCCTTCAAAATACAGGAAACTGGTTCATTCCAAAGTTTCCTATAGACTTTTACTAAAACTCGGTGAAAACAATATCATGCATCTTCTTAATAGATACCTTCTAGGGGAAATTCTATTATTTATCATATAGGAAAGGGGTTTATTGCAAGTTTAGTCCCAATATTTTAAAATTTTGCAAAAATAGTACGTTGTTCTTTTTGCAATTTTGGTCCCATCCATTAAGAAAACGGATGTAATTTCACAAGTAGCATGAGCTAATGGTTCTCATATAATTTTAACAAATGGGACTAAAAATACAAAAACATGCATCTTATGGGAGTATCTGCTTGTGCAAGTTTGTAATCAGCGGAGCCAGAAATGCAAGGAGACCTATCCTAAGTCCCTAAAATTGCAATTTTTCCCTGTCCTAGAGACTACTAAAGAATTTTACTTAAACCCTGTCAAAACATATCATGCATCTTCTTAATAGAGAATTTCCGGGAACCCAGTGAATGACATTCTACCATGTCATATATGCCTTAAATGTTAATATCAAAAGTTTGTTACATTCAACACCCATTGCATAATTCACTTTACACATAGTAAGCAGATTACCTTGAAGTAAGGAATAGTTTTCTTCAGAAAATCTGGTGATGGCTGGAAATCGGCATCAAAGATTGCCACGAACTCATAATTTTTCACATAATCACAACTCATTGCAGATTTAAGGTTTCCTGCTTTATAGCCTGTGCGAACGAGGCGATGTCTATATATAATGGGCACGCCTCTCTGTTGCCATTTCATCACTTCTGCCTTAATAAGAGATTGGACGTCAGTATCGCTGGAATCATCCAATATTTGTACAAGCATTCTCTCCCTAGGCCAATCCTGGACGCATACTGCTCCAATAGATTGCTGGTATACCTGAGCAGCATCAGAAAACAAAATTAAGAAATAGTAACTACATTCACACGTCAATAATGGGAAGACAAAAATTGAGAGATTTGCATGTTTGTGTTAAATAGACAAAAAAAAATTGTTCATGACATACTATACTATATTATAGTACAGAAACTAGGCTGTCTTAGGCACGTAGATCGCAAAAGAGTCGTTACTTAACTGGAAACACAAATTATCAAAAAATGTAGTTTTACTACAGTAACAAAATGACCACAATTTAATATGAAATCATAAAATAAACAGATTTCTGAAGATTGTGAGAACAAATGTAACTGAAATAATTGTAACAAATAAATAATGAAAGTGGATTCTGATATTGAGGTTAGTTTCCTTGTCAACTGTTTCTGTTTTTGCTTTTTAATTGATCTGGTGCTAGGCATTGGTAATTGTTTGCATCACTGGTATCAAACAAGCAACCAGCAAAACAATACCCATGCCATTCAGATTCTTCGCAAGTGATAAAACTGGTCCTAGTATAAATACCGTTACCAAAGAAAATGTTCGCGAATACACCCATAAATGCTCCATGTTAATAAATATCAATGATAAAGCAAAATTTATTGACAAATATGAGTAACAAATAGCTTTATCATTAAAACCAGCCAGTATATGCACAATAACATGCTTAATTAGACATCCTACACTTATATCACATTATTTCTAAGAAGAAACAAACAGTTAGCTTCAGATTCTGCTTACAAGAAGCTTCCCAACTGCCACACTGCCTATAAAATAATAGGTTGAATATTAATCACATGCTGCATTATATAACATAACACATTTTGTTTACTAAGAACTGCACACAAAGGATTTAAGGCAGCTGCATTTTTTAAACACTTTATTAGGTTTTTTTTCTCAGTGACACAAGTCAGCTAATCAAGAACGAAATATTTCACCAAATTTACAATCAGAGATTCTGCATATCACCAATTATAAAAGCACAAAATTTTACACACGTTTATAGCAAAGTCCCATGAGGAACACCTTATTTAATCAACTTAGATATACATTTGGCATTAGCTGATACGTTCCATATAAAAAGAAGACAAAAACCAACAGAATTTAATTCAATCAATGAAGCAAAGCCACTTTTCAATCCGTGAAGTAAGATTTGAACTTCCCAAAAAAGTTCAGTTTCAAAATAAGGATTTAAAAACCTACATCTTCTTACCTCCCTCTCATTACACATAGGTATCTGCACTAATACCATTGGATAATCATCCAAATTCAAACCCCCTTTCTCTTCATCCTGCTCATAATCCATTTCCGCCACTGGCCTTAAGCCTCTCACCTTTATATAAAAACAACCTAACACCAAAACGAATCGATCCACCGATTGTATCAAGAACAACACAATGCACACATTCGTCAAGCTCTGCAACATCGGCGCAAGATAATTCGCCCTAATCACCAACCACTTCGCGTAGATATACTTCACTGACACCTCCACCTCCGATTCCAGCGTCGGAGGACTGAAATGCCATCCCCTAAAGTACGCAGCGAGCTCAATAACAAGAAGTACAACACTCAACACCAAAAAGAATTTGATGATCTTGTAAAACCTAGATTCCGACCGCGGTACGGACGCCGTCGTGATGCGACGATTCGCGGTGCGAAGGATCGAGACAAAGCCATTAGTGACGAAAGCTAACGAGTGCGCGATTTGGTTCAGCTTGAGGAGGTAAATCCAGGACAGCTGCCGCGCGCTGCGCGACCGGTCCTTCGCGCCGGCGGCGCTGTTCGGACTGTGGATATCAACGGTCAAGAATCGTGAATCTTCGGAGGTGGATGAAGAGAGGTGATGGTCGTCGGTGTGGTCGTTGGCTCGTTGCTTGTTCCACCATTCCTGAAACTCATAGTTAGGTGGACGAGACATATAGACACGGCGGAGATGTACGTATAGGCGGCGGCGGTGGAGATCTGAAGAGCAGTATCAATGGCGGATCATTGCACGCAGTAGTGTGTGTATTTGTTGGATCCGGAGAAAAAGGGAAGGAGAGAAGCTAAACAGCAGCTAAAAATAACATGTTTAAAAGTTATTTTTTTTTAACTCTTTTTTCCTTTTCATATTTAATTTTCTCAAAATTTTACTTTTCATTTAATTTAAAAAGGTTAGATATACAAATTTATTAAAATTAATTATCACAAATAATTTTTTATCAAAATTAAAAGATCTTAAAATCAATAGTATATACAAAATGGTATATAATATCACTTATGTAATTTTGTTTATGGATATTCTAATAATGGACAAATAATTTACTTAATCTCTTAATTGAAAAAAGAAATTATTAATCATCATTGACCAATATATGATTTCAACCAATCAAATGACTCCACATCTTTCACTTTCCAAAAATGCAATAAATACATTACTAATATCAATCTATTCTATTGACTATTATTATTGTCGTTTTTGGTAAGTTATCTATTGGCTACCTATTCTTTTTTTTTTTGATAACAAGGGAACCGCTCTTGTGCAATAGACTGCAAACCACACAAGAGAGGTAAACCAGTCTAGGAGCTGACAGGCTCACAGTAGAGAAGGCAAATAGGTATTCCCACAGTGGGATTCGAACCCGTGACCAAAGCCACAATATTCACATGCCCTTACCAACTCTACCGGGTTGCCCCTTCTATTGGCTACCTATTCAATTCAATTATGAGTGACCAATTCTTCGAAAAATATGTGAGCCCATTTTTCTTAGTCAACATATAATTAATTTTAGATTATTTATCACAATATTTGTCATCATTTATTTTTCACTTTTGAAAGTGTATTAACTATTATTTATTAATCTCTTGCTATTTGGACCTATGTGTGTTAATTATATGATTGATATAATTAGGTAAGTTTTTCGATTTAAGACGGCCCATTAAAGAAAATACCAAATCTATTCAAAGCCCTTATATTTAAGCAAGTCCACAACCAATAAGCCACACACACATTGAATTTTCATTATGAATTGAGCCTAATATAATTTAAAGAGAAATTTATTAAACAGACAACTCTTGAAGTGATACAAATTTAAACAAATAAAAAATATGATTGATAAATAATAAGTTTTAAATTCTTTCATCGTAAATTTTACTAAAATCATATTTTATTACTTATTCATATTTTATTTTCCTTTTATCGTCTCGATATCAATCCATGCATAGACATCGTTTGTTGTCGTAAACCGGTGCTGTTAAGTAGCTTAGGGTCAGAATCAGACAGTGGAAATTAAGAATTTCGTGATTTTTGTCAATTTTAAATTTAATAATTTTGTACAGATTTATTTGGTTTCTTCGAGTTTGTACAAATTTAAGTTTTGAGTTTGAGGTTGTTCGGAATTTCTACAACATTAGGGATGCACATTAGCCGAGCTCCAACTCAAGTTCATTATTAATTTTTGTAAAAATATAATATTAAGTATAATAAAAAGATCGAATGTATTTTTATATTCTTATACTAATAAATAAATAAAACATTATTTTTTAAGCTCCGCTTATTAGATTCTGCTCGAGCTCGATTCAAACTCGAATTTGAAACAAAAGGATGAGTTTTTGAGACAGTACTTGGTTATCATTGCAAGGTTTGTGATCATTCACATCTACAACCAAAATTTATGCATGCCCTTGTATCGAAATATTCGATATTTATTGCAGCTAATCATTTTAGACAAAACGTTCGTGCTGTTATGATTTAGTTTTCACCATTGAATGAAACAGATATTTTTACCAAAACATTTTACCCCACAACTATTATTACAATGAAAAAATGTGTTGTAGGCAAATACAATTTTTGGTGAAATGTCAGAAACTACTTAAGCTAGAATAGGGCAAACAGAGAGCATATATCAATAGGTAAAAAGGCAGTACAAATTAAGGATGAAATTGAAGTGCCTTTCTGATGAAGAAAAACATTCAAATAGACTTATAATTTGTAAAACCATCATTCATTCACTAGTTAGTGCCTTATATAAATGCTACCAAACGACACTTGTACATAGTTAATGAAAACGAAAACGTAGCTCGCTTGTTGTACGTGGAATGGGATGTAAAAACGAGACTCGTGTGGGGTCCACTATATATATTATACGTGAGTATCGACTTTACGAGACTTATGTGGGGTCCATTATATATATATATATTATATGTGAGTGTAGTTGATTAAAAACTCGAACTCAATCAGACTATTGGGCACTGAAATCTTCCTACTCTTTTTGATTTCCATAATTAATAGCCCCATCGATTATATAACGTATAAGTCGGAGAGAATTTTTTGAGGGATTTTTCTTAATACAAAGATTATGTCAAATTTTGAATAAATTTTTTAATTTGTCTAATAAAAGAAAATGGGATAAAAAGAAGTAAAAAAAAAAAAGCTTTCTAGTAAAGAATAAAGGCCTAAAAAGATGAACAAAAAAGTTGAGTGGTCATTTAGATGGCACCTACTAATTATATCTAAAGACAAAAAATGTACCTCTAATCTCTTATTAACCATCATGTCTAAAGCAATTTAATTATCTTTGTCATTTTGTTCATTCTTTTTTGTGGATTTTGGAAGCCTTTTCCTTTATAGGTTCAATTTTCGACCAATTATTATGACAATTTACCTAATCTTGTTTGCTTTTGTTTTATATTCTTGTTCTTAGAGTTTCAAAAAGTATAATAACCAAATAAATTTTGAACTTTTTTTTTGTTTCTAAAGATTTTAAACTTGAATCGAAATTAATTTAATGGGGTCATCTCGATTTATTTATATCTTTAGGTAAAATGGTAGTAAGGTATTAATTCAAAGAGGGTAAAATAATTAAATATCAAATTTGGGAATGCTTTATTTACAATTTATTCGATTGGTAAAGGCAATAAGGATGCAAAAGTGTGACATAAAAGAAGAAACAATTTAATTTCAATTTTAGAATATCCTATCATGTTTCAACAAAATAGGGCTGAAATATCATCCCTAAACAAGAAAGAACAATTAAATTGTCTTGGTTAATGGTGGTCTAGACTTTATTCCCAAATTGGATATACAATTTCGTACAATTTTCTTATTGTTCGTTTTTGATTTTTCATTAATTTCAGGCTTCTATTTTACAATATTTCGTAACAAATATTTCACAATGTTATTTTTAATAGTAAAATTATCTACTTTTTAAAAAACAAAAATCAACATACTTTTTAATACATTAAGTCATAATTATGAGTAACTTTAATTAACACAAACGGCCGACATTTTGTCGCGTAAGTGGATTAGAGAAATGGTAATGAGACAGGGGCAACATGACATGAAATTAATTTATATATAAGTTTTAAGGTAATACAAAATATATAAATTTAAATAATTGGTATTATAGAAGATAAAAAAAAAAAGATTTTTTTTTTTTTTTATTTTTGAATTAAAAGAATAAATAAAGACAAAGAGCAGTGATTATAGTAATATTCGTACTTCAAAAGATAGATAGCTGTAAGAAATTGCCTGCTAAGCTGTCTTAACTTTAACAATGAGATAATGAAATGACAGAGAAGGGGAAAGATAATAATAATAATAATAATAATAGTAATATAATAATTATTATTATTATTCAATTGCAAAACAAATGTAATAATTTATCTTTATGATTTATTAAAGTGAAATAGAAATTAATCATTAATTAAAAATGTCAAAATATTTTTTTGAATTTAATTTATCCCAATTTACAAGGTTTCTTAGACAGTAAGGGAAAGTCCAAGGGCAAAACTGCCATCACAGACAGAATGTTTAAAATTTATTTAAAAAAAAATTAATTGCCAGACAACATTTCCTTGCATGATTGTATTATTCTTTAATTTATATATTTTAATTTATACAGACAGCTCAATTATCACCAAAACAATATTTAATTACAAGATAATTGTATTTATTTTAACTCTTATATGCAAAAAGATCATTTTCAGAGAATCTTTCAGATAATTAAGTCACTATTGATGAGGAGACCAATAATGGAACCTTCATTAAAATAATTAAATTAAAGCTGCAAATTCAGAAACTTTAATTATTAAATTAAAATAATAATCAAGATTAATTTTACTAACCACCTTCCATCAAATGATTAATCTATCTTTAAGGGCATCTTTCCACACCCCTTAAAACTCCACTACTTAACCTTTTTCTTGATCATAAATTTTTATTATATTAAAAATCATTTTTAATTCTAGATTCATTGTGTCTAGTCAGAAACTCACTGTTGCCAACCTGGGATTCTTTTTTATGTTCATGCTTAATTAAAAGATTATATATAGATTGAAAATTTTAGTTCAAATCGAGTTTAACGCGCTAAAATCAGTCGTTAATTTGTTCAATTTTGCTTATAATCATCATTATTTACTATTTTGTCACTTCTTTAAAATTAGTAATAAATATATACAATAACCGCATTTAATTTAACTTTTGGGAATTATATTTACTATAATAAATAAATATCTTAAGTAAATATAATTCCCATTCGAGAACAAATGATAATTATATTTACTATAATGTTTCTCTCATTATAATTAGAATAATATTGGCCCATAATTAAATAGAAAAACAAGAATAGAAACTTCTGCTTTGTGGGTTAATCTGAAAAAATTACAGGGGCCCTCCGGAAAATGTGCCATATATTATGATTGACTCTCTAATTAAAGCTTAATTGAAGAATTATGATTTGTATTATTATGACTTTATTAAGAGAATAATGCTACACTTAATACAGCTGGTTACAACATAAGTAACTATCATAACCACCACAAAACACGATTTTTTTTGTCACTGTTATAATTGTCCCAAAAGCCAGTTCCCATCCTCAAGTGGTATTTAATTTGTATATACAATTTATATATATAGTTAATACAATTATATATATTCATTAATCATAAGTGAAGCAAATTGAAAATGTCCAAAATCATATCAAAAAAAGTCTTGAAAAAAGATTACACTAGATCTTATAAGAATAAATCTACAAGTTATATCACAAAATGTCAATTAGTGGGAAAAAAGACCATAATAAAAGTCATTAATTTCTCATATTTTTAACTAAGAAAATATATCTTACATCAGTACAAATATAATTGGTGCTGTCAAGACTTTGCACCATAAATGGAGTGAGTACTTGAGGGTACTCAAAAATTACATATTTATATAAAATTAAAGGTCGTCATCTATATACATCGTTCAAATCTTCTATTCCACACAGACCAAATCGCCTTTAATCTCGAGGCATATCAAAGATTTCACCATAAACGAGCTTTAATTAACTCATCGCTCGATTTTCATGTTCGACGTTTGATTTAGACCTGTGAAATATCGACAACTTTTAGTACATTTCCGGGTCGAGCCCACAAATCAATGAACAAAATATTTCGAAATTACCATGAAAGTTGACAGAATTGTGTACAAAACCAACAATGCTATGCAAATCATCTTCACTAAATCCTGGGAACTGTAAACATGAACAACATTACATTAGCCAATTTTTTCGGGTTTTTTTAAAAACATTTTTTTTTTTCGGGTTTTCTTAAACATTAAATTACCTGAGGTAGATTTTCGGTAAATTCATCAACAGAAGATAATTGAAATCCCAAAGGTAGATTGCCCGAGACATCGGTATTATTGTGCATTTGTTGTTGTACATTTTGCTGGTAGAATGGTGGTGCAGAGGAATCCATAGGGTACAACTGCTGGGGTAGAGTTGAATTTTGTTGAAACATCTATATATATATATATAACAAGATTGGACCCATTAAATCATTCATCATAAATACGAGAAAATTAAATTCTTAGAAGCTTTCAGGACATCGAAATCTGTATATTAAGGTTGAAATTTACTTACATCCTTGGAGATAACATTGTCAACATTAAAATCTAGCTCTGGATTCACCGAAGCCAATTTCATCGACAAAAACTGCCAAAAATTCGAAAAATAGAAACTGTTATAGATGAGAAATATATAATACCAATTTAATTTACCTCAACCTAATATTTAAAACATTTCGAAACGAAAAATATTTAATATATTCGACTGTCCTAATTTACTTTACAGTATGTAAAAATCTGAACTGTTAAAAGGGACAAATATTTTTCAGTAATTCTTAATATTTTTGACAGAGTCTGAGAGTAAAAAGCTGTTGTGATCTTATTTACCTCAACCTGGCGTTGCAATGATTGGACATAATTTATGATTTCATCAAGCATCAGAGCTTTTCCAGTAACCTGAATCAGTGTAAAAAAATCACAAAAACAGTTTATTATTAGAAATTCCCACGAAAAATTTGAATTCCAGGGAAAAATGTAGAAGTTTATAAGCAAACCTTATTGCAACCAGGTACAAGATCCTGGAGAAGTTTCATTCTTTCGCTAATTTTTTCTCGTCGAACCTATAGAAATCGCCCGAAAAAGATGATTATTATACGATGATCATGCGATTAAAGCTTCGAAAAACTTGAGATTAAAATGTGGTAATTACTCTTTCAGCTAAGCTATGGCTGTCAGTGGCTTGACCCCTTCTTGCTCTAACATGAATGTAGTCTTTTGGTGGCTCAGGTGGCTTTTGATTAGCTTTTTGTTCGTCGTTTGATCCTCCTTTTGTTTCTTCGTCGCTTTTGTTATCGACATTTTCATTTTTCGAGCGTTTGGGATTACCATCATCGTCACCTTCAGCTCCCTGAAAACAGGAAAAAAAAACCCCGAAAATTGTTATGAATTGATGAAATAATGAAATTCGCATTTCTCAAGAAAAATGAGATAGGATTGTGCAATATACCTTAGTTGATCCGTTTTCTTTCGGTTTTGATTTCGAAACGCCTTTTCTCTTCCGAGAATTGAGCTCATTGGAGAGTTTCGAACCTGAACCTGTTTCTCCGCTATGGAATTGATCTGAAAGAGATGATTCGTCGTTTGAATTTGCAGCTGAACCTGAAAATTTAGTCAATTTCTTCTCCAATGACCTAATTTCGGTGAAATTCTTGTTCTCTGGCGAGGATCCAGCTTGTTGCTTAAGAGCAGGAGTGCTGGAAACTCGAGGAAGCTTCGCATTCATCAATGGCGATTTGGATCTATGCTGCGATTCAGGAATGTTCAGCGCTAATTGAGTTGTCGTTCTACCGTTGAAGCTTCTACTACCGAAGCAAGAAAACTTGGCAGCTCGCTCCGCAAATCCTGGATCGGATGAAAGTGAAGGCAGGGGAGGAGTTAAGGCAACTGAATTCCCCAAATTTGGGGATAAATTGATCTGATCGAGCATCGTTAAATGCAATTTAGGTGAACTTATAGGAGTGCTGTAATTCGAATCGTTGTTGTGAGTCGCCGCCGCGAATGCGCCGGCGCCGGAGCTGGAGCCTCCCTTAAGCTGCCCGATCAGTTCGCGGAGGAGAAAAGCTTCGCTCGCCGGTGCAGACGTGGCAGCGGCGGCAGAGGAAGTCACAATTGAGCTCAGAGCTGAATCAAAATGTGAAAATTGATCGGAGTTAGGGTTTAGAAACTGCTCCGGCGCCGTGCAATTGACTCCACTCCATGGAATTGTGTCGAAGTGTAACTGTGGCGGTGGAATTCCAGCATTCATGAAGTAATCCTTATCCATTTTTCTCCAAAAAAATGCTCAGAAATTGAGGGTTTTTCAAGAAATGTCTGATAAAAACAACTCAAAAAAAAAAGCTGAAAAATTCTCAGAAATCGAGATTTTTTCAATAAATAGAGATGAATGACGAGTACATATATAGAGACAACGAAATGTGTGATGAACAGAGAAAAAATGGATGGAAATGTGAAGGATAAAAGTGTGGATTTAGGGGCAAAAAGGAAGAAGAAGAAGAACAGAGTGGGGAAAAGGGGGGAAGGGAAAAGGAAGGGTAGTGATGAAGTTATATAGCAAAAAAGGAAAACAGTTTCTTTGACTTTTTCTATATTTATATATTTTTTAATTAAATAAATAAATGAATTACTGCAAATTATAAAATAAAGAAATAAATTAATCTTAGCCGTTAAAAGCGGTGGGAAAAAGGGTTAAAATGCCGGGCCTTGAACGTCAAACCACCATAATATGTCTAAAACTCCTTTTTCTTGAAATTACCACTTTTCTTCTATTTTTAATTGTTTTTTTTTTGTGTGAACTATATAATATGTATATGTTTTATTAGATAGGGTTGAAAATCAAATCAATTCGACTACTCCAGTTTCATAAATAAAAATTTGTTTGAATTCAGTTCGATAATTTACAAAATTAAAATTAAATAATATTTTTCTGTTCGATAAGTTGGCTGAATTTCAGCTCAATTGGTTAAAAAATAATAATAAAATATACAAAATAATTAAATTACTAGAGTTTCACTCGTGTTTGACTCGATTAAATCTCGTTTGAACTTGTCTCGATTAACAATCAAATCAAACTCAAACATAATTCTCGAAACTAAATTTTAATTTAAAAAAGTTTAAACAACTATGTGTTCGACTCGACTTGACTCATTTACACCCCCTATTTAGGACTAGAGGTCAACTGGTGAAACTAAGGTGTTTGTGATAAAATATGAGTAAATATTAACACGTTGATTGTGAAAAAAATTAAATTACTCTATTTTAGAATTTTAGTTGAACTTGGTTTACTATCATAATAAATCAAGTTTGAACATTTTTTTTGGACTTAGATTAAGAAAAATGATTATTGTTAAGAAAAATGATTATTGTTACGTGAGAAGTTGAGATAGTTGGTTTGTTAAATGACATATAGGAAGATTGTATCATAGGTTCAAATAAATTCCATAAATAGAAAGTATTATAAAACCTCTAACTCATAATATTTTCTAGTTGAATTTAACTCTGATCCAATAATTATTGCTAATATTTTTCATTGATGTGAATATTAATTGTGTAATCCAGAGATTATGTGAGATAAGAGGACTCTTTTTTTTCAAATGTTTGCGTCTAAATTTTTACAATTTATATGAAATTTGTCATTTTGGGAGACTTTTATTGCCTTCGATTTTGTTAATATTGTAACTTGCATTATTGAGTTTTGACATGAGAAACATACAAAGAGTCTCTTTCACAAAGATTGCTTTGGAATCTGAATTTTAGATATCTTTTGAGCATAATAGTATATGAGTTGATTCGAATTTTATAGATAAAAGATATTTCAATTTAGGGATAAATGCAAAAAAAAACCCTGTGAAATAATTTATTGGCTGAAAACCCCCTGTGAAATAAATATAGGCTAAAAACCCCCTGTGAAATTTTTTCGTTGCAAAAAACCCCCTCGGTCAGTTAGGTCAGCTACCCCCTGTGAAATAAATGCAAAAAACCCCCTGTGAAATAATTTATTGGCTGAAAACCCCCTGTGAAATAATTTATTGGCTAAAAACCCCCTATAAAAATTTTTCGTTGCAAAAAACTCCCTCGGTCAGTTAGGTGAGCTACACGCGCCGTATGTGCGTTTTTTTTTTTGTTTGTGATTATTAGACATTAAATGACTTATTCATTTACTTTTATGTCCCTTTTGTGTATTGTACTTATATATTCATTTGGGATACACTTTTACTCATGTTTACACAAAAAAAAAACAATATTAAAGATAGTTTTTCATAAAATATTTCTTTTATTTTTAGTAAATATGCCTCATAATATTTAAATTTTAGACCATTAACATATAAGTACTTATATATTCATTTGGGATACAATTTTACTCATGTTTACACAAAAAACGATATTAAAGATAGTTTTTCATAAAATGTTTCTTTTATTTTTAGTAAATATGCCTCATAATATTTAAATTTTAGATTATTAATATTATTGTTTTTACTATTATGAGGCATATTTACTAAAAATAAAATAAATATTTTGCAACGACCGGGGGGTTTCTTGCAACGAAAAAATTTCACAGGGGGTTTTTAGCCTATATTTATTTCACAGGGGGTTTTCAGCCAATAAATTATTTTACAGGGGGTTTTTTGCATTTATTTCACATGGGGTAGCTGACCTAACTTTCACAGGGGGTTTTTTGCAACGAAAAAATTTCACAGGGGGTTTTTAGCTTATATTTATTTCACAGGGGATTTTCAGCCAATAAATTATTTCACAGGTGGGTTTTTTGCATTTATCCCTTCAATTTAATTTGTTATTTAACATATCAAATTCAAACGATTTTTTTTTAATTAACCTTGAATCAAATACCGAAAGCTTGGATTAATGGTTTGAATAATATTTGCATTCTATGTTCCCACAATTTTATTTGTACATTTTGTTTATTCTTTTGCCGCAACTTTTAAATTGGATCAATTCGGCATGTCGAATACAAATGAATTAATTATTTTAGCATATATAATAAAAAAAATATTTCGAAAATATTTAACAACCAATAATATTTCAATTTTCAAGCACTGCAATAGGATTGATTAATTTTACAATTTAGGCATATTTCTTTTCATTTTTCTAAAATATAAAATGTTTTTTTCAAAAAAATTTAGGCTATGTTTGGTTGTATTTTGGCCATGTTTTGGCCCAAATTTCCCACCAATATTTGTTTGGTTTGAATAATTTTGGCCAACCAAAATCTCAATTTTTGGCCAAAAATTGCATTTGATTAGACTACTGTCATTATCTATCATGTCACTTATTTATCTTACACATTCTCCATCATTTCACTATTAATTTCCCTATTTCTACCATTCTCCCTCTTTCTCTCTCTATACATGTATATATATACTTACAATTTTAATATTATAATATAACTTTCAATCATTATTTTATCAACAAAAATTTCTATGATTTGACGAACAAGTCATTTATGTTCCCTTTAAAACAAAACCCAACAATATCACACCAAAAAAAACATTCAAAAATCAATTCTCAACTTAAAACCAAACACAATCCCACCAACAATGCACGTGTCCCAATAAATTTCTCACCAACAATTCTCACCAAAATACCCAACCAAAACGAAACCAAACATAGCCTTAAACTTTTTAATTCTTGTAACAAACAACTTGTACTATCTTGAGGAAATAGTAAGTCCCATGATATCACCATTGATGATATGCTTACTTCACCCCATTAGTTAGAAATTAAAAATTGTTTTTAATTATAGAAATTTTAATGATTTTTTAACTATCTATTTAATTATTATTATTATTATTAAATATAGCAATTGGCCTGCAGAAATTGGGCCTCGAACTTCACATTCTATTGATTTGGCAGAGCCCAGTGATTTAAGAGGTCTTTTTGCAGTTTTTTATTTCTCAATGATTGGAGTCAGAACAACTTGTCTCTTTGGGTTAAAGTCAATATTGCAGGTTAAAATAAAACCTAATTTATTAGAAGTTTTTTTTTTAATTTCTTTTTTTTTCTTGCTAAATCATAACAGAGATTGAGGTTGAAATTTTGTTTCTAATTTATTTTTTAATATTATTAAATTCAAAATTTATGAGGAATGAGTTTTGTTTTTTTGTGAGAAAAGCAGATGTGTGTGGGTGTGATTGTATTTTTGAAATTATTGGAATTGGTAATTAATTATGTATGAAATAATTGAAAATAAATTATAAGATAAATTAGTATTTGGGTTTAAAAAAATAAAGAGATAAAGGCTAAAAATAAACAATAGAAAAATTAACATGTATAAGGAACATAAAAAAGATGAGAATGAGAATATTTTCAAATAAAAAATAGTGTAAATTGCGTGTTTTTCATTTTCAGATAAAAAAGAAAATTTAAAAAGTGAGACGAAAAATACAAACAAACTAATTTTAAGTGTGGCAATTTCCTTTTAGTATAAATAACGAGCTCAACTCGCGATAATTAATTTAGATTATTTTTATTACAAAATATGATCTAGTCTACTAGTTACTACAATAATTAAGTTCATGTTTAAAGATATTGGAGCCCTTAATTATGTGTAGAAGATACGCTAATCCCTTATAACTAATTTATTAGACAGTTATTTTTCAACTAATTTTATTAATTTTTAAAATATGATACGCATGAAATGGATTATAATATGAATATTATGTGCATTAAATTGGTTATTTTTTGAATAATATTTCTAGGGGAAAGTGAAAAATGGTTAACGTGTTTGGAGTTGGTCAATCATTGCATTAAATTCCAACTTCTATCCGATGAAATCGGTTTTGGTCGGATTCCCATGATAAATAATATAACAATTTACTCTCCTATGTTTTCTTTAAAAGATTTTTAAGACGGTGCCAATTGATTTAGCACGAATTTTATTTGTATAATTCAGACTAAGTCAATGATTTATAAGGTCAAATTTATGCCTAAATAAATGGCGATTTATAATTGTATTTGAGTTTCATCAAGCTGCTTGTATACCTAATTAGATAAAATCAAATCTATTCATAATTTTAATTAATTAAATAGAATAATTTTCGACCCTAGTTTCATGCTTTGTTCCTATACGAAGCTACCAGAGTATTACGAGCTGAATTCAAGAGTATTTTGCAATCTCCCAAAAACATGTCATCGATAAACAGATCATGAGCACAACCCATGACGGCCCACGGGTCGTGGGTCAATGGGTGGGCCGACCCATTTATGACAACTGAATTTAGGATGTTTTGCCACCTATCTAATAATATTTAGTTTTAATAATTTGACAAATCTAGTCATAGAATCGAGCTGACCCGAACCACTATTTTTTAAGGACACGAATCCTTTATTATTTTTGTATTTTTATATATTTCACAAATAAATGGTCACATCAACGCTTTTAAGATTATTTTGGAATTTTGACCAATAAGTATTTATGTAATTAATGTTTATCATGATAATTCTTTGTCTTTATTATATATTCGCAAAGAGAAATACTACATACCATCGTTTATTTTTTATCATTTTTTATCGACACTTGATGGTATGATATATTGTTATAATAAACATAAATTACACATGTCATATTAAATATATTTACTGAATGCAATTTTTTCAATATTTAAAAGAAATAAAAAAAAAGGTGAGTTATAATCTACTATATTATAGCACAGTTTTTCTTTAATCCTAATTTTTTAGAATTTTGAATTTTTTTAATAAAATGAAAAATTCTTATTGGTTGGTTTAAATTTTTTAAGATTGATTACTATTCTTAATTTAGATAATCAAATTAAATTACTTTCCTATTACATTCACTTGCAACCAAAATGAGAAGAGTTACAATGTTTTGATTGTGATTTGTGATCATTAATGCAAATGGAAAGACCAAAATTTATTACCATGTAAAATTCTTAGCATATCTAAATAAAGAATGGTCTAAATTAAGTACGTTCACATTAGGCTTAAATTTAAATTTTAAACTTTATCTTAAAATTGACTTACCAAATCAAAATCCTTAATTAAGAGGAATATTTAATTTACATTAGCTAAATTTACTTATTAATTCATTCCACAATTGATGGAATTATGCAGTTAATAAGGAAACTGATACATCTATAAATTATTTTCATTTAATCTAAAATCTTATAAATTATGCCATACTTTTTCTGCTTCACAAATCAATTTTACGTTTCTCCATGTTCACTAATTTTTTCATCTACAAAAGTGAATTTGATTTGATGTGAGGTATTTTATTTTATTAGTTCTTTATTTTTCATCTTTCAATAGTTTTGAATTTTACGCTTTCAATTTTATTCGATTTTCCTTATTTAATTTAGTCTTAAACATTAATGACATTATGAGAATTTCTTAGTCGATCGAAATTATTAGTCCATATTTTATTTGGCGATGAGTGGTTATGAATGGAGCACTGGAATACGTATACATATATGCTTGAGGTAATCATTTCACTCCATTAATTTTTATTTTTTGTAGTTAATACCATTGTGTACTATTTTTATGTTTATTGTATTCTTTTTGTTGTTAAATAATTTATTGTATATTAACAATTGTTTTTAATATATATGTGCAAAGGAGTGTAATAATAATTTTTTTTAATATATATATATTTAATAAAATTGGGGAAAACTTTAGATTATGAATGTGGCAAATAGCGTTCAATATTGAATTTTGAAGGTTGAAGACAAATCTCTGATTTTTATTTTCTATTCCTTTCTTCCTTTTCTTATTAGATTAAATTTTGAATTTAAATTTAGTTTCTTTATGAGAATTAGAAAGAAAATTTAATTTAATAATATAATTATAATTATAATTTTAGTTATTGGAAATAATTTTTCATTTTTTACAAGTTATAAATAAAAAACAACTTAATTGATTTATTGTTTTAATATTATAGAAATTATCTTCTGGTTGAATTTATATTTTAATATTCCAAAAATATGAAAATTTAGCACCTCAAGTCTATATGTGAACCTGTATAGATATGCTTCACGTACTAAATTTCACTACATTACTTTTTAATGTTATTTTTTATTGATTAAAATAATTGAGAACTAATATCATTATCTTTATATATATTATAGCAAAGCGGTGTGAGGCCCACTTTACTCTCTATCTTTTTTTTCGGTAATTTTAATTTTTTTTATTGTTGAGAAAAAATTTATTAATTGAATTGATTGAGTGTGTAATTTGAAAGTTTGAATTTAAACATATTAATTAGGAATATAAAAACACTTATTTGGTAACTAACACAATATTTGGATAATGTATTTTGCATTCATGATTGATAGCGGTTATAACAAGTTTTATGATAAGTTCCTGTTAGTAAGTCAACAATTAAATGAGATTATAATATGTTGACTAAAGTTTAATTTGTTAAGATTTGTTAGATGTAAATAGACTTATTGTATTAATTAAGAAATGAAATTCCACAACAAAAAATTATAGTTAATAGTATTTGAACAATATTTGGGATAATCGTATTTATTTGTTCCTTACATCTTGACTTCTAAAAATAGTAAAGAAAAGATTTTACAGACAATTAGTGCAAATAATAAGCTTCCATAATTGATGCTAATTAAATGAGTAATTGACTCTTTTGGAATGACAAAATGATTAATTGATTTTTTAAATGAGTAATTCACTATTATTGTAAATATTGACGTCCATAATTGATGTTAATTAAATGAGTAATTGACTATAGTTATAATTTTTAATGTCCACAATTTAAGCTTATAAAATGAGCAATTAATTCTTTTAAAAATTAAATGGCTACTTTTCTCAATTCTCTATAAATTGGCATTTCATTGTAATATCATAATTGTGCATGTTTGTAGTCTAACATCCCATTTACAAGATCATAAAGTTTTGATTTCTTTCTTATTTTTATGTTATTACTCTCAATTTTTTATTCATTTTTTTATTTGTTTTTTATTTTAATTTTCTATTAGTGTTAATCTATGACAGACATAAATCAGATGACTTCCATGGACACAAAGCTGGCAAATGTGGAAGCAGACTACTATATTTTATTTATTTATTTATTTATCTTTATTTGGTTTGAGTGGATATTAAGTGTAATTAGTAAATTTTTTAAATAATTTTTTCCATTAATATTCTTTTTATAATTTATTGGTTTAATTAGTTGTGTGGAATTGAAATAGTCAATATTCATGTAAAAAAAATATTTTTATATATCTCTACATATTTTCTTATGTTTATAATTTATTATGGCATTCAGTTTTCTTCAATAAAAAAGAATAATAACTATTATGATTATATTGAGGACTTTTTTATTTGATAAAGACTAATGAGCCAGCCGAAATAAGCTTGAAGTTTGTAAAAGTTTGAAAATAAGAGAATTTGTAAGTTACAATAAGCTTGAGTAGAGTTAGAATAAGAGAATTTGTATGTTGGCCTTAAACTTATTGTATTCCAACTCAATGAGTTTGAGTCATTTCATTTTTAGCTCATAATATTTGATTTACAAGCCTAACTTTTGTATGATAAATGAAACATATTACAATTGAGTATAATCATATTCTATTTATAAGTGACATTTGTTTATTATTATTATTATTTTATTATTATTATTATATAATTTAGTCCCTTAATATATTTACTTTGATAGATAGATATCCATGACTTTACATAATTAGTCAACTAAATATATTGATGTGATTGGTCATATTTAATGTTTTTTTATTTATGAAGTTATGGATTTCACCAAATCTTTTTTATAAGTTTGTTTCATCTTCTACATTAAAGTTAAAGAAAAAATTGCTCGATTAAAATTCAAATATATCACCTAAAAATCTTTAAAATATATATTTGGACAATTTATTTAGAAAAGAATATGTTCAAAAAAATTACATTTCAATTTTAGTTTAATAAACCACTTTAATATTCTTCATAATAATAGTAGGATTATAATAGTCTTTAAAGAAAAATAAATTGGAAATAAATTTTTAGAAGGAATGAGCTCTATTGTTTTGTGGTACTCTTTTTGACAACAAATTGTTTATTTATTTATTTTCTTAAAGAATGTTCTCAACTTCTTCCACCAAACAAATTTGTTGAAAAGTATTGTTGGGTTATATAAATAATTTGTTGTTTATTTGGCACAAGGATTTTTTTACTATTCAGTGACACTATTTTATATTTCTCATGAACAATAAACTGTCATAATATTATGATTTTTTAATATTACTAAAATTTGATCTATTTCTTTGAGTTGTGCATATACGGCAACTATATAACATAAAGTTAAGAGAGTACAAGCAAGTTAGGATAGTATATATATATGGCCTATGGGAGGCCATGTAGATTAAGATCAATGTTTAATTTTCTTTTTAATTTTCATATAGTCACCATATATTTGAGGAGCTTCAAGATAATATTCGAAACAAGTTCAATAACTCCCAATTATGCATATTTACTACCGTATCGAAAAAATATCACTAAACAACTTTATAAATGAATAAGCATTTTAATTCTTCACACACATCAATTGGACGATTTGCAATTGGTTATAAGTTTTTTTTATTCAGTAAAGGACCGTTTTATACCTTAGCTAACAAAGTTGGATCATATTACTTTATCAGTTGTCATTAAGTAACTATATTTTAAAATTCTTTATTGTTTTATTGAATGATTTTTGTATTGAGTTAATTGATATAAATATGATAATTATGAGTTTTCAAAAGAGATATTTTAAATTATACTCCGTGCATAGCACGGGGTACACGCTAGTCAATGATATATAGCAGAGCTCATTAACAAATATAATCATTTGCTTTCAAATGATTAAGTGAGTAGTTAGCACATTATTTTCCCAGATTTGTTCAATCTTTAGTTACCTAATTAATATGCAGTCCTATCATTAGTGAAAAGCCAAATCTTTTTTGATAGCTCAATATTTCCCAGCATTGGATTCTTGAATTTCATCCAATCACAAGATTAGCCAATTATTTAGATACTTACTACACAATTTATCACATTTTTCAGATTTTTTTTATTTCAGAATAATGTATAAAATATAAGTATTATATTTCATTTCACCTATACACAATAAACAAGTGTGTATAAAATAAAATATTATTTTACAACAAAAATAAATAAATTCAATACTAGAGAGATATTTGTTTGGAATGTTTTGGCCACACTGAGGATATTTAAGAGAGATGGGGGCCAGCTTTAAAAAACTCCAAAATTTGTATATTTCCAATGTTTATGTTACATTGCAAATGGAATGTTATTTAATTGATTTCAAATCATCACATATTCTTTGCACCTACTATAGGTAGTTTTGAATTAAATATATAAGGGGAAAAGACTTTTAAAAATTGTATAATATTAAGAGAATATCATATGGAAAAGACTACGTGAATACCCTAATAACATTAATGTATGTATGTATAGGTGTTTAAAATTAATCGAATTGTTCATATCGGAAATTGAAAATTTAGTTCGATTCTTGGTTTTTTATTTTTCAAAAATTTCGGTTATTTGGTTCAATTTTGATTTTACGGTGAGAAAAACCATAAAAAAAAGAAATATAATATATATTAATTATTATTATAAGTTTATATCTAACTAATAAATATTGTATATATATGTTTTAAACAAAGAGTGGGTTAAAAAACAAAAAATATAAAACAATGAATAAACCGAACCAAATATTTATTTTCAATGTTTTTAAAATTTTGGGTGGTTCGATTTAAAAGGGTCATCTTTATATATATATATATATATATATATATATATATATATATATATATATATATATATAATGGTGGTCTACTTTGGAAAGTTTATTATTTATATTTACCCATATCATCAAACTATCCCTTTAATTTCTTCAATTACCAATATATATATATATATATATTCGTGAATAAAACATGCATTATTTTTAGCAGAAAAATCTGAAAGAAATCAAAGTTGCATGTCTGACCAGGAATGGGCCAATTAAATGCTCACTGAACTATATATATTACTATCAACATTGATCTATATAGATTTATCATTTATGATGCATCAACAATCTTTGCAACCCTAATTAATTAAACTCATCAATCATTAATTTCGTATCATTGACCATCTTTATCATTCATTTCAAAGCCTCTTCCAAATTATTTGTTCTTTTTTACAAAAAAATCAATTAATTTATTGCATGCACTAATATTTAAGGGCTTTTTCTCAGGTCCCATTGCCCTACCAAAACCCCTCCCCCCACCCCTAAAAGAACAATAAAAAATCCTATAAATATATATATTATATTTATCTATCTATGTATATATATGTGTATATATATATTTATTGAAGGAAAAAGGGATGGGTTCTTAAGAAGATTTTATTATGGCACAGTGACCAGAATGTGCAGAAAACCCCCGTCGGTTTGCAGTATGGTCATCAGAATCCGAGGACCAATAAGAACACATTTATCTTATTATACTATATATATGGATAATGTTATTAATAGTCCTTAAATCATTTTATCAAAAAAAATATATATATAGTCCTTAAATAATCAAATTTGTTACATTTTCCTTATTAAATTAAAATTTGTTACAATAAAGTTATCGAAGTTATATTTTTATTTCACTTTAATTAGTTATTTCTGATCATTTTAATCGGATCAACTAATTTTTAGTTGCACTTTAATCCCTTAGGTATTAAATTCTGCGAGTATATGCTGAAGTTAACGTAAATAAGAAAAAATTACATATTGTGAACTCATAAAATTAGTACAAATAATATTTTTCACTTTTTTAGATTTATGGACCAAAGCGATATCAACCTGATAACTTAGTGTTAAAGTTCAATTGAAAATCGACTATTTTAGTAAAAAAAGAGATTGAAAATATCTAACTTAAGTGAGACAAAAATATAACATTGACGACAGTTGCGTTACAAATTTTACTTTAAAAACGTAAATGAGATAAATTTAAAATTTTAGAAATTATTAATGATATTATCCTATTACATAAACTATTAATATTTATAGAAGATATGTGTAGAACAAAATAGAAAGATAACTAAAGATAGATATATCACATGGGAACTTCATGTAGAAGAGATACGAAGTAGGATCATTGATTGGTATACATACGTAGCAAAATACAATGCATGAATTTAATGCAATCCTTGAAGAATTTTGGGTCAAATATTTTCGCTTATATTAATGCTCCTTACCTACACTTACATTGCTCATAAATATCGAAGTAAATTTATTTTATATTTCATTTGATGAATATATATTGGGTGATTGATGATATAATAAATATTTCATGATTTTGTTATGTAGTATTTTTTTTGAAAATATCAAGTTTTGAAGGTTTATTATATCTCTTTATATATCTCCTCTTTCGGTTCTTTAGAGATGAAAAAATATTTATTTTTAATGGGATCGAACTGATAACTTTTAAAAATGGCCTATATTTTCTTATTTTTATCTTATATATATAACTAGATTCAGTGTTACAATTTTTTTTAACATATATAATATCGGGATATTATTTGGTCGAAATTAATTTCCATTGAAAATTGGTTGGAGAATGAAAGTGACAATGAAGCTGCAAGAAGACAAATATTTTGGCCTATGTTATTACTTAAATCAGAAATTAATTTTTGATGTGCCCTTTGCTTATATCATTTAAACCAAAATATGGTTTCTGTCTAATCTACTATATTTTTAAATTAATTAGTATTCAATTATCATAAATTAAATATAATGATTTTCTTTTTCCCCTTTCATATAATACATCTCTTTTAATATATAAAAGATTAATTAATTTTTTCCATCAAATCAAGAAAGCAAAAGATAACCAACATCATTGAATCTCCCTTATATGCTTAATTAGTCATTTGTTAATTATATAACATGAAAAATAGATTATATATATTCTTGATTTTTTTTAAGAAACCTCACCTATATGATCCTCTTTAAAATATCGAAAACATATTTCAAAATTCTCTGCATATGTTTCAAAAGTACACTATTTATTTATGTAATGATATATAATTGTGTTAATTAAAAATATCTTAGCAAAAAATAAGTTTTCGTTTAAATGTGTCCAAGAAATTGTCGTGTGCTTATTACAACATCTATGGGACAATAAATAAACCATATTAAAACACTATAAGTAAGCTTAAGAACCTTAACTAAAATTAAATAATCGTAAACATTAATTAAGCAATAATATGACCATGCACCAGAGGATTTTTGTACCTTAACGACACATTTTATTCGAAATTAAGGAAAATACGTTAATTACGTAATTATTGTCGTTTAGTTTTAATGTTTTGGACATATTAGTTCTAATTAATGAGTATTACTTAAAAAGTAATTGTCACTTAAATTGTTTATAATGTGAATATTATTTTTTTATTGAAAAGTCGGTGTGATTTGTCCCCTCAAAGCCCCTGGTTTGTGAAAACTAGGGGCGGAAAATATATAATTTATAACGGGCCAGCTTGGAATCTAATTTTGTTTAGAAGGGCATTTTAGTCCAATTCAAATAATTAATAATTGGAAATTGACTTTTAATATTATAATTTATTCTACTCAATTGTACGGTATGAAATTAGTGGCTAGGTAAATTATGAAGTTCATTTCTCAATGATTCGAAGGCATTATTTAGTTGGATGTCAATTGGGGGTAATTAATTATATAAACAACTCATGATTTTTGTGAGTTTATACATTGATTTTAAAGTACTTTACAAAAATAAATAAATTAAATGGTAGTTTGTAGACTCCCAAAGGCCAAAATTTTAGAAGCTTAGCAATGTGGTGGTAGGTCAATGGATTAAATTCTTTTAAATACAAAATTGTTAGTGGTGATAAATATGATCATGTATAGTGGTGAATAAGTTCAAATTACGGAATGGAATTTCTATTCCACGATGATGTACTACAATCTCAGTATGATAATGGTGTCATATTATTGTGAAATTGACAAGTGTCAATTTATTTAAATTATTATATATAGTTTATTTTTAATGAACATTTATCAATTTCACAATGATATGACACCATTATAGTACATCATTGTGAGACAGAAGATTCATTACATATTTGTCAGCATCGAGATTATGAATACGCTCAATGAGCAGTAGCTATGGCATAGTTCGCGCATTTCCAAGCCTTCTATGTTGACCAAAATTGATCAGATCTTCTATTACATAATTGTGTATATATATATATATATATGTAACACGGAAAAAATGTATTCTACTCTTTTGTGTTATCGAAAAGGGGCATATTACCCATATGTTATAAAATATGCTGATTACCCCCCTTATATTTTTAGAAATCAGATAGAATACACCCAACTTCACTTTAAAAATTGTCTCGAGTCTCGAAACTTACCAAAAATGAGAGTGGATTATTGGGCTATTTGCCCTCTCCCACAACTTCTCAACTAAAAGAAAAACATGTACTAGAATATGAGTTTTTCAATCAATTTAATAAGAAAAAAGACAAAGGAGAGCATAATCTAGTTGTTGATGCATAATCAATGATAACATTTATAATAAGAAAAAAAAGAAAAAAAGTGCATATCCACGTTTATATTTAACCAACAAAATCGGTGGGTCAAACCGTCCACTTATTTGTACTTTCAATTATCAACATTGCATGGAAATTTCAAAATTGACACAAAGAATAATTAAACAAATTCAAAAAATATACAAGTAAATATATGACACTAGATATCTCACAATTATCATATTTTTTTTATATTTATTTTCGATCCATTTTGAGCCAAAAAAATTATATATCGAATGAAGATATGGGGAAAATACTTAATTTAGCATAATTGAAGTGTAATTCAATGGTAATAACTAATAAGAAAACATATGGAAACCATAATTCAATCAACTTATAGAATTTCACTTGGATTTGGAATTTTTTAAAAATATCAGTGTTTTAATTATGTAATTATTCAGTCCAAAAGGCTCAAATCCATACAATGGGCTTTCTCCAAATGCCAAATATATGTATGTTTTAGTGGGCTAAGCTTTTTTTTTATAAACTTTGTTGGGCTTTTAACAACCCAATTGTGAAATAACTAGTATCTTGTTGTTGGGCCAATAAGTACAACTTGAAAAATAAGTCCAACTTAATTGGGCTACCTTTTTGGTCTATCCTTAGAACATACAAAGGCCCAATCAACAAATATTTCATGGTATACACTTCATACTATACCATATATACACAAATTGGTATGATTTTATGGTTCACAAAGCTCAATTAACAAAGTTTAATAACTGAAGATATATTAGATGATAATATTTTTTGTATTTAGTTTAATTTTTTATTTTCTCTCTCAAACGGGAGTTTGTACTTTGTATTCTCGCCCAAACGAGAGTTTTGTCACTTTTGAGTAAAAGTGTAATGATGTGCACAAAAATATTATTGGCTCGTTTATTAGTTTTTAATACGTTTATCTTTAAAAAAATTGATATTTATGTATGATGGGTCCCCAATTATGATTAGGGGCATTATCGTAATTTAATAATGGAATTGATATAAAAGCAACATTAATACGTTGCTGTTGTGGGCCTTCAACCGAGGGCCCAATAAAGCGAGCCCATGGCCCAACCAAAATCTCTATAAATACCATCTTGATTAACTAAACTGATTATGATCTGGTTTACACTCTAAAAACTAGAACTACTAAATACTCTCCCAAATCCACGAGATTGAGGAGTATAATATCTGAGAACTACGAAGAGGCTTGATCCTATCTAAATAGGTACGTAGGCAGTTCGAAGTTACCGAGCGCAGCCCCACTATCTAAAAACACTCTACCTGGTCTATCGTGAGTCGGGTCGGATCTCATCCCCACGTGACCCTCACATGACACTACTATTTGATCCCGCATCAATGTATTTCAATTGTTCTTACTACACCTTTAAACAATCTTAAATGCATTGTTCTTTAGTAAAAGAAAAGAACAATGCCTTTAAACAATTCTTTTCTTTTACTAAAGAACAATGCATTTAAGATTGTTTAAAGGTGTAGTAAGAACAATTGAAATATATTGATGCGGGATCAAATAGTAGTGTCATGTGAGAGTCACGTGGGGATGGGATCCGATGGGTCATGTGAGGGTCCCGTGACCTAAGCCACAAGTTCAAATAGATGGGTCATGTGAGGGTCACGTGGGGATGGCAACCCCCAGTAGAGTTGGTAAGGGCATTTGAACTTGTGGCTTAGGTCACGGGTTCGAATCCTGATGAGGGAATGCCTATTTGCCTTCTCTACTGTGAGCCTGTCAGCTATGGGCAACCTAGGCTGGTTTTCCTCTCTTGTGTGGTTTGCAAGCTATTACACAAGAGCGGGGTTTACCCAGTGCGCACCTCACGGTAGCGGCTGCGGGTTTCCCTCGTCATCCAAAAAAATAAATGCATTGTTCTTATTGTTGTAGATTTTTTTTATTAAATAACATAAAATATTGTTTTTTCCTAAACAAAACACTTATGAAAACCTTGTCATATGTATCAAAACGGAATAATATTCAAATTGGTGATGGCCGTTTCTATTTAATAAAATTTGAATCAGTCAATAAATTAATTCAAAGAGCACTAAATAGATTGTCAACTTGTAATAATGAAGAAACCAATGAAGCATCAAAATCAAGATATTCCTTAGATTCTATAATTTACTTAAAATCTACAAGACATGGTGGATGGTGCCTAAGTGCATGTAATAGTCCACATTTAAGGGTGACTTTAACTAATTTTTTATACAAGTAATTACAAAAAAGTTTTTTTTTTTTTTGTAAAATCCATTACCATAAAAGTTTGAATTTGTAAAATTTTATAAATACTAAAAACTCAAATGAAATTATACAAGAAAAAAACCTAAACTCATCAAAATAAAGTTTACACTTCTAAAAAGAAATGTTAACCTTTTAATTCCGCAGACTAACACGTATATCCAAGTATGTATATATTATATATATTTAGTATATAATCATGTTATATAGAATTTATATAAATTAAATAAATGCAACTGAAATAAAAAAAAATTGAAAGGGCTGATGGCCCCAAAAGAGGGCACTTTAACTCTTAGAATGCCCCAAACTGAAAAGGGTCAGCAACCCTTCCCCCTTTATAAAGCAATTTTAGCCTTATCTCATTCTTTCTTTATTCTTTTACCTTATCCATATTACAACTCATGACCCTTGTCCAATTCAATATTCATTATGTCTAAATTTTTAATGTTCTAAAATATTTAATAAAATTCTCGGCAATTCTATAATAATTGGAGTTTTATATAATCAATGTGTTTTAACTATTAGATGTGGTAATAGGGGATATTTATTTGAACACTTTCTTATCCAATAATCTATAATAAACCAATTTTATTAGAAACTATTTGTTAAAGATTTCTCATCAGTATGCCACGTCACCGCTGCATTCACTTATCTCACGATTATTTTTTATGATTGAAAGATCATATAGATTTATACCCATAATAATTACTATTAACAAGAATACTAAAATGCATGATTTCAACACATATACAATTAGATCATGTGGCACATCTTGGCGAGAAAATTTTTGGTTTAACTAAATCATATATTATAAGACGTATTAATAGTTAATCACCTTAAATTATACATTTTTGGTTCATATGAGAAGAATTGATACGTCATACAAACAAGTATAACAATTCATTGGGGGCAACCCCCAGTAGAGTTGGTAAGGGCATGTGAATGTTGTGGCCTTGGTCACAGGTTCAAATCCTGATGAGGGAATGTCTATTTGCCTTCTCTAATGTGAGCCTGTCAGCTATGGGCAACCTAGGCTGGTTTACCTCTCTTGTGTGGTTTGCAGGCTATTGCACAAGAGCGGGGTTTACCCAGTGCGCACCTAACGATAGCGGCTGCGGGTTCCCTTGTCATCAAAAAAAAAAAAAGCATAACAATTCATTTAAATATAATAATTTAGGTCTAAGATAAATATAGTCCCGTATCAATTCATTTAAGTGAATTAAATATAACAATTTATTGTCAAAATTAGTAAATAATGAATGACACATATCATTGTTCTATACCGCTTGATTATTCAATCAAATTATTTTTCCTAATAATCGATGGTTTTATTTCCACGTGGACCACAGCTAAATTGCGCCGTCATGTGTACAGTCTCGACTGGCCGCGTACACTACTCAGAGGATAAGGCTAATAAAATAAAATAATAATTTTTTAATCTCAAAAAAATGGGAATATTATTTTAATATACAGTACAATCATCTCGTCCGAGCTGTCAATAAACGTCCGCCGTTAACGCCGGCGTCAAAACCGACGGCGCGGCACTGAACTCCGTCGCTTTGCTTCACCGAAGTTTGAGAAGACGAAAATGTCGCCGGAAAAAGGTTCGTCGTACGGCGGAAAGAACTCAGCCACTTGTTCTGCATGAACCGGTGTTTTCTCCACGGCGGCAGGGTTAAGCCTCTGGCTTTCAACGATCGCTTAGCGCCGTCGCTGATTGCCTTCAAAATCAGCTTCAGATCGTCGCTTTTTCCGACGAAAACCCTAGGCATGTGCTGAAAAAGAAGCTCGTACGAATTTGTAGGTCTCGCGATGTCGAACTCCGACGCGAAATCCAAATCGATGAAATATCTGGTTAAATCTCCAGATCGGAGAACGTCGATGAACTCGTAGTTGCCTCCGGTGAGACCACCGGAGCTTTTCCACCTCGTTTTGCAGATCGCCGCATTGTAACCGTAGTTCCTCAGAAACGACATCACATTTCGCCTCAACATCTCTCGATCCGATTTAAAACAGGTAAATATTTCAACAGCTTTCAAAACATGAGCCATGAGCATTCTCTGAAACTCATCTGTCGTCTGAGCTTGCAGAACGCGCTTAATCGAATCAACATTAGCGAAACTCGAATCGCACACTGACGTATCTTCGCGATCGCGATCGGAATCGGAGTCAGAAGTGCTCGCCGGCGGCGAAAAATCAATTTCTTCAACAACGCCGAAATCGAAACATATGTCGGAGGTGACGTCATCGTCGGCGTGAGAGCTGTGTTCGCTGCCGCTGGTGACGGAATCCGGTTCCCGGCCGATGATCCGTGCCTTCATCGTATCATCTAAGGGGTCAGTTACTCTTTTCATTCTCGTAAACTCATACATCTTTTGCTTATACTTTTCTTTAAGTGCTTATAAATAAAATACTAGGGATTTCGGCTTAATAAATGGGCACGAAGGCGAGAGTATATATGAAGGAATATTCCAAATAAACTAAGAATTAATAACTCAGATTAGAAAAACATTAATACATATATATAAATATTTTTTGGTAGTAACATATAAATATATATTACTAACATTAGTGTTTTTTTATATTTAAATTTTTACATGAATGTCATGTTTATAAATTCTTTTGTTAAATTCGAAATTAGACCACTTGAATTTCTAATATGACTTCTTTTTTATATAAATGCAATTATATAAATATTTTTCTTGAATATAAAAATAGTATATGTATATGAAATAAAAAAAATAGAGGAGAATATAGGACCATTGAAGGGCTATTGAGGGCACTTTGCCTAAAACATAAATAACGACAATAGGGCAATTAGGGGAGAGTTTTCTCATCTTCAAAAGCCATATAGATAGATAGATATAGAGTTGTCACATGCATGGATATATTATTTAATTAGTATAGTCTAAGACTTAATACTATTTGTGGTTATATATAGCTTTAATTTCAATTTCTTATTATGAGTATTGAAATAATTTATAAAAATTATAGAACAAGTAAAATGTTATTTAATTAATATATGGAGGACCTTGACGTGAGAAAGGGGTTTGGTTTGGCTTATGGAACGGATAACGGGGTTAAGAGAATATAACAGAGTTTTGGAAGCATGCATGACTCTTGGTGAGTGCAAAAAGGTGAAGAAAATGGTGCATTGAACTATTACTTCGAGAACAAGTGGGATTTATTGATCATTCCACCATAGTTTATAATATAGTTATATTGAATGATAAATATCAATTATACATAATTGATTCGGAGTCAAATGTATATCACGTGAATTATATACAAGATGAGATTTAATTCGACCAAAAGACATGAGATTAGTTAGCGTTTAAATGGATTGAGCACTGCGCCTCAATAATTTCGAATTCCCTATATACTGTATAAATACTAATTTGATAGGATCAAAATTCTCAGATATTGTACTCTTAAGAATAAGATAGTATTTGTATCTCTATTTATTAGAGTGCAAAACCAAACAATTAATGGGTTTTTTCTTTCTGGTATTTATAACCTCATGGACTCATCTAGGACCTAAGGCCTTGATATACAGTCTAAGATGAAAATATGCATGTATTTAATATCAAGCTTGCTAAAAAAAATTACGAGAATAACTTTATTAATTAGTTAGTGAAAATTCATCAATAATAATTCAAATAAATTGACATTTAAATTTAAGTGGTGTCAATCTCTCAATTAAACACTAGTTTTGGCTAAGATTAAAATATTTTATTACGTTTTCATACCTAATTCAGGTTATTAATTTCTTATCTTAAGAAGGTCTTAATTAAGGAGATTATTCCTAATCCGTTCTTATCAATTTTGTTATCTCGGATATGTGTTTCACAACACATAATTAATTATACATATTTGAAAGAGAGAATGAGTGTGTGTTACAAGGACTTGTTGAGAAAATTGATCAGATGTCAATTCATGATCCACGTGATATAGAATTATAGAATTATATAAAAACTCTCCCTAACTTATTAAAAATTATCAATACACCTCTTAAAGTTTTTTTATTGAAAAAAGGCCATGAACAAATTATATTTTATGTAAAGCTATAAGCACTAAATATGGCAATTCAAGATTAATGCATTCATCTAAATATTTAAAGTTTTAAACTAATAGTTACTTAGGATGCCAAAGCAAAGCGAATAGTGCAAAACTAAGGTTTTTTTTTTTTGGATGACGAGGGAAACCCGCAGCCGCTACCGTGAGGTGCGCACTGGGTAAACCCCGCTCTTGTGTAATAGCCTGCAAACCACACAAGAGAGGTGCAAAACTAAGGTTCTTGATCATATTATTCGTCTTTATAGTATTGAAAGATCATTAAAACAATGTCACAAGTTTAAGCAAAACAAATCAAATGTCGAAAAATCATACCAAATTTTCCGAAAAACAAAAGCACATAGAGTATCAAAAATCTGTAGTAAGAAAATACTGCAAAATTGTATAGGTTCATGATCATGGTTTATTGAGATCCACCATATTCTATCTCCACTTCTTCCTGGAAAATTAATAAAAAAAAAACAAGTTTTAAGAGGGTTAAGAATCTGGGTTCTAAGAAAATCACCACCATTCATGTATTAAAAATCACAATCATAATCACAATCATAATTTGTAGACGAATTCGACACTTGAGCTAGTGACCCATGATATAGAATTTATTTAATCTTTTCTTGAAAAATAGCCTATTATATATCTTTGCTTACATTATGCAACTTAGCTTAACAATTTCTCTGAGATATATATATATATAAGTATAATTACCTTATGAGTATCACCATTGTTGTCAGCTTTGTCCACTGTTAACCTTCTTCTTCAGCTGCCATTATCTGATTTCTGAACTAATAAAACACACGTAAAATCAACTGATATATTAGACGATACAAAGAGTCATAATTTATAGCTAAAGTGGCAAAAAAAGTTTTACAGAGCCATTCTCTTCAATCTGCTCCTCGTATTCTTCAAGTGTCATTATTTTCTGTCAAAAAAATTGATGCAGATTGAATTAGCTACTATTAATTTCCATATAATATGCATATATATATATATATATATATATAAACAAAATGTTTCTATACTTGTGCTTCCTCTTGGCTAAGAACTTGATCATCATGCTTCTCATTATCGGAATCCGATTCTTGCGAGCCGTCATCAACGCCATAATCTTCATCCCTAATTACAGCATTTTGAGTAAAAATTATATACTAATTATTGCACATATTATATATTCTACTAAACGTATTAGCAATAATTAAGAAATAAAGTAACAAATAATAAAATGGAGTAAATTAGTTTACAATTCCTGCTCCTCAGCATCATAATCATCTGCATAATAATCTTCTTGCAACTCCTTCAACCTAAAACTCTTCCATTTATATTTTCTTGTATAGACTCCTCGAAAATTTCTCGTACTTTCTCGAAAACGCCTCCTTATTAAACGAAAACTTGTATATACTACCCTGTTATCATCATCTTTATAGACATGACAAATTTCAGAAAACATCAAATCCATAATGCCATATATATATATATATACATACATATATATACATTTCACAAGATTTGATTATAATAAATATTATGTATAAATATGTCAAAACTGAATTTCATGAGACAAAAAAATGCGATATGATACCTTGATTGATACGGATGCATTGAGACGCCATTACTGTTTAGTTACAGTAATCACAAGAAGATGAGAAATTCTTTAAACCCTAATCGGAGCTGTGATAACCTGAGCTGTGTGCGCAGTTTTGTGTGTGTTTGTTCTTTGCATGTGAGAAGTAAGGGAGGTGGGGAGTTATAACTAACTTCTAACGTCCACAAATGAATTCTAGTGAAAATTACACACAAACCCCCTCCACTATCGTGTAATTACGAAAAAATGCATTCACTTCTGGCCAAATTACACACAAACCCCCTAAAATTGTATTAAAAAAATACACATGAATTTAATTACTAGAAACACCTTATATGTAATGCATGCAGAGCAAAACTCATCAATTGGGCTTTTAGATAATAGCATTATCCAATAACAATATAAAGTTTCTTTAAGTTGGGCTGGGCTAGGCCCAATAAACTAGCAATTGGAATTAGCTTAAATTTTGCCTACTCCTTGAAGCACATCACTTGTGGTATATTAAATTTTATTAATGAAATGGGCCAAATGGCTGTAAAGTTTCCTTTTTTACAATTTCTTCTACTTCTCATCTATATTTATTGAGGAAAAAAAAAACTTAATTTTGGTACAGTAGAATATGAGAAAATCCATTTTTGATACTATAATTTATAAAAATAACATTTTAGCCGAGTCTGTGACATACATAACCTCAATAAAGTCGATTTATAACCTTAATTGTTAGAATATAAGTGTATTGAGAGTAAATTGTGTATCATTTTTCAAATTCTGAATTGATATTATATTTATGGAGGAAATTTCACGGTGTATATAGAGTCGAATCATGAGTCGACTGAGCTTGAAAGACGCGTATTCTAGTAGCATGGCGCATATATATTCAATATAGCATAGATACTTTAGTAACTTTATAGGCATGCCTAATTCTATATTAGGCATGTCCCAATCGAGAAAATGGATCATCTATTAGACTTAAATCACACTATAGTGTATACACTACACACATAAAATTAAATGATGATTTAAAATCACAACACAGTCAACGAAATCCACAGTGTTTTTTTTTTCAAAGTGGAATTAAAAAAAGGAAAAAAAAAATCGTGAAATTCATGTCGTGTCTGAAACAGTAAATACAGAAGCAAAAAACGACATATTGTATATATAATATTTTGAATATTATTATTATTACTATTATTTGATGTGTGTATATATATATGTTATATATTATCCCATCTGGCTCTGTTTTGTATCTAACCAAAGCGACAACCGACGAGCAGCTGGAAGGGATGTTGCCGCCAGAGCGACACGTCATCGTTAACGTGGCCACTTGTGGGACCCACCGGCATGTACGGACCGTGGCCTAATCCTAGCTGTCGGCAGAGAGAGAGAGAGAGTACTAGTATTCAATTTTCTTGGGTCTTACAAAAAATGCAATTATTGTTCCTATTTCCCGCCAAAATTAGAAAAAGACAAATCTAATATACGTAAAAATTGTAGTACAAATTTACAATTGTGTAACATATAATTTATGTGATAATTATATGGGCAATATGCCAATATTCGATCATATTATTATGAATCATAGAAAATATTACCAGTCCATAATTAATGCCAAAGTTAGAAACTAACATTCATTTTGTAACACTTTATACCAACCGTATCAGCTTTCATCATTACAAATTTCTTTTAAAAATTATATATAATATATGGGAAATCTCTTATAAGATCTTGTTATCCCCACTAATATTTCATACTTTATATTTAATATAAGAAAAAAAAAATAGAATTAGGGCTTTAATGACAATAGAGCAAACGTAAGCATTGGCGGTGGCCATGCATCCACTAGCAAATATTACGTAGTATGACGTTTAGGTTTATGAACGGGTCTCTATCTTAAATACAATTAAGGAAATTATAGTGAAATTGCTATTATGGAAGAATGTTAGATTGTTTCAAATGTGATACTCTTGAGAAATTTTATAATTGAATTAAATGAAGTCAATTTATTAAGATTGGTATATAAAACAACCCCATATTACTATATGTCTATATCTAATGAGCCGCAACATGTTGGCATCATTATAAATCGACTTGTTATATATTTGATGATGGATGGTTCGGTAAACTCCTTATTGTTATATCTAATGGGCAACAATGGATCGAATATATTGAATTTGGTATGTTACAAACTATTTGATGAGATAATGGTTTGATAAAACGCACAATTTTTTGCCACATTTGATAGGATACAGAAGATCGATTATTGCCACATTTAATAGGATACAACATAGCAAACCAGCTCCATTGAAGTCGATTTGTTATATTATTGGATGAAGAACTGGTTCAGTAAAACAACCAATATATCATATCTAATGGACTATAATAAACTGATTCTATATAACCTGATATGCTATAAAATTGATGATGAATATATAACCAACTTCAAATAATAGAAAATAGATTTATTTTTATCTCACCAAGAAAAGGAAAATTAGGGTACTAGGTTTGAGAATAACAAAAATATCACTAATACCAAATAAAACTTATGTTTGGTGCACCAAACCTATGCTATGTAAACTATCAATAGGCTCACGGATGAGAAAACTAAAATTATAAATATTTTTGGGTTATGAAGTAACTGGATCAAATTAATGAAGGTAATCGAAGCACTAAATGTTATATTTATTCAAGATAATAAATGCGAAGAAATAACAAATCGTAAAAAAAATTAATGTACAAAAGATCATCCTCGTTATAAACGACAAAAATATTAAACTAAAAATCTAAAAAACCGACATAAAATCTACCCATTTTGATCTCGTAGAATCCATATCTCTTCAGATTTGAAGATGCTTTATTCCTCGAGGGAATCTTTGATACTTCAAAGCCAAATAGTATTTTTATTTTTTTCGATAAATAGATGGTTAAATTAATCACGTAAAAACTCAAATTTGAAACTTCTATATACTACTACGTATTTGCACTATATAACTTTATTATTTTCAAATATAATGATTAATTTGTAATTGATTGCTCAACAAAACAAATCATTGATAGAAATTTGATTTGCAAAACCTTTTGATTAAAGTATGATTAAAATTTTAGGAAATTGTGACAGTCTTTCAATCTGATTACGGAAAATGCGGTATATCAAACGGAAAGGGGATTCCAATTATGGATATTTTTGTAATCGATTTGCATTACTTTTGTATTCTTATCTTTAATTTTGGGCAATCTTTATTATAATATTCTTTTTTACCTTAGATTGATTAAAAATATGGAATATTGTTATTTTATTTATGGTTAATAAAGATTGATTTGGCGTAACGAATAAGGAAGTAATAATTTAGTCTAAAGGTTTGTTTTGACTTCCAACTCTATTCATTAGCCCTTAAGCCATATACATATTGCATAATTATACTTTTCATATTATCATATTCCACTTTATTATGTATATTATGTGTATATCAAAAGTTTCAAAATTATTAAAATTAACATATATACATTATAGGAATCGTCGGGTATATACGAAACAAAATAGACAAATCACTCATTGTGTCATCTTAATCTTACGTGAAATCTCATTTTTCAACGTATTCGTTAGAAAATGAGCATGTATTTAAGCCCTGATTACACCCTAATTTGATATTTTATATATTTTATACAATTTAAAAGGTATTTACCAAAATATACGAATATAAAGAGAATATCACACGTGTTTTTTTAGTAATATATGGGTCATTTATATTATTTTCAATAATAGAGGTGTTTAGCATTTTTGAAGTAATATAGATGGTGTTTTGTAATAATCTCATACTTTAGTTGTTGTTTGGATAGAAAAAATAGTAAATAAAATAAGTATCAAATTTGATCTATTTATAGATTTACCCACAAATCCTGCAAAAGTTGACATATATTAAATAAAATTGACTTGGTAACAAATTCATCATGTCATATCCTAGATGTAGGTTAAAAAGTAAATCTATTAAATACAATTGATTTATATAAAAAAAATATATTTATATCTTACCACACAATAGCTGGTGACTTTAATGTGATGAGAGTTATTTTAGTAACAAAATAATTTTTTTTAATCACAATTCACAAGATTATAAAATATCTCCATGTATTAAATAATTAAAAAAAAAAATATCTTATTAAGAATTAAATGTGAAATTTGAAAGGTCAACCCCCATAAAATCACAACACAAATTCCACCGCAAAACTCACCTAATAATGCACATGCCATTTGCCACGCCGTCTCTCTTATGACCACTATTTCTTGCATTATTTATATATAATACTAAATTACTAATAATATTATTATTTTTAATAATATTTATTGTGTTATGATCATGGGATTATGATAATCATAATTCAAATCTAATGAAAAAAAATTAAAATATTGAAATATATAGACACTAAAACACATGTCCTCCTTTCCCATTCCACTTGTACACATGTCCCATTTAATACCACTCTCCCACATGCAACTAGTTTTTTGATTTAATATAATCATCAAATTAAGATATAAATATTAATAATAAGTAATATTATATATGTATATACCTAATTTGATTTGTGATGTAAAAAATGTTTTAAAATAAATAGATAGATAATGAATTTATTTTCCTCAATTTTTGACCAATCAAGTTTAATTTTTAATTAGTAACAATAATTTACTTGAACTAATTGAAAGTTTTAAATAATCTCAAACAACATAATCATAATCCGAGTCACTACATAAATTACTTCAATTTTCTATTATTACCATATATTTTTTACTCCTAATTATACAACTAGTTTAACACAAATGAAGTAAGTTGCATTTTTTAGCTTAGTTATTTATAAATGTATAACATTTGTGTTATATAATGTATTTTAATTTATAGTCTCAACTATTAAAAAATAACGAGATCAATCATGATGTATTATATGACTGATTTTGTAAATTTGTAAAAGAATAGGATTAAAATTTTAAAACATTGCCATTTTAAACAAAAAAGCATTAAAAAAAAGTAATTATAGAAACATGAAATAAAAAATTAAAAATAATTAAACTTATATTAAGCATGAATTTAGGGTTGTATTGTGGTTCCGCGTAGCACACATTGTGGGGACCACGTCTTCAACACGCTATACATTTCTCTCTCTGAAAATCCCACACTTCACTCTAAATACACACACACACACACACTCACCGTGTGTCACACAATCAAAAAAAATTTCTCAACAAGTTTTCAGAGAAAAATGTGAAAAACCCATCAAAATTTACATAATCCATCGCAATAATTGAATTGGGTTTTCATTATTTTAGCCGGAAAAGAACAAATTAAAAGCGATGGCTAAGAGTGGTGTGTTCGAAAGGGTGGATCAAACGGCGTCGTTGAAGGCCATGGAGCTGAAGAAAGAACTGCAGAAATTGGTGAAGGCGATTGTGGATGAAGATGATATTAATCTGGAAACAATCGATAGAGCCCAGCAAATGTTGTGTGGTTTGAAAGAATTGAAATTGAAGAAATCAGGTTCTATTAAAGTTGTTAATAATAATCATCATTATGGAAAAGTGCCTGAGGAATTTAAATGTCCTCTTTCTAAAGAGCTTATGAGGGATCCTGTAATTGTCGCCACTGGACAGGTATTTGAAATTTTTTATTTTATTTTTTTGTTGGAATTTTTTTAGTGTTTTGATGTGGTTTAGGGGTGGTTAGTTGAGATTTTTTGTGAATTATGTATTGGGTTTGGTTTGAAGTGTGGGAATTGTGCTGATAATATTTGATTCTTCATGGTTGGTGGTAATTTAATTATTTTCTGAAAAATAAATTAGCTATAGAAGTTTTTAATTGATTTAACATCATTAACAAACTGAATTATGGATGAGATATTTCAATTTTTTTTAATCTTTATGAAGTTTGAGATGTGGGAAATTTGGATGCTTGATATCTTTTTAATTGACTGCAATTTGTTATATATTTTTAACCATTTTCTTCTTTTTCTGTATGCAATTATTTTAGATGATATTGGTTCTTGGTGGTTGGTGAAATTATTTCTGTAAAAAAGATAAATTCATTCTGAAAGTTTTAATTCCAAGTTTTTTTGTTTGGTTTTTTTCAATTTGTGTTGTGGGAAATTTTGATGCTTAATATCTGTTTAATTGAGTGCAATTTTATTATATTTTCGACCATTTTCTTCAATGTTGTTTTTCTGTAAGCAATTATTGAATTTTTTCTTTCAAATTTTGGCAGACTTATGACAGATCCTTCATTCAGAAATGGCTAAAATCTGGAAATCGAACGTGCCCTCGAACCCAACAAGTACTCTCTCACACAATTCTCACCCCTAATAGCTTGATTCGCGAAATGATAGCTCAATGGTGCAAGAATAATGGTATCAAATTGCCTGACTCTGTTCAAGATATGAATGAAGAAGGTTTAACACAAGCTGATTGGGACCATTTCCTTTCTTTACTTGGCAAAATGTCTTCAACATTATCAGATCAAAAAGAAGCTGCGAAAGAAATGCGTTTATTGACAAAAAGAATGCCTTCCTTTCGAGCCCTTTTTGGCGAATCAACCGATTCCATACCACAATTGCTATCGCCACTCTCTCGAACCAAACCTGAAAACGGGTACCACCCGGGTCTTCAAGAAGATTTGATCACAACCCTTTTGAACCTCTCAATTCACGACAATAACAAGAAACTTGTTGCAGAGACGCCAATGGTGATTCCTATTCTAATGGACGCATTAAGATCAGGAACAATAGAAACAAAGAGTAATGCAGCTGCAGCCCTTTTCACATTATCAGCCCTCGATTCGAATAAAACCCTAATCGGTAAATCGGGGGCTATGAAACCCTTAATTGACCTTTTGGACGAAGGCCATCCTTTAGCAATGAAAGATGTGGCTTCTGCAATTTTCACTTTATGTATCATTCATGAGAATAAGGTTAGGGCCGTTAGAGATGGTGCGGTTCGTGTGATATTGAAAAAAATCACGAGTGGGGTATGTGTTGACGAGTTATTGTCGATTCTCGCTATGCTTTCGACAAATCAAAGAGCTATTGAGGATATGGGTGACCTTGGGGCCGTTTCTTGCTTGTTTAGTATAATCAAGAACACATCTTGTGCAAGAAATAAGGAGAATTGTATTGCCATTCTATATACTATTTGTTTTAGCGATCGATCAAAGTGGAAGGAAATGAGAGATGAAGAAAGTATGCATCATACAATATCTCAGCTTGCTCAAAATGGCACTTCAAGAGCTAAACGAAAAGCGAGTGGGATTCTTGATCGATTAAATCGTGCTGCTAATCTTACTCATACTGCATGATCGAGTGTTTCGAGGACATACCCTGTAAATTCTACACTACCTATGCGAAATTTGAGGTACTTTTAATGTAATTTTGAACCTTTCTTTGTGAATAGTACATGTCTAAGCAAGGTTTGATCTTGATTTACGGCTTTGTAGTTATTGTGAATAATAACAGTTTGAAGTTTTTTAATGGGAAGGTTTCTTTGATTTGGTCAATAATTTGATGCACATGGTCTTTGAGCATATGCTTTGTTTAGTTGCACTTAATTGTTTCAAGTTTATTGATAGTCTTTCGATACTTTATTATCTCTAATAATTCTGCACATGGGTTTTTAATAGGTTGCTTAAGTTTAACTGAAACATTAAATTCTTTGTTTGAATTTGTGTGTAAGATAAGTACATTTGCTTCCTAGTCTAGGTTTGGACTAAGTTAGCATTGTAGTTTCCTCCTCTATACTCCATTTAAAAACTTATAAATATTTCACATGACTTATATGACACGCATAGACAGTTGAAAGTTGCACCTCTCTTTTTTTTTTTACTTTTATTTTCTTTAGGTGTCATTCGTAGATAGTTCCGGTTCCATCTGAATTCATTACCGGGATTTCATTGAGTACGACTTGTGGGTCCCACATGGTTGTGATTTTCCATGACAAGTGGATCCCACCGACTAAGGGAAACCCGCTCGATTATCATTCTCAAAAGCTCCGGGAACATAGTCCCTAAACGAGCAAACCTATCCATGTGGGGTTTAATGTATACAAATGGTTGTTATAATTGAAATGCTAGGATTTGAATCTAGACTCACCAAGGTTTAAATAGTGTTATTTGTTGGAGCTTTCAATGATTCGGTTATCTAGACAATCACAATTGTAAATTTGCCCATACACTGTATACTGCATACAAATGATTGTGATTATATGGGGTATGCAGTATACTGCATACAAATGATTGTGATTATACGAGAATGATTGTGATCATACGAGAGTTTGGAGTTTAAATTCTCCTCGGAGAGAGTCACTATTATGGATGAGGTAGAAACACTAGTGGACTTGATAGAAATTGCAACTATTGATGGTCTCCAATGATGTATTGAAACACAAGATTTGTCATGGGGATTAAAGCCAAAAACTCCTTTGCATAATGAATAATGTGATTGATAATTGAATGGATGGGAAGAATGAGGGCCATATTCAATGGTGTTGTGTTGTCTAGTTTTTGTGGTCCACTCAAAATGCTACCAAAAAAAGCTTTTATGTAACAAGTCTTCAATTCTAAGCCCTCCCCATCTTTTTCTTTAAAGCAAACCACCCATTTCTTCAATTTTCTTGCTCTACTTTTGTCTTTGATATTTGCTATCTTATTTGAATTTGACCATGTATCCCTTTAATATGGGGAAATTGCATTAATCTCTCCTGAAGTATGAGCATTTATCAAATTCTGACAACCTCAACCTCAAAACACGTCTACATATGTTTGAAAATTCCCGAGTGACCACTCATTAAACTCATCATACCCATTATACAATAATTCGAATTTCCTAGGAAAACTCGAGTATAACGGGATTCAACATATAAATAGTTGTGATTGTCCTAAACTTAGGATTCGGGATTTTAGATTTCTAGAGTTATATGTTTCTTAATTATTCAATTGTATTGCTCTAGCCAAAAACATGCAATTTGGTGGTCCAGGAGTTGAAGAATCCAACCAAAAGATAAAAAAGGAATAATATATCAATAAGTTAGGAATAAAGTATTTTACTGTTTACATGAAAGTGTCCCTATTGGAGAATGTAAAAATATAAAGAATAAATTCCGCCACCGTGGACGGTGGTTGTAGTTTATTCTACCGGTCCCTCCTCCGCCGTACTCTTGTCATCTCTTTTTCAAGTGTATTACTATTATCTTATCTTCATATAGAATTCACTATTTTTTGTTGCTAAAAGGAATATTTTCAAAAGTTCACTCCAAATACCTCTTTGATTAGTTTATATTCTTAGGGGTAAAAAAATAATATTAAACATAATTATAGCAATTCACTTGTAATACTCTTAAACATAATTAAAATTAAAGTGATTGTAATTACATCAGGATTTCTAATCTCGAGAATTTTAAGAATGTTATAAAAATTCGAGATGTCGTTTTGAATCGCCACTATTGTCAATACCAACCTTCTTTTTACGATGTCACTATTGTCATACCGGACTTCTCATGGCAACCAACAAAATGAAATAAAAATTGGTGTCCTCAAATATAAATTAATCATGTGGTCTAGGATTTTATTTTTGGCGTATACTTGACAAATAATATAGTATATTATTTGGGTACATTTTAAAAGTAATTTGATAGGACATTATAACCACACATTACCACTCACTCAGCCACGTGAAAAACCTCGTTATATAACAGATAATGTTTTTTTTTTCGAAATTATTATAATTTAGGTTGTTTATAGTTTAAATTCAGTTTTAAAATTTTAGATTATAAAATTCTAAATAAATTTTAGAAAAAAAATGGTAGATATTATTTGTATAGATTGTCTACCAACGAGGAGCTCCTCATATGGTGGAACCTCATGAAGCTTTTTTACCAATCGCCAATCAGCCAATAAATGACAAACATTTTTGTGATAATAAGAGAATCTAAATAATAGGTAAAAGAATTGTGAAATTATTATTCTTCTTTGATTGAACTTTTTGTGCACTTCCATGTGGAAAAATTCTAGCTAGTACTATGTTTACCTTTATTGATTGATCCCCTAAAATTAGAGCTTTTGAAGCTCTAAGTTGTAATATAATTACAATTATAATGTGACCTTTGCATTCAAAGAACAAAATTAGAACAAAAATAAGATGAATTAGATTCTATTCCCTTTGATATTAGATCTAACTACAAAATGTTTAAAACATAGTGTATGTTAAAGTATATATTGTCAAATAAACATTGTCTTTGATATATTTATTGATATCATAAAAAAAAATGAGTCAGTATTCTCAAGACGTTCTTTTAAACTCTCGAAGTTTGACATAATTTCTCCACAAACACGTACATTCTGCATTCGATGAAGAAAATTAGAATAATTAAGCCAAATAGTTCAATACAATACTTAGAAACATTATTTCATATTTGATTAGATTTTGATCAAGTACTACGAAAAAAATGTGTGAAATGAGAAAGAAAATAAATAAAATAAATGGGTCTACCAAGTGTGACTTCAGAACTTGATTATTTCAATGGGGGGAACATAACACCCTAGCTTCTACTTTTTGTGCCCTTATTGGATATGTATGATTGATGATCACAAAATAATGTTACTCAATTTAATGGAAATATTGGATATAATTGAAGTATGATTCTATTTGTGTTCATCACTTGGAGTTAAAAATAGGCTCAACTTATCAAGATAATTAAATGCCATATTAATTTGAATCGAAAAAGGAAGTTTTAGCTCAACTCTTATTCAATTTAATTGAAGTGTGAGTTTTGATTTTAGAAGTTCTAACTTATTGTTGTGACATTATGTTAGGGCTCAAATCCGAAATTTTGGAATAAAAAGTGATGTTACTGCAATCAAATAATGTTAACCAAAATTTCAAATAAATTTGGCAAGATAAATGATGTATATTATAGTCTTAAGAAAAAAGAAAAAGAAAATAGTAGTATCAATCATACCTATTCATGTGATTGATATTATAATGATGTCTAATGTCTATCCTTTAGGGTACCAACAAAAAAGAAGACTCATAATATGCTCTTACTTTTTCTTTACTATAATGTTAATGCTAAAATTAAGGAATAAGAGAAAGTCATAACACAAACTGTACTATAAGGAAATTTTATAGCACATCGAGTCTAAAAACACCTGGTATGATATACACCACACAAAAGTGTAATATATAACACGGGTTTAAAGTCTGCAAATGTTTTGCTACAATGTAAAGCTCAGAGTAAACACTGAACAGTTTTCTGATATGCTACAAATGCATTGTACTGTACATATTTCAATTAGAAGATCACAATAATCGAATCTAACACTGTTTAATTTATGTTTGACTCGAGCAAATACTAACCATTTTTCATCGGTTATACAACAAAACTTCATAATATAGAAAACAAATCGACCATAACAATGTCAATCCATTTTATAAGCCCATCCGTGCTTCTCCAGATATGCCCTTGTGGCTTCCTTTATAGCAAAGTTTGGTATGAGCTGAGATTGATGAAGCGTTTCACGGGTAATTGGGTCGAATTCGCCCACCTAAGAAGTGGCAAAAGCTTAAGGTGAAATGGATAATTACATGCGCATCCCTCATTCTTTGGGTAATTAGAACCCTTGAAGTTTTACAAATTACCAAAACACCCCAAATACACGGGGTTGAATAGCAATATAGTTTTTATAGGAAGGAAGTTATGGTATATTCTCAAAACTTCGTGGTGTTTTTCATAATTAGGGTGTCATGCATGAGTGTCCATGTACTTACCCTTATGTAAGTGATAATTGATAATCATTGTTCTACTTTCGACTACAAACGCAATAACCCAATTACCTTGTTTAGGTGGTCAAGGATCACAGCTCTCTCATATGTAACCCCACTTGGTGTAATTACGGGATCACGGTAGATATCTAAAGTGATTTTACAGCATAGATAGTCCGGTACCTGAAATACTTATTTGGTGTCAAGAAACCCCCGAGTGATTCTTGGGGAGTCCATAGGTCCCGAGACAAGTAGATCTATCCATGTACAGTGGACCGTAAATTGGTCCCACCACATGAATGATCATGATTATCTGAGACCTGGTTTACCAAGAACCTTGAAGATATAAATTATGTAATAAAGGGGACACTAATGCTCACCTCAGTCGGGGTATCATCTTCAGCCATTTTGTTGAATGCTCTGCCTAAAGCTTCCAACTGCTCTAGATTAGACTCTGCATTTTCATCTGTGAAACCTTCCGATTGAGAAGTATCAAGGAAATATTTCTCTTTTAGAGCTGACTCACACGCTTCTCTGATTCACATACACCCCAAAGCCATTAAATAAACGAACATATGGTAAAAAAAATCAAATTATTCCAAAGAAAAAAGAAACCAGGAGATGCACCGAATGAGGAAATGAAAAATGAACGTATAAGAACAAAGAAAAGAAAAGGGATAGAAATTACTTTAAATTTTGAAGTTCCCAAGAACGCATTGTAGATTCATGTTCCCATGCTAAGTATTTTGCTTTTGCAAGCTCCTGCCATATCTCCTCTACCATGTAGCAACCCTTTGGGTTAGCATCACTTCCAAGGTCCAATGCCTGATAAGACGTTTCTTCAAATATAAGAATGAGTGAATAACACAAGAAAGAATGGGATTATAAGCAAAAAAATTGTACATTAAATGCATGTATGCCCTGTATATCAACTTTTCCAGATCACCTGAAGAACCCCCACAATCAGATATAAGGAGTTGAGTTTAGAGCTAAAATTCAGCAGGCGAAGAAAATAATTGATTTTCCACAGCACAGTGTCAAAGGCCTGATTTGGTTTAAAATTTACAGTATAGTTAGAATAAAAGTCATTCGTCCCAAATGTTATCCCATTTTCCAGAGATGCGTTCAATCTGTTTGATAATATATGGCTCCATTCTGTAGGTTCAGCTGGCAATATATTTAATTCAAACTGGGAGAGACAGTGGATGTGGAACTGTTTATCGAGTTCCTTATGAGTAACTTAAAACACTGGAAAAAGAATAAGAATACTAAAGTGTAGTTCATATACGTATTCTTTCTGTAAAATTGTCTTTACAAAGTAAAAAATGATCACCTTTTCTAATTCCTTAACACCTTCTGCATATTCTTTCCGTTGTAGCAATGCAAGACCAAGCATATAATGGGCCTGTCATTATGCAAATTTAGACATGCACTTGCAAAACTTTACTTCTATATAGCAGATAACGAAATGAGAAATGAAGGAGCATAATAAGCACCATCATGAAACCATCTGTTTCAAGGTGTAAGCAACTTCATAGTGAATACAGTAAAATTTATAGTAAAAGCACATAGAACAAACACTAAAAATGTGAAGATAATAAACACAGACCTTCACAGAGTGATTATCAAGCTGAATTGCTCTCCTACAGTCCTCCTCTACTCTTGTCCAATCACTATTCTCCAATAAAACCAAACAACAAACAGTTTCAACAACCATATGCAAAACAACAACAAAATTCTGTAATCAGTAAACAGAAGAACACTTGTTAAACATTATAGTAAGAGTTGGATTCAAACATACTTCCGTTTGCGATGGCAAAGAGCTCGATTAGTCCAATATACCGGAATATTAGGGCACAAAACAATAGCCTTCATGAAATTAATCAACATAATCAGAGAAACAGAAATTGCATCTTTTACACATAAGTACTGAATCGATAAAAATCAGAAAATTAGGGCATAAAACATTAGCCTTCAGAAAAATAAATCAACAAATTCAGAAAAATAGAAACTGAGTACCTCGGTATAAGCATCAATGGCGGCGCCAAATCGATCTTTCTTAAAGCAAAAATTGCCGTCTTCCTTGAGCTGCTCCGCCTGCTTGGTCGCCATTTTTTCTCTCCTCCTCTTTACTATATGAGCTATACAAATAACTATTCCCAGCAATAATTCAATAAACAACAGAAACGACCATAAAGTAGTCTCAGAACAGGCAAACCAAATTCAATTTGTATTGAAAAAAAATATATATTTAAATTTGGCTTAAATATTGAACAAATCGACATAAATTAATAATTTTTTAATAATTTATCTTGACTTGACCATAAAATTATTCAGCGGATTTTAATTTCACATATGGAAAAAAAAAAGAAAAAAAAAACTTTAGCAAGTAAATCTAAGGTGACAATTAACAAATTAATGATAATTGTTCTTAATTTACTTTGGTCAATTAACAAATTATGACAATTAATTGCAAATTATTTGCCTCTTTTTTATTGGGTGTAAAATGTAAATTTATCCATTTAATTTCTCATATTAGGAAAATTCACTTTGTTAATATATTTTTATTATTTATAAGTTAATTCAATACTTTTTTTGGGTGATAAGGACCCATTATGATTATGGGCCCACATATTCATAACGGGCCCATTTATTTCATTGTAATTGTCCATTAAGCTTCATAATGGGCCAATAACCCTTGGATAGAGGTCACTTAGGTCATTAATTTGCCTAATAAACTCACCCAAAATGTGAATACTTTAATCACTAACATTCACTTTATTTAGACTTGAGACTTTGTGACTCGGTCATTATTTAAATTCGTTTGAATTATAATGAGTTTTAAAATATATTTTTGAATTCATTTAATTGTTAATCTGATCCAAGTTTAAATGAGAATTGATCGAATCGAAAATCAGTTGAACTCGAGCAGTTTAAGGTTTTTGCCCATGTTTTATATTTTTTTTACTAGTTAGAATCGAATATCAAAACTTATTGAAAGGAAAAAATTGTTTGAACTTAACCTGATAATTTAACGAACAAAACTCAAATAAACTGAGATCGAGTATCAAATAATTTAGTTTGTTTTTAAACATATTCCCACATCCCTAAATCCCATTACCCTACCTACTATCACTACATGAGTAATTACTCAAAATAAATAATATATTGGTTCTAAATTTCAAATGGAATATGACTATTCCACTTTGATTCTAAATTTCTATTATTTTGACTATTCATATGTGAATTTTATTATCTTGGGGAGATGGGCTACAACTTATAGCCTACAAGTATAAATTTATAAGTTCAAGTCATATTTCATGAGATCCTCAAATTAACTTACAATTCATGTTAATTTTGATTTAATTGACAATATTTATTAAAGTATAAACATTAGATTCGACCACATATAACAATAGGATAAGACCAAAATTCTCCCAAAAAATTAAAATATTACAAACACAGAAAATTTTTATATCACATTGCGTTCGATAGATCTTGTGTGACATCCCACGCCTTTTTCTATTTGAAATTTGGGACAAATTGAAGGAAAAGACTGACCCATTCGGTGACTTTCGTGGTCGCCTTCACTGAACCAACTTGAATCTGAACTACGATTCAAATCAAGTCTTACCGAAATAGGATTTCCATACTATATATTTAAGATGGGTTCAATTTCTAAATTATAGATATATGAGATATGTTATACAGAATTTAACGAAAATATATGCCATCAAATGAGCATGAACAAATTTAAGGGGATGTACCCCTCTAATTTGGTAAGTGGACAAAACAATTTAGTGGCTCCAGACCGAAACCACTTTCAACAAAACAATTTTAATATTTTGATATTTAAAATACTATGTGTTTTACTCGTGCTAAATACAAAGTTAGGTTAGCGCAGCTGACTAATAAAGAGAAGTTAATCCTAATAAAATAATTATTATTTTTTGCTAAAGTTTATATATTTTTCAATCTAAAATATAGGATAATTGGTAAAGTGATAAAATGGGTTGTATAGATGTCCACTAACTAAAAATTAAAATTTTAGATATTGTGTAAAGTCGTTCGTAATATAATGTTGCATTAAGGTCTCTCTGAGAGCTATATTTGCATAATACTACAAAAAAATCCATGTATTACTATATATTTGTGTCAAATATCCTTATGATCGACTTATTCGAGTCACTGGTCCAAGACATGTGTACAGTTATAATTCATGTAGTTAAATTGTATCTGTACAAGCTATTCTATGTATAAATAGCATTGGTAACCATACGAAAAAAGGACGAATTATTCAATCATTCTAATTCGTTATCTATTTTATAAATCGAATATATGATCCTAATAATATAAATACACCAACATAACTCTATTATAAGATTGAAACTTTATATAAACTACGATTAGACTTGAACTTTATTGAGGTACGTAAACAACTCACTCCTTATAAATTTATAATCATAATTGAAACCTATTTAGCTAGTATTTGGAGTAGTTTAACTTGATCCAAATCATAATCAATACACTAAAGACAAATCGTAATTCTACATATTATAATTCAAATCCATGTCTTTTGAATAAAAAGTTAGGAATGTGACCATGATTTATTGGTATCTACACTTATTAATAAAGTTGGCGCCGAACTATATGTGAATAATATGATAGCTCTAAACTCTAAAGTCTATAAAACATAGCTAAAAAAGCAAATAAAGTAATTTTATTATGTATGGTACTAACCTAAACACCAACTGTTGCGGCAAATATTAAATTTTGTGACAAATTGACAAATTATTAATAATTCAGTCATAGTTATAGTTACATGTTACAAGTACAATTATGAGTACTTTATACTAAGAATTGAAAAAAATTATTAGCAAAAGATACCAATATATTTGGGCACAAATAATAAGCTACTTTAGTATGGTGCAATTATTTTTTTCATGTTTCATCTAGTTCCTGATCATTTAAGAGCTTTTAATCAAAAATATCATTTAAGATAGGTTGGTATATGATATGTAAGAATTAACAACTAGTTTGAAATCAAAATAATCACACTAAAAGTTGTTAGTTTAGGGACTTCATCGAGCTGATCTTAGCCAAAAATCTCGCCTCGAAATTGAAATCGAAGTCAACGAGCTTGAAAACAATGAGCTCAAACTCGAGCATGAGTCGACTCGAGCTTAAGGTAAAAAAATAATATTTTTATCAATATTATTAATATTGTATTTATACATATATTATTATATATATTGTAATTAAAATTATACATATCATTAATATACTATATTTATCATTATAATATATATTATATGTAAGTGAATATTATTCTATGATATGTAAATTAATAAGAAATATTAGGCTCGTGTAGGGGTGTTCATGAGTCAAGCCGGCTCGCGAGCTCGGCGAGCCGGCTCGAAAATAGCTCGACTCGAGCTCGAGCCTATCGAGCCGAGCTTTCTATCGAGCCGAGCTCGAGCCTAAACATGCATGTTCGCCAGCTCGCGAGCCGGCTCGCGAGCCTGAATAGTAATAAAAATAAAAAATAAAAAAAAATAATTTTTAATTAATATATATAAAAAATAAATATTTATTAAATTTTTTTATATAAAATGATATATTATAATAATATATTTATAAATAATAATATTGTTCACTTTAATTATAACTACATTTAATAATATATAAATAAATATAAAATTAATTAAATATTTTTATTAAAAAAAATTATAAAAAAATATTTTTTTATAAAAAATATTATTTTTTTTGAGCTCGAGCTCGAGCTCGGCTCGACTCGGCTCGAGTCTGGCTCGAGCTCGAGCTCGAGCTCATATTCCTGGAGCTCGTCGAGCTCGAGCTCGAAAATTATGGCTCGAGCTCGAGCTCGAGCTCGAATTTTTTGGCAAGCTCGGCTCGAGCTCGACTCGTGAACACCCCTAGGCTCGTGAGCCAAGGCACATAATTTTTGGGTTTGAATTCGGCTCGTTTGAAAAGCTCGATTAGATCTCGTTTTAATTTTCTAGAACTTGTCTTAAGCTCGCCTCGTTCTCACCCTAGTTAGATCGGCTTATTAAAGATCCTCTAATTAAAAACATATATAGACGTCTATGAGTTGATATCTAATAAATAAGTAACAACCAATAAAAATAAATATTTACGAGTTTGATCAAATCAAACATATAAAAAAGAAAGACATAAACTTTTAAACCATGAAGATATTCTAGTTTTTTCAAAATATCATGTCAAAATTATATAATATTTATGAGAACTCACAAGAAAGTTAATTTTTAATTCTAAATAAAGTATTAAATGGACTTGGATCATTTCATCCTTGTAATTCTAATTTGACTTTTTATTTTTATCTTAAGAATATTTTGAAGAGTCAATTATGTCATCTCTTCTAGAAGGCAAAGAAAACTATATATATAATCCTGTGCCATTCCCATGAAGGATCCTTCCTACATGCTTTGACTTCTGTATGCAGTTCTACCAAATTATTTTATTCAAAGCAAATTAGTAATGGAAAATTGCACCCCCCCCCCCCAAATTTAATCATTTTAGCTATATTACCCCTCAAATCAAGATTAAGTGTATTTTTTACCCTTGAACTTTACAACTCATTGAAGCACTTGGCCTCAATAGAATTTTTAGATCGAACTTTTGCTAGAGAACACTTGTAATAGTCTCCGCTTATTGCATTGTCTTGATATATTTCGCCCAAAACCAAGAATAATCTTAGAATCAATTATACTAGTAGATAATATTATAAGTTATAACACTTCATCTATATTGACATTGCTGACATCCCAACTACTCATTTGTATACACTTATAATGGATTTATGTGAATTAATAGACAATTTGCTAGAACAAAAGACTTAGATTGTGAATCTGTTATTTTTAACCCTTTTTCGCTATAGCCAGAGTAAACACACACCAAATGACAATAAATTTATTTCAAATAATATTCGATTCCAACACAAATTTGACGGTTGAAAATTACCATAACAAAAATGCGGTATTAATGTCGTTTGTCTGATCGAAATCTAGAATCTCAAGTGACACGACAAATAACAACAAGATTTTTGACGTTAATTTGGCAATCGGGATACGACAAATGCGAAGTGAGGACTGAAAAAGCTTTTAATGCACTTTTCGGGATAATTTGTTAGAACCCCAAAATTTGGGGTGTGAAATGTCATTTACCATATTTAAAAAATAGCCCATTCACTTGAAACGGCGCCGTACCGTAAGCATATACCTCAGCATTTTCCCTCTTACCCACTCCAAATCCTTCCTCAACAAGAAAGTTTGATACCCACCCCATCCCCCAACCACCCACCCCACTCAAAGCATATATAAAGCGTGATGTACATTAGAAAATTATACGTAAAAACAAAACAAAAGCTACCTGACGTTACAATTTTCTACCATTTATTATTTCCGCTCTCGAAAAAATTCACACTAAATTCTCAATCCAATTAATACGATCTCAGGCCGCCGCTTATCCACCGACGCCGCCATGCACGACGGCGATGCGCCTTTGCTGGATTTAAAGAATCTGAAGGTGATTTCGGCGCTCGGTCGCGGCGCCAAAGGCGTGGTTTTCCTTGTTCGAACGGAGAAAGGTGAATTGCTTGCTCTCAAAGCGATCTTGAGATCTTCGATCGAGAAAAAGAAACTCACGAGCAGTAGCCAAGGCAATGAGTATCGGAGAGTTTGTTTTGAACGAGAAGTTCTCGCGGCGTTCCAGCATCCGCTACTGCCGAAGCTTCACGGAGTTTTGATGACTGATAAGATTGTCGGATATGCGATCGATTATTGTCCTGGACGTGATCTCAATTATTTGAGGAAAAAGCAAACTGAAAAAATGTTCTCCGATGATATTATCAGGTAATTAATTATGTACTATGTTTTTTTTTCTCTCAATTGTCATTTAATAGCATTCAATTTTACCCTGTTGCATTCAGGCAAATGATTTTAGAATAATTAGATCAGTAAAACTGATTTAGGAAGAATTGATTGATTCTAATCAAAATTCACTGTGTTTTGCATTTCTGCAAATGTTCATGACTGCTTTTGAATTAATTCTGTCTATTTTTCGCCTTAGTTTTCAGTTTTTTAGCATTCAATTGTAGACTGTTGCATTCAGGCAAATGATTTTAGAATAATAGATCAGCATAAATGATTTAGGCAACATTAATTTATATATCAAAATGGATGTTCATATCTGCAATTAATAATTACTGCTTTTGAATTAATTCGCTGAATGAAAATTTTCCGTTTGGTTACAGATTTTACGCCGCAGAATTGGTGTTAGCATTGGAATATCTCCACAATTTAGGCATAGTTTACAGAGATTTAAAGCCAGAAAACGTGATGGTTCAAGAAAACGGTCACTTAATGCTTGTAGATTTCGATCTCTCAACAAAACTCGCCGCAAAATCACCTCAAACTCCATTAATCTCCACTCCATCAAGACCTCAAATCCAGCCAAAAAAGAAGAAGAAATTCAGAATGTTCTTCAAGCGCCGTGACTCCGGGATCTCACCTGAAGACTCTGTCCACAGCAATGAACTCGGCGTTAACTCAATGAGCTCCCAGTCAGATTCAGTAGAGAAATCAAACTCATTCGTCGGAACAGAAGAGTACGTGGCACCGGAGATCATCTCAGGCGACGGCCACGATTTCTCCGTCGACTGGTGGTGCTTAGGTATCATGCTATACGAAATGCTTTACGGTACGACGCCGTTTCGGGGTGCAAATCGGAAGGAAACGTTTTACCGGATCATAGCTAAAGCTCCGAATTTAACGGGCGAAGCGACGCCGTTAAGGGACTTAATTGGAAAATTGCTGGAGAAAGATCCACGTAAGAGGATTAGTGTTAGGGAAATCAAGGGTCACGATTTCTTTAGCGCCGTTGATTGGGACAGGATTACGGAAATGCCCCGGCCGCCGTTTATTCCAGAGTTAACGGACGTTGAGGGTATGCAAGGTAATAAGGAAATTGATGTGGAGAGTTTTGTGAATGGGGTGTTCAAAGTTGGGGAAGAGGATAAAGTGGAGAATATGAAAAAGGAAGTGTGGGTAAATAATCACCCTACTCAAATTCAAAATGACAATTTTTTGATTTTTTGATTTTGATTATACATATATAACAACTAGCTAGAATATTTGTTAACTAGGTAACAATATTCCGGATTTAGATATTTAAATAATTTATTGTGATCCCGAGATTTCGATCGTTCAATGTAAATCGTTGGACTATATATATAATATCTGATTTTAGTCAATGACATTGTTCGATTATGTTTGCTCGATCGTGTTTTCTAATTGAGTTGAAAGAAATACACACTTTACACTTTTTTCAATTTAAAGTAATTTCATTCTCTTTTTCACTTTTAACCATTTTTTCTCTTATCAAATTCAACATTATTCTTTTAATTATTTTTTGGATGACGAGGGAAACCCGCAGCCGCTACCGTGAGGTGCGCACTGGGTAAACCCCGCTCTTGTGTAATAGCCTGCAAACCACACAAGAGAGGTAAACCAGCCTAGGTTGCCCATAGCTGACAGGCTCACAGTAGAGAATGCAAATAGACATTCCCTCATCAGGATTCGAACCCGTGACCTAGGCCACAAGTTCAAATGCCCTTACCAGCACTTTTAATTATTACCTTCATGTCGCTGATTATTAATTTCAACAATTTAACAAAAATGCCTACTTTATTCATACAAAACCAAAAAACTCATTCCTCAATAAATAGAATCTTAAAATGAATTTTTTTAATAATAAATAGGTGATTTTAATCATTGATTCTTAGTCAATTTCTTGTATTTGAAACTTGGCCTCTAAGTTTAACTTATTTTGTATGAAAAAATGTGGGTCTCTATGTAGGGGAATCATTTTTATGTATTAAGAGAAATAATGAAGATTTAAGACAAATAAAAAGAAATAAATAAATAAAAGGAAACAAAAATGTGTCACTTTTTATGTTTGTTAAGATGTAAACATTATGGCCTAAAACTTGAATGTGACAGATGTTTAGGGATTAATGATCAACCGAACAGTTTGGCACTCTGACCCAATATCTATAACTAAAACATTAAACATATGCTTCTCTGATGATATAAGACCTAAATTAAACTTGAATTTATTTTTTATTTCTCATAAAATTAGTTGAAGTATAATAAAAAAAATATGTATAAAAAAGATATGAATACTTCAATAAAATTCATGATTGATTTGATTGTGATTAGATTCAGTTATTGATGATAAAATGAAATCTAAGCTTATTTTTTTATTGTAAATAAGACCAATATATATTTGTGAAGGATATAAGTTTTTAAATTAAATTATTCAAATGTCATAGTCATGATTGTTTGATATATGTTTCAAACTTACTTGTAAAAGTCTGAAAATTCATAATAACAATTAAATGCATTAAATGTTTGAAGTGCCACAAAACTTTATCTTATAGAGACGTGTATATAAGAATGGCCCAAAATTGAGAAATAAATAATGTGGAAACCACCTAGTAGCTTAATATCATGAAAAAAAAAACCTATGGCTATAATATTTTCTAAATTTGCAACTATTAAATGCTCAATTAATATTACAACGAAAAACCACCATATAACAAACAAAATGGTGTTACATTACACCTATTTGTTTGGTGGAATATTATGTCAATCATTCTATGGATAATCATGTTGTTCCATTAATATGAGATTATTTTTTTTACTTTGAAAAATAAAGATTTTTTGATGTATATTATAATAGTTGAAAATTATTGTGTATACCTAGCATTTTTGGGACAAATTATTGACTAGTAAAATGGAGAAAGTCATGAATGTTAGCCTATGTATTTCTTTATTGATCTTGGTCACATTTTTATAGTTATTGGCACATATTTAGTTCTATATATATATATATATCATAGTTTATATTGTAATAGTTTGACCAATATGCATATTTTTATACAAAAATGTTCTTTGCTCAACGTGTAACTAAATTACTAATATGGTATGAGAGCCATTTGTCCCGTTCTTAATTATGTTTTTTATGCTCGCTTAAAGTATATTGAGATCCTTTATTTGAGAAAAAATTACGATTTAAAATGTTTTGATGAAACATGTCCTACTCTTAATCAGATTGTCGATATTTTCATCAAAACTCTATCTAAGTCCAATTTACACAACTTTGAATTAATCTTTGTATTGATCTCACTATTTAGATTGTATTAATCTTAGGTCCACATGTGTATAATTAGGGGTTCATACATTATTTTATAATATATATATCTTGTAATTCATATTGTAATAGATTGATCAATTATCAATACATACATTTTATACAAAAGAATTATTCACTCAATGAAGATGAATAAAAAGAAAATCAATAAACGCACTTTTAAAACCGATATCCCAAATCCCAAAGCTCAATTAAAGTAATGTTAGACTTTGAGTGGCCGAATTTCTTGGACCTAAAAAAAGATGGGAACTTTTCTAGTGAAAGAAATGTAAACGCACGACTTGTAAACATATTGAAAATCAAACACGTTTTTGTTTGACCAAAATGGAGCCTTATATTAGGAATCTCACCAAACATTTCAACATATGCCTTGGGCATTTCACACCAATGGACTTTATTATTCGAATAAGCTTTTGTGATTCAAAATTTTAAAATAACACATTTATAATTGTTCAAAATTTTGAAAAAAATTATAATTGCATTCACTTTCACCGTTCGATAGTTTAGTAAAATTATATAGTAAAATTATTTTCTACATTATAAGCTTTTTCATTCAATGAAATAAAATATCCAATTTTATATAGAAATAGTCTCATGCAATTGATCATACTTATATAGGGTTTATTAGTCTACTAAAGGCCCCTAAACTTCACTCTTTTTTAAATCTCCCAAAATTCACATCTTCCCATTACGAAAGATGATGGGTGATTCTTAGTAAACGAATCTACACCCTTGATTGTATTGAAATCTCACGTGAACTCCATACAATCAACGGTTAAGATGAGGGAACAATATTCTACACTTCAAAAACAATTAAAGAACCAATTCCCATCACGAAAAGGTAACATCGGAACCTCACAGGAAAAATTATGGACCATTTATTCGAAGTTTTTTGCTTTTGGAAATGGTATACAAGTTGGAAAACTCTTCACTCTTGTGACTTTGTATTAAAAAAAAAAATTGATTCAATAAAAAATTTATATTAATAATTACTTTTTGAGCATCAATTTAATGCAGCTACTTATGGGTGGTGCTAAAGCTGGCAAGTTGCTATTAAAAGCACACAATTGATTTTGGGCCAAATGTAAAACGTTTTAAGTCATGAAATACCCTACAAATTGTGACAAACCAAAAGTAATAGTAATTTTATATTATGATACCCTTCTTAATAACTAAATAAAGACATAATTTGAGTTATTATATAATAGATCAGACTAATTGAATCCGATTTATTATAGCTCACTAAATAAGTGACAGAAATACGATATTAAAAAAAATTGAATGCAAAATGGAATAACAGATCTAAATGAAATATCATGCCTAAATATAGATAGAACTATCGATCGAAACAAAATTTGCAAAGCGAACTCTGTCATTCAATCTTTTTACCACTACCTAGAAACGAATATATAGCAAACAGAAAAAACGAGAGGTATTAAACAGTTTACTCGTCCTCCTGGCAGCGCAACCTAGCAAGTTTGTTGGTCACCACAACGTCCAACTGAGCAGCCCGTTCAACAATCTCCTTTCGTTTTCTGGTAGAAACATTATGGGCTACCTCAGCACAATAGTTCCTAAAGTGGCAAATATGTAAGAATCAGTTAGTTGCAAATCAATGTTTGATAAAGCCCGCTTGACCAAACTCAATTCGAGCTTTGATTTATAGAGCTCGAGCCATGCATAATGAACCAGCTTGGCTCGTTTGCAGACCATAACAAAGATGGAGGCTAGAGAAAAAGCAAGAGTTGTAAGGAAATATAACGAACCTATTGTGCATCATAAGAACTTCAAGTTCATCGACATTGTGCACAACGAACTTCTTAAATCCATTGGGAAGATAATGGCGAGTCTTTTTGTCTGAACCATACCCAATGTTTGGCATCAGGGTGCATCCTTTGAACTTTCTCCTGACACGAGAATCAATACCCTTGGGACGACGCCAGTTTTCCTGCCACAAGAAAAAACTAATCTTAGCGTGGCAAATAATAATGTTGATGATCAGATAAACACAAGGTTAAATGACAACAAATATATACTTAACAAACTAAGTGCATTAAGATATAAACAATGAACAAGGTCAGAATATACATTCAGTTCTTGAGTATCCATTATATTGATGCAAATTCTTCAACACAACAAATTGATTTATAGCAAAATGGATCAGGAAGTAACCTTCACAGACACCCAGCGATCACTCTGGTGCCTCTTGAACTTAATGACACGCTTCTTAATAATCTTCTTGTTGAGCAATGGAACAGCCATGGCTGCTACACACATAGAAAATAACGATAATAAGCATTAGGAGAAACTATCAAATAAAATTCAATTGCATGCAATTTCCAAACCAACACATTTACAGCAGTTCTATGTACCAAAAACAATTGATCACCCAACTAAACAATAGTACAGTAAAAATACTTCGAAAACGCTCAATTTCCAAAATTCAGCCACAAAGAACCATTTTCAAGCTTCAGATAGTGAAAATATCGAACTACCTAAATCATAAACTGAAAAAAACCACAAAGACAGCTAACACCGTATTACAGCAATACGACTAAATCACCGAGATAATAAACGATATCAAATCATATTAAACTTCATATAATGAAAATATGAAATTACCTAAATCTTAGACTGAAAAATCCAAACAAAAACGAGAGCTAACACAATGAAGCGATACAAAAACTAAGACAATCACAATGAAAACGACAGATTTTAAAACAATCACAAGAATTTAGCGAATGAAAACAGGGAAAGATACGAATCTTACCAGGTGGTGCTGTATCGTAGCACAATGTTTCGCGCGGAGACGATAGAATATAATATAAATGTAGCTAGGGGTTTTGTGATTATTATAAAATATTGGGTTTAGGGTATAAGGTTGGGCTTTTAGATCAATAAAGCCCATTATTAAGGTGGATTGGATCGACTAGCCCATCATTATAAGGTGAATTGGATCGACTAGCCCATTTAGCTGAAGGCCCAATAAAAGTCGTGAATTTATCAAAGTATTTCATAAAAATGAAATAAAAATTTGAATGGTTAGAAATCAATTGCACTAAAAATTGAACAATTGAATGAGACTGTTTGGCTGTTTCAAACAACTTGAGTTCTTGATAAAAAATGCCTTTTTAGATATTTACGAACTTAATTGAATTCAAATCGTGATCGAAAAAGTTATATATTGGATTTTTTAATAAAAAAACGACACGTGGATATATACATATCACAAGCTTAAACATACATTGGATAATTATAATCAATAAATATCCCAATAATAAAATCATGTGATATTAAAAATATCTCTGACTCACATTACATTTTTAAAACAATTTATATACGATTATAATTTATTTTGAATCATGATTTTCAGTGATCTCAAAGTATGGCTATTACCACGCACGGTGCACATGCCTCCAAATTACGTTCACGTGGTCATATTGAGTTGTCTCACCTCCTCACCTCCTAAACAGAATGGAGTCAACTTGTCTATATATTCTTTTCATATTTATTTTATATACTTTATTACAATGTAAATTATAACTATATTAATTCTTTTAATAATTTACTGATTTTAATCATGGTTGTTTAACAGAATTTCATGCTATAGTTTTTTCTAAAATTGGTCGCGAAATAAATTATTAAATTGAACGATTTAATTATTGATGCAAACGAGCTAATTACAGTCGCAATATAATTGCTATACGACTCTCGTCATTGAAATTATTTAAATAATTCTTTTATTCTACACCTCACCAATTGTTACAGATCGCTATAAAGTGACGGAATAGGTTGGGATCTGCAATTAATAGAAGGTGATGAGCTATATTACCATATCAATTGACTTTAACGAGTAAATGTCATTGATTCGAAAAAATATTATACGATTCAATCTAAATATATACTAAAAACAATTTAATACGTATTTGTGCCTCAATATAAAAAATAAAAAATAAAAAGAAGGATCAAACTCGTCCCATAAACGCTTTGAGATTACTTAGATGTTAATAATATAAATTACTTGACTCAATATCAATTATACGACAAATATAATTCTGTACCACCCAATTATTTATCACTTCCCACAAATATATATATATATATATATATATATATATATATATATATATATATATATATATATGAATTATCACCAACCAAGTGCCTAGAGTTCACAATATCACCCCAACCTAAATTATGCATGCATTAAAATTTGAACTCTATATAAACCCTCCATAATAAGATATCAATATCTTCACTTTCCCACATTTACATACACTCCAAAACCAGCCATGTCATCATCTTCCCTACAACCCCTTCTCCCTTTCCTCCTCCTCATCGCCGCCGTGGTGGTGGCTCTGCAAATCTCGCCGGCCAATTCTCTCACGTGCACATCACAGACATTGTCCACCCAATACTCAAACTGCACAGATCTCCCCACACTGAAAGCCTTTCTTCACTGGACCTACAACCCATCGTCAACTCCCAGCCCCACTCTCTCAATCGCCTTCATCGCACCGCCGGCGAAGCCCGACGGCTGGGTGGCTTGGGCCCTTAACCCCACCGCCACCGGAATGGTCGGCGCTCAGTCGCTCATCGCCTTCAAGGACAGCACAAACGGGTCCGTGGTCGTGAAGACGTACAATATCTCCTCGTACGGCCCGATTTCTGAATCGAAGATCGCGTACGATGTTTTGAACAAGAGCGGGGAATATTCCGACGGCGTTTTTAGAATATTCGCCACGCTGGCTGTGCCGGCGACGGAGGGGGATCTGAACCAGGTGTGGCAGGTGGGAGCTTCTGTTAAGGGTGGGGTGCCGGTGAAGCATGATTTCTCGCCGGAGAATTTGGGGTCGAAGACGACGTTTAACTTGGTGAACAGAGCTGCGGCGGCGACGGCGAGAGGAAATGGGGCGGCGGCGACGCCGGAGGATGGGGGTTTGCCGGCGGCGAGAAGACAAAGTGGGAATAATGGTACTAGTGGTGGAGAAATGTTGGGGAGTGGAGTGGGGTTGTATGGAGTTTTGGTGCCACTTGCTGTTTCTATTTTTGGTTTTTAGATGGTTAAATTTGTTTCTATATTTGTTTCTTTTTGTTATTACATTTTATATTTATTTATTTACATTGTTATTGGATAATAAAAATAATGGAAAAATTATATTGGTTTTTTCTTGAGTAAAAGATGATATTTAAGTACATGATAAAATATATTTGATTGTGTTTCTTCATTATTTATGTATTTATTTTGAGGAAGAGTGAATTAAGTGGAAAAAAAATTTCGATGGATTTTGAAAACTTAAAAATTATAACACAACGAATACATTGAAAAACATTTAAGACTGATTTTTATAGTCATTTCTTAAAATACCTCAAAAAATTAGTCGAAACACGTGTTTTCCGATAATCAAAATTAGAACATAAAGCATAAATCTGTTGGCTAGATGCTTTAATATATATCTTTTTGCATTTTTAATTGTTCATAATTAGTGATTAGCTGTACTATAATTAAGAATATAATTATTTATCACTGGCCCTATCTTAAGAGTGTGACAAATGATGATTAATTAACTTTCATTATGAGCTGCATTGTTTCCCTTTAACTAAGCTCTATGATTATCGACGTGTTAGTAACAAATCGAGCTTTCCTAATTTCATAATTATACCTAAACATAATGCAATCTCTTTTACTGCATGCAAAAAAATAGCACTTATTAATGTTAAAGGGCCCGAAAGTCAAATCCCAATGTAATCACAGTCATATATATGCATAATTTCATTTTGAGATTCAAATGATTTGATTGTTTAGAAAATTATATTAGTTGAAACTTGAAAGAATAATTTATATTGACAAACTGTAACGTCATAAAATATGAATTAAATAAACTAAATTAAATGAGACCCACTATATTGGGACGTGATTGGTATACTGGAATGAGGTGGGAATGGAATGGGCATTCCTATGTTCATTCGATTGGTATGTTTTCTTGTTGGGAATGCTCATTCCTATTGGAATCCATATTCCCAAAAGTTTGGGAATAGTGATTCCTTCCATACCCCTTGGGTTTGGCTATTCCTTGCCTATCAGTAATCAATCATATTTTTTTTCTTATGATATTATTTTCTTCACACCAATATAAAAATTTTGAAAATTTGATGAATGCAATATATATATTTTTTGGACTTGTGATTAATAATCACAAATTATTTTAAAAATAATTTAAATTATTAAAAATTTCAAAAAATTATTTAAATGCATTGAAATAACTAAAAAAATACATATTATTTTTCGTATGTACTAAGTCGAAATATTTTCGTCAATAAGAATTACTTAATTATAATAAATATAATTTCAAATGTAACAAAAATAGGAAAAAAATACAAAAATAAATTTAAAAAATATAAAATAATATTGCGTTTAACAAATAATATCTTATCCTTAAACTAGTTCATCAATAAAAAATTAGAAAATGTGAATTATTATATAGACAATAATATTACATATGTCTTTCAATCATTATATAATAACTATATTTTTCCCATTTTTCATTTAATTTTTTCTATTTTTTCATCATGTCCCGTGTTATTTTTCTTTAAATAAAAAGTTCAAAGTCTCAAATCATTTAAATTTCATAAAATTAGATTAGATTCAAATTTGTATTCGAGTTTAATAAATAACTCAAAATATATGAATATACAGAATTAAAAAAAATCTCATATCTCGAATTCATTTCCTTTCTCGTTCCTGCACTATACCAATCATAGGATTTATTAAATCAATATCATTCCATTTCCATCTCTATTCCATTGCTTATACCATTCCATTCCCACATAATTCCATTTATTCATACCAATCATGTCCTTGGTTCTTTAACGTGATAACTTAGTGAGGTCCATTGCACGTTAATAATAATATAATAATTCATGTGTGTCCAATTTTCAATTTCGTCACCATCATTACATGCAAATTAAAACAATTTTCATAATATTATTTTATTTACAAGTGTGACATTAATCATTATTTTTGTCTTGAATCATGCTTACTCAAAGGTCACAGATCTACGGATAATAAATTACAAAATTCTCAATAATATTTTCCAGATCTCAGTCAACGTCTATTTATTCGAATCACATGCTCATAGCTACCTAATTAAATAAATAAAATCTTGTTAATTGAGTGAAAATTAAATTAATATGGGTCAAGAAATCTAAACCACGTTCTTTTTTCTTAAGATATTAATTATTTCCAGAAAATTTTAAGAATGGCCTGTGATTTGTATTACATGAACTATAGTTATTCAGTCATGAAATTAAATTCTGAAAAATCAATTAATTTGTTAAATTTTGGTTTTAATTTTTTCCTTTTAATAAACTCAACTCAAACACGATTGAATCAAAAGAGAGAAAGATACATGCCTCATTGAGAAGACAATTTAACAACTTTCTTTACAACTTTATTTTATGTTGTTATAATCAATAGTTTTCCTTACAAAAAGGGCATGCAAATTTTGTAAGATTATGAATTGGAAGCATGATGAAAGTGGTAGAAATAATAATAATGGGGGACCAACAAATCAAGCTCTCTTAAAGTCATAATAATAATTACAATAATGAATATTGTTTGAATATGGAATTTAACCAAAACCTTGGCACCTCAAATCATTTTGAGAGTTTAGGATTTTAGACGATTGTGATTGTCTCGAATCTATATATAAATTGCCAGATATCATACTAATTTACATAAAAAAAAACCGAAAAAACAAAATAAACATAGAAAAGATAACGAATTTAGATCTATATATATATATATATAGAGCCATAAGCCATACTAATTACATAAACTATTAAACTCGAATAAGCCAAGCCCTCTTTGCATCAAAGAGAAATCGATAAATTCGCCATAAAAACACACATAAAATCGAAATTTAATTCAAGGGGCCAAAGGTTCTCCCCTGCCATGTCCATTATTGAAGCCATCATAAGGTTTAGTCGATTTTTTCGTCCTTAGAACAATAATCCAAGTTATTACTTCCAATAATAAGGCAATACCTCCAAGAATCGAGATCACTATTATATACGCGTCTCTCCACTTGGGCTCGGGCCTTAGTATATCGAAACCTTTGAACACATTGATGATGCCAAGAATTATAATTGTGTATCCAAAACTGTGATGGTAGATTTTCCAGTAAAACCGAAACTTGTGGTCCTTTTTGGGTCTCAATAACAACGCAAATATCTATACAGAAAGACAAAGACAAAAACACGATATGTAACGTATTAGCACAAAGTTTGGCATCTTATGCACACTTGTGAAACAATTCAATTACAATATCCAGAAATATAATCAACCCGAGTCCAAAAACGCAAAGAAATTGCTATATTTCCGAGAAATGGTAGAGGGTTGTAAAAACTAAGATCATCTTAGTAAAAGTTTGAATTTTGAACATATATGTGCTCATATACTTTCAAAACACGATTAAGGGTTGTAAAAAATACGATCATTTCAGTATAATTCGAACGACAGACATATATGTGCTCATAGATTTGAGCTCAAAATTTACCTGTATAGTTGCAAGAGTAAAGAGTGAAATCCCGATATTTCGATGGCCAGAATAAGTAACACCCTTCGATTGACTCCCGAGTTTAAGACCAGTTACCCAACCAGCCACACCAATGGCATAGGCCGAAATTTGACAAAAAACGTGTAGATAAAACCATGCTGGATCAGCTGATGGAAATGCCTTCAAGTATCTTGCAATGATGATCCCAGTAGGAAACATAATTCCCCAGCTTATAACATTCAGTATTCCATGAATCTGAATCAATATCACAAAAATTAGTAAACATTTTAACATTTCAACATTAATATTAAGGGGAAATTAGGATAATTTCGACATTAAGTACACGTGATTAGTGCTAAATTAACGGTGTGTGCATTCCAGACGCGAAAATGAATCCATTTTGCAAATGATGGGACCAAATAGCAAATAAAAATTGCATCTTGGGACCAATATTGCAATTTTTTCGACTAATCAATTTGTGTTCTAGGTGAAAATTGACAAGATCCCATCTTTCATCACATATTAAACATCAATTAGATATCTGAATTAAACCCATGATTTTAAAGTCAATTATATTCAACAAGAGTTCCAAAGATCCCATATTTAATTCATCAATAAGTCCATGCAAAGAAGAAATTAAAAATTCATCAACAAAATCGAAATTTGAATAATAGAAAGAAAAAAAAAATACTCACATTCCTCTTCTTGGTTCTAGAATCACCAACACCACCATTAACACCAACACTCTGCAGCCCTTTCAACAAATCAAGCCGGCCTTTCGAGTTCAAATTCCCAGGCTGAAAATCATGCTTATCCGGCACGCCATTAGTGACCGATCCCCCCACCTGCCACACATGGTTCACCTCCGTCAGACCCTTCTCCGGCAACACCACGGTGGCGTAAAGCCTCATCATCCCATCGCTATACTCCGCCGCCGTCTCCTTAACATCGTACCACACTTTACCCTCCGTCAATGGTCCATACGACGTCACATTGTAGGTCTTAACCGTCATCACACCGTTGGGGTTTCGAAACGCGATTAGGGCTTGTGACCCGGCCATGCCGGTGGATGTTGGGTTGATGGCCCATGAGACCCAGCCGTCGGGACGGGCCTGCGGGGCGATGAAGGCGATGGATAGGGTGGATTGGGCCGGGTCGTATGCCCAGTGAAGGTACGAGTTTAGGGATGGGAGATCATTGCAGAAGGTGTAGAGATTGTTGTGTGTGCTGGGGAAGGTTTGGGATGTACACGTGGCGGAGAGTGATTCGGGGATTAGAGAGAGGATGAAGAGTGTGGCTAGGGTTGTGTAGAAAGGCGCCATTGATGGCGAGCTCAGAGAGAGATTCGGGGGGCAGAGAGAGAAAGGGACAAAAATGGAGATTTTTTTTTCTGTAAATGTGATGAAGTGTATAAAGGGGAGGAGAAAGTGGAGGGATAAGGGCGTGTTTGGATGAAAATCAAATCTTTAGAAATAAATTCGACTATATATATTATAGTAAAACCGTAAGTTTGACTTAAATGTCCATTTTTACTCGAAATACTCAATTAGTCAATTCTCATAATTTTGAATATATTTATTGCTTAGAAAAAAATTCATTGATTGTTTTAGATTTTTTTACTATATTATATAAATCATAACAAAACGGTCTATTGACTTACATATTAATTTTGACTCATAATTTGAATTTCAATGTATGAAAATAAGAAGAGTGTAACACACTAAACAGTCGAATATATAATAGTTATGGGTTTTTAGTTGCTATCTCTATTCTATTATAAATATCAAATCACTATATTTTTCTACTGACTAGTACAAATTTTGAAATTCAACTTTCAATTACTTTTTTGGATAATTTTTAAGTTTAATATAACTTTACAATATTATTGTTCAGAAGCTATATGTTTTTAAAGGGGTGTTTGCGTTTATCTCTGTTCTTTTTGAAGAGATTATAAATTACTATTTCTTTTAGAATATCTAAAAGTCCATTTGAACCCAACAAAATATATATTAAAGTTCGTCCAATCTTACTTCGAATATAAATCCAACCAAACTCAAACACAAACACATTATTTAAACTTCAATAAACATTCAAACAAATTTCGAAAAAAAAAAAAAAGGCCTTCTTAAGCTCCCAAGATTACAATTCATCTCATAAACCAAATAACTTATTGTATATAATCATACTAATTCCCATATTCCAAATCTTACTAAACATGAATAACAAAAGGCTAAAACAACAACATACAACAACAAAGAGTTGGGTACCAATCGAACCTCATTGCGAACAACACGAGAACGAGCTCTTATTTGGCTTGTTCAAATCAACGCTAACCCGATTGACAGACAATTGTGCCTTATACGAGTCTGAGTTTAGTACTTTTCTACTAACCTTTTCATAAATCTCACGAATAACAATCTCGAACGCTTTTTGCACGTTTGTTGAATTCAATGCCGATGTCTCTGTGAAGAACAATCCTTCTTCTTCTGCAAGTGTTTTGCCCTCTTCAACACTCACCTCTCTTATGTTCTCCAAATCGCACTTGTTGCCAACTAGCATTCTCGCCACTGTAGTATCGCAATGAGCTGCGTAATCATTCAAGAGAATGGTCAAGAATTTGATACAAAAAAACAAAAATTAAATCTGTTTGTGTGTGTGTGTGTGTGTGTGTCTCTCTCTCTCTCTCTATATATATGGACTCTACGTAGGTCCAACCTCATGTATAGTTCTATTGTTCTAGAAGCTCAAATTAGTGTAAAAGAAAATTCTCGAGAATACAAAATACAATAATCAAACTTGAGGAGTATTGAGATTTCAAGAGCTCGTTTAGTTACAATCTTTCACGTACGGTGGACCCCACGTGGGTCCCACCACATGCGTCTTTATGGTTTCCAACGGCTCCATAAAGCGACTCAGAATGAGTAAGTCGCAAGAACATGAGATTTGATTGAAAACAAAAGAAATCATCGTGAATTAGAATAGTCTCACGCTTTTATGAAGCTACGATTTTAGCCTCGAATTGCTACTAATTAGGTAAACCACAGCCCATCTGCGGAGGTAGGCCACGAACCCTATGTGGGGCCTACTCTGTTACGATACGACCTAACAATAATCCAAATTTACTAGGCTCGTTCATGGTTTCAAACAATGGTGATTACTTTTTACCTTAAGCTCCAACCTCTTTATATGTTCTTTAAGAAATTTAGCAATACTCACCCCATCCCAGGATTTTATTACCAAATTAATGGATGAAACAATATTATGTTTCTTGTTTACAACTCTTACCAATTTTGCATGAAGTCTATTTATGATATCCAACTATCAACTTTGTCAAGGCCTTTTATGACTTTTAGGTGAGAGTTCTATTTGTGACAAACAATAGAAACAGTATCAGCAAGCACTACTTTTAAATCTTTAGTTTCTTTCTTTCTATGTTTTCTGGCCCAGAAAACATATCTTGAACAAATGACAAAGCTACTATATTTAAATCATTCTAAATCAATGAAACCAACTTAACTCTAGGAATCAAAGCTCTATACACATTCCGATTTTTAGGGGTTTAGACCGTTTAATTTTGAAATATATTATTGAATCTGGGCCCTAATTATTATTTCTCGCTCAATGTAAGATTTTTGGTGGGAAAAACGAACCTGAGAGTCGAAATGGCCTCCATTTCACACAGAAAGAGTCATATTTGGTGCAAATATCGTGGGAAATACTCATTGGATTGTAGAGTGTTAATGATTTCCTATTATTTTGCTGCCCAGGAATGTAATTTTAGAATGTAAGTGCCAATTTATCCCTATTTCAAGTGCAAATCATATTAAGCATGAAATTTTCTTTGAGTCTTTTGCTCACATCACCATAAGAACTCGTAATTGACAATGAAGTTTAAAATTCAACCAACAAACAGAAAACAGAGCTCACACAAACACACACAATTTGAAAATAAACAATATTACACATACAAAACTGAAGAAAAATGAACTACGAGAAGGGGATTAAAAAAGAACATACTATTGAGCTCCTCAAGCCACCGTTTGATGCTCTCAAAAGTACTCATCCTGGTAATATCATACACAATGAGCGCCCCAACCGCGCCGCGATAATACGCCGAAGTGACGGCGCGAAACCGCTCCTGGCCGGCGGTGTCCCACACCTGCGCCTTAACTTCCTTGCCGTCGATTTCAACTACCTGGGTCTGAAATTCAACTCCGATTGTAGCCTTGGAGTTGTGGTCGAACTCATCTCGAGCAAATCGGGAAAGTAAATTCGATTTACCAACAGCTGAATCGCCAATTACGACTATCTTGAACAGATACTCTTCCCCACCTTCGTCCGCCATTGATGCTTGATCGAAGGTTTTTGTGTGTGTGAATGTGATGAGGTTTTGGGGTTTTATTTTAGTAGTGGTGACAGTGAAGTAAGCACACTTTCACTGCGTTATTCACGGGTCTGGACTTTAAGGCTTTTTTTAATTTAATTTAAAATTCGTTTGAAATAAATCAATTAAAAATTAAATTAAACTTAGATATATTTTCTAGTGTTTAATAATAATTTAAATAAAATTGAAACACAATGACTATTATTTGAAATATGACCAATAATTTATAAATTATGTTGAGTTTGAAGGGATTACTAACATTTATATTATGACAAATGATTCACAAAAGTTGGATTTTCATTTTTGTTAAAAATATGATTTTTCAATGTAAAAAAGAACAATTAATTATACAACAAGTGTAGATCTAAATTGGTTTTGCAATTCAAATAATTATTTTGACTTGGTAGATAGTATGGCCCCATTTGCATTAATTATACATGTTATCAATTTATGGGCTATATATTATTTTGGGTTTATTGTATTTGTATTAATTGTACATGTTATTAAATTATGGTGGTATATATTATTTTGGGGTTATTTAATTTCTTTTTTTAGTTGGTAAGGGTTATTTAATTTCTATTTATATGTATCGGTGTATATATACTATTAGTTTAATTATAAAGTAAAATAATAATATTATCGTATATAACAAATATTGTATAAATAATTAATCGAAAACAAACATTGAATAATTTAATTAATTATCGAGCAACATATATTATCTAATTAGCAAAGAAAGTAATTTTTTTTATCAAATTATGATAGTACTTTTTCTTTCTAAAAAAAAAGTAATTCTATATACATGGCTAAGAAAAAATATATATTTCTTTTATTTTCTAATTTCTTTTATAATTTTGTTAAGAAATTGTTTTTTTTCCTTTTATTTTGTAGTATGAATATGACCGTGACACCTGTCAGCCGACGTGCGATCAATGAAAACCTAAAACTGATTCTTCTTCCGCCGCCATAGCCAAACCTCTTTCCCGCCTTTTACTCAACCTCTTCCCCCTTTACCTCAATCTTCAGCTGTCGAAGGTTTTCTAATGCATCTGCGCTTCTGAATTGTCGCTTTCAGAGTGTCATTAGCTTAATCGGTCGCCGGAGGTGCTTCTTCGTCGCCGGAGAATTACGTGACAAGCTTAGAGTTTGTTTTTATCTCTCTGTTTCTGTGGCTTTTCGAGTTTCCAGGTATGGCGGCAGTCACTGGATGTTTTTCTCTCAAGGCTACGAATCAAGGTATTATTCAATTAGGTTTATTTATGTCAATTGATTTTCCAATCAGGTGACTCGCTACACAAGCTAGTACGAAATTCATCTTTTTATTATTCGAACTGTGCGTCATTCAGAGCGTGAAATGGAAGGGTTCTGAAGTTGACTTTTGCTACCCACCATTTGATATTATGTTCTTTCTCAAATGCTGTATTTGCTTTACCTCGATCGACAAAGCTAAATCAAGCTGAATCAATTATGATATGATCCAGGATGGATGCCAAAATGGAGTTCACCTAGAGCAGCCGTGATTCCCAACTTTCATCTCCCAATGCGGAGTTATGAAGATAAGAATAGGTGAGCCTTTCAGCATTTTGTACGAGGCAGAAATTTTGCTTATTTTCCTTAGCTAACCATCTTCATGGTTCATGCGAAAAATATAATCTGGTATATTTTAAAGACTACTTCGATCTGTGATTGTGTTTTGAGTTTCCCATGCAGATTGAAATGATTCACTTTTATGTGTTGAAGTTTATGATGGTTATGTTATCTCATTTCCTTATTTCATCCTTGTTATCTTGAGCTGTATGGACACTTAGAATGATCTTCTGAGTTAAACGAGGTTGTCTCTTGTAGTATACGCTCCCTTTATACCTCAACGATGTCGAAAAAAGTATCTGTAGTGAGATGTGAACCTTCTGTTTGCAGGACAAATGTTGATGAAATAAAATCGCTTAGATTGATAACTGCCATAAAAACTCCTTATCTACCAGACGGCAGATTTGATCTAGAGGCCTATGATACCTTAGTGAACATGCAAATCGAAGATGGTGTCGAGGGAGTGATTGTTGGCGGCACCACCGGTGAAGGCCAATTGATGAGCTGGGATGAACACATTATGCTTATTGGTCACACGGTTAACTGTTTCGGTGGATCGATCAAAGTCATTGGCAACACTGGAAGCAACTCAACCCGTGAAGCAATCCACGCCACTGAACAAGGCTTTGCTGTTGGAATGCATGCAGCACTTCACATTAACCCTTACTATGGCAAAACATCCTTAAACGGATTAATTTCTCACTTCGAAACCGTTCTTCCAATGGGCCCCACAATCATATACAACGTTCCATCACGAACGGGACAAGATATCCCACCAAGTGTGATTTACACAGTAGCAGATAACCCGAACTTGGCAGGCGTGAAAGAATGCGTTGGGAATGATAGGGTGGAGCAGTATACAAGTAACGGGGTGAATGTGTGGAGTGGAAATGACGATGATGCCCATGATTCAAGGTGGGATTATGATGCTACCGGGGTTATATCGGTCACAAGCAATTTAATCCCTGGTTTAATGAGAAAACTCATGTTTGAAGGTAAGAATCCATCTTTGAATTCGAAAGTTATGCCTTTGATACATTGGCTTTTTTACGAGCCAAATCCAATTGGATTGAACACTGCACTTGCTCAGCTTGGGGTAGTGAGGCCGGTTTTTCGGTTACCATATGTTCCACTTCCTTTAGCAAAGAGGATGGAGTTTGTCGAAATAGTGAAGGATATTGGAAGGGAGAATTTCATAGGGGAGAAAGATGTTAAGGTCTTGGATGACGATGACTTTGTTTTGATCGATCGGTATTAGTTGCACTTACATGTTACGACAGCTAATTTTCTCGTTCTTTTTTTTTTTGTTTTATCATAGTTTTTGATCTATTTGCTTTCGAAAACAATAATCGACATTTTTGTGTTTACTATTGAGTTCTACTTTAGTGGAGTGATGATACTCAAATGAGGCCAATTATATTGGGTATATCATAATATTCACATCCAATTGCTCAAAGTTCATGTAGATAGTTATGAAAATTTGGTTGTTATTTGTTACCGATTCTCAGAATTCTAAATCCCGAAATAATTACAACTATCGATGAAGTGGGTCTGGGTCCCACATGTGAGAGTTAATGATATGAAGTGGGTCTGGGTCCCACATGTGGGTGTTTGACTGAATATAAGGCCATATACAACAGCTAGGCAAATGGGTGTGAAAAAAAAAAGTTCCATTTAGTAGCTAGGCAAATTAAAATGATTTTTTTTGAGAAAGTCAAATATTGCCTTCCTTGAAATGTAGGCAAATTTTTTTGTGGGACCCAATTTATTTATTAAAAATACAAACAAAAAAAGGCAGCCAATGAGACGCTGCCATGTGTCCCTATTATATTTTTTTTTCTTCCTTTTTTTGTAAATCATTTTTTTAGTATTAATTATGCAAAATAAAAAAAACAAAAATCACCATTATTTTTCTTTTTTCAAGCTCTATAAATAGAGACTAAGTTTGTGTCATTTGGACAACAATTTTTTTTAGATATTTTTACTCCATATTTTCATTTTAATTTTCATTTTAAGTTTAACCTTCAATTTATTTTATGGATCCTAGAAAAAACTACAATTTTCCTCAAAACTACAACTTTTCTAATCACCATTATTTTGTTTATCATTTTATTAATATTTTGTTGAATGTTTTCAATAATTTAAAAATTAATATTTTATAAAAAATAAATATTCTAAATATTTAATTAATAAATATAACCATAAAATTAATTTTTATTAAAATTAATTGTAAGTATAAAATTAATTATTAAAATTAGTGATGTTGATGAAAGAGAAAGTAAAAAAATTTTAATTGACTAGCTGCTGTGGAGTTGAAAGTAATGTGATAGAGAATGTGATAGGGAATCTGATGTGGCAGAGAAAAGAGGGTGATAATTTGCCTAACTGCTGTACATAGCCTAAGTTGTTTGAGTGCTTGTAAATTCTTATTAAGTGATTGGTAATATTTTTCGATAAAACAACTTAGAACGAGTTTATAAACTTAAATAAAATAGTTTTACAAACTCCAGCTTATTGTTAAAGAGTTTATAAGCTTCAAAAACATGAAATTTCAAATAAACTTGGTCAATCTCTATCAAAGTAATGGAGAGTTAGTCAGTATACACTCAAGAGACTTTTGCTTCCAACATTAAGAAGAAAAATACTAAAATTATTTTCACTCAAAATGAACTGAACTTTCATGGTGCCCAAATCTTATCCTCCACTTGCAACATCAGTATAAAATCAAGCCATCAAGATAGAATCTTTTTCACTCCAACCATGAATCTTTTCTACACTACCATCTTCTTCCTTTTCCTCCATATTTCCACAGCTCAATACGAAAAACCCTCTTACTATATCTGCAATGAAAACAGCAAAACATTCTACAACAGTCGAATATCAAGAAACATCAACATCTTACTGTCTGAATTAGCACCAGGCACACTGCTGGATGGTTTCATCGCAACCTCGTACGGTGTGGGGCCCAACAAAGTCTACGGGCTCGCTCAATGCAGGGCAGATGTGAGCAAAAAAGAATGCTCGAGTTGCGTTCAAAACGCAGCTATCGACATTCTCAACACGTGCACAAACATAGTAAATGCAAGGATTTGGTACACTTATTGCTTTTTGAGGTACGATAAAGTGAATTTCTTCGATCAAATTGATACATCCGGTTTGTACTTTTACAACGTCAACGACGTGACAGGCGTTGACAATTTTAGCGACAAATTAGGATCGTTAATGAAAGAGATTAGTTCGCAGGCTGTTAAGCCTGAAAACAAAGGACTTGGAAAGGCAAAAAGTGATATTTCATCGTCTTTAACGCTTTACGGATTGGCGCAATGCACGAGAGATTTATCTGCAGTAAACTGTGCTAAGTGTTTGGCCATTGCGATTTCTAACATACCGAATGTTTGTCCGAATAAGAGAGGATGTAGAGCTATGTATAGCAGTTGCTTTGTTAGATATGAACTTTATCCTATTTACTTTTGAAATAAATGTCCTTAGTTCATAGCTCTGTTGATGTGTTTGAGGATGTAAGATAGCACCATATGTCAGATGATAGCTGTAAGAAATAAAGTGCCTAAGAGGGGTGTGATTTAAGCTTGTATAAAATGCTTTGTAATGCAGTGGAATAAATGAAGTTTGGGTTGATGTTATGATAGTTGGTAAAGTTTCAACTTTATCAAAATTAAATAATAAAAATATAATTTTAACAAAAAATTGGATCTTGTTATATGTAGATTGGGTAAATAGTAACAATTAAATTAAAGTAGTTACTATTATTAATTTATATATTTTTTCCTTGTATTTAGACATTAGTTATAAGTATATACTAATTAATATTAGTTAAATAATGATAATGATAATAATAATAAATAATTAAAATAAAGATAAACTATATTTATTTATTATTTTTTAGAAAATCCATGAACACAATATCCTCCATTTCTGGATTAAGGACTAAAAGTGATATAAACTTGATACTTCGGAGGACTAAAGTGCTTGAAAATCGTATGTTCCAGTCATCTTGACGAGAAAGGACTAAAATGAGATAACAATATAACTCAGGGACGGTAGTGTAATAAATTTTACTATATGGATGAAAGTGAAATATGACCGGGTCTAGGTTTGGATTGGGCCTAGGTTTAAGTTTTGGGTCTGAATGGGTCTTATTTGGGTCTAAACTCATGTTTGGGTCTGGGTCCAGACCCAAATTTAATTTTAGGTCTGGTATGGGTCTGGCCAGACCCACCCATTGACACAAATTAAGACCCCATATCACCGTCGGTTCTCATTGGATCGGGTCGTGAAGCTCGAGATATCTTTACAATCACTCAAAATTTCAAGGCAAGTCAGCTCAATGACTTAATAATTGAGAGTGAGTTGGTATACAATGATGTCCAATTGAATTTTCTTGCCAAGACACTCTAAAGCAAAGCCATATTGGGTAACAGTTTTTCACTTCAAAAATGAATCTTTTCTTCAATTTCCTATTTATAACTTTGCTCTTTATTACTTCCACAGCACAATCTGCAGATCCCACTGCTTATATCTGCAATGCAAACATCCAAACAAATCATAGCACCCAAATATCGAAAAACATTGATAGCTTACTGTCTGCATTAGTACAAGGCACAATCCAAAACGGTTTTATTTCAACTTCCAACGGTGAAAATTCAGACAAAGTTTACGGCTTGGCACAATGCAGAGTAGATGTGAGCAAAAACGACTGCTCGAATTGCATCAAAAACGCGGCAAAAGACATCCTTAGACTCTGTCCAAACCAATCTCTTAGCAAGTCACAAATGGGACATTTTCTTTGCAAGTTAGGTGTTTGTAACCTCTTACAAATACCTACTTGAGGGAGGATGTTAGAATACAGCTGAAGTATAAGGACTAAAGTGCAAATACTTGTTGAGGGGCTTTTTTGATATAACCCCCCGAGGTATGCAGCTTTGGCAAATAACCCCCCGAGGTTTGAAATTTTGGCAAACAACCATTTCTGGTTAGTTGACCGTTAGTCAACAGTTAAGGTCATGGGCAAAATTGTAATCTAATAATTCCAAACAAATATATTAATTTTCAATGTATTTGTTTGGAATTAATAAAATTAATATATTTGTTTGAAATTATTAAATTACAATTTTGTAAATAAATAAAATTAATATATTTATTTAATATATTTGTTTGGAATTATTAAATTACAATTTTGCAAATAAATAAAATTAATAAAATTAATATGTATTTATTTTCAATGTAGTATTAATATATATGTTTGGAATTATTAAATTACAATTTTGCAAATAAATAAAATTAATAAAATTAATATGTATTTATTTTCAATATAATTCCAAATAAATACATTGAAAATTAATATATTTGTTTGGAATTATTAAATTACAATTTTGCCTATGACCTTAACTGTTGACTAACGGTCAACTAACCAGAAATGGTTGTTTGCCAAAATTTCAAATCTCGGGGGTTGTTTGCCAAAGCTGCATACCTCGGGGGTTATATCAAAAAAGCCCCTTGTTGAGTTTGTTAAGCTGTTAGTTAAGTTTGTTACAGTTGTTATGGTTTCCCGCTTTTTCTCCTTTGATCTGCAAATGTATAAATAGACTTTCCTTTGTATTGTAAATTCATAATTCAGAAATATCAGAAATATACTTTCATCCTCTTTGCTTTCTGCACAAGATATCTTCAAACTTCATCCATGGAGTCTTCGATTTATAACAATATATAATATATATTACACATATGTAGAGTATTAGTGATGATAGGTTTAGGGTTTTGGCCCATAACAAAGTCTTTTAGGGTTTGGATTTGAATTGTCGCAACCCATTAATATATAATATATATATATATATATATATATAATATCTCATTATTTCCTTTGCAATTTAAATTTGTGCATGTCAAAGGTGTAAATCATGTGTAGTGTAAATCATTGGCACTTTTATAGTAGATATAGATTATTGAGTGCTACTTTAGTAGAGTGATGATACTCAATGAAGCCAATTATCTTCGGTATCATAATAATATTCACATCCAATTGCTCAAAGTTGATGTAAATAGTTTTGAAAACTTTAGTCATTGTTATTTTGTTACTGAATTCTAAATCTCGAAACAATTACAACTATCGGTGAAGTGGGTCTGGGTCCCACATGCGGTAGGTTCTCATTTTATAGGGATTTATTTGGATATTAATTCTTATCAAATGATGAGTAATATTTTTCGGTAAAACAACTTATAACGATTTTATAAACTTAAAAAAAAAAAAAAAAAAAAAAAAAAAAAAAAAAAAAAAAAAAAAAAACTTAGTCAATCTCCATCAAAGTCATCGAGAGTTAGGTAGTATACACTTAGTAGACTTTTGCTTCCAATACTAAGAAGAAAAATACTAAAATTCTTCACTGAACTTTCTTGGTATCAACCAAGCACAAATCTTATTTTCCATGCATTCCACTTCCATCACCAGTATAAATCAAGCCATCAAGATAGAATCTTTTCACTCCAACCAGGAATCTTTTCACTCTAACCAGGAATCTTTTCACTCCAACCATGAATCTTTTCTGCAACATCCTTTTCATCCTTTTCCTCTATATTTCCACAGCACAATCTGAAACCCCTACTTACTATATCTGCAACGAAAACAGCAAAACACGTTATGGCAGTAAAATATCGAGTAACATCAACATTTTACTGTCTGATTTAGTACCAGCCACACTGCTAGATGGTTTCAGTGCAACCTGGTACGGTGTGGGCCCAAACAGAGTCTTCGGGCTCGCACAATGCAGGGCCGATGTGAGCAAAAAAGACTGCTCGAATTGCATTCAAAACGCAGCTACCGATATTCTCAACACATGCACAGACATAGTAGATGCAAGAATATGGTACACTTATTGCTTTTTGAGGTACGATAAAGTGAATTTTTTCGATCAAATCGATACTTCCGGTGTGTACTTTTACAGCAGCAGGGACGTGACAGGTGTCGATAATTTTAGCGCGAAATTAGGATCGTTAATGAAACAGATTAGTTCAGATGCTGTTAAGCCCGAAAACAATGGACTTGGTAAGGCGAAAAGTGAGATTTCATCGTCTTTAACGCTTTACGGATTGGTTCAATGCACAAGGGATTTATCGACGATAAATTGTGCTCAATGTTTGGCTATTGCGATCGAAAATATACCGAATTTTTGTCCAAATAAAAGAGGGTGTAGAGCTGTGTATAGCAGTTGTTTTGCAAGATATGACCTTTATCCTATTTACTTTCCTCTTGGTTCAAGAAAGTCCTTAGCTCATAGCTCTGTGGATGATGAATCAATCATGGTTGTTAATCCTTGATGTGTTTGAGGATGTACTGAAAAATCTACCTTGGTATGTACGGTAATAGCTATTGCAAATAAAGTGCCTAAGAGGGGTGTGTGATTTAGGCTTATATGAAATGCTTTGTAATGCAGTGGAATAAATGAAGTTTGGGTTGATGTTATAATAGTTGGTAAAGTTTCAACTTTATCAAAAATAATAAAAATATAATTTAAAAAGAATTGAATTTTGTTATATATAGATTAGCTAAATAGTAGCAACTAAAATAAAGTAGTTACTATTATTCATTTATCTAGACATTAGTTATAAGTATATAATAATTACTATTAGTTAAATAATAATAATAATAATAATTAAAATAAGGTGAACTATATTTACTTTTTTTTTTTCCAGAAAATTCATGAACATAATATCCTCCATTTTTGGATTAAGGACTAAAGTGATATAAACTTGATACTTCGAGGGACTAAAGTGCTTGAATATAGCATGTTTCAGTCATCTTGGCGAGAAAGGACTAAAATGAGATAACAATATATCTCAAGGACAGTAGTGTAATAAATTTTACTTTAGGGACCAAAGTGAAATGTGACCCCATATCACGGCCGGTTCTCATTGGATCGGGACGTGAATAGACGTGTCCAGCCGGTTCCCGGTTCCCGGTTCCGGGTCCGGTTCCGAAACCGCCGGTTCTCGGTTCCGGAAACCCCGGAACCTTATTCGAACCGGTTGAGCACGGTTCCGGTTTCGGTTCTACGGTTTCCGGTCCGGTTCCACGGTTCCGGGCGGTTCCAAAAATTATTTTTTTTTTTAATTTTTTTGGACAATATTTAATAAATAAAATCGAATAAAATAATAAAAAGTAAACTAATTGCCTGCCCCACCAATCCACGGCATTTACCTCTCTTCCACACTTTTAAATTTTTAATAATTAAAGTAAAAGTATATTAATAATTAAAGTAAAAGTATATTAATAATTAAAGTAAAAATATTTATAACATGTGGGCCTCTTTCTGTTTATTGAATTTTTTTTTTGACAACAAGGGAAAAAAATTTAATTTCGATGGAACCGCCGGTTCCTACCGTTGGAACCGGCGGGCAGAGGCGGAGCTAGGGGGGCGGGGGGGGGTCGCCGCCCCCCCCAAATTTTTAAATTTTTTAACATGCGTGTGTAAAAAATTTTTTTTACATGTGTATATTTTAAAAAATTTAACATTTCGCCCCCCCACTTTCGATTCCTGGCTCCGCCACTGCCGGCGGGTCCGAACCGGCGGTTCTAACCGCCGGTTACGGTTCCTCACGAAGAGGAACCGTAACCGATTCGCCCAACAAGGTTCCGGGTACGGTTCCGGTTCCGGGAACCGTGGTCAACGGTTCCGGAACCGTTGACCATGGTTCGGTTCGGTCCGGTTCTAGTTTGGGCACCTCTAGACGTGAAGCTCGAGAGCTCATTACAATCACTCAAAATTTCAAGGCAAGTCAACTCATTGACTTAATAATTGAGAGTGAGTTGGTATACAATGATGTCCAGTTGAATTTTCTTGCCAAGATAAAGAAGAAAGATCCATTTTTTATAGTCAATTATTGGCATTATACTTGAATTTTCTTCATTACAACCAAGTCAAGAAAGTCTGCTACAAACTAATATCTTAGTTTGTAGCCAAAATACTATAAAGCAAAGCCATATTGGGTAACAATTACTCACTTCAAAAATGAATCTTTTCTTCAATTTCCTATTTATAACTTTGCTCTTTATTACTTCCACAGCACAATCTGCAGATCCCACTGCTTATATCTGCAATGCAAACATCCAAACAAATCATAGCACCCAAATATCGAAAAACATTGATAGCTTACTATCTGCATTAGTACAAGGCACAATCCAAAACGGTTTCGTTTCAACTTCCAACGGTGAAAATTCAGACAAAGTTTACGGCTTGGCACAATGCAGAGGTGATGTGAGCAAAAACGACTGTTCGATTTGCATTAATAACGCAAAAAAAGACATTCTTAGACTCTGTCCAAACCAATCAGATGTAAGGATTTGGTATGACTATTGCTTTTTGAGGTACAATACTGTCAAATTCTTCGATCAAGTTGATACGTCTGGTGTGTACTTAATCAACGTCCAGAATGTGACAAATGTCGATGATTTTGGCAAAAGATTGGGACGTTTAATGGGCCAGATTAGTTCAGAGGCTGTTAAGCCTCAAAACAGAGGATTGGGAAAGAAAAAGATTGAACTTTCACCTTTTATTACACTTTATGGATTGGTGCAATGCACCAGAGATTTATCGGATATAAATTGTGCTCAATGTTTGGCTATTGGGATTGGTAATTTTCCCGGGGTTTGTGGGAATAGAAGAGGTTGTCGAGTTTTATATAGCAGTTGCTATATTAGATATGAACTTTATCCATTTTTCTTTCCTCTTGAGTCACACGAGTCGTTAGATCATAGCTCTGTGGAGGATGAGTCTTTCATGGTTTTTAAACCTTGATCGGTTTGAGAAATTCGGGTCTAGAATTGGGTTCGGTTTTACTTAAGACGAACATATGGTTAATGAATCGTGCTTGTTTATCTTTGTAACTAGTTCAAATTGATCCATTCGGTCAATAGTTCCTTGTATTTCCATTTTCAATAAGACGTGGATATTGAAATCATGCTTGTCGACTTTGAAATCTTTTTGCATTTAGGGTGCTTAAGTTCAAACTTTTATAACTTTCGTCCATTAAGTTTGAACCTTTTAGAATATAATCCACTCGTTCTCGTGCAACAACTGAAGCAATCGATGGGAGTTGATTCACAATGACCAAATTTATCGAAAAAATTTAAGCCCGGATGAACAAGAGGGATCGGAATTGAATAAATGACAAAATCAAGAGATCACAAATGTAACAAATCCTTAGTATTATTCATTTCCAGTTCACTATATACATGTATACATTATCTTTGTACAACTTGGTAGGTATTTCAGTTTCACTATATGTATGTATATATTATCTTTGTACAAAGTGTGTGTTCCTTATTATCCACGAACTTGAATGGAACTTGTGCTATATTTCTTCATAACTTAGTTATTTGCTTTGCCAAAACTTCTTGGAAACGGAACAGCATCTCTAATGTCATTCAATCCAGTGGCATAAAGAACCAATGGATCAAATAAGAAGCTGAAGCCAGAACATTTTGCTGCACCGTGCTTACGTAGATCTAAATACCATTCGTATTGCTTCTTTTCCAAGCCCAATTCCCTGATTCTGATAAGAAAAATAAACAAGAATTAGCCGTAACGTATATACAAATTTCCACAAGGTCCTCTCAGAGGGGGTAAATGTAATTTCAGGAGTAATAGGGAGCATGATCCCGGTAATTTGACAAGGGAAACTTAAATGAGTTAGAGATTCTTCACCTTGTGCTTAACATGTTAAACCGTTCTTCGTTTTGGCTTCCTCTTATCAGTGTTCCAACCTGAAATTACGAGGAAAAGTATACATATTAATGATGAGGTGGTGGTGGAATTTGATAAAAATATCCAAATCTTTTAGAAGGGTATTTTCTCATTTTTTTAGTAGTTGTTGAGCTAAACTAGAGTTATAATATGATATATTCTACTGTATCACAAGACCTTCTAAGCATAATCTGTTTATAGATAAGTGTTTTACCTTTGGTAGAATCACATCGAACGCTGCAACTGTCTTTCCATCATCGTTCAAGCGGGCATAGAATGGCTTGAGTTGTTTAGGATGGTTGTATATAATAAGTGGCTTTCTGTAAATTTCTTCTATTAAATAACTGCAATCAAAAAATCAAAAGGTTAGTCATATGCAAGCTTGTGGATATAGTACTATTCAAGTTTGGACAAGAATTTTCCATCTGTCTATACCTTTCATGTTCTTCACTAAGAGAAACTCCCCATTCCACTTTTGCTTCAAACTTTCTCTCAGTGACCTGAATTAGAAGCACACCAACACAAAACAAGATAAACCGGTCAATCAAGTCGAGTTAGGGGAGTCTGTTTAAACCCACTCTTCGTCTTATATTATATGAGTTTTCATTCTCAATGCTCTGACTTGAAGTGATTGACAATTATAGTTATAAGGATCGAATGTTCGAATCAAATTTAGGAGCTTTTTGAACTGGTTTAAACTTATTTACAGTTCTGGATTACAATTATAGCATATTAGAAACAGAAAAATGTTGAACAGAAATTGTACCTGCTTCAAGACTTCAACTGCTTCTGTATAGGAAATCTTCTCAAATGCACCTATTGCAATCAATTCAAGTCGATCCACGACAAGTCTGTCCACTCTTTTAGCTACAAACTTCAAATCTTCACCACAATTCTCCAAAACACATTTACACATAAATTTCAAGAAATCACTTGCACATTCCATAGAATCCTGAAATTCCAGCAAAAAACACAAAATAAAAATTAATAAAAATCAATCACAACAAACAATGCAAAAATTCAATAAGCTCTGAAATATTTTATTTTTGAAAAACCTCTAGCTGTGCGAAGGCCATTTCAATTTCAACCGTCCACATCTCCGCCAACATTTTCTTCGATTCATATCTCTTCGCCTCAAATCTCGGTCCGACATTGTACACGTTCCCAAGCGCACAGGCGTAGCTCTCCAAATGCAATCGGCCAGAATTAATCAAATTAGTCTTGCAATTGAAGTAATCTTTCGATTTCGATTCCAATTTTGATACTAAATCAGTCACTTTCTTCAGATCTTGGATCGCCGTAGCAACAACTTCTTTATTGCTCCCTGTCCTTTTCAGCTCTTCAATTTTTCTGCTCTTCTCTTTAATGGAAGCCTTTATATCTTCAATTTTGACCTGATCAGTAGGGTTTTGATCCTCTGCTTCGCGTTTATTCAGGAGTGTGGTGACGTGGAAGATATCTCCCCGTCCCTCGGGATCAACGGTCGTGATTATGGGGACTTGAACGTGAAGAAATTCGTTTTGTTGGAAGAAGGTGTTTGTGGCTTGATTAAGTGCGTTTCTTATCCTCATCACGGATGCTACCTGCAATTATCAAAGAAATGAAGGACTTGAAATGAAATATATACTTGTTGAGGGGTGTTTTTGAGGTCGCCTTATTTTCGAGACTGGTTTTTTATTGATCTTTTTATTACGTTATTCTGTTAGAGTTGAAATGAAATATATACTCGTTGTGGGGTGTTTTTGACAAGGCAAAACTGAGGTCGTCTTGTTTTCAAGACTGGTTTTTTATTTTAAACTGAACTTGTTTTCATACCACTGATAAAGGTAAATGAGTAAATCTAAAATCAGTTAGTTATATCCGTTATTCTGTTTGTTTTGAGATATATGAAGTATTATAATAGTGCGGGAATAACCGTTGTTGTGCGAGGTCGAAAATGAGTAGCATCCCTTAACAATTCAAGGGGCAAACGTTTCTTTGACAACGGGTATCTATCTTGATCAACGGTGCCAATATGAAGAATCTTCTCGGCTTTAAGCTCGATAGTTTCCTTTCCTTGCAACGAGGGCTTTTGCAATACGCCTTCGACTAATATACACGTTCCCGTGAGCATAACTTGGCCTGGAGAAGCTAAACTTGAGTCCACAAGAACCTGAAAGGAGCATAAAACAAATCACAGATGATATAATTTGGAGAAGTTTTACTTTGAGATAATAACATTTTTGGTCCTTCATTTTTGTAATTATTTAGTTTCTATCCCTGTTGTTCAGACTTCATACAATTTAGTCCCTTTTCAGCCGGACAAATAGAACTACTCGTGTGCATGCATGTGATTTGAGCAATGAACATATTATAGTTTTAATTTCTTAAATTCAAAAAATTTACACTTTGATCCCTTTAGTTTAAACTTTATACAATTTTGTTCCCCGCGACATTCATGTCGAAATAGATAGTTTATGACAAACGCTGAATTGATCCAAAAATTGAACAATCATTGTTTATGCACATGACAATTGAAATATTATACTTTTTATCCATTAAAGTTGAATTTTTTACGATTTTGGTCCCTCAAGTTCCAACTTTTTTAAATAAAAAAAAACTTGTCGTCCAGTTAGCAATTAATCAAAGTTGACCTCAAATTTTCTTCAAAAAATTGATTGATCAATGTTTTAGTTTGCTAAACTAGAAGGCTAAGAATGAAATAAAGACAAAGTTGAGGGACGAAAAACGTAATAATCCCTTTCACTTTCATTTCATTTCCAATAAAAAACTGCCTAAAAGAACAACATTTACCAAACAAGATCAAAATTATACATATATATGCATACATATATATATACATATATATACATACCTGCAGACTTGGAACACACGATCCATCACTAACTTGCAAGATCGAAATCGACGGCTGTGGTGGCTTAGGAAGAACAGCTTCCAACTTGTCACGTATCTTTTGCTCCCCACCAAAAGCCTTTAAAATGGACCTAAAAAATGGCAGCTTAGTCTGAAGAACTTCAACACAGGTAACATCTTTGTGGCCCACAACCCCACCGGCCGGCGGTGGCGCCGCCACGGCCACCGGCAGCTCTTTTCTGAATTCCCGGGATGATTTAACCCATCCCCCGATCACTATCCTTTTTCCGATCAATCCTATCCCGCCATCCGAACGGGATAAAATGGTCTTCAAAAGTACCCTTTTGGAATACTTTGAAAGGGCTAATGGTGCTTCAATATAAGCTGTTTCAGAGGCCATTGAAGAGGGTTTTTGAGTTTAAGAATGATGTTTTGTTTAGTGTTATGTGAAGGATTAGGGTTTTATATATAGTGGAATAGAGAATAGGATGCTTTGCTTGGGAAATGTTGTTTGTTTGGAAGGATTATTTGGAGGATTAATGAAGATTGAGGGATAAGGGAAAGGGAAAGGGATTGTTTCAATGTGTTAGCCATCTCAAGGATTATATTCTTGGAAAGTGGGGAATTGGGAGGGAGTTTTCATACTATTTTAAATCATATATATATATATATATATACAAATAATAAATATCACATAATTTTGATGGATTTTTTTGATATATAAATAATAAAATCACATAAATAAATATCATTTTGTAATATAATTGGGCCTTTGGCTTAAGCTCAGTTCTATTAAGCCTATTAAACTATGGGCTTTTACAGTAGGCCCACTGTGTGAAACCCATTCTCAATAATTATAATACATTTACAAATAATCACAGAAAATGTTTTGGTACTTTTGAGAGGAAATTTTGAAAATTATAAATATTTTTTTGTTTAATTTTAGTATTTGAAATGTAAGTTTTATGTGTTACTTTGTTTCTTTTTCTTTTTTCTTTTTTTAATTTTTGATAACTTTTATATTACATGAACTACTTCAAGATTTTGAAGTGTTATCGAGTAGATACTAGATAATCTATCATAATATTAATAACAATAATATATATATATATATTGGTTTATTAGAAAAGAGCTATGAATTATATCTATCAATCCTATTGACCAAATTAAAGGTACTAAAGTAGAGCATATGATGACATAAGATGATATTATATTATAATCTTATATCAATCATTTATCTCATAAATGATTGATATAACCATTATTTATGTCTATTATGAGCAATAATAAACAAAGTAGGACCCAATAGCAAAGATTTCATTTGAGTAGAAGTGCCCACATACAATGGTTTGATAGTACTTTTCAAATTATTTTTGAGACTTCAAACTTGACAAAAATAGAAAAATATCTACATAATTTTATTATTAGGGGTGAAAATGAGTCGAATTGAATCAAATCGAGCTGAACGCATAAGTGTTCATACTTGTTTGAATTACATTTGAACTTTAAAAATTGTGTTTAAATTTGATTTGATTGCTCATCGAGCCGAGCTCAAACGAGCTTTAATCGAACCGATCACGAGTCGAGCTTGAGTAGTTTGAATATTTTGTACATATTTTATTTTTATTTTTTGCTAATCGAGCCGAGCTCGAGTCGAGCTATAAAATTTATCGAACAGAAAAAGTTGTTCAAGTTTGGTTTGGTAAAATGTCGAACCGAGCTCGAAACGATCTTATTAGTGATCGAGCTCAAATCGAAAATCAAATATCGAATTAAATTTTCACTCCTATTCATCATAAACCCATTAAAATAAGCTTTTTGAAACAAAAATAAATAAAAAAAAAATTCAATATGGAATAATGTAACATTTTTTCATATATATTTGAATCTATTTTATTTTATTTTAGTAAGTTGGGGACCTCTTAGTTATTTGCAGTAGTACAGTATATTTAGGCAGCTTATCTCCTTATGGTCATTATTCATCCACAGCCCTTCTTTTGTTCTTCTTCCTATCTATCTATACTTCATATTCTTTCTCCTTTGGACTACCATTTCGTATCCCAATTGACTATACAAATATCGCAAAAAAACGAAGAAAAAAAAAATAGAAAAAAAGATGGCAAATTCAAAGCTTTTATACACTCATTTGCTCTTCATCAGCTTGGTTTTTGCAGCATTACTCGTACGAGGTTATGAATCGAAAACCATCTCTTTATCGGGTTTTTTTTTCTTTCTTCCCTTTATAACGTGTTTTATGATAATTATCGTTATTGTTTTTGGTTATGAATATATTGACTCACAAAAAATTTCAAAGTTGCAATTTTTTCTTATTTTTTTCATTATCTACATTTCAATTTAAACTCGTTTTCTGACATATATATCGATAATTATACAGATGTTACAGGTTCTAGAGCTCAAATAACAGTTCAAAATCACCAAAAAGCCTCTCATATGGCATTAAACTTAAAGGTGAGACAAAAGATTGCATTTTTTTACAAAAATATAATAAAAATTTCATGTTTAATTATAAATGCAGGATAATTCAAAAAGATTATTGATCGGTTCTGTAGCTCCGATTTGCACTTACAACGAATGCAGAGGATGTAAGAACAAATGCAGAGCCGAGCAAGTTCCAGTCGAAGGCAACGACCCTGTTAACAGCGCGTACCATTACAAATGTGTTTGTCATAGGTGATATTTTCGCGGGATATATTTAAATTTGGTTAGTCGAATTTTTCAGTTTGTCGAAATATGATTGAGGATTTTTGTACTAGAAAAACTTAGATTATATTTTTTGTCCAAAATTAGTAGTTATGTTTGTGTTATCTTGAATTGAGGATATCTCATTGTATGAAATTTTTGGAAAGGGATAATGTTGAAAGGAATATATTATGGCCAAAAACAGATTCAACAATATATTTTTTTTAGAATAATTATTTAAAATTTTTTGAATTTCCCAAAAAAAATCTGTTTTTAATGCAAACAAATAGACAATAAAGAATAGGACAGATGGAATTCAAATATAGGATGGGGGAAGAAACTAGGTTTGTATTGTATTACCAACATGTTTTATTTTGATAAGGAATAGAGTAGCTGGTCCACCGCCTCTATACCGGGAAATTTTATGTCTCATTGGATCCAATAGACCTCGTGTTATAGTTTTTTATTTTTATTTTCCGAAAAATTCTATGTCACACTGGGTATAATATACACAATGTATTATAGTTTTTTCAATACTGAAAATTTTTATGTCACATTAGATCAACATGTCACACTTGATCCAATAGACTGTGTTATAATTTTTTCTTAATTCCGAAAAATTCTATATCACTAGCATAATATACACGATATATTATAATTTTTTCAATACCGAAAAATTCTATATCACATTAGGTCAACAACCTGTGTGTTATAGTTTTTTCATATTGAAAAATTCCCTTGCTACTAGGTTAATTCTTGGAAAGAACCAAATTCGATAGTTTTTTCAACTTCTAGGTTTGAACTTCGAAAAATCATATTTGGAGCTGTGCTCATACGAGATTTAATCAAGTTGAATACAAGTCGAGTTTGATTAGTTTAATTATTTTTTACCAGTCGAGCTGAACTCGAGCTCGAGTTTCAAAACTTATCGAACACAAAAAAAATTGTTCAAGGCTGATTTGATAAGTTAAAGAACGGAGTTCGAACAAACTTTTAACGATCAAACTTGAGTCACCTATCAAGTAACTTAGTTCGATTTTCGTACAAAAGATTAAGGGCAAGAAAAATTAGGACTGCAAGGGGCACATGAAAGTGGTCCCAAAGTGGTGCACGAGGCACCAATGGTGCACATGCGCAATCTTGTTTGAATCCTACTTATTTATTACCACTAAATGGCAGTGTATTAGAACACGAGAGATTATAATAAAGCACAAAGGGCCCCCATTCCAGTGTACACTCTGAAAATCTACTGGCATCTACTTCATGGTAACTTCTATTATTACCACAAATCCATTTGACCAAAATTCACAGCCTGTTATTGTACCTCTCTGCCTGCAATAAAATCTTAGATGCCAATCAATCAAACACATGATAAGTCTCAACCATAGCCAGATCGAAACACATGATTGGAAGTGCTCAACAACGTGTATGTTGAATTCAAGTAAATTCGGTAAAAGACGACAAAAAGATTGCAGGAAAGTTGAAAATGGACTTGTTACTACTTTTTATATGTGAATCAGAGGGGTATAAATGTAAAAGCAGCATACACTGAGCACATGTGGTTTATGCATGTATAAATACTTACAATAGATTACATACTTGTGTACTGATGAAAGAGAGATGACCCACAAATGTAAGTACACTAATCACGGGGCGATGCAGGAAATTTGCAATAGCTGCTCCGCTTTTCGTCAAAACCCTTTCTCATATTTCCTCCATTAATAACCAGTTTTCAAAAGGGAAGAATTTGTAGATTAGTAAGTTTCAGATTCTATGTGGATGAAGGGGGAGATGGAGAAGATGACACTAAAGCATGATAAGATGAAGAAGCAAGTTGAGCTAGTGCTGGAATGGAACCACCTGCAAAAATAGGAGGTTTTCATTAGCATAAGTAGAAGATAGAAAGTAAAAGAAACCTATAAACCTTCCGATAACAAACACATAAATCATTCTTAAAAACTTTGCTTAATGCTAATGGCATTAAATCTTCACATGTAATCAACCAAAAACTCAAAACTGAAGCCAACTCGTAATCCATTAAATTATTTATCCTACTATTCTTATGTAGGCAGTGTTTTCTTGAACAATTTTGCTAAACATAAAAACCAATTGTTTCGGAAGGTGCCCAATAAAATTATACATCCATTTATTGTGAATATTGAGAGTGCAATACAGACAAGCTTCTCATCAATTTATGACAAGTTTATTCTCATTATGCAAGGAAAAGTAATTTTGAGAACAACTTAATTTCAATAAAGAGGAAACATTTGTTAAATTGAGATGCATTATTCTCATTCAGATGCTTTAGTGGTGATGGCTGGATTGAGTTAGTGATCCGTCTGCCTGCCTAATCTAGGGAAAAGGACTTAGGAAGAAAAATGGATTGCTCCCTTGTCATCCTTTATTACTATCTATTTTGTCCTTAATTTTTTTCATTTCGATCTGATTTTAAAATAACAATTGTCCAAGTGTAGTAAATATAGGTTACGAGATATTGCATTTAACATTAATAGAATTGATGATCGTCACTTAATAAGGATTAACCCTTTGCGAGCATAAACAAATTAACGATTTGATTCTACTTCTTCAGAATTAAACACTATTAATATTAAATATAATATACAGAAGAGAAGCCAGATGTTTTTATAGTTCATTCAGAATGGCGCAATACAAATATCAAGTGTAAATGGCACTTCTGCAAAGAGAATATCTCACCTGCTAGCCCAGCACAACCTGATGAGAAAATAATGACCGGTGGCGCCTGCATCCAAAAAGATAATTCAGAAAAGAAAATGGAGTATGATTAAACTTCTTCCAATTGATATTTTGGATGATAAAACACTTTATATACTCTACCAATAATATTACTTACAAACACAAAACAAGGATTTCTAAACAACAAACAACGGGGCTGACTACGCTGTTAATTTGAAATAAAACCCAGTTACAGAACCAGCTATATGTTGATACACAATACAAAATAGGTAACGAGTGACAGAAAAAGAAAACGGGAAAGATGGAAACGCTAGTAACAGTTGAGAACTCGAAATTCTAAGTACATATGATTTTCCAATCAGCCATACCACATCTATTCTCGCAGTTTTCCGATAACCATAAATGGATTATTCTCTCCCCATTTTCTTTATTTACTACCCATGTCCTGGGCTCAATTGAACAAAAATCAAAGAGAAAAAAATCTAGAGCAGTTGCAAAACATAAAGATATACAACAAAGAGGCTGCATATAAGTACATTATATCAGCAAATCGATTAGTACTTTGATTGAACTATAAATAAAGACTGATACTTCTAGTCGACTTATTATCAACGATTTTATCACCTCGAGAACACATATGAATGACTTAACCAATGTAAAATCGTTAATGCTCAAAACAACCCACTTCCATCACACACCAGAAAGTGAACAAAAGAAGAAACAAAGTTCAACACCAAAGTTTGCACCATAGGCTTCGAGAAATACAATAACAGTGTTGAAAGACTTACACCAACAAGGAAATGCAACCACATAGGTCCTTTAATCCACCTCTGCACTATCGGCATTGCTGCAGAAGAATTTATACATAGTATAATGTGAGTATATTCTTCATCACTAACTACTCCTGTCCCAGTAGAACTATCTCACAATCAAAAACTAAGTTAAGGACCAAACTGATCATGCACATATAGAGGAAACTAGAGTGACTCGCAAGTAAGCTCGTTATATGAAGTGTAATTCATCAAACACAGCTAAAGCAAAACAGAATTCTGGAAAAACAAAATCATCGACAACGATCCAAAAAGAGACTTCAAGAGAAGCATACCATGATTGAAGCCATAGAAAGCCCCTGCAGTGCCACCAACAGCCGATCCTATCTAAAATAACGATGAAAAAGCGGAACATAAGTCCAAATCAAAGACAGGAAAAACAAAACAATAAAACAAATCACGGCTATAATCAGAATTCATTTCACACCATGGAAAAGCTGTCCCGAATGAGCGGCGCAACAGTCCACTCGCTCGTCTCCTACAATCAAATCAAAAAACAAAATCCGCAACACAAATTTCTCAAAAACAGCTCATTTTGTGAAGTACAATCGAAAATTAAAGCAATTAGGAACTAATACCATCTCCTTGGCTAATGGTCCTGCGCAGTGAGGACACCGCATGCTTCGCAAATCACTTTTTTCACTTCTTAATCTACTATTCTGCTCCGCCATAGCTGCGACCTTGATGATTGCTTCACAAAATACAAATCGGAAATATCCGCAAGTCCACTTATATGTAAGTTCATTGATGAACAGAGAAAAAGACCCAATGGGCTTATATCGATCGGCCCATAGGAGTGTGATTTTGGCCCATATGATAGTTTACTGATATTGGGCCGTATCATCAATTTTGTTCTCTTATTTACTGATGGGAATCACCGTTAAATAAGGCTTAGTCCAAAGATATTGCTATTTTATTTACACCTTTAAACCCACCATCTATACATTTAATAATCTTATAATATTTTAATAAATAACAATAACTTATGACTAAGCATAAAAAATAATTGTATGATTTAATAAAAGTAAAAATAATAAAATTTTAAAAAAAATCTTGAAGCTGATTTTAGTTGAAAAATAGAAAACAATTATTATCACCAAAAATTCTTAAATATTTAATTTTATATTAAGTACTTAATAAAAAATCTATTTTTTAATTGAAAAATGGCATAAAAATAAGAGAATATAAGAGCAAATTAAATTTGAAATAAATATAGAGAGAGAAAACTAAAATAAATCACATTTTTTAGTGATTATTTGTATTTACATCTTAAATCAATTAAAACACACACATTGAACATGTGTTACCTGCTAGTAATTATTTGATTTTCCCTACTCTATATTTTGTAGGTCTAAATTGATTTTAGGCTTTTATAATTCATGTTTTATTTTTTAGGTAGAGTATAATAGTTATATTATTATTTATTGCTTTAAGAATAATAATAGTACATCAAATATATTTATATATAAACTTTTCTTAAAATAATAAATTAATTCAAATAAACTATAACTAATTTTTCCATGCCTTTGTAATCTTACTTTCTCTTCTCAAGATACATCAAAACATTTTATGGCTTTAAAACTTTGTCCTATTTAAATACATCAAGATATAATTAAATTTTGCACGATTTAATTCTCATATAAATAATATTTAAATATAATTTTTTTTTCCTAATTTCTCACAAAATAAGAGTGAATTATTTATATAATAATAAGTATATATTTCCTCTTATTTTTAAAATTTTAATTTACATCTGATTTGATCTTATCCAATAAATAAGCACAAAATCCACTAATTTAAGAAATTTTCCTTCAAATAATATAATATACTTATGAATAAAATCTAGGCAATATTATATAAATACAATTCATTTATTATTTTATAAACGAGTCAAAAACTAGCCGGTTTTTAGCCGGTAACAAGTTATGCCCACAATCCTTTAAATACAAAGCCAGCTGAAGTTGCCATTTTATAATATAATACTCATATCTTTTTCTTCTCCAGTTTTCTCTGTGCTTTTTTATACTTTGTTAAGGCCTTGTTTGGATTTCGTTTCGATTAAACAAATTCAATATTGAGGGTAGCATGACTGGAGCCAAACAAGGCGTAGAGGAACAGAGTGTGACTCTTGATCTTTTGAAGAGAAAAATGGATGAATTTGCGAAGGAAAGGGACTGGGAGAAGTTCCACAGCCCTAGGAACCTTCTTCTGGCTATGGTATAATCACTTTTTTTTTTTTTTTTCATTTTTTTGTTTGTTTTGATGGATACGCAGATTTTTCATCGATTTTTTTGTTTGTTTTTTAGGTATTATATACTGTTTGATGCATTCATAAACTTCTTTTATGTTTTCAACAATATTTTTTTGAAGAATGAATGTAGTAATTAAACATGTGTTTTCTTTTTTTCATCGATTCGTGTTTGTTCACTGAATATGCAGAGTGATCTTATCAAATATCACGTATCGTTTTGATCTGAATAAAGATATTTTATTATTTTCATATCTATGTTAAAGATGGATAAAGGTCTCAAATACTCTGATTTATTTTGAAAAAAAAAACAAAATCTCAAAAGAGATACTAATTAAATTCATTTTTCAAGGAAATTTAATATTTTCTTAAAGAATTTGATTTCAGCATTCTTTTGAAATAATTTCAATAGATGTTAAATAATTCTAACTTTGATGGATTTTTTTAGGAAATAAATAATAGATAACCATTCAATTGGGGCCTTAGAATCTCCATAGCTATTGATTTTCTTGCTCATTTGAAAAAAAGATTTCGTTTTGAGACTGTGACTTGTTTGGCCCTTTCTAACTTTTTAACCTTAGCTTAGGTCCCAAGAAAAGTTTTGGACTCTGAAAGAACAAAATATCGGAACTTTAATTCTCGAGAAATATCTACCACAAATATTATTGAAAAAAAATAATATTATATTATATGTATAATTTTTCTACATTTTTTGTTGATCTCATGTGCATTAAAATGTTTGTGGTATATATTTTCTGAAAGTTGGATTTGGAGCCACCAAGAACCATCTCTACTCAAATATAGCAAAGAAGAGTATTCTTCTTTATCCTTTCCTATAGCTAATCCATTGAACCAAACACTTTTCAACTTTTGCTTTTTTGCTTTTATGTCTCAACCAAAAACATCAAAGAATCAGGAACAGTATCCTTATGTTTACTTTTCAACATATAAATTAATAAAAACTAGTATTTTACTCTTACATATTACAAATTTGTAAAACATTAGTTTGGTCACACATCAAAATGAAACAAAATGCATCATTCTATGGGACTATTATTCCAATATCCCTTTTCAACATAATCAATCAAACTTGTTTAATTCATCGTTCGATATAATAAAGATTCGAAACGCGCCTAATGCGATTCATTTACAGGTTGGTGAAGTTGGTGAGCTTTCTGAAATATTTCAATGGAAAGGAGAGGTTCCAAAGGGTTTACCAGATTGGAAAGAAGAAGAAAAGACTCATCTAGGTGAAGAACTTTCTGATGTTCTTCTTTATCTCATTAGGCTTTCTGATATGTGTGGTATTGATTTGAATAAAGCTGCACTTAGGAAAATTGAACTAAATGCACTGAAATATCCAGTTAATCTCTGCAAAGGGTCATCAATGAAGTACAATAATGTCAATAACAGTAGTAATTGTAGCCCCAATGGTGGATCAGATTGAACAGTTTCTGGGCTTTTTGCTTCTTTTTTTTTGTTCAATTTCTAGTTATTGTCTTAACGTTTTGATGTTCTAGATATGGAAAGTTTAGGCCATTTGTAGTGTTGTGGGTGGGGTTTGTTTGGCATTAATGTCTTAGAGATTTATGTGTGTATTGTTTTGGTGGATGAAGTGAAGTGTGATAATCAAATCACATTTTGACATATGGGCTATTTATGAATTAGTTCACTTTTTTCATATATCTTGACTTTTCTTATCTCGTTTATTTTAAGTGAAAATTCTGGTTCGAATCAGGTTTTGTTAAAGGGTATTGTAATTTGTAACGGTTTATTTGATTTGTGATTGATGATTCTGTTTATGTATTTTAACATTTGTTATCATTGGGTGGATATTCTGTTTAATCTCGTTAAATTTCGTATGAATTTTTTTTTTTGGGTACTAAGTTTGGCCACTTTAATTTAGTTATGATAACATTTGGTTTATGATTGGTAATTCATTTTAGGTCTCGTGGTATTTAGTTTCACTAGTGAAATGTTCTATTTAATCTCGTTAAATTTTCGTGTGAAATCGTGTTTGTCGAGTTGTAACTTAGTTATAACGACACGTTATAATATTTGATTTGTGATTGGTAATTTTTTTTAGGCATCTTATCATTTGATGGGTATTCTATTTAACTTCATTAATGTTTTTATTAAATTTTTTGTTCGGATCAGATTTAATAACTATTAATTAGTTAAAGTATGTAACATTTAATTTATGATTGGTACTTCTTTTTAGGCCTACATAGCATTTAAATCACTGGATGGGTATTCTATTTAATTTCATTAATTTCTTTGTGAAATTGTAAGTTAGGATAAGGTTTGGTGACAACCAAATTAAATAGAACTTTTTATATAATTAGATGGATATTCTATTTAATCGAGAGTGATTCAATATTCTTTTATTCTACTTATATATATTATAAGTATATTATATTCTTATTATTGAATAATAAGGTTATCATCAATATATTGTAGAGTAATGCTATATACCACTGTTTTTATACTACCGTTTTTTCACCTCCCCTTGATTTAGAAAGTATGAATATATTAAATTCAATTGAATTAATTAAACCAAATGATTGTTTACTATATATCATTACTCTATATTGTATTCTTAATATCAAAACATATATTTTTGAGTAAATATATCTTTAGAAAATATGTTCGGGATTTTATTTTAGTATAAAAAATGTATAATAATTGGACAAAATAATAAATGGACATATCATTTAATGAGATCAATGACAAAATCATTTATATTGTGGGGGAATAATGAAGGCACAGAGTGGGCCAATGTTTAAGGCCGGCACGGCAACCCAGGCCCACTACAACAACTTGTTACTTTAATGTCGGAAATATATATTTGATACCAATATTTCCTATATTAGGGAATATTTCTTTTCATTAAAAAAATAATTAATTTAAAGGAAAATCCTTCCTTAGCATATGTTTATATGAAAAAAATGAATAATATTTTGGAAGAAAAATTCTATATACTAATACGTGATTATTTTTATAAGGGTACATTTCCACTTACACTTAATTCAGACGTTTGAGGTCAATAATTATGTTGATTTTTTGATAAAGTTTAGAAATATGAGAAAAAGTGGTATATGATATATATGAATTCGGTCGTATATTCCTGACTCGGCCTATGAACGACCCATGAACCATATGTGGCTCCTGAATAACCCTCCATAAATAGCTAGGGCTGACGTGGATCAAATTTACACTACAAGCCCAACTCATTTATAATCCTATGATCAAAGACCTTAGGATCATAAATGGGGGGAGTAGATGATATATATGAATTGGGTCGTATATTCCTGACTCGGCCTATGAACGACCCATGAACCATATGTGGCTCCTGAACGATCCTCCGTAAATAGGTAGGGCTGACGCGGATCAAATTTACACTACAAGCCCCTATAAGTCTTGTAATTGCAAAACACTACATGACCCGCGTGTTTTTACTGAATGGGTCAAGTACAACAAAGGACCCGACATATCCTGACCGTACATCAAGGACACGTGTACGACGTATGTTCGTACACCCTTATCATCCGTACAATGTGATTCTTCTATAAATAGTTGCACTGTTCATTGGGAAACAGGAGGATTACGTAAGATTGATTAGTACTTACCTCTCTACTACCGAGCCTACATTGGGGATCTTGTACTCAGTGGTTCGGCCTGTTTGGGTTCGTTTATTTCGACCTAGATCAGTATATAACATGCTCTACCCTTTAATTATATTTTTAATTACCCATGTATAGTGGCATATATCATTTTGGGGGGTTTGTTTAATTTAATGTTTTGGTGAAAGACGCTTTTGAGTTGAAAATTATTGTTACGAATTTTTTGAATAAATAAATGGTATATTTTAAGCATTTTTCTACTAACTTTCCAAATTTATATTTTTGAAATCATACCCGATTCATATAAGAGGGAAAATACGAGTAAATACATCCAAAATTTCTCAACGTCTTTGAGCTTAAATAAGGAATTCGAGATCTGTCTTGTTAGGCTTAGGAAATATTATAGTCATACTATTTAAATTATACAGAAATAATACACTTTTTAAGTAATTTTAATTGCATTGTAATTTGTAACCCCATGCACATGTTCCTTTTGTCATGACTTGATTTGGTTGAGTTTATAAGTGATTTAATTTGTGGATAATTATATATGAAATGTATCTCATTCATTTTATAATAATTGATTCATATGCAATAGATGGTTTGATAATATGACAAGTTTTTAATAATTATGCGATGAATAATTTGCTAATCAAATAATGAGATACTTAAAAGTGCATATTTGCAAAGTAAGACTTACAATATAGTTCACATATTTATGTATATCGACCATATGTAATAAACTTTAAACAGTTGACGTAGAATCTTGAAATACACTTTAATTCAACCAATCCAAATCGAGACTAAAACTTCCCTAGCTTTAAACTACGTCGTATTGGTAAATAATTCCCGAATTTCACAAATGGCGCCCTTGATCCAACGGTCTGAATAGTTCTTCATCTTGTGGTTGTAATTAATCCTTGGAATTTCTATAGTTAACTTGACACACGTACATGTATACATATATATATGTAGTGTATATATTTGTATTTTTCTAGTGAGGGTCTTGAAAAAAAGGAGATATAACTGAAATGATCTCATTCTCTATCACAGCAATATCAACTTGCAAGTAAGTTCATAGTATATATTTTTGTACATGGCACATAGAAACATTACATGTATGTATACATATATATATATATTGTGAATTTTTACTAAGATTTAATGTTTTTCTCTTTTCTTATTGTTCTGTTTTAAGATTAAACAGGATGAATTTGATGGTGTTATTGCTTTTATGCTTGTGGGCAATTTCTTCAGCAGCAAAGTATACTGATCTACAAAAACCATGAACACAAAACAAATGTTAGGATCAAAGATTTGATTCCAAGAATGACCCTTGAAGAAAAAATTGGCCAAATGACTCAAATTGATCTCAAAGTTGCTTCCCCAGAAATTATCAAGAAATATTTCATTGGTAGTTATTATTCTTAGTCGTTCTAGAGATCTCAACTACTCATATTACAATCATATTTTCCTATTTCAATCAAAACTTATATGATTTGAAAATGAAATTTTATTTTTTTCATGAATCTAAATTATGTATATGAGAAATTACAATGTGGGCAGGAAGTATATTGGTTTTTGGAGGTTCTGAGATATCTCCAAAGGCTTCTGCTGAGACTTGGATTAATGTTCTTAATACAATGCAAAAAGCTGCCCTTTCAACTCGACTCGGGATTCCTATCATTATTGGTACAGATGCGGTTCATGGCCAAAGCAATGCTTATAACGCCACTATATTTCCTCATAACGTTGGCCTCGGGGTTACAAGGCAATTCTTAATATTCTGTATTCGTTTTCTTACATCGTTTTGTCCTAAAAGATGATTAAAAACTTATGTCTGAATCTTCAATAGGGATCCTGAACTAGTGAAGAGGATTGGAGGCTGGAGCTGCAACTAGGGGTGTACGCGGTCGGGTTCGGGCGGTTTTACAAGAAAAAAACAACCCGACCCACCATGAGCGGGTGAACAAAATAGCAACCCGAAATTATATATTTATTTTTCCAAACCGAGCGGTTTGGTTCGGTCGGGTTAGTAAATTTAGCGGACGGGGGTTGGCGGTTTTTAGTTTATTTTCATTTTTTTTGTTATTAACGAGTTTGCAATATACTAATAAAATATATTACATTTTGTACATTTAATTACAAAAATTAAGTTGGTAGAATGTGGAAAATCATGTAATTTTTTAATAAAAATCAATGATCATAATTTATAATGGGTGAAAATTCAAATATTATTAACATAAAATATCATAAAATTTCAATCGAAAATTTATCGAACATATTTAGTTGGTTGTGAAAATAAAAAATTGTTCAAATAAAATAAGTGTTCAAATAGAATTTTAAATTTTCCCTAAATAAAAGTAAAATGTGTTATATAAATATGAATAAAATTATTATCGTTAGAGAGTATATATCTATATATTATTTTAAAGCTTGTTTTTAATGTCTATAATATACATTTGTGTATAGTTTATATAATTAACGGTCGGGTTGCGGTTTAGGCGGATTACAAATTTTAAACCCACCACCCGACCCAAGAGTGGCGGGTGACAAGAATATCAAACCGCGGCTATTGTTTAAAAGTTTAAAATCGACGGTTTACGGGCGGATCGGTTCGGGTTGAGCGGTTCGAACGGGTTGAGCGGGTTTATGTACATCCCTAGCTGCAACTGCTCTTGAAGCCAAGGCTACAGGGATCACTTATACTTTTGCTCCTTGTATCGCGGTATGAAAAGCATTGATTATCTCACTTTGTCGATTTTATTTCGTGTTCTTAGTTATCGAGTTTGACTTTTAAGTAGGATTTGAAATGGATGCAAGTCGAGCCTAACAAGGTATTGTTCACGCTTGTTTGCATAATTATCGGTAGGACTGTCAATAGGCGGGGGAATACCCAGACCCAAACCGGACCCGCGAAATACCCACAAAAAGTATTTCACCCGGACCCGAACCAAACCCGATCGCATACCCAACGGGTCGAAAAATAAGTTAGACCCGACAGGCCATGTACGCCTATTTACGAAAAAACGCCCCCATAATTCAGAAGAGTGATGATATATACCACTTCTTATATAGCACTAATTTTTCACCTCCCCTAGTTTTAATTAGAAATCACTTACAATTAATTAATTGATTTTAATGAACTTATTACATCTAAACTTTCTAAATTAAATTGGTGATGTTAGAACATTGGTATATAGCATCTTCCAATTCAGAAATGATCTTGAATTTTCTTCCAAATAAAAGCTATAATTTCACACCTATTTAGATTTCGAGTGTCATCCTAATAAGGGGCGTCTTTGTAATTTGCAAAACTTTAGGAGCTCGTGGTAATTAATTACCTAATAAGTGAGAGTTTGCATGTAATTATCCTTTATATATATACTTAAAAATATATGATAACACATATAAATATGATCAGGTTATGGTCCCGGAGAAATTCGTCGAGTTCATAGATGATCTAACTTTGTTAGTAAAGAAAAATGTGATCCCTATGAGCAGAATCGACGATGCTGTCGAGAGGATATTAAGGGTCAAGATGATCTCCGGTTTATTCGATGATCCAATGGCTGATATGAGCTTAGCTAATCATCTTGGAAATCATGAGCACAGAGAATTGGCTAGAGAAGCTGTTAGAAATCACTTGTTCTTTTGAAGAACGGTAAGAACGAATATCAACCGTTGATTCCTCTCCCGACTAATCCGATGAAAATACTTGTGGCGGGATCTCATGCCGATAACATTGCTTACCAATGTGGAGGATGGACAATTGAATTTTCTGGTCTTTCTGGCAACATCACAATAGGTAATATTATGAATCGAAATCTTTGTTTTTCGTTTTCGGTTTCGTATGTATTATACTTTTGGCGTGTATATAGTATTCGAGGTCAGTAGGAACCGGAAATCCGAATGGAAAGGATTATATCGATTCGAGGGAAAACCAGTTATCCTTCACGCTGAATTGTCCCGTCTGGGTGGTACGGGTATGTGCAATAAGCATCTCAAGATACAACGTTATCGTTCTATAACAGAACCACTTCTGATATCAGAACCCGACAAACTGGACTGTTCAAGACGCTCTCAAAAGAGGAAGAAAGAACAAACATAGAACGTGATGCATCGATTACATCTTCTAGAGGCCTATATATAGGCACAAAATTGAATATACTTAAATCCTGACATAATGCTGGCACTGTAACTGCTGAAAGTTTTATTAAAACATAAATATCGTGGCGGTTACTTATATTTACTCTATATATAGTATTCTAGGTCCGTAACCAACCAGCTCGTCGGTTTTATCGGATTTGCTTAACTTACTTCGATTTACAGGTACCACGATCTTATCAGCGGTGAAGAACTCAGTCGACCCACTATCTGAAATAATCTACAACGAAAATCCTGAAACGGCGTTTGTAAAGTCAAATAACTTCTCTTACACTATTGTCGTCGTCGGTGAACTACCATACTCCGAGAGTGTCGACTTGAGATTAACGGAACCGGGTTACGACGTTATTACCAACGTGTGTGAGTCTCTAACATGCGTCGTTATTGTCGTATCGGGCCGTCCCGTTGTAATAGAACCTTATCTTGGGAAAATAGACGCTTTGGTGGCCGCTTGGTTGCCAGGAACCGAGGGCCAGGGCGTTGCTGATGTTCTGTTTGGTGACTATGGTTTCACCGGAAAACTAGCGAGGACTTGGCTTAGGACCGTTGATCAACTTCCGATGAACGATGGGGATGAAAATTATAATCCTTTATTTTCATTTGGTTATGGTCTCACAACCACACCTAGCAAAATTATATCAACTATGTGATTCAAAATTGCTAGACTTTGATTTTTTTTTTTTTTTTTTGCCTTTTGTTTGTATCATATGGTTTAGTATGATGTATTATCATGCTATAAGAAGTTTCATTTTATGTTGATGCTTGAAATTAGGGAAAGTTGCATGTTTTATTATCCCATTTTAACTTTATTTGAGCAAATTATAATTTGTGTATTATTGAAAATATATTATATAGCAACACTTTTAGTAAAATATCAAAGTTATTATTCTTAAAATAAACTGCGAATTCTTCGTCACTCTTTTTAAGTTACTTTGTAATTTTCACGATGAATTTCTGATTCACCTAATATGTATTAAACTTAAAATATTTCCCCCATTTCTTTTAGATCATTCCATCCAAATGCAAAATTGCAACAAAAAGAAAGTTATTTAATTTGTTTTTTTATCAAGAATATTAATTTATATAATAAATGCTTGATTGAAGTTCTTTGAAGCCCTCCCCCTGAAATTATAATTAGGTGTGAGTCGTGTGAATAACAAAAACTAAATAAAATTATAATAAATTAGACAAATAATTAATCACTAGTACACGTATACACGGTTTGTTGGATTTTATGCACGTTGTAGTACTAAAACTATGATTAGATATTTCTCTAAATCTTTAACGGTCTTTAATTTGAATTTGAAAGCAAGATAAAGAAATGGGGCCATTTGATGTGATATATAAGTAAGAAAACAAGATTAATTGTACGTAATTAATTACTAATATAAAGATTAATTAATTGTATAGATCTTTGAAAAATATCCGTTACATGACAACATAGCAGATGGGTTGTCAGAAAAAGAAAGTGTAATTTGCAACTTTGCACCCTCAAATAGGCATCAATTTACATTGCGCACCTTTAAATTGTGAATTTAACATATTACGCATTGAAATTAAATTTCCATGACAAATTGAACCTTTTGAAATCCTTATTTTATCTTAGCTTCATTCACATTGCTTAGAGCATGATTTTTAGGGGTAAAATTGGGATAATATGACGAAAAAGAAAGAAGTGCGAGCACAATGTACATGCATAAATATAATACAGATATCGATGGATAATAAAAATTGATGATTTTCTAGAACTTACTTAGATTCATAAAATTTCAATTATAGATTTCACCATTAATATTCATTTTTTATCCAAGAATTTTTTTTACGTTTATTTGTCCTGATTATACATCTAAGGCTTTTGTTCGTCACAAAATAGAATCTAATTACATTATAATGTTTGATTGTGTCTAAATATACAATTTTAATGTTTAGTCAATTGCACATTTTGTAAAAAAATAAAATATCGCATTTGGTGATTTTTATTAATTTAACCTTTTTTTAATAAAGTTATTTTTGTATAATTTGTGTTGACCATTATTCAATTTTTGTAATCAAATAATTACCAACTTTAGAAATAGGAATTATGACTTTGTAATTATGATTAATAATTTAGTTACTAAATATTAAGATAATAAATTAGGTTGACTAGGATACTCAAAGCAATTAATAGGTTAAAAGGCTGCCAAAAAAAGTTGATGGGTTAAAAGTGCTCCGTTAATTTGGAATTGGAGCTCAAATATAACAAAGAAATATAATACGTTATATTTGAGAATTTAGAGGTGCATTGTGCAAATAATATTGATTCGAGGGTGCGAATTGCAAATTATCAAAAGAAAAAACCAATTTGTCTAGAGACGCTAAAAAAAGTCACTGGGCAGTGTAAAACACTGCACTGCCCTACCACACAGTACTATGTAATAAAGCAACAAAAATTGAAATTTCTCATTCAATTTATCCACCCACCCCCTACCCCACCCACCCCCTACCCCACCCCTCTCTGTTTCACATATTATATATACCCCTCTTTACATACACATTCATACACACCTTCTAAACTTTCTAGCAGTGGTTTTCTAACTCCCCCTTGATCTGGTATGTGTTTTTGTTAACCATTTCGTTTCATCTTCATCAGTTTTTGTGTTAAAACACTTCGCATTTTCGTAAAGATTTGATTTTTATTTTGTTGTTTGAAACAGAGCATAACTACAGAAAGAGGAACAATGGGGGTGCCCATGATGTTTTTGATGGTACTATGTTTGTGGGCTGTCTTTACAGAAGCAGAGTACTTGAAATACAAAGATCCTAAACAGCCATTAAATGTTAGAATCAAAGATTTGATGAAAAGAATGACTATTGAAGAAAAGATTGGGCAAATGACTCAGATTGAGAGGAAAATAGCATCCCCTGATATCATGAAGCAATATTTCATTGGTAAAAATCTCATGTTTATTATACTCTGTTTTTCACATATCAAGAATCTGATATTTATGAAGCTTCTTTTTTTGCAAGATTTAGAAATGAACTATTTTAGAGCAAGGTTTATACCCTTTTTGTGCTCTTACTTTATTTGATTGAATCTATTCCAGATCCCTTTATGCCATATTAGGTTGTTGGATTTTGGTGAGAAAAAGGGCCAAGAAGATGAGAATAATAGAAGAAATCTGTAAAAGCATAAAGTGCTATCTTTTGCACCCAAAAGAATCACTTTCCCTTTTTTCTTTTTCTCCCCAAAATCCAATAACCAAACACACCCTTGAAAGTATGAACATTTTATTCCTTTATTATCATGGAAAATTGTGTTTATTATAATTTATATGTGATTATTGACAAAAAAAAATAAAAAAATTGGGCAGGGAGTGTATTGAGTGGAGGTGGAAGTGTACCAGCTCCAAAAGCTTCTGTTGAAAGCTGGGTAAATATGGTGAATGATCTTCAAAAGGGTGCTCTTTCGACTCGTCTCGGGATTCCTATGATCTATGGGATTGATGCTGTTCATGGGCACAACAATGTGTATAAAGCCACTATTTTCCCTCACAATGTTGGACTTGGAGTCACCAGGCAAGTAGTATATATTCAGAGTTGCAGATAAGAATATGTTGAAAGGTTTTCTTTTGCTTGTGAAATTGATTGAATTTCAGTCAAAATAGTCTGCAAAGATAACTTATTTATTGAGATCTCTTTGAAAATGCCAAGTCTAACATCACTTTCAAAGAAAAAACATTTTCTAAGGCTTGAAATTAGCATTTAGTAATTTAATATTTGAGGAAAAGTTGAAATCTTTTAGCTTTTGATTTCATCATCTTAATTTTTTTTAATCTAAAAATTGTGATAAATCGTAAACAGGGATCCAGATCTTTTGAAGAGGATTGGAGCTGCCACTGCACTAGAAGTTAGAGCAACTGGAATTCAATATGCTTTTTCGCCTTGTATAGCTGTAAGAAACATTCGAAATTCACTTTTTCGTCTCTTTTTTAATTCGATTTTGTTCTTAATTCGATTTTGTTCATCCATTTGATGTTTATATCTTTACGCTTCTATAGGTTTGTAGGGATCCAAGATGGGGTCGATGTTATGAAAGTTATAGTGAAGATCATAAGATTGTTCAATTAATGACCGAAATTATACCCGGTCTACAGGGTGATCTACCAACCAACTCTACTAAGGGTGTTCCCTTTGTCGGGGGAAAGTATGAATCACACTTCTCCTTCCTTTTAGAATGAGTTTACTCAATATATATATATATATACATATATGTATTATATATACATATATGTATATGTATATATATATTTACCTAATCAAATGCTTTACATTATCCAGGACAAAGGTTGTGGCTTGTGCAAAGCATTTCGTAGGAGATGGAGGCACAATAAACGGCATTGATGAGAACAACACGGTGATCGACTATAAAGGGCTGTATAATATCCATATGCCTGCATATTTCGACTCTATTAGAAAAGGCGTTGCCACAGTTATGGTTTCTTACTCAAGCTGGAACGGGAAGAAGATGCACGCTAATCAAGATCTTGTTACAGGCTTCCTTAAGGACAAACTCAAGTTCAGGGTATAAATTATTATCATTTTTTTCTTAAAGTTTCAAACTCAAGTTTAGGCTTTTTAGTGAAAAATGTGATGATGAAATCGTATATTTCAGGGCTTCGTCATATCAGATTGGCAGGGCATTGACAGGATCACGAGCCCACCCCATGCAAACTACTCTTACTCTGTTCAAGCCGGAGTTCTTGCAGGAATCGACATGGTTAGTTTTCTGTTTGGTGTCATTTTTTTCATTTTCAATGCTTTGAGGTGTGTTTCGCAAACTATTATGCTTCTTTCGATAGGGGTCAAATATATTTTAACTAACACGAGAAATTATGGTAATTTTTCAAAACTCGAGCTTTTATTCGTACTTAGCATAACACGTATGGTATCTATGTAACTTACCCTTTCACTAATGCAATTGTTTTAACTTCACCAGATTATGCTTCCCGAGAGTTTCACAGACTTCACGAACGAGCTCCTTTCGCAAGTGAAAAAGAACATCATCCCCATGAGCAGGATTGACGACGCTGTAAAGAGAATATTACGAGTCAAGTTCGTTATGGGTCTATTTGAGGACCCTTTAGCTGATCTAAGCCTTGCAAACCAACTCGGCAGCCAGGTAATATTTCGTTCTAGATTCATGATTCACGCTAATCGTGTTTTTTCGTTTTCTGGGGCTAAAGTTTGAATCAAATTAATCTTAAAACAGGAACACAGAGAATTGGCAAGAGAAGCTGTTAGAAAATCGCTCGTGCTTTTGAAGAACGGTAAAGTTGCTAGTCAGCCATTGCTTCCCCTCCCGAAGAAAGCGCCAAAAATCCTCGTTGCAGGAAGCCATGCAGATAATTTGGGATACCAATGCGGAGGATGGACTGTCGAATGGCAAGGTGTTAAAGGCAACGACCAAATAATCGGTATGTTATTTATATTCACTCCCTATGATTCGAAATAGACGAAGTGTTTCTAGATGAAAGTCGAGAATTTGAAAATTGTTCTATAATTTTTTACGTCATTACTGTTGAATTTTTTTTTACGAGAGTTAATAATGTCGCGTCATTGATAATTACATCAACATCCTCTCACTTAGTATATGCTTTTTACGGTAATTTCTCAATTTGAGGCGTTTTTGTTAATAGTCTACCCGTTGGACTAAAATGTACTTGTTCAGACTGAAATGATATCTCTTCAAACTTGAACGGGTGGTTTTTGTTCGAAAAGGTGTCTATAGGGTTGAAATTGAAAAGATGTGTCTGCTAGCCCACATCTTTCAGTTTTCTAATAGTCATCGACACAAGTGATGTCTATATAATTTCCCTTATTTTAACTAAGGGTTCATTTCCAAAAAAAAAGAATCTCATTTTCAAAAAAAATGCCCCGACGAAGAAATAGGCGTCGTAAATAGTAAAGAATATATTCCTAATAACTCAAGTTACATGTTTTCTACACTTAACAGGTACAACCATCTTACAAGCCATCAAAAACACAGTTGACCCTTCTACAAATGTTGTCTACATGGACAATCCCGATGCGAATTTCGTCAAGACAAACGACTTCTCTTACGCTATCGTCGTTGTGGGCGAGGTCCCATACGCAGAAATGTTTGGCGATAGCTCGAATCTAAGTATAGTGGACCCCGGTCCAAGCACGATAAAAAACGTATGTGGGGCCGTCAAATGTGTGGTGGTCGTTGTCTCGGGCCGCCCGGTCGTGATGGAGCCTTATGTTGGGCAGATAGACGCACTTGTGGCCGCGTGGCTTCCGGGCAGTGAAGGGCAGGGTGTGGCTGATGCTCTATTTGGTGACTATGGTTTTACTGGAAAGTTGGCTAGAACTTGGTTCAAGTCAGTGAACCAGTTACCAATGAATGTTGGGGATTCACATTATGATCCTCTTTACCCGTTTGGGTTTGGTCTTATGACGAAGCCTAATAAGCATTGAAATCGAATTATTATGGAGTAATTTGATTTTTTGTACTATTGTTAGAAGATATAAGAGCTGAAAATGCTGGCTGGGAAACTGTTATAATTACATTATTATTATTATTATCATCCAAAATTTTGATTTTTAGTACCATTTATCTCCATTAGATTCAATGGTGGGTGATTTATGTAATAGATTCTTTTGAAGGCATTTTCTAGTGAGATTGTATTTCTATTACATATGTGAAAATAAATGTTTGATGTGATGATATTGGCCCAAGTGAGTAGGCAACTTAGCTAGACCGTTGAACGATATCACGATTTTACTTTATGACATTATTATATCCTCATCAAATGTTTTATATACATATTTAAAGGGCCGTGTTTTAGATGATATTAGTTTTGATTCATTCATGTCATTTTTAAATAGAGAAATTACGTTATATTTGCTTTAAAATTTACCAATGACTGTTATAGACGAACACTATAATCCACTTTCTCCATTCGGCTTTGGACTCACCACCGAAGCCATTGGGGGCATATTGATTCGATTAGCTATGGATTTAAGATAAGCTATTAGGTATATTAATTTCGTTATGTTTTTATCAGGTTCTAGGCTATATCTTATTTGGAAATTATTACTTTTACATAGGATGGTTCTAAGTTTTAGTATCAAGTTTTCTTGGCCTTAGTTTAGTGAGCTCTATATGGATTTCTTACATTTAAGACACATATTTCAATCATCATGAAGGTAAAAGAATGATAACTAGAACAAGTAAACACTATGAATCAATATTATCATGAACAAAGCTCACATACCTTACTAATCCGAAATCATGGCCGTAGTTGAAGAGCATAATTAAGATCCATCAGCTGTTTTAATTGCAGGATTGAGACCAAAACTTCAAAATTAAAATGTCAAGAGGTTCATCCTGGAATCAAATTAAGTGAAATCAAAATATATATATATCTGCACAAAATGCATATATTGTGCAGGAAACATACAAATTAAGAATCCCGATGAAAAAACACACAAAACTAAGTGAATTTAATCTATGTTACAACAATGTATGAATTGTTTGGATATAGAGATTTTTCTTAACATTCATGAACTTCAAATTACAAGTTTAAGTCTTTTTTCTTTCAACTTTAGCATGAATTAAAATCAGAAATAGGTCTATCTAATTCATCCACATAACTTTTACTGATGTGAATAGTTGAACCAAAAGAAGACATCTTATCTGTCAAATTCGAAATCGCCACATGCTTGTTAGCCAACTCCATAAGCACTTTAATCCTTCTAAAGGACACATTACTAGGCTTCTGCCCTTTCTCCACCATTTGCAAGAAGCATTTCTCAGCCTCTTCCAACTTTCCAAGAACACAAAGCAAATCAAACAAAACATCCGAAACCAAAATGTAAGATCCAAATCCCTTTTCAATCATATCATTCCACAACTCAATTGCCATATCAACTTTCTCTTGTCTCTTCATCAAACGAATCAAAAACATACACGTTTGAGTGTTTGGTAAACACCCCGTTTCTTTCATCCTCAAATATAAGCTCCACGAGCTATTCAAATTATTCGCCCAATATAAAGATCTAAATATCACGTTATACGTCGTAGGATTAGGGATTAGCCCCTTTCCCGTCATTTCATCCATCAAGCTATATGCATCTCCTAATCTCTTAGCAATGCAAAAATTTCTAATTACGGCGTTATAAGCTGCCACATCGGGATAACATCCATACTCTCTCATTTCTTTCAAAATGTCCCTCGCCTTATCGGGTTGCCCCATTAACCCGAGCCCTCCAATCAATATTGTATATGTAATAACATCCAAACAAATCCCCTCATCTCTCATTTTATCTATCAACTTAAAAGCCTTATCCATCTCCCTCCCCTTACAATAAACATCCATTAAGCAATTATACGACACAATATCCGGCTCAACTCCCATTTCCTTCATTTCACCAAAAAATGCTTCGGCCTCTTCCGTAGACTTCCACCCCGATAACAAAATATTAAAAGTCATCAAATTTGGCCGAAACTCATGCTTTAAAGCATGGTACACATTCCTAGCATCACTCATACTCTTCTCTTGACACAATGTCCTCAACAATGCATTGAAACAACTAACATCAAACTCCGAAACTATCCTTTTGAACCGTTTAAACGAATCAACCGTTTGCCTAACCGAACAAACCTTAGCTATTCTAGCTAAAACAACTTGTACAGTTCTAGAGGTAATCATAGACTTATCCTTTCTCTTGGTTTCCAACAAAAGCTCCCACATTTCGTCAAATTTACGGGTTCTACCAAGAACATACAGCATAGTGTCAAATGAAAAAGGGGTGTGGTAAAACCCTTTTGATTTTGAAGTAATTTTGTAAAACTCCAAAGCAGAAAGTGGGTTTGAATGGGAAAAACGAACCCTTTTCAGGACTGCGTCAATCGTATCATTTGAGAAGGGTATTTGGGATGTTTTGAGGGCGTGTTTTAGGGTTTGTGGGTTTGCTGAGGTTGTGATTATGCTGAAAAGCTTCTCTACAGCGTCGTTTTGAGGGATTGAAGAAACGTACCTTCTTGCAGATATGAGAAGATGGAGCTTGAGCCTTTGAGGTAGCAAATTATACATTATTTTTGGAGGGTTTAAGGGGCTTCAATGGTGATGATTTTCGGAATGAGTTTTGGTAGTGAGGTTCAGAGTGCGAAGCTATACGGCGGCAAATGGGGCTGAGCTGCAGAAACCCAATTTGGTAAATGTAATTTTAATTTTTTAGAACAAATTACATATAGACCCCTCGTTTATTTTGTAATTACCAAAAACTACCTTCTTTTTTTAGAGATTTCATAAGATTCCCCTTAAGTTAAAGTATATTTAGCAAATAACAATCATACCCATCGTATTTAAATATTCTTACAATTTTATTCATTTTGTTGGAATATTTTGTGGACTTGTATTATGTGCATATCATAACTATAAGCATTCGGGCACACAGACGTGTGTGCATTGCAGTTTAATTTGTATATCATATATTAAATAAGGTATGGGCCTTAATTAAGTGATCAAAGTTAAGTTTTATAGGCCCAGGTCATCTATTTTGGTATGGGGCTATATTTTATATGTGTAGAGACCTTGAGGACTGAATTGCAATTAATGATGGGCTAATTTGCAAATAAGTCCTAATTCAGCTATAAATAGAGGTTATGGTCCCCAGTTGACGTACAACGAAATTTCCTCTCCTTTCTCTCTGGACTCCCATCATCTGAAGAAAGGTTTCATCAGGGTACGATCAACTGGAAGACATAACCAAGGTCAATTCCATTGCTATGGATTCAGGTATGTTTTCAGTCTATCGTCTTATGCGTGATTATCATTGAGTTCGAAGATTCGGGGCCATAAAGCTAAATTATTTCCATCAAGTGGTATCAGAGCCCTGATTAAAGAACTCATGATTCTCCGATTCATTTGTTTCTTGGCATAAATCGCTATTTTGTGATATGTATACGGTATGTGAGAAATAATTCATCAAGTTTGTGAATTCATTTGGAGGAACATGGATTCGGCTTATTATGTTTTTGAGGCCAAAAATCAAGACGTTTTTTTTTTATTGCAGCAGCTTGTTTATTCATATTTTAGATGAATATATGCGAATTGCATTAAGTGAATATATGATAATTCCATTAAGCTGCTTGTGTAATGGATATGTTTGTTTTTTCTTTTGTGCTTGAAGGTGGCATGCATAACACACGTATGTATATGTGTTTATTTTATAAAATGCATGTTGCCAATTAGCTTTCCACCTCAAGCTTGTTACATGCATAAAGAGAAACTTTTCCTTACGGTTAAGGAAATGTAGGCAACTAATAGTCAACCTTGGTCAACTATATCAAGCTATTGTTTTGTTGCTTATCAATAAGCTTTTCTCAGCCGCCTCTTTGTGAAATGGTTTTAGATTGGACTTTATTTTTTTTTAAGTTTTGGGCCAACATTTTCTTAAGCCCAATATATAAAGTTGAAGATCACTTGGGCTCAATTTGTTTTAAGGGAATAAAGCCCAATTTATAAATAAATAGTTATTGGGCTAAATGATTGAAATATTTTAAGCCCATTGCATTTAAAGTTTATGAGCCCAATTTCAGAATGGTTTGGAATTAGTATCCGGGCTATGATGGTCAGGCCCGGTTCAGCCATTGACCGTTGACTGACGTTGACTTTGACCGGGGTTGACTGTTGACTTTGACTAAAGGTTGACCATTGACCAAAAAAAAATTGGAAAATTAAAGTTTTGATTCATAATGATTTAAGGTTGCTTATACTAAGCATGTCAAGTAATTTATGTCGATTAATTGAAGCAGCATGTTACCAAAGTAACCTCTCCTGTCTAGATTTTTCGATCATTTATTACGATGATGTTTGTGTGTATGATTTTCATGCGGATAAATGACCGGCCCAAAGGAAGGTTCATTGTTTGGCAGAAGATTGGGCACACCTGTGGTGGTAAACATGTGACGATTATAAGGTGTCCATGTGGGTATTGAGTCGGTCCAAAGAAAGGCTTAATACTTGACAGGATTTTATTGTCAATGTTTGATCGCTACACCAAGATAGTCACTTGCAAGTTAATTCTCTGTCCAAAGACTAGGATTAGCGTTGCACCGATTTTCTTGTGATGGGAATTTCATTATGAATCTATTCGGTCTGCTTAAGGTTAATATATGTGAGCTATTCGGTTTTCTTTTGTTCTCTATTAAGTTAATTCTTCCGCTGCATCTGTTACTGCCAACATCAACTCAATCCCTGTGCTTAACGGCACAAACTTTAAAGACTGGAAAGAGAACGTCATGATAGTTCTCAGTTGCATGGATCTAGACCTTGCACTAAGGGAGCCACGTCCCGCTGATCATCCGGATGAAAGTACCTCTGATCATAAGAGGGAAATCGAAAGGTGGGACCGCTCAAATCGCATGAGTCTTATGATCATGAAGCGTGCAGTTCCAGAAACATTCAGGGGCATAATGTCTGAGGAGATTAATGCTAAGGCGTTTCTGGCGGAGCTTGAAAAACGCTTTGTCAAGAACGAAAAATCGGAGACAAGCTCCATTCTGCGCAGTCTTGTTTCCATGAAGTACAGAAATAAAAGTAACATAAGGGAGTACATCCTGGAGATGTCTCATTTGGCATCAAAACTAAAAGCACTTAAGGTAGAGCTGTCTGATGACTTGCTCGTGCATTTGGTTTTGATATCTCTTCTTGCACAATTCAGTCAATTTGTGGTCAGTTATAACTGCCAAAAGGAGAAGTGGACTCTTAATGAGCTCATTTCGCATTGTGTGCAAGAGGAAGAAAGGTTGAGACATGACAGGGTAGAAAGTGCTCATTTGGTTTCCTCCTCAGGCATTAATAAGAAAAGAAAGGGTAAAGAAATTGCGGTCTCAGACCCAAAGAAGAAGCAGCTAAGGGGGTCCACTGGACCCGATAAGGTTGATTTATGTTTCTTCTGTAAGGACCCTTCTCATGTCAAAGGAGACTGTACCAAATATCACGCTTGGCGTATTAGGAAAGGTACATGTCTTGGTCTTGTCTGTTCTAAGATTAATTTGGTTTTAGTGCCCGAACACACTTGTTGGTTAGATTCTGGTGCTCCTACCCAGATAAGTGTGTCTAAGCAGGGTTGTCTGAATTGCCGAAAGCCAAGTGATGTTGAAAGATACATCTTTATGGGCGATGGCAAATTAACTACGGTTGAAGCAATAGGAACCTTTAGGTTATTATTAAGAACTGGTTTGTATTTGGATTTGAAAGAGACTTATGTTGTACCGTCCTTTAGACGGAATCTGGTTTCTGTTTCTGTTTTGGACAAATACGGTTTTTCTTGTTCATTCGGAAATAGTAAGTTTAGTCTTTTTCATAATTCATATTTGGTTGGAACTGGTTCTTTATCTGGTATGGATAACCTATATTTGTTGGATACTGTTGCTTCATTTAATGAAACTCTGCATGTGGATTCACGTGGCACTAAACGAAAATTAAGTAATGAGAATTCTTATTCGTTATGGCACAAGCGCTTAGGTCACATTTCTAAACAAAGAATTCAAAGGCTTGTGTTAGATGGAATTCTTGATGCACTTGACAATACGGATACAGAAATATGTGTTAAGTGCATTAAAGGCAAGCAAACAGACAAGAGAAAATTGGGAGCCGAGAGAGCTAAGGATGTCTTAGAACTTATACATACAGACATTTGTGGGCCATTTTCTACGCCATCGTGGAATGGTCAACAATATTTTATAACGTTCATAGACGATTACTCTCGTTACGGTTACCTGTACTTGATACATGAGAAATCTCAAGCTTTGGACGTGTTCAAATCATTTAAGGCCGAAGTTGAAAACCAACTAGGCAAAACAGTTAAAGCCGTCAGGTCTGATCGTGGTGGTGAATACTACGGTAGATATGACGGATCAGGTGAACAACGTCCAAAACCTTTTGCTAAATTCCTAGAGGAATCTGGAATCGTCCCACAGTACACCATGCCAGGAAGTCCTAATATGAATGGTGTAGCTGAAAGACGAAACAGAACTTTAAAGGATATGGCTAGGAGTATGGTATGTCATACTACCTTACCAGATTCGCTCTGGGGAGAAGCACTTAAGACCGCAGTTTATATACTAAACAGAGTTCCAACAAAGGCTACGATCAAAACCCCTTATGAACTATGGACAGGTAAGAAACCTGCATTAAAGCATTTACACATTTGGGGTTGTCCAGCTGAGGTGAGGCCTTACAGCCTAGCGAAAGGAAATTGGACTCAAGAACGATCAGTAGCTATTTTGTTGGATATTCTGAAAAATCACGGGGGTATAAATTTTATGATCCCACATTCAGAACCTTCTTTGAGACGGGAAATGCTCGGTTCTTTGAGGATATTGAGTTTGGGGGGGAAGATAAGGTTAGAGACTTTGTCTTTGAGGAGGATTTGGTAACTATTCCTCTTCCTACAGTTGTTATTGACCATGATCAAGATTTTATTCCTGACACGGTTCAACAACAACATTCGGGACAAAAAGACAATGTTGAAAGTCTCCCCGAGGAACAAACTCAACAACCTCAAGAACCAATGCCTATAAGGAGATCCACTAGAGAGAGGAGAAGTGCGATTCCGGATGATTATGTCGTATTTCTCAATGAACATGAGGATGACATTGGCTCGATGGAAGATGATCCAGTCACTTTTTGTCAAGCCATTGATGGTTCTAACTCTCAAAAGTGGATCGATGCCATGAGTGAAGAAATTAAATCAATGAAAGACAATGACGTTTGGGATCTTGTCCTTTTGCCAAAAGGCGTGAAACCGATTGGTTGTAAATGGGTTTTTAAAACCAAAAGGTATTCACAAGGCAATGTGGAAAGATATAAGGCTCGTCTTGTCGCTAAGGGATTCACTCAGAAGGAGGGCATCGACTATAAAGAGACTTTCTCTCCGGTTTCTTCGAAAGACTCTTTTAGGACTATTATGGCATTAGTAGCGCATTTTGATTTAGAGTTACATCAGATGGATGTCAAAACAGCTTTTCTCAATGGTGACATTGAGGAAACAATATATATGGTGCAGCCAGAAAACTTTGTTTCTCCAGATTCAAAGGATATGGCATGCAAACTAAAGAAATCCATCTATGGACTCAAACAGGCTTCCCGTCAATGGTATCATAAGTTCCATCAAATCGTTTTATCATTTGGTTTTGAGGTAAACGTTGTTGATGACTGTGTATACCATAAGTTTAGTGGGAGTAAGGCTATTTTTCTGGTTTTGTATGTGGATGACATCTTGCTTGCTACAAATGATATAGGCCTGTTATGTGAAACCAAGAAATTTCTATCAACGAAATTTGAGATGAAAGATCTTGGTGAAGCATCATTTGTATTAGGAATCCAGATACATCGAGATCGTTCTCGGGGTATTCTTGGATTGTCTCAGAAAGGCTATATCGATAAAGTACTTAAGAGATTTGGCATGCAAGACTGCAAACCAGGGAATACCCCAGTGACTAAGGGAGACAAGTTTTGTCTCAATCAATGCCCCAAGAATAATCTGGAATCTAAAGAAATGAAAGATATCCCTTATGCATCGGCTGTAGGGAGCTTGATGTATGCGCAAGTCTGTACTCGTCCAGACCTTGCATTCATTGTTGGGATGTTGGGCAGATACTTAAGTAATCCGGGTATGGACCATTGGAAAGCAGCCAAAAGGGTTTTTGCGGTATTTACAGAGAACAAAAGAATATATGCTCACGTATAAAAAGTCGGACCATCTTGAGATCATTGGGTATTGTGATTCCGACTTTGCTTGGTGCCAAGATAGCCGCAAATCTACTTCGGGCTATATTTACTTGCTTGCTGGTGGAGCAATTTCGTGGAGGAGTGCTAAGCAGACACTCATTGCGTCATCCACCATGGAAGCAGAATTTGTAGCAACTTATGAGGCATCAAATCATGCGGTGTGGCTGCGGAATTTTGTCACTGGGCTGCGTTTGATAGATGGTATTGAAAGACCACTTAAGTTATATTGTGACAATAAGTCCGCAGTCATGTACTCGAACAACAATAGGAGCTCTTCTAAGTCTAAACATATAGACATTAAGTTCCTGGTTGTTAAAGAAAGGATTCAGAGTGGTCAATTATGTATTGAGCATATTGGGACAAACTCCATGATTGCGGATCCGCTTACTAAGGGTGTGACACCGAAGGTCTTTCACGAGCATACTGCTCGGATGGGTGTCGTACATCTAGACTATGTCTAGTTTCAGTGGGAGTTTGCATTATGTATTTGCTCAATATTTCGGCTTATGTCATGACATGTATGGCTTTTGGTATAAAGTTATTCAGTTTTCACTCTGAATGTTACAGACTTGATCTCAATAAGGCTTAAAGTTGGACCAGTTGGAAATAGGCATGTTTGATCACATTACATGTAATTTCCATGCTACACATCCCATATTCTCAGGCTATGTCGTTAGTTGTATTAATACACGTGACCATTGTTGGGTTTAGCTACGCTATGAATTTTGTGGCGACAACCTCCTTGATCCTTGTGTTGATATGGCTATGGACGGGACTGGTTTAGATGACTGAATAAAGCAAGCTTGCTCGAGCTATAAAGTTATAATGTGTGATATACAATCATAAGGTGTTGTGTATATGTACATATATAGTCCAAGTGGGAGATTGTTGGAATATTTTGTGGACTTGTATTATGTGCATATCATAACTATAAGCATTCGGGCACACAGACGTGTGTGCATTGCAGTTTAATTTGTATATCATATATTAAATAAGGTATGGGCCTTAATTAAGTGATCAAAGTTAAGTTTTATAGGCCCAGGTCATCTATTTTGGTATGGGGCTATATTTTATATGTGTAGAGACCTTGAGGACTGAATTGCAATTAATGATGGGCTAATTTGCAAATAAGTCCTAATTCAGCTATAAATAGAGGTTATGGTCCCCAGTTGACGTACAACGAAATTTCCTCTCCTTTTTCTCTGGACTCCCATCATCTGAAGAAAGGTTTCATCAGGGTACGATCAACTGGAAGACATAACCAAGGTCAATTCCATTGCTATGGATTCAGGTATGTTTTCAGTTTATCGTCTTATGCGTGATTATCATTGAGTTCGAAGATTCGGGGCCATAAAGCTAAATTATTTCCATCACATTTTTATAACAAATCTACATAAAAATCATTATTATACATAAATATTGCTATTATTTCGAAACTTGGAATTTCAAGTGAACAATCAATCATCAAGCTCTAAGGGCTTGAAATATTTTCCATCTATAAGATAAGTGCCAATGCTGAGACGAACTGCCCAAACATCCTTAGGCTTTCTTGATACAATCCTGTATGAATTTTATTCTCAAATTATAAGAAGAATAAAAAGTAAAAAAAATAATAATAACAAAACCATATTGAACATTGCCAAAAATTATGGACTTGTAATAATATAACCTATAATATTTATTTATGTTGTAAAAAATGGTTGAAATTGATTTATTTATTTTTGTAAAAAAAAAAGGTACCTTCCTACGTCACCGGGCTTCACTAACCCCGAGTTAACACGTAAACACGGGACCGAAGCAGCGGTTTTGAGCAGCTGTGGAGCCTCAACTACAATTATAGGAGACCCAATTTCGAGTTTTGAGCCTTTTTGTGCACCAAATTTGATCTGTGGTGATGAAGATGGTTCATTTTGCTCACATTTTATGACTGAAAATTGGTTTCTTGTGGTGCAATAGTGCAGTGGTGAATGAGAGAAACTGAAAGCCATTGGGACTTAGGAATGGATATGAAAGAACAAGATTATGTGCTTGTGGTTCTCAAATTATGGGCTTTTTGACTTATGTGGGAATATTTTTATATAGAAGTGTGTGTCATTTGGGTGCCTATATTTCTCTAATATATGACAATATGTATATGAGTTTTAGTATATTGTTATCGGAATTAGGGGTGTAAGGTGAGTGGAATTAATTCGTAAATCGGTTAAATGCGAGTTTTGTGAGCTCGACTTTGTTGATGAATAATTATGTTTGTGATAATATTTTTGTAATACTAGGCTGTTATTGGCGGTAAAAAGAAATTCTTACTTTGAAAGTGTATTTAATTATATAAGTATTCATAGTCGTTGATTGAATTTTATTAGTAATTTGGAAAATATTAATTTTTTTTTTTGAGTGATATCTTAGGTTTGCTTATATATTATTGAAAAACGAACAAATTGTTAGTGATGGTTTGTCATTTGTTGTGTTGTTATTTATTTATCGAGAATATATATATATATTTTTTTTTGGATGAACTCAATATATATGCTTGAAAACCCTTTGACTATCAAGACATTCTAAATCTATAAATTTAGTTAAAACCCACAAATATATTATGTAACAAATATTTTCGTAGACATTTTAAGAATAGCAACGATCAATTTGATCTTAGCTCAAATTCATACACCCAAACGAGTTGAACTCAAACTTTGCTTATTTGCTATAAACTCGAGCTTGAGCTCTAAAATATAGGCTCAATGAGTTTGAATTTGGGCTTGAGCTCAAGATCGACTCGAATTTGAGCCTGAAAAATATGGCCATCACATATCTTCGGCCGTACAAATAATTGTGATCATATCGGACCTTCTAAGAGTAATCACAACATTTAGTGGACACATGATTGATCATACTATAGAAAGAAAAACCTTAGCACAACAAAATATCCATTTTCTTTTCCTTCACTTTCATGTTTCTTTTAATCCAAAACATGTGGTTGCTTAACACAACACAGACAAAGAAGGTTACTATTGAACAGCAAATGGCCTTCGAAAAGGTAGTCAAAATAAACACGCTATGATGAAACGGGGTACGAAAAAATCGAAAAGGCTTTTGGACTGACTATACGAAATTCCATGTGATCCAACTTAAACAAAATAATTAGAGTTTTTTTGCCACATAGATCAATTTTACCTCTGCAGCAAAGTTTCTTCAACTTTTTTATCATTTCTTGATATAGTTTAGGTATGGATCTTGAGCAATAGCTAACACATCTGGTCTCTCTGCTTGATTATATGTTAGACAACGGCGAATAAATTCCTGCATGAAGATAAAAGGAAAGAAAGTATGTATTAATTAATAAAAAATGTGGACCGTTGATTTGTATAGAAAGGAATTCAACCAACGGCTTCAATGAGAAACGATCACAATTAAGATTCTCCCGTTGTGAGCAATGTTACGAAAACAGGTAAATCTTCTCCATTTGGAAGGAGGAAATGGAGAAAGGAAATAAAAGCATAAAAGACCAAATTTCATCATAAAGTGTAACTTTTCGATTATAGTCAACTATCATTAGAAAAGAAATGAAATGAAGAAAATATATTAATTTTTTTTACATGCATAAAATTGATATGAACCCCACCTCTAGTTTTCAAGTGTAAATCCCACACTGTAACTCCATAATTTCAGTGTGGGATCCAATCTCGTACCTTGCAACTAGGATCGTAACAAAATAAATTTTGCCATTTTATTTCAAAAACTGAATGTATGCTTACACTTCACAATCTGATTCTTTTAATATTTGAATACAACGAACCTGTATCTCTGAAATCTCAGACTGTCTCATTAATGCACTATCTTACATTAAATTTGAATAGTGAAGAGAGATATGAAAGGGCATAGAGCACACAAAATAAAGAGACTTGTCATTTTAGAAGACAAAAGGTAGGAAAAACTTACCTTTGCATCATTCGACACGGATGGTTTTGAAGGGAATTCAACTTTATGGGCTTTTATAATCGTATCTTCACGCAAAATTCTTTCTTGGGTTTGGTCATGCCCAAAAGGCCGTTTTCCGAACAGCATTTGGTATAATAAAATACCAGCAGACCAAACATCAACCTGTTTCCGAAAATGAATAGTACACTAAGGTTTATTAAATACCCTAGAACTTATTAAGACAATCTTTATTTCGAAGCTGATATCAATTACTAGCAAAACAGAAGGAAAAAATCGAAAATCGGTATCACAGACCTTTGAGGAAATGAAAGGTATCTTGTTCAGCTCAAAGCATTCTGGAGGCAGATACCTAAAAATAACAGTAGTGAGGTATGATCCGAGAATATGTAGAAAATCAGATCATTCCCATTAAATGTCTAATTGTATTTTTGTAAACAAGTTATAACAAAAAAGATCTAACCAATCAGTCACCGACAATTAAAACGTTATATATACATATATAGAAAGAGCAAGAGTCTAAAAATCACCAATATGTTCCAGCGCCCTGAGAGGTAAGTTCCATGCCCTGAGATCCGACATCATCCTCAACAATCTTGCTAAGACCAAAATCTGTGACTTTAGCAACACCGAGCTCATCAAATAGAACATTTCCAGGCTTCAAATCATAATGAATAATTCTTTGTGATCTTTTATTCAGGTAAACAAGGCCTTGAAAGATCTGGAAAATAATGATCCTAGCTTCTCTCTCTGGCAGTATAGGTGTAGCTTTAAGCACAGCATCAAGATCCTTGCCTACAAGAGAGAGGGAATGAAAAAACACTTCAAGTTACCATCATTATAATCATATAAGGGTAGGTACGTACAATTAGCAATGAAGAGTGATTCTTAGGGAGTCCAAAGACAAACATAATTGTTCCTCTAATGGTGGGCCTTACGTGGGTCCCATCACATTGGTTATTATAATTGTCCTAGGACCCTTAGCTCAGGACCTTAAGAATAACCTTTGCAAATTGTATAAACCATGTTTCTAGAACACTCTTCTTTGATTTGTAGCTTAAGGATACGACTCTTTGATTGATGATATAACCGAGGGGAGCATTTATATGAATCATACCACTACAGTATTCCAAGACGGTGCAGAATGTATTTTGATCTATCTCAAAAATATCCCAAAGCCGAACAATGTGATGATGAACCAATGTTTTGTGAATGTTGTATTCCCTGATTGCATGTCGTATATAACTTTGCTTCTTTTCTTCACTCCACTGAGCGTTTAAGCCATGAAGCTTACAAGCAACAAACCTATGTTCCACCAAGTCAAAAGCCTGCCAACATCTTTACCAACTTAAGATTACTTAAAGAAGAATGAAAACTTGAGACTTTTGCTAGGATAAATTGATCCTCTAGTGATTACAGACACACACCATGTGTGAGACCTTAACTACCAAAACACCCTTATATTTGAGAAAGTACCATTACTTCCTATCAGTAAAAAAGCATATTACTATTCACCCCAACAAAAAGCATATTACATTCATCTCCTATTTTTGGGTTGTTAAGATATTTTGGTCATTTGCAAAACTTCATAGTTTGTGGTAAATACCAGCAAAAATTCAGAGTGTTCATGTAATTATCCAATAAGAAAGGGTATCATGCAATTATCCCTAGATTATTTACTGGAATCTTATATCTAAGAGAAAATATTCAGGAACATAAGTAATTAAAGCCCTTACCTTATAAACCTCACTAAATCCTCCTTTGCCCAGAAGGTTCAAGAGAGCATAACGATGATTCAAGATCTGAAAATTGTTAAAACGGGAGCCATCCTCATCTCTTATACGTTTCATTTCACGTATAAGCATTCCTTTCTCCACCTCGTAGCGATCTCTTTCGCGCATTACTGTTTCCTCCTCCTAAGAGCAATTGAGGTGCAACATATGAAATATCAAAATCACAAACGAGAAAAATTTACGAGAGTCGACAAACTTACACGCTTGATGCTGGCTAAACGAGTCTTAAAGATTTCATCCTGAATGAGAATATCTTCTTCCTGAAGTCTACCCTCTGTTTCAGCAGCATCGCCCTTATCTGCGATGAATCACAATGTGACTTGATGTCATCGTATGCTAAAAGGATAATTCAGAGGTAAATAAGAAAGAAATAAGACATTTGAAATTGAGGAATCTATTGCATCATGATTCACCAGCAAAGATTATGATTAAAAAGCATCTAAAGTTCCTTCCCAAACGGAATCAATTATACCCCACTTGGCAAGATATTTTAACAGATAAGATCATAAGACCAGAGCCACAGTAATTAATAACAAATAATTGTTTTGCAATATTAAATGTCCAGAGAAAATTGTAACTTTATGCTTTGCATCATTATTAATTGAAGTGCATCAAGAGAATACTGCAGGAATTACCTGATTGGCGTTTCTTCAAAAATTTCCGCTGCCTTTCAATAGCCTCCTTCGTTTCCAACAAACTCCTCTGCACAGAAATGCCATCAAACACTTTAAGATCAAACAGATCAAAGTCATAAAAAGTACTCTACATCAGTCATTAAATCTTTGAGCAATGTCAGGAATACATAAACAGTAAGTGCCTCGAACATGTCACTGAAAACCATATTTAAAGTTCACCAAAAGTGGTAATATTATTTGGATGCAAAGAGCTGATATGGAGAAGCAAAAGGCCCTCAATGATATTTTAAATTCAAGCAAGTGACCTGTATTATTGTTAGAAATAGTACAGATACCTTGAGAAAATTTCTCGTCAAAATCTATGCCTTATGAACTTACAAACATGTAAAAGAGATAAAAAAATCAATAACAAATCAGGATAAAGTGTGGAAGAGCATACAAGTTGAGCATTGAGATCCTTTAGCGCTTGACCATCCTCCCATGCCTCAGATATAATTGTCCCGGCTCTATCAATTCATTGACGAATAAAAAACAAGGAGTTAAATAATAGACGATACAGGGCACTAAATTAAGATAATGAAATCAAATAGAGATAAACACTCGGAGCATACAAATTATACTTGAGCTAACTGTTAACTGCGAAATAATTCAGACTCACCCTCACGTAATAATACAGTATCACACCCTTATTATCTAGTTTCCTAAGATGGATATTTATACTCTGACCAGTACACCTAACAAGTTGACTGTCTCCACCAAATTCCTTTGCAACTAAAAAGGATGTATGCATGAGAAACTAAATAGTAAGTGAAAAATTAAAAATAGGGGAAGTTACACAAACTCCCTCACTTATCGCGTAATTACAAAAACACCCACTTTTTGGAAACTACATAAAATCCCACTATGTTAAGGCATTTCTTACAGTTACACCCCCATTTATTTAAAAAATCTTACAATTTTACCTTTGTAAACCTTACACATAGACTCCTTGAGTGTGTTGGTAATTTCTGAAAGGTGTAACTATACAAGTATTTCCCTTAAAAAAATTGAAGTACCTTATCACCCCTACATTGCCAAGTCTCAAGGAATCCTGGCGTACTTTCATCCTCGCTTCTTGTCTCTCAGCTTTTGAAACAGATATCAACAGATCAGATATCACTTTCATTCTCTGCATCAAATGAAGAACATAAATAAGTATCTGCTTGAAATGAAATAATATTCCAACATGTAAAGGGCATACATGGTATTCTATTTTTCAGTTGACGCAAGACATAGTGCCATAAATTAAGCAACCATATGAACAAAAGGCTAAGCCTTATATGTCAATCAAAGTTGTGGCCATCGTTTAGCGTAAGCACTAAATTTACAACAAAGATTTGTTGTCTATGAAATGTATTTCATCCTTGCAAAGGCAAAGATTCAATTTGCTTGCATGACAATCTAATGCAGCAGCCTGGTAGCTGGTCAGGAAATGACTCAACCTTGAATTAGGCCTAACTACTCCGTTGAGGTGGAGTTGGTTCAACAATGGAGAACAGAGAACCAGAGGAAATAAAGGCTAGGGAAAACAAGTCTTAACAAACCCGACAAGTCAAAAGATCACAATTAGCATCAAGCAGCACACCATCTGTACCGGTCATGCATAAATTGCATATGTTCAGAATTATAGAAGTCAGGTCTTCTACATTTCATGTGTTGAATTAATTTCATCTTTTCCTTTATTTTCCTCAACAATTGAAAATGAGAGTGATATTCACAAATAAATGTTTTCTTACAAAAGACGAGGCAAAAAGGAAAGCAGAGTGGAGAAAGAATACCTTTGGTTTCATCTGCTGTTCATAATCTTTGAAATCCTTAAACTCCTGTTCAGGTAGGTAAAACATATAAGTAAATGAAGATGGGATTCAGCATTAAAAAAGAAAATGCCACTTAATAATGTCCATATAACAATGTAACAAGTATATCTTATTCTAATTGTTGCACTAAGAAGGTGAGATTGCAAAGCAAAAAATATCAAAGATACCTTTTCCAGGCGTTCACATTGATTATGATAATCAGAGGCCTCTTCGCGCAATTTTCTCAGCTCTTCCCCCATTATTGCAACTTTTGCACGTAAGGAAGTCATTTCCTCCTATAATCATTGAAAGATGCAGTCATCAAACTAATAGTTGCACAATGAACCATCATAAAATCTCGAAACCATACATGAGGCCATAATATGGTAATTAGACCGTGAACTCTCGTTTTAATTTATAAAAAAGTCGACTCTAAATCTTTATATAGGCAAAGAATTTAACGCAGTTAGAGACCTCTGTTGAGGAGTTGCTGTCACTCCCAAGCTGTTCTTTGATGAACCCATCCTGCACACCAGCCAAACAAAAGAGTGAAAAAATCCATCAAGTCATATGAACGGAACAGTGATACATTTATCAAATTTTATAACAATCAAAGTTTTTCACTCGACCACTCATTCCAGAGCTACAAAACAGAAAACCACTAAAAATTGGAGAACATGTGTCGAAAGCCCATAACTTTCCTATATATTAGTACACAGTTTTAAAGAAATCTGACACAGTATGTTCAGATATACTAAAGGTTAGAATGTCTAGAAAGTTGAAAATGTGATCCTGAAGTCGAGCTATCTCACTCCATCAAAAGAACTTAAAACACCGCAACATGCAAATTAAGTTTAAATGCCATTAAATACCTTAGATTTCTAAGAGTTGCAGCAAAATAAATATAAGTTCAAAGTAGACCCAAAAAACCCAAAGGTTAGTTAGATCCTCCACCGGATGGGGCATAAAGGTATTATCAATTTAACTCCTCCAGCCCTGCCAGGAATCAATTTTTCACCTTAGTTCTAGAAACTTCATCGTCATTGCTGCCAAAAGGATGAAGCCGGAGGGCACTGGGTTAGGGGCAATTACAGCAGATCTATCATTCTTAAAGTAATCATGACTATGTGAATGCGTGCAATTTATAAAAATTAATAGAAGCTACTCCAACCTTCATCGAGTTTCCTCTTAGATTCGTCTTTCAGATACGATGACGAGTTGGAAAATTATATGTGGGTTCTGTGAAATAGTAAACTACGGTAGGAAAAATTAATTAGCAGTCCATCAATTTAGCAATTTGGAAAACAATAAACTAATAAATGATCGGTTTTGAAATTTAATTAGGAGATATTCTGCCATTACGTGACCAGATACATCACTTCTTTATTGGAAACACGAGCATTCCAGAGGACATATTAGTAAATACAGGTTCTCAAAACAAAATACATCTTAACATATTAACACCAATAACATTTTTTCCTTGATCAGGAAAAGAAAAATAAATTGACTGCAAGTAATGAAATGGACATGATCTCAAAGCAAGTAAAGCAAAAGAATCAGCTATATAACTTAAAAGGTAAAAGTAAGAAGTGCCTAAATTGACAAACCTTTTGGTGTGAGTTTTCAACCTGACCATTTCATGGAGAAAGCATCTGGTTTCTTGCCTGATCAACAACTCGGCTACCACGACCTCTACCTGAACCAGAGTTTGCCCTACCACGGCCTTGTTTTCTTTTATTTACATCAGCGCCTGCCTTGTTGGAGTCAACTGCTTCTATGCTTTTTTGCCTTGCATCAGCAGCTGCTTGGTGTGCATTTCCTGAACTATTACTACCCTAAGAGTATCGGATGAACACGAAATAACAAATCTCAGTAATTTCAAACATTAATATAGGAACAAATGAAGAACTGTATGAAGCCATTATAAATTGAAGAAACGTAAATGCAACAGAGTACGCCAATGGAAAAGGAAATTATATTCACCTCAACATGTTCGGTAACGCCATAATTGTTTTCAATCTTGCGGCGCTTCTGAGTGTTTGCTTTTATAAGAAAGGCTCCTCCATTCTGCCACATGAGTGAAGACTTGTCAGAATAAGAGAGAACTGATTAAATATATTTATGAAATAAATGCATTTTAAGGAATCACTCTATAGTTGGGGATCAACACACACTAGTGCAGTAATTTCCTCTATCCAAAGCTATATGAAAATACTTGGTAATCTCGGATCGCACTTGAAAGTGTGATACTAAAACCCAAAAAATAGATATCTGAAAACCCAAAAGATACTTAGAGCAGCATGAAAATTTGAGGAAAGGAAGATGCCAATTCATTCTCTAACCCGAATAGCTTATTGCCACTACCAGATACATGTCAGATTGAACTTCATATTGATGGTACATTTCATAGATTATACAATTCACCCACTCCTACTTTTTGCAATGTTGAACATTCTCAGACAAGTGAAAAGGAGTTCTTAGTTGCTCAATTATTTTAGCATGCATGATGTCTTGGTATGACATTTATCATAACTTTCACATTCAAGCAACATAGTAAACATATCCTGAGGAGATATAGAGGATTGACATAGAATATGACTCTGTTGATAGGTAACCATTATGCTCGGATTACAAAAAGAAAATAAAGCTAAGCCCGAAGTACGGCTATTGGAACTTTCGCTGAGGTAGATAGATAGCAAAGCAAGTTAATGAAGTACAACTTAAAAACTGTCATGCGAAAAATAGCATACAAAATACATTACAAAATTTCCTACAAGTGATAGGTCTTTAATTATACGCGTAAATTGTGATCAACCCCGATAGTTAATGTAGTCGGCTAGTTTCCAATAGAAAATGGATTGGATACAGAGTTATTTTATTATTGTACAAAAGATCACTCAAGTATTGAGAACAAAACTACAGATGGACCATAGTATTGAAGGTTGCGCTAACATCATGCCATAAACTCACTAGTATCGAGGACGACGCGCAAATAGCAAAATTTATTATTTTCCCAATTAAAACAGAGATGCCATAATCTGTAGAGAGGTTTGCATTATCACCATACAATTGCATGTTGGTAGCAGACTATTGTATCTTCACAAAAATAATTGCATAATGAATATCCTATCCTGTTAAATCTTGTTTTTCTCTGTTTTACATTCTGTATGCTGCCAACAACGGGGTTTATGTGATGTTACAATGACAAAATTTTAGCACTTTCTGCTGATGTTTAATTTGGAAAATCAGAAGTAAACGAGAAATTTCAAAATATTGCATATTTGTGTATGTATTTAAACATCTATGGTGGTTTGATCTCCGAGCTTTTTCTCATTAAAGTGATTCTTCACTTGTGTATGAAATTCACATATCTATCACTTGTAAAATGCATCCCCCGCTAATCGACTATAAATAAAACAACCAGCTCCATAATGTAGTATCCACGCCTTCAATTAGGTTTTTAAACTATAAACAGGTTGATGAAACATCAATCAATAAATTTTTGAAATGTTGTTAAAGTGTTTTTCATAGTACATGAGAATTAGTTGTTTTCCTTTCTTATACACAGCAGGGGACATTATAATTTGTCTATACAAGTTAAGTATTCGTAGAAATCATAATGTCTAAAATCATAGTCAATCAACAAACTCTTGCAACAACTAAACCTTGCATTTAGTAGACAAAAATCCCGTGGATGTTGGCGAATTCAGGTCCATATGTAGAGCCACACAACATATAAACATTCTCAATTTTCAGTTATATCCTTGTGATGTTAAATAGTACTTCAAGCAATCACTGGCCACAATAACTGGAATCAAAATACAACACGACCATGGAACTGGAAGCCACAACTTTTAATAACAGAGCATTCCGAAATCAAATGTGTGATGCATAATGAAGTCTAGAATCAACATATTCCTTCAATGGTCATTATAATCAGAAATCTACATTTATCATTCAGAAGGTACTTATGGTTTGCTCATTTTACTAACAGTAACTTACATGGTCACAAACATGACAACACGTCTAATTTCAGTATCCATAATAAAGCTTTCGTTTTCAGAAACCTAAAGCAACTTTGATACTGATAAATGAACTTAATGTCCCCATCACAAATGTAAGTAACAATACCAGCATACAAAAAAGTCATAAGGTAAAACTCCCAACTAAGTGCCAATCAATCTACGTATGCTCACAACATATATTAGTAATTAACAAATTATTATTTGTTGTATTCTGGGGATAATTAAACGACATTTATGTCGATCAAACTTTCCATATGTCTGGTTCCCGGGTGCTTTTGTGCCACTACCTATCAACTCAATAGTCGATATCAAATGAATACCTAATCAAACAAAAAAATAACTCATCCAAAAATAGCAAGTGAGCTCGATGCATCAAATGTGATAAACATAAATGAATATGAATAAATCCACGTTTGACACAAGGTGGAAAAGCACAAAATGAGATTCCCATGAATTAGAGAATTCTTTATTCTCGCCATTCTCCACATAAACGTACATAGAAAGTGTACTATCAGTAAACAATGCACATTAAGCATCAATATCCACGCACACTTTGTCTACATAATCTTATGAGAGCAGGAAACTTCTGAATTCAGGTATTGTTCCTAAACAAGTAGTCAAGTACTTAATTACACCAAACTAATAAAATTGAGGTGCTAGCACAATTAACTGATCACGCCATAAGAAAGTTCTGGTTAAAAATACAACTAACAAAATTCAAATACTCACATCATCATCAGAGTCATCGCTGTCAACCAGAGACTCAGGCAGATTAGTAGGGGTGCCTCCAAACTTGGCACTGGCAGACCATGAATTCAGCTGAGCCTGGGCTTGGGGTTGTGAGGCAACTGTTGAAGAAGCCTTCCCCACCAATCTGGCCTCGAGTTTCGCAATCTTCGAAGATTGATCCGATTGATTTGAAGAATTCGAGGAGAAATATAAAAGCATATCATCCGACATTGCTAAACAATCAAATTGAAATAAAATTCTCTAGCAATTACAGTCAATGCATGTAAATTTTAACTGAACTAAACCATACCATTACATAAAGCGGGAAAAAAGGGACGAGGAGTTTTTGGACAGAAAAGCGGCTTTTCAACGGCACTTCAAAGCAAAAAAATGCATTGAGTTACAGTGGGTGCATGGACATCAATCCTCCATTGAAACTTCATTTATGAGTATGAAATGTGTGAGAGAGAGTTAGATTGAAGATGGTATGGGGAAATTGAATTGGTGAAGGATGAATTTAGGGTTTCTGATTTCCCCAATTGCTGAATTGAGTAGTGAGTGAAATGCAAAAGAGAGAATTGGTGGGCAAATATTTTTGAAATTTGGTGTAGTGAAATTTTCTTTGCTTCTTTTAATGAATTTCTTTTGGGATAATTAGAAATCAACCAATTTTTTTATTTTTTTACGCTTTGTGTGACAATTACAAAGTGTTATATTTTAGCGTTATGTTTTATTGGCATAATATGAAATGAATATTAATAAATTAGCATAATAATAATATTATAATATATTACAGTTGTTGATGTGGTGTGTGACAACTAAGAAAGTATTATATTTTAGCGTTATGTTTTACTGGCATCAAATGAAATGAATATTGATAAATTAGCGTAATAATTATATGACAATTATATTATAGCTATTGATGTGGTGTGTGACAACTAAGAAAGTGTTACATTTTACTGGCATCAAATGAAATGACTATTGATAAATCAACATAATAATTATATCACTATTATCTTACAAGTGTTGACGTGGTGTGTGACAACTAAGAAAGTGTTAAATTTTTACTCTTACTGGCATCAAATGAAATGAATATTAATAAATCAACATAGTAATTATATTACAGTTGTTGATGTGGAGTCATTTGAATTATTTGGTGTTTAGGGTTCGATTCATGTAGTTTTTTCCCCATATTTGCCCTTGTAACATGAGCAAATGCTTATCTGTCAAATAAACATGAAAAATAGGAGCAAGTAGGCGAAAGGTTTGTCATAACTCGTGTGACTTCACATTTATTTTCATGGGTCACACTATATTTTCTCGCTCTTTTATGAGTCTGTTGCGTTTTGTCTTTTTGAGGTGGTTGAGGATTGTTCTTTTGTGAATTAGGTGTGGATTATCTGACACCCAAATGGAGAGGATGGTGAATTTATTTCAAAATTACAAGAATTATTTTAGTGGTTGAATATATACATAAAATATAATTATTAAATTATCAATATTATATATATATATTTATTTATTATTTGGTATCTCATAAAAATCCAAACTTAAACCTCGACCAAATCCAATTTATTTTTTTACTATTAGTTTTCTTGTTAATAGGTAAAAGATAAATTCAATATCCATTAATAATAGTTAGATCGATAATGTATCGTGAAAATGAATGATATACTATGACTATGTAATTAATTTTAACTTAAGACTATAATCAACTCGAAACAACTATGAAATGACATTGAATTAATTAGCATATGATATCGAGAAGGACATTAAAGTGGGTATATATAGCATCAATCGCAAACTTTTTTTTAGTATTTAGCTATGATTATAAACCGGATCCAACAATAAATGTAATAATTTTAATATTGTTATTTAATGAAGAGTATACATTTATTCACCTTTAAAGAAATAGTTTATGTCAAATACAAATAAGAAATAATCTTATACATACTAAATTTAACACCATAAATGTATTTACAAGTCAATTATTTATCAAAGCAGTTAAAAATCATTATTTATTCAAGCCAACATTATTTCAAATTAAATTACTAATTACATAAAATATTGAGTGGAATATTATTATTATTCTGATATATTGTCTGTGGGTATGGGACAAGATCAAGAAAGAAAACATTCTCATTGGTATTTCGACACTATTTTTCGAAATTCGGGTCATGATGAGGCGAACGTGCCAAATTTCGATTCGCTTTGTGCCAAAAAAAAGCAAATCGGATTGACCACTATCTCACCAGTGAAAGCACATAACGACAAATTTCACTACTATGTACACCGTACAGACTTTGCGACTACCAACAAAATATGATTGGCGTTATATAATAGGAATGTGACTATTGGTCCGAGTCAATTGGAGTAGTACATTGTTTTCCCCTAAATGTATATTGACAAATAATTTGAACCTAATATATCGTGTGTGCATATATATATATATATATATTTAATAATTACGACTTTAATTTACATTAAGCGAAACCTTAACCAACTCAATCTTAATTTTTTTTTACTATTGGTATTGCTTTTCTTTGATAAAAGGTAAAATTTGCAAGATCTACATCGACGTAAATTAATATTTATTAGAACGAAGCACGTTTTAACGTATTTTTTAATTATGTTATGAACATTGGAAAATAATTAATTTGTTATAATTATGCAATTACTTTAAGTAATTTTAGACCATTAGCAATTCAAAACAATTATTCGGTTATATTGTAATCAATTACAATATGATATCAAGATAGATATTAAAGCGAGAAATATGCGGCATCAATCTAGACCTTATCGTGATTGCTATAATGTATTTATTGTAAATTATGGAATCGTGAAAAATCCACGGTTATAAAAAATGGATAAATAAATGTGTTAATTTTTTTATTTTATTTTATGAAGCGTTTGAAAATACCATATTAGTTTTCACTTAAAAATAATAATTATATCAGTTACAAATAATAAATAATAAACACACGTAAACTAAATTTAATACCAAACTTTATATTTACAAGTCAATTATTTATCAACATACCAATTATTGTGCCTCTAAATTTATATTTTTATTCAAGATATCAAATTAAATTTTTTAGATACACAAAATTTTGACCCCATAAAGATTGAAACAAAGATAGATTTTCTTAATATACAAAAGATAGATTTTTTAGTAATTCTTAAATCACAATTTACTGTGGGCCCCACCCCTGTAATTAATTCCTCCTAATCTACAGCTCAGATTCGGGCATTTACTATTGACCCGACCCGAATTTTGTAATCCTTAAAAGTTAAAACACAATTTACTGTGGGACCCACCCCTTGTAATTAATTCCTCCTAATCCACAACTCAGATTTTTGGGATTTACCACTGACCCGACCCGAATCACACCCAAAAGATCCATATTTTTTGTGTGACAACTAAGAATGTGTTACATTTTACTAGCATCAAATGAAATGACTTTGATAAATCAACATAATAATTATATCACAATTATCTTACAACTGTTGATGTGGTGTGTGGCAACTAAGAAAGTGTTCAAATTTTTACTCTTACTGGCATCAAATGAAATGAATATTAATAAATCAACATAGTAATTTATTACAGTTGTTGATGTGGAGTCATTTAAATTATTTGGTGTTTAGGGTTCGATTCATGTAGTTTTTCCCATATTTGCCCTTGTAACGTGAGCAAATGCTTATCTGTCAAATAAACATGAAAAATAGGAGCAATTAGGTGAAAGGTTTGTCATAACTCGTGTGACTTCACATTTATTTTCATGGGTCACGCTGTATTTTCTCGCTCTTTTATGAGTCTGTTGCGTTTTGTCTTTTTGAGGTGGTTGAGGATTGTTCTTTTGTGAATTAGGTGTGGATTCTCTGACACCGAGATGGAGATGATGGTGAATTTATTTCAAAATTACAAGAATTATTTTAGTGGTTGAATATATACATAAAATATTATTATTAAATTATCAATATATATTATATATATATTTATTATTTGGTATGTCATAAAAAAAATCAAACTTAAACCTCGACCAAATCCAATTTATTTTTTTATTATCAGTTTTGTTGTTAATAGGTAAAAGATAAATTCAATATCCATTAATAATAGTTAGATCGATAATATATCGTGAAAATGATTGATATACTATGACTATGTAATTAGTTTTAACTTAAGACTATAATCAACTCAAAACGACTATGAAATGACATTGAATTAATTAGCATATGATATCGGGAAGGACATTAAAGTGGGTGTATATAGCATCAATCGCAAACTTTTTTTTTTAGTATTTAGCTATGGTTATAAACCGGATCCAACAATAAATGTAATAATTTTAATATTTTTATTTAATGAAGAGTATACATTTATTCACCTTTAAAGAAATAGTATTTATGTCCAATACAAATAAGAAATAATCTACTTATGCATACTAAATTTAACACCATAAATGTATTTACAAGTCAATTATTTATCAAATCAGTTAAAAACCATTATTTATTCAAACCAACATTATTTCAAATTAAATTACTAATTACATAAAATATTGAGTGGCATATAATTACTACTCTGATATATTGTCTGTGTGTATGGGACAAGATCAAGAAAGAAAACATTCTCATTGGTATCACTATTTTTCGAAATTCGGGTCATAATGAGGCGAACGTGGCAAATTCGATTCGCTTTGTGCCGGAAAAAAGCAAATCGGATTGGCCACTATCTCACCAGTGAAAGCACAAAACGACAAATTTCACTAATACGCCGTACAGACTTTGCGACTACCACACGAACAAAATATGATTGGCGTTATATAATAGGAATGTGACTATTGGTCCGAGTTAATTGGAGTAGTACATGGTTTTCCCCAAATGCATATTGACAAATAATTTAAACTTAATATATCGTGTATATATATATATTTAATAATTACAACTTTAATTTACAATTAAGCGTAACCTTAACCAACTCAATCTTAATTTTTTTTTACTACAAGTATTGTTTTTCTTTGGTAAAAAGTAAAATTTGCAAGGTCTACATCCACGTAAATTAGTATTTATTAGAATAAAGCACCTTTTAATGTATTTTTTAATTATGTTATGAACATTGGAGAATAATTAATTTGTTATAATTATGCAATTACTTTAAGTAATTTTAGACCATTAGCAATTCAAAACAATTATTCGGTTATATTGTAATCGATTATAATATGATATCAAGATAGATATTAAAGCGAGAAACATGCGGCATCACTCTAGACCTTATCGTGATTGCTATAATGTATTTATTGTAAATTATGGAATCGTGAAAAATCCACGGTTATAAAAAAATGATAAATAAATGTGTTAATTTTTTTATTTTATTTTATGAAGCGTTTGAAAATACCATATTAGTTTTCACTTAAAAATAATAATTATATCAGTTACAAATAATAAATAATAAACACAAGTAAACTAAATTTAATTACCAAACTTTATATTTACAAGTCAATGATTTATCAAAATACCAATTATTGTACTTCCAAATTTATTTTTTATTCAAGATATCAAATTAAACTTTTTAGATACACAAAATTTTGACCCCATAAAGATTGAAACAAAGATAGATTTTCTTAATATACAAAAGATATATTTTTTAGTAATTCTTAAATCACAATTTACTGTGGGCCCCACCCCTGTAATTAATTCCTCCTAATCTACAGCTCAGATTCGGGCATTTACTATTGACCCGACCCGAATTTTGTAATCCTTAAAACACAATTTACTGTGGGACCCACCTCTTGTAATTAATTCCTCCTAATCCACAGCTCAGATTTTTGGCATTTACCACTGACCCGACCCGAATCACAACAAAAAGATCCATATTTTTTGTATCAAAATTTATTTTAGGGGAAAATTATATTATATTACTCTTTATTTCCCACCACCACCCCCCTTGCCCCCCCAGTTCTCCGCCATTTTTCAAAGCAATAAACCCAAACAAACAGTGAGAAATTCAATCAAAATTCAATCGAATTGAGGTGAATCGACACAAATTAAGCTCTCATTTCACCTTTCATGACTGTGATGGCTCCCAACGTCCCCAATGAGGTGTGTAAAATTGAGCTCCACAACTGATTGCATGCTCAGCATGCAAGTAAATTTTTGTCTGATGATTTGTACATATCGGATGCGTGTGTTCATGTGTGTTTGATTGTATGTGGATCAAATGAGTTGAGAAATGCTTATTTTTTTTTTATTTTTTGTTTGGTTTATTTATTGATCAAGTGATGGGTGTTCTTTTTTTTTTTGTGTGTGAGGAGGATTTGATTTGTTTGTTTTTGTCGTTGTTTGCAGCGAGAAGATGAGGAGATGCTGGTTCCGATATCAGGTGTGGTGGAAGGACCTTTGCCTATGGAAGGTAACTTAACTGGTGAATGCTGTAAATTTTAGTGTCCCCCCTCCCCCCCGGTTTCTGGTCATGGTGCCAGTTGGTTTGGGGAGTTAGTCTGTATGAATGTGTGGAATCTTATCTTTTTTGGTGTTCTTTCTTAAAGTTAAATTTGGGAAGCAGACCATTTTTCTTATTTGATTTTAAACAGAAAGTGTGTTTTTGCTTTTTTTATTTAATTTACTGTTTTGGTGTCAGTTTGATTGTTATCCGGAAAATGTAGTTTTGCTATGAAGTTCAATCAAAATAAAATGAAAAAGAATTGGTCACTGGTGTCTGGTGAGCAAATAACTAGTGAATCTGCATTATTATTCACATAATTAATGTATACTGGAAAGTATTCCCAAGGAAATGAATTTCAGAATATCATAAGTCATATATGATTCTACGACACTGGTACTAATGTTTTGTTAGGGGGAGTGGAGTGAATGGTGTTGTTGGAATATCTTCATCATCCTTTTCGTCCTGTAGTGATTATTATTAAAATAATAAGTGGAAGCAAAATGCTGTTGTAATTTAACTCTCTGGCGACGGACAAGTCTGCATGTATTGCATCTGAACAACACTAAAAACCTTCATTTCTCTTTTGTTTCCCCATTTTTTAGTTGTATCTGATGGAACAGACAACACCGCGGAAAGTCAACCTGTTGAGGATAACCGGAAAACCAAGTATACATGGAGAATCAATAACTTTTCTATGTCTGTGAAGCGGCTCTACTCTGATATATTTGAACTCGGCGATCATAAATGGTAATTCTTTTCTGTCAAATTGGGAATATTAGTTGATACTCTACAACTTCTTAGTGATTGTAATTTGTATGGAAGCGACTAATTTCCATCACAATCTTGTCAGGCGGATTCTTATTTTTCCCAAGGGAAACAATGCTGATTTTTTGTCCATGTATCTGGATGTTGCCGATGCGGTGAATTTACCGTATGGCTGGAGCAGATATGCCAATTTCAGTTTGACTGTTGTTAATCAAGTTCATAGCAAGTATTCAGTCAAAAAAGGTACATTAAGTTTTTGGGCTTCAATAGCTAGTATTTCAGATCATGCTTTTAATAGTACATTAAGTACTACTGGACATCGTTGCTTTTATATGCTAATTTGCAGTTTAGTGAACTCTTACTTTTTGACCGTGCAGAGGCACAGCACCAATTCAATGTTCGTGAAAGTGATTGGGGATTTACATCCTTCATGCCACTTGGCGAACTCTACGATCCAACTCGAGGTTTTCTTGTTGATGACATATGTGTCATTGAAGCTGAGGTTGCTGTCTATAAATCCATGGATCATTTGCTATATGATTCAAAGAAAGAAACTGGTTTTGTGGGACTCAAGAACCAAGGAGCTACCTGTTATATGAACTCTCTTCTCCAAACACTATACCATATTCCCTATTTCAGGAAGGTTAGGATATTCGTCCAATGACCATCTAGCTGTACATGAATTTTTTTGCATAACATTTCTTGACAAATTGGATCATATTTCTGGTTGTATATTCAGGTTGTATACCACATGCCAACTAACGCTAGTGATATGCCATCTGCAAGCATTCCTCTGGCTCTGCAGAGTTTATTTTACAAGCTTCAGTATAGTGATGATTGTGTTGCAACGAAAGAATTGACAAATTCATTTGGATGGGACACATATGACGCGTTTTTGCAACATGACGTACAGGAACTCAACAGAGTTCTTTGTGAAAAGCTTGAAGAAAAAATGAAGGTTCTCATAAATAGAATACTATTGTTTTTCAGTTAGTTTACAATTTTGGTTCTGTTCGCCACTGACTAGTGTCATGTTTCAGAGAACTGTTGTGGAAGGTGCCATACAGCAGTTATTTGAAGGACATCACATGAACTACATTGAATGCATCAATGTGGACTGCAAGTCTAGTAGAAAGGAGTCATTTTATGGTACTTGTAGTTGATGAAATTAATTCCTTGCACTTCTGTATTTCAGCATTTATGCTCGTATTCCATTATATTCTGTATCCTCTGTGTGTCAGATCTTCAGCTTGATGTAAAAGGTTGTCATGATGTCTACGCTTCATTTGATAAGTATGTTGCAGTTGAAAATCTAGATGGGGATAATAAGTATCAAGCCGAACAACATGGTTTGCAGGTGGGCGGGTTTAACTTGATTTTTGCAAATACTGTATCACGACTTACTTGTTACTCTAATTGATTCCATTAACCTTTTTCACTGCATTAGCACTTATAATACATGGTTCTTCGGTTTGGATTCTGTTTTTGAAATGCTTCATTTCTTTTAACACAGTTTATGAACTTTGTCAAATGAGCTCTTCTGAACTACATTGCTTATTTCAGGATGCTAAGAAAGGTGTCTTGTTTACTGACTTTCCTCCGGTGCTCCAGCTTCACTTAAAACGGTTTGAATATGACTTTGCACGAGATGTCATGGTGAAGGTTAGCAATACAACCCATGAGCTGCTCACTCAAAATTTTTCATTATTTTATGCATGCAATATTGATACCCCATCTATATTACCGAAGATGACTGACACCCCACACACTGTTGTCTCGAGGTGTCACATATAAGTGGATGAGGGAGGAGGTTTAGTCATCTTTAGTTGGTCATTATTGAAACACCATATCTAATTCATTCTACTTAAGCATGTAAATGAGTCCATGGACCTGCTTTTACCTGTTCATTGTTTCATTTGTTAGCTGCTTATGCATTGACTGCTGGAACATTTGTAGTCTTATCCCAATTAAATTTCAAAGTGATCAGTATATTCTTGATGCTGATGACCTGCAGATAAATGACCGCTATGAGTTTCCTTTTGAACTTGATCTGGATAGAGATGATGGGAAGTACTTGTCACCCGATGCTGATAGAAGAGTCCGCAACTTTTACACACTTCACAGGTCAGATGATAAATGTTCTTTCGATCTTCAGGTTATGCTGCTTTTTAGTCGAAATTCCATTTTTTCCTGATCTGACTGGTTCTCTTATTTGTTTGCAGCGTCCTGGTCCACAGTGGTGGTGTGAATAGCGGACACTATTATGCTTTTATAAGACCAACTCTTTCTGGCCAGTGGTATTGTGTTCATTATCAGACCAACTCTTTCTGACCAACTTATATAAGAATATTTCCAGATGTTTACAGAAAACATGGCATATGTATTTCCCCTTGTAAACTTCATAAAGCAAATATCCCAAATGGTTTTTAGGTATAAATTTGATGATGAACGAGTATCAAAAGAAGATATGAATAAGGCTTTAGAGGAGCTTTATGGTGGTGAAGAAGAAGTAGGTTTTCACTACTGTCGCTTTTCTGTGATTGATTTGATTTGCCTGCTTATCTTGAACTTATTGATACTAGCTCACCTTTCATTCATGTCTTCTCAGCACATATTACAGAATAACCCAGGAATCAATAACACCCCCTACAAGTTTGCAAAGCAATCAAATGCTTATATGCTGGTGTATATACGAGAAAGTGATAAGGATAAGATAATGTGTAATGTTGATGAGAAAGACATCGCTGAGCACCTTAAGGTTCGATCATGATCTCTCATTATTCGTTTTGTGTTTTTATACTTGATGAGTCTCTATTGTATTCTAATATTTGGCCGGTCTCTGCTGTCACTAGGAGAGGATGAAGAAGGAGCAAGATGAAAAAGAGCAAGCAAAGAAAGAATTAGCTGAAGCTCATGTTTTCACAAATGTTAAGGTAATTTATTTGTAGGTTTCTTTCCCAAGTGATTATTTACTGTTCATTTTAAGTTGATAGCCTTTCATCAGAGAATGCATGATGTTTTCAGGTTACTACTGATGACGATTTTGCCAGACAAATCGGAAAAGATGTATTTTTTGATTTAGTGGACCATGATAAAGTTAGAAACTTTTGTGTACGGAAGCTCATGCCATTTAATACTTTTAAGGTATGTAAATATTGAAAAAGCATTAGGGCTGTTGTCTACTCCTAAATGTCTGAAGTTTAGTTTATTGTAAGTTTCTGTTGGCTGTTGTATCCCGCCACTATCTCCATACTTTAGTAATACTTGTGATGAAGATAATAATATTTTGGTAAACTGCTATGAACTTGATTTGTTGGAATGTTGTTTATTGCGTAAGTTAGAAGGTAATGCTATGCTCTATTTCTTATATATGAATGTGGAAACATCTGTAAATAGTAAAAATACGGATACGGACTCTCCAAAAGATAATTATTTTTATTTTTCAGTTGATATATTTGTATGATAACAGAATTTGCACACTAAACTCCCCGAATATGTCATGTCTCAGTTTTCGTCTTGTTCAAATGATCCAAATCAGGAAATGTGTCCTTCCTGCATTTATGTTGCTCTTGTTCAAATCTTAAAAGATTAGAAGATAAATTGACCACTCACGTAAATGCCATTTAGATTTAGGAATTAATTAGGCATTAAATTTCAGCTTAAAACATTACTATACTGTAGATTAGAAACTGTTATACTATTTCTGAAGGATACCCGTCATCAAAATATTGAATCAAATTGGATAAGTTCTTAGTTGCTAGTGTACCATATTTTCTTCCTTAGATATGCTTTATCTTTATTTATATAGTGTTCTTTCTCTTTTTGCATGACGAGTATATATAGTCTAATACCATTTTTCTCTGCTGGAAGTACAATTCCTTGTTTTTTGCTGTGAGGTAGGTTCATTTCTAGTGATTTTAACCATTTGGCATGTGGATTTCTTGAATATCCGATGGTGGGGGTAACTTGGAGTTGTTGCTATTCTTGTTCTTATTATTTTTCATCAGCTGATTGTGAACATCACTGTAGGAAGAAATTGCCAAAGAATTTGGTATCCCAGTACAATTCCAGCGTTTTTGGGTGTGGGCAAAGCGCCAAAATTACACTTATCGTCCTAGCAGGCCGTTGACATTCCTAGAGGAGGCGCATACTGTAAACATCTTTTGCTTCTTATGAATATCATTACTTGAAAAATCACACATTTATTGCGTGTCATTTTGGCATTATATCACTCGTCTTGTTTTGCGTTTATTAGATATTTGTCCTTGAACCTTGCAGTGTGTTATTAATGGCTCTCTTTTCTGCAATCCAGTTTTTTCTCATGTTGGCATAATATGGGAGGCCGCTTAAATGAGCTTCAACTGAAAAATTAAATGTGTATTATTTTGCTTGAAGGAATTCATTGCTCCAGGCTTTTAAGTCGGGCGTTTTGATATGCTCTTGCTCTTGGTTGTGATGAATCCCATATTTACTATGGAGTTACTGTTCCGACCAACATTGTGAAAGTAAACAATTTTTTAGATGGAAAGTAAATGATGATGTTTCAGTTTTTATACTTCCTCTAGGTAGTTATATGAAAGCTTTTAAAGGATTCTAATTTTTTACACCATTTAAAAATTCTTATTTTCCACAGTTTCCCTTATGATATTTCAATCAATTAGGTACACTGAGAAGTATTAGACTTTCCGTGGTTAAGAACTTAAGATTTTTCCTTTAGCATATGTGAATTCGATATTCTAGTTTATCATGCCTTACATGACAGACAAGGCATTGACATGTGACGAACAATGTCACTTCTATAAGCAATGGAAGTCCCTAGCATTAAACCAGAAACTGTAATTTACTTATAAACTAAGTGAAACACATCATTTCCCTTATTTATTAGAGTAGTTATCTGATTGAAGCATCCTAAATTAACTTGTGTACTTCTATGAAAGCTGTCTCCCAGTATTTATATTGTATGTCAACACATTGTTCAGCTAAACCTTTGTGTCTTACATTTATCAAGTTTTCTGTTGCACACTTAGATCCCCTTAAGGGGGACCTTTGACTACCCTATCCTGAGCAACATAACTTCACGTATACCTTTTAAGACTAAAATACTGGAGAGATTAATCTACTAATTTATGATACTCTAAAATATGTCTAGTAATTTGAGTAATATTAATTTCATTCTTGTTATGTCTATCAAGGATCATGATTCTAGCTCATTGCAGTTTAAGTTTAAAAGCATATTTTCTTAGCTAACCAGTTGGGGACTTGAAATCTATCTCCAAATTTAGTATAACATGGAAGATTATAATAAACGATAACAAAAGCCTAAATGAATTGTGTGACTTAACTGTAGAAAATTATTTTTTCCAAGATTTTGGGTCTTCCAAACGATCTTTATTGGCGTTCATTTTCATTTCAGTTTTCACATGATTGCAGGTTGGATATTTGAGTGAAGTATCCAATAAGGTTCCGAATGCTGAGTTGAAGTTATTCTTAGAAGTAGAGTTTGGACTGGTAATTCAAATTATTCCAATATAAGCAGTAAATGGGTACCCAAAGCTCCTTTCTTCTTATTACCTCTGTAAATGAAATCTCTACTATATCATTCAGGATTTGCGGCCCCTTCCTCTCCCTAATAAGGGAAAAGATGACATTCTATTATTCTTCAAGCTTTATGATCCCGAGAAAGAAGACCTAAGGTATTCTTGTTATTGTTCTCGTTCTTTTTTGTTCGTTATTTTTCTGTGGAGGATAACGTCACAGAAAGATTAGACAAGGTAAAATTCCTGAAACGCTAAGGTAAAATCATTACCATTGACCTATAATTTATTTACATTTGATGCCAGATATGCTGGAAAACTTTTTGTGAATAACATGGGCAAGCCAGCAGATATTTTGACGAAACTAAATGAAATGGCAGGCTATGCTCCTGATGAAGAGATTGACCTTTATGAGGTTTGTTTCAGTATTTCATGATTACTTTAGCGGCAAGGAAAACTTTTTGCTGGCTATCTGTTTACATTCTGATAGTCTTCTTGATATGTGGATCTTGTCTGCAATTGGTTTGCTGGTCTTTTTAATTCGTCTTCACCTTTTTATTCACAAGATTTACCATGAGTTATTTATTTTCTGAAAGGAGGGATTGGGGTTTGCATAGATAGATATAGAAATCATATTATATGCAATTGGTTTGTAAGTATACATGGCATACATTCATGCGATAGCCTGAACATATTCCTGGTAATATTTTGTTTATTTTCTGGTTCTCAGGAAATAAAATTCCAACCCATCGTCATGTGTGATCCCATCAACAAGAGACTTACATTTATATCTAGCCAGGTACATGCCAATAATATGCACACATATATTACTTATATAGTTGTATCTGATGATTTTCCTTTGCCTTATGCAGCTTGAGGACGGTGATATTGTCTGCTTTCAAAAAGCTTCAGTGCAGACTAGCCAGCGACTTCGTTGTCCAGATATTCCAGCATTTTTATTATACCGGCATAATCTCCAAGTACTGCTCATTAGATATATTGGCTGCATTTTATTTAGTAATCCATATCTAAATAACATCTTAGATGAATTTATTATATATTACTCTTGCAAGAGAAGGATTTTGTTTGCTAATGAATATTTTCTATAGCATTATGAATTCAACACTCATCCCATTCCCACCTTGCATGTTTTTGTGGGAGTATTTCTCTATTACTGGGTGCATCCTAATTAGTCTCTCAAATCTGAGAAATCAATTAATCTTTTGAATTACTTTCCACTGGGAAGAAAACAACTAATCATATCTTTCACCCTTTTTTCAGTCTATTTTGGTTATCCTAATTTAATAAAATATAAAATAAGGAATCTTCATTCCTGCCTTTTTTAATTCTTTCATCAAAAGACTTTTCTGTTGGGTGTCATAATTGTTTTTTGAAACATTCATTCTTGACCCCAAGACTCTTCAATAGAAATTCGATTCGGAGTATGAACAATAGTTAGTTCGTCATACTTTTTGCCTTCTAGCATTAACTTTAGTTATTCTAATTTGGACAAATAGATCTCTCCACCTCCGCCATCTGATCTTCAAATTTTTCCGTATAGGAGTTAAATGCCTTGCCTAGGCATCACTTTGGGCTGTATATAATTTTGTCCTTTCTACTGCCTGTATCACGGATTATTGAGTTTTTATTGGATATTATACTTGAAATACCATCAAAGAGATGTGACTAGTATCTGAAGAGCTGGAGCTTTCTTGAAAACACTGTTGATTGCAAAATTCTTAATACCAGCAACTCATTTACGACCTAGGAACGGAATGAAGCTCATATTTTACTTATCAGGAGATTACGGGATTTCTCTTTATTCTTTTCATTGTGTTTCTCCTTTTTGAGGCTTTCCCTTTAGAACACACTTGGCAATATACCACATTTTGTTATTTGCTATAACAGTCTGAGAAAAATGAAGTAACAAATTTCTAAGTGCCTATCACGTGTTTGGATAATAATGTTTTTACCTTCTGAACTATTTAGAGATTTGATTTTTATTGGAATAATAATATCATGAAACATAAACTAATACATGATCTCATCCTATAAAGAAAGATGAATATGAAAAGTATTAGTTGTTTGCTGATTTCTTGACACTCTACACTAAAGATATTTTTCAGAATTTGTTACTCTTTTTCCTACCTCCGCACTTTGCATCCCAATTTTGTAGTTTGCATGTGCGTGCATACAGATCTCCGGTTGATATTAATGTTTTTAAGATGCATATCATTTGTTTGGATAATAATTTTGAACCTTCTGAACTATTTGGAGATTTGATTATATTAGTGGCTCAATAACACTGTGAAACATAAACTAATACATGATCTCGTCCAATAAAACCTGATGATTACGAAAAGTAATCACTATTTGTTATTTTCATGACATTCTAGCCTAAAGAGATTTTGCGGGATCTTTTTCGCTCTTTTCCTGTCTCCCTACTTTACGTCCTTGTGGCATGTGCTTGCATACTGATTATCGATTCCATTATGTGGAGGTATATAATCACTTATAGTTTGGAGAAGTTTGGAGAATAACATGAAAATAATACTAGCTGGATGCTAACATAAGTTATTGATTACACCAAAATTTGTCAAGAAAGTGAATTATATGGAGGAAAATTAGGATAAGTAATGAACTAAACTAGCAAAAAGACGATTCTCTGTTTAATTTTTTTTGGAGCCAGCGTTATTTAGCAATAAAGCAGGGCTGTTGCCTTAATGTGTAAACATGATCTCTGTGGTAGTTGGAAGAGATTAAAGTAATTTCTAGCATCTAGCTTGCGGAAGTATTATCATTGGAAGCAAGTCATTCCCGAATACTTCTCTGCATTACGGAATCCTTTTGGAATATTTATTCACGGCATTTTTTTATTTCACTGAAAATAGTAAGCTTTGGCAACTTCTTTAACTTTTTCATGAAGAAAGTATGTTAATTATTTGTCCTTACAACATTAAATGAACATCAACATTAAATTTCATATTGCATCTGTCATTCCATAAAAGCATTTTCGACTTTTCTATGCTGTGCAGGTTATCCATTTTCGGTACCTAGGAAAGCCGAAAGAAGATGTTTTTTGTTTGCAAATGTAAGCGCAATAACAACGCACTATTATGGCAATAAGCTAATTCCGAAATCTTGATTGGTCATCTTATTCTGCATACCATTGCCATAACTTTTTTCATTAAATGTGAAGGTCAAAGCTTGATACATATGACGAGGTTGTAGAAAGAGTAGCAAACCAACTTGGAGTAGATGATCCTTCGAAAATTAGGCTTACATCACAGAGTTCATACTCTAAGCAACCGAAGCCTCATCCTCTAAAGTATCGAGGAGTAGATAATTTGTTAGATATGCTTACGCACAACAATCAGGTTGGCGATCATACAACTGCGCGAGTCAGAATTCATTTGATGAGGACGTGAAAATTAACAATATGTTTTAATTTTTCCAGATTTCTGATATATTGTACTACGAAGTACTGGACATGCCTCTGCCAGAATTGCAAGGGTTAAGAACACTTAAAGTAGCTTTCCGCCATGCAACAAAAAATGAAGTGGGTATTTGGTTGTTTTTATAATTCGACTTTTACCAGCTCATTCACGATTATATATTTAACAATGACCGTTCTCCTTTGTTTTTATTCAATATATAGCTGGAAAATCACAATATTAGACTGCCTAGAGAAAATACTGTTGGAGATGTACTTGAAGATCTTAGACTGAAGGTAAATTGTGGAAATTGGGATTTGTATCTTTTCCTTTATTCATTATGTAGGATTAATTTGTTTTTATGAGTACTGCACTCTAATAAAGACTAATTTGATTTGTGTCACAATGTTAAATAGGTTGAGCTGTCTCATCCAAATGCGGAACTTAGATTGCTTGAAGTATCCACCCACAGAATCTATAAGGTCTTGACTCTTGATTCCATTTTTGTATTTGATTCTTGCCACGGTTTGATATTAATACCAAACCAGTAGAAATGTATTCTTCTTAGTTTATTCTCAGTGATCCAACATAAATGATTAAATTTGCGTATGGCAGAATGTCGGACTGGGTCGTGGAACTGAATGTTTGCACACAGTTAGGATTATACACATTTGGACTCATAAAAGACAATTTTTCCCAAAATTGGGATAAGACATGCTAAGGATGCATTTAATGAAGAATTACTGCTCCGTGGCTTAATATCCAATTTTCAATTCACCAAATTTAACGATTTGGAAATAAGTTCCAAATCTTGAGAAAAGTACCGTTCATCGCATCATCCAGCCCTTTAACCCATTAAGAGAACTTCCCATATTAGACTGGTTGCTTTCCATTTGATTCCAAGAAAGATAGTATAAACTTCATCATTCATGGTCAGTCCATATCTAGCATGGGAAGAGGTCCAGTTTGAGATATCTATCTATTTCTCTTGGTCTTATTCTATTAAATCTTTACTGTTTCACCCTCCTAGTAAGCTAAACACATATTTGTTTTATCTTAGACAATGAGAATTTTGTATCCTTCTGCTCCTGTAATTTGAAAAAATAACAGAATGTGTTGTAAGCTAGTCCCAGCATGCATGCCACTTGTCAAGTGTCTAGGGCATGTCCATCCTATGTCTGTCTGATATACGACGAGTGTCCGTACTTCCTAGGTATACTGTTATGGATTTTTGGTCTGGCATCACTTCTAGTAAATTGTAACTTGTGTTTCAGAATGGGTAAGAGCAATTCAGAATTGAACTTTCTTTTAGGGAGGGAAAAGCAAGTTAAGAGCCCATTTATGTTTTCTGCTTTTTAAACTGCTATTATGTCAAACAAACTAATCATTCATATACTTTCTCAGTAGAACTGTACTTTTATCCATATGACCCAAGTTCTTTAGTTGCTGAAACATGTCATCTTGCAGATATTTCATGCCAGTGAAAATATAGAGACCATAAACGACAGTTATTGGATGTTACGAGCAGAAGAGGTCTCTCTCTCTCTCTGTCCACTTATGTGGCGCTATCTATCTATCTACTCTCACTCTTATTTATATATGCACACATATGTGTGTGTGTGTGCGCATGCATGTATGTAAATACTGTTTTGGTAATTGCTATCCTCATTGCCGGCATAGTTATTAGGCTATGGTACTTTTCCTTTTAAAGTGGCTTTTGTCAGCATTGTTTATTTTCAGTATCAACAAGTTTCCACCTTGGTAATTCTTATGGCAGATTCCCGATGAAGAGAAAAATCTGGGTCCAAATGCTTGCTTGATTCGTGTATATCACTTTATGAATGTGGATGCTCAAAACGAAATGGTAAACGTTTGACTTTTCACTTGCCCATAGGTTTTCTTAGATATCTGTATTTGTTCTGCCCCTGGAGTTCTGTAGTTGAGAAAACAATAAAATTAAAATTCAGTTTTGTTTACTTGTTCCTTTCCTTTACCACGAGGTTTCACTTTGTTTCTGGCAGCAAATTCAAAATTTTGGTGATCCATTTTTATTGGTCATTCGCGAGGATGAGACTTTAGCTCATGTCAAGATTCGTGTGCAGAAGAAGTTACAAATACCAGATGAAGAGTTCTCTAAGGTATATTACTACTCAAACCTATTTCCTCTTTATTAATATTGCTAAATTTTAATGAGTTTTAATGACGTAAAACTCTCGTTATATATGTGTGTATATGAACCTCTAATTTTTTGCTTATAAATACTTGTTTTTTGGCCAGTGGAAATTTGCTTTTGTGTCACAAGGTCAAACTGAATACCTTGAGGATTCAGATATTTTATTCAGTCGTTTTCAGGTCTCTCTCTCTCTCTCTCTCTCTCTCTCTCTCACTCACACACACACATTTTTATTTTTAATTTCATCATTGATATTGATGTTTTGGAGCCTGCAGACTAGCGGAGATTGTGCTTCTTGGGAGCAGTACCTTGGATTGGAGCACAAAGATAATGCCCCTAAAAAGTCTCTTGCAGCAAATCAGGTATCTATACTGTGCACTATTTTCATTTCAATGGTCTAAGTTCACTTCTGTTGCTCATTGTTGATAACCTTGTAGAAGATATCCCAAAAGCCTGAACTTTATTATCATTTCACATGTCCCTGTGTTAACAAACTGCATTATTCAAGCTGTTTCGTGCATATGGGCCTTTTGCTTTTAGAATAATCAAACTTTGACATGATACAAGAGAGCATCAAAATTGCTGTTAAATCTATTTCTGGGTTTGGTTTGGATTGTCCATTATTATAAAACTTTGGATGAAGAGATTTAGATTATCAGTTGACCTGCCTTTCCTTATATTAGTATTTATAATACGTAAAATCTGATTGGAAAATATTAGAAGCCCTTTTTCTTTTTTCATCACCATTCTGTTTTATTTATTTGTTTATTCACTTCCGGTGGGGAGAGTGTGGTGGGCTTATTGGTAGTGCTGGGTGCAAAGTAAACAGCTTGGAGTGTCTCGCCCCCACTCTAGACGTCGCTGATTGTTATTTTTCATTTTACCCCTACGGAAATCTACCTGAACGAAACGTATTTTTCTTACTAGAGTAAATTACATGTACACTCCTGTATGAAACACTAATGAAAGAAAACTCGAGGCCGAGAAATTACCATAACTTTCCCCGTCAGTAAAACTCATGTTTTTGGTATTGTCGTCACCCTTATTTTCCGAGTTATCTAGACATGATAGGGGTTATCTTGGTAATTCCACAATAGGTGAAGGAGTGTGCATATAATAATCCCTTCTTGTTTAGTAGCCAAATGGAATTAGTGCTCAAGAATATGCCACTTGATTTCAGTTTACCCTCTGAATCATATAAAGTCAACAAAATGCAACTTCACGAGTTATTGTCAAGGTTTCTGTTTGGATACTTCAAATTTCTGTGATATGATCAAAGAATCTTGACGTCACTTGACTTTTTACTTATCAAATTCTCTGTAGAGTATAGACCAAACATTAAACTCATTTCTCCAACTCAAAGATTATTTCTCTTACTCAAGAAGTACCTTAATTTTTTTTATTTTTTTTTAAATGAAAATACCGTGCAGCGTACTGAGTTTAACAGTTGATAGCATATTATTTCTTTAATTGCAATAGCAATAATGTTCTTCATACGCTCATTCTAATATCTGATATCATCTGTGTTTTTTTCAGTACCGCCCCTCATTTGAGAAAGCTGTAAAGATATTCAATTAAGAAGGCAGTATCCAGCGTGTGGCTAAATTTAAATTTTCGACAATCATCGAGTTCAGTTATATACTCTTTTTCCCTTTAATTAGCTGTATTCTGATGCTTATCGAAGAGCTTCCCTTATGTTGCTGCGAGATATATTACTGCAAAGATCAAAACAATTGGATATTTATCTTTGTGAGTAAGGATGATCCATGATTTCTTGTGTGTTTTATATGTAATCTAAGGATCACAGGTTTTGTAAGGTGAATTTTGGGTAAACAACTGCTACTGAGAGGATGATTTTGAGTTGTTTAAGTTTGTGTAGTTTTTCGGGTTTGTGATAGAAAAAATTGGGTGTCATTTATGAACTGTTGGGGTAAATGGGCAATAAGAACTTGGTTTCATGTTTATTAGAATTTTTGGTTTAGAAGATGGAATATTTGTGTTACAAAATTTTAGTAGGGGTTTATTTGCTGTATTTTCAACAATTTTAACAATTTTTTTTTTGGAAAAGTTACGTTGAAAATGGGTTTTCTTCTTTTAAAAGGGTTATAGAGTGGTTAACCCTTCTGCAGATTATCTAAATAAAAAAATTCAATTAGTGGCGTATTTTAATGTAAAATTTGTGCAAAATAAATCAATTTTGTTGATATTTAAATCAGTAATTTTAACTGATATATATTTATGAAAAAGTATATCTAAATATCAATTCAAACAAATTTTTCACAATAAAAATATATCACATCAATCATAATAATTATTACATATTTTTCTCTAATAAATTAAACCAAATACATTTTTAACACCATATTATTTATCCCTAAAAATATTTTCTCTTTCTTATCATATATTTTTTTTGAAATCAATTAAGATTACTCACTTACTAGTCAAAGAAAAATTAAAAATACTATTTTTACATAATAGTTACAAAGAAAATCAAAAAAGTCCACAAAAGGGCAAAACCGAGATTTCACCAACCTCCAAACTTGGCTCCATATCCCGTAGTTTCAACTTTTCAAATAATTTCAAACTTCAAACGGTCTGATAAATCTCCCAAATCTCAGAAACCAAACCCTACATTTTTTTTCTCTCCTCGAGAAGAACAAGAACGCTCAAACAAATTCCATTTTCCTTCCAATTAAACCGTTAATCATCAGCGGAAGTTCCATTCAATCCCTAAGATGATGAGCGCAATCAAGAACCGGTTCGGTTACCATCAGAATCAGCAGCAGCAGCAGCACGACTCATCGGAATCAGCCATGACGCTGCCGAAGAGCTCCAGCTCGCCGGATCTGTTACTGAAATCAGCTGCCAGAGAAAATTTCTCGCTGCAGTGTTCTTCTTACAAAGACAAGTCATCGGAATCAGGGGATGGAGAAACTGCGTCGCTTGTTTCTGCTCGCAGTTTTGAGTTCAGGGAGGATCCTTCCTTTTGGAAAGAGCATAATGTCCAGGTACATTACTATTTTTAATTATTATTGTATTTTTCTGAAATTTATTTGCTTTGTTTTAAGTTATGGTTTAGGGATTAGAGTGGCTTGATGGGGTAATTGTTCTTGTATAATGTGCATCGGTAAGTTTTTAGTGTTCTAGAGAGTTGGATAGCAGTTTAAGCACTTAGATGCAGCAGTCAAATCACTGGAAGTAGGAACTAGAAGAAAAGCAAAAAAATGTCTGACTAAGTAGCAAGTTTTTACTATTGATGATTTGTTAATTATAGGTTATTATCCGTGTACGTCCATTGAGTAGCTCTGAGATATCAACTCAAGGGCATAGTAGATGTGTTAAACAAGATAGTGCCCAGTCTATTACATGGATGGGACACCCAGAATCACGATTTACCTTTGATCACGTGGCGGATGAAAACGTTAACCAGGTATTTAACTTTTCTAAATAAATTTCTTTGATTTTATATTTCTTTCCTATATCCCGATTTCTTGGCTTGTCAATTTACAGGAAATGTTATTTAAAGTTGCCGGGGTGCCAATGGTAGAAAATTGCATGGAAGGATATAATAGTTGCATGTTTGCATATGGACAAGTGAGTTATAAAATTTCTGTTATTAAACTCATGCCTCTATAACCGTGAAAAAGCCATGATTGTATGTTATTACATTGTTTTGACTTGGTGATTTCTTTATTTGAATAGACTGGAAGTGGAAAAACTCACACAATGCTTGGTGACATTGAGGGAGGTACTAGGAGACACAGTGTTAATTGTGGGATGACACCTAGAGTCTTTGAGTATTTATTTTCCAGAATTCAAAAGGTATGTTATGAGTGTATGTTTCCTTTGAAATCATAATGAACTGACATCAAACAAATTTGGAACAAATCTTCATCTATGTCATGATTCACGAGGGTTTTCTGCAATTTGCAGTTTTGTTTTAAAGCCTTTGTCTACAAACTACTTGTCTATTGATTTTACTTTGGGCATTTTTGTCTTTTACCATTTCTAGGTAATGATACAGTATATCAATCTCATCATGTGCTTTTATGTTTTTTATCACAGGACAAGGATGCTCGTAGGGAGGAGAAACTGAAATTTACTTGTAGATGTTCTTTCTTAGAAATCTACAACGAACAAATTCTTGACCTTTTAAATCCTTCATCTGCCAATTTACAGGTTTTTGTTCCATGCATTACCATTTTCTCATAATATAGGCTTTTGTTAGAACTTTAAACCCCTGTATAACTAACTACAGCTCATTTTTTAAGTGAATGATCCCTTCTCATATTTCACATTAAGCTGTCAGTTCCTTTGATGAGTGATGAAACATTTCACCTCTGTATACATTTCTTCATGATTATGAAGAGTTTGTTTTGGCAGGAAAATAATCTGTTTATTATTAAATTATAACTACAAATTACTTGGCACAAATTTTGGATTAGGGAAGTTAGCATCATGAATTTGTGATAAGGATTCAGCAGACCTGCTGTCACATTTTCTAAAATTGTGAAAACTGTCTTGATTATGCCTCCAAGTTCTTCAGCTGTCTTCTTGTATAGCCTAAATTTGAAATGCTAATTGACTTGTTAATTTGTTTCAGTTAAGAGAAGACACTAAGAAAGGTGTTTATGTTGAAAATCTCACTGAAATAGAAGTTACAAGTGCTCGCGACTTGATCCAACAACTTATTCAGGTTTGCCGTTTCCTCTATATGAGATTTTCTCATTTTCTATTCGAAATTATCTGGTTGACATAAGGACTATTTTCCTTATCCCTTCATTTACTTGTCCTATGATGAGGCTAGGATGCAATGTATAATTTGATATCATTTAGCAATATCTAGGACAGTGATTGTCATTGTCCATAGAAGATATACACACTTCAGCAAAAGAGTCCGATACAGTAGCTATTGTTACCTACATTTTCCTATCCATATTTTATGGAAGTTTGGCAAGGAATAGCAACTGAATTTCCTATAGCATAAGACTTCAATATCTCCTACTTGGTTATTTTAATCGGTACAGCATGATTAAAGCTCTTCATTTAAGATAATCCAAAACTTTAAAAAGATATTGAAGGATAAAGTGGTCTTATAAATGGACTAATGGTTAGTCCCTTACTCCATATTTTCACAAGTTATACATGACATGTGCCAGTTTTATTCTGTTAAACATTGCTCGACCCTTGGTAATTACTTACAGTATTTCTCTTTCTTGAAATGGCTGTGATCTCATGCTTTCAGGGTTCAGCCAACCGGAAGGTAGCAGCAACTAACATGAATCGTGCCAGTAGTCGTTCTCATAGTGTGTTCACATGTACCGTAGAGAGTAAGGTAAAAAAATCACTTTGTTGTGTCTATTGATTTTTTTTTTTCTTTCTGTTGTTTGAGTTTGATCACTGAGTTAACTTGAAATATAAATATGTCTTTCTTTCAGTGGGAATCCCAGGGGGTCACTCATTATCGTTTTGCCCGTCTTAATCTTGTGGATTTAGCAGGCTCTGAAAGGTAATGTAAAATCATGGTAGAAAAAGTGAAGACAAGGCTTATTGACTGTGAGGTCAATTTATGGTTTTGACAAAAAAATGCATCTTTTGAATTTAGGCAAAAGAGCTCGGGCGCAGAAGGTGAGCGTTTGAAAGAAGCTACGAATATCAACAAGTCTCTTTCTACTTTAGGGTAAGTTACCCACTTTTTGTGCCTTAAGTTGTCAAGTTGTAATGTTTTGTGACTGTATAATTTAATCTTGTTCTGTGATATGCAGACTTGTTATCATGAACCTTGTGAACATGTCCAATGGGAAGTCACTTCATGTTCCTTACAGGGATTCTAAACTCACATTTTTGCTTCAGGTGAATTATTTCTTAGACTTCACGAGCTGTTTCATCATGCTTCAGCCTGTTGTTGCATATGTACCATATTGATTTGTCTTAGAATAGTTCTCTGTCACTTATTACAAGCTCATGTAGGTCAGTTCTGTGTATTAATGTTCAGAAAGCAGAAGTGTAGAAGGCTTCTGTTATTTGCTTTATCATGCTGTATTAGTCAATTGGATCTAAATTACTAGACTTGCCTGCCTACCTGCCTGCTTTATTGGAAGATTAACTTAATAGGAAGATTGTTTAGTAGAAATTTTGAATTGCTTGCAACTTTTTCCTTTATACTTTTCAGTCTTCAGATCTGAAAAATAGTGAAGAATCTTGATCTTTATTGAAGTACCTGCCTTAGGAAATCCATATTTTAGTTGCAGCTGTATATTTCTACGACCCAATGTTGAGACGCCATGTTGTTGATTTCTTACTGATCTTCAGGATTCCCTTGGAGGAAATGCCAAAACAATTATCATTGCGAACATTAGCCCCGCTACTTGGTTAGTGTGTCTGTAATTATTATCGCCACATAGACAATGAGTTTTTCTAATGTTTGCTTAGTAATTGTATGAAAATTCATGTAAAACCACACTGTTCCCTTGCAGCAACTCGCTAGAGACTTTGAGCACATTAAAGTTTGCGCAACGTGCCAAATTTATAAAGAATCATGTAAGTAGGTTTTCTTTGTTTATATATATTGAATTATTTATCTAATTTTTCATAGTTATAAACTCAATTCCTGAAAGTTTCTCTAGGAATACTTTCCTTTGTTTAAAAACTAAAAGAGATGTTCATTTTCCCCCAATATTTGGACTTGGAGCTTCCACTTTATTCTGAATTTTTTGTGATAAAAATTAATGCTTATGCATTCAACTTCTGCTCACTAGAATGATTGCGTAAAAATATACATCACTCACCCTTTCCTTCTTGTAGTTATGTACTAGCTTGAACACTGATGTTTTCATCTTTTCTTACTTACTGTATGTTACTTACCAGGCTATTGTTAATGAAGATGCTTCTGGTGATGTTCTGGCTTTGAGGCTTGAGAACCAAAATCTCAAGGTATCAACTGCATTTCAAACTTGTCGATATGACAATGTAACTAAAGATGGCCATGAATAATTTATTTTTTTGCAAAATTTTTAGTCTGTATATGAATGCACGGGTTGTCAAAGCTATTGCACTTATCTCAGTGTTATAGCGCTATAACTAGATTAACTTCTTCAGAAAACTATGTTCATGTGATGATAATTGATAGGTAGTTCAATTTAGATTTTAGGACTATTGTAATAAAAGTGGGCTTGAGGGAATAGTTTGTCGAATTTTTCGTACTACCTTTTGATAAGGTATCAATAGTTCTTAGTTTGTTTGTCTGTTAGTAGATAGGCTGCTCGCAATCAATTTAACATTATACTCTAAAAAATGACGGGCATAACTGCATATTATGCTTTGCCCGTTAAATGGATTAAGTTTAATGTCATCATATTTTCACTATGTAAGTTCATTTTATTTCTATTAGTAACCATTTACACCATTGTTATACCATATTGAGCAGTATTGGTTTCAACTTCTTGATTAATCTGCCATACTGCTGGTTAATTTGATTGTTTATTATTTTCATGAATGTTAATTCTAGAAAGAAGTGTCTCGTTTGCGGAGCTTGGTCAATGGAGAAGCTGAAGGCAATGACAGTGATGTTTTATCATTAGGATCTCCAGGAACTTTTAAATGGGATGGATTTCCTGGGTTTTCTACTCCGCTAGTATCTGAGAAGAAAATGTCACGGGTATATTGATTTGTCCCCTCATATGAGAAAGATTGTTTTGCATGGATTCTAATTTCATAGTATATACTTTCTGTAGCTTAAGAAAAAGGAGTATGAAGTTGCCCTTGTCGGAGCTTTCCGGAGGGAAAAGGATAAAGATAATGCACTACAGACATTGGCTGCAGAGAAGGAGGCAGCTGTGCAGCTGGTATGATCCAACAATTACAGTACTTTTCGTTGTGTAATTTCCTTTCAAATATTTTCAGATTTATAAATAAGTAATTTAAATACCTGAAAAATAGGCAAGATTTAATTTCTTTCAAACTGAAGAAGTGCTTTTCCTTTTTTGATTCCTTCAGCCACGCGTCATGCCATTAATGTCTCTTTTTCCTGATGACATCACCATTAAATGCTATATTCTTATGTCTCAATTGAGACTTTTGGTACATGTTTATCTGATGCTGATTATTGTTTTTATATTGGAGAGATGTGTGGTACTTTTGTTACGACAATGTTGGCCAATAAAGTCTCTTTTCACTATGGTATCACCATAAGGATGCTCAAATAAATTGCCTCTATTCGGGGAGCATTGATCATCTCGCATACATACATCAATTTTTGACAACATTAAAAATAATAATTGAATGCTGTTTAGTATTCGTATAAGTCAGAGCAAAATCATAGATGAATACCAATATTTGTAATACTAATTGCCGTGTAAAAATATCCGTAATCTCATCAATACAGACTGTGAAATTGAAAAGTCCCACACAGCATGAGGTGTAAATTGCCGTGTAAAAATATCCGTAATCTCATCAATACAGACTTTCAGTTTATTTATTGGGAAGACTATTTCATAGGGTTTTTTTATTCTTATTTTGTGGTCATATGTGGTTTTCTGATAGAAAACTTTATACTTCATTAAATCTTCGTGTTCTGTTTTGATCAAACCGGAGATGATACAATAATTTGGGCTAGACTTAATTCTAGGCGTAAATTAGGATAGGTGTATTGGAGGCTAATAAATAATTTTAAGTAGATGGTTTACTGTATATATGTTGTATCAGGCCAAACAAAGAGAAGATGAGATTCAAGGCTTGAAGATGCGCTTACGATTTCGGGAAGCTGGAATAAAGAGACTACAAGCTGTTGCTTCTGGAAAAATCTCTGCTGAGACTCACTTGCTTGAAGAGAAGGAGGAGCATTTAAAGGAAATAGAGGTCTTACGTGCTCAGGTAGATCGTAACCAGGAGGTTACAAGATTTGCTATGGAGAATTTACGACTGAAAGAAGAGATCAGAAGGCATGTCTTTGCTGTTTTTTACTTGTTCCTTGATTCACTGAATTTAGTAGCACTATTGGATGTTAAATCTTGTTGTTTTTCTCATTTGAATGCAAATTTACACCATTCATTGATTTAAAAAGTTGACAAGCACTTAACAAGAGAGAGCACTATAGAGTTTAATGCAACAAAATATGTGTCACATTAAGTAGACCTTTTTCATCGGAACCTTAAGCAGATTGGATTGGAAGTGGAAGTATAGAAATATACTATTCTTAAGTTCTCTTGTCCTGCCCACAAACAGTTTACCATTAGCACCCTTCTGACTTCACATTTAATTCATTTTGTCTTCTCATTATTTTACTTTTCCTTTTTTACCCTCTCATTTGTGCTTTATAGCTGCATGCATCATTTTATATCCTTGTAACTTCCTTTTGCTAAAATGAATGTTTTTATATGCTAATCTGTTTAATTTCCAAAAGTTCAGACTGAAGTCATTTTGTGAGGAAGGTGAACGTGAAAGCATGACTGAGCAGATAGCGATATTCCAAAACAAGGTGAATCTCTGTTTTACTTCCGCATACAATTGCCTAGTCTATGTCCTTTTGAATACTATCTTATTCATGTTCTCCAAAGTAGAATGCATAGCCAGAACTCTTAATCTTTTTCTTAACGTAGGACTTATTTAATGCTGCATTATTTTTGCATTCTTCCCATGCACTATTTCATTTGAACGAAATAATTGTTTGCATTATATCTGTTACTTCACGTACATAATTCTGGATATTCCTCATCTCAAGTAGAGTTCTGGGGCTTGTAGTTATATGGTAACCTTCCCAAAAAGGACGTAAATAAGGAAAACAAATTACATATATTTTCTTGAACATAAAAAATTGGGTTTGTTTTACTTAATTTTTCGTGTTGTATGAGTAGGAGTTTTGCAAGGGGTGTATCAAGATTAGAGGTTAGCAATGCATCAAACTGCAAATCTTTTCCAACAATCTTCTGTCATGATAAAAAATTGAAGGGAAGCCAACTGAATATCAAGAGATTGATTACCGAAAATTTGTCACAATGTGGCCTTTTTAAAATGAATTTTACAGTAGGGTTGATACCGTATCATTATTGTTATATTCAATCAGTTAAATACCATTCAGGGTCTTAAAGGTGCAGATATTCTGCCAATGCATATGTACACTTTTTTGTTCTCTGAATATCACAAGTTTTGCAGTTGTTAGAAGCTCTTGATTGGAAACTCATGCATGAATCAGATCCCGCAAATATTCAGGTTTATTATCTTCTTTACTCTTCTTTACTAATTGAGTTAATGCTTGGCTGATGATGTAACTTGTGAAAGTAAATGTTGCTGCTGTTTGATGGTACAGAAAGAAAGACAAGATCTGGTAATGGATATCCAGAGTGATAGTAATTTTCTGAGTTCCAATCAGGTAATAACAAAAACCATAGTCAATTACATCATGCCATTTTATATTTTCGTTGAAGTAGATGTTGAAGTTTTCATCAATATAAAGCAACATACTCAGGCATGTAGAGCTATTAATAAACCCTGTAAAATGGGTTCTCAATTTCTGTCAAATTGTTGTTTAAAATAATGCTTACTGATTTATATGGGTAATAATTCAGTTTCAGCATATGTTATTCAATTGCTGTCTTTATAATGAATTAGTTTTAAAGTAGACATGTTTGGTAATTGATTTCACTATGGTAAATGTAATTAAATTTTGGCAGTGAAAGAGCATTTTCTTATATATGTTGGTGTAATTATGACAGGAATCTGCATCACCTTGGCGCACGACAATGAATGAAGAGAATGAGTTCCTCCGCATGCAGGTATATTATGTACTTTTTGTTTAAATGGAATATGTGGTGTTTTGGCTAAAAAAAAATCATGTCCTCTCATTTGTTCGGTACACTCTTACCGTCTTACTGGATGAGTGGTTTTAATAATTCTCAGGCCATCCAGAACCAATCAGAGCTTGACTTGCTTCGAAAGAAACTTGACTTCTGTGTTGAAGAAAAACAAAAGTTAGAAATGTAAGTTTTAGATAGAATATTCGCATCTATCTCAAGTATTTCTGGTGTTCATCTTATTTACTAGGGATAATACACACACAGGATCATTTAATTTAGTAATTACCAAAAGTCCCCCAAAAATTTTTCAAACTAAAAGACATCCTGTCAGATCGTTACAACTTGAAAAACAAGGGACAAACTTGTAATCTGTTGACATTGAAATTGTAATATGCTTTTACTGACATGTGAAAGTTATTGTAATTTCTCAAGTTTTGTGGTGTATTGTGTAATTAGAGTCTCATTCAGAAGATACTCTTTGTAATTTGTACTATATATGCTGAGTCCGTTGTGAATTTAATCATTTGAAGTCATTATCATACAACTTTCTTATTATTTGAAAATTACGATGCAACATGTGAAAAATAAATATCTACCGAATTTTCTTTCTCCTGAATAGTTTATCATCCGCTGTTGAAATGTTTTACAGGCATGTTGATGACCTTGCAAAAGAGCTCGAGGCAGAGCGATTGTCCAAAGAAGCAGCCCTGGCTCAACGAGCGCATAACACACAAAATGAACTTCCTTCTCTAATGAAGGACCATGTCCCAAATATTGGACAAAGTGATCAATCAGAAATCAGAACTATGGTTGAAGCCATTGCAGCTGCCAGCCAAAGAGAAGCAGAAGCCCATGAAATGGCAATTTTCTTGTCCAAAGAAAATGATGAATTGCGGATGAAACTAAAGGTCTTAATTGATGATAATAATAAGTTGATTGATTTGTACGAGAGGGTCGTTTCAGATAACAAACAAAAAAGTTTCGATGATTATTCAATTGAAGCTGAAGAGAAAGAAGTTGAGACGAAAAGAGAATTTGAGAGTCTCAAAAGTCAGCTTACAGAAATGCATGAAGAGAATGATAAGTTGATGAGTTTATATGAGAAGGCCATGCAAGAGAGGGATGAATTCAAAAGAGTTATTGCTTCTAGTCAACATAAAAATGGCAAAGGAGAGATTAGCTGTCCAGAAAAGCTTGTTGAAATTGATGGCAGCCGATGTCTTAGTTTCGGTGAAGCTTCTACTCCCGTTGATGAATTTGTGAGGGACGAAATGGTAATTGATGGAGACCTAGGTCATGAAGCTTTAGAGGATCATCCAGTTCACAAGCTTGTTGAAATTGATGGTGGCCAATGTCATGAAGCTTCTATTTCCATTGATGATGAATATAGGAGAAACGAAACAGGAATTGTTGGGCAGAATGTACAAAAAGACAATATCGAACTTGATGTAGAGGATCATCCAGTTCTCAAGTTCGTCGAAATTGATGGAGGCCTGCGTCATGAAGCTTCTATTTACAGTGATGATGAATTTGGGAGGGACAAAAGGGGAATTGTTGGACAGGATGCACATAATGACAATATTTACCTTGATTTGGAGGATCATCCAGTTCCCATCAATGAGGAAACTAGCCAGTATGAGGTACATGTGCAGGATAGCCATATTGACTCTATGAATCTGACAGAAGGGGTTAATTCGGATACGCACGAAAATCCAGCAGGTCAGACCATCCAGTTAAATATATATAAAGATCTAGATTCAATAAGAGAGAAGCTTGTTGAAGCACAGGAAAAGCTTTCATACTCTGCACAAACTATAACTACTTTTGGTTCACTTGAGAGGGCTATAATTGAGGTCGATAAGCTTTCTGAAGCAGTTGAAAAAATTGAATCTGGTATTCAGGCAAAAAGAAAGGAGTTTGAATATCTAAGATCGGTTTCTTCTGAGCTGCAAGAGAGAAAAATTGTCGCTAATAAGAAATTATTGGCACTAAAACACTCTTTGATAAGCTTTTCATCTTCAGTGAGTTACTTTGAACAGCGCGAGGCTGTAGCAAGGACACGTTTGGATGGTTCTTCAAAAAATATAAATCAATGCAAGGAGAAAATAACCCGTCTTCAGTTTTCCAGGCAAGAACTGGTGGATGCTCTTTCGAAGTCTAAAGAAACAGAAAGTGTATTGAGAAACTGCTTAGAGAGCTTGAGATTAAAAATGGAGGAGGAAAATAGAAAACTGGAAAGCGATAGAGTTCTATTTGCAATCGACAATGTTGAAAAAACGGGTAAATGGCAAATGAGTGCTAAAGCTACTGAGTTGCTGAAATGTGAAGAAGAGAAAACGAAGATACAAAACGAAATAAAGATGAACAAGGAAAAACTTGGAGACTTGAGAAAGGAAACCGAACACATGAAGGTTAAATTAGCCAAAATAGAAAGTGAAATAGAAGTTCTCGAAATGGAGTTGCATAAAGAGGCTGTTTCTATAGAGGAGATGGAACGAAAACTTCAAAGTGTCGTTAGTGAGAAAGAAATGCTTTTGGAGGTTAACGAAACAGGTAGAAACGAATTCGAGAGCATGATTGTTGAGTATTATCAGTGTTTATTTGAATCAGATTTGAAGGATGAAGAGATAAAGGTCATGGATGAGGAAATTATAAATGAAACGCGTAAAATTGAAGTTTTACGAATAGAAAAAGGCGAAGCAATGAAGAGAAAGATGGAGTTGGTTGGATTTATGTCTTGTGATTCAAGATTGGTGTGTGATAAGTTAGAGGAAGATCTTCGTAGTATACGAATATCGGTTGGTGAATTGAATTCTTTGCTTAGATGTTGATGTAAAATGTTGGTGAATTGAGTATTATCAGTGTTGATTTATGCATTTGAATTGTTGAGTAGTATTTGAAATATGAAGGTGTCATGTTGTTAATATGTTCGTTTGGCTCATTTTTAATATACTTTCAGGTGAAAAAGAATATCAACTCGTGGGTAAATGGTGGTATATTTCGAGGATAATTATCTACAAATTTCGTTGTATTGCCAAAAAACTTCTTTTAAGTTTTTTTATTTTATTTTTGTCTCACTAAAATTTTAATATTAATTTTAATTATATATGATCTAAAAATTAACACTTTTAATCATGTATAGCAATGAGATGGTTTTGGGATGGGTAATACAAGATTCAAAACTGGTCCTGTTTATAATTTTTAAGACTTAGATTCATCTTAGACACTTCCCGACAAGTTTTTGGCAAGTCCAATCCTACTCGGTAGGATAATAATTTTAAGCTTTTTTTTTTATGTATATGATTGTTTCACAAAAATATCTAAAACAATATAAACACAAAAACTCATAAAAAAATAATTATTCAGTATTTATGTATAAATTAATACGCACAAATTTAAATTGATAAAGTCATCTCTAAATTAAAATAAGTATAAATGTTAAATAAATCATTATAAAGTTTCTATTTGAATAGTAGTAATTTTTGTTATATTCTAAGTAATAAATTAGATAATAAATATGTAAAGTATATTATTAATAAGTGAGTCCTGGATTAAGACAAGTATTATCGAACTCAATTTTGATAATAGAATTTTAATATGATGAAAAATTAAAATGGGTCAACTCTTAGCGGCTAAATTCTACGACTCCTACAAAATCGCACGTGGCAAATTACAAATCCTTTTCCGAAGACTCTTCGCCTTCGGAGAAGTAAGCATATTCCGATATAAATACATATACACATACATACATATATATATATATAATATATTAATATATATATTGAATATAGTTTATAAATTATAAAATCCCCAAATAAACAGTCTATTTTGACTCGTTGAGCTAGATCAATTTTGACGCGAACAAGAAACTCCAAATCTCTATCAAATTCGACGACGTATCTTTGTTAGTGCTTTCAGATTCGGTCGCTGTTTTTTTATTGATTTTGCTTGAAAGTGTTTTTGGAGATAAATCGGAGAATGTTTAACGGAATGATGGATCCGGAGCTGATGAAGATTGCTCAGGAGCAGATGAGCCGCATGACGCCTGCTGATTTTGCTCGGATTCAACAGCAGGTAAAGTTTAATGTATTCAATAAATTTCGGATGGGATACGCGAGTTAATTTTGTGAATCTTCGCTTTACACGACTTTGTAATTGTATATACCTTTATTTTTGGGTTGCTTATGATTTAGCCGCAAAAGTATTGAAGTGCGGTGTTATTATTCAATTTTGTATGGTATTAATCCTCAAATGTTAAATCACTTTGATGAATTCGGAATTACAGACATATTGGAAATTGGGCTGAAAGACGAACTAAACTGCTCGGTACTCGATTTGAGTTTGATTACTATCCGGTTTGTTAACATATCAAACCTTGAACAACCTTTTTTTTTGTGTTTTGATAAGTTTTGGAGCTCAACTCTATTAGTTAAATTTAATGATAAAACATGTGAAAAAAATCAAATTCTCTAACACAAATTTTAAATATTTATAGTAGTTCAAACAAGCTTGAACAACAACTTGTTCGGCTCCACACGACTAGACTCGACTCATTTACAGCCTGCAGGAAATAATTAAGTTGACGCCCTAGAGGAAATAATTAAGTGATGTGTGAGCATGGTTTCACTAACTTGATTATACAAATTTAGGCTAATGATTCAATGTTGTCATATTCTGTTTTGAGCAACCATAATATGCGTATGCATGTTTTGAATATATTCTGTAAACAACTTAGTTCTCTACTGATAGTGGTTGCAACTCACTGCAATTTCAGATGATGTCAAATCCAGAGTTGATCAGAATGGCTTCTGAAAGCATGCAAAACCTGAGGCCAGATGACTTAAAACAAGCTGCAGAGAAGTTGAAGCATACTCGTCCTGAGGATATGGCTGAGATTGGTGAAAAGATGGCCAAAGCTTCACCTGAGGAAATAACTGCAATGCGTGCGCGGATGGATGCTCAGGTGACTTGTGAAATTAGTGCTGCTGAGATGCTGAAAAAACAGGTAAATCCAAAGAAGCTCTGATTTTATATACATTGAAGTTTCCCTTTCTACATTTTCTTCTTCAATTGTGTTTTATGAGTGATATTTGGTAACTCCCACAATTCTACCGCCCATGATCGTCATCGTGTTACATGAAAGTGTGTTGTTTCTACTAATTGTCTTGCTAAGTGGAACTGAAGCTTTACATAATATGCACTTGATGTCATAAGTACTTGCAGCTTATTTCTCGAAGTCAATTAAGTCATTAGGCATGTTGAAGTCAAATACATACCTCTCAGGATAAGCACATCGACCATTCCACACTCCTTGGTGTAAAGAGCACAGCTCTGTGCCTTAGCCTCTGGTTTTCGGCATACAGTCAAAGTCGTCGTTCTTTTGCACCCCCATCATTGCATTGTCGAAGTCTGGTCCAAGAGATTTTTGAATGTCTAGAGCACCCTTATCTCAATGAAGCCAAAGCATGCAGATGCTCCACTATCCAAAATATTACATGTTTTGCTTGTGTGCCAAAAAATTGCTGTATAACACTGTTGTTATAAGTTATAACTGACTTTTCTTTTGTGTGTTGGATATCTTTGTTGGTCTTCTTATGAGTTCACCTTCATGCAGGCGTTAGATATTGTTGAAATTACTTATAGTAATATGTCTCAATTAATTTAATCTCAGGGAAATGAACTTCACAGTCAGGGAAACTACAAAAACGCATTGCAGAAATATACGCATGTAAGTTGTGCTTTTGTGATTGTTTTCTTATTAATCTTACATGAGTTATCTTTTTCTTCTCATAACATGTAACATTAGTTTCTCTAATTCTATTTGTTTTTCTCGTGATACCAGGCAAAGAGAAACGTTAAAGATATTCCCACTTCAAAAGGCAGAAATCTCCTTTTGGCATGCTCTCTTAATATGATGTCATGTTATTTGAAAACCAAGCAGTATGATGAGTGTATCCAAGAAGGCACTGAGGTGCGGAAACTTTATATGCTTTTGATTAAAGAAATTATTTTTATCTCTCGAATCAGTCAAAAAAATATGATGATCTAATTGAATAACCATAAATTGTTGGAACTTCTTTTTTCATCATCATGTTGCCTCATCCGCTTTTTGATTACTTTGAAGATGAAATAATTTATAATTAATTACTGTTTACCATGGAGATTAGATTTCCAAAAGGAAATTGGGTTACCTCTGACCATGTATTTTTCTAGAACTGTTATCTATTTTACTGAGCATTTGGTTCGGGTTCATTATTGGGTAAAAAGGTACTTTGCTAAAGGAAAAACTTGGTGCACTGCGATTATTCTATTAAAATTTCTGGATTATCTCTTTACAGACTTAATATGCGTTGATTACCATGGATATTAAATAAAAAATATAAGCTACATTGTTCTGGTGGTTAATGCAGGTTTTGGCATATGATGCAGAGAATGTTAAAGCACTTTACCGAAGGGGTCAAGCGTATAAGGAGTTGGGGAAATTAGGGGTGGGTAACTGTTATCAGTTTTATTATTTTATTTATTGTTTGCTATGATAATTCATTTTTGTTCTTAAGCTGTCACTCATTTTTTAATTTTCTATCGATCATCTTTATTTACATTTGAGAATCTGCAGGATGCAGTGTCTGACTTGAGAAAAGCATGTGATGTTTCTTCAGGAGATGAAACCATAGCAGATGTGTTAAGGTATTGAACTCGTTTAATAATCAGTTCCCGTGTTATTATTTTATGTAGCATGCTTTCAGGTTGGTATTTTTACTCGATTTCCCCTCGTTTGTGGATTCGTTATAGCCTTGGTTCCTGGGCTTTTTGTCAGGACGTTAATAACGGACTTATGAATGAGTTCTATTTATTCTCAATAGGGATGCTGAGGAAAGGTTGCTTAAAGGAGGTGAACGGCCTTTAAGAGGTATGCTGTTTTTTTCCGTTCATACATTTGTGGTCTGAGTTATGTGCGTCGGGATAACTTGAATGGTTTAACTTTGATATATCTCGAGTACTTTTTCAACTAATTTTCGAATTCTCAATAGGGTTGGTTATTGAAGAAATAAATGAAGAGGCCACTGTATCATCTGATGACGATGAGTTTTCAAAGTCAAAAAGATCTGCGTCACCACCACAGGAGACCAGTCAACGCAATATAAGTCAGACTGAGACCCTTGGAGAGACAAGATCAACAAATGCCGAGTATTTAGAGGCTCTAAAAGATGACCCAGAATCTATCAGGTTTTTGTTACTGTTCCGAAATAATTTTCTTAATTGCTATAATGTGGGTGTTATCATCAATCATAAATGAGGCTGATGTGTAAGCCTTTTCACATGAAAAAAATAAGAGGATACTGATGTTCAACAACTGATGTGCTACTCGTGTAAAACGTTCTTGCATGCAGTATCACTCTGTATTTGCATCTAAAACATACTATAGAGTTTGAATAGTATAGTATAGTTAATGCTTTTCTGAGTGATCTTTGGCACTGCATCCATGTCTTGTTCACTACCCTCTCCTCTTCATCATATCCTTATATCATATTTAGCTGCCTTTATTCAACTTGTCTTGCATCAATCAACAACCACCAGCTTATTGAACTAAATTTCTTTGATTTGGTATTTTGATATAGATCATTCCAGAACTTTATTTCTCGCACCGATCCTGAAACCTTGTCTTCCATTAGTGGTGGTAATGTTGAAGGTATATCCCCCGATATGGTAAAGACTGCCTCGAATGTTATAGGCAAGATGTCACCCGAAGAACTCAACAGAATGTTCCAGTTAGCTTCTTCCTTCCAAGGAGAAAATCCATTTTCAACAAGTGATCCCAGCTTTTCCCCTGGATCAAATCCCCCAAATCTATCACCCGACATGCTTAAGACAGCCACTGACATGATGGGTAAAATGTCACCAGAAGAACTTCAAAAGATGTTTAAGATGGCATCCTCTTTGAAGGGGAATGAGGCGGCATCATCATCATCTTCGAGAGGTGTTCATGCTAGTAATGCATCAGTTCCACCAAATGTGACACCTGACATGCTTAAGATGGCAACTGATATGATGGGTAAGATGCCACATGAAGAGCGTCAAAAGATGTTTAATATGGCGTCCTCCTTAAGAGGGCAAGAAAGATCACCATCAACTGCAACTTCTTATTCCAATGGATTAAGATCAGATGACTCTCTTAATGCTCGAGAAAATTTCACTGGAGGACAGATTGATGAGAGTAGTTCCTCTCAAGATTTGAATTCAAGAAATACTTCTCAATCAAGCTTCTTAAATTCCGGTGGTGATCTACAAGAACAAATGAGAAACCAAATGAAAGATCCAGCTATGCGTCAGGTTTGTAGCTCGAGTTATTTCTTGCACATTCTTTTTCTTTTAATTTCTTTGATTTCCCTCTCTTTGGTTGAGATTCCCTTCATCAATAATTTAGGGATAGTTACATGCATACACACTCACTTACTAGGTAACTACTACAACCCCCCTTGGGGGCTTGCAAATTATCAGGGCACCCCTTACAAATTCTAACAACTCGAAAAACAATGGGAAAAAATGTAATGTGTTCTTTTACTGACAGGGGAAGTTATGACAGGTGAAGCTATAGTATGTTCCTCAAATCTTTTGGTGTTTTTTGTAACTTGGGTATCTATTAATTTACCCTACAATCATCTGTTTAGAATAGGATAAGGTAAATAAGGATGTTATGAAACTATAGATTGGTTTCAGGTATTGCCGAAGTTGTTTAAAAACGACGAATAAATGGATTAAAAATTAGTTAATTATTATCAGCTTATTTTTAATCATTTAGATGTTCTGAGGTAGTATTGAAAATACTTGGATGAGAAACCTTTTTCGTGATGTTAGATGCATTTAGCTTGATTCAATAGTTGAGTTCAAACTTCAAACCATACTTGGTAGAATATTAGCCTAACTTGTGTTAGATTATAAATGGATCTGAAGTTAGAGATTGCTTTATATTTGCTATTAAATGTTATGTACACTAAATTCCATTGCTGATTATGTTCGCTTGTTGTGAAATGGCAGATGTTTTCATCAATGATAAAAAATATGAACCCTGAGATGATGGCAAACATGAGTGAACAATTTGGATTCAAGCTCTCGCGTGAAGATGCAGAGAAAGCTCAACAAGCCATGTCATCTTTGTCCCCTGATGCTCTCGATACAATGGTACGTAAATTCAATTAAGTAGCTCTGATATAAGCTGCTGCTCTATCATTGGAAAACAAATGTACTAGATATGTTGAAAGAAAATAAAAAATTGGGATATTTAGATATACACCCCCTCACCTTTTCATGGTCACCCTTAGGTTTTGAAATTACCAAGAACTCCATGTCAGATCATTACAAGTTACAACTCAAAAACAGGTTGTGAGATTGCAATCTTATCTTAATTGAGAGAGATTGAAACTGTATATGTTTGTAATAATAAGTGAATTGTGATAATTTCTAAAACATTGGGTATTTTTCGGGTTCTGTTGGATCTATGTAATTTACTCTTTTTTCTTAATTTTCAATAATTGGTTGCAGATGAAATGGGTAGATAGGATTCAACGCGGTGCAGAAGGAGCAAGGAAGACGAAAAATTGGCTTCTAGGAAGACAAGGCATGATTTTAGCCATATTTATGCTCTTTTTAGCGTTTATCCTTCGCTGGTTTGGCTTCATTGGTCGTTGAATACATCGAGACTCGTTGACAACATCAACTTAATTCCTAAAAGAATGGCTTGTTGGTTAGACAAGTTTCCCCTAATAGAGTTTTGCAAATAGTGATAGTGGTCAGAAAACTATGATCATCGTTTTTCTTTCCGTCCTTTATTTAAAAAAAAAAAAAAAGCATTTGTATTTACTCATTTATGTATAATGTATTTAACTATTCAAATTTAATTCGAATTAATGAGAAGTTAAATGTTAACAATGAGACGTTTACAAAGTTGGAAATGTGTGAAAGTTGGTTACTGGTTTGTGCTTTTGGGATCCCAAATTTTATTTGAAAGAAGGAAAATGATGTGGGGTAAAATGTAATGCATAGGCCAATGGTTAGATTATCCCCGAGATGGGTATCCACGAGTTTAGATCCAATAGACCCGATATTGATAATGGGTCAAATAATGGGTTGACCCGTTCAACCCCTATCGAGCCCAGAGCCCAAGACCCTAGATGGGTCTAAAATTTGTCATAATAATATCTCAAAAAATAAGTAATTGTATCTTAAAAACGACCTTCTACACTAAGGCTTCGTACATGAATATTTACACTGAAGAAAGAACAAAAAAAAAAAATATTTGAGAAAACACAAACTCTAATTTTCATATTCTGGAGGGATTGAGTGGCAAAATATGAAATTTTGAGGGGTTAAACTGCAATTTTCCATATTCATCTAATCCTTATTTCTTCCCAAGGGTGTGGTTAGATGACAAACAAAGAAACATCAGCATCTCAACAAATCCACGTGTTAACACTGTAGCTAGTGGCAGACCAGAACTTCGTTTTTCTTTCCTCCAGAGCTGTGCCTCTGTGTCAGTGTGTGAGTAAAAGATCATTATTATTATTTCCAAATACGAAAAATCTACAATAATTCCTCTCATTCTGTGTATAACAATTTGTTATATTTTCGCTTTGATCTGCTGTTCAATTTGCTTCAGGTTTCTTGAGTACACGCTGAAGAGGTAATCTTTGTTTGTGTTTTTCTAAATTTTAATTTGATGGGCTGTTGTTAGATTCGTGAATTCTGTATTTAAGTCCCTTCTTATGAATTATGAGAATAAAGTATTTTTGTGGGTTTTTACTTATTTATTTATTTATGTTTTTAATTGAACTCTAAGAGGCAGGATTGAAGAAAATTTTCCTTAATATTCTTTGATTAAACATGTTGCTTATAGACAGCTCTATATGCAATCATTCTTTTTTGGTGGCTACTGAATTATGAAGAAAAAAAATATTTCTTTAGAATTTTTCTACCTGACAGCTATTTGAGTGAAAAATGTAGCCACTGCAAAAAATTTGGTGGTTTTGTTAAAATTTTGTCAACTGAATTTTCATCCTAAATAGTACACAGTACAAATCTTGCTTGCTTCTTTTGTGTAATTCTGTTTTCCAAGCTTTTTTGAGTAGAGATTTGAGTTTTATGGCAGATGGAAGGGGGAAAGATGGTCGATAACAGTTCGATTTCAGCTGCAGCATTTGTGGAAGGAGGAATTCAAGAAGCATGTGATGATGCTTGCAGTATATGCCTTGAAGTTTTTTGTGATAGTGATCCTTCCACAGTATGTCTAAGAGCCCTTCAAATCAAATCCTCTGTAATAGAGGATCTTAACTATTCTATGACAACATTTTCAAATCGAGGTTGTCCTTATTGTCGATTTATTCTTAAAACCCGCAGGTTACTTGTTGCAAGCACGAGTTTCATCTTCAGTGCATTCTCGAATGGTACAAACGAATTGAAACTTTTTTGCTTTATAAAACATTTTATCATCTCGTTTATGATATCCCTTGATGCTAAATTAGTTATTATGAACTAAAACGAACATTTAGGTGCCAGAGAAGCTCACAGTGCCCAATGTGTTGGCAGCCCATCAGCTTGAAGGATCCAAGCAGGTATATTAGTTCGCGTTTTGAATATTTCTAATTTGCAGGTCTTATTCTACGATGGCTCGTTTTTTGTACTTGTTTGGCAGCCAAGAGTTGTTTGATGCTGTGGAGCATGAAAGGAATATGCGTTCAAATTCACGAAGAAATACCACCATATTTCACTATCCACCTATTACTGAGTTCGAGTTACAACATGTTAGTCACTTATCTTGACTTAATTATACATCTTTGTCAATTTCATTATTCTATAAAGTTGCTTTTCAAATTGAAGAACTTAGGTTTGAGGGATGGATTAGAAGCTAAGCATTTCAAATTACTCGAACATTGAGTGAATTCATATCCATGATAATGATAGAGAAAATCACTAAAACGATTTGTTAGAGGATGTGATATCCATATTGATTAATCTTTATCCAAACAAGTAAAAAGAAAAATAAATTACATGGACACCCCCTGCGTGGGACAATAATTATGAAAAACACCACTTTCGAGAACTTACCATAACTTCCCTGGTTAGTATAAGCACATTACATTTTCCCGTACCAACAAAGTTTGTATACAATTTTACAATATCAAATTTTGTTTTTTGCATCCATTCTCTGGGATATGTCTTTTGCGAAACCTCGGGGGCTCGTAGTAATTCCCAATAAATGAGGGGTATGCATGTAATTATCTCCAAAAGAAGCTTGTTATTACGGGTTTGACTAAGATATCTTGTTATAATACACAGTTGCCAGCAAGCGATTCTGAGCTTGAAGAGCGTATTATTCAGCACTTAGCTGCTGCTGCTGCTATGGGAAGGGCCCGTCAGCTTGCTAGAAGAGATGGTCAAAGGAACACTTCGTCTAATACAAATCAACCTCAATTTTTGGTTTTATCGAACGGTGATGAAAATTCTGCACAGGTTATTGCACAACCCTCTTCTGCCCAAGCTGACCAGCTTATGACTGTAGCATCAGGATCAAGTGATGCTGCAAATCGACATGAAACATCCTCAAGCAATAGGTATCGTTTTTGGTTTATTACATACACACCCCTGCCTGAGATACTAATTATGGAAAAACCCGAGTTTGAGAAAATTAATCTGAATTACAGTTTTCCCCCATGTTCGATAAAAGCAGGTTTAAATATCGTATCCTGTTTTTCGAGTTGTCTGATAAGAGTGTTCTGGTAATTTGCAAAAGTTGTGGGCTCATGTAATTACCTACTAAGTGAGGGGTGTGCATGTAAATATACATTTTCGTTATTTACCGTCATTTTTGAAAATAATTCTCTACTACTAAAGATATTAAGGTTGAGATTTCTTGTTTTTATCCAATAATGGACTTATTTTATCTTTTTAGGTGTCCTGCTCAAACTTCTCCAGGTAGTCAGGATACAGCTGGATCTTCAGATTTCCAGTCATTTTCAGAGAATTTGAAATCCCGTCTAAGTGCATTATCTACGAGGTAAAAGGAAAATGTGCTGCTTATCATATGCTTTATGCACTCTAGTTTTTGCAGACAACATAGTTTCTCATTGTTGCTATCCCACTGAACTAAAAGCAAAAAGAGATGACAAAACAATGACAAGAAAGAAGATAGTGAAGGGAATTGCGACATTTAAGTGCTTCAGATCAGCAGTAAAATAGTCATTTATTGACAAAAATCATACAACCAATCGAATAACATGTGATTAGACAAATCACCTTTAACAATTATTAAGAGAAATGTAAGAGTAAGCATAAAATAGTGATGTTAGAGAAGTATCTTGAAGACAAATCCAAACATGGCCTTAGTGTTTTCTATTTCCAGATACAAAGAATCAATATCCAAGAGCACAAGAGGTTGGAAGGAGAGATTTTTTGCTCGAAACAATTCAACGCCCGATCCCAATGCTGAAGCTGACCAAGGTATTGCTGATGTATCTCGGATGGTGGATCATCTCGACATAGCAGAAGGTTCTAGAACAAATGAAGTTACTGTATCGAACAATTCTGAAGAAAGCTCAACTCAAAATCACAACGATCAGCAGCAAACTCTAGAGGTCTCTTTGAGCGAAGATAACACTAGAGTTCCATCAAATCCATAGTGCTTCATTTTGCTGGTAAGCCCTGCAAAATTGTTTCAATATAGCGTTAAATGGCCTCATATATGAAAGCGAAAGTGTAAAAAACATTTACTTTTTAGACCATCGTTGAATAGTTAGTTTTAGTATAATTACATGTACATTTCACACTTGTGAGTAATTAGCACGAACTCTCGAGGTTTTGTAAATCACGAAGATATTGGATATTAGATTCTGACGACTCAAAAACTAGGGAGAAACTCTAATATGTCATATGGGGGTGAAATTGTAATATACTTTCGAGGAGAGTTATGAGAAATTCTAAAGTCTGGTGATTTCGTAATTAGGCTTTTAAGTAGGGTTGTTTATGTAATTTAATCCTTATTTTTACGTGCGTTTCTTTTCCCGTGGCCTGGTGTTAATATTGTATTACCATTTGTGTTATCAGGTGAACTGCTCATGGTGTTATGGTGATGATTTGTCTCTCGGGTTATATGCGAAATAAAGGAGGAGAGTATACCGGTCCGGTGTATAAGTGATGATTTAGATGTAAATTACTAAATTATGGTCTGTGATTCGAAATCATTAAGAAGATGTATGTCTATTAATATACCGATGAGTAATTTTCCTTCATCAAGTGGATGTTGATTTGTGGGTAGGATTCAATTGTTTGAGTTTTGGTAGTAAACATGGCATCGATAAAATCCACAAATACTACACTTCATAATAATATAAATCGAACTCGATTTAAAGCTTAATCGATTATTGAAGGGTTTATGTTGAAGTAAGTCTCAATTTGGCGTGATTGAGAAATCTTTAGTTTAAGGTCATTTTTCGGAGCATCAACCACGACCTGACTCCAAGAACGTTATCTCAACTTGAATCAAAGTTTTAATGGGATATGATTTTTTTTAAAATGTAGTTTACATATTTTATTCATATTTGACACGTGTAATTCACAAATATATTTATAAAAAAAAAATTACACGTGAAGATGAAAAATTATTTAAAATAGAAAATCTTGTATCAGAAGAAGCCATTGGTGGGACTTGATTTGTGTAAACATATCATTTATTTGATATCCAAACTAGCTTCAAATTCAAATTACAAAAACCTTTTTTATTTTATTTGTGGAGTTATTTAGAATATCCCAAACTTTAGGGGTCAAAATATAATATCCCAAACTTTAGGGGTCAAAATCGAAATAACTTTCAGAAAACCCATTAAATAAATTGCAAACCCCAATTCCTTTCTATTCTGTATCTGCAAATCAAAAGCAATTCAAGGGAGACGAGAACAGAGGAATACATGTAAAAATCTCACTCTTTTAATTAGTATGATATATTTTCAATTGTGCATATCTTTGATTCCTTTTTTCCATATTATCTTTGAAACTGGAAAAAATCGTATTTTTATACTGCTTTCTTGTTCGATTTTTTGTTTCAGCAGTTAAGTATGTCTGCAGAAGAAGAGGAGAACGCTGCTGAGCTTAAAATCCCCGACGGTAATTTTTTTCAAGAATTTATTGTTGTTGTTCATGGACTATTTTAATTTCAGACTTAGATGTGGCTCTTACCTTGTGCTGCGAATTTACGTGTTAGTGTAAATTGATTGTTCAGAATTTTTGAAGGCCAAGTGTTTGATGAATAGTGAGGTTGCCCTAATTCTTGAACATAAGTATGAGCAGCTTCAGCAGATGGGTGATGACCCAATGAATCAAGTTTCACAGTAAGTAAAATCTCATATTTGTTAATTTCACTTTTACCTTTTGGTTAAATTTGAAGGAATCCAGTGGTTAATTTTGATCTTAGATGCTGAGTGAAGAATAAATAACACATATTTGTAATGATATGGATCGTATACATGATTATGCTTGAAATGCTGCTAGATTGTAATTGTCTCTCCTTTTCAGGGTGTTTGAGAAATCACTCCAATATGTTAAGCGCTTCAGTCGATATAAGAATCCTGATGCTGTCAGACAAGTTCGAGAGTATCCTTCTATTATTCATGCATATGAAATTGTATCAAATATTGGTGGCTTAAATACACAATGAACTTATTGTGGACAAACTTAAAGAATTGGGGCTTCTTTGTGATTCTTTCCGCATCTAATAATGTGCAGACATTGTTCACAACATTAATGAGCTCTTGCTTTATTTTGAGCATAAGATAACTGGCCATGGACAATGTTCCATGATATATTGCAGCTTCTATGCTCATATTACTCAATCTCTAAATAAGATGGTTATAACTTTTACATGCTTGTGCAAAAATACTCAGAATGATTATCATTCTTATGAAAATTTATTATCGTTGATATATTTGTTTAGCTTTATCTACACTAACTATTTAGTTAAATTACTATAAACCTATGGTGCTTCTTAAAACAGTGTAAATCTTAACTCAAGTTCAGAATTCTAAGCAGATATCAACTGGCTGAATTTGAGGTAATTGCTCATCACTATTTCAGCTGAGTTTCTTGTTTATGTATGTTAAATTCAGGAAAAATCTTGTCAGTCTTACATAAATCTTGCAATTTGCAGCTCTGTGTTCTTGGCAATCTTTGTCCAGAAACAGTGGAAGAAGCTATAGCCATGGTTCCTTCGATCAAGGTACTTGTTTCCTATACCTTCCATGAAACATGAGTAATGGTGCACTGTGCTTAGAGAATTTGAATCCATTCCTTACTTTAAGATCAAAAATAAAAATAAAATTGGATCCTGTCATTTCTAGGAGGCAATATACGTCCCCTGTAATCAGCCATTAAAACAGCCAATTGTGCACTATAAGCAAACAACATTTATCTATTATATACAATGTGGTAATGAATGGCAGACCTGGCATGTTCCAGGTCTTATTATATTTCAAGAAAAGACCCGATTTTTCGTTTGAATACTCATGGGACGTGCACATCTGTTTTAGTTTTGATAAAATCATGTTATTGATAGACCTGATGATTTTGTTTGCAGACAAGAGGACGTGCACTTGATGATGACGCAATTGAGAAAATGTTGAATGACCTCTCTTTGATCAAGAAATTTGAGTAGTGATGGATCTTGTTCTACTCATTGACAAATACTTGTGCTATGTATAAGTTACAACATAGCAAACTAAAGTTCACTCACTCTTTCTAGGTCTAAATAGAGATGTAATACTTAAGCTATGTTTGGTTTTGTATTGGTTGGGTATTTTAGTGAGAATTGTTTTGGGAGACGTGCATAATTGGTGAGTGTGTTTGGTTTTATTTCGATTGTTAATTTTCGGTTGATTTTTTTGCGATATTTTTTTTTCCAAAGGAAACATAATTATGTAACAAACAAATCATGTAAGTTTTTGACTGGTACTAATTAATTAGTAATTGAAAATTAGAATATAATATTAAAATTGTAATTATTCTTATAGTAGGTGCTATATATATGTATACATGTGTAAAATATACATGTATACATGTGTAAAATATAACATGTGTAAAAAAAGTGGGCTACGAGAAGTGTATTAAATTACGAAACAACACAAATTTTGGACCAAAATTAAGAGATTTTTTCTAATCCAAATAATGAAAGATCAAATAGAATTTTGGATCGAAATTGGTCAAAAATAAAACCAAAAATAGCCTAGATTGTTTTTTAAAAAATGTTTTATTTGTCTCATTTTATTACCAAGAGCTTTATTTTTTCCTTTCTTGTCATCTGAATATAAATACACATTTTACTTAATTTTTGATTGAAAACATCGCATGATTATTCTCATTTTTACATTCTCAATAAGATTCATTCATTACATTTCTCATCACTTCTCTCTTTTTAAGTGCAGAAGCCTTTGTGTGATTACCCCCCCCCCCCCCCCAACTTCCCTCTTTAAATGAAGAAGCCTTTGCATGATTATCCTGTATTTAAAAGATGAGTACATGTGCAAACACACTCAAGCTTGAATATGACTCGAATTGATTTCTTTCGAATTAAATTCAATATTCAGAAAATGAAAATTATCGATCAATTATCAGGAGGCAACAATACAAGATCAAAATGATCAAATAAACATCACTATAAGGGCTCATTTGGTTGGAAGGTTGGGTTTAGAAGGGTTGGACAAATACATAGTATTGAAACCCAAGCTTATTTTAATCAATATCAAATATCTTTTGTTTGGTTAATAATTGTTAATTATTTTAAAGTAGGTTACAATAATGTAATGTACAAAAATATCCTCACTAAAAGTTGTAAACCCCAAAATACCCATTTTAATTTAAAACTTAACATTAAGATCGTCTTCTTTTTTCTCCCAAGAGTCTTCTTCCTCCCGAGAAATACATGGAAATTAGAAAATCTGCAAATTAGAACCGACACAATCAAATTGTATAAACTGGAGTGGTGCTCCTGACAATCCATGTCGTGTGAAGAGGCGAGATTGGGTCACAAGAGGCCTGTATGTTTCAGGAGCCAAACATAGGAAATAAGGTATAATTGAATTCCTATGGTGGATCGGTGAATGATTTGTCGTCGGAGATGAAGATATGGCTTTTACGTCTAGCAAGGGCTGGCCTTCGGCTTTCTTTATTGAAGGTAAATTAAAGATAAACTCTTTCTTCAAGGTATTTTTGTTTTATGCAGTTTTCCGGATCTAGAGTGGTGAATTTATCTAATTCAATTCAATAGTTGCTTATTAATAGGTAAATAAGACTTCGAATTCATGGAATTTGGGAGGTGAGAATATGTAATTAGGTATAGAATTGGACTGATTAGGGTTATGTTTCTCCCAATGAAGTTAGCTGGACTGATAACATTACAGGTCTTTTAATTGTATTTTGTGAACATCAATTAGATAAATATGAGAACTTTATGAATTTTTGTTTAGCCATTATAAAATATGGGAGATTTTGATTGCCCACATGCTGTGTATGTGTATACACATATGTATCTTGCTCTCTGCAATTCCCCTTAAATGTTTACCAGACATGTTTCTACTAATAATATAACTGAATAGGATTGTATGTACTAATAGGAAAATTATTCTCATAATGATGGAAACATTTTGAAGTGGGCCGAATTAGAGCACTGCAGTTGTAATAAACCATTTTGATGTAAGCTCTTACGAAATGCAGGTACTTCACCTATTAGTACATACAGTCCTATTCAGTTATATTATATAGCAGAATGGATAACAATTCTCGTTTGAATTCAAAATGGAAGGTCCCCATGAGTTATCCATTCTGCTACATAGAGGAGAAATGCAATTGTTAAAATTGTCCAGAGAGGAAAAAGAGAAACAAAATGGAAGGTCTCATGAGTTCTCCCAAGGAACAGAACAAGGTCGCCTAACCACCGGACATTTTATAAACAAATAAAGCTCCTGTCCAATTTCATGTAATTCTCAATTTCTCTCAATGAGAGAAATCCACCGCCGGCAGAAATACGAGTCAAATACGGGTCAAATTGGGAAGCTTGCTGTGGAGAAAGGTTTCTGGTTCGTAAACTGAATGTCTCACTTAGCAACTCCTGACGCATTTGGGCTATTTGGGCTACAGAACCACAGCCATTCAACGAGATCCAAAAACTAAGGACCGAAGACCTCTGGCACATGGAATAGTACAAAAAGCCTGTCGTGCCCCTTTTGACGACCAAGTCACAATGGCAACAATGCCTCTCTCTTGGGATGCGAAGAATATTTGAATCTGACTCTCGAACCGGGCTTTAGGAAATTTGGAGGATTTCAGAAATCTTATTTCAGCTTGTGGTTTAAGTTCTTTTCAGAATTATGAAGTTAATGATTAATCTAGCTTGATCGCATATGTTGAAAAGCTTGGGGCTGCTTATTTTTATTTTATTTGACTTTATTATTATGTAGTGTGTGAATTTGGAAGCAACATTGGTGATTTGACAATGGTGGTCTGTTTTTGGTCTATGCTCAAATTAGGAGCCTGCATATTGTGCTAACAGTGGGTTAAGGAATTATGGCTCTTTTATGCTTAAGGGGATCCATTTCGGCTTCTGATTTCAATATTTAGGTTTTGTGATTTAAGTGCTTTTCAATCTTGGGCATCCTTTTGATGATCTGTTGTTTCGAAAAAATTGAGTCTTTGATGTTCAAAGGGTAGCTTATTTGTATTGTAACTTGTGCTAGAATTGTGGTTAATTGTATTGATTCAAACTCGACTCGATTAATTAAAATTAATAAAAACATATACATAGCAATTAAATCACCCGAGCTCGATTAGTATTCGACTCGATTAAAACTCATTTGAGCTCGCCTCAATTAACAATCAAACCAAGCTGAAACAATTTTTGAAGATCGATTGTAATTCAAATAAAATTACCAATCAACTCAACTCATATAGATTAAGTAATTAAGAATAAAATGCATAAGCAGTTATACTAACTTATTAAAGCATAAATAAAACAAGACTTCTTATTACTTGTTCAGTCTTGTAGGCTCAACCTTGTGTTTGAAAAAAAAACTAATAGGACATGTCTCATTTGAGGAAAATTGAAACAGAAAATTGCCAGTATCTTATTTTGAATAGAACAGGTTTCATTCTGTGGCACTACACAGAATGCTAAAAAAATTGTATCTCAATGAAAAACAAAACTAAAATCTTTAAAAAGAAAAAAAAGATCTCAAAAAGATAAAAAATTGGAAGCTTTGGCTAACCATACCCCTGCATTTGCAGGCTAACAATGCATACTGAAGTGAAGAGCCACAATTATACAAAAGTGTTAATTCGAATTTCTCAATGATTTCAGGGCTCGAAAACTAAACACCGTAAATAAACAGATCAAGATCACTCGACATTTTGCAGTAGGGTCGAGAAGGGAAATGATCGTAATCAATACCACAAATCAAAATCAACAGTTTCAAAACCACAAATCAAAAAAATAATTCCATAGCTAAGTTAAAATCAACAGTTTCAAAACCATAAATGCAATACGTCAAAACCATAAATAAAGAATTATGTGTCTACTATTCTATACAACTCTAAAGAATACGAAACAAAATCCCAAGAATACGAAACAAACGAACATCTACATCTAAGGCACCTAAAGAACCTTCCAAAAAACATCTCAAAGTCTCCCATCGAGCTTCATGCGAACGTACTTGATTCTGCGGTCTTCAGGCAGACTAAAGAATAAATTGAGATCATCAGGATTCTTTACCAGCATTTGTGATGCTATGAGTTTTTCGTCCTCCGTAAGATTCTCCATACTTTCAACTAAATTGTAGACTTCCTTTTGCTTCAGTGAAATCTCGTACTCAACACTTAGGTTTCGTGCAATATCTCCAAGTCTTTCCTCAGATTTCTCCACAAAAGTGTTCAACAAATCAATAATTTTAGTCTGATACTCAGCATTCACATCACTACTACAAATCTCATCTCACCATCCGAATGCAAAAATACTCGTTGAAATCGATATACTGCAAATAATGATCGAAGAGATTTTTTCACAAACAGCTCACCACGATTCAAAAACAGACGCAGCGACAATTCTAGCTAACATACTCGAATCCGGGATCGATATAGAAAATTGCCAGGTCAGCACGCATGAACACTGATAAACCTCAATTATACGTGTTTTTTAGCCTAAGATTAGTCGTTTATATATCATTTTATATCATGATTTATACCCCATATGCGTTTAATAGGTTTGTTACATGTTCGTAGGAAAAAATCATTGATTTCGAGATAAGGGCGAAAAACATACGAAAGGAGGTAAATTGGCGATGCTTGGAAATACAATCGTATCTTGGGCTACAAACCTCCAATATTAATGAGCCTTATATGATTAGAAAGCTAAGACAATTACCTAAAAGTCTTATGAAGAGGACAAGATCCGGTTCAAACGTTTGAAAGCTCAAAAGTTATAAATACGCTTTGTTCGGAACCAAGTGGCGCAGTCTTGGTAAAACGAGCATAACTCGAGTTATACAACTTGGATTAAGTCCAAATCGGTTGGGTTTCAAAGCCAAGACATAGATCTACAACTTTGCAGAAGACCCTAAAGCCAAATTCGGACTGCAAATATGGCGTACAGGCGCCGTGTTAAATGGCGTTCAGACAACGAAGGCAGAGATTTGGGTCATCTCGCGTACGTACGCCAATTTACACGGCGTACGTACGCCGATTTACACGGCGTACGTACGCCGATTTACACTGCGTACGTACGCCGGTTTAAGCGGATTTCGGCCCAAGTTCGGATTTCGACCCAAGTTCGGATTTTATGTTCTAGATTAGGTATAAATACCCTTTCCCAACATTGTTTTAGGTTCGACTTTTATTTTCTTGAATTGAGTTGTAAGGATTGGAGATCGAGAGACGAGATTCAAGATTTTTGTAGACAATTTGATTCGACATCGGGTTTAATCGAAATTATTTCTTTAATCTCTTTTAATTCTTGTCGTTTTAATCATGTTTACATTATTAATTGTTGATTGCCTTTTCGCATCTATGGAGTAATCCACCTTATTCTGGAATCGGGAATAGCCCGATAATATGTTATCGATATAGATTATAGAATCGTTGATTTTACATCGCGTATGCTTATGATTTGCATTCTTGTTTTTTAATGCTTGTGAATTTGCTGGCCACATATTTGCATGATCATAGATATTAGGTGAAAATTCTGAAAGGTGACGTCTATATCAGAACCCTAGAATTCAAACCTAGGATCCTAAATCACGAAAGTAGTTTTAGGTCTTTTGAGGAATCGATACATTATCATAGAGATTAATGAGTCTGAGTCTAGTCTAATCATCACGAAAGTAGTTGGTTAATTAGCTTAGATATGTTATTATGCTTCGACAGAAGATAGTGATTACAATTGGATAGTGTCCTTCATAAGTAGCGATCGTAATTCAATCGGTAATATAATTGAGTCGATAATATATATATCGTGGTAAACCCTAATTCTGGAATTTCCAATCATATACAAATCAAATCAATTTACTTGCTTTCTGTTTAGTTTTCTTTACAACTATCTCGTATTTTCATTAGGCTTAGATTACTGATAATTGATAGGCTAGTGCTTGATTGTTCGGTCCTCGTGGGAACGATATCTTTTGTACTACACCGAAGCCGTGCGCTTGCGGTCTAGGCACATCAGACACACGATGTTTTCAGACTACATAGTATATAACGTCATTACCCGAATCAAGAATTCGACTCGGGATGAAATGAACATCAGCCTTATCAGAATTTTGCTTTGCTTGGTTAAGTTTTCGAAAGCATTGAACACAATTGCTTCGGTTGTTAAGGAGACCGAAGCTAGTTACAATTTAATCGAAATGATAAATACGCCAAATGAAGAACTCGGGATCGCATCAATCAAGCTACTTATCGAACTGTCGGATTTAATTGGACACACATTAACGGACAGATTATGCAAAACAAAAGGCCAACCCGAGAGTTTAATCCAGAATTCATACGAGGTAACTAAAATAACGGAAAAACAAGCAGTTTAAGCTATTTTCCTAGCAAAGCTTCCTCATCAAAATCTGACATTAAAAAGTGAAATATACCCGTTTCTTTTTCTTATTAACGCATAACAAGCAATATTTCTACATATATCATTCTGCCAGGTGTTTCCAATCAACATGTGCGCTGTAATAGTTTTGATTTCGGTCTATTTTAATGAAGCAATGCCAAACTGTGACACAAAATCGGTATCAACACTTCACCAAATATGCAAATTTGTTGCAATATTTCCTTGATCACGTTGTTAAATTAGATATGAGTTCATTGGAAACACTTGAACATCACTCATTACATAAGCAAAGCCGATTTCAACGCTAGTGACGCAGAGTTAATTCTGTGAATTTTCAAACCTTCATACAGTCAAAATTACAACCAGTATCTTTAAGTAACACAAAAGGAAGCCTAAAATATTAACAAATCTTGGAAACAGACAAGTTTTCCAAATAATGTTCCCTCGTCTTTCAATCAGGTACTGGATTTTTCAAGTAAAAATCAGATCTTTATTTTCAGACCTCGAAATTAAGAAATTTATATAATTCATAAAGCACTAAGACTCTCCTATCCACTACAATATAAACACAATAATCCATTTGATGATTCTAAACCAGGATCATCAATTCAATCAAATCCCAAAACATCAAATCCAAGTGAAATGCAAATATGTCTTCTCATCATTCTCACCCGCAATCTGACTCGGCGGTAAAACTTAATCATATACGCCAAACTAAATTCATCAAAACTCCAATTCTCACGCATGCAATTTCTATACTAAGAGCCACAAATTCCAATCAAGTAAAAAAAACAGAAGCATTTAATCGAAGACCTAATTCAGAAGAAAGAGTCCACACCTGGAGTCATAAAACCCTAAAAACCAAAAATTCAATCGCAAAACGGTCCAAACATGATCAATCGATAACTACTGATAAAATAAAAACAAAACGATCATATAAATCACATTTACCTTCTGAAAACCCAAAAGAAGAAGCAGGGGAATGCACTGCAATATACTTACTGCTATGATATTCAGAATGCCCCCTCGAGCCCGTGTAGTTGAATATTTTAGCAATGTCTAATTCCAAGTTGAAATCCCAAAAGAAGAAGCAGGGGAGGAGACGTACAGAGAGATGGTTGGAGACGTGAGAGAAGAGAGGTTGGAATGGACAACGTGTGGAATTAAGAGAGGTTGGAATGGACAACGTGTGGAATTAAGAGGACATTTTAGTCTTTTCATCAAATTTTACAAGGTGGGTTTATGTGACCCACCTTATGAGGTGTGGCCCATAAACCCTCATAATCCTAGTGGCCCGTTAATAAGTAACGGGCCGGAGGTAATTAATAAAGTACTTTTATTTTGAACCAAACATAGGAAATAATGGGCTAAAATAAGCCAACCCTTGTAATACTTCCAACCAAATGAGGCCTAAGTGCACAGTATTAAACAGAGACATAAACGAACCGAGTAAAAGACACAGAAAATACTTTCTTCGCACTTTTATACAGTAATTCAGAAAAGTAGATCAGAAAATAAAACAGGCACATATTCTGATTTACATAAGTAGCAAAAATACCCTTCCATGGAGTGCACCCTGGAAATGAAAAACAAACTTGAGGGGCATAGAAAATGGCAAATTACGCTGTTATATATATATATATATATATATATATATATATATATATATATATATATATATATATATATATATCTCGCAAGACAGTTCATCATCTCTTTCTCTTGGAAGCAGCACCAGAACCCCGGCCCGCTTTGTTATCTGAAGTTACAGCACTTCCTTTTCCTCTACCTCTGCCTGAACCCTTTTTAGAACTTGAGCTTCCAGAACCCTTCAAATCGATTTCTACTTTGATTGCTGAAAACACATATAAAAGGATGCGAAATGTTCATAGACTTTAAGGAGATAATGAGTGCAGGTCATTCAGACATGGAATATATTAATGTAAATATCATGTAGAATTGTGGTAATGGAAATTGTGTATGATTTCGAAGGAAGTATTATGACAAACCCTTTGAATTGAGACTCTGCAGATCTGATTGCAACTTCTTGTCCGTACCAACCGAGTCGTCATCTGAAAGACAAACCACAGTTATCAAGTAAACAACCTTGAAGATCCTCACAATTATTTTCACTAATTGTACATATTATGCGGAAAAACAGGAAAAGAAGAATCGCACTTATGTTACGACGCCACGACATCATAAACCATATATATATTGTCGCTGAAATAGCTCAATATTGGTAAATTAATTACCAAGTAAAACTTTGCCAATTATTCAGTAATTATATCCCAGAAATCAAGCAAAAATACCAAACTTAGAGAACAAATGTCAAATAAAAATCAATTGATATGTAAACATAGGTAATAAGCGCAATTGAAGCACTCGGAACGAAGAAAAGGTTGTACCCTGGTCCTCAGTATCTGAAGAGTTTTCTTCTTCATTTTCAACATTTTCTTCTACTATAGTGTCCTCAACAGGTTCTAGCATTGCTGCAACCCTTTTTTTAGGAGCCTTTTTCAATCCAGGAAGCGTGATTAAATCTGCAGCTCTAATCACACGTGATGAACTCCCCTTATTATATGCTCTTGTTAGTGCAGATTTTACAGCAGGCTGTATGCCATCCAGTGGATTTGGATGCCCCTGAAGCACATGTACACAGCAAGTCAGTTGCGCAATAGTATTAAAAACATATGTATATATATATACACATATATAAGTGCGTAATAAATGACCTTAAATTTGGATAATTCCACAATGGTATCAAAGTCATCCATGCTAATGGAGTATAAATCCATAAACTCCACAACTTTCTCAACAGCTTCATCCTGGCAATTTATTCCATTTCACAAAATAATGCTCGTTTATAAGGAAAAAAATAAATAAGACTACAACAATAATCAACAAGGGGAAAGGGGAAAAAGGAAAAAGAAGAACCTTGGGTAGAGTTCTCAAAGGATCAGTTAACTGCTTCAAAACAAGAGTAAGGTAGTCAAGTCGCAATGTTGCCCTGCCATTGTGATAGCAGTGATATGGTTACAAATTGCCACATGTTATAAAATTCCCAAAAAAAACAAAAACAAAAACAAAAAAAAAAAGCGAAAAGGGAATTGCCAAAGAACAACGCAAATATGCAGAGCAAATACCTTCCTAGATTAGATTCACCAGAAGCAAGAAGATGAACATGCAGGTCCTCCAGAAGTCTGTAATTCTTCCCCGTAGTAGAGTTCTTTCCCAGCCAGCCACCAAACCTATTGAAATTGCGCTCTCCCTGAAAAAGTGAAAACATATTCTATTAATTACATATGTAAACTTCAGTTGCCAAGTTAGTTACATATTATGCAACTCTGCAAACAAATGCTAGAATCATCGCTGGATACAACATTAGATTCTTTAGGACCTGAGCTTGCACCTAACTTCTCAAAGCTTATAAGAAAACAATTAAGCGCAATACTTGGTAAAACTGTGACAACACCACCCATTAAAGAATGCATAAAAACCATAATGATTTACCGGCTCAAGTGTTTCCCGCTGGCCATGCAAGAGAGCAGCACTGGTTCACACACAAAAAAAAAAAGTTCAATACTATCAAAATATCATTTGACAGGAAAAAAAAAAGATTCAGGAACTGAGTCTAGAGAACTTACGGAATTATACAAGATGCAAGAACACCAGTCTGAGATAGTTGCCACTGTCGATATCTCCGAATCTGGACATTAATAATATCACCATCCCCAATGGACTCAGCAGCTCGAGCAAGTAAATCCATCCTTTTCACTCCATTATCATCTTTACCAGCTGAACTTGGCCTATAGTTGATATAATTTTCCTGAAATCAAGTGATAAAGTGTCCTAAGATAACAATCATGCAAATAAGTTCCAGTACTCTTGCACATGCTAGTAAAATCATAGAATATTTGGAAAATAGGACATCGGAATAAGTACAACTGCACAAACATGTGCAGGTAAGTTCCTATTCATGTATGTGCATGGTGAATCAAGAAGGGAAAGAATAGTTGGAATACAACACTAGTAATATCATAGAGTAAGAAACATCACAAGATCATTCTTTTTGACTTCCAACTGTAATTCATCTAACAGCTCCATGATGTTTCCCAACTATCAATTCACCTACTTACTGATCAGTTGTATACTATGAACTGTCAACCTGAGGAATGAGCAATACCTGGATAATAAGAGGAACAAGATCAGGGTCACTCATGCTAAGGTCGATCCTTTCATCCATTCGCAACTTCCCGCCATTGAATGCAAATAGCCTGTATCAAAGGAATGTAACTTAACGTGTTAGCATGAAAATGATAAACTACGTATCTATAGATGCACCTCTCAACAAATAACTTGAATGGATCAGCACAGGAAAAAGCAATTTCAAGAAAAAAGAAAAAGAGGGTAGAAATATAGAAGGATGGACAAATCTAACGGACAACAGTAAAAATCCGAAGCTAGTCATACTTATCAACAGCTGTGAAGGGGGAAATATCTTCATCCTTTGAACTGCTTTGAAGTCGTTGTTTGATGTCATCGAATTTAATAACTGACATTGAGAGACTCATATACTGCAGTTGGTTGAGGGCCATACGCATATCTCCATTAACTCTTTCTGCAAGTTCCTCAAGTGCAATCTATGATCAGAAAGCAACACTATCACAATCAGTTATATGCAAAGAAGCATAATGAGAGGGAGCAGATAGTCAATCTGTTCTAAGGTAAAGACAGATTGCGGACATCCTCCCACTCCGAAAAAACAAAATAAAAAAGAATTAGAAGCAGGAGGCATCATCTATACTAACATTGATAAGTAGGTTGATCTATAGTAACAAATATATATAAGATAAAAAAGGTTGAAGCAAAAAAGTGTTCCAGAAAGAGTATGTACCTCATTAACCTGAAGACCTTCTGAACTTGCTATGTGTGATAACCTTTTTGCCATCTAATTGCCACCACGATAACGATTAGTGACTTAGCACTTTGAATTCAAAATATATCAACAGATGTCATGATCGCAGGAGGATTCGGTATGTTCTACACTAAAATTACCAAGATCTTTTCAATCACCACATCCACACCCACTACCAACACACTGGATCCTCTGTGGCAACTTCTATTTCATTGCATAGATAGATACCAAGTGTATGCAATACACATGAAAGTATATATATGGAAACATTGTATACACATGTCATCAGTATATAATTTGGGATACCAAATTGAACTAGTAGATCCTAACCGGTTGCAACACCAAAATGCAGGCACACATTGTGATCACAAACAGGTGCATCCATTTATATGATGAACAAAATTTGAAAAAAAAATACCTGCTGCTTTGTCGGCTTCCGGAAGCTCAGAAGTAAGCAGTGGTTCACAAGGCTCTTAAGTTTCTGACTATATCGATCATTACAGATGCATATTATAGGAATTTTGGACATCTTGATGCTGGCAATAAGATCAGCTACCCCACCTCTATCTCCAGCAGACATACCGTCGACCTCATCCATAATAAGAACAGTCTTCCTATGTTGCGAGCTGCATTATTAATGGAAAATTATAAAATTATTCACCAATCGGTACTTTCGCATGTAAGCATAAAGGCGAACACCAACCGTTCCATGTTCTTAAGATTCAGCGATTCATTGCTCACAAGCTCTTTAATAGAATTAGAAGTACTTCCACCAATTCCTTTTTCAATTTTGGCATCGGCCTTTCCGCGACTATCGCTAGCATTAACCTAAACAAAAAAAATGTAGTTATATCAAATCGGGCATGGTTCAATATACAATTACATAACATGGAAGTGGGGTGTGTGTGTGTGAGAGAGGGAAATTAAAGATACAGGCCCAAACAAACCTCAATTGTCTGAAATCCAAGCATCTGACTAACCAACTTTGCTGAAGTCGTCTTCCCAATGCCAGGTGTTCCACTTAATAGCACAGCTTTCTTGGCAGCAGAATCACTTTGTTTCTTTCCCTTTCCCTTTGTCCCTGAGCTAAGGAATTGATCATTCCAATTTACCAACCAATCATGGAGCTGCTTCACCTGCACTCAACCTGCCACTGTCACTAATAAAGCACTAAAGTTTCTTCTTAAGACGACAGATTGAGAGACAAGACTGGACACATACCAGTGATTGATTTCCAACCATATCATTTGGAACCTTTGGCCTATATTTTTCGTTCCATGGCAACAAAGATTTCTCAGTAGGTTGACCTTTTCGTTTGGGAGGAGCTGCACTGGAGGTTAATCCTTTTGTATCCATGCTTGCAACATGGCCAGCTTGTTCTAGAAAATTTTGAAGTTAATCAGTAAAATAAATTTAGATGAAGATAAAAAACAATAAAAGGTTATGGCCTTCTCCTCCTGAGAGGCAACCCAAGTATTTACATGGTCTAATAGTAGAAATATGCTTATGTGCGTCTTTTATGAATTTGCACACGAAGGTTAAAATAGTAAAAGTGAAACCAAATCATTACTTAAGCCCAAAGAATGCAAACGTATTGCAGAGAGGAAGAGAGAGTATAACAATGTACTTGGCTTTGTTTCCAGAGATTATTTGCATATTAAGTCCGAAAACATGTTTGTACATTGATTAAAACATTTCAGAAAACTGTCCCAAAATTTTCACATCGATATGAATTCCAGATCATAATTTTAATGACCATAATCCCAGGCTTCTATCTGCCTTTACTGCACAAAAAACAATAGAAGTTACAAATCATACTAAACCATGTGCAAAGAGATTTTAATCAAACTAACACCTGATCATGAACAGATTACAAATCTCTTTTTATTTGACCATATCAAAGCTGATGATGCATAACTTAAATACCAATGGCAGCTTTATAAAAAACACCAGATTATGGTTGATGGGACATACTATTTTTTTCTAACTTTTGAGGGCTCTTCTTAGGAGGAGATGGTGCGACCTTATCCACTGCCTTCTTTGAATCTTGTGCAGTTTTTGATTTATTTGATGCCCGAATCATATCAAATAAACCATCCTCCGTAAGAAATTTAGTACTGAAGAAAAATACAGAGAGAAAAGTGATGCATCATGAATCAGAAAATAAAAGAATTATATGAAAACACTAACAAATAAATTATAAAATAAAATAAATAAGTTACCCAAGCTCCTTGGCCTTTTCAGACTTCCGGCCACCAATATCTTCATCACACAGAAGATAATTCTGCGAGATAATATATAAGCTATGGGCTGATAGTATAATGTCAATGATGAAGTAAATGTAGATACAAATTAGAGTAATACCGTTTTTTTGCTGACAGAACCAGTAACACGCCCTCCATGGCGTTTGATTAAATCCTCGGCTTCTTCTCTTTCTAAACTGGAAGAACAAAACAAGACAAAGGAAACTTAAAACTGGATCAAAGAGAATCTGAGCAACAAGCAAAAAATAAAAATGGTCCACATTACAATACAACCAGCACACGCTATTCAACTTACACCCAAATGTGTTAAAAGTTGTATACGAGCCAGTAAAGTAAAAGACTAAACATATTCTCATGGAGGCAATTCCCTCATCCATGTGATGCATACACAAATTTAAAACGTTGATTCAACAAACAAAGATATAAAACCATATTAAATTACACCTCAATACATTATTCAAATGACCGCCCAACACGTGCTTGTGGTTGTATACGAGCCAGTAAACTGAAGGACTATACGTATCCAGTCATGCAGGCAATTTCCCAATCCAAGTTCCATGTATGGATTGTACTCATTACAAATAATGGATTACCTGTCAAGCGTTCCACTAATGACAAAAGTCAGTCCATCTAAACAGTTAGCGGCACCTTCAGGAACTTCCTGTCACACAATAAAACCAAAAAACATTGTCAAAAAGTGGCATTTTAGACAAAGGTTTGAAATTTCTTCACCTTTTTTTTACCTTTTCTCCTTTATGAGGAGGATCTTTCCTCTCACCAAAGTTCATGAATCCACCCCTTCCTCCACCACCTCTGCCTCTTCCACCTGCTGGTGCACCTCTTCCACCGCGACCTCGCCCACCAGATTTTGCAGAAATAGCATCCTTATCATCAATGTCCTCTGCATCACCCCCATCAACATCCATGTCTTTTGCAGTAGTAGAAGTTACTGATGTACCCTTTCCACCACGACCCCTACCCCTTCCAGCAAGTTTTGAAATGGATTTTACTTTTTCACCATCATCTTCGTCACTTTCATCAACAAGTTTTCTAGCAACTCCTCTACCAGAACCACTTTTGAGTTTTTTGTTTGGGGTGGCATCAACAGAAGCCTTCTTTGAAGTAGGCGTGACAAAATCTTCATCTTCATCATCACTCTCAAGTTTGTGAATTTTTTTTCTAGGTGGGGCCTTCTTTTTTGTAGAAACTTCCTCAATTTCCATCTCATCTTTCACATCTAGTTTGTCTTTATCAAAATACTTGCTTGTTTTCCTCCTGCCAGAGCTTTCTTGAACTCCCTGTGCCTGATTGCAACATACGATTCACTAAAATTGTTTTGTATTTAACTGAGTTTTTAAAACACAACATATATAATTATGGCAAACAAACCAATTTTCCAGCCTGTGGAGTGACAGCAGGAAGCTTATCAGGGGTAGAGAGGTTCTTTGACTTCGACGCATTGCCATTATCATCCCCCTTTTTTTCATGTGGCTTCACAAACCATTTCCTTATATCTTGTGGCTGTATTTCAGTGCAACAGAAAGAAGAATAAAATTCAACAATTGTTTACTGACCCGACTTAGTGGTTTCAGTAGATGAGCAATAAACAACATGAATGCAACTAAAGCAGTGCACATGCATTTGTAATTCATGATTCAACCTAATTTACAAACTTACCATTTTCAAATCTTGCAATTTGGCTTCAGGCTATGAATAACAACCTTCAAAATACCATCTGAAACAAGAAGTCAAAACAATAATCTATAAAGTAGTCCATGTAAAACTAGAAAATTCGGGAACTACAAGAATCTGAGCGGTAATGTTAAAAAAAAAGACTACTTTACAACCAAATCGCGCATAAAAGGGAAAGAAATAAAATCAAACTGCGGTAAGTAAGGGTTAGGGTTTATGGTCGAGAGTTCAGTGTCAGTTACAGGCAGGCTCAACAATTTAAATCAAAATTAAGAAAAAAAAATTGTGGGGTTAAAGACACCAATATACATGTATTCAATACAGCAATGAATGGAATTATAATAGTATGAAATGCGCTAATAGAAAATGCAAACTCAAAGAAAAACAATAGGGTTTCATAAACACACAGTGAGTGTGCGGTGTGGGAGAGAGAAAGATACTCCAAAATTACCACTGCATGTTTTCTCCGATGATTTCCGATGTAGAGAGAGAGAGAGAAGAGAGAGGGTTTTGTATAGGAAATAGCTTCTCATGGAAGAAGCGCCATTCTTTCTATGTAAATAAAACCAAGTCAAAATTATTATTTAAAATGTTTATTTATTTATTTATTCATTGAGGAGAATTAGTTTTGTATAAAATTTTATTTTATTTAGAATTTTGATCATTGATAATCAATATTAATTTTGATATTAAATTTTTAAATATTTTTTTTAAAAATAAAATGTAGTTCTAGATAGTTAGTATATTGAATAAGAATTAGTTATATAAATTTATAATAATAATATATATTATACAATTTACTAATTCAAAAAATTCCGGATGAAAAATTAATCGATCATTTCTTAACTTAATAAATTACGAATAAATCATGGACATAAATCATGTTAGATGTTTTGTATTAAAGGCCCAATTGAATTCTGAGCGAGCCAAAAAAAAAGCCCACAAAAAGTATGGACTACAACTACAAGTGTGACTTTGGGCCTTTTAAGCCTTGGTCTAGATGTAGAATTAGTAAATAATTATCTTAATTTACCAAATTATTTTCTAAGTTGTTGGTTAAGTTTAGGGGTATAAACGAGTCGAAATTGATAATTTTTCATGGTCAAACTCGAGCTCGAGCCTTATTACACGAGCCTGAGCAACTCGGGCTTAATATTTCAAGCTTTCGGATTGCAAACCTAACATTATATCCAGCATTACAATTTTGATTTTTATTTGAAATTTGGAATATTTTAATAGGGATCATAGTTAAATCTCAATCCAAAATGGACCCAAACAAATCAAAGAATATTGGACCAGAAAATGACCCAATTTCAAATCAACCCAAAAAGGTCCAAATTACAAAAAACAGAGAAAAAAGTGAACTCCATTATGATCAAGAAACAGACATATTATATGACATCCCACCAAGTCAAACATGGTGTTGACTATCAATATTTTATTTAATTTATAATACTAATAAATATACTAAAAAAAAGTAAAAATTTCTCTAAACTAATCCCTCAAATTTTATTTTCAGCATCACAAATCTCTCTTCGGACATTTTTTTTACATAATATGATAATATAAGATAAAGGGTAGATTAATCTCCCTTGTTGGATTTAATTTAATTAACATTTTTTTAGATAAAATACATATATTTTTTTCAACCAATCAGGAGGTGGCAATGCAATATGGCTCCCAAATTGCTAGTGACCTCTTTTGCTCTTTGCATCTAACAAAATAATCTCCTTTGTTTCCTTTCATGACCACCAAATCTTGATTCCGGCGAGTCTTTCCGCCGCCGTACACGGTGGATTGTTGGGTGGTGATGAAGCCGCCGCCGGAGACGGTGGTTTTGTTTCTCCAGGAATACTCGTACATATTAAATAACGCCACCGCAGGCGGCGGCGGGGAGGGAATCAGCCGCCCCATCCACGGCGGGAGTGAATGTGGGATCGAAAGCTTCTCCTCCGCCGCCTCCGCCTCCGCCGCCATAGCGTTGACCGCCTTGTTTGACCACGTCTGGTTTTTATTCCCAAACGCCATAAGCTTTTTCATCACCACCCCACTTGGCAATGACCCTAATTTTTGCTCCACCACAAATTTCTCCGCCGCCGCCACGTCATCGCCGCCGCCGCCGTCCACCTCCTCCTCGAACACTTTCTCGAGTCTCTCAACTTTATTCTCTTCATTAATCAAAGTCAAAACAAGCCTCCCATTTCTTCTTTGAGCATGGAAGTTATTCTTAGGAGGAACCGAAACAGCTTCAACGACAAGCCTACCATTTTCCCGCCGTGAATGCATGTGAAGCGACGGCGCCACCCCATCCCCGCCGCCGATAGAGGGTAACGGCGGCGGAAACGGCCGGAGCGGCGACTTCTTATACTTCACAACATGCAAATCATCCAACTGGTTATTCATCTCTTTGAATTCAAATTCTTTTTCCACCATAACCCTCTCTTTAAGATCATCATCTGCATCACTCGACACTCCAGAATTCGAAAAAACATCCGACCCGGTTTCCGATCCGAGACTCTCAGTACAAATCTCTAAACTCTTTTCACTCAAACTCCTCTTTTTCAAAAGTGGATGAACATAAACATTATCTGTAGAACAATCTTTGTTCTTATCAGTAGAACTGAGAATATCACCCCACGCAGCTGGTTTATTCATCGTTTCATTATTCTTTTTCGATTGAATAGACCTCCAAACATCATCTTGACTTGGAATATTAACATCATTTAACACTTGAGATGAGACATTTTTCTTAATAGGGGAGGTGAAAAAAAACCCGTTTTGTGAGAGCCATTTCTTGCAAGACATATCAGCTGAGAGTGTTCTTCTGATTGAGGCTGCAGATTTAGTTGAGTACCCCTCGAAATCGGATCGAAGAATGGTAACTATCCCTTGTTTCATTGCTGATGCTTCTTCCAATTCAACCATCTTTATTGACATATCTTGATCAGATCAAGATGAAAAAGAACAATCCTTTTCTCTGCACGAAGTAGGTTATATCAGAAACAAAATAAGCAGACAAAAGAGAACAAAATTTAGAGTTGCAATAATTCACATATATATATATACATATATCGTTAAATGCATGGGATAGTTATGAAATTTACCTTAAAAAAATGCAAAAAACTGCATCCACAAAGAAGAGAATTGAGGATGATTGTAATGAAGATGTATTGATGTTTGTTTTTTGGCTTAATTGCAAATGGAAAGAGTGGGAATGGAGGGCTATTTGTAGGAGCCCAAAAAGACTATGGAATTGTGTTCATGGGACCCTCTTCCTTACGCCACCACCATCAAAAAGACCCTTTTTTAAAACTTGTTTTCTACTATATAATTATACTCCTTAATCCTCATATTCGAGGTGACATTCAATATGAAAATAAAGAAACAAGTAGGGTAGGTAGTGTAACTAACCTTGAGTTACTATAAGAGTGTTCATTAGGTTAAAAATAAGGTTAAAAATAGGGATGGCCGACAAGTCAAGCTGACTCAAAAACAAAACAACTTGAGTTTGAGTCGAGTTTAATGAGTCGAACTTTTTCTTGCTTTCATTATAATATAACTGTATAAGTTATATCGAGTCTTTTAACCCAACGTAAATTAAATTTCCCAAACTTTATAACTTCAGAAATGAATATATCAAATTGTACTTGACCGTAGTAAATATTTAAGGCCTAATATGATATATATTGAATTTTAGAGGGTTAAGGTTTACTACAATAATTATGAATGTAAATATTTAGCATATATTTTTATATAAAATAAAACACGAGATAAAATATAATCGAAATAGCAAATCTCAAATGAAAATTTTGTCGGGTTGGCGATTACAAGTATTTTTTCTATTGTCTAATTATTGCGATATATAGTGAAAAATAATTGCAATAATGATACATATATGCTCTGATTAATGATATTTGTGAGATTCCAAAAAAGGAGAACGATATTTTTACGTAAAAAAGAATTTAATTGTGAAAGTGAGAGCACACGACAAACAAGATAAGGTTAACATCACAAGAATATTTCCTCCTAATTAGCACAATTTACAATTAGGTAAAAGCATAAAAAGGTTGATGATTGGATGAAAATGGCTTAAGATGGAAGCAAAGGAATCACTTTCATCATGATTGGGCGGCCAAAATTCCATTTTATTTTTAAATTGTCATTAAGGAATCATCACACACACACACATATATATATTATTTTATTCATTTACACACACATAAACACATGTTTGCATGTATATATGCGTACAAATTTCAGGCTTATTTATCTACCATGCATATATATATATATATGTTTAATATATAATTAAATTATGAAAAGGAATAATAATGTATGTGGAAATGATACGTATTTGATTGAATTTGTATGTACCAAAAGTTTGTGATGTTGATACAATTTTGTACAGTACACATTACAAAATACTCGTCTATATATAGGGTGAGAGGATTATGCTGTTGTTTTGTTTAGTGGGAATAATAGGTTTAATTTTGTTTTATGAAATAATACATTTTCTTGGTAAGAGAATAAATAGTATAACTAGGTTGAGTTTAGTCCTCACCGTTTGGGATTTCAGTCAAGCTAGTTGGATCCTTTTACAATTTTCTAAAAATTACAAAATATTTCAGAAAAATTTAAAATAAATTCCAAGTGCATATTTTTATTATAAATATTCCGGCATATCAAACCCTAAAATGTTGTGACTTAATATTATAAATATTCCGGCATATCAAACCCTAAAATGTTGTGACTTAATATTATAAATATTCCGGCATATCAAACCCTAAAATGTTGTGACTTAATTTGGATCTCAAACTTCACCACATGATTAAAGATGTTAATTAATGTTATTGGATGGCCAATGAAGTCTAGCTCTACTCGTAAATTAATTATTTCCTTGAGATCTTAAAAGTTTTGAGTTATATATCCGAATACATATGAGTTTTTTTTTACTAATTATTAGTTTATAATAATAATTGTTAATTAAGTATAAAACATTACTAATTATTAAATAAAATAATAGTTAATATTCATAATATATTGATACATATGACTAATTTACTTTTTTTTTTAAAAAGTAATGTGATAGGATGGGAAATATAATGTGTGTTAAGGCAAAATCCCAACTTCATTGCTTTGCCACAAACCAAGGAAGGCAAAGAAAAGGGTGGATGCTCCTTGTCTCCCTATAAAGCAAAACCACTCAATATACCTTATCTATTGCCTCTTTCACATTTTCTTTTTCTTCATTTAAGTGATTTTTTTAGCACATAGGTCATATTCATAGACTCATAGGTCGACTTTAAAATAGCGACGATTTTATAACATATTGTGTTTAATATTAAATTGTAATTTATTGAATGTGACAAATAAGAAGTTTTACCGAAATAATTCATCATTTTACAGTTTATAATAATTCGACTTCATTAAATCTAATTTATAATAATAAGAAAATCCTTGAAGTGGTAGCTAACTAGCCTAAAACCAAGTTAGTTGGCTTCAAGATATTTTTCAATTTGCCCTAAAAATTTATCAGTTTCATGTGAATTTGATTCGGGTTTAAGAATAATAGTCTACACATTAGAATAAGAATAATTAATAGATATATAACATAATCACAAGTTGAAATCCTAGGTAAATGCTTTATCTCTACTAAAAACAAAATTAATTAGAGTACCAATTCCTAGTTCCAAATATTCAATTAAAGAAAGGGTGTGACGTAGTACTTTTTTAGAGAGAAAAAATTGAACACTTTGCCTTTTTGCCAATTTTAAATTTTATTTTCTCCCTAATAAATAACATCCAATGAATTTTTCAATAAAATCGGCATAGAATGCTCTAGAGAGCATTAAGGTTTTAATATTCATAAATTTGGAGCTCTTTTTATTTGATTATTTATAACTTTGGAGATTTAAGATGCTACAACTCATGATCATGATTTAGAAATGTATTATTTTTATTATGAAGTCAACTTCAAAAATGATTGGGTGAGGAGGTGTCGAGTACAAATATTAAAAATCAATTCGAACAATTATACATATATATAATTGGAAAAGGATGGTTATTAATTAATTATTATTATTAGCCACTAGTATTATTCTAATTAATGAAAATTGGAACAATACTTCTTCAAGAAAAATAAATAGCATCTATGCGAAAATGATGGTTTGACTCAATTATATTTTCATTTAATCGAAGGAATCTGCATAATAATAATTAAGTAATTAATTCCATGTTAAAATGATATAATTGATCATTCGTGTCATTTCATTCCCCAAACACATTATATATGCACATAAAGCATATGGATTAGATGATTATTAAATTTTTAAGTATCTACTTAGTGCCTTGACTATTATATTTTTAATACTAATGACATTAATTTAGTACTAATTAAGTCAAACGAATATGATTTTCCTTGATGCGTGACACGTGAATACAACTTAATTTAATCATTATTTATTTGCATATATATATATATATATATATAACGTTTTTAGTGTTTATAATTTATTTGCGTCATCACTTAAAGTGTACTAATTTAATCATATGAAATTTGTGCTCCTCCCATTAAAGTGTTTGTAATGTTATCTGATCGGAGAGAAATTTCTTAATATTTACATAGATTACGCGTTATTTTGACACAATGTACACAAATTGAAATTAAATCGAATGGTTATAAGTCTAAGTTTGAAGTCCTGTTTCAATATCTAAGTATGATACGAGATCTAACGTTATATAAATATTAAACCTCGATTTCAGGTAAAATAACTTGTTTTTGAATCTCTAATACCAATAAAAATTCATCATATCCAAATTACTAACTTAAGCACTAATTGCTTTAAGCTATTTAATATCCAAATTCTTTTAATTTATCATTCAAAAGTATTTATCCTTTTTCCCCTAGATTGTTTGCATTATTTCCTGCATTTTGCTGAATCTTATAAAATATTGAGACAAAAATTGCATTCATCTGGCCGCATCAGCTCCAGTCAGCCACAGAGACACACACACCCAAATATATATATATATATATATATATATATATATATATATATATATATATATATATATATATATCCATATCAATTTATCAATAAATACATAATCTTCTTAAGGTTTAATCGTAATATAGGAGATTTTTCTAATTTATTGTAATTTAGATTCATTTTTCTCTATTTTCAGACACCATAAAACTTACTAATGGTAATAAAAAATATTGTTCCATAAGAAGACAATATTATTTTAAGAATTTATTACGTATTCTCAATAATTTATGAAAATTTATATTTTCTATTTTTTTTATATTTTTATCATAATTAAAGTTGAGATTAAATAATAGAATATCACAAAAATAAAATATTCTTTTATAGATTAAAAGTGTCCAAAAGCATTGTACGTGTACAAGAAATTTAAACATAAATTGTATTTTTACATTGAAATAATTCATTTTTATCAGGACTCTCTACTTACCCATATGTGTATGAATCACTATATACCAATTTTAATATTTTTTGGACCAAATTTGTCACCATAAATTCAAAAACAATTGTAATATACTCATAGATATTAAATGCTATGTTTTTTCTTTTTACTAATTCAATTAATGATATTTAACTAATTAATTCAAATATTTATTCAAAAGTTATTTCCAGACAAGATAAATAAATAGGGCATAAATACATCTCTTGGAGCTGCAGGAAAACAACAATATCCCAGTTTCATTTATAATTTATAATTAATATGCAGGCTGGAGAAGTAAAAAAATAGCAAAAAGTAATATATAGAAAGAAAGCATATGGTTCTGCCCACTAGAGTGACACTCATGGTCACGGACCATGCAAACCCTAGTTTTATCCTTATATACTGCTATAAAGATTTTATCAATTTATAATTAAATCTCCTCTTTTTTAACTACAAAAAGGAATTAACTATTGATAATCAGGTTGTTGAGAATAAAATAGAATAATTACGAAAAAATACATTTATTTACGTAATTCATACAAGTCGGACAGTATGTTCAGAGGGCGGAGGAGAATAGATTAAAAATAACAATATATATATATATATATTAAATTACATGTCGAAACTTTTTCAAAACTTCATTTTATCTATTTATTTCCGCATCTTTTTTTCCCAAAATTCAAGATAACTAGTGAAAAATCCAGGCATAATTTAGAAAATAATAGACATCAAATGCTTTTATTTATTTAATTTTTTTTCTTGATGAGCAGGACGAGCATTGAGGTAGATGTTCATGCAACTAGGTTTAGTTGATCTACATTATTCGATTTTGTTTTATTTTCTTGCTCTTTTTAAAAGAAGAAAAAGCTATTATACAATCAAATTAATTAATTGATTTAGTAATTAATTTCTAAAATATTCCATGATAATGACATTACATAGTTATGCAAAAAAAGAGATGTATATTTATATAATTAATATATATAATGTAGGGTTTGACTATAAAGATAGTTCCAAAAGTGCCAATAATACTATCAATTATTTAGATAAAATATCTTAGTTGCAAGTTCCAAGGAATGACAAAGTCACACGTGCACGTCGTCTATTAATGGAAACAAAGTATGGTTCCTAATAATCACATTTATTTATAATTCTTCCACTTTATGTTCATGCATGATAATAGAAAATGCAATTATTCACAATAATAAAATAATACAAAAAAATCCATTGTTTTTGGGCAAGACTAGGGATATAAGAAGAGTTCAATTAAAATGAAATATTTAGAACCCACTTTCCTTTTTTCTTAAATAACTATTATACTAGATTAGTACCTAAATTTTTATTATTTTATTTCATTTATATGATTTGGAAATTAGGAGCTGCTAGTTCTCAATTTCAAACCACTCACTTACAATAAATTGTTAAGGATCTACTTGATTTCTTTATAATATTTTGAGTTTAATGTTTTTTCTATGAGTGACTAATGACTGAATTCTTTTGTTCATCTTAAAAATATTTTTTTGCACAAATTAAAATTCCATTTAATTTGTTTTCTTTACAACAAATAATATTTCACTACTAATATATGATACTCTTTCTTTTATCGATATTAATTGATTAAATGATTTCCAACTACAACAAGAATTCCAATTTTAAGAGTATAAAAATAGTTTCGTATATGAGAAATAATTTTATTATTCATACATATAAATATAAATATAATATATATATATATATATGAGTAAATGATGTCATCAAAAAACACTTTTTTAGGGGGAGGATTTATTAGTTTTACAAAGGGGAAATAAATATAAATATATTGGGGTCCAACAAGAATGGCTTTATAGGAAGCTTTTGAAGAAAGGTTTGTTATTATTCTTTTTCATCTTATTGCCATTATTAGAGTCTCTACTGGCACATTCAAAGTGATTTATGTCCGAATATTTGAGGAAGAATTCCCTCCACTTCACTACCAATTACCTCAAATTGACGAATGAGTTTCAGCCACGTCCTCCTACTATAGCTACACGTTTTTTCGTAAATTCTAAATTGTTGTACGTTCAAAATTATATGTAGTGAGTCTCAAGATTCACGAGTTTTAATATTATCATTATCTTTGGTCGACGATAATTCCCAAGAAAAATCGTGACCATCTATTTACTCATGCGGTGTTATCATATAGTGGTAATTTAGCGTTTCATTAGATGCTTCACTTCATATATATATATATATATATATATATATATATATGATGTGTTAATTTAGCGTTATCATATCTAGCTATTTGCTCATGCCGTGTTATCATGTATAGTGGTGATTTAGGATTTCATTAGATGATTCACCTCGTATGTGTGTATATATCTATATATAATTTGTATTAAATTTTTTTATATATATAAATTTAACTGTGAATTTTATAGTATACTCGAAAAATCGAGGATAAGACTCCTATTGAGAATCCAAAATGGCACAATGCTACGTACTATAGAATAACCCTATCTATTTCCATCAAATTCTTTTAGTTCAATATGATGACGTGGCACAATAAATAGAAGACACCTTATTGGTCAGTTGGGTTGAGCCATTTATTCAATTTTGGTCAAAACTGGTATAGGCTTAATTTAATTTAATTTAATTTAATTTAATTTGATTTGATTTGATTCTTATTAAATTGGTAGCCAGCCCATCAGAATCTCTTCTCAGTATATTCCTATCCTGTTTAATAGTACGTGCCTTGTCCTGGTTACATAGATTTTGAATTTGTTCCAACTTTTCTCTACTCTTCTAATTTATGCATTATTATCCTTTCTTTGTCCTTCATTGATTCTCACCATCTCATTGGTATGAAGGGTTTGGTCGACTCGATTCGAACTAAAATTTTATGTTGATTTTAGGTAGGGGTGGCAAATGGGTGGATCGGATCGGATTTGGGTTGGGTCCAATTGGGTTTGTAAAAAAAATAAGTTGGAACCAACAAGAAACCAAAATGTCTTTTCAATATGAATTGGGTCCTTATTGGTTTTGATTGGTTCCAAATGGTTCTTATACAAAGATCCATTTAGGAACCATAAAGGATCCAAAATAGGAGGTTGGTGACTTATGGATCCAACACAATGCAAACATTTGTATACTAATCACTAATCTTTTTTTCTTGTTCACCAACTAATCCAATATAATGCAAATAAATTTTTTTTTTTTTCTTGTTCACTAACTAACTTATTACCTTATATTTTTATAATTTTCTTATAAAAATTCCAATCATATTATACAAATGTAATAATTTATATGTAAAATATATTATTAACTAATGTATTTTAATTTATAACGAAAAAATTAATGTAGAGAAATTAAGGATATAATTTTTTTTTTCGGTTACAAAAATTAAAAATATAATTTTTTTTTTCGGTTACAGAAATTAAAGATATATTAATTGATACTAAGTTATAATTTATGTTACTATTTGAAAGTTAGTCGAGCCGAGCCGAGCTTGACATTTTTTTCGAACTCGTTGAGCCCAAAGTTTTCGAGCTCGGGATCGAGCTCGTGAGCATGGATTCGAGCCGAGCCCAAGCTCGCGAGCTCGAGCCCGAACTCGAGCCGAGCCCAAAATTTTCGAGCTCGGACTCGAGCTCGTGAGCATGGGTTCAAGCTCGAGCCGAGCCCAAAATTTTCGAGCTCGGACTCGAGCTCGCGAGCATGGGTTCAAGCTCGAGCCGAGCCCAAGCTCGCGAGCTCGAGCTCGAGCCGAACCCAAAATTTTCGAGCTCGGATTCGAGCTCGCGAGCATGGGTTCGAGCTCGAGCCGAGCCCAAGCTCGCGAGCTCGAGTCCGTACTCGAGCCGAGCCAAATATTTTTATTTATTTTTAATTATTTAATATATATTTATTAATTATTTAATATATATTTATTAATATAATAATAAAATATAATATATATTAAAAAATAAAAAAGTTCAAATGACTAAAAATAATATAAAATAATTTTTTGATCTTATTATAAAAATCTATTTAAAGTATAAGTTCAAATGACTAAAACAAGTTTGGGTTTAGTGTTTAAGCAATCACATATTCTCTACAAGTGAAAACCAATTGGGTCTAAGAAAGAAAAAATAGAGAATTATTTCTCTTTTTTTTAATTGGATCCATTTGTGAACCAAAATAGGCCCATTATTGGAACCAATTTGGACCCAATCAAAAACCATAAGAAACCAAAGTCTTGAAAATTCAATAAATATAAAACCAATTGGAACCATAATTCTTTTTTTTAAGATCCATCCAAACCCAAAACTAATTGGGTCGGGTTGGACCCACGGTTCCGGAACCAATTTGCCACCCCTAATTTTAGGGTTACAATGATTAGGGTTATATGCATTAAAATATATATTGCTCAAGTTTAATTGTATTATTTACTAAAACTCGTATAATTTAATTTTTTTCTGCGCGCCTCTTGTCATCCTCTTCTTCAAAATTTGTCTAATAAAATGTAGTTTCTAAAGTTTGGCTTGGTATGTTACTTAGTCTAGCTTAAATGAGCTTCTCCGAATAACTTGATTTATCTTTAACCCTGGTCTAGTGTGTAAATTGCTTGATCAAACCCTAATTTACTCTCCGATGGTGAATTAATCTTTACCACAATCTCGGTAGTGCTTTAGTTAAGGCTTCCTTGTGAGAAGTGCATAATCGGCCAAATACAACACAGAACCGGTGTGATTGAGAAAGAGGATAGTCTAAACTTTGTTTGGTTGAATTCAACAGTAGTTCTCAAGTAAAATAAATTATACTTGTCATATGATTATAGTTACAAAACAAGGTAAATAACACATGAATTCGTCCATATCCGAAATAGTTATAATTCTAGTTAATTACGAAATATTCCGAATGATAATATATAGTATATATTAGCCGTACACTATATATAATATACCACAAAACATAATCTAGTTGTAAAAATAGTAAAATGGAATTGTGAATAAGATACCTTCTTGTTTTGTTCATAGTAATGGATTCCGGAATGACTAAATTAGCTTTCCAAATTGAGTGCAAAAGCTAAAGGTTAAGAGTATGAGTGCTATTTGTGGAACAACATTTGCGTACCATGGAAAAGGCATAAAGCTAGGGTTTGAGTTGTGAGATGCTCTCTATGATGTTACTCAAAAAGGATAAGATGAAATAAAAAATATATATATTTTTATTTATTTTTATTGAACGATCTATTTTAAGAGGTAATTTTCAGGATTTTAAGTTTTAGTAAACTCATTGTCATCCGAGTATAGTGGAATATATGGTACAATATGAGGATGTATAGTGTTATTACAGGATAACGACTTTCGAAAGCTTGTGAGAAGCACTCTTTGAGATCTACGTCTGAAGTAATATTGAATGTTCATGATATGTGCACGTCAATGCAATTACCCTAACTCAACCAAATATGGAATATTTAATTTAGATATTTATGAATTAAAAAGTTGGTTTGATGATATATCAAAATGAGAATTTTTTTTGAATGTATACATCCAATAATTTGGTAATTCTTTGTAGTGAATTATTTTGGAAATTTGGGTTCGAGAAAAGTGATTTTCGGCTCAAGGTTTAAGTTGATTTCCTTTATTGAAAATGAATTTTTTAATAGATTAATTTATGTTACGAGTACATTAATTTTGAAAAATGATTGTCATATTCCATCATTATAATAAGGTGGAGCAATTTCATTTCAAAGAAATAGATTAATATATTGCCTCGATTTACCTTTTAAAGACAATGTCTCGAGTGATCTCACATATATTAATTACACTAAAACTATTGAAAATAAATATATGCTTTTTTAAGTTTTAGACTATTTGTACTATATCATGTGCTTTTATGGTCTTAGAATTCATATAGTTTGACATATGTTGACAATGTGTATATATTAAAAATGATTTTACACCATACAAAAATGATAAAAATTATTTAATTGTAACAAAAAATATATAGAAAAGTAATAGATTAGTTTCAGAGGGGTTTCGTAAATTAGGAATATATATATATATATATGTTATATTTAGGCAATCTATTTTTAACACGATAGATTATTCTTAGAGTCCCTCGATCGTTAAAAATCCTTCCGTAATTCTCAAATATCACATCATAATAAACTAGAAAAAATATATATTCTCAGCCAAAAAAAAATATATAGTTTACCTATCTAAATAGGGGAATTTGTGTTATCCCCTAGGTATATATAGTGTCCCTTTTATTGTGCATTCTATAAGATTTGTTTGCCTAGGAATCGATTATAATTGTAATCGTGGATACACCATGCATTCCACTTTACCCTAAATTGTAAATCACATCATCTCTTCGAAATGTTGATGAGTACCCAAAGAATGGAGGGAAAACATTAATTTGGTCACATCTCACTTGAAATTTTCTATTACAAAATAGTGTTACAATTATATTATAAGCTATTAGATAAAAAGATGTATATATAATTATTAAATTCTTATCAAAAACATGTTATTTATCTGTGTATATATTAGTATCGTTAAATAGTATTATGATATATTTCAGTGGAGATTATACGATTATTACAATCGAAGCTCGAACCATATGTAAGAAGGCCTATAAAACCTCCTTATCATTGTGGAAGGTAGATTAGTTGGTAGTGTATTATGAAAACCCTAATTTGCGGATAATCTTAAGAAGAAATCATATGTTTTGTCTTTAATGCTCAATTTAGCAGACAAGTTGCAAAAGTTTTGGAATGGGGTGATTTGGTTAAAGGCTTTTAGGGAGCATCAAATAATTTGGTCTGATTTGTGTCTAATTTTCACCAAAATAAGTTACTACGTCAAATTCATGCATGAATACATTAGATGAGACATCAGTTGATGATTTTCTTGTTGGGTTTATGGCCAACAACATAAATTTTATTGATTTTGTTACTCAAAATTTCCCATATACCTTTGATTTCATGTGTAAATATATATATATATATATATATATATATATATATATATATATATATATTGAAATTGCAATTCCCCATCTTTTAAAGTGTAAAGGAATAGGTGTGAATTGTCATAAGGAAATTTGGATGTACCAAACGAGACCTTATATGCTTAAGTAATAAGTTTCATGTTCACGTCATTATGTATGCAGAAAATTTCATCACGAGAGATCTTCGTATATATATAACTTGTTTTATATATGTTCTGAATTGGCTGAATCTGAATATAACTCATTTACCTTGTAATTGACTTCATTATGAGTTTAATTTATCAATATTCGTAATTAATCACATGACAAATATAATTACACTTATAATATGTGATTAACACTCATTTTTTCTAGTGCATGTCTTCGTACAATATATGGAGTTATGTGGTATTCACCCTTTTTTTATTTTTTGAAAAAAATAAATTTTAAACAATTTATTAATTAATACGATTAATTTGGACCAATAAGAGAACACATACGGGTTGCAATGAGATAGGTCATGTTGGGATCGGGGTCGGACCTTGGGTTGAAATCAATTGAGTAGGGTCGAATTAAATTGAATTTTAGACGGGTCGGAATCCGTCGGATCTAACAAAAGTCCAAATTTACGAGTTCAAAAAAATCGGGCTCAGGCCCCTATTAAAGAAGAACCATATTTTCTTATTGTACAATATATTAAAACTTAGAAAAGGAACATATAGATTGTGTATGGTCCATAATTATCTATCCCAACTTTCTTTTAGGGCTTATGGCCCCAAAACCACATCAATTAATAATGGCCCAAGTGTATTGAATTTATAGTGAACTACATCAAAGTAAAACCAAAGCTTGTTAATTTAGTGGTATTGAAGTATCAATTTTTAGTTTCATAGAAAATCGTATAACATGTAAATATTTATATATGTATGAACTATTTGTATGAAATTATTTGTATATATAGTGGACCTTGCATATTGTTGACAAACTAATTAACTTAGAATAATTATGTTCAATAAACTCCATCTATTTAACATATTAGGTTTGATAATATGAATATTTTATCCTATCTTTTATAGAATTTATAAAGTCGATTTCATTCTAGATTTTTAACAAATCGATTATATTAAAATTGAAATATTATATTTTTTTTTATGACAAGGGAACCCGCAGCCGCTACCGTAGGTGCGCACTGGGTAAACCCCGCTCTTGTGTAATAGCCTGCAAACCACACAAGAAATATTATAGATTTTAGGTCATGTATTTAGCTTTAGCAATTTGTGTAGGTGGAAATGATCATGAATGTTGCGACATGGTTACTGGCTTGTGGATGACATGACAGTTGATCATCTAAAGCTAAAGCAAACCCCACTAAATTCCAAATCCCCAACCACATGATTTGACGTTACAGATTCTATATATATATATGTTCAATTTATTTTAATTCCAATCAAATATTTTTTATTTTATTTAAAAGACCATCTTCTAATTAGAAAGACAATATATATAAGTTAAACCTTGTGTTTGTTCTTTTTTCCCACTATGGATTCTCTAGTTATCTTAAAAGCGTTTCATATCTTAATTATTATATATATATAAGACATGCATGTATTAGTAAAAATGTCAAATCAAAACGACAAAAAGAAAACATTGTGCATTCATATCATATTTTTATGATTTTTTCGTCTACAATCATTCCTGATTAATATACTTCTATAAAAATTTGAAAGGATGAAAATACCCTTTATTTCATGCGTTTCCCAAGATTAAAATGCACCGTAGATCTTTTCAAATGCAGAGTACATTTTATCCAAAATATAACAATATGCTATAAATTGCAAAATGGCCCTAAATAAATAATTAAGATATACAAAAATTTTAAATTTCAAAAACTCTTAAAAATTATTTATATTAAAATTATATTAAAGGTGAATATTGGTTAATTGGAGGGAGTATCCAAAGTGAAAGTGGGGTTCCGTTTTTAGGAGGATATTTGTAATTATCATGTAATGAAGGGTGGCATCAAATTGGGTGGCTATGCCTCTAAGTTTCTTCATTTGATCATATGTACACCTCACTGTTCACTCAATGTGACTCATGATCACTTGAACTGTCAACATCAATCCACACACAATATATATATATATATATAAAATATACATATATATACATATAATATATATATATATATTGCTCTCTCACACACAAAAACACTTGCTGTGGGCATCTTTATAATTAGGGACACAGACAAATGTGTTGGTCACATCCCTAAGATATAGGGCAAAGATTCATTATATGCATTGGAAATACATTTTGGATTTTGATGTTTTTTATTTGTACAATTCTATATCATATGGATTTTATTGAATTCGATTCGTTGTAATTTATGTAATATCTCAATAAGAAAAATATTTTACTTATCATGTAATGGTTAATAATAATTCGACTTTATTAAATCTGATTTGCTATAAAATTTCTATTTGATCAGTCTTTTATCAATAAAATAAATGGTGTTTCACTTTCAGTCTTAAATGACTACTAAAGTTATTTGGTTTGGAGACATATAATTTACATGAATTTATAAAATAAAATACGAATATAATACTAATAATCAAAATATAGTGCGATTTTATAAATTTTAATATATTAGTTTGGAGACGTATATAATTTACATGAATGTATGAAATTAAATACAAATATAAGACTAATAGTAAAATTATAGTATGAATTTTATAAATCTCAATACAAATAAAATACTAAGAGTAAAAATAGTGTACAAGAGTGAACTCATAAACTTATCTATTATGTTCATGTGGTCTTATTGATGGAATTGTAATTTCCAATTATATATTTTTTATAGAAAGAGATATTCTAAAAATATTCATTTTTGTATTTTCATATTCTCGCAATTTATTTGTATTACACTTTTTATAAACACACTACGTACGTGTACGGATAAAATATTCATTTAAATATACAAATAATATGATTTTATGCATGCAATTTTTATATATAAAATGAAATACAACACGAAATACGAAATCTAAAGGAACCTACTATGGTAATTATAAGACTAAAGCTTAAAGCTGATCATAGGGCAAAGCATATGAAAGCAAGAAGACAGATTATAGAGAATATATATGCCATGTATATATATAATTTTTAATACTGTACTTAATTAAGTTATGCACAGAAAACCGCGAATAAATAATAGACTTTGAATTTGGGAATGTTAAAATAGTTGGTATATTATTATACTGTGAATACACTAAATAATCTGATAATTAAGAATATGTAATATACTTCAGAAATATAACAAATATATATGGCTTATATTCAAGTATTCAATCCCCTCAAATCAATATATCGACTAAGAAATTAACAATGATAATCACACAGATAATATATATAATCAACTTTAGTACCTCAAACCCTCAGAAATTTATTTGAAATTTAAACTGAAATTATTTTTCAAGGCAAAAAAAGTGCATCTCCTCAAACCCTAAGTTGAATATATGTGGAATTAAGTCCCTCATATTTTAATCAAGATTTATTTTTTTTGAAACTTTATTTAATTCAAGAGTAGTTAAATTTATGTTTAAAATAAGAGGGATCACAATTAGCCACAAAATTGAATACTTTTTGGGATGAAAAGATGCAATATTTTTACCCTTATTGTTTTTTGTGAAAATTAAATCAGTTTACTTAGAAATTAAACAAAGAGACATATCATATCATCCCATGATCTCGTGTAGCAACTGGATGGTCCAGCTTTGCTTGTTTGTTGCTGTCCAGCTTCAGTCCAAAATGAATATGAGGAAAATGTGCCCACTGCATTTGTATAAAAACAAATTAATAAATGGACAAGTCGAAAATCTAATGTTAATCCCCTAGTTTTAATTTAATTATTTCATTGTTTTACATGTTTTAATTTCTTTATATATATATATATATATATATATATATGTATAAATGTGTGTGTTTTCATAACTTGGAACCATACAAATTAACTATAGTAAACCCTTACTTAATTCTTGAAAAAATAATCATTTTAATTTTGAAACATTATGATATGATATGTAAAATTGTAAACTGATGATACCGGACAAGATTAATTCCTAATCATTTAATTAAGAGGAGCTTATTTTACTAAGTTAAACAGTTATGTTAAAGAATCATAGAATGTCAATATTTTTCTTTTATCTCCTTGAGCTTTTTATTGAATTTCATTACCAAATTATGAACTACAATTTGATGCAACTTAAAATAAACTACTAATATTTGAATAAACAATTAATTAAACTTACATTCTTTGCAGCTGTGCTAAAAGCTTCCCTGTGGCTTATTTCAGGATTGCTTGCCTTTATCCTCTGAATTTCCTCTCTGTAAATATTGAACAAGATTATGGTTTACCTTAGTATAAATATTTCTCAAATTCTAGGTTATTTGGACATTTTTTTGAAAATCTATATTTCAAACACATGCATTAGTAAAAATATTCAAAAATTATCTCACTCCGTGTAAATCCTTCAATATTATCCGATTTAAGCATATATATTCTCATATACTAAACATAAAAATGACACCTAAAAGTAGCACTTTAGTAAAAAAAAAAAACTTAATATTATTTTGCAGTTGAAAAATAATATTTCATCTCGATAAATATGTTGGTATAGTTTATTTTGCATCGTAAAATGAGCATCTTACTTTATAAACCGGTTATATGCTGATGGAACGCGTTGTCTCTTCTCCGGTGCTGTATAAAATAACATCATAAGTAAGAGCATGAAATAGTTTAGGTTTTACAAAACTTTTTATCAATGAAATAAATGTACATGGTATGAACAAACAATATATAATATGGTAAGAACAAACTATATAAGTTAAAGACTATTAAAAATGTACTATTTGTCTTACTATTCACATTATATGAAGCTAATAGATTACAAACTAGATGAGAATATATTTTCTAAGACTTATGTTTTGTTATTTTGATTTCCAATGTTTTTTTAGGTTAAAAGATCTAAGATTAATCGTTCTAGTTATTGTCAGGCGTAATTGTGAGAATCTTTAAAAAATTGTTTTTTTTTGCATACACGATTATCAAATCTAAGAAGAACAGCTTATGTTGGTAATGTATATAAAATTCACCACATATATATGTATTTAGGAAAAAAAATAAATTACATACATAACGAATATATATATTTATTATATAAACAAATGTAATTCACTTGATTTGTCAGGTTTCTGATTTCCCATTAAAATAGGGAATATGAACTAATTTAAAAATTATAGAAATTTATATATAACTAAAAGAGAGCTAGATAAAAAATATATATGTATATATATAAACGTCTTACGGCGTATTGGAGGCATCCGAGGCGGTTCATGATCAACTCTATTGCACCTCGAAGAAGACGAGCCATTCTCTCTAGTAGCAGCTTCAGTCACAGATTGTTGTTTATGGGCCTTCATTCAGGCATTTCAGATATATTAATCAATTTTAACATAATAAAAACTATAATTATTAAATTAATATACTGAAAGAAAATGTTTCACTCACTTCAAACCAAGTATTTTGCTTTACTTTTTTAGATTCTTTCCGTTTTTCTTACCAAAATCCAAAGCTTGAAGACAAAAGAATCTAAACCTCAGAACCTAGTTTTGTGTGTGTATATATATATATATATATATATATATATATATTATTACCTGGAGATCTTGAAGATGAACAGGCTGTAGCAAAGATCCCATATTAACAGAGAGCAAATTAGAGCAATGCCCACATCTGACTGTCACAATGTTCAACATACTTCCCCATGGAACACTAACCTGTCCACATATATATATATATATATGCATATATATATATATATACAAAACAAACATTTCCATTATTTAGATATAATAGAAACTGAAACAGATCACAGGTTTCCGAATTAATTAATAGCAAAACCCTAGATACTAAAACCCTTCTGCATGTCTGATCCAATTTAGAAGAATTAAATTGAATATATCAACTTAAAACATGTAAATTTTCCATCCTTTTCAAACAACGTTTAATGAAGAAAAAAGGGTTTCAAAGAATGAACTAACTTGAAGTGATTTAGAAAAAGGGTGGGAAAAAGAAAAAGATAAAATACACTTATTTATGTATATACATATAATTTTTTCACTATTTCTTAAAATGATGTATATCTTTGTGAATTTTGACATACATATTTATTGTTTGCTTAATTTGAATAAGAGTCTGGAAGAAGTAGTTATTTAGTGTAGCTTTCAGAAAGTGAAAAATAGAGGTGAATTTTCATGTTAGATATATGGGCAATAATTTCTCCCTTCTATAAAATGAAGTCCTTTCATGCATCACTTTATAATCTCAGTGCTCTACTGACTTTTTAATTTTTTTCTGCTACACTGACACACCATCACTAATCTATATATATATATATATGTTTATATATAGTGTGTGAGAGAGATACAGAAGAAAACGACATGACTGAGAACGGAATTCATGAAAGTTCATATATTACCAAGTAGGAATTATCAATTCAAAGACCATATTTATACATACATATATAAATAAATGTGCATACTTTTTACAGACTGTAAATTGGAGCAAATTGTTATTATTATTTCCAGTCACAAAGTTGTAATCTTTTTCATTCTTTTTAGGTATAATTTTGCTCTAAAGATCAAATCTTGCCAGGAAAAAAAAAAAGGGTTTTGGAGAAATTAATATAAAAGATAAATTGCATGCCATGATTTTATTTTGGCAGCTCTCTTTGGCATATATACATGTCTATATTATACTTTTTACAAACTGTAAATTGGAGCCATTTGTTATTTCTAATCAAAAAGTATAATATTATTCAAGCTTGATACATAAAATCTTGCTCTAAAGATCAAATCTTGTAAGGGAAAAAAGGGTTGTACAGAAAGGAAAAAAACAAAAACTGAAAGCAAATTTTATGCCATGATTTTATTTTGGCAGCTGAGATCTCTCTTTCATCATTAAAAGGGCGAAAAATAATTGAAGAAATATTATCTGGTAAAATGGTGTGAACAGATGAAGCCATGTTCCACCCACAGTAACACAAACAGTACTGTGTGCAATTGGGATCAAAACAGAATTGAATTGTACTGTATTAATCATTTAGTGGGCTTCTGTACTAAAAGAAAATAGCATCAGAATTTGCAATAAAATTTAATTGTGTAATTAAAGGACAAAAATAGCATCATAAAAATTTAATAGATCTTGTCACAGTACATGAAGAACCCTAAAAACCATATAAACAGATAGGGTTACAGAAGTCAAGTAAAAAAAGACATTAAAAAAATCAAGCTATTTCTGAGAGATTATTAGGGTTCCTCAGTTCTTCACACAATAAAAGGTGATTTTATTTCTCTTCACAAAATGGGGTTTCTCAGATTTCAAAATCAGATTATCCATGAATTTCAGCATAAAATATCAAATATGGTATTAATTATTTGAACTTCTTGTTCTTCAAAATTGAGCCTTTACATAGTTTATCTTCCAATCAATTCTATACATTCATCAGAATAATCAACATAAATAACATACTAATCATATAGATAGGTACTAACAGATTACAAAATTCATAATTCATCTGAAAAATTATCCTTTTTCAACTTCATAATTGGGATAAATTTATGTACTTCAATTCATAACTGTCAAAAAAGAATATATCCCAATTATATTATATATATATATATACCATTTAATTATGATAACCTAAGCTAAAATGGATCCTTCTCAAAGGATCTTTGTAACATGCAAAGTGAAAATAATTAAAAGAAATATAAATACCGCTAAAGTGTTGTTGCAGAAGTTGCAGTGAACATAACAAACCCGTTCAGAGGTCATTTCCATTGACATTTTCTCCGGATCGATGTATAGAATCTTTTTCTTTTTTTTAATTCGAGAAAAATAAAGGGCTACAAGTAATTAAGCTCAATATCACTAGAAATCAAAGCTAAATCAGATCAAGAACACTAAAAGCCACTAATTTTCAGCTTCAGCTTTCAAGACAAGCTAGGAAGAATATATATATATATATAGAGAGAGAGAGAGAGGAGAGAGAGAGAGAGAAGAAAATGGAAATGATATAATATATTTATAGAGATATAGATGAATAAATATGTATATGTATGTGATTGTGTATTTGTGTATAATGCAATGAGAAAAAATACATTAGGAAGAGATAGGACTGATCTGGTCGTTGAAATTCTATGTCACATTGAATAACCTCGTATAATAGACACTATTTATTTGGGGTTAGAGTTAGTATTTTTCACAACCCAATTATCAAATTTTACCCCCACAAATACATGGTAAATAATATATTTGATCGATTGAATTCAATATGTTATATATTTTCTCGATCGAGTCGGTATAGAGTGAAGTGGGAGTACGGATATTTAGTGGTATTTGTAATGGAATTTTGAAAAGAAAATATGATTTTCATTTTTTGGAAAAAAGAAAGAAAGGGGGGTGGGGTGGGGTGGGGTAGGGTAGGGTTTTTATGATTGAATGAATGAGTGGGTAGGAAGGAGTGATCTTATACAAACATTTAATACTGAATTTTGTGCAGCGGACTAATAGGGGGGCGAGATATTTATATTTATTCCGTTTCCATCATTTGTTTATTTATGTTTTTGGAATGTTTTGGGAATTTGAGTAATAATAATATTAATTATATAATTATGATATGTGATTTTTGGTGGCTCAAAGGAAGTTTAATTTTCAAAAATTATTCACTATATAATGTAATAAAATTTATATGTATAGATTTGTGAATTGTATAAATGTTTTAACATATTGTGTGGTGGATATTTTATTGGATGTTGTAGTTTTCAAAACCTTCGAAAATCATCTACTTGTGAGCCCTAATTCTAGTGAGATATGTAAGCAAACAATTTTTCTTGTTTGATCGATATTCTGAAATTATGTCTATGTGTTATACCAAACTCAATTGTGTAAGGCTTAAAGCCAACGGCCAATTAAGATGTTATTCCCGAATGTTCAAGGTCGATTTCATGATAATTTTATTTTAAACTTATGGCATCATCAATTATCATCTTATTTATGTGAATTTATCAATTCATTTTATCATTAGTGGACTTAATTAGTGTATAATTTTATATATGATGATTTTCTAGTTGTGTTAGTGGTCTATTAATCTTTTTGAATTATCAAGCTTAGTTTTCTATGTAAGGGGCTATGGTCTTGTTTGATTGGCATATGAAGAGAGAGATATTTTGTATATAGTTTGTTAGATTACTTTATACTCCCTATAAGAGTGTAATGTTAGCATTTCTAAGCATTGATCATTCGTGTCTTTGTGATTGTACGCATAGTGTATGAAACACTGTTGTGAGCTAATGACGTTTTATCTTGGAGTCGTGAGAGGCAATCATTACTTTATAGCGTGACTCTCCATCAGTGCAATATTTTATTTTAATATTTATATATTATTTCATGATTTATAAAAATGCTATTATTAATGTACTTTTCAATATATTAGAGTAAATTATATATAATTATATAAACATAAATTAAAAATTTGCAACATGAGTAACCTTACAACATCCCTCATGATGGTGGTGAATGTGATTAAAATTGCATTTTGGATGATCTTGGAGATCCAAATTTCATAACCTAACCCCAAAAGTTTGGGGCCTATATTTATTGACTTGTGTAAGGGCCTTTTAGATAAAATAGGACTGAGGTAACTTAACCACAAAATAATTAATCATGGTAATCACATTTGTGTACAATCAAATAAGATTTTGGCTAAAATATAATGTTCATAATTCATGTGGTCCATTTAACATATTTATGGAATAATTAAGAGATGGTGACTTCTTTAATCATATGTAAGTTTTCTCATTTTTCAAAAACTTTAGTGAATTGAACTTCTGATATTCACTTATTTTTCATTTAAAATAGTCTAGAATATTAAAATGATGAAACACTTACAACCTATATAATACAATTTATCTAGTACGTTAATTACAGTCTTGTGATTAAAATTTAATTAATTTGATCATAAATATTATTTAAGAATAAATTTATTAAATATACAACTCTTGAATAAATTAAATAAACAAAAATATGTAATTGCTATAACGTAGAAAGAATAAAGGAAAAAAATTAAACTATTTCATCTAAATTTATTTAATTTATTATATTTTTCTTTAGTAAATATTTAGAGAGTGTTTGGCTAAGCTTATAAGCTCTTTTAAACATCTTATAAGATGTTTGAGAGCTTATAAGCTCTATGAAAGTGTTTGGATAATTTCTTTTAAAAAGAGCTTATAAGACCAAAAAATAAGATATTTGGGTCTTATAAGCAAATAAAAAATAAGTTGGCCAAACCCATCTTATTTCAAAATCTTAAATTTTAGATGTTGTTTATATTTTTAAAATGCACAAATAACTCTAGTTAACTTTTTTCTTTCCAACAATACTTTTTTCCGAAAAATATTTATTTTTATTATTGCACAAATTATCTCGTATAACATTTAAAAATATCTTATAAGTCGAATAGATTTATTTTATCCAAACACTTAAGAACTTATTTTTTAAATAAGACCAAACATCTTATAAGCTCTTAAAACATCTTATAATGTGTAAGAACTTATAAGATGTTTTAAATAAGTTTAGCCAAACACCCTCTTAGTAAATTTAGTCTTTTTTTCTTTCTTTTGATAACTTAGTTATATAAATAGATATTAGAAAATATTCTTGTTATTTTGTGATTTTTAATTTTTATTGTATTTCCACATAATTGAATAACTAAATAGTATAGTATATTTTTAAGATATCTTGAACTATATGAATGATTTATTTCACACATTAGTACTAATTATATATACTAAAGTAAAGAAACATTAGAAAGTGAAATATTTAAACTAATTAATACAATATTATGATCATAAATCAGTGTGTACATATTGCATTGTAAAAGATTAAATCAATAGGGTTATCATTTTATTTTAAGAATTTAATATAATATTTGAAAAAATAATTTTATTAATAACTAATAATGAACATGAAATACCAGTACTTTAATAAAAAACAAAGTATTAGCATATTGAAAAAATAACGTATTAATTATGGTCATAAACATTTATATGAGATTTTTAAGTTTTAAATATCCTATTAATAATAGTACAATCATTTTTATTATTTTTACAAAGTATATTGAAGCTTAATTCATTCAACACATTTAGCATTAAACTAATTTTGGAATCAAAATATCTTAAAATGCAATTGTAAGGGCGAAGTAGTATAGAATATTATAGTTGAGTGAAAAATGAACTTTTAATTCTACATAAATTAATGATGTTTTTATATATCCATGTATATATGGGGTTATTTGGTGTACTATTATGTAATATATAAGATGTATATTTATTTAAGTAGAATAAAAAATTCGCTCTACTATTCATTACCTCTATAATTTTTGTTGAGAAAAACATTGTGATTGATCCAATATATCAAATAGGAGTAATAGTGAAATTGAAGAAAATACTATTTTGGTGCTTAATTTGTATAAGGATTGACTTTAATCACAAAAGACGATATAAACTTTATAAAATTTTGTCCTATAAAACGTCTAATAGCAAGAAATGTGCCGACACGACAGATGAGACGCAACGACAAAGAATTGTTAAGATTTGACATCACACACGTGGTATGTTTTTTTTTTTTTTACGTAACAAAATGTTTATTTTTTGCAATAATTATTTAAATAGTAAATTAATGGACAAATGCACTTCACCCCCTCAAAAAATTTGTATTTTGCACTTTCCCCCTTAAAAACACAAAAAAGAGACATTGCCCCCTAAAAATTTGATATATGCATCACTTTGCCCCAATTACTATTTTCCGGCCAAATTGTGATCGGAAATCATTTAAATGATTTTTCCGTCAAGAGCATTACCATCTTTACTATTTTTTTGTGATTCTCTCACATGCATGAATTTGAGCCAAAATCATAGTACCTCTCTAACATGTCATCTTAGAGTTGCAAAATTTTCACCATGATATCATCTTGCATATAAAGAATAGTAGAAAAAGCTTATCAGAATAGGAACTCACATCAAATGCATGATGAGATCATAGTGAGTATTTTGCAATCCTAAGATGATATATTAGAGAAGCATAACGATTTTGGGCCCAAATCCGGATATGTGATAGAATCACAGATAAATGGTAAAGACGATAATGTTCTTGACGAAAAAATCATTTCAATGATTTCCGGTTAAATTTAGCCGAAAAATAGTAATTGGGGCAAAGTAATGCATATATCAAATTTTTAGGGGGCAATGTCTCTTTTTTGTGTTTTTAGAGGGGAAAGTGCAAAATACAAATTTTTTGAGGGGGTGAAGTGCACTTTGCCCTAAATTAATATTACTATTGATATCTTGCAATTTTAGAAAAAGGGGAAAAAATGTTTGGTGTCTAGGTTTGTATAAAAATCCTGAAAATTAGCTTATGTTCGGCTCAATCAATTAACTCTTTTTATCACAACAATAACCTCCAATCTTTTAACGTTCTACTTTTTTGGTCGGAATATTTCTTAGTGGATTGAAAGTGTATTATAAAAAATTAAATTATATTTGGATCAAGAAATTTTTTTTGAGATAAAATTTAAATGTAATTGATAAATGTTGTCATCTAAAGCAAAATTAAAAAAAAATCTCAATATTTTTATGATATAAAATTAAGGATTAATATATGAGCCCATTTGTTTATCCATCAATTTCAGCCCAATTAAATTGGGTTTTGAAACTAATAATTTTGTTGAAAACTAAACTTACAATGCAATAATTTGATAATTCATACTTAGCTAGATCCCCTATTAAATAAGAATGCTATCGAAATGTTAGCTGGTCGAGTTCGACTCATGTTTACTTTAGCTAGAAATTGGTGTAATATGTTTATCTACCAAACCAAGCGCAAACCGTAGCTTTGGAATTACTAGAAATTCAAATAAAAATAATTTCTTGTTTGGCTTAATATAATCCAATTCAAAATATCGAAGTTAATTATAATGAAAACTAAACATATTTATATAGCAAAATAACAAATATTATATTAACTTGTTTTTTTACAAAAATTGTTAAATCTACAATAATACTAGTAAGATTTCCATTTAACCAAACAAAAAAGGAAAGCGACATCTTATCAATAAGATCACAAACCAAATGATGCCAAATCCAACTAACAAAATGAATCCACCTAATCTAATTCTTACACCGCATTACTATTGAGTAGGACTTACGCCTGACCATAATACAGAGGAGATTCTATAATATATCGATTTAAGAGTAATATACAATATATATGGAGTAAACCACATCAAATTTAACAGACGGCAATGTCTTGCCCCATAAGATGCAAATAAGTTGAACGAAAATCAAACTTGTACAAATTCTCATTTATCGATCATTGAATCTTAGTATTGGTGAAATCGAGGCTCCAAAATATAAAAATTATGGATTCTACTCCCATAAAAAAACGTGCATTCTTTTCTCTATTTTCATATTAGTAGCGAGTTTAGTGGATTGAAAATAGTTATTAACTAATTGTAGTCTAACGAAATTTATTTATATGATATGTAACATGTAATCGACTCATATAAAAAAAATATGATCTATCTATGAAGCTCACTTATCAGTACTTAATACATTTTCCATCTTTTTTCTATAATTCCAAGCAATAATATATAGAAACACAAATATTAGTTATTTTTCAATTTCTCAAAATAGGGGGCTTTATGTAATATTCTAAAGTTAAGGGGATATTTCCCACATAGGACACAAGTACAAGCCCTTGAAGAAAAAAAAACCCAACTATTTAACCCGCCTCTTTGCCATAATCTAGAAGTTAGGGCTAGCATTTGAAAAGTTAGGGCTTTTTCGGCAAGAAATTGAGGAAAGAAAGAGCTTGAAGCGGCGATTAATGGAGAAAATGTGGAATTGCATAACCTGAATGTATAAATTTCACAAGTTTTGTGAAATTTAGTACTAATGTGATGGTTTAATTTATAGTTTTCAATCTGAATTTTCTGTTACTTCAGCTGCTCGCTCTTTCTTTCTTCCTTGTTTTCTTTGCGGAACCTCAGATCTTCAATTGCTTTGCCCTACCGGACCTGATGATGATGTTTCTCTGAAGGTTCAATTTCTATTTCAATAGAATCAGATTTTTTTGTCATTGTTTGAATTTTTCCGTTTTCTTTTCTTAACATCTGTGTTCGAGATTTATTATTATTGTTGTTGTTGCTTTTTTCTCGTTTTGGTTTGATAAATTTCTTATTGGAATAGCGCCTTAATCATGCTTTGACATAAAATGTCTGGATAAAGCGCTAATTCAGTGATCAAAAAGTTATTAGTGTATTCTGTTATTGTCACTTGTGCCTGATGCTTCCTCATTGTTGTGATGCTTATAGCTGATTTGGTAAAAGGCGTGTTTATTTTGAGAGTTCCATATTTTGCATATAATTACAGCTATATCTGGTGGTTAAACTTCATTTGATTCCACTATGTGAATAACTTTATTTGATCAGAGAGTGTGATTCCCGGCGCCTTTAGAATGACCGTGAAAGTCGCTGTGCAATTGTTTCAATCTTCATTTCTGGACTAAACTGGACATTCTTTGTGGCATAAGTTCTTTATTCAGATTTTTTTCATGGAGTATGTTTTGCAGTTGGTAGAGGCAGAATTGGATGGAGAACTTTCATGTTATTTGGTGATACCTTTGTTTGGTCTATAAGAAGTTAAGAACCATGTTTAGAAGTGTACATGATAATGTCATGAAGAAGAAATACCTACATTACGAAACCACTAGAAAATGCCTTTGAGGTTTCATCAGGCTAGTTTCTGTCCAAATTTTCCTTGTAATCCATGGTGAATATTGCATTGATAGTGTTGTGCTATAGACTAGCAGAGCAGTTTCAAATAATTTTTTCATGCATGCCATTATCAAAAGTAGTTGAAATTGTATTGTCTCATAATATTTCATATTTGAGTTTTAGATTAAATAAAAATCTTTTGAAGTTCTAATCTGCATAGAAAATCTTTTTTGAATTTCCCAGACTGTTACATTGTATCAGAGGTCCAAATCTTCTAGCCCACAGCCAAATTATGGCCTTATTATCCTTATAATATAACTTGTCCATTGGGGAGAAAACAGAAAGCCTGATGATCGACAACAGCAATCGGATACCCTTTGCTGCAGTCAACAAGTGTTTTGTAATAAATATTCCTGGTGTTAGATTTAAGGTGGTGAAGGTATCCGGTGTTTCGCTCCTTGCTCTCTTCAAGGAGAAAAAGGAAAAACCTAAATTTTGAGTCAATTTTTGCGAATTGTTTATTATCTATTGTATACACTTGGTATACACGAATTGTACTGCTGTTCACTTGACATTATCTTCTCTCCGGTGCTTTACATCTGTTTCTCACCTTAACAAATTCATGAACAGTGTACAAGGTTTATTGATCTGGGTTCCAAGCAAATTTTGTTTTCTTGGTATATGCCGGTACTGGGCTTATTCAATACTTATTCTGCTCCTGAGCCCATTAACCATGTTATGGGTCTTACTACCAAAGCAGGCCCATACAATTTTGCCTGCCACTTAATGGAAAAGTTAAGGCCCAATTAGCTTTACTTTTGGGCCGACAATGGCCCTAATAAGAACATCACTGGTCCAGGGAGGCCCAATTCCATGATAATAGGCCATAAATTGGCTCACTGAATATGTTAAGGCCCAGCAAGTTTTGCGCGAGGCCAAGAAAATGGGCCGTTAATGGGCTTTACGATAAAAGTTGAGGCCCAGTGAGGCTCGACTCTTTTCTTATGGGCCGCTAATGGGTCCAATTTGAAAATATTATTTGGGCCGTTAATGGGTCTAATTATCTTTGTTATGGTCCGTTAATGGGCCTAATATAAAAATCACAGGCCCAGTGAGGCCCAATATTGCTTTGAAAATTGAAATGTGCCGTTAATGGGCCTCACATAAAATAAAAAAGCCAGATTATCTTTTGTTATGGGCCGTTAATGGGCCTAATGTGAAAATCCCAGGCCCACTAAAGCCCAATATTCCTTTGAAATGGGCCGTTAATAGGCCTTACGAAAAAAGTTAAGGCCCAGTGAGGGTCAACTCTTTTCTTATGGGCCGCTAATGGGTCTAATTTGAAAATATTAGGCCCATTAACGGCCCATAAAAAATTATGGGCCGTTAAAGGGCCTAATTATCTTTGTTATGGTCCGTTAATGGGCCTAATATAAAAATCACAGGCCCAGTAAGGCCCAATATTGCTTTGAGATGGGCCGTTAATGGGCCTCGCATAAAATAAAAAAAACCCAATAATATTTTGTTATGGGCCGTTAATGGGCCAAATGTGAAAATCCCAGGCCCACTAAAGCCCAATATTGCTTTAAAATGGGCCGTTAATGGGCCTAATGGAAAATAATAAGACCCAATAATCTTTTGCTATGTGCCGTTAATGGGCCTAATTTGAAAACATAAAGCCCATTAGCGGCCCAATATTGCTTTGGAATGGGCCCTTTATGGACCGTCAATGGGCCTAATATTAAATCCAAGGCCCACTAAAGCCCAATTTCCCTTTGAGGACCGTTAATGGGCCTCACGGTAAATAACAAGGCCCAATTATCTTTTGTTATGGGCGTTGATGGGCCTAATATGAAAATCCCAGGCCCACTGAAGCCCAATATTCCTTTGAAATGGGCCATAACTGGACAGTCGATTACACAGAAATGCCTAGATCACAGTGCACCAAGTCCATTAGTTGCTAACATTCACTCATTATACCATAGTATCTTTACTGAATAGAACAAAGAGTTACAAGTTACAAATGCCTAATGTCACATACCAACCAAAGCTAATACAAAAACGGCTTCTTATCATCACACGAATGCTTACATATTACAGACAGTGGAAACACAATACACAGGGTCAACACCCTCTATTATACATGAACAATTCCCACATTATACCTCATCAATCATGTATAGGAACCTCAAAACAGAGATAAATAACAAATAATACATCGAACACGAAAAATAATACAGAGCTAAAATAAGAAACAATCTCAGCCTGCCCAAAACCAAGGAATAAAAGAAGCAACTCTTTTCACATATACCTGTTTTGAGTCTCATGTACAGAGGACGTCTTTTTGAAACCCGGGTTGGCTAAAGTGTTCAAACTTTGTCTCTTCGATTTCCTTTAATGGCTTTTCAAGTGTGTGAATGATGATAGAGCTCAAAGCCTTCAAGCTCTTTGGAGGATTTCTCCTCATTAAACTCATGCTATGTACAAATCACTGTAAATCCCACCAGGTGTTAGCATGAGCTTTGAAGAAGAGTATAGGACACATAATCTAAATCCAAGCAAGAGAACCTCGGTCATTTGTTACTTGAGGACGGCCTCTAGTTGGTGTTGGTGGTCGGTTAGCATTGAGCTCCTAGTGAAATCCAAATAAGATAGAGATAAGAAAAATGTTAGTTAGGTTACATCAAGGTTGCATTTTGATGCAATGATTTCGATTTTGCTAGTCCTTGAAACACTTCAATTGGATTTCAATCCATCGTAATGGTTGTAAAAAATAACAAAATGATTAATAATACTATGTTTGGATATTGGAGTTTGGTCAGGGAAAATACAAAGGATCAAAAGATGAGCACAAACACAGTCCTCAATGTTTGTGCTTTCTATAAAAGTGTACATTTTTGTATTGTTTGACTATATTATCATTTATTTTAGTTGAGAAGATTCAATTATCTGTGAAACAGTAATTATAATCAAGGAAAGGATGTTTCGTACATGGATAATAGACAACAATTACAAACTAAACTAAAATCATGGCATGTTTTAGAATGTACTTTTGTTTCTTCTTTTTTTGTTCTATGGAAAAATGTGGTTTATAATCGACTTTTCTTAATTTCTAACAAGATAAACGGGAGATTTTTCTTGAAACGGAGGAGTGTTATCTTTTGAGGCGAGGAAAATATTTTCTTAAATGCTTCTAACCTAATCTCAGTAAACAAACAGCAGGTAAAGGATTTGGAATTCAAATCAAGTGAAGATTTTCACAAGCAATGATTTGAAATCCATAGACATATCCTCGAATACAAATGCAATCTAAAAGTACTGAATGAATGGCACCTGCATCCAAGTATCTTCTATATGGCGTTCAGGTGAGGTTTCTGGAGATTGAATTGCAGGCGGCAATGGATGAATTAGTTTTGGTACAACCACTAAATCTCTACCCAAAACCAAGATGGCACCAGCATTATTTGCAGTACCTACATAATTCAGAGTATAGGAAAATTAACGAGCGAATAATGAAACAAGGCAACAATTGAATGGAGACAAAATTAGGCAACCATTTTGGAATAAGTTGGGACATACCACAGTAGTTTGTGGCTGAGAAGAGAGTGATTAAATGTCCCTGAGCAAATCTTTCAAATCCATCCATTACACATTCATGGGCTCGAACAATCAATTGAAGATCGTTGTTGTTACAGAATTCCATAACACGATCAGGCTGCAAAGATTAAAGAAACATGAATTTGATCATAGAACATTCACAAGATGTATAATCAACCCATTTCATCAAAGAACATTTATCTTGCATCACCAGAATTGTTTTTTTCAAACGTTCCTCTTCATTTTAAGAGTTCTTAATAGTATAGATAAGAAATTAGTAAAAAAGATGAAAAAAAAAAAAAATTGGAGAGTAAAAGATAAAAGGAACCGACCCCAAATGTTACCAACCCAGGACCTCTTGCATTTGGCCGCAATCCTTCTACACTGTCATTTTCAGTGGGATCAGACCTACAAGGAAACATTTACATAAGATTACAACTACCAGAAATTAAAGACGAATAATGAAAAAATAATAATGAGAATAAACATGATTCACCATAATAAGTCCATAAGAACAAGTGATCCTGCTTCCATTGGAATCGGACGTTGAATACTCTCAATCTGTTCTATATGGTTTATTGATCTCCCAATACCACCATGCATACAAATAATTTTCTTCTCAATTAATGCAGCCAGAGGTAGCCAGTTGAATAATCTGTTTATTCGATGCCATGTCCATATCCCATCTCTCTCACCCTATTAAAGAAATCATAGTGAAATCTATGGTTTATACCAAATAAATGAGCAGAAAATAATAGATTTTTGGTGATTTACCATACGCTCAATGCACTCAATTCGAAATCCGAAAAGAGCATTGATATCTGCAGCTTCATGGTTACCACGTATCAAATGTATTTGATGTGGATGCTCCACCTAAAAAAGTATTTGCAGGAAATGATTAGTTTATTTTGAAGCAATAGAACAAGAAAATATTGACCAGTACCTTCAAAGCAAGGAGAAGGGTTATGGTTTCAAGGCTGTGTTGGCCACGATCAACATAATCTCCCAAGAAGAGATAATCAATATATCTGATAAGACATATAAAACATACAGGGTTATAATCTCCTTACATATGCATGCATTTTAAAGAGTTGTAAGCCTCAACTGTCAACAAAATGTGTGGTTTTTACCTAAAGGTGCAACCGATAAAATGGAAAATTATCTATTAGGTGAAGACAAGGTTTAAGGTAGTTTCAGCCACTACTAATTGCATAATCAGAAAGTAATTTCCATAAGAAGAATCAACAAAGATACCAATCAATACAGCTAGGATAATGAGAATTTGTCACGAAAAAGAATCCCAGTGAAGATATCGAAGTACATCGTAAGATGAGGTGGTAAAAAACTTACGCTATATCCCCAGCAGTTGAAGGTGATCCATACTCGTCAAAAAGTCTCATAAGATCCCCAAATTGCCCATGCAAATCACCAAATATTTTAATAGGAGCCTTCAGCTTCAGTACACTAGGTTCACTTGAAAATATCCTCTCAGCTCCATCACAAAGATCCGCAATTTCATTACAATCTAAGAAGAATTGTCTCCGAACTGGAGGCTTCCAACCACGAGGTTTCAAAAGATGAGCAAGCACCTGGGAAACAGGCCGAGGGAGCATATGAGACTAAAACTTCACGGATAAATTAAATTAACACCCCCTGCTTGAGATTCTAATTACGAAAAACACCCAAGATTCGAGAAATTATCATATCCTCCCGTCACTAAAAAAAATATTTTTCACCCTTGTCAATAAAAGCAGATTACAATTACCTTTTCGAACAATAAATAAAAGTCTACAAGTAAATTGTTGGGATATATTGTATTCAAAATTAAATGAATTTCTCAAACAAAATTCTTAGAGAACCAATATGAACATGAATTCAAGTTTCTAAATTGTGGAAAAGGAGAAAATAATGGTACCTTCTTTGGTACACTGTTAATGGACATTTGCCGGTCTAAAAGCTTCCTAGCTGCTGTTGCACTTTCTGGAGTTCCATAACTGACCCTCCTGCCTTCATTTTCAAACTGATCAATTGAAAGCTGTCTGACCATACCACCTAAAGCACCACCAGTCTCTGCAGCTACAACAACCTGCAAAATGTACTAATACCATTTAAAAAACGAAATATTCAAATGCGATTACTGAAGTAATATAATTCATTTTCTCGATACTGACGGCACGATGATGAAGCCTAACTCCAGCTGGGGCAGAATTATTTAAAGAGTCAGGTTTGATCAAGGTTGATATTTGTTTGCCACTCGGAGTTGCCTCTGCTCCACGATCTCTATCTGGAAGATCAACTTCTCCATTAACTTTTCGAGCTTTAGCAGCCGCTAATGCTGCAGTAATAGCCTCAGCTTCTGCTGCAGCAGCCTCAACTAAGTACTCCACACCTTTGCTCAGTTTTCTGCACAAATTATCATATTTAGTCCACTATTTGAAGAACCAACGTAGACAAACTTAGGGTGGCATCATGTCGAGACGGCTCAATTAGGGCTCAGCTCGAGCTTGATCCGGACCGAGCTTGAGCCCAATTATATCTTTTATGGACTCTTAAATATAAAACATTAAGTCATCCCAAGCCCGAGTTCGAACTCTCTATTATTGGCTTGTTGAACTCAAAAAAATTTATCGAGTTCGGCTCATTTACATACCTAGAGAAAATCATGAGAGAATTACACTTAACAGAAAAGGAGATGTAGAGATTTACCTGGAACCTTGGGGCATGGCATTTTCAGTGCTTATATCAGTATAAATATCACCATTTACAGGGGGGGCAACAGGATTTCCCACCACAACGGCACCATCAGCAGCATCAGAGACTGGTGCCCTTGTTCTATCATCAGTAAATCCATATCTACCTTGCAACCTCCCTTGCTGCATGTTGGACGAAGCAGCAGCAGCAGCCGCATGAGAAGCTGCACTAGTTGTTTCAGCAGCAGCCAGATCTTCAGCAACTAGCAAATCATCAAGAAGCACCCCTATGGCAAGAAACTTTCCAACAGTTAATTCAACTTTCCCTCATATTACATATTGTACAACTGTTTTCAGTGAGGAATAAGCTATACAAAGTTCTATGTTCAGTATTGACGAACAAAGATAAGAATGTCGAGCGTGACTCATAGTTGACCTAAGTAAACAAATTCATGAAAAATTCACTGTCACTGGTGTTTCCATGTGACAGTAGAGATAGGTTCCAGTTTAACATAGGACCATTTATCATTAGAACGCACTTTTGAAACAGGTCATTTACATCGACAACATAAAAACATGTCCCAGTAGTGGAATTGAGTAATAAACAAATCGTATACCGGATTAACTTGTCAAAAAGCCACAAATAGGAGGCAACACAACTGACAGATAAATAGGTTGTACTTTCAGTATTTCGACCATAACACAATCGATTTCAGTCTTTCTCAATTAGTGGTTTTGTTACTCAACTCACCAGATATACAAGTAACAAAACCACTAATCACCATAATGATATGAAAATGCGAAGTAAGATGGTTTTCATGAAGTAGCATGTCTCACCACCACGTAGGCCACCATAGATGAAGATCAAGTCACCAACAGCAGCAGCTGCATGCCTACACCGCCTAGTCAATTCAACTGCAGCATCTCCACCAGCGGCATCAGCACTATATCTGCCAGTCCTTGGACTAGTGACAACAGACTTTGTATCGCACCAAACTCCTGCTGCAGTATCCAAAACTGCAAAAACAAATGTTTATTTTAGACATTAACTTAATTACTCGTTTAGAACAATGCAAGAAAACCTTGATAAAGAACTCAATAAAAAAAGTACCAGCTATACTTGATGAGTCCTCTACCATGCGTCCTCCGCCAAGGGCTCCCCCAGATACATGAAGACGTGCATTAACAAAAACCTAAAAAGCCATGTATGTCGTTCATCATCATTCGAGATGGAAAACAACAGTAAATAAAATTATGAAGATAAGATAATGCAAATATAGAGAGAACTAAAAACTTACCGCTGCATGTTGATACCTCGGAGATGGTGACACGCCAGGAGCAATGGCCCATTCCCAACGACCATCTCGATGTTTAGCAAGTCCATATGCACTTGCCAGTGGCTGTCATTAAACAAAAGCAGTCAAAGAACGGTAGAAAAGGTCTGAATGATAAAAAGATTCAATCATATTATTGAATTTCAAACATTACAACAGTTAACAGAGGATCGTTCTAGGTAGTATTTGATCTGTGGTCTACTAGTTGGTTAGAGTGAATAGACATATAATTAAGAAAATGCTTCACCAACTGGTTTACCGACGTCTGTGGTGCTGACCTCTAGTCTCCAGCTCAATAATTCCACTTAAAGCTAATGCATAACAGATGGAAACAATTACATTATGCAGATACTGGTATCGCTCTTAATATATTCGTCTAACCAACCCCAGGTTAGTGCTCTATGTAGAAAATAGGTGTGTGATTGAAGAGAATGATGAGACTCCATGAAAAAAAAAACGAAGCAAATATAAGAAATTTTCTGAGAGGAAAAAGAAAAGAAAACAAGACAAAGAAAAGCAAAGGAAAAGTAAATCTGGGCAGATCAGGTATCACGCATGACATAAAAATGTCGAAAATCACACTAACCACACTATTTGCATCCCTCCCACCACAAAGCAGGAGAAGACCATCTGACCGTGCACTTGCAGTTGCATACCTGGCAAAGCGGACAGGAAAGATAAAGATATCAGGACAAATTTCAGTCTATGAACCATTAAAATTACACAAACGTCAGGCATGAACGCATTTTCAAGATATTTCACATACAGACCACCAGAAAGTAAGATACTGAAACTCAATCACTTGAGACTACTAATTTCCTAGTTAGAACACTGAAGCAGACATTTATTAAAAGAAAAAGTAATTTCTCGGCATCAAAGGCAGAGAACACCTCTGAGAGAAACCAGGTTTGGCTAATAAAGCCTAACCGGATGTTGGTACTCATTTCACAAATATGCCTGGATTAAACTTAGTAACTTCATTCAGATATTAAGTAGAAACACAAGCAGAGAAACGTAAATTTGTAGAAAATACAAATGCTGAAGTCAGAAGGAAAGAACAAAAATGGAAAAGAATTGGAAGAAAGAATATAATATCAGAGAGAAAGTATACGAACTCACATGCATGGAGGTGGACCTTCGCCTTCTGGTTCCAATTTTCGCCATTCATATGGCTTTGCAGCAGTGTCCAGTGCCCATACATCAGCTAAAGGTCGTTTTCCTAAAAAGGACAAACGAAATAATTTGCCGACAGAAATCAAAAAACCGAAACACGGGGAACATAGTAGAATACGACACAAACCATCATTTCCACCAATTGCCATGAGATACCGTTGTCCCACCAAAGCCATCACATGCCCATATCGTGGCCCTGGACCAGGACCTTGGACCACAACTCTAACAGGAATTAAAATTCGGAGTGATTACGATATAAAACATGAATAATGAAGCAAATGAAGCGTTATGCAAGGGCTATCATAATCACGTGTTAATCTGCAAACTATCCAAATATGTGTCTGATTTATAAAGAGGCCAACCTATGCCATCTTGGCCGTTGTTGCGTAAGGTCCAGAACATGAAGATCTTCAGCAGACAGTCCGGCTGGACCAATCCCACCCTATGACAGACAAGAAATTAAGAAATCATGTTTGTCGTATAACTAAAACAAAATGAGATAAGTTTGCAATATACCTGAATAACAACCATAGTACCTACAGCTGTTGCCACATGAGCTGCCCTTGGTGTTGGTGGCTCTCCAATAGGGCTAAGTCTGAAAAGATTAGATTCCCAAACCTTATTAAGAAAAAAGTTCATAAAGGGAAGCTACAGCTAAGACAAAAAGAAAACTCCAAAATAATGAATTCAAAGGGATAAGAAACTATCTTAAACTTACCGAGACCATTTATTAGTCAACACGTCATAACTATGTATATCAGCCGTAGCCCCTGCCAATCCTGCAATACAAAACATGCTCAGATTGTTGATCTATGAAGAGCTAATAATCCCTTTGAATGTTAACTGGAAATAACAAAGCACTATCAGTAATGATTAACACGTACATAATAAACTAATATGCGATTACAAATGGTCTTTGCTGAACTAATATTCATTAGCTAACAGAACTTTGCCTTTTCCTTTTCCCTAACAAAGTGTAAAAGGAAAGTTAAACATCTATTTCAACTTAAAATAAAAATTAGATATATGCATATAGCACATTATTCTACCAGCAGTAAATCTAAATCGCCTCACAATCAAACCACCGCATGTAATGAAGATAAACATGTCCGTCACAAAACCCCCAAAACTGAAAACGCAAAAATAGTTGAACGCCTTCACCTTTAGTAAATGAGTATAGCACAACATCCAAGAGATGAGCAAATACACTCCAATGTCCCCCTTTATCGTTTCATAGTATGAAACAACCAAGATAAATAAATCAACTCTCATTTGACATTTCAAATCCCTACTCTACAGTCTACTCTACCATATAGAATAATTCTTTCATCAACATGCATCAAAAACAAAAATGTAAAGCAATGCTAACCCGGGAAACAAGACACCAAACAATTATTCTCAAGTCGTAAACTAGTTCCAATCAACTCATGATAACTACATGTCTACATCACCAACAACTGGAGCAAAACACAATAACACATGCAACAAATCTTAAGAACACACATAACCACAAAACATTCCCCAATCATCCCAAATCAAAAGTTAAAAATAACATACGAATTCCTGCGCTTCCGGCAGAGGAAGGTGTTCCCGAAGGCGCGGAGTTCCCTTCAAGAGCTGTTGCCCCTCCAAACAGAATCAATCTCGGACCAATATACCCTGGACTTCCCTCCTCCCCAACCGCAGGCACAGACGTCAGCGTGTGGCCACATCTCGGCCCTGGACCATCCTCCTTCTTCTCAATGACAGCGCTCACCACAGTATACATTGGCGCACACCGTGGCCCGGGGACCACCGCTCCATCTTCGCCACCAACCCCACCGCTATTACTTTCGCTGTCAATACCATTGCTATTATCTCTCTGTTGTCGCTCCGGAGGCGGCGACTGAGGCGGCGAGGTTTCCGATTCGGCGGTCCGGTCGGCAACACTAGCCGTAGCAGGCTGCTCCGACGGATCGTGATCGGCCTCGGTAGCCATAGCCGAATCCACGTCCATTTCTACCTAAAAACCCTAAATTTTCCAAATCTTTTCAATTGAGATCGGAGCTTGAATTATCAAAAACTCGCATTTCCAATCGTCAAACTTTTCGAAAAATAGCCCTAGATTTCGATCCTTTTCAACTTTTCACCAACAGAGCGATAAATCTAAATTCCGAGAATCTTCCAAGCTTTTTGATTCTGCTCTCTCTCTCTCTCTCTCTCTGTATCTATATATCTTTCAAGCGGTGTGACCAAGAGAATTCAAACGCCAATCCAAATACGCTCTCTCTCTCTAATGCACAATTGTTTCTCTCTCTACAACTATATATATATATATGTATATACATATATATATGTGTATGTGAGGAAGAAAGATTGAGAGAGAAAACAAGAAAAAGAAAATAATGAATGATTTTGTTTGATTTATTGCGGCTGTTAGGACCTGGACAACTAACCGTAGGTAGACTTCACACCACGACGGCGGAATAACGATATTTTCTGAGTGGCAATTTGGTCATTTTCCATTTAGTTGGAAAATAATATAATGTAATAAAAATAAGATATGGAATATGTAATAATAACATTTAAATTTAGGATGTATATGAGTTAATAGAATGAATGGTATATAAATGTGTCATAAATATTTGAAAATTATTTGACCTTGTTTGTTTATATTTCTGGGTTAAATCTTTAAATTTTAATTTAAGAATTACACTAGCCAAACAATTGAAAAACATATTGCAAACAGGAATACTCCACTTGTCCCACAATTATAAGTTCTTTAATTACAAAAACATAGTCAAACTGTTTAATATTAAAATTAACAAATCATTTTGTCTTTGACAATGTCAATGTTGCATAAAAATCAAGCATTAATTTATGCTATATATATAGTATGTAATAATAGCATAGCAAGAAATATCGATATTTGTATGGGAATGTTTAAATTGGATAACATTTATATAATAATTGAAAATTATTTAACGTGACTTAAAATAATATTTATTTGTAATGATATAATAAATGATTGAATTAATTATAAAATTAAAAAAAAAAAAACAAATAAGGGGCAACGGTTAACAGTAAGTAGGAAGAATGTGTCTGTGACGCGCCAGTGATGAGCGTGGGATAATGATCTTGACCGGTCCTGACAAGAACATATGGAGTTGGAGCTGGCTTTGGCTAGATACTGTATTAAATGTTAATTAAATATATATTTAGTAACATTTAAATATCAATTCCTTTTAAGTATGTTTGTAATATATATTTTCTCTATTTGGCCTTTTCTTTTTGCTACTTTTTGGTGCAGTTATTGTGAAAGGTTAAGATATTTTTATTTTTTGTTTCATTTATTTGGAGAATTTAGAGAAGTGATTGAAGATGTTGTGGGAAATAGTAACTCTTACTAATTTAATTATAAAAAAGACAATTATTGGAAAGATAGTGATAAGTGGGATGTACATAAATCCGCTCAATCCGTCCGAACCGCTCAAACCGAATCGATCCGTTCACAAATCGCCGGTTTTAAACTTTTAAATTATAGTGGCAGTTTAGTATTCTTGCCACCCGCCACTTTTGGGTGTTTAAAATTTGCAACTCGCCTAAATCGCAACTCGATCGCTAGTTATATATAATGCACACAAATGATATTATAAGGATTAACAACAAGTTTTTTAAAATAATATTTAGGTATATAATTTTTAGCAATGATAATTTTGTTCATATTTATATTACACTTTTACTTTTATTTGGTGGAAAAAATTAAATATCTTGTTTGAACACTTATTTTAATTCTACTTGAACAAAATTTTATTTTTGCAACCAAGGAAATATGTTATTCACTTAATTTTTTATATTCACCAACTCAAGTTTTAAATTAAATCTATAATAATATATATTTTTTTTAGTGAACTTGTAACTAGTTAATGACAAAAAAATGTGAAAAGCTAAAACCGCCAACCCGCCCGCCAAATTCATTAACCCGACCGAATCGAATCGCGCGATTTAAAAAGATAAATGTGTAATTTTGGGTTGCTATTTTGTCCACTCGCTCATATCGGGTCGGATTGATTTTTTTTTTAACCGCCCAAACTCGACCGCGTACACCCCTAGACTGATAGGAATTTAGGCCCCCATTGGAGTCCTATTATTTTTCATTTCTTTATTATTTAAATATCATAATTTTGTTTGTTTGGCTTTTCTTCTAATATAAATATTTTTAGAAAATGTGATAATAAAACAAATGAGTTTGATTTGTATTCCTCACAGATTTAGGATTCTCAATTAGGCACTTTACCCAACAATTAAGTGTCAAATCTCTGCATTTTAAACAGTTTTACATATCAAGTTTGTAAAATCTCAAGGTCATACTTCTTATTTGCAACGATCCCTCACAGCTATATAATTGCAAAACACTACATGATCTACTCCACAATACGTATATGGTATCTTTCATGCGTCATTCTGTTATCCGTACAGCGTGTACGTGTGTCCATCCTGTAAATAGACATCCTATCGGCATAGAAGGGGAGGGCAACTTCCATAAACGAAGTATCTACTAAGTTGCACGGCCCATTAGAAATATTTAGATCTAAGAGTATGATCCAGCATAGAAAAATACCGAGCCAAGAATAACTCGCATATAAACCTACCCATGACTACGATCAAACTTGATCCTGAAGAAATGTACGTAGATAATTTGGTATCCTCCAAGTGCAATATGTAACTTATTAAACCGACCAATTGGGTTCGTAACGGAGTTCCACGGCTTAATCTAGGTCGACTATTTACGACCTAAATCATGTGGCGTCGTCTGCAGGAAATTACTCGAAAATCGCCCTAGAAAGAAAATGTTTGATACTGTAATATGAATCTCGATTAAATAAATCGGATCTGTTGAACCCCATTTATTATGGAATTGCCCAAAATAAACCAAGGTTGGGTTAGGGAAAAATGCTTGGTACACAAAATATGGGTTAATACTTTGTGCCTCCTACTATTCTTGAGACCCATTAGATTTAGATTACAATCCATTTAATGGGATGTATATTTTGGGCCCAAATATTTAGGTGTTTGATTTTCCAAGGCTCCCAAAATCATGTAGCCACAAAGAATCATTTTCCTTTTTAAAGAAAAAATAAATAGGCCCAATTGACCATTATGCTAAAAAAAGAAAAATGCACGATGGAAATTGGTTATATGCTTGCCCACTGGATAATGCTCGAGTTTTGGTATATAAATAAAAATAGATATAGGTATCGATATGTTAGGGCTTGAATTTTAATGAGATAAAAATAATTAAAAAAGGCAAAAAATTCATACGGATTAATTTTATTACGTAATTATTAAAATCTCTCACTTATTAGAAATTACATTAAATTTCTCATATTAACATTTTTATTACAATTACTCATACAATTTTCACCTATATAAACTTTATAAATAGTATGTTTGTAATTTTTAATAAGAGAAGGAGTTTCTAATAATTACATAATTAATAATTAATAATTAATAAAGTGGTTTATGTTATAAAATGGGTAGTGATTGCCCACCAACTCAATTTGTAATATTCAAAGTAATTAATAAATACTTCTCCTTAAAACATATAAAAATGTTGGATTCCTATTGCCAAGGACATTTATTATCTTCCAGTATGTTTTGTTTTTTTCCTAGTAATTGTGTGGTGTATCGTTAGTCAATAAAGCCAAGTGATTGCCCACCAACTCAATTTCTTTTTATATTTTAAGTTATATATATATATATATTCACGTCGACATCAAATCCTCAGTTCTTATATAAAAATAATTTAATTTGATCGAATTTAAATATATTTCACGAAAAAAGTAATTTTATTATAAAATTTTGATTCAATTTAATTTAGTCGAATTCAAATATATTTTATAAAAAATGAATAATACTTATTATATATTTGATCATTTATTTTTTAAAATATATTTAAATTTGACCTAATCAAGTTCTGATTAAATTTGTTTGTGGGTCCTAAAGTTGCTTTATTTGGTGGCAAATTTGGTATGGTGATGTCAATTTGATCCATTCGTGATAATATTTTATGTTTTTTAGGGTGAATTTGGTTGGATAATGTGTGATAATTATGAACAAATTAATTCACATACAAATTGATCAAGATTATAAATAATTAATTTAAAGATATTATATGTTTTTTTTATGTAATAATGGGGTTGGAGAAGTGGCAATTTGATGATCTACCAATCCATTGAACACTTGAATAATCTAGTAGGTGCATACGTATGAATTGAAGATAAGGACTTTGACTAGATTTTTTTGGTTTTAGTTCACAAATAGAAAATGAACATAATTGACAGCCACTTGTTTAGACAAATGTTAGAGAAATTTGCCAAAAAAATATACATTGTTTGCACTAAAATGATGTATAAATTTTTTTCTTAAATTTGTAAATATATTAAACTCGTGGTATATATATATATATATATATTGTAAATTTTCTTAAATCTCACTTAATGAAAGGAGACCACAAAAATAAAAAATAAAAAATAAAAGAAGCACACCGACACTTTTGCTTTTCCCCCCACAAAATTGTGCTAAAAAGTCTAAGACAGAGCAAAAGTGTTTTTCTTTATTGAATAAGGTAGGGGCCAAGTTGCCTTCCTTCCTCATATATGTCAATTTCAATTTCTTATTCATTTTCTTTAGCCTATAAAGTAAGTTTCAAGTAAAGGAACCACAAAAAAAAAAAGTGAAATACATAGGAAAATTAAGGTCCAAATATCCATTTTTATGCTACAAAATGGGAGAAAAATACAATTTCAAGGAGTATTTTTTCAGTCACAATTTTTTTCTTTAGGATGATATATTTCAAATTGTAGGAGTTCATTTTTGTATTTATATATTCCTTATTCAAATAAAGTATTTGATGCAAGCAATGTCCAAAGTCCAAAAGGGAGGGAAATAATGCAAAGGGGTCAAAAAGGAGCTCAATAATATGCATTTCAATGCCCTTAATGACAAAATATTATATTGATTCTTTAAGGCTATGTTTGTAAGTATTTACAATCTACTTTTTACATTCATTCTTATTTGAAAATGAAAATACACATTTACTAAAAAAAAAAGCTAAATGAGTGGAATTTCAACATTATGTTAAGCCAAGATTTGTGCAATTTCCCATACATGAACATCCTTTCATTCATACATATATGTACAACATAAACAAGGACCAAAAATCACAACCCAAGCAAGGTATAATAAATAATAATACTATTCAACCACCAAATTACACCTTCAACAAGATAGTTTCTAATCCTATGAAATTCAACTGCTTGATTTGGACACCATTTGGGTTACCTTAGGTTGAGGGCATTTATTGTCAACAGCCTCTCACAAGCCTAATCCCATTTGAGAAATCCAACATCCTTCCTTTTCAAAACCTTCCATTTTTGCCTTCACCATTTTCTTCTGCAAAAGGAATAATATCAAACAATGATAGTTAGATCACCCTGCAATATAGTTTCTACTTTGTATCTTGGCCCATGAGACCAAAAATGATCACTTCCATCAAAATCATCAACCAAAAAAAGGTAAAGAAATAACCACAGCTTTCAGTGACAAAAAGATCAGATCAATCAACTAAAACAACCCAAAAAAAATGTTAATTACCAGACCAACTGTACACAATCAATTACCCAAACTATGAACATGAATAACTCAATTTCGCAAACTACAATCAATATTAAAAAGCATTAAGCGCAGAAAGGAACCAACTTCACTTACCAGAGGCAAAGATCAATCTTTGAAAATAACCGAATATGCCATTTCCATCAAAGGCTTCAAGCAATCAGGTGAGAATTTCCTCGCAAACATATACGAATAACTTGAATTCGATTCCCTGAGCTTATAAATCAGCTCAGGCGACACTTCAGGAGGATGATAAGTGTGTGGATGCCCGTTCACACTATCAGTCCAATTAACATTAGTCAAAGTATACTGAGTACAACCATTTGGATCCTGCATAGACAACAGCGTGGGAAAATAGTGCTCTTCCGGGTAACAAGAGTCCACATTCAAACAAGGCAACTTAAACTTCCTCCATAGCTTCCTATCCTTAATAACCATCAAGGCATGCTTTCGAGTAATCACAAAAAACTGTGAACCCACGCGGAATTCATTAAAACGCACTTCGGGGAGCATTATATTCTCCCCTCTAGCATTATACCTATCCCACAAAGTCGGCTCATTGTCAAGAATCTCAATGTAGCTCGAAAACTCCAAATTCCTAGACAATCTACCTAGATCAAACACAAAATTGTAAAAATAATTAAACGAGTGAAGTGGGACGCAATGCTGCGAAATTAAGGCGAAATACGCGTTTGATGGGTCGTCGAGCATCGCTGTGGCAATCAGTCTACGAGCAGCCGAGATCAAAGTAGGCGATGATCGCTGAGTCCTCTTTGAAGGTATGATTTTATCCTTAAACACACCTTGTAAAGGACCGATCTTAACCGTTGGATCGGCATGTATATAGATGTTATAATGCTTTAGGGTTACGTTTTCGAAAAACTTCTCCCATAGGGGGGCGAAATGGAGATTGGTGTTGGTGAGGAAGAGGAAGGCGATCTTGGGGCGGCGGAGGGAGGCGGAGAGATGGGAGTGAGCGGAGGGGAGACGCGTGGCGGGACGGCGGCGCGTGAAATTAGCAGAGTCCATGGCGATGGCTTTGTGGAAGAGTGAGAGATCATCGAGCTCATCGGGGAGGGTGATTGAGATCTGGCGTTGGGGTAAGATGTGAGGGGCGATGAAGTAGAAAAGGATGGGTAATGAGAAGAGGAGGATTAGGGTTGGGATTAAGGGGGATGGAGGTGTGGGGAGCATGGTGATGATGGCTATGGAGGATGGATTAGGGTTTTGGTTTTGATGATTTGATTTGGGGATGAAATTAGGGTTTCATGGTTGTGGGGGATTTGAGAAATTTGGGGGCTGGAAGAGAGAAGTGGGGAAAGTGAGGAATGGTAAAAGAAGTGATTGAGGTTTAAGACTTAAAAAAGAGAAAGTGTGGAGAAAGGGAAATGAGCGTGGATGTAGTCATAATGGCATTTGCAATTTTAAAATATATCGAATTTGTTATAGTCGATTTTTTTTTTTTTAATTATAGGTAACAATTAACGGTTGTTGAATGTGAGAATAAAATGGTGAAAATTATCATTTCATCGCTCATTGATGTTACATCGATTTATTTTGTTGGATCCAATTTGTTTTAGAAACATTTGTAGAGAATGATGGAATTTAACGATTGTAATTGATTTTTTTTATTTTTATTATTTTCTATATACTAGGTATGCACATCGAAGTAAATTTAAAAAGAATTGATGAGATTTTTTTTAAAGAAATTTATTGGAGTTTAAACTATCAAAGAGTCAAATATTAACTTAATTTATTTTTTAAACCATTCAATTATTCAAAGGCTTACAATGATTTGATCCGATAGAAAATTACTCAAGTAGTAATTAGTAATTTACGGTTGATACCATGGAAAAATCTATTACAAACCAATCTCATTATCATATATTTATGTTGCGGTGATTTTTACGTAGGCGGTGGAACACCCATCTCCTTACAAATATGTGATGACGAAGTCATTAACTTCAATCGAAGTAGCACCATAATTATTGAAGGCTACAAAAGATTTGATCCCATAAGGAAAAGTACTCAAATAATAATTTCACGAATTTTAGGTAAATGAAAAGGATATGATTTACATCATACAATACATTATTTAATCTAAATTCAGAAATGATTTTCTTATATATACTTAAGTTCAAATTAAGTACATATAATGTACAACACCGTAATGTGTATACATTAATGAACATACAACAACTACTGTAATATTTTTCACCGAAACAACATTAATGAATGAAACGAAAAATGTATTACAATACACATCGTTCGGTTCAACACCGTTGGATATATTGAAGCAAGAATTACACTAACACTACTTCCACAAGTCGAAAAACAATAATAACTTATAGCATATCAATTTTCTAGTGTGTAACTCACTGGACAATATGAAAAAATTACGGTATATTCTTAAAACCGGTGAACAAAGGGGTTTAACAATACATACACTGCTAGAACAAAATCTAGCAAACAAACCTTAGATAGGGGGAATAAAACAATGCTTATTAAATGAAGGAATAAACGCAATAATTTCAACGACAATTTAAGTTTGTACCCGAGTATTAAAAAGCTAATGAGCAATCTGTGGATTCAGTTTTGAAGGCTTGACAGTGTGTGAGTGTAATTTGGCTTTGTCCTTCACAGTCTTGATAGCATGAGGAGACCTTTTAATAGCAATTTGACTAGCTTGTTTAGCTGGTTGAGCTCGATTACCTAACCCTGGTTAAATGGAATGAGCAAACAAATTAGAAAACTTGATAGTAAGAAAGACACTCAGGTTGTGTTAGGATCGAAGGATTTGGAAGTCATGATTTTTAAATTTCTTGAAACTTATTTTGTTAATGAATATAACATATTTGGAATCTCTCTAACACAGAGTTATTTCAAATTCTTACTCCAAATCTATTCTTCAAATCCAAATTTGTCAATCCAAATACAACTCGAATGACTCCACTCACTTGCTTGGTTGTGCAATATTTGCACCACACAGTAGCTCGATACAAACAGAAATCAAATAAGATTTTATAATAATGAGAAATTTGGGTATCCCATATTTTAGAATGCACTTTACTTGATAGCCCAGAGAAGCTTAAATTCATGAACTACAACGACATGGATTCGAAAAAGTGTATTCAAAGTTGACAAGTATCTGATTTGGTCTGGTAGGTAGTGAAAGACTGAAGAATATAAGCATGTTGATATATTCAGTTTAACAGTTACAAACAGAGCAAAATTACTTTCAGGAGTGTGTGATATATATATATATATAGATAGATAGATAGATAGATAGAGAGAGAGAGAGAGAGAGAGAGAGAGAGAGAGAGAGAGAGAGAGAGAGAGAGAGAGAGAGAGAGACTAACCACTGTTAGGTGGTAGAGAGAGTCTCTTGTTTCCAAGTTTATCTGCAAGGATGGATCTCTCTTTTGGATTACTTTGTGACCTCAAACCAACACTCGGCTTTGAAGTAGCTTCCCCAAGCAAGCTTTTAACAACTGGTTTTGAACTCCTATTCGACAAATGTGGGGCTAGTGATATGTCATGCACATTGGATGGATTGTTGGATGAAGAATTGCAGCCATTAGAACGAGAAACAGTTCCTTCCCCATTTGCAATATTTGACTTTGGTTTTTTATTAGGACAAATTTTCACTCCATCTTTAAGGTTAATGTCTAGAAATCGATTTTCCCATGGGCGAACAACCATCCATCTTTCCAACCAATTATATCCCCAGTGGCTTTTATCTGGTTCAAAATGAGTGTGTGTTGTGACCTGCTTCTGCTGCTTTCGGCGCCTTGACTCTGCTTGCCACTGCATGATATATACAGATTCTAATCAAGGTATATTAGATAATTGAAAGATTAAACTACCGGCCGTTTCAATTCTTTTTCTTTCTTCATTTTTGTCCCAATAGTAATGTGTAGTCAAAACTTGAAGGTCTCAAGACAATGCCCTTCTTTTTTTGAACATAAGACTTTGCCCATCTATAAATATAGGGATAATTACATGCAAACTCCCTCACTTATTGGGTAATTACCATGAGCCCCATGAGGTTTTGCAAATTTTCAAGACACCCCTTGTCTGATTCTGACCCGAAAAACAGGTTGAGATTGACATCTGATTTTCACTGACATGGATAAAATTGTAATATGTTTTTTACCAGACAAAAGAGTTTATGATAATGTCATCAAAGGATGTTTTTCATAACTAAGGTTCATGCAGGGGGGTGTCTGATTTATCCCTGTAAACTCTCCCTTTCAATCTTTGATTTCACTAACAAAAGAGGTGGTGGTACTTCTGGCAAGAATGCTAATGTCTTGAGGTTCATGTTATTCTCATGTTGTTCAGTAATCCAATTCTTTTTTGCACTTTGGCAGAATGGCAATATGACAAAGCATTTACCTGACGAGCTAAAGCATATGCCCTTGCTCTTTCACGTTTAGTTGCTGCCTCCTTCCTTTTCAACAACTTGGCTTGAACTTCTTCAAAAGATCCAGCTATGTCACACCACCCATCCTGAGTTTAAGAGTCAACAAATCAGAGGAATACAAAGTGTTTCAAATAATGGTCCTAAAATTTCTCAACAATATTCAAACAAGATTAGGTATCCATTGGTTTTCAATTTTCACCTTAGCATGAACATTTTAAATCAAGAATGGTCCGATGCACATATGTGTAACATGCCATTAAATTAGACTAACCAAAAATGCATACGAAATTGCTACACCGACTTCTTTGATCAAAGAGATGATTTTAACTTAAATAATAGTAACCAACAGTAATGTTAATAGCCTCCCTAAACAAGATCTGATAGTTCTTACAGTTACAATGATATCAACAGCAAATTTTGTCACTTATAGTTTATTCTTTTCCCGACATGTACTAATTTCGTTCTTTTAATGCCAGAAGAATGTTTATAAATCATCTCTGCACTTGTATATGAGAATAAAGCCAGGTTAGCAGCTGCTTTTGTCAAATTATGTAATACATGAAGTTCTATCAGTTTAAGATGCTATATGTTTTTTCTGATTATACTATATGCCAGTAAATTGCGCTTGATGTATTCACATATTTTAACATGCACCGACAATATAATGAAGTGATTGCATTGCAATAAAATGAAATTACTAATTGTTAAAGTTAGCTTACTTCAATTTCTTTAACACGAGCCTCATGCTGAAGCTTCTGTTGCGCCATTTGATTCTCAAACGCCATACGAGCACGCCTGGCTCGGACACGAGCCTGAACTCTTACTAAAGCTTGCATACAACGGAGTGTAATGGCAGCTTGTTTCCTTACAGCATGACCCCTGACAAGAGCTTGAAGTCTAACTAACCCCTTTAAGGCGCATAAGGCACGTCTAGCCTGATTCACAAGGAAATATAGAATAAGGATCACAATGACCATTTTCCAATTTGGTAACCAAAACCAGAAATTCACAGCTACTTCTTTATCAAGTTCAAGAGAGACAGAAATCTTAATGGCTCAGATAAATTCTAAAATACAGTAAATACATGCATAATGATCAATGTATATCATCCTCATTCATGAAAATCTAATGGATAGATATCTCATCCTTGTAGTTTGCAAGAAATGATAATGTATTCAATGATAATCAGTACAACACTTGATTCAAAACTGAGATTTGTACCCAAAAAAGGCTCGGATTTATACAAGTATATCTATATCCTCATCCATGTATGCGCAATGAATTTAGATCAGTGTTACACCTGTAGAGCCAATATCAATATATTTCTGCTCTTTTATTTTTGGGCCAAATCCCTTATCGTACTAATCAAGAAAACATTATCCTGACCAAAATTTGCAATTTATTGTTCACATGTTTATGATGGTTAGAAAATGGCAATCGAAAGAAAGAAAGAAAGAAAGGAAGGAAGATAGAGAAAGAGTATTAAACAACGAAAGATTCGGTGAAGCACTTATGATGAAGATAACAACGAGGATAGAGAGTACTGCAATTTCAACGAGTAATTACAAAGTCTAAAAAATGAAACAATTACCAGAAATCCTCTAAACGCAGTTTGGATATGTGTGGCCGCCCATTCTTCTCTGAAAATCTGTTGCAGTTGAACTGAACGTGAAGTAGAAGGGGTGCGAACTGAACGTGAACTAGAAGGGGTGCAAACTAAATCTGGGTGTAATTGGAAGTTCACAGAAGGGGTGCAAACTAAATCTGGTTGTAATTGGAAGTTCACATCTTTGGCATCTTCAATTTTTGTAACCATATTTTGGCTCAACTCATTTTCAAGTATAGTGTTATCAGTCTCAACATAGTCCGTCACTTCGTACTCGATCTTGCTTGTGTTTCCAGGATTCTGCATATCGAAACCAATTTGAAATTACAATTTCATGCCCATTTAATCAAATTCTACGACATTTGGAACTAGATAGACGCATAACTATTTCATCCATCAAGAAAGGCCATGAGACAAGTCAATTTCTAAATATATACATATAATTCTACACTGTGCTATATATAAATATTGATACTCAATACTGGGCTATAGGCAGCCAAAGAGTGATCAGAATAATGAATACATGGTGGCTAAGTTGAAAGAGCAGGTGGCTTTATCAAGATCTAAGAAAGGGATATGATCCTCATCGCTATTGGGTTTAAGCAATTTCTTTGTTCTTCACTTTCTACTTTCTTTTACCTCATTTAGACACCCTATTTAGTTAATTTTCCTACTTAAGAATGAGAGCATGCTATACAGAATTTTCAGAAGTAAGGAAGTAAATTTGGTAAAATTCATATAAACAATTAATTAGTTAGGCAAAATTGTGCGAGAAAATGAGGATTAACAAAAACTATTACTCACATTTTCATTTTCATCCTTCACTGGAAATAGTAAAATTTCGAATGTTTCATCATCCAATAAAGATTCTGATTTTTCGAATCTGTCATCATTTGCTGAAGAATGTGGTTTTTCGAATTTTTCAACATTAGTTGGATATAGAAAGTTTTCGAAATTTTCATCCTCTACTGAATATTGAAAGTTTTCGAAATTTTTATCCTCTACAGAATACTGAAAGTTTTCGAAATTTTCATCCTTCACTGGATATTGAAAGTTTTCGAAATTTTCATCCTTCACTGGATATTGAAAGTTTTCGAAATTTTCATCCTTCACTGGATATTGAAACGTATCGAACTTTTCATCCTTCACTGGATATTGAAACGTATCGAACTTTTCATCCTTCACTGAAGATTCTGATTTTTCGAATTTCTTCGAATGAAATAGTGATTTGATCCATTTCTTTGAGGCACCCATTTCCGTCTTACCTGCCACAACGAAGTTCAAAATAGTTTATAATTTGACATACATTATTATGCTATAATAGAACCAAAATGGTACAGTAACGGCAGCTATCCAATGAATAATGGAGAAAGCAGAAAGTATATAATGATAATGGACATAAATTTCTGCCGATTTTGCGTAACAGAGATAAACAACAATGACCTATTTTCATACTGAAATTTTCACAAAGCAGAAAAAGTAGCTCGAATCACAGCTAAAACTTTTGAAAAAAAGATGCATTTCGGCTCAGATCATTCTATAAAACGCATAATAAGCATGAAATCCATCTCCGATCGTTCAATACTTCAGAAAAAACCTGAAACTAACCTTTTACAGTGATTACAGCTTTTTAACACCGCGAAATTCCACACACCGGCCGCTCAATAACGAGCATCAATGGAGAAAAACATGAGAAATTCGAGGGGAATTTCGAAGATCTACATTCTAAACTAATCAAATTCCAGGTGTGGAGCTATGATAGCACGTACAATAGGACAAAAGCCATGTACTACTACTACTGGTTATATTTGGAATTTTGCCTAACCAAATAATGATTAAACTGAGAGTTCAATTTATACTCAATTTATCTTGGATTTTTGTGCTACATATTCTAACTCCTACCTAAGTTTGATTAAATCTCTTTAACAAAATATTAATTCCTATTCAATAATTATCCATTCCAACTTTGCACGATTTACGATTTATTTACGCACTTAAAAATAACGATTGCGGATTTTATTCATTATGAAAAAAAAACGAAATACATGAAATGACAAGTGCAAACTAAACTCGAATAATATGTTTAAGAAAATTTGAACATCAATAATATGAAATATATATATATATATATCATCGATTAAATCTTATATTCTCATGTTCTCTTAATTTAGCGATTATGAAATTAAATATGTTGATAGGATTTAATCATTAATAATGTCTTATTTTATATGTTGCAACCGCAAACACAATATTTTTTCGAAGAAATTAAATATAACAACCTGATAAATCAATCATGAATAAATTTAATCAGTTTCAAACATGGATGAATTGTTTCACGATGGCGTACCTGAAGTGGAACGCATGTCGAAAATAGGATAGCTCAAGCGACCTGACCTACGACGACTCGTAGGCCAGGTACGCAAACGCGAAGAATTCAAATGATAATCTTCGAAATACTTTTGACAATATGAACTTAATGATAGAATTTTTTTGTGAATAATAGTGAATGAAATATGATTTTTTTATGCATTAGCGTTAGAGAAAAACTTGAATAAAATTGTTACGGAAAAATATGTGGTAAATAGTAGATTGCGGGATTTCACTAGCTTCCATCGTCTCTCATTTGAACCATACAATGAAATTTACATTCATTCTTTATAACTTATTCGAAAGAGTTTGTTTCGTTTACGTTTAAAAAGGTTAAAATCTATATAATATATTTTTTCTTTTTGAAACTTAATTGACAAAACAATATAGCGTTTTTAAGATACAACTCAAAACTAATTTATAAAAATGTTAAGTATGAAATTTGCCCGATATAGCATTTTCAGGATTGATTGATACGTACTTATATATGAGTCGAAAAAGTAGAATTGAAAAATATGAATTTCAAAGGATAATTTGATATATTATATTTAATTAAAATTATGTAATTCAAATACTTAAAAATTAAAATTTTAAGAAACTCACAAACAAGGGATAACTAATGCTTCTTAACTTTATTGGCCTAATAAAAACCTTTTATTTTAACATGTATCAATTATATTTAAACCTTTTATAAAATTATGCATCCCGATTAAAAAATTATTTACCCGAATTTTGATTAGAATATCTCTTATTCTAAAATTTTGTAAAATAAAAATAAAAAATGAAAGTAACAAGTAAACGAACAAAAGCGCCAAACACTCATCAAAGAAAGCGTTCAAAACTTTTAGCACTCTCCATAGAATGATCCAGAAGCAAAATCCAGACCCTCCATTCCTTATCAACGGTCAAGACCATTTCATCACTCAATCCACACCGTTTAAAAGTTTCTATATATACATATTACGCCCCCACTATCTTTCTTTTGTTCTTCTTAGCAAGCTACTTTCTCTCTCTATAATCGTCAACATCTATACACGTATCAATCGATCTGTGTATTAATCGGATCAATTTTGATCGTAATTTTGATTTTTTGAAAGTAATTGAAGATGTTTGGGAGAGGAGGACCAAAGAAAAGCGACAATACAAAGTACTATGAAATCCTAGGGGTTCCTAAAACGGCATCGCCTGATGATTTGAAGAAAGCGTATAAGAAAGCTGCTATTAAGAATCATCCTGATAAAGGTGGTGATCCCGAGAAGGTATTAATCGTGATTTGTTTTTTTGTGAGCTTTTTGTAAATTTAATGTTTTTTGCTTGTGTTATTCGTGTTTTTTTTTTCATTTCATATTGATTTATTTATTATGAATTTTGATTTTTTGGCCGTGATATTGTGTTCAGCTACGGAATTAGTATGAACTCAATACAAGTTGTGGTTCCAGTAGGGGTTAGATGGTGTAATCGATTAATGTCTACTTAATTTGATATCTTGATCTACTTTTCGATGTGCATGTCAAATGTATTTGATCTCTGTATATACATATTTTAGGAGTAATTTTACACTAAGCATGGTTATGGTACATTTAGTGTCTTCTTGGAGATTTAAGTGAACTGAGAGGATCAATGTTGACTAGAAACTAGGAGGATTGAGTAGTGTGGTGCAGTGGTTTAAGATGAATTCAAACTGTTATTGTATTAAGATTCTTCACGTTTTGACCTCTCATGATGGTATGGGTATCAAATGTAACTATGTAATTAATTTTATTTGTGCACCTTATTTGGCCCTAGTTATGGACCTTTGGGGAAGGCTTATAGCTAATGACACCGTTTCATGTTGTAGTTCAAGGAGCTTGCCCATGCGTATGAGGTTTTGAGCGACCCTGAGAAACGTGAAATCTATGACCAGTATGGTGAGGATGCACTCAAAGAAGGAATGGGGGGTGGCGGCGGCATGCATGATCCATTTGACATCTTCTCGTCCTTCTTTGGTGGAAGCTCATTTGGAGGTGAGTCATTTGAACTCAGTTTGGTTTGATTTTTTATTTGTCACGGCATTACCTGTGTAAGCTAAATTCTAAATAAGAGTCTGTCTACTGATGAACAGGTGGTGGTAGCAGCAGGGGACGAAGGCAAAGACGAGGAGAGGATGTGGTGCATCCATTGAAGGTATCCCTTGAGGATCTCTACCTTGGGACTACCAAGAAGCTGTCGCTATCACGCAATGTCCTTTGTTCAAAGTGTAATGGGTAAGTTTTCATCCATATTTGCTGTTGCTAATCTCTATTGGGTTGTTAATAATTATTAATTTGGTTGTTTTTTTACTTGAACTGTTCTTTTTTGATTGCTTTTGCTCAACAGTAAAGGATCTAAATCTGGAGCTTCAATGAAGTGTGCGGGTTGTCAAGGAAGTGGCATGAAGGTAACAATAAGACAGCTTGGCCCTGGCATGCTTCAACAAATGCAGCATCCTTGCAATGAATGCAAAGGAACAGGAGAAACTATCAATGATAAAGATCGTTGCCCCCAGTGCAAAGGTGAGAAGGTGGTTCAGGAAAAGAAAGTCTTGGAAGTCCATGTTGAGAAAGGCATGCAGAATAGTCAAAAGATCACATTTCCTGGAGAAGCCGATGAGGCGGTATGGTTATTTGATTTTACTATCTTTTCCTGGATAATTGGTGTTTGCTATGCAAGAACTCTAAATTTCTCTTCTATTGCAGCCTGATACTGTAACTGGAGACATAGTATTTGTGCTCCAGCAGAAAGAGCATCCTAAATTCAAGAGAAAGGGTGATGACCTTTTTGTGGAGCACAGTCTATCTCTTACCGAGGCATTGTGTGGCTTTCAGTTTATATTGTCTCACTTAGATGGGAGGCAGCTCCTTATCAAATCATCACCTGGTGAAGTTGTGAAGCCTAGTAAGTATTTATTTGAACCGTCTTTGGATTGATGAGTTTGGATGAGTTTATGTTTCGAATTAAAATCACTGAATATGGAGCTTAATTTGTTCATTTGTATTTTGCAGATTCGTACAAGGCGATCAATGATGAAGGAATGCCAATGTATCAGAGGCCCTTCATGAAGGGTAAGCTGTACATTCATTTTAATGTTGAATTTCCAGATTCGCTAAGCCCGGATCAAGTTGAGGCCTTGGCGAAGATTCTTCCTGCCAAGCCGCAATCAGAGTTGACAGAGATGGAGCTGGACGAGTGTGAGGAGACGACTCTGCATGATGTTAACATTGAGGAAGAAATGAGGAGGAAGGCTCAGCAGCAGCAACAGGAAGCTTACGATGAGGATGATGACGATATGCACGGTGGTGGGCCCCAGAGGGTGCAATGTGCTCAACAGTGATTTTGTGTAAGTGGAGATGTGGGGTTTTTTCATCCTTGACTATAAGATGTTTGATTGAGAAGTTCTGCTTTATCTTCTTGATATTTGTAATTGGAAACTTGAAAGACAGATTTTATCGCAAGAATGTGAATGTAGGTACGCTATTATTGGTTTTGAATACAATTTTGTTTCGATGAACAGAATATGAAATCTCTGTGCTAGGTTATGGCTTTGTTACTTTGTTGTATGTTGCAATTGTTAAATGTTAGCAAAATGTTAGCAAGTCTCGGGCACATTGACTCGCTTTGTCCATTCGAGCTCGAGTCGAGCCCAATGAGTTGGGCTTTTCAGCTCGAGTCGAGCTTTCAAGCAAGTTGGGCTCGAGCTTAAAAATGCTTCGCGTTGTAATATGGTAGACTGTAGGGGTGGCCAACGAGAGAGCCGGCTGGCTCGAAAATAGCTCGAGTCTAAAAATGCTTGGTCGGCAGCTCGTAAGTTGAAATAAAAAATATTTGTAATTAAGTTAAAAATTTATTCATTTAAAATATGGTATGGTATAGTGATAATGAATATCGATCAATAACTACTTTCGTGTAATCCCCATCTTTTTTTGCAAATACCATAATATCTGAGACGTATATATCTTTGGTTTATCTACAGACCTTATGCATAATCTTGCGACACTTAAAAGACCATTGAGCTCTTTCGGGTCATAGTTATTCCCAAGATCAGGATCAATCATATTGAGTATGGATCCTGGAAAATGAGATTCTTGGACCCATTGGGCTAAATCCATACCTCCTGTTTCTGAGGATTGACCCGTAACCAGCTCTAGAATAAGCAGGCCGAGTTGGAATATCATGTTTTTGCATCCTTGCTCTGTACATTCTGATATACAAGTAGATCAGAAAGGGGGAAAATAGTATGAAGAACAAGGTAACATTTTCACCTTGAAGTGGTACCTTTTGAACAACGAGTAGACTTTGGCGGTTTATCATTTCCAGCAGCGTTAAAGAGGCTAATATCAGAAATCTGTGGCAAGAAGTAGAAAGATGAACCATTTAGGGTAAATTACAGAGGCTTCTAGATGTGGCAAGACTCTAATTACGAAAAACTCCTTTGTTTTGCGACATTATCATATAGTCTATCTATTAGGAAAAGCATATTGCAAATTAGGTCTCTATTAAGTGAGATAACAATTCTGCCTCGTGTTTTTCAAGTGGTCATGATTTGTCAGGGCATCTTGGTAATTTCACTCTTACAATTTTCTGTACTTGAACTCATTTAGGTTATAAGCACGATTATTCTTACGTCTTAGAATTGAATAATTTCAACTGAAGATCTCCTTTGGTTATAACTCATACAGTTTTATGTAAGCAACTGGTAGATAGTGTATTGTATTCGCAGGCGTACCTTTGGAATTAAATTTTCATCCAACATTATGGTGCTTGAGCTTATTGAGAACTGATAAACAGGTGGATCACAAAAGAAGTGCAAGTATTCCTGCATTTTGATACTTACTAAATTAGGTATCAAGTGTAAGCTGCAAAACTATATGCCTATAAATAATTACTGATGCACAATTTATTTATGGTCATCGAATAATTATATAATCAATCCAATAGGCGAAGTTAGAAGAGGAAAATAAATTTTAAGAACTAACCACTGCTGCAGCTATGCTAATGGCTATTTGTAGCCTTGTTCTCCAATTTAAGGGAGTCTTTAGAGGATCTGTCAATAAAACATTCATAACAACCACAAAATAGGAAGGTAATAAAAAAATATTGGCTGCAAAACTATCAATTACCAGATAAATGCTCCTTTAAGCTTCCTTTTTCCATGTTTTCGAAAACTAGAAACCTAAAAACAGCGCAAAGTATAAATAAATGCTTAGTTAGATTGAAAGGGTCAAGTTCAGAATTGGCAGTTACCTGTATATGCTTAAAAAACTGTTAAAAGATAAGAATAGGAAAATATAGTTTACACTGCTATCAATTAGAGCTCAAGTAAGTGTAGATTAATACCGTTTAGATCCTGTGGAAAACCCCTTAAGCGCAGCAATGTGGCGGTGATGCAAACGCCCCAAGAGCTGAACTTCCCTATAGAAGGAATCATCATCTTCAACAAAAAGTTTGACTTCTTTTACTGTAGCAACATGGCCATTTTGAAATGTGGCCTTGTAAAAAGCCTCTTTAGACGAGTTATCAATAACTCTATTAAACCCGTCAGTCGCCTTCTTTAAATCTTTGTATGAGAATCGTTTCACAGGATATGGTGGTGCACCTTAAATTTAATGAATGAAAATAATTTTAAAAAAAATTGGATATGGCCTATGAATGGTTCAAAAATTAAAACCTGCATTTCACATAATAAATATGTCTTGATGAACTCGAGGTATTAAAATAATGGAACATATTATGGTCAGATCTTCACAACCTCTTGCTAATTAGTTATGTAATTATCATATGAGGGTGTGAACAATTATGACCAATACCAGAACGAGTTCTAATTTAAAGAAACAAGAAATTTACATCCATGTTTTATGTAAACCGAAAGAACATATAAACCTTTTAGACTTATAAGCTATAGATAGGATAAAATCTCAACTAATTTGGAGCTGCACTGACGAAAGAAGTAAGTTCAGTAACTACTTCAGTATATCTTCATTTTTTCTAAAGAAAATGAGATGTCTCCATTCTACAATTATGCGTAAACTAGACTGCACCAAAAATAACTACTGAAAATACAATTCTTCACCTACAGTGCAATAAACTTCTCAAAGCAGAATGTCAATCAACTTTAATGAAACTATGAGCTCAGCTATAATACGCAATCTAAAATTAATATCAAATGCGCATTAATTCCCAGACTATCCGAAATTTCTCACGATTCAGCTACATATTTGAGAAAAAAAAAAAAGTGAAGCTCGCTAACAATCCTCAATAACTTGTTCCAATTAAAATTAGTCTAAATGTGAGCCGTAATTAAGCAAACAATCCTCAAACAAGTGAAAATTAAACTAGAAAAAAAATGGAATGACAATAAACCTTGTGAACGTAGCTACTATACATAATCCAAATTCAAAGCAAATTCCGATTAATTCACATAGGCAAACGGAATTTCTCATGATTCGGCTACAAATTCGAAAAACAAAGAGGCTCGCTGACAAATCCAAATAGTTTTCTGCAAAGTACATTTAGTCTAAAATAAACCGCAATTGAGCAAATAATCCTCATACAAAAGTAAAAAAACAAAATCCAAAACAAGCAGAAGTCGGAAAACGGTGAGCTCACCAGGTTGCGATCGGAAGTGAAACCAGGATAGGAGCAGTAGCCTGATCTTAACGATTAAATTCTCAGTTTCCATTAATGTTTTTGAATTTGAAGATGTTTTTGGTAAAACAATCAGGTAGTTTATCTTTGCCAGTGTGCCACTGGGCCCACTGATAGTTAAAGTCCAAACCATAGATAAGAAGAAAAGAATGTTAAAATAATAATTGTGATTTATCAATAGTGGGTCTTTTGTCCATGAAACCGACGTGCTCAAACGACGTGTCAATATGTGGGTTATTATTTAAATTTTATTAATTATGTTACTTGATTATAATGATTACCAAGTTATTGTAATAAATATTAATTAATTATCAATTATTACAATGAGATATTTATTAAAAAAATTATTAAAAAAGTGGTGTGTCTTACTCTCCCTCTATAGAATTTCATTTTAAATTAGAAAAAAAAGTAATACGCAGTTCAACAGATTCAATGTGTTATAAATTCAACATGTTATAAACCATATATTCTCTAGCTTAATGTACATGCAAGAAGTAATTCTACAATGATTCATGAATTACTCTAATTTTAAGGGATAAGGTGGTGAAATAAAAACTAACATGTTCGATTACATATTATCATTAAAAAATTCCAACATTAATAGTGGATATTGTGTCGTCCAACATCCTATTATTCAACTCGATTCAATTCATTTATCTACTCAATAGCTAGTTAAAACACAGCTCATCACACATAACGAGCTAAAAGAACATCAAAATAGTCAGATTTGAGGAGATATTTGAGTCATCCCCTATACTAATTGTGAACATGCTATATCAAGCATAGATTTCATGTCAATACACAACTGATACAAAAGATCCACCAAAAGAGCTAATGTTCGATATATTACATCCAAGAACATGATGAGAGCAGATTTCTATATACCCAGAAATCATCAAAATCTACCCATCTAATTATGACAAACGCATAAACACAAATACCAATTAATTGCTACAAGAATTCTAGCCGTTGTTTCTAGAGCAGATCTACACAATCACTGGTTAGAATTTAGGACCCTATTGAAGGGTCGATATGTGAATACAAAAAGACTCTAAAATATTCGAAAAAAATAAAATTCCTTAGCTACCTGCTGTAGGTTCTTGCAACACGGGTTCATTCTCAACAGGCTTTTCTTCTCCTTGTTTATCCTTTAAATTGTCTTCATCCGCAATATCTTTAGATTCAGCACCATTTTTAGATTCCTCAATTTTTTGATCTGCCACATTAGTGGTTGCATCATTTGATTCCTCAACCTTAGCGTTTTCAATCTTGGTAGTGGCGTCATTTGGGGTTTTAACAGCCAAAAGTTCTGTCTCTAACTCAGTTTTCTCATCTACATCTTCAGAATTGGGCTTTTGTGGAAGAGTTCCCTCAATAACATCTTTTTTATCTCCATCGTCACCTTTTGCAACCAAAATAGAAGCCTCATTTGCAGCAAGATTCTTGTCATTTGTGCATTTTTCTGCTGAGCCAACATCCATTTCAGCTGTGGTTTCGCCTTCTGCTTTAGTATCCTTGTCAATTGTGGGGTTCCCTTCTTTGTCAGCATCCTTGTCATTTGTGGTTTTACGTTCCTCTTCAGTATCCTTGTTACTTGCGGCCTTTCCATCTGCCTCTACGTCTTGGTTAATTTTGGCTTCGTCTTTTGTATCAGCATCCTCATCAGTTGTGGCTTTGACTTCTGTATCAGCACCCTTGTCAGCTGTGGGCCCGCCTTCTGCATCAGCATCATTCTTTTCCTTTGGTTCCTTCTTTGTGCTGGATTTCTTTGGCTTTTTCTTGGGGGACTGACTATCGGGTGCCTCAACTGCCTTTGATTTCTCACTCAATCTTGCAGAACGTCTTGGTGTGTCACCTAAGCACGAGACGAACAGATGTTCATATCTTTTGGTTCCTAAAATTCATTTTTCTCATGATAGGCACAGTGCTAGAACCCATGTGCTTCTTGAATGTTGTGCTCTCAACAGCATCAGATATTTGCGTGTTTTAGCACTACTCAACATGGGAACACGTTTGTGTTTGTGTATATGTTAGAGAGAAGGAAAAGAATACCTGTACCCCAGTCAAATTCAGAGGCAGGAGGTCCTCCAGAATGAGATTTGAGGTATTGCTCCAACTGTCTCTTATTCTTGATCTCTTCTCCAGTGGGAGATACGAAGATAATATCATTCTTATGAGGGGTACCACTTTTCTTCGGGGTAAACTGATATTTAAAAGTACAAGATTGTAATTATACTGAAAAACACTGGAGACAGGCAAAGAAACGGGAGGGGATGGCATTTGCATCACACAGCAGAAAATGTTTAGAAGAAAACACACGTTTAGAACCAAAGGAAAATGATGTTAAAAATGCAGAACATACAAAAAGTTGCAAGCAGAGATGGGGAGACCATGAAACACAACAAATTTGGTAAAGTATTAAGTATCCCACAATTTCCATTAATGTTGATTCTCAAGTAACTTTATTCTATAAACAATACAGTTCGATTAAGGAGCTAAACTGGGCTGCGTATAAAGAGATATTGAAATCCAGCTTAACTATGCTGAGTGTCACTTAACACAATCCGAAAAATATAAAGTAACATATTCATGTTCCTTAAACTTTCTCAATGAGACTGAAAAAGAAACAAGCATAAAAATTAAATTCATGAATAATAGACTCAATAAGTCAAATTTCTGTCCTCTTTATTTGCTTTCATCCTCCAAAAACTTGTCGCTGGAAGTGGACTTCAGAGACTAAGGATAAATATTACAAACCTAACACTAAGCAGAAAAGGGGGGGAAAAGCACCGTAAACAAGAAAAAGAAAATTAAATTGAATAATTTAATTTCAGCAAACTGCTATCGATTATGCTCATCGCTGACATAACTTATCGACTCAGAATTTGTTTCCTTTAAGAAATAAAAACTTCAAAATCTGAAATGAAACCTAGGTTACCAACACCAGAATTAGTAGTCATTCAAACATTATCTAGAGCTCATTCGAGCAAGAATATGCCTTAATCCAAAAATTACTCTCCAGAACCATAAAAAAAACAACAACTATTGTTTATCCAACTACGATTTAAACCATCAGCAACGACCGAAATCAAATTACACCTAAATAGCTGCAAAAACCTAGAAACACGAATGCCGCTAATATCTAGCAAAATCACATCAGCATTCATAAAAAGCGAAGCAGGAAAATTAAAACAAAACAATTAACCATTAAATTAAGTAAGAAAGGATAAAACAAGAACAATACCTTCTTAATCCAGCCAGCTGGAGCAGGTAGCTCGACGGAAACGACCTCGTTTGGCTTAACCTCTTCATTACTCGCCATCTTTTTGTCCTTCTTCTTCGTTATCACAGTAAATTAATCACCAAAAATTGGAATCAAACAAAAAAAATTCGATAAGCTTTGAAGATAATCGTAGTTATTTTTTATCTCTCTAAAATTCCTTTTTTGAGTTATTCAAGTATAGAGAGAGAGAGAGAAAGGATTTATTTATATTTAAATTTATATTAATTGAGAGGTGAGGTGAAGAGCGTGACAGGTGTGGATCTGGACGTGACGGAATTTCTTAAATTTGATTAATTGCTCCGTTTGGCGTCCGGTTAGTTTAGCGGCACTGTCTCGTCATCCTTTTCTACGTTTCTTTATTTTTTTAAATATATATTAATACATATATATTATATTTATTTTTTGCCCTTTATCATTGGATTTAATTGGATCAATTTTAGATTTTGAAAATAATAAAGATTTATTGAACTTGGCCTTTTCAATTGTGTAAATATTTTATTAGGATAGAATAGGATAGTGATGATAACGAATCAAATAGAAACCTATTCCAAGCGGCCCTAAGAAGTTAGGTATCAAATTTGGTCTTTAAATTGGATTAGACTATCGTTTTGTATTATAAATATATTCTTGTATGCATTTCATGTGATATTAAAAGGTTGTAGCAGACTATTGCACAAAAGCGGGATTTACCCAGTGCGCACCTAACTGTAGCGGCTGCGGGTTCCCTTGTTAAAAAAAAAAAAAAGGTTGTAACTTTTCGACCTCGAAAATTTATAATTTTTTTTTATATTTTGAATATTTTACGCTAAAATATCAGCTTTATATCACTTTATTTTTTCTCCTTTGTAGGTATAAAATTTCTATTATATTATCTTAATTACAGCTCATTTGGTAATTTTAATTGTTCGAAAACATAGAATATTTCTCTATAGAATATTTCAAACAAAATTTATATAAGTTAATTTTAGCTTAATATTCATTGACCCATATTATCACGAACTTTCTGCATTTTAATACGTAACTCAGTCATAACTGCAACTCTTTAAGATTGGTGCAAAATTTTCTCATTAACCGTAACTTTTATTTTGAGTTGATTATATAATACAAATTCTTACTAAGTTTTCTCTAATATAAATGTGTGTGTTTGTCCACAACTATCAAAATATATAATAATTAATCAAGAAAAATTGTTCTTGGACAAAATCAAATATATTTTATAAAATAAGTTATTAATTATACGCTTAGGTATATATGACTGAATTGAAAAAAAAGAAGAAAAAACTATAAAAATTGTCCAAATCCGAATATTAAATTTCAACAGGTCAATTAATGTACACAAATTATTGACCAAGTTAGTATAACCGCCAGCCCGGCCAGAGCTAACACCCCAAGTATCGACGCAGGCGCCGGGAAATTCCCTTAAAACCCGCCGTGGACCCGTCAGCCCCTGTCGGCACTTGGCATTCATGTGACTTCAGCTGTTAAAACCCATAATTAAATATATATATATATATTAGAAAAATAAATGAAATTAGAAATATTATTTATTAGTCAACATTATGAGGATATAAAACAATTAAAAAGGTCAAAAGTTAGGACAAAATAAGGCTCCTAGCATGCATGCAGGAAATGCAACACCGGCATTGTCGTGGTCTCCCATACATTATGCCTCATGCATTAATTCATCAACCCTCAATAAATTAATCAAATCTTCTTTATTTTCGAGCTTTTGAGTTCTTCAAAAACCTAGGAAAAAGTCCATAATTATTATTTTAATTATTAAAATATCATTAAAACCCTCTTCACTCCTTTGAATTTATCCTTGTATTGACTTCATCTTCTTCTATAACCCATGCAACTTGCATTCTATTGATCTACACATTTATATAAAACCCTCATCTTCACTTCATAAACTCATACATATATCATCAAAATTTATCCCATTTTTCTTCAACAATGGAAGAATCGAAATTCGATATCGAAATCCCATGTTATTTCATATGCCCAATCTCAATGCAGCTCATGAAAGATCCAGTTACAGTCTCCACCGGAATAACATATGATCGTGAAAACATCGAGAAATGGCTGTTTTCATGCAACAACGCCACCTGCCCCGCCACCAAACAACAACTTTCCGGCAAAGATCTCACCCCTAACCACACTCTCCGGCGACTAATCCAGGCCTGGTGCACCCTCAACGCCTACGAAAGATTTCCGACGCCTAAACCCCCGGTGGATAAATCTCAGATCCAAAAACTCATAAACCAAGCTAAAAATTCACCAAATTCACAAATTACTTGTCTACAGAGACTCAATTCGATCGCTCAGAGAAACGAAAGTAGTAAAATGCATTTGCATACCGCAGGAGCTGTTGAATTTCTTGCATCGATTGTGAGAAAAAACGACGATCCGATCTCGAGAGACGAAGCTTTAAACATTCTGCAACAGATGGATTTATCAGATTCAGAGTTGAAGAAACTAATATCAGGTGACAATGGAGGATTTTCAGATTCGTTAATACACGTATTGGAAAACGGAGATTCCAAATCTCGATCTCACGCGATAATGCTGTTAAAATCCATATTCAACGAAGCAGATCCGGAAGATCTAATCGAATCCAAACCCAAACTATTCGACCAAATAATCAAAATCTTAATCGATAAAATCTCACCGATCGCAACAAAATCCGCACTAAAGCTCCTAATCCAGCTCTGCCCATGGGGAAAAAACCGGATCAAAGCTGTCGAAAACGGCGCCGTTTCAGCCCTAATCGAGACGCTTCTAGAAACAACCGATCGTAGAATTTCCGAGCTTGTTCTAACGGCGCTGGATCAGCTCTGCACCTGCGCCGACGGCCGAGCCGAGCTGCTGAGACACGGAGCCGGATTAGCCGTCGTATCGAAGAAAATACTCAGGATTTCGAATGCGGCGAGCGAGAGAGGGGTGAGAATCTTGTGCTCGATATCGAAATACTCAGCGAATGATAGGGTTCTTGAGGAGATGGTGCAGGTTGGGGTTGTTACGAAGCTAGGTTTGGTAATGCAAGTTGGGATCAGTAACAAGAAGATTCAAGAGAGAGCTATGGAGATTTTGAGAATGAATTCTAGGGTTTGGAAAAATTGCTCTTGTCTTCCTTCTCGTCTCATTTCTTCGTATCCATCTTATTAGAGGTTTAGTTTTAACACTCTTAAGGAATGTGTGGTGTTTTATTTGGAATGATTGTTTTTAACCATTTTTTTGTCTGTTGCATAATCGTATAATACTTTTTTATGCGTACATGATCGGGATAGAGAAAAAATTACATAATCGTATAACACTTTTTATATGTACATGATCGGGATAGAGAAAAAACTATGCCCGACTCAGAGGAGGGTTTTAATTTTTCCATAAAAGAATAATATGAGTTGTTTAAATTTTATCCTTTTTTCTTAAAACTCATGAAAAAATTTCATTATAATTTACTCTACTTGAATTTTAAGTGACAACTATTATTAATTATACATATAATGTGATTTGTTATATAAATTAAGTGAATTATCTTTAGATAGACTAAACCATGCATGGCCAGATGGAATTGGCGGGAATTGATGTTTGAACAAGCACAATTTTTCTGTATAAAGCCTAAATAAAACTAACTTTTGAACTTGGAACGGGTAAGGGTCAGCCATACATGGGCTGACCCGGCTGTTAGTCAACTGTACGAACTTTTCTGTCTCATTACTTGTTTTCTAGCATAAATACAGTGGCTAGGTCAACTCCAGCCCACCTTATTGGAGTTGGCTCTTCAAATTTGATGTATCCAACATTTACTATTTTTCCCGACAAATCCGAACTCTACTGTTGAAGTTGAAATTTCAAAATTTTAGAGGTTATAATTTCTATCATCAATGATAGCATGTGATTTTTTTCTATTTTAAGTATAGTAATTCTTGCCATAATTTCTAATTAATTGTTAGAAATTAAGACACGCTTCTAAGGAACATGTTAGAAAATGGAGAACAATAGACACATAATTGGAAGTCCAAAAGGTAGAAAATGCAAAAATTTAAAATAAAGATTAAACCAAACAAACCCTTCTTATGTCGACAATTGACAAGTTGACCAATACACACAATCCCGATAACCCTTCAAACGCACATGTTTCCATATTTTGATTAGAAGCACAATACCAAGACCAAACCAAACCAAATTTCATGTTAAAAAAAAAGTGGGCTGACCCGACCCGGACCCGACCCGGTATACACTTTCACCCGGCCAATACCCGATCAGTGTACCCATCGGGTAAACGACCGGGTCGGGTCCGGGTCGGGCGAAATAAAAAAGTTAACGGGTATTGAGCGGGTATTGGGCGGGTACGGGTAATACCCGCCCGTTGACAGGCCTAGGCCAAACCATGGATTAAGACGAAAATGGGAAGTTCTACTTTGTATTATCATCATCATCATCACCCCAAGCATCATCCTTCAGAGTTTGTCTCGAAATAATCCGATTTCTCCTGGCTTCTTCCTGTTTCCTTAATTCAGCGGATCCAAAGGTAGAAGGCAGCTTTATACCCATTCCTTGGGCAATCAATCTTTGAGCCGTTCTTGCTGATGTCTGAGGCCTTTGACGAGGTGGCTCCAGATCTGATGTCAATTAATGTAACTCTTAAGCAATTACAAGTGATGTTCAAGTATATATGAATAACGATGATAAGTGCTACAATCATAATTATCATCATAAAACAATGCTATGTCGTAGTGTGTTTTCTTCAAAAAAACAAATTATTGAGTTGCTGAAAATTTCATAAATGATTAACCAATATTCAAATAGGTTTTCTCTCTCTTTCATTTCAAGAAAATGTCTCACAGTTTACGAAGATAAGAGCCGAATAATTGAGAAATGTTACCTTTTGGTGGAATTGAACTCAGCAGCTCATCGCTATCATCGAGTATATGCACTTTAAATGGGCACTGGATTGAGTTACTAGCCTCAAGAGCTACATCAAGAAATGAAACTGTAACTCAACTAAAACAAATTTTGAACGCGGCTTAAACATAAAAGTTTAATATACAAACGAGAGCATGTCATCTTAAGATGCCAAAACCACAGAATAACTGAATATGTGAAACAAATATATTTCTCTATAACAGAAGGAGAACTATCTAAGCTGTGCATTTTTTACAAATTTGGTGGTTCGGGCTGACAGTTGAGATCAATAAATTTCAACAACTGCAGGGGATATATCACAGAACACAAGATTTATATCTAATGCATAAAATGCAAGAAAAATCAGAAGACTTCCACCTTAAAGCTCGCCAAAACTCCAGTAGTACTACTTTTTAAGCAAAAGACAATTGGAAAACCTTAAAAACCAAAAGCAATATGTTAAGCATAATGTTGTTACCAATGGATGGTGTCCTAAACACCGCAAGTGCCATTGTATCCTTCACCCATCGAATCACAAAACGATCTTTGAATTTTTCCAACACCCTCTCTAGGTCAGTTGTCCTAGTGCTCGGAGGGAAGTCAGCTAGAACAAGAACATGACGCGTACCGTACTTTACTGAAATCAGAACCGCATTAAAGTCAGTACAAAAATACATATTATCACAATCAACTCAAATTACCAAATGCCATCTAAAAGAATTATCATTCCAAGTTATATTCTACAATCGAGAAATATGAAATTCATATAAACATACAATTGGGTTTTTCAAGGGCTTCATCATGGGAATTATTGTCTGAGTCATCACTAAGATGTTCATCAGACATATTATCACTGTGGAGGCCTTGTTTTTTGTATGAGAATGTTCCTCTTCCTCGCCTTTTGGTGCTTTGAGCTTCTTTTGGATCTTCAAGAGAGAGTTTTGATATTCCAGGCAGAGATTGTGAGGAAAATAACTCCTCTGGAGCCCGATCAGCAACAGCTTCCCAGTCTGTAAATTACAACAGTTCGATGTAATGCCAAATAATATATATATTTGGAAAATGAGGGGTCATGGAAATATATCTGAAAAAATGCCATGTGAAACAAACTACGATCTAAATAATTTAGTAGAATGCATTACATATGTTTTACAGAATGCCGCTGAAAATGCTAAATGGTTAACCAGTAGGCATTAAATAGCAATTTTTCACAATTTTCTTGCCATCTAAGAAAGAATTATAACAGATAACATCTGTGTATCTCTTGTTTGGTATAACAGCTAAATCTCCCACAACACCGCAAAAATTACGTGGCACAAAGTAATCATTATCTAAGTTTGAACAATTCTTACAGTAGCCTACGCAACATAAAAAATCTAACAATCACTTCATCCAGAGGGGTATCAAGGAAAAATAACACTATAACTCACAACGGTAATGACTAAAAAGCTATAAAACAATGTTTCCCGAACATAACTACAATGGAGATACATCAAGAAACTGAAAGATAAACGAAATAGAGAAGAAAAACAAACCATCATCTACAATGCCACCAGAAATAGTAGCCTCATTTTCTGACATACAAGCTTCTGAAACACCATCGGAAATCGAACCCTTCACAACCAGTAATCTCCTGAATAGCAAAGATAAACCATAAACTTCCAAAAAGTAGTTGCATTGAGCCAATTTTCAGTTTAACAGATCCCAGTATTAATCAATCTTAAAACAATTAAAATTATAAATGTTTTCATCAGTGTCTCTATTTCATTTCTTCCTAACAGTCACAACAAGAAGCTTTCAATTTAACAAAACACAGCTTCCAATCAAATTTTACAAGACATACTACAAAATTATAGAATGGTTTTATATCTTTGTTTCTACCTTTTATTTTATTACTCAAACAAATCAAATGCAATAAATTAACTCATAAAACCATTCTTTAATTCCAGTTAAACAGTTCCTCACTTCCATTTGATATACAAATTAACTCTTACTAATAAAAACGTCAACAAAATTGAAAATACAGAGCAATTAGAAAGAGCTTGCCGATTTTTCAATAGGAGCGCACGCGAGAGAGCTTCATCGGCTTTTAGAGACATTCCTTTGGCAGAATAAAGCTGCGACAAGTCTTGAAGTGCAGTCGACAGCTGATCACCTCTCGAAGAACATGAGTTTTCACGATAATCATCCTTTACAAGTTCATTTTCAAGATTGCTGATTGTCGATTCAAGAAACGCGATTGCTTGATCGATTTCACCACCGTCGACTAGGTCTTCCACCGCCTCCGTCCAGTTGTACGCGCTGCGGCTGCCGCTGCTACTCATCGTCGATTGATTTTGGACTTCGATCAACTGAGATTTCTGGGTTTTGAGAGTTGTGGGAGTTATTGGACCAAGACTATGGAGAGATAATTGGGAGTTGGAGCTTACTGGGCTTACCAATAAATCTCATTCCGTACATATATAATAGATCGAAATTCATAGTAATTACTAATTAGTTCAAATTTAATTTAAAAAAAAAAAAAAAAAAGCCTTATAAGAAAAATAAAGAGGGGATACAATGATGATTAATTTAATAAAAAAATATTGTGGTTATCAAGCTTACTGTGAGTTTAATTTATTTTATTTTTCTCATTTCAACGAGAGGATTATCTAATGAAATTTATTTTATTTAGTTAATTGAGTTGAGTTCAAAAAGATAAAAAGAAACAAGAATTAGAGTAAGTTATTTTATCGCATCTTGAATCTTTTTCGCACTTATTCGATTAAAAAATTATCTCAAACTATAAGTATGCAGCTCGATATAGGGTTTCCAAATCTCTATAACCCAGTGGCGGTCGTGCATGTCCGTTTCCTTCGAGTGACCATATATGTTACATATTGTGATGCGGGTAATTTTTAATCGTATAGTCTCTTTTAATGTAAATATATGAGTATAGTGTCGCCCGCATGGGCAGCCCAGTTGGTCACAGAATGGTGAAGTTTGGACAATGACCAAGTATTGAGTCCCACCAGCGGCAGTGTGAGAGCAACCTCTCAAGAAGTGAGTACTTGAGAGGGCTCCTTGTGTCCAGTGGGCAGGCCGGTGTATAAAGTCAATTAGGGCTCTCAAGTCTTATCCCCTTTCTCAACTTCGTCGTCAAAACTCAAACCTTTATCTCGATTCAAGAACTACAGATCGCAATTCAACTAACCCTAGATCAGCTATACAATTCGAATTGGGGGAAAAATGCGTTTTTCCCCTTTTCTAGGGCTTCCAATTTGCTTAGCTTTACTATCTCTAATCCTCTTCAAGTTTTCCCCATTCAAAAATCCCCTAAATCCTCACCCCAACCCTAAATTATTCACCGCAAACGAACTATCGCTCTACAATGGCTCCGATCCTCAATTACCCATCCTTCTCGCAATCCTAGGGTCAGTATTCGACGTAAGTAAAGGCAAATCTCATTACGGCATCAACGGAGGCTACAATCATTTCACCGGAAAAGACGCATCACGTGCATTCGTATCCGGCAACTTCACGGCAGAAGGCCTGATCGAAACGCTGAACGGCTTAACAAGCACCGAGGTGAAAAGCGTCGTCGATTGGCGCGATTTCTACTTCAGGACGTACATTTTTGTTGGTAAATTGATCGGCAGGTATTACGACAGTGACGGAAATCCGACCAAGTATCTGAAGGGGGTCGAATCGAAAGCCGCCAGGGGAGCTCAAATGCTGGAGAAGCAGAAGGAGGAGGAAGATAAGGTGAAGAGCTGTAATTCGAGGTGGAGTGATGATGAAGGCTCTGAGGTGTGGTGTGATGATGGGTATTATCCGAGGCTCGTTGAGAGGCCCGTTGAGATTGCATTAACGGGGAAGATGAGTAAACGATGTGGTTGTTTTGGAGAGGGTGAATTGGGGTTGAAAGGGTTGGAAGTGTATGATGGATGTGATTACTTTGCTAATAGATGTAGATTGTAGAGTTGAAGAAAGAATTTATATGTTTTGTTGAATGTGAAATTTTAGTGCGTATTTGCAGGATTGTTCATTGAGTCGAGCTTGTAAGAAGATGGATAGTTTGAGTTTGACTCGTCTATATATGAGTTGAGTCGAGGGAGTTTAACTATACATGAAAAAATTGGGGCATGAGTCGAGCTTGAGGTTAATAATGATCAAATTTCGTTGGTTATTATTGTTTTGATTGAATGATCATAAGTTGCTGTGTATGTTAGTAAGAAAGAACAATAATTGGGGGCAACCCCTGGTAGAGTTGGTAAGGGCATTTGAACTTGTGGCTTAAGTCACGGGTTAGAATCCCACTGTGGGAATGTCTATTTGCCTTCTCTACTATGAGCGTGTCAGCTATGGACAACCTAGGTTGGTTTAACTCTCTTGTGTGATTTGCAGGCTATTACACAAGAGCGAGGTTTACCCAGTGCGCACCCGAAAAGATAGCGGCTGCGGGTTTCCCCCGTCATAAAAAAAAAAAAAAAGAACAATAATTGGTATGTCATGTTATAATTTGAATTTTGAATGTTGAATTTGAAGTAGTGTTTATGGTTTATGTTTAGTTACATGTTTTGTATCATGTTATTTGTATAATTGCATTATAGAGAAAATTTGATAAATGAGGTAGTGGAACAAGTTTGAAATTTTATAGCTTGTTCAGTTTCTACTTTAGACCCGACTTAATTAATTGAAAATCGAATTTTAGTTATATCCAAATACCAATTTGAAAAATATGATATGATAGCTATAAGTTTTTGTGTATATCAAGGAAGATTATTAGTTCAAATGATATTGGGTCGATATTTATGTCTATGCTTTTGAGCTCCAAAAGAATAACATGGGCTGAAGGGCCTATTATCTATACATAATAAAAGCCCGTCTACTCATTTTAAAAATAGATTATTATATTTTTTATTGCACAATAGTGTTATAAATATATTGCAAAATGCAAATTTTTTGATGAATGATATGTATAATTATTAATTTTATAGAGCACACATCATCATCACTCGATTTAAAATACCGACGAAAGGCTGTGGGGAGTAGCATATTACAATCTAACTATATAGTGTTGGAAGTTTGGATGTTTATAAATTAATACCAAATTAATTTTGTTTCACAAGTGAAAAATAATTATTCATAGTTATAGTTAGATTTGTAACTACTTTATTTTTTTTTTTTTTTGTATTTTTGCAATCTGGTCCCATCTTTTCATGTGATCAAGGTTTCACTCATATAATTATATCCCTCTAAGTACAAAAGAGACATGTTGTCTTGGAATTTATGATATGAACAAAATTGTCAAATCTTACATTTTCTCTGTTAATAAATAGAAATCTCAAATTGATTAGTAAAAAAATGTTAAATATACACAGAATAATTAATCAATTTATGTTCCACTCAATTAAAAAATTGCTTAAATTCAATCAAACTTAAACACAAAACTTGAAAATCAATAATAATTTACATAAAATTGAGTAAAACTATATTCGATTCAACTCAATTATTTTGAAATCCAACTATTTAGTTAGGTAGTAATTAATGTGGAAGCAACTTGTACCACATATATATTTCTATAGATTTCTTTTTGTCATGTCAAAATTGCCATTCTTGCAGTATTTTGAGCTTTAATTTCCATCTTATCCAAATTTGTGCCTATCCATTTTGAGGATATTGGAACTTTAGGGAAAAGGGTTTATTTCTTTACATTTATTTTTTAAAAAAAAGATCATGTGATAATTGTAACAATTGTGATAATAAATATCGTATAAGAGTTTATATATTTTATATAACTTTTAGCTCATTTGAGTGCAATTGTCTGAAATATGGATTTGACAATTTATGTTTAAGTTTTATTTAATAAATCAAATTTAAATAATCTTCTAATGATCAATATTCAATGGATCATTAATCATTTATTTTCCTTCCAACTAAAATTTGAATGCACCCCACTAGCCCAAACTATATATAACTTTTGATAATAAATTTTGGAAATAGGAAAAAAATAATGATATTTATTCACACCAAAGTGGAAAAAAATGTATAGTATCATTGCATTTTATCTTTTATGTTTGATACAAAGAAGCCAAGGCTAGTAATTGGACATGATTTGGTCTAAGGCATGCCATGGCATATGGCCTATCCATTATATGGTGAATATTCATCATTCTAAACCTTTAATCTATGAATTTATATCAATAAAAATACTATTTAACTATTTTAATGAATTATATAAAGATATTGGAAAGTGTTATGATATCATTTACACTTTAAACCTTCTTTATCGACATGGAGACTTATAATATATTATTCAAATTTATTTAAATTATTTTTAATTATATTTGAGTTTGATTTGATTATAAATAAAATCAAGTTCAAGCTTTAATTACGTTAAACACAAGTTAAACTAGAGTAAGTTGAGCTCTTTATACATATTCTTTTTTTTTTTTTTTTATCATTTTTACTATTCAATGTTGAGTTTCAAACTTATAGAAAGTTGTAATTGGTTTGGTTTGTTAAGTTAATTAATCGAGCTGATCAATTTTGTGTTAATTAGATGAAGGTGTGTTTTTGTAAAACGGAGTGATTGAGGCGTTTGGTATAATATGTTACAATAAATCAGTTATATTAAATTTGATCTGTTATGAAATTTTTGACGAAGTAATGGCAATTATCACTACAATTTTTTTTTCTCACTATTTAACCTATAAAATATTGAGGAAAAATAAAAAAAATAAAAACAATTTACCAATCTAGAGATGCCATTTTTCTCAATAAAATGTGTAACCCCACTAACCAACATCAACAAAAATAAAAGGTGACACAAATAGATGAACTTCTCTTTTCCAGTACAAAAAAGGTACTAAGGCAATGTCAATGCCTTAGATCTCATACAAAATTCTATACTCCTTTTTTCAAACTTTGTCCTTATAATATGAATCTTAAAACTTTATAAATTTGCCTTTGTTATTACAATTGCAAGAAAACAACAAATTTTCACTACTAAAGAAGATTGTGTTGTTGGGATCTAGCAAGCATTAAAAAAACTCTTCAATTTGTTAGGGTTCGAAAATGGACACAATTATATTTTTAACTAGTCGTTCAGTTCATATGTATCATTATTATTTTTTCAATTATGAAATTTTATACATAAATAAACTCGTTTGTAACTCGTGAACTTAGGGATTGTTTGGTTAGACCAATTTTTAACACCCCCACCTCAAAAAAGAAAAGAAAATAAAAACACATTTTTTGAACGCCAAAATGAATTGAGATAAAATATGTTAAAGAAATACTATTTTTGTTCTTTTCTTGGGACTTATGGATAAATTGAAGACTTGAAGTAGGACAAGACAACCAATTTAAAGCAATAAATTGAGCCCAATTGCTATAAATAAACGTGACAAATTTTTTATTTTTTTTAATTATTGGATAGAAAACAAACTTTTATTTGAAAGTGGAGACAAAATGAAGACTAAAATCTAGGAAATATTTTGGCAATTAATAGATGCCAATTGGTTTATTTCTCTCTAGTCAATATTCTCAAGCCCTATGTTCGATTATCTTCAATGTAACGCTAATAAAATTTCATGACTTTCCGCCATATCTTTCCTTTTGAAATCTAGATGATATGCAATATATATTGGACGGTCCAATTAATTATTTTTAAAATTGTTAAAATTATTCGTGTATGATTTAAATTTTCTATGATTTTTATGATATTGATCTAGTCAGATATTCGTGTGTAATAATTTGATGACTGTACTCGTGATAACAAGCTGCCTACGTACCACTTGGGGATCAAGTCAAACGTAGTTCTAATAATTGAGGATCGTATAGCGCATTCAGCTCGTAGTGGTACAGAACATCCGTCCCCACATAAGCATTGAATGAGGTATATATAGTTTTCTTATTCCACTATTCATGACTTGACATTTGGTTAAATATCTTATTGCCATCTGTCTTAAATGTAGTGGTCCACGTGTAATAGTATTTGTGGATCGGGTATAATGGATATCCGTATTCGGGCATAGCGGATATCCGGGTTATGACCCAATAACGAAGTGAGGAAACCAATTCGAAGTGAGGAAGTCAACCACTTCGTATCGTTGTAGTATCCGGGTTCATCTCGTATAGACTAATCTCGACAGCAAGTCTAGTATGCCCATTTCTTACCTAATCAGATATAGATACTTGTGTACACTAAGATTTTACGCCCTGAACCTAAATAATCTGATTAGAATTCCAAATAATTAAAATTAGTCATCATATATGTTTTCACATGATATATAGTCATGTTTATGTCACAAATTAAAATATTTCACATAAAATTCATCATATATTTATATATAAATTACAATTCCTAAAAAAATTCTTCAAATTATTCTCAACGAGTATAATAATTGATTATAGTATTCAATATAATATATTCGAAATTGGGAAGAAAAGACATCTTATGTAACATATTAACCGATACCTTTTGTACACCTTATTTAATTTAATTTTACATATACTTTACAGAATATATTACCCAATTCCCCACAATTATGAAATGTAATAATATAAAATATTAGCGTAATAAAATAAAATAAAATAAAAATAAATAAAATCAAGTATGTTGCAGTAAGGTTAAATAAAGTAACTCAAAAAGGTGCACTAAATCATGTGCATCCAACTAGTGCTCCATCTTTTCATGCCCCACAGAGTTTCTTTATTTTCCCCTCTGTACTGTTAATTATTTATCCACAATTAATCTTAGCCATTGATGATGTGGAATCTCAACTCAATCCAACGGTTGCGATGTGCAGAATTGGATTAATGGTATCAGTTCGATTATAGAAAACCAACAAATTAATTTGAATATTTCTGTTTATCAATTGGTTGTAATTCAATTTAAACCCTATTTATCAAAACAATAATAAATAAATAAATAATTCTTTGGAAATTGTTCATTATTTCTTCATTAATAAATGGAATTTACGGATTTCGATGTGTACATATTGTATTTATATATATATATAATCAACATATAATACCTAGTGAATATTTGTACGAACAACATTCTATGTGCGACAGCATTTAGTCGTGTACAAGTTATTATCTTAATTAAAAAAGGTTATTTAATAACTAATAAAAAATTAATCACTTTTAGGGTAAGAGACAGCTATAGAATAGAATGATCATAGTTTCACGATTATTTAAGAATATAATTATAAAAAATGTGAATATTAGTTTATAAAAAGGTGTAGACAATGACTAGATTTGTCAGCTAATCACTGCCACAACACACTTAAATTAAAATTGTGTATTTTGAACAACAAAATAATAGAATTTGGACTCGAATAATCTAAATTATCTTTTATAAATTTTATATTATTATTTAAAAATATACGTTTTTACATTGTCCAACTTGAATAATCTTGACTATATATTGTCTTTAATACTTACATAAAATAATATATATTGATCCTTATTTTTTCAAAACTTGAAATTTATATGCAATTATTTTCATTTCACACTTGAATTTTTTTTTTGTTGAAATAAAGGAAAATATATTGTTATAATGAATAACAATTTTAACATGTTAATTATATTGTCACGAATGCTTCTTTATCAATGGACATCCTATAAAAAAAACAAGTGAATAAAAGACATTCTACTTGAAACTTTTTTAAATGTGTTTTATCATGAAGCTAATTCATAGATTTCAAAACTAAGCTAATTTTTGGGTCGTGGTATTATAAAAATTAATAAAAACATGTAACAATTATAATAAACATGAGTAAACATTTTTTAGCAAAATAACTTAATTTCCAAACAAGGTATAGAGAGTTTTATTTTCCTTTCACCCAACAATTTTATCATACCAAATTAGAAAAAAAAAACTACTTTTATTAAGTTCATTTATTTTTGGGGGAATTAGGTATTTAGAAAAAAGACATAAATATTACTAAAAAAAATATCACTAAAATGTTGGCCAAAACTCAAAAGTAGCAACTGAAAAGCCTTGAAATAGCAAAATCATCATGCCCCTAAGGGGACATAAATTGCAATAGCAATTTGGACCACATAGGACCATTGAAATATATTGCAATATATATATATATAATATTAAATTGGAATATAAATAGTTAAATACATATATATGAGATTTAATTACCTAGTCACATGAGATATGAATGAATGCCTTAACACATCAGGCATTTAGATGAGAGGTTTTAGGCTTTTAGGGGCTCAAAGCAATCTTGTATCTCCCTAGAATATAGGGTGCACATGAGAAATTTTGTTCCCATTTGGGGTCGTATTTAGGTGGTCTCAAAACTTGGTGTTCTTTTGATTTTTAGGCTTTTTATATATAACTCCCGAGATATTTAGCTTTAGCAAATAACCCCCTGAGATAACTTTTCTGTTAAGTTAACCGTTAGTCAACGTTTAAGTTTATGGGCAAAATTGTAATTTATATATAAAAAACAATAAACAACAAAAATAAATTACCTTTATAATAGTATATTATTCTACCTTCAAATAATATATTATATATTATATATTTTATTATTCTATCTAAATTACTTTTAATTTTAAATATTATATTACGTTCAAATTATTTATCTAAATTTATTTTATTTTACCTTCAAATTATTAGATAGAGTAATATAATATATATCTAATTTTTTAGATAAATAAATAAATATTTAAAATTGAGAAAAATTATTGTTGTATAAAGTGAAATTAAAATTTATTTATTTATTTTTGTTGTTCCTTGTTTTTTATATGTAAATTATAATTTTGCCCTTAAACTTAACCCTTGACTAATGGTCAACTTAATATAAAGGGTTACTTGCCAAGATTTCATACCTCGAGGGTTGTTTGCTGATGCTAAATACCTCGGAGGTTATATACAAAAAGCCCAATGATTTTTATTTGATTATGTGTGTCCATATTGTTGATTGAATCTAAAAAAAATACAGATTAGCTGAAAAATGAATCAAATTATTTCATATTGATAGAAGATTGATATTATAAATAACTAAACTTGATCAACGATTCGAATTGTAAATTTACTAAATTTCAAAATAAAATAAAAATAAAATAGATTTATTTTTAGCTCGATGAAAGTAGCTGAGTTAAATTAATAATCAAACTATACTCAAATGCAAATTGTAAATCTTAATAATAATTCAAATAATATTGAATATAACTCATAAGTGATTAATTTATAAACCTAGTTTTAGGAGCTTCCAAGAATCATTGGGATAGGCTTGCTTTCAAGTCTATAGATGTGCTAAATTTACCATTAGCACATGCATTATATAGTGTTTGATCATTGATGTTGTAAGCATGATGTATTATCAATACAAAATCCATTTAAGAAACAATTTAATTTTAAATTGATAAATAGAAAAAAATAGATGTTATCTAAATTAATATACGCTAATTTGACAACAAACTAAGAGAAACAAAAAACTCAAAATTGGTAATTTCCAAAATTTAAATAAAAGCTACTCAAGCATATGCAATTTTGAATTATTATTAATTTGAATCTTTTGATCCAAGTGCATTTTCATAAAGAATTTGCCCCATAGTATGTCTAAAATGCTTCCTTTAATTTTATAAAACATTCATATACCTATATAGTTAATTGGTGGAGTTTATTGAGTTTGTAAATACATAAATATTTCTTAATAATCGAGAAAATATATTAAAATGTAATATACCTTTTTTCCCTTAACTAATAATTTCGATAAATAATCGACCAAGCCCCAACTATTTTGTGCTTCACCATTTCAAGAAAAAAAAAAAGGAATTAGAGATTATTTTGAATTACGAAAATAAAAATAATAAAATATTGAGATAAAATTCATGGCCCATCTAATAATATAGAACAAAAAATCACTTAAGTTTCCATCATTAATGGGAAAAAGCCAAATAATGACGAAATAAAAGTTAAATTAATTTTCCAAAAAGGTCGGTAAAGTTTTTTAAAAACTTAAACTTTAATAAGACAAAAAATTAATTTAAAGTAGTTAGCATATTACTAGATCTTTCATGTAAACATACGTTAATAGTGAATGAATCACTATAAGATGAGAAAAAAATAAAAAGAATTACAATTAACAAATATAACCATCTATGTCATAATTATAATAGTATAATAATGTTGAACTCCACAATTTAACTAAATGGATTTGACTTTTCATTTAATTTAATTTAATCAATATATATGTTAGTAAGTACGAAATAAAGTAATATAAATCAAATTGAAGATCAAATTAAATTACTTACAAAATCAAGAAATTCAATATGGGGTCTTCGAATAAACGCATGATATACTTACCCATTACCAAACAACTTCGAACTTATTAATCATACATTAATTAATCTAATAATTATAACATAAATATACATATATTCTCAACTAAACATACACGTAAAACTGCACATATGCATGCATTTGCTCAACTATACCTAATTATGATTTATTTATAAAGGAAGTCAAAATCAAATAATTATTTTCAATTAAATTTGTGGTAGAGTAAGTGAATCATAAAAAAAAAAAAAAAATCAAAGACTGTTGACTTGTAATCATGATTGAACCCAAATATATATAATAAATAAAATTGATAGATAAATAATGATAATTTTAAACTAATGTACATTTTTATTTAATTTAGCTAACCAACCTAAGAATAAAAAATAAAAAAATAGAAAAAAAAAATAAAAAGTAAAAGGATATAGCGTCATGGCCCAGTGGACCCGTGCCCACATAGATCCTGCGGTCTACAAAGACCCCTGTTTTTCCTAGTATATGCCACTTTTTGTAATTTAATTGCAAAAGTGAGGTTAATCATGCCATTTAACATGAAGACAAGCAACTTTAAAAAACAAAATTATTTTAAGATAGATCGATTTTAATGGAGTCAGCATAATTTTTACCATTAGATATATTTAATGAAGCACTCTTAATCCAATAGTGAAAATTAGTCTGATTTCATTAAAACCGACTTAGAATAGAATTTTCTATCGAGTTTGCCGCTCCTAAAAGTTGAATTTTCGCGTGATTTTTAAAATATCTGTATGTGATAAAGATCTACTCGAGAGTCCAGCTTTCGAGAGCCCGAAGAATTACTTGTTTTAGGGTATATTTTCTACATTTCTGAATTCACCTTCTTTTTCAATATTTCGACTATCCTCAAATATTAAAGGTTAAAAATCAACCCCTTATAAGTACGAAATGGTTAAATATAATTGAAAAAACCTCTTCCAAGAAAGTATTCTACATTTACAAGGACCATTGCTTGAATTTCACATCTAATCTCTCGATTTTGAATAATTTTTTTAGTGTTAAGTCTATAAAATACGATCCATTTATTATCATAAAATTATAATATCTTTTACTTAAGCGACTGAAACAGTGCGACTCATATCAACACCATCTATTAAATTATGAACTTTCCTTTTTCTATTCTAAAAATAAAAAATTTAACTTCAAAATTTCTTTTTATCTCAAATTTCCTTATTTAATTTTTAATTTTCTCTTATATAATTTAATATTATTCAAAAAGTTATTGACTGAACCAATTCCAAGATTCTTTTATACAGTTTCCAAAACACAGATAACACAAATTTCTGAAAAATAGTTTTAAAAACAGAAAAAAAGCCGACAAAATACCATCCTTTACATCAGTGGCATTATCGAAATTCGACACCAAATTCAAGCCTACTTCCATCACCCCCCCTCTCATTGGTTAATCATCAAGGCGCACTTTAGCACCCCCCCCTCTCATCATCTCTGTTGATGTAACAAAAAGGAAAAAGCAGAGCATAAAATCATCATTCTTACATTACTTCAACCCAGAAAAAAAACACACACACAATACACAAAACACACACTCAAACTGACAACCCACTAAGATTTTCACCTTAAAGCTCCGATTTTCACTCATACAGCTAAACTTCGGTACCTAAAAGTTTGAGTTTTTTTCAAGTGCTTACGTTTTTTTGGTGCAATTTGATAATGGAGAAAGTTATTGTTGTGTTTAACTGTGAGCTCAAAGCTTGTGGGATTGTGTAGAATCCCTGTAATCTTTTACATTATCTCAGAGAAAAAAGAAAAAGAAAATCTTTTTTCCGTTCATTTTTTTACCACTTTTTCCCCTCTCAAGAATGGATTTGAAGAGCAATATAGCAGTGAATTTGGATCCAGAAAGGAAAAGTAGTGGTGGGTTGAGAACAAAACAAGCTGGGAGAGGTTCTTGTAGAGGAAGTTAGACTAAGAAACTTTTTTTAAATTATATTGAGAAAATAAATATAAATATATTCTAGTGTTCCATTAAGTAGTTGCAATGGGGTACTTGTTGAAAGAGGCTTTGAAGACACTTTGTGGAGTTAATCAGTGGTCTTATGCTGTTTTCTGGAAGATTGGTTGCCAAAACCCCAAGTGAGTTTTTATTAAAAATTACATTTTTTTCCTTAATCTATATTTGCAGAACTCAATGCAAAAACTAGAAACAAAACCAGCCCATGAAGTTTATTTTCCATTTTCCCCCCAAAGGTGGAATTTTAAATGTTATTTTCAGTTATAATTTGTGGGCTTTAGTATAATGTTACAAAGCTTTGATGTGTGTTATTAGTTAATTTCATGAAAACACATATCTTTTGTCTCTATATTTGCAGAATTGAAAATAAAAAATTAAAAATAAAACCAGCCCATAAATGTTTATTTCCCATTTTTCCCACAAAGGTGGAATTTTATGTTTTTTCTCAGTTAATAATTAATAGGCTTTTGTAAAATGTTACTCTTTGATGTGTGTTTTTGGTTGATTTTTGCATCTTCTGTTCTTGGAATTTTGTGCTAGCCACTAGTATGGATACAAGAGATGAAGTTCAGATCTTTCTTTGAATTTCCCTGGAAAAAAACAAGCCTAATGCAACCAAACATATTTTCTCTTTTTGACCAGCTTAGAGGATAGTATAATATTTGATCTGTAATTATTTATGTAACTATTTGTTAGTATATTGTTAAAGTTTCCTAATTTATTGGTAACCAAGATTTGATTTGACGTGTTACAGATATAATGGATATGTTCGTTTCTTTTTCCACCTTGTGATCTGATAATTTTCATTTTTCTCTAAATTTGGAGTTTTGTGGTTGGTGCATTCAATTTGTCTTGGAGAATCTTAGTGCAAGTGAAAAAAGAAAGTGAATTTGTTTTAATTTGATGAAAACCCTCTGTACTATTATCATTTCCTGTTCATGAATTTGTTCATTTCTGATTTTGTTCTTGTTTGTATATATCTTAAGTTTAGTTCCCTTCTTTTGTGCCACAATTTTAATTTTATACAACAACTTCATTGAGGTTAATTTGATTTTTTTACAGGCTTTTAATCTGGGAAGAATGTTACTATGAATCTGGATCCTGTTCACAGGGTCTCGGGTTTTCTGGAACTGAAAATTCAGTAATTTACGGTAATTTACAGTCCGGTGTTCAGACAGGGGATAAAGTGCATTTGCTTGTAAACAAGATGATGATGGACAATCATGTTAATATTGTAGGAGAAGGGTAAATCAATCAACTTAAGTAAAAAATTAGCTTTTTTTACTCAAAAATTTAGATAAATTTTGTTAAATTTAAGTTAATTTATTTCGCAGGTTAGTTGGTAGAGTGGCGTTTACTGGAAATCATCAATGGATATTATCTCAGAACTATTATCGAGATGCTCATCCACCAGAGGTATAATATAACCTTAATTACATTCGTTTTCCTTAATCATTATTAAGAAATAAGCTTATTTTCGTTTGTGTTCTAGGTTCTAAAAGATCTTTGTCAACAATTTTCAGCTGGCATGCAGGTATAAAATCGACATTTCATTTACGTTTATCCTTTTCGTTTTACGTCAAAATGATTCGTTTTTTTCTTCTAACTTTTCTTACCACCTTTGCTCAGACGGTTGCTGTTATTCCTGTTTATCCTCATGGTGTTGTTCAATTTGGTTCATTCTTGACAGTAAGTTCTTATTTATATACGTAATAAATTTATGAAGATCTTAGTTTTTATCGAATTAATGTAATAATTATTTACTGTCTCAGATAATGGAAAACCCGGGATTTATCAACGACGTGACATCATTAGTACTTCAGTTAGGATATGTACCAGGTGTATTTTTATCAGAGAATTATGCAGAAAAGGAATCAGAAATGGCTAATCCCTCGTGTTTGTTTGATAGTTTTGCTAATCCAACATCTTATCCCTTGGACCGAGACTTTAAAGCCTCAAGCTCGAGCCAAAATCCTCAAGATTACTACCAAGAAGCCAAATCGATGAATGGATTAGCAAAAGCCGAAGTTATTATCCCGTCAAATTCAGAACTATGGATTAACCGAGAAAACTCATCTTATACAGACAATAAAGCCCATTTTATCACACCAAATGTCAATTTGCTCAAAACCGAGGCCTCTAAATCTGATTCTTTTGGTCATTTCACAACAAGTTCTTCGTTTTCGTATGATATTGCTCAATCTCAACAAACCCATCTAAATTTATCTGAGGTCATTCCTGGTTTTGTTCAAGATCATAAAAAACCGATGAATAATCAATCTGGTGATGATTTGTTTGACGTTTTGGGGGCCGATTTTAAGACCAAATTATTCTCTGATTGCTGGAATAGTTCGTTGAGCAACGAATCAGATCGGGATACAAATAATTTGCCATCGAAAAAGAATTTTCCTTGTTCAGAAATATCAGAAAGTGGGATTTTCTCATCTGACCATCTCTTGGATGCTGTGGTCACTAAGGTTAATGCAACTGCCAAACAGACCTTAGATGACAACGTATCATGTTCATCTGGACCCAATATCCCAACTAGTATCAGTCGATTCGGGATTTCTGATCATATGAAGGCAGAGTTATTTGGTGTTCCTAAACAAGCAACGAGTTCTTGCTCGTTAAAAACCGAATCTTTTAAAGACGATTCGAAATCCTTTTCTCAAAGTAGTTCTTTTTACGGGTCACAAATAAGTTCATGGATCGAAAAGGGTTCAAAAGCAAAGCAGAATAACAGTGTCTCAACTGGATCTTCGAAAAAACCAGATGAAACGAGCAAAACAAATCGCAAGAGGCTTAAACCGGGCGAAAACCCGAGACCTAGACCAAAAGATCGACAAATGATTCAAGATCGTGTTAAGGAACTAAGAGAAATTGTGCCTAATGGGGCGAAGGTGATAATATGCTTCTCGTTTTAACAAGATTTAAAAAAAAAAATCGTTTTCAATTTGTTTAGATATTTATACGTGTGATTTTGTTAACAGTGTAGTATTGATGCTCTTTTGGAACGAACTATAAAGCATATGCTTTTCTTGCAAAGCGTCATGAAGCATGCGGACAAGCTAAAGCAAACCGAAGAGTCCAAGGTAAGAAATATTATGTTGCAATTCTACCCCCGTTAGTAAAGTAGATTACAATGTGACACGAAGGTGGCTTGATAATTTGCAAATTTTAGAGGGCTTGTGCTGATTACCGAATAAACGAGTTTATTATATGACACACACACACACACACACACACATATATATATATATATATATATAGCAAGTGTAATGGGCTCCTAAGAAAGGTCCTTATATTGATTATTTATATCGAGTTTCAGATAGTTAGCAAAGATGGGGGTTTACTTTTGAAGGATAACTTTGAAGGAGGGGCAACATGGGCTTATGAAGTAGGTTCACAATCTACGGTTTGTCCAATCATAGTCGAGGATCTAAATCAGCCCCGTCAAATGCTTGTCGAGGTAGTAAAAATCATCTTATCTTTATTACAAGCATATATATATATTTGTCCTTTTACTCATGATTTTTCGTCTTTTGGAACAGATGCTATGTGAAGAAAGGGGGTTGTTTTTAGAAATAGCCGATATAATTAGAGGGCTCGGGTTAACCATTTTGAAGGGAATTATGGAAAATCGAAACGACAAGATATGGGCACGCTTTGCCGTAGAGGTAAAATAAATTTACTACTAGTAATGTGTAAGGGTGATTCTATGGTGGAATAGGATCATTGTACACCATCCGATCGTGTATGATGGATCGTGATCGTTGATCCATATCCACCATAGAATCTCCTTAAAGGTACTATCTTGTGTTAAATGGTTCCATCAAGATTATAATGTTTACCCATTATATTTACATTTGGTACCCGACTAAGGAAAAATTGCACCTTTGGTCCTACAAGATAAGGGGATATTGCACTTTCGGTCTTTTTGGATCGGTCCCAAATTTCATTTTTTTTTTAATTTTCCTTAAAATATGTAAATTACATGAGTTTTGTCTATAAAACGGAAGACAAGATGTAATATAATTTTGAAATAGAGGATCCCGTCTGACAGAATTGAACTATATATCTCGTGTATTAATTTAACCGAATATACTCTTTCAACAGGCTAATAGAGATGTGACAAGAATGGAAATCTTTATTTCGCTAGTTCGCCTCTTGGAGCAAAGCGCAAAGAACGGCGTTTCACAACCTAACGCCATCATTAGCAACGAGAACAATGTGACGCCTCAACAATTTCACCAAGTTGCTTCCATCCCCGCGGCTGGTGGGTCCCATTGTCTGAACCCGTGACTGGTGGGTCCCGTAATCTGCACCCGCGGCTGGTGGGTCCCGTAGTCTATACCCGTGACTGGTGGGTCCCATAGTGGGTTGATGATTAAATTTGGCGTGTGGACGTGTTAAGAGTGAGATAAACGAAACTCGCCATGACAAACACGTTTCTAACCAGATATATCGTTGTTGATTCTAGGATAGGATCGTGGATTTATTTGTAATGAAATGTGATCATAGTTAGATGGATGGGGTAAAGGATGGTTATGTATAGTAAGAATGGAGCTGTTAAAATTAGGGAAGATTGTGTGTTTTAGACTTTAAGCTTCAAGTTTTACTTTTTTCTTCTTTTTGCTTATGTATGTGAGATTTTCGGAGTTTTTTTAGTTTCGAATTATGTGTTTATTTACCTCTTCTCTATGCCTTCTATTTTTTTGCATTGATATTATAGGCTTATTACATCTTCACTGTTTTTTGCTTCTAAAGATTGCATGAAATAAATGTATTTCGTTTGCATCTTCGTAATATATGTTTATTATAATGAAAATATTTTATCATTATCAAGTGTCGATCAAAATCGATAAATTATAATTGGCGATATATAATATATCTTTTTACATACTCGAGACCCATTTTTTTTATCGAGGTTTTGAAGTAATGGTGATTTAATGTAATAATGTGAGTGTAAAGACAATTTCAATTCGTATTAATTAGGATGTCAACTAAGTTTCAAAATGACATTGATTTTTGGAGTCCATCTTCATGCAATGAAACATGATCCTAAAATTGTGCCATCAAAAGTTATCAAATAAAATTATACGGAAAACTATATATTATGAAGTATTTTGATGCTTATTATATATATTGTTTTACTTGTATTGTACATCATTAAGTGTAATGCATTTATTACATAATTAGTTTAGGGTCAATTCAACTCAAGGCAAATTTGAATTCCGAAATATGTTTACACACTCATGTTTATGGTATGATTACTTTAATTTTATTTGATGTTTTATTTTGAAGTTCAGATTGAGATGAGATGTCAATTGTACAAATTTTTCATCAAATATATACCTATATACGTAAATCAAACACTTCTTGGCATTGAGAGTATGATATATATATATATATATATTCTCTATATGATTATATGAATCTAATCTTGGGATTTTGGCAATAATTTTCAAGTCTAAATGTCACTTGTAGTCCAACAAAATTCTTGAGAATTGGAATTCAAATACAAAGAAAGATGAGATATGTTGACCTCTTATGCCAAATTTGCACAATGATTTTTAATCTTGAAACATTAATTTTATTTTCATAATGTATATAGAATAAAACTCTAAAAACTCCAAATTTATTTCTACTATCTTACTGAAAATTCTAGTTTGAACCCGCTAGGACCAAACTCAAGTTTATTTCATATTTTTTTTTTACTGTTGTTACGTGCTTGTTTATTCATTTATGAAATATATTTGCATTCGACCAAGTCGACTCTAATTCATTTTTTGCGCCTCCAGCGCATTCTAATAGTTAATTTGATTCGATATTTTCTAATTAGTTTCAATTTTTCTAATAATAATAATAATAATAATAAATATATGGCTTTACCATCGACTAGAAATAAAAACATAAATTAACCCATTAAAAACTTCAAAATAAGCCAACTTAAACACATTTCCTCAAAAGAAATAAAAACATATAGAGAAAAAAAAAAGGAAAATAAAAGACTAAACTTGCTAATATAAGCTCAAACATCAACATGACACCCCAATACTAGCTGATACTTAACCGCCGTCGGACCGACGGCAACGCCGTTACTATTACCGCCGCCGACATTAATATAAGCCGGACAATTTGCATGCAAATGATATTTCCCAGATATAAAATTACCAACTTTGAATCTAACCCTTCCGTCAACTTTAACGTTCACCATGACCGTCCCTGCCATCTGGTCCTGGTTCATCAAAACGGCGACGTACGGCGCCACCGGAACTCCGTTCCCGTACAGAAACGGCGACCAAATGGCGATGTCTTTGTGGCCCTGATAAGACGGCGGCAGCAGCGTCGGGAGAGTGATTTGCTGGCCGTGATAGGCGGCGTACACGTCGACTTTATCATAGTAAATGCCGATCCGAGCATTTGGGTTTCGTGAAGTTAGGGTTATTTGGAGGTTGGTGGTGACGGCGTTAGGGTTAGAGGTGTTGAAGGCGTAGATGGTGGCGTCTTGGAGGATGAAATGTGGCTTTGTGGGGCGGAGGATGAGCCAGATGAGGAGGATGAGGAAAAGGATGAAGATGATGAGGCTGAGGAAGGCGGCGAAGAGGCGGCGGTGGAGGGTTTTCCGGTCGTCGCACTGGTGGTGGTCGCAGTCCTTGACGGACATTTTGGCGGTGGAAGTGGTGGTGGAGAAGTTAATGTAGTGAGAAGGGAGATTAATGTGTATGTGTGTGTAATAAATGTGGAGGCGTTCTATGTGCATAGGTGACATCTCATTTATAATATATGAATTGTTGGGAAGTTTTCTATACAAAGAAATAGGGTATTTTAGGAGAAATCGACACATTCTAGTTAGATCTAATTTGATTAAATTTTAAACTTATTTCGCTTTCAATATTTTGAATTTACCCAATGCGCACCCTAAGGGTAACGGCTGCGAGTTTCCCCCGTCATAAAAAAAAAAAAAAGAAATATTTTGAAGTTTATGTTAGTATATTTCATCTCAATACTTCATATACATATACATTCATATATAATGTGTAATAACTAATATGAGATAAAAACATCAAATATTTTGAACTTGACTAAACAGTCTTGTTTAACAGTGCTTAATTATCAGTTATTTATACTCTGCTTATGGTGGGCAAATTGGATGTTTAATTATAAGGCATGCACGAATAAGAGACGATTTGTTGTTCATTGATTATTAAATTCCATCATTGTTATATGCTTCACTTACTAGGAGATGCAATACGAAAGAACATGATTTGGGGTCATAAAACCAAAGTATTAGCAGATTTGACCTATAGTTATCTTGCCTATTTGAGTTTGTAACTACACAGAAATTGTCTTAGTCTACTACAAGGAATCGTATTGGCAGCCATAGATAATACAGGATTGAGCACCAAATCAAAAAACTCTGAATTTGTCACACTAAGTTCAAACCGATATATAAAACACAACAGACAAAAAACTGAAAACATATCATCCAAAAACAGAACACTAAACAGTGTAATTCTAAAAGGAACCAAAGTTTAACCATTGATAATACAATATGAACACTTCAACCATACATCAACATAAGTTAACCAACAACAAAATATCCAAACAATGAAGAATTTTAACTGTACAATGAGTTAACGACATGAATGAACTAAATCGATAATCCAAGAACAGAGGAAAAATTCAACTGTACACCAACAAAAGTTAATCCCCATGAATCAACACTCCTGTATATAAAAAAGTGCAGGAACCAAATGAGATTCATCATCTTCATTCATATGAACAAAACAGCAATCAAAACCTAACAATTCAGCACAATTTAACATTAAAAAGCTCATGAATTCACCTCAAATCCCAACTCGGCACTGCCTCGGCCCGCCAGTTAACGCCCCTGTTCTTCCATTAATCGGAATCCCCACAACCAAATTCCCACAAAACACCTTCAAAAACCTACTCCTAGTCCTCCAGGCCTTTGCCCAAAACCTAACCCTAGAAAGCATCCTCAAATTGAACTCCACATTACCATCCCTACCTCTCTCACTACTTATCCCATTCGCCATTGAACTATCGACAAAACTACCGTCGGCTGCAAACCTCGCCGCCAATGCAGTCTCGTTCCTCGTCCCCTGCGAGAACGGTGGTATCATAGTCTTCGCAAGCGACTCGGATTTGTAAAAAACCACCGCCTCGATATGATACGCTAAACTTATCTTCTTGTTAGGGTTTCTGGCAGTAAGGCCGATTTCGGAGGTGAAAAACACTAGAGAGCTGTTCGCGATGGTGAAATTGGAGATCGAGAACGAGTCGACGCGGAACTCCGGCAGCTGCGGCCGGAGAACAAGCCATACGATGAAGGGGAAGACGGCGAATACTATGACGAGCCCGATCACGAAGGATAAGATGCGGCGGAGACAGGTGGCGCGTCGACCGGCGTCGTAATTGGGCTGGTAATTTTGGTTGTAGTAGGGGTTAGATTGGTAATTGTAATTGTTAGGTGGAGGCGGAGCGGCGGCGTAGGGGTAGGCGGTGCCGGTGGGCGGTGGTGGATTGGTGGAGTAACCGTTCGGGTTGGGGTTGGGGTTAGGGTTTGGTGCGGGATAGACTGTGAGGGGTCTATTCGGGTCTTCCATGGGAGGTTTTTGTGATTGTTAGGTTTTTTTTATGTATTTTATTTTATTTTTTTGGTCGTTTGAAGATTCCAAATTAACACGATTTTATTTTATTTTATGAGAAAAAAGGCATTGTGATATGTTTAGATATCTATTCTTTTAGAGCGGGGTTTACCCAGTGCACACCTCACGGTAGCGGCTGCGAGTTTCCCTGGTCATCCAAAAAAAGATATCTATTCTTTTATAAAAGAAAATTTACCGTCTAGAAAATTTCTTTATACGTAAAGGTGAAAATTAAACTTAACTACTTGAAATTGAAATTTGATTTGACCTCAATCAATAAAAGTTTATTTAAGCTCGACTTATTAATTCATCAAATTAGTTTTGAATTAAATAACTTTGTTAAATTTGGCTCAATTAATAATTAAACTAAATTTTAATATAATTTTAAAGTTAGATTATAATTTAATGTGAAATTAAAAAATTGAATTAAATAGGATAAGTATCTTTGAATCGGAGAGTACATATAAATGAAAAAAATATTCCATCATCATTAGATGTACATAAATCACTACTACTACTCCTACTAAAAAAAATATATAACACATACCTTACGCGAATTATAAGGCCAAAACTAATAATATCACAATTCTAAATTGGATTATTTGAAAAAAATTCCTGCCCTTAGTTGCATTTTTTTTCTAGATTTCTCTAGTAATTCAAACTAAGACTAATATTTCAGAATATATCAAATAAAATTCAAAAATTTCTCAAAAAAAGATTTTATATAGACAAATATTCATATAACCTATATTAGTACCCCTATTTGCATTCTTTACCATATTGAAAAGCATCTGATCTTGAGGCACATATTTGAACTTTGCAGCTCTTAGCACCACCATACAATCTTCCTTCAGTCTTGTTCAAAGTCAACTCAAAGTCAACTCATTACAATCAATCATCAAGAATGCTCTTTTATCCAATCCCGAACCATTAAATTTACGCATAAAATTAACCTCAACGAAAAAATCAACAGTTATATCTTATTTACGTGCAAAATCTTTTACCAAAGTTTCCTAAGAAAAAAAATAAAGAAAATTCAGTAATATTAATACAACTTGAATGAGTCCTTGTTGAAGATATTATAAAGAAATATTGCACATAATTAATGGACAATTACTTTATATTTTCTTCGGCCAGACTTAGGGTTGTTAATTTGTCGTATAAAGTTGATCGAGATCAATATTCATGATTTAACATAAAATTTCCTAGATATTAGTAATATTTTGATTGAAAAAATAAATATTAAAGTAAAGTATTATGAAATTTAATATTTGAGTTGGAATAAAATGTAAGGCACCCCTCAACACGTTAGTGGCTTTGGTCTTATCTATGGCTATTTATTGAGAAGTTGACTAAGTCATTCTTAAAATTTTCTAAAATAAATTTTGATGTGCAAAATAAATCTATAAAAATATTTTTCTATAATTTCTTTTTAAAATAATTCCCGTTTGAGCTGGAGTATCCGAACTAGCTAGAATTTTTCTAAGACGAAATGGTAAAAAGTTTCAAGATGCATGGAATGGTATAATCTATACATACAAGAAGTAAGAATTTTGTTCTTGACTATCGAAATACATACAAGAAGCAAAACGTACTCATATAACAAAGCTCATGATCTATACACGTTGACAATATAATCCCAAAAACGAAAAAAACCAACAACATCATGAAAATTTTCAGGCCCAGAAAACCAATGCAATCTACATCAATAACTCTTACAAAATCCTTAAACATAGCATTAAGCTCAACAACATAAATCAACTAAATCAATAAACCAAGAACAGAGAAAAAATTCAACTGTACACCTACACAAATTAATCGCCATGAATCAACACTCCTGTATATAAAAAAGTGCAGGAACCAAATCAGATTCATCATCTTCATTCAACATGAAATATGAACAAAAACAGCATTCAAAACCTAACAATTCAGCACAAAACTAACATTAAAAAAGCTCATGAATTCACCTCAAATCCCCACGCGACACTGCCTTGGCCCGCCAGTTAACGCCCCTGTTCTTCCATTACTCGGAATGCCCACAACCAAATTCCCACAAAACACCTTCAAAAACCTACTCCTCGTCCTCCATGCTTTTGCCCTAAACCTAACCCTAGAAAGCATCCTCAAATTGAACTCCACATTACCATCCCTACCTCTCTCACTACTCATCCCATTCGCTATTGAACTATCGACGAAACTACCTGCTGCTGCAAACCTCGCCGCCAATGCAGTGTCGTTCCTCGTCCCCTGCGAGAACGGCGGTATCATAGTCTCCGCAAGCGACTCGGATTTGTAAAAGACCACCGCCTCGATATGATCATACGCTAGAGTCATCTTCTTGTTAGGGTTTCTAGCAGTAAGGCCGATTTCGGAGGTGAAAAACAGTAGAGAGCTGTTAGCGATGGTGAAATTGGAGATCGAGAACGAGTCGACGCGGAACTCCGGTAGCTGCGGCCGGAGAACAAGCCATACGATGAAGGTGATGACGGCGAATACTATGACGAGCCCGATCACGAAGGCTAAGATGCGGCGGAGACAGGTGGCGCGTCGAACGGCGTCGTAATTGTGCTGGTAATTTTGGTTGTAGTAGGGGTTGGGTTGGTAATTGTAATTGTTAGGTGGAGGCGGAGCAGCGGCGGCGTAGGGGTAGGCGGTGCCGGTGGGCGGTGGTGGATTGGCGGAGTAACCGTTGGGGTTGGGGTTAGGGTTTGGTGCGGGATAGCCTGTGACGGGTCTATTGGGGTCTTCCATTGGAGGTTTTTGTGATTGTGAGGATTTTTTCGTGTATTTTATTTTATTTTTTTGGTCGGTTGAAGATTCCAAATTAACACGATTTTTTTGGTTCACCTTCTTGGTTAAGAAATATGGAAAATATATATTATATATGTATCGTTATTCTTTTTTTTTTTTTAACCTATATGGAATTATTTTATTTAATGGAAAAAAAAGGGTAACGTCATGTGTTTAGACACCTATTTTGTTGAAAGAAAACTTGTCATTATTCTTATTAGAATATTTATTTTATGTAGAGGTGAAAATTAAAGCTAACTTTTCAAAATTAAACTTGAACTCAATCAATAAAAGTTCGTTCGAGCTCGACTTGTTAACTTTGAATCCAAAAGTAATATTGATAAACCTCGATTATACGTATTTTCTAGCCTAAGATTAGTCATTTCTATATCATTTTATGTCATGATTTATACCTCATATGCGTTTAATAGTTTTGTTACATGTTTGTATGGAAAAATCATTAATTTCGAGAAAGTAACGGAAAACGTATGAAAGGAGATACATGGGCGCTGCTTGGAAATATAACCGTATCTTAGGCTACAAACCTCCAATGTTAATGAGCCTTATATGTTTGGAAAGCTAAGACAATTACCTAAAAGTTTTGTGAAGATGACAAGATCCGGTTCAAACGTTTAAAGTCCCGAAAGTTATAAATACGCCTTGTTCCGAACCAAATGGCGCAGTCCTGGTAAAATGATCATAACTCGAGTTCTACAACTTGGATTAGATCCAAATCAGTGGGGTTTTGAAGCTAAGACATAGATCTACAACTTTGTAGAAGATACAAAAGCCAAATTCGGACCAAATACATGGCGTACGTACGCCGTGTTAAATCGCGTACAAACAACAAAGGCAGAGAATTAGGCCATCTCACGTACGTACGCCAATTTGTACGGAGTACGTACGCCGTGTTAAATCGAGTACGTACGCCGTGTTAAATCGAGTACGTACGCCGCTTTACCTGAAGCCCAAATACTTTCGGCCCACATTCGGAGTTTATGTTTAGATTAGGTATAAATACCCCTTCCCAACATTGTTTTAGGGTTCGAACTTTATTTTCTTGAGTTGAGTTGTAAAAATTGGAGATCGAGAGACGAGATTCAAGATTATTGTAAACAGTTTATTCGGCAACGGGTTTAATCGAAATTATTTTCTTTAATCTCTTTTAATTCTTGTCGTTTCATCATGTTTACTTTATTAATTGTTTATCGTGCTTTCGTATCTATGGAGTAATTCATATTATTCTGGAACCGGGAATAGCCCGATAATATGTTATCGATATAGATTATAGAATCGTTGATTTTACATCGCGTATGCTTATGATTTGCATTCTTGATTATTAATGCTTGTGAATTTGCTGGCCACATATTTGCATGATCATAGATATTAGGTGAAAATTCTGAAAGGTGACATCTATATCAGAACCCTAGAATTCAAACCTAGGATCCTAAATCACGAAAGTAGTTTTAGGTCTTTTGAGGAATCGATACACTATCATAGAGATTAATGAATCTGAGTTTAGTCTAATCATCACGAAAGTAGTTGATTAATTAGCTTGGGTATATTGTTATGCTTCGACAGAAGGTAGCGAGTACAATAGGATAGTGTCCTTCATAAGTAGCGATCGTAACTTCATCGGTAATATAATTGAGTCGATAATATTTATCGTGGTGAACCCTAATTCCGGAATTTCCAATCATATATAACTCGAATCAGTTTTCTTGGGTTCTGTTTAGTTTTCTTTACAATTTATCTCGTGCTTTTGATTAGGTTTAGATTACTGATAAGTGATAGATTAGTACTTGATTATTCGGTCCTCGTGGGAACGATCTTGCGGTTTAGGCACATCAAATATAAATGAAAAAAAAATATTTCATCATCATTAGATACACATAAAAAAAATTACATATACCTTAAGCAAATTATAAGACCAAAACTAATAATAATTTCTCAAGTAATTTGACTAATATTTCAGAATATATTAAATAAAATCCAAAAAATTATCAAAAAAAGAGTTTTTTATATACAAATAATCAAATTCGAGACCTATTATATATATATATATATATTTGATAAATGACCTATTATATAAGTGACTAGAAAAGTAGAAATAATTATATAACCTCTATTAGTATACCTATTTGCATTCTTTACCATGTTGTAAAGCATCTGATCTTGAGGCACATAATTGAACTTTGCAGCTCTTAGCACCACCATACAATCTTCCTTCACTCTTGTTCAAAGGGAACTCAATCTTCAACTCACTACAATCAATCATCAAGAATGCCCTTCTATCCAATCCCGAATCGTCAATTTTACGCGTAAAATTAGCCTCCACGAGAAAATCAACTGTTATATCTGATTTACGTGCAAAATCTTCCACAATATTTTCCTCAAACGTCGTAAAATTTACACTTGCAAGCAGTTCTCGACCCTCATAAATCGTTGCGGGAATATTTATACGCGTGGTTGAGGCAAATTCACTTCCATAATAGGCAAATTCGCTTTTGTAGTAGAGCCAAGCACGACCCGTGTAGTTCACATATGCGCCCATGTAATTGTAGTAATAATAAGGGTAAAAGAGTGACAATGTGAAATCCCAATTAAGCCCTTTTGTCGAATTCGAAACATCGATAGAAGAAACAAACACAGAGTTTACACGAGATTCAGGAGCTTTTAAGACTTCGTGTTTGCTCATAAAATTCATCACCAAAAGTAGGATGGCTAAGGAGAATAATAGAGCGCCGAAAAACGTTAAACATTGTAATACAACATCGTGTATAACATTAAAGATAACGTTGTCAGAGTGTTGGCGGCTCGGCAACAATAATGGATTTTCGAGGTCGTCTTCTATAATTGATGAAGAATAATGATTTGACATTATTATTGAACTTGTGACAAATATTGTTTTAAGGATTTAAGAATTAAGAATGGAGAAAAAAATTGTGATTATATATATATATAGATATGTATAGGCAGACTGTCGTAGTCCTAATAGAATTATGATACATAAGAGTTTGTATCATGGTAGATGTAGGATTTGTATATATCTACATCCGGATTGGTCAGTTTGTATTAATTTGGTTAGTTAAGAATTATGAATTTAATAAAGTGAACGCAATTTAAGATTATTTAATTGAAATACGTGAGGCACTTGATACGCCGTCGTTTCGGTTCATGGGAAGGGTTTTATTGAGGCACTACTTAATCCTAAAAGTCCAATTTCCATTAATTTAAATGAATTTTTCAAAAAGAAAAAAAGTAAGTTTAAAGAAAAAAAGTAAAGAAAGTTCAGTAATATTAATACAACTTGAATGAGTCCTTGTTGAAGATATTATAAAGAAATATTGCACATAATTAATGGACAATTACTTTATATTTTCTTCGGCCAGACTTAGGATTGTTAATTTGTCGTGTAAAGTTGATCGAGAGCAATATTCATAATTTAGCATAAATTTCCCCAGAAATTAGTAATATTTTGATTGAAAAAATAAATATTAAAGTAAAGTATTATGAAATTTAATATTTGAGTTGGAGTAAAATGTAAGGCACCCCTCAACACGTTACTCGTTAGTGACTTTGGTCTTCTCTATGGGACCTTGCTATTTATTGAGAAGTTGACTGACTAAAGTCTTCTTAAAATTTTCTAAAATAAAATTTGATGTGCAAAACAAAGCTGTAAAAATATTTTTCATTTTCATATAGAATTTCCAAGATGGAATGCTAAAAAAGGACTAAATCATTTGAATTTTATTCCCAATTAAGACCAAGTAATTAATAAACCGACTACCAGGCATCATGTGGCTTCCAAGTACTTTCTTCTTAATTACGGGCCAAATTCTTCTTCTATCAATGAACTGGTCCAAGTCTAATACACATACATATATATATATATATATATATATGTATATAGATATACATGTACACAAGTAAGGCAATTTTATTTATTTATTATAATTAATAATTATATATAGCTGGCTGTGGCCTGGAGCTAACAGAGTTGACAAGAGCAGTATTATTGTTATTGGTGGGAAGATGGCGGAGAAGCCACCGGAGATGGGCGGAGTATGGAAGAGAGTGGTGGTTGTCGGCGGTGGCGTCGCCGGTTCTCTTATTGCTAAGTCTCTTCAGTTCGTCGGTGATCTCACTCTCATTGACCCGTAAGCCATCTCTCTCTCTCTAAATTCTCAGATATTATTAATTGCATTTTTAGAATTTTGGAATTTTCTATCTGGGATTTTCATATATTTTATGTATTATTATTTTGAGTAATTGATATTATATATAAGTTGATCAAATTCTATCCTTGGAGTTAAGAACTGGGAAGTTCGTATATGTTTGAGTTTTGCTTTATTTTCTATGATTTAATGTCGTCTGAATTTATGTCCATTATCAAACAAAATACAGAGGCATAAATTATATTGCACAAACTGTGACATTGATCCAGGAGTAATAAATAGTCATTTCACACTGCCTGAGTCGAAAATTGGATCAAAAGTTGCTAGCAATTTGCTTGCATAACCTTTCTAATTTATAAAATTTTCGATTTTTCGCAAAATAAATCATAATTTGAGGAGAAAGATTGCAACTTGTGCTATGTGAACTTGTAAATCTAGTCATGTAAATTAAGAAAAAAAATGCAATTTTAGCGGCCCGATTTGATGGGATAACATCTTCATACTTATGTCCGTAAAATGTACAATTTAGCCTTCAAAACTTATACGATATATTTTATAATCGAGATTATAGAGGATGCTTAATAGAATGTGAATATACATTGTTCTTCCTAATATATAATAACACAAGCTTAATTTAATTACATTCAAATAGGAAAGAATACTTTGAAATTCCATGGGCAAGTTTGAGATCAATGGTGGAGCCAACTTTTGCAGAGAGATCTCTCATTTATCACAAAGATTATCTCACAAACGGGCGTCTAATTGTATCAAAGGCTATAAACATTTCCAACTCTCAAATATTGATTGAAGATGGCCGTCTCATTACTTACGACTACCTTGTCATCGCCACAGGCCACGACGATTCGTTCCCCAAAATGAGACCCGAGAGACTTAAAGAATTTCGAAAAGGTATTATTCGATTTATTGAATTAATTGTCTAGTTGAAAATATAGGAACCTTAGACCAATCAAACTAGTCTAAGGTTGCGTTTGGATAGAAAGATTTGCCGTAGAATCCTACTGTAATCAAAGGGTATAAATAGAGTTACAAATAGAATCTAGACTGTAAATATGGAAAAATAAGATAAAACTAAGTAATTACAACATTATGATAAAAGATGCGAAACGATCTAGATATTATCTAAGAAACTTATCCTTTTCTATCTTTGTGTAGAAAATGAAGAGATAAGATCGGCCAATTCAATCTTGATCGTCGGTGGGGGCCCCACTGGCGTTGAACTAGCTGCAGAGATTGCAGTTGATTTTCCGGGCAAAAGGGTCGTTCTCGTACACAGTGGGTCCCGCTTGCTCGAGTTCATAGGGCCAAAAGCGGCTGACAAGACGTTAGAATGGCTGAGATCGAAGAAAGTCGAAGTGAAACTTGGACAATCAGTTGATGTGAAAGAAAGTTCCGAAGGGAGCAAAACTTATGTAACTTCCGATGGAGAAGTTATTAAAGCGGATTGTGTTTTCGTGTGCACGGGGAAACCACCGGGGTCCACGTGGCTTCGAGAGACCATTTTGAAGGATAGTATTGATGGGTTTGGAAGATTGAAGGTTGATGAGAACTTTAGAGTTAAAGGATTCAAGAATGTCTTTGCTATTGGAGATATCACTGATGTTAAGGTGAGTTATGTGTTGCGAAATTCTTATTTCGTTTGGTTTTCTGGTTATTTTGTGGGTCATTCTTAGGAATTCTGGGGCTGGCTGGGACACAGTCAAAGTCGTCGATATGGCTGGTCCCACATGGCGTTTTCGTCCACCATAAGATTATAACTTTATTGATACACGAGACAATCATCAATGTGGCGGGACCCACATAGGACTTTAGAGACATCGATATTCTAGGAACCCCTCTTTTTCTTGATTGTGCAAGATATAGATAGATTCCTTAAATAATAAAGAGGCAAATGAAAATCGAACTTTGGGACCTTATAGACCTTATACTTCCTAAGAAATAAGAATCACTTGTTCAAAGTTCGTTTTGGTAAGTTAATTAATGAACCGAGCTTTTAGCTAACGAACTTGAGTCGAGTATCGAATAGATGGTTCAATTTTCAGCCTGCATGTATATAATAATGAGATTAAGATGTGTGTACAAGAAATGAGTGGTTGTAATTGTCTTGGACCTAGAGTTCCGACTCCTTAGAATCACTTGTAAACAACTTCTTTTCGTTGAAACTAATTGAACGAAGCATTTCGTTTGAATGTCCAAACTATCTCCCCAATCCAATACAATACGTTTCTAGACATTTCCAATTTACGCATTTATAATAAATCGGACATCACTTACGGATTTCATACGAAATTTTTTCATGATATATGTTTCTGACTTACATTTAGCCCTCGAAGAACAAATGCACGTCTCTTAGCACCTAATCCATCATGTTCGTTTTCGTTTTACCATATTTCAGGAAAGTAAACAAGGGTATTTGGCTCAAAAACATGCTCTAATTGCATCGAAAAACATGAAACTATTGATGGAAGGAGGAAATGAGAAAAAAATGGCGAGCTACAAAACGCGCTCCACCAAAGTCATCGTCTCGTTGGGTAGACAAGATGCCGTTGCTCAGTTCCCATTAACAACGTTAATCGGACTTGTTCCGGGGTTTATCAAATCGAAGGATTTATTTGTCGGTAAAACGAGGAAACAATTAGGCTTCGATCCTCGAGTTCTCGATTCTTGAGTTTCATTCAAGATTAAGTTTATATGTATCTTGGGGAAATACTTCAAGATTTATTTTTTCTATTGTTTGTTTGTACAAAATGTGAAATATCATGAATTGTTTTTTGTCTATTATTTTGTGAAAAGATATTGTATATGGAGATTTTGTGACAAAATATGTACTACCATGAAGCTTGAGAAATTAAAAGATCAATTCATTATGCATTCATTCACTTATAAATAATGATGTTTTTTGTGGGTTGAGTATGTTGAGGGTTGATCTACAATATTGATTTATTTGGTCGAGGGAAATTTTTTAAACTCGATTTAATTTTGTCGATAATTGAACTTGTCATATGATTAGCTAGTAGTACATAAACATATATTTTTTAATTATTATATATTTTTTTATAAAAAAAATTATTGAAACACACCTCTTACACCACATTTTTATACTAAAAGTATTTTTTTCTCAATTTTATTATAAAAATAAATTTTTGAAAATGTACAGACTCTAAACTCTAAATTCTGAATCCTACGACATTATAATATGTCTCATAGTCATATATATATATATATATATATATATATATATATATTTCATGGCACAATGAACTTTTCAAATGAAATATGAAAGCCTTGATTTACTTACAATACATAAATATAAATTTATTTGAAATAATAATAATGATTGCAAATTATAAAATCACCTGGTTGACCACTATCACATTTGCAGAATCCACAGCTGTAATATTAAATTAACCTATATAGATTTAATTAGATATAGACATTAACTCAGTTGATGTCAATGGAATCTTGCCAGAAAGGCCCTTTAATTTATTTGAAACAAAATTACATCAAATCAAATCACGTCACACTAACGCAAGGGCATCACCGTCAATTCGCACCATAAAAGGCAAAGTCTTAGAAAAAGTACTACACAATGTAACGGAAACTCCTAGTTCTAACACAACTTTTTCTTATGGTACGGGACCTAATTAAATTATTACTATTATTATATAAGCAATATCTTAGAAAAAATGTTTTTTTTAATATTATAATTTCTTATTATATGTTATACTTTTATACATATTTTGTTAGTTAAAACTCATATAATACATATGTTTATCTATAATTAAAATATGTTTTTATGTACATTCTGAACATTATACGTATCTATTATTCATATATTAATATTATATGATAGGAATTTGTTATTAATTGATGTAACACCAAAATGTGAAGAAATGGAACAAAAAATTGAAAAATAAGGGCCCAATTGGTTGGCAAGTCTAACTTCGAAAAAAAAAATCATGATAAAAATGAGAAATGTGATTTGAAAGATAGAGATTAGATGAGATTTTTTTTTAAAAAAAAGTAATGATTGTGGTTGATGTAATATATTTTTTATTGTGAGAAATTTGTTTTTGTTGATATTTAAATGTATTTTTTAGTAAATATGTTAATTCAAAATCGTTGATTTAGACGTTAGAAAATAGTCATAATCGATCTTATTTTAATCGTTGTATTATCTTGAATTAGAATATGTAATTAATTTAATTTTTGGCTTTGAAGAATAGTTGAAAAAATCCTTTTAATTGACTGTATTAACTGTCAAATCATGAATAGTAAAATTTATTTATTGGAGTAATTTTTTTCAAATTATTTGTAATTTTAAGAGAATTTTTTTATAAGAAATTTTTCATGATGTGCCAAACAAACAAATTTCTAGAAAAATTTTACTCTGAATTTTTTTTTTTAGGATATAGGTAGCCATCCAATTGACCTCTAATAGGCTCTACATCAGATCTTTAAGCTGGAGATTTCAAAAACTGCGTTTACTTCTGCATGTATTGTGAAATTAAACCAAAGTAGAAAAAGTTGTGTAAGAATTAAGATAGACATGACCCGTTATCAATCAGCCCCCTTCTACAACATTTAATAAAAAGATGAAAAAATTAATTAATTAAATAAATAAATAAATATATGTATACATTGTATATCCATAACAGGGACTACATACAGAATAATCATATATAATGATTATTAATTAGGGGTTTCATCAGCATTACTGACAAAATCTCCGCAACAGGTATACTATCCTTTCAGCATGATTTCACATGTATATATGTATGTATGTAATATTATTATATTTCTATATATTCCCAAAATATGAAAAATCTGCCGAAAAAATCAAACAAAAATGTCCTTGAGAAAGTACGAAAATGGGAATATTCTATTTAACGGAAACTGGTAGTAATATCTAGTATGTATCTCTCAAGGTTTTATGTCAATTAATTTCTGATTTTTATTTTTTTTGATGGGAAATTTTGATTCCATATATTACTTATTTTCATAAACAATGTTTTAAACATTGGAAATAAGGTACTAAATCCTGAGAAATACTCTAGTTTTGGTTAATTTAATGAATTCACAACGTTACAATATAATATCAAATAAAGTATTATATATGGCACTAATACGTTTTTATTACAAGTACAATTTACTCAGTAGATAATCAATTTAAGTTGATATCAACTGGTTGCTTGAATTTTTTTTTTTTTGGATGACGGGGAAAACCCGCAGCCGCTACCCTTTCGGGTGCGCACTGGGTAAAACCCGCACTGGTTGCTTGAATTTGAATCTATTTGATGTTGCCCTTTGGGACTTGACTAACTATTTGAATATTAATTAAGTATAATTAAGGGTGAATTACATTTAAAGATTTTCACCATAGTGCTAATTACTTACAAAATATTTTTTTGGAAGATTACGAGAACCTTTTTAAAAAAATCTATCCATAAGGTTTATATATATGAATGAAATTGTAAGAACTTTTAGATATATATGAGGTATAAATGTAAGAACACCTTAATATAAATAAAAAAATCGACTTATAATTTTCTCAAAGAATTTTGAGCATTAAGTTTAAATTTTTTTCCACATATATCAAGGTCATTAGAGCTTTTAGATGCAAAATTATTAATATGATAGGTATAACTAGCCACCCATAATTGAAACTTGTTCATTAAATATAATTGCAACAATTTCTAATGAATGGAAGAAGTAATAAAACAATTGATGCGTGTTATGTTTAAATTCCACAAGATTTCCCCAAATGATGAAATAGTGAAGAAGAGTGACGTTATACTGTCACACTCACCTGAAACGGCGCCGTCAATGATGAAATATTTTCTTCCAATATCAAATTTATATACCCACTCCATCGGTGCAATCTCAATATGATTATCCATGCATGGATTTATATATATATATATATATTATATAATCCCAATATCTATCTTACAGAGTTTTGTGTATATATATATACACAGTGTCATATCATATTATTATGCATGTAATTAAATGTGTGATGATATCTATCTCTTTAAACCCAAAAAAATGGCTGCATGAGTAATCATCCTCCATAATAATTGTATTTCCCTCTCTATAAATTAGCCCTCAACTTCTTTGTAATTTATTCATTCACAACACTTTCAATTTCATCATCAAAATTCATACTTAATACATAGAAAACTTTCTTTAATCTTTCTTCACTGAACAGAAGATCGATGGCAAACCCTACTAAGCTCTCTCAAGTGCTTTGCATGGTGCTTCTGATAACCCTTTTGATCCACAACACTGCTGGTATACCCCCTCTCTCTCTCTCTCTATATATATATATATATAAAATACACTACATAGAAATATATGTATTTTATGCAATATTTGGGAAGATTTTTTGAGTAAAATATGTGATATTTATTGCAGAATGCAGCAGCAAGGAAGCCTCCCAGGTGGAGATTCTGCACCGAAAGGTTTCTCTCATTTTCTGCATTATATTCAATATATATATATATGTAATACATATGCATATACGTATATATATTGTTCTGTATTGTTAAGTTATTGCTTAAATATTGAAAATTTAAGCAGTTATTATTGAAAATGAAAGAGATGGCATTGAAGAATAATGGTGCAGCCATTAGCTATGGAGATCATAAGGAAATGCCAGAAGATTGGGAACTGAGGAGGGTTCCAGCTGGACCCGACCCGTTACACCACAATGGGCGGGACCCGAACAAGCCCCAGACTCCATGAACTGTAATGATCATCCTTATATTATCTCCCTTAGCTTGTTTTGTTTGTCTCTTTTCCTGGTCTCACTAGGTATGTTTTTTTGGTTATAAGACAATATATATATATATATGTTTCTAAGTTCTTAATATAGTTAAATAGGACTATGGGTGTGTTTTGTTTTGAACCTGGCAATGATATGCTAATGATCAATGAATTTATATGTATGCTGGGAGAAATTGTATTAATACAACTTTGTGCAAATGGATATTTTATATATATATATGTATTATATAACTTGCGCCATTCGAATTTCATTAAAATCATAATTATTCTGATGGAATTAAAATGTTAACTACTAAATTATTTTTCTAAATAACCATTAGCTAGACAACAAGATCATCAAAAATTGTAGCATTATTATAAGTGCGAATTTCACGCTTAAAAAACCTAAAGTAACCAAAGAATAAACCAATATTATTACTTACAAAACTGTAAAACAAAGAGCAGAAATTTATATATCCATTGAATAAGAAGAGATTCAAAAACAAGATCAGTAAATCCATATGAGAAACAGCTGGAAATTTAATCTGTAAAAGAGAAATGGGGAATGAAAACTGGCCATGGTGGAAATATATACACAAAAACTCTCCAACAGAAATATTTCAATCTGTGAGCAGCTATGGTATCCCTGAAAAACTCTTGATCGAATTCTACCTTTTGCGTCTTGATATTATACGACACAAACTCATCATCCGATGCAAAAAACACAATATCTGAATCAAACGGATGGAAACACAGCGGCGTGAATTCCCAAAATCTTCCGTCCTTGTTCGAGTAAATTGTGTTAAAAATATCAACATCATACTGAATATTCTTATAGTTTACTGCATGCTGCAAACACCAATCTCCAGAACTATAATCCTCCAGTACCCAAATCTTAAAACTCTGAAATGGATCCGAAGATATATTTGAAAACTCAACCTCGATAAGTCTTAACTTGCCTTGAGACGCATCACACAACGTCCAGTGTCCATTTTGATTATCCTTGTTAATTATATCACGAGGAAAGGCTATCAATCGTTTACTTTCGGGGTTTCGATAAGGATCATAAGCAATTATGCCATTTGCAGCAGATATATAGTGTAGAACACCATTAAGATCAGTAGCCCCCCTCTGATAATTAACACGGATTATCTCATCACTCAGACAGAAGTGCTTCCATTTACCAGTTTCGGAAAAAAAGACTTCAACTCCTAACCAATCTAACCAATCATATCTATCGATATTGAGTCTAACCACTCTGAAACTCTTGAGAACGCCATTCTCAACACGAGTCACAAAACCACAACTGATACTACAAAACATATTCCTGTAAGGGGGAAGGGCGATCCATTGTCCAGAGACGGGGTTACATATGTAATACATATCCACGCGACTCAATCTCGGAGGTTCAGTCGGATAACGGGGCCCACTGAATCGTACACCATATAGCACTATCCCATTGCTCACTCCGTAAACTTTATAATAGCTTGTCTTGTTTGATGGCTGCGTGGAAGGGAGTGGGAGTACATAATAACTTGGTTTAATAGCTTGAGAATGGATCTTCTTTAGCAGCCCTTAATTAGAAAAGTGTGAATATTTAGACCCTTCAACAAGCATTGTCCATGAAATAATCTTCCAAGGCTGAGGCAATAATGAGGCTTGAAATAAATTATTACGGATGAAAAAAGGATCTGAGAGTATAGAGTACCATTGTTTTGAAACAAGTTTAAACCTACAAACAATCATTGGAGGTATTCTAATGAGGACCTCCATTAGAAGGTGCTCAGGGAAAGATTCGAAATTCACAAGCTTTAATCCATTACTGTTAGAACCCTTTTCAGGAAATTCGTTGGATTCCATATCGTTTGAAGGGAACTCAAATGCTTTGAATTTAGAGAGCAATCGAATATTAGGAAATTAACACTGAGAAAATCAAATCCACAAACAACCACAGATTGTGGAAGCTATTCAATAGAAACCTGCATAATCAATCAGGAGTGTTACGAAGAATCAATTGAAATTAGCTCACAACATAAACCCTTATAGTTTGTAATAAACCCACGTAAAAATTTGTATTAACAAAATCTAAAAAGAATCGAGAATTGCGCACTGACCTTGTACGAAGAGACCGGAAAATGGAGCGAGAGCAATCTTACCCCCGATTGCAAAGCCGCCGATAGCAAGAGAGAGAGTTCTTGTGAGCGTTGGATCAAAAGTGATCTGACGGACATATATAAAGAGAGAATTCTTGTTAGGTCATCTGCGGGGATCATTTTCTCTATTCCAAACTGTGTTCCAATCTTCTATTCCAGAAAGGTAGTTGTGACATGTGTAAAAATATTTACACATGTAATACATCCCTTAATAAATGGATTTGTGCATTACACGTGTCGTGCATCTACATAGTTGGAATAGGATATTGGAACACCATTTTGGAACAGAAAATCTTATTCCGTCATCTGCGGCCTCCTTCGTAGCCCTAATGCGTTGTTTTTACTTTTACGTGCTGTTATTAAATACTCTTTTAATAAGAATATATATTATATTATTAGAAAATTTTGTTTTCCTCAATTTATAGAGTAAAAATTTATAGAAGATATGATTTAGTTGATAAAGGCATGCAAATCATAAAATTTGGAGAAAAGTTATGTACAATATTTATTTAAAAATTTAGGAGATATCAAATAAAAATATTTTTGGTAAAAAGAATCTAAATTTTTTAAAAGACATCATTCAATCGAGAATTTAATATAAAGTGTTCTTATATATATTTAAGTTATAACTCACTACATCAAATGTGATAAATTTATATCTTAAGAATAATACTTTATATTTATTGTAACAAAAAGCTATTTTATCATGTACACTAGATGAAACACTGAATAATAATGTATAAAATGTATTGTTTAAAAAAATTTAGATTGGAATTATATTCGAGTAACGTGCACTTATCTCCATGCACCCAGAGTCCGAACTCCGAAGAGGCAAAAACCTAAAGTGTAATACATATGCATATACATATATATATACTGTTCTGTATTGTTAAGTTATTGCTTAAATATTGAAAATTTATGCAGTTACTATTGAAAATGAAAGACATGGCATTGAAGAATAATGGTGCAGCATTAGCTATGGAGATCATAAGGAAATGCTAGAAGATTGGGAACTGAGGAGGGTTCCAGTTGGACCCTACCCGTTACACCACAATGGGCGGGACCCGAACAAGCCCAAGAATACATGAACTATAATGATCATCCTTATAATATCTCCCTTGTTTTGTTTTTTTGGTTATAAGACAATATATATATATAAATATATGTTTCTAAGTTCTTAATATAGTTATATAGGATTATGGTTGTGTTTTGTTTTGAACCTGGCAATGAAATGCTAATGATCAGTGAATTTATATGCACGCTGGGAGAAATTGTATTATTACAACTTTGTCCAAATGGATATTATATATATATGTATTATATATAACTTGAACCATTCGAATTTCATTAAAATCATATTTATTCTGATGGAATCACATTGTTAATTACTAAATTATATTTCTAAATAACCATTTGCTAGACAACATGATCATCAAAAATTGTAGCATTCTTATAAGTGCAAATTTCATGCTTTCAAAAGCTAAAGAGACCAAAGAATAAGCAAAAAGATAAAACTTACAAAACTGTAACACAAACAGCAGAAAATATAATATCCATTAAATAATAACCAGAAATTCAAAAACAAGACCAGTAAATATCCATATGAGAAACAGGGAATTTAATCGTAATCAATATCTGTAAACGAGAAATGGGGAATGAAAACTGGCCATGGTGGAAATTTAAACACAAAAATAGTCCACCAGAAATTCCCAAATCGGTGAGCAGCAATGGTATCCCCGAAAAACTCTCGATAGAATTCTACCTTTTGCGTCTTGATATTATACGACATAAACTCTTCACCAGATGCAAAAAACACAATGTCTGAATTATACGGATGGAAACGCAACGGAGTGAATTCGTACTCTCTTTCGTCCTTGTCCGGGTAAATTGTGTTGAAAATATCAACATCATATTGAATATTCGTATAATGTACTGCATGATGCAAACACCAATCTCCAGAACTATAATCCTCGACAACCCAAATCTTAAAACTCTGAAATGAATCCGAAGACACGTTTATAAACTGATAAACCTCAATTATACGTGTTTTTTAGCCTAAGATTAGTCGTTTATATATCATTTTATATCATGATTTATACCCCATATGCGTTTAATAGGTTTGTTACATGTTCGTAGGAAAAAATCATTGATTTCGAGATAAGGGCGAAAAACATACGAAAGGAGGTAAATTGGCGATGCTTGGAAATACAATCGTATCTTGGGCTACAAACCTCCAATATTAATGAGCCTTATATGATTAGAAAGCTAAGACAATTACCTAAAAGTCTTATGAAGAGGACAAGATCCGGTTCAAACGTTTGAAAGCTCAAAAGTTATAAATACGCTTTGTTCGGAACCAAGTGGCGCAGTCTTGGTAAAACGAGCATAACTCGAGTTATACAACTTGGATTAAGTCCAAATCGGTTGGGTTTCAAAGCCAAGACATAGATCTACAACTTTGCAGAAGACCCTAAAGCCAAATTCGGACTGCAAACATGGCGTACAGGCGCCGTGTTAAATGGCGTTCAGACAACGAAGGCAGAGATTTGGGTCATCTCGCGTACGTACGCCAATTTACACGGCGTACGTACGCCGATTTACACGGCGTACGTACGCCGATTTACACTGCGTACGTACGCCGGTTTAAGCGGATTTCGGCCCAAGTTCGGATTTCGACCCAAGTTCGGATTTTATGTTCTAGATTAGGTATAAATACCCTTTCCCAACATTGTTTTAGGTTCGAACCTTATTTTCTTGAATTGAGTTGTAAAGATTGGAGATCGAGACACGAAATTCAAGAACGATTGTAAACAGTTTATTCGACAACGGGTTTTATCGAAATTATCTTCTTTAATCTCTTTGAATTCTTGTCGTTTATGATGTTTGCTTTATTAATTGTTTATTGTGTTTTCGTTTCTATGGAGTAATTCATATTATTCTGGAATTGGGACTAGCCCGATAATGTGTTATCGATATAGATTATAGAATCGTTGATTTACATCGCGTATGCTTATGATTTGAATTCTTGTTTATTAATGCTTGTGAATTTGCTGGCCACATATTTGCATGATCATAGATATTAGGTGAAAATTCTGAAAGGTGACATCTATATCAGAACCCTAGAATTCAAACCTAGGATCCTAAATCACGAAAGTAGTTTTAGGTCTTTTGAGGAATCGATACACTATCATAGAGATTAATGAGTTTGAGTTTAGTCTAATCATCACGAAAGTAGTTGATTAATTAGCTTGGGCATATTGTTATGCTTCGACAGAAGGTAGCGAGTACAATAGGATAGTGTCCTTCATAAGTAGCGGTCGTAACTTCATCGGTAATATAATTGAGTCGATAATATTTATCGTGGTGAACCCTAATTCCGGAATTTCCAATCATATATAACTCGAATCAATTTACTTGCTTTTGGTTTAGTTTTCTTTACAACTATCTCGTATTTTTATTAGGCTTAGATTACTGATAAGTGATAGATTGATACTTGATTATTCGGTCTTCGTGGGAACGATATCTTTTGTACTGCACCGAAGCCGTGCGCTTGCGGTTTAGGCACATCAAGTTTTTTAACCTCGATAAGTCCTAACTTGCCTTGATACACATCACACAAAGTACGGTGTCCACTTTGATGTTCATTATTAATTACATCACGAGGAAAGGCTATCAATCGTTTACTTTCAGGGTTTCGGTAAGGATCATAAGCAATTATGCCATTTGCAGCAGATATATAGTGTAGAACACCATTAAGTTCAGCAGTCCCCCTCTGATAATCAACAGAGATTATCTCATCACCCAGACGGAAGTGCTTCCATACACCAGTTTCAGAAAAAAAGACTTCAACACTCAAGCAATTATATATGTCGAGATTGAGTCTAACGACTCTGAAACTCTTGAGAACGCCATCCTCAACACGAGTTACAAAACCACAAGCATTCCTACCAAAACGAATCCTGTACGGGGGAAGGGCGATCCATTGTCCAGAGATGGGGTTACATATGTAATAAATATCTGTGCGACCCAATCTCGGAGGTTCAATTGGATAACGCGAACCACTGTATTGGACACCATATAGCACTATCCCATTGCTCACACCGTAAACTCTATAGCTTGTCTTGTTTGATGGCTGCGTACAAGGGAGAGGAAGTACACAATAACTTGGTTTAATAGCTTGAGAATGGACCATGTTCTTAAGCAGCCCATTATTAGAAGAAAAGTGTGAATATTTAGACCCTTCAACAAGCATTGTACATGGAATAATCGTCCAAGGCTGAGGCAATAATGAGGCTTGAAACAAATTTTTACGGATGAAAAAAGGCTCTGAGAGTATAGAGTACCATTGTTTTGAAACAAGTTTAAACCTACAAACGAGCATTGGAGGTATTCTAATGAGGACCTCCATTAGAAGGTCCTCAGGGAAAGATTCGAAATCCACAAGCTTTAATCCATTAAAGTTAGAACCCTTATCAGGCAATTCGTTGGAATCCATATCGTTTGAAGGGCAATCAACTGTTTGCTTTGAATTTAGAGAGCAATCGAATATTAGCAAATTAACACTGAGAAACTCAAATCCTCAGACAACCACAGATCACTGTGGAAACTATTCAACAGCAACCTGCATAATCAATCAGGAGTGTTACGAAGAATCAATTGAAATTAGCTCATAACATAAACCCTTATAGTTTGTAATTAAACCCAAGTAAAAATTTGTATTAACAAAATTTAAAGAGAGATAGAGATAGAGCACTGACCTTGTATGAAGAGATCGGAAAACGGAGCGGAGCAATCTCGCCGCCGATTGCAGAGAGAGATAATGGGAGAGAGTTATTGTGAGCGTTGGATCAAAAGTGATCTAACGGACATAAAGAGAGAATTCTTGTTATTAGGTCAGCTGCGGGCCTGCGGCCTCCTTCGTGCCGCGCTGTTTTTACTTCTACGGGCCTTTATTAATTACTCTTTTAATAAGAATATTATATTATTTGAAAATTTTGTTTCCCTTAATTTATAGAGTAAAAATTTATAGAAGATATGATTTAGTTGATAAAGGCATGTAAATCATAGAATTTTGAGAAAAGTTATGTACAATATTTATTTAAAAATATTTTTGGTAAAAAGAATCTATTATTTTTAAAAGACATGTCATCCAATCGAAAATTTTAATATAAAGTGTTCTTATATATATATTTAGTTATAACTCAATATTTCAAATGTGATAAATTTATATTTAAAAAATAATAAATTATGTTTATTGTAACAAAAAGCTATTTTATCATGTAGATAAAAAATAAATATATATATGTATTAATACAACTTTGTGCAAATGGATATTATATATATATATATATATATGAATTATATAACTTGAGCCATTCGAATTTCATTAAAATCATAATTATTCTGATGGAATTACAATGTTAACTGCTAAATTATATTTCTAAATAACCATTAGCTAAACAACATGATCATAAAAAATTGTAGCATTATTATAAGGGCAAATTTCTTGCTTACAAAAGCTAAAGAGACTAAAGAATAAGCAAGAATATACTTACAAAACCGTAAAACAAACAGCAGAAAATATAACATCCATTACATAATCAGAGATTAAAAATCAAAATCAGTAGGTCCATATTAGAAACATGAAATTCAAACATAATCAGTATCTGTAAAAGAGAAATGGGGAATGAAAACTGGCCATGGTGGAAATATAAACACAAAAACACTCCACCAGAAATTCCTATATCTGTGAGGAGCAATGGTATCCCCGAAAAACTCTTGATCGAATTCTACCTTTTGCGTCTTGATATTATACGACATACACTCTTCACCAGATGCAAAAAACACAATATCTGAATTAAACGGATGGAAACACACCGGCGTTAATTCGAAATCTCTTCCATCCTTGTCCGGGTAAATTGTGTTAAAAATATCAACATCATACTGAATATTCTTATAGTATACTGCATGCTGCAAACACCATTCTCCAGAACTATAATCCTCGAGAACCCAAATCTTAAAACTCTCAAATGGATCCGAAGACATATTTGAAAACTCAACCTCGATAAGTCTTAACTTGCCTTGATATGCATCACACAAAGTATTGTGTCCACTTTGATGTTCATTATTAGTTATATCACGAGGAAAGGCTATCAATCGTTTACTTTCGGGGTTTCGATAAGGATCATAAGCAATTATGCCATTTGCAGCAGATATATAGTGCAGAACCCCATTAAGATCAGTAGCCCCCCTCTGATAATTAACAGGGATTATCTCATCACTCAAACGAAAGAAATTCCATTCACCAGTTTCGGAAAAAAAGACTTCAACTTTTAACCAATCATATAGGTCGATATTGAGTCTAACGACTCTGAAACTCTTGAGAACGCCATTTTCAACACGAGTGATAAAACCACAACCCATCTTACAAAACCTACTCCTGAATGGGGGAAGGGCGATCCATTGTCCAGAGACGGGGTTACATATGTAATAAATATCCACGCGACCCAATCTCGGAGGTTCAATTGGATAACGCGAACCACTGTATTGTACACCATATAGCACTATCCCATTGCTCACACCGTAAACTCTATAGATTGACTTGTTTGATGGCTGCGTACAAGGGAGAGGAAGTACACAATAACTTGGTTTAAGAGCTTGAGAATGGATGTTCTTTAGCAGCCCAGTATTAGAAAAGTGTGAATATTTAGACCCTTCAACAAGCATTGTACATGAAATAATCTTCCAAGGCTGAGGCAATAATGAGGCTTGAAATAAATTATTACGGATTTTCATGTGAGATTCTAGAGAACCATTGTTTTGAAACAAGTTTAAACCTACAAACAAGCATTGGATGTATTCTAATGAGGACCTCCATTAGAAGGTCCTCAGGGAAAGATTCGAAATTCACCAGCTTTAATACTTTACTGTTAGAACCCTTTTCAGGAAATTCGTTAGAATCCATATCGTTTGAAGGGAACTCAAATGCTTTGAATTTATAGAGCAATCGAATATTAGGAAATTAACACTGAGAAAATCAAATCCACAAACAACCACAGATTGTGTAAGCTATTCAACAGAAACCTGCATAATCAATCACGAGTGTTACGAAGAATCAATTGAAATTAGCTCACAACATAAACCCTTATAGTTTGTAATAAACCCACGTAAAAATTTGTATTAACAAAATCTAAAAAGAATCGAGAATTGCACACTGACCTTGTACGAAGAGACCGGAAAATGGAGCGAGAGCAATCTTGCCCCCGATTGCAAAGCCGCCGATAGCAAGAGAGAGTTCTTGTGAGCGTTGGATCAAAAGTGATCTGACGGACATAAAGAGAGAATTCTTGTTAGGTCATCTGCGGCCTCCCTAATGCGCTGTTTTTACTTTTACGTGCTTGTTATTAATTACTCTTTTAATAAGAATATATATTATATTATTAGAAAAATTTTGTTTCCCTCAATTTATAGAGTAAAAATTTATAGAAGATATGATTTAGTTGATAAAGGCATGCAAATCATAAAATTTGGAGAAAAGTTATGTACAATATTTATTTAAAAATTTAGGAGATATCAAATAAAAATATTTTTGGTAAAAAGAATCTAAATTTTTTAAAAGACATCATTCAATCGAGAATTTAATATAAAGTGTTCTTATATATATTTAAGTTATAACTCAGTACATCAAATGTGATAAATTTATATTTTAAGAATAATACTTTATATTTATTGTAACAAAAAGCTATTCTATCATGTACACTAGATGAAACACTGAATAATAATGTATAAAATGTATTGTTTAAAAAAAATTTGTTTGGAATTATATCGAGGAACTTGCATGCACCCAGAGTCCGAACTCCGAAGAGGCAAAAACCTAAAGTGTAATCATTCAAAGATCAAAGTAAAACTTTAATAATGCATTAATGGCGGTTAAAAAGCACTATATATCCTTGTTATATGAAAAGACAAGTATACATATATATATATATATATAGCATAATCACAGAGCTCCAAGAGAGAAGAGATCAGAAGTAGAAAAGAAAATATGGGAGTGCCTTCTTTTTATCGTTGGTTGGTCAAAAAATATCCAAAAATAGTTACAGACGCCGTTGAAGAGCGTACAGGAGACCTCAGTTTGAAAAACCCTAATGGACTTGAGTTCGACAATTTCTATCTTGACATGAATGGAATCATACATCCTTGTTTCCATCCTGATGATCAGGATGATCATGTATATATATATATATATATACACATATATATGTTTTACTATTTACTCTTATTCTTCTTCTTTTGGGACATATATTTCATCGTCTTTCTTAACTTTTTTCATGTTTAGGTTTCTGCCCCGACAACCTTCGAACATGTTTTCACAAGTATATATGACTATATTGATCGTCTGTTCAATATCGTCAGGCCCCGGAATCTTCTTTACATGGCCATTGGTAATAATTTTTACTGTCTTAATAAGGTAAAAAAATCATTACATTAATGTAAGAATTGTTGCTTAAACATTTTAACTCTTAGATGGTGTTGCTCCTCGGGCTAAAATGAACCAACAAAGGGCCAGACGATTTAGGACTTCCAAGGACAATCAAATTGCTGTACGTAATATAATATATATATATATATAATGATTGAATATATACATATATATATATCTGTATATATATGTAACACTTTTTTTTTGTTTTCCAGGAGGAAATGGAGGAGAAACTGCGGAAACAATTCGAGAAAGAAGGGAAAACCCTTTTGCCTAAAGAAGAATCACAAGTTTCTGATTCTAATATAATTACACCTGGAACAGAATTTATGTTCATTCTCTCACAAAAACTTGAGAGTTACATCAGGCTAAGAATGTCTGAAAATCCAGCTTGGAGTAACATTAAGGTTTTTCTTTTATTTTCCTGAATCTCAATATATGATTATTAATTTTCGCCAAGAATTACGAAAATACGACGTTTATGTATATAAATTTCCAGGTAATTCTTTCTGATAGTAATGTTCCTGGTGAGGGGGAACATAAGATCATGTCGTTTATACGCGCCCAACGCTCGTTGCCCGAATATGACCCGAATACTAGGCACTGTCTTTATGGCCTGGTAATTTTCAAAATAATTCTTTCCATACTGTATATCGAATATAGTTTGTAACTTTAATTGTGTCTCTATTATTTCATTCATTCTTTTCATAAATATTAATCTTCATGCAGGATGCTGATCTGATTATGCTTGCATTAGCAACCCATGAAATCCATTTTTCAATTCTAAGAGAGGTTTGATTTTACAACTTTTTGATAATTTTCAGTTGTTAAATTATCCAAATCAATGCGATTTAGTTTTTTTATTGAGCAAATTAACCATTTAGGAAGCTTTATGATTGAGTGATTAACTTATATATATGTCAATAATTTTGTTGCACATTATTATTGTAACTAACGAGGTTTTTGATTGTTAACAGGATGTCCTAATTCCAACTAATGAACTTAGCCACGCATCATCGTCTTTAAACAACACTTTACTTAAAGCCGAGAAATGTCCCTTGGAAGTGGTATCTCGTTCGTTCATAAATATCATTCACTATATTGTTTTTTCCACGGTTTGAAATATATATATATATAGCGTGCTAATTTTCGATTTTTTTTCCATCTTCGACAGAAATCAAATGCCTTTCCCAATAATAAAAGGAAAAGTTATCAGGTGAAATATAAAGAATTAAGCTCACGATAGATTTTGAACTCGATAGAAGATTCATTTATATGTTTTTTTCCAGTTACTATTATGTAATATGTTTGTGTTTTTGCAGTTTCTTAATGTATGTGTATTAAGGGAATATCTAGCTTTGGATTTGGAAATTAGTAACCCTCAAAAATTCGATTACGATCTCGAGAGGGTTATTGATGACTTCATTTTTATATGTTTCTTTGCTGGTAATGATTTTCTTCCACACATGCCAACGCTTGAAATTCGTGAGGTACTATTATTCCTCGTTTCTTATTAATATTCCAAGTATATAAATGCTAATTATTTCATGTAACAGAAGGGATAATGTTTTTGTTAATTTAATCGCTAGGATTTGTTGAGTTATGGAGCCTGAAAGACTGTAAATAGGCCCAAAAGTATTCTGATGGGCTTATGTCATTCTCCTATTAGGGTTAGGTATATTGTATTATAAATAACCCTAATATCATTGTAACCCTTAGAAACCTAAGACTCTCAGTTGAATCACAATGTAATCTCATAGTGAAAATATCCTGGCTTGGCAGTGCCCCCAGACGTAGTCAAATTCTTTTGACGAACTGGGTAAACAATTTCGTGTGTTTTCTTTCTTGCGTTTATTCACAATAGTCGATCATATTCCTAACAACTGGTATCAGAGCTCGGGTTGAGCGGGAGCGAATATGATGGGTGAAGGAAAAACGTCGATTGGAAAGTTTGACGGGACTGATTTTGGATTCTGGAAGATGCAAATCGAAGATTACCTGTATGGTAAAAATTTGTATGAGCCCCTTGGTGATAAGCCGTCGGATATGAAAGACGAAAAGTGGAAGGTGCTTGACAGGAAGACGATGAGTGTGATTCGATTTTGATGACGAGGTTAGAGCCTTAATTTTGTTGTCTTCTCTACCAGAAAGTTGGAGTGGAACGGTTATCGTCTTCAGCAGGGAAAGAGAGGTTCCCGGAAAGTTGGAGTGGAACGGTTACCATCTTCAGCAGGGAAAGAGAGGTTCCCGGAAAGTTGGAGTGGAACGGTTACCGTCTTCAGCAGGGAAAGAGAGGTTTCCGGAAAATTGGAGTGGAACGGTTACCGTCTTCAGCAGGGAAAGAGAGGTTCCCGGAAAGTTGGAGTGGAACGGTCACCGTCTTCAGCAGGGAAAGAGACTTTCCCGGAAAGTTGGAATGGAACGGTTACCGTCTTCAGCAGGGAAAGAGAGGTTCCCGGAAAGTTGGAGTGGAACGGTCACCGTCTTCAGCAGGGAAAGAGAGGTTCCCGGAAAGTTGGAGTGGAACGGTCACCGTCTTCAGCAGGGAAAAAGAGAGGTTCCCGGAAAGTTGGAGTGGAACGGATACCGTCTTCAGCAGGGAAAGAGAGGTTCTCGGAAAGTTGGAGTGGAACGGATATCGTCTTCAGCAGGGAAAGAGAGGTTCCCGGAAAGTTGGAGTGGAACGGTTACCGTCTTCAGCAGGGAAAGAGAGGTTCCCGGAAAGTTGGAGTGGAACGGCTACCGTCTTCAACAGGGAAAGAGAGGTTCCCGGAAAGTTGGAGTGGGTGGAACGGCTACCGTCTTCAACAGGGAAAGAGAGGTTCCCGGAAAGTTGGAGTGGAACGATTACCGTCTTCAGCAGGGAAAGAGAGGTTGAAATCTGACGAAGTAAGATATTTGATTATGAGCGAAGAAATTCGCAGGAGAGAATCGAATATAGCTTCGGGATCAGTTCTGAATACAGAAATTAGAGGCAGATCGGAATCAAAGCAATTGGCCTCGGAACTTGAGGTGAGAGGCTTGGCGCTGCCGTGAATCATGTTGTGGGCTACTGAATGAGAAGATCGAGAGATGGCTACATTGTTTGTTGAGTTCAGTCTCCAAGTAGGAGATTGTTGAGTTCAGTCTCCAAGTGGGAGATTGTTAAGTTATGGAGCCTGAAAGACTGTAAATAGGCCCAAAAGTATTCTGATGGGCTTATGTCATTCTCCTATTAGGGTTAGGTATATTGTATTATAAATAACCCTAATATCATTGTAACCTTTAGAGTCCTAAGACTCTCAGTTGAATCACAATGTAATCTCATAGTGAAAATATCCTGGCTTGGCAGTGCCCCCAGACGTAGTCAAATTCTTTTGACGAACTGGGTAAACAATTTCGTGTGTTTTCTTTCTTGCGTTTATTCACAATAGTCGATCATATTCCTAACAGGATTGTGTCGATTTGTTGATGCACGTTTATAAGAAAGAATTCGGAAATTTGGGAGGTTACTTGGTTGACACCCAAAAGGTAAGTTATATGATCGATCTTTGACATTTTATATCGAGTAAAATTACAATATTTGTACTATTTTGTATTTATCTTAACATGGGACGTGAAATAGGTGAACGACAAAAAAGGCGCTTACATCAAGTTAAAACGAGTCGAGAGGTTCATGCTTGCTGTAGGCCAATATGAGGATCGAATATTCCAAAAGAGAACTCAACTAAGAGAGAGAATGTTGAGGCGGATTCTATCCGAATACAAAGATTCTGTTAGTTCCTTAAATCATATAAACATTTTCGTTCTTGTAAAATCTGCATTCTTTTGTACTTAATGAGTGATTTTTCTTAATGCAGAAAGATTATGAGGATGTAAATGATGATGAAAGATCGTCGGATATTGTGAATTCTTATTCAGAAGTTGGTGGCGTTGATCAAGTAATAGTGTTTTTTCGTGCTAAATATTAAGTTTTATTCGACATTTAAAACATCCATCGATGAAAATTTGTGCTATTTTTATTTATTTTGCATGCTATTAAAGTTGATACATTTTCTCTTCATATTACCCCTTTGTTAAGTTGCCCGCCTTTAGATTGTGGCTCACGTTATGCTTCGTTATAGCAAATTATTATTATTTTTTCATTTTTGGACATGATTATTATGGTTGATTAATTTTAGCAGGCTATAAATAACACTAAAGAGCTCAAGCAGAAACTCAAAGAGTACATTCAACAGCAATCCGATTTGTTCAAAGACGGCGGTCTTGGGACCGATAGAGTCTGTAACTGTGTCTCTTCAAGTTTTTACTAGTTAATTTATTTATATTATAGTTCATGTTTTATTTATATTTATTTTGTATTTAATCACTCTATAATCTGATTTATGATAATGTAAGCGTGATTCGTCTTTGCCTAGGTGAAATTTGGGGCTGCCGGTTGGCGGGAAAGATTTTACCGGGAAAAATTTTCCGCTCAACCAGATGAGATTGAAACAATTAGAAAATCAGTGGTTCGATATTTTTCTTATCATCCTCATTTACCTAGTATTATGTCTCCAAAACATATTTATAAGTTGTTGTTTTTTTTGTCTTAGGTATCAAAATATGGCGAGGGGCTACAATGGGTCCTCCTATATTATTTCTCTGGAGTTCCATCTTGGACCTGGTATTATTATTTTTCGTTTGGTTCGTTTTTTCATATTTTATAATATACAAACAAATATTTGACCCTTTTTATCTATACTGTAGATTTTATCTTCTTTCGCATGGTTTCGTCTTTTCATATTTTTATAATAAACGAACAAATATTTTACCGTTTTTCATCTATACGGTAGGTTTTATCCGTATCACTATGGTTTGCCTGCATCAGAATTGAAAGGACTTTCTCAGACGAATGTGAAGTTTCAAGAAGGTTTACCGTTTACGCCTTTTGACCAGCTCATGGGTGTTCTTCCTCCGAGGAGGTATATAAATTTAATTTTTTTACGTTTTATATATATATTAATTTATTTTGTGTTCTAAAAGAATTGTGATTCTGATGCTTGAAAATTATATATATAGTGCTCATGCACTACCTTCAGCTCTCAAGGATCTTATGATTGATGAGAAGTCTAATATTATCGACTTTTATCCCAACGGTAAGTTGCTTTTAAGATACGTCGTTAAGATTAGAAGTGTCAATTTTAGCTCTTTTAACATCTGTTGTTGATGTTTCAGAATTTGAGACCGATATGGACGGGAAAAGATTCATGTGGCAGGTAACAACTTCGTTTATTGCATAAATTTTTTGAGATTTTTTTGATAATTTGATTTTTTTTTTTTTTCGTCCCGTGAATAGGGTGTTTGTAAGCTCCCTTTTATAGATGAAGAACGTCTTCTTAAGGAGACGAAGAAACTTGAAGTCACTTTAAAGGTGTGATAATTATTTGACTTGAAGTCACTCTAAAGGTGTGATAATTATTTGGATTAATACTCATTTGTAGCACTTTGTATCCCCTAAATTTGATAACATGTAGGATAACGAGATCAACAGAAATTCACGGACTTTAGATAGGTTATTTATTCGATTTTCAAGCAAACATGAACAAGAAAATGTTTTGTGCTGCGCAAAAAGAGTGGCATCGGAGAAGATTAAAGGCGCTATAAAGATGGATAGTAATATGTAAGGTTTATTTTTGCTTCAAACTTTCTAAAACCTGAATTATTTGTTTGATTTAACCACCTATAATTATTTGTTTTAGTGAGGGAATAAAGGGGTTTATACATCTGATGCCCGAGGACCTTATTGAATCGAACGACAGGGAATGTACCCAAAACGACTTGTAAGTGAACGAAGAATATTATAATGATTTTAAGTTTTTATATGTTTTTCTCGATATTCTTACCTCATGTTATATGTCCTCCAGGGTCAGATGTTTGTTTTATGAGGTCAAACAAGGTTCTCAACACGGTCCTCGTCTTCTAGAAGGCGTAAATATTCCCGAAAAGGTAATTGTATCCATGATCGACTCAATAGAGTTAACCTTAGATTCTTTATGTATATTATAAACTCACATGCTCGATTTTTCTTAAAATGTTGTATTTTGAAGATCGTAGACAAAGAGGATATTGCTGAGACCGTTCTTTGGCATGAAAGGTTCGTCTCTCTAAAACCCGAAACTCTTTTCTCGTGGGGTATACTTGTGATGTCTTGGGGGGTCCCGTTCCAAGTTTTATGTGACCATTCGAGTCGTCACATTTGATGGGACCCACACGGGACCCACCGTAATCGACTCTTTTCAGTTGTCTCGTGATTATAATTCTAAGAATAATGTAAAACCCGATCAGGACTCAAAATCCAAGACCAAAAAAACCCGATCATAATCTGCAGTTTAGACCACAAGATCGTTCTCCAGGCATCGTATCCAAAGGCGCCGGTGTAGGATTCTTAGGTAGAGGCCGATCATCACCTACCTGTCAATCACAGAGCCATACTACATATCCCAATCATGCTGTAAACTATACTCCAAGAAACTAATATAACGAAAGATCAAAAGCTGCACCTTCTAGAAGGGAAGATTTTCGAGGCATTGGAGATCTTCGTATATCAGAATCCTGCCCCAGCTCAAGTTATCGAGCATCAACAAATTATGGGCCTCGGCCAGGTGGCAACACTTTTTGGAACTCACATAATGCTAGAGATCAAGATTGGAGGTACAATTTACAGGGAGACTATGGAGAAAGCTCGGGGCATAGAAGACAAATGGATCAATCATTTTCGGGCCAAATAGGACGTGGCAGGGGTAGAGGTCGTGGGATGTAAAGTTTTGGCTTAGTTTTTGCTTTTGATTTGAAGGTTTAAGAATGATTTGAGTCATAGTTTGTTATAATCAAGAAAAACAGGGGGTGGATTCTGGAGTGTGATTTTTGCACTGAATGTATATATTTTTGAGTCATCGTTTTGAATGGTTGCTATTTTGAGAGTGAAAAATGTTTACAATTCAGAATGGTAATAATTATACTGTCGAATTATTGACATAATGAAATGCATAAAACTACACTTTTCTATAAATTTCTATAACTTTAACACATCTTCTCATGAGCAGAACTGTCGCCTGAATCCGAACCTCTCGTTTCTTAGATCATACTCGACGTAAAAGTTCTGCATGAAGAAAGTACCCAAAATTATCGACGGCCCGTTTACAAGATCCGGCCCGAGCAACGTATTATCAGTCACCATTGTAGAACAAACAACTGACTTATTACCATCTCCAACAGCAAAGAAATAATTTTCCAAAGGCATCTCCATTTCAGCACCACCCTTGAAATGCAGCTTCATCAATGGCATTTCAAAATCCTCACGGCCCGAAACATCGAAACAAGGCCTCAAACCTGTCAAAGACTCCACATCCTTAGCCCTTTCATATTCTTTCACTTGCTCAGAAAATGCATCTGCTATAAGATCAAACACTGCACGGTTCATGTACGTAAAAGTCGAGCCCGAATCCACTATTGTCCCGCCATTGCCCTCAGAATCGGGCGATAATTGTTCGTACGGGACTTTAACTTTCCGACCTCCAATGGTGATTTTCCTCAGCCCAACATAATAGTAGTCTGATAAATCGGGTCGACCCGGATTTCTCAGTAGAGGAGTGTAGCTCAAATTTCCGGTCTTTTTGCCCGAGCCCGTTTCACTATCCATCGTCAAAAAGCTGTTTTTCGGTGTGTTGTCAAATTTGTGTGAAACCATGCAGTAAGAAAATTTCTTGAGCCCTAATTGGCTTGGCAACGATGAATTCCCCCGGCCAAATCCCACTACACCTGCAGGCTGATTGGACGAGAAAATCGAGCATCCAATCAGAAATTCTCGTATTTTCTTGTGTGGCATATTTAGAGTTTCCACCATTGGTACCCCTCCAGTGGAGCCTAAGCCATAGAGAATAAGATAAGGTGGACAAATCTTTGTACAGTTTGTTCTGTTCTTACAATCTTGACAGTCAAATGAGTCATGAATCCAACTACATTTAGGATTCATACATCCTAGGATCTTGGCTGAGGATGATTTCTTAGGTAAGAATGAAGAAATGTTTGAAACAGAGCAGCTCTTGCAGATGTACCTTTCGGTACAAGGAAACCACGAAAAGCTGCTTCCAGTGTCCATAACGAAAGGGATAGTCTGTGGAGGGGTACCAAAGCTGAGAGATATTGAATAAGCTCCACTATAGGGGTATATAGGGGTGGTAGTAGGGGCATTTTGGGGATTTTTGATGTGTCGGGCTCGGGATATGGAGTTTGTAGCCAAGTGTATGAGTTTTTGAAATGGATCTGAATGTGGGATTTGGTTAAAAAATGAGATGGGAATGGATGAAGAGATTGAGGGTGAGAATGAATGCAGGAGAAAGAGAAAGACAAGATGAGAAGAGAAGAAAGCCATTGATTTGGAGTAGCTTTTGTTCATGTTTTTGGTGAAATAGGATATGGTCTTTTGAGGTTGTAATGATGGTATATATGTTGTTATATCTGTTAGTTATGAGGTATGGGAAAAATGAATATAAGAGAGGTGAAGAAGGGGAAGAATGTGAGTTTCATAAAGCCAGTGGGGGCCTTAAACAGCTTGGGACAGCCTGGTCTAGCATTTAATGGCTAGGCAGTTGGCAATAGCCTTTTGATCTGTGGTTAACCAGAGTTATTTTTATTAAATTTTTCAAACTCCAAGTCTGAATACAAACACAACTATTTATATACCATGAATTAACTACTTATGTCTCATAAATACATGATCATATTTGTCTAAGAGCTCCACATTGGACTAAACTTTTAGCAAATCAGCCAACAAAGGGTCCAACTTATTGGTTATAATGCTTTTTATGAACAATATTTTTTCTGAAGACTAATATTTCAAAGTAATGTTCAGTGTCGAGGCACGAATTTCACTTGAAAGTTTATGTGTAGACACAAACTCAAACCCGAGATCTCTAAGGCTATTACTTAAGCTATCAAAGCACTTCTCATCTAAGCCAGCCTGCATAGATACTTTGACATATACTGTGTGCTTTTGGACAAATGTAGCTTTCAAGGTTATAGTACAAATTTAGTTTCTAAGGTAAGAACAAAAGTTTGATCCCACTGTAAGAAATACTAAAGGTGGATATAGAATAATATGTCACATGTGTGTTGTCACTTGGTCTGGCATGTCTTGGCTAACATATGAATCATGGATGGTGTTAAATGTAAACAGTATATACCCCTATCTCACTCCCAACAAAGTGCAAATAAATTTTAGGCGAAAAGTGGAAACATTAACACATGGGTACACCATAAGCAACATATGAATCGTCATTTTCAATTTGAGCTGGGTTGACAATAAAGACGGCCAAACCCAATTCATCAATAATTCCCAAACTCATATCGACCAAAATAGCACAATGGTAAGTAAAGCCTTTTATACTTTTTAAAACTTATATACTAAACTAAGAATAGTAAATGAACTACAAGCAAAAGGAATAAGTTAAAACAAAAACAAAATAATATAAAACCGGATACAAGTAAAAGAAACTTTGGAACTAAACATATTTAGTACACAGCCCACAATTTCGTACAGCGCCCATAATTACTAAGAGGATCGAATACTCAAAGACATTTTTTGCAAAATTATGTAGCCAAAAAGGAAAAATCGTAGGCTTTCAAGTCTTGACATATTACCTCATTACACCTTCGGTTTCTTCCTTGCCAAAAACCGTGCCTTAGCTGCAGCAACTGCATCCTCACTTCTTTTATGATGATCAAGTCTCGGTTGATCACTAGTTGGCGGCTCGTTTATGGCTTGATTTTGCAAAGTATCATCAGAAATATGCTTTGCATTTGATTGGGCAGATTTTCCTGTTGGAGATAAACTCTGTGCATTGTCATCTTCATGTGTTTTATCTGGTATAGGTGATTCTAAACTTGTATCAGTTGCTATAGGACTGACTTGTCCAGGTGACTGAACCGCTACTGGTTCAGGCTGCTTTTCGGGTTTTTTCAAATCGGCATCTCCAGCACCAAATGCGACGTTTTTGGCCAGGTTGAAGTAAAAGTCACTGAGGTCTGCCTTCTTAGTAACCTATTAAAATAAAGAAGAAAATAACCATGTAAATTGTAGATCATTTTACTGCAAACGGAATTGTAAATGGTAGTTTTCAAAACAATCATGGTGTAACAAATCATTTGATATTACTTTGCCCAGCAGTAAGCCCAGAATCTATATGTACAAGTTTAGACAAGTATGATAAAATAGTATAGAATGTTAGAACACCAATTCAATTTCACAATGTCAAAGTCACCAGTAACATTAATATTTGATCTTTTAAGAGGCAACCTCAACGTGTTTTAAGAGATTAGATAGTTGGAAATACTGAAAACAAGATCATGCGTCTCCTCCATTAGTTACTTCCATTTTGATGAATCTAACTACTATCAATAATTTTCAGTTCCAAACATAAGTTTCCAATTTTCAAAATGTCCTTTTGTTTCACTTTAATTTAACTCAAATATCGAGCGCTTATATAGAACTAAATGTTACAACCATTAAAAGACAATCGGAGATTATATGTTACTTCATCAAAAGAAAAAAAAAGATTTTAAGAAAACGTGAAGCAAGTTTAACTTACATCTTCCTTCTCCTCTCTCAGTTCACGAAGCCGCTCTTCCTCCATCCATTTTGCTTGCTCGGCAAGTTTTTTCTTGTAAGCACTTGTAACGTACTTATCTTTATCTGCATAGAGGTGTTCGTCTTTGCTTCTCTCTTTAGCAATTTTCCTCTCATAACTAATCTCGTGTTCTTTTTCTCGTTGTTTTGCCTTATCCATTAGCGCTTTAATATATCTTGGCTGGAAGAAAGACAAATGTTTTAGATAAAAGAATGTGTCTCAATGTTTAAGCATATGTAAGCAAGAACTTCAAACCAAAAATCATTTAATCAGATTTGCAAATAAGAAAAGTAACAGATTCAAATAATACCTTTCTATCTTGGCGATCCAGTTCTACAGGGCGAATATTTTTCTCCTTCATCTTATCATATACACCATCATAATCAAATGCCGAAGGATCTTCCTCAAGAGCCTTCTTATGCTGCTCCTCAACCTATAAAATTTGAAAGAAAAAGGGGTATCCCCAAACAATTATGTCAAAGCACAAAATAACTGTAAAAACAAAATTATATAATGAAGTGGGGAACTAACATCTTTGTGAGTTTTGTTTTTGTGGGCCTGGCGCATAATCTCTCTCTCAACATTATCTTCATCGTCATCGTTAAAGCCGAGTGGGTTAGGAATCGGAGGTCTTGTCTGCTGTTTTTTCTGCTGAGGTTGAACTCTAAGTTGCAACCCGTATTTCTTCATCTTTTTTTCTTACCAGCTGATCCTCAAATTCTAATCCTAAGAAGAATAACAAAATTAGCAATAACGCTTATGCAAATAAGGAACTTCTTTAGCTAATATTCGTATAAAACAGAACAACACCCCCCCCCCCCAAATTATATAGGCACAATTCGTTTGTTCTACTTCTTCAGAACACTTGACATATAGTTTGGAAAAAGTTTAAGCTCAATTTACCCATAAAATGAATAGCTCAAATTGAACCTATGAACCCTAATTCATCAATCAACAATTAAATTGGGGAACCCTAATCCGCGTGCTTCTTATCTGCAGCTAAACTAAAAAAAACGCAGGCTTTCACCAATTAAAACGTGATTGATGTTGTAAACAGCAATAACATATTAAAAAATTCAATTTCAAAAAATAACCGAAACAAAATTATATAAAAGAATATATTATTACCGTCTTATCTTCGTGGAGCGTCACAAAAAATTGCCGCGAACAACTGGGTTGAGAGAGATCAAAGCTAGAAGCGTGGTTACTTTCCTGAATGAATTTACGTTTGTTCTTGAAAACGCGTTCCACTTCTCTTCCTCGTCACTTTAACCCAAGAGTTATGGTAATTGCCCTTTAGACCCTAAACTATTTTCCATTTTTAAACTACACCACAGAAAGGGTCCAGTCTAAAATGTACCACCCCTCTAGGCTATTGCCAGTCACATTAACTCCTCATCAACCAACATTCAACCATCCAATGATTCCAATGATCTCTATCACAAAATTATTTTGTAATTTTATATTACGTAATTTTGAGTCCCATTTTCTTATGTTAATGACAATATGATCCCTATCACACGATAATGTTATTTTGGGATTTTTATCATTTTTGGTAAACCAACTTATCATTTTTATCATGTTAACCTATGCATATTAGTAAAAATAATAAATCATGTAATTGACAATTTTACATATTATATTGTGATGATATGATTTCTTATTATGTGATCAAAACTTTATAATTTATGTGTGTCTACAATTTTCTTTTTTGTAATCACATTTTATATATGGACTATGGTATATTTGTATAAATACTTATTAAATAAATAATACAAACTGTGGAAAAATAAAATTTTGTCCAATCACAATACTATACAAGTATTTTTTAGAGAAATCAACTATGAGACCTTAGTTTCCATAAACAATTTAATTAGAATTTTATTGAGCATTATGCTTTTGCTTTTAATGTTACTTTTTAGGATATTTCATGTGGTGTCAATACATAATGTGCTCTTATTTCTTAAAACAAAATATATTTTATAGAGCCATTTTACATGTTCAAACACTCAAAGTGTGTAATAAAAGTGTGTAAGTATATTATATATATATATAAACCTTTTGTATATTATACAAGTATTTTTTAGATAAATATTTGAGACCGTAGTTTCCATATATTTACCAAAAAATATAACTAATGATATATATGAATTTTTTGTCACAAATATGTCTCTTTCCTAGATGGAATGTTTTTATTAAAAAGCCAATGAACCATGTCAGATAGACATATATGATTTGATTTGCATAGTTGTAAGTAATAGTATTTTTAAACCATCTTTTATTTTATTTAAACTGATTCGTAGCTATTGATATTTATATACAAATTACAATTGATTAACTTCTACTTTAGGAGGCCAGGATTATTTTTAAGTTTATATATAATTCTATTAACAATAAATTCCTGGGTTTTTTTAATTAAGAAAATGGTGTGTTGCATTGAATATATTAACATGGCTTTTTGAGATATAAATGTTTGTTTGAAGATTTTAGTAGTTCTCTTCAAGTCTATAATTTTCTTGATATTAAACTACATATTTCAAAAAAAGAAAGATAAACTCAAGCTCATTTGCACAATCCACGAATTTTCAATTGAATTTCATTAGCAGATAAGTTTAATATTATATAGATTAAAATTTTAATGTTAATTTTAAAAATCTAAGTCAGTTAGCCAGCCTTTACAACACTTGGAAAAAGCTTGACTTAGCTCACTAAGCGGATAACCCTTTATCAAAAGGGTTCTATAGAAAAATATTATTTTATATATAGATTTTATGATTTAATTTCTTTCTCTCAATAGGTAACAAAAATTATTTGGAACTTTCCCTATTCTCTCAAAGCTTATATCATGATAAGTAAATTATATATTTATTAGTTTATGAAATGTTTAATTGTTAACATTCTTTATTAGTATCCTCTAAATAATGAGGTATTATAAGTATTTACGTTCAGCTAAAAATTCTTTGAAAAATAATATAGATGACGTCTTCATGTCAATATTTCTCTTTTTTTTTTGGATAAAAAGTAGAAGACAATATGGTATATATAATATAATAAATCACTAATATATAAATAATTTTGCTTACATTGAGCATGTACACCATCATAATCAAATGCGGAAGAAAAAACAATTCTGTCAAAGGACAAAACAACTGTAAAACCAAGTGTATAATGAAGTGAATAGATAGATTATTTCTTATACAAATGAGCTTGATGTTAATTAGTGTATGTTTTTATTAAATACATTCGTGGCCACCGGACCTATTATATTATTGTATAATTATTTAATATATACTCAATGAACTATAATGATCATCCTCGTAATTTCACCCTTGTTTTGCTTTTTGGTTATAATACAATATAAATATATATATATATATATATATATTTTAAGTTCTTAATATTAGTTATATAGGTTAATGGTCAGTGAATTTATATGTATGCTTAGATAAATTGTATTAATACAACTTTATGCAAATTAATTATGATATTATATATTATATAGCTTGAGCCATTCGAATTTCATCAAAACCATAATAATTCTGATGGAGTTATAATGTTCATTAATTGCTAATTATATTTCTAAATAACCATTAACTGGATAAAACATGTACATCGAAAATTGTAGCATTATTATAAATGCGAAATTCATGATTAAATGTTTGGACATTTATTTTTAATATAATTTAGATTGGGATTATATCCAATTAGGAACTTGCACTTATCTCCATGCACCAGAATGGAATCCGAAGAGCCAAAAACCTAAAGTCTAATCATTAAACATTTAATGGCTGTTAAAATGCATTAAATATACTTGGTATACGAAAAGACAAGTATACACCTGAAACGGCGCGGTCAATGATGAAATCTTCCTCCAAATATCAAATTTCTATATGATTATCCATGCATGGATTGGTATTTTATATTTATATTATATAATCCCAATATATATCTATCTTACAGAGTTTAGTATGTATACACAATGTCATATCAATATATACATTATTATGCATGTAATTAAATGTGTGATTATATGTAATCAAAAAATTGAGTTTACTTTTCTGCATGTAATGTGAAATTAAACCAAAGTAGAAAAAGTTGTGTAAGAATTAAGATAGACATGACCCGTTATCAATCAGCCCAAATTAATTAATTAGATAAATAAATTTATATATATCCATAACATGGACTACATAGAGAATAATTAATCATATATAATGATTATTAATTAGGTGTTTCATCAGCATTACTGACAAATATATATAAACTTTAATGATAAGTATACGAAAGGTTTCTCTCATTAATTTTCTGCATTGTATTTCTAAATTATATTTCTAAAAATAACCATTAGTTAGACAACATTAATCATTGAAAATATATAAATATATATCCATTACATTGCACTTATCTAGATTGGAATTATTTCCATTGCACTTATCTCCATGCAATGCATGCACCAGTGTGGAATCCGAAGAGCCAAGAACCTAAAGCCTAATCATTAAACATTTTAATGGCTGCATTAAATATATTTGGTATACGAAAAGAGTATACACCTGAAACCGCGCCGTCAATCATTAAATCTTTCTCCAATATCAGCTTTAAATACCCACTCCATCGTGCAGTGCAATATGTATACACAATGTCATATCAATATATATATTATTATGCATGTAATTAAATGTTCCACATTTAATTATATGTATACACTATTGACTATACATATAAGCTAATGATATATTCCACATTCTAATGATTTTTATTGAAAAGTGTGTATTAATATAAAAATTCTTAGTAAATGTAATAAAAATTAATGCTATTCTTTTGGGGCTTGACCCATCTATCAAGGTTTATCTACAAAATCCCCACCGAAGGGTACAACATTTATTACATCTAATACATATTATCCAATTATGCACCATTTTAGTAAAAAAGACAAATCCTCATTAATAAAAACTTAAGAACAAAGTTAAATTGACCAAATAATATAACTAATGATATATATGAATTTCTTGTCACAAATATGTCCCTTTCCTAGATGGAGTACTGTTTTTATTAAAAAGCTAATGAACTATGATGCACGGACACGGGACACGGGATACGGCGCACGACACGACACGGGACACGATATTTTAAAAAAATATTAGGACACGACAGGGCCTCGAAACTACTATAAAATGTGTATATATAAATTAATATACATATATATGTTCATTAATTTACGTTAAATATATAAATTAATTTTTTTAATTATAATTTAAATGACTAATTAAACAAATAAACTATAAGAATCACTATTATACGTTATAAATTTGTATTTACTTTGTCAAATTATATATGTTTGAAAGAAAAATAAATATTTCACTTTTCAAAATCACAAAAAATATGTGAAATAACATCAAGTGTCACAAATAATGCATACATAGTAAACAAATCATCTAATTGCATCAATTACATTGTTCATATTTTATCTTTTTCATTTTATTTAAGCAGACAATTTTATTTTTATATTGGATACGGTGTCGGAAAGTTGGACACGGTGACGGGAGTGTCGGACACGGTGTCGGGGAGTGTCGGACGAGTGTCGTGTCCGATCAGGTGTCCAACACGATACGTTGTAATTTTTTGAAATGTCCGTGCATTAAAGCTAATGAACCATGTCAGACATATATCATTCGATTTGTATAATTGTAAGTAATAGTATTTCTAAGCCATATTTTATTTTATTTAAACTGATTCGTAGTTATTGATATTTATATACAAATTACAATTGATTATTATAAGTTTATATATAATTCTATTAACAATAAATTTCTGGTTTTTTTTTTAATTAAGAAAATGGTGTGTTGCATTGAATATATATTAACATGGCTTTTTGAGATATAAATGTTTGTTTGAAGATTTTAGTAGTTCTCTTCAAGTCTATAATTTTCTTGATATTAAATTAGATATTTCAGAAAAAAGAAAGATAAACTCAAGCTCATTTGCACAATCCACGAATTTTCAATTGAATTTCATTAGATGATAAGTTTAATATTATATAGATTAAAATTTTAATGGTAATTTTAAAAATCTAAGTCAGTTAGCCAGCCTTTACAACACTTGGAAAAAGCTTGACTTAGCTCACTAAGCGGATAACCCTTTATCAAAAGGGTTCTTAAGAAAAATTTTATTTTATATATAGATTTTATGATTTAATTTCTTTCTCTCAATAGGTAAATTATATATTTATTTTAATTGTTAACATTCTTTATTAGTATCCTCTAAATAATGAGGTATTATAAGTATTTAAGTTCAGCTAAAAATTCTTTGAAAAATAATACAGATGACGTCTTCACGTCAATATTTCTCTCTTTTTTTGGATAAAAAGTAGAAGACAATATGGTATATATAATATAATAAATCACTAATATATAAATAATTTTGCTTACATTGAGCATGTACACCATCATAATCAAATGCGGAAGAAAAAACAATTCTGTCAAAGGACAAAACAACTGTAAAACCAAGTGTATAATGAAGTGAATAGATAGATTATTTCTTATACAAATGAGCTTGATGTTAATTAGTGTATGTTTTTAATTATTAGATACATTCTTGGCCACTGGACCTATTATATTATTGTATAATTATTTAATATATACTAGAGTTCAGTTTTGAAAACCCTAATGGACCCGTTATACCACAACGGGCGGGCCCCGAACAAGCCCAAGGCTCAATGATCCTCCTCCTAATTTCTCCCTTGTAATTGGTGTGTTTTATTTTGAAACTGGCAATGAAATTATAATGGTATATGTATATGCTTAGATAAATTGTATTAATACAACTTTGTGCAAATGATATTATATATATTATATAACTTGAGCCATTCGAATTTCATCAAAATCATAATTATTTTGATGAAGTTATAATGTTCATTAACTGCTAATTGTATCTGGAGCAGTGCCATGTCGATTTTTACACAAATTAACTTGTAGAATTTGAACTTCTTTGATGTTGTCATTTACTAATTATTTCAAAATTGAGAATAATTAAGGGGTGAATTAAATTTAAAGGTCGTCACCTTAGTGCTTTCTAATTACGTACATATAAAATATTTTTTTCAAAAATTAACCGGACCTCTTAAAAAATATTTATAAGGTTTATATGAATGAAATTGTAAGAAGTTTTAGATATAACATCAAGTGTAAATGTAGAATTTGCTGTAATTAGCACTAAACTAAAGTAAATAGATACTATATGATTTTTTGAAACAAGTTTGATTTAATATTTTAAATATACAGTAGAAACTCTATAAATTAATACTCATGGGACCACCAAAATTTATTAATTAAAAGAGTTATTAATTAATCGATAAATTAATAATTAATAATTTATATTTTATTAATTTATAATAAAATACTCAATTTACAAACACGTTTCAAGCTTCTACTTAATTATTGGACAACGCATGTATGTATGTATGTACGTATGTATGTATATCAAATGAAGGGCCTAATTTGGAAGAATTATTCAATCTCCCACCTTATTATGCTTCTTGTGTTCAATGTGTTTCATTTTATGGACATTAAAAAATATTTTCTATATAAATACAAGATCAAAATATGCTAACACATTGAATAATTTCTTGTTGAACTATGATAAAACAACACCAGAAGTTCTTACAATTATAAGAAAAATTAGAGCGGAATCCAAAGTTAAATTGATTTCAACAAAAAATAAAAGACAATTGAGTCATTTTTCAAGAAATCTTCATAAATAATTAATGTAATATGTAGTATATAAGGAATTATTAATTTATATTTTATATGGGGTCTATAGAAATTATAAAAAATGTATTATCTTATAATTTTAGCGAATTATTAATTTAGCACCCTATCCCCGAGTCGGGACCGATCATAAATATTATCTTAAAGAGTTTATTAAATAATCGAGTATTAATTTATCGAGTTTATACTGTATGAGGTTTTAGATGGTAGGAAATGTATATACTAACTAGCCATCCATAACTGAAACTTGTTCACTAAATACTTCACTAAATACACTTTGCCATTTCTCACTAATAAAAACAATTGATGCGTGTTATGCTTAATTATTCCACAAGATTTCCCAAATGATGAAATTAAATAGTAAAGAGATACTATTATATAATTTTCTCAAATAAGTTTGATTTAAAATGAATTGAAGAGGTAATAATAAAAACAATTGATGCGTGTTATGTTTAAATTCCACATTGACTATACACTATACACTATTGACTATACATATAAGCTAATGATATATTCCACATTCTAATGATTTTTATTAAAAAGTGTGTATTATATATAAATTCTTAGTAAATGCAATAAAAATTAATGCTATTTTTTTGGGGTTTGAGGGCCCATATATCAAGGTTTATCTACAAAATCCTCACCTAAGGGTACAACATTTATTACATCTAGTACACATTATCCAATTATGCACCATTTTGGTAAAAAAGACAAATGCTCATTAATAAAAATTAGAAGACAAATGATAGCTCGACACGCAGGCGCCTATGTCTGTCATTAAACAGGTTCACAGACACTCCATCCACTGGGGGGCCCATGTCACCTAACCGATAACCGATTTCCCCATTTAAAAAAAAAATACACATATATATATATATACCGCTTTATTGAAAGAAGTCTTTTAATGAATGATAGCTCGACACGTGCCCTATAAACTCAGATTGAGTTCCCTCTTTCCAATATATATACATAATATTCCTCCTCCATATACATAATATACCTGTGTTTCCATAATACTAATCTTCCACAAACCTCTCTCTCAACAATATGATGCTGAAGGTAATATTCTCTCTAAAAATATTTGTTTAAATCTATATTTTGTTATCACTACTAACATAGTTTTTTTTGTTAGTTCAACGATGTCTCTGAAAGTTACGTCGGAAGGGGGGGAGCAGAGCCTAGTCCTACGCCTCAAAAACGTGGAGACGAAAGAATTATATGCCGCAAAAATATTCCACTCCAACAGCGAGCTGGAGTAGAGATTATGAAGAAAATCTCTGAGAAGCCTCACCGCAATCTTTTAAGGTAAAATGTTCCAAGAAATAGTTCCTGTTATTGTGAATTTTCAATGTGTTTCATATTTTTTTGTTGGTGTAGTCATGTTCACGAAGGGGCGTCTTATCATGCAACTTATGGATGCGAAACAACATAATTCATAGTTAATCAGTGAAAATAATTTCACATAACCTAAAAAACTATAATAAAACTAGTTCAAAATAGAGAGTTAAATTCTTGTCGATAGATGTAGCTGACACATTTGTCCATTATTATTTGATAAAACCCCTTCCTTCTCAAAATCAAAACCATTGGCGACACTTTTATTTTCGACACTTTCAGCCCCACTGCAATTGCAGCTCAACAGTTTTGAGCGACTATGTTTCCTTAAAACACTATCTACATTTCTCATCACATGGCTTCGTAAACGACGGTTTTTCTGTGCGCATACATAAATTTGATCTGTTTTACTTTTGAGGCAATAATTAAAGGAATTTGACCTCAAATTTGTGTAAAATTGGCATGGCAGATAGAACATGTAGGGCTACTTCTGAAGCACCCATCGAGTCTATATATTTAAAAGTTGGTCACTGCTTTTATTGAACTAGGTCTTGAGTACGCACATAGAACAATAAGAAAATGCATTCAGAGGCTTAAATAATTTGAAGAAATGTAAATAATAGTGGCCAAGTTACACTAACTAATTAACTAAAGTTCTTTTTCATTTCCTTCTTTATGCAATTTCTATGTCATAAACAGAAAACCATTAAGAGGTTGTTCTAACAAGAATTATTATTAAATTTAAATTATTTATTTGCGTTTGGGCCTTTTAAATATAAATTATTTATCATTGATATTCATATGGAAATCTAAGATTCCTTTTTAATGACAAAAATCTCATTTGATTTAGGATTTTAAGAGATTTAGGGTTAGATATTCATATTGAAATCTAAGATTTTTTTTTTCGACTGGCTAAGTCTCATTTGTGCATGTTACGAGAAATGAAGTATGAATGTATTGTCCTAACTAAAGATTCAAATTATCAAGTTATATTTTTATCACTAAAATTCATTATAAGAACTAATCCCATATGTCCTAAACAATTCATCACAAAACCACATGTTCAAACGATTTGAACATGACAACAAGTAGCAATAGCAAATTACTTCAAACCACAGTAGCAAAAACTATGTTCAAAGGAAATATTAGGATTTGTCCTAAATAATCCATCACAAAACCACATGTCCAAACGATTTGAACATGACAACAAGTAGCAATAGCAAAATACTTCAAACCACAGTAGCAAAAACTATGTTCAAAGGAAATACTAGGGTTTGTCCTAAACAATCCATCACAAAACCACATGTTCAAATGATTTGAACATGACAACAAGTAGCAATACCAAAATACTTCAAACCACAGTTGCAAAAACTATGTTCAAAGGAAATACTAGGGGGACAGCAGAAACCTCTAATCATTGTTTTGGGGAATAAACTCACAAAAACACTCTCTAATTCATCACCTTCAGAGATAATGATGCTTTAAAGCATCAGCAGATGTGATTCTCTGTGCAGGATTAACAACTAGCATTTTTGAGGTTAAGTCCAGTCCGTTTGTGTTGAGTTCACCTAGCACTTTTGCCAACCCCTGCATTCATTCTAAAAAGATATATATATATATATATATATATATATATATATATATATAAACAAAAACAAAACTACATAAATATATATAAAAAAATAACATTCAAAATACTAGTACTATTGGTTTAGTCTTCTTGATGTTCGCCGGGAAGGTTGGGAGTAGAGATACTCTCGGCCAACTAGCCTCATCCGGAACTTCCAATACCCTTAAAAATGGAAGAAAGAATATTAGGCCAACTTACTTAATTTTTACTAATATAAAACTAAACAAACCTAACTTACTCAAATATGTAGGCCAGTGTAATATTCTGATCTGATCTATTATCTCCATCTTTCTTGAACAGGACTTTCTTAGTGAGCATTTCGCCGAAAATGCATCCTACCGCCCATATATCCACCCCAAATGAGTACTTTACACCCAGGATTAATTCCGGGGCACTATAGAACGTAGTACCTTTCTGGATGGAACAAAATATATAGATGTTATATTTATATACACAAAATAAAAAAGGAGGAAACATTTTAATGCGTACGCATGGGCTCAACGGGCGCTTGCTGTTAGTATCTCTTGGATGTGTGGGCTGTGGGATACATTTTCGGCGAAATGCTCACTAAGAAAGTCATCTTCCAGAAAGATGGAGATGATGGATCAGATCAGAATATTACATTGGGCTACATATTTGAGTATGTTAGGTTTGTTTAGTTTTATATTAGTAAAATTAAGTAAGTTGACCTGATATTCTTTCTTCCATTTTAAAGGGTATTGGGAGTTCTGGATGAAGCTAGTCGGCCTGGAGTATCTATACTCCCAACCTTCTCGGCGAACATCAAGAAAACTAAACCAATAGTATCTTGAATGTTATTTTTATATATATATATATGTAGCTTTTGTTTATATATATATCTTTTTTGAATGAATGGTAAAAAATGCTAGGTGAACTTAACACAAACGGACTGGACTTAATCTTAAAAATGCTAATTGTTAATCCTGCACAGAGAATCACAACTGCTGACCCTTTATCTCACAGGGTGATGAATTAGAGTGTGAGTTTGTTCCCCAAAACAATGATTAGAGGTTTTGCTTTTCCTATCCATCGTGCAATCTCAATGTGATTATCCATGCATGTCTTGGTATTATATATATTATAATCCCAATATATATAATAATTGTATTTCCCTCTATAAATTAACCCTCAACTTCTTACTAATTTCTTCATTTCAACATACAAAACTAATTTCCTTTATATTTCACTACGTAAACAAAAAGATGGCAAAACCTAATAAGCTCTCTCAAGTGCTTTGCATGATACTTTTGATAACCCTTTTGATCTACAACACTGCTGGTTTACCTAATAATCATAAAATTTTGGTAAAACATTATTTACAATTAAGAGTATTTTTGATAAAACATGGACATGTGGTCCATATTCTATAGTTTGACACGTAACCAACATTTGCATAAATTAGTTATGCTGAACTGATAATGATTCTTGTGCCTATCTGTCCTATAAAGATTTTCTATTACCAATATATATGTATACTTGCTGCATAATATTCATAGTCACAACATTCATATCCGCTCTAAACTCTTTTTTTTATGACAATGGAACCCGCTGTCGCTACCGTTAGGTGCGCATTGGGTAAACCCCGCTCTTGTGTAATAGCCTGCAAATCACACAAGAGAGGTTAACCAGTCTAGGTTGCCCATAGCTGACAGACTCACAGTAGAGAAGGCAATTAGGCATTCCCTCATCAGGATTCGAACCCGTGACCAAGATAATTTATTAAGTGATAATTTATTATAAATCTAATAAATATATATTTATTATAAGTGACTGTGAATATTATGCAGCAAGTATACATATATATTGGTAATAGAAAATATTTATAGGACAGACAGGCACCAGAATCATTATCAGTCCAACATAACTAATTTATGCAAATGTTGGTTACGTGTCAAACTATAGAATATGGACCACATGTCCATGTTTTATCAAAAATACCCTTAATTGTAAATGATGTTTTACCAAAATTTTATGATTATTAGGTAAACCACAATTAAGATTTTATATTTGCAAATATTCAGGCAATGCATATCAACCAAGTACCAAAAACCACATGTTCAAAGGAATTGAAACATGTTACAGTAGCGAAACTAGATGGAAAGCAAAAACCACATTAAGGAGATGGAAAGCATGGATGATATTAAGCTTAAGGTAAGCCGTAAGCGCCAACTGTGATATTAAGCTTAAGCGCCAACGCTGTTCTTTCTTTTAACTCTATATTTAATTTATATATTAGGATTTTCTTAGACAAATTCTAGAAGGTTTAGTTCATCTGCAAACAAAACTGGGAGTAGTGCACAGAGACCTAAAGACTGAAAACATTTTGTTAAAGAGTGAAGGAGAATCTGTCGTTTTAAAGCTTGCTGACTTTGGCTATGACCGGGAGATAAAGAGCAACCTCCCCATGAGTCCTTATATACGTTATAATATTTTCATTATTCTTTTTCTTGTGTATATAAAAAAAATAATATATATATTTTTGTTTCAGAAATGAAATGTGTATTACAGTTCCCCTGAACTTCTTCTTGGTCTTGAATATTCGTTTGAGGTTGACATCTGGGCTGTAGGATGTATTTTTGGAGAAATTATCTCTAAGAAAGTCATCTTCAAGAAAGATGGTGGTTCCATTGTCACCATGACTAATTCCATTGTCACCATGTCAACCTCAAACGAATATTCAAGACCGAGAAGAAGTTCAGGGGAACTGTAATACACATTTCCTTTCTGAAACAAAAATATATATATTATTTTTTTTATATACACAAAAGAAAAAGAATAATGAAAATATTATAACGTACAGAAGGACTCATGGGGAAGTTGCTCTTTATCTCCCGGTCATAGCCAAAGTCAGCAAGCTTTAAAACGACAGATTCTCCTTCACTCTTTAACAAAATATTTTCAGGCTTTAGGTCTCTGTGCACTACTCCCAGTTTTGTTTGCAGATGAACTAAACCTTCTAGGATTTGTCTAAGAAAATCCTAATATATAAATTAAATATAGAGTTAAAAGAAAGAACAGCGTTGGCGCTTAAGCTTAATATCTTACCTTAAGCTTAATATCATCCATGCTTTCCATCTCCCTAATGTAGGGTTTCAGATCAAGATCCATCAATTCCATTATCAGCCGACCTTTGTTCAGATCTGTATGCAGTAGCCTATAGAAAAAGGAAACTAAATGAAATCATATATATTAACATACATATTAACCGTAATTTTGAAATATTACCCGATGAGATTTCTGTGCGGTTCTGCAGCGATTTTTTTCAGAATATTTTCTTCTTTCGCGCTATCATGGTATAATATTTTGGCAGCAAAATGTTCTTTAGTCTCCACATTTTTGACGCGAATCACGGTGCTCTGATCTCCCACTCCGCCGAGATTATCGGGGACATCATGGAACTGTATTATATTCAGGGAAAATAAATGCATTTTTAGTGAACACAAAATAAAAATTGCTACAAATGTTTTTGGGAGAGAAATTACCTTCAGCGGCATTTTGTTGAGAGAGTTTAGTTTCCAATAACAATTTAATTAGAATTTTATTTAGCATTATGCTTTTGCTTTTGCTTTTAATGTAAATTTTTTAGTATATTTCATGTGGTGTCAACTATCAATACATAATGTGCTCTTATTTCTTAAAACAAAACATATTTTATAGAGCCATTTTACATGTTCAAACCCCCAAAATGTGTAATAAAAGTGTGTAAGTACATTATATATACATATATATAAACAAATGATATATTCCACATTCTAATGATTCTATTAAAAGTGAATTAATAACATAAATTCTTAGTAAAACATAATAATTTAATAAAAAATTATGTTTTCCTTTTTTGGGCTTGAGGGCTCATGTACCGAGCTTTATCTGCAAAATCCCCACATAAGGCTATGTACAGCAGCTAGTCAAATTTTCACCTTCTTTTCCCTGTCACATCAGATTTTCTACCACATTCCCTATCACATTCCTTTCAACTCCACAGCAGCTAGTCAATTAATTTTTTTTTACTTTCTCTTTCATCCACATCACTAATTTTAATAATTAATTTTATAGTTACAATTAAACCGAATACTCATAAATTATTAAAAACGTACAAGAAAAACACAACAAACATCGATAAACTTAGAAATTTGAAATTTGAAGTAAAAACCTAAAAAAAACCTCAAATTTTAAAATATAGAGTAAAAACCTCGAAAAACAATTGGTGTCCAAATGACACAAACTTAGTCTCTATTTATAGAGCTTGAAAAAAGAAAAATAATGGTGAAAAAATAAAAAATTAATTTTGCATAATTAATACTAGAAAAACGATTTTAAAAAAAGGAGTAAAAAAACATAAGGCTGAGACACATGGCAGCATCCCATTGGCTCCCTTTTTTTGTTTGTTTTTTTAATAAATTAATTGGGCCCCACAAATAATTTTGCCTACCATTTTCCCCGAAGGCAAAATTTGTCTTCCTCACAAAATTCATCACAATTTCCCTATCTACTAAATCACTCTTTTTTTTTTCGCCCCCATTTCCCACTCCATTTCCCTAGCTGCTGTATATGGCCTAAAAGAGGAAAATGAAAGAGTGGGGCTCACAAAATAAATGAGAATCACGGCAGGAGCAGAAAATCGTTGTACAAATGTACTAAAAATTGTACACTCAGTGTTTGGCACCTGGAGGAATTGTATCTATTATATTATTATTTTATAACAGAAAATTATATACCGACATCTTCATACCATAATATTTTCATATGTTCTTGATTTAAAAAATTTCATATATTGACTTTAATTGAATTAATTATATATAAATAATTTGTTTATCAAAATTCAAAAGTAAGAAATTGAAAATTAATAATAGTAAAAGTGTGATATATTATTATGGGGAGAGAGAAGAGACTTTCAAGGACCCGGACCTTTGGTCCTGGCGAATGCATACCATACATTCTGGGATGGTGGGTGATTTTTGACATCCATCCCGATTGAGAAAACCACCCGTGATGGTTCGACACATGACTTAAAAAGTGGGCACTGGATATATTAAAGTATACTAGTACGAAAGCTGGATAAAACGTCCAAGCATTTATTTTGGTATATCCAATTATTGGAAAATTCTATGCTGGACCGGGACTGTCGATCCCGATTCAGTTTCAGCCACAAATTCACTGAAATAGGTGGTGGTTTTTTTCACCCATCTCGTGAATAGTAACCCCACTGAAAATAAATGTGGTTAAAATTGGGTTGGTCCCAATCTTCCCCCAATTATGCACCTTTTTGGTAAAGAAAACAAATCCTCATTAATAAAGTTTCTGTTCTTTTTTCACTCTAATAAAGCATCCAAGGAACAAGTTATATATTTACCAAAAAAATATAACTGATGATATATATATATATATATATATATATATGAATTTTTTGTCACAATGTCTGTCGCAATAACGCAGAAGCAAATAAACAACTTCTTTATTGTTTGTTCTACTTCTTCAGAACACTTGCCATATAGTTTGGAAAAGTTTAAGCTCAATTTATCCATATAATTCGATTATCTTCCTCATAAATTATTTTTAAAAAAAATATATAGCTCAAATCGAACCTACGAACCCTAATTCATCAATCAACAATTAAATTGGGGAATCCTAATCCGCATGCTTCTTATCTGTAACTAAACTAAAAAAACGTAGACTTTCACCAATTCACACATGATTGATGTTGAAAAGAAATTATTTTAAAACTCAATGAACTATCTAAAAATACTCTTTTAAAATTTCTATAATATATAAATTAATTAGTTTGGTAGGAGTAGGTGGGCACGTGAGATTGGTCAAAAAGGGTAGGTGGGTAGGTGAGAGAGTATTGTTTTTGGGGTAGTTTGCTGCTGGCTGGCTATATATAGAGAGGGATGAATTGTTGGGTTTTTGGTGAGAGAGGGGCGACGGCAGAGATCAACTTCCGACGGCGCCGCCGCTGTGGTGGGAGTAACTGACTAGTGGTGGTCGGCGGCAGCAGCAGCAAGGCGGCGGCGGATGATACAGTGAGTGTGCATTGAGAAATGTGACAATTTTCTAGTGTAATGTGTATTTTATCATTGAATGGATAAAATAAATCAATAAAACAAAAGTATTATATAAAATAATATAATAATAGGTCCGCTGGTCAATAATAATAATCCATATATTTGTCTTCGCCAAATTGGTAAACTAATCATAATTATTGGTGTTCCTACAGAACATGAGGCTTGTGTTAAGTTTGTGAAAAACTCTCTGCGGTTCTTAATTAATACAGTTCCTATTGTTTGACTAGAAAAAGCTGTTTTTTCCTCTCAGGTAACTGGAGGCAGTGGATACACTAAAGAGAATGTCGCTCGTAGTTGGAGTTCTTTGAGACGTGGAGCTCCCCAATGGTATGCTTATATGACGTTTTATTTTGCATGAAAATCACTTAATTAAAGTAGGGCGAACTATTTTATTTCACAATTAAAAGAAAAAAAATAATATTATACATACTTTTATAAAAAAAATATTTTTGAGATAAATAATACAAATTCTGGAAAAATAAAAACTCCCGAGGTTAATAATTAATCTGGCAGAACACATAATGTTGTTCCTCTTTTTAAAAATATATCCTAATTATGTTTTACACATGTAAAAAGTAAAATTAAATAAAAATTTCTGATAAAACATGTAAATGGTCATGATAGCTAGCCACTGTCCACGTTAACAACTAATGCAGCCATATTCTTCTCATAATCGGGGTGATGACTTAGTTAAAGATTTCAATTACAAATATGAAAGTGGTTTAGATCCACTGGTATATAATATTTGACATTTTCTTTCTTTGTGACATAAACTAACAAATAATATTCAGTTGTAAGTTGTAATCAAGCACAATCTCTAAAGTATTTTCTAGAGAAAAATATTTGGTAGTTTCCATAAATAATTCAATGTTACTTTTAATTACAATATTTAATTTGGTGTTCTTATTTCTTAAAACAAAACATATATTTATAGAATTATCTTATGAGAGTTGGAACAACTAGAAATGGGCAACCATATTTTATACTAAATTAAACTTAAATAATTAAAAACAATCCATTAATCTAAGCACTTATTTACTAAAACATATTGATTTTAACCCCAAAAAAACAGAAAAGAAAAATTCATAAAATATTTGCTTAATCATAAGCTACAAACTAATTTCCAAAAACTAAACTCATGAACATATCATCGAATAGGATCCTCTACTCCAAAATTATGTTTCATCTTCTACTCCATCCATTAGATTTTTGACAAGTGTAAACTTATTTTACTCTTACTAATACTTGTTTGATTTAGTATAATTAAGACTTGCCCAAATTTTTTTTATTAACATAAGAATCAAAAAAGATCTTGATGAGAAAGGAAATGTAAAATATAATAAGAATAATTTTTTAACTTTAGTTTATTTTTCATATTTCACATTTCCACTAATATTTAACATATTTTTGGAAAAAGTCCCAATTAATGGAACTTAATAAACATAACAAAAATTGATAATTTATTATCTTTACATAACTAATCCATTATATGTTTTTTGAGATTTATAGACATTTGTTTTTCATTCAAAAATCAAAATCAATTGACGCTCATATTGGGCAATTATATATGTGAATGATATCAAATTTGAATATTGAGTAAGTAAAGGGCCAAATTGACAATTTTGCTTGTTTTATATATACCAGGATCCTTTTTTACTAAAAAAAAAAAAGAAATGAAAAAGTCAATATGATTAAATTATTACTTAGGCTACGAAATTTTACAATAAACATTTTGTACAACTTCAAACAATTAAGTTATACAAATTATTAATTACAAAGTATTTTTTCACATGATTAAATTTTTGTTTCCAAATTAAATTTTAAATTTTTATAGATTTTTTGTATATACATTTTAATAAAAAATTGGTTATTAATTTGAGTTTATTCAAATTGAGTTTATTAATATGATTCTTTGTTGGTTTATATAAATTTGAATTTTAACTCCACCTATAAAAAGATTTTCCATAACTATATTATTAATTTTCCCTATTTTTCTATTTTTCATTTTTATAAAGTAGACATATAGAGAAACTGATACAAACCAAACAAGTTTTAATGTGTTTTACACATGTCAAAAATCTAACGGGTAGAGTAGAAGATGAAACATAACTTTGGAGTAGAGGATCCTATTCGACATATCATGAGGTCAAAATCCCCAAAATGCATAAAATGAGGAATAGTACTCTGAGAAAGGGATTCTCTGCTATATATACATGGCTTTTCCACCACCATTCAAACTTATGATAAAATGCCTTTAATTGTAGGTTTAGGGTTCATTTCCTCTCAATAAAATAGAAATTTAATTAAAAAAAATTATATTATAACTTTCTTTTTCTTTTCTTAGTTTCAGGATGTGGCAAAAAGCCATGTGGGATCTGGTTCTCAAAGCAGCATCCTCCCGGTGATGAACTCGGAAACCAAGGAATTATTTGGTGCGAAATTTTTCGACCCAGATGACACGGCAAGTGGCTTTCGAGGAGAAATTTTTAAGGAAAGTAGCCACAAACCACACTTAAATATCATCAGTTAAAATATTCGAAGAATTCGCTTCATATATATACATTTTTATTTAATTTGATTTTTTTTTCTAGGTTCGTTCATACTGATTTGGACAAGAAACAACTCGTACTTGAGCTGATTGACGTAGCATAAGGTGCAATGGTGGGATTTTAGGAAACTCAAGGTAAGCAAAATTTGCAATGGTGGATTTCATGATATGTTCTTAGTGATTATAAGCTATAAACAAATTTCCAAAATTTAAAAGGTGGTCCACCTATCAAAATTCCATGAAAATGCATAAGGTGTAGCAGAGAATCACTGAGCACTGTGAATCCATAATTATATGCTAAGAATATTAATATATAGATACATGCTATACACTCAAATATCATGAAATATTTGCTTAGTTCCCGTGATACCTATATACATATACATATATATATATATATTGCTATATATATATATATGCCTTTGATAGTGAGTTTTCAAATACTTTCATTTAAAACACTTTCATTTTGTCACAAAATGCTTTTGATAAAGAGTTATCTTCTTCAATAAAATTTCTTAGAAACAGATGGTGAGGAATGTTGAGACTAAACTATTGAAATGTGATGCATTTATTTAGAAAAATCTAGTCTAGAAATATCTAATATAATATTAGTATAGTGTGTTCTAGAAATATCTTAGCTAGAAGTTTCATATAAAAAATCTAGATTATGATATTTTAGGAAGCTTCCTATATAACTTCTTACATAGAAAAATTTAGATATTATATCTAGAAAAATCTAGATATTATATCTAGATATTTTAGTAGAGAGCTCTAGAAACTTAGTGATCTAGAATGATCACTTACCACCTATAAATAGGCCTCTCTTGTAACCATTTGTAACTACAACAACATTTCAAGCTAAGCTAATACAATCTACAATATTTTGGAGATACGTACTCCACTTTAAATCACATTCTATATTCTACACTCTACACTACTAATCTTCATCCACTCACTACACAAACACTCTATATTCACTTCTAATTTCTAACATAAACAAATGTTTGTTGCAAAAATTTCAAACCGTAGCATCCTTCTTTGGAAGAAGTTATTCTAAGGAAAATAGCCGGAAAACCACACCCAAATATCATCAGCTTAAATGTTAAAAGACATATATGGTTAATATGAATTTCATTTCATTTAATTTGTTTTTAAACTCGTTCATATTGATTTGAACAAGAGACGTCTCGTGCTCGAACTCATGGACGGCGACATGAAATTATATATCAACAAGTACCAAAGTTTGATGCTATGAAACTCAAGGTAAGCAATTACAATCATTTATTTTGGGTTGGGTCCGGTCCACCCAATGTCAGGCACAAATATGTTGATGATTTTACCTTCAGTTCCATCGGATTAAACTTTGGTACTTTGTTTATGTATGAATTTAGATTCTCGTGCATTAATTAGAGCACGAGGCGTTGATTTTCCAAATCCGTATGAATAAGACTACAAAAAGGAAAAAACAAATTAAATGGTGGGATTTTAGGAAACTCAAGGTAAGCAAAATTTGCAATGGTGGGATTTCATGATATTGAACATATCATCAAATATTTGCTTAGTGATTATAAGCTACAAACAAATTTCCAAAATTGGTCCACCTGTCAATTTGAGAGTATAGCATTGGAAATATCTAGCTCCGTGATCAAAAGTCCTTTCCAAGATAGACCACAAATTTGACATGGGGTGGGTGGTTTTATCCACCAGCCCCCATGTGTATACCACCCATCCCACATATAAATTTGTGTTTTAAAGTGGGCCGGGATCGTTGGTCCCAAACTCCCAATCCAGAATAGAATGACCTGTGTATAACATGTAGATTATTAGCATATAATTATGGAACTTCCAATGTATTTATATGTATGCCTTTCTTCAACACTTTCATTGCTCCATATTTCAGTCTTTAACAAAATGTTTCTCATTGTTAGTTTTTTCTTCGTCAAAATTTCTTAAAATTTCATTTTATAGTTTTTAATCTTATTTTTGTTTTGTTTGATTTTAGTTTAAGAAAGTCGACGATGGTCACCTCGGTGCTGGAGCCCATAGCAATGTCTATCTAGGTCCGGGACCAAAGGTCCCTTCCAAGATAGACCACAAATAAAATGTATATATATCAAATTTGTGGTCTATCCTGGAAGGGACCTTTGGTCTCGAACCTAGATAGACATTACTCTGGGCCCCAGCATCGAGATGACCATCGTCGACTTTCTTAAACTAAAATCAAACAAAACAAAAAGAAGATTAAAAACTATAAAAAGAAATTTTAAGAAAATATTGATGAAGAATATAACTAACAATGCGAAGGATTTTGTTGAAGACTGAAGTCTGGATCAATGAAAGTATTGAAGAAATAACTCACAATGAGAGGCATGCATATATATATATATATTTATATTTGTGCAATATATGTATATTTATATATAGGTATCACGCCATTTGAATGTATAACATTGGAAAAATCTGCTAGGTCCGGGATCAAAGGTCGCTCAAGTGTGTGGCAGTCGCTCAAGTGTGTGACAGAGAATCGCTCAAGTGTGTGGCAGTTGCATAATTATATGCTATGAATCTACCGATAATCCCGATCCAGAATAGAAGGACCTGCGTATAGCATGTAGATTCATAGCATATAATTATGCAACTGTCACACACTTGAGCGATTCTCTACCGCCAACAATGTGCATGCATTTTCTTGGGATTTTAATAAGTGGGGACCACCTTCATGAACTTTTCGAACTTCCAATTCATAAATAATAAATTTAACATAAAATATAATATAAAAATTCTATTTCTCAAAACTCAAGAGTGATCCGATTGTAGTCGATAATTAGAGTTTTTTTACAAGAATTTATTAAAAGAAAAATGGGAATTTTAATGTACAAAATGTTATAATTATTGTGTAGGTGAATACTTTTCTAATAGTAAAATTAATTCTTCTTTTTATCTATTCTTCAAATGTACCAATTTAATTTGTATTTATAGAAATAATTTATGGGCCATGAGCCTCAATCTTCAATACCTCTTTAATTCCTCCATATAAATGATAGACACTATCCATTGTAATTATCTTATTGTTCCATAATTTATTTGTTTAAAACTTTTATATTAATTATTGATAATAATTACAATTTTAGTTTTAGTCAAAATTACTCATAATCTAAAAAGGTTTTTAGACAATTGCCGTATTTAATATAATAGTCCTATAAAAGATGAATTTTGTGTAGTTTTAGGGAATATGAAATGGACGAGTGAGCAAATTTGGAGGGCTTAGAAGTCAAATGTTAGGCCGATGGGCAAACAAATGCAAATGCTTAGGTATGTTCTATGTAATGTTTTATTTCTTCTATAGATTATTAATATTCATTTCCAATCCTTTATAAATCATTTACCAAGAAAGTTGGTAGTAACAAATGTATAATTAATGTTTAGATGGTTTTTGAATTTAGGTGCATCATGTAAACAGCAGGTGTTATTTTTTATTTTATTGAATTATAACTAAGATTAACGGTGGCAAAATATTTCAAAGACATGTTTCCAAACCAAAATCATTTTTGATAAATGAACCCATAATTAATGTTAGGATTGTAAAAGTGAATGCGTTTAGACAAAGCACTCAATATTTGTATTTCTCAATTCAAAGAACTCATCCTACCAGCATTTCTATTAGAAAAGCACTCCATTATATTCAGAAGAGGATGTTGGTTCTTAACTCATTTCCTTAAAAAATGAATTATTATGATTCCCAATTCCCAATGATTACTATGCTGTTATGCTTAATATTGTTAATTAGTTTATGAAACTAATTCTTAATCTCAAAGGACCATTTACAATTTGTATTAGCTTTCTATATTAATAACTAATCAATGGTACTCTTAAATAGATAATATATATTTATCATTTATGTAGGACTAATACTCGGTGTGACAATGGGGGCGAGTAATGTAGGACTCAATCAATACTCGTCTTACTCGAAAAAAATTAATATCTTAACTCGCCCCCAACTCGATAATACCCAGCCTCGTCCCACCCAATGAGGTATCCAACGAGCCTAGATCCTACTAGATGGATCCAATCGAAACGCAATTTTGAGCCTTTTCTACCATCATGTTCTCCTAAATACAATTAAAAAAAAAGCAACATAATCAAGGTGAAGAGTAAAAATGCGTCCAAAAATTACAGGATGTGTTTGGAAGCACTTTTCAAATGGGCTTTTGGAGATAAAAGTCCATTTGCAAAGATGTTAGTTGTTTGGTGAAAAATTCAAATGGACTTTTAGAATAAGTGACTTTTTTCAAAAGCCCATTTTGGAGAAGTGCATATTAGTGACTTTTGAAAATTTTATTCCAGCACTTATTGAGAAGTTATATAAGAAGTTAGTCCCACCAAACACTTTACATTTTTAAAAGCACTTATTTAAAATGTCCTTTTGAAAAAAGCCCATTTCACAAATGGACTTCTAATTGAAAAGTGAATCCAAACACATCCACAATCATCTATTACTTAAATCAAATGTAAATTCATTAACAAGAAGTAGAAATTTTAATAGATAAACACATCTCCAAATTTAAAGAACAAGTACAAATATCATATAAACTATCAAGTCATAATAATAAAAAACTAAATAATAATTAAATCCGGATCCAGGTACCGCATGTTGGATCCGACAGTTTCGATTCCGGGTCCGGGTCCAAAAAAATTTGACAGTTCCAGTTTCACCGATTTTGGACCTGAAACCGGCCCTTGCCAACCCAATTCTTTATGTATGGTTCACTTTTTTAAAAAATTTTAAGTAATTTTTCTACAATAAGATAAGTAAATTAAGAATGTAACGATTAAAATATTATAATCTAATATTTAATGAAATTAAAGGTGGTATTATGCTTTGTGGCTAATCATTGTCGAGTTGGGAGAAGTGTATATTTGTCACCTAATAATCTGGTTACTGGTATACTGAAGAATCATATTGCTCGTAACACAAGTTTAACATAATTAAGTTTTGTTATTATATTATAGTTGTGAAAGTTGCCCTTGTAAATTTTTATCCCAATAAAAATATATAAGATAATTTCTTAAGTGTATATATAAGATAATTTCTTAAGTATACTTGAGAGAATGTATTACTTTCAATTGAATACATCTGTAAAATGAAATATAAGATTGAACATGAACAAAAAAACAATGGTCTAAAATGTTAAATTATGAAGAAATATATGTACATAATCCAGATTGATGTTATATTTAAAGAAATATTTTATCCACTTTAGTGAACACATGCAAACAGACTAATGATAATCAATTCAAAATTTTCTGTTTGAAAAATCTTTTCTTTTGTCTTATATTTCTCTTCACATACACATGTTAAATGTATAAAATATTTTTAAACTTTTTAATAATGACATAAAATGTTATAAATAAACTTATATTATAACTATATATTGAATTACAAAGTAATACACTAGTGTTTAATAATATAAAATTGTAGAATAAAATATTGGTAGACGTTGACACTTCCAATTGTTAGTACAAGTTTGTGAACTCCCTCTGCAAATTCATTACATTTACAAGGATTAAATTAACAAGCTCCCATAACACATATTAAACCACCGCAGCGCCGCCGTAGCGCCACCGACACCACCTGCCATGGCTTTGACATTATTTAATGATATTAATGCCACGGTAGGTGTCTTGCTTTAATTTCATTAGTAGATAAGTTTAATATTATATAGATTAAAATTTTAATGGTGATCTTAAAATCTCTGTCAGTTTAATATTATTATTATATAGATTAAAAATTTATTATTTAGTTTTTTTCACTCAATAGGTAACAAAAATTATTAGGAACTTTTCCTATTCTGTCACAGCTTTTATCATGGATACGTTAATTATATATTTATTAATTTATAAAATGTTTAATTGTTTGCATGATATTTTTTTTTTTAATTTTATAGTAGTATCCTCTACATAATAACGAATTATAAGTATATATATAAGTTCATGCATGTAAACTTACAAGAAATTATGATATCACATTATACATACTGCAATATTTATGGGGCCATCATCAAACAATTAGGTAAAAGTTTAATTCACAATATTGAATAGTAATTGAAAACACTCCTAAATATTATTTATATAAAGAGTCTATGAAAACATATTTTTTAAATAACTTTTTGGACTAAATTATGCTTAGTATCTTCAGCCGAGAAATAGTCATTTGGTCTTATATTTTCAAAACTTTTCATATGGATTTTTCTTATGGTTTTCGGTATGGTCTTACATTAAATATTTTTTAAAAATTCTTTTAAAATTCAATTAATTATCAAAAATACTCTTTTAAATTAATAAAATTAAAAGTAGAATCATAATTGATGTCATTTACCAACATAAATTTTTTATATACAAATTTCAATAAATTAAGTTTTACTATAATTAATTAGTTTGGTTGGTGTATGTGGGGAAAATCTATCCCGGTTACCCGTGTATGTGGGAATGCTGATGGATGTTGATTGGTCAAAGATAGGGTAGGTGAGACCGTGAGAGTTTGTTTATGGGGTTAGGTAGAGGGTAGGTGTTTGCTGTTATATATGTATAGCTAAATAGAGTAGAATTGAGTAATTATATAATAATTTTTTAATGTGATAAATATTTTGTATAATTATTTAATAAATTTTATTAGCAAGGTAGAATTGAATTTTATTAGATAATTATTCAACTCTAACTCTCAACTTTATTATTTAGGAATTTTTGTCGAATTGTCAATCGAGTATTATTCATATGGATTTAATCCTCATTGGTATTCTTATTTAAACCGAAAATATTGAAATACTAAAAATTACGGACTTCAGATTAGTTAAGGAAATTGGTAGGAATATTATCATGCTCTTAAGCTCGGGGGAGTGAATTTTTTTCATTCGGTGTAAATACTATATTCTATTTTTCAAAAAGGAACGATAATGCCCCATAAATTAATTTTGAAACTTATTCGTTTCCGGTTAATGTTTGGCTGGTAGTATGCATCTTTGCAGAGATGGTAAAAAATATAAATAAAAAAAATTAAGTAAAACATTCACTCAAACATTACCCAAATATCAAAACATGAAATGAATAATTTTCAATGACCATATTGATTTTTTAGCATTATAATATATTGTTCTTTTTTAGAAAGATTATAAAGAGTTTTATTTATATACAAATTAAAAAACTTTCATTTTCCCGGGCGGGTTCTATAATTTTACTGCTAATCTTCTTAATTAAATGGAAGTCTGCATTTTTTAATCTTTTAAAATTATTTTTGGTATTTATAAGAATATTAGCGAGTTTAAGATAAAATAAAATCAATAGTTAGAATTGAATAATTATTTAATAAATTTCAGTTATATATTTTTTGTCATGATTACCTTTGTTAAAGCCCAAGATATAGAAATGGGCTGCAAGCTGCTGATCTGATAGAAAGGCCCAAGTTTCTTCACTCATATGGGCCCGGATAATAAGCCCATCTCTAGAGGATTCTAAGGCTTAGGCAAGATTAATAATATACAAGTCTATAAGGGCTAAAGTGCAATTAAAGATTAGGGGTTATACTATAAAATCGAGTAAACCCTAATGTTCCCTTTACTTTTCAGCCGTCACTCTTCACAAAAGAAATTTTCCTCTCTAGAAGCTGTTCCTTCTTTTACTCTTCAAGAGCAGATTCTTCATTTTGCGCTTTACATTTTCTCTGTATTAGTTTTGTTATCACAAAATAATAAAATACTTTTTGTGTTTTTCGTATTATGAGAGTTTTCAACAACCTTCATATTTATCTTTTCAACCTTATCTATGAAGGCGTTCACACCAACATCAGAAGCTCTAATCATGCGAGGTGGGTCCATTTCGGAATGAAAGAGCGAAAAAAGATCAAATAATTTGGAAATTTATAATGTTTAGTTTTTTAATTTGGTGTTCTTATTTCTTAAAAGTTAAAACAAAACATATATTTATAGAATTATCTTATGAGAGTTGGAACAACTAGAAATCTGCAACCCTATGTGATATTTTATACTAAATTAAACTTAAATTAATTAAAAAAAACAATCCATTAATCTACAAAAACATATATAGTGATCTTAATCCAAAAAACAGAAAAGAAATTGCATAAAATATTTGCTTACTCATGAACAGTGAAAAGGAGGAAAGAAGGGATTCTCTGCCATTTCCACCTTCATTCAAACTTCAGATAAAATTCCTTTCCTTTAATTGTAGGTTTAGGGTTCATTTCCTTTCAACAATATAGAAATTTCATAATTTTTTTTATAGTCTTAACTTTCTTTTTCTTTTCCTAGTTTAAAAGCCGTGGGATCAGGCGCGCTCAAAGCCCGGGTGATGAACTCGGAAGTGGCATTCGAAATTTTTAATGAAAGTAGCAGAAAAGCTCTCCCAAATATCATCAGGTAAAATGTTCGAAGAATCTGTACATTTTCATTTAATTTGATTTTTTTTTCTAGTCTCCTTCATACCGATTTGAACAAGAAACGTCCATCTTAAGCTTATGGAGATATGAAGTCGTATTTAGTGGGATAAGTGAAATTGTTCTTTTTTTTATTATTATTTCATTTTATATTTTAGGTCTTTTTAAGACAAATGATGTAGGGGAGGGTTTGGAATACTTCCAGAAAGTTGTCCGTGATCTTTAACCAGAAAATGAAACTAAAGTGTTGAAACTTGCCGAATTTGTGTTGGCTCGAGAACTTGCGAGCAAAAAAAGTTAAGCCTTGGGGTAAGTTGGGATACCAATTTTTTTTTTCTGCTTTGTATATAAATTAAGCTCGTTTATAATTTTTTTTTCTAGAAACGATCATTGTTCTAGGACTAGAATATTTTTTTGCAGTTGATATATGTGTCATGGTTTGAGGTCCTTCTAGGATTAGAATATTCTTTTACGGTTGATATATGTGTCATGGGTTGAGGTACTTATAGTACTAGAATATTCTTTTGCGTAAGAATTGTTGTCTTGGTTCTGTAACATGGATCATTTCAAACCTGGCTTTTCATGAACCACTAGATTTTAGTGCGCTGAATAATTCTCCCCGTACGGATTGGAGTACGAAAGGCCCACCCCAAAAGGGAAAAAAGAGTCGGTATCACCACGCGTCTTAATCCTGATCACTCCCTCAAGAATAGGAGGCAATAATAGAGCGAATCTGTCAGAGAGTACTCCACCACGAGCTGCCAAAGCACGCTCAGTCAATCGTCAATCTCCAGCCCCTGACCCCAAAAAACCATGTGATCCGTCCTCGTTTCCCTACCCCATGGATTGGATATTCGTTGAAATATTCTCAAAGAACATCTTATTCGAAAGTGTAGATGTATTTCAAGAAACCACATCTTTAAAATATTCGAATGGGTGTTTTCCTTTTTAAATAATATAATAATATTAACTAACCTAAAATATACTCTCTTGTTTTTTAAGGATATTGGGTGTGATCGATGAGAAAACTTGGTCAGGAGTTCGCTCACTCCTGCCCAGGATTTTTCGTCAGGCACTCCGATTATCTTTAAAAATAAGAATATGTTTTAGAGCTAATTAATTTATTTTATTATTTAAAAAGGAAAAACTTAACTGGAATATTTTAAGGAGTGTTGTTTATTGAAATCCATCCGTACCTTCCAATAAGATGTTTTTAGAGAGCATTTTAGCGAAGATACAAGTGTATTCTGTCCCTAGAAGCACTTCGAGACCATTGGTCCTTTCTGGAAAAAAAAAATATAAACAAGTGAGTGTTATTTATATACAAAGTAGAAGAAAAAAATTACAGTACCAGGCTTATCTCGGGCCTAAACTCTCGAGCAAAGCCAAAATCTGCAAACTTCAGAATTCTTTTCAATCTTGTAGAGAACTTTCCGGCTTGAGATCACGGTGGTCGACTCCGAAATTTTTCTGCAAGAATTCCAAACCCTCTAACATTTGTACGTGGAATGTGCCTGTTATGCTGAATATTGTTAATTAGTTTGTTGAGGGATTGGGATTGAGCTCAAAACTATTTGGTTTTTAATTCAAATTTCTAGTTAAAATTTTGCTTCATCTTTGAATAGATATTTTTTATTATGATTGAAAAGCATCATTAATTAAATTAGTAAAAAGAATATCTTAAAAAATATCACTGCTCAATATTGATTAAATTATAACTTTTTCACTTTAATTTGATAATAATCCAATAAGCTAAAACATTAATTTCTAAATTCAGTCCTAATCCAAACAAAACTAAACACAAACTCATTATATTCTATTCACTCATTTATAATTTATATTACTTCAGTCCTTGAAAATAGAATGTTTGAGTTGAGGATGAAACGTTTATATTATTCTATTTCATGGTGGAAATTGGAATATTTCTATTATATCCCATTATTATTTAAAATATTGTTTGGTATGATAATTTTACCATCAAAATTGAAGAAAGAATAGCATGCATGTGAAACTCGTAATGATTATATATACATATTGTAGAATCTTCACTATAACAAAAAAAAGGAAAAATTACTACCCAAAAGTAATTTTTCAGTCTAAATATTTATGAAAATAATTCTTAATCTCAAAGGACCATTTACAATTTTTTTTGGCTTTCTATATTAATAACTAATCAATGGTACTCTTAAATAGATAATATATATTAATCATTTATGTAGAACTAATATTCAGTGTGACAATGGGGCGGGTAATGTAGGACTCAATACTTGCCTTACTTGAAAAAAATTAATATCTTAACTCGCCCCCAACTCGATAATTACCCAGCCTCGTCCCACCCAATGAGGTGTCCGACGAGCCTAAATCCTACGAGATGGATCCAATCAAAACGCAATTTGAGCTTTTTCAACTATCATGTTCTCCTAAATACAATTAATAAAAAAAGCAACATTAATCAAGGTGAACAGTAAAAATGCGTCCAAAAATTATAATCATCTAATTACTTAAATCAAATGTAAATTCATTAACAACAAGTACAAATTTAAATAGATAAACACATCTCCAAATTTAAAGAACAAGTACAAATATCATATAAACTATCAAGTCATAATAATAAAAAACTAAATAATAATTAATTCCGAATCCAGGTACACGCATGTTGGACCTGGCGGTTCCAGGTCAGGGTCCAGAAAGATTTGACAGTTCCAATTTCAGTTCCACCGGTTCCGGACCTGAAACCGCCCCATTGCCAACCCAATTCTGTATGTATGGTTCACTTTTTAAAAAAAATATTAAGTAAATTTTCCTACAATAAAAAAAGTAAATTAAGAATGTCACGATTAAAATATTATAATCTAAAATTTAATGAAATTAAAGGTGGTATAATTATGCTTTGTGGCTAATCATTGTAGAGTTGGGAGAAGTGTATATTTGTCACCTAAAAATCTGGTATACTGAAAAATCATATTGCTCATAACACAAGTTTAACTTAATTAAGTTTTGTTATTATATTAGTTGTGAAAGCCCTTGTAAACTTTTAACCCAATAAAAAATATGAAGTGTATATATAAGATAAGTTCTTAATATTTATACATGTTAAGTGTATAGAATATTTTAATTTTTTTTAATAGTGACATAAAATGTTATATATAAACTTATATTATAGATATTGAAATACTAAGTGAAACTAAGAATATAAAATTGTAGAATAAAATATTTGTGGACGTTGACACTTCCAATTGTTACTACAACTACAAGTTTGTGAACTCCCTCTGCAAATTCATTACATTTACAAGGATAAAACTAACAAGCTCCCATAACACACATTGAACCACCGCAACGCCGCCGTAGCGCCACCGCTGCGAACCTCTCTCTCTCTCTCACACACAATATAATATATATATATATATATATATATATATATATATATGTCTTCCAACAAGAAATGGACATTGAAGAACATTATCACAGCAAATGGAAGCTGTAAATGTGGGTCAAACTCAAAAGCCAACGTTATCGAGCCCAAACCCAAGTCCGATCAAAACCCCACCCACTACCTTTCTTTTTCCGCCAGCTCCGGCGGCGGAACGGTCAGCCCTTCCTGCCCGAAGCTCCGTAACAGCTTCGCCATAGTCAAAGATTCCGACGACCCATATCAAGATTTCCGGCGATCAATGCTTCAAATGATCTTCGAGAAAGAGATTTATTCGAGAAATGATCTTCAACAGCTTTTAGATTGTTTTCTGCAGCTTAATTCGCCTCAGTATCATGAAGTTATTGTTCGAGCGTTTATGGAGATATGGAATGGAGGTGCCGCCGGAGAAGCGGCGTCGCCGCCGTGAGGAGAGACGATTGGGCGGTGGAGGTGGCCATGTGAAGACATTAAATTGAGAGGTGGGGCGAAAATGAAGGAATTTAAAGCTGGAATTGAATGCCATAAGAAAAAAGAGATTAGATTTTGTGGAGGAAAATATGGAATTGAATGTAAGTTTTAAATAGGTTTTTTTAGGCATTGTCTGTTGTAAATTTGTGTTTTATTTTTAGTGTTTTGTAACGTATGCATGATAATGTATACAATTTATATATTTAATATATATTGTGAATGCATGAATATGTATATTTTTTTATTATGTTTTTAAGGTAAATATTTTATTGAATAATTAATCTGAAATTATACTAGAAAGTTAAAGAAGAAAGGGCAAAATATTCATATATAATGTGAAATGAAAACGAGAAAACTAAAAGAGAATACAAATTATTTGTTCTTTACCTATGTCTGTTAATTTGTGACATTTATTGCTGCTCGTGAAGTTTTAATGAAGGCAGTTGCCTGTCTATGTTCCCCATTAATTTTCACATCTTTTAGTTTCTCTTGAAACTTAGACAGGCCAACAAAATAAAAATAATTATTTCTTTGCAATTTTAGTTGAAAGGAATGATGTTATATACTATTTGTATATATTATTAATTAATTTTTAAATTTTTTAAATTTTGATAAGAAATCACTTGTAATTATTTAATTTTGAGAGATTTATTACATTCATATTTATTTACTAAATAAATCAATAAATGATGAAAATTTAATAATATTACAACGGTGATATATAATCTTTTTATAAGCAAGCCTGGTATTCAGGTTTGCCAACTTATCATATATAATAAATGTCAATTTTTTTTCTTCTATTGAGGTCTTCCAAGCCACCTTATTATTTAACCCAGAAGATATCTATATAAATAAGATATCTATACATTTATAAAAATTAAGATACCTATATTTATATCTATCAATAATAATGATATATATATTATATATCATTCTTGTAGAATTACATAAATTTCGTTTTCAATATCGCATTTTAAATATTTTTATTTAAGATTGGCTTTGCTCTTTTCCAAACTTGACCATGGATACTTGACTGAAGTCAAACCTTTGCAGTGTCTTCATTCTTAAACAACTAAACATTTGATTGTTTTACTTAAAAGTTAAGACGTGGAATTATCGATTATGCTTAACTATTCAACTTAATTAACCATTTATACAATAAGTTGATTATTGTTTTAAAATACACTAATAAAGTCTAAACGACGTTCAATTAACAATCTATTATAACCACCTATACACATAAAATGGTGACCGTTGACAAAAACACGAGTTACTCAGATCAAAAATTATAAATATTAATGTTCAACTTTTGAATAGATATTTCATTCTTATACAACTATTTATTATTGACAATTAATCCTTATCGAACTATTCGACCTTATCAATCAATATATACATTGAAGGGTCTCATCGAGTCCAACCCTAACAACCCTAATGAACATTTTTTCAAACTTTTTCTCATAATTTTGAAAATCAAAGTAAGAAGGACCATGGCCTACAATATCATTTAATAAAATTTCATTTTGAATAAATTTCTTCTCGTATGGGGAAATTCTATCCCAGACCCTGCCCAATGCAGCCGATCCGGGATAGCCACACATTTCAGGGTGGGTGGGCGTTAAAATACAACACCCACCCATACAAATGTGTGGCCCCCACCTGAAATGTGTGGCTATCCCAGACCGGCTGCATTGGGCAGGGTCCGGGATAGAATTTCCCCTAGTTTCAAAAGTGGGCTGTGACAATATATGTATTAAATATAATTAGACACGTGAAACTCATTTTATAATCTATATATTCTAAAACCAAAAACCCACTAGCTAGCTATCCAAGAGTAAGAAAACAGAAAGAAGCATATAAATAATTAATAATTAGAAATAAATAAAGTCAAGATCAAAAGCTAAGAAACAGCACTTGATTTGACTCACACAACTTGACTCCTCCAACAGCCGCCGCCGTAGTTGGACTCAATCAACCCCCACACTCCAATTCACTAGTCACTTTTTTTCTCTTAAAGAATCGGTTTCATATAATAAATAATACATCAAAATATTCACTTCCAATTAATTAATAAATATTACAATGAACGAATAATTAATATATTAGTATACAAAATCTTATGGAGTATTGAGTTAACCACTTCTCCTTAGTGCTTAATTTTGTGTAAAGTTGAAGGATGAAACGAAGTTACGAGCTTAATCACAAAATAATCAATTGAGTTAAGTTTGTTAGCATATTTATTTTTGATAAATTTTAAAATTCGAGTCAAATTTGTATTTCAAATTCTATTTAATAAAAAATGGTTTAAGCTCAAATAAATTGACAGTTAAATTAAGTTCAATTATAATTTTAAAACTTAATAATGCATAGTTATATGAGAGATACATTTCCTTTTTCATCCCCCATCAATTAAATTATTCTTTCTCTATGTTTTTATATAAGGTCAAAATATTCAAACGCGTTGAACATAGACAATACACACATGAAGTAAATTAAAGGCAACATATAACCTTATTTCCATTAAATTATTCAATTCACCACAATTATTAGTTCATCCCCCCTTCTTTCCAAGAAACATCACCCCTCAATTTGTATAAAACTGCCCTCATTATATCCCCAATTAAATCACTCAAATTTCTCAAAAGATTTCGAATTTCAAACTCAAAAACCATGAATTCAGATTCAGACAACCTTAAATCGACCAAATCCAAACCCATAAAGATCCGAGAAGTATGGTCCGACAACCTCGAATCCGAGTTCCAGCTCATCTCCGATCTGATAGATCGATACCCCTTCATCTCAATGGACACCGAGTTCCCCGGCGTCATCTTCAAACCACCGCCGCCGCCCGCCGGACGAAGACCCACCCCCTCCGATAATTACCAAACCCTGAAATCAAACGTCGACGTTTTGAACCTCATTCAGCTGGGCCTCACACTCACCGACGCTTCCGGGAACCTCCCGGACCTCAACTCCGGCGAACGGTTCATCTGGCAGTTCAACTTCTCAGACTTCGACGCGGCGCGTGACCCCCACGCTTCGGACTCGATCGAGTTGCTGAAGGCCCACGGCATCGACTTCGAGAGGAATCGGGTATCCGGGATCGAGACGTCTCGTTTCGGTGAGATGATGATGAGCTCGGGTCTGGTGTGCAACGACGCCGTTTCGTGGGTCACGTTCCACAGCGCGTACGATTTCGGGTACCTGGTGAAGGTCCTCACGCGCCGCCGTTTGCCGGAGCAAATGATGGGTTTTCTGGAGGTTCTGAGGGTGTTATTCGGGAACAATGTTTATGACGTGAAGTATCTGATGAGGTTCTGTGAGAGCTTGTACGGCGGGTTGGACCGGGTGGCCCGGACGTTGGATGTGGGTCGGGTCGTCGGAAAGTGCCATCAGGCCGGGTCGGATAGTTTGCTGACGTGGCATGCGTTTGAGAGGATGAGGGATGTGTATTTTGTTGGGGATGGGCATGAGAAGTATGCTGGGGTGTTGTACGGATTAGAGCTAGTGTATTAAATATTAATTAAGAATTTAGGATGATTATAAAGTTGTTTAAATTGTTAATGAAGATTATTTCATTTAATTTATATCGATAATATCAAAATGTGTTTATAATAGCTTATTGAGAGTATCGATGAAAATTGAATCAAGCTACTCAATTCTCGCATCAAGCTCGATCGCTAAAATTCGGCACGAGCTCAGTTTCGATAATTAATCAAACTAAGTTTGAATAATTTTTTATGTTCGATAAATTTTGAAGCTCGACTTGAAATCGGCTTGATTAACAAAAATTAACAAATATATATACAAAATATTCAAACTACTCGAGCTCGACTCGTGATCGGCTGGATTAAAACTCGTTTGAGCTCGACTCGATGAACAATCAAACCAAACTCTAACATAACTTTCAAAGCTCGATTGTAATTCAAGCAACTTTGAACATATATGCGTTCGGTTCGATTCGATTCATTTTCATCCCAACAATATCTACCAATGAGAAATATATTTGACAAAAATAGTATTGTCAAAATAATATATGATATTATGCTAACTAAATATATTTAGAAGTAAAAATGATATAAATTGATAAAAAAAAACAAATATATATACAAAATGGGTTTTGACTTTTGAGTGGATTTGGGCCCAAAAATTTCAAGTTTGAATCCAACTTTTTTTTAAGTTGAATTAATTAGATTTATAATCAAAAAATTTTTTTGTTTCCGTTTTACACGTAAGCATAAGATATGCCACCTCATCTGCTACTTTTAGTTAATCTCGCTTACGTGGTAAAAGGAAACGTTTTTAAGATTACTAAACAGTTTAAAACACACAACAATCGTATATAATATACATTTTTCATATTCCATCGTTTCCGATCATATCGAGAGTCTCTCCAGTTTCGTTCCGTGCAGTTCTCACAATTCGAAGATGAACGACGCAGATGTCTCAACGCAGATCCAGCAGATGGTCCGATTCATCCGCCAAGAAGCGGAGGAGAAGGCCAACGAGATCTCCGTCTCTGCGGAAGAAGTACGATTTTGCAATTACATATTCGAATTCCGATTTGTACGATTTAGGATTTTTGATTTCAATGTTTTTCACAATTTTTTTGTGTAATTCGTTATCTTTTTTGGTGGTACAGGAATTCAACATCGAGAAGTTGCAGTTAGTGGAAGCTGAGAAGAAGAAGATCAGACAGGAGTATGAGCGCAAAGAGAAACAAGTTGAAGTCCGCAAGAAAATGTAAATTTTAATCTTCTTCGTTTCGTATTATAATGAATCTCAGGTATTATAATGGAACGATTTGATGAACCAATTAGGAGCGCAGGTATTATAATGAATCTCATTTTAGGTTTTCAGAAATAGATTAAACTGCGTTTGAAATTATTTGGAGCATTATCAAAAGAATATGATTATGCAAAAAGAATGGCAATTCTCGATCTTTATGAGACATGCGTCTTGCTATGAGCTCCATAAATTTCTTTATTATTTACTTTCAAACATGTGTGGTGACAGTGAGTACTCAATGCAACTGAATGCTTCTCGAATCAAGGTTCTTCAAGCTCAGGATGATTTGGTCAATTCCATGAAGGAGTCTGCATCAAAGGAGCTTTTGAATGTTAGCAAGGACAATAGTGGCTACAAGAACCTCCTCAAGGATCTTATCGTTCAGGTTCTGCTAATTGAACTCGTATACATAGTGTATATCTACGTGTTACATAAATTATTAGCAATATTCATCTGTTTCTGGCAGAATATATAGAAAAACCTTTTTTTTTGGGATACTATCTTGTATATAAATGTTTGTCCTCTAGCTCTACCTTCAGTTTGATAATTCTTCCAGCATGTATATGTGAATTGATTTTCCACATAATTTTATCCGTAGTGTGTAAAAATGTACTCCCTCTGCAATGTCATAAGACCTTGTATGTGGGCTGATCAAGAAGTTAGATCTTCCATTTGACCCCAGAATATGAACTTTAGATGTGAGTAGAAACGTTTATTGGATATGTTTTTAGAAAAAGAATTCGAGAACAACACGATGTGATATTTCTTGTGTTCTGTTAGAAAATGGTTGGAAATTGTAACATGGTGTTATTATCTTATATGATTCAAAAAAATAGTATGGTAATAAAGAAAAAATAGAGAGTAGTTGTAGTAGGCAAGTTTTGATAAAAGATGAACTAATTTGATTTGATCTTTACTTGAGCATATTGCCATCTACAGCCATCTGTGATTGCTCATTAACATATTTTTGCCATTTCAGAGTTTGCTGAGGTTGAAAGAGCCATCTGTATTACTGCGCTGTCGTAAAAGTGATGTAAAATCTGTCGAGTCTGTTTTGGACAAAGCAAAGAAGGAATATGCAGAGAAGGCAAAAGTGGCTGCACCAGAAATCATAGTCGATAGTGTATACCTTCCACCTGCTCCTTCTCGTGACAATGTACACGGTCCTTCCTGGTAAATGCAACTCTACTAACAAGTACAAACTTTTGTAAATAATTGCGTGCACACCCCTCATCTATTGGGTACTTCACCACAAGCCCCCTGAGATTTAGCAAATTATCGAAGTGCCTCTATTAGAGTTTGACAGCTTAAAGAATACTGGGTGAAATTGTAATCTACTTTATACTGACGGTAACTGAAATTGCAATATGCTTTTACTGACATGGGGAATTATGGTAATTTCTTAGACATCGGAGTGCTTTTTGTAAGTAGTGTCTCACACAAATGATGTGGATGTTTATGTAATTACCCTAAATAGAAACTTCAAACAAGCTATTCTAGTGCTATATTCATGAATGAAGACAATCTAATGTTCTATGATGGTTTGTTTATATGTAGCACTGGAGGTGTGGTGTTGGCTTCTAGAGATGGGAAAATTGTGTTAGAGAACACTCTTGATGCTAGACTGGATGTTGTATTTCGTCAAAAACTGCCAGAGGTAATCTGCAACTTATTTTCTTCGTATTTTATTCTCGACAGTAGTATTTTCTTCGTATTTTATGACCTTGATTTGTCCCTAACTTATTTGTATTTAATTGCAGATACGCAAGAGCCTATTTGGTCAAGTTGCTGTCTGAGGGTCGAAATAATCGTTATTTATCATCTCGTAATTCTTTAGTTCCTTTCAAGCTGTTATCAGACACGTGTTATTCGTTCGCATTGAACAAAAGGCAGATATAAATAATAACTAAATATATAAATAATTCAACAGTAGAATGAATAATATTCAACAAGAAAATTTCTTCAAATTTTCGATAAACCGTGATTAGACTTGCACGACCCATGAAACAGCTTGCGTTCTTCAATAAACACACACAATAATATCCCTCCAATGGGATATGTATAGATATTTGACAATAGCATTAAGTAGAAACCGACACAATTTGCATCAGTCGAGGTTTCATTAATCGGGCTATTATTAACACACAACAACATGAATTTGTCCGTTTAGCACCAAAAGCACTTGTGATTAACATAATTACAGAATATTATTACAAAGAATTAACACGAAACAAAAGCCAAATTTGCAAAATACAGTACCAGAATATGCTCTTGTCAAAGTTATCAATGTTTTTCATGCCTACGAGCTGAAAGTGGCGTTGAACGTTTCATTATTACTCCGGCATTGTTGCAGTTGTTCTTTAAGGCTCTGAATGAGCTCATTCAGCCTATGAATGTTCTTCTCCTGTGAGATAATAATCTGCAAAGTATATGAATTGATTATTACTAGTGAAAACTGAATATCTATCCCTTTTCATTTCATTTCATTTTTTTTATTTTTTTAGAACTAAACATTTTTATTCAACTTCTGCAAATAAAATGCAACTAGAAGATCGAGTTTTGCGCAATAAAATTCTTTTACACCTGGCAACATCAATTTCAGGGATTTACCGATTTCGTTCAAGCCATTCTAAATTTTGCAACTTTTCTAGATACTACCTTTCATTGGCTTCCTTATAGGGTAAGCTCCATTTGAAGAAAGTTGTATAGATACAAATAAAAAAGGCGACGACATTTCTTTCCTACTGCTGTTAAATGAGCTGAAAAATCCTAAACATAGAAAGATTCCAGGTACTATAGAACATTGAACAGAGTATAAGTTCAGCTATGCTCATAAAGATGAAACTGCAATTGGTTAACCAAAACCCTATCACTAAATCTATTTGACAAGATCATTGTGTAAGCAAAATCAATATTACTTGCATTTCATGTAGCAACTAAGGAAACATGATATATATTTCAAGTTTCAACCATGATGAAGAGGTCTCAATTGGGCAAATGTCGAGATATATGCAACTTAACCGTAAATACTAAATACTATGCTTTGGACATATACCATATAGTATGTTATCTATTAACCGTAAGTTTCGAATTGATTACCTTCTCTTTCACATTTTCTTCTCTTTGGGACATTTGCAGCAGTTTATGTGATTCCATCGGGGCCGTGTCTGTATCAGTTACTAGCGGTTGCAGCCATTCAAATTGCGATGTAATAATCATTATCATAAGCAGAAAAACGAGCAGCATTGGCCTTGACATATTTCTTATATCCTGTGATGCAACCTAATAGGAAAAAATAAAAAAACTAGAAATTGGCTATAAATTACACAATTTGAAAAGCAGAGCTCAGAATGGTTACAACCCAACAAATACAATAATTTGCACAATTAATGAAAAGTAAAATTCATATATAAGTATAACAATACTAACTGAATTTATATGGTCTCTCCAGAAAGATATAGCTAAAGAATTTCTTTTAGAAAAAAGACAAATATTTATTTCAATTCCTTTTCACTTCAGTAACATAAATGAACCAGTTCCTAATTCTAGCACTTCGTATCCTCATTTTTTATACTTATTTAATTCTCAAAATCAGATATAAGAACATAATTTCCCAATTGAGCGAAAAATAATACTTCATTTATATTTACCCAAATATCAAATTTTGTCGATAAATAACGAAAAAATAAAGAACTTACAGATCAGAGCTCAACTTTGATATGAACAGTTCATGGGGAATTTGAAGACGAGTTTTGTCGTTCAATTCTTTTGATCTGATGGAAAGAAATCGATACAAACTGTATCTATTCGTCTGTGAGGTGAAAAATTGATAATGATAATAAAGTAATGAAAAATATTACTGAAGATTGATTAAGAGACCGCCATCAGATGACTCTTCAACTCTATTTATTGATAAAAATTAATTTGTCTTAGACATTTATTTATTTTATATATATATATATATAGAAATTGACATTTGCATTTTCATTATTAACAATTACACTTTATCTTATATTTTCATTTTCATCAAATACCCTTTTATGTATTTAATATTATTTGACATATTTTAATTTATTCGTGAGGCAAAGCCCGAAAGTTACTTGCTACTTTGTGAATATCAATATCAATATCAATGATTTCATAGAACTATTAAATAAGATAATTAATCAATTTATATAAAATGAACAAAATGTCATTTATATTATAGTAATTTATAAACTTTGGGTACATCATGTGTTTTTGTGGTTGCTCAAAGCTACCATCAAATCACCCTCTATGTTAAGCTCAAAGACTTTCTTCCATGGATACAATATTCATTGATGCTTCAATTTCTTTACCACTCCTCAAAGGTAATAGCACTTGCATTTTCCTTATAATCGATCGTTTGAGATGGCAATTTTCCCGACCCCCGAGCCTCAATCTTACTCATCGATAGTCGCCATTTGATTCAATCGAGTATCTAGATTGTTGAGAACTCGTGGCCATATCAGCAATTAATATCGTGACATAAACAAAAAATACCAACGAAAAATATAAATAAAAACACAAGCACAGGCTAAAAACACCAAAAAAAAAAAAACAACTTACCTAATTGTGATAGTGTGATAGTGATAAGTAGGGTCGAACCCAGAAGAGCGTAGAATTATTAAGATCGCTAAGTGACAAAATAATAAAAAGGGTTTAAGAAATCAAGAGGAGCCCTGATAAATATAACTTTTCATCATTTTCTCGATTTTTTATTTTAGTCGTCAACATATAAAATGAATTCACATCTCTTAGCTTTAAATTGATTTCGTGCAATTTTCTTCGTTTTTCGAAAATGTTTTAGATGATCCTACAAGGTGAAATCAAGACTTTAGTCAAACATTTATCATTTTTTAAAATTATTTGTTGATGATGTTCTCACAAAGAAACTATCATCACTTCAAGATGCAAAAATGAATTTGATATGATGCAATTAGTAAAAATGGTTGAGCCATAAGCAATATACCTTTCTAGCAGCTAAAAACGCGACTTTACAAACTCCAAACTCGCCTTCTAACAATCTGATTGAGCCCATTTCCTCGTATAATTTTTCTTCACTAAACATACGACTCGAAGCCTCTTGACAAATCTGTATCATAAAATAAATTACAGGTCAATTAACACAATAGTATATAAATATAACAAACAAATTTCTGCATCCTTTAGCTCTTCTGCTTCTATAGGCACAAAATATGAGCAAACCCGACGAGGAATTCTATGTACACAATCACATCCTTCATAAACTCGATAAAATGTCATCATCCACAGTACATACTGTACACGAAACGTATTCTACTGTATAAACTGCACACAACTACGAATCCCAATATACATAGTTGTTTACTTTCTTACAGATCAAAACTTAATTTCACCTCGATTCTCTTGCAGGCCCATGATTCTTCAGACAGTTGTGGCGCCATCTTCAAGTTTTTCTTGCCAGAAATCCCACGACGAACAAGATTAGTAACAAGATAAACACAACCAGAAACAGAAATATGGATAAAATTTTAATCTTTGATCTCAACAAACGGTCAATAACGCATCTTGGGTTCCCCTGTGTGTGCTTATCAATATCAACAACATTCTCGATAAGGGTATTTCCTTTGTCAAATTTATAGATCTCGATTGGCTCTGTTTGGTGAGATTTTCGTCTTTGAGTTCTCAATCTAAGCCGTCGATTTGCTGTTCCTTGGAAAGGTGTAGATATAGTAGCTTGATTTGGCTGCTTAGAGTTTGTTTCTGGCTTCAGTTTTATTACAGCCATTGGTAATGGTCTAGAAGTTGCAGTTAACGAAGAATCATCTAGATTTATTATGTCATCTTTCATTATGTCTGCGTAACAATCATCTTCCTCAGTATAATCCTGAAATCAATCACACAAACAGATTATATATATATATATATATCCATTCATTCTTCTAAATTTGAATCGAAGTTATATAAATTCATATAAAGTAGAATGAATAAAAACGAACCTTCTTGTGGCTTGAAGATTCTTGCTGAGAGAATCTATCGGCCAGTTTATCATCAGATTCTGAACAAGTATCTGCAGAATTTGTATATCCATCAGGGACCTTAACCTCGTCAAAGATTCCATCTTGCTCATCTTCACATAAGGCAATTATACTATTATTGTTTGCTGATAGATCCCCTTTGGTCCTTGAGTTATCGTTTAAACGGAATTCACTGTTCTTTCTAAGACGGCAAACTACCATTTCATTCTATATTTAGTCATCAAAAACATTACATTATCAGAATATGACATTATGCTCGAAACAAATAAATAAAATTGTCTTTTACAATTAGAACAAAAAGAATATTGAAACAATAAACAACATTAGTTACCTGAGATTTCTCGGTTGTACAATACTCGTGCATTATCCACTCTGTTCTCTGACCTTTTGGAGCTCGACCCGTGTGGAACACTAAAGTCCTCTTTGTGCCAATTATGTTAGAACCCGATTTTACCCTTCGTTCTTTTCCCGTTGCCTTCCAATAACCACAATCGGTTGCCCTTTTACTTTGAGAGCCATTTGGGTACTTTCGTCCACGAGGCGTAAAGAAAAACCACTCATTCTCTGATTGGATTACACATTGTGCTGGTTTCGTTTTAATGAAAAAACGTTAATTCGCCAATGCCCCGATAAAATCACACACACACACATATATATATATATGTATATATATGTATGTCATAATCAGAGTTCTAACTATTCATTCCAAATTGAAAAATAGAGTATGAAAATAAATAAGCAAAATTATGAGTCTTCTAATCATGGGGCAAACCTTGATGGTCCTTAAATTATGAGTCTTAAGTAATAACCACAAAAATAAATAAATGAATATGAAAAATAGAATTTTAGCTAAGTTTAAACATTAGTGATTGTGTATTATTATGTGAATATTGTTGGTGAGAATGTGTGTTATATGTGTAGATAACCATATCCATAAATATGATATTAGCAAAAGCTCTAATTTTCCCTCCAAAATAGATGCAAATTCCCTATTTACCAAAACTGACATTTTAAGGACTGAAATTGCAATAAATTGAAATATAAATTGACAATAATCTTTTAATTTTAGGTGCTTCTTTGATTGCGACAGGTCCTTGACCAAGGTTGACCCACACTATTATACCCAAATCAGGATCAAAATTCAAATTTTAAGGAATTAAATTAATAAGACAATCCAGCTCAAATTTTCCATTCTATTTCACCTTAATACAATTTCATTATACCCATAACAAACCAAAAACAATGCCTAATTATTTATTAATAAAAAATGTAAAAAAAAACAATAAATAAATAAAAACCTGGTAAATCCCAAGGCTCGTGTCTACAAATATCAACCTCTGTAATTAATCCAACATCATGATCAAACCCTTGAAGCTTTTTTGTGAGATAATACTGAATTAATTCCTCATCCGTGGGCGAAAATCGAAAACCCGGAAACATAGAAGAGGCCTCAGCAATAGAAATCTCCATGGGTAAACTGCTAACATTTCTTGAAAAATGCCCTATTTTTCTTTCATTTTCTTTATAAAAACTCATTTCTCACAACAATTAATTAATATAAAAGAAAAGAAGCCCTTATCTTGCACGTTTTGTTGCGTATATTTAATGGAAGCAGAAAAAGGAAAGTATAATAAAATTCTGAAAGTATGTGTGACGCTGCAAAGAAGATTATACTTTTTGCGTTAGTGTAAAGCTTTGGTTGGGGTGGGGAACGTGAAGATCACGTGAAGGGATGAAATGTGCACGTGTCTGTTTGATATGAACAATACTTGTTTCGCATGCAACTAAGCATTTAGTTTAGATATAATATGAGATTATAAATAGTAATTATATGAGATTTCAATTTTCGAGAAAAAGTTAGCGTAAATATTATTTAAATATATGAGATTATATATATGTATTTTTTGTGAAGATCAAACATGTTTTAAACAGTGTGAAATTAAATATTTTTCAAGATTTAAACTCTCGAAAGCCACTAAAAATTATTTGAATTCTAATAACATTTGAGTCGAGCTCATCACATTAGGGCCTCCTTTCTTTAATAAAGGTCTCGGTGCAAGCCCATATGATTTTATGTTCATGTATAACTGCTAAGAGAAATTTTAGCATGTGTTGTTCGTTCAGTATTTGTAATAGGAGATATAATCGAAAAATGCAATAGAGCATAATTGTCTATTTTCGATTGGTATAAGGAACCGAACTCACTACCTTGTATCCAAAGTTAATATGCGACATTTTATCCCATAAGCATATATTGACTTGTGGTTAGTGATATGACTATTTAGGCCATCTACGGATTTTTCACCAAATTGGTGCAAAGTTATACAAATTTGATGCAAGTATAGTAAATTCATTTTTCGCTCATACTCAGAACACTATTCATGCACCAAAAACGAATATTCTCAAATATTCATTTTTTCCATCTTTTTTTATAATATTTATAATCTTTCACGAATAAAATCTAGAACTTTAACGTATAGCACATCCCAGCCAATAAATGTGGTGGATTCAATAAATTAGCTCAATCAAACACCAATCTTTAAGTTGTATTCTCCAAAAATGGAGTTTCAAAACAAATGGTATAGATCTTTATGAAGCCTTCTTACTCTATTTTTCTCATCAATCTCAATAGAAACAAGAACAAGCACAAGAAAATATTCTACCAAACAAGGTTGTCTAAAGCTGCTATACCAAAAGTCTTCCATAGACAATATCAAATCCTACAAGATGTTCAAACAAAAGAAAATTGAATCCTATAATGCTTCATAAATATTTATCAGACAGGCTACTTTGGAAAAGGACTCTCGATTTATATAATTCTATCTCGAAAATGAAAAAAAAAAAAAAAAACGAACCTAACCAGTCTAAATAGAGATCACAAACAACAACAGAACAGAAAGTCGAAATCCGCATAAAGTTGATCAATGACCAATAAATTATATCCACCATTCATCAAGAAAATTTTCACGAACCCAACCTATTGATCGATCAACAAAAAGGCGCCTCCCGTTCTGGAGAATATCATTTCTCTTCATTCATTACAACCTCGGAGTTTGACACCTCGGCTGTCTTGTTTTCCACTTCAGGCGTTGAATTTGACGCCTCCGATTTCTTGCTTTTTGCTCGGGATTTCTTTTGTTTTGGGTTCACAGAACCTCCTGAGGGCTGCAAAGAAAATAACGAGCACTTAATTTACGAGCAAAATACATAAATTAACATCAAGGGATGCATGAGTTGATATAAAATGACGAAACTTCAAGAAAAGATTAAATTTTTACGTACATTGGCATCTCCTTCTGGTGCTGATTTTCTCTTTTTTGGTTGCATACCGGTTTCGATAAACCTGAACACCTCATTCTTGGATCTAAATATGCGCTTTCCCGTTGGGTCGACGTAATACTGCACAAGGTTAAACGTTTAGACTATAGACATAAACGATATAAGCATATAGTATTTGTTTAGTCATCAACTATTATGCGCCAAAAGTGAGATTTAAAAACGTGCGCAAAGTTAATAAAATGGCAAACGACATTCGCAAGACCAAATAAGAAAGTTCATAAATTGGTGCAACATTTGATGTCGATACGTTTCAGGGGAAAATTCTAGCCCGAATCGAGTTCAACGAATCCCAAGTGTAATTCACGTGCCTTGTTACCAATTACATGACAAGTGTCGTGTAATTCACTCATTTGTGAATAACACTTAGGATCGAAAGAAACAAGTTCTATATTCTGTACAAATGAATACAACATTCCATTTGTCGGGACGATTATATAAGACTGCACATCAATAGTAAAAGCATAAAGCGCGTGTACTTTCCATCTTCAATTACGCGTGGGCAATTCTTTCACATTCTGAAGGGAATTGAAACGACAAAACGATTTAACTAACTAGTTGAAATATATCCAATCGAACCCGACAAACAAGTGTTTACAAGGAACGAGGCATCTTTAAGCGTGTCAACCAAAGAACTGAGAGACACGAAGAAGACAAGAACGAACTTTAACTGCCCCAACGCCCGACAAAAATCTACGACTATCATCTCAAGAGCGTTTTAATTATTGCTGGCTAATACAACCATAACATTTGTTAATACTGGAGATACAAGATCAACTCAAGCTTGAACAAACCAATTGCTCGATATGAATTTATCGAGCCTAATTACACTCTTGAATTAGGCTCGATTACAGTTGAAAAGAATTTATTTTTATCGGCATAAATAAAGAACAGCTAAATTGTACATTCCAGCAATTAATCAACATCAACATCAAAATAATAAGATCAAACAGTAGACACATAAACACACAATTATCACCAGTCAAGCAGAAGATTCACCAAGCAAACACTTTACACACATCTAAATCATCCCAAAAAGATTCAATTACAATTCACAACTTTAATTACTTCATATATGAGCAAAAGAAATCATATATTTTCTTCAAACTCGATTGAAGAAAAATACAAAAAAATAAAAAAAAAACTGCGACGTGTAACTGAATTCAAAGAGTAAAAGAGAGAGAGAAAAAAAAACCGTACTCGATCGGTCGTGCCAGCACTAGCGCCAGAAGCCCGAACCTTAGTGTAAAAAGTCCAACCCTCCGGCAACCAGCTCGGCCGCTCGTCCGCGCTCTTTCTAACCGCCGCCTTAGGCGTCGCCTCAGGCGATCCCTCGTCCGGAGCAACCACAGAAATCGGTACCGCATCAATTACCTCGTCGGGATTATACTGTACATTTGGCGTCTGTTCATTTTCAGGCGCGGCGTCGTTACGGCCGGCGTCAATGAAGGCGCCGGTATCTAGCAGCGGGTCATGTTGTTGAATTGGTACGTCGGAGAGTGTACTAGGGTTTGGTTCGGCGTCTTGAGGCTGGGCAATTGGGGTTTCGGGTTCACGTTCCGCCATTGTTGAAGGTAGAAAGAAAGAGGGCAATATTGAAGGAAGGCTAATGAGTAATGACCGAAGAACGTTTATATAATAAAGCAAATGAAAAGTGGTTGAAGATTCTTTTGTAAGTGTGAAAAATGGTGTGAAAAAACCCAAAAATAAGGGTATAATGGTAATTTCGATACTGGCCCACTATCATAAGGAGTTATAAAATTCGAACTTTTGTGTATGGAGATAGAGAAGTGTAAATTGAGGGGTTGTTCACTGACTTTTTCTCATGTGACGTTGAGGACATTATGGGCTCTTTGAGGTGTCATTGAGGTGTCAGTCTCTCATATAACTAAAATTTTAAGATACTTTTTGTAATTTTAACCTAGAAAACTGAGGGATTAGTTGTGGGCTTTTACATATGGAGAATGACCCGAGTAGTAGGGTCTAGTCACCCTAGATAGAGAGGTGTAAATTGAGGGGTTATTCACTGACTTTCTTGTGTGATGTTGAGGACATTATAGGCTCTTTGAGGTGTCAGTCTCTCATATAACTAAAACTCTAAGATACTTTTTGTAACTATAACATAGAGAACCGATGGATTAGTTGTAGGGTCTAAGCAGCCCAGATAGAGAGGTGTAAATTGAGGGGTTATTCACTAACTTTCTTGTGTGATGTTGAGGACATTATGGGCTCTTTGAGGTGTCAGTATCTCATATAACTAAAACTCTAAGATACTTTTTGTAACTGTAACATAGAGAATCGAGAGATTAGTTGTAGGGTCTAGTCAGCCCAGATAGAGAGGTGTAAATTGAGGGGTTATTCACTGACTTTCTTGTGTGATGTTGAGGACATTATGGGCTCTTTGAGGTGTCAGTCTCTCATATAACTAAAACTCTAAGATACTTTTTGTAACTGTAACATAGAGAACCGAGGGATTAGTTATGGGCTTTTACATATGGAGATTGACCCGAATAGTATGGTCTAGTCGGCCCAATAAACTTTTTCTTCGGAGAGGTTTCTTATTATCTTGACCTCTAGAGTCGAACCCACCAATACAAGTAAGAAATATCTAGTTCAAACTCTTGCATGTACAATGAAAATTGTAAGAAATATTTGTAATTGTTGCATCAAAATTGAGGGACTAGTCATGGGCTAAAACTTTTTTAAAAGAGAATTCTACAAGTGCAACATAAGAGGTGTCGAGTTTGGACTATTGTGTAAACATTGGAGAAGCTTCGTACAATTGTGGGCCTCAATATGGGCCCAAGGAGAATGGGCTAAAGGAGAAGGTATTGGCCCAAGGTGTATAATGTTTTTGGATCTTGAGTTTGCCAACACAAGCAAAAGGTATTGGCCCAATGGAATGAAATTATTGAAAATTTGAAATTTCACACTAATTTGTGTAATAGCTAGTTTTTTTTTTTTTTCAAATTCAGTTCACATCTAATATGGTGGATTTTAGAATATATTTAATTTAATGATAAATATACTAAATAAATGAAGTTCGACTTGATTATACTTGTTAATCACATATCACTCAATCTAGTTAAATAGCTTAAAAATTATGTTTAAAGGGCAGTATATGCTCTAATTCAACAAAGTTTTTTTGGCTTAGTGGCACCAAACATCTCTTTTAGGCTAGAAGTCTAATCGAATTTGATTTCAACTTCTTAAAAAAGGGCAAAAAATTTGACAAGACAAACTTATTCGACTCAAAATAAAGACTATTCAAAAAATAATCTGTGGTTAATTGTATGGCAAATAAAATTCATTCATTGTAGCTTGTTATGTCTCAATTTAATTGGAAAAATGAGGCCAATAATTTTTGAGTAATGGGTCGATTTAAACAGAAATAATTAATTTTAATTGATTTATAATTGATGTAATATTATAACCATTTCATTCAAAAAAATTGTAAATTATGTGCATATATGACCATATCGAGTCTGCGTATTTAATCAAATTAACATTATTGTGTGGTTGCTAGTTTACACTACCAATCAGCCACTATAAATAATGAGAAAATTTATATAATGTCAAACTCAACATATATCAATATGATATAAATAATATTATCCCAAATTATAAATGTGTATTATATAAAATATGGAATTTGTAACACAAAAAATAACCCTTAAATCAGTACAAATTCCTGACAACTCAGCAAAACTTACTGAATATACATGCCAATCACAGTGTCATCACCTTCTCTCAACATCAAATTCTCAATCAAAGCCAAATTCAAACAGAAGAGACAATAGTAACAGAGAGGTTAAAAACGATGGCTCTAGTCCCAACACCAACCGTAAATGAAGGGCCATTGTTTGCTGAAGTTGACATGGGCGGCGACACCTCTGCTCCCACCGTTCGCGCCACCGTGGTTCAGGCTGCCACCGTCTTCTATGACACTCCGGCCACTCTTGGTCCATTCTATTTCCATTTCTGTTTTTTTTTTTTGTTATGGCCTATTCCTGCTTGTTCAATTGCATGTTTGATTTTTATATTGAAGTTTAATGTTGAATTAAGAAGGGTTTGCATGTATATATGGGTTTTTGATTAATTGGATGTTGAATTCATAAGTGAGAGGATTGAATTGGTTTTTTTTTTTTTTTTTAACTCTGATGCTTTCTGTGTATGTTTGATTTTTTTTTCTCTAGTTTAATTGTTGAATTGATGATTGAGAGTATTCAATTGGGTTTTCTCTTTTACCTAATGCTTTCTAACTTTGCATTGTAATGAAATTGGGGTTTAATTTTGGCTGTATAAAGTCTTGAGTGAAAGAAATTTGGTGACTTTGTGTAGTTTATTTCGGGAATAAGGTATATAATTGGAAGATTAATTTGCAAGAATTGCAAGTAAAATGATTGAAAGTTGAAGTAGATATTTTTTCTGAATTTTGTACTTATAATTGGCAAAACTTCATTTGTGAATCATCTCCCACAAATCTGAAAACTTTCAATTTAAATCCATAACAAATTCCCTTGTTAAACCTTTTCAATTCATGTATGAACTTTCTTTCCAAATTCCGAAATCGAACCAAATTTCTAATATTGTGTGTAAAGGGTACTCATAAGTGTGTTTTAAATTGCACTTTCAGATAAAGCTGAAAGACTTCTAGCTGAAGCAGCCTCGTATGGTTCTCAGTTAGTTGTGTTTCCCGAAGCATTCATTGGTGGCTATCCTCGTGGATCGACTTTCGGAGTTACAATTGGTAACCGTACGTCTAAGGGTAAAGAGGACTTTAGAAAATATCACGCTTCGGCTATTGACGTACCTGGTAAGAACCCTTTTTTCACCTCCAAAAATAATCGAAAATGGTAAATTTAGATCAATTTCTTGTAATGTTTTATCATGCCTAAAGATCTTACAAAAACGGGATTTTAAAAAAAATATATATATATATATATATATATTTCTTATTCAGGGCCTGAAGTTGATCGATTGGCTGGTATGGCTGGAAAATATAAGGTGTACCTAGTGATGGGCGTTATAGAGAGAGACGGATATACCTTATACTGCACGGTTTTGTTTTTCGATTCTCAAGGCTGTTATCTTGGGAAGCATAGAAAAGTGATGCCAATGGCACTAGAGCGAATAATTTGGGGATTTGGAGACGGGTCGACAATTCCCGTTTTCGAGACGCCTATTGGCAAAATAGGTGCTGCAATTTGTTGGGAAAACAGAATGCCGCTTCTGAGGACAGCAATGTATGCTAAAGGTCAGTTTTCTTAAACTCCTTTTCACTACGTGTAGCAATCCTCGGGATGATTGATTTATCGTTTGGTTGATAAAAAGATACATTATGGTATAGATCTTATTTATGTGTTTCGTGTTTGTGATTTTCAAGATGGCCGTGGGGTTTGTATGGATTTCTTACGTTGCGTTTGGATTGAGTGATTTGATAGCTAAGGCTTTACAATTCAATAATAACAAATCCAATGAGCTTATGTGGATAATTTTGTGTTAGAATGGATGTCAAATCCTTTATCACCTTTTTTGAGCTATTCTTTTAGATCGGGTTGATTTTGAATCCACCTAAGATTGCCTCAATTGAAATTCATCATACATCCTTCCATTGAAACACAATCCTAGGTTTTTTTTCGGTCGACGGATTTCAAATGACTTCAAATTAAGTGCAAAAAATAGCTTAGAATGAGTTCCAATGGATTTGAAGTACAATTAAATAATTTCACTCCATGACTTTCATATGCTAAATTCAAAACACAATTTTGAAAAAACCCGAATTTGCATCCCTTAGTTCTTGCTATATGAATTGAATTATTCCGATATGTTTTTATCCATCGAGTAATCTATGCTTCTAATCGAACCAATCATGCTAAACCCTTAAAAAAACCATCTTTTTCAGGCATCGAAATATATTGTGCACCAACGGCTGATTCAAGAGATGTGTGGCAAGCATCTATGACTCACATTGCTCTCGAAGGCGGGTGTTTCGTTCTATCAGCAAACCAGTTTTGCAGAAGAAAAGATTATCCACCTCCACCCGACTACGTCTTTTCAGGCTCAGACAAAGATTCTATCCCAGATTCCGTTGTTTGTGCTGGCGGTAGCGTCATTATTTCACCCTCGGGAACCGTGTTGGCTGGTCCAAATTATGAAAGAGAATCTCTCATATCCGCTGATTTAGGTATAATTTTCGCTCGTTATTTTATCTTCAATAGTGTTGAATGCTAAAAAAGTCGAAAAAAAATCATCTTATACGCAGATCTAGGTGAGGTGGCTCGAGCGAAATTTGATTTTGATGTGGTTGGCCATTATTCTCGACCCGAAATCTTGAGTCTGATTGTTAAGGACAATCCCATGACTCCAGTGTCTTTCACTTCGGCATCTGGGAAAGTCGAAAGCTCTCACAAGTGATCGGTATTTCGTCGTGAAATGCGCAAGCGCTTTCTACTTGGGAAACTGGTCCTCGATTCATGATACAAATGTCTAGGGGTGGCGATTTGGGTCCGAACATATATTTGGACCCAAACCGAACTAAGTTTCCAATGGTTTGGGTCCTAATATTTTAAAATTATAATTCCATTTGGGTTGGTTATAAATAATATTTGGGTCCAATTAGGTCTTAAATTGGGCCCAATTCGGGTCCACTCTGGGTCCTAATATTTTAAAATTATAATTTTATCTCCATCTTTTACCTTTACAACTTAGAAGTCAAAAGTGATGAGTCACGTTCACCAGGGTCTATGATAAAAGTTTATTTTCCAGATTCTCCATGTCTACGGCTCCAACCTTTGAATTAATCTTTTTCAGCAGAACTTCTTATAATAAACTAATATTAACAGATAAAAACCCCTAATTTCCACACTTTCTTTTTACATTTTTACATAGTCTCCTGTCAAATTTTCATTGTTAATAATTATATTACCCAAAGAAGGCATAGCAGATTAAGTAAATTTGCACAAATTTTCACTAATCTCTAATTAATATATATATATATATACATGATAAATGATAAATTCTAGATTAAAAAGAAGGATATTTGAAAAATAGTGTAAATCCAAATGTGAAGTGTGTGTAAAAAGTGTGAAGTGTGTGTGAAGTGTGTGAAAAAAATATAACATGTGTAAAAAGTGTGAAGTGTGTAAAAAATATATCGTGAGTAAAAGTATGAAATGTGTGTAAAAAGTGTGTATTTTATATAAAATGTATGTAGTATGTGAAAAAAGTGTGAATATGTGTGTAAAAAATATATCATGTGTGTAAAAAGTATAAAATATTTGGAAAAGTGTGTATTATATATAAAATGTGTGCATTATGTGTGAAATGTGTGTGTAAAAAGTGCATTTTATGTAAAAAGTTGATTTATGTGAGTAATATGTGTTGTGAGTGTAAAATTATGCTAAACTTATTTAAAATATCTTATATTCTAAATTTGGGTGCTATTTGGGTTCATAATTGGGTCCTTATTGGGTTTATGATTGGGTCCTTGTTGGGTTCAATTTGGGTCCTTGTTGGGTCAATAATAATGCATGTGTTTTGTCATTGGACCCAATTGGACCCAACCCACTTTGGACCCAACCCGGATGGATCCGACCCAAACCCGACTCAATCAACCCAATTGCCACCCCTACAAATGTCTATCGATTTTATTACAAATCCGGACTTTTTGGTCATTATCTTGCATTCGTATCATTCTCAGGATAATTTTAATCATCATACATAGATCATTGTGATTATATCTTTGAAAACTTGTCTACTTGAAATTAAGGTTGTCACTGGGTGGGTGGGGCCGACTCAAGTCCATACCCGCAAAATACCTGTAATTTTTGGCCTGGACCCCACCCAAACCCGACCACATACCAGACGATCGTATACAATTCGGGCCGGGTCTGGATAGTAAGACACATGGGTAAACTTCGGGTAAAGAACCGTGGGTATACTTTAAAGGGTAAATTTTTTGTAATTTTGGGTAAAATATATGCGGGGAAATATTGGATCAGACCCGATCCAGACCCAAACCATCTACCGAATATCATTGGGTTCGGGTCGGGTCTGGGTTTGAGATCCTACGGGTCAGATTCTTCGATAAAGTTTAAATTGAACGAGTTTGGGTAATCCCCATTAACCGTCTTATACCGACAAATGCATAATGCAAAACACTCATACATGAACTTTAGGTGGGATTCTTCGAAAGAATTGATATTTTTACACGAAGCAACCACGAGGGTAATATTCGATTTTCAATTTTAAAAAAATCAATAGTATCAAACTTTTCTATTAAAAAAAAATTAGGAACAACTTGATCTTAACTAAGTACAATAATAGAGAAAATGGGATAAATGGACAAATTATGTCTCCTTTGTAATTACACTAGTATGGACAAATTATGTCTCCTTTGTAATTACACTAGTACAAGCTTCTCACATCTCTTTGTTTTTTTGTTAATCTTTTTTATATGCTTGCTATTTACCAAACATTCTAAATTGACCAACCAAAATATATTATCTAAACAAAAAATAAACATCTCACTTAATTTTGTGTCATTTTCCCTAAATTGTACTTTAGTGTAAAAAAATTCAAAATTAAAATCAAGTACACATAATAAAAGACATAAAATGAAAATGATGCATGAACATGTGACAATCATTCAAAAAACCATTTGTAATATCAAATAATTTCAAGAAAATATCACTAGAATTAATGATGACAGCCATAAATTGATTATCACAATTCACAATAAAAATTGCATTTTTTTTTGGACGTTGGGATCCCATTACAAAAAATCCTAAAATTCCAGCTGTAGATTGCAATAATTTGAGTGTATGTGGTCTAAATAATACAAGACAAGTTTTTATAATTGCAAGAGAATTGTTTGCGACAACATTTTCTAGGTGTCAGCCATAACACAGTCAAAAGGCCCCCTACATATTAACGTACACAAACCATGTGAAAGAATAACATAATTTGATAGTATTCTCTGCTGTGAGCCTGTCAGCTATGGGCAACCTTGGCTGGTTTACCTCTCTTGTGTGGTTTGCAGGCTATTGCACAAGAGCGGGGTTTACCTAGTGCGCACCTAACGGTAGCGGCTGCGGGTTCCCTTGTCATAAAAAAAAAAAAAACATAATTTGATAGTACTAATAACGACCATTTTATGAGGAATTGATTATTATTAAATCCCTCCGTAAAAGGGTATTTTATAAAAATAATCATCGATTCAATGGTGATGAGAGATTAACTTTTTTGAAACTGACCCTAATAGAGTCTTTTGTATTAAAAATGTGGTCATAAGATGTTTAATATATTTCTTTTTGCTTTATATTTATTTGTAATGATGACCCTTGAAAGTTTCAATTTTGAAGCTTAATTTTGAAATTCATTGACCTAGGTTGGTCCCAAAATTGATTCCTTGATCATTAGGGTCCAAAAGTTCCAGCGATTAAGATTACAGGAATTTTTGTGTGACAGATAGGAGAATTATTTTAGTTGAGGCGTGCGAAAATCAGTCATGCATTAATCTTTGTGGAAATTATATAAAAATCATTATAAGTTAGGATGATAATTGAAAATACAAATATTAATTGAAAATGAGTATTACATAAAATAAGTATTACAAAAAATGTTACAAAACTTGTATTGTACTTGATCGAAAATGACCAAAGCAAGAAGTAGCATAATTTATACATTTTATCTTTATGCAAATGATGCAAAACCAAAATTCTTGTGTACATTCTTAGATTCCATATATATATATATATATATATGATATATAAATACTAGTCTTCTCGACAAAATTCACTATCGAAAAACAAAAAATAAACGAAAAAAATAGTAAAAATCGCCTATCTTTAACATACCACCCCATTTGTATCCTTCGACGAATCTTTATGTTGAGAAGATCCCATTTTCGAACCCGAGACGATATGGTCCCTAAGATCTTTGATCATATTATATCTCTCCATCTCGTCCTCAACGTCCTTTTTCCAAGTTTTCGATCGACATTCAAACCGCCCCATATCATCAAACACTTCCAAATGCTCTTGTTTATTGTTGTTAAATTCCCACTCTATCCCATCTCCGAGATTCATATCCGATAAAACGGCCCGTTTCTTAGTTTTCTCCGAAACGGACTTTCGCCCTTTCGTTTTATTCGGTTCACACTTGACGCCATTGCTCCATTGAAAGCTCTTATTGAGTTCATCGACGCTTAATTCAATAGAATGAAGGTCACTATCGACCGAATCATCATCATCATCATCGTCATTTTTATTCACTTTTTCGATATCCTCGTCTCGGCATAATTTGTGGGACCCGGGCAAAGTTTCCCTCAAATATTTCTCGAGCTCTTTAATTTTTTCATAGTTTGGGGACCCATCCCCTCGTTCTTCGTTGCTCGTCTTTGACTTCAAATACGCCTCAAGCTCGATCCTCAACTTATCAACAAGTGCATTTTTCTCCTCAAATTGATACTTAGCTTCCGAAAGCTTCATTTGAACTCGTTCCTCGCGTAACACGTCCGCTAATTGAAGCATTTCCCTCTCTTTCTCAACTTCCTCGCGAATTTTTTCACATTGCTTCTTGATTGCCGCCACCTCAGCACGGTCCTCGCCCACGCCTCGTGCCAGCTCATCACATACTTGCTCTAATATCTCGCGGGCCCGCTTTTCGCTCTCGAGTTCTTTATTCGCCCTTGATAGAGATTCCTTCATATCCGCTAACTCTTTACCGAGTTTTTTATTAAGTCTTTCGGTTTGTCGCCTTAACTTCTTTTCTATATTGATCTCATCCGCTATAGACGTAATGGAGCTTCGAATTCTATCTTGTTCTTTCAACTTCCAAACCAACTTCTCATCTTCAAAGTGTTTCAATAGAACATCAATCTCAGTTTTGTGTGCCTTTTGTTCTAGTATTAGCTTATTGACATGGATACACGCCCGGTCGAGCTCGAATTTCAAAGCCGAGAAAAGAGATGAGCTTGTAGAGTTTTGGTGTTCGAAACGACAAATACGATTCATTAGTTTGAGGAGTTCTTTAGAAGTTATAAGGCCGTTGTATACATCCTTGAGACGATTCTTTGATCCAACACTGTGTCTACACGGGCTTCGGGCGTGGTTTTCAGTATGATCAACCTGCATATTCTAAGTTAATTCATTAGTAAACATCATCCTAAAGCAAAACCAAATATCCAATTACACGACAAATGAAAACGTCGAACTAATAGCCGATACTATATAAGGAGACAACTATATGATGTGATGTGTTTCTGTGGTGCCCATTAGATAAACAAATCATGTTCTTTCTTCCATTAAAGTAATATAGGACTTTTGTTCACTTCTAATTTGGAGTAGCTCAAACAAAAAGAACACATTAAAATTACTAAAGGTTAGTTTTTGCAATAATTAGTTATAAAAGAATTGATTCTAGTAAAAGGGTAAATACCTCAACCAAGCAATTATGGAGAGATTTGGAACTTCCCAAATTATCATCCTGTTGCAGAAGTTTATGAGAACCAGCAGATGCTCTTCTTCTATGGCTGCCAGCTTTTGGTGGATCCATTGTCTGCAAATTCAAGCACGAAAAAACCCGAAAAGATTTTAGCATAATCTGCATATCGAATTGACATGATCTAACATTGTAAACATTAAGATCACTCAAAAAAGCCATTTTTTTCAAGTTAATGCATCCCCACCTCAGAATACAGATCAGGTATACAAATATCCTTTGAGCCCATCTCCAAAATGTTTTCTTTTTTAACAATTCCTATTTCAGTTATTCCATTAATCTCCCATAGAGTAGCAGCTAATTTTCGGGCTGAAACGGGCAAATTTTTGACATTTTCACCAGATTTTCCGGCCAGATACTTAACATTTTCCAGTGATGGTGATTTAGAACTCATCATTTTCCAAATAGGTACTGGAGTGCTTGATCCCCATCTTCTACCCACCAAAAACGCGCGTTTTAACCGGTAATTCTGTACTAATGATGATGAAGATGATGATGAACATCTTCTCTTCCTCACTCTGCATTTCCTCCCTCCAATTTTCCCATCCAAATTCAAGTTTTGCCTTGGCATTTCCACAAACACCTTTGTTGTTTAGTATTCTAATAGTATTAATTCAATGAAAAAACTTCAATAATTGTTCCAGACAATACATACATATATGTATATATACATATATATGTGTACAAGTGCCTAACAGATCCCAAGAAACACTCAAAACAAAGATCCCTGAAGTCTAAACAGATCTAAAGTGAAAAACTGGATTGCAATAGCACATCTTTAGAAGCACTTTGAAACTGATTGTTTTTTGAATTGTGTGACGGGAAAACAACTGAAACAAAGATGGTTCTAAAACGCTTTACAATGATCAGTCAAAAAGAGGGCAACTAAGGGTTTGAATTTAACGTACCGATTATCAATGATGGGTCATGCAAATTTGAGCCCTCTTTGTGATTGTAAAGGTGTTTTCGATTCAAACTTGCAGAGAGGGAAAAGAAGAAAAGAGAAACAGAGACATGTGATATGGAGAGTTTGCAACAACACAATGAAAGGCAACTGTCAAAGCTTGATCTTCAAGTATAGTTTGAAAAAGTAATGCAAATGAGAGAGATTGGAGAGAGATTGGGAGAGATGGGAGAGAGATTTTCAAGAAGTGATTTTGCTATCTTTTTCATGGAAAAGGAAAAGTGGAGAGAGAGAGAGAGGGTGAGAGAGAGAGATGGATACTTGCATGGGCTATTTTTAGGGAGTTTTTAGAGTAATTAGTGTAATCTAATTATTTAATTACCAAAAAAAGAAAGTGTAATCTATTTACAGTTTTTATCATAATTTTATTAATTGGTATTGTATATAAAGTAAGATATTTATATTTCATTGACCCAATTGTAAATATAGTTAATAATCGATATGTTCAAAAATTATTTCGATATACTATTAATTGTTCATTATTTCATTTTGGAATGCCAATTTGTATATCATTACATTCATTAACAATAATTGGACAATTGGAGAAATCTCCATATAAATAATTTGATTGTTACAAAAATTTAAAATCTCGATAATTATACAGCTCTTACATATCCCTTAATCGACTCAACTTAAATCTTGTTGTTTTTAGAATATAAGTTATTAACCTTATAAATAATTTTATTTTGACTAAATCGAAATATTCTTTTTATGGGGTTGTGGCCTGAATTTAGAATATATATATATATATATATATATATATATGAATTACCAAAACAATATCACATATATAATCCAACAATTATAGATAAATTCACCATTACATTCAATTTCATGGACCTTATTTGGATAATAATTTACCAAGCATCAATTTATATTTAAACTTCTATATATGCATGCTAAATTCATATAAGAAGTTGTTTCATCAATTTGTAAAACATTTTGTAGTTTACAAAATGTCCATCTTTTCTAGAATTATATAGAATTATTGCAATATTACCATATATGTTATTTTAAACTATAGTTTCATGTAGGAATTAATAAGGCTTAACTTTTACAAGACACATATGTACATAATTTAAATATTAAAGTTGAACAAAACGTCTAGCCACAATTCGTATAATTATTCTAAATGTACAATTTATTATCAGAGTTGTTTGATCGAGTTCAAGTATAATTTATTTATATTGTAATCAATTATATAATAAACGAAGGAAATTCAAAGATTTTTAATCAAACTCAAATATAATTAGTTTATGCTGCAGTTAACTATATAATAAACATAATTTGTTCACCTCATAAATAATTCTTAAATGTTATATAAGAAGGTTGATTTTGCATTAAATTCCCTCAATTTTAAAATAGAATATTTGACGCAATTCGTGAATTAGGAAAGAGATACAAAAAGAAATATATGATGATATATATAATAATATTATCGGTTTCCTACGTATATGTGATGTAAAAGGTTTAATGTATGTGGTGAATAGTTGCAAAGTTTGACCATGTTCTTTGCATTTACATTTGCTTGTTCCATGATTTATGCTCAATCAATGCGACAACCGATGAATTTTGCAAAATAGTCCCTTAAAATGTGGGATTATCATTTTAGCCCTTTTTCGTATTCGAATTATTGCAATGCCAATTATTCAATATGTTTAATACAAAATCTAATACTTAGAAATATTTACACAATGAATGTAAATATTTAGAAACATTAACATTAATAATTTGTAGAAGTAGTAATGTTTCACTTACTATCCAATATTAGAGAAAACAAATTTATTTGATTTATTTAGCAATTAAATTCAATGTAAACTGATCTTTAATGACCTCATATATTACAATTTTTTATGCAATAGAAAAATTAATTTGGTGTATGAAAGCAAAAACAAAAATGGCACTTTCCAAAAGTGATATGGTTATTGACAAATGTTTAATTAAATCCTGCTTTATTGTATCTGAATTTAAGAACACTTAAACAATACTAAGTATCCTAAATATGTACAAAAGGATACATATCTATGATCATATTTATGACTCCTAAAATTTGTGGTCCATTAATTTTATTAGGCAACATTTTTATGTAAACAAATTGGGTGAATTAGAGGGCCGGATAAAATGTAACACATCCAAATAAAATAATATGTATACTTTTAAATATTTTCTTATCTTATATGACATGCCAATACCAAACACATGGTAAAGAGAAATTCAAAATATTCATTATAACCATTAAGTATATTGAACATATTTTCGATGTATGTTATAACACTTCTTGTTAAAGAATTGCATATAAATCAATTATTTTAATTTTTTTATATAAATGTTAGAACAACCTAATATATTAATATATATATACATATACAAGTTATATTTATTAATTTAAATCATTACTAGTGATACAATAAATTTGGGTGATTTTGCAAAACAATTTATTTAAAATTTCTTATGTTATATATAAGGGCATATTTTGTGTTCTAACAAGGTTGGGTGTTTTTGAGTAATTTTTTATAATACAAGGGGTAACTAAGCAATTTTTATAATATAGAAATGGTGGTAATATGCCATTTTTTCATAACACAAGTGGTAATATATATTTACTCGATACTCATATATCTCTCTGAGTATATATTCAAAAACTTACAAGAAGAAGGGGTTGTGTATATGAGTAAGAATTCAAAAAACTTACAAGAGGAAGGGGTTGTAGATAATTATTAGAGAGAGTACACGAAGTCTTAATAATTGCACACATTATATCTCTATCAAAAAATGGCAAGAACATATGGGAAAATTATAAACTACCCCCGTTTCAATGGGGACGACCTAGTGTAAACTATTGAATGAGTAAATCAGGTCTAATGGAGACTGCCTAATGTACACAACTGAATGACAAAATACTCCATGTTAGGTCATTCAATGTGCACTAGTCCGGATCATTGGAACTGATGCGAAAATTGAAACAAACTATTCGATATTCAACTCGAGATCGATTCAATAACTTACCAAATCAAGTTTATACAACATTTTTGTATTTGATAAATTTTTAAATTCGGTTCGAGTTCAGCTTGATATATAAAAAATAATATAAATATATACAAAATAATCAAATAGCTCGAGCTCAACTCAAATTAAACTCATTTGAGTTAGGCCCAATTAACAATCAAATTAAGCTCAAACACAATTTTCAAAGCTCTATTACAATTCTAACAAGTTTGAATAACTATTCATTCTATTTGATTTGACTCGACTTATTGAAACACTTAATTAAATCTGACTTAGTGGAGCAAGAAGATAGGTATATATGTTGGTACATTGCACAATGATATGGACATGAATCAAACGGTCGGAACTAGTTTGGCGCTAGGTGTGGAGGGGCCCATCAACGGCTCAGAAAAAAAATGAATAGCTACGGATTTGTAGGGATTTTCACATCTCTGAATTGAGGAATCAGAAATTTCTATAAAACACCCACATACTGATAATAAATGCTGCCCCATCACATGCCCCCCTATGACCCTACCCACATGATCCAATTAAAATTGCATTCTCAAATATTTAAAATTGTGTATTCGATTCTGTTTTATTTATATTGTCAATTTAGAACATTTAAGCAGATTATTACAAAATATTAAAGTTTATCTAATAAATACTTTATAAGTAGCGATTGTGAGTTTCCCTCGTTATTTTCAAAAAAATCATGTATTGTTCAAATGGTCAAGTTGAAACCTTAAATTATCAAAGTTTAAATTTTATTAGTAAATATTTATTTTTTTCAAAAACGAAATAATTTAGTTTCATTTCTTCGAGTTTAAATGTTTACTATACAAATAATAATAAAAAGATAGTAATATTGTCTGGACATGAAAAACAAATTATAATGAACTATAAAAAATGTAGTTCTAATTTGAGAATGTTAATAAATTTAAGCAATTGGGATTAATAAACTAATCAATCATTACATGTTTATAAGAGTTTGTGGTAATTATATTAAAATTTGGAGTTCGTTGAATTCCTTATCACTAACTTAGCCATCCACCAACTCCAATAATTTTAATGTAATTAGAATCATTAATGTATAAATAATTATAATTATTTATATGACTTCAAGATTTGAAGTTTTAAATAATCCCGTTAACTTAATTCACATGCTAAAAACAAATTAGCATGTATTGCCAAATACGTGAAGTCGTGAAATAAGAAACGTCATTATCTCAATGATATGTCTAATGATTCATTAATTAATTTATTGGCAATTAAATTTTATTGTGTTATTTATGTGCTGCAGCACATGATCAAATGGAATAAAAATGAATAAAAATATTAAAATGAAAGAGTTATTCTTATTGACCAACAAGAAATGTGAGGTAGTTTAATTTTTGTCGTCAGTGCTGGTCAATGATACGCCATATTTAATTTATTTTAAACAAATAGGAATTTATTATATATATTAGATTAGGATGAATTGGAATTTAATGAGATTAATTATATATATATATCATAATTGTTTGACGTGGCTTCAATTTAAAAAAATTAGGTGCTTTCGTTGTTATCTAAGCTATGTTCAATCATGGACATCGAGTTTCATGTAGTGTTTTATTTCATATTTTATTTGTCAAATACATATTATATGTATAAAAATTCTTATCAAATTAAGTATGTAAATAATATGTATATTTAAAATAAAATACGAGATAAAATATTACTTGAAATTTTTATTATATATTCACCAGAGTTGACTTGGTTTTGTTGTGACCAATTATTATTGGTTCTATTAGGTCCAAGTCTAAGTTTTAAATTTTATGAATCGTGTTAGGTTCATGTCGACATAACTCATACAAAAATGAAGTAATAATTAAGGAGATTTAGTCTTAAGCAACGTTTTGAAATCTAAATAGGCATATTGACCTCAAGTTTTTTGGTTGATTTGGAAATAATTATGTAATACTTTGGTTTCAATCATGTTTTGTCTAATAATGTTCGTGATTATATATGAAATAGTTGAAAAGTAGAGTTATCAAACTATCTCCCATGACAATTTCCCACGAAAGACGACAATAATTTGTAATTCTATTACAACTGCAAAATTCTAAAATCATTCAAAATTTATGTATTGAGATGAAAATAAATGCTTTATGAATTCCAAAGGAAATCAACTCTAAAACTCAAAAAAAAATTGATGAAAAAAATGGCTAAAAAGTGAATAATATAAAAAACATAAATACAATATTAAATAATTATTTGTTATATTGTATAGTTATTTCGAAATCCTCATAACATCATTTGATCAACCAATGAAATGAATGAACCAAATATGGGCCTTTGGTTACGTTTCAATGTGGGTTGGGCATTAAAATCAAAGCACATTAAATTGTGTTGCTTTTTTTGGGCTTGAAAATATGGAGCAATTCTTCATTTTTTCCCATCATTTTAAACAATATATCTTTAATCTTTTTTCAAGTGTTCCAAACTAGGTAATATATACATAACACAATATTAATATCATTTAGATACCTTTAATCTTTATATCCAAGAATAAGTAGATAAAACATAAAAATGAATCTCTAATATTGTGATTAGCAATCATATTATCTCTTAGAAAAATCCGATATAGCTAATATTTGAATCATAATAATTTTTATCAATTTTTTCTTAGGGCGTATTGTTATGCTCTACTTTGACTAATCAATTTTGGAATAATACAAACAAATGATGCAACATAACTAATTATAAGATAGGAAATTGATTTCAAGGTAATAAATACAATATAATACACATGTCCATTAATTAACAAAGTAATTAATTTTGGAATAATCAAAGGCTTAGAAGTAATCCTCAGTCCTTCCCTTGAATCCAATTTGTCCAAATGTGAGGGTTATGAACAGTCCCAAGTGCCAACAAACCAACCACAACCTACACATTGTGCACACATCAATATATAAAAACGAATCGAGTTGAGCCAAATGAAGGCATAACACAACATGTGAATTAACGATTAATATAAAACTTGACGAGAATGCTCAATTACAAAATAAATATAAATGCACTTGTCATATATACGATTACGTATATTCGGGCATTTATATTAAATAATGCATCGCATTGCATAAATTACATGCAAGGACATGACACGAGATGCGTTTTAGGATTTTGAGCCATCAGATTACACATTATAATATATATATACGATAACATTTTAATTTTAACGATACCCACTTTAAAGCAAAACCCATTATATATAAATTCAACTTTCTTTGAAAAAATTATATAATTTCCTCGCCAAAATTCAAGAACCGAACATAACCTAAGTTTTTCGGGTTTTGAACCATAAGATTACACGTTATAATATATAAAATAACATTTTAATTTAATGATACCCACTTTAAAGCAAAACTCATTATATATCAATTCAACTTTTTTTAAAAAAAAAAAAAAAAATTTTCCTCGCCAAAATTCAAGAACCGAACCTAAGTTTTTCGGGTTTTGAAATATTGCTCACCAGAACTGGGAAGAGAGTGCAGGAGGAGTGGGGAAATGAGAGAGCTCATCTCCAATGCTTGAGAAGAAAAGTCCGGTCAAACTATTGCCGTTGATCACTGGAATGCTCGATGGTGCTATCCATCCGATCAAACCAAACCCGATCACATTTAGGTCTCTTCGTAGCCAATCTCTTTGAAAGCTTCATAATCAAAAATATTTATGCAAATATATATAAGTTTTTCATGAATTTATTTTTGAATTTGATCATGTAATTAATTACTTTTTTACTAGTTGAACCGGTAAAATATTGAGTTAAAAGTATATTAATTACCATGTGAATTTTCCTCCTGAAGCTTGTGCCAGCCTGAGAGAGTTTCTGGCTGTCACTGGGGATTTAACAAATCCTGAAACAATACAAAAAAAAAAAAAAAAACGGAAATAATTACTATAGAAAATAATTTACAAAACTAGCATGATTTCCATGACTAGAAATATATATTTAAATCTTGGATTTAGTAGGAAAATGATTTTCTAATTTTAATGGTACCTTTCTAACTTAGTCCAAAATAAATATAAAAAGAATAATAATAAAACCCAATCATATGAAAGGTTCAATTAAATTTCAAGTTCGAAACATAACCTGAGTATACATTTAATCGACAAATTCTTGAAAATGAGATTAATGTAATGCAAGAATGACTTAGATCATAAGCTATTATAACGTGCTATAAGTCTCGTACAATTAGTATACGATGGTTCAAATATTTGAATCCTACATTATAAAAATTTATAATATCCCTCGATAATAAATTATTGAAATCTAAAAAAACACAAACAAAAAAAAATGATTTAAATGATCACATAAATACCTGAGGAGAGGTTTAGTTTTGTTGGAGAGGATAAGTTGGAAGAGCCCAATCCCACAACAGTTGAAGCAGTAGTCATTGTTGCTGCCATTTTCAATCCTTTTTTTTTCTCTCTTTGAGTAGTTTTTAGCAAAGGGTTATATTTAATTTGATGAAATATTGAAAAATAAAATATTGGTGGATTTTTAATTTTTGATATTTTGGCAATTTGTGGTGATTGGATGAGGGCTATTTGATAATTCAGATTTGCATGGATTGGCTGTTGAACAATAACATCATGCCACGTGGATTTTAGTGGATAAAAGGAAATTCCAACCTATAGTATAATTCTTGTTTTGTATTTCTATTGGATATAATTTCACCACATAAATTTTGTTTATATTTTTTTTTACAAATTTGGATAGATTTAGATATTCATCTTTATACAAAAAATTTGGTTAAAACTCAAAATAAGGTAGTTAACAAGTTTAATTTAATTTCAAATAGAAAATTAAAGTTTGTGTGTTTATATATCACTACAGATAATAAAATATTCGCGTCAAAATATTAAGCGACAAAGTTTAAATAGTCACTAATTACATATATTAAGTGGTAATTAAGAGTTTTTATTTGCCCTTTAATTTTTTTAATAAGTTTAATATAAATAACAAATTATATATATTGTAACTACTAAATACTAATGTTGAAAAATTTGTTATTATTATTAACAATTAATGACAAACAAAATATCTTTAATAATAATAAAAATAATTATCACTCATTAGTAGGGCTTTTTTGATATAACCCCCGAGGTATGCAGCTTTGGCAAACAACCCCCCGAGGTTTGAAATTTTGGCAAACAACCATTTCTGGTTAGTTGACCGTTAGTCAACAGTTAAGGTCATGGGCAAAATTGTAATTTAATAATTCCAAACAAATATATTAATTTTCAATGTATTTATTTGGAATTATATTGAAAATAAATACATATTAATTTTATTAATTTTATTTATTTGCAAAATTGTAATTTAATGATTCCAAACAAATATATTAAATAAATATATTAATTTTATTTATTTGCAAAATTGTAATTTAATAATTCCAAACATATATATTAATACTACATTGAAAATAAATACATATTAATTTTATTAATTTTATTTATTTGCAAAATTGTAATTTAATAATTCCAAACAAATATATTAAATAAATATATTAATTTTATTTATTTACAAAATTGTAATTTAATAATTTCAAACAAATATATTAATTTTATTAATTCCAAACAAATACATTGAAAATTAATATATTTGTTTGGAATTATTAGATTACAATTTTGCCCATGACCTTAACTGTTGACTAACGGTCAACTAACCAGAAATGGTTGTTTGCCAAAATTTCAAACCTCGGGGGGTTATTTGCCAAAGCTGCATACCTCGGGGGTTATATCAAAAAAGCCCCTCATTAGTATTGTTATTATACTTGTGCCACTAATTGCCATTGCCAATAAACGACAAATATAAAAGGAATTCCTATCAATAAAAATCATATGTGATAAAGCAAAAAATTGCTATAACTAATTACATATATTTATTAATAAATTTGATATCATCACCTCATATTTTGTCATTAAGATTATATTTTGTTGTATTGTATATATACTTTCTTATTCATGACGATAGTTATCTTTTTAATCAATAAAACTTTAGGTTTAGTCATCAAATATTATCAATATCAAAACTAAATACTATGTTGATCATACTTAGAAATCTCATAATTAAATATTTATAACAATGACATCTTTTCAAATTATAAAATCTACACAAATGGATCCCACCATAAAAAGGAATGAAAATAAGAGTGTTGTCAATGAACCCCATATGTTCAAGGTGATGACGAAGAAGATAAGATTTCCAAATTTATTGGATTTCTGGCTTAAAAAATTCATTCTTCAAAATATCTAGTTAGTTTTATTTTAAAGATAACAAAATATATATATACACCTACTATTGGTGATATTTTCATTTGGTATTTGGTAATCATCAATATTTACCAATTTCCAGCTGAAAATTGATTAATATTAATAGAAAAACAAAAATATCAATCAAATAACAATAATTACTCAACAACTTAATTGATTTGAGATTATAAAGATGTAAACTTAGACCAAATCCATTCTTTCACAATACATCACAATGCCCTTAATAGTTTGATTTTATAGACCCCCTATTCCCTAGCAAAGTCAATTTATTTACATTTATTTTCATTTGAATACATGTTGCAATATAGATTATGGATTCTTGAAAGTTTAGTTCATAAAATCAAATTTAAAATTTTGGATTATATAACTTTTGATTGAATTATTTATCTCCATATAAGTGTGTAAATGACAAAATTATTTAGTTCTATGTGATAATTACATCAATAATCTCACTTAAATCTCGTGTATATAATCGCTTTAACTTTTTTTTTTTTTTTTTATCACATCCTCTTAAGTTTAAAAGTAGTATTCATAGTTCTTATTGATGTAATCATAATTATCATTATTAAAATTTATGAGATGTGAAAAAATGTGAATATTGTATATCAGAATAAGTATATAAGTTAAAACTAGAAATCCTTGAGAATAAAAATATAAAAAACATTTACATTGAGAATAAAAATATAAGTAATAGAGCCAAATTAGAATGTAGTGTGTAGTTTTACTTTTAAAGAGATTAAAAAAAATCATATGTTATATAAAAATTGATAAAAAAATGTGAGAGAATGAAAGATTGGATATACTTGTGTGTAGTACACAAAATAAAATGTAATATTAATGACAAATTGAGAAAACAAAGCACATAAAAAGATGGTTGTATGTATGAATAAACTCAAAAGTAATATTTTTCTTTTTTGCAAAAAGAAAAATTAGGATGATATTTAAACAAAAACAAAATTGTTCTTAGAAATCTAAGAAGTAATTAATAATTTTCTTAAATAATTAATAAGAATAAATTTATTTATCAATAAACTTAATATATTTACAAAGACTCCTTACATTGTCACCATAAGTTTCATAAATATTTACTTCAATCTTAGCGTGGACGTATTGATAATATATGTGTGTGCATCAAGAGTTTTGCATATGAATTTAATCTAAAGAATAACTATTAAACATGATATCTCAAAAATATACAATATTAAATAAAATCAAGATGTTTATTTTATTTTTCAAAAGAAATAAATTAGGATTAGCAATAATTTAGGATGATATTAGATGTATTTTGGTAGATAGCACGCGTTCCCTATATAGAACTCCAGCATGCTAGTTAATGCATTGGGGCAATATTCTTTTATGTTTCTTCCTATATATGCTAAGCAATTTCGTGTGAAACTCTTAGGGGGACCTGTTATATATATATATATATATATATATATATATTAAAATCGTTAAAATGTTGATTCATGGAATTCATCGTTAAATTTTAGTTGAAAAATTATTTTGTACTAAATGTGAGATACTTTAAAATTTTATTTTGAAAGTTACGAGATAAAATTTAAAAATTATTTTATACTAAATGTGAGATACTTTAAAATTTTATTGTGAAAGTTACGAGATTAAATATAAGAAATAGTAATAACTTAAATTAAAATTAAACGATGACTAAGATATGGGATGAAAATAATTTTCTCAACAATGGTGGCAATTTAACTAATTAATTAATCATAACACACGACACTTGTAATTACGGAATACCTATAGACTCACAATAAAGAAAACACCTATGAATTTTTCTAGTTTCATGATCTAAATTATTTTTTATATAATTATATTTGCATTTCAAGCTAGTTGATGCATTTTTTTAGCAAGAACCATTTAAAATATGTACTTTTCAATTGCATATGATTTTTTGAATTACACTCTGATTATGGACTAAAATTTCTCATAAAGAACTATAAACGCCATAAAAGTCATACTAATATATTTGTGAATATATCAACAATAAAGTAAATTTAATTCAGTGATTAAATGAATAAATTGCGTTTTATCCTCTAAACCTCTAGATAGATAATGATTTAAGAGCCCTTTTTCAATCTTATCTTTAATCAAACCAAAAAAAAAAAAAGAGTGTTGTTAATGAACCCCATGTGTTCAACGTGGTGACAAAGAAAGAAGATAAAGATTTCCAAACTTATTGGATTTGTGGCTCAAAATATTCCTTCTTTAAAAAATTAATATTATTGTAAAATAACATCACATACCTAATATTGGTGATATTTCCCTTTGGAATTTGGTAATTGTTATTAGTTGTAAGTACTTATCACTAACTAATATATATACAGCCAACATGAAAATTGAAATGCATAATCCTATCTTCTTAGGCTCTAATTGGATGAGATCTCCATCTCACGAAAAATAATTTATAAATAAAATTGAGAAAAAAAATATTTTCAGGGATAAAGAAATGTGATATAAAATATGTGTATGAATGAATTTCTTAGAAAAAATATATAATTATTATAATTGATGTGATGTATTTTTTAATGAGAAAATTATTTAATATTTTAAATCAAACTTATTGAGGATATTGTGACCTTGTTGAAAATATGTGTGCATAGGGATGACAATGAGATCGGCTAAAGTGAGGACCCCCCGTGTCCGATTCCTGCTTTGACAAATTGAGCCTCGACCGGGTATCGAATCTCGGATCTAGCAAATACCCATTCCAGTCCCACTCAGACCCAGGTTATTAATAATATACTTTTATATATATATAATTATTAGTTAATTTATGACCAATAATTTATTTGATATATATACTTATTTTAAAATTCGGAGATAACTTTACCTACTTAAACTTTTACTTATCGTTAATGAATTCACATTTAAGTACTAATGATGCTTTTGTGTTTATATTGATTTCATGTTAATTTATCTGTTCTAAATGTGTTTATGAGAATATAATAGATAAAAAAGTTAAAACTATTATTCTATTGGTTCCACCAGATAGGACTCGGACTCATTAAAGACTCGCCGAATCCAAGACGGGTCCAGGCATTAAGGATTAGGAACAAGACGGGTCCCAGGTCTTACACTATTCATTTTAGTCCAATCTCATTGCCATCTCTACGTGTATACTAATAAATCAAAACATTCATGTGTAATCTATAGAATAACTAGCATTTAAGCATTATAGGAACCTCAAAATAAGTTAATTAAACACAATTGTGATGTCTTTTTATTTCAAGAGATTTAAATCCTAACAATAGTCCATCAATGCATTAAAAATAAATTATAATTCATACTAAATAAACATTATAAATCCATCATTTCAAAATTACATATGCTCATATAACATATATAACAAGTAGTTCCTTCTTGATGAGGTTAATTTCTAACTTGTACTTATGTTTTGGTTTGAATCTTTATTGAATGAAGTAAGAGATGAACACACCAGAAGTAACTTAGAAAGGTTGGTGGGATATTATACTTGAAAACTTATTTTCAACTTACTCTACCAAAAATTGGTGACAATTTAACTAACTAATCATAACACATTACACTTGTTACCTAACACATATAGATCACTCACACACCCAAAGGGAAAATAAAGGAAATAAAAATGATTTTTTTTGCTAATATTTAACCGAGTTAAATCTATTATATTTGTCATTTAATTTATACAATTTATAGCATGAGTCAATGAAAAATGAAAAAATACGATATAATTGTCACAATATAATTGAGTTAAATACACCGGATATTATATAAAATAAAATTTTGGATTGTATTCTATGTCTTTCTCAGAAGTAGAAGCTCATGTGGAGTTCCAAAACATGATAAAAAACTTTAAAAATTTAAGCATGAGATATTTCACATTAATATTTGTGATTATACATCATATATTTCAACAAAAGTACATTTCAGCAAGTAATTATATATCAGTAAAATAAATTACTAAACAAAACAGCATCTTATCAATGATTTACGGGTTCCTTTCAATATTATCTTCTCAAACAAAAAATTGAATAAAAAAATCAATATATATTTTTTCCATTTTTCAGAATATGTATATATCTGTAGGGTTTCATATAATTTAACTGTATAGTAACTGTAATTTTTAACTACCCTACTATAACCTTAAACCCTTTTCATCTCCATAAAAAATATATCCAAATCGCGAAGAAAATCGAAACTCCGGCGGCCATGAACACCATATCTAAGCTCTTCTCTCTCCTCTGCTTTCTCTCTCTACACTGTACCTTCATCCTCAAGAACATCTCATATATCTCTCTCTCAGTTTTACTGTCACTTTTGCATCTTTGCTCATCCATGGCGTTCTGTAAAATTGCCAAACTATCCATTCCATTTATGATTTTTCCCTCCATGGATTCAACTTGCATGCTCACCTCTCTCACGTGCAAGTCCCCTCCTTCTCTCCCGCCGCAAGTGACCACCACGGCACACTGCACCGCCTCTCCGTCGCCGGCGCCGGCAGCCACCACCGTGGCGTAGCGGAATTGCATGTCTGAGGTCAACCAGTGTCTGCGCGCCTCCACTGCCTTTCGACTCGACAGGTTTACGGCCCGTTTTTTTACTGGGTCGATCAGAATCCAGCTGACCCTCAATCGCTCCTGGGCGTGTGATATCCACGCGCCGTCGTCTGTGTCGAATTTCAACGGCGTCGGCACGATTTCCTTCGGTTCTAATAGGTCCAGCCTGAAGGGAAGCCCTAAAAACCATGTCGAAAGCGTTTCGGTTACTATTACTTTGGAGTATATCAAAACGTCGTCGTAGAAGATATCCACGGCTGAGATTAACTCCGATGTATCCAACGCAATTTGCTGGGTTTTCTTGGATTGGTTACGGCGGAGAGATGGGAAGGAGTCGTTGTAGAACGAGCGGTGGCCGGAGGGGAAGGCGGAGATGACGGCGGCGACGCGGCTGTCGGCGGTGGACGGCCAAGTCGAGTTGCAAATGTCTTTCCATAAATAATCGTCTTTGCATAAAGATAGTAATTGAGCGGAGGCGCAGGTGGTGGCGGCAAGACTCGGGCCGTCCAGTTTGTTCAATATGTGGGATTGGATTATGTCGGGGTGGAGGGCGGTGATGGCGGGGCCACCGCCGTGATCGGAGGCGGCGATGGTGGTGGTGGAGATGGAACAAGATGACATGATTTTATTGGAGGTTGTTTGATTATTTAGACTCTAAATTGGTAATGTTTGGAATATATGGAGACAAAGGAAAAAAGGGGTTTTTATAAGGGGTGATTTTTTTTTTGGTCATAGGCTAAGGTGTGTGTGGACTATGGACTTTGAACACCTTAATTAATTTTGGTGGTCATGTCACATTAAATTTGATAGTTCTAATATAAGATAGAGTCAATATTAGTGTGCTAATGCGAAAAATGTTTTAAAAGTGGGATTTATAATCGGATTGGACATTAGATTACTATTTTTAATGGATCAAATTTGGAGTGAAAAATTGATTTACATAATTGTATATATATTTAGTGTTATAGATTTAAAACTTCAATAGTATGTTCTAGGATATTAAATAGACATTTTTAAAATAAAAATCGAATCGGGATGTAAGTCACAAAATTTAACTGCCCGATCAATTATATTGTCACGTAATTGGTAGTATGATTCTCCAACAAAATTGATTCTAGTCAATAACAACATGGGGAACTATTCAGCCTGTCTAATGAATCCCAGATTCAAAGCAATGACCCTGTCATTTAGCTATCATCAAATTGCCAAAAATACAAATGAATATATTGTAAATTTGACGACTTTTTTCTCAATTTATTTATTCTAAAGTCGGCCAACTTCAGTTTCAGAAAATAATATAAGAAATCTGCACACTATTTTTATCTAAATTAATTCAGTGGTTGAAAAATAAAATAGTATATATGTAGAGGAAAAAGTGTCACAAAATTTCCCAATGATTTGTAAACCAATTGGTACAATAAAATAACAAGAAGATTTTTGAATAAAAGTAATTAGTCATAAAGTAAGAGTGTGGAAAAATTAAATTAAACTTCGAATTACTTGAAAATAATCATTTTTTTTCTTCTTAATTTGGTAGTATCATGACTCATTTTATGAAAATACGTACTATCTAAAATAAATGGATAAATACAAAATTTCAAACACACAACTTGTTACTTAATTAGAGTCTCTTTCACTAGATCAACTTTATTTATGTATTTTATTAATTTAAAATGGGTACTAGTTGCGCATGCAACTAGATTAAAAATTAAAATTATTGAAATCATAATTAATCAAGAATGCTAGAAGAGTCAAGTTTGGGTAACAGAAAATTACGTAAGCTTTGTTGCAACATTTAATTTCAAACTATAAAATTAAAGTCTTCTTATCTTGATTCTTAATTGTTTTTAATTGGTCATTCCTATCCACTTTTTCGTCATCTTAATCTTATGATATATTATTTATTTATTAAATAATACTATTTTTATTTAATTTTGGGACTTGACGGGTTAACCTTGTAGATCTACTAAATCCATTTTGTGATTTCTTTAAATATTAGAATATATTTCTTAGAATCATCATGGGGCTCCAAAAACGGCCACAATGTTACAAATAGAGAAGTTATCACAAATAGATATATGTGCTTGATATATATATATTTGATATAGAGCATTTGGATTGTGTAATAAATATTAATTTAAAACAAGTGTGATAAAAGTAGCTTAAACTAAAAACAGAAATTCATATATATATATATATATATATTTACTATTATTTTTTAAATAATGTATGCATGTAGTTGATAATGTATATAATAATGCAATACATTATATAAAATATAATAATTATTGCCGTCGGGGTGGGGTGACGAGTGCAAAGAACTTTTGGACACAAAGTAAGTAGTGTAAACAGCTCACTAATTAATGGAGGTGATTAATATATAATTCTATCATTATCAAAATTACTTGCCAAAAGAAAAAAATTACATTATCAAAGTCAACTAAAATTGTAATTGCAATTATATTAGTAAAATATGTTACACTTCAATCTAATTAGTCAATAATGATGATGTACTTTGTGACTTGTGAATAGTTACTCTTCTTGCTAATGTACAAAACACTAGACCAATTCTCTGAAGAACTAATTAGTCTATTTTTATTTGACAATTTAATATTAGAATTTTAAATAATATTATTTATGTTAGTTGATATAAGAATAATTTAATTAAATTTAAGAAATTGGGCTGATGTTTGGAGAATGAGAATTTTCAAATATATAATATATAATATATCGATCATATTAAATACAGTGTCGCATAGCATAGTATTTTTTTGTATCTTAGCGTGTTTTTTTCTAATATTCTCAAAAGCCTACACATTTGACCTTTGATGTGAACATATACCTAACAATACTAGTTTAACAAATTGCTTTGGTATATGAAATTTATGTAACTTAAAATTAATATTGATAAGGTCAACTGGCTTCAATAATTTGTATCTCATTGATATTGAAATAAACCAAATAATAGATGTTATTTGGTCTCAAAATATACTTTGATTTACATGTTTTTGTACGACTGAGGCAATATTGAGGAGCCGGGGTCAGAGTTTTTTAGTAGAAAAATTTCTTTGACTTTATGGTTTTAATTAATTATGGAAATGATAATTATTAAAATTAAATAATATAAATAACCAGAACGATTAGGTCTGTGATTTATGTCAATAATTATGATAGTGATGTAAGGTTTTTGATTAGTATATTAGTTTTAAATGGTAATTGGACCTTGACAATATAACGAATTAATCCAAAAACGTTTAAGTAATCTTGAAGCATGGTCTGGAAAACTTGATGCTTAAGTCTTAAGATGATTAAATTAATTAGATATTGATAAGTGGGTCTAAACTCTAAAATTACAATAATGAGATCTTAAAGTTGAATATTCACGGATTCAATAATGAATGAATACCTACAATTATTTGATTTGAAATTCAAGGAAAATCATTTGATAATTTAGGTTAAAGAAAAAGAAACATTATATATATGATTCATTACACATTTTAAAATGAAAGTGTTTCTCAAAATGTCTTTTTTAAAGAAGAGAAATAATTGCTCGGAATTTCATGAGAAGTTTTTGATTTAGGTCCGATTTTGAGTCAATTAAATTAAGTCGAATGACTTAGGATAAGGACTAAATGTATTTAATGTCTAATGAGAGAATTATAAACTATATATATTTGGTAAGATGAGCTGACTATGTAACTAAATTCAATTCATTTCAAGTTAAATGATTGTATTTATATAAGAGTCTATTTATATTAGTAGATATATATTAATGGAATCGTATTCTTGAATTTATGGAATAAATACAGGTTATTGAGACGGTCTGTATGGATCGTGACTAGCCACATGAGATATAATCGTGCACGTGTTTTTTATTATACTGAAGAGTAAATAACTCGAGATCTCAGAAATACATGTTTACAGTTTAATAGTGTAATTATCCAAATACAATCTCGCAAAAGAATTTTTATACAATATCTTATGAATACGACTCTATTCCATGTATCATTAAAATTCAAAGAAATAGGACCCTACATTTATGTAAATGCTTTAATTATACATTCATATATACTTTAATTATACATATTAGGTGTTGTTTCATTGATCAATAGATTTGTACTACCTATCCTATCACAATCCATATTATTATACATGAGTTTACATTGTTGCTTTTTAATTTTTATTTGTATATTAATGTTGTAATCTTTTGGAGCATTTATTACATGTATTGAAGAAGGGCTATAGAGCCCGTTTGTACGTGGATTGCATGAGAATTTTACACGTTTTGTATAACTTGCACAAATGCATGAAAATTTAACACGTTTTCACCATTTAATTTAATTTGTATATCGGCCCATTATATGATTATATCTGTTGATTAATACTCAATAAATATTTAATAATCACGTTTAATTGGAAACACTAATTAAATGGGATGTATCGAATTATTGATTAATACTCAATAAATATTTAATAATCACGTTTAATTGGAAACACTAATCAAATAGGATATATCGAATTAATTTTATTTCTCCTTGTACTTATAAATATTCAAGATAATATTGTTTTACGAATCAAGATACATGTATATTATATTGCTCCATAAAGCAGGACGCCCATCCTACATAAATGGCCTTGCCGTTAGCCATGTGCTATTAATTATAAACTATACAGTTATTAAATTTTAATAAATTTATTATGTTCATACTTTTGATTTGATTATATTAAAATGATATAATATCACGTTGCAATTCACGAGCTTAATTTAAAAAAATTAGATTTGGTCGGTGAGGTGACAATGAATTGGAATATGTTAAAACTTTATAGCTTAATTAAATTGTAATTTAATAAAAAAGGTTATTTAACCGAGGCCAACATGCAATAAATTAATAAGCACGATACAAGGGTGATGATACAAATTATTAATATATATTTATATGGAAGGTCACTTTCTTGGAATTGTACATTTACATGATTAAAGATAATATTTCACGCAAATTATGAAATGGTCCCATATCTTACTCTTTATTTTGTTTTGGTCCATTTTAAACTTAATAAGCCAATTTAGTCGTATCCTTTTCTTTAATTGTTTTCAAATTTAAATCAAAACCCATATGACTAGATTTGAAAAACAAATTAAACTACATGTATAAACTTTACATACAGACCCCATGAGAGGTGTGATAATTTTCAAAAAGTAAAAGGGTGTTTTGTAATTGCAGATAAGTGCGGGGGTCGTTGCATAATTTTCCCTGAATTTATAACCCAAAGGAAAGCAATAAAATTTTCTATATAAATTGGCATATCTTCATTCTAACATTAAGCATAGAATAAAAGCACCAATTTCCAAATATTTTCCTAAATAAAATGGCCCATAAAACTCTTTCAATTTTTCTCTTTGTTGCTATAATGGCAACCTCAATTGCAGAGGCACAAAGCCAAATTGGAAATGTGCATATAAATGGGACTTTGTATTGCAGTACAAATGGGGAATCTGGTTCCAGCAAAGCTCCACTTTTTCTTAGTAAGTTTTCTGATATTTCAATACAATCACAACACATACATGTATACATACGTAGTCGTATCATGTCTCGTGTTTAAGCTCTATGTATATAGACATAAGTTATTTTTAATAGTTCTCAAAATTTATAATTATTAATAATCACAATTATTCATTTGACGTGACTCGTAAAGATGCCATTATAAGAATAATCTCATTGTATTGGATTAAAAAAATGTCCCATCAAAATATTAATAGGTGATCACTGAAATTTTTTTATGATATACTGGATCAACTGATCAGTATGTACTATGTCGTATATCAGACATTTCAAAAATGAGAGTGGTGAGTGAATGATAAAAGAACACCTCCACCCACTCAATCTCAAAGTACATTATATGACATATCAAGTATATTGAATCCGATTTGACATTGGATTTTCGATTATAAGTGCTAATTACTTAATTATTGATGGATTTTATGAAGGTCACATCATAAATATAATGGGCCTAATTGTGAATTGTATGTTCTTTCTCAAAGCAATAGTTCTAGACACAACAAACCTATTTCTACTAATCTTGCTATGTTTATTATGCATTTTATATCATACTAAAAACATGAAACAAATTATGTTTGTAGATGCTATGGTGAAGGTGTTTTGCCCAACAAATGTGGCTAATTCACCTAATGCAACTTCTAAAAAGAGTGGTAGGTACATGGTGGTCTTAGTTCCCGAAATCGGTGCAACGGTCGACTCAATTGTCTCCAATTGCCGCCTCACGGTTCTAACACCACTATCCAAATGCAACCCTAATTTGCCACCGATCGGCCTCCTATCGAACCTCCGGTTCGTTAAAACCATACAGAAGAAAGTTACGTATATGGTTGCAGCTGGTTGGGCCCTACAAGGATAGCTAGGAAACTAGTACATCTGTATTAAATACAGCTTACCTTACTTATTGTGTAATTATCAGAAACTCGAGTTACCAATACACATCCTTAAAATGTCTATTTGTAAGGACAAGGGTGGTGTTATTGTAAGAAATGCTAATATGAGGGGACTTTATGTAATTTTCAAAAAGTGAAAGGGTTTTTTGGTAATTGCACAATAATTTAGGGGATTTGTGTGTAATTTTTCCAATGTGGATTTTAATTTTTCAAGTTTATGATAATAAAGAATTGAATGGCTATTACTTATTATTGGAGCAAATATGGTTTGGTATTGATTCTTGTAATGTTGGAGCACTTGATTTATGAATATATATTGATTACTAATGCAACCATATACTAATGATTATCTTTTTGGCATATTTTATTTCACATGCATTTACTGTATATATGTTACCTATTAATATAATTTTCTTATTTCTTATAAATTTTTATTTTTTGGTTAGCCAAAGAATGTCAAATATATACAGAATATAGATGCATAGACTTCATAAATATAATATTGTCAGAAATCAACTCTCAACCATGGCGGCCCATGTCCATAGCTCAATAGGTCAAACGTAATAATAGAGCTTATTAGGGACCAAACAAGAGGTTAATTAGCTCAATATCAAGATCTTCAAATAAAATGCATACGTAATATATGCACATATTCACAATATGCATGTAAAAAATGCTGAATTTTGAGACGAATTTAGTAAGATATAGTACTATCTCTTATTTCACTTATACATACACGACACGTGTAGAAAAATTAAAAAATATAACATATAGGCTTTGTATGAATTATCAAGACATGCATGCTAATTTAGTTTTTCCTATATGTCTATAATATATGAAACGACCAAAATAATTTTTCTTTCTATAACTAATATTCTTTTTTTAACAATATTTATTTTCTATCAGACTCCATAATCTTATAGTTTATCTAAAAATGATTATGATTTTATTTAATTTTTAAATATTTTATTACTTAATTATTTGGATTAAATCAAGTTGGTCCACTTGAATTCCCCAGCCCTTTATTGTAGTTCCATAATGTACCGCCCCTAGAAATGACTTTCAACAATTCAGACATTTGAAGTTATGACCAAAAGAAAATTTTTCTTATATAAATTGGTCATATTTCTCTAAAATTAAGCACACAATTGAAGCACAAATTTTAAAAAAAAAAATCTCGAAAAAAATGGCCCAAAAAGCTCTCTTAATATTTCTCTTTGTTGCTATAATAGCAACCTCAATTGCAGAGGCACAACAAAGTCAAGTTGGAATAGTGATAGTCAATGGCACTTTATATTGCACTCTAAATGGCAGTCCCACGGCCAATACATCTCCAATTTTTCCTAGTAAGTCTAATCATATTTCAATATAAATCAATATATATATATATATGGATCACCATATACGAGTAATTTTTTAAAAAAATTCAAAATTCAAAATTTCAAGTATTCAGAATTATCTCTATAAGTACATATGCATATATAGAGTTTCTGTCACGCCCCATTTTACCTATACACTATGTTAAACATATGCTATAGAACCATATAAAAAGTACAAAAACTTCTTCTTGATATTTCTCCTTTTTAATAATTTAATTTGACCATTGAAGTTTTAGTAAATCTTTTTTTGACCTAAATTTCAAGATAATTTCTAATAATACTTTATATATATATATATATATATATATATATATATATATATATATATTTCATTCCATCAATAGATTATATTGATATTATATATGAGCAACATTAATATTTTGTGCAGATGCTTCGATGCAGATAACTTGCGCAACAAATGTGGTGCTTAATTCACCATCTAATGCAACAACGAACACGAATGGCCAGTATCAAATCATATTGTTCACTCGAAACAATGCAACAGTCAATTCTATCATCTCCAATTGTCGACTCTTTGTTCTTACGCCTCTTTCGACTTGCAATCCAACTCTACCCTCAGTTGGCCTCGTATCGAACCTCAGTTTCGTTAGAACTATCCAAGTTTTGTTTTTGAGGTATACCTATATGGTTGCTGCAGGTTTTACACTACAAGCATAGCTTGGAAACTAGTACACTATTAGCTAAGTGCATGTATGAATAAAGGGATGGGTATTTTGATATTTCTATAGCAAATAAAATTTGGTATTGATTATTATTGTGATGTTGAAACTAGTACACTATGAGCTAAGTGCATGTATGAATAAAGGGATGGGTATTTTGATATTTCTATAGCAAATAAAATTTGGTATTGCTTAATGTTGTGATGTTGTGACACTTGATTGACAGATTAAAATTATGATTTTGGTCCAATAACGAATTGGTATGATATGACAGTTTTGAACCTATCAAAACAGGTACTTACAGTTTTGGTTTAGTGGCAAAATTTGAGTTTTAATCACAAATGATATCGTGATTTTAATTTTAGTTTCACGTTCTATGTGATTTAAAAAAAAAATCCATATTTTCACATTAGTTTCAAACTTGGTCATAATGTTATTCACAAAGATAGTGGATTAGACTCGATAATAGACACTTTAACTAATTCTAAATTAGTTTGACTTGAAATATAACAATTAATATATTAATCAAATTGTGTGGAAATAATATTTTATCTCTGGTTTAATCTATTCAAGACATACATAAAATTCCTTTCTAAAAATGTAAGCTTAACATAAAAAATATACTTTTTTTTTGGTTACAATAAAAAATATACATGTATATGCATAACAAAATACAAGATTAAATACTATTTTAAAATTTAAAAAATTCACGATCAAGCATATTTACCAAGAACTATCGAATCCTGTTGTAATATCCATTATAAAATGATTAAATATCCTTTCTAAAATATCTTCTATCATTGTCCATCAAGTTGCTTATGTTGACTTCCAGCCCTTTACACACTTTCACCAATTCAAAGATTTTGAAATTATGACTAGAAAGAGTAGACTTTTTTTATTCTAAATTGGCTACATTTGGAGCACTTTTATTTATATATATCTACATTCTAATATTAAGCACCAATATCCAGATCTTTCTTTAAAAAAAATGGCCCAAAAAAATCTCTTTGTTTTTCTCTTGGTTGCTATAATGGCAACCTCCATGGCAGAGGCACAAGGCTCTCTTGGATTAGTGAATGTCAATGGGACATTATATTGTAGTCCCAATGGCAATACACCTCCGGTGTTTCCTAGTAAGTCTTCTCATTATATGTTACCAAATTTCAACTCTCAATGTTGTTATAAATGAATCATTCTTATAATTAATTAAGTTTCAGAATTTAGTGTGTGTTTGGATCGAGTGATTTGAAATTCATGGATTTTAAATTCATCGACAAATCCACTTAAGTTCGTTTGAATGATGATAGATTTCAAATCCCTCGTCATTCATTTTGAGCTCTTTTCTCCACAACTACGGTGGATTTCAAATGACACCATTTTATGTGTCATTTGAATCCTTCCTCCAAATCCACTCCTCAAATCCAAATCCATCGATCCAAACGCACCGTTAGGGTTTTAGAATGATTGTTATTTAATTATATGATTGAATCCACGTAACATTAACTATATATATACGAACCACTGTAATTCTAAAAACCCTAAATACTTGCCAATATGTGATGGGTCCAACGTAAATATGTTGCATGAGTTAGAAGGATTTGAAATCCCTATTTCTACAAATAAAACATTTATAATCAAAAACTTAAAATGATCAATCTAGCTAGCATTTTCATACACAAAGTACAAAATCTCACATGCACTACATCTATAGACTATGTCTATATATATATATATCATACTAAAAACTTGGAGACACTTTATTATGTGCAGATGCTAGAGTTCAGGTCAGTTGCCCAGTAAATGTGGCCACAAACTCACCGGCCAGCACCACAACCAACACGAATGGCTATTACGAGGTTGTCTTGATCCCACGAGCCGATGCAACAATCAATTCGTTTGTTTCCAATTGTCGTCTCTTTGTTTCAACGCCTCTGTCGAACTGCAACCCGGCCTTGCCATCAGCTGGCCTCGTCTCGGGCATTAGGTTCGTTCGATCGGTTCCATCTTGGAGGATCACATATATGGTTGCAGCTGGTTTTAGTGTGCAAATGTAGCTGGAAAATTGCAGCATTGATATATAGATGCTTGTATGAATAAAAGAATGAGACTTTTGTGTTAAGTCTGTGATGAATAATGGGCATGAGTTTTAAACTGATTATTGTACTATAGAGATACTTGATTTCATGAATTGTAAGGGTGATTTATATCTTGAAAATCTATTTTATTTACTTAGTTTTGAACTTTTCACCAAGGAAAGTATATTAAGGGGAAAACATTATTTTGCAAAAAGAATCAAATTTATAGACCAATGGTAAGAAAATTAAAAAGAGAGTAACTTTAGTTAATTATATGGTATTTGTTGATACATATATATACAATGATATTTAGTTTTCCTAACAATTTTTATGAAATATTTTCTAATTTCATGATCAAACAATTTAAGGAAATTCAACAAATAAAAAGATGATACAACAAATAGAAATAGTTATAAAATTGGAAAATATTTTAGAATACTTAAAGAAATCCAGAAAAATAAGAAAAACAATGAGGCATTAAAATATTATTCAACAAACTTTGCAACCATTTTTGTTAATTAGAGAAGAAGAAAAGGTGAGACAAGGAAAATCATTTCACATTTCATTTCATCACACAAATCCAAATTACATCACTTCCCAATAACCCCATTACAACACTCATAATAATACATACATATATATAATATATATAGAAACATGCAAGAAAATAAAAATCAATAATAAAACTCCATTAATGGAACATCTCAAGAGTGCCTGCGCAGAGCCACCGCAGAAAGCACAACCAAGAAGAAGAAGATGACTGTTGCAATGAAAGACGCCACCACAGCGCCGCTAACTCTCTGGCAGAAATCATTGAACTGTTGGCAAATTGCGAGCCAGTTCGTGTTCGCGTTCCCATTATGTGCTAAGTATACAATGGCCGCCGCCGCTGCCGCCGCCGCCGCCGTGAAAGCCACCAACACCTGCACATCAATTCATCATTTCAATATTATATTTACATAGAATTAGTCCGTATGAATTTCCAAGCAATATTTACTATCAATATTTATAAACTTGTAAAATTAGCAATATTTTACATTTTTTTTGTCATAATCATTAAAATATAATAGGGTTTTTGATTAAATGAAGAAGATTGACTTACTGTGTCAAGGATGAGGAGAAGAAGCTTAATTCCAGCTGCATGTGGACGAACAATGCCAATAATGGAGAATGGCAAAGACAAGACTAAGTATCCACTAGCAATTGCATTTGCCACCACAAAGAACCTGCATTATTTTCATAAAAAAAGATTAATTTTTAATTCATAATATCCCATCTAATTTTAAAAATTGGGTTTGATTTTGATCCAATAATAATTTTAGATATGATTGCGAAAATGTACGTTATGTGTATTTTAATGGGTTACTTATAGTAGAGGGGTGCAAAATAAATTTCGCCCTTTTATAAATTAAGAAAAGATTTATAGGAATTAAAAAGATCATTGATGCTATACATGTGTTACCATTTATTATCATGCAATATGCAAAATTTGAAATTCAAAAGCTTGAAAGATATATATATATATATAGAAACTCAAGATGATCGATAAATATTAAAAGTAGTATAAAATATATACGTGAAAGTTGGGAGATCGTCATAGCTGGCTTGAAACTGAAAAAATTGAGTGAAAAACGGAAGAGTTTGATCAGTGGTTCCCATAGTGGTGGTGGCCGCCAGAGCCGCCACAAGCGCGCAAATTCTCAGTATAAAGTCGAATATAGAAACTCCTCTCTTCCACCCCGCATGTGGATGTGGTGTTGCCTTTGTGATGGCGGTATAGGCCATTGCTTTGCCTTTGGTAGACTTCGACTCGGGCATGTTAATAGTCGTTTCACCGCCAGTTTTTGTTGAATCCATCGTTAAATTTTTTTTACGAAGAGAATATGTTTAAATATTGTAAATTTTGTGAATTGTGATGAAAAATGATTTGTGGGATGAGGAATTTATTGTAGTTGAGAAAGAGAGGATTTGATGGATTAGTTTTGATTATGTTATGATTTCATCAAAAGTATGAGTTGGAGAGTAGGTAATTTGATTAAGTGGAGTTGTGAGAAACTTGCTCCACTTAACATATGATACAATTTTGTTAAGAGTTTCATAAGTTTGAAAATATGTATACCAAGTTGTTGAATTGCTAATAAGAATTCCTTTCAATTATCGGGTAATTATTAAAATATGGGGTGTAAATAAGTCGAATCAAACTGAATTATTTTTTTCAATTAAATTTGTTGAAATTGAGTGTAACCTTTGTTTGAAATATTGCATCTCTGAAAAATATCAAGAAATGAGAAATGACGTGTCATTCAATGGCAACCTTAATTGTCTAGTTGTCATTTCTCTTGGTTTTAATTTTAAAAAAAAATACAAAAATAAAGTTCGATTGAATTCACATAATAAGAATTTTTCGTATAGCTCATCATAGATAAGTAAATAAATAAAACTCTATTCCATAGATAGTATTTGAATATGTTTGAATTTCTATTTGAATCTTATTTTATTAATAATCAAATCAAATATGCTTAATATTTATTTGAGTCAAATACAACTTGAACTTGTATCTTTTGATACATATTTTTCATTTTGTACTAATCAAATCGAGATCTAAAAAACCTTCAAATTTTATTGAATATAAAATAATATTGAAGTTTAATGTGTTAGGTTGAGAAATAGTTTATGAACTCTGATGCATGGACACGGGACACGGGATACGGCGTACGATACGACACTGACACGAAATACGGTATTTTAAAAATATTAGGACACGACACGACCTCGACTTTTGATAAAATGTGTATTTATTATACCATATACATATATATGTTTATTAATTTACGTTAAAATATATAAATTAGTATTTTCATTCTAATTTAAATGACTGGTTAGAGAAATAAACTACAAGAATGACTATTGTAATTATAATTTTGTATTTGATTTGTAAAGTTATATATGTGCGAAAGAAAAAAAAAAGATATTTCAGTTTCACAATCACAAAAAATAAGTGAAATAACATCAAGTGTCACAGATAACGCATACATAGTAGACATACCCTCTAACTGCATCAATTACGGTGCTCATATTTTATTTTATTTTATTTTATTTAAGCAGACAAATTTATTTTTATATTGGACACGTTGTCGGACGAGTGTCGTGTCCGATCAAATGTCCAACACGACATGTTGTGATTTTTTTAAGTATCCGTCCATCACAATTTATGAATAATCACAAAATTAAATAGTCGTATTTAATTTTCAGTTTTCAACCCCTCTAACAACTTTCATTAATAAGCTTTATCTGCTGAACCTGCATTGTATAACTGGACATTTAATTCCAATAAGTCCAATTTTAGTTAATTAGCAAAGGTCAAGGATGAACCAGAGTCCAGTAATAACTCTACAATGCAATAAGTCTAAAGATTTTTATATCTATTTTTTTGTACATACTTGTCTTAGAGATATATATACACGAAAATCAAACTCGAACGATCGTCATGAATGATTTTTAGCGGGTTTAAATATTAACGACAATTCGTGTATAATAAACCTCACGACAAACGACATAAATGATTAGTATCGCGTCAAGATTCCGAGTCCAAGATTCTCATAATGCGATCCGATTTCAGCCGTATTATTCAAGTTTTCGAAACGAAACATTTATTGGATTATAATTCGATAAATTACCCAAAAATATACTACATTTATAATGTGATAAATTATTGGTAAAAATACATAAATCACAGGCATGATCTGTCATAATTATGAACTAATCTGCAAAATTTGCAATAAATATAGAAAGCTGGAGGTCCTCAAAACCATGGCATGAGTACAAAAACTCAAAACTCATGCATTTGCTACCCACTGCAGATGATCCAAATCAATACAACTGTATTTTCTTCGAAAATGCCTATAAATTTCGACCCAAAAACCTCTCATTTCATTCATAACAAACCCTAAAATGCAGAAAAAGAATGGTTTTTGGGCCTTTTTGAGAGTTTTTTTACTTCTGGTGATTGCTTTTTCTGGTGTTTCATCAGAGGAGAAAAATGTCGTTGATTGTGATTTGATGGGTTCATTTTGTGTTGGCTATAATTGGCCACATTTTGGGCACCATTTTCACCACCCTTTGCGGCCGTTCTGGTATATTCCACCAATATATACGCCGCCGTCAAGCCACCACCCTGCCGAGCCGCCACCGCCAAGTCCAGTTGCTGTTACGCCTCCACCTTCTCAAAAACCACCGAGCCCACCAATTTACGGCCCTCCAACAACTAGTCATCCACCGGAGCAAGCACCAACTCCGCCGCCACTCCTCCACCCGCCACCACCGGGCCTATCACCGCCAACCGGAAAACCTCCAAGTCCAGTTGCTGTTACGCCGCCAGCCCTTCCACCTTCTCAAGAACAACCTAGCCCACCAATTTACGGCCCTCCAACTAGTCATCCACCGGAGCAAGCACCAACTCCACCGCCATTCCTCCGCCCGCCACCACCGGCCCTATCACCGCCAACCGGAAAACCGACAAGCCCACCTCCAGTACCCAAGTCCCCTACACATAAACCTCATCATCATTATCACCACCACCATAATCATCGTCATCCAAGAAGTCAACCACCGCCGAGCCCATCACAGCAACCGCCGAGTAAACCACCATTAGCTCCGATTTCACCTCCATCTATACCTAATCTACCACCGCCATTTCCCATTTACAATCCTCCACCACCGAGTCCAACTCAAGCTCCACCACCCTCCATAACCATATCTCATCCTCCAACACCGAGTCCAACTCAAGCTCCACCACCATCCATACCCATATCTCATCCTTCACCACCGAGTCCAACTCAAGCTCCGCCACCATCCATACCCATATCTTATCCTCCACCACCGAGTCCAACTCAAGCTCCACCACCATCCATACCCATATCTCATCCTCCACCACCGAGTCCAACTCAAGCTCCACCACCATCCATAACCATATCTCATCCTCCATCACCGAGTCCAACTCAAGCTCCACGGCCAAGTTTACCAGAATCTCCACCGCCATTGATACCAGAATCTCAAACTCCGCCAAGTCTTTTACCACCACTATGGTTTCATCATAAACATCCACCATTTATACCCTATTGTCATCCCCTCATCTGTCCACCTCTATTTCCAGGAAAACCATATCCTGGCTTTTTTCTTCCACCACCATAATCATGAATTATCATGTTAGTTTCAGTTTGAGTATTGATAATGCATTTGATGTTAGGGTTTGCCTTAGCGAAATGAGCTTATGAATGAATTTAGTATATGGTATTTGTTGCTTTTTGTTATTCCTTCTCTTGTGGCATTTATTAGAGGCAAATCAGTATGAGATTATTGTATTCGAAATCGTTCGATTGAAAGTTCATTTGAGCTAGTTTTATTGCATATTAGATCAAGCTTAAATAATTTTTTGTATGTTCCATAACAATGATAAAATATGCTAATCGAATCTATTCAAAATTGGAACACTAAAACATACTTTTAAAACATATTAAGTTCAGGGTAAGGATTAAATCTATTTAAAATTGGAATATTAAAGCGTATATTTGTCGAGTACAATAAATAGTGGGTCAAATTGTTTTAGTAGTAAAGTTGATGGACCAAAAATATAATTCTCATTTAAAATGTACATTATATATAATAATAAAATAACATAAATTAAAATATTAAATCATCTTGACCATAAATAAACCAGGTCTTGACAATGACTGCAGTGTGATATAGAACACAATTAATGTTGGCTACGATTCAGACAAGATAGGATACGTGTAATAAGCTAAAGCAACTTTTCAATTTATTCCAAACATATTGATCCAAATTATACCAAAAGTCAAGCACATAATGCTTTACTTTCACTAAATTCAATTATTCATGATTTTTCTTCGTATTTTTGGAGGATAGTCTACCTCATTTTACGCCCAATAATACGAGTTGAGCTTGAATAGCTTTGTAATTTTATATACATTTACAAACTTTTAGACATTGAGTTGATGTTCAATCATTATTAAAAAAGATTTCAAACTCATTTACTAAACTAAATGGATCGAACTTAAATAAGTTTATGATGATCGTTCTTGAGTAGATATAGAATAGTCAAATTATTTTTTCAATCATATTTACATCCTTTTATTTTGGTCCTCACCTACAGGCTATAATCCTCATTGTGAATTTAATAAATGGTTTTTTTTTTTTTAAATGATTTTGATCCCTCCAACTCATCAACAATTGAAAAAAGTGAAATTATATTTCGTTGTAACATCTATAACAACACGAGTGCACATATTAATTTTAATATGAGAATTATGCATAAATTTTAAACAATAACAAATAAGAGTTTCTAAAAATAAAATCATTGAAAATCTGATTTACATTGGAGCTGATATTAAATCAACCATTTTACAACAAATAACGAATTAAAAATCTTACAACATATCTAATTATGTTGAATTTACATTTCAACATTTTATATCAGTACAAAAGAATTCGGATCCCATCTAAATCTAATCTTTCTACTGTCAATATTTCAATAATATACGATTTTATAATCAATATAACACAAACATTCATGTGTGACTATCAATATTTTTAATCCATTAAAATTGTGACATTTTCCTCAGTTAAAACTGTAAATTCATCTGTTTTTCGATTATTATTCACCTCTGTGATGGAAGAACTGCCTATCGCATGAGTAGGGCGTCTATCAAATGCTCGAAAACTTCCCGATACAACGTAAACTCTACACAAGCTTAGTTCATGCCTCAACTGCAAAATATCACCACAAAAAAAATCATTAATTGTTAATAATAAGAATGTAGAATTAAATAGTTTATATACTCTCATGTCAAAAATTAAATTTTCACAACCTAAAAACATCCACAAATCAAAATAAAATTTTGTGAATAACTAGTGTTTATAATTTCATCCATTTATCATATTTGGATACTTTAGTATCACAATTTCTTAAAATAATTGTTTTTAATATCGTAAATAACAAAACGGGTCTAACCGAAATTATTTATGTGCGAAAAAATAGACACAAAATATACAAATTTATATTTTGTAGCATAATTACCATGGGAATAGAAGTGCTCAAATCTTGTTCAATGGCTCTATACTCATTCATTTTCCATTTAGTTTTTCTTCCCATAGGAGCTTTCCCTTTGTAAAACACCATGCTTTTCTTCACTCCAATCACCTTACCCTCCGACGAATAAACGTACGCCGGAGATCCGGTGGCCTTCCAGTAGCCGGAGGCGGTGCTCCGGCTAGGCCTACCGCCTCGTGCTTCTCTTTCTTGTCTCGGGGCGAAGAAAAACCATTGCTCCGAATCCCCATGACAAAGCTCTCCACAATGTTCTAAATTTTCAAAAAAAAATATTCTGAATTATAAATCAATCTCATGACAAATATAATTTATCTCACAAACATTCAGATTATAAATCGATATCATGACAAATATAATCGACCGAAAATGAGACTATTAACTACATGTTATGTAGTTAATGATTACATTATAAGAGGTTCGAAATTTAAAATTTCGAGATAAAAATTAAAATCCCGTAAAATATGAAACTAAAAACGCAGAATTTTCGACAAATGGAGAATTCTTACTTGGGAGTTGCCATGGCTCATGCTTATAAACATCTAAAAGTGGGATAACACTATTTATGTTGGTGTTTTTGTGTTGGAGTTTGCTGTGGAGATAGAAAGAAATTAATTCTTCTTCAGTGGGGTAAAACCTAAAACCTGGTGCCACTTCTTCCATAAGTTTTTGCAATTTTTTTTTAATATTTATTGGGAATTTAGATAATTCTGAAATAATTTTAGAATTAAATGTGGTGATTTATATAGTTTCCAAGTTTCCGAGTGAAATGAGAAAAAAATGGCATCATAGGTTGTTCGATGAAACTTCCACACGGTAAAGCAAAGAAAGTGATTTTTTAATTAGTCCAATTAGTTTTATTTTTTATTTTTTTTAGAAAACATATAATCCACAAGTACTATTAGATCCGTACATGAATTAGTCAATGTAGTTAAATTCCCCCATGTTTGCGTGGGCAAATAATACTCTAAATTATTTTTATTGAATCGGCATTTTTAAAAATATTGTCATCCATTTAGGCTCGTGGGTTGCTTTGACATTTAATTTATTCGATCCGATTTGGTTATTTTGGAATAATATTATAAATACATTATAATTATATATCATATTTTTATTTCAAAACATAGTGTATCGCAGTTAAGAAAAACTTTCACCATTTTAACACCTTTAGATATATCCAGCAAACACTGGATAAAACCATGTTGTAATGGATTGTAACATATAATAACATAGATTTGTAATGTCCACATATCGTGGGACATTCGATTTACACCAAGTATTATACCGTATTTGTGAAATATCTATTATTATTATGAAGTAGGATTAGGAATTGGAAAATCAAATTAACATAAAAAAAATATTAAATTTGATTTAATATTGGTCGTATGACAAATTAATTACGTGAAATACATGTTTTTTTTAATTTAATCACAAAAACAATGGTTATGTTTGGTTTTATTTTGGTCATGTTTTGGCCAAAATTTCCACCAATTTTTGTTTGGCTTGAATAGTTTTAGTCAACAAAAATCTCACTTTTTGGCTAAAAATTGTATTTGATTAGACTACTACATGTCACTTCTCTATCTTACGTTCTCTCCATTACTTCATTATTAATTTCCCTATTTTTTCACTTCTGTCTCTTTCTCTCTCTCATTAACACCTCTAATATTTATATATATATATATATATGATATATACATCTTAACTTAAAATATATTGATAGATATTTATGTACATACATTTATATTTTTTACACATAAACTAATATATTATCTAGAGATTATAAAATAGATATATATCTATATGTGTTACCTATATATATATACAATAAATTTATACAAAATTAGTCTATCTATTTATATATATAAAATAATTATAAACAAATATAAACACACAATATAGAATTTTTTAATTAATATAAAATTCTTACAAATAAATATATTAGGTTATGAAAACATCTTCTAAATTTTCACACATTCCACACAAATTAAGATATATATTATAATATATATAAAAAATAATTACAAACCCAATATTATAAATATAACTTTCAATATTACAAATCCAATATAATAATATAGTTAGAAAAATATATATGCTTACAACTTCAATATTATAATATAACTTTCAATTATTATTTTATCAACAAAAACTTCAATGATTTGACTGGTATAATATCTCACCAAAAAAACATCCAGAAATCAATTTACAAGTTAAAACCAAACACAATTTCATCAACAATACACGTGTCCCAATAAATTTTTTACCAACAATTCTCACCAAAATACCCCAGTCAAGATCATCTATTCCAAAATACTATTCCATCTTCTATTCCAACCGTTAGATGTTTGACATTTGTAATTAGAATTAATCCTGGTTTAACTTGTATATTTTTTATTTACTTAACAAAAATTAAAGAAGAGAAAAATTAAGAAACACAAAAATTATAATTTTGGGAAAATCATCATTAATGGATCTTAATCAAATATTACATCTCGATTAAGGAAAACAAGAGAATCATGGATTTGATTGGATTTGTTCTCTATAATTTATTCTTACAAATGCATAATAGATTTAAATCTATCTAATTTTCTTATCTTTTAAGCACTTTTTAATCCAAAAACATGGAGATTCATATTTGTTTATTATCATCAGAATCATAATATCTCACTGCATATTCAAAAACTCCAATTATCATTTAAAAATCAAAGACAATTCATGCAAAAAATAAAAAATTCTATCTGATTATACTTGAGTCTTTAATGCCATTCTTGGGAGTATGTTTCATAAAACAAGAAAATGAGAGAAATTCCATGATAAATTTACAATTAAATTCGTATATATTATAAACTAAAAAAACGAAACAATAGAAAAAACTTTAAAATTAATGAAACATATTTCTAATTAGATTAATTTCTTTATCTGCATTGCAAGCTTGAGTCCTTGACAATATATATTTTCTTCATCTTCATCAGGCACCGTAAAGCAATGGATTTTAAGTCAAAAATATACAATCAAGATGTGTTATGTTTAATTAAGATATGTGTAAGATTTATTTCCAATACTATTTTATTGTGTTGCCTAATTTATTTATTTTTTAATTTTGGTTAAGTAAATAAAAAAATACAAGCTAAACAAGAATTAATTTAAATGTACAGATGTCAAATATTTAACGGTTGAAATTTAAAAAAAAAAAATATTTTGGATTAGATGATCTTGACTGAGTTGGAATGACCCATAATTAGTATTCAAAAAAGGGTTAGATCTTGACTAAATTCTTATGAAGATCTTAGGCTTGTTGAGTAGCAATATATTCCAACTAAAATTGTCTTGAAAGTCACTATAAAAGGTCAAATAGTATCATTATAATCTTGAGTTGAATACTAATAATTAATACTCCATTAATCTCGAGTTGATGAAGTGGGCATGAGTGGGCATTGACGTTTTAAAATATTTTTTAAAAATTATATTTTTGGTATATTAATATGGTATGTAAATATTTTTATATATTAATACGGAGATAGTAATTTGAATATAGTAATGCGAAAAATTTAATTTTAATCAATAGGAAAAAGTTATGTACCGTACACATGACTTGTGAATTTAGGATTAATTTTTTTTTTACCAAAATGCTGACGTGGACAATTTTTGAAACATATATCCATGGGTCCTCAATGTTTTAGTAGCATCCAAATCAAATTGAAAAGAAAATATTTGATAATGACTATAGTCCATAAGAAGACATTAACTTCAAAAAGGCTATTTACTTTTACGCGGCTTGGACAAAGTAAACACACACGGGGATGGGTGTTGTGGACTTATGGGGGTGGAAGAGGTATATTATATATTTTAATAATAAAGTATTAAGTGAAAATAATAAACTACTAATATATTACAAATCGTGTTTCATTTTCTATTTACACATATCATGTTAAAGTATTTACACATCTTAAACATCACTTAACAACTGTGTAATATATGTATTATACGTGTCAAATATTTATGTAAAAGAAAAGATAAAATACAGATTTTGAATAGAAAATCATATCCCCCAATTTACCCACCTCAACTAAAGGGGATTATTAGAATTAAAACTTCACTTCAAAATCATGTATCATTTCTCTAGGTAACTTTTTTTTCTTTTAATTCTCATATTTCACCCAAATTTTTTATTTGAAACTATTGTAGTTTCTAACCCTTGTATACAATATCAAGAATATTAAAAAGAAACACACATACATATATTATAACTTAATACATTCTACACACACAAAGCAAACTTACATTATATATTATTCTTCAACCCCTCTCTTTTACCTAACACACACACACACACATAATTCATAAAACAAACATATATTTTCTTTTTTTAACTTATCTTAACAACTAACAATAATCATATATATATATATATATATATATGATCAAGGGATCCCAATAATGGGAATAAAAGGGATATAATAGCTACTAGGTGCTAATCCCCATTCTCTTGGCAAAGGCAAATCCACAGTCTTGGAAGAAGCAAAACCCTTATCTTCCCCACCACATTTCCCCTCTAAAGGACATGATTTGTAGAAGCTAAGTGGCTTGGAAGTAGTAAAATGGCCTTGTTCTTTGGCTCTAACAATTGGGATCACATCATTCTTTCTTGATATATAAAGCTCATAAGGACCTCCCATGATCTTAGCCATGCAGTTGATGGGATTATTATTATTTGTCGATTTCGACTCATCGGTAGGAAGTTTAGTTGTAAAACTACCATCTTTCTCTGTGTATGTTACAGCCAGTTTCTTCACTTTGTCACATTTCACTAAGATTTGAATCCCTTATAAAATAAATAAGGAAATGAAGAAGTATTAATACAGAGTATTAATGATTAAATAATTCAGAGAATTACCACATGTTTTATATTTGTTGACATAAAAAGATTCATAATTATTTTACGTCATATGATATTGGGCTTATAAATCCAAAAATATTATTAATTCACTAATGATAGAATTTTATTTACTGAAATAAAGATTTTGTGATAAAACTCTTGAAAAGACTTGGGAAAAGCCACCGTTTTAATTATATGGAGATATGAAGTTTTCTTAAACTCTTATCATGAAAGTGAGATTAAATCTTATCAAATGCATGCAAACCAAGCAGTTAATAGTGAAGGATTTTTTTAGTGATGATAATTATTATTTGTTACTAAAATATTTGCTTAAGAAACCTTCTGCATCAACTAAAACATCCATAATATAACAAGTAATAATTAATTACATATCTTGATCAGTAAATAGTAATAGGACAATTAAACCTGAGAGATCAGAAATATGAGTATTGCAGTCAAGACAAGCAACTGATCCTTTCAGGATTTGGCTTCTGTAAATCTCATCCTTTGCAAAACCCAAAGCGAAGAAGAAGAAGAACACAGTTACAACTTTACTTATCACCATTGAAGCAAATTTCTGAAGCTTTGAATGTGAGAAATAAACACAGGAATAGGGTTTACTATAAATATTGCAACAAGTATCAAAACAGTAGTAAATAAAAGGGCCCAAATGCTTGAGTTGGTTGTTGATATTAATAACTATAGAGATGTGAAAAATAGTATAGGGTTAACATTTCGGGAGGGGGGGGGCAAATGAGTCGTTTTATTAGGTTTTACAAGTCGAGGTAGAAAAATATTACAACTTAAAGGTTTCGGGTATTTATTAAAAAAAAAAAAAAAAAGTTATGGGTTCAAGTCTAGAATTTTCTATTATCGTTAAATATTAATTGTGGAATGTTTTCTTCATGAAAAATGGAAATTAATGCAATATGTTTGACTGAGAATTCTTGTAAAAAGAACCATTTTTCTTATGATACGACATTATATTAATATCACGTGAAATATGGGAATTTATTCAAGATACATGAAATTTTGTTGGTTATTTGTCAACAATTTTCCCTAAATTGGGAAAATGATAATGATGTGAAATTAGATTAATTTAGTAACATTAGCTAAACTATAGACTTGAAGACGAGCACAAAAGGTTGGTCAAGTTCCCAACAACTCATATGCTTCCTACTAAATTTATCTCTGCACAAGCATTAAATCTGTTATTTTGGGTAGTTGGCCAATTATTTCCACTAGGGCATGCAATTACATTTACTTCAAGATACGTACTATAGTTTTGTCATTAAAACAGAAATTCCACTACTTTTATATAATATTATAGTGGTCAATGATGTGAAAAGACAGATATTTTCAATACATGTTAAATCATATTCGGGGATTATAAATGAATCTAATTGATCCCAATAAGACGTTGAGTTTGATTTCATTTTAAACTTTTCAATCCAACTTTGATAACCAAGCCGCTTTAGGGCTTTTATATTGCTAAAAAATTCTCTTGTTTTGATTTTTTCTAGTATAGAACGATAGTATTTTAACTAATCAAGCCGAATAGTGAGAATTTCAAATCTTATCGAGTGAGAAAAATGGTTCTAGTTTCTTTCAAATTATATATATATATATATATGTACACTTGATGAGCAAATCTCAAATAAGTTTTTCAAAAATCGAGAATGTAAGGGTCTGTTTGGATTGTTTTTGTTTTTGAAGTTTTCTAAAATAGTTTTGTAGAACAGTTTTATCAAAACAATTTTGCAGTATAAATAATGTTGAAATCCTGTTTGGTTGACTATTCTGAAAAAAAAAAATCGGGAACACAAGGGGGAGTGTTTTGATGCGAGGAGGAGTGAAATGAGTAGAGAGAAAAGATATTTTTTTCAATGAAGGTTTAAGTGTTGTATTTTTTTTAGTTTGGAGTGTAAAAGTGTTCTGTAAAATTTAAAAACAGGTAAAACCTGTTTTGCAAAATAGCAGATTTTGGAGTTTTGTTTTTCAAAACAGAAAGCGAGAACAAGCCCACCCAAACGCCTTTTTATTTTTTTGTTTTTCAAAAACAAAAACACACTTTAAAAACAGTCATCCAAACAGGCCCTAATTACTTGGTCCAGTTTTCCGTCCTATATTCCGGAGCAAAATGAAAACATCGTTGGACATGATACACAAAGATATCTGTTAGTTGGGTACATCGCTCTCGTATCAATAACTGTCACCAAACATCACAAGCTTTTAATGGCCATTGAAGGGGTATTATGATACCATATATTTTTGGGAGGCACTAAATTCTGCATAATCATTAAATCTATATACTATCAGGAGATTCCCAAGTTTTTCAAGCTCAGAATTTGCATAAAACCCTTTAAAATTTTCGAGTTATTTAGAAGCTTTCATGACCATAACAACTTATAAAAAATTACGTAATGGTACCCTCGTACTTCGATCATACACGACTAGTTTTAATTACAATGAAACATATTGTTGTTCAAGTTATAACAACTACTTTTAAGGGCAACTATTCTTGGTAGTGCCAGATTCCAGAGAGGCTGATTGTTATTGTCTTTGATAGATAGATGCTCCTTAACTGTGTGTATCTACCAAATACGTTATAGTTTCTACATCTCACAGCCTATGCTTTATAACAAGGCAGTTAACTCATTGAGAAAGAAGATATACAAAGTTAGAAACTAGAGATGTAAGAAAATCGAAAACCCATGATCGGGTGTATAAAAGCAATTTCTCGTATCCACTAGGAAAAGGGTTGTTAGTAAACCAACTTATATAGCAATTTTCGAGGGGTGTATAGAGCCCTTCAAAAGATATTGCAGAAATTGTCCTGATACTTACTCAAAGCATGATATATACAATGTAAAGGTCTTGAAATCCAAATCCAATTACATGCAACATACAAAGAAACCTAAACCGGGTTAGTTGTGTTTAAGACATTTATGGCTAGTCACGCTAAACCGTTATAGTAGGCTCTTCCAATGTTATGCAATTTTTCAGAAATTAAATTCCAACAGCATGCTGCTACATATATGAGCTTAGTTTCTTAAAAGTGAATAAAACATCAAGACATAAGCTTAAAACTCAAAACAGCAACAAAGAGAAATCAAAAAAAGAACAATATTTGAGGTACTTTGTTATAAAACTATAGACAATTCATGATTAATACACTTCCAGGGAGTTCCATACAGTCACCAACGCAGTTTGCAAGTATTAGCTATATATGAATAGGTTCAATAATTCCATATATATAAAACAAGGTTAATATATAAGGCAATTTACGACAATCCTCTTTCCGTTAACTTCCAGTATTCTCGAATACAGGACTTTGATACTTTTCTGCAGCGTATTATTACACTAGATACTAAATTTAATTCTGATTCTTTTAAGCAAATGTAGATTCTGTAGCATAAATATTTCGTCCTTTGCAAACACGACAGGATAAACCATCCAATCACATCCATCAGAACTAAGAAAATGCCAATGTCTAAATCGTTATAGCATGTCCAATTTTAGTGTTCATAATCCTAAAGGTTATTGAGCTTTAACATTAGTCAACTATAGAAAAGAAACAACAAAATCTGGATTTCTCATCAAAATACATAATGAAATTCCAATGGAATCAATTGAGTACGGACGTTTATTTTACTTCCATTTAAAAATATATAAACGCATAACATGTTTTTTTTTTCATTTTTCTATATATCCTGACATGCCTGAAATATGTGCATCGTGAATTATATTTTCGGGATTTCTATTCTTCGTACTATCCCAATAATTTGAGAGATATTGCACTAGTAATCCATCAGAAACTTCCCTATACAATTTCATACCAATTGAAAACAAAAAGGATACATTTTCATATAAACTGTGTTATTCTTAAGCAAAATGATATTTCAATTGCAAAAGCTCAAAAACTTGAATGCGTATATTTCAATTTTAAATTTTCTAGAATGCAAATATCCATTACCAAAAATTAAAACAACTAAAGAATAGATGCAAGTATATCATATTTCGATTACATATCAAGCAATTGATACACCTTAAACGAGTACGTAAGCATTTTCTCCAAGGTCGATCAAAACAACTATTTCCCATAAGGATCATCAAACGAAATCAATGAACCAAAGGAAATAAATAATTCAAACGCAATAAGCAAATAAATGATGAATTAGCTATCAATTCAATCGATGTTATATACAAATCAATACCTATATATATACAATAAAATCAAAGATTATTCATTCATTGTTTAAAGCAAAACAGAACATCTGCATATTGCTAAATGCTAAGATATGCAAACATCTAAAACAATCAATGAAATTAATCAATAAAACCAGTTCGACGCCAAATAGCATTGCGCACCTGCCTGAGATCTCTCCCTTTCAGCGTCCGGCCAGCGCCTTCCAGCACCGAGCACGCCAACAGCGGAGATTCCCTAGCCGCCACCACCTCATGCGGCGGCAAAATCACAGAACTCTTTTCATCCTCCTCTTCCTCTTCCTCAGCCATAGCATCTTCCAATTCCCTAACTCTCCTCCGCATCGCCGCCGTCATCACCGGAATGTTCACCGGCGCAGATTGAGGGTGAAATCGCGCTCTCTCAATCGGCGGTCGTCTCGGAATCATCATCCTCGACGACGTGGACATGGTCGGCGACGTCGAAGACGAAGACGAAAGCGACGCCGATGTGGACGCCTTGTGGTTGAACACCGGTCTGGTATCGGATCCGGATCGCGATTTCAGATTCTCGTTCAGCGCCGCCAAGATGCCGTTGTGATTGTTCCGATTGTGATTTTGGATGATACGGCTGGGGCTAGGGTTCGGATTCAGGTAAGGATGGGTGGGGGAGGCGGAAGAGCTGCCGGAAGGTGTGCTGAAAATATCGTCTTCGGAGAGTTCGATTGGTTGGGTAGGTGGTGAGGATTGCGGTGGCTGGAATATCCCGATGAATCTATCGGACGACGGAGGGCTACGCTGGTGACGGAAACGGGTAGTACCGCCGCCGCCTAGTTTTTCCATAGACATGAGAGCTTTTTGTTTGTGCGTGTTGAACAGTGTGATGAGAGTTTGGGGTACAAAGATGTATACTGTATAATATACTCCTGTGAGGGAGGAATCTAGTGTGGGCGTCCTTATGGTAAGCCCCTTCAAACTATTGTACGGAAGGTTTTTGGAGAATTACACTTTTGGTCCATAAACTTTACCATAATTATTTTTTCGATCAATCATTTATTTGAGTCGAGGAATTTATTTTATATGTTTCGATTGTAAGTGAAATCGTTCAAATATTAATGGAATAAACTCAATTGGGAAACGGCGAACCTCATTCTATTTTATTATTTAAGTAATTTTTTCAAATATGTTAAAGATTGCATGTAATAAATATATTTAATTTGATTTTTAAAATTTATGTTTATTATAACATAAACATATTTTATCATATCAAGAGCCTGTGAAAAATCGGTAAAAATGAATGATGGTATATAACGTTTCTCACTAAATAAAACTCTAATTTACAATTCTCAATTTTCATAAGCCCTAATTAAATTTTTCCTTTGATTTTTATAAGAATATAGATAGTCGTGCAAATTGATATTTTAGTGTGGGTTTCGACCGATTTTTTTCGTGATTTGAACTCACATGCAGTAATCCCATGAATTTTTCAATGAAAAGATTAGCAGTAGAGACTGAATCTGTTTAAAAATGAAATAGTGCAAATTGATATTTTAGTGTGGGTTTCGACCGATTTTTTTCGCAATTTGAACTCACATGCAGTAATCCCATGAATTTTTCAATGAAAAGATTAGCAATAGAGACTGAATCTGTTTAAAAATGAAATAGTGCAAATTGATATTTTAGTGTGGGTTTCGACCGATTTTTTCGCAATTTGAACTCACATGCAGTAATCCCATGAATTTTTCAATGAAAAGATTAGCAGTAGAGACTGAATCTGTTTAAAAATGAAATAGTGCAAATTGATATTTTAGTGTGGGTTTCGACCGATTTTTTTCGCAATTTGAACTCACATGCAGTAATCCCATGAATTTTTCAATGAAAATATTAACACTAGAGACTAAATCTGTTTAAAAATGAAATATTAAGGACTATTATTGTTGAGTCCAATAAATGTGGACCCAAATAAATTTAGCATTAAATTGAGGGACTAAAAGTGTAATTCTCTAGAAAGATTCCTAGTGGATGTTTTTAGATGATGTGTACAAGATTGTAGAAACTCCGTACCGTAGAAGATAAAAGGGTTCAACTTTTAATTTTTAAAAATAAGAAAAAGAGCGACAAAGTCGCTATAGTATGTTTGACAATTTCATTATGAGATCCAGTTGACAACTCAATGTGATTTGGTGTGAGTTTTTCTTCTTTAAAAATTAATTTTATTAATTTTATTCTAAACATTTAATAATTTGATAATGAGAGTAATTAAGCACGTACATATTATATTGTATTGGATATATTCAGTTTCGATACGATCTAATGAATATGATTGTTGGTGGGTATGAACTGGGTTAACTGACCCGCCCGAGTATATCAATACGACATATAAAACACTGTTCGATTGTTGCTTTAACGACTTTGAAAGCCGGTGGTACCGGGTCGGAGACGAGGGATCTTTTGCCGGTGAATGTGAAATATATCAGGATCTCTAGCCATGACTATTTGGACTATGATAACTAAAGTTGCTACTTGGGATAGCGTTTTCTTGAGAAAAGCCATTATATTGGCTTAGTATTGTAAGATATATATGTATGTATATATGTGTATATATATAGTGAAGCTGTGTATGAGAGGTGAGTATAAGACAACTTGAAAAATAACCGTGAATCTATATTTCAAGTTTACCCGTGGACTTTTATTCAACTTGGAACCGACTCGAAATGTACCCGGTTCATTGGGTCTAATTTTTTTTGGACCCGTTGGGTTATGTGTTCGGGTCCGAATTAGATCTGGGTAAAATACATTTTTGAATATTTTGTGGGTTCAGATTTGGGTCTAGGCATTGCCAGCCCATTGACAGGCACTAGACGTCCATCAAGGAGAATTGATGCATAGTTCACACCCTTTTACATTACACAATTTCGAGGGTAAATCATATGATCATTGGTTATTAATTATTAGCTTGTGTAAGTGTTCAAGAAAGTTGCATCACTTGATCTAACATGAAATAAAACATGCCTATGTACATATATATATATATAGTGATTTAAGTAGTTCACCCAATTTTTTGTAATGAAATATAAATTCATCAATATCTTTGTAAGGAACACAAGAATTAAAATAATGGGAAATTTGCATTTGTAATATAAGATGAGATTTCGAGCAAGTTCAAACGTGAGTGAGCGAGCATGACTTAGAGGGTGTTTGGCTAAGCTTATTTAAAACATCTTATAAGTTGTTACAACTTATAAGATGTTTTAAGAGCTTATAAGATGTTTTGTCTTATTTAAAAAATAAGCTCTCAAGTGTTTGGATAAAATAAGTTTATTGGGCTTATAAGATGTTTTCAAATATTATAAGAAAGAATTTGTGCAATTATAAAAATAAAAAATAAAAATCGGAGAAGGATATTGTTAGAAATGAGGAAATTAGATAAGGTTGTTATGTTTTTAACAATATAAACAACATCAAAAATTTAAGATTTTAAAATAAGTTGGGTTTGGCTAACTTATTTCTTATTTGCTTATAAGACCCAAACATCTTATTTTTTGGTCTTATAAGATCTTATTTAAAAAAATTATCCAAACACTTGCATAGAGCTTATAAGCTCTCAAACATCTTATAAGATATTTAAAAGAGCTTATAAGCTTAGCCAAACACCCTCTTAGTTAAATTATATTTCACGTTTCGAACACTTACAATAATACGATGTGTAAACAAAATAAGTTGAATCAAATAACAAAAGATAACAATTCAAAGTACTTTTTAATCATCAAAAATACAGTTTATGTGGCTCATAATATCTTTCCTTTTATTATTTTTTAGCGAATGTTAACCCTTATAAAGTATGGCTATTTGTCTCCAATATTAATGGCACCAACTAGAAAGTAACTAAGATATTTTCTTTTTTTTTCATGATTAAATTTTTTGATAGAAACTAATTAGAAATATCTTCCTATAGAATAGTTTTGTGTTCTTTCTTGTGAGGAGTAGATGAAACTTTGTCATCAATAAGCCTTGGGTGAATTCTACATCCACTTGGAGGCTCAATGGCCATATATATATATTTTGCCTCATTTCACTCAATTTATTATGGGTTTTTTATCTGTATATCTTTAATCATCTTGTCCTAGATATGGCATATGGATAGATTGATTTGATTCTTTAGATTTTTATGAATCTTGTTGATTATATACAATGATTTCGTTTTATTTTTACAAAATTCTAATGAGATGAAAAATTAAATTGTAAAAAGTAAAATGTGAAGCCCATGTCCCACATCAATTAAAAGATTTTTATATTTTGAGATTTATTTAACTCAATTAACATCGTTTTTTTATCTCAACCTTTTGATTTGCACCTAAAATAATTTCACTTTTTAAATTTGTGACTAAACTTAATAAGAGGTTATTGTAATTAATTCACTTGATTAGGTAAATTTAATAAGGAAAAAGATTTCCTAACAGTCTGTAAGGTTTTTAAACCTTACAGACAGCTTCTCATTCACAAATTAGGAATGAGATAAACCGGCAACTTGCTAAGCAAGTTGCCATGTGTTTAATATTTATTTTCTTAATTACCCCATATGTTAATTATTAAGTAATTAGATATTTAATTAATAGATTAGCCATATATTTGTATATTTATTATGATTTGCTCCACATATGCTTCAAAGCTACATATTTAATCCCTACGATAGTACGATTTGCTTCAAAATAATCATTACTTTATTTCAAAATTGAGAAGTATATTTCTTTTTACAATTGTATCATTAATATTGACATAAATCTAATTAAAATTAAGCTTGAGATCATTAAAAATATTTTTTTATATATTTATCAACTTCCATCTAAAAAATTATGTGACACATCTTCTATCTAAAAAATATGTATATAACCATACCATTAGTAGGTGTATAAATTGCAATTATATTTATTTCATATTTGAAAAATATTAAACGAATATAAAATTCATATTTGGTAAATTTATGTAACTAATATCATAAATAGAATTTTTGTAAAAAGCCCTTTTTTCTTGTATTACAACCGGCTGTCAAAACACTAATCTCACAGAAACTGTGAGATTAGCTCGGTTGATTTAATAAATCAATATTCTTTAAATCCCAAATATTAAACCAATGTAACATATCAAAACTATGTTGTATGATTATTATGAGTCCAAGTCTTTCAACAAGCATGAGTTTTATCTTAAAATAATTGTAATTGTCCTATAACTTTGAATCTCAATTATTAAATGACTACAAACTTTTACCAGAGTAAATTCAGAAAAATAAATACCAAGAACAATTAAGAAAAAGCTGAAAATAGTGATTATATTTCCTATTTTATAACCCCTTTTATTTGCAATTACTTTTCTTGAATTAAAACCCAAAAAAAAAAAAAATTAATAAAAATGTCAACTAACAACAAAACTATGAAATTTTACCCTACCTATTCTCTTCTCCATTTTCACCATCATCACTTTCTTCTTCTTCATCTTCTTCAGGAATCTCATCATCAGATTGAATGAAATTCAATCTCAACCGTCCATTCTCCCTGCATGCATGCAAAAATTCCTGCGTAGGTATCCTAATCTCCTTCAGTATAAACCTTCCATTTTCTCTAAACGATTTAAAGCACACCCATGGCTTCCCACTTCTACCTATACACGAAATCGGAGGTGGAAAATCACATCTACTTGTTCTTGATCTCTTCATCTGATCATGATTATCTGTAATATTTCTTGTGTAACTAGTTTTCTTCTCATCCTGATGAAGCCACGTGTCATTATCGTTCTTAACTAAATCATCAACATCGTCGAAGCTTTCGAACCCGAGCCCTTCTGTGCATAAAGATAGACTTTCTGAATTCATCGAAGAAAAGCTGTCACTGTTTCTGTATAATTGCTTCTTTTGGCCATAATTTGATGTGTAGATTTTGCTGTTTTCGTCTGGTTTTGGGATATGATCAATCCCATCTGAATTCGAAGATAACGATGATGATAATGGAGATGATGATGATGTGGAAGGTGAAGATGTGGGCTGAGGAATATGATTCTCTTTGAAGTGTAATTCGCCGAAAATCTCTGTAAATGAAGAATGATCATCAATGGGGTTATTGGATTTGGATTTGATTTGTTTCCATGGTGATAAAGATTCAAGAAGTGTTGGATTTTCTGCAGATAATGGATTTTCGAAGATGTGTTCTAGGCTACCACAGGCTGCCATGGTTTTTTAATTTTTTTATTTTATTTTGCAGATGAGAAATGAATAAACATTTGGGAGAATAATAAATATAATATAATACTAAATTTGTTGCAATTTGAAAGAATTAAAAGATATGTTTTTATAAAATAATTTGAATAAAAAGATAGGAGATGTACACGGGAAGGGCATGAAAGTTAAAGTCAAGAGGGAGATAGGAACTATTTATTAGGGACACCTATGAGTTGAATTAGGATGGGTGGTTATAGAGATTTTCAAATTTTTGGTGGTCACAATTTTCATTATAATTTTTTTTTATTTTATCTTTTGATATTTTATTATTTTTTACTATTAGAGTTGTCGACGGAACCACGTGGGTTTTATCCGAAAGTCTCGAAATTTGATAAAAATCACGTTTGTTATTTTCAATTATTATCCAAATTTATCCCGAAAGATTTGAACTCACTTGATTTCTTTTTAAGTATCCTACTATAATATTGGTGGGATATTTGTACTCACCTAATGACAAATATTTAATCATAAGGTAAATATAATAACACTTGCTATATATATAATATATATAATTATCCAGCATCATCGAACTCGATATAGAGACCAAAATTTTCCAACTACGTCTTTATAAAAGCTATAACATAAAACATGTGCTACTAAATTTTTTGCTATCGAACTCAACTTATAGAATGATAAGTTTTAAACACTTTGAGATCATAAATTGTGAAACTTTCTTGCAAATCCTAATCACATTATGTCAACCAAAGCTTAATAGGCAAAATTTTGATGTGATTGGCAATCTAATATAGACCCATAACAACCAAATCACATGATATATTTTTTCTACAAAATTTCCATCTTTTCATATGGTTTCACTTTCTAATAAATTGACCACCCTAATCTATTTTCTTATCCTAACAAGATTTCCATGTAAAGATTTTTGGCCCATAAAATGAAGATTTTTCTCCCTTATTGATGTGAGAATCAATACGAACATGAGGATATTCCATGTTGATTCTTCATTATTGTTCAATATATTTTTTGAAAATGATGGGTCCTATATCTTTCAATTTATGTGATTTAAAGCAATCCGAGATGTAGACTTCTCAAAAAGTAGACCATCAAGGACAAATGAATTTAGATACGTCATGTGATTCCAATTTTTGGTGAAATTAAATATTGGACCCCCATTGATCCTATTAGATCAATGGTCACAAAGTAGTATCGACTATCGACAATTAAGATAATAAATTTTCGTATAATCAAGATAGGCCATGGACTGAAACTGCGGATTTTATTATATGAGTGATTTGCGGTGGCCAAAATTTTTGAGTATTAACTCTCGAAAATGTCTCCTTAGTGGACCTCATTACAAAAAAGGTTGTTATTGTCCCCTCGATTCGAGACCCATAAAATCAAGTTATAATATAATCACAATAAAACAAATTGTGAATAATAAGACTTCATTATGATAGCTCGAGAATTCGGGTCCTAATATTTTAAAAATAACGTAAGTAGATTTCATTTCAATGATGGTCGCCATATCAATTTTTAATATAATCACTATGTACATACAAATTATCGTTGAACTTCTAAGAATGACCTAAAACCCGTGAAGTCTAAGCCACATGGTGGCTCAGTGGTTGAGTGTAACCTTTCACTTGAAATGTGCATCAAATTTCATTATCTCAATTGTGGTCCTTGTGCACCAAAAGACACACATATACTACAATTGGGTTATCTCAAAAAATGAGTGGTTTATTTGAGCTCATTTAGGTGTAAACAAAAATCTAACCCACAAGGACAATGACCCACATTCTCAAACTCGCGATTAGAACCCAAAATCGTACGAAAAAAAACGAAAAAAAATGCCCATTTGTAGACAGCAAATACGAAACCAGAAAACGAAACGAAGTCAAATCCCATAATATTCAGTTAACAGGTTTTCCTAACAATGTATACATGAAAAACGCAACGGTTTAAAGCAAAAAACAACAATCAACCAGAAAAAAACACATACAGACATTGAACAAGTTCATCATTTTTCAGAGTCGAAACGGGTAAAGAAGTAAAAGATTACATACGGGTTCAGTCGGGGCAGAGCCTTTATCGCCATGCTTCAAAACGTTCTGCCATTGAGTTTATACGGCTCAAATTGCTAACACCTTTGCCCATATTATCGATCTTCACAGCTAAATACTGGGCATCACTTATTGATTCGGGTTTTGTCTGATTCGAACAGACTGATTTTCCCATTTTGCCCCTCTGATTCTGAAGTTCATCGGGTTTTTTACCTTCTCTTGGAACGGAGACTCTGTAAACTTCACTCTCATCAGACTCTTCAGTGGAAGATGAATAACTAACATAATCCTCATCATTGCTGTTGTTTACTTGGTTAGTTTCGGACTCACTTTCTGAACCGGGATCCTCCACCACGAAGGGCATTATCGTCTCTTCACTTGAGTCCTCGGGATTTTCGTGATGGATTTGTGGGAAATTCTGATGCCCATTATCGTCAGAAGGCTCCATGTGGGGAATTGGAGATGGTTCGATAATAGAAACTTCTCTTTCACGTAAAGTCTTCTCGATTAGAGTTTTGAGAAAGTTCATCACTTGTACTGCATACATTAGTGCAGTCAATGGATCGGCCATCTGTAAATGAAAAAACCCGAAATGTTACTATTATTCATAGAAAAACACATTATTAGTGCATTATGTATATAATCGAGAGATAGATAAAAATATATTGGAACAAATCAAATTTCAGAGTCACCTGTGTCATGTTAGGAGCAAAGACCATAGCAATGTTTCGTGAGTTCATCTTGTTTAGGCGTTCCTCTTGGACAACGTCGGCCATTAGATTGATTGCCCAATTCAACAGAGCAGATTCAGTCGGGGGTAAAAGCCTTACAAGGGCCTCACAATCCTCTTCTGATTGGCATTGCATTACCTGCTCTGGAGAAAGAGAATCCAATACCCCTCTTGGTAGTTCTCTGAACCAAGCCTACATTCATCACATACAAGTATGTTAATAAGCGAGGTTGTGAATCATTGGATTAGAATATGATGATGTCATACAATGAAATGATGAGAACGTAGTTACTAATCTAACGGTTCACAACCCCACTTGGGTAGAATCTTAAGAACGTGCTATAGACGCAAATTAGCTTCATTTCCATGAAATGATAGTTCTCTTGATCACACAATGAGATATGTTTTCTTCATAATAATCTATGAAATATTTTCAAAACATAGAAGTTGATGATTTTGTTTTCATGTGTGAAGCAAACATAAACATCAGTTTGAAGCTAAATATCAGACCAAATCTATCTAAAAGAAACTTGCTCCAAATTGTGTTACCTTGATCAAACCCGCCAAACAGTGTACATCGATGCCTTCAGGAACAATTCCTCTGTTTAATTGGTCCCTAACATACTCCTCTTGGCTATTTCCCGCAGTTAGTCTAAAAATCCCTTCAGCCTGTAAGATGATTTTGGCCAAAAGTTAAGTTATTTATTAATTTGGAACGAAATTTGTTGTGGGATTTGTACTTGGAGCAACTTTACATAAGGATCAAGAGAAATAAAATTTGGAACCTGGAGACCACGTTGAGAATACAAATGCCTTTGCATAAGGAGAAGTATAGTTGGAATGCTATTGCCCCGTATATCATAAGACAGCTGCATTGATTCTGTAGAAACTCCAAACACAGTGGTACTGCCAAACAAAAAGTTCAGTGAGAATCGAACAAATTAGACTGAAAGCTCTTAAAGTCGCCAAGAATCTTAGCAACAAACAGATAAGAACCTCACTCAAATCAGCCGTATGTTATTTCCATACATATTTGCAATTGAACTTCTTTGAGCACCAACACATGTAAGTAATAAATCTTTCAATGAAAAATAGTTAAAGTAGCTGCCAAGAGCACTTTACGCCATTTATACTGGAGAGCACGAACAATTCAAGTTTTTGCATACTCAGTTCAGAATAGTATCTGGTAATAACTGCATGCAATATGCAGCTAGTTTGATGCTATTCAGTTACTGCATTTGGAAAATATAAGGTACATGCAATGTTAATAATCTTAAAAGGGCCTACAGATTGGCACGAGATTAAGAAGTCTTATGAAGAAAAAAGGCAAAGTTGTAAAAGATTTCCTCCCTAAGTAGGCAAAAACTAAGATCATTGTGGCATTTGCATCTTATTCTTGGACGACAGAACTTAAATCCTCTGTGAAATCCTAAGGTATCAACAAGAAATAGCTTTATCCATCAAATGTGATCGAGGACTTGACGCACCACTAACCAAAATGGAGTAGACATAACAATAGGATCTTCTCATCTTGAGAAGTCCATGTTCTAATTATGCTAAGGACTAACATTTTGTTTCCTTTTCACTGGATAATACACAATTATGCAAAACTACCATAAAAGGATAAAATAATCACATAGAATCTGGCAGGAGAATTTCTCATTTATAATCGGAAAGGCTACAAATTAATCCAATGACTAAAACAGAAAGCATGTAATAGCGTCAATAAATATTTGTTAGACGTATTTATGAAGCTAAGGTTTCGGGATCTGGAAGAAAAAATTGGATGCATAATAGTCTGAATCCATTGACTACAGCTTCCATGTGTAATTTATATGCATCTAATCCAGCTGAAATCGCATTTATTGAACTATATGTATCTACTTCTGACTACCAATTTGTAGAATCATTTTATTATTGAAAAGGAGAAGAGTCTCGTTAGCAGGTAGCCTGGGAAATGATCGAAATCAAAAACCATTTCCAGATTAGACAAATTGTTACAATATGCAGTTTGACACACACTCATCCAAAGAGCACACATCAAATTCAGGGACGATAAGAGCATTGACAAAAATCCAACCAAACAAACTTCAGCAAACCACAAATGCAACAAATGAGGTAAAAACCAGAACAATACAATGACCAAAATACCATTTCCCAAATCAGAGATTCAAGAACAAACAAACCCTAAAATACCCAGAAATCAAAATCATCACCAATCACCATAATCAACTATACCAGAAAAACACATTACAAAATTCACCAAGGAGAAATATACCTAGCACTAGGAGCCCTCCTGGGAACTTCAGGCTCAAACTCAACAGGCAAGCCCAAAAACCCATCAAACCTATCAAATGTGACATGATTAACATGTTGCACATCAGTAGGCCAACTGATCTCCATTGCCCCACCACCACCGGTATCGGTGGTAGTACTAGAAAAATTATCCCTATCCGTTTTGCAAGCCAACCAAAAACTCTTCCTAAAAATAGTAACCAAAAGTGCTAACAGAGATAATTGGTCCCTTCTATCGCTCTCACTTTTCTCCCTCACTTTATTTTCATCTTCCTGTTCCTCCAGTTCTTCTTCTATGTCACCGGCTGTGAGACTAGAAATGCCCTCATCGTTATACGAGTGGGTGGGATGAAACAATGTGGGATTGTGGGTGGTAGGTGTAGATATTGTTGGAGATGAGGATGAAGATGGGGAGTGGAGCACCTCTGTCATTGTTTGAACAAATCAAATAAAAAATTGGGGATTAAATTTCGTTTTTTTATTCAAGTAAACAAGTGGGTCTTCTTGTTTAGTAGAATTAAAAAATGATGGAGCAAGATTTAGGGATGAAAATTAAAGAAATGGGTGACATGGGGTTGGGGTTTGGAGGGAAATCTGGAGTTGGATTGAAGAAATGGTAAACAAGATTTCAAAGACGTGGGAATCATGAACTGATTTCTTTATTCATTTTTTGTGGGTTGTGTCGTATTGTGCAGATTGTTGTTCTTGAGGTATCATTATCAATTACAGCGTTGAAATGTATATATATCATAAATGTGTAACTGTATATATAAATGATGAAATGAAAATAAAGAGTCTTGAAGGTGTACGTGTATCTATCTGTCTGTATGTATATGTATATGTGTATGTATATACTCTGTAAGTAATGTTGTGTGGTGTTACTATTGGTTGATGGTGCTTCAGGTGGACGCTTTCTTGTTCTTGATGATTATTTCTTTTATTTTTTGAGTTTTGAGTTTTTATATTTTTTCTTATTCCTTTTTAATTTAAAAAAAATATTATACAGCACTATTTTAATATAATCTATTTGATATAATCTAGACTATTTGATTTTGTTTAAACTAAATATTATACCATTTATCTCGGTTTTACTTGAAGTGAAAAATTAAATTAATTTATGGAATTAAAATTTAATTTAAGATTAAATTAATTAACTAATTAAAATTTGTTGTAAAGACTAATACTAGTTGGGTCAAGCCCAATCTTAGCCCATGATCTCAAGTCGAGATATTGGGCCTGCGTCTGGTGCTTTTGGAACGACCCAATAAAAGCCTCAAAAGCCTTTTCATAAGAGTTTGGTCTCATAGGCTAAAATCATATATATCCACAATTCCACATTATTGGCCTTTACAAATTCCACATTTATTAAACATTTAACTAGTTTATTATGAAATATCCTAAGAGGATATTTTGATAAAATATCACATGTTAAATGTTAAACTATTTAATAGTAAAAATTAAATAGATTCTATTGGATACAACGTATCATAGAATGATAGTATTTCGACATTAAGAAAAATGAATGTGATTTTAATACACGTAAATGAAATGTAATTTGATACATGCAGCATTTTGCTCCAATTATTATTTTCAAGCCAAAATAATTGAAAATCGATTCATATAATTTTTCTATAAAGGACATTAATGTCACTAATAATTTTTTTAATGATTTTCTGATTCTCTCTCACGAACACATTAAAAACTTATTTTCGATCATGTGACCGATTTTCATAAAAGAATGTGAATTTAATCCACATAAATTAAAATAATTAAATTCTATTTTAGCTATTTATATCTATTTTAACGTTGGATGTGACATTTGTGTCAAGTCGTGTATGGTGCCAAGTGACAATTGAAATTGAGCAACACATAACAACATACGTGTTAGCCTCATATTTATCAACCTTATCCTACCCCTTTTTTGTTCTTCTTATTTCTGTATTTCTTTTGTTTTATTTCATTCTTAAATTTTGCTAAAATTAAGAAATAAAATAAATATTCAGAGGCAAAAAAAAAAATGGCAAGTAATGTTGAAGAGAAAGGTCCAGCAACTGATGACAGTTATGATTATCCAGATGATGTTTTTGTCGATGGAGATGCACCCGGACCCGAAGTTTCCGACCCGGGTTCCTCTAAGGTCGACCCGGAATTCATCACTTCGAAACAACTTAAGGTACCACCCAATAAATATATATTATATATATAAACTATAATATTTTGATTCTCTTGCAAATTTCATCTTATGTTTTGACAATCATATGTATATATAGATATATTTATGGCCCTAATTTTAAAAAATTTGCTAAGATTTTGTATTACGTGTTGTATTTGATGTTATTATGTGTAAAATATACTCATTTATATGTTGAAGGGTGTCACTAATGGAAATATAGAATCATAGTATCAGAAAATTGATATATACCCCTTTTGTGTATTTAGAGAAATATTAAATATATATTAGTGATGTGAACATATTATGGAAAAATCAAAGAATGGAGAGTAAATAAATTAAAATCTTGATTTAATTTATTGGGTTTATTTATTGAAGGACGAAGCTGAAGAACCCAAGAAAGAAAGTGGGAAAGGAGCAGAAAATCTTAAAATTACGCTTATAATTTCAGGGGCAGTGATAGCTGTGATTGGAGCTATTTTGGCTATTGTGAAGAAGAAAAAAGAAGCTTGATTTTATGGGCCATTTTGATTTGTATAATTGTATTATAATTTGTACTATCACTTTTATGTTTATGACACGTCATTTTCATCGATTTGAATTTATGATGGCTTAAGGTTATTCATGTGCAATTGTTTGATTATAAGGGGGCAAAGTGCACAATTTGATTTTGGTACATTAGCTAGAGAAATGAAAATAGGTTAAGAAGAAAGGATATTGAGCTAGTAAGATGAGATTTCATTAGTTATCGCGCTTTGGTATAATCAAAATTATCTGCACATACATTTATACGAGGGTATGTATGTGTCCGATCATGTTTGGAGATGTTTGTGATTGTCCGTAGAGATTTTATGTCATGTTTTCAAATGCATTAGATTATGATTTTATGTAATCCTATGGAGAAATTCTATGCTAAGTTAGTTCCAATGGAGCCAGTTTAGTTTTCACCGTTCGTTTTTTCACCGTTGAATTGAACATGCAATTGGATTGAGGATTGAGAGGTGTTTTGGGGTATTTTGAGACGTGTTTTGTCTAGTTTTCACCATTAGTTTTCACGAACATGCCATTGGATTGAGGATGTTTTGGGGTATTTTGAGACGTGTTTTGTCTAGTTTTCACCATTAGTTTTCACTAATATGCTATTGGATTGAGGACTGAGACGTGTTTTGGGGAAATTTGAGACGTGTTTTGTCTAGTTTTTATCATTAGTTTTCACAAACATGCCATTGGATTGAGGATTGACACGTGTTTTGAGGTATTTTGAGACGTGTTTTGGGGTATTTTGAGACGTGTTTTGGTAAAGTGTTTTGAGGTATTTTGAGACGTGTTTTGGTAAAATATCAATGACCCAGCCATGCAATGATCAGTTGATGGAACATGAAGACAATTTGAATATGTTTTTTTTTCCTATTTGGGTTTTTTATTTCTTAGAAGACACAAGTAATCGAGTCGAAAAAATAAATGTTTTTATATTATTTTTGTGTTTATTTATTGAAGGAAGGAGATGGAGCCAAAAAAGAGAGTGGGAAGGGTGTACAAATCCTTAAACCAGCACTTATAATGTCAGGGGCTGTGGTGGCAGCAATTGGAATTGGAGCTACTTTTGCTATATTCAAAAAGATACAACGTATTAGAACTTATGTTGCTATTGCCAAAAAGATTGCCCAAAAGATAAAAGATAGTAGACATTAAAGGTTTCTTTGCAGTTTGTATTCTTTCTTTTTCAAGAAATTTTGTATTTTGTGTAGCTAGTTAGTTTAAGGCTTCTCATCTCGTCTTGTACGTGCATTTTTTGAGACTAAATAGCGATAAATTCTATTCTATAGGACTCATATGATGATCTTTATTGCAAAGAATAAGATAGGAACATTCTGCAAGATGAAAAATGATATCAAAAACATGCTTCAAGTTGCTGGTTTTTTAATTGCAAACAAGAAAATTTCAAGATTTTGTAGTATCATACCATTGCAAGGGACGTCATACCGTGAAACAGGGCGATTATTGATTTTATGAAGTTCAAATTCGATCACGGGCTTCTTCAGTTTTTGCGTTGCTTGACCTCAAATACCATCCAGCACTGGCAGCAATAGTTGCTATACCAGCTGCTAAAGCATAGTTTTTATACTTATTGGTTGATACTTTAGGCGTTGAAGAGGCCTGGCCACTTGGTTTGGCTTCGGGTATGGGTGCTGACCCTGCTGGGCTTGGTGGAGCTTCGTCAGGTTTCGGGCCCTGACGGGTCAAAAATATCGTATGACTGTCTCAGAAAACTGAGAATATCCAAAGGAGACTGGATTCTAATTGAATTATAAATTGATATGTTTAAAACTCAAAAAAAATCCCAAAAGAGAATTATTCAACAAAGTAATAAAAGAGGGGGAGAAAGCTGAGGGCATGAAGACTCTGTATAAGTCCAGATGGAAAGTAGGTGATACCTTGTGTGCAAGCTTCTCCAACTTCTCTTGCTCAATTTTCTGCAAAAGTTGCAGAAAAGGAAAAAAAAGGTCAGATTGTTATTTGCATAATCATATTACCAATTCGATGTTCAAGTACCCAAGAGAGTAAGAACATTATCCGAGTTAGTAATAAATGAACATTATACTCCAATTCAAGCACTAAGCATAGACAAACAGACCAGCGTACAAAACATTCAAATTGATGCACACAATATTAATCTGGTGATACGTTGTGGATGTGAGTCACAGAGATTCAGTAGTGTAGTAATGTTGCTCTTGCTGTCCCTTGATCAAGAGCTAAAGTATGACATATAATTTGGACCTTAGACTTTGTATAAGTGAAGCAAAACGGCTATGTATTTGGTTGCTTGCGAACTTTTCTACAGAAAATGTCCAACTTAGAAAACAAGAATATGCCAGGTTCAATGAAAGAAGGAACTAGAATATACTTGAGATCAAACAAATGACAAAAGAGAAGCAAAACACGATAAATAACTTTCTTAGACTTGATAAGTGCAGGGGCAATCTTCTCTTATGTGAATTATCGAAGATGCTTACTTCATGCCAGAGTCTCTTCTGGGTGTTGCTATTATCATAACCTCTTTAAGCTGCATTACTATGAAAGTACTTGTAACTCTTGCAGATAAGTTGAACTATTTTATATGTATATTTCTCTAAATAAAAACATTAGTAGATAGATGATCAGTGGTCTACCAACAACCCCACTAGACACTGGCACATACATTATTAGCATCAAACAAAATAGCTTCTGAAGCAATGTATGCAGTATTTGTAATATGTGAATGCATAAGAATATTCACCAGATTTAGGCTGAAGTCTGAACAAAGAAAATCTTTATCTCACTTGCTCCTAAGTTTGATGCTAAACTTGGGAGCAAGTAGTATATATCTAGCAGCCAAATTAAGAAATTCACCTTGATGTAGATATTTTCTGCAGCCTTCTCCTCCTCACTGAGGACTTTGCCACCGCTTGATAGCCTACGAGATATATATCTAGCAGCAATCCTAGTCGCCATGGAAACACCAGATTTTCCTGTCAGCCACAAAAATTCTGTTATACAACCTCCGGAAAGAGAATGGTGAAACAACAAGGAAACTGAGTTACAGTTGAGCTATTATTCAGAAAGTCATAACGTGATCAAGCAATAGACCTATTCAGAAAGTAAGGATAGGATAGTAGAGCAAACATGTATATCTATTCTTATAGTTATTGTATAGCAAGCCTTACTATTCAAAACTAAGAACTCATATCCACTTTCTTACCATTTCACTCATAATTTCTCTAAAAGTTCAGTTTGATAAAATCCAATTATTCAGAACCATAACAGTTTCAGTTATTGTGAAAATACAATATGATGGCATAATCTAACAGTTTCCATTATATTTGAACTAATATGCGATACATCTACATCAAACGATACAGTAAACAAGGCAAATGCAAATGAAATACTTGCAATTATGCTAAAGAATAAAAGTCAATAACTGTAACACACAAACATTTCATTAACAAATATGCATATATATATATATATATATACATATATTCACCAACAAATACACAGATTAAAGAGTTTACGTATAGATTTCAGTAATTACCTGAGCACCACAAGATTAGAGAGAGAAACAGAGAGATTGCCTAGAGAGAGAGAAATCAGAAATTGTTTTGAGTTTTTGGGGATTTTGACAAGTGGAGCGAGAATATGGGCTGAGCCAGAGGGCCCAATGTGGTGCAGGCTTTTTCGGGATAGGCCCAAGGCCCATTTAGGAAAATGTTTGATACGATATTATTTTGTCCATTTGTTTTGGGCTATGATATATAGATACGTTTTCAGAGACGACTACACAAAATATAAATATTATAATATATGTTTATAATATCTATTAAATAAATAAATACGATAACTAAACCACATTATTTGATTTCAATTTGTATTTAATTCAAATTTTAAGTGAAATCAATCTTAAATTCTAATTTTACAGTTTGGTAAAGATTCAATTAAATTAATTAATGCGTTTACTTTCCGTATTTGTTTGGCAATAGAAAAAAAAAAGAATCTTAAACGAGATAGCACTGCACATCACTTAGCTAAACCTTCAGTTCACTCTCTAGCTTTCTCTCATATTGCTGGCGGCGCCGCCGTCACGTCCACCATTACTGTGAACCGGAAAGCTTCTCGTACCCAGTACGTAGTTATTTTCTCTATATATACATGTGTAAATATATATATATATATATATGTTATCCAAACTCTTTATGTAAATGCTGATATTACTATAGTATGTGATGTTGATTTTGATTTAGACGAATTTTGATGGATTATTGTTTGTTGCTTTAGATGTTAATGGGTAATTGTATTTGTTAATACTACAAATTAATTCTCCGATGTGTAGAAGATGTCGTTAAAAAGTCAAAACCTTGGAAATTATATTTAATTAAACTGTTAGGGAAAAACAGGTAATATTAAATTTCCTGTTTCTCCATACTCCATTTTATACAAACCCTAGTCTCGCCGCCAGCAGCTCTGCCGGTATACTTTTTTCCGTCGTTCTTCATTGATTCGTTCTGGTACTCTAGTATTTCTTTTGATTTACTATTACTACTATTACTTGTTTTTCTTCGATTTTGGTCATTTCTCGCCTCCCATTCTTTCTTGTATTTTCCTTTTTTCTTCTATTATTTTTATACCGTAAAGGAATTGTTATGGTTTATCGTGTAAACTTTTCGAAATCTTCATGCGTATTCTTTGTATTTAAGTGATAAATTCATGGATTTGCTGCTTAATTTGAACTCCAGTGCTTCTGTGTTCATGAAATTTTCTTTAATTAGTTGCTAAGATTATGGAATTTTTTCTAGTTAAGTGTTGTTTGCAAAATTAACTAGGATTTGCTGGATGAGTGAGTAGTTTTTGTTAATATTGCTTTATTTTTCTGAAGATAGTTAAGCTTTGTGTTATTAACTGCTGAAATCCGGTGGGTTTTCTGTAGTTACTGGTTTTTGCGAAATGAATTGCACCTTTTCCTGTTATCCTAAATTGACTTGCTTTTTACACTTTTCTATTGGTTTTCAAACGTATAACTTAGTAAGACCAATGGATGCAATATTAATTGTACACTTCAATTTTTACTATTTGACTGATTTTGGCCCATGTTTTATTTTCTATCTTAAGATCATAAAGTCTTCGTTTTGGGAGAGAGATCATGGCGGGTAAGGATGGCAGTAGCTCAGTAACCAAAAAAAAGGAGGCTAAGAGTTCTGCTCCCAGTGAGTGCTATCACACTTTTCCTTACCCTATGAACTATCTTGAATCTTGTTTTCTTTGTGTATGCTCCGGTTTTAATACGCATCTGTGTATAGCACACCTGCTACTTTGATGTTTTATTCTTCTGAAATCCTGTGATTTATTTATGCAGAGGGAAAGAAGGAAGTGAAGAAGGAGACTGGCCTTGGTCTCTCTTACAAGAAAGATGATAACTTCGGGGAATGGTACTCTGAGGTACATTGAACATTCTAATTTGTCGAATGACTCTAAAAGTCATTTGTGTTTTTTTTTTTTTTTGGGTAGTCCCACCTGTCTGCATATAATTTGCGATTCGAGGTGTTTATTGTAGCAAAGAAACTAGTAATCATAGTTGTGAGACAAATCTATTCATAATCTTCTATGTTGATACGTGGTTACGAATATGAACATTTTCTGTTCAAGAATGTTCATTGTATTCTTGCTTTAAATTGTCTACAGGTTGTTGTAAATGGGGAAATGATTGAATACTATGACATCTCTGGCTGTTACATTCTGCGCCCATGGGCAATGTCTATTTGGGAGGTCATGCAAGTAAGTGCCACATAATCACCGTGTAAAACTCAAACAGTGGGAATAGCTGTATTATCTTATTTGGTGATATGGTTTTATCTATCAATGGATTTTTCATTGTGTATATAATCAATCATTAATTTTCTCAAAGTAACATGCTTTTGCATGGGGATTTATAGGCTATTTTTTGTCATCAGGTGTATGCTACATGTGGCTGATATTTATCGATAATATATCTTACAATTATTAGTTTGCTCAAGTATCTCTTTTGCAGCTTGTTAGTGCATGAGGTTAAAATTCTAATATTCATTGACGAGACTACAAATTTCTGGGAAAAAGTTCTGTTTCAGGGCGTTATCTTTTCCTCCCCTCAAACCAATTCTGGCCCCATTAACATTCAATTAATTTGTCTCTTACTAATTTTGTTTGCAATGTTACTTTACAGACCTTCTTTGATGCTGAAATCAAGAAAATGAAAATTAAGAACTGCTACTTTCCTCTGTTTGTATCATCTGGTGTCCTACAAAAGGAGAAAGACCATATAGAGGGGTTTGCTCCTGAGGTGAGATCACTTTGCTTTTGCCTCTTGTTCATGAAACTGAAGTTTGTTCTTTTTACACTGGTGAATTCTTCACAATGTGTAAAGTTTCTTGGATTTTGTACCAATATCTGTTAGTTTGAACCCAAAGTTCCTTAATGGCTTAAGATGCTGACAGGCTGCTCATACCTGTAAAGATATCAAGCATGGTGTTTACAGTTCTTTTTGTTTACATATGTTTTCAGAATGGGAATATCTTGTCTACTCTATCCTCTCTTCATAATTTTGGAAATGCTTCTACTTAGTATATTGTATGCATTCCTCTAGTGATTTTTGAGTTCAAGCTTGTATTTACAGTTGCCTCTTTGCAACTGATTCAATGTTGCAACTTTCCTGTTATGCTGGAGTCAGAGAATCATGAATTATGGTACCATAAGCAGCAATAGCACATATTTTTATGTGTATCATGATGTTTATGTTCTAATGTTGTCGAGCTATGCATTTCATCTCTTGTTTAAGACTCTATGAATTCTTTGCAGGTTGCATGGGTTACAAAGTCGGGAGACTCTGAACTGGAAATGCCCATTGCAATCCGGCCAACTAGTGAAACTGTCATGTATCCATATTTTTCCAAGTGGATTAGGGGGCACCGTGACTTGCCTTTGAGACTCAACCAGTGGTGTAACGTTGTGAGATGGGAATTCAGCAATCCCACTCCATTTATCAGGTTCTTACGTTGTGAAATGACTCTAGTATCCTGCTTGTTGGTTGGCGTATCTGATAGTATTGCAATTTGTATAACTTCTATAATTTGCTTTAGCATGCTTAATTTGAAATTCCCGTTTCTTTTTAAGTCCAATTTTTGGATTCTAACCTGTTTTCAACTAGTCTGGTCTTAATATAATGTATAATTTATACGTTCGACTTTTGAATAGCTTTTATCTGGTGATGGACGTGAATAGAAATATGAACTTGTTGAAAGCTTTCTTTTCCTCTATTTGATGTTGGCTTTTATGATTTTGCAGGAGCCGTGAGTTTCTCTGGCAGGAAGGTCATACTGCCTTTGCAACCAAGGAGGAGGCAGATACTGAGGTGCTTGATGTTTTGGAACTGTATAGACGTATATATGAAGAATTCTTGGCTGTTCCAGTTATCAAGGGCAAAAAAAGCGAGCACGAGAAGTTTGCTGGTGGACTATATACAACTACTGTTGAGGTTAAATAATATGATATTATTTGATGATCTATGTACTAAATTATCTCTTAAGGAGACTTCATTGGTAATCTTTACATTGCTTTTTCATAATCTGGCAGGCTTTTGTCCCAAACACTGGACGTGGCGTGCAAGGTGCAACTTCGCACTGTTTGGGTCAAAACTTTGCCAAAATGTTTGAGATTAACTTTGAGAATGAGAAAGGTGAGAAGGCCATGGTCTGGCAGAATTCCTGGGCATATACAACCAGAACGGTAAATCATCTTTTCCCTATTCTACTTTAGTTCGATGTAGAATGATGTCCGTTTAACTCTGTTGATTTACTCTTGTTCCTTTATTACAACATATGACAGATAGGAGTAATGATAATGGTTCATGGGGATGATAAAGGCCTTGTTTTGCCTCCTAAAGTTGCTTCTGTCCAAGTAATTGTAATCCCGGTGCCATATAAGGACGCAAACACACAGGGGATCTTTGATGCATGTACATCCACTGTAAAAGCCTTGGAAGAAGCGGGAATTCGTGCTGAGGCTGATTTTAGGGATAATTATTCTCCGGGATGGAAGTATTCTCATTGGGAATTAAAGGGTGTTCCTCTTAGGATCGAAATAGGGCCGAAAGACTTGGCAAATAATCAGGTATGAAAATATTGATTTCGTTACGTATTTATGTGTATTTTATGGTGCTAAGTTTTTAACTCGAGTCAATTTGTTGTTTTATTAGGTTCGTGCTGTCCAACGTGATAATTCAGCTAAAATTGATATTCCCATGGCTGATTTGACTGAACGAGTGAAAGAAATGCTTGACAACATACAACAAAATCTGTTTGATATCGCCAAGCAAAAACGAGATGCATGCATTCATGTTGTGCATACTTGGGAGGAATTTGTAGAAGCCCTTGGCCAGAAGAAGATGATTCTTGCTCCTTGGTGTGATGAGGAGGTATGTCATCTTTTCTCTTTATTTCGAGATCCATTATAGGAAATATAGAGTTGGATATCAACTTAAGTACCGAAATCAAGAAATCCCGTTTGAATTATAGTTGCATAATTTTGCTTGTAGCCCATCTTATTCATTATCGTATGACGTGATTTTATTCATAATTTTGCATAATTTTACACATATTGTGCCACCATTTATCGTTATTAAATTTGTATTGCATGTTATAGGAAGTGGAGAAAGATGTGAAGACCCGAACGAAGGGGGACATGGGTGCAGCCAAGTCACTGTGTACTCCATTTGAGCAGCCTGAACTCCCAGAAGGTAACTTTTGAGTAGTAAATTATTTCACCATATTTTCCAGTCAATTGAATATGAATATACGGTGGATTTGAAATGCACATTTGGCTCATAAACATTTCTATCTATACCCAAAAGTTATGTAGCAACAATGATTTGACCATAAAAGAGAAACTAGACTGTACATGGATGATAATCTGATTTTCAATTCATAGTACTCCAATTTTTTGTATAATCACGACCATTTTTGTGCAGTCGAGCCTATGTGGGCCTTAAGAATAACCCGAGATGATCCTTCAACTCATTGGTATATATAGCTAATTATTATTCTAATTTGCAGGTACCAAGTGTTTCGCCTCAGGAAAACCTGCGAAAAAGTGGACCTACTGGGGCAGGAGTTATTGATCGATGTTTTCTTTCAAAGTGTATGCTTCTGTTTATGCAATTTCGTTTCATCGATCTTGAAAACTTAATAGGTTTGAAAGTTCAAAGATTATGGAAAAAACTTTATACTTGTTTGATTTTTTGTATTACATATAGAGTTTTGACTTCCCATATGGCAGGTTTTCTGATTGCTGATATTGTGCATTTCTGGATATTGATTCAAACTGCTAGCTTGGATATTTATTCAGCAATTAATCTCTTATATTATATATGAAACAGTTCATCTTTTCTAACTGAGAATTAAGTCAATAATGCAAATTTGGGAATTATATATTCATGGATAGTTATTTATCATTGATTAAATTCAATTTTTGACAGCTCAAATGTATAGGTTGCTTTCTTTTTGGACGTTGGCTGAGTGAATTAAATTTAAGCAAAACAAACTATTAAGTTATATGGCCATATTGTTACTTTTGATGATTTTTTTTTTATTTCAAAAGTGTAGGTCGGATGAAAATTGTTGGCAACTCAAACAAAGAGAATATATAACAACTACAAAATATTTTCTTTAATAAAGGCATATATAACCCAAATTTAATAAGCATTATATATAGACAATGTGCCCATAAAAAAGCAACAGAAGCTGCAAAAAAAAAACGAGTAAATGCACATTCTCAATGAATTTCTCACTCGTAACATTGAGTAGAAAGTAAGATACATAACCACTACTTCACCATATATGCTTGTTTGCTACTTTAAACAATAAATGCCTCATGGTTCTTGCACAATTCTAGGGATCCTAAAAAGGATTCAAAACTCATACATTCTACTATATATTGAAAGGGATAGCACACAAAGATGATATATACACATTATCAACATTAGAATTTGAAGATGTCGAAAGAACGGATCGAGGGGGCGTTACCAGAGGGGTTGAAGGCGGAGCGTATGCCAAAACACGTGGCGGTGATAATGGATGGTAACCGGAGGTGGGCCAAGGAGCGAGGCATGGTTGCCGGAGAAGGCCACCGAGAAGCTAAACGTGTGGTTTTGGAGATAACATCTCTCTCTAGCAAATGGGGAATCAAAGTTCTTTCACTGTTTGCATTCTCAACTGAGAATTGGAGTCGTCCCATAGTAAGTGTTCTAATTACAAGTTATTTGTATATATATGTATATATGTATTGTATGTATGAATAGTGTTGGCTTGGTCGAGATAGGACGAGCTTGAGGATTTGATGAACTTGTTTCAAGAAGTCGCGGATGGATTTGACGACGAGTACTTTCAACGGTAAGTAACACTCGCTTATTCCGAAATCCAGATTTCGAAACAACTGTATATATTCGGAAATTACAGAGTGTGTCTCTAACACTATCAAATCCCCAAATTCTCTAGGTATGATGTAAGAGTTACCTTCATCGGGGACAGATCATCATCATCAAAACTTCCAGAATGCATGGTGGAGAAGATGAAGCTAAGAGAAGAGGAAACAAAAGCCAGAAAAGGTCTCCATCTCATCCTCGCACTAAACTACAGCGGTCGACAGGACATTATCGAAGCAACAAAAAGCATCGCCGGCAAAGTGAAAGACGGCAAACTGCAGATCGAAGACATCAACGAGCGATTAATCGGCGGCGAACTGCAAACCAACTGCATCGATGAATTTCCGATGCCGGATCTGCTCATTCGCACCAGCGGCGAACAGAGGATCAGCAATTATATGCTGTGGCAGTTGGCTTATACTGAGCTCTACTTCCCGGAGAAGAAATTCCCTGATTTTGGAGAAGAGGATTATGTTGAGGCTCTGATTTCGTATCAGAAAAGGGACAGGCGTTTTGGCGGGAAAAATTACTAATAGCCGATTTGGATTATATATATATATATGTGTTACATATTAATTAAGTCATTTTCTTATATGTATTTTCACCTTTGATGTTTCATAAATGTTGTTGGAATAGTTTTTTATTGCCGTTTTTATGATTTAATGTTTCCCTCATTAAGCTAAAAGCATGTATTTGTATGTTAATTTTATATTTCTTATTTACCTAATTAAAAAAGTTTGATTTAAAATTGTTTCTCTTAAATGAGTTATAATTTAAGCTAATGTTATAAATTATTCAACGACGTTGCAATGTAAATGAAACAATGAATTCTGCATAACTACAAGTCTGCAACGGCCTTTTTCAATGAACTACTTTAAGTAATATCACGTAATATGATAATTTAGATTTTAGTAACTCCTTCTCGAGGTAAAAATGTTAAGATTTATAAAAGAATCGGTAGGTAAGATTAGTTTCTTCTTTTATAAGGGTGGGGGCGCTGCTAATAAATTCATCTTCGTCTCTAGATAAATGTGATCAAACCGATCGATCTGTGTGATACTTCTGGTAAAAATATGAAAAACGAACCTCGTTAAAAATGGGAATTAATACTATGTACTTATTTAATTTCATTTTGATTGGGTAAAATCTATGTAGAAATGGATATAATTATTAATTAGTCTAAGAAAAATGTTAAATTTTGTTTTTCCTATATTTCCTCATTCATTTTTCTTTTTCATAATTAAATTGGAGCCTCCCCAAATTGAAGCCCATAACACAAGTATATACATATATACACACACACACTACGGTGACGGGAAAATCATACACTGCCGTCCACACTATCGTGCGCCGTTCGGGTGAATTACAATCTCCACCGCTTGAGGGAGAGAGAGATGGCGGAGCAAGAGAAGGAGTTGACGGAAAAGGTAGTATTGGAAGCAGAGGAGCTGCCGAAGACTATCGTGCGCCGAGTGGTGAAGGATAAGCTCTCCCAGCTCTCCTCCGATGCCGATATCTCAATTCTCCGAGACTCACTTCTGGCGTTCTCCGAAAGCGCACGAATCTTCATCCATTACCTCTCCGCCAAGTAATTTATACTGTTTCACAAATTTTAATTCTTTTTTTATTTTTTATGAATTGCGATGTAAAAATTGGTGACACGCAGCATTTTTTTTAGGTTTTATTGATTCGAGGTTTAGCAGTAAAATTTGTGTTATGCATATATGAATTCTATAGTTTCTGGAGTTTTGCTAATCCTTTTTGGTAATCATGAGTTTAGCCTTTTAGGACTGATAATCTAACATAAAAAACTCTCTTTGGTTTATCACTATAACTATATAAAATGAATTGGTTTTACTTTTATTTAATTGCTAAAGTGTACCATTTTTTCAATATTTATGCAATTTAGTCATAATTCATGTCATGCATCTGAGAATTGTATAGTTTTTTGGGTTTTTTCTGATCCTCTTCCTTAATAATGAGTTTTGGACTGATTATCTAATTTGAAATGCTGACATCTCTTTGGTTGCTTAATTGTCATAATTGTCACATCGGTTGTTTAGGTGGAAGAGAAATTGTTTCTAACAAATATATACTTTATGTCTCCTCTTGAATTGAGTCTACAGTTTTGGAACATGGCATTTGTATTTGTAACATATGGATTATTTTGTTTCTGCAGTGCCAATGACACATGTAAGGAATCGAACAGGCAAATAATCAATGCCGAAGATGTATTCAAGGCCCTGGAAGAGATTGAGTTTTCGGAGTTCATTGGACCTCTCAGAGCTTGTCTTGAAGGTTAGCAGTTGTACTGCATTAACTTTTTTCATATTTTCCTTTCCAAGTATTAGAGATTTTCCTTACAATTGGACGGACTTGTTGGGGTTATTAAGAAAATTAATCTCTTCATCTCGTGCAAATGACTGTGATGAGAACAGTGGCAAGAGTATTATTTGTTAGACTTACTTGATAGAATGTGGATTTTAAAGCCATTTTAGTAACTGAACCAGTTTGAGTTTTAGCTCTTGACTTTGTAGATTGAAGCTCAACATTTTCTTCAGTGCATCAAACAAATTTTGTTACTATGCATACTGTGTGGTGCCTAAACTCATGCTTCGTATGATGTTCCCAAACATCAGGACTTCTTTGTGATTTGCATTTGAGGGCCTCTGCATATCATTAAGTTTTATATGGACTCGTCATTCAGATAATGTTGAGCACCATTGGTGGTACATTAGAACCTCGGCTGCCTTTTGGGCTTATTGAAATGCACTTGTTGTGAAACTGAGCTAATTTATTCACCTATCCCTGTTCTGCTCGTTAAAACCTTAATAATTTATAAAATGCTTGATATAACTGGTGTTAACATTCTTGTGTAGAGCTATACTTTTGTCTAATAATTTAGAGCTTGCTTAGAAGGTCTTTGATCATGTAATGAATTTGTAATGTCTTGGAAAACAAATTTCGCATATCTCAACTCCGTGGCCCATTGTTCAAATTCACAGCACGATTCTGAGTATCAAAATCCAATTCTAGAATATATATATATATATATATATATATATATATGTCTCACAATAATGATTTGCATTGATGACTACTATTCTGTTGTATGCATTTTTGGTTTGCGTTCATCTTGTGTGTTGATCTTGGACTGCCTTGACATTGAGACAGAGTTTAGACAAAAGAATGCTGAAAAGAAAGCAGGATCATCAAAGGCAAAGGATACTAACAAGAAAACAAAACCGAAAGAGCCACATGCACAAAGTGAAAGCGATGAAAATGAAGAGAACGCATCAAAGGCAAAGGATAAGAACAAGAAAGCAAAAACGAAGGAGCCAACTGCACAAAGTGAAGGTCGGAAAAAACAACGTGAAGTTGAAGATGATGAGAATGCATCAAATGCAAAGGGTAAAACGAACAAGAAAGCAAAAAGGAAAGAGCCAACTGCAAAAAAGTGAAGTTTGAAAGTGATGAAGACAGATGAAAATTCTGATTTAATGAAAAAAAAAAGTTTGCACCCTTATGGTATTTTGGAACCATTTCATAATGTTCATGTATGTATATTGTACTAACGTATTAGCATACAGATTTCGGTATAATTATAATTATTCGTGTATTAGCATACAGATTTCTGTATAATTATAATTATTCGTGTATGATGGTCTTGATGTGGGTCCCACATATCGGTAGTTGTGAGAGCACTCTTTGCAACACATTTCATTTTGGTTCATATAATTTGAAATGAGCAAAAAAGCTTTTTTTGGGGATCCAAGTCAGATTATCTACCCATTTTCATAAAATTAAAAAATTTAACAATTTGCATTTATACATATATATATATATATATGAAAAACAAAAAAATTACAAAAGGGCACCTCAACTAATCAATACAATAACATTCCTAATAATATAAAACAATGCTTGGAAATTCAATTCCATATTCTCATATTATTACATTTCAGTTTATAGCACTTTGTATCTGATGTGTATGTATATAAATTGAGAGAAAAAATATTCATGGAGTGGGCCTATAACAGGCCCAATAGGCCTTGTATAAAATAGTACTGGTCTTGGGCCTAAATGGAATCCACTTTACTCGAAGTAGTAAAGCTCAGCTCTGTTCATCATTATTCTTTAATGGCGGAAGAGTAGTAGGTCGTCCATGCCCCCTGTATTCTCTTATTGTTCCAACATCTTCACCATCTAACTTCATCATTCTTCAGCTCGGTATGTCTATTTCTATGTATGAATTATCTAAATGATAGTGTTCAAGTTATAATTTCTTTAGTTGATATGTTTTCTGGTTAATTTTGCTGCTCGCAAGTGTTGTTTTGGCTTGTACGCATTTCTTTTTTCTTTTTTCCTTTTCGCTTGATGAAAAGAAATTAATTTGTGTTAAAAGCATGTATTCATGATTTTTGCTTGATAGCTGTGTTCAAATTTTAGGAATTGATTGTTTTTTTCAAAATCCTAACTTAGGATAAGAACGCTTGGGTTTCAGATTTCATTTTTTTTCTTAAGAAATGGGTTGATATGCTGAAACGGCCTATGTTCAAACCCTAGGAAATTTGAGTTTTTGAGAAACCCAAAAGAGGATGGAATGTAATTTCAGTTCTTATTTTCTTCACCTTATGACCTCCTTCTAGTGATGAATTATTTGCATTCTTGCTATTAAGTACTAACAGTTTAGTATTCATCAACATATCGCATACATGAAAACGATTTCTTAATCTGTAGTTCAAGCCAGTTTTAGGTCTTTCTACTATGTACCACAACTTGGCTTTGAGTTGCCTCCTTAGAGATTGAATTGTATGCTTTTTGTTGTTGTTGTTAGTTAAATTACAGATCAAATATAGGAGTGAATTAAAGGACATGAAAACAGAAGCATTTCAGATGGAACCTGGTCAGATAATTGAAGATGTTTATGTAGAAAATACAGGGATGACATTGTATACACATGCGGACCCCGTCACTCCACCTGCTCAAGCAGAGCATTTTGGTAGCCCTAGATTTGAACCCTCATCTGCAAAGAAGAAGAAGGTCAATTCCAACAATCAGGCTTCACAAGAAAAGACTACACCTCCAAGTAATAGCTTTATTCTTCTTAATGTTAATAAATGTTACTCTGGACGTTAATTTTTTTATCTTTTATCTCTTAGAATTTGCCTAGCTTTTATCAACTGTTACCATATGTTTACAATGATTTTGTTCATAATATGATGATGAACATTGAACACAGTTTGAGATTCTTGCATTTTGGCTCCATATAAGAGAAAATCCCTATCTAACCTTTCGGGGATTGATCCCGTCTATCCTTGAGCTTAACTGTGGGTAAAGACATATGTGCGATCCAGATTCTCATATTTATCGATAATTACAGGTGTTTCGAGCTGTTATGTCTTCAAGAGTCGGTTGCAAGAGTATGCTCAGAAAGCAGGACTCACTACACCAGTTTATGAAACGATCAAGGAAGGCCCTTCTCATCAGCCTTTCTTTAGATCAACCGTAATTTTGAACAACGTTAGATATGATTCACTAACGGGATTTCTCAATCGCAAGGCGGCAGAGCAGTCAGCTGCTGAAGTTGCTCTCATAGAACTAGCCAACTCCGCTGATATGAACTTCGGCATCTCTCAACCAGTGGTAAATGTCTTCTACTTAATTTGTTAATTGAAGAAATTTTGACGTAATTACATGCACATCCTTCACTCATTGAGTAATTACTACAGATTCCTTTAGGCTTTGAAAATTACCAAGACACCCCTTGTAGAGGAGCCTGACAATTCGTCAAATAGGGGTGAATTTGTAATTTGTTTTGTTTTTTTACTGAAAGATGGTGAAATTATTACAATGCAGGGGAGTAGGCTATGATAATTTCTCAAAAACCTGGAGTGTTTTCGTAATCAGGGTATCACATAGGGAATGTGCATATACTAACCCGATCTATTATACTGTTAGCTAAGATGTCTAAGTAGGCATTTCTATCCATTTCATATGTTTCAATCATGATTGTGTATCATGTAACCCTTCTTTGAGCTTATTATTGCAGCACGAAACAGGCCTGTGTAAAAATCTATTGCAAGAATATGCTCAAAAGATGAACTATGCAGTTCCGTTGTACGAATGCCACAAAGAAGAGGGCCAAAGCAGAACCCCCATGTATTCTTGCGTCGTTGAAATTGGGGGCATCAAATACATAGGAGCTGCAGCAAGTACAAAGAAGGAAGCCGAGATTAAAGCTGCAAGGACCGCCTTACTGGCCATCCAATCTGCTCCATCTGCATCTGAGGAAAATACAAACAATTCCAATTCCATTTACACAGTTATACCACAAAAACAGAGTATATCTGCTCTTGAAATCACCACACAGGAGACTAAAGCAGCCCTTAAGCCCAAAAAAGGGCGTTTGAAGAGGTGTCAATGGAAGAAGAGGCGTGATATGAAGAAGGCGAGCTTTGCCCAAGGTACAACTCCTAATGCTCAAGGTATGGATTCTGGACTTACGGACTCGAAAAATGATGTTTGTAATACTTTGGTTACGAATGTGGGACCTACAACTATGGATGTGAATCCATGATAAGGGGTATCAATAGTTAGTTAATTTATTAGGAGATTTGAGTTATTTTTGGGGATGTTTTGAGGGTCCTTGTGTTGATTGGATTAGATAATGACTTTTCATTGGAGGCATTATAGTGTGATTCTATAGAAATGTGAACTTGTTCGATTAATCTCTACATGTTTCTAATGTTGTACTTGACGTAAAACAAATTTTCATTTCGCGATCTTCTACATGTAACTTTCTAGCGCATTATGTATCAACAATAACCGACTTATAATATTTGATTCAATAGTAACATAAAATCATCTTTTTATTATCATTAAAGGAAAAAAAAAAAAAAAGAGTTTTGGAAACCCGTTTTATAACCAAGACATTAACATACATTTATTTCCATGAGATACTAAACACCCCTTTCAAGCTGAACAAGAAAAACAGAGACTAGATTATGATATCCTTAAATGCCAAATCTTGCTTTTGGTTCAACAAGCCAGCAATCACAGAAACTAAAAACAAAGCTCAAAACTCAGTACAAATCACTCTCCTTATGAGTGTGAATCACACAATCTGCAGTCGGGTACGAAACACAAGTCAGCAAGTACCCCTGTTCCATTTGACCATCATCAAGAAACGAGCCATCCGATTGGTCCACCGCACCCGAGACTATTTTCCCAGCACAAGTGGAGCACGCACCAGCCCTGCACGAGTATGGAAGCTCGACTCCAGCGTTCTCAGCTGAGTCGAGTATGTAGCAGTCATCTGGTGCGTCGAATTCGCATTCATCGCCATCGGGGTTTACCAATTTCACCTTGTATACGGCCATGGCAGTTGCTCTGAAATCGGGTTTTGCTTTCAAGCCAAAGGGTTTAGCAATGCTCTTTACTGAACCAAAAGAGACGGGGTTCTTGATAAAGGCGCTTGTGGGCCTGGCTTGCGGGGCGGTGGTGAACGTGCTAATGGTGGAAAGCCCTGTAGCTGCCATGTTTCTCCTGTAAAACAAAGGGATGTTGAAGATGGTTATGATACACAAGGTGCATAAGAGTATAATTACAAAAAACACATCAAAATTACTGTAATTCCCTTTCAGTTGAAACATATTACAACTTCAACCCTTGTTTTGTCGAGTTGTCAGGATAAGAGTTTCTTGGTAAATTGTAAAATTTCAGAGAGCTAATAGTAATTAGCGAATAAAGTAAGGGCTGAAAATTTGGGAAGTTTTAGGAGTAGGAAAAAACGAACGGTATGCATCTGTACATGTGGAACAGGATCTAGTAACATGGTATAGTCTTGTAATACATTAGTGATGATACCATGATACAATATTAAGCAAGTCAAGTAACTAATGTATGATAGCGTGCTTTTGTCGCAATATGTCATGTTATATATGCTTGTTGCAGATGGTCACAATCATGGAAGTGTATAGGTCATCAGTTTATCTTGCAACGAGAGCAATCAATGTTAGGAGCATTATGAGAAGGGCAAGCGAAATGCTCCATGCCCTTCACTCGAAGCTCCATTAAAAGATTTAAGTTGCTCAAAACTCGAACAGATTCAGGCTAAGCCAATGGTCATAATCTCCAAACAACTTTAACTAATAAGTTTTAAGGAAAATCTCAAATTGAACTTGAGCTTTCTACTTTCCATCACATTTTTAGCACTATGAACAAAAAAAAGCGTTATACAAGGGCGAAATAAGCTCAGCTTTGCTGCATAAACAAGTGGTTCATCTTTTTTCGGGGAAGAAGAATATATCAAAAGCTCAAACAAATGTTGTTGCAGGTACTGAATTCATCTTCAACCAGAAAGGATAAAGGCAAAACATGTTTGAAATTGTAGCATACGATCAGGCAAAAAACAAGGTATTTATCATGTATAAATATCAACTATAACTGAATCATCATCAACCAGCTCAAAATCAGCAACAAAAAGTCACATTCTTGATGTGATGTCAAGTTTATTCCCACAACAAAACGCGTGAGTCTACCATAGCAAAGGGATTCAGAAAGCAACAAAACTTTTTTTTTTTTTTTTAAAACAGAGATATTTCTACATCAACATCACACAAAAAATAAACAATTAAACATCGCATTCTCAAATCAAATGTATAACAATCACAAAGTGCTGTAAAATGTCGTCAAATACTTATGATTTGCAACTTTTTTCCCGATCTTCACACAAAACAGAAAAGAACAATAAAAACATACACAAATGCATGGATCTTTTCATGAACAAAAAAACCCAGAAACAAAAACGATGTCTTACAGGATACAAAGATCTCTGTCCTTGATCTAAACGTAAAAATGTATATTTCAGGGAGCCCTGTTCCTTTTTTGCTTAAAAATTGAAGCTTACTCTTACATTATTAAGTAACAAAAAAATATGAAAAACCAGACGGAGATATCGAGGGAGAAAAAAGAAAGAAGGGTTTACAGAACACAAGGATGAGTAAATTAATTTAATTGTTTACCTGAATTTATACAGAACAAAGAGATGGCTTTGATATATAGTTTGATAATCAGAACAGTGAGAAATGAAATGCGAAAAATGAAGCCCTAATTATATAACAAATATATAATAATGGTATTAGGTATATATTACCATTTACCACCCAGCCTGCCGCCGCCCCTGGTTTTTTATTTATAATAAAATAAATAAAAATATAATATATTATAACATTTATATAGCCTAATTACCTTTTAAATATAAAAATAGAGCATATTATTGTTTTTCTTTGATATATAAAAGTTTAGGTAGCCTATTAAGTACAATAGTTAAGTATGTTTTTGAAACCAAAAATCACCTATAAAAATATTTATAATGGCTTTGAATGATTTAGTAGTTATAATTTTATGTTACATTTAGCACAATAAAGATATTACATATCAATAAGTTTGATATATAGAGATTCAATGGGAAACTGATCATTCGTCATGAAAAGTTGATGACTTTGTTAAGTTCAATTCATCTTAGAACAACAGTTTAAGTTATATCTAAGTTTCTTAAATCATGGCAACAAAATTTAAAAGGTGTAGATTATAATTATTAAAGTAAGAGATTTTATATTTCTCTCTCTCTCTATATATATATATACACTTACTGAATTCGAGCATCATAATTTGTAAAAAATGACAAAAAAAGAAGTGTTGTGAGCATCTTTTGTTTTGTTTTTTTCTTTCTTTGTGATGGTTTGAATGTCTTTAATAGAGTGAACCCATTTTAATAGAATCAAAAAAGTTGGTAAAAATGTGGGGTTGATGCTAGTTATAGAATAAGGAAACGCATATTGAATGAGCAAAAAAGAGAAAATGACATCTTGTCTACCTGTTTTTGTGTACTCTCAGTATCAATTTGGAAAAGTTGGGAACCAATATTTCTTTTTTAGACACTTCATTCTTCTCAATTCAGTCCCAGACCATAGTTGCTTTTGGAATCCAAATAAGATATATAATAGATTTATGAAATCTGTTATTATTTATCAAATTTTGATAAATAGAAAAGAGGTAACAAGGGATATTATTTAACTAGTTAGTATTCTTTCAATCAAAATTGTGTAAAAAATATATATATGTATATATATATAAAATAACAGCCTCACCCCCCTATAAAAGCACCTTGAACTTTTCACCAACAAATCTTACTCATAAACACTAAACAGATAAATGAAGTTGATGTTACCAAATATCACTAGGAAAAGTTCATTTTGCACAACAAATAACTTCAGTTTATAATACTATGTATCATCAATATGAATAAAAACACTATTTTTTCATCCAAATGTTGTAACCAGTAAAATAACCAGAAAACTAGAGCAGGCATTAAAATGAATAAAAACACAATTTTTTTCCTCCGAATGTAACTAGTAAAAGCAACTGGGCAACTAAAATCATGGAGCAAGAATCTGAGCACAAACAAAATAACAATGTTCCATCCTGCATCTGAGCATAGTATCAGAATAACAGAAAACCAAAAAATCCCCATTTCTGGGGAATATTCAAATGTTTTACGCTCTTACAAAGCTTTCTCTTAAGAATTTCAAACAAAACTGAAGTAACTTAGAAGATGCGTTGTGGCTTCCCCATTGTACTCTTAAGGTACAAGCACCTCACCTGATTACCACCAAAAAGTAATAACAAATATTAGCTCAGTGAAGTGAACAAGGCAACAAAGAATCAAATCAGAGTTTAGTAAGCAGAAATTCAAGTAAGGATTTATGTCCCTTAGTCATAAACTAAAATGGCCCAACTCAATTAGGATTACTTTTCAAAATTAGATGTTAAATAGAATTTTCAATGATAGAATGATAAGATGACGATTTTCTTGATAAGATGCACTTACATTCTGCCAATTCTTCTTCAAAAGAGAAACTAGAAAGTTGACGCTCATTTGCACATTTTGGAAGATTTGCTTCTCCTCCATGGAGAGGTTTCCAACAGCAACACCCATGCAAAGAACCTTCTTCAACTGGAACTTCACGGTAGCCTTGGTCTCGTTCACCTTGGATTCAAGTGATTCCTGGTGACTCACGAGAGTTGGGAACTTACCTGCAACAGAAAAAAGCTTAAGTATACAATCTTAGAATCGGATCAATTTATTTCAATAATTATCTTCATAAGATAGAACCATCCAACAGTAACACAAAGATGCAAGATCCACAACGAAAAAAATAGAAGATTACAACCAAGTTGTAGAAATCAAAAGATGTTCATCATGCAGGAAATGAATATAAGAATATTAATCTTACTCCTTTCAGTCCAGACTTCATAACAACAATATTAAACATAAATAATAATGAACTTTCTGAAGTAACATCAAAAGTAGCATAGTAACTAATCTTCACCCCAAACATAATATAAGATGACCCATGCTATATTTGCCAAAAGCACTTGCCTGCCTTGTTAAGACCAGGGCCTAATAGACGGGGAATCTGCTTGATAACAGCTTCCGAGGCTAAGAAAGCATGATACTTCTTTGCTAGCTTCTTCACCAATTTCTTGTTTTTGTTCAACTTCTTCAGAGCCTCAACATCCATGGATTCAAGGCCAATCTTGGCCGCCTGCAGGCATAATTGTAACCACATGAAAAACAGTAACCAGGAATTTAAGAGGTATACAGAAACAGCATGGTGGACAAAATTCATTGCGTAGCGAACTCCTGAAGTTTTAAAACCAATGGAATCCTTTTCACATAACTTTCAATTAAGTAACACAATTTCCAAGTCATGTCATAAGACAATTTTAGAGTAATTAACCAAGCATGCTATAATAATGTTCAAGACAGACTCAAAATCACAAAAAATAAATTCGTAACCATGAGGGAATACATAGGTTTAGAAAACAATAAAAACTGGGCAGTAGAATCGAGAGGGTGATATACCTCTTCAACATGCTGGGCATCACCAAGCATGCAGATCTTCATTTTTGGTCTGGGGATGTGGGGCAACTTCACAGAGCCACTGAAACGCTTGTCCTTCTGGGGGTCATAATTCTTGAGTCCAATCTGGAGCTCAATAGTCTCGGTGAATTTGCGGTTCTTCTCCTTACAATCAGCAGTAATCTGAGTGATGGCTTCCCTCAAGGCCTCGCTCTGAAGCTTACTGTAAAAATATTACAATCAGAACGCATCAGCACACAGACGCATTGTTTCACTACTAAACTTGTATCTAAAAGCACAGTTTTCTGACCACAAATATCATTTCTTTCTCCTGGTTACCAAAGAATACAAAAATAAAGAGAAAATGAACAAGAGAGCAACGCCATATCAAATTCTTATGGTCAGTCTCAACACTAAAACTTACTAAACCAGATAATCACTAATGATATGTATCTCATCGTTTTCAAATCGCAGGCACAAGGTTTAATCATAGCTCACACTCACTACACTTATAAATTTCCCCGATCCTCCACTGATTTCATTTATTCTATTCACTTAAACGCATTGTTGCAAACAGCACACAATACGCAGAAACAAAAACTAATACGGACACATTCAGCAGTATATATAGCTGTTAGAATATCGTATAGCCAAAAATCTATGAAAATCAATCAAGCAGCAGAATGACAATCAAACGATTAAAAAAACATATAATTCATATCATACCTCATGGTTCAGGATCTTCTTATCTTCACAAATGCACTCTGCTCATCGGTTAAAAAATCACAGCAAAAATGAAAAACAGCATCATCAGTACAACTTCAATGCATCTTAATAGAGTGACGAGATAAACACACAAACAAACATTCTCACGCAACATTTAGTTTCAAGAGAGATAAAGACGAAGGAAAAGGAGAAAACCTTGTGAGAAAACGCTAGATTAGGGTTTGTGAGACAGCCGATGATAGACGAGAAGAAAAATGGCGTCGATTTCTGAACATAAATATATTGACATCTAGAAACCCTAGGGACTTCGTTTAATTCTTGGGTCTGGGCCCATGTGTATATTTATCTTATGTGGCCCAATACTAATATGAAGCCCAAAATGAATAAGGCTGTGTATGTATGTTTTAGGTATTGCAATAAGTAGCCCAAAATGAATAAAATTGCCTGACAAAGATCCATCAACCAAGTTGTAAAATATTTGATTCATAACTTAAAATCAATTCAACAATCATTATTAGGCCTGATAGAAGATTGATAACTTGAGTTTTATTGCAGTCATTTTAATATTCAGTTGCATTATCTACTGAATTGTAATCAATTCAACCATCATCAGGCACGATAAATAAATTGAAACCTTGATATATTTTTTTTTCTTCATTTTTATTTTCTATTACATTATCTTCTTTGTATTGCAAGAAAGAAAAGAGTTGTGCTTGACTGTAGCTATTTTATTTTTAAAAAAATCAAGAAACAAGGTAGAAAAAACCCATAGATTTATGCACTTTCCAGAAAATTCACCTGCTTGTCGAGATCAAATGTCGAAAATCACTAGATCCCTCAAGGGACGAACTTATAAGACGATAAAGCAAAAGAGATACAACTGCAAATCCAGATGTTCTTACAGTTAAGAAGAAAAGCCATAGCCCAGCATGGACAAAAAAGGTAACAATTATTAAACATCAAAATGCATCTTTCAATTTATGAAGATGGTGCCACTTCATTCTTCAGTTGGTCTCTGTCCCAAAACTGATATATCCTCATATCGTTTCTGCAATTCAACCGAGACAAATTCATTACATGAGAATTTAAACAAGACAATTAGAATCGACAAAGAATATAAGCAAGGGTAGCCATCACAAACATACGCAACTAAGTCTTCACCATATAAAAAGTTTCCATAATAAACAACTTACGTACATATCACTATGTTAATGTTCTCATGTGCAACATGTTAAAAACCCAACAAAGGAACACATCTATAGCCCAAAATAATTATCATTGTCATCTATATAAAAAACTAGTTTCCCCAAAGACCTTGTAAAGAAGATATTGATCTATACACAGACATTACAGTCCAGATTTGTAACAGAGTCAAGGAGGGAGTTATTCAAATAACATTTAGTTCCTTCATGACTAGTTAGACCACTTACCTGTCACCGTTAACAAATAATCATGGACTTGCAATGTTCAACCGCAAGCAAATGAGAAACCCATAAAATTAGCTAGAATTAACCATGATGTGTTACACAAAAAAACACATGTACAATTTAAGTACAAAACCCAGCTAAATTCAAGTTACTAAATGAAAATTAAACAGTAACAATACCCCAACATTGACATGGTCCCAGAGGCCACGAACACCACGATCCACGGCCTGAAATCAGAACACGGAACAACATATCAAATAAAGAAACAAAATCAACCCAAAATCTAGAGTACACAGTCTAGTTCTAACAGGGGAAGGGGAAGAAAACCTGTCATTTCAACATACCCTAATATTTGAAAAAAAGGAAAAAGAAAGCTATTTCCCCAAAATTTATGGAACACTGGAAAGAATTACATGGCAGTTCTTGGATCCACTTCAATTAAGTGAAAAGAAACATGCTTAATAACTTATAAAACGCCCATATTTAACAAAAAGAAACAAATAAAATGTGTAAAGAAGAAAAAAAAAACATTTTCTCATCATATTAAGAGTATTTCCTCCAAATTCATGAAACACTAGAAAATAACTGTATCGTATTTCTTAGATCCAATTCGATTGGAACAAACATACTTACAAAAGTTCATACATATTTCAACACAGAAATCATAGGTATATGTGTAAAGAAGCAAACAATATATTCTCATCATACCCTAACATTTCACAGAAAGACAGGAAAAAACAATCTACTCATCATACTAAACCTATTTTCCCCAAATTCATAAAATACTAGAAAATAATTGCATCATCGTATTTCCTAGATCCAAATCAACAAGTGAATAAAAACAAGCTCACAAACACATTAAACACACAAATTTTAACACAAAAAAGCATATATAGATAGATAGATATGTGCGTAAAGAAGATACATACGCGTTCACCGATAAAGGCGCCGACGATGACGAAAGTGACGTAGATAGGAGTCCGGCGCATAATCATTCGGTACATCCCTTCCCATACGCCGCCGCCGCTTCGTCTAGCCGCCGATTCCATCTCCGATCAGAAGAAAATATATATTCCAAATCTGTAAATTCTCGTGTGCGAAGGAAAAAGATGGAGAGACTGCGGATGATTGATTGGGAATTTTCAACACGGATTTTCAGTTTTCATTGAACCGATAATCGGGTACTTGACTTGACCCATTTACATGTTTGGGCCGAATCAATCTATATTACAAGGATGGGCTTATTGGGCCTCTAAAGGAGAAAATTTTGAGAAAATTATGGGTTATTTGGTAAATAAAAATGAAGAAAAAATTAATTTATAGGATGATTTATGTTAATTTTAGAGTTGTTAATAGGTAGAGAATACCCGGATCCACAAAATACCCAAAAAAACCCGAAATTAATTCGTTGATCTCAATAATAATATCTAAAGAACTAATCAAATACAATCTATTTCTCAAAATCAACACAATCTCAAAAGAAAAAACTACTATCAAAGTCACAAGGCATCATCATTACAATGTAGTATAATTGATCATCATCTTTCGACAATTCATCTATACCTAAAGTATGAATCGAAGATCGATAAATCGAAACAAAAGCTCACTCACTTTTCACAGCATGGTATATTCGTCGAACAAACAACAAAGAAGCTTGAAAACTTACGGTCCCGAGCATTAAGAAAAACGCAAAGCACATGCATGCATTGTACCCGAAGAAGAAGGCCGTTTGTAGGACACCGCTCATATTTGATTTGAAGTAGAAATATATGCAATAGCAATACATGAATAACGCCGTTGAGCCACCCCGTAATAGTGACCTGAGTTTAACACGCCGATAAGAACAGTAAGAAAACGGAGTTGAATTTGAAAATATTCATAATTTCCCCATCAATAAAAACACATTACAATTTCACCCCATGCATTACAGTTTCATCCATAGTTTTTCGAATTGTCAATAGCTGACAGAGGGTGTATTGGGATTTTGAAAAATCCAGGGGGCTCGAGGTAATTATCAATAAACGAGATGCATGTTAATATCCCTATTAACTATGGTTCAGAAGGTACCTCCACCACCAATCATGGTCTTCCATTGTCAGCTGAAAATACGTCAACCCAATACTCAGCATTGCAGTGAGTATAACAAGGATTATGAACGTAATAAGCGAAATTCCGGAAGATGTGTAGATTTTGTATCCCCATATAGTAGCACACAAGTTGTGTAACTCGAGGGCAATAGCACTAAACGGTAAAAGACCCCCAAGAAACATTTGAGCAGGGGTTTTTCGATACCAAGCCATTGATGGGATCTCCCTGGGCCATTTCTTTGTGATGGAAGATGATTGAATATCAGAATTGTAGCTGTGTTTGTGTCCCATAAATCCACCAACGACAAGTAATGGGATCGATACGAGTGTGTATATGAGAAAAACGAGAAATATGGTTCCAAGAGGAAGTGCTATAGTCACCCCGAACGATGAAGCTAGAATATTGAGAATGAATGCTGTGAAGAGGAAAGGCCCGAGGAAAAGTATTCCCGCAAAAAGAACACTCCTTTCCTGCAAAATTTAAATGTCAAGTCGAAATGTCAAATGGATCACTATATTTATATATTAAGTGGCAAGAATTTTTGATAACCCATAATATAACTTTCAAATATTTAATAGTGACAAGAATTGTGTATATAGTCAGCATTATATTCATTGTCACTAATGTAGTTTTTCAACAGTGACAGTATAAATTATGATTGCAACAACACAAAATTTATTGTTATTTGAATACATATGTTTGATGAAATTTTTTATATTGTCTATAAAGATTTAGTAGGGATTTGAATATCAGTACCCATCCAGTTTCAGCATATTGACTGCAAAAAGATGAGGAGCTATAACCGGCAACTGCAGATGTAAGAATGTAAGCTATGAATATAAAGCTAGAGAGAGCACCATGGCTGTAGGGATAGACGACTCCAACAAATGCCAAAATAAATAAGATGGCAACCCTGTAAAACAAGCAAACAATTATTCACATCGTGAAAGTGAAAAGACATAAAACGAAATGGTATGTTCCCTTTATGAATCGTCAAGTACAGTTCAACCAATAAAATGCAACAATTTAAAACATTTAGAAGAAAAGAAGAGGCATATTATAAGCTCCTATCTGCCTCTTCTTTAGAGACATATAAGCTCTAAAAAAATATTTAGAGGTGTGTTTGGGAGCTTGTAAGCTCTTCAAAACACATAAGATGCTTAGGAGCTTATAAGGTCCACCAAAATGTTTGAATAATTTTTTGGGAACGAACTTATAAGCTCGCAAAATAAGATATTAAGAAGCTCAAAAAATCTTCAAAGTTAAGTTAGGAATCCTAGTGTATTTGGTGAGATCTTAAAAAACCTCTACTATTTTTCTATCTTAATTGCGTAATTGTCATTGCTTCCACCTTATAAGCTTTATGATCTAATGTTTTTCTAAACACAAAGAATTATTTTTGAATAAGATCCAAGTCATCCAACACTTATAAGCTTGAAAACATCTTATAAAGATATAAGAGCTTATAGGATGTTTAACTAAGCTTCACCAAACACCCTCTTAATAGTATCCCTAACGGAAAGCATAAAGGAAGATGGAAAAGAGAGTTTACATGGTCAATAATTGGGTACCACAGCCCAAAACAGCAGAAAACAATGGTAGGTTTGATGGACATCTGAATACATCCCCATGAATGTATTTCCAACCAACTTCTTTCTCCTCCTCTTCATCTCCTCCTATCGACCATCTGAAAATAAAACAGAGCACTAAAATTCAGAATAAGATACTCGAGTCAATACAAGAAACAGAGCGAAAAATTCTAAACCAGACTGGGTTAAGCCACACCCCAACTAATCACATAGCAAAGTACAACACTCGTCTTATGATTGGTACAAGTCTAGGTCATTTTCGTATCAATCCCATGTTAACTAGTTTCATGTTCAGCCAAAACAGGGTTTTCCCCAAAAATGTCCCAAAACAGAGGTAAGCAACAAATGTAATGAATATCAAAGAACGAAAATTTACTTTCTCAAATCATTCTTGAGATGCCGCATGAAGAGAATTGCAAGAAGCCCCACAAGCAAAATGAGTATAACAGTTGAGTTAACAAAAGAGAACAAATGAGTTTTGCGGATTATAGGCATTAATGATGCTCCCGAGTATCTGTCCATTCTATTCTTGTATGGTGTATTGACCTCATTCCATACCACAGAATATGTGAACTTGATTTCCATGTCAGCATCTTGGGTCACATCAACTACATGAGTTGGATCACTGAATGAACGTATTTCTATGACTTGATTTCCGTTGTAAAGAGCATTAAACTGCACATGCGTAAAGAGGAAATATTTTTGTCCATTATTGTCTTCAGACAAGATTTCGTTTTCGACTTTGCCGACGAATGCCCATAAGGGGAGATCATCACTGTACATTTGGTAGTAAAAATCATTCATTATAGCCTCCTTGAATTTTGCAATATCAACCCTGTTAAGCTTCTGTTGGCAAAGAACTGCCTGAGTTTTGTTCACAGCAAAGTTTAACTCGTATAGAGAATTTGCCAAACGGTCACCGTTCAAAACTTCGCCAAGGCCTTCTTTCTTTTCAATCACCTGATCTGGAAGTAGACAAACAATAAGATATATGATTTTAACTTATAGCTTTTGACAAAAGGTTTTATAATTTGCAAATACAAGTATTTAGAGAATGATATATCAATAAAATCACATTTTCGTAAAGGTTTACAAGTAGAAACATAGAAGATTATTTTGAAATTTAGAAAAATGCAGTATAACATTGTATTCTATTGGCAGATCAGTACCCAGTAGTTATCTATAGGCAATTTGTTTACATTCTGATGTTTAGAGCACAATGATAGAGTTGTGTTGTGCTTTTGGACTGTGTAAATATCTTATAAGTTATGTGGGTATCAAACAACTAAATTCTGTGACGAGCCAAAAAGAAAAAAGAAAGACAACTATGCTTAGCAAAAGGAAACTTATTGCTTCCTCTCCTGATTTTCATTTCATAATGGCCACATGTCCAATGCGGATCAATTTGGTTGAATTACTCTTGTCCACGAAGGGAGAAGGAAATATACACATATATATACGAGCTATAAAATGATAAAACCTTCTCAAGTTTTGAATTCATAATCTTGTAGCTTTTGCCATATGCTTCTTCCAAAGAAAAATAGATAATCAAAAAGAAAACAACGAAAAAATAAAAACAAAAGTTAGAAATTCTTCATTAACATGAATTGGATCACTCAGAAGGTTGATGCAAGTGTCATAGCCCACCTGGACGACAGAAGGCCAACTCATAATATTGGTATGTTTCACTGCAAAAGTGTAAAACATAAAAAGATTTCAGAAGAGGATTAATGTATATAGGTGTTCCAAAAGAACTTTAAGTATTCCATTCCAGCAACTATAGAATGATAAGTTAATCATTCTCTGTTAATTAAATCCAATCTAATCTAAGTACTTAATCTCTTAAATTAGCAAACTTTCATAACAGCCCAAATAGTCATTTTCTATTGCAATAAATATGAATCTGGTATCTGTTCCATCATTTTCCCAGCTGGAAAGAACTATAAGAGGATCAAAGGCATGGTAATAGCAGGAAACCAGCAAGCATTCACTGATCAATATAGTTCCGTAAGTCAAATCCACAAAGAGGAACATATATATACACACATATATGTATATATCAAATAAGTGCTAACAATACCTAAAATCAGCTCACTTTAAAAGATGACTCATAAAATAATGCGCAATTCATGAGAAGAATCAAGATCAGGTAGGGGGAAATGAAACCTGGGATTATGAAGAGGGCCAATCTTGTTTACAAAAAGGAATACTGGATCTCCTACATTGTAGTAATTGTTGGCAGCAGAATGAAGTGCAATTGGCAGCATGAGTAACAAATTGGTTATAAAAAGGAGTTTCAACATTCCCATTTTGTAATTACTTTGAGGGATCTTTTTTACGATCCGAATTGAAATTTTTCCAATAGAGGATAGCAATAGAAGGGGTCCTTTGCGGCGGAGGAACGGTGGTCCGGTGGCGGGGTGCGGTGGCGAGCTGGGGTTTAAGAGTGGTAAAGAACGGTCAACTACTGGAGTGAGCCCGTTTGGCCCGTTACAAGTTAAAGCGTGCCATTATTACTAAAAATAAAATAAAAAAGTTACAAATGTTATTTTCAATTTTTTTAGCTTTTTTAAATTGTGTTTTGATATTTGAAAAGTCAAATTTTCGTAATAAATTATAGTACGACTATATCAGTCTATAAACATTTCTTCTGTAATTAATTGTGGTACTGTTCATGTAATATACAACAATAATATGAGTTTGGGCTTATGAGGTTGTTTGGGCTTATGAAGCTTTAATACTTCTTTATCGATGGGCTTAGGCCTGGCATTGGGTGGGTCGGACCCATACCCAGACCCAAAACTTTGGATCTGGGTCCAGACCCAGACCCAAAATTTTGGGTGTAGGCCTGGACCCAGACCCAATGGGTCTCATGTGTGGGTCTATTTTGGGTCTAGACCCAATGTTTTGGGTTTGGGTTCGGACCTAGACCCAATTGTTTTCTTTTATTTTTTATCCAAAATGTTTTAAAATCTGGTATATTTTTGTAATTTTATAATAAATATGGTATAAAATAATTTTTATAATAATATACCAGATTTTCATGGGCCGGAAGAAAACAGATATGATATGAAACAAATATAAATTTTGATAAATACCCACTCTATACTATAATAAAATTGGTCATTCTATGGAATTATAATTTTCTGTGAATATTACTAGTCAATAAATATACACTCTATGCATATTCCAAAAATAAAATGGATAATAGTGAAAAATCAAAGTAAATAATTGTGATATTCATATGAGTGATAACTTGTAAAAATAATAAAGAAATGGATAACAATCGTAATATTTAACTATCTGAAACTTGATTTTAATTCAAATATAGCTATTAAGAGTGGACATTATATATAACGGCATAGTTTACTAATTACAACTTCAAAGATCGAGTCAATGTATGCATGAATCAAGGTTGCAAATCCATTTGTATCGATTGTCAATTTGATAATAAGAAATAAAAATTTCAAATATTATCTTAATTGGTTGGAGGACTTATTCAAGTCTTTGAAGTTAATTACTTGTAACACTTAATAATATCAATTTGGAAATTAATTTCTAATAGTTGACTATAATTAATTTATCATTAAAGAAATAATTTTTTATTGTCAAAGAAAGCTACCCTTAATCATATCAAGTATGCAGTTATTTATGGGGGCAACCCCCGGTAGAGTTGGTAAGGGCATGTGAATGTTGTGGCCTTGGTCACGGGTTCGAATCCTGATGAAGGAATGCCTATTTTGCCTTCTCTACTGTGAGCCTGTCAGCTATGGGCAACCTAGGCTGGTTTACCTCTCTTGTGTGGTTTGCAGGCTATTACACAAGAGCGGGGTTTACCCAGTGCGCACCTAACGGTAGCGGCTGCGGGTTCCCTTGTCATCAAAAAAAAAAAAAAGTATGCAGTTATTTATGTTGTGACCTTGGTCACGGGTTCGAATCCTGATGAGGGAATGTCTATTTGCCTTCTCTACTGTGAGTCTGTCAGCTATGGGCAACTTAGGCTGGTTTACCTCTCTTGTGTGGTTTGCAGCCTATTGCACAAGAGCGGGATTTACCCAGTGCGCACCTAAAAGTAGCGGCTGCGGGTTCCTTGTCATCAAAAAAAAAAAAAAAAAGAAGTATGCAGTTATTTAATTTGTTAATGAATGTTTACAAAGTATAAGATAGTATATATTGACATTGTAACTAGGCCTAGAATACAAGGTAAGAACCGAGTATATACATTATAAACAATACATGAACATAATTAACGAATTTTTTTGGGATCAATTTGAATTAATTAAAAACTCAGTTTAAATTTTATATCATCATTACCTTGGTTAATCATATGTAACATGACATAATTATAACAATAGAATATTTAACTCCATGCTTAATTGAAAACCATTGCATAATCTAGTCTAATCATAGAATGATTATGCAAAAAAAATCATATGTTGAATAAGATGCCATTTTATGTTTGGCTAATTTTTAATGAAGTCGGCTTAATTTTTATTATTGGATTGCTCAATATAGAGTATTTTACCAAAATACCTATTAATTCAATTATAAAAATTAAACTGACTTCATTAAAAATAGTCTATCATAAAATTTCTCCATAAATTATTATTAAGAAATGCAAATAAAAATAAAAATGTTGAGATGCATTAACACCTACTCAATGGAACACATCTCTCTGTCAGGACCAATATTTGTGAAATCAATCATTAGTACAAGGAATTAGAATAATTGGTAGGGGCATATTAGATGAATTTTTGGTAGATAAAAACAAATATATATTTTTATTATATATTTATACATCAATTTTCATGAAAGAGAGATCATGGGTCCATTAACCCGAGTTTCTTTTAGGGAAAATCTATCCCGGACCCATATCAATGGGGCCCGTCCTTCTTCACCACACAATTATGGTTGGGTGGGTGGTTTTTGTATGGTTGGTGGAGGTAAAATACCACCCACCCCACCACAATTGTGTGGTGGAGAAGGACCGGCCCCATTGGTATGGATGCGGGATAGAATTTCCCGTTTCTTTTATATGTGTTGTGGGATTTATCTAAATTTTAGGCTTAATATTAAGTGGAATAAGATTATTTAAAAAGTATATTTTATTTTATACATAATAAGTAGATCAAATATATTTTTAAATATAAATTTAACATAAATCATATTTTTTTATCACATTAAATGACAATTTTGTATCATTTATACACACTTGCACATATTGTGAACTTATATATATATATATATATATATATATATATATATATATATATATATATATATATATATATATATATATATATTACTCGCGGATGCAAACTTGATTTGAGAAAATCTTCGTATATATTATTATCTTTGTTCTTTATTTTGAAAAATCATATAAATATTATTTGAATTTAAGTCGTATTTTGTATGTCATAGTAAATTTATATTTCAATACTTCAAATGTATACAATGCTGCAACACCAATTTAATATAAATACTCAATCCACAAAATAATACTTTATTCCTGCATAATAGTAGTAGATATTCATTAATATTCAATTCCATTTCTTATAATAGGAACAAAATCCCTGAAAATCTTTATGCATGGCAAAGCGAGAAATGAATATCCTATGCTGTCTTGGTATATTTTATTGTGGAATAAAAATATATTTAAAAATATTATAAATGATAATTTCTAACAATTTCATAATAATATGACATGGTTATGTTACATCCTTGTGAAATAGAAATACAATATAGATTAAGGGGCAATTTACAAATGGGTCATAATTAGTATCAATTATTTTAAATAAAGATGGATTTGGAGACATTATCTAGCAATAATAATAATTTATTTTGTTTAATGTATATATGAATGTCCACTATAGCTACCATGGACCTCTAAAATGAGCATAAATATTTCTATTAGGGGAAAAGAATATTGATGTGGCATGTCCTTATAGGGTGACAAGGAATGGATGTTGACCCATCAACAAAGCAGATAATACCAAACAAATCCATTTCAAATATTGGATTAATTATATTCACAAGTGGTTATTTTTTTCCCCAATAATTGGTTAATAATAATATTAATTAATTTAATGATGTTTTAGTTGATAGGCTATAAGCAACACCTAAAATACAATAATAAATATTGTCAAGGGTGTGAGTTGTCGATTATTCAAATAAACTCAAAGTAAACTATATCACCTTGCACCATTTTCTAAAGAGTATATATATTAATTAAACTAATAATTCAATATTTGTCCAAGATCCTCTGTTTCTAGTGTTTTATATCATTTAGTATTCTATATTTTATTTTTATATACATACACTATAAAATAATCTGTGATCTAGGTCAAAATTCATCCTCCCGATCAGGCCGAGCTTGGCTCGGTAGCAGAGAGGATCCGTCCTAACCAATCTCCCTTTCCAATTAACCTCCCCCGGTATTTATAGAGAAGAGGGGGGCTTGTAGTGTAATGCAATTAGTCGATTCGTAAGGACCGTTGTGTAAATTAAACCCTATAAGATTTATCATTATAATTCTAGTGGGTTGTAGTCCATATGGGTCGTATTTCATATGGGTCGTATTCCATATGGGTTGTATTCCATATGGGTCGTTCATGATATTAGAACCATTATATTATTATCCATATCATCTATTCCCCCAGTTTATAATTATAAGGTCGTAGTTTGTATAATTATAAAATCAATAATAAGTAGCTTTAATGGTCTTGGAATTTGTACCATCATGGGATTAGGACAGGGTCGTAGTTCATGACCCGGATGTCTCGTTGGTCCCTTTCGATCCCTGTACGGGTCGTTGATAAGGGGCTTATCGTATTTTTCCTCTCTTTTTTCGGGTGTTTCGTATTTTTCCTCCCTTTTATAGGGGAATTCGTATTTGTCCTCCCTTTTATAGGGGGGCTTAGTATTCTTTCTTCCTTTTATAGGGGGGCTTAGTATTTTTCCTCCTTTTTATAGGGGGCTGTTTCCTCCCTTTTATAGGGGGCTTGTTTTTCCCTTATAGGGATATTTTTCCTCCCTTTTATAGGGGGCTTGTTCTTCCCTTATAGAAATATTTTTCCTCCCTTTTATAGGGGGCTTGTTCTTCCCTTATAGGGATATTTTTCCTCCGGCTTGTTCTTCCCTTATAGGGATATTTTTCCTCCCTTTTAGGGGCTTGTTCTTCCCTTATATGGATATTTTTTCTCCCATTATCGAAGTATTTTTTCTCCCATTATCGGGGTATTTTTTCTCCCATTATCGGGGTATTTTTCTCCCATTATCGGGGTATTTTTCCTCCCATTATCGGGGTATTTTTTCTCCCATTATCGGGGTATTTTTTCTCCCATTATCGGGGTATTTTTTCTCCTTTTATAGGGGCTCCTCGTATTAAATTTCGGATTCGTCTTCAAACGTTGATAACTCAATATGAATTTCATTTCTTTTCAAGTTCTTTAGTCTTCTCTCCATATCGACGCTTGAGCTTGGCTACCTGTCCTGAAATACGATCTAAAAAAAACATTCAGTGTTTCCATAGTTTTCACGAAACACTTAAAATTTCTTAATTCTTTTCAGGATAGAGTACAATAATGAATAAAATTAAAAAAACAAAAAAAAGAGAAAAAATAGAAAAGAGTTATAAATCTAACAATTTCCTAAATTAAGCCCAAAATATAATCAAATAAGTTCTAAATAATTAATCATCGAAGTCATAGACAATTATATTTATATTCAAATACGCACGTAAAAAACACAAAAAGTTAAGATATTACAATTTTTCTTCTGACGATATATGAGTTATTAAATTATTATTTTAACAGACAACATAATACATACTTATATGCACAATTTTTTCTTTTAATAATTCAAAAATATATACCGTAATATTTTTATAATTTTGTATTTTATAGGTTAAGTTGCTTTAACTTTGTCGATTGTATGTTGTAAGAGCGCTAAATTTGAATCTAATATTACCACTTAGTTCGTTTTTGAAATTTTTATCAACTATTGGTATACTTCTATAAATTTTGAAACAAAAGATTGATTTTTAAAAATGAATAAGGACATTTAGAAAATTGTCAAAAGATGTTTAGAAAATTTTCAAAAGATGTTTAGAATAGTCTTTGTAAATATCTAGATAGAAATTGGTCTAGATAATTAATTACAATTGTTAAATCAAGTTGATCACCATCGTACATTGAGGGAGGGGAGTTGAATAAATAGAAGAGAAAAATTCATTTGTTGTAATGCTAATAGTTAAAAAAGTTGATATTACTTTTAGCACAATTCAATTAATATACCATAAAAAGACTACTCTCTTTATTTTATTCATTAAACCCACAGACTCATATAGACCCAATCACATTATTATATATCTAAACTTACAAAATAATTATTTAATCTAATATCCATGGTCATAAATTCAATCTAATATGAAGAAGAAAAAAAAAGAAATATATAATATCCAGGCAAATATGTTGATGATTTTACTTAAGTTCCATGGGATTAAACTTTGGTACTTTGTTGATGTATGAACTCAGATTCCCCTCCATCAGTTCGAGCACTAGGCGTCCGTTCTCCAGATCCGTGTGAATAAGGCTAAAAAAAAGAAAAAAACAAATTAAATGAAATGAAATTTAACCATATATATCTTTCAACCTGAATATATTAGGATGGGGGTTTTCTCTTATTTTTCTGAGAATCACTTCTTCTAAAGCTGAATCCAGGATCTCCTGCTTAAATACTTTAGCAGCAAACAACTCTTTTGTCTTTCATTCTTTACCAGGAAGACATTGCTCTGGGCTCCAGCAGCGAGGTGACCATCGTGGACTTTCTTAAACTAAAATCAAACAAAACAAAAAGAAGATTAAAACTATAAAATGAAATTTTAAAAATATATTGATGAAGAATATTATAACTCACGATCAGAGGCATTTTGTTGAAGACTGAAGTCTGGAGCAATTAAAGTGTTGAAGAAATAACTCACAATGAGAGGCATGCATATATATATATAGGTAGCATATCACGCCATTTGATTGTATATCATCGGAAAAATTTATCTAGGTCCGGGACCAAAGGTCCCTGCCAGGATAGACCACAAATTTGACATGGGGTGGGTGGTTTTATCCACCATCCCATGGTGTATACTAGACTACACATTTGTAGAAATAGGGGGTGGTTTTTCCTACCACCCACATATCAAGTTACTTGTAATAAATTGATCATACTCATTACATGATTATTATATATTTTTAAAATAATGACCAATTCAAATTAATACTCGTCAATTGGATTGGGTAAGAATTTTACTTTAAAGCTGTTTTTTATTTTATTTTAAAAATAGTATGTTTAAATGCTAAATCTTCTTTCCATTAGAGTTTTTTTATTTTATTTCATAGATTTCACAAATAAAATTTACTTTGATCATGGCAAGTTTCACCCAATATAATATTTTGGTTTTAAACAAATTGGCCAATCAGCTGGGTGGTTACATGTTAAATATTTTACTAATATACATGTTTATTAGCAATAAAAAGGGCCAATAAGAGAGTATAGGCGGTTACTAGAGAGGGAGATCGAGTGGAGTAAAAGGTAGTAAATAGTTAATATAAATCTTATTTTAAATGTTGTGTTAATTTATATTAGAATATTAGAATAATTTTCACAATCGAAAAAATCTAATTTTACCAAATGTTAATCGTCAAATCTTGAATATTAAAAATAATTTACTCCCCTTGTTTTCAAGAATTTTTTTGAAATTATTTTAAATTTGTTTGAGAGAATTTTTTTTTTTTTTTTTTTATGTTTTGTAAAATGCAACCAAATGAGTTTTATAATTTTTTTATATTGACACACATTTTTTCAGAGTAGAGTTAACCAATCAATTGACTGCAACTTTACTTTATTTTATATACAAAACTAATACTATTTTTACTACACATTCTTTAATTTTTGTGTTGAAAACATCCCAATAAAGAAGAAAAATTTATGATATACGGAATTCAATAAATTCAATATATTATAACAAATTTGAAATAAAATGGCATCATTTTTAAAATACAAATATAAACTAAATAATGCAAGTAAATTAATTTTTTCACACAAAAAGCCTGCTAGGGCTCAAACAGATTTCTCAAAGGACAAGATTTTGTGTACCATAGGATAATATGATCATTTGATCACTTCCCTATTTCTGATCATACTAATAATTACTACTCTTCCCTATTTTTACACTCTTCCCCACATAACATTATATACTATTTTTTCAAAAAGAATAATCATACACTTTTCTTCAATAGACAAAGACACCTCAAAATATATTCATAAATTGAATTGAAGAAAGGTTTTTATGAAAAAATAATTTCGACCCTCTTCTCATTTGGTGGCTATTAACTAAACAAAAAATTCAAAATTTGCAAATTATATATATATATATATATATATATATATAGACATGTACATACACATATATATGTATATGTAGAGAGAGAGGGGAGAGAGAGAGAGAGATGTTTTTATGAGAAAAAGACTATATTTTGACAAGAAAGCTTTGATCTTTAATGCTCATCTCTATCAGTTGAGTTTTTTTGTGCTTTTTTCATACTTTTTGTCTTCAAAATCCCTTGAATCATTTTTTTTTCAACTCTTTGTATTATAGTTTTCTGTATATTCAATCATTTTTGTGGGCTTAGATATACTGCAGCTTTGAATTAGTTCATCTGAGAAATGGCCTGAAAGAAACCAAAGCTTTATTTGCATGGCGAGCCATATTCCATATTCATTTCCTCACCATCTCCCCAGCTCAAGCTTCTTGTAAGAATCACACAATCTTCAAAATTTTCAATATTTTTTTATAAATATATGAACACAATTTATGTATTTTATTCATTTTCTGACATGGGTTTTTTTATCTGTGTGAAAATTAAAGAAATCAAGAAGGATCTGCTTTTGATTTTGGAGAGCTAGAAGAAGCCATAGTTCTGCAAGGAATCAAGAACAACAGCAATAATAATTTCATCAATAATGATGTAACAAAACAACGTATGCTACTATCTTTCCTTTATTTTCTGACGTAGTTAAGTTTGAACATTTCCAAAGAGTTTTATTTTTTATTTTTTTACCATTTTTAACACAAAAATCATTCTTGAACAAAGGGATTTAATGGCGTGGGGTTTCATTTATGGAAATAACATGACTTTTTGCTTGTTTGATTCTTAATAACCCCATAACTGCTACAAATTAATATATATATATATATATATATACATATAAACATGTAACTTATAATCTGATTCTCAAAAGATTTTTTTGGTTTTGTGTTTTTTTGTTTGCAGCTTTATTTAGACCTGCAGCAACTCTGGAAATGTTCCCTTCTTGGCCTATGAGATTCCAGCACCAAACCACAAGAGTAGTACTTATTTTTCCATTTTAATCTTTCATAAATTCTTTAATAAAAATATATAATTAGTGGTTTTTTTTTTTGGCTAAATTTATAAGCTTGATAAACTTGTAAGTTGTGAAGGGCCAACTTATTTTAAGCTTATCTTTTAAATGGGTTTTTGGAATTTTCTCCAAAATACATAAAGATTGTTTCTTTTTCAAAAGTCTTGATTTTTTTTGGTGATGAAAGCCATTTGGCTGATTATGGTGTGTAATAAATGAATATAGGGCAGTTCAAAATCAGGTGAAGAAAGTACTGATTCAGGATCAGCTGTGAACACACTTTCTTCAACAAGGCTAGATCAGCCTGAGTCACCGGTCAGTAGAAATCCCACGGCGGCGACGGCGGCGTACCACCACCTTCAGCCACCGCAGACTCAAATGGTTACTGCAAGTGGAAGTGATAGTCCCAGAACAGCTGACAAACAAAACCCAGAAAAGGTTAAACTTTTTTCTTTGATTTATTGCAGTAATTTATAATTGTTTGTAAATAATACCATATAGTCCCAATATCCCAGGGGAAAAAAGGTGATATCTTTTTGTTACTATATTTATATTTTTCCTAATTTTGAATCCCAATAAACTGTTGCAAGATTTTGATGAAAAGGGGATTTTTTTTGGTCTGATTTTCAGAAGAAAAGTAGTAGAATCTTTACAATAGTTGAACTGTTCATCCTTGATTTATTTTTATATTTATTATTCAATTCCTATATAATATTTTAAATATGTGTCCTTTTTTTTTCAAAGACTGTAGTTTAAGTCCTAGTTCATGATTACCTACTTTTTCATGCCCCAAGAACTGTAATTCAATCATTTTTTCCATTAATTAATTTTATGAGATACACAAAATAAAATCTACTAAGTTTCCAACTTTATTTTGATTTAAATAAGAAAGGTATTTTTTACATGCATGCATGTGGAAAAATCTATCTTGGTCCGGGACCGTTGGTCTAGGCCAAGATAGGCCACAAATTTTACTCGGGGTGGGTGGTTTTACCCACCACCCCAAAGTGTATACCACCCCACCCCAAAATAAAAACTTGTGGTTAAAACTGTTCCGGTCCAGGATAGAATCACCCCATGCATGTAAATAGAATTTTAGAGCACATAATTTTTTATAATTTCTTGAATTTTTTTGTGTCAATGGCTTAATGTATATTAAATTATAAATATATTAATCATTTAATCCAAAAACTGATGGTTTTTTTTTTTTTTGATCACTGGTTTCAGACATTGAGACGTTTAGCTCAAAATAGGGAAGCTGCAAAGAAGAGCAGGCTCAGGAAAAAGGTATACTCCCGAAATTCTTAGAAGTTCCCGAGACTTTTGAGTTTGTGGGTCCCACTAAAATGATCGTAATTGTTTTGAAAATTCGGCGCATGCAGGCCTATGTGCAGCAGCTAGAATCAAGCAGGTTGAGGCTCACTCAGCTGGAACATGATCTTCAGAGAGCAAGATCACAGGTAATATTTGTAATATTTTGGATAATGAAATAAATTTTTGAAAAATGTTTTTATGATTTTATTACAATTAAAAAATAGGGTTTTAAATTTTAATGCATTAAATTGTAATTTTTGAATTATTTTCTTTTCAATTGATGTGGTCAACAGGGCCTCTTCATAGGAGGAGGTAGCATTGCAAGTGGGAATATTAGCTCTGGTATGTCCTATATATATCTTGCTTATTTTCCCAATTTTAGAAGGCATCGATAATCGTGGGACCGAGCTAGGATTTTATATCGTGGGATCGAAAAAATAAGGAAAAAATATTATATTTATAAAAAAACATTTGGGGCGTAAATTATCGAAACTTTTGAAGGCTAAAGAATTATTTTAAAGTTGAGGGAGGTGGCTAAAAAATGGTGTGAAATATTCGATGTATGTAAGAATTATTTTCGACGATAATTGTTGCGAAAGAGGGGCAAATTGGTCTATTTGATAACTATTGTAATAAATTCTTGAAGTGTTGTATTGTTCAACTCACTTGAATAAGACATCAAAATGTCAAACCTGGGCTTTTTTGATATAACCCCCCGAGGTATGCAGCTTTGGCAAATAACCCCCGAGGTTTGAAATTTTGGCAAACAACCATTTCTGGTTAGTTGACCGTTAGTCAACAGTTAAGGTCATGGGCAAAATTGTAATCTAATAATTCCAAACAAATATATTAATTTTCAATGTATTTGTTTGGAATTAATAAAATTAATATATTTGTTTGAAATTATTAAATTACAATTTTGTAAATAAATAAAATTAATATATTTATTTAATATATTTGTTTGGAATTATTAAATTACAATTTTGTAAATTAATAAAATTAATATGTATTTATTTTCAATGTAGTATTAATATATATGTTTGGAATTATTAAATTACAATTTTGCAAATAAATAAAATTAATATATTTATTTAATATATTTGTTTGGAATTATTAAATTACAATTTTGCAAATAAATAAAATTAATAAAATTAATATGTATTTATTTTCAATATAATTCCAAATAAATACATTGAAAATTAATATATTTGTTTGGAATTATTAAATTACAATTTTGCCCACCTTAACTGTTGACTAACGGTCAACTAACCAGAAATGGTTGTTTGCCAAAATTTCAAATCTCGGGGGGTTATTTGCCAAAGCTGCATACCTCGGGGGGTTATATCAAAAAAGCCCTGTCAAACCTTGTAATTCTTGCACTTAGCATTGACTTTAAGCGTAATGTTCCACAATGTTGACTATATAAACAGCATGCTTGATTTGAAATTTTCAAAAATACAAAAAATATTTGCCCTATTTATCAAATATAAAATTTCAAAACAATTTTGTAAAGATTTTTATCTTTACCAAAGATAATTTTTGACTTGTTTATATACACATATATATATATATATTCATTTAGATTTGGCTTGTTTATCTAAATTCCAAATGCAAAATTGTTAAACCGGTTCGGTTTTGGTCACATTCCCATTCATTTAGACTTAGCCAATTTAGATGCGAATGAGATCAAAACAGAACTCGGGGTTAGTCGTGGGCCCGGTTTGATTTTTTTTTTTTCCCAATTTGCAAATAATTAACATCTTTTTCTTTTGATTTATGTCAACTTGCCATATATGTGCCCACAAATTCTTCAATTCTGGCCCAAGGCTTCTGTTGTTTAGCAAAAAAACAACTTTCTTAATAAAGCAAACAGTCTATAATTACAAAAACCATACCAAAAATAAATTGGTACTAAAAATTGTCTCTTTATGCTTTCTTCAATAGTTTGTGCATGGCCTGCATGGCCCCTATTATTTTTAATTTTTAAAAATCTGATCAATTTATTTGTCTTATATTTATCACATGACAAAATTAATTCATTTTTATTTATGAATTACAGTTGGGTTCGACCAGATCAGATTAAATTTTCCATTTTTAGACGAAAAGCAATTGAATAAATATTTCATTTTTCCACTTATGAATTACAATTGGGTTCGACCAGATTAGGATTAAACTTTTTTCATTTTTTTTTCAATTATAGGTGGTGCAATATTTGACATGGAATATGCAAGATGGCTAGATGACGATCATAGGCATATTTCCGAGCTTCGTACCGCATTACAAGCGCATTTATCGGACGGTGATCTTAGGGTAATAGTCGACGGGTACATTGCTCATTACGACGAAATTTTTCGACTAAAAGGCGTTGCTGCTAAATCTGACGTCTTTCATTTGATCACCGGTATGTGGACTACACCGGCCGAACGATGCTTCCTCTGGATGGGCGGTTTTCGGCCCTCTGATCTAATCAAGGTTCGATTAATTTTTGCCCTTTTCTAATCTTGGACAAATTTTTGATTGAAAAATTGCAAATTTAATCTATTTGCAAGTTTCTCATTTTTTTCAAATTGAAGCATTCGATTTGTGACAAATTATTAAGATATTTTCCATAAGTTTTGCTTCAAAATCCGATCTGTGATAGAATTTTCCACTCAAATTGTCTAAAAAAAGGCGTTAATTAACTAACTATATGTACCATTCGTATGATTATATATATTTTTTTGGCTCGATTTTTTTGATTAGATGTTAATAGCGCAACTAGACCTATTAACGGAGCAACAAGTAATGGGGATTTACGGTCTTCAACATACGTCCCAACAAGCAGAAGAGGCTCTTTCGCAGGGTTTAGAACAGTTACAATTATCGTTAATCGAAACTATAGCCAATGGCTCTATCAATGATAGTATGCATCATATGGCTGTTGCATTAGGCAAGCTTGCCAATCTCGAAGGTTTCGTTCGACAGGTAATTTTTTTTTTTATAATTTTAAAGATTTATTATGCTATTTTTCGAATTTTGATTGGTCCATTTAGGGAATTAGATGGATTATCAAAAAAAAAAAAAAGTATAATATTTTCCCTTCTATTTTTGGGATTTTATTGGACATAGCTACATTTTTAAATCTTTTTCTAAAGTGGTATAGTAAAAAGGAAGTTTGTGATTACCCTTTATTTGAAACTTTACCTATGATAAGTGATAAGTGATAAGAAAGCAAATGTTGGCCACTAACAGAGCAAAATTAACTATGTAGATATTCTATTTCAGAATAGTGATTTATTTTGTAATTTTGAAATTTAATTAGGGAAAATTTTACAAATGTATATTAAATGTGAAAATGAACCATAAAATGTAACTAATGGTGTAATTAAATAAGTATTTCATTTCCTTATCATGCATCTGAAAATCTAGAATATATATGAAATAAACTTCATGCATTTCCTCCCCAAGGAATTAACTTTTTGCAATGTCTTAATGGAAATTGCTTTCCAATGTGGAACCCCACTAATAATTGTAATTATATTAATTAATCACTAACCAATAATAGAAGTTTATTCTCTTTTACATATATATATATATAATCATGCAGCCATTTGATTGGTTAATAATGCTCTTTAAGCATATATTACATCCAACAAAAGGTTAATTGAAATGAATGATTGGAAAAGTCCAAAGTTCTTTATATAAGATAACAAAAAACATTTCAATCCCTTTGAAAATTTGTTTATACTTAATTTCATTTTATTATACACTATGGTCCATCTTGATAATTTATTTTTTAGCATTTTTTGACTTTATTTAATGCTAATTTTTTAAAAATTAGGCTGATAATTTGAGACAACAAACACTTCATCAACTCCACCGTATATTAACCGTACGACAAGCAGCACGGTGTTTTTTGGCGATCGGAGAATATTATGGTCGATTACGAGCTCTAAGTTCCCTTTGGGCATCTCGTCCACGAGAGTAAGATCTATTTTTATTATTTATTTACAAATTTAACTTTTATTTATGTGAATATTAATTTCAGTGTTACAAATAGGAAATTAAATTTGATTTTAAAAAATTATTTTTTAATTTTTCAGGACAATGATCATGGATGATAATTCTTGCCAAACAACTAGTGATATGCAGTTGGTCCAAGCTTCTCAAAATCAGTTCTCAAACTTCTGATTAATTAGTACCAAATCTTGGTCTCAATATTGAGGTTGTCTAGGCTTTATTAATTTTAAGAAGGGATAGAGTTTTTTTTCATTATTTTTTCTTTAGCTTTTCAAAAATTATTATATACTAAGATGTTATTTTGTAAATGTGAAATCAATATTTATGCAAATTAATTACCTAGCTCGACTCATTTTCTATGGGAAAATATTTTGTTGAAAAAAGTGTACGATGCTATGAAATTTGCGGAAATTTTTAATCAAGATTTGAGTTGGTTGCATCGAATGCGTTTTACGTTATATTTGTCAAATGATTAATAAGCAAACTTCATATTTCCTTATATGTTACACATTTGTATGTCAAATATATGGGCATAATAATTTAATGCGAGCATATACTTCATATACGAAGAAGATAAAATAATTAAATTGATTTATAAATCTTGGAGATATTTTATTTTTTTCAATTTTTTTGGGATAGTGGACAATAAAGTAAGAATTAATATGGGAGTGCATATTTGTTGATTTACAATATGTGAAGTGGTTGTTAGGTTGATAATTTTTAAGTGAGTGGTTATGGCATTTTGTCTTCTTTTATGGCTTTAAATATATGGGGATTTTTTAAAGAATTTTAGTGATTTTAGGTGTATATTAATGATTTTCACAAAAGATAAAACTTTTAGATTTCAAAATGGTGATTAAATATTCTTATTAATTACATGTATAAAATGAGGAATGTCGTTGTGTAGCAATTCCAGCATTTAATTTCTTAAATCACTAAAAATCTATAAGTGTATACTCGTGATTTCACAAAAGAAACACTTTCAAATTTCGATGTGTGACTATATATTCTTGTGAATTATACAAGAACATGTAATTATTATACACATGGGCATATGTATATATATATATGTTTGTGTGTGTGTGAGGTATTTTTGAATGAATAAAATCCTAAAGTTTTTGAAATATAATATGGGGAAAAGGCTAAATTTCTGTCACTATCCGCATGCAAGAAATTACATAATATAATTGGGTTAAAATACAAGATGACCTTATCTGATTATTAAATCATACGTCCTTTTACAAATTAGGTTTTTTGCAATCAAAGTTTGGTCATATATAATATTTGATTATATTATAATGTTTTAAAGGTGAAAAGTTTTGAGTGCAACTTGACCTCAGGTGGGTTTTTTTAAATGCTTTAGCTACATTTTATTGTGACCCTATCACCAACGAAAGGTTGAATTTAAATTGATAAATTAATTAATAATTATGTGATTGAGTTCATAAATGTATCACTTTAATTTCATCTATGATTTTTGGTTTAGTACTAATTGTTGTTTACTTGTTTATTTTGGACTTACATTTCTTTAAGAAGAGAAAAAAGAATATGAAGGGTAGATACTCTTATCATTTCTTTTGATTTATTAACATTATGAAAGATAATAATATTAATAAATCGAGTCTTGACTAATATTTCTCAACCTTATATATAATTGAAAATATTATGAAGATCGAGTTATTTGTCCTTGATACGAGATTATAATCTATTTTAAAACTAAGATGTATCTTCGTCTTTTAATATTGGTGACACTTCTGTTTAGTAATGGTGGATCGAGATGTTTGAGGCTTTTAAGCCATGGTTATTAAAAATAACTAGTATGATGGATTCTTGGCATACATGAAAATTCCATATATAATTAATTATAATTATTGAGTTTTAGAAATTATTTAGAAGCAATAAATATTCTTAACTAACATGATTAATTGTAAGAGAGGATATTACTAATGGAAGTACTTGGGCTGCTGAACTCCCAAAATTAGAAAAGGAAAACAGCCCAACAAACTCCTTGGAGCCAGCCCACAAGCCTACGAAAGGTCCATAACATATATACTATTGGGCTACTCGCCCAATCCATGAGTATTTTTGGGCTGGGCCTGGTGTATTTTTGAAACATTGTGATTGTTTCTAGTTTCTATCACTTAATATTCCGAATGACTATACATAAATACATAAGATGATCTATTTTGCAAAATCATATTGTATTGCAAGCAATTGGATTATTTATGCTAAATTGATGTTTCATATTCCATTTCAAATATAAGATAAATCATTTATATGTGACGAATCAATGAGAATTTTAGCTCATCGAAGATTGTAAAAGATATCTTCAAGTTTCAAACAACTCAAATTAAATTGAAAATCCAAAGTCTCTTGAAAGTTGAAACAAACAATAATATCATTCTTCTATTCACAATATAATGATCAAAACTACTCACAAAATCATCAAAATATAATTGATGATCAAAAAATGAAACAAAAACAAATAACTAATTGGGTAATTCAATCCTGTACATTGGATGATCATCTCCATGCAAAAGAGACCTTAAGATGGCTTCACAAACTGCACTATCATAGACTAGCAAATGGCCTCCATCGGGAACTTCATGATATCGAATCCAAGGTAACTTACTTGACACGTATCTTTGCAGTTGAAACGGGACAACTTTATCCTCGTGACCCTGCCAAATATGAACCGAGCTTTCCTTTTGAGGGTACGGGTCGTTTATGTCCATTGGATCGAAGTCCCATTTTCCGAAAGCCACTATGAAGTCACGACGTAGGGAGTCAAATACGCTTTGGTTCTTTAGCTTGTTCTGCGTTAAAAAGACGTAAGATAAGTTTCGTAATCTAGACTTTTTTCTTGGTAAGAATGCATGATGCGAGATCAAATTTGTATCACGTGAATTGCACGTGGGGATGAGATCTAATCTGATCGACATCGACAAACTAGTTAGCATTTTAATGGATTTTGAAGTTCAGTAAATTCGAGCTGCCTATGTACCTACTTTAATAGGATCAAGCCTGGTACTGGTACTGGTACTGGTACATTTGATAGGATCAAGCCTTTTAATTTTCAGATGATCGTGGAAAACTCAAAGAATATTTGGTATTTCTAGTTCTAGAGAGTAAATTAATCATTTTTTAGTTGGTACTTATAGTACCTTTATTGGCATGGACTCGTCTTATAGGCCTTTATTGGCATGGACTCGTCTTATAGGCTAGGGCCAGGCCTTAATACACAACCCAACATAATAATGATATGTTAACATCATACTTCTACATAAACGTTTAATTAAATTACGAAAACACCCTTACTATTAGGGAGGACCCATCAATGTAGAATCATAATCGTTTGGTAATTACACTAATACCCTCCTTATTTATTGAACTTACGACCCAACTTGTATATTTTAAGCACGTTACAAACGATGAATAAGAGAACGTTACCTGACTAAGCAATTGGTAACCCGGAGTGTTCTTCAATACCTCCAAGTCTTTTCTACTGAAAAACGTAGGGTTTCTATCGAGGACGGTAGACGAGGGGAACAATTTTTGAGTGAGCCACCAATGTAATAATCCGGGAAAGTAGCGCGCAATCATAACCGTCCATCGGGAAAGTCCCTTTCGATAATCATCCTTGGTGAGATCATTCGGAAGAGACGGCCATCTATAATTTACATACGGGACAACAAGGGCAACTCCGGCTAGCCTTATAACGCAAATTAACAAATAGTAAATAAATTAGCAATTTCGTCGAAACTAATTGTAAACATTAAGCAATTATCATGATATCATCTAATATTTACCTATTTGGTATCCTTTTAAGGCAACTCCAAACAGGGTAACATCCGAGGGACACTCCGAGTACGTAAAATTTGGATCCTAATTGCAATTTATCCGCAAGTTCCTCAATATCGGACGCTTCACTTTTTAATGATCGTTTTGGATTTGGATCACTTTCGCCATATCCAGCTCGATCATATATCAGAAGGTATATTTTCAACTCATCCAAAAGTTCCTAAAAGCTAAAAGAGTATTAGGCATCCCTATATGATAATCCTTGAAAGAAAACATCAAAAACGAGTTCATTTTAACGACATAAATTGTGTGAGCCGTTGGATTATATACATGATGATATTAGCCGTTGGATTACATATGATGGTGTCATCATTTCATATTGTTACATCATCATATATACATCAAACGATGTACAAACTCAAGTGTTATAGCATGGAATCTCTTAGGCACCCTAATATGAAAATCTCAGATATAAAAACATTAGAAACGAAATCCTGCTTCCTACATAAGATGCTACAAACAATGTGAGCCATTGGATCATATACGATGAATATCATCGTTTCATTTTATTACATCATCATATATACATCTTCAAGTAGCTATCATAGAATTCCCATTGCTTAAATGTATGAATGAAGCATATCCATATCACAAAATGAACTCAACATCAACTTCATTTTGTAAGTAACAAATCCCCTAATCACAAAATCCCACAAACCAAAAAAATTACCCATATCACAAAAATCCAACTTTCTTACATCTAACCACCTAATCTAACACAAATTTCTACATAATCAAAGTTGCTTCAAAACATTAAAACCAAAATAAATAAACTATTAAATAGAGATAAAAAGAATATTACTTGGGATGCTGTAAAGTTCATTTCTTTAGAACTCCCAAAGCCATGAACAACAATAACTCTGAAATTAGACTTGTTTTTTGGAACCCCTCTCTCTGTGTAAGCCAAGAATCTCCCATCGCTCAGCTTGATTCTTGGAGATTCACCTATTTTCACATCAACCAACAAAGATTCAGTACGAGGTCCAGGTTTTGTGGGCTGCTTAGCCATTCCCAGACAACCCATTATCGTACGAACCATTTTCTTGAACACCATTTATCTGCAGCACCAAAAAGGAAAAAAGAAAAAAAATATTGAGATTGAACTTTTATAATAGTAATAAATAGTCCAATGGGGTTTTTTTTCCTTTTGATTTGTGAAATTGCTGCTGGGTTTTTGGAGAAATCTAGTTTAATGGTTTGAAGCATAATTTAGCTTCAAAGAAATGGCTTAGTTTACAAATTGGAGGACTTTTTTCATTATTGTTGTAATTATTGATGTTATTTAAATTTTGCTGAGGGGAAGTGGGGCTTACGTGGACTATCATTAACTTTTTCATGCTTGTACAGATTTAATTTATTTATGTGGGTTCTTGTTATTATTATTTAATTTACTTTTGTTATATGGATAGATATACGATAAATATGTATATGAATTATTATATTATAAAGAAATAATATTTAACAAAGAGAATATTAAGATATATTATAGACATAAACTTTTTAACTTTTTAAGTCATATTCAAACATACTGATATGTGTGTCATTTCCTACTTAAATGGTTATAAAAAGATCAATGGTTTTTTGATTTTCGTAATATTAATTATCAAAATTTCAATTTCCGAATTATATTTGTTTTGAAGTTCTAGTATGTTGTTCATCATACACGAGATTTTTTTTTTTCATTTTTATTAGTAAGAGAAAAGGAAATAATTTGTTTTTTTATCCAATATAATAAGTGAAACATGATTAGAAGATATTTGATTCCACTACGCAATAATATTTAATTTTATTTTCCATGTTACTTGTAACAGTAGAAAGCCTTTTGCTACTCGAATTTATTTTGAAATTATAAAGGCATATCCCCTTGTATAGTCTATAAGGATATTGGAATCATTATGTATGATTTATGCATGCATCTAAGAATATTCCAAATGTGCCATTTATTTTGCCATCATTTGATCCTAAAGGAGCCTATAAATACAATTTTCTTGTAAATTTGTAATATAAGTTTAGTATGAATTTAATAAATAGTTGTTAAGAATTTTTAGAAATTTCATGAGCAAGCAGGATGGCAAAATATAATATTACTCGTATTTTCTTGAAATTCTTTATGACTGATAAAACAAAATAATTCGTACTGCTGTGACAACATATTAATTTCAATGTCAAATATCAATCATATAATTTTATTTTGTCATTTATTTTCGAAAATAAGTAGTAGAGATTCCACATATAATATTTTAAAATTATTTAACATTAGATTTACAAATATTTTTACACTTCAACCTGTCAATTTCAAGAATCCCAAAGATTTTAATTTGCTAATATTTAATTCTCACAGATGGGTTCCCATATGATTAATAAATACTTGCAATTAAATTTCGTACCTAAATCTGCTTTTAAAACCCATCTTAATTTAACATGATTGAAGTGGGCTTTCTTTTAAAGTTTATAGGCCCAAGAGTCGTTGGACCAAATCTAAGACGAAATAATGGGCTTATTCTATTATTTTTATTATTATTAAATGAAAATGCATATCTATCTATATATATGTGAGTCAAATTGTCCAAAATAATAATATCTATACATACATATATATATACACGTTTTTACATGTCATACAAATCAAATTGCATCTAATTCCGAAGAAATTTCATCATACTACTAAAATTGATGACATTAAATAAACATCCAATACCTTTGTTTCGTTTCTACGTACGTGATTGGTTGCATGCATGGGAGTGTACGTATGCATGTAAGAAACAGTTTGCTTGTTTGAAACGTGTACACGTGTTTAATTACACATTATATTGAAGTCAATATATAACATTAATTTCTTCGATTTTATGAGATAATGATGAGCCTATTTATGTCATTATATTAATTTAATATCTTGTCACCACTATATATATATATATATATTATATTTTGTTACAATAGAAACTCTATAAATTATACTTATGAAATCATCAAAATTTATTAATTAAAAAATTTATTAATTATTGATTAATAATTATTAATTTATAATAAAATACTGAATTTACAAACACCTTTTAAACTTCCACTTAATTATTGTACAATGCATATACATATATTAAATGAATGACCCAATTTGAAAGAACCATTCAATATCCCACCTTATTGAGTTATGAAACAATAACACCAGAAGTTCTTACAATGATAATGAAAATTAGAGACGAGATTCAAAATGAAATTGATTTCAACAAAAAACAAAAGATAATTGAGTCATTTTTCAAGAAATTTTCATAAATCATTCATATAATATGTAGTATTTAAGAAATTATTAATTTATATTTTATATGGGGTCTATAGAAATAAAAAAAAATGTATTATCTTATAATTTTAGCGAATTATTAATTTAGCACCCTATCTCCGAGTCGAGATCGACCAAAAATATTATCTTAGAGAGTTTATTAAATAATCGAGTATTAATTTATCGAGTTTCTACTGTATTACTTTTCAAGATATTAATAACCAATTCATCGCTTTCTTACTTATTAATCTCAATCTAACTACTAAATTCACTAACTTAAACTTCTTGGATTAAAAGATAATTGCATGGTTATACTTTTATATTAAAATTAGTATTAATCATATAATTTATAATTAACTTAGATACAGATCAAAATTGTGAAATTCAAGACCTTATATGTGAAAGACCACGTGAAAACTTATGCTTACCTAAACCTAGGAAAGTGTACAACATGTGACAGTGAGTGTGTATATATATATATGGTCACAAAATTCCCACGTTGAACATAGTTAAAAGTTAAAACCAATTTCTGCATGCAGCTCAAATATCAAAAATAATTTTTTATGATAGATATTAAATAGTGTAATCATATGATCACATAAATTAAAATACAATTAAATCATGTGTTGGTTCGATATGCTCTATCTTTTTGTTGTTTTGTATACTTAGTGTTAAATTATACTATTAAATATTCTCATATATTAAAACATGATTTGAAATAAAAATTTAATTCCATTTTGCATTGGGAAATTGAACAGATGTCAGTGAAAGTACACATGTTGGATTGCAACAAAGACAGCTTAGATAAAAATATACGTGTCTTTTTATTTTCTCCACGGCTGTGCACATTCTGTACAAATCTTTACATGTCATTGTCTTTTTTCAATTATTATTTCTACTCTAAATAAATAAATAAACCATCATATATAATACGTATATTAGCTGTTAATATTAGTTTTGCTCTTGTTGTAAAGAAAAAAGGAATATACGTACTGAGAGAATGACAAAGGTTTGTTTCTTTCTTGCTCTTCTTGCTGCATGTTGTGTCTTCTTAACTCATGTTGGCTTTTATGAAATAAATTTCAATGAATTTATTAACATTTCTAACTTAGATTATAATTTAGTTGATTATTTGCTGTCTGTTGATTAGTTTATACCATTGTGTATATTAAAAGTATTATTTATTTTTCCATTCTCAAGCTAAAAATGAAAATTATGTAGATGGGCTAGGTTCTATTACTTCTTTTTTATAATTGAGCTGAGAATTTATTTATTATTTCATGATAATAGCTGGATTTTTAACTGATTTCTGGTTTTGCTATATGGGGCTTAGACCTTAGTCCGTTATATTTGGCATTTTAGAATTTTGGTCCTTTTTTCGATTTGCAAATTTGTCCTGTAACTTTAAAAGTTGGCAATTTCAGTCCGACTTTGACCGTGACGAGGGCCAATTTCGCAATAATTTTTCAAAAATCGGACTGAAATTGCCATTTTTTGAAGTTACGGTATAAATTTACAAATCGGACCACCAAAAATTCTCGATTAGCCTTGAAGAATTGTATCTATACACCTTGCTTTGTTTCTTTTACTATATCTTTAATCACGTGGACAAAGATAATTCACAATTTAACCTGTACGTAATTTCTTCTTGTTATTTACTAGCTAAATATTAGCCCACAAAAACCACATGCATGATAAATTAAATGAAGTTAATTAATTAAGGGACATTAGACAAGTAATTTGATCCATTTTAATTTTATTTTTTTCGAAGGCTCATGAGACAGGATCACATGGCGACGAGGAAAAAACGATAACAAGGAAGCAAAAAGCCGAGGGCAAAAAAATCGAGGCCGAATCGCCAAAAAAGGCGAAATTAGAAAGTGGCGAAAAAAATGGGGACGAAAAGGATAAAAATGGCCGAGAAAGTGAGAAGTCATCGGAAGATATAAAAGCCGAGTTTGAAAAGTTTTGTAGAGCAACAAGTGAGCATCTTTCGATTAAGCAAATGCGCGAGATTTTGGAGGCCAATGGCCAGAACCCGAGTGGAGATGACGATGCTGTTGTGCCAAGATGGTTAGTACGTAAAATATTCGTGCTTCGTAAGTTTTTGTAGAGAAAATGGTCGTAAAATTCAATATTTGGTGTGATTTTCATGTCCATATAGCGAAAGAGATTTAATATTTAGTCTAATTTTCGTGTAGCCGAAAATTAGAAGGAAAGTTGACATTTTCTGTATTACATATACGATATACCCTAACAATTAGGGAAATCCGCAGCCGCTGCGCTTAGGGTGCGAGTAAATCTCGCTCTTGTGTAGCATGCAAACCACACCAGAGAAAGTTCAACCAGCCTGCGTGTAATTTTTATATACCGTAAGGAAGAAAGTCGTATTTTTTTTGTAAATTTTGTATACCCTAAAAATACTTGAGATAGTCGATTTTTGGGTAATTTTCATATACCATTGAACTAATATTTAGTGTAATTTTTGTGTATCCTTAAAATAAAATAATTGTATAATTTATATGACACTCGGCTTCCTAAGTCGATGTTAGAAAGAGTGGTTTTGAAGTTGGTTTATTGCTTAAATATTCTCTTTTGTTCTAATACCACAGCCAAGACATTTTGTTTAACGGGCCATTACAAGAATGTCCGGTTTGTGGTAGCCATTTGAACATCACCGAAATGTCCTACTCATGTGGAGGAATATACAGCGATTGGTCTTCGTGCACTTACACCACCACCGACCCCATACGAAAAGACGAGCCAATCAAATTACCCGATTCCATCAAAGATTCCGCCGTTGCCGATGTGAATTAATTGTATTTTTTTTGGTTTATTATTAGAAGAAAAAAACTTCTTTTTTTATGTATATATGCTTGAGAATCACTTCTTTTTGGTGCAGTTGTTGAAAAAGCATCATTATGCTAAAGGTCCACCCAAAAAGCCGCTTTCGTCTGTTGATAAACCGTTCAAAGGGATGATGATTTCACTTTCGGGTCGTTTAAGCCGAACCCATGTATGTGTTTTTAATTTTTTTTCGTATATTTTTTGACTTAAAGATAGCATTTTTTTGGATATTTTGTACTTATTTTATAATTTCAACAGCAATATTGGAAGTCGAAGATAGAGAAGCATGGAGGGAAAGTAGCTAAATCCGTGATCGGTTAACTTTTTGTTTAAAAGATACAATTTTTTTAGCTAATTATTAGATTTTTTTTAGCTAATTAAACAGACTGAATTAATAGTAATAACACTACAGGAGCGACTTGTCTGATCGTATCTTCTGCTGAGAGGGATCGTGGCGGCTCGTCTAAGTTGGCTGAAGCTATGTAAGAATTTTGATATATTTTTAGAATTTTCCATTTTTACGATTTTTTTTTAAATTTCTCGAGAATTTTCGAAATGAATTCTAATTATTATTCAGGGAAAGGGATATCCCGATAGTAAGAGAAGCTTGGTTACTCGACAGTATTGAGAAGAAATCACCTCAGCCGTTGGATGCATATGATGTCGTTAGCGATCTAACGGCTGTTGGAAGAGGCATTCCCTTGGATAAGCTCGACCCGAGCGAGGAAGCTCTTGAAACCATTATGGCTGAGGTTTTAAAAAAAAAACGTGTAATAAGATTCATACTTATATAAGCAGTAAAATTATCTGATTTTATTTTATTTTATTTATTACAGCTAAAGATATTCGGGAAAAGGGGTGTTCACAAAGACACAAAGTTACAAGACGAAGGTGGACAAATTCTCGAGAAAGATGGATTATTGTATAATTGCGCCTTTTGTAGTTCAGACAAGGGCCGAGGAGTGAATGAGTATATATTTCCTCATAAATTTCCTTATATTTTACGCGTTCATTTATTTATTTATTATTTTCTCGTGTTTTTGATTAATTAATTTGATTTTTGTGACAGCTTTTGTGTTATGCAACTTATAACCGTGCCCGAGAATCGTCTATACATCTACTATAAAAAAGGGCCAATTGGTAACGAGGCAAGCATAGATGAGAGGCTAGATGAACGGGATAATGTGGATAATGCGATTAAAGAGTTCGCCGAAATGTTTAAAGACGAGACGGGAAATGAGTTTGAGCCATGGGAAAAAGAGAAGAAAATACAGAAGAGGAGTCGAAAACTTTACCCTATTGACATTGTTCGTCTTTATTTTTTTGTTGATTTTTGATAATGGATTGAAGTTTATATCATTTTATAAGGTCGATAATTATGATAAATGATGCATATAGGATGATGGAGTTGAAGTTAGGCACGGGGGTTTGGGCCTTAGACAGCTCGGTGTTGCAGTAGCACATTGTAAACTCGATTCGAAGGTGGCAAATTTTATGAAGGTTTTATGTAGCCAGGAAATTTACAGGTTGGTTTGTCGGTAAAACTAAGGTTGTGTTTGCTTTTCCGATTTTGGAGAGGAAAATGAAGAAAAGAAAGCATGAAGTACTATATACTAAAGGCGTTTAGGCGAGAACCAAACAAAGCCTAGATGGATCTATATATGATATATTTATTTACCAAAAAAGAAAAAAAAAAAAAAAAAGAACCCGTCTTTTGATTTAATATGTTTGTTCGATCCTAGGTACGCTTTGATGGAAATGGGGTTAGATTTCTCCGAATTGCCCTTGGGTATGGTCACCAATATCCATTTGAAAAGATGTAAGTAAGTTAACTGTTTTTCGACCGTTTTAATTTCCAATAATTTTTTTGGGATTTGATCTTTTATATACGATGATTTTGCAGGTGAAGAAGTCATACTAGAATTTGTGGACAAGCTTACGACAAACAAGGAAACAGGGCAAAAACGTGAAGCTTTATGGTCCGATTTCAGCCAAAGACTATTTACAATTATGCCCTCAACTAGACCATATGTTTTACAGGATTATAACGATTTTGCTGACCACGTGAGTGCTTTAACTACGCCTAAATCATAATATAAATCACGGGTTTTCGAAAATTCTAACTGGGAAATGAACTGTGTAGGCTGCAGCAGCATTCGAGTCTATAAGAGATATAAACACAGCTTCACGTCTAATAGGAGATATGTCTGGTTCGACTCTCGATGATCCTCTGTTTGATCGGTATAAGAAATTGGGCTGCTCTATAACGCCGTTGGATGAAGAAACGGATGATTACAAGATGGTATCAAATTATCTCGGGAAAACGTATGAGCCTGTTAAAGTCGGAGAAATTGTATGGGTATTTAGTACTAATTATGTATCCTTGTGTTGATTTGTTTACGTTGTTATGACCGTTTTTTTTTCCGCTTTTTACAGAGTTATGGGGTATCGATTGAGAATGTTTTCGGTGTTGAAGTAAGTGCTTGCCCGTCTCTTGACGAAATCAAGAAACTACCCAACAAAATGCTTCTATGGTGTGGTATGTAGTTTAGAGTGTTCGTTTTTTCATTTTCATTTTACGGGATTTTTTCAGATTTTTTTTGTCGTTAAATAGGTACTCGAACTTCGAATCTGTTGAGGCATCTGCAGAAGGGATTCTTGCCAGCAGTGTGTTATCTCCCCGTCCCCGGTTATATGGTAAGATAAGTAAGTTTTATATACTTATATCTAAGGGTGACAATTTGGGCCTATACATATATTTGGACCCAAATCAAACTAAGTATTCAATGAGTTGAGTCCTAACATTTTAGCATCTTAGTTCCAATTGGATCGGAACATTTTAGCATCTTAGTTCCAATTGGATCGGCTTTTAATAATATTTGAGTTTAATTAGGTCTGAAATTGGGCCCAATTTGAGTCTAATTTGGGTCCAACCTTTTTTCTACTTTTTGAGTCAATAATATACATTTTACACTCTACAACAACCACTTTGATTTATAATGAGTCCTTATTGGGTCCACTTTGGGTCCAATTATAATGCATATTTTTTTGACATTGGACCCAATTGGACCCAATTCACTTTAAGCCCAATTCAAATGGATTTGATCCAAACCTAACGCATTCAACCCAATTGGCACCCTTACTTGTATCCATTGATTTTGCATTCTCTGTTGAAATCGGACTGTTTATTTTCATTTATTTTCACAGTTTGGGAAGGCAATAGTTTGCTCAGATGCTGCAGCAGAAGCAGCCAAGTACGGTTTCACAGCAGTCGACCGTCCCGAGGGCTTTTTGGTCCTAGCAGTTGCTTCTTTGGGTGAAGAAATAACACAAGTCACAAGCACACCAGAGGTAGATGAATGTTTGTCTTTTTAAGACATCGATTTATTCGATCAAAATGAGCTAAAAAATGTCATTTTAATAGGATTCAAAATCATTCGAAGAGAAGAAAGTCGGGGTTATGGGTCTTGGTCGAAAGAAAACAGACGAAACAGAGCATTTCACTTGGAACGAAGACATCAAAGTACCATGTGGTAAGATAATCCCGTCTGAGCACAAAGATAGTCCTCTCGAGTACAATGAATATGCCGTCTATGATCCTCAAAAGGTTAGTATAAGGTTTTTGGTGGCGGTTAAGTTCGAAGAGAAGGATGTGGAGTATGACACAGACGAGTAAGAGGCGAGATAGCAATCCCGGGTTTGAAAGAGAGTTCATTTTGGTGGAAAATATGATGCAAAGAGAAGGGTTGTAGATGATACCTTTCGTTTACCCTTCTTCGATCTGAAGGTTCATTTATTTTGGTCGTGTGAAGTGTAGTTGATGACGTGTTTTGCTGTTTATAGTCATCGACTGGGATGATATACAATACGATGAAACTTGTGTATGGCTTAGTGGGTTCTATTGCAGATATATATGTGCTTTTTGTTTGGCCTGCAAGTCTTGAAGTAGCAAATTTTGCAGTTCATGTATTTGTCACAAGGAAATGGTCAATACATATAGCTTCAAGTAATCAAATTTAATTGAACTTTACAATTTGTGTTGCATGAAAGATGATGATGATATAGTTTCATTCTTTCACCAGGAATTCAACTGGCACAATAAGAACACAACTAAATACCATAAACAAAAGAATGAACCTATATATCACATAGAACCTAATCATATCAAAGAAGTGGAAAAATCATAAATCTCAATGATACATCATGACACGAGGAAACTTAAATTTCTCCGAGAGAAAAGGGATTACCTCCGGTCGTTCGATCAAATCCCGATAGAAATCATACTCGGCTTCATAATCGTGCAATGCCAATTCAGCTTTCTGATTCGTATGGTAATGGTGTCGAGCTAATCCAGATTTCCCAAACCCGAAAATGCTAATCTTCTCACAAACACCCAAAGCAAGCATCACAGCTTGCATACCAGACGAGTAGTGGAAATTAGCTCCTTCATGAACCGAGCCCCATTGGCCTGCATCTTTCCCTGTTTTCTCCATGAATCGTTTCAATGAATAATACTTCACAATCCTAGCACATAAAACGTCGAATCTGGGATTTGTGACTATTAATGGGGCTTTGTGTGAGGAATTACAGACCAAATAATCCAATAAATGTGCAGGTTGACATACATACATAACTATAGGCACATTGATCCCATAAGGATGGCAAAAACAACTCTCCCTTCTTGCACATAAATGCAATATGTTACTGTTAACAAAGGAAAGAGTTGTTTTCGATCCAACATTGCGTTCAAAAGTGGCGGTTCTTGCGTTATTTAATCGAATCACAGCCTCATGATTATCAATCATCTTACCATAATTCTTCTTCAGTAGAATTCCACTGTTGCCCACCACAGCACAGCTTTTGTATCTCCCTTTTGAACTCTTCTTTCCGTTGTACTCATCAATCGAAACCTTAACTTCACTAACCAAATCCGGCATCACGTCGGAATAAAATCTCCGATTTCTCCACCAATTACTCAAATACCTCCTGAAACTCAACCAAATCCGATAAAACTCCGGAGATCTGAGCTGCAACGGCGTACCTCTACTCGACCTCAGCCTCACATCAATATGATACTTACCGGACGATAAAAACGACCGTTGCCGACCGCGGCTCCTGAAATTCCCCTCGAGTAAATCTTCAATCTCCTGCTTCAGCCTCGGCTCACCTACGTCCACAGCGGCGTATTTCAGCAAAGTCTCGTTAAATACAGGTTTTGCTAGGGTTTGACGGTACGAAATTTCGTACTTCAGCTGAAACGATCTGTTCCGGATAGTTAGGGTTCCAGCCGCCATTAACAGGAGTAGCAAAATGACGTACGGAAAGCGCAAAGTGCGCTTCATTGAGTAGTACATCAATGGGGCCAATTTCCACAGCTTCGGATCTGAAATTTCTCGATTTCCAGCGCGAGCTAAAGCTTGTGGTAGATTATGTGCAGGAATTTAGAGGAAATGAGAAGAGATCTGTAGTGATTCATGCTGAACAAGAAGAAATTGGGGGAGAAAAACAAGAACTTGTATGCAAGCACCATTTGAGGACATGAGGTGTAGAAGATTTTGGAGTGATTTGAGTAGGTAAAACAGTACAATTTTGTTCTGGTGAATTTATAGAAAAAAAATTGAATCTTGATTATTATGTTAATAAAATTTAATTAATGAAGTGTTTGATTAATGGTGATAAATTATGTATGGAATTTTGAGTTTCCAATTTTATTTACTAATAATTTTAGCCAATTAGCCATTAATGGCTTTACTGCATTCTTATCATCAATCTGATATAATAAATATTTCGATACAATTATTATTGTTATAATTATTTACTTATTTATTTTTGGATATTCACATCATATTAATAATAAATTAAGATAATTTTCAAAAAAAGCTTTTTTTTTTTTAATTAAAAAAATGAAAAAAATGAGTTCATGATTGGTACAAGTTGTCGTTGTGCTTTACTAGGCAGAAAGGATCAGATCTGCCAATAAATTCTATAGGCTTTGGCTTTATTTTTCTTATTAGCAATGTCCCCACCTACATCGTGCAATTATTTCTCAATTTGATTTTTTTTTATTTTATTTTATATATACAAATTAATTTGTATAATATATATTCTTAAAAATATAAAAATGATATGCAATACATAATATATTTTTAAAGTCAGAAAATATAACTTCTTAAAAATCGATTAGCTTCAATGTTTGTTTCTCTCTCACTTTTACAGGGTGAGGATATAAATGAGTCGAGTCGAGCCACAACACATCGTTATTCAAGTTTTTTGAGTTACAATCAAGTTTTGAAAATTGTGTTTGAGTTTGGTTTATTAACCGAGTCGAACTCAAACAAGCTTTAATCGATCCGACCACGAGTAGTTTGATTATTTTTACTAATTGAGTTGAGTTTCAAAACTACTCAAATATAAAAAACTGTTCAGGTTTAGTTTAATAAATAACCAAATCCAAACAGACTCTTATCAATCAATCTCGAGTCAAATATCTATTAATTTGATTGGATTTTTTAACATTGCACTTACAAATTGGTGTCATATTGTCAATTTTATTTTATTTGGGCTTCTTAAATAAAATTGATGAATATCTTATTAATTATTATTATTTATTAAGTGGTGGGGTAGGCAAGTAAATGTCACATATGGCATAATTAGAGCCTAAAATTTAATCTTGGACTAGGACGACAAATTATGATTGTTATCATATAATGATTTTTTTAAACTAATTATTCATTTATTTGTCTACTCTTTTTTATTTATTTTTTTGTAGTCTAAACTAAAGGAGCAAACTTTAGAATGTCTCAAGAGTTCAAGAGGGTAAATCGATAAATTCAAGCATATGAGAAGGTCAATTCTTACAAGTCAGAGAGTTTGAGGACTGAAATGAAATTTACCAAACATTCTACACAAAGATTTTTCAACAAGGTCACTATTCAACATCAAAAACTTTCAAACCCATATAGTATAATCACCCTTTTCATAATCCAAAAGGAGAAAAATTTGGATCCTCTCAAGTTTCAACTTTCAACCATAAAATTTGTTTACCATTTAATATTTGAACTGCTAATAGTACACAACGAATGAATCGAGCCTATGCAACGCCTACAATATAAGCGTTCCAAGAATCCTGTTGTTGAAAGCTCGAAGCCTCTTCATACTTCACATCTCGTCCAAACGAAAATCCATCAATGCTTCTAATTTCATTGCTATCTGGCATACTTCGTATCCAGAAGTGAACTGATCGAAATCCTGCCTCTTCCAAACAGTCCTTAACTTCAGGCAAAGACCAACTGCACATATAGAGTATATAAGATATGGATAATTTGATACGACCCTTCGCTTATTTCGTAATTACCATAAGGGTGTGTTTAGATTGAAGGATTTGAAAGCTATGGATTTCAAATTCATCAACAAATTCAAGTTATAATGGATTTCAAATCCCTTGGCATCATATTGAGCTGCTTTCTCCACAACTATGGTGGATTTCAAATCACTCAATTTTACCAAATCCTTCCTCCAAATCCCCTCCTCAAATCCAAATCACTCAATTCAAACACACCCTAAAAGTCTAGCAAATTACAACTCGAAAAATGAAAAACGGGGTCGGTTGTGGTAATTTCTTATATTTCAGGGAATTTTTTGTAATTAGAGTATCATGCAAGATATGTATATATATATATATAATTCAACCCTCTTAGACTCGAGAGCTTACAGTCTCCAGCTGTAGCTAAATGCATGTCGAATCTTTCTGTGCTGCTTATGGAGATTGAAGTGGAGACTAATTCTCGTTTTCCTCTGAATGATGTCGAATTCATCTTGCTCCCAAACATACTGAGATAAAGAAATTTGGTATCATAGCAAGTTCAAAAAAATACGAAAATCTTTGCATCAATAGCACATTACAGTACAGGTGATAATACTAAAAAAACGAGCAATTAAAACAAAAAACATTGTTTCTCAAGATTGAATAGCCTTTTGTAACTATGGAATAACATACCGTAAAATTAGGAAATCTTCTCTGCATCTTAAGGGTACCCTCCGAAGACGTGCCACCATATAAATCCATTGCAAAAATACCTCCTTTCTTGCTTAGAACACTAAGCGCATGCTTAAAGTACAAAATTAGTTCTTTACGGTTATGAAGACAACAACAACTGTAGTTAAAAGCACAAACTATATCTCTCTCGGGCAATTGAATATCCTTCATTGATTTAGAGTTGTTAACACCTTCACTATCTTCTAAACTAATATTTTGCATAATCTCAGTAGGATCAGAGTTAACCAATTTCGATTCAAGGGGCTTTAAGACATTTCCATGGAAAAGGGATATTCTAGAATGAATATCAGCCCCGATTCTGTTGACATTGTTGTCCACACACCAGTTTAGTGCCTCGACATCTAAATCTAATCCTACAGCAGTTCGTCTAGCATCACCACGGAGCCATTCTGCACTGCAAAATCCATAGAAATGGATTATAACCTTAAGATATGATGACGTTCACAAGTAAAGCAATAATGGGTAAATTACTACCTTAAATATTATACAAGTTTTCAAGATTAGTGATTTTGACAAATTGGAAAAGACTAAATGCATAAATGAAGATTCGAGACAAGTTAATGAAATCGGTAAGATACTAACTTAAATACTGTATACGCATTTAAGAATAGTTTAATTAACGCCTAATTGTATAGACACGCATCAGTGCTTTTTTAGAGAAATTTTGATGATAACAAATTTGACATGCATAAACGAATAATCAAGTTATAGAAAAGTCGATAAATTAATATCTTAAATATCGTTTACGTATTCAGGAATAGTTTTAACTAGACCCCTTGTAGTTAGACATGCATCAATGCTTATTTTTTAGAACAATTATGATCATTAATAATTCGAAAAGACATACAAGAAAAGGACATGCAAATGAAGCACAAAAGTATTAATATTCATGTCGTCGTGTTGGTTTTTTACAAGCTAACACTTCTACAATAATCAATCTAAAGAACATAGCAAGAAATCACATTCAAATAATTAGAATCAAAGCTCTGCTAACCGATAATTAACCACAAATTACATATAGAAAGAATCATGCTTGAAGAGACTATATACCCCTGCAAAATGACCACATGACACAAAAATACAAAATCAAGCACCAATTATACATAAATAAAACAAGTTGGAAGCTGGAACCACAATAAAGTAAACGAAAATCGAAAACGAAAATGAAAGAAAACAGGGCAACTTCATATATATACCTCAAAAGAGCAGTGCCACAGAAGTCTTCCTGGAGATGGAGGGGTACCCTCCCACCCACATACATCAAAAAGAACTTATGCAAATAGCTTATATCCCCTTTTGGTGACTGCAAATTTCATACCAAAAAACACATACATTAATCCACTTAGCCCCATTGAGTGCAAGATTCATTGCAACAATTATTATATATAATATACATACACAATAAGATACATTTCAAAAGGGTTTTCACGAACCTGCACAGATTGTTGATAAAGAGAAAATTTCGAAGGCATTTCTCCATTGACATCCTTTTCTTGGTTATCTTCTTCTTCTTGCGATTCTTGATCAGAGTCAGAGAGATTAGCAGCTTCTTGAGCTGAAGAAGCTTGTGGGTTCGATGAATATTCACTAAATTGTTGTTCATCGTCGTCTTCAAGAGCGTATGAAGTTCTTTTACCTCTACTCCGGTGATTGAGGTTTTGCTTTTTCCCGTGCTTTCCCATTTTCAGTTCAGGCAGCCGCCACTAAACTCGCTCGCTACGGAATATAAGGACTCTTTCTAAATATATTTATATAAAGGGTATATTGCATTTTGGCCCCTAATTTCTAACATTTAGCATAATATCCCCACTTTACCATTTCAACCAAAAATCCTAGCCCTATTTAAATTGTAAGCGTTAAATTCAACTTGAGAGAATGCTTACGAAATGATAAGAATAAAAAGCGCGTTTTAGGAAACTTCAACTTCAGGTCAACAATTTCTATTTCATCTCTTCTTCTTCTTCAAACAAACCAATTCAACCCTAAAAAAACAAAAATCAAATCACAAGATCGAAACCTAAATACCCCCTCAATTGATTCCGATCTAACAATCCAATCAATTCTCAGAATCGGGTCCTCAACTCAACGATTTTCCGGCAATATCATAAAGTCTTCAATTTCAATTTTTATGATCGGTTACGATGTATAGCAATTTCAAAGAACAAGCAATCGAGTATGTTCGTCAAGCAGTTTCGGAAGATAATGCGGGAAACTATGCCAAAGCCTTCCCTTTGTACATGAACGCTTTGGAGTATTTCAAAACTCATCTCAAGTATGAGAAGAACCCTAAAATCAAAGAAGCGATAACACAGAAGTTTACGGAGTATTTAAGGCGTGCAGAGGAGATACGAGCTGTGCTCGATGAGGGCGGTTCGGGCCCTGCGTCGAACGGTGATGCTGCTGTGGCGACTAGGCCGAAGACGAAACCGAAGGATGGAAATGATGGGGAGGATGCGGATAAGGAAAAGCTTCGGTCTGGTTTGAATTCGGCTATTATTCGAGAAAAGCCTAATGTTAAGTGGAATGATGTTGCGGGGTTGGAGAGCGCGAAGCAGGCACTGCAGGAGGCTGTGATTCTTCCTGTGAAGTTCCCTCAGTTCTTTACTGGTATAAATTCTTTTGTTGACTGTGAAACATATTAGATTTTGTATTATACAGAAATTGTTCATATGTTCCGAAAATATATAGGCTTGTATCGTGTTGACAACTGATCAACAATAGAAGACATTGAGCAAACTTAACTTTTAGATACCTTGAAAATTACTCATAAGAAGAAAGAAAATGATGATTAGAAGCTTTAATGGTTAGATAAGAACACAGTTTCTTGCTCATTCCGGTATTTCTCATTGCATGTTTTTTTACCTTAATGATAAATAGTTCAAAAAGTTAGCTTTTGTTTTACAGAGAAATTGCTTGAAGGCCTCATATGTTCCTAAAATTGGTATGGAGGGCTTGTATAGTTTTAGAGTTGAAAATTTTATGAACTCAAAAAGAACACATTGAGGCTTGAGCAAAATAAGTTTTAGAATACATTAAAAATCATTCACTCAAGAAGGACGGTGATGAATAGAAGATTTAGTGGGTTGGATAAGAAAACAACTGTTATTTTTTATGCTGTTTGATTCGTTGCGTTTTGTCATGTTTACATCTGAATTTGGTATCGCGTGATTTTAGGCAAGAGACGTCCATGGAGGGCTTTTCTTTTGTACGGTCCACCTGGAACAGGAAAATCATACTTAGCCAAGGCTGTTGCAACTGAAGCTGACTCCACGTTTTTTAGGTACTTTACCTATCATCATTTGCAGAATTATTTTCGATGTAGAAACTATACGTAATTATTCTGCTTCGAGTCCAGTGTACTTGTTTGTTTATTATTTTGGATAGTCCATATGTTGTCAGGATCTTGTCTTAGGAGGTAATAGGAATGATCTATATAATTTTGTTGCCCCTTCATGCCAATTAGTATGTTGATTTATTGCTTGAGATCTCTTATCCTGGGATCCACAGTGGCAATAACACCAGCTCAAAGGGTTATTGGTACATGTGCTTTGACCTTGTGTATACGTGCTAAACTGGAATGAATTTTCTGTATGAGGAAATACAAAGGTTTAATTTAGCAGGTGTCACAGGGAACTAAGTTGTTGAGTTGATCTCATTGGTGACCTGAGCTTCGCACGGCATTATTCGACAAAGTGGTCAAAGGTGGCAATGGTTGAAGGAGTTTCTTTTGGAGTTGTTCAAGTAAGGTTAGGGCCGGTTAGGCTGAGATGTGTAGCGGTTATGGAGGGCTGAACCAAGTCTTCACTAGGAGTCTAGTAAGTCATGCACCATATCAGGTGTGGGATGATCTGCTAAAATTTGGTTGATGGTGGGCTGTGACTCTTTGACCTACACATACCAGATCCCTTTTTCGATTTCTAGATGTCTGAGGGGTTCAGAAATGAAGATTTGTTGTGAGAATTGTAAGCGGCTGTTGAAAGACCATTTATGTTACTAATTCTCCACAATCCCCAATATGTCAAGCCTGAAATTTTTTTTGCTTAGTAAAAATGGTTTCTCTGAGTATGCAATGTTGTTTCACAAACTTTCTATTAAGTTTAGTCTATAAGAGGGCATGCATTTCTTTATGCATATTTAGATTCACTATTTTCTGTTCCTTATTTTTAATGAGCAAGTACTTAGGCCATAAAGTTGGCAAGTGCCAACTGCTGTTCTCTTTCAGCATTTCGTCTTCAGACTTGGTTTCAAAATGGATGGGGGAAAGTGAGAAGCTAGTTTCTAATCTCTTCCAAATGGCACGTGAAAGCTCTCCCTCCATCATATTTATTGATGAAATAGATTCCCTCTGTGGACAACGTGGAGAAGGAAATGAGAGTGAAGCTTCTAGACGTATTAAAACTGAATTGCTGGTGCAGATGCAGGTAACTGTCATGTGGTGGTAAATAATTGAATCATGCCTCCAAATTTCTTTTGTGACTGTAAATTAAATATAAGAATAGCATCTCTATCGCTACAAAGTGAATTATGATTAATTTCTAGATAAACTTGTGCTGCATTAGCACATCAGACTTAGTCAAGGTGTTTTGCCCCTTTATTTTTGGGTTATACTCTTGAAACTTTTAATTGCTTTTACCTAAGAGATTCCATGCAAGTGTATAGATTTAGTCTAAATTGGCTGTTTAGATTGGAGATGCCCTCGCTCTTATTTCTTTTATTGGTCAAAAATAGTTAGGTACATATATCGTTTGTTTTATATACCATCTTTCTTTTATTATTGCTCCAGCTTGCTGCATGTTTTGACCCATTCAAATCATATGATTTATCTGGCTTTTTCTTTGTATAGTCAGTAAATTCTTGTCATGTGCACTTAAGGACACATTGTTTATGTGACATCAAAATTCATAATCTTGAATTACTTTTGAAGGAATTCAGGCAAATTTTTTTTGTAAATAGTGGAATGTATTTGAAAATTTTCTTATTCAGGATTGGTTTTGTCCTGCCCTTTTGTTTCTGTCTATGGGTTGGGGAGGGGTACTTCAACATGATGTGTCTTGGATGGTGCAGATAAATATTGTATTAATCACCAGTTTCCTATCTAATACCATTATTAGGGGGTGGGCCACAATGACGATAAAGTTCTTGTTCTTGCGGCTACAAATACTCCTTATGCTCTTGATCAGGTAACATTTGGTTTCAAGCGGAGTTTGGCCCACGGTGCTATTACGATGACTTATATTATATAATATATATATATATATATATATATATATATATATATATATCTTTTTATTTTTGTAGGCCATTAGGCGACGATTTGATAAGCGCATTTACATCCCTCTCCCAGAGGCGAAGGCACGACAACACATGTTCAAGGTTTGGAACTTGTCGTTTTTTCATGTGAAGGGAAAATAATAATGAATTGAAGATTGAAGTACTCTCCTTTGACTTGCAACTCTTATGCAGGTGCATTTAGGTGATACACCTCATAACTTGACTGAAAGTGACTTTGAAGATCTAGGTCGTAAAACTGAAGGTTTTTCTGGTTCAGATGTTTCTGTTTGTGTAAGTGCGTGTATGTATATATATTCACTAATTAATATGAAATGGGTTCCTTAGTGGAACGTCTTTGCTTCATAACCTATCCACACCTGTAAGTGATTCTTAAGAGCTTCTTGGGCTCCAAGCCCCGGTATATTCTCAATCTTTGTGTATAGTGGACCACACATGGACCCTATCATATGGATGATTGTGATTGTTCTGATCTAGAGTCCGGAGGCCCAGAACTATATATAAATGACCTCCCCTCAGGCCAGTACATTAATTTAGGTTGTAGCTTATATCTAATGTACTTTTCAATGGCTTCAATAGGTCAAGGATGTGTTGTTTGAGCCTGTACGGAAAACCCAAGATGCCATGTTTTTTATCGAGACTTCTAATGGTACGTGGATGCCATGTGGACCCAAGCAACGTGATGCTGTCCAGATAACCATGCAGGAGCTTGCTGCACAAGGACTTGCTGCAAAGGTATTGATTATTCAAAATATAATGTTTAAATATGAATACACGTCGCATATGTTGTATTGTAACCTAGTAATTAATCATATTGTTGGTTCTGTAGATTATCCCGCCTCCCATCTCGAAAACAGACTTTGATAAGGTGCTTGCAAGGCAGAGACCAACTGTGAGCAAAAGCGATCTTGATGTGCACGAGAGATTCACAAAGGAGTTCGGTGAGGAAGGTTGATGAACTTGAGATATGCGCATATGTCGTGCAATTATTGTAATCTGTATATTGTGCTTTTATTCATGTTTAAAACACTAGCCTCTTCAATCGGAAAGGTGAGACGATTTTGCCCTTTTCTCCAATATTGGGCAGGAAAATGAGCTGAAATTTCTCAATTTGCATGTACTTGTTATTGTGTAAAAACATTAAAATATTGCTAACAACCTTTTGTGAGTTTGAACTTTGTTGAAGAAAAACTTGTGATACCCAACTCTGGTTTTAAAGATCTTTTGAAAGGTGATTCTTATACAGGTCTGTTGAGAGGGTATGATTGGATAAAGCTAAAGGTTTGTGTTCAGGACCGATCTGTTTTCTTTACATCACAGTACATGCAATTTTTCAAGGTACAACATCAAATTCTACTCAATACGAGCTCAACCTAAAACGAACTTCGACTTGATCCAGCATCGTGATATGTTATGCACTATATACATTTCTCCCAAATTTCGACAAGAACAAGATTAGAGATTTTGAACTGAAAATATTGGGATGCACACAATGATCTCAAAGGCAATTTTCGCGCCCAACGGACACGAAAGCGTGACATTAATTGTTTTGATAATTTCACTACTCTTAATATAAGTAGGATTTTATTCAACTTTGGTATATGATTCAATCTAAACATTCCAAAATGACTAGAATTTCTTTATCCATGCCAAGAGATATCCAATCTTGAAATTCCATGGGGATTTTCATGCTTATGACCCGAAGGGCTGCTATTGTAATCGCTCCTCTTCGGCCTTCAACCTACAATAAAGAAACATTTTGCTCATATTTAATTTAATCTGCGAATAAAACTGCATAATCCACATAGGCCGGCCGGAGAATGCCATTTGGACAGTTAATAATCGGAATTATGCTTTTGTAATCAGCATCATAAACTGTGGTCAAGCCGGCTTAAGTAGATTAATTATGATAAGCTGACTGTATAAAATACCCAAGAATTGATCACCATTCACAATTCTTTTAGTACAGGTCACTCAAATAACTTGTCTAGCACCATGAAAATGGCGATTTTTTTGGCTTTAGTTTTGCTATTTACACTTGCATCAGTGAATGAAGCAACCTCTAATACACAGGTAATAACAAATTTCACACACTCTCATCTCGCATATGCAATCGCAGAATTGTGTCGAACAAGTATAAATGATACGTGTAGGCTGTGGCATTTGAACTTAAAAATGCACGAAAGTTTCGAAATTTGTGCAGTAAAATCAAATTATCTGCTTGGAACTCAAACTTGTGTTTCTCTCCAAGTTTTATACTTCGACTATAACTAAATGTCGCATTAGATACGTAGAAAATCACTTCTTCAAATGTAGCTTATAAAGTAAAGGAGCATGTCTCTTATATAAAGAAAAAAAAAAAACTTTTGCAATATGCTAAATTAGTGAAAGTTCACTGGAAAGAAATAACCTGATGGCCATATTATTATATTTCAAGTGAAATTAATCTTCATATCTTGAAACCTTGCAGCATTACATAGTTTACATGGGGGATCACTCATTCCAAGACTCAGAATCTGTAATCGAAGCTAATCACGAAATACTTACCTCAATAATGGGCAGGTACGCATTGTACCATTAGTTTCTACAATATTCCATTCTTATGGAGTCCCGAGACAATCACAAACAGTTGGCATATGATGGAATCCACGCGGGTCCCACCATATGGACGGTTGTGATTATCCCATGACTCCTACTTGCGGGACCCCTTAAAACTAATCCAAGGGTCACGTACCTGTGTGAGCAAACGTTGGTAAAAGATAATCAGAAAATCGTGCAATATAAATATATAATGAAAGAAAATGGTTAATTTCACCACCATTGTTTCAGCAACGATGGAGCACGGGACGCAGCACGCCACCATTACACGAGAACATTCAGAGGCTTCTCCGCTATGCTCACATCAGATCAAGCAAAACAACTCTCAGGTTTGTTCACCTGATATCAAATCACAGAATTCTGAGATATGTTTATTTTTCTATAACAAATATAAGAACATCAACAAACTTATAATTTATTATTTTTTCCCATATGACTGCAGAGAGTGATGGTGTTCTTTCTGTATTTGAGAGCAAAACAAACCGTATCCATACAACCCACTCGTGGGATTTTTTGGGTATAAACAACGTGGAAAGTTACTATCAACAATCAACAGACTCAACATCAGATGTAGTTATTGGTGTCATTGATACTGGTAAAAGTTTCACTGGATTATTTAAATTCCACTAGTTTTTTCTCTGTAAACATCAACAAACGATAAACAAACACTGTTGATCATTTATTCTTAAGGAGTTTGGCCTGAATCCAAGAGCTTCAATGATTACGGGCTAGGTCCAGTTCCAACTAAATTCAAGGGTGAATGTTCAACTGGGGAGAACTTCACATTGTCAAACTGTAACCGGTAATCTTATTTCCCTCCCAGAATAAGACTCTATTTCTTAACTACCCTCTTAGTTTAACGATGTGACACAATAACTCTCAACAATGAATTTCAATGATGATATTGATGAAAATATTCTTAGCCATTACAAAGTAAACTTTCATTTTTCTGATTCTCATCTAAGACTCTGTGCCTCACCAAAATGGTTAAATAATCAGGATAATGACATGTACACCCCACCTATTAGGTAATTACAACAAGTACCCGGGATTTGATAAATTACCGTGACACCCCTGTCGACAATCCATTTTTCTGCGCAATAGTGTAATCAACATATATGAGCATGTGAGACATAATCGAAGTATACTTCTATAAAGTTAATGATACCATCTAACTCCACTTTGCAGAAAAATTGTGGGAGCAAGATTTTACTATAAAGGGTTCATAGAAGAAAATGGACCTCTCGAATCATTCGACCGTAAATTTTTCCTATCACCGAGGGACAGCGACGGGCACGGGACCCACACAGCTTCCACCATTGCTGGCTCAGTGGTGGCCGATGTGAGCTTATACGGAATAGGAAAAGGCACCGCAAGAGGAGGTGCACCAAGAGCTAGACTTGCAATATACAAGGCTTGTTGGTTCAACCTCTGCAGTGATGCAGATATTCTTTCTGCAATAGATGATGCAGTTAATGATGGTGTAGATATTATATCCATGTCAATTGGATCAGATCCACCACAACCTCTCTACTTTGAGAATTCAATGGCAATCGGAAGTTTCCATGCATTTCAGAAAGGAGTGTTCGTTTCTGCATCAGCTGGGAATAGCTTTTTTCCTAAAACTGCAACTAATGTTGCTCCTTGGATACTTACTGTGGCTGCAAGCACAATGGATCGTGACATACAAACTAACATTTATTTAGGAAATTCGCAAGTCATAAAGGTTTAACAGTTTTTAAAGCTATCTAGAAATAGACAACCCTGAAATAAAACATGGTTATTCTTTCTGATTTTGCGGGTTTATATGTTGCAGGGTTTTAGTGTGAATCCAACAGAGATGAATAGCTTCTACGGTTTAGTGGCAGGGAGTGCCGCTGCGGCCCCTGGAATTCCCTCGAGAAATGCGAGGTAGTTTTCTTTATCAGTACAATTGATTTGCCAATTGCTTTACTAGAGCAAGAAATTAATCCAGTACCAAGTAAAATACAAAACGAACTAAATCATGTTCATTCTAATAATTTCTTGTAGCACTAAAAATAAAACCGAGAATTGGTGGAAATAAATGTTAACGACTAACACATTGATCAAGCATAATTATTACTTTTTATCAAGCTCGAATTGGTATTTGAACATAGTTCGATTGTTAATGGTTTGGGCTTGGACGAACTATAACCAATCTAGACAAGATACAGAGATCAGAATAGCTAAACATTTTTACAAATATTGCATCATTAATTGGCATATAGAATCCAGCCAAGACAGCCTCCTAGAATTATCAGATGATAAAAGGTGTTCTATGCTAGTTTTACGCTAAGAAACCAGGCTCGAACGAGTTCCTCATTGATTTCCAGTAGCTTGGTTTATTTCACAACTGTACTAAGAAACTTTATCTATTTGTTCTAAAATCTTCAACATTTTGCTTCTGTATATCTTCTACTCTAAATGGACTATTTAAAGACTTTGTAATGCCACAATTTTATCTATTTGTTCTTGCATCTTCAACTCTTTGTCTTTACTTATCTGTCAGCTTCTGCAAGAACAATACTTTAGATCCCGCTTTAATCAAAGGGAAGATAGTTGTCTGCACACTCGAGTCAATTCTTGATGACCGTAATGAAAAGGCTAGTTCAATACAACAAGGTGGTGGTGTAGGAATAATAGTTGTTCATCCAATTGCCACAGATGTTAGCATTCAGTTTATAATACCAGGCGCACTGATTGGCCTGGAAGAAGTAGAAAAGCTTCAAGAATATATGGCTTCACAAAGGTAAGTTGGAGTTTCATGCATATTTCACAAGATACATCATGACAAATATTAATATAGAAGCAATGTTTCTGGATAATGACATACAACCCCCCTTAATTATGGGGTAATTACTACCACCTCCTTGAGGTTTTACAAATTACCAAGATACCCTAGAAGTGACAACTCGAAAATCTGGGTGGTGAAATTTTATTATGCTTTTAGGACAGGGGAAGTTATGGTAAATTTTCAAACCTTGGAGTGTTTTTATAGTTAGGGTCTCAAGTAGGGGGTGTTTATGTAATTTATCTTACATTTTTCTAATCTTGATTTCAAATGCTAACTATACTTATTTGGCTGGTACAGGAACCCGTTAGCCAGAATATCGCGGACAATGACGATTTTGCCCTCTAAACCAGCACCACAAATGGCAATGTTCTCATCAATGGGTCCTAACGTCATCAGTCCAGATATAATCAAAGTAAGCTTGACACTGAAAATAACATGCATTTAATGAGTAAATAATCCACTTTAACAACTGTTGTTTCATAAAATAAGAAATTTCGTATAATTCTGAAGAACCTGACAATTTCATCTTTTGATTTTAGCCCGACATAACAGCACCAGGAGTCAATGTTCTTGCAGCATGGTCTCCATTGGCTATTGATAACACTGCTGGAAGATCAATTGACTATAACATAATCTCGGGCACTTCCATGTCATGTCCACATGCTTCTGCACTTGCTGCAATTCTAAAATCATCTCACCCTTCATGGGGTCCCGCAGCCATCAAGTCTGCAATAATGACTACAGGTAACTTTCAAGTTTCAATTAATAAAAACGTTTCTGTAAAATACGTCTCGTTATTCTTTTTAAATGTCTACGCCTTTCTGGAACAGCAACAACTCAAGATAACACTAAAAGCTACATTAAAAGACATCCAAACGGCACTGAAACCTCACCTTTCGACTATGGATCGGGGCATATAAATCCAGCTTTAGCAATTAATCCTGGATTAATTTACGATTTCAACACAAGCGACGTAATAGATTTCCTCTGCAACACTGGTGCAAGCCCTGCTCAGCTGAAAAACCTTACTGGTGAAATAACGTACTGTAAGAAAACTCCTACATCCTCGTACGATTTTAACTACCCTTCAATTGGAGTATCCAGCTTGAGAGGAAACATATCAGTGCATAGAACAGTTACGTATTATGGTGAAGGGCCTACTGTTTACAAGGCAGAAGTAGACTACCCTGCTGGTGTAAATGTTTCGGTCATGCCTAATGAGCTCAGATTTAAAGAGATGGGAGAAAAAATGTCTTTTAGGATAGACTTTAGCCCTTATAAGGCCAGTGAAGGAGAATTTGTCTTCGGGTCTTTGAAATGGACTAATGGAGTCCATGTTGTAAGGAGTCCAATTGGCCTTAGCGTACTTTCGCTGTAGGAGGTCTATTTAACAGTAAGGTCTTTTTATTCTATCACTGTTTGCTAAAGTGAATCAAACAACACGCAATTATTAGAGAAAATTACATATTCGACCAAGATGATAGTGCTTATCACATTTTTGTTAACCTACAAGTAGCTCCGTAGGCCATATAATAGCAGAAGCTTGAGGATGAACTTGCGCCATTCATCGAAGTTTTGTTTGCACATTGGTAAAATAATTGTGCTTTTCCCATAACATATTCGAAAATCTAAAGCCTTGCAATTCATGAAAAGGTCACCAGTAATCCCCACAAGAGCATAAGCCTTCACTAAAGTGATGGAATCGATTCGAGTCCCTAACAACAATTTCCCTGCCTTCTATTTTCGATATTAGTTTAATCACAGTGTGACAGTCACCACAAACTCTAAGGTTTTTTATGATCCGAATTGGTATTCCACGAGATATCGAAATTAATCCAAAGGCAATAGCTAGCCTTTCACTATGCCTAGAAAGGATGGCTTCTTTCTGTTCCTCCTCAATATCATGTAGCACATAATTTGTATCAGGCCTATACCCTTCATCCCTCAAACGAACACTTAATTCTCCAAGTTTCATATAAATACGATCTGATAAAGGATGTGAAACGTCACCAGCCATAAATGAGTACGTCTTGTTCTTCACTTCTATCCAGCTATATCCCGTTTCTTTTCTAACTTTTCTATCATCCATTAGTTTCCTCACTTTTGCCCTATCTGGCCAGTTTCCAGAGACAGCATATAGATTAGCTAACAATACATATGCAGCTGAATCCTGTGGTTGACATGAAATGAGCTTTTCAGCTGCAAATTTTCCGAGTTCCAAATTCTTATGAACTCGACATGCAGCCAATAGCGTACGCCAAACTGTGGGACCCGCAGGAAAAGGCATCCCATCGATCAAAGTCATAGCTTTATTCAGATTCCCGGCTCGGCTGTACAAATCAACCATGCATGAATATATCTCCATTGTGGGTGAAATGTGTAGATCATTAACCATCATGTCGAAATACCCTTCACCTTTATTGACGAATCCCGCATGAGTACATGCAGAAATAACGCCTATAAAAGTAATTTCGTCCATCTCTAAGTTTTTTGTTTGCATTTCCTTAAAGATATTCAGTGCCTTTTCAGCATAACCGTGTTGTGCATACCCTGAGATCATTGAATTCCATGAAACTGAATCTTTTTCCAATTGCCTCTTGAAAACTTGATTGGCACTCTCGATATCACCTTTTTTCGCATACATGGTTACTAGAGCACTACTTACAATCACAGCATAATTATAACCAAATTTAATTGATTTTCCATGGAATTGTTTCCCTTGTTCAGTAGATGCTGAGGATGAAGCACAAGCATTTATTATACTGGAAAACGTAAACTCGTTAGGCTTAACACCTTCTTTAGTTAATTTGCCAAAATTATTTACAGCTCCTTCGATATTCTCTTCTTGGGCATATCCAGCTAACATTGCAGACCAAGCAACAACGTCTTTCTCTTCTATTCGTTCGAAAACTTTTTCAGCTTCGTTTGTTTTTCCCATCTTAACATAAGCATCAAGTAATGCTGTTCCTACTGAAGGTGAGTTTTCGTAATTAGTTTTAATAATTTCTGCATGCACTTGAAACATAGAAATTGTCGAAAGAGCTGAAAGTATAGTCGAATAAGTGAAATGATTAGGTCTAACATATTCTCTCCTCATTTGCAGAAACACATCTAATGCTTCCATTTTTCTACCATTTTGTAAATATCCTCCGATAATTGCTGTACATGACACCACATTTTGAACTTTATCCGTAAGCAAGAACATCTTAAATGCATCATCCATCTCACTGCCTTTCGTATAGGACACCATAAGGGCGGTTCTGATATTATCAAACAATTCGAACCCACTTTTAACAACCTGACAATGGATCTGTTTGGCAAAACCCAATTGTTTAAGGTTAGCACATAATTTAATAACAGTAGCAAAAGTCGTTTCTGTGAATGTAACACACGCAAGTCTCATTTTATAGAACAGATTAAGAGCATCCATCTCAAGTCCATTATTGATAAGCCCTGCAATCATCCCATTCCATGAAACTGCATCTCTACACTCTGTACCATCAAATACATCTCTAGCCTCTTTTATCATCCCACATTTTGAATACAAACTAACCAAAGAATTCCCCACAACCCTGGTTAAATCGAAACCACACTTGATAACCATACTGTGGAGTTGAGCTCCAGCCTCTACTGCACGATCTTCTGCCAAAGCTCCAATAACGGTTGCAAAAGTAAAAGGATTCGGCTCAACACCCTCAAATTTCATTGTGCAAAACATTTCTAATACCTTTTGAATTTTCCCCTTTTGAGCATAACCCGTAAGTAACGAAGTCCAAGTTACTACATTCTTATCTCTTATCTCATCAAACACTCTCTTTCCATCATCCAAATTTTCGTTCTTAATATACATATCCACCAATGAGGTTCCAACACTGACATCCTCAAAGAACCCGTTTTTAACGCACTGACAGTGAATTTGTTTGCCCATAACATGGTAGTATAAGCTTGCCGAAACTTTTATTATACAAGAAAGGCTACTCCCATCAACCGAGATACCGTTGCGGTTAATCAGTTCATAAGTTTTTAACGCCTCTTGGTTCAGAGCATTGCGTGAATACTCAAAGAGCAAGTGGTTGTAATAAGATATATTCCTCTGCGGAAATTCATCAAACGGGCTGTGTGCTTTATGAAAATCTGAAGAATCGGAATTTTTAACCACTGTTTCGGTATCAAATGCAACTGCAAGTGAGTGAGATAAATGAAACGCTTGATATGGGCTATGAAAAATTGGCAGAAATTTCGGCTTCCTCGAAAGATGTCTTGAAGCAATCATGATTATTTATGTGACTTCTATTACAAATTATTCTCAAAAGAGATTAAACATAATTAAAAAAGGTAAGAAAATACAGACACTAGTTATTTCTGTTGTAAACTGGATGCTGTTGGATTATGTACCAAACATCTTTTGAGCCTGAAGACATTGTTAATGCTGTGAATGTAAAAGAGTTGAAGCTGAAGAACTGAATTTGAAACTTGAATACTGGATGGACTTGATGTGACCCCCTACACTTGGGCTATGTTTTTTTTATTACGATAAATTATGTTATTAAAAATATTGAATATTGTAGTAACCAAAAAAAAAAAAATATTGAATATTTATTATATTCCAAATAATAACATGTCATTCATGATTTTGTCTTTATTTATGTAATTATAACTTTTATTTTGTTACCCCAATAAAAATCTCAAACACCATCTTACAAACAAACACACACGCCTCACTAGGGTTTTTTCTCACAGTGCTCACCAAAAATTCAACCTTTTTTCACACCTTATTTACCGTTCCCAGAAATATACATTTTTTTTAATTAACTAATAATTTTCTTTAATTGTTGATTACTTGAAAATTTCTTTCACCTCTCTACATTGCTGGAATTGCTACCAAAATTCAACATTTGCGCAAATAAAATTGCCCTTTTCTTGAGCCAAATTTTGTGTTTTTGAGTGATCCCAGTTAGGTTTCTTTGTGGGTTTTCTGATACCACTCTCAGGCTTTTTTTGGGGTTGCAAGGCATGAACTTGGAAAGATTTTTGGATGGGTTTTTGTTGGTTTTAAGTGAAAAAGCCCTTCTTTTTAATTGAGCCTTTTTTTTTTAACTTCAATTTTTTTCTGGGCCCTAAGGTGAAAATTGAAAGATGATAGCTGAGAAACCTAGTTGGATAAAGCATGGGGGCACACAGATTTTCTCCATTGATATTCAGCCTGGTGGCCTTAGGTTTGCAACTGGTGGTGGTGATCATAAGGTATATGTTCTAATGTATTATTTTCTTCCAATATTTCCTGTTCAATTTTGAAACGTTTTCACTTTTTCAAGATGATTTTGTGAAAGGGTAAAGCTAAAAGTGTGGAATTGTGGTACATTCTATTTTAAGGGGTTATGACTTGAGGAATGCACTTCTTGGTTTTATTTTTAAAATTTTTTATTTGGGTACAATTCCATTTTTTATGCGTGTTGGTAATTTTCAAAACCTCGGGTGCTGCTGGTGATTTCGCAGGGTACATGTAATTATTCCTAGATTTAAACTAGAGCTTGAATCTGTCCATAGTCTGGGCTTAGGGGTTGAAGACAACATAACTTTCTTTAGTTCATTTATTAGGAAATGTTTCTCCATCTATATGCAAGAACCATATCCGTATATCTTAATTATTTTGTATTTATAATCGCCTACATGATGATTTATACTTTATAGTAATCAACATTATAATACTGTAAATCAATCTCAATTAATTCCCTTTCTTGTGAAACTAAGTAGTTTCTTTTATATGCTCAGGTTCGCATTTGGAACATGAAATGTGTTGGCAGGGAACTACAAACTGATGCTTCAGCATCGAAACTTCTGGCAACCCTGCGCGATCATTTTGGATCTGTTAACTGTGTTAGGTGGGCTAGACATGGAAGATATATTGCATCTGGATCTGATGATCAAGCTATTCTCATTCATGAGAGAAAGCCTGGTTCAGGAACAACAGAGTTTGGTAGTGGAGAGCCACCTGATGTTGAGAATTGGAAAGTTACTATGACTCTTAGAGGGCACACTGCCGATGTGGTAATAAAAATTTCATTAAGATGTAAATTATAAAACACATTTTTTTTTATGTTGTCTTATGTTGGTCTCTTAAAGATTGGCAAAGTGACATTTTAGTTGCATATCCACTTTGTATTGCTGTTTATGCATATAAATTGATTGTAGAATATTGTGCTCTAAATTCTAACCAAGTTGTTGTTTTTGTTCAATTCTTAAAATAGGTGGATCTTAATTGGTCTCCAGATGACTCAACAATGGTTAGTGGGAGTCTGGATAATACAATTCATGTTTGGGACATGAGTAATGGCATATGTACTGCTGTTCTCAGGGGTCATTCTAGTCTGGTCAAAGGTGTAGCTTGGGATCCCATTGGTTCATTCATTGCAAGTCAATCCGATGACAAAACCGTCATAATTTGGCGAACAAGTGACTGGAGTCTTGCTCATAGAACTGATGGGCATTGGGCTAAATCTGTGAGTAACAAGTGACAGTCAAACAAATAGGAAAAATTGCAATATTGGTCCCACCTGACATGGTTCATTGCAGTTTTAGTCCCTTTATTGAAAAACTTGCAAATTTAGTCCGTAGGATGTTGCAATTTTGGTCCTAGCCGCTAAACACATGGTATTTGCACACCATTTTAAATACCGATCACATGCAAGGCACTTGAGCAAAGTAAATGCAAAGAGAAAAAATGCATTTATGGGACTAATTTGGTAGTTTGTAAACACAAGGACTAAAATTGCAAGGGGCCTATCCTTCACGAGTAATATTGCAATTTCCCCCCTAATATAAACTTATTTATTCTCTTCTTTCCCCTCATACCTTTATCAGCTATACTTTTTCATTTTTGTTTTCAGCTCGGTTCCACCTTCTTTAGGCGGCTTGACTGGTCACCTTGTGGCCATTTTATAACTACTACTCATGGTTTTCAAAAGCCGAGGCATTCTGCGCCTGTTCTTGAGAGAGGAGACTGGTCTGCCACATTTGACTTCTTAGGTCATAACGCGCCGATCATTGTTGCTAAGTTTAATCATTCGATGTTTAGAAGGAATTTGACCAATTGCCAAGACTTGAAAAATGCATCTGTTGGGTGGAGTAATGGTTCTTCAAAAACTGAAGGAAAAGATCTACAGCCATATAACGTTATTGCAATAGGAAGTCAGGATCGCACTATAACTGTGTGGACTACTGCAAGTCCTCGCCCTCTATTTGTAGCTAAACATTTCTTCAGTCAAAGTGTTGTGGATCTAACCTGGTAAATATTCTCCACTTTCTGCTTTTTCATTTATTTAATTATAATTTCAGTTGGTAATTTCCAAAACCTCAAGGGGCTATTAATAATTACACTATAAGTGAGGGCTCCCTATTTGCAGGAGCCCTGATGGGTACTCTTTGTTTGCTTGTTCTTTGGACGGAACGGTGGCAACTTTTCATTTTGATGTGAACGAAATAGGACATAAGTTAACCGATGCTGAATTAGAGGAACTGAAGAGAAGTCGGTATGGTGATGTCAGAGGTCGACAGGGAAACTTAGCTGAAACGCCAGCACAATTATTGCTCGAAGCAGCATCAGCCAAGCAAACTTCGACTAAAAAGTCTAATACACTTATCCAAGATAGTCTATCGTCTTTAAAGCCCTCTGCTGATTTAGTTGTCACGACAAAAACAAAAACTAGTAACACTCTCGTCAACTATGGAAAGAAAACCAAAGAAACTATTGGTGACGTGTCAAATAAAGTGGGCCCCACTCGGACGTCGAGTCCCGTAAAGCAAAAAGAATACAGACGCCCTGATGGACGAAAGCGGATAATACCCGAAGCAGTTGGAGTGACGGCCCATCAAGAAAGAACCTCTCTTGGCGAAACTGTTCTTGATTTGTCAATGAAATCGTTAGATCATAACAATGATGATAAAGGGGTATATAACGGGTCAATAAGGAAAGTAGTAAGTGGTAATACTGATTTGAAAGACCGATCTGGTGTCACAGCTAAAGCAACTATTAGTGAGAGCTTGGTCATCGAGAAGGTTCCATCCTCTGAGGGTAAAGAAGGAAATAATAATGTTGAACAGATTGGTCATTTAGCTTCTGGTAATATTCTTTCGATAAGAGTATTCGATAAGAAGCAAGGGGATGATACAATAGCCTTTTGCTTGGAAGCTCGTCCGAGAGAACATGCAGTTAATGATATTGTAGGAGGTGGAAATACTTTTGTGATTAAAGAAACGGAGGTTTCTTGTACAAGGGGGTCTCAAAATCTTTGGTCCGATAGGATATCTGGAAAAGTTACCGTTTTGGCTGGAAATTGTAATTTTTGGGCTGTGGGCTGTGAAGATGGATCCCTGCAGGTTAGTATGACTTAACTCTTGAATTTACCTTATGTGGAAAAGTCTTTAGAAGCATTCCACACTGCTGAATAGGATTTCTTGTTATTGTATGCTTTTAAAATACGGAAATATTATGGCTATGTTTGGTTTTGTTTTGGTTGAGTATTTTGGTGAGAAGTGTTGGTGAGATTTTTTTTAGGACACGTGCATATTTGGTGAGATTGTGTTTGGTTTTATATTGATTGTTAATTTTTGCGTGAATTTTTTGGTGAGATAGTGTTTGTTTTTATTTTCAGAGGGAACATAAATTACTGTAGCCTTGAAATCATGTAAGCTTTTGTGTGTTAGTAATTAATTAGTGATTGAAAATTATAATATAATATTAGTGTTGTAATGATTGTCATGTATATGTGTGTAATAGAAGGTGTTATATATATATGTATAAAAAAAAAGTGGGCCAGGTGTATTAAGTTTCAAAATAGAAATTCAAATTTTGGAACAAAAATTAGGGATTTTTTCGGGGCAAAATTCTGAAAGCCAAACACAAGTTGGTCAAATTTTTGGCCAACAACTGGCTCAAAATGAAACCAAACATAGCCATATATTTTTGGTATGAAATGATAGTAAAGCTCTTGAATGGCACAATGTGAATTAGTGAATGTGTATAATCTTGCTATGATTTTGCTTTTGCACTCTTAAGTTTCATTTGCCATGATAAACTGTTTGTTCTTAATTTTTAACTTGGTTTATTCATCTTTTGGTAGGTTTATACAAAATGTGGGAGACGGGCCATGCCAACCATGATGATGGGATCGTCTGCAGTATTTATCGATTGTGATGAATTATGGAAACTGTTGCTTGTCACAAGGAAAGGGTCCTTATATGTTTGGGATATTTTTAACCGAAAATGTTTACTTCATGATTCCTTGCTTTCATTGATAACTACAGACGTGAAGTCCAATGGTAAAGATACTGGTAAAACTATGAAACCCGATAATCGATTGTATAGTAATAATATAGCTAAATTTAATTGAATATCAAAAGTAACATATATTGAATTTCCAGGTACAATCAAAGTTATATCTGCAAAATTATCGAAATCTGGTTCTCCACTTGTTGTTTTGGCTACCCGTCATGCATATCTCTTCGATATGAATCTTATGTGTTGGCTGAGAGTAGCAGATGATTGTTTTCCCGCGTCAAATTTTGCTAGCTCTTGGACTTTGGGCTCGTCTCATGCTGGTGAGCTGGCGGCATTACAGGTTGATGTCAGAAAATTTCTCGCACGAAAACCAGGGTGGAGCAGGTCAGTATGAGTTTTTTCTTTTGAGTAGTTTTTGTATTATTTTTGAAATACCTAACTCAATCATTTTACACCGTATTTATCAACAATATACATTGATTTGACTAATTTTACTAACATCACATCATTTCCAAACAAATACTTGTAATGAACATTTCTTGAAGAATTTTCGAAAAACACCTCCAACGCATATCCATACATAGCCTTCTTGCTTACATGTAAAATATGAGATTATAGACAAGTTGTTATGAAGCAATGTTAAAATTTCATGTTTATACCAATGGTTCTTAACCATTGTTATAAGCAATTTCTGCTCATTCTTTTATATTAACTCATTTCAGTTGCTTCATGTGTGTATATTGTAGCTATCTGGTAATATTTTGCACGTTGTAACATAATATTAGCTATCTGATAATATCTCATGACGCAGAGTGACTGATGATGGGGTGCAAACACGTGCTCATTTGGAAGCCCAGTTAGCATCCTCACTGGCTTTAACGTCTCCAAATGAATATCGTCAATGTCTTCTATCTTACATACGCTTTCTAGCAAGGTTCTTTTTTTTTTTCTTACGTTTATTCGTTTTTCTCTTCTGGCACATACAAAATTATTTTAGAATCGATGAAGCAGAAGGAGAATCTGAAACTTTGATTGGGCTAGATTGATCGAGAGTTGGATTAGGGGGAATATTACGAAGCAAAAACATTGCTAATAGAGTTTTATTACTGAGATTTCAATATTTAATATTTATCATAGTAACCTTCTAACATCTTGAAAAAATACAGAGAAGCAGATGAATCCCGCTTACGAGAAGTTTGTGAGACCTTTCTTGGACCTCCCATTGGCATGACTGAACCTGGATCAGATACGAAAACCCCAACATGGGACCCTTTCGTACTGGTATGGCTTTTTCCTACTTTTCTTGATTCTTTTTATTTAACTGAATATTTGTTTTTTGCCTTTTTCTGTTTTTGATGTTTCGTTTTGGGTTGGAAAAGTATGTGTATTTGGATGATTTCAAATCTTCAAGAAAATTGACGAAGATGCCAATTTATTTCCCAAGATCTTATAATCTCCGTAATTAAGATCAAGCCAATAACGAGTGAACTAATATACCTTACTAGTTGACCAAAATGCTCCAATAAAGATTGAATTTCTTTGTCCTTTGATCTTTTTTACTAGCTTATTGGCTAGATCAAGTCTTACCAAGTCACTCCCTGTCAATTTACGATAAAAATTTATGCCCGTTTTATTTGGTTTTATGATTCTTTCTTATGTTTCGAATATTTATAAAGTGGTGAAAATAATCTTGAGCCTTGACAGGGAATGAATAAGCATAAGCTCCTTCGGGAAGATATTCTCCCAGCTATGGCATCTAACCGTAAAGTTCAACGCCTGCTTAATGAGTTCATGGATCTCCTATCTGAATATGAAACCATTGAAACAAACACTGGAAAAAGCAATCCAACTTTACCCTCAGCAGATAAAATGGATTCTGATCCTCCTTTAATACCAGCCGTTGATCCAGTCGATGATCGTAAAACAACCGATCTGATGGACAGTATACCCTCCACAGCCAGCCAAGCTAATTGTACTGTAGATGATATTAACCAAGGGCAAACCGTTCCAGAAACACCCGAACAAATGAATCTGGACCCTTGATCACAGATCCAACGGCCCTCGTAAGAGTAAGTAAAGGGTTCTTGATCTTGAAAACTCCATAGATGATTATAGAAAGTTCTAAATGGTAGCTTTAGAGTATATATCAACTCAACTTGCTGCTTGCCTTTAAAGACTTTCGAATCCCGGGTTTTTGCTTCTTATAGGCCTTGATGTTGATCTGTTTGTATTTCTGTGGAACAAACTTTCGTGTGATTTTTGTATTTGGGAGCTGTAGAAGAGATTTTAAGCTGTTTATCGTTGTACTTGAACGAGTCATTTTGGCTCGTCTATTGTACAATATTAAGCTACTTTTTTCGTTTGAGATAGAATGTAAAGTGATCCTAAATTTCTTCTTGTTATAGATTATTCATTTCTTCTTTGATCAGTATATATAGTCAGTGTTTGCTTTGATGGAATGTGGGTAGAAAGTGATTTTTATCGAAAAATTATTGTTTTGGCCTCGTTGATTCTTAGGATGTTTCGGGATTTTAAACAATCACAATCTTATGTATATGGTTAATTTTTCATGAGACTTATGCAAACGGTGTTTGACTGTATCGAGATTTTAAGGGTTCACATCGACATTTTTCGAAGAAATGTGTAAAACTTGTAGAGCAATTTGAAGGGTTTCTTTTGCTTCTTGATCAAATTGTTAAGATATCATTTTTATATTATTGTCTTATTAATGCATAAATTTCAATTATCAAAGAAATTTAGTTGAATAATTGATTGCTGTCTTTGGTGTCTAAGTCAATCATATATGACAAAAAAAAAATGTAAGTTTAGATATCCCATAATCTCAATCAAATTGAGTTTATAGTAATTTCTAAACTAAAAATCAAACATTACATTTAGCAAGTTTTACATTATAGAGAAATAAAATACAACATACTGATTCTATTGAAGCAAGAAAAATAATTGAAGCATCAAAAAAGTCTTAACTTACTCATATGATTGAGCTCCCCAAACTTTAGTAATTTTAAGTTTTGCCGTCTTTAATACCCTGTTTTTTTTTTAGTGTTCGATAAATTACTAATTTCAGTGTTTTTAATATATAACATTCAGTTAATAATTATAAAAACTAAATACAATTTCTTATACATCGGTGAGTATAATATAAAATATGCAAAATACATTTATTAAATAGTTTAATTAAAAAATACAAGTATTATATATAATTTCAAAATGCTAGTAAGAAACAAAAATATTCTTCTAATATGCACATGTATATAAATATATTATATGTATACAATATATAATTTCAAGCTTGAACTTCACGTAATCTCAAACTAAGTCACATCGTATACTTACAACTTAAGTCAAGTCAAATCGAGATGAATAAAAAGTAATAACTTGAATTTAAAACCCAATTTGAATTGAGGTTAACTTGTAAAGGTGAATATTCTCTCCATTATTTTGTATAAGAAATTTAAAAAATATTAGAAACGAGGAGTAGAGTGTTTTTGAGACAATTTGAGATATGTCAACTATGCATGTGAAAATGAACCACTTAGCTTTAAGAAATGGCAACAATGTGTGTATATTACACATTAGTATATACAAACTATAACTTAATTATTTACATAATTTTTCATGCATCACTACATTAATAATTGAATAATTTAATGGGCCATTTTCCATAGGAATACTTTGAAGTTACTAATTCAATTTTATATAAGAAATTATAAACATATACAGCTACATAAATGCTAACAACTAATCATATGGGTGACTAATGAGCCAAACTGGCTAAAAAATAACTAAAAAAAGTTAAATCAAGCCTAAGAATGCATGTCTCAAGGCTCGTGAGCCTGAATTAAAAAATATTTTCTTATCAATATATGTAATTGAATATTTATCATTTACTAATGTGTAATATATAATATCTTATAGTAGTATATAGATGTATAATAATACTATATTTAATATTTATCATATAAATATTTATAGATTTTGTGTTCCAAAATCTTGAAAAATGGAATTAAAAAAAATACAAAAACAAGGCCTAAACAGTTTAATTTATGGCAATGAACATGCATCATGCAAAATGGAATCTATATGATGCATGTGCACATGACCTAATCACAAAGAAAACTGTAGAAAATTAATAGTACATATATATTAGCAAGAAGAGAGCTTTGATCTACTATCATCTCTGCAAAGTGCATATAATCATCCCCTTTTGCACATTTTTGTTTCTATATATATATACATACTTATATATATATATAGTCTATAGATACATACATACATACATATTTCTCCAAGTTCATCTTTCTCTCTACAATGGAGTTGGGTAGCATTCTCCAGTTTCTGCAAAACAGGTCCATTCTTGTCACTGGTGCCACCGGATTTCTAGCAAAGGGTACTCTTCTCTCTCTCTCTCTCTCTCTCTCTCTCTGTCTCTCTCTCTCTCTCTCTCTCTCTCTCTCTCTCACACACACACACACACACACACACAACCACACACACACATATATATAATTATATATATATATATATTTATACATACACCATAATGGGGTGCAGTTTTGATCGAGAAGATACTAAGGGTACAACCAAATGTAAAGAAGCTTTATCTTCTTTTGAGAGCTTCAGATATGAACTCAGCCATGCAACGTTTCAATAACGAGGTATTAAGTATTAACTCTAAATTAAAATACAATCGAAATCATATTTATGCAATAAATTATAATACGTAATTGCATGTTAATGCAGATTATAGCAAAGGAATTGTTTAAGGTTCTGAAAGAGAAATGTGGGGAGAATTTAAATTCATTTCTTTCAGAAAAAATAAAAGTTGTAGCTGGAGATATTGCATACGAGGATTTGGGCATTAATGATTCAGATTTATTGGAAGAAATGTGGAATGAAGTTGATGTTATTGTTAATTTAGCAGCAACTACCAAATTTGATGAAAGGTAAGTGCTACTAGTTAATTATTTTATTAGAAATCTTCTATTTTAATTTTACATTGTATTTAGATATATAAGTTTATCATATTTAGTATGTGATAGTGATAGACCAATTAAACCCGATTTATAGATACAAGAAATTTGTAATATATATGGAATTTTTTCCTAGCAACATTGTAGTTAAAAGTGTAGATAGTATGTATATATATATATATATATATATATGGCAATCAAATGAAAAGAGAACAAATTCCTTTTCCTAATATGTTTTGACCTTTTGCATGCAGATATGATGTTTCATTTGGAATAAATACATTGGGAGCTAAGCATATTATAAGTTTCTCCAAAAAGTGTGATAAATTGAAGGTGCTCGTTCAAATATCGACTGGTTAGTACATAAAAGTTCGATATAATCATAATTATTATATATATAGGCCTTACATATGTAATGCCTAATAATTATAAATCACATGCATGAATGAATATTACATAAATGAATCGAATTTTTTTTTTTTTTCAGCTTATGTATCTGGTATAAAGGAAGGACTGATATTGGAAACCCCTTATAAAATGGGGGAGACACCGAACGGCACATCTGGACTAGACATCGGGACAGAAAATAAATTAATTGACGAAACATTGAAACAATTAAGGGCTGAAAATTGTTCAGAAGATTCAATTAAATCAGCTATGAAAGATTTGGGAATTCAAAGGTTTGATCTAATAATTCCTGTCTGATTTTTCTCAATGAACAAATATCATTAGCATCCGTAACTAGATTTTATTTCGTGATTGAAGTTAGAATTTTTTTTATATAATAACACCTTTTCATATAATGGACAACTTATTTTTTAAAATTAGACTTGAATTCGCTAAATCAAATCACCTTATTAAAGAGTTTATAACATGTTTTTTTTGTCAAGCGGACATCAAATGTTTTTATTGAGATACATTAATTCATGTACAAGTCGCTGAGTGCTATATGGGATCATGTCACTATTTCACTTTAAAAACGTTATGTGATATTTATTATTGACTCCTTATGTCGATTCATACAATATTGATATTTATTATTGACCCTTATGTTGATTCATACAATAGATCGAAGAAGTATGGATGGCCAAATACATATGTTTTCACAAAGGCTATGGGAGAGATGTTGTTAGGACACTTACAAGATAACATTCCTCTTGTAATAATCCGACCTACCATTGTAACAAGTACTTACGAAGAGCCATTCCCCGGTTGGATCGAAGGAGTTAGGTAATTCATTACCCCACAAATTATTTCGTTTTTAACAACGAAACGATTCAACTTATATATTTGTGATAGATCATATTTGGAGTATCATAGGTCAATTTATCTATTCATTTTTTTGTAACTAATGATATTTATTTGAATATACATGTAGAACTATTGATAGCGTAGCCGTTGGATATGGCAAAGGAAAAATAACATGTTTCATTGCTGACCCCAAATCCACTTTTGATGTGGTGAGTAATCTAATCAAACCACCCCACCCTACTTTTTTCACCCCCCAAAAAAATAAATATCAATTTTTTTTAATATAATAATATAATTCAATTGTCATGTGACTGAATGCAGGTACCAGCAGATATGGTAGTAAATGCAATTATTGTAGCTATGACAGCTCATGCAAATGAACCTATTAAGAGCATTTACCATATCGGGTCTTCTGTATCTAACCCTCTCGAGTTCAAAAGCCTCCAAGACTTTTGTTGTCGATATTTCACCAAACACCCCTGGATTAACACAGATGGAAAACCCGTTATTGTTGGCAAGCCCACTGTGTTGAAAACAATGGATAGTTACATAAAATACATGGCAATTCGCTATTTAATTCCGCTCAAGGTTTGGTCTTGAATTCATATTCGAATTTCTTCGTTAAACGAAAATAAAAATGGGTTATTTAAATGAGTCGAGAAATAGTAATTTTACATGATATAACATTTTGAACTCATTTTGTAGGGACTAGAAATAGTGAACATAATCTGCTGCCAATACTTCAAGGGATTGTACCTTCACTTGAGCAGAAAAGTCAAGTTCGTGATGCGATTAGCCGAGCTTTACGAACCATATTTGTTCTGCCAAGGATAGTAAGTATATAAAGTTCAAATTAAATTGGATTAATCTGTCTAATAATACTAATTTTATGTTTATTTTCATTAATTTGTTTGCAGTTATGATGATATGAATGCAGAAAAACTTAGAATGGCAGTAAAAGAAAGTGGAATAGAGGCTGAATTGTTCAATTTTGATCCGAAAAGCCTTAATTGGGAAGACTACTTCATGAACACTCATATTCCTGGATTAGTAAAACACGTAGTTATATAATTATTTACCACAATTTATCAAATGTGATTAAAATACACAGATTGGTAATTAACATTCTTAAAATTCACAAGTTTCTGGGCAAATTGGGGTTAATTGTAATAACATTTATAAATTGTGTTCATGCTTCAAATTCTATTTAAAAATGTATCTTTTTTATTTTCTATCCTTTGTTAATTTCTCTTGTTTTCAAATGTCCTGTCCAAATTTTGCCCTGCAGATGCATGATAAACGGTTTAGATGATTAATTATATAAAATATTTACTTAAATATTGTTACGATTTTTCATAAACATATATATGGAAATGGATAAATGCAAGATAGAACATCACAAGACGAAATGCTGAGCCCAAAAATGCCCAAAAAATGGATTATTGAACACTTCAATTTAACCGAGAGTATATTAGTGACTATAATCACCAATATTCTGAGGAATAATATTTTTAAATAAATTCGAAACTCGTCATCCATGCATAACGAAAAACATTCGCAAATGCTTCATTAATCGGCTCCAACGAAGCAGAGTCCATTTGATGGGAAATTCTCCTATTTTTCTCAGCATGGTTTCAAAAATATTCTCAAGAAGTTCGAGAATTATTACTTTTGTTCACATACCTCTTTGGCTTCACAAGATCCCGATCGGGTCACACAGAGCCAAGTTCTTAAGGACTCGTCACTAACTTCACCTGCCATGGGCACGTGCCATGATCCTTTTTCGGATTCCTGCAGTATAAAAATATGTGTAGTTGTTCGATTGAAGGTAATTCTTATCTCAATAGTGCAAAAAAGAACGGTTAAATCCTTCTTACAGAATTTTAATAAAAGTGAATATAATAGCACAAAGGTATATATACCTGGATGACAAGAGAATACAAAGGTGGCATTATAAGTTTCAGATTCTCTTTCATGAATGTATATCTCACCTGCACCGCAAGACGGAAACTGCATCAACTAACAGCATATTGAAAAGGTTTGATTCTGTAGTATACTAATGACTGTATACGTAATCAAGTGATGAAATTGTAGAACATTGGTACAAATATCAAGAAAGAGATATGTCTAGATAGGCGATAGTATTAAATGTCTGTAAAAATATTGTGGACTATGATTTTAACAAAAAATATTAACATAAAAATGTTCAAGAAAGAAAGTAAATTAAGATAAGACAGCTCTATAACTTCTACTAAGTTTATGATTTTCACTTTTTCATTACTAAAATAATTGGGGAGAAAGAAAAAAAAGTGAAATTCATACTTGATGACTTTCTTTCCATCTGATGAAGAAATTGCTACCAAGGAGCTCGAAAATATGATCTCTCATTTCATCATTTGTCACTAACAAGCACTTGAGCTTGACAGCAGCGTAAAGCCAATACCTGAATTATGAACAATTCTCACAAACATAAAAGGTGACATCTAAAATATGGAAGCAGCTAAGAACAGATTTTCCCAATTTCACATGCATATAGTCCATAAAACATACGTTCATCTTCAACTATCATATAGTAACAAAATACAAAAACATATCTGTTTTTCCACATGATTGGCAAATATTGCATAGTACAATTTAACATACGCAGTGATAAACCAATAGAGATATTAACCTTAATAGGATCAAGGATTTACCAATCGTCGTTCGATCCATGAGGTGTTCCATATAGCATTCCTTGATCCATCCATTCCTCAATTAGCTCTCTTTTAGAAGCATCCTCGAGAAGTGAACGAACGCGCTTATTATGCATCACAACAAGCGGCCATTTTTTTCTCTGGTTATGTACTTCTTTCACAACAGCATCAAGCTGCTCTATAAAAATTTGAGAAGAGAGAAAGAAAGATGAATTGATCTCATTCTAATTCAATAATTAGGCCAAATAAAAGGCAACACAAAAAAAAAATAGTTAAAATTGCAACCTGTGCAATACTAAAACCGCCCTCCGCAAAGTTTTGCTGGTACAGCCCAATATTTGCTCCATCTATTACAGCTTCATACTCAGAATGTTCTTCCAGCCAGTCCTTCAAAATTAATTAGCGGGAAAACATTGGGTCTCGAGGCTTGCATTTATATTGTTTCATAAATAAGTAAAACATATAAATTTCTATACAAGTATCTTTTATCTAAGTTCAAATATCAGTTATCATTACGCAAGATACCCAATCTTACTACATATATACCAGACGAAATCATTTTAGCCATGTTTAAAGACAAGAGAAGATAACAAAAACAAAGGGCCTAATGTTCGCACAATTAACCAATTACTGTTTTACATGCATAAATAGTATTGACTTGTATAAATACCGAACAATGTGAGAACCTCCTTATTTTCACATATAAGCTTTGACGAGAGAAAAAACATTTATCTCACCTGAAATTCTTTAAAATTTGAATGAACTTCTCTTTTCATGGCCAATGAAGCAACTGATTGCGCAAAGTTCTCAGTTTCTGCTCTCCCAATATCCACACAAACCAACTGCTCATGACAGGTAAGACATTTTCCATTCGAGGCGATATTGGATCTATTTAGGACCCACTCACCCTTCCCAAGCCACCCAAGTCCATGCCACCCACCTCCATTCCTTATAATGGCTTCCTTAACTTGACCATGGTCCACATTAACTGAACACAGTTCAGCTGCCTTTTCACCTCCAAACCAACTCCCCAAGATTTCCACTGTTGACGCATCAACCCCTCTTAGTGCACCTCTCAGCTTTTGCAAATACTCATAAACTTTCTTCTCCTTCCCCATCTTCACACTCACCTACACATAAAACAGCTCATCACTATTACAAACATCCGTAACTTCCTCATAAGATAGATTAACAGCTTGATTGTATGGAAAACAGAAAACAAAAATGCAAATTATATTGGAAGTTATAAAGTGTTGACGCATGTCAACTAATATATAAAGCTACAAGCTTTGAGACGACCAAAAATTAAAATCCTACATATTTGTATATGATGAGTGTTAATCTGAATCTCTCCCTAGATTTCCAATTAGAGAAAATCAGAGTCAGACTTAGAACTGGAACAGAAAGCAGCATTACAATAAATAAATTGAAAATATTGCTATAACAAGAAAAATCAATTCAAAGACTACAAACGAAAAAAACAAATTCAGCTTTATTTGTAGTTGTGCCACTGACAGAGATCAACAACAACACACATCTCTCACGTCAGATGCAAAATACACACAACATTATAATCACACACAAAAAAGCACTTCTCTGTTTTTTACCTCTTAAAAGTTCTCACCTTTAACAATGCAGCAAGCTCAGGTTCCTCCAACTGCAGCCCCACGGACTTAACATGGTCCTCCACTTCATACGCCTTATCCGCAGCTACACTACTACAGAAACAAAGCAAAGCCGGCGCGTAAGTCCTCAGCTTCGGCGCAACCGCATAACTCTTCACACTCTTAGCGAGCTCAAATGCGTAATCTCCGTCACCTCTCGCCGCCGCCAGCCTGGCCACAGCCGTGAGCGTGGCCTCATTCGGCTTGAAATTGCCGTTGTTATGGCGGTCGAATAACCTAAAACCGAAATCGATCGCGAGATCACGAGTTTCAGGATCGGAGAGTGAGTTGGAGCATATGTAGAGGAGAGAATTGAGGTTGTTGAGGGTTAGGGTTTGGGAACCGGAGGACTCGTAGAGTGAGACGGCGGCGGAGAGATCTTTTGTTCTGGAGCAGTGGTCGAGTGTGCCGCGGAATTGAGCTTCAGGCGTCAGTTTCTGCTTCTTCCGCCGCTGATTGTGGTGGCTCATGGCGGCGAATTGAGGCCTGAATGTGATGGTGGCGGAGGTGGTCATGGGTGGGTAATAAATAAAAAACTGAAGGTGTCAAGCAGGCCTTGACACCAGGCCTTCCAAGGCCGGACAGGCTGAGCCAGCCTGTCCCTTAAGGCCCATCCACCCTTAAGGGGCCAGCCTTAACCGGCCACGGCCAGGTCGGCCCATCTCATAACAGGAAATGGGCTGGCCTGGCCCATCTTCTTTTTTCTTTTTTAATTCAAACCACACTTACAACAATAATTTGATGCAGTCTGTTTAGTGCCAACGGTTTGGCCGATTTTGTAAATTATTGTCCAACCTTGAAATGGAAAAAGAGAAGTTTAAAATTCATTTATCTTAAAACAAATATCTTTAGAGAGAGATTATCTATTTTTAAAATATTTATTTACGTCTTATTAAGTATACACATACCAAATATTTCGAATTAAACATCTCAAAAATATTCAATCAAACACATTTTTAATATTATTAATTTATTACTTCTTTTGTATATAAATATTTCTGTATAAAGTCTCAATAATCGAAATACATCTTCGTTTCCAACATATAATTAACAATTCAAAACAACTCGTAATGTATATTCATTTTTCACATAAAATTCAATACAATTTCTAAAAATCATTTTTGCAATATTCGAAACGTAATTTACATATAGATCCTCAATAGTCCCACCAGCAAGGTGAGGAAGAAGAGGAAGCCATAAAGCATGAGATTAGGGCAAGATTGATTTTGACGAAAACTCTCCTAAAATGGAGAAAATTCGCCCGAAAAATCATCAATACGAATGGCATGAAAAATATCAGAATTGTAAATTAGGAAAAATAATCCGCGAACCAATCATCATTTAAGTCTAAATTTAAAAATATAAAACATTATACTCAACAAATTAAATAACTAAAAAAATAAAAGTAAATAAATAAATAAATCTCATATTATTCACACAAGTTTAACATTTGGAAAATATATGCTAAGGAAATCATTTTAGAAGGAAAACATATGAGTTTTACTATGTTAATTGTCTATATTTTTTAAACCGTTATTTTTAAAATTTTGTATGAAAACTCTTATTGCAACATATATAGTATATATAGTATATGTGACAGATGGAAATCTTGTATGAAAACTCGTATTGCAAAACGATAGATATATAGTATATGTGAGAGAATACATGAATTTTTTTTAAAGTTATAATGAAGAAAAAGATATAAAATGGTCCACAAGGAGATATGAAAAGATATATAATGAAATATATAAAAAAAAATTTAAAGTTACACCAATATATGTTTTTTGGGCAAAAATACACTATGAATTTAACCTAGTGTTATAAATATTTATTTTATTGCACAAAATTTTAACCAATTCAATATAGTTTTATCATCACACTTTGTTGAAGAAAAATTATGAAGTCCAAATATTAAAGGAACATAGAGTTCATCCCTTTATTGTGACATACCTAATTAACCAATTGCAAGGTAATTAGAAATATATTCCAAATAGTGTAAATACAGAATTTCGGGGCAAATATTACCAAATTTTCGTAAAATACTATATATAGATGCAATGTATCAAAAATGAATGAAGTAAAGTAACGCAACAAATTAAAAGGAGTCGTCTCCAAATGAATATTAGTAAACACAAAATCACACGTATTATTCCTTTTTACTCATGATACTTATTTTGTGGGGAAAATCAATTTTATAAAAATAAATATTTACATAATACACCAAACTACGTACCTATATAGATCTATAGCTTGTTCTTCCCTCTTTCAATATTTTCATTAATTATCGATGACCATATCCAACAGCTAATTAATCTATATATTGATTCTTTTTTAATTATTTTTTTTTTTGAGAATTGTTATGTATATATATTGATTAATTTCCCACAATTCGTTGTGTACATATACCAATGGAGTTGTATAGCATTCTCCGTTTTCTTGAAAACAAAAAGTATTCTCACAAAAGATCTATCACATAAATTATTATAAAGGAATGGAAAATAAATTTATAATTTTAAGGGTATTCTTTTTCTCATAATGCTCATGGGGTGTTTAATGTTTAGGAGAGTATTTGAGAGTTTTAAAATTAAAGTGAGGAAGAAAATTAATAGGATGTTATTAATAGAAGTATGCAAAATGAATTTTAATAAGAAAGCCAAGAAAACAGGAAATTAAATGTCACATTTAATGATGCTAAATGGAAGATTAATTAGGTGGTTTAGAATATGCCACTTGTTCTATTAATTACTTCATTATCTTAAATCTTATTTCAAGAAATTAAAAACAAATTTTGAAATAAAAAATTATGACAATTATTTTACTTAATAAACAACACTGTTCTAAGATAAAATTATGACAATTATGTACGTCGTATATCAATAATGTAAAAGAAGCTACAGCAACAGTAATATAAAAATTAATGTGCTACATCACTTAATATTCAACACAACTTTATGTACAAAAGAAATTGTTTTTGACCACTTATTTTGTGTTATTTTTTTTGGATAATTATTATCTATAATTCGTTTGATCATGTCAAATTAAACATATCCAAAAGAAGCCCCATCATCTATATATATAGACCTTTTTCTTTTCTTTCAAAAAAGCTCTATATATTGATTAGATTCCCCCACAAACTTCAATAATTCATAGTGTGCACATTTCTTTAATGGCTCAGTTGTGTAGCATTCTTCATTTTCTTGAAAACAAAAGCATTCTTGTCACTGGTGCTACTGGTTTTCTTGCAAAAGGTAACTCTCTCTCTCTCTCTCTCTCTCTCTCTCTCTCTATATATATATATATATATATATAGATATAGATATATAGATATGTATGTATATATATATATGATAAGTTGTACGTATAATAATATGTATAAGTTTGGTGCAGTATTCATTGAGAAGATAATTAGGGTTCAACCAAAGGTGAAGAAGCTCTATCTTCTGTTGAGGGCTGTAGATTCTGTATCAGCTTTACATCGTTTCAATAATGAGGTAATTGCCCATGATTTTTTTTTACCAAAAAATACACATATGTTAGATCATAAATGAAGTACAAAACTTTATTCTATGAGGGAGTAATCTATATATGTAACTTAATTAACAAAAGGTACATATTTAAATAAAGTAGTTAAAAAGTCGGATCATGTCATATCGAATTTGTTGTAGACGATGTGACATAACATGTATAATAGTAGTCCCTAAGCCTATCATTAATCTTCATGCCGATTTATAAAAATATATTGATTAATTCATCAGGAAATTTGTCCCATGCATTTATTTCGAAGTTAAACTTCTTTTTTACTATAATATTTTTAAATAATAATAATAATAAGTAAATATTAATTTTTGCCACCTTTGGATATTGTTAAAGATAATTAAATGGCTTGAAAGTAAGATTTTTGAATTTTTCCTATTTTGGGTTAGGGGGTTGTTGGTTGAAGGATGAGTAGTTAAGTAATAAATAGATTTTTGGATGTAAACGAGTGACACAATTCAATTATATGTAATATCTCATACCACCGACAAATAATGATGTCAATATTTGGACTTTGCTTATTATTATTTCTTACCTTTCTTTTGCTCCTTATTGATATTCCAAAAAGAATTTTATCATATGTTCTATTTCCTCTTTGTATACAAAATTTTAATTTTAAAATATAAGTGTGACATGACATGAAATCTGAGATGAAACGAAAATTTGTAAAAATCTAGTCTGTTTTTTCAGTAATTCTTTATGTTGATAAATTATACTTAATAATTGATCATATTCTCATCGAACTCCAAACAAACTACTAAATATTTCGTCTCATAATTTAGTAGCTATTGAACATATTGTTCACACCTTTAATCCTTAATAAAAACACTTGCTACTTAGGTGGATGTAATTATCAATTAAAGGTAATAAATTAAATTCACTTTTGATCTTAACAAAATTAGGTGATTGGCAAGGAGTTATTTAAGGTTGTAAAAGAGAAATATGGAGCAAAATTAAGTTCCCTTATATTGGAGAAGATTACTCTTGTACCTGGTGACATTACTCTTGACAACATGGGAATCAAAGATTTCACCTTGCAAGAGGAAATATTAAGAGAAGTTGATATTGTGATTAATTTAGCTGCAACAACAAATTTTGATGAAAGGTATATATATAGGAACTATATATTTCATTCTTTTATCTATTTTTGTGGGCAATAAATGTATTAATTCAATTTTTGTCATTTAATTAATTTATTTGATTTAACAGGTATGATGTTGCACTTAGAATCAACACAATTGGACCTGCCAACGTTTTGAATTTCTCAAAGAAATGCAGAAAATTAAGGGTTTTCCTTCACGTGTCAACCGGTAATTTTACGTATCTAGTAATATTTAATTAGGAACTAATGAATTAATACATTTAAAATTAAACAACTAATCATGAATAAGTAAATACATTTAAAAAAAGATACAATTTATGGGCTACTACGTACTAAAGTAATAAAATTAATGAAAATTTTGTGAATTTTCAGCATATGTTTGTGGTGAGAAGGAAGGACTGGTTTTGGAGACACCATTCAAAATGGGTGAGACATTAAATGGCACATTTAGATTGGATATTAATACTGAAAAGCAATTAGTGGATGAAAAATTGAATGAGCTTCAATCACAAAATGCTTCAGAAAAACTTATTTCATCAACATTGAAGGATTTGGGCATTCAAAGGTTTGTTTATTCTCATTATATTATGTTCTTTATTTAATATATATCTTTGGAAAATTGATATATATCAATTAATTAACTAATTATTATATATTTATATAAATTGATATTAATTTCATGTGACAGAGCAAAAAAGTATGGATGGCCAAATACGTATGCATTCACAAAGGCAATGGGAGAAATGATGTTAGGACAATTGAAAGACAAAATATCTCTAGTTATAATTCGACCCACAATTATTACAAGTACTTACAAAGAACCCTTTCCTGGTTGGCTTGAAGGCCTCAGGTAATAATTAAGAATAATAAATAAATCTTTTTATCGTTTGGTAAATTATTTTATTTTCAAATTTCCAAATTCATAATTTAATTTGTAGAAAATGTATACTTTAGATAATTAACATGTTAAAATGATAGTAAAATATTATAACCAGGCCAAACATTTAATATTTAATAAAAGGCCAAATTTGAATTATACAGTATCAATTGAAAAATCCAAAATCATTTATTTTATTTTTATTTTCGTAATTTCATATATTTTCCTAATTATTATTCAGTAATTCTCAACTTATTAGAAGGCATCCAAATCACATATAAAATCGAATTATTTATACATTAATTCAAGTTAAATGCTCAATAAAATTTCAAAATTCTTTTTATGTCATTTGCACAGAAACATCGACAGCTTCGTAGTAGGGTATGGTAAAGGTAAAATAACATGCTTTCCAGGCGATCCTCTAAGTACAATCGACTTGGTGAGTCCCATATTTTCCTTTTTCTCATAATAACATCAAATTTATCATTAAAATAACAATTACAATAATTAAATAATTATTTCAAAATTTTAAAAAAAGTTCGATTTTTGCATGCATGCAGATACCAGTTGACATGGTGGCAAATGCTATGATCACAGCAATGGCTGTTCATGCAAACGAACCGATAATTGATCAAATTATTTACCACATTGGATCATCAATGGCTAACCCTGTGCTATATAATCGTCTTCAAGATTATGGGTTTCGATTTTTCACCGAAAGGCCATGGATTAATAAAGATGGGAAGCCTGTTATTGTTACTACAGGCACAAAATTGGGCACTATGGATGTTGTCCATAGATACATGGAAATGCACTATTTGATCCCACTTAGGGTTTGTTTTTCAATATTTTGGCTAAATAATAATGATTTAAAAAAGTTTTAACGATTTATTGATAATTAATATATTGCTTGTTATTTGAATGTGTATACAGATTTTAAGTGTTATAAATACATTAAGTTGCCAGTATTTTGAAGGCACATATCTTCAACTTTCGAGAAAGGTGAAGTTGTTGATGCGTTTGGTGGAACTTTTTAGCCCATACATTTTCTTCAAAGGAATGTAAGTAAATTATTTTAACTTGTATTCATTTTTTTTAAAATTAATCACAAATTTTCTTGTATATATATATATATATATATATATATCAAAATTAGTTTGTATTTATGAGATGGATAATTTTTTTTACTATAAATTGGCTATGCAGATTTGATGACATGAACACAGAGAAATTGAGAAGGGCAGCAAGAGAGAGTGACATTGAGAATGAAATATTTTATTTTGATCCCAAAACTATAAATTGGGATGATTATTTCATGTATACTCACATGGCTGGTGTAGTTAAATATGTTATCAAATAAGAAGTGAAAATTATATTATTTTATTTTTATTAATTGAAACTATGTAATAAAGATGAGGAATCATGTCTTCTTAGAATTGAAAATTAATAAAGATCATTTATGTACCTATTCATTCTTGATGAATATTATACATGAAAGTTTTTATATTTCATCAAGATTTTGGATGTGGGTTTTTATTGACATATATTTTCCTATTTACTCTTGAATTTAAGAAATATTTTCCAATGTTAGGGAGCATTAAGATATGTTACGGTAAACTCAATATAAAGTCTCATCATATGGATTATTGTAGTGTCCAAAAACTTTCAAATTTTGAGAACCTATAAAAATATTAGTTGAAGTTTAATCTGAAGGAAACATATGTCAATTAACGAGTTCAATAAAATCATATTTAGGAGTGTAAACTGAGTCGAGCCTGCTTGAGCTAAGTCGGCTCCGATCAAACAAGCTCGACTTGAGTTCAATCCGAACTTCAACTTGCGATTTTTTTTACAATATATATTTTATTATTATATTAATTAATACAATTAAAAAAATAAAAAGAATCAATTTTTCTTCCGTATATGTTTAGGCTTACAAGTCGGGTTTGACTTGGGATCGAATTCGCGAGTTTGGACTTGGATCAATCTTGGGCTCAGGTCGAGCTCGAAAAGTACGCCAAACTCATTTACACCCTACTGGCCTAATCATCGGGTGATTCTTTCAAGGTCCGGGACCGTTGGTCCCGGACCTTTACAACCACACATTTGTGGGGTGGGGTGATTTTTTCTACCCACAAATGAAAACCACCCCACCAAACATGGAAAATTTATGGTTCTAAGGGGTCCGAGACTGTTGGTCCCGGACCATTTTAGAATTTTCCCCTAATCATCTGAGAGTGGGCGTAGAGCCCAAATAAATAAGGCCTCATATCTAAAAGGCCCAGCAACAAATCCAAGGGCAATTCCGGCAGTTCAATAAAACCAGAACCAGCAAACCCTACTATAAACTAAACATCACTTTATATAGCTCTGGTTCACGAGACTGTCAATCTGTTCTTCTTAAAACCCTAGCAGCTGCTGAATTTTCAAAGATCTCAAATTGCCCATCGCCATCAAATCTCCCAAGTAATTTTGCATTATTTGCTCTATTTCTTGTTCGATTGACTGTTTTGAGAATCGATTTGTGTTTTCTATGATTTGATTTTTGAGTGTATTTGTTGAATAGAAATGAAGGTTATAGCAGCTTACTTGTTGGCGGTTTTGGGTGGCAACACCAGTCCTTCAGCTGAAGATTTGAAGAAGATCCTTGGATCAGGTTCATTTCTCTTTTATTTGTGCTTCTTTGTTTGCTTGTCGTGCAATTTGATATGAATTTTTTGAAAAGATGTGTTGTTGGAATTTGGATATATATTTGAATTGGTAGAGTGTTATGTATATTGTGTGAGCTAGAAATTTAGTGATATGTAGGAATGTAGGAGTACGCTCATTGTTAATTTTGATTCACTGTATGGTTTTTGTGAAATTATGTGGGGATGGCAGTATAACAGATTTTTTTATTCCTTAGATAGATAGGTGTTTAGTTTAGTGACGATAAATTCTAAACTTATGACTAGGATTTATGTGCATTTTACTTGGTGTGGTTTTCTTATTAATGAGTGGTTGTTCTGATTGCATTAAATGGAAAAATCGGATAGAAAAAAATTGCTAGTGGTAACCCTCTTGAGCTCAAGTTTCTGTCAAGATAGAATTGTGATTGCCAGTTTCCCTACGATTTAAATCAAATAGTATGAAGTTAAAGTTTGTACTGATGTATATACTAACTTGCATTGAAGTTCTACACTTGCTAGACTTGGCAAGATTTTTAGTTTAGTAAATGTATCATAAAGAGCGTCTTTGAGGTTTTGAAATTGGCAATGGGTTTTGTTTCTAGAGAATGTGATTGCTATTTAGATAATGATCGAATCCACTATTTCCTGATGGCATTTTTCCCAAGAAAGAATATCACCTTATGCTATTTTTTTGGTACTTTGCCGTGTTCACCTTTTAATGTCATGTTGGTTTATTCTTATTGATAATTAATTGTTTGAATCAATTTGAAGTGTAGTTGGATGAGTAAATCCTTTTTCCTGTTTTGGTTCAGTTGGGGCTGAGGCTGATGTGGACAAAATTGAGTTGCTCTTGTCTCAAGTCAAGGGCAAAGATATTACAGAATTGATTGCTTGTGGAAGGGAGAAATTGGCTTCAGTTCCTGCTGGTGGTGGTGCAGTTGCTGTCTCCGCCCCTGCTGGTGGTGCTGCTGCACCTGCTGCGGCTGCTGAGTCAAAGAAAGAAGAAAAAGTAGAAGAGAAAGAAGAGTCTGATGATGTGAGTTTTAAAATACAGCCATGTTCATAACTATTAATTCAGTTTCTATTTCAGGATTATTATTATTTCGTGACCTGACATTTCGATTTGTTTTTGTTGCAGGACATGGGATTCAGTTTATTTGACTAAGAAATTACAAAACCAGTTTGTCACTTTCTGTTTATCCGTCCATTTTATTAGAGAATTTTCCGTTCTGTTGTTTTGACTCTAGGTGTACTGGAGGATCTTGAATTTTGTCAGCATGAACGATTGCGAAGATATAATATTCTTAATTTCGAATTTCATTTTCTTGTGATGGTTCAGCTATTTGCTAGTAAATACTTTCTTCTCTTTCCTGGCATGCTTGTGTATTTGTCAATTATCTGGTCTGTGAATAGAAGTTGGTTTGCTGCCCTTGAAGACGTCTCTTTTAGGCATTTAGGTTTAGGATATGGGATTTAAGAGGTAAGGCAAGGAATTACAAATTCATTGTACAGATTGATTGATCTTGTTTGGAAATTTTCATGTTATAATGAAATAATAAAACTTAAGCTATTTTTTCAGAATTTCAAATGTGCTGTGTCCCGTATACCATAAAAATTATACATAAAACTTCAGCAGTGTGATAAGCAAATATATCATCAAGTCGATACTGATGAAAATGAAACAGATTAAAAAGATATTCGAAAAATATAGTATGCAATGAAGAATATACTTCCTTAAGTTTCAAGTGTCTTCTTCACAAAATTTCACAATCCAAACATGCCCCTAATCTTCCATACAAGAAACTGGGTAATGCCTTTACAAAATTCTATACATAAAAAGGCATTAGAGTGATTGCAAAAGCCAACAACTCAGGCCAAAGCAAGTACAAATACAGTTGATTATAAGTTATTACTTATAACCACCCACAAGAATGTCGATTAATTATACATACGAATCGCACAAGTTTTCTGCAAGCCAAAAGAATGAGAAAAAGGGGCTTCTCCAATCGTCCCAATATTACGATATAATAGCTAAATATACAGTTACCTTTTTCGGTTTGCATCTCGTCCCACCATTTGCTTCTTAACTTATCTCGTGTAGCACCAAAATAGATATAGGTAAAAGTTTTAATCCCGGTTTCATATGATGAAACTCTGTTTTGGTCCTTTTCTTACACGTTTCCTTCTCGGGAGTGCACAAGATAAGGCATTTACAAGCTCATCATCCTCAATGTTAACCAACATATTTGCAGCACTTGGGTTGCTAATGAGGAGTTTTGCCACAAGATATCCTGCAATAGACCATGTCTGATACAGATGTGCCTGTTTGCCAACAAATCTCGCTCCTTTCGTGTCATAGTATTCAGGCCACTTGTCTGCCGCTAAACGTTTCTCAGCAACCTTTATTGCATTTTCAGCAATCTCTGGTCTATTCATCTTTATACATGCCACAGTCAGCTGAAACAATCACAAGATATAGAAAATTAGATTATGATAATAATATTAATATTGAATTTTTTAATGATTAGTATTAAAGAATCCGAGATCAAATAAAGCACTTCATCCCTTTTTAATTGAGTATATGTTTCTCACAAGGGCTTCTGGAAACATAGAAATGATGGTAACATCTAATAAATTGGTAATTCGAAGAGTTCAAAAATGACATGATACGGAAAATTTTGGTGGATTAACTGAGAGGATACAGCTTTCACTGAATTAAAGTTACCCATGATCATCAACAGACAAGCAGTATAAAACCAAAGGAAAAAAATATTAGCAGAAATAAAATAATAAAAAAAGAAAAAAAATCAAACCTGCCAGAGCAGGGTTGGCCAAGAACCTCCATTGTGGTAAGACCAAGGACTGCATTAAGAAACATCATAATTCCTAGTTAATCAGTAAAAATAATTTCATGTAACCTAAAAAACTAAAATAAAACTAGTTCAAAATAGTAACAAGTACGTGTTCTTCGGATCACTGCCTGTGATTATTCGCCATTCCTGACCCTCTAATGCAGGGTAACAAATTTTCAGTGGCATTTCAGCCACTAGATCAGACCATTTAGCTTCAATAAGATCTAATATCGCATGCGATTGATCTGTAGTTGCAAGACTGCATGTAATGGCCCATAAATTTCCAAGTGAAAAGAAACGGAAGTCCATATGGGCTGGCTGCAAATTTCCAATAAGATAGCCTCCTCTGTGGGGCATCCATTCCACAAGCCATGGCGAGATCTGATCTGGGTAGATGTTAAATTTATTAACTGCATCGAACGAGTATTCCTCTGTTTTGTATCTGTAGATTTCATTAAGTTTCTTCATATCAATCCAATAGTACTCCCTGATGTGAATGGATAATGCTATTAGACGATTGTTTAGCGCCCTGATAAGGTCGGCTGAAGCATCTTCGGGGGCAAGCATCTCACGTGCACAAAGCAGAGCTGAATAGAATAATGCCTGTTTGAAGAGGCAACACCAGCATATAAGAGATTCTACATCTATGTTATATATAAATGAATATATATATATATATAGCATACTTGTGGACTCCTTTTCCAAGTAGTAACTTTGAGAATGCATCATCTTTGACATTTATGGATTTGATAGGATGCAGAACCTGTACTTTGTCTTTCTTTAAGGTAGACCAGTTTTAAGCATTTTTTTTGACGTAGGAGCTAAGTGAGGCGAAATCCGATATCTAATATACTAAACTCTTTCAAGCACTACAGCCACATGATTCTTGTCTTACATCCTTTTTCTCGGCCCTTATATGTTCTTTTTATAATAAAGATGTTATGGTAGGCCATGTCAAGTTCTCATTTGTATAGGTGTCTAATTTATGATGTTTTAGAAAACGACATTATTCGTCTAATACTCATTTTCTCTTTACTTCTTGTTTTTCTTCTAACCTAAGGAGTTAAGGGCATTTTTCAGGGCTTAAAATTGTTTCTTTCTATAATTTACTTTATATTTCTAATTTCATCATTAACTCCCCGATAAACCACCAAAACCATGAAAAAAGTCTGATGAAACTTGCCTTTCATAGAAAAGGAAAGGAAGAAGACCTGAATTTCGAGTGGGTGTCCATGGATACCCATGCGACGATCTATCATACATGATCCATCAGTCACTAACAACGTCGGAAACATATCAAAGCCATCTGCCAAACATAGCTTTAGAATCATCTTGATTCCAGTCTGCACATCAATCCTTTCCTGGACTGAACGGTCACCTGTGCATTTTCCATATGCTCGTAACAATATAATCCACCACAAACCTGAAAAAAAAACTCATCATTTTATATATATATATATATATATATATATATATATATATCAATCAATGATCGGAACTGTCACACACACACGCACACACAAAGGAAAAAAACTCAACTAACCAGAATCAACTGGTGCCACCCTCCCAATTGCCGCCTCACCAAAGTCGGGATCTAAGATCTCTTCAGTTGCAGAATCATCTCCATCAAGTGGAACAGTACGAACTTTGAAGCTTGCTGGCATCAGACCTTGCCCAGGACTATGGCAATCCATGGTTTTCTCCCAACTCTAGTCACACAAAAGAAAAGTTTTTAACAGCTAAAGTAGACAAACAACAATTTTACAAATCAATTATATGACATTTGAGGAAAAACTTAAGGCACAAGATGGTTAACGAGCTTATTAAAAGGACATACACTATATTACCTGCAGCTGAAGAGTGTGTAAGATGAAGTTCCGAACGATTTCATACTCTCCTTTTAATAAGAAAGCAATCCCAGAAGGTATAAAGTCACGAATGAACACTTGATCATAGTTGACAATGTTCGAGTCACTTGGATCATTAGCAGCAATAGTTCCAACTGGATTCCCACAATAATGAACCATTGATGCTCGCAACAAATTCCATGCTTCATCCTCCAAAGAGTTTGTGCCCACTGCATTTAAATTCTTGTCTATCGATGTAGTTGATAAAAAACCTTCCTTCTTTTCAAAATCAAAACCATTGGCGACACCATTTACCAATCTTTGACTTTCATTTTCGACAAATGCATCCTTAACACTTTCAGCCCCACTGCAATTGCAGCTCAACAGTTTTGAGCGACTATATTTCCCACTTTTCCTGAAAACACTATCTACATTTCTGATCACAAGGCTTCCTAAACCATTTCGAATTATACATGGACGGTTCTTGTGCGCACACCCATAATCTCGATCCGTTTTACTTTTGAGGCAATAATTAAAGGGATGCAATGAATTTGACCTCAGATTTGTGTAATGACATGGCACTGCTCCTGATAGAACGTATAAGGCTGCTTCTGAAGCACCCATCAACTCTATGTATTTTTAATTTGGTGACTGCTTTTATCGAACTAGGTCTTGAGTAGCCATATAGAACCAAAGATTCCAAGCACACTAATAAATAAAACCATCAACAGATAATTAACCAACAAAAAATGAGAAAATGTATTCATAAGTTTAAATAATCTGAAGAAATTTAATAACAGTGGCAAAGTTACACTAACTAACTAACTAAAGGTTCCTATTTTAGGAAGTAAAACAACGCAACTTTCTTTTTCCTTTCTTTTTTTCAAGCTTTTCTGCAATTTCTGTCATAAACAGAAAACCATTGAGCAACACAGATCAAATAAATAACCGAACAAAGCAAGAAACCCAACTGCAAATTGATGTTAAGCAACAAATTTCATCAGACGAACAGCAAAATCAATCAAGCGCTCGACTTATAATTTCCCCTGTGTTTTACAATCGATTCTAAACAAACTGAACTGTAGCCTGACTATCTATGGGAAGCGAGCAATAAAATCCGTTATCACAACCTCCTAAGTGAAAACGGAAAACAAAACAATAATTATTTGCTTACGTAATTTCTTCAGGTGAATGAAACATCAATTAGGAGAAATATTTCAAATAATCAGAAAGAATATTCCGGTAAACAGAGGTTGTTTCCGGCGAAATGGTGGTGTGGTCACCGGTATTCCGTGATCCACACGAGTTTTATGGATGCGTTTGGGCCTTTTGAATTTTGATTATCTTATTAAAATTATAATTATTGTGAAATTGCCAACAATACCCAAGTGGATGGATAATACTTGATTTTAAGGGATTTAGGGTTTCTCACATTAATTTATTTCATGTCAAAGAAATTTCATTTTACGCAATAAATGTATACACGAACGATTAAAATTTAGATAAATATCTAAGATTTTTAATCGATCTAAATCCCATTTCTACACGTTACGAGATATGAAGTACAAACGTGTAATAGAAATCTGACTTAAAATAAATTTAAATTGAGAGATTTTTATTGTATTTTATCGTGATTTATTCTAACGAAAGATTCGAACTACCACGTTATTTTTTATCGCTAAAATTCATTGTAAGTATAATCCAACTTGATCAAAGCACACTGAGACGAGATAATCAATTTAGAAACAGATAAACATAACTAGGAATTAGAATTATGATCGAACGAGACAAATCAAGAAATTTCACTTACTATTTCTCCGTTTATCGAGATTTTGCTCATCTTCATCGAAATCTGCATGTAAGTAAAAGTCAGGTGCCAAAAGATTCACACTTTATAATTCCATTTATCATATGCAAGAATGTATATAAAGTTTTTCCTACAACATTGATATGGATTATACTCGTATACGATCTGATACGTTTATAAGGCAATTGCATCAATGCTAAAAAGAATTTAAGTAACCCCAATATGAACTATACGAGATAAGTTATGTACGAGGTTACGCCATACAAAGTAAACTTATTGTTGAACATAGGGGTGTTCTTCGGGTCGGTTCGGCCCAAAACCGAAATTTCGGTTCGGCCATTTTCAAAACCGAAAACCGAACCGAATAATTCGGTTCGGTTCGGTTAAAAACCGAAATAACTGATTTTTTATTTAATTTTTTTTTAATTACCTATTTTTCAAATTCTAAATCAAAAAGGAAAAAATTTGAAATAATTTCAGCTGATGGAGGTTGAACCCGTGACCTTAAGGTCAACATCTTAACCACTAGACTATAATGGAATATTACTTATTTCTTATCAATTATTAATAATATACTATATTATAATTTAATAAAATTAAAAAATTCGGTTTTCGGTTCGGTTCGGTTAACCGACACTACAAACCGAAACCGAACCGAACACCGAATTTTTAGAAAATTAAAAACCGAAAATCGAACCGAAATTTTCGGTTCGGTTAAAAACCAAACCGAATTTTTCAATTTTCGGTTCGGTTCGGTCGGTTCGGGTATTTTTGAACACCCCTAGTTGAACACGAGCCCAAGGCTGTTCATCAGGCCCATAGGTGAGGGCCTAGCCTGTAATGTTCTAGCATAGATATTTAATAAACCATCATATATGCGACAAGTGACAGTCAATTGTTGGCCCATATGTCAGTTCATAAATAGTGATTTAAGAACCTATATATACAACAATGAAGGCTCGTAGTGAGGACGAATGTTTTTCACACCTACGAGCTATTCTAAATACAAGTTAACTATAAATTAGAACTACGTCAGACTTGATCCCATTGAGTGGTACGTGGTCAGCTTGTCACAGTCTTTGGAAGCATCTATACGATAATTTGACTAGTTCAAACATAAAACATAAATTTTGTTATGTAGTATTCTTACCTCGTGCATCTGTACACCGGGAGCATGTTGGATGGAGCTAAGATTTTCAAATACTTACTGTCTGATTGTGTTAAGGTGTATGATTTGCTATTCAAATTATTTGGAACATTCGGATAATTGTGGAGATGGGCCAGGCTGGCCCATTCCTTGTATGAGATGGGCTGGCCTGGCCCTGGCCGTTTAAAATCGGCCTCTTAAGGCCCAGTGTCTTACTTATAAGTGTAACAACATGTACAAGCATAGTTCTAATTTTTCTTCTTTTCTATCGAAAAGTTTTCATTTTTCAACTAAGCGAAAAGAAATTATGAAATAATTTCGAAATTACAATGTTTCCAAGGAAACTCGCATTATTTCCATTATTTCTATCGAAACATTCAGTGTTTCCATAGTTTTCACGAAACACTGAAAATTTCTTAATTCTTTTCAGGATAGAGTACAATAATGAATAAAATTAAAAAAACAAAAAAAGAGAAAAAATAGAAAAGAGTTATAAATCTAACAATTTCCTAAATTAAGCCCAAAATATAATCAAATAAGTTCTAAATAATTAATCATCGAAGTCATAGACAATTATATTTATATTCAAATACGCACGTAAAAAACACAAAAAGTTAAGATATTACAATTTTTCTTCTAACGATATATGAGTTATTAAATTATTATTTTAACAGACAACATAATACATACTTATATGCACAAATTTTTCTTTTAATAATTCAAAAATATATACCGTAATATTTTTATAATTTTGTATTTTATAGGTTAAGTTGCTTTAACTTTGTCGATTGTATGTTGTAAGAGCGCTAAATTTGAATCTAATATTACCACTTAGTTCGTTTTTGAAAATTTTATCAACTATTGGTATACTTCTATAAATTTTGAAACAAAAGATTGATTTTTAAAAATGAATAAGGACATTTAGAAAATTGTCAAAAGATGTTTAGAAAATTTTCAAAAGATGTTTAGAATAGTCTTTGTAAATATCTAGATAGAAATTGGTCTAGATAATTAATTACAATTGTTAAATCAAGTTGATCACCATCGTACATTGAGGGAGGGGAGTTGAATAAATAGAAGAGAAAAATTCATTTGTTGTAATGCTAATAGTTAAAAAAGTTGATATTACTTTTAGCACAATTCAATTAATATACCATAAAAAGACTACTCTCTTTATTTTATTCATTAAACCCACAGACCCGGGGACAACCCCGGTAAAGTTGGTAAGGGCATGTGAATGTTGTGGCCTTGGTCACATGTTCGAATCCTGATGAGGGAATGCCTATATGCCTTTTCTACAGTGAGCCTGTCAGCTATGGGCAACCTAGGCTGATTTACCTCTCTTGTGTGGTTTGCAGGCTATTGTACAAGAGCGGGGTTTACCCAGTGCGCACCTAACGGTAGCGGCTGCGGGTTCCCTTGTCATAAAAAAAAACCACAGACTCATATAAACCCAATCACATTATTATATATCTAAACTTACAAAATAATTATTTAATCTAATATCCATGGTCATAAATTCAATCTAATATGAAGAAGAAAAAAAAGAAATATATAATATCCAGGCAAATATGTTGATGATTTTACCTTAAGTTCCATGGGATTAAACTTTGGTACTTTCTTGATGTATGAACTCAAATTCCCCTCCATCAGTTCGAGCACTAGGCGTCCGTTCTCCAGATCCGTGTGAATAAGGCTACAAAAAAAGAAATTAAATGAAATGAAATTTAACCATATATATCTTTTAACCTGATTATATTAGGATGGGGGTTTTCTCTTATTTTTCTGAGAATCACTTCTTCTAAAGCTGAATCCAGGATCTCCTGCTTAAATACTTTAGCAGCAAACAACTCTTTTGTCTTTCATTCTTTACCAGGAAGACATTGCTCTGGGCTCTAGCAGCGAGGTGACCATCGTGGACTTTCTTAAACTAAAATCAAACAAAACAAAAAGAAGATTAAAAACTATAAAATGAAATTTTAAAAAAATATTGATGAAGAATATTATAACTCACGATCAGAGGCATTTTGTTGAAGACTGATGTCTGGAGCAATTAAAGTGTTGAAGAAATAACTCACAATGAGAGGCATGCATATATATATATAGGTAGCATATCACGCCATTTGATTGTATATCATTGGAAAAATTTATCTAGGTCCGGGACAAAAGGTCCCTGCCAGGATAGACCACAAATTTGACACGGGGTGGGTGGTTTTATCCACCATCCCATGGTGTATACTAGACTACACATTTGTAGAAATAGGGGGTGGTTTTTCCTACCACCCACATAAAAACCAACCCCTTGCTTGCAAATGCAGGATAGAATTTTCCGTGCACCTTATGCATTTTCTTGGGATTTTGATAGATGGGGACCACATGAACTTTTCGAACTTTCAATTCATGTATAATAAATGTAACATAAAATATAATATAAAAAATTATATTTCTCAAAACTCAAGAGTGATCTGATTGTAGTCAATAATTAGAGTTTTTTGACAAGAATTTATTAAAAGAAAAATGGGAATTTTAATGTACAAAATGTAATAATTTTTGTGTAGGTGAATACTTTTCTAATAGTAAAATTAATTCTTCTTTTTATCTATTCTTCAAATGTACCAATTTAATTGTATTTATAGAAATAATTTTTGGGCCATGAGCCTCAATCTTCAATACCTCTTTAATTCCTCCATATAAATAATAGACACTACCCATTGTAATTATCTTATTTTCCATAATTTATTTGTTTAAAACTTTTATATTAATTTATTGATAATAATTATAATTTTAGTTTTAGTCAAAATTACTCATAATTTAAAAAGGTTTTTGCCGTATTTAATATAATAGTCCTATAAAGGATGAATTTTGTGTAGTTTTAGGGAATATGAAATGGACGAGTGAGCAAATTTGGAAGGCTTAGAAGCCAAAAAGTCAAATGTTAGGCCGATGGGCAAACAAATGCAAATGCTTAGGTATGTTCTATGTATTGTTTTATTTCTTCTATAGATTATTAATATTCATTTCCAATCCTTTGTAAATCATTTACCAAGAAAGTGGGGTAGTAACAAATGTATAATTTAATGTTTGGATGGTTTTTGAATTTAGGTGCATCATGTAAAAAGCAGGTGTTATTTTTTATTTTATTGAATTATAACTAAGATTAACGGTGGCAAAATATTTCAAAGACATGTTTCCAAACCAAAATCATTTCATAAATGAACCCATAATTAATGTTAGGATTGTAAAGTGAATGCGTTTAGACAAAGCACTCAATATTTTTATTTCTCAATTCAAAGAACCCATCTTACCAACATTTCTATTAAATTAGTAAATAACACGTTCGTTGAACGTGAAACATATGATCTTGTTAAAAGTAATTCATATATACAGTTGTTGTTCAATTTAGATGTTAATAATTTAAATTTAACTAAATAAACCATCACTTAATAAGTTAGTTATTTGAGAAATTATATATTGATTGATATGAATGAATTAATAAATTCTTAAAAGAATTGAGTTAATTAAAAAGTGAAACATGAATAATAATGTAATTAAATAAACTTTTATGCAAATTCATGCTTTATTTATACATATATCTTGTTTAACTTTTAGGAATCAAACGCTTCACTTTTTCTTTCTTCTCAGTAATTTTTTCTGTATACTTTCAATAATTTTTTTAATGGCTCAAAAGCAACACACTTATGTAGTTTTTTTTGTTTCTTATTTTAGAATTATTATTTTTAGTTCTTCATGCTAAACTCGGGGTAGCATTTTTTCAGTTCATTAAATGAACCTCACCTTAAAACATTAATTTAAATTTTCGCAAATCATAGTAGGTTGGCACGAATTATGCATCCATTTTTGTTTGATTTTCACTAATTCTCCTTTTTTATTTATCAAATTGAGTATCCTTAACAAAGATAAAAAATAAAAAAAGCATTTTATGCATACAATTAATGTACAATATGAAAAATAACTAAAACATAATAAGAAACGATTTCTTACTCTAATTTTATAACAACATCGTATTTTAGTTTGCTAATGATAGTAGATTCTTTTAAATGAAGTGTGCGTTGACCATAATTTTGATAATATTTTCCTACTAATTCTTGTGATTTAGTTTCATAATGATAAACTATATATATATTTTTTAATTTGTTGAAAAATTATAATTAGTTGAATGATCAAGTTAATAAAGGAAATATCTGTCCAACTCTCTAGTACATTTATATATATACAGTGGGATCTACGAAATCGTCGCTTCACTTTTTCTTTTTTATACTTTCAATATCTTTTATAGTGATTTTTGGACATTCTGTTTTGATTTTCATTTCAAAATTATTATATTTTATTACTCCATTTTCTACATCCAGATTAAATATGTATCGGCTTGAAATCTCATTCTCAGTTTTTGCAATTCACATTAGTATGTATCCCTTTTTATTTGATTGCTACTATGCTTGTGCAATTTATTAATTAAATCCAATTATTTGATGAAAAATAAAAGAAAAAAAAATTGCATGTTGTAGATAAAAGTTATTGCATAACATGAAAAAAAAACAAAGACACAATAAGAAATAAATTTTTTCTTTAATTTGATAACATTATCGTCAGTAAAATATCATTATATTTAATATAATCTATGTGGCATAATCGGTTTACAATCAAGCAAAAATGTAGAAAATTCATAATGAACTGGATCAAAATTAAACTCAGAGTAAATTACGAATTGAAAGATGCAATTTACACGTACATGTATATAAGTTATGAATAATAGCTGTTTATCTTTATTTACTATCGTAATATAAAACGATTTTGATATGTTGTAAATTTATTTTAAACACGAATAATTTAGTGTAACTATTGACCCTATCTAGACAATATTCAAAGTCTTTCACTTAAAATAACAAAAGAAAAATACTTGAATTGATAGTGAATAATTTTGACCATTTATCCATATTCATGATTTATACATGTGAAAAGTTGGTGATTTGTTAATAATTTTGATTCAATAAGTAAGCCATATTAAAATCAGAAAAATAACATTTAATTGTAGAAGAACCTGTACTTTATTTTTCTTTCACATCATGGTAGGTAGACCAATTTCAAGCAATTTTTTTGGCCTAGGAGCTAAGTGAGGAGAAATCCAATATCTAATCCTAAACTCTTTCTTATGCAAGCACTAGAAAAAAAGTGCAAATTGATGCCAAGCAACAAATTTTATCAGACGAACGACAAAATCAATCAAACGCTCGACTTATAATTTCCACACTGTTTCACAATCGATCCTAAACAAACTGAACTGTAGCCTGATTATCTAAGAGAAACGAGCAATAAAATCTCTAATCATAACCTCAAAATACAAAGTGAAAAACGAAACAATAATTCATTTGCTTACGTAAAATTGTGATTAGGAGAAATATTTCAAATAATCAGAAGGAAATGGAGGTGGTAGTCACCGGTATTCCGTGATCCTCACGAATTTTTGGGCCTTTTGAATTTTGATTATTATCATAATTATTATTATTATTTATTATTATTTTTTGAAAAAAACAATAGTAATAATAATAATTATTATTATTATTATTGTATAGTTGCCAACAACACCCAATTGGTTGGATAATGTTTCATTTTAAGGGTTTTTCACATTAATTTATTTCATGCCAAATAAATCTCATTTTACTCGTGTATACGAACGATTAGAATTTAGATAAATATCTAAGATTTTTATTCATTCTTGACTTGCTAAATCCCATTTATGCACGTTAAATATTTGCACCTATAAGGAAAGTCAAAATATTTGCAGTCAAATATCCTTCTATAGTAAAAGTTCAAAAGGGTCGATTCAAAAGTTCAAATGGTGTGTTTGCATGTCCTGTAGTAAAAACCCGAACAGCAATACTATGATTAGTTTACCGATTTGGTGATAAAATATGAAAATAATGATGTAATAAAGTGAAATGGTAGTTCAAAAAAGTTGCAATTACAAGCATATCACCATCAATGGACAGGTTGTAATGACTAGAATCTACAAGATATAAGAGAGTTTATATGGCAATCAACTGACTACTTTAGTACCAAAAAAATGCTTCAACACTTTAAAGAAGCAGAAAATGAATGTAATAAGATTAGACAGTAACCACAGTTCTAATGGGCTGGCTAATTGTGGTTTTCAAATCTTTGAATACATGCCATAGATAAAAAAATGACCCTAAACCTTAATACTTTATAATTTAATAACGTATTAAAAATGAATATAATAACGTATTAAAATTATGTCATAGATAAAAAAAAAATTATTCAGTTTACAATTTATAGACTTTGGTGTTCTGATTTGGATTATATTATTGATGTGTGAAGCAGCTCAAACAATTTGGGAGATACATTATATTTTTGATTTACAGTGTAATGAATTTTTTTTTACTAGACGTAGTATCAGGCTAGGTAGGTCTACTTCAACATTAGGTTAACAAACTAAACTCAAACATTGCTCAATTTGTAGAAATTGTCATAATTACAGAAGGAGAGAATTGTTTGACTCGTTCATTTTCTAAATTGACTTGGAAAATTACTGAATGAAAAAAGGAATGTTTGTGGGTTGATCAATCATTTTCTCAAATTAATACATGGGTGGGTTGTGTTCGGATATTCAAAAATATACAGTCATTTGGCTAATTCATTACATCATAAAACCTTTAACTTTCGTTTCCATTTTGTTAATTTCTAAAAATATAACATTCGAACTAACAAATTGACAAATTAACTACTAAACCCACAATTAAGATTTTATATTTGCAAATATTAAGGCAATGCATATCAACCAAGTACCAAAAACCACATGTTCAAAACAGCAAATACATGGGGAAAGCAAAAACAACAGAGGCAAAACAAACATGTTCAATGGAACTAAAACATGTTACAGTAGCGAAATCATTATGGAAAGCAAAAACCAGAGGCAAAAACCACATGTTCAAAAGAACTCTAGATGGAAAGCAAAAACCAGAGGCAAAAACCACATGTTCAAAGGAACTGAACATGATACAGTGATGGAAAGCAAAAACCAGTAATGTAACTAATACTCTAATTTGTCATTTTGAGGGAAATCAATCACAAAAATATTCTCTACTAATTCACCTCCGGAGGAAGTGGTGTTTCAATGATTCATCAACACTGATTCTGTTGGCTGGATTTAACACCAACGCTGTTCTTTCTTTTAACTCTATATTTAATTTATATATTAGGATTTTATTAGACAAATCATTGAAGGTTTAGTTCATCTACACACAAAACTGGGAGTAGTGCACCGAGACCTAAGGCCTGAAAACGTTTTGTTAAAGACTGAAGGAGAATCTGTCGTTTTAAAGCTGGCTGACTTTGGCTATGCCCGGGAGATGAAGAACAACCTCCCCATGAGTCCTTGTGTACGTTATAATATTTTCTTTATTCTTTTTCTTTTGTGTATATAAAATAAAATAATATATATATTTTTATTTCAGAAAGGAAATGTCTATTACAGTTCCCCTGAACTTCTTCTCGGCCTTGAATATTCGTTTGAGGTTGACATGTGGGCTGTATTTTTGGAGAAATTATCTCCAAGAATATCATCTTCGAGAAAGATGGTGACGACGGAACTAGTCACGAAAAAACACTTAGAAACATATTCGAGTAAGTATTTGTTTATTTATTTTAACATTATTAAAATTAACTTACATGCCCTAAGCCCTAATATATTTTATTTCTTCTGTTTTCAAGGGTCATTGGAGTGCCGGATGAGGCAAGCTGGCCCGGCCTAACTCAATTGCCAACATTTCCTGAAGACCTGCTGAAGACCAAACCCAAACCCTTGGTAATCACGTACGTTTGTGGGTTGATCAATCATTTTCGGATCAACCCACAAACGTGATTACCAAGGGTTTGGGTTTGGTCTTCAGCAGGTCTTCAGGAAATGTTGGCAATTGAGTTAGGCCGGGCCAGCTTGCCTCATCCGGCACTTCAATGACCCTTGAAAACAGAAGAAATAAAATATATTAGGGCTTAGGGCATGTAAGTTAATTTTAATAATGTTAAAATAAATAAACAAACACTTACTCGAATATGTTTCTAATTGTTTTTTCGTGACTAGTTCCGTCGTCACCATCTTTCTCGAAGATGATATTCTTGGAGATAATTTCTCCAAAAATACATCCGTCAGCCTGCATGTCAACCTCAAACGAATATTCAAGGCCGAGAAGAAGTTCAGGGGAACTGTAATAGACATTACCTTTATGAAATAAAAATATATATATTATTTTTTTTATATACACAAAAGAAAAAGAATAAAGAAAATATTATAACATACACAAGAACTCATGGGGAGGTTGTTCTTCATCTCCCGGGCATAGCCAAAGTCAGTCAGCTTTAAAACGACAGATTCTCCTTCAGTCTTTAACAAAACGTTTTCAGGCCTTAGGTCTCGGTGCACTACTCCCAGTTTTGTGTGGAGATGAACTAAACCTTCAATGATTTGTCTAATAAAATCCTAATATATAAATCAAATATAGAGTTAAAAGAAAGAACAGCGTTGGCGCTTAAGCTTAATATCACACGCACCTTTTAGCATAAAATCATCCATGGTTTCAATCTCCCTAATGTAGCGTTTCAGATCAAGATCCATCGATTCCATTATCAGCCGACCTTTGTTCAGATCTGTATGCACTAGCCTATAAGATTTCGGTGAGGTTGTTCAGCAATTTTCCTCAAGATTTTTTCTTCCAAAGGATTTTGGCAGCTCGTCTCCAAATTTTTGACGCGGAGGACGGTGGTCTTCTCCCCTTTCCGATGAGATTATTCGAGACATCTTGGAACTGTATTAAATTCAGGGAAAAAAATGTTTGGCATTGTTAGTGGACACAAAATAAAAATTTCAAGAAATGATTTTTGGGAGAGAAACATTACTTTTAGCCGCATTGTTGAGAAAGTTTAGAGCGGAAGTTCGTGAATGTGAGTATGCAGCAGGTATATATATATATATATATATATATATATATATATATGAATAAACTTGAGTATATATATGTGTATATATATAAATTGGTAATGGGGAATGCTTGATAGGACAGACATAGGCATTAGGATCATCATAACAGTCAAACATAACTAATTCATGCAATTGTTGTTTACGTGTCGAGCTATACAATGTGGACCACCATTTTCAATTTTTATCAAAAAAAAAAAAACCTTCATTCATTCACTCTTCTTATAGTGCATGCTAGGATCAAATTACTATAGTTATTCTTGGACATGTATTGCATGTAATTAATTAACTATATATGTATACTTGTCTTTTCGTATACCAAGTATATTTAGTGAATTTTAACAGCCATTAAAGTTTTTGAATCATTACTCTTTAGATTTTTTGGGGTGATTTTAAGTTGGTCCGACACTATTGGTCCCGGCCACTTAGAACCACACATTTTGGGGGTGGGGGTGGTTTTTCCCACCCACCAAAAGAAAACCACCCCAAAACATAGGAAATGTGTGGTGTTAAGGGGTCCAGGACCAATATTCTCAGACCACCTTAGAATTTTCTAGGTTTTTACCTGTTTGATTATATATAATACATATATTGAATACAAATGCAGAAAATTAATGAGAGAAACCTTTCCTATACTTGCCATTAAAGTTTATTTTGATCTTTGATTAATGATTACACTTTAGGTTTGTGCCTCTTCGGACTCCACTGTGGTGCATGGAGATAAGTGCAAGTTCCTTGGAAATAATCTCAATCTAAATTATATTATAGATAAATGTTCAAACATTTAATATGTAAAATAGTTTTTGTTACAATAAATTTAAATTATGAACAACGAGCTGTTAAATGCATTCTTTATATATAATTTTATCATATTTGTAATACTGAGTTAAAACTGATGATATATATATATAACAATATTTTTATATTAGAATTCGAACTAATAGTTTTTCGGGGATACCATAGCTGCTAAGTTTCCGGAGGAGTGTTTTTTTGTTTATAATTCCACCCAAGGTTCAAAGTTTCGTTTCTAACATAAGTTTCGGGTTGTTAAATATTAGAAAAGTTTCGAAAACATTTCAGAAAAGTAGGAGAAAACTCGTAAAAAATGAGAAAAAAACCAAAAACAATGTGAAAGAAAGTAAACAATTATCTTTATTTATTTTTAAACTAATATTTTGTTTTTAAATTTCATTTTTAAACATCAATATTTTGTTTCAAAATTTAAACAAGTATACCAATAGTTGATAAAAATTTCACGAACTAAGTAATAATATTGGGTTCAAATTTAGGGCTCTAACAACAAATGAATTTTTATCTTCTATTTATTCAACTCCCCTTCCTCAATGTACGATGGTGATCAACTTGATTTAACAATTGTAATCAATTATCTAGAACATTTTTATCTAGATATTTACAAGGATTATTCTAAACATATTTTGAAAATTTTCTAAACATCTTTTGAAAATTTTCTAAACATCTTTATTCATTTTTAAAAATCAATCTTTTGTTTCAAAATTTATACAAATATACCAATAGTTGATAAAAATTTAGAAAACGAACTAAATGATAATTGGATTCAAATTTAGCGCTCTTACAACATATAATCGACAAAGTTCAAGCAACTTAACCTATAAAATAAAAAACTATAAAAATGTTACGGTATATATTTTTAAATTATTAAAAGAAAAAATTGCTCATATAAGAATGTATTATGTTGTTTGCTAAAATAATTATTTGATAACCCATATATCGTTATGAAAAAAATTGTAATATCTTAACTTTTTGTGTTTTTTACGTGAGTATTTGAATATAAACAAAATTGTCTATAATTTTGTTGATTAATTATTTAGAACTTATTTGATTATATTTTGGACTTAATTAATAAATTATTAAATTTATAACTCTTTTCTATTTTTCTGTTTTTTTTATTATACTCTATCCCAAAAAGAATTAAGAAACTTTCAGTGTTTCGTAAAAACTATGGAAACACTGAATATTTCAATGGAAACAATAGAAACATTACGAGTTCCTTGGAAATATTATAATTTCGAAACTACTTCATAATTTCTTTTCGCTTAGTTGAAAAATGAAAATTTTTCGAACTTTTCGATGGAAAAAAAGAAAAATTAGAACCATGATTCCACCATGTCCTGATTTCATTCCTCATTTCTTTTACATATACTGATTATGATTAAATTCCATATTAAAAATAAATATTATACATTACTATTCATTTTCATCTACATATTATTGAAAAATATGTTTATTATTATATTAAATTTAAATTATGAACAAAAGTTAAATGGATTCCTTCTTTATTTATAATTCTTTATCATATTTGAAAGATATAAAAAATATTGAGTTATAATAACTAATGGTACATAACAACAATCTACGTTAAAATTTTAGATTCTTTTTACCAAAAATATCTTTATTTGATATTTCTTAAAATATTTATTGTAAATAATTTTTAACCAAAATTTTATGATTTAAAATTACATGCCTTTATCAACTAAATCATATCTTTAACATAGTTATCAAAACTACTAGCTAAAAAAAGAAAAATTGCATGAAATAACAAAATACAAAATATTGTAATAATTTTCTTATTAAAAGAGTGATAACAGCACGTAGAAGTAAAAGCAAGCGCATTAGACTATGTACAATGGGGGTGTTGAAAGAGGGTGTTTAATATTTTAAATAGTTGAAACCATTGGAATAGGGTGTTTAATGGTGAGGTGGATTAAATTGGTGGAGAAATTTTACATGGTGTTGAAAAGCTTACATGGCATGATCTTATTGGCTAACCATTTTTATCACACTCCAATTATTTGATGTTAATTATTTGATAATAAATAAAATTTTTTATATAAAAAAAATATATCAAAATTCATAATTTTTTCTCCTCTATAAATAGAGACTAGTTTCACTTGATTTGGATACCAAAAAAAATTCGATCATTTTCAATATAATCATATTATTATCCTTTAATAAATAAGATTAATATTTAGATAAATATTTAAATAAATTTTATTTTAAAAAATATCGAAAAAGAAATTATTTCATCGTTATTTTTAATTATAAACGATAATCTTATTATAATCTAATCATAAAATTAAAAGGATAAATAAATAATAAAAGTAGTGGGGTAGGGTGTTGAATATTATTAAACAAAACCATGGTAGAGTGTAAAATTTGAATGAGTGTTTAATTATTTATGTGGAAAAGAGATAAGATGACGTGGAGTGTTGAGAATTGAAAAAGATGGTGTACATAGTCTTGGCAAGGAAGGAGGCCGCAGCTGTTGACCTAAAAAGCATCCTCAGATCACTTTCAATCCAACGGAACTCTTTCTCATTATCTCCAATCTCTTCCTAACAAGGTCAGTGTTCTATCTCTATCTCTCTCTCTCTTTAAATTTTGTTAATACAAATCTTTACTTGGGTTTATATAATTACAAACTATAAGGGTTTATGTTGTGAGCTAATTTCAATTGATTCTTCATAACACTCCTAATTTGCTATGCAGATTTCAGTTGAATAGATTCCACAATCTCTGGTCGTGTGTGGATTTGATTTTCTCAGTGTTAATCTGCTGATATTCGATTACTCTCTAAATTTAAAGCAAACAGTTTAGTGCCCTTCAAACGTTATGGAATCCAACGAATTGCCTAAAAAGGGTTCTAACAGTAATGGATTAAAGCTTGTGAATTTCGAATCTTTCCCTGAGCACCTTCTAATGGAGTTCCTCATTAGAATACATCCAATGCTTGTTTGTAGGTTTAAACTTGTTTCAAAACAATGGTTCTCTATAATCTCACATCCTTTTTTCATCCGTAATAATTTCTTTCAAGCCTCATTATTGCCTCAGCCTTGGAAGATTATTTCATGTACAATGCTTGTTGAAGGATCTAAATATTCACACTTTTCTAATACTGGGCTGCTTAAGAACATCCATTCTCAAGCTCTTAAACCAAGTTATTGTGTACTTCCTCTCCCTTCTACGCAGCCATCAAACAAGACAATCTATAGAGTTTACGGTGTGAGCAATGGGATAGTGCTATATGGTGTACAATACCGTGGTCCGTTTTATCTGATTGAACCTCCGAGATTGGGTCGCACGGATATTTATTACATATGTAACCCCGTCTCTGGACAATGGATCGCCCTTCCCCCATTCAGGAGTAGGTTTTGTAAGGTTGGTTGTGGTTTTGTCACTCGTGTTGAAAATGGCGTTCTCAAGAGTTTCAGAGTCGTTAGACTCAATATTGATAGATATGATTGGTTAAGCGTTGATGTCTTTTTTTCCGAAACTGGTGAATGGAATTACTTTCGTCTGAGTGATGAGATAATCCCTGTTGATTATCAGAGGGGGGCTACTGATCTTAATGGTGTTCTACACTATATATCTTATGCAAATGGCCTAATTGCTTATGATCCTTATGAAAACCCTGAAAGTAAACGGTTGATAGCGTTTCCTCGTGATATAAATGATCGTGAACGTCAATCTGGACACCGTACTTTGTGTGATGCGTATCAAGGCAAGTTAAGACTTATCAAGGTTGAACATTCAAATATGGCTTTGGGTCCATTTGCGAGTTTTAAGATTTGGGTACTGGAGGATTATAGTTCTGGAGATTGGTGTTTGCAGCATGCAGTAAACTACGAGGATATTCAGTTTGATGCCAATATTTTTAACGAAATATACCAAAAAAAGAACGAAGAGCACTTCTATTTCATGCCGCTGTGTTTCCATCCATTTGATTCAGATATTGTGTTTTTTGCATCGGATGATGAGTTTGTGTCGTATAATATCAAGACGCGAAAGGTAGAATTCGATCAAGAGTTTTTTGGGGATACCATAGCTGCTCACAGAGATGTGTATTTCTGGTGGAGTGTTTTTATGTTTATATTTCCACCATGGCCAGTTTTCATTCCCCATTTCTCGTTTACGGATATTGATTATGATTAAATTTCCTGATCTTGTTTTTGAAATTTCTGCTTATTTAATGGATATATATTTTCTGCTGTTTGTTTTACAGTTTTGTAAGTATATCTTTGCTTATTCTTTGGTCTCTTTAGCTTTTGTAAGCATGAAATTTGCACTTATAATAATGCTACAATTATCATGTTCTCTAGCTAGTGGTTGTTTAGAAATACAATTTTCGATGATCATGTTCCATCAGAATAATGATTTTAATGAAATTTGAATGGCTCAAGTTATATAATATAATTATATATAGGATTCTGTTCATCTTCATCGGAATCCGGCAAGTAAAAGTCCGGTGGCACCTATATACAAAAGCCAAAAGATTCTCTGTCATTCATATGCAAGAATGTGCATAAAGTTTTTCCTACAACATAAAACATAAATTTTAGGTTGTATAAATAGCCTTGATATCATTATAACTATCTGACGAGAAATATAGTGAATACCAAGCCAGTACTATAGTCAAAGAATTTGACGAACTGAGTTAATAATACGTGTTCTTTTATTGCTTTTTTCTTTCGAGTTATTTTCATCATTGGCATCATATTGCTTACCTCGTGCATTTGTACACCAGGAGCATGTTGGATCGAGCTAAGATTTTCAAACACTTGCTGTCTGATTGTGTTAATGTATGATTTGCTGTTCAAATTATTCTGCCCAATAAAAAAATAGTTACAAAAGCGATAAAGAAATGGCTGATAAAAGTCGATCCAAGAGTCCACATACCATGAATCGACGTGGCATTTTCAACGAGTAATTTGGAGCAAAATACGCGCTATAATCGTTTTCTGGAATCTCTGCCAAAAAAAAAGCTATTTAGAATGCCTAAACGCGTACGATTTTCATGCAAAATAAAGAGCTTAAGAATACGAAAATGCGTATAAATCATACTATTGGGTAGTTCAACGTCTAAAAGAACCGCATTCCACCACCTCTTTATTATATCCACCACCTCCAGTTACCTGAGAGAATAGAACAGCTTCTTCCAGTCAAACAATAGGAATTGTAGCAAATAAGAACCGTAGAGAGTTTATCTAAGCAAAAGCCCACCAGCAAAGGCACATTCATTTGCTTCACAAACTTAACACAAGCCGCATGTCCTGTAGGAAAAACCCAAACAAAAATACTATGATTAAGTTTACCAGTTTGGCAATAACAAATCCATCGATGTAAACAAGATAGAATAAGATCAAAAAAGTTGCAATATTTACAAGTATATAGCACCATCAATGGATAGGTTGAAACGGCCTAACCTGTCCCCGGCAAGTGAATCTGCTCCACACTGGAGAACAATTACTCCTGGTGAATAGCATTCCATAACCCTCATTATTACCTGCAGTACAATATGTTCGAAAACTCAATTTCATTACAGCTCAATGAGAAACTTGTAATGACTAGAATCTACAAGAAGTTACCATTCTGAAGAGACGTACGAAGCTGCTATCGTTTATTCCGTTCCTAAGAGGAACGTTGATGGCATAATTTTTGCCTTATCTTTCTCCTACATCCTTCAAAATTCAATCGACACATGGTTACAACTTCTTTAAGAATGATATGAGAGTCTTAAAAATGGTTCAAAGATACACCGAGAACTTGTCATTACCTTGACAGTACCTGTTCCAGGAAAGAACTTGTCTCCATACTTGTGAAAACTAACAGTCATAACCCTGCCATGCCATTAAGAGTGTGAGAGTGAGTTGTATTTATATAGACAAATTCACCTCAAGCTTTTGTGAAATAAAAGATCAACTTAATATAGGAAGTCACAAGTGGACAGGCCCAAGCGTCCAACAAATACGACATCCTAGAGACTCTAGATAGAAGTAATCCAACTTCTTTATCAAATGTGATTTATATATATGTTTGTATCTATATCATAAAATAGTACAACTTTTAATGGCAGAAAAAATGCTCAAAAAGGAAAAACAATTCTGCAAGCCAATTGATAGCTGCAGGAGCAAAACAGGGTGAAAAGACCCGAAAGACCTTCTTTTTTCAAGACAGTTCCTCCCATACATAAGGCGTACACACTAGCATGGACATGCTGGTTAATAATAGGCCATAAATAGCACGTTAAAAGTGCACATATTCCCCAAATTCACAATTCATCCGCAAATTCTCAAGCCATTTGTCACTATTTGACATGGATCCACATACAGTTACAAAAGATAATTATTAATTTTCCATTTGTTGAATATGGGCAGCAATTGCAGGGAGAGCGTTGCTTATTAAAGCAGTCCTGTATGGAGTGCAGATGTACTGGGCTCAAATTTTCTCTCTACCAACAACAGTGATAAAGGAAATTGAGAGTATGTGTGGGAGGTTTTTATGGAGTGGGAAAACAACGGGGAACCACAATGCAACTGTCAAATGGACGGATGTCTGCTGCCCGAAAAGTGAAGGCGGTCTGGGCATAATTTCGTTGGAACAATGGAATGTGGCTGCCATATTCAAACTTATCTGGAACATTGCGCAAAAAACTGATACGATGTGGATCAAATGGGTGAATGCGTATTATTTAAAATCACTAGATATTTGGAGAGTTCAAACGAAACAAACGGATTCTTGGTTTTGGAAGCGAATGTTAGGAATTAAAACAAGCTTCCTAGATGCTGTGGATGAAGTACAAAACCAATGGCGGAGGGGGGAGTTCTCGATACGAAATGCCCATGCACACATCACGGAACATAATGACGAGGTGGGCTGGAAGAAGGTGGTTTGGGGGAAGGGGCCTATAGCGAGGCATTGACTGACTGTGTGGCTAGCTGCCCACAATAGACTTAAGACGAGAGATAGGCTGGGAAAATGGATGACGGGTTTGGATGAACAATGTGTTCTTTGTGGAATTGGACAGGAAAGTCGGGACCACATCTTTTTCCAATGCCTTTTCGCTAAAGAGTTGCTGCAGAAGTGTTGGGAGAGTATTGGAATCAAGTGTAAATATGAAAAGTGGGTGGAGGTTATGAGGTGGATGGAGAAAATCAGCGTGGGGAAAACCATATTAAGTCAAATAAAGAGAAGTTTGTTCGCCTATATCGTCTATGCAATTTGGAGAGAACGAAACTATCGTATCTTTGAACAGGAAAAACGGGACCCAGCTGCGGTTTTGGAAAGTATTTTTTATACATTACAATGCAAATATGGTAAATTCTGGTAGAGTGAGGTAGAATAGTGTATTGGCCTGCAAAGTTTTGGCTACGACCCTGTGTATATTGTTTGATTGATGAAATGGAAATACATATTATCATTCCAAAAAAAATATATATATATGGGCAGCAATGTTCTAATACCTGTCAGTGGAATAGAAGGCTTCTTCAACCCCATCACCATGATGGACATCAATTTCAATATACAGCCCACGTGCATGATACTTCAAAAGCTCCAAAATTCCCAATACTAAATCATTGACGTAACAAAATCCAGACGCCTCAGATTTCTTCGCATGGTGCAATCCACCAGCCCAATTTATGGCAATGTCACATTGCTTATTATTCAATCTCCTTGCACCATCTTCCAAAAATATCAGTCAGGGTCAGTAAAAGTTAGTGCAACCAAAACTCTGATAGCAAAAAACAGATAAAGTAGAATTTACCTATTGTCCCACCGGCATAAATTTGGCAGAATTCAAATAGGTTGCCAAAGACTGGACAATCTTTTACTAGTTTATCTACAGAGAAAGAATAGTTAGTAGAAAATCTACAACATGTAAGAGAGTGTATATGGCAATAAACTGACTACTTTAGTACCAAGAAATGCTTGAACACTTTAAAAAAAGTAGAAAATGAACATATTAATTAGACAATAACCACAGTTCTAACAGGCTGTTTTGAATATTAGCATAATTGTGGATTTCAGATCTTTATCTGAAACACAAAGCGAAACTCTAAGCCAATGACTTTGGACATTATTCATTTATACAAAATGTTTTAGGATGAAAGGTCCTAAGTTGAAGTAGAAAAAAAAATCACTTTATTTCATATAAAAGTTATTTATTTCTACAAAAAAACAACAGATCCCAATTCCATCATAAACCTGGGATAATGACATCCCTATTTGACAATCACAAAGATATAAGCTCAAAATAAAACCTCCAAAAACCAATTCAAAAAATCTAGACAAAAGGCAATTACATCTCTCCGTCTCCTTTTCGTACTGCTTCACCGTATCAGGGGTGATCCTCTGCAGAAAATCGACATAATCCGGGGAGTGAAACTGGGCTAGTTCCACTGGGTACGCCTTGTGAGGCCTCTGAGCTTTCACAAACCCAATCATTAGCGAAATAAACACCAAAAAATTCAAAAAAAATAACACATAACAAGAATCAAAGAAATTAGAAAACAGATTTAAAATACGAACATAAATTTCCATCTTGTTGTGGAGTTGATACGATAGAACCAAATGATGAGTCATGCACAATCTGTGAGGCTTCATCGGGTGGTTCGCACCAAAATAAACATTACCCACATCCCTGCAGTTACAACTCTTCAAATTATCAACACATACAATGGATTAAATTGCAAAAAAAGTGTGGAAAAATAGTAAAAAAGATTCACCGTCATAGAAATAGGAGATTCTGTCATTCCCGCGCATTTTAGAAACAACCCACCTAAGAAAACGGAAGAAACTAGAGAAAAGATGGATTGATATTTTCTTGATAGGATTTATCTGATTCTTGCCAAATTAGTGAGTAGATATAAGAACTATAAACCCCTTCGATGATGAATACTTGGAAGTGTTTGCATGTATATATTACCAAGGTAGGTTTGGAGGTGTGATCTGGTGCTAGGGGGTCTAAAATGCTAAATTCACTTTAAAAGTTAAACCAATAATCGACCCGAAAAATTAAATGAGTCAAGAATCATTCGTTTCAGTTGTTAGGTCAAAAATGGTTGAATTAATAATATTATAATCAAGTAATAAATTGCTATTAATATACTTGAACGTATTAAGATGTACAAATATGTAATAGATTTTCAAATTTTCAAACTAATGAATTGTTTCTTATTTATTTTATATATTATTTGTTACTTTAATATGAAATTTACCCAAAAATATAGTAGAATTCTTTAAAATTCTTTACAACGGCTTGAAAATCTGAAATTTTAATAGTAGAATTATAATTTGTATCAACTATTATTATAATAAACATTGTGAATGGATAAATCTTTTTTTGAAAGCTACACATATTCTTTTTTAATCTAGAAGACTAACTGTGCTTAAGTTCATAGATTTATTAAATCTTTAAGTTTTGGAGTTAAAAATTTGTGAAACGTTTTTTTTGAAATGAAACTATTTCTATGGATTTTTCAATTATAAACATAAACATTTATTTTAAGAGTGTTTTAGTAAATATTCCTAAAACATATTGAAAAACTCGGGTTCTCGGGTATGGATAATTCAGTGGTACATAAAATTATATCAATATTTGGTATATTTGAAGTTACCTTATAATCACTCCATTTAATGTGCAGAATTTCATTAAATATCCAATGGCCAAGTAATTGCTCTCTGTATGGGGTTCAAACAGTTCAAAAAGGAAAAGAACATCAAAATGTGAGTGATTATTAGGAAGTATCGGGATTGTTAGATTCATATGAATACATGGTATGGACGGTTGTGATTACCCGAGATATGCAGAAACAAATCCTGATTCTACATACTATTGTTAACTAATCACAGCCCATTCTCTTTATCGGTATCTAAAGGTGCATCCACAATGCTAAGAATCTCCTTTTTGCTCCTCAAAACACATCGTTTTTTGGTGTCAAAGTCGAGTTTATCGATATCCTTTGCAATTCCCAGGCGACCATACAGAATACTCTGTTCTCCATCACCACTTGCCTTCTTACACTTTAACTGTTGCTCCAGTTCAAATCTCCCCTGCTTAGACTCGAGATAACTCTTGTAAAATCTTTCTGCCTCTTGTAATCCAGTAAGTGTACCGTTGAATTTCACCACTATCACACTTTCTTTTGTAGGTTTCTCATTGCATATCTTAAGAATGCTTCCAAAACCCATATCTAGACGCAAAAAGAGAGACAAAGCAATTAACGAAAGTCGAAACAGAGTTGTAGATCAAAATCTAGGTCTTTTTTCTCTGTGTGTGTATGTATTTAAGGAAAAGATTACAGGCTCATGGTATGAAAATCACAGTATGATTTAATTGACAAATTAATGCTGCTTAAGAAATATGGCTCGAGTATGCATATAATATACAACACTTTTGGTTCAGTAGAACGTCAAATCTGTAGCATAGGAAACATCAAACATCACAGTTTTGTGTTTTGAAAAAGAGTAATGATTTCAACAGAAACGTTTTTTATGTTTTCATACATCATCATTATTATCATAACAAATGGAACTCAAGTAGCTGCACATAATCACATATCACTTCAATGCGAAGTACAACCAAGATGTATATGGAAATGAATTCAAAACATGTACCTCTTAGCTTGGAATCCAGCTTTTCAGTGGATACAGTTACCTGTTTATCAGGATTCTTGTTGTCAATGGTACTGTTGTGAATGACCACAACTGGTGGCCAAATAATGAGGTCTTCTATTAGAGATGAAGCCTCGGGTTTAGATAGGACCTCACATTTCCATTCTTTGGTCGGCTCTTCTGTAATTTTCCATCCCATCATCACACAGAGTGCTTTGTGCAAGCCTAAATGCTGAGATCTAAGACCAACCTTGTTTGATGTGAGGGCATGCATAGCCAAGCTTTCTTCATCCATGGGAGATTAGCACTTTCCTAGGTGGTGGAGCAGGTGCCAACCGCTTCTTTATTGAAGGCTTATATTTCTTCATTAAACGCCATGAAACATGAAGTTTTCGAGGGAACTTCCACTGCCTAATATGTCCAGATCTTGCTTTCTTGAATGCACATCGAATTTATCAGGTGTTGACCGACCTCTTGAAAAGGAATATTGGTTCCATAGTTCATCATTATTTGCATATTTTCTATGACAGGATTCCTCAACAGTAGGGTTTAGAACATCGATTCTCGAAATATGCTGGTCTCTATATTTTTCTTCAATATCACTAAACCTTGTGCTCATATGGTGTTCTATTTTGTTGCTACCGAATCCGGCATATAATTTATCGCCACGTTTTTCCTCAGGCAAGTCGAGACATAATCTTGAGCTGCTTCGTGTATCATCTAACTGAACCCCATGTCCTATGGGGGACAAGTTTTGCTTCATTTTACCATATCCATCAAAGTCGATACGTTCAGGCGCCAATCCACTCCCACTCCCTCTTCGAATCGAATGTGACTGCATATGAAGGTCAGCCATAGCAGAATAACCTGGAATACCTTCTCTTAAAGAAGACACACCATAATCTTTGGGCTGAGATGATGATATCATATACTCCGAATCTCCCTTCAAATAACCTCGTGAAGAGAGGATATCATCTTCCTTCTTGTATTTGTTTATTTCTCTTTCCACATGGCTGTCTATACCCAGAAGTCCATCATGGAAATGAAAGTCCCCACGTTTCTCAAAATAGCGATCACCATCTCTTCTCTCCAGGCGAAGTTCATCCTGGAGCTGAAAGTACCCCTGTTTGTCAGTATTAGAATCCAAATATCGTGATGCTACAGATGACATGTGGCTGCTACCATCAGCACCACGTACATTCCCAACGGCATATCATCAATGCCACCATGTGTTGGTGCATATAAACGAGATGTTACCCTTCCATCCCTGTCAGGTTCCAAAACGAGTTTTGTGCTATCCAAATACTGTGATACTAACAATTCAGCTTGACCAGAGTCTGAGTAACGACTACGGGGATAATAGTCCCTCTCACCACCACCTCCCGTGATATTACTATCACCAACCCCATAGTAGCCGTTACTGTGTCTGTAATCCTTCACACCGAGATTATCAGATTTTCTGGATACATCTAAAGGATGATCCCTTTGAAACTTCACTAAACTCGAATCCGCACGATAAAGTCCTCATCGTATGATCTCCTCGAACGCCCAACACTCCCCTCATATTTATCTTTACCCTTACCCACATCATTATATTTGTGAGTGTGTTCCATGTATGATCATTGTTGAATTGATAAATGAGTTGTGTTTCGTTGACTGGGTAAAATCACTATTTATAAATACCCGGATTAAAAACTATAGCCATATCATCTTGTAAGCTAGCCAAGGAGTGTATATTTGATGCCTTTGATGTTGGACAAAAGGATGATCATATATAGAGTTGTATTTTGTATAATTATGAGACCTTGCTGTGCTACTGTGATTCTATTGTCTAACCTTTTGGCATCTGACTATTTTCAGCTTATTGATGAGATATGGTCTCGCAATTGCTTGCCTGTTATAGTAGGCGGAACAAATTATTACATCCAGGTTAGCTGTTGTCTCTTCTATTTTTTTTTTTTTTTTATGACCGTCATTTTCTGTAATCATATATATATGTATTTTGTTGTGATTATAATGTGTTTATCTTAATCAGGAATCAAGATAAGTAAAAACTATATCTATATATATGTCTGTGTGTGTATATATTTGACCATTATATTTTTAATGATTTGACAATTATTTATAAGATGATAGATCTTATTTTGTCAGGGTCTAGTAAGCCGGTTCCTGTTGGATGGCTGTGCAGAAGATCTTGAAGAAAATGCGTTATCAGATCTTCATGGTAAAATTCTCGCTTTGCATCTTTATTTTGTATTTACTTTATGCTGAGGCATCAACATTCTGCAGATGCATAGGTAAGCTTCTTATATCTATGCAATCAAAATAACATGCTCCTACTCTATACAGGTAATAATAATAAGGAACCTGAATTTGAAATTGGACCCCTGAGTGAAGATTGTCATTATACTTATGGTCGTCTGAAACACATCGATCCAGTTGCAGCAAATAGAACCAGAGAAAGGTGAGAATACTCTTAAAGATGCTGAAAATTAGTATTAGTCGCCTATTACATATCATGTCATATAGTTTTATTGTCACAATTTTGCACTTATCTTCCTACGAGATGGTATCTCTTAGCTTATATGTAAGGGTATTTTGGTAATTTCGTACAAGTTGTGGAGATTACATTAAGATTATAACTTCAATCATCACAGATTTTTCAATGTGTTTCCAAATCCAACAAAAAATCAGTCTACTAAACATAAGTCAATCTCCAATTTAGAAAAGAACAATTGAATCAGAAACACACCAGAACCAACTAGGAATATAATGATATCAGCACACAATTGTTAAAGAGCATGAGTACACTAACAAGTATTTACCAAAAGATGCATATTAAAACAACCATTAACTGTTCTTCACACATGCATGCTTCTTGTAAGACAAACACCAATATTTCGTTACATATAATTATTTCCTATTATGCTTGCCGCCTCGTTCTTTCCCTTTCTTTTCCCATTTTTTATCACTTGAACCAACTTCTACTTGGTTCTTCTTCTTCTTCTCCTTGTTTTTCCATCCCTTATCCTTAGGGTCTTTGTACTTTTCTCCCAATACAACATTCTCATCACCCTTACTTTTTGGACCCTTGTTTGATACATCATCTAAAGCATGATCTGATGTATGATGTAGATTCTTTTTGTTCTTGTTCTTGCTTTTAGGCCATTCCATCGTGTTGGATTCGCTAGCAGAAGGAGCAGGATCATGCATGCCTGGTGCCCAAGTCACCTTACGCCTATGAGCCTTATGCCCTTTTCCCTCTTTCTTGATGCAAGACTTCAAGTTATCTGCCGGAAGAGGTTTGGCCGGTGGCTCATGCTTTGGAGGTTCTTCAATTTCAATTAAGCTTGCCGTGTGGCTCATTTTTTTGTTCTTCTTGTAAGCTTTCTTTCCAGCGTTAACAGATTGTTGAAGGTCCCTTTGGATTTTAGCCAGAAAAATATGGGCATAAGGCCCATCTAATACAAGACCACCATCATCCGCCGTTTCTTGATTGTAATCATCAACACGGTTCAGAACTTGAGCCATTCTCAAAATTATACAACTCTGCAACTCATCAATATCACCATCATTTTATTTATTAGTATCAGAAGCAAGTTCTAGTAAGATATGCACCATAGTTAATTAACTACATGCTTCCAAAAATAACTATATTGATCCTATAAGAATAGTTAAATCATGACAAATCTCCCAAATCTTGAGAGCAGATTTTAACATATATCCAAAGCCGAATAAATATGGACACTTGTTAAAACAATTTCTAATATAAATTACACAGATGGAAACAGTAAAAGAAAGCAAAGAACTCAAAACACAAAAGGGCAAATTAAAAGCTCTTCTTTTGAAGATTCATAATACTTACGTGTTAGAAAGGTCGACTGTAGCCCGGCCGGAGAAAAAAAAATTGCTGGTGCGGAGTCTACGGTGGGGCGAGAGAGGGATTTAAGAATTAAGGGGGTATGGATTTTTTTCTTTAGAGAGAGATCTTAGAATGAAATCTGAATTGAAATTTTAGGGTTATATGGAGTTGAATTGGGAAACGCGGCGTACGGACGGATTGCAATGTTCTAAATCAAAAAAAGTTTTAATAAAAAAATTGCAATTTAATAGTTTATTTTATCTCTATCTAAATATTGGAGTGCTTTTCTATATATATATATTTTTTTTAAATTATGTTTCTTTCAATTTCTTAACTACCTAATCTATCCCTATTTAATTCATATTGTTAATAGCAAAACAGTGAAAACATAAATATAACGAAATTATTATATATATATATATATGTTTATAACAATAAGACATATAACTTAATGTAGGACTCTAGCATATCAAAATAAAGTAGGACTCTACAACAAAATTATATGTATAATAATCAAATATTAATTTATTCATTAAAGAAAGAATAAAATGAAAGCTAGATACATCCGTGTACACACGGTCAAAAGTACCTTTTCTTCTACAATTAAATGTTATTTTTCTGATTTTAGTATTGAATCAAAATTATTAACAAATCACCAACTTTTCACATGTATAAATCATGGATATGGAAAAATGGTCAAAACTATTCACTATCAATTCAAGTATTTTTTCTTTTGTTATTTTAACTGAAAGACTTTGAATATTGTCTAGATAGGGTCAATAGTTACACTAAATTATTCGTGTTTAAAATAAATTCATAAGATATCAAAATCGTTTTGTATTACGATAGTAAATGAAGATAAACAACCATTATTCATAACTTATATACATATGCGTGTAAATTGCATCTTTCAATTCGTAATTTACTATGAGTTTAATTTTGATCCAATTCATTATGAATTTTCTACATCTTTGTTTGATTGTAAACCGTTTATGCCACATAGATTATATTTAATATAATGACATTTTACTGATGATGATATTATCAAATTAATGAAAAAAATTATTTTTTATTGTGTCTTTGTTTTTTTTTTTTTTTATGTTATGCAATAACTTTTATTTACAACATGCAATTTTTTTTTTCCATCAAATAATTGGATTTAATTAATAAAATGGCACAAGCATAGTAGCAAGCATGAAGGTGGGCCCCACCTATCAAAATCCATATTGTTGGCGGCAGATAGTGTGTGGCAGTTGCATAGGTCCGATCCAATTAAAAACACAAATATATATCTAGGGGGTGGGTGGGTTTATACCACCATGGGGTGGTGGATTAAACCACCCAAACCCATGTCAATTAATCATGGAATGGACCTTTGGTCCCGGATCTGGATAATTTTCCCCAATTGATATACACGCGTGATATGCTACCTATATATATATATATATATACACATATATTGCTAATATATATAAAAATAAATATATATATATATATAATATGTACATATATATATATATGCATGCTCTGTGTGTAATTTTTTCAAAACTTTCACTGCTCAAGAACAGAATGCCTCTGATCGTAATATTCTTCATCATCAATATTTATTTAAATTCATTTTATTATAGCTTTTTAATCTTCTTTTATTGTTTTTGTTTGATTTTAGTTTAAGAAACTTGGGGGTCACCTAGGGGCTGGTGCCCAGAGCAACGTGTATTTAGTTGAGAATGCAGAGACGAAGGAAAAATATGCTGCTAAAATTTTTATGCCGGAGTTCCAAGATTCTGTTCGAGAGGAAGCCATTCTCAGGAAGATAACACAAACTCCCCATCCTAATATAATTAGGTTGGTTAAATTTCATTTTATTTTATTTTATTTTATTTCATTTCATTTCATTTCATTTTTTCTTTTTTTGTAGGCATATACACACCGATTTAGAGAACAAATGGCTAATTCTAGAACTGATGGATGGGAGTCTAAGTTCCTATATAGAGAAAGTTCCCAAGTTTAATATGATGGAAGTGAAGGTAAAATCATCAATGGGCCTGGATATTATATGTTTCTGTTTTTTTTCTTCTTCATTTAACTATTAGCATTATAACATACATCTTAGTTGACTAGAATTAACCCTATTTATAGGATTTGTTTTTGGTGGGGCTGTGTCTTAGGGATTATCTGTTGATTTTATTATGGTGATTTGGCTTTTGGAAAATATCCAATGATTATAGACCACGTATTCAAAACTTTACATATAACATACATGATTAGCAAAACGCCAACTATAATAAACTTTAACTTCTGGGCTTAAACGTAATACATTTTAGTTGATATTGAAAGCATATGAATTAGGGTCTTCATTATTAATGGAATAAGTGAAAAAAAGAAGTTGAAATTAGCAGTTGGATCTAATTATTAATGCAATAAGTGCAAAAGTGTAACACTGACCCAGACCCAATAAATTTTTTGATTGGGCCTGGGTGCAGCCCACCGAATGCCCTGTATTTATTAATTTTAAGCTTTTTCATGAAATTGACCCCAAAACCCCTCAATTATTAGGAACATCTATAATCAATTGGTTAATCACATTTAAATGTCCTAGGTAATGACTACATGAATCTGAATCTTGACTAGAATTAACCCTATTTATAGGATTTGTTTTTGGTGGGGCTGTGTCTTAGGGATTATCTGTTGATTTATTATGGTGATTTGGCTTTTGGAAAATATCCAATGACTATAGACCACGTATATTAATTATGTGATCATATTATTAAATGAGTTATCTATGCAGCTCTTACATATAAATCAGATATTATTTGAGATTTGGGGTTGCATTGAATAATTAGGTTTTTCATAAAACAGTTAGGGGTTAGCTCTAGATTGTCAAACAAAATTATATTTTTTATATAGAGGAGAACCTGTATAGTTTGATCCGTAATTTTTGTTTTCAACCAACTTGTCTAGGGCTTATTAAGACAATTGATCTCTGGAGTGCACCATTTGCAAAATGTTGGGGTTGTGCATCGGGATTTAAAGCCCGACAATATCCTGTATAAGGTCGAGAAAAAATCTGTAATATTAAAAATTGCAGATTTTGGATTGGCTAGGGAACTTGCCAACCCAACTCCTTCAAGTCTAAGTCCCGGGGTAAGCATCAGTACACAATTTATCTTTTTCTCTATGTAATCTCATGTGTTTATAAAATTATTTTTTCTTTCCAGAAAGGTACGATCCACTACAATGCACCAGAAGTCATTCTTGGCTTGGAATACTCCTTTGCAGTCGACGTGTGGGCGATCGGGTGCATATTTGCTGAAATGGTTTCCAAGAGTATCCTATTCGAGGCTGCGAGCAATTTTTCAGAACCCACACTTCTATATATTTTTGAGTAGGTGTTATAATTTCCTTTTTTAAATACTATTAATTAATTATGCCTAATGTTTGTTCTCTTTCTTTTTTAGGATACTTGGGGTTCCTGATGAAAAATCATGGCCAGGAGTTACTATCCTCCCCACATTCCCCAAGAATGTGAGGAGGACCAAACCCACCGTAAGTATATTTTAATTTATCTGTAAATTATGTAAATAAGTAGTAATTAGTGTTTTTTTTTAATAATATATTTTGTTTTTTTTGATTGATATAGGGTTTGGCAAGAAAGGTCCCGGGTTTGGACAAGAATGCCATGGATTTGCTCCAGAAGTTGCTGGTCGTGAATCCCGAGAAGAGAATTACGATATTGGATGCCCTCAACCATCCGTTTCTGAGAAGATGATTTGACTACTATCTTTGTGAGATTTGAACTATGAATCCCCAAATGTTTCTGTTTGCTTTTCCCTTAAAATTTTGCTACTGCCATCTTCTACTGCCATGGATTTGAAATACTGCCATTTTCAAGTTTGCCTTTGGTATTGTTTCTTGTTTCTGTTTGTCTCGACTGTTTTGCTTAATCAGTTTCTTTTGTGAGAACAATGATATTGCTTCTTTGTGAGAAAATGAAAGTGAGAACTAAAGAGAATACAAATTATTTGTTCTTTTATATGTGTGTTAATTTGTGACATTTATTGCTTGCTCGTGAAGTTTTAATGAAGGCAAGCCTAAACCCCCTAAACCCTACTTTTCATTGTTACAAATTACAATGTTTAAATTATCTATGTTTCTATACTTAGAAGTAAAACTACATCATCTTTAGAGCACAATGCCATTTTTTAATCTAGCTTTTAAATTAAACACATATAGGGGGAAAGAAAGAAGGTACATACTCGATATCTGCCATTTCATTAATAAGCGGAATACGGACCTCTGCTGGCATCTTGATCTTAAATACAGACCTGATATTAAACAGCAGGAGATGAGTAAAAAGGAAAAGAATTCCCAGTTGAAAATAAAAAATATAAGCACACACATTGTTACTTCTCTTACGATATCAACCAGGGTCAACCCTTTTCGAGTTTTGATTTCAGAAATTCCTGAAAATTATTAATTTCAAGAAATAAGTACATGAGTAACTATACAGTTGAATTAATATTAGATCTTTCATATACTTTTGTAGCTAATGGTAAAGGATTCGTTCAGCAGCCAATGAGCAATCTGCTCAATGTCTTTCAGCAAAGGATTTCTGGTGCATAAGTACACAGCTTCTTTGGTGATTTGTGGAGAAGCCATATGTGTTGACTGCAAATAACAACAAGGGATGATCTTTATTATGTATCAGGGTACAAAACGAAACCCTATACCCTAAACCATGAGCCCGAATGAAAATGGGATCAATCCCAGAAGTAACTAAATGACTACAATAACATTAGCTCTTAACATAATTCATGAAAAATAAAGTTTAAGGATGAAAAGCTAGAAGTCCTGCCTAAACTTTACCGCATAAGGGGAGAATTTTATTTAAAAGAGAGCTTCGTAAGCCTAATGGGTTCTGTTACTGTGAAAATCACATACTCGAACTATTTTTGCAAGTCTTCACGAATTATCATTTGCCATTTTTACTTTCTTTTCTTTTATTTCTATGTTAAAGCTCCATTCAAATCCAATGAAAAAAACAGTTGATAATGCAAATTGATTGAATATGGGTGGGATGTGGGGCCTTTCAATCCACGCTTTGGCAAGCTTGAAAACGGTCAACACCCAGTTCACTCGCTAAAGAATTTTACAAAACCAGGGTCAACCTCCATCTAAGCAAGCAGTACAAGCTTTTAAGCTTGTATAAAGATCTCAAAATGGCATACATTGGTCCAACAAGACTATACCTCAATCAATTTGACAACCTTAGTTAAACACACATCACTGATCATGGCCGCTAAACCAAGCTCTTTTGAGCCTTTTATAACTATGTTAAAGCTCCATTCATGGCCAATATAAAAGAATAAGAAAAGACAGGTAAGAATGCAGATTTGAATGAATATGGGTGGGTTATGGGCCTTTCCAAGCTTGCCAAAGATTGGACTCAAAAACCCATATCTCAATATATTTAACACCTTACTTCAATCAAGTTATTTGATCATGTCTATTTAAAACACGCTATACTGTTTTTGAGCTTGATAATAAGACAGATTGTCCAAAAAAAACTACAATTCAATCAAGTTAAAAGCTTAGTTGCTAGAAAAACATACCTCGAAATCGAGTTTCCAGCCGTTTTCTTTTTGACTGACTATGATTGCTAAGCCTTCCCCTGGAATATACAGGAAGCATGCTTAAGAGACGCCCTTCTAATATAAAAACGCCATATTAAATACTTGCATAAATAAGACTTTGAGGGACATCGGCTTTCAAATTAATCACATATCCTGATTTGAAATGATATAAGGTCCGCAATAAGATCCACAAGACATTCTGATAGACGCCCGTTTAATGGCCCCTCATTGTTTCATTCCTGAGTGTGCAAAGTGGATATGAGATTCTTGCTGGAAGATATGCTTAATTATAGAAATTATTGACACCTTTCTCTTAGATTAAATTTAGGATACAACAGTTGTGGATTAGCTAATTTTATGAGTTAATGTCTTGTAACTATTATGTCATGTACATTATTTCTCTTATAAATTCAAATCAACAAGTGTAGTAATAAGTAAGGACCTAAAGCACTTTATTTCTACAAAATCCTTATTCAAGTGATCAACATTACTAATAGAGGTTATATTTTTCTTCAAATCTTCAACAATGGCAGGATTTCATGTTCTAGTGAGCAAAAAATTGTAGGTACAGAATGAACATCATGCAACCATATAATGGATACAAAGCATAAACAGGTAGCAATAACTTGCTCCGTATCATGTTAAACATCATACCATAATGGGAAAAGTGAAGAAGGTATAAAACAACAAAAAGGAGTACATGGTTTGGCCAAGAGATCTACATCCACGAGACAAATGCTCAAGGATATATATTATTCAACATAATGAGAAAAGTGAATAGAGAAAGAAAAAACAAAGAGATTACGTGGTTCAGTGTCACTTGGCCAATCTCTCTTAATGAGAAGGAACAATAACGTTATTTATAAATGTGAGTTGCGCATTTTGAGAAAAGATATCCAATATATGGAATTCTCCTAAAGGAGGATATCTATATTATTCAGCTGAAATCACAAAAACGAATTATTGTAAACGCATCCAAAAATGACTGATGATATGAGAAAATGAACTCGATAAACAACCTGAAACAGTTTCTGTGTTAGAACTAATCGATGTCTGGATCAATTGGAATAAATAAGCAAGAGAGTATTGACCTTCTATATGCTGCCAAGCACGACCATAGAGCTTGAGGGCTTCTAGAAACCTATTGTGCTTCTCTTCAGTCCATCGCTCACACTGCTTTGTGATTGTATAAGGTTTTCTTGTCTGCCAAAAAAGAATAGGGAAACTATGAGACATACAGAGCACTTTAGTTTTAATTGAAACTAAATGAAGGAGGTTCATGAGACCTTAACAACAAGCTCTTCTCAAGATGAATAAGGATCCATCTACATAGAGGAAAATTTGTTGCTGCCTCAAATACAGAGAAGGCCCCCTTTCATTGCTTACAACAACAATGCCAAATACGTAAATAGTAGTGTTTGTATTATTGATGGACCTGGCAAAGTAACAGTAGAACTGCAAATGAGAAAAGCAATAACAAAAATATTGTATGGAACCTGCCTCTTTTTTCCATCATCGAACCTTCATACGCAGGTTTTCATTTTTTAAAAATTAAATTACAAGTAGTAAAACTAGGTAAAGTGGAAACAAAAAAACGATGTCTTTCCTTGTTTGGTTTCTATGAAAGAGCTAAGTTTGTGGTGAAAAAATCAAAATCAGGCAAGTATCAGAGATAAAAGATAGTAAACGAGGAGAGAACTGCATCTCTGATTGCAAAAGAAGTACTATAAGTAACAGCAGTAAACAAGTCGTAGTTAATTTCTTAGTCAAAATCCTTACTGAAATGAACAAAACAAAAGGCACAAGAAAAAAGGAAATCAAAAGATAAAATTGGCTAATTGGCACACTGCTGCAACCTGAAGTCATTAAACTAGATTTACAGGGATAAAATGGTTCGAAAATTATTCGTTTCTCTGAAGAACAGAATTACGGTCATCGTAGCTTCAACTAAAACTGCTGATCTATTAAGTACATCAATGATTCATGTGGATCCCTTCAAAGTTAATTTGATATAAAAAAACCATTTCGCACAAGTCACATTTTCAATTTGTTAATATTTTTTAATTATTTATCAAGCTCATGAACATCGAGCATATAATCGCAGGAAATGAACAATTCTATTTTTGTGGACTATTTTATCCCTCTAAATCTGAGTGCAAAATGCTACGCTAAAGGTAAATCCTAATGGCAATTAATGTCCCAAAAATTACTGTTTATGAGACTCCTGGCATTGAATCAACAAAAGCTCTCAAATAGACGGGGGGGGGGGTCATATCAGCATCATGAATATGTAAAGATGAATTTTAAAAACAAAAGAAAAAGTAGAAACCTTGGAAGATAGACGACAATACTCCATAAGCTAGTATCTTAACTTCAGCAGAAACCTCCGCGCCAACTACTGGCGCGGAGGTCGCCGACGACGTCGCCTCCCGATGCCTAGCCGCCGCTAATGCCCCCAAAAACGCCGTCCCGGTCCAGTGCCGCCACAAGGAAAATTTTAGACAGGTGTAGAAAAAAGAAGAAAAAAATGGAGGTGATGCAAGATTAGGTCTTGAAAAATATACAATGAATTTATTTTTCATCCCCCATCAATATAACGAAACAGAGGGAAAATGTGGAGGCTAGCTAAAGCTTAACCCAACAAACAACAGCTAACCCAGGTCACAATTTTGCTCCTCTTGCTCTCGCCCTAACCCCAAAACCCCTCTGAAATGTCCCTTCAATCTTCTGGGGAGATTAATTCATCTCTAAGGTGCATGTAATCAAACACCTCCTTCTTGTTCATTATTTTTCTTGGCTTCAAAAATCTTATCTTTATTTTAGGGTTTTACGCATGATCACATGAGAAGAGTGAAATAGTGGTATTCTTCATTTTTAAGAGGTGCCATGTGTCACAAATTCAATGGTTGAAGAACCTACTCCAATAGCCCCGCTTGCACTTAGTATTTTCTTTTCTTTTTGGTTTAACAAATTAGAATATGGAGAGAGAGAGAGAGGGACTTGCATTATATAACAAGATACAGATGATATAAACAAATAATTTTGGATTAAGATAATGAAGACTCAATCAATATTTAAAGATATTAAATTAATTGAAAATTGAGTAATTATATAAATATCTATACCTTCCATATCTTGCTTATTTTTTAGTTTCTCTTGAAACTTAGAAACACAAGCCAACAAAATAAAAATTATTAATTATCAATTTTTTTATGATCTCAATTTTTTTCTTGATAAAAATATAATTAGACACGTGAAACTTTTTTTATAATGTATATATTCTAAATCCAAAAACCCACTAGCTAGGCCAAGAGTAAGAAAACAGAAAGAAGCATATAAATAATTAATAATTAGAAATAAGAAGAAGAAAAAAAGGTCAAGATCAAAAGCTAAGAAGCAGCAAATTGTGATTTGACTCACACAACTTGACTCCTCCACCAACAGCCGCCGCCGTATTTGGACTCAATCAACCCCCACGCTCCAATTCACTACTCACTTTTTTTAATCCTTAAAGAATATATATTAATTTAAATATAATTTATAAAAAGAATTACTTGTTCAAATTTGAAATATTTTAATGTATAATTATTTTTATTTGAGAATATAATTGAACACTATTTTCGCACACTCCGTGATACAAATTGATTACAATTGTACAACTAATAAACGATGGTTAATTATTAAACAATATAATAAAGAAAATCGAGAAGAAAATAACGTAATGAATTCAAATGTTTATATTGAGAAATTAATATATTGTATGAAAATCTAAAAGGATTACATTAATAAATTATTAAATAATATGATCACACTTATCAAATTAAAACGACCCAAATCGTTCTATTTTAAGGCAAATCGTAACTAAAATCTTTCCATTTTTAAAGGCAAATCATAACTAAAATTAAATGATTGATTTAGGAAGAATAATAAATATTGAAAAAATTAAGCCTCTCCATTTTTAAGGCAAATTATTATTCCGTTTTTAGTATATAGTAATTGAGTCTTTCCATTTAAAGGCAAATCCTAACTAAAATCTTACCAATAAAAAATTTTCATTAATTAAGAATAATCAATATTGAAAAGATTAAACCAACCAATAAGAAATTTTCATTATATTAAAATAATTCAAAATTCTAGAAAATTAAGATTTCAAGTCAAAATTGGCATTGCGGTCAACGGACCGCTTTGCTATAATATATATAACTAGCTTGTGACCCGTGCTATGCACGATCCAGTATAGCTTATAAGGTTAATATTATTTTGTTCAAATTTAAAATATATTATTGTGTAATTTTATTTTTTTAGAATAAAATTGAAGATTCTTCTCGTAAAATCGTACAAAATAATAGCTATAAAGCTAATAAAATTCAGTGCTTAACCAAATAATAAAAAATTAACATTTATTTTAATCATTTTAAAAATATAAAAAGAAAAAAATCAAAACAACACACACAACTTAAAATACCAAAATAATATATTAAAGTTAAATTGTGAAAAAAAATATTATAAAGAAAAAATCTTTCGACCAAGCCATGTAAATCGAAATAGCAAAAGGGAATAAATGAAGGAATTATCATCAATTCAATATTAAAATAAAATAGAATATTAGAACCTTTTTAAAAGATTTTCAAAGAGGAATATATACAGTAATTATCATCAATTTAACATTAAAATAAAAAAATATATTAGGATTTTTAAAAGATATCTAAATGAAAATCTTTTATTATAGTTTAGCAAAACAAATTTAATAGTTGGAAGTATTCTTCACAAACTCTCACATTTCAATATAATATAAGACAAAGAAAAATTTATTTACAACAATGAACACTTTTTAAAATAAACAGCACCAAAATGGAAAAGAAAAAAAACAAAACAAAACTTTACCAAAATAGTGAATAAAAAAAGAGTGTTCATACATGTAGATTATATGCGTGTTTATTGAGAAAAAAATAATTTACAATCAATTTATATTATATTTATAAAAGTTGGAATTATTAAATATGTGCAATGTGGAATTTATGGTGATTTTATGAAATATTAGAAAATATGGACATCCCAAATGCTTAGCCTTAGTAATTTAAATATAAAAAAATTATATTAAATTATGAAAGTGATTTACCTTGGTGAATTCCAAGAAGATGAGCTCTAGAGAAATAAAAAAAAGTGAGGTTAAATAATAAAAAACTTATATGAATATAAAATAGGTGAGTACCTACAATGAATATGAACTTATATGAAAGTACACATATCGGAGGATCAAATGATTAGTCGATTCTTAATATATTTTAATTATAATCAAAATTAAAATCAAATATATGAAAAAAATTTAAAAGGAAATAAAATAATTGTCAATATCCAAGCAACAAAATTATAACAAATTTGACTTTTACATCAAAATAAAGGTATAATTAATAAACTAAAAGAAACAAACAATCATCTTCAACACTAAACTAATTCAAAATAAAAAATAAAATCTATTCAAAATTTATATTAAAGCTGATAAATCCGCCAATAGAGTTGAATATGACATATAAAAACAAAAAATATCGAGAGATGAAAACCAAATCATTTTAAATAAAAAAAGAAAAATAAATTAGACAAATTTGTTAATTATAAATATGAAATATAAAGAAATATAAAGAAAACAATAGAAGATTAAAATAAAATGAATGTCAAACAATACAATTCAAGAAAACAAAACAATAGAAGATTAAAATAAAATGAATGTCTAACAATACAATTCAAGAAAATCGTAATGAATCGAAAAATAACTCGAAACTTATAAATGCAATAAAAATTAACTAACCGTGAATACTTATTTGGATAAGTATAAAAACCATGCTTATATGAATATAAAATAGGAGAGTACCTACAATGAATATGAACTTATATGAAAGTACACATATCGGAGGATCAAATGATTAGTCGATTCTTAATATATTTTAATTATAATCAAAATTAAAATCAAATATATGAAAAAAAATTTGAAAGGAAATAAAATAATTGTCAATATCCAAGCAACAAAATTATAACAAATTAATTTGACTTTTACATCAAAATAAAGGTATAATTAATAAACTAAAAAAAACAAACAATCATCTTCAACACTAAACTAATTCAAAATAAAAAATAAAATCTATTCAAAATTTATATTAAAGCTGATAAATCCGCCAATAGAGTTGAATATGACATATAAAAACAAAAAATATCAAGAGATGAAAACCAAATCATTTTAAATAAAAAAGAAAAATAAATTAGACAAATTTGTTAATTATAAATATGAAATATAAGGAAATATAAAGAAAACAATAGAAGATTAAAATAAAATGAATGTCTAACAATACAATTCAAGAAAAACCAAATGAAAGAGAATCGTAATGAATCAAAAAATAACTCGAAACTTATAAATGCAATAAAAATTAACTAACCGTGAATACTTATTTGGATAAGTATAAAAACCATGAATTTTTCTCCTTGAAAGTTCTTGATGAACACCCATTCAAAACTTTAGAAATAAAGAAATAATTTGAAAGTTTTTACACAAAAATTTAGCATATCTTATAATTTCATTATGAGTTAAGTATGGAAAATTCCAATTTTATTATAGAAATTGGAGTGAATTTAATGATGAATAAAATTTAAAATTCAACCCATTCCAAATTAAGGTTGTTTGTTTTAAGTAATAAAAGAGTTGCTACAAATTAGAAGATTGAATCTTGATTGCTTGATTTATTGAGATTTAGAAAATTAAAGACTTACCATAGCTATTATCAATTATAAACACCAAATATGTTATTTTCTCTTTTTTCATCCATATATTATGTCAAATTCAAAATTTCAAATTATATAGTCAATCAAATCAATAAATAAATCTTTTAACAATTAAAAAAAATCAAAATTATGAGAAAAAAAGATAGATAGCAAAGTGGGTCCCACACCGCTTTGCTATAATATATATATAGATGATGATAATAGATAGACAATAGATTAGTGAATTAATGAAATTAGGACTAATTCAATAAAGAAAATGAAATTACAATCTAAAAAATATGTGATAATTCAAATGAAATTATTATAACCTGTCCTGAAAATATTGAATTGCGTGTGATCTCGATATATTGTTCCTTCTACCAACAAAGAAAAATAAAATTAAATTAGGATACTTAAATCTGTTGCTCTAAAGAAAAACAAAATATATACAGTTAAAAAATTTGTGTAAATTAGTGACATTCACTAATATGTGATATTCATCAATAGAAAATGTCTCATCTCAAAAAATGAAGATGCACTTGCAGCTACAGGCTACTTAAAAATCATTGTAACATGTATTAGTGAATTAATGAAATTATGACTAATTGAATCAAGAAAATGAAATTACACTCTTAAAAATATGTGATAATTCAAATGAAATTATTATAACCTGTCCTGAAAATATTGAATTGAGTGTGATCTCGATATATTGTCCTCCTACCAACAAAGAAAAATAAAATTAAATTATCTACAGGAAAAAATAACTCAAATAACATAAGAAATGAACAAACATACCTTGGACTTTAATTTGCTTCAATGAAAATTTCTGAAATTGTGAGCAAAATATATAATAATACATATATATGATTGATATATTAAAGATATATAAAGAAACTTTGACAAAATTTAAATTTAAAAACAAAATAATTGCAAATATCCTAATTTAAATCTATCCATTTCGGTTATATAATAGTACCTATATATATGATTGCTATATTAAAGATATATAAAGAAACTTTGACAAAATTTAAATTTAAATAAATTAATATAATAAAATTTGAGTTAATTAAATTAATTATTCTTAATCCATTTCGGTTATATAAAGATATTAAAGATATATTAAAGATATATAAAGAAATTTTGACAAAATTTAAATTTAAGTTAATTACCATAATGAAATTTGACTATTTGAGTTATTTGTCGTGCAATACAAAAAATTTGGAACAAATTTTTTTTGTAAATAAAATGGTAAACATGGAATAATTTTGGGCCACACACCTTTTAAAAATATATAATAATACATATATATGATTGATGTATTAAAGATATATAAAGAATACATATATATGATTGATATATTAATGATATATAAAGAAACTTTGACAAAATTTAAATTTGAAAACGAAATAATTGCAAATATCCTAATTTAAATATTTCTATTTCGGTTATATAATATATCAGGGAAGTATCAATTAGTATATGATTGATTTAAAAAAATAATTAATATTTAAAAAATAAGCCAACCAATAAGAATTTTTTATGAAATTAAAATAATTTAAAATTCTAGAAAATTAGAATTTTGAGTCAAAATTGGCATTGCGGTCAACGAACCGCTTTCCTATAATAGATAATAGATTTCATCTAACAAATATTAAATCGAGATAATTATAATCACTCACAATTAATTAATAACCATCACAATTAACGAGTAATTAATATATTAGTATAAAAGAAGTAGTTTATGGTTACATGAGATACATTTTCTTTTTCATCCCCCCATCAATTAAATTATTGGTTTTCTATTTATTCTTTTGCGGAAGGTCAAAATATTCAAACGCGTTGAACATAGACAATATACACATGAACTAAATTAGAAGCAACATATTACCTTATTTCCATTAAATTATTCAATTCACCACAATTATTAGTTCAACCCGCCTTCTTTCCAAGAAACATCACCCCTCCATTTGTATAAAAATGCCCTCATTGTATCACATTAAATTAAGCCACTCAAATTTGGAAAAATCTATCTTGGTCCGGTCCGACCAACGGTCCTGACCAAGATAGGCCACAAATTTTACTCAGGGTGGTGGGTGGTTTTATCCACCACCCCAAGTGTATACCACCCCACCCCAAAATGAAAACTTGTGGTTAAAATTGGACCAAGACCGTTGATAGAATCACCCCTCAAATTTCTCAAAATTTCTAATTTCAAAACCATGAATTCAGATTCAGACAACCTTAAATCGAACAAATTCAAACCCGTAAAGATCCGAGAAGTATGGTCCGACAACCTCGAATCCGAGTTTCAGCTCATCTCCGATCTGATCGATCGATATCCCTTCATCTCAATGGACACCGAGTTCCCCGACGTCATCTTCAAACCACCGCCGCCGCCCGCCAGTCGAAGACCCACCCCCTCCGATAATTACCGAACCCTAAAATCAAACGTCGACGCTTTGAACCTCATTCAGCTCGGCCTCACACTCACCGACGCTTCCGGGAAACTCCCGGACCTCAACTCCGGCGAACGGTTCATCTGGCAGTTCAACTTCCCAGACTTCGACGTGGCGCATGATCCCCACGCTTCGGACTCGATTGAGTTGCTGAAGGCCCACGGTATCGACTTCGAGAGGAATCGGGTATCCGGGATCGAGACGTCGCCTTTCGGTGAGATGATGATGAGCTCGGGTCTGGTTTGCAACGACGCCGTTTCCTGGGTCACGTTGTTGGGTATCGGCTGCCGTCGAATTGAGTTGGCTCAGAAATCCCGAGCTCGTTTCTATATTCGATCACACACAGTGTAGCATGTAGGACACTCAGTTTGCATTCACAAAGAATCAGACACCCAATCCCTAATCACCCCGGTAACACCCTCACAAGAACTCTCACACTCGAACCCAAAACTAGGCGTCACTAAGACAAGTCACAAAGACTATTTCGTAAGAGAGAAAAGCTTTCTATTACTCTAGTGTTTATTGGTGTTGTTGGTGTGTCTAAATGAGTGGAGAGAACACTCTTTTATAGTGGTAGAAAGGAAACCCAAAGGTCACAAGTGAGAAGACCAAAGAGACACATTAGAAGATGAAGAGTCACATGGGAATACCAAGGGGCTTCCAAGGGGTGGTGGGCTTGGGTTAATGTGGGGAGAACCAAGTTCAAAATTGGGCAACACAAAGTTGGGCCTAACATTTCAACAATCTCCACCTTTGGCCCAACACCACTACACTGAATCGAATAGAAACGCGGAAATCATCATCGCCAAAATACCTGCACACTAAACACACAGTTAGTACGGGCAACCTGCACACTAAACACAAAGTTAGTACAGATAATAAATAACAGGCACAAAGCATGTTAAATCACAAAGAATAACACAAGGTTAAGCGCACATGACACAAAGTCAATCATCCGACACAAAGTCATGCACAGACACAAAGTCAAGCAAACGTAAAACACATAAACACAAGACCTAGTCAATCGGATGTAAGTTCAAAGTTCTCATGCATGAATGAAATTTTTCAACAGATAAGCACTTAGTTCCCATATCTGCCGGATTAAACTGAGATGGAATTTTCTCTAAACTCACAATTCCCTTTTCAACGATATCACGAATGAAATGGAACCTAACATCGATATGTTTAGTTCTATCATGAAATACTGGATTTTTACACAGTTGAATTCCAGACTGACTATCAGAATAAACAACTACATTATCGTCTAGAAAATCAATTTCAGACAATAAACCTTTTAACCAAACTGCCTCTTTCAAGGCTTCAGTTATAGCAATATATTCCGATTCCGTGGTTGATAAAGCAACAATATGTTGTAATTGAGATTTCTAACTTATGCAAGAGCCACACAAAGTTAGGGATGGCAATGGGACGGGTTCGGGACGGGTAATGCAAGACTCGAGACTCGTCCCGTTCAAAAATTTTAAGACCCGGACCCGTCCCGGACCCGGTCACTACCCGGACCCATCCCGGACCCGGCCATTTCCCACGAGTCCGGGTCCTACCCGTCCCGGACCCGGTACAAATTCAATTTTTTCCTTTTTATCTAAACAAAAACATTCAAAATAATATAAATACAACCAAACGAATTTAAACTCTAAACACACATCAAAATACAATCAAAAAACTTAAATCATTCATACGAACATATGAAAACTCATTTAATTATCTCCAAATTCAAAAACAAAAAGAAATATCCAATAAACATAAGGGAAATAGAAAAACTAAGAGGTTTTCGTAATAATTTCTTCATCTTCCTCCTCATCGAGCATTGTGTGACATGCATCCAAACCTCTAAATATTGAACAAGTATCTAAAAGAGATAGATAGATATAAGATAATATTAGTTTTAGAATGTTATAGTGTAATATGAAACTATTAAAATATCAATTTTGAGCGTGAATACTGAAGCGGTTGTTTGGGAATTGGGGATTGAGAATTTGGGATTTATTGGTAGAAAATAGAATTATAGAAACCCTAATATAAATAAAATTAATAATATTATATATATATTATTTAAAAATCATAATAATATTAATACGGGACGAGTCCGGGTCGAGAACGGGATGGGTATATTGCTAGATTCATGACCCGTCCAGGACCCGGCCGGGTCTTAATATTGATTTCCCATTCCCGGACCCAGTCCCGTTTTTTTGGACTCGGACCCAGACTCATCGGGACGAGTCCGGGACGGGTTTCAATATTTCCCGGTCCCATTGCCATCTCTACACAAAGTGAACACATAGGAGGTGGTGGATTTCCTATTATCTTTATCATTTGCATAATTATAGTCAACATAGCCAATCAAATTCACACCTTGAGCAGATTTAGAAAATTTTAGGCTAACATTCGATGACCCTTTAAGGTACCTAAGCAACCATTTCACAGCATCCCAATGGGGTATGCCTGGGTTAGACATGTACCTACTCAAACAACTTATAGTGTATGCAATATCCGGTCTAGTGCTAATCATCAGGTACATAACCGAGCCAATTGCATTGGAGTACGGCACTTTAGCCATTTCAGCAATTTCAGAATTAGTCTTTGGAGACTGATCCTTACTTAACACAAAGTGAGCAGCAAGAGGTACATTAGTAGATTTAGCATTAGACATAGCAAATTTACTCAAAATCTTTTCCATATAGGAAATCTGATTTAAATGTAAAATTCGATTCTTCCTATCTCTCTCAATGTTCATTCCTAAGATCCTTTTAGCATCACCAAGATACTTCATATCAAAGTTCTCACTAAGACATTTTTGAACATGTTCGATTGATTTTAACCATGGACTCACTAAGAGCATATCATCAACATATATGAGCAAGACGATAGGCGTAGATGCATTTTCTTTAAAGTACAAGCAATGATCATAAGAGCTTCTTTTAAACTTCAAAGACAACATGCACATATCGAATTTTTTATTCCATTGTCTTGGTGATTGTTTTAACCCATACAACGATTTGTTTAACAAACAAAAATGATTTTGCTTTTTGGGGTCAACAAAACCATCAGGCTGTCTCATGTAAATTTTCTTGTCAAGTTCACCATGCAAGAAAGCAGTTTTAAAATCTAACTGTTTCAATTCCCAGTCAAAATGAGCAACTAATGCAAGCATAATACGCACAGTGACAAACTTAACAACATGAGCAAAGATTTTCGTATAATCTATCCCCTCTTTTTGAGTAAATCCCTTTGCCACTAGTCTAGCCTTAAATCTAACTCTCACACCCTCGTCTTTAACTTTATAAAGCCACTTACAGTCCACAACAGAATAATGATCAGGCTTAGGTACAAGAGTCCAGGTTTGATTAACATGCAAAGAATTCATTTCATCATTCATCCTATTTAACCATTCTTTAGAGTTTTTTGATTTTAAAGCTTCATTATATGACTTAGGTTCACAATCGTCTGAAGTTTCAAACACATTGAAAGCATGAGTATCAATATGAAAGTCATCAAATCTTGTGGGTTGCCTAATGTTTCTTCTAGGTCTGTCCCTAGTAAGTTGATAATTTTCTAACTCAACATTTTCAAGCACATCTTCCACATTATCAGACACATCATTTACAGGTTCAGACTCATGCACATCAGAAACAGATACATCTGATTGCTCCACCTTAAAAGGAGCAGTGTCAGAAACAGGCAAAAGCACAGAAGTAGATAAACATGGAAAGTCAGATTCGTTAAAGACGACATCTCTACTTATTACCACTTTATAACCAGGTTCATCTCTAAGCCAAAGCCTATAACCCTTCACACCATCTGGGTAACCTAGGAAAACACATTTTTTAGACCTAGGTTCAAGTTTATCACATTTTTGATGAGCATATGCAGCACAACCAAATATTCGCAAGTTTGAGAAGTCAATTTGTTTACCAGACCAAACAGACTCAGGGCATTTACCATTTAACGGTACAGAAGGGGACCTATTGATTAGATAGGCAGCAGTACACACTGCTTCACCCCAGAAATCTTTTGAAAGTCCAGAAGAAGCCAACATGCTCCTCACCCTTTCAAGTAGAGTTCGATTCATCCTTTCTGCCACACCATTTTGCTGTGGTGTGTAAGGAACTGTCTTATGCCTTCGAATTCCAGATTTCACACACAAAGTGTTCAACAAATTATTGCAGAATTCTAGCCCATTATCAGTTCTAAGATTCTTAATCTTTTTACCTGTCTGATTTTCAATTAACACTTTCCAATTTTTGAAACTCTCATAGACATCAGATTTTTGTTTTAGCAACAAAACCCACACTTTTCTAGAGAAATCATCAATAATTGACAGGAAATACATTTTTCCACCATGTGTAGGAACACTGGTAGGTCCCCACACATCAGTGTGCAAATAATCAAGGATGCCAGTGCATTTAGATCGATTTGGGGAGGGGAAAACAGGAAAACTGACTTTATGTTGTTTACCTTTCACACATGATTCACAAAAAGGCATGCAAGAAAGCTTATCATTACCAAACGAACCAGCTTTATGCAAAATTTCCAAACCTTTACTACTCATGTGACCTAGTCTATGATACTACAGTTCAGTTTTGTCTTCTCTGACAACATTCACAAAACAAGGCATAGACTTAGCAATGCAAACATACAAGTTATTTTTCTTTTCAGCTTTTAGAACCACTAAGGATGCTCTCATGATTTTCATCGTACCCTTTCCCCACTTACCTTCTAGCCCATCATCTTCTAATGCAGCACATGAAATCAAATTATTGCACAACTCAGGCACATATCTAACATTTTTAAGTGTCAGACCAAAGCCAGATTCACACTTTAAATAAATGTCCCCTATGCTAATGATTTTACACTTCTTTTCATTAGCTAAAGACACAAACCCGTTATTCACTTCTTTATAAGAGCAAAATAAATCTTTAAATGGTGACATATGAAAAGTACATCCTGAATCAACAAGCCATTCATTTTTACATAAAGAAGTAGAATGCACAATATTCACAGAAGACACATCACAACACTCAGTTACCATAAAGATATCACCATCACTCTCATTACTAGAAGCCTTATTAGCTTGTTCTTTTTGTTTCTTAGGACAATCTCTAATATAGTGACCAGTTTCACCACAATTATAACACTTTCTGTTATTAGACCTCGACTTAGATCTATTGCGATTTTCTTTTTTATTTTTATCACGATCTTGACCACTTTGGTTATTGTTGGACTTTTTATTTTTAGCCCTCTCTCGAACAAACATAACCTCACCATGATTTTTACTACTCGGATTAGTTCTTAAATCCATTTCTTTGCTTTTTAAACCGTTTACCACAGTTTCAAGGCTAACATGATCCCTACCATACTTAATAGCAGATTTTACACCATTATATGTATCAGGTATGACATTTAAGAGCACAATTGGAGTATAATCATCAATATTTTTATCACCTGTCTTTTTAATATCTTGAACTAGTTTTGTAAACACATCAAGATTTTCCTCTATGTCTTTATTCAAATCAAGTTTGAATCGGAAAAATTTTTCAAGCAAAAACATCTTACTAGGCAATGAAGTCTCAGTATATAATTCTTGCAATTTTTCCCATAAATCTTTGGCACTTTTCTGATCTCCTACCTTTCTTAACACCGAGTCAGAAAGATTGAGAATAATAGATGAGTACGCAAGCTCATCCATTTCTGCCTTCTTTTCAGCAGTATCAGAATCGAAAATTGGAGACTGATACATTTAAACACACGTTGTTGTATCAAAACTCCTTTCATTTTCTGTTTCCAAATACCAAACTCGGAGCGTCCATCAAAAGGAGCTAGACTATAATCAGACATAGAGCCCATCACAAATCACACAGATTAAGTTGGCACACAACGGAAGCAAACAAATCACACAGATTTTCCTATTTCTATCAGCAGATAAATCCCAATCCTATCCGTTTCAAACGGTATCTAAACGAAAGAGGTAAAAGCGGTTCAAGCCAATTTACCTGAGCGAGTTCCAACCGTATGAAACTCGTTTTACCTGTTTCGTTCCTGATTCGGCGCACGTCGAGTAGAGGCGCGATGGGAGCCTATCAAATGGACAGAAAGGCTGAAAAACGAGCAACGAGCAACTACGGGCAGTCGCGACAAACGCAGACTCGTCGACGGGCAGCAACCGTGGCTCTGATACCACTGTTGGGTATCGGTTGCCGTCGAATTGAGTTGGCTCATAAATCCAGAGCTCGTTTCTATATTCGATCACGCACAGTGTAGCATGTAGGACACTCAGTTTGCATTCACAAAGAATCAAACACCCAAGCCCTAATCACCCCGATAACACCCTCACAATAACTCTCACACTCGAACCCGAAACTAGGCGTCACTAAGACAAGTCACAAAGACTATTTCGTAAGAGAGAAAAGCTTTCTATTACTCTAATGTTTATTGGTGTTGTTGGTGTGTCTAAAGGAGTGGGGAGAACACCCTTTTATAGTGGTAGAAAGGAAACCCAAAGGTCACAAGTGAGAAGACCAAAGAGACACATTAGAAGATGAAGAGTCACATGGGAATACCAAGGGGCTTCCAAGGGGTGGTGGGCTTGGGTTAATGCGGGGAGAACCAAGTTCAAAATTGGGCAAAACAAAGTTGGGCCTTTTCAACACACGTTCCACAGCGCGTACGATTTCGGGTACCTGGTGAAGGTACTCACGCGCCGCCGTTTGCCGGAGCGTATGATGGGTTTTCTGGAGGTTCTGAGGGTGTTATTCGGGAACAATGTTTATGACGTGAAGTATCTGATGAGGTTCTGTGAGAGCTTGTACGGCGGGTTGGACCGGGTGGCCCGGACGTTGGATGTGGGTCAGGTTGTTGGAAAGTGCCATCAAGCCGGGTCGGATAGTTTGCTGACATGGCACGCAATTGAGAGGATGAGGGATGTGTATTTTGTGGGGCCTAGGCATGAGAAATATGCTGGGGTGTTGTACGGATTAGAGCTAGTGTATTAAATATTAATTAAGAATTTAGGATGATTATAAAGTTGTTTAAATTGTTAATGAAGATTATTTCATTTAATTTATATCGATAATATCAAAATGTGTTTATAATAGCTTATTGAGAGTATCGGTAATTTCAAATTAGGCCCAAATAGCTTATCAATAATCTAGAATAAAATGTAAGGTATTGGGTTGAATTGAGCTTATAACTTTTGATTCCTTTTATTTTGATTCAAACTTAAAACTATTTAAGAATCCAACCGGAACTAACCAAAGTCATGTGAACCCACTAATTTGCCACTCTAGTTATAAATATAACACGTAGAAGTAAAAGCAAACACATTAGGGCAAGTAAGGAGGAGGCCGCAGCTGACCTAACAAGAATCATCTCTTTTATGTCCGTCAGATCACTTTTGATCCAACGCTCACAAGAACTCTCTCTCACTATCTCCCTCTCTGCAATCGGTGGCGGCCAGATTGCTCTGCTCCATCTTCCGATCTCCTCGTACAAGGTCAGTGTTCTATCTCTATCTCTCCCTCCTTCTTGCTTGCCCTGTCAGCGCGCAATTCTAGATTCGTTTTCAAATTTTATTAATACAAACTTTTACTTGGGTTTAATTACAAACTATAAGTGTTTATGTTGTGAGCTAGTTTCAATTGATTCTTCATAACGCTCCTGATTGATTCTATGCAGATTTCGGTTGAATAGATTCCACAATCTCTGGTCGTGTGTGGATTTGATTTTCTCAGTGTTCGATTATTCTCTAAATTCAAAGCAAACAGTTTAGTGCCCTTCAAACGATATGGATTCCAACGAATTGCCTGATAAGGGTTCTAACTGTAATGGATTAAAGCTTGTGGATTTCGAATCTTTCCCTGAGGACCTTCTAATGGAGGTCCTCATTAGAATACATCCAATGCTTGTTTCTAGGTTTAAACTTGTCTCAAAACAATGGTTCTCTAGAATCTCACATCCTTTTTTCATCCGTAATAATTTCTTTCAAGCCTCATTATTGCCTCAGCCTTGGAAGATTATTTCATGTACAATGCTTGTTGAAGGTTCTAAATATTCACACTTTTCTAATACTGGGCTGCTTAAGAACATCCATTCTCAAGCTCTTAAACCAAGTTATTGTGTACTTCCTCTCCCTTCTACGCAGCCATCAAACAAGACAATCTATAGAGTTTACGGTGTGAGCAATGGGATAGTGCTATATGGTATACAATACCGTGGTCCGTTTTATCTGATTGAACCTCCGAGATTGGGTCGCACGGATATTTATTACATATGTAACCCCGTCTCTGGACAATGGATTGCCCTTCCCCCGTTCAGGAATAGGTTTTGTAAGATCGGTTTAGGTTTTGTCACTCGTGTTGAAAATGGTGTTCTCAAGAGTTTCAGAGTTGTTAGACTCAATATCGATAGATACAATTGGTTAAAAGTTGAAGTCTTTTTTTCGGAAACTGGTGAATGGAAGTTCTTTCGTCTGAGTGATGAGATAATCCCTGTTGATTATCAAAGGGGGGCTACTGATCTTAATGGTGTTCTACACTATATATCTTATTCAAATGGCCTAATTGCTTATGATCCTTATCAAAACCCTGAAAGTAAACGATGGATAGCCTTTCCTCGTGATATAAATTATCGTGAAAGTCAAAGTGGACACCGTACTTTGTGTGCTGCTTATCAAGGCAAGTTAAGACTTATCGAGGTTGAACATTCAAATATGCCTTCGGGTCCATTTGCGAGTTTTAAGATTTGGGTACTGGAGGATTATAGTTCTGGAGATTGGTGTTTGCAGCATGCAGTAAACTACATGGATATTCAGTATGATGTCAATATTTTTAACGAAATTTACCAAAAAAAGAACGAAGAGCACTTCTTTTTCATGCCGCTGTGTTTCCATCCGTTTGATTCAGATATTGTGTTTTTTGCATCGGATGATGAGTTTGTGTCGTATAATATCAAGACGCGAAAGGTAGAATTCGATCAAGAGTTTTTTGGGGATACCATAGCTGCTCACAGAGATGTGTATTTCTGGTGGAGTGTTTTTGTGTTTATATTTCCACCATGGCCAGTTTTCATTCCCCATTTCTCTTTTACAGATATTGATTATGATTTAATTCCCCATGCCTAATAGATATTGGTTTTGAATTTCTGCATATGTAATGGAGATATATTTCTTCTGTTTGTTTTCCAATTTTGTAAGTATATCTTTGCTCTATTTTAGCTTTTCTAAGCATGAAATTCGCACTCTATGAATTCAAAATTTGGCGACTGGTTTTATGGAACTAGGTCTTCAGTACCCTGTTTTATGCAATATTCCGGTAAATAGAGTTTGTTTCCGGCGAAATGGCGGCGGTGGTCACCGGTATTCCGTGATCCTCACGAATTTTATGGATGCGTTGGGCCTTTTGAATTTTGATTATTATCATAATAATAATAATTATTATTATTGTAAAGCCCAATTGGTTGGATAATGTTTGATTTTAATTTTTAAGGGATTTACGGTTTTCTCACATTAATTTATTTAATGTCAAATAAATCTCGTTTTATTAGCACAGATACGCAACAAATGTATATACATACGGTTAGATATACATACTAAAATCGAAGATTATTATTCGTTCTCGGCTTACTAAATCCCATATATGCACGTTATGAGAAATGAAGTACGATAGAAAATCTGAATTAAAATAAATTCAAATTGGATAGTTATATTGTATTTTATCGTAATTTCATATACTAAAGATTCAAATGCAACGATATATTTTTAGCGCTAAAATTCATTATAAGAAATAAACCCAATGTCCTAAACAACCCATCACAAAACTCCCAAGTTATCATACTAAGATTTTGTACACATAATGGGTGTATATACAAAAAAATTTCACTTTGTTCCTATAACAGAAACTATATGCATGGAATCCAAGGCAAAAGATCCATATACAGTATATTCACATCAGAGAAAAAAGAAGATTCAGATTCTCAATCATCCACCGTTCGATCATTGTCATTATCGCCATCATAATATTCATCACCACGTTGAATTTCCTTGTCTCTCGAGCGTCCTAAGACAAGAAAATCAATTTAAAAACACATAAGCATAACCCGGGATTCTGTCTGAAGATTCACTTACGATTTCTCCGTTTATCAAGATTCTGTTCATCTTCATCGGAATCCGGCAAGTAAAAGCCCGGTGGCACCTATATACAAAAGCCAAAAGATTCTGTCATTCATATGCAAGAATGTGCATAAAGTTTTTCCTACAACATAAAACATAAATTTTAGGTTGTATAAATAGCCCTGATATCATTGTAACTATCTGACGAGAAATATAGTGAATATCCTGGCTTGGCCAGTACTATAGTCAAAGAATTTGACGAACTGAGTTAATAATATGTGTTCTTTTATTGCTTTTTCTTTCGAGTTATTTTCATCATTGCCATCATATTCCTAACAAGATGTTCTGTAGTATGCTTACCTCGTGCATCTGTACACCAGGAGCATGTTGGATCGAGCTAAGATTTTCAAACACTTGATGTCTGATTGTGTTAATGTATGATTTGCTATTCAAATTATTCTGCCCAATCAACAAATAGTTACAAAAGCGACAAAGAAAGGGCTGATAAAATTCGATCCAAGAGTCCACATACCATGAATCGACGTGGAATTTTCAACGAGTAATTTGGAGCAAAATACGCGCTATAATCGTTTTCTGGAATCTCTGCCAAAAAAAAAAGCGATTTAGATTGCCTAAACACGTACGATTTTCATGCAAAATAAAGAGTTTAAGAATACGAAAATGCGTATAAATCATACTATTAGGGAGCTCCACGTCTAAAAGAACTCCGGTTTCAACAGTCCAACACCGAGCAACATTCTCTTTAGTGTATCCACCGCCTCCAGTTACCTGAGAGAAGAGAACAACTTTTTCTAGTCAAACAATAGGAACTGTAGTAAATAAGAACCGCAGAGAGTTTATCTAAGCAAAAGCCCACCAGCAAAGGCACATTCATTTGTTTCACAAACTTAACACAAGCCGCATGTCCTGTAGGAAAAACCCAAACAAAAATACTATGATTAAGTTTACCAGTTTGGCAATAACAAATCCATCGATGTAAACAAGATAGAATAAGATCAAAAAAGTTGCAATTTTTACAAGTATATAGCACCATCAATGGATAGGTTGAAACGGCCTAACGGGTCCCCGGCAAGTGAATCTGCTCCACACTGGAGAACAATTACTCCTGGTGAATAGCATTCCATAACCCTCATAATAACCTATATTTTACTATATGTTAGAAAAATCGATTTCATTACAGCTTAATGAGAAACTTGTAATGACTAGAATCAATCTACAAGAATATACCATTCTGAAGAGACGTACGAAGCTGCTATCGTTTATTCCATTCCTAAGAGGAACATTGATGGCATAATTTTTGCCTTCTCTTTCTCCTACATCCTTCAAAATCAAATCGACACATGGTTAGAACTTCTTTAGGAATGATACGAGAATCTTACAAATGGTTCAAAGATTCAACGAGAATCTTACGGAGTATCTTTCACAATGCACATAAGTGTCTCAAAATTATATGAATCAGAGGTGTTAGTGGAAGTACCTTGATGTTACCTGTTCCAGGAAAGAACTTGTCTCCATACTTGTGAAAACTAACAGTCATCACCCTGCCATGCCAAAAATACCATTTCAATTAAAATTAGAGTGTGACAGTGAGTTGTATTTACATAGACTAATTCACCTCAAGCTTTTGTGAAGTAAAAGATCAACTTAATATAGGAAGTCACAAGTGGACAGGCCCAAGCGTCAAACAAATACGACATCATAGAGACTCTTAGATAGAAGTAACCCAACATCATTATCTAATAAATTTATATGTTCGTATGTATATCGTAAAATTTACAACTTTTAATGGCAGAAAAATGCTCAAAAAGGACAAACAATTGTGCAATCCTTGGTAAGGATTTGGTATTTGAATTTGATAGCTGCAGGAGCAAAATAGGGTGAAAAAAAAAACCCGAAAAGCCCTTTTGGACATGCTGGTTAATAGGCCATAAATAGCATGTTAAAAGTGCACATAATCCCCAAATTCACAATTCATCCACAAATTCTCAAGTCATTTGTCACTATTTCACATGGATCCACATAGAGTTACAAAGGATAATTATTAATTTTCCATTTGTTGAATGTGGGCAGCAATGTTTTAATACCTGTCAGTGGAATAGAAGGCCTCTTCGACCCCATCACCATGATGCACATCAATATCAATATACAGCACACGTGCATGATACTTCAAAAGCTCCAAAATTCCCAATACTAAATCATTGACATAACAAAATCCAGATGCCTCACTCTTCTTTGCATGGTGCAATCCACCAGCCCAGTTTATGGCAATGTCACATTGCTTATTATTCAATCTTCTTGCACCATCTTCCAAAAATACCAGTCAGGGTCAGTACAAGGTAGTGCATCCAACACTCTTAACAGCTAAAATAGAATTTACCTATTGTCCCACCAGCATAAATTTGGCAGAATTCAAATAGGTTGTCAATGACAGGACAATCTTGTACTAGTTTATCTACAAAGAAAACGTAGTTAGTCGAAAATCTACAACATAAGAGAGTTTATATGGCAATCAACTGACTACTTTAGTACCAAGAAATGCTTATATGAATCTATTAAGATTAGACAGTAAACACAGTTCTAACAGGACTATATGGATCTATGATATGAATCTATTAAGAAATGCTTATATGAATCTATTAAGATTATACAAAATGTTTTAAAATGAAAGGTAATTACATCTCTTCGTCTCCTTTTCGTACAGCTTTACCGTATCAGGGGTGATCCTCTGCAAAAATTCCACATAATCCGGGGAGTGAAACTGGGCTAGCTCCACCGGGTACGCCTTGTGAGGCCTCTGAGCTTTCAAAAACCCAATTATTAGCGAAATAAACGCCAAAAAAATAAAAAAAAAAAACCCATAACAACAATCAAAGAAATTAGAAAAAAGAAAAATACGAACATAAATTTCCATCTTGTTGTGGAGTTCATACGATAGAACCAAATGGTGAGTCATGCACAATCTATGAGGCTTCATCGGGTGGTTCGCGCCAAAATAAACATTACCCACATCCCCTGACGTTACAACATCTCAAATCATCAACATATACAATGGATTAAACTGCAAAAAAAGTGTGGAAAAAATAGTAAGAAAGGTTTACCGTCATAGAAATAGGAGATTCTGTCCTTGCCGCGCATTTTAGAAACAACCCACCTAAGAAAATGGAAGAAACTAGAGAAGAAGATGGATTAATATTTTCTTCTGGGCTGAGATTTCTTGATAGGATTTATCCGATTCTTGCAAAATTTGTGAGTAGAGGTAGAACTATAAACCCTTCAAAGATGAATACTTGGAAGTGTTTGCATGTATATATTACCAAGGTTTGGAGGTGTGATCTAGTGCTAGGGGGTCTAAAATGCTAAATTCACTTTAATAAATATAATTAAATTGGTAATCGACCCGAAAAATTAAATGAATCAAGAATTATCGTTTTAATTGTTAAGTAAATATGGTTGAATTAATAATATTATAATCAAGTAATAAATTGCTATTAATATACTTGAACGTATTAAGATGTACAAATATGTAATAGATTTTAAAATTTTCAAATTAATGAATAGTTTCTTAATTTTATTTTCATATATTATTTGTTACTTTAATATGAAATTTACCCAAAAATATATAACCTTTTAAAATTCTAACGGCTTGAAAATTTGAAATTTTAATATTAGAATTAGCAAGTATTAATATATAAAGTGCATGGATAATTTTTTTCCGGAAGCTTCACTTAATTTTTTTTTAATCAGAAAACTAATAACTCTAATTTTGGAGTTAAAAATTTGTAAAACGGTTTTTTCGAAATGAAACTATTTTCATGGACTTTTCTATTATAAACATTCATTTTAAGAGGGTTTTAGTAAATATTCCTAAAATATATCTAAAAACTCGGGTTCTCGGGTATGGACAATCCAGTGGTACATAAAATTATATCAATATTTGGAATATTTGAAAGTTGCCTTATAATCACTACATTTAATGTGCAGAATTTCATTAAATATCCAATGACCAAGTAATTGCTCTCTGTATGGGGCACAAACAGTTCAAAAAGTGAAATAATCCATGCAAAGTACAAACTGAAGAGTATTTTGTCACAGGGTTGTGAGTGATTCTTAGGAAGTATCGGGATTCCTGAGCCTCGAAGGATCACAACCATTCATGCATAGTTAGATTCACATGAATACATCACATGGACGGTTGTGATTACCCCGAGACATGCAGAAGCAAATACTAGTTAGCTAATCACAGCCGGTATCTAAATGTCATCCACAATGCTAAGAATCTCCTTTTTGCTCCTCAAAACACATCGTTTTTTGGTGTCAAAGCCGAGTTTATCGATATCCTTTGCAATTCCCAGGTGACCATACAGAATACTCTGTTCTCCATCACCACTTGCCTTCTTACACTTTAACTGTTGCTCCAGTTCAAATCTCCCGTGCTTAGCCTCGAGATAACTCATATAAAACCTCTCTGCCTCTTGTAATCCAGTAAGTGTACCGTTGAATTTCACCAATATCACACTTTCATTTGCAGGTTTCCCATTGCATATCTTAAGAATACTTCCAAAACCCATATCTAGACGCAAAAAGAGAGACAAAGCAATTAACGAAAGTCGAAACAGAGTTGTAGATCAAAATCTAGGTCTTTTTTCTCTGTGTGTGTATGTATTTAAGGAAAAGATTACAGGCTCATATACATTCACAGTATGAATTAATTGACAAATGAATGCTGCTTAAGAACTATCGCCTGAGTACGCATACAATATACGACACTTTTGGTTCAGTAGAAGGTTAAATATGTAGCATAGGAGAAACATCACAGTTTTGTGTTTTGAAAAAGAATAGTGATTTCAAGTAACAGAAACATTTTATATGTTTTCATCCAATCATCATCATTATCATAACAAATGGGACTCAAGTAGTTTGAACCAAATCGTCTTGTATTCATAACAAAAGCTAGTAACGTTCATTAAATAGCTTCACATAAGCACATATCACTTAAATGCGAAGTACAACCAAGATGTATATCGAAATTAATTCAGAACATGTACCTCTTAGCTTTGAATCCAGCTTTTCAGTGGATACAATAATCCGTTCATCAGGATTCTTGTTGTCTATGGTACTGTTGTGAATGACCACAACTGGTGGCCAGATAATAATGTCTTCTATCAGAGCTGAAGCCTCGGGTTTAGATAGAATCTCACGTTTCCATTCTTTGGTTGGCTCTTCAGTAATCTTCCATCCCATCATCACACAGAGAGCTTTGTGCAAGCCTAAATGCTGACATCTAAGACCAACCTTGTTTGATGTGAGGGCATGCATAGCCAAGCTTTCTGTCTCTACAAACTTGTCCGAGTTGCTAAAACAACATCCAACCAGTAAAATACCAATACAAAGAAGAACATTATCAGAGAAATATATGAAACACGATTCAGAAATTTAATTTCTTAGGTAAATGATTAAGATTGCGCAACAAGGATATGATTTACGGATGAAGATAAATCTTACTACAGAAGATATTTATCAGAGAAAGACAGATTGGGTTGTACCCAAGACCGTGTCCAAGATAGAAACTTTCGTCCAAATGACCAACAATATATTCTAAGGACTCCAAAATCTCAAGCCAGCCATAAACAACAAAGAGAATGCCAGGTATTATTGGAGTACCATTAGTTAGAACTTTCCTATGTCCTATGCCATTCTACACGACGGATAACCTCACATCTATGTATTAGAGACAAGGAAAATGCCTTCACTAACAGGATAAGCCCTCATGAAGTGCCATAACCACAAAGGCAATGCTGAATTTTATGCTTTTTAGTCTTTTCTACCTTTAATTATGGTGTTGGCGGACCAATTTCCGTCATTGCTTTTCTGCCAGCATACATGGATATCAAAATGCATACATCCTTTCCAAAATTACAGCAGAAGAGGGCTGACTCTGTTTCCTATTTCAATTCATCTTTCTTTATCTTTCCCAAGCTCTTTTAGTCCAAAATGAATGAGGGCATTTCATTTCCGAAAAATTCCAACAAGTACCATGGAACATCACGCCGTGATATACTCAAAAGTCATAGCTCAAATCTAGACTAGTAATGTTGGTAATCAGTATAATCCCTGAAGATTATCAGAAGCAAAACCTTTCATAAAGTATGTTGGAACTGAAGTGTATAGCCACAGATAGGGAGCTCGGATAACTAATTCAAACGACACAAGCATCTGAAATTCACTTACCTATAATTTTCTATGAGATTTGCTTATTGCATTCAGGTGATGCCAAGAATACCAAATGCAGGTCATTACGAAAATCGGATAGGGGGATCGAATGAATAATCTTACATTGAGTGATGATATTCAGTAACAGAATCTTGATCGCAGTAAATATTAAAAGTTCGACGGAAAATAGTAAGATGAATAGTTCTATCTAAGAAAACAATTCATGATGTGAAACACAGACCTGCCGCATACAATGCACTTTAAACTACCACCTTTCCCTTGCTCCACGTATTTCTTCCTTTTTGTAGGTGTTTCGTTAATTTGTTTGAGTAACTTGAAAAATGCACTTTGCACCAGTTGTTTGAAGTCCTCAGATTTTTCAGGAGGTTCTTGACGAGGACAATTTCCATCTGAACCAACTTTTACCCTTTCCATTCTGTTCACATTCTTCATCCATGGTAGATTAGCACGTTTCATAGGTGGTAACGCAGGTGCCAACCGCTTCTTTATTGAAGGCTTATATTTCTTCACTAAACGCTGTGAAACATGAAGTTTTCGTGGGCCCAGTCTCTTCTTTATATCTATAGAATCAGATTTACGGGAGTTAGCTAAAGAGCTTGGGGTGAATTTTGAAGACGATGGCTTATAATTGTCCATCTCCCTTGATGCTCTCCACGATTTCTCATAATAAGGTTTTTCTGATTTTGGATTCTTTGAGAAACTTCCAAGATCACTTTCATCTTCATTATATATCTTACGACCACCATTCCCATCAGTCGATATTCTAATCCCAACACCATGGTCATACAAAGGCAACCTCTTTCTGGGGCTATCATAAAATCCACCAAGTGAATGATCGTACTCTCTTGAAACCAAGATCTCTGGTCTTTGGCCACGTGACCACAAACCACCATCCACATCATGATGATGCTCCTCAGATTTAAAACTTCCATAATCACGATATCCTTCGGTTTCATAATTTTGGCGGGAACTTCTGCCTAACATGTCCAGATCTTGCTTTCTTGAATGCAAATCAAATTTATCAGGTGTTGACCGACCTCTTGAAAAGGAATATCGGTTCCATAGTTCATCATTATTTTCATATTGTCTATGATAGGATTCGTCAACAGTAGAGTTTAGAACATCAATTCTCGAAATATGCTGGTCCCTATATTTTTCTTCAATATTACTAAGCCTTGTGCTCATATGGTGGTCTATTTTGTTTCTACCAAATTCGGCATATAATTTATCACCGCGTTTTTCCTCAGGCAAGTCAAGATATAATCTTGAACTGCTTCGTGTATCATCTAACTGAACTCCATGTCCTCTGGGGGACATGTTTTGCTTCATTTTACCATATCCATCAAAGTCGATACGTTCAGGTGCAAATCCACTTCCACTCCCTCTTCGAATCGAATGTGACTGCATATGAAGGTCAGCTATAGCAGAATAACCTGGAACACCCTCTCTTAAAGAAGACACACCATAATCTTTGGGCTGAGATGATGATATCATATACTCCGAATCTCCCTTCAAATAACCTCGTGAAGAAAGGATATCATCTTCCTTCTTGTATTTGTTTATTTCTCTTTCTACATGGCTGTCTATACCCAGAAGTCCATCACGGAAATGAAATTCGCCACGTTTCTCAAAATAACGATCCCCATCTCTTTTCTCCGGGGGAAGTTCATCCTGGAGCTGAAAGTACCCATGTTTGTCAGTATTAGAATCCAAATATCGTGATGCTACAGATGACACGTGGCTGCTACCATCAGCACCATGTACATTTCCCAACGGCATATCATCAACGCCACCATGTGTTGGTGCATATGAACGAGACGTTACTCTTACTTCCCTGTCGGGTTCCAAAACGGGTTTATTGCTATCCAAATACTGTGATACTAACAATTCGGCTTGACCAGAGTCTGAGTAACGACTACGGGGATAATAGTCCCTCTCACCACTACCTCCCCTGATATTAGTATCACCAACTCCATAGTAATCACGATTGTGACTGTAATCCTTCACACCGAGATAATCAGATTTTCTGGATACATTTAAATGATGATCCCTTTGAAACTTCACTAAACTCGAATCCGCACGATACAAGTCCTCATCATATGATCTCCTCGATCGCCCAACACGCCCCTCATATTTATCTTTACCCTTACCCCCATCATCATAATCAGACAATCCTACAGTCCGTCCACCAACATCTCTATCGAAATTATCCCGTTTACCAATTCTCAGTGGACTCCTGGATCGCCTAGCACCAACTGCATACCTATCCCCATCATATTCAGAAAGTCGTGGAGCCCGCCGATCGAAATCCCGATCAAAGTTATCCTTTTTCTCAGTCCTACGTGGCCTCTCAGCCTCCCGTAGATGCCTCTCCGTTTCACGATGCTGATACGGTGAATATTTGTGATTTCTCGAAGGATTAAAATCCCTAGACCTGGGCGGCGGCCGCCGAGGCGACGGACGGCGGGGTCCTGCGTCCATTTCGTACCTTCTCCCCTTCATCGTTTGAGTAAACAACAACACAACAGAGCTTCTTACTACGTCTATACCTATCAACCGATATCCGATTAAATGTAGGAACAAGAAAGTCCTAAATTAGTTCTATAGCCCTAAACCTAATTATACACGAAAATCGAATTTGATTAAAATAAAAGATCGAAACTGCGGTATCCAAATCGTAGAACCCCACAACCCCCAAACTATTAAACAAAACAATAAATCAAGTTAATATTTCTGTGATAACAGGTCACCGAATCATACAGAACAAGAAAATCCAACCTTCGAGAATGAAGAACCCATTTCTACGGCTCGATTCGAACTGTACTTTTGTCGATTGCAATCTGATTCCAATAGAAATAATATTTAGCACTGATATTTGGCAAACCAATTTCACAAAGATTATAGATAAAATAAATTACTGATATACACATTGTATATACATTGTGTATATATATTAGCTCAGCCTTGGGCCAATTAAACGTAAATTTAAATCTTTATTCTAAGCCATCGGCCCAGATAATGGGCCCATTAATGTTTGATTAGGGTCCATGTCATGGCAATTGATCGAATTGGGGGTTTTAATGATGACCGTCAGATCAAGGGCTCGCTTAAGATTGATCTCAGCCGTCGGATGGAAAAATGGGTTAGTAATTTAATTTTTAAGAAGGGGGCGCGTGGAAATACTACAACGGCTATCTCGAAAACCCGGGAGTACGAGGATGAGCGCGAGTGAGTGGCGACGTTCGCTGATTCATGGGCCAGCTGCAAAAGTTGTTATTTTTGTTTTTACCTAATGTACGAATCGGATATTTTCATATATATTTCCGAATTTGTAACCTTTGAATTAATTAATGAGAAAAGCTTTCTGTTTTCCTTCTTCATTCGTCTGATTCCCACCCCTTTTTCTGCTGTTAATCTTTATCCCTCTTAAAGAGAACAAAAACCTTACATTTGGCCTCAGAGCCTACTTTCCTCGGACCAGAAAACATGGCGGATGCAACACGATTCAAAGATGTGCTGGAAGCCCAGAAGAAACAAGATGTGCTATTGATGGAGGAGAGAGCATTAAGGCAAGCATCTGAACAGCATTTTCAATCCCAGTTGGAAGGGTTATCCAATAACCAAAACGGAATGCAAACCACATTGACTAACCTTGAGAATAGCCAGAAGTTCATCCACCAGCAACTTCAAGGTATTGTGGAACAAATGCAAGCTTACAACCGAAACAAATCTATTCTTGGCGAGGGATTATCTGCAGGCATGGAAAAGGGTTCCACATCCCAACCTCCCTTACGGATCCATACACCCCCTACACCGAACCACACTCATTTCACACCGAATCCCTCCCCATTTTGCACTGCTGAGCATGATAATACTAATACACAAGGTGGATTCGCCCCTTTTCCTAAGGTGGAGTTTCCTAAGTTCGATGGAAGCAACCCGAGAGCTTGGGTTAGGAAGTGCAACCGCTATTTCCAGATTATTACCACTATAAGAGAAGAAAACAAGGTTCAGTTGGCATCCATTCACTTGGAAGGAAGGGCTGAACTGTGGTATCAAGGTTATATTGAGGAAGGTTTCCGGTTAACCTGGCCACAGTTTGTTAAAGCTATATATGACAGATTTGATGACATGGACCCGGAACTCATGGTTGGTGAGTTCAATAAGTTACAACAGACAGGGAGTATTGCCGAATACTTGGAAAAGTTTGAAGATTTGAAGGCTCAGATGCTTATCTTCAATAGAGAGTTCTCAGATGAATTTTTTGTGGCCAGTTTTATCAGTGGGCTGAAGGGTGAAATCCAGGGTGCTGTGCTAACAATGAAACCTACTACCCTCCAACAGGCCATTAACTTGGCTAAGAAACAAGAAACTACTGTTGATGCTATTCACAAGAGAGCTTCCACCTACCAGAGACCCCACTTTAAACCAAATACTCACACCCCTAATAAACCTGCCTTACCCCCTAAACCACCCTATAAAGCCAACAATGATAACACTCAACCAGCTAGAAAACTACTCACTAGTGCAGAGATGAGGGCTAGAAGAGAGAAGAACCTTTGTTACAACTGTGATGAGACATACAAAGTGGGTCATAGATGCAAAAACAGGCAGTTATTTGTGATAATGACTGAGGAAGAAGAAAAAGCTTATGAGACTGATCACTTTGAGGAGGAGGGGATAATAGAAGAAGACATAACCATCTCCTTGAATGCAATGTCAGGGAGCACAGATATGAATACATTAAGGATCAAGGGTATTGCATATAAGAAGAATATCCAAGTTTTAATAGACAGTGGTAGCACCAACTGTTTTTTGGATGAGGACATGGCATCCAAACTAGGGTGCAACCTTTCTGGCATAGTCCCAATGATGATTAGCATAGCAGATGGCACAAAGATGGTGAGTAGAACCATCTGTCAAGATTTCACTTGGAATATTCAGGGCCACAGTTTCTCCTATCCCATAAGAGTGATAAAGTTGGGGGGCTGTGATATGGTGCTAGGAGGAGACTGGTTGAGAAGGTATAGTCCCATTGAGTTTGACTATGATAGGATGAGGATCACTCTGACTCATCAGGGCAGAAAGATAACACTGAAAGCCATTACTGAACACTCTGAACTCAAGCTAATTTCAGCTAAGTCCATGAGTAAGTTGATCAGGAAAAGTGCTTATGGGGTATTTGGCCAACTATTTTCAGTAAGCATGTCACCTATGGTTGAAGCAGAACCCAACTCAAAGTTGACAGAGGTGTTGAAGGAGTTTGAGGATATCTTTACAGAACCTCAAGGATTGCCACCTGAAAGAACCATTCAACACCAGATTGTACTCAAGCCCAATGTTACTCCAAGGAAGCAAGCACCTTACAGATATCCCTATTCCATGAAAAATGAAATTGAGAAGATGATCAAAGAGCTGCTGGAGGCAGGGATAATTAGGCACAGCCAAAGTCCTTTTTCTTCACCTGTGTTGATGGTAAGAAAGAAGGATGGTGGATGGAGGCTTTGTGTGGACTACAGGTATCTAAATAGCCTTACAATTAAGCATTCATTTTCCATTCCTGTCATAGATGAATTGCTTGATGAACTTCATGGTGCTAAGTTTTTCTCCAAACTGGACTTAAGGTCTGGATATTTCCAAATTAAAATGGAACCTAATGATGTACCTAAAACTAGTTTTGTCACCCACCAAGGCCACTATGAGTTTCTTGTTATGCCTTTTGGGCTATGTAATGCCCCTTCTACTTTTCAGTCCTTAATGAACAATGTTTTTGGGCCCTACTTGAGGAAATTTGTGCTGGTTTTCTTTGATGACATCTTAGTTTACAGCCCTACTTTGGAATTACATGTGCAACACCTAACCATTGTGCTGCAGACACTTAGACAGAACCAATTATATGCAAAATTCAGCAAGTGTAGTTTTGGAAGATCTACTGTTGAATATTTGGGACACATCATATCCCACAATGGTGTTGCCACTGATCCATCCAAGATAGAATGCATGCTTTCTTGGCCAAGGCCTATTTCAGTAAAGGCTTTGAGAGGATTCTTGGGATTGACAGGTTACTACAGAAAATTTGTGAAGAACTATGGGTTAATCAGCAGGCCACTTACTCAATTATTGAAAAAAAATGGGTTCCATTGGAGTGATGAAGCCACTGTTGCTTTTGAACAGCTCAAGGCAGCAATGACCACCACCCCTGTTTTGGCATTACCAAACTTTGAGCTGCCCTTCATTATTGAGACTGATGCTAGTGACAAGGGTATAGGTGCTGTCCTCATGCAGGAAGGAAGGCCTATAGCTTACATTAGCAAGGCTTTGGGTATCAAGAATCAGGGCCTTTCTGTTTATGAAAAGGAATTTTATGCAGTGCTTCTAGCTGTGACTAAGTGGAAGCACTACCTGCTTGGAAATCATTTCATCATCAGGACTGATCAGCAGAGCTTGAAACATATACTTGAACAAAGGGTGGATTCTATGTTGCAACAAAAATGGGTTGCTAAACTGTTGGGAATGGATTATGAGGTCCAGTACAAGAAGGGTACTACCAATAATGTTGCTGATGCACTTTCCAGGAGGGAGCAGCCTATGATTGAGTGTTCAAGTATCACTATAGTACAGCCAACTTGGGTTCAGGAGGTGCAGGGTAGCTATGAGCTTGATGACTATTTCAGGAAAATTATTGAAGCTAAAGTGCTTCAACCTGATTCCTATCCAAAATTCACTTTGGATTCTGGTCTCTTAAGAAAAGGAAGCAGACTGTGTATTGGAGGCAATGGTGAGCTGAAGCATAAGATTATACTAACTCTGCACAACTCTTCTTTGGGTGGACATTCTGGGATAAAAGGGACTTATCAGAGGGTTAAGTCTCTATTCTATTGGAAGGGCTTGGGGAATGAAGTATTAGAGTGGGTTAAGAGCTGTGATGTTTGTCAAAGGGCTAAACATGAGAACAATCCTTACCCAGGGTTATTACAACCCCTGCAGATCCCAGAACAAGCATGGACTCACATCTCCATGGATTTCATTGAAGGACTTCCAAAATCTGAAGGCAAGGATGCAATTATGGTAATTGTGGATAGGTTCACAAAGTATGCTCACTTTGTAGCCTTATCACATCCTTAACTGCTGAGGGAATAGCTAGGATTTTCATGGATTCAGTTCACAAACTGCATGGAATGCCAATCAGCATTGTGTCTGACAGGGATAGGGTGTTCACTAGCCTTTTCTGGAAGGAGTTGTTCAAGGTATTGGGAATATCCTTGGACATGTCAACTGCATATCATCCTCAATCAGATGGCCAGACTGAAAGGGTGAACCAATGTTTGGAGAACTACCTAAGGTGTATGGTTCACCATAAGCCAAAAGTTTGGAGAAAATGGCTGCCTTTGGCTGAGTATTGGTACAACACCAATTATCATACTAGTCTAAAGATGACTCCTTTCCAAGCACTCTATGGCTACAAACCTACTTCCCTAGCCATAGACCCTTATTTGGATACTGGACATCAAGGAGTTGCTGAATGGATACAAGATAGGCAGAAGGTTGTTCAATCACTAAAAGAGAATCTTAAACTGGCTCAGAATCGAATGAAGGTGTATGCTGATAAGCACAGGATTGAAAGGGAGTTTGAAGTAGGGGATAAGGTCTACCTTAAGCTGCAACCTTATAGACAAAACTCAGTTTCTCTAAGGAAGCACTTAAAATTGGCTCTGAAATATTATGGGCCTTATACGATTGTTGAGAGAATTGGAAAGGTGGCTTATCGCCTAGAGTTACCCAGTGGAAGTTCAATACACCCTGTATTCCATGTTTCACTATTGAAGAAGAAGATTGGGCATAAGTACACTCCTTCTCAGGTGTTGCCTGAAATTGAAGAAGATGGGATTTGTAAGATTTTCCCTAATTCAGTGTTAGCTAGAAGAATTGTTCGGAAGGATGATAAGCCAGCAACAGAGTTATTGATTCAATGGGAAGGATTTTCTGACAAGGAGGCTACATGGGAAGATTACAAAAATCTTCGCCGGAAGTTCCCCAATTTTGATCCTTGCGGACAAGGATCTCAAATTGGGGGGAGTAATGTCATGGCAATTGATCGAATTGGGGGTTTTAATGATGACCGTCAGATCAAGGGCTCGCTTAAGATTGATCTCAGCCGTCGGATGGAAAAATGGGTTAGTAAATTGATTTTTAAGAAGGGGGCGCGTGGAAATACTACAACGGCTATCTCGAAAACCCGGGAGTACGAGGATGAGCGCGAGTGAGTGGCGACGTTCGCTGATTCATGGGCCAGCTGCAAAAGTTGTTATTTTTGTTTTTACCTAATGTACGAATCGGATATTTTCATATATATTTTCGAATTTGTAACCTTTGAATTAATTAATGAGAAAAGCTTTCTGTTTTCCTTCTTCATTCGTCTGATTCCCACCCCTTTTTTTGCTGTTAATCTTTATCCCTCTTAAAGAGAACAAAAACCTTACAGTCCATTTTCCCCTTGATTGTTTGACATTCTAAACAAATCGAATTGAGTCAAATAGTTATTATTTAAATTTATTTAAATATTTATCACAATTTAATATTAGTGAAGATTTAATTAAATACTAATCAAATTAATATTATTTAAATTAAATTTTGATATTTCGAACTTGAGTCGAAAACCTCTTTAACTCATCTTCACTCCTTATACAGCAACAGCGGCACAAAAATGGACCCTGAAAGTATACCTATGGAGCAATTTCGATGCCCTAACCCTAATTTGCCCCCAAATTCAAAGCCCCAAATTGTGGTGATTATGGGCGCTACTGGATCAGGCAAATCCAAATTAGCTATAGACCTTGCTTCTCAGTTCCCTATCGAAATTATCAACGCTGATTCTATGCAGGTAGATAATCCATTCTATTGAATTTTGTACACGAATGTACTTTATTTTATTAATCAGTTAGCATATTTTGTAATTTTGAGTTGTTGTTAATTGAATTTTTTTTTTATAGGTTTATAAAGGTTTAGATGTTCTAACCAATAAAGTTCCTGTTCATGAGCAGAAAGGTTTAATTTTTATTTAGTCTTGTATAATTTATGGACCAAACTTCATCTGAATTTTGCTGTTATAAATTTTAATCATGGATTTCTTTTGTTTGGCAGGAGTGCCTCATCATCTGCTGGGGACAGTAAGCCCAAATGTCGAATTCACCGCTAAAGATTTTCGTGATTCTGCTATTCCTGTGAGATAAATTTATTTCACCGCTAAAAGTTTTTGACTTGTAGAGTTTTGAATTGAGTACTTGTATTTATATTTTTGAATGTGTTCAGGTATGAACATTGTTGAGTTAATAAAATGAGTTGTATGTTAAGTTGACTGGGTAAAATCACTGTTTTAACAACTACCTGGATTAAAAACATTAGTCATGTCATCTCTTATGCTAGCAAAGGAGTATATTTGATGCCTTTGATGTTGGATAAAAGGATGATATATAGAGTTGTGTTTTGTGTTTATGAGACCTTGCTGTTCTACTGTCATTCTATTGTCTAATCTTTTGGCATCTAACTTTTTTCAGCTTATTGATGAGATATGGTCTCGCAATTGCTTGCCTGTTATAGTAGGCGGAACAAATTATTACATCCAGGTTAGCTGTTATCTCTTCTATTTTTTTTACACCGTCATTTTTTGTAATCATATATATATATGTAATTTGTTGTGATTGTAATGTGTTTATCTTAATCAGGAATCAAGATAAGTAAAAACTATATATATGTGTGTGTGTATAACTATTTGACCATTAAATTTTTAATGATTTGACAATTATTTCTAAGATGATAGATCTTATTGTGTCAGGCTCTTGTAAGTCGGTTCCTATTGGATGACTCTGCAGAAGATCTTGAAGAAAATGCATTATCAGATCTTCCTGGTAAAAAATTCTTTGCATCTTTATTTTGTATTTACTTTACGCTGAGGCATCAACATTCTGCAGATGCATGTAAGCTTCTTATATCTTGGCAATCAAAATAACATGCTCCTAATCTATACAGGGAATAATAAGGAACCTGAATTTGAACTTGGACCCCTGAGTGAAGATTGTGATTATACTTACAGTCGTCTGAAACACATCGATCCAGTTGCAGCAAACAGAATTCATCCAAATGACCAGAGAAAGGTGAGAATACTCTTAAAGATGCTGAAAATTAATATAAATCACCTATTACCTATCATGTCATATAGTTTTATTGCCACAAATTTGCACTTCATCTTCCTACGAGAATGATGGATTCAATACAAGGAAATTAATGGTGTAATGTTTCCGTAAAAGCCCTTTTTTGTTAAAAACACTAATTCGTGGGAAATTGGACGTCAAACCGTATATAGACTTGTATTCTTGTTGCACATGTATGGGTCGGCAGTTTGTATAGGTTTATCTAGTTTTCTATTCGACCTAAACTACGAAACCCTAATCTAATATATCTTTGAGGCATGATTTTTTCGTCAATTTTCAATTCAGAATTTAGAGACGATTATTTGTGGACTTCTCTAATTGGTTTTTGCATCATACTCAGTGCATCAGACAAGATTTCCCACGTCCTTTTTATTTACTTTTTTATTGCTAAGATAAGATTTATTTTACTCACATGATTTGTTTCAAGCAGATCAAGCAATATCTAAGTTTATATTCGCGTTTGGGTGTACTTCCAAGCAAGCTTTTCCAGGGGAATACCATGCAGGTTTGTTCTAGAACTTGGTTCCTTTGAATTCTTGGCCTTTATAAAGAAATTTTTCCTATTATGAAACAATGGTATTTCCTTACATCTGTTTTTGAATGAAAGTATGTATTTATATCTCCTGTAGAGGTTGTATATATATATATATATATATATATATATATATATATGCTATATGCACACAAAACATGCACATGAAGAAGGAGATAGCATTCAACGGGTCTCTTATCTTCATTTAATTTCTTACTTTGGAATATGGCAGGGCAGAATTGGGGCCGAGCTGATAATTTAAAATATGACTGCTGTTTTATATGTGTCGATGCATCTCTTCCAGCATTGGATCAATATGTGGATCAAAGAGTCAACCTTATGGTCAACGCTGGTCTACTTGAAGAAGTTATTGATATTTACAAACCAAATGCTGATTATACACGAGGACTAAGGCAGGCAATTGGTGTTAGGGAATTCGAGGATTTTATAAAATATCAGAACCCTGAATCTCAACGAAATATAGATCCAATATTGGATTTTGTCGGTGAGAATCAATCAAAGTTTATGTTGAAAGAGGCTATTGAGAAAATGAAATTAAACACCCGAAGACTTGTTCGTCGTCAAGTAAGCAAAACTCCTATACAATTTATTCAAATTAAGAGCAATTCGAATTTATTCTTAAATTATCATTTTTAACGATCTATTGCTAATTGTATATTTGCCTTTCACAGAAAAGAAGAGTTTCTCGACTACAAATGATGTTCGGGTGGAACATACATTATATTGATGTCACAATTTGCCTATCATGTTTGTATTCTTTTACGGGCTAATCATCAAATCAAATTCCCATTTAGGGATTAATTTATTTTCGTGCATTGGTTTAAGTTGAGATGATTTGTTCCTTTTAGGTGCATCGGATGATGATTTATGGGCTGTAAATGTAGTTGAACCGTCGGTGAAGATCATCAAATCTTTCCTCGATAAATCTGCTGGTTCAGAAGAAGCCAAAAGAGATCATGAAGAGATAAAAATGGCTCAAAAGGACCTTTGGACTCGATATGTTTGTGAGGTTAGTTACACATAACTCACAGACAAATGTCTCTATATATGTAAATATATATACACATGTATATGCATATACATGTAACGTATAACATATGTATAACGTATAGTTACATGTATATAACATAAAAATATGCAAATATATACTCCATATATGTGTATGCTAGAGTTAAATGAACTATCTTTGTTGTTAGGCATGTGGAAATAGAGAGCTTAGAGGTGAACATGAATGGGAACAACATAAACAGGGTCGTGCCCATCGTAAACGAGTATCAAAGCTCCGAAAATCGAGCATCGTTTCAAATTCTCATAGAACGGGCATTTGAATCATCGACTATGGTTTGTAATATATATTTATATCAAAATTCAAAAGTTTTAGATTGTTATGAATATTTCTCATAATGAAATTTCAGTTTTTTGTTAAATAAATGTCTCTTCCTCATCTCTCTCTTTGGCTCTCCTCGCTCTGAAAATTAATTCCCAATATATTACTATTCAAAAAGTCTTTCTCATACTACTATTTTTTTGTACCACAAGTATAGACATGTAAACAAAACTATATATGTAAATTCTAATTTTGATTTTATTTGGTCGATCGTAATTGTAATTTATTAGTCTCGTAAAGATCACATGTATAAGTACATTTCAATATACGCAAGATTATATTTGAATTCAAATTGAGTACTTATGAACTACAACTTTCATGTTTCAATGGTACAATTAGTAAAAAAAATCTCTTCATGATATATAAGATGAATGAATTATATTTATCATATGATAAATTACGAAGTGAGTTACGTTTAAAATATTCGACCAAATTGAACCCAACTCGGACCAGTATTATTTCAATTATTAGTCCACAAATTCAAGTCAATTTCCTCGTCAACTTCTTCGATCCAATTGAATCCTTTCTTCATAGCCAACGGAGTAAGAAGCATCCCCTCCGCCATACTATCCAACAGACTCGGCATGTTATACATCTCCTCCTCATCCATAAACCCTAGAGAACCAAAATCTTCACATTCCAAAACCCTAAATCCATCAAAATCACATGCAAAACTCTCATTTTGGCCCAAATTTGTAAATGGAGATGAATATGGTGAAGATGGGTTGAAATCTCTAGAAGCTTCTAGAGCTGCCCTTTTAATATCTCGGGATGAAGATGTCTCGGGACGCGGGACCCGCCCTGTAGAGTGTGGAAAGTTGAGCGGGGCGTGGGAACCACGCAATGCTAGGGTAGCCACGTCGTGGGCCACGGCGGCTTTTTCCGGGTCGGGGAAGGTCCCGAGCCATATTCGTGATTTTTTGTTTGGTTCGCGAATTTCGCAAACCCATTTGCCGCCGTTCTTCCGCCGTACGCCTCGGTACACGGGGTGGCGCGTGATTTTCCGGCCAGCCCTTTTTTTCATGTGCTTTTGTGGGATAATGGGATTTTTTATTTTTGGGTTTTGTGGGGTTATGATTTTTAGTGAGGAAAAAGAAGACGAGATTGAAGATTGATTGGATTCGAAATCCATGGACTTTGTTTTGGTATAAATAAAGTGTGAATTTTAGTGAATATTTGAAGGAATATATATATATATATATATATGTTTAGGTAAGCCTAAATGTTTAATGTTGGAGCTTTAGTATAATATGAGTGTTGCAACTTGCATGTGTCTATATATATGTTTATTTGTGCGTATTTATATATTATATTATTATATATACAATGTGTAGGTGTGTAGACGTATTTAGTAAGAAGGTTTACTTCAAGTCTAAAACGAATAGTGTACATATCAAATGGAAACACAAAAAAACACGTGTTTTTTGTTAAGGTGGATTTTAAGCACGAGGGTTTTCAATATATGAATATATAAATTGTTTACAGAAAGCACGTGCGGATTTAAATAGAATAATAATAAAAACACGTGTAGAAAATGAAGGTCCTGAGTTCAGATTGTGACTTGTTAGAAAAAATTGAAACACAAAAAAGACTGAGACAATCTGAAAACAAAGAAAAATCTGAGGACTGAGGTAGGGTAAGTTTCTTTTTTGTTGACTTTGTGCAATATTTCTTTTTCTTTTGAATAATTATATTTGTAAATATATATATAGATATACACTTTATTTAATAATTATAATTGTTACTATATAATATTAAGAATATCATGATAAATATTAAATGTACCTTTACATAAATCTGTTAAAATATATTATTTACATATGTATATTAATAAATAAATAAATAAGATGCTTTTTTATATATTTAAACTTGTTGACCCAAAATAGGTTGTGTCGAATCCCGGGTTGGCATGTTGGGCTCACATCGAGTTTTTGAAAAGTCGACCTCTAATTTAGCCGGTTTACGATTTGACTCAGTGCTCGGTTTTAGTGTTATGTTTTTTAATATGACGTCATTGAATATGATAAATTGCATTTCGTGGAGAAAAATATTGAGCTTTCAATAAAATCTCTTTCAGTTTGTTATAATAATTTTAAAAGTATAAACATACTAAGTTTGGTGAAGTTTTTAGATTCAAAGTCGGGTCTGATTACTCGAGCTCGAGCTCCTCAGCTTGGCTTCGAGATCTCGAGGTCGAGATTATTGCCTAACACAAGATTAAGTATTATGAAATCATTCAAGATGATAAATTTCTAGTGGGTTTGGCTAATATTGGCAACAAAAACCCATATAATAAGTAATTGGGCTAATATGGGCCTCTGTTGAAGGCCCACAAGATACAAAATGAGCCCAATTCAGTTAATTGTGAATCCATTTAGTACTCATAGCCCATAGCCCATTTTCATATCAGATTGGGTCATCCAAATGTTTGAATGTTGAATACTTACTGAACTTAGCCCAAGAATTTTAAAACTTTATTCGTGTTTCGCTTGTTAAACATAATAAAACAAGCTAAATATCTCAACATTTTACTCAATAAGATACAGAAACGAGTTTGAATATTAGTTGATTACTAGATTTACTATATATGTATAAAGTATGCGTAAAATGATATTACTCGAGGACGAAATATACTCAAGCTAAAGTAAAATTTTAGCAGAGAATTTTGTGTGTACTCTATTAATAATAAATAAATATATATATATAATATGTATATATAAATGTAAATTCAAAACTTTCTTGATGATTACTGATTAGTAATGCCACTCGATTTAGTACGTATGCAATTGGGATGTGATTAATAATTGTACGATATATTATGATGCCATTTTAAACACACTCAATGCTTTATATATCGATTGAAAATATACTAATATATATATATATATATATATATATATATCTTATTATATGATTATTTTATACAAAATCACAAACGTGTTAAAGATGGATTAAAAAGGGGGAAAATGGAGGGATCTGTGCATATAAACCTCAAAAAATTATAATAATTTTAGATTAAGAGAAATTAATAAATATATATGTGGTCCAAAGATTTAGGTGGAAGTGAAATTAAAATAGGGGATTTTGGACAATACATAGATGGAACAGCTTGAGATGTTTCCAAGTCGAAGGCAAGATCCTTTTCTTTTGTGGTCTCATCAAAATCTCACACGTGAAATATCTAAAAAAAAAAATTGACATTTTATTTTGATAAAAAAAAACTTTGGTTTCAATATTTTCAAATAGACTGATGCTACGTATTATTGATTTTTATTTTCTTTAATTTTGATTAAAAAAAAATCACTTGTAATTTAATTGATTTTATTGAATTTATTACATTAATATTTTCTAAATTACGAGATGGAAAAATCGATAATATTAAAATAGTGGTATATGCATGTCATTTATTAGTGCAGCCTTAGTAGAAAATAATTAAATAATTAAATGAACATGTTTTCGTACTCGGGAAAATACAATTTTGTCCTTCAAATAATTAGTGAAAAATAATGAAAAAAAAATAAATACCCATCTTTAACAAGAAAAAAGTACAAATAATGGAGCACAAAAAACACGTAAATTAAATAAGAAACCCTTGCCATAACTATAGTACATTTGCATGCGCGATGCACGTGAACTGCGAATAATATATTTTCTACTTGGCAAAGGTCCCAACAAGATCATTTAATGTAAGTGAGTTTTTTACTCAATTAGCATTAATTTGTATTTAATTTATTCATAAAAGAATCTCCATTTTTTGTCTTCATAAAATATAAAAATAAGAAGAGAATGGAGATTGAAACATGGGAAGAAGACCTACCCATACCATAAATTACTCAAGATTGGCCCAAGATCCCATTCTAGGATTTTATTTATTATCAATTGATGATTCATTTAATTTACTCAATCTAGTACACCAAATTTGAGATTCTAGATATAATTAGTAGTGTTTCATAGTCAAAAAAGCCTCTAGAAGAAAATAAACCAATAATTTCGCAATTTTTAGTCGAGAATTATTATATTTTCACAATTTTTAACGTCAAAGTTTTCATTTTCTAAAACAGTTTAAATGTGGTCACTTAATTATTGTAATAGGTCAGTAAATTGTATATGTCACTCCGATCTTATTAACAACAAATTTGTGTATAAATCTCTATTAACTTGTGAAATAATCAAGTATATAAAACAAAAATTCTTATTATAATGTAATATGTATATATGTATAAATAAATTTGCGCAATTAATTCTATTAGATAGTACATTAGTATGTTTAGTCCCGAACCTTTTGATTTCTACATATTTATTTTCATAATCGAAATCACCGTATATTTTGATTATATTGTCACGTTTAGAATACAATTGATCACATTCATGAGCAAGTGGTAGATGTATCTTTTCCTATTCGAAAACTCCATATTCCTATCAATTGAAATTCTTTTACAAAATTATTATAACTAACAACCAATTTCACCAACAAATATACAACTTAAAACAAATATGCAATCATCATCGAATAATGAGACTAAATGTTTAAAACAAATATGCGACCATCATCGAATAATGAGACTAAATGTGAAAAATCGGCCTAAAATACAGTTTCATCCATACAAAATCAACTAAAAAATGTTGCACCTTTTCCCCAACATGTGATTCCTAACATATATATATGTGTATATATATATATATATATATATAATTTTACAGTGATTGAAAGCCACCAACAACATATCCACAAGAGAGTTTGAGTTCAAAATTATGAAGGGCCCCGTGAAATATGTGGTCCAATTATAATGCAGATAAGAACAATAACATCTAGTTTGATAAGATATGTCATCATATTCTTCATATCTAACTTTTTAACTGAAAATAAATAATATGTGGTACAATTTTATTCACTTTCTTGCTATACTTTTTCATCCACAATACTAATTAAATTATTTCATATATATTTTGGAGATTCTCCACTTTATATACTTGACTTTTTTCAGATTTGTAGCAAGCTTTCTTGAAATATGTGAAAAATAAAGCACCAAAAGCACATATATCAAATCTTCATTCTCAATCTTTCAAATTTTAAAATGATTATTTTGAACACCCTTCTTCCTCAACCTTTTATGTTTTCAAAAATATATAAAATTAATAAAGTATTATGAAATTTCAAATTTCAATATAATATATCAGATCAATTCATTTATAATGCATTTCACATAAGTTGCATTTAATGTGTGAGCGTTTTGGGAACTTGTACAAATGACCGTAATTTAAACCTAACCAATTATTAGAGACATGAGTGAGATTAAAATATGAGTTTTTGTATAATTTCAATGCAAAAGAAGATAGAAATACAATAAGATCCACAATTTATTCTCCAAATCTACAACTTAATTATCATCAAACCTTAAAAACATGAATTAGAAAGAAAAAAAGAGAGAAAATTCAGTTTACATTCTTAAATGACTTTGTCAATTTTTATTTTTTTTTTCAATTTCAAATAAATTAAAACCCTTTACTCCAATTCATGAGTAATGAACATTCAAAAAATTATTTTCAAAAAAACAAAAATAAAAGGTTGTAATTAATTTCATACATTGTTCTTACATGCGTAGATCATTAATGAGAACTCAACTTTATCTTCATGTTCTTTCTTCACCATCTTCTCTTCTAGCCATAGCCTGCTATCCATCCCACTCCTTGTCCTGAACATAAACACAGCTAATCCCGGGCCTGTCGGATTACTATAAAACCAATCATGAACATCCCACATTAGATCCACCAACAATCCATCCAAGAATATCGTTTGATTCCCTCTAAAATTCCATTGCAACCTTTTCACACGAATCACTGTCTTCTTATCGATGCAAACGGATAACGCGGGATACTTTAATCCCTCGTTTTCACCACCACAACGGATTATAATCTCGTGAGAATTTCCAGAGTCGACGAAACGGGCTGTTGTAGAATACAAAGCGTTTCCCGAGAAATGTTCTTGTCGAGAGATTAAAGAGAATTTTGCCATCTTCGAACCCGGTTTGAGTTTCTTCATCGACGCTTCTTGAGCTAAATCGCCAATTGAAAACCCGATTTCTGAATCAAATGTGATGAAAACGTAAAACCCGTCAACGGGCTCGGGCCCGGTTTCGTATCGAGCTGTGGAGAGATCATAGAACACTTCAATGGTGGTATTGTGGGATTCTAGGGTTTTTGTGCCTTTCAATTTTCTGAATAACCTGGAATTTGTGTTGAGCTTGAAGACGCCGTTTGATGGGTCGTCTTCGTCGTTGAAGGTGATGTTTAGGCCCTGAGATAAAGTGTTCTTGGTCCATGACAGTGTGATCATGACATGTTTGCGAGATGAAAGTGTGATTCTGTATAAACAAACGACGGCGTTTTGGGTTGATGGGATTAGGTTTGGAGAAATACAAGAGGTTTTTGAATAACTTGAACATGAAGTATCAGAAACCTGAACTGCATATTCATTGAAACAAGATGCAAAATCTCTCATTTTTGTTCTGTGAGAGAGATTTGGGAGAGATTAGGGAGAGAGATTTGATTCAAACAAGAAGAAAAAAAAAATTCGCAGGGAATGGAAATTCTCAGTTTTCTGACAAGCCCATGTTTGTAATAAATATTTTGGATCTTATTATGAATAATAATATAAATTTGAGAGAGAAACTTTGAATGTTTCTTACTTTATTTCATGACAGTTCATCTGAGGCTGAGATATTGAAATATATAAAATGGAAAGAGAAAATTAAAGTTCATATATATATATAGAGAGAGAGATGAAAGATAGGCAGAATGAATGCATCAATGTTATGACAGTTTCAAATTCTTAAATTTAAACTATTTTATTTTAAAATTATTGTTATCTTGGGATTAATGGTTGACTCGAATATAATCAAGCTTCCGTTAATTTAAGTGTTTTGGGTGTAGAAAATTGGTTCATTAGTCAATTAGCCATGGAAAAATAAATCTCATTTTGTGGTCCATTCGGAATTTGAAAAGACAAAAACAATGTCGACAATCCCATTATTGTGTTCATTAGTTGTATTTTTTACACTTATATGGATTATAATGAAGTCGATCTTTTATATATCATTGAATCTGACTAATTTTTGCTCAAACAATAGATGAAGGGCATAGACGAGTGAATTTAGAGATTTTTGTATTTGGATACTACCGAAAGTTATTGATGTGCTTTGATACGTTAATATAATAAATGATGCAATAGATCGTATATATATATATACACACACACATATGATACGGTCTACACGTCGAAATGATACCCAGAATTTGATTGATTCAGCGCGAAATTTTTCAACATCAAACTGAATTTTGAATGGATTGATGGATATGCTCAACTCGAATTGGACTGCGCCAATGAATCTTGGTATAAAAACTTCGACTCGATGAAGTCAACAAACACGAACTTTGTAATGAATTTATGGAAATGCCACAAACGAGGTGGAAATCCATTTGATAAATCAAAAGAAATGTCACGAATATGAATTCGAAAATTAGTTCAGATAACGTTCAAAATAACAATCATTATATGTATAATTAATATATGTGATTTCGATATTGTGATATTACCATAACATCTTTATACAATGATATGACATTACTATTATATACCATTATGAAATAAAAGATTGGTTTCATATTAAATCATTGTAGAAAAATCCAAATTTTCAATTGTTTAGTGACAAGGGCAATTAGATGAGAGCATGAATTATGATAGTGAGTTTTCGGCCCCCACAAATTAAAACAACTCTACCAACTTCTTTGATGCCTATACATCTATGATTAGAACCACAGGAATAATGTGAAACTAATAAATTCCCTTTTTCTTTAAACTATATATTTAAATTTACTAGTAATTTTTAATGAAGTATAATCATAGTCATATGTAATTTGTGAATATATAAAATAGGGTTAATGTCGTTAGCCCGAATCAAATTTCTCAAATAGCGAAAGAAAAATTGAGTAAAATCTAGTTTTCATAATAAAGTAAAATATCGAAAAACCAACTACTCATACATTATCAGCAATTTTAATGACTTGGTGGCTAATAAATACTTGAATTATGATGAATATCGAAATTTAAAGTTTCGAAAATTAAACTCTTAAAAATCAAATTTCAGTTACCTTTTTCAGGCGTGCTTCTTTTTTTTCTTCTTTAGTAAAAGCCATTAAAATATAGCTATTAATACTATAGTTATTCTTTCCTTTATGACAATATTAATAAATTGCTAATACTTTTAACGTCTGATTAAGAATTAAAATTGTTGGTATGGTTGTAAGTTGGAAGAAAGAACATTTAATTAAATAATTGACACATGAACATATTTAATTATTATGTGAATTTATTTTAGGGCCTTTCACATATCCCTTTCAAGCCTTTAGAAAGGGGTGTGCCCTCCCCCTCCATTTTCAATGCCCTTTCCACCTCAACTCCAATAGGAAAGAATTGTTTCAAGTTCAACCTTCTTGGAAGATTACCATGTGGATGACTAAGAGAAGAGAAAATTACACATATACCCTTTTATTTGTTGTGTAAATTAAAACTGTCAATAGGCGAAAAATACTGAATACTTAGATTTGAATCCATAAAAAATCTTTGAGAAAATGCTTTAATCGAACCAGACCTAGACTTGGTCACATACCATACGAGTCCCATAATAGTTAGATTTGATAGGTCTGATACATCTTGGATAGGGACCGAATTGGGTAAATACTCGTGAATAAACTTCGAGTATTGTTCGTATAATGCCATGTATGTATTTTCAAAGATATAATTTAAGTATTGTTTGGGTATTTTAGTGCCACAAATAAATATTGACTCAAATCCACAATTCTAATCTTATAATAAATAAATCATACAAATATACCATTTATGGGAGAAAGTTGATAATTTTCAAACTATGAGAACTTTTTGGGGTAATTACATAATAATTACATTGGTATATGTATACTTTTTTTATTAAAAAAAGGGCATTACTTTTAGGAAATTTTTAGAGAAAGGAGGTCTAGAATACCAAATGATATGGAAAATATGATCATATATTAGTAGTGACATAATCATTTTGTTGAGGTGTAACATCCAAGCGGTTGAGTCATATAAAATTCGAAACATATAAGAATTTTATTATTTTTAGGTATAATTAAAAGTAGTAGTATAATATATATCACTACGAAATTCTATTTGCAAAAGGATTTAATTATTCAATTAGACACTTTTTTTTTCAATCAAAAAAAAATTAGACACTTTTTCAAAGCTACATCACAATGTTTTATAGTAACATGTGCAATATTATAACTAAAAGCAGTAATAAACCAATGAGCCAAAATTGATAATACACATTATTTCCTATTGTACATAATCATTGAATTAGACACTTTTCAAGAACTAAATAAACCATATTTTCTGTATTTATTTTCCCTTTGGCTCGAAAATAAAAGGCAACAATGATAAATAAAAGCTGCATGAAAAGCCCTAAAGTTGCTATAATATCACAAACTCATGATAAACATAAAAGCAAAACAAAGAGCTACAAAAGAAATGAATACTAATAGAAAAAGGCCTAATTATCATCTAAAAACACCTCTCTAGTGTGCAACTATGATTATTCTTTGGGGGCAATCCCTAGTAGAGTTGGTAAGGGCATTTGAACTTGTGGCCTAGGTCACGGGTTCGAATCCCATTGTGGGAATGCCTATTTGCCTTCTCTATTATGAGCCTGTCAGCTATGGGCAACCTAGGTTGGTTTAACTCTCTTGTGTGGTTTGCAGGCTATTACACAAGAGCGAGGTTTACCCAGTGCGCACCCGAAAGGGTAGCGGCTGCGGGTTTCCCCCGTCGTCCAAAAAAAACTATGATTATTCTTTTGTTGAATTCTGATGGAAAATACTATAACACGCTAAATTTAACAGATTTGACGTTATTATATTTTTGGAAATAAGTGATGTTATAACTTATATACCACTTTTTATATACTATCGACTTTCCACATCTCTTAATTTTGGTAAAAAATCACTTACAATTAATTGATTTTCATGAATTTATTGCATTTAAATTTTCTAAATTAAGAGATGGTAAAAAGTCGATGATGTTAAAACGGTGATATATAACATTTTTCTTTGGAAATTTGGTAGTTAAAAGAGTTTTGAAAATTACTATTTATCTTTAAAACATGTAATGCATATCACATAAATTGTACCCAATGTGTCATAAATTTCTGAAATTATGATCATTATATTGCACTTTACTTGTAGTGATATATCTCACCTTTCCAAATAAAGATATATGAATGAGAAAGAATTATTGGTTATTTTTGGATGAAGTATTGATTTCTTTAGGAAAATTGGACCGCAGAAGGGCAGACCCCCCTAGCCATGTGCCCCAATTAATGTCTAATAAGTAGATTGTAGTGAATTAATATGGACCAAATATGTTACTATTGAACAATAAATATACATACACAAAGTACATTATTTATGATTTATTTATCTCCTTGTATTTTTGAACCTATTGATGAATTAATTGTTCCAATTTATATCACCTCTGCTTGCAGGATGGTAGGGTTTTGTTTCAGTACAAATATTCTGTTATAAAATCGTGTTTCATCTTATATTATATTTTTAAAGTGGATAAAAAAAGTTCACTTATTACGGAGAAATATAGAATATTTCTTTAATATAAAGTTGACTATAATTGTGTGTATTTGTCGTAATTAAATGAAATACAAAATAAAATATAATTTTAAAGAAAAATTGAATTATTCTGAAATAATGTATATTTATTGCAGCCAAGATTGATGAGACAATATTGCTTATCACTGCACTTTATATGTTAGATATACTTAAATATTTTTGGGGGTTTAAAATGTAAAAAATACAAAAAGTATGACTAAAATAAAACAAAATACAAACTTAGGGAATTAAAGTGAGACAAAAATTCGATATTACTATTTTACCCCTACTTACCTTTCATTTAAAACGTACACATCAATTTCCGGTTCATATACCACTTGAACGGAAGTGAGACGAAATTATTATTTCAAAGATGGTATGATAACAATTAATATTGTAAATAAGACAAACATTATATTTGAGAGACTATAAGTGATATTGACGCTTAGTAAATTCAAAGTTTTTGTGTTATATATTTATCTTTAAATTGCCATTTATACATTAGAAAGCCATCATTCAGTCATGTTAAACTAGACTGAAAAATCTAAATATTCTTAAGAGTTTCGATATTTTAAAGATTTCAAAATATTTACAACTATTAATATATATGGTAGAATCAATTCACATAATATCCACTATAATTATATAGAAACTTCAGAGTTCACCATAAAATAGTCAAATTTCTAGGTAGTATATATATATATATATATATATATAACTCTTCATATTTCCCAACATTAATACAATATTCTTATCACCTTAAATGGTCATATAATCTCTTTGTTAGATGCAGTTGAGATGATTGATTAGTTGTACTTTATATCTTCATCAATGGCACCAAGATTCACCTATTTGTGACAAAATGATTATTATAACTCATGCTTAATCATGATGCAAAATTTAAATCATGACTTTAGGTTGACATACGAAAACTAAAATTTAAATCATTAACATCTAGGAATGGCAATGGGGCGGTTCCAGGTCCCAAACCGGTAGAACTGAAATCGGAACCACTAAGTATTTTTGGACCTGGAACCAGAACCGGAACCGCCAGGTCCAACCCAACGCGAGTACCCGGATTTGCATGTAATTTTTATTTTTTTTGCTTTTTTTATTTTGTACCTACCCTATCACTCATCTACATTGAATTTATATAAAAAAATAATTTTACATAACGTCATTACAAACATTATATGAGCACAAAATATGATAGCAAAATGCAATTAAATTAAACTACATTGATATACCATAGAAAAAAATATTTAAATTAAGAACTTATATATATCTTCATAAATCTATATTAAATTATATTAACTTTACAAAATTAGCTTAAAATGCAAATAAGAACAAAAAATCTCTAAAATTTTCAATTATCTAACGATTCGCACATTTGGCCAATAACGTAAAATTTCTAATTATCTTAAAGTCATGAATTTTTTTTCAAGATCAAATGTTCTCGAGATTTTTGGCCAAACTCAACTCAAATATTTGTACAAAGATAGAAGCAAAAGTATGGTGACTTAGACACGCCTTTACAAACTAGGTTTTAACTAACCTTATCACGACTTTGTTAATTAGTTAAAGTCACATTATATAAAACGTGTTTACATGACCATTTGGCCAGCTTTTTTTTTTTCTTCTTTTTTGACTATAATTCATTTGGTGGGTGCTGAAAAATTCTCTTTTATGTTGTAGAACTGATTTTGATCCATTGCTATTTTAATAATATATTAATTAGAACATATATAATTTAAAATCAGATTTTTTTTCCTTATAAGTGAATATATATTTTATCTTAATAACAAATTTAATTATCACTTAAAGTTTCTTCTTTAATATATTTATTAAAAGACAAACTTAAAGCAATATATCTTATGCAGGAAAGCACTAAAATAAGACGTGAGGGCAACAAATTAAAGACATTGCTATCACACCAAAATTCTCTTGTATACCAAACTTTGTTGAATACTTTAAATTTCAGTCTCATTTAGTGGCAAAAAAATATTTTTGTCACACTATTTGATATTCTTAATATATTAAGCTAATTATTTCACTACATAGTGCATAATTTATAAGATGAGAATATCATTTCTTAATTCGACAAATAAAATAAAAATATATGTAAGGTCTAAGAGTCATAATAAAAATAGATTTAATTTGTAAAAGGAATCTTAACCGCTAGAAGTGTCTCATTAAACAGTTAGACCCACATTTACATCTTTTATTTTATCAAAATAGGAATTTAACGTGTTTAACGAAAAATAACTTACAAGACTAACTCCGCATAAAAAAAGACTAAATTTGTAACATGTTCAAAATATTGGGTCATTTTTTAAAAAATTCACAAAATGAGAGATTAAAACTAAAATTATTATATTATGTGCGATTAGAATTAGAATATTGTGCCCTTTTTTAGAAAAAAAATGAGTATTTAACTGTCACGCAAGTTTTATGTGCTCATTTCGTCAAAATTGAAGGAAAAATAATGCATGTGACTAACTCGTTTGCAATATACTAAAAATATTGTGACGTTTTTTGTAATTTCATAAAGTGTAAGACTAAAATAAAATCTACGTATTTTATATGATAAAATAGAATTCTGCCCAAAATGTATATTTGTTTAATAATATTAAAGATAAATACTCAAATTTTTTTATTAGTTATATACTAGTGACCCACTTGACTTAAAAACTTTGCTTATATTGAAGATTGTAATTAAGACTGGCCACCAGTTAGATATTTCAAGTATATTTTAATGAAATTTAAGCATATAATTGGTGTTTATTATGAATTAATTCTTGTGACCAAAGCAATCTCAAGGCATACAAGTGCAAGTTGGTGGCTTAACACCAAACTTAAGACCCGGTAACAATATATTTGTTAATGTGCCATATGGTATAATAATAATATTATTATTAGTTTATTTAAATATTAGAAGCTATAACTAGACATTGAATAATACATAAATTAATAAGTAAACTTATAGCACCTATTTAAAGATATGATAAATAATGTGCAATCTAAGTATTAAAACACTAATCTTTATTTAATAATTGTTAAACTGAGATAATGTATAAGTCAAAAGACATGTTATAATTAATGAGCTCATTTTTATGACAGGCTTTGTTGCTTCTTGGAAGTTATCGACATTAATTTTTTTTGTCCTTTTTTACGTAATATTATATAATTTATAGTATATATATTATTTTTCTAATCATGGAAAATATTAATTAAATTCCTTGTTCCTTAAGCTGCCGGCCGAAGTCATTTTCTCGTGTCGTCTCAACACTTTTTTGGTATAATTTCTTTTTCCCATGTAGCCCACTTGCTTTTATTCAATAATTATTATATATCTCAATTTTATTTTATTATTTTGTTTATTGGATCATCAATTATTATGTAGACAAATAAATTTTACAATTTTAGTTCCTTAGTTGTATGTATATTCTTTTGAGTTCTGGTCATAATTCATTATGCACTTGGCACTATCTATATTTAAATTTATCGAAATGGGAGCGAGCTAGAATTTCTCGTGCCGTAAAATAGTTTCGAGAATTCCTAATTTAAATTGGCAAGCATATAATCTTTTGTGGGCCATATCTGAATTGGGCCATTATAGAAAATGTAAACTTTGGGCTGGTCTGTCTCAATAGGCCCAATCACTTGTGGGCTTTATCGTATTAATATCGGGTTCATTTCTTTTATTAGAAGATTGTAACACAACTGCATTCTCAAAACGCCTTCAAAATCTCTTTTCTTTTGCGGATTTAGAAACCCCTTTGACGAAATCATTTAGAAGATCGTACAAAGTTTATGGTGCAAAATCCGTTCGTATAAATACTTCGATACAACAAAAGTTCGACATCATTTTAACGTGTTAATTGCATATATTTTCAGTGGTTTATGCAAATTACAACTCTCATTCTTCTTTACATACATACATATATATATATATAAACACTCAAAATTCCTCTTCATCAAGGGTTGGCCTAGTGATTGGAATGGACCACCTCCCCAGATGAGCCGTGTAATTGATGCACCGAATCACGCCTCTCCCTGTGGGCCCATCTGGGAAATCGACGACACTGATGCTGCCAGCATCAAGATGAAATGATCTCAACCGTTCCTTTGTTAGATTTAAGCAATGCCCGATCATAGCAATGTGTAATGCCGGATGGCCAACTGCAACAACAGCATTTTCAGACTCCGATGATCCCTTTGCAAGTTCTTCCAACAAGCATTTCCAGGCGACCCCTGATTGATCCCACAATGATGTTATTTCATTATCTCGTCCCTTTAACCAACCGGGTTGAAAAGGTTGTTGAGACGTCGTTAAATCCTACAAAAACGTCGAAAATTTAACAAAAATTTTAGGAGCGTGAAAATAAGGAACATGGGTCAAACTTGTTTGATGGGCTATGGTTAACCTCGGGGATGATTTATGTCACAAAGTGAAATTGATCTAAACAATTTCGGGTCGAATGAGAATGGTCCACCATACACCATTGAAATGTTGAAAACATGGATATGCTGGTAAAAATATCTTAATCACCTGCATGCAGCATTATATGGTGGACAAACTCCATTGGATAGAATCTACCTATACAATGAGCTCTCTAGTAGAAATCTTTTGTTAAGTTGTTTTTCAATATGACGAATCATGTTCGATTAGGGCAACTCTAACCAATAGTCTGTGAATTTGTTGAATGTGTACATGCTGATATAACAAAGTGAAATAATGGTGTTAATGTATCGTTAAATGGCTTACAACCTAAACATGTGAATGGCCCGACAAAATCAAGACAACAAAGTGGTCGTTTTTCATATTTCGTATCAGCAAAATAAAACATTACGCAGATATATTAGGCGCATGGGACATGTTTCTTACATTATTTGTCTGGCTAAGGATGTTCCCGATATCAAGGCTCTGTATTTGCTTCGTTTCCACATATCGAGGCACACAATCAGCACCCAAGCAGTCAGCAGCTTCTTGAACCTAAATACCGGATTTTAAACGAATCTCACATTTAATATTATTTGAATTTCTACTTAGTGATGGAAATTTTTTCAGACGATTTATATAAATATCTTACTCTGGCGATAGAATTTGCTGTCTCTACTGATGCTATTGCATTGCCGCTGACTACAGAGCTCACCCTGACATCAAGAAGTAGCTCGGCAGTTTTTTGCGCCTGTTTTATGGGGTATTTGAAGGGAAAAGGAGTTATAAGAAGACAACTTTAAATAGCTAATAGGTGACAAATTATGTAAAAAAGCGTTTTACCTGTATATTTCCCAGCATACTCATTGGGCTATCTGGAGAGAAGAGACTATTGCCCTGTTTGAAAGTAACTTACTTACAACTAGTTATGGTTAAGGATAAAGCACAAGAAACACACGTAATGGTTTCCTTAAATCAATCGTATAGACATTTACGAATGTTGAAAACCCAAAAATACCCTCACATGACGCATTATTTACAAACAGAGAAAGCCGTTTGCTTTACTCTGGCCTTGTCCAGCCGAGACTCAATATGGGATTTAACCCACAAACTGGATTATCAATCATTGACAAGTGAATCTACTATGGTTGTGACATGTGGCACCCTCGAGATCGATCAATGGTGTAACTTAATCCTATCGATACTTTTGTATTTACTCCAACGAGGTTTGCCTTATATGAGATTCTGGTAGGAAAATATAGAACATCACATTGGTAATAGAAATAATATTTTATCCGATTATAAGAACACCTTATGTTCTGGTAACAATGCTGGATTTATGTTAGGAATTTAGGATATTTCAATAACCATTCAGTATGGCATAACACATGAAATTCAATCTCGGGGAATGACTTTCGCTTATATATCTTCGAAGAGCGCATACAAAGTCATTTTTTCTTAATGGAAAAGTACAAAATTCATACCTCTACATCATTCTGAGGGAATCCATGACAGACTAGTATAATTCTCGTGCTAGCTTTCCTTCCTGCAGAAGCGCCAGCAGCTACAGGTGAACTTGGAGTCTGCACCATTACATTTAAATCACAGCATGAACTTCAAAGCAACCTACAAAACCAAAAACTTTACGTCTAGAATATAGCTAAAGATGACGTGAAGAAAAGTTTTACGATAATCGCAATTAATTCAAGATGGAAACTATAAAAAAAAGTTAAAAACTAATTATTTTTTATGGCACAGAGTTATGCTATTGATCATTAAATTATTGTATATTAAATTATTTTCATTTGCATGCTTAATTTAATTGCTGTTCATTCATTTTAAAGGCACCAACAAGATTTGATACATAGAACTAAATCTTCATTAATAGGGCTCCTCAGAATCACATGTCTCTTAAATTAAGCGATCAAATCAGATTTTGTTGATTTTTTAATCTTTACAATACTTTATTACTGCAAATATATCCAACAGAAGACATACCTGGTTAAGACGATTGAGGCATATATCCACAGACCCCCCTTCAGGTTTTGGAGTGAAATCCACTACGCTTACGCCACAATTGCTCTGAAGTAGAATCCTGAAGTACTCTGTGCCTAGTCCTATGTGTTGATCACAAAAATAGACAAATGAATAAATAATGATAATATTAATAAGAATTAAAAAAAAATGGAACCATTTCATTTGAATAATATGAAGATTTAATTGCAGGAAAAAGCAATTTATTACCAAGTGCTGTGGCAACAAGAGCCTGGTTGACAGCATTATGAGCAACCACAAGAATTGATTTGCTTTCATGGGTAAGGATTTTAGTCCAGCAGCTTCTGGCTCTTGCCCACAATTCCCTAACTGGATAATGACCGTCAATATTGAAATTCGGTGCATCCAATTGCCATTGACGAAAAGATTCACCATATTTGGCTTTTCCTTCATTCTTTAAGAGACCCTATAAAGAGAAAATACAAATAATTTCGTTTTCACAAGTCTTGTTTATCTCTATCAATGCATAAGCAGTTAAGAGTGACGTTTTTAAGCTATTTGTACTAACTTGGAATGAGTAGAGATCAATTTCTCTCAAGTTGGAATCTGTTATGATTTCAGCTGCGCGAGAATCCCATATGATTTCTGCTGTTCTCTTCGATCTAATCAGTGGACTGCCAACATTTATTATGACAAAGAAATCGATTAAACAAATGCAATAGTCTGTTTCACTTTATATATGGAAAAGAAAAAAACACATTCAAGTGACCAACAACACAAAAAATAGCTGGTCATTCGATTTCGATTAGGGAAGCTATTTCAGCCTTGTCTTTGCAGGCAAGTAGGACTCAAAAGCTAGCAAACTGAACTATCATGTACGAGTGATTTAACAATTTATGCAGTCATCAAAATTGCAACAACACTGAACGTTAACAAGTTCATTTCGAAATCCATAAGGAAGTGTAAACATTAAAGCAGACAGCAAACACGAAATTGCATCAAGAAATAACCCTGCATATATCTCATAACTTAGCTAAGAGAGTTTTTGCACACACAATTGATTATAGAAAAGTGATTCTCAGACAAATAATGAAGAAATTCGTACCTGGAGAAGCAAACATCAAAGGAATCATCAAGAAGCATTTGACGAGAGGTCTCGGCCTGAGCTTCACCTTTGTTGGTGAGCACCGAGAAATCGGAGCTACCTTGAATCCGACCTTCCGCATTCCACGTGCTCTGTCCGTGCCTCACCAGCACCACTCTCTTCGCCGCCGTCACCGGCGGCAGAACTATATTCTCCCAGAGCTCGTTCCTCCTCTCATCTGAACCGTCCGATAATACCTCCGACTGTTGATTGACTTGCTTCAATGTTGATGAGATTTTGATGGCTGAAAATCTCAGGTGTTTTCCGGTTAACCGGCGGCGGAGGAAGAACTGGTTGGATTTGTGGAGGGGAAAGAGGTTTATATCAGTGGCCAACATGTATAGGCTATTCATCTTAGTATGATAAATTATGCCACATAGGAAAAGAGCTTATAAATAATAATTCAGAATTTAAATATAATTACAAATATTTATTTTCGACCATGATTTAAATATAATTTCGGATAATATTCAATAAACGTGGGATTTTGTGGTATTTTTCGGGAAAAAATAATTATTATTATATTTATTTTAAATTTCCTCCTTTCCCTATTTGTATAATGTCAATTTTTCTTTACTTAGTTTAACAATTTTAGTAAAAAAATAAATGAAAAGAAATTATCTCAAATTAATTTAAAGCTTACTTTTTTAAAAATTATTTCTCTAATAATCAAATAAGAAAATATATTTATAATATGTATATTTCTTTTAAATCTCTAGTAATTTTCCTGAATAAGAAAAAGTAATAATGGCCCAATAAGTGTTGAGCTTTTGTGGGCTAATAAAGAAGATGGGCTACAAAAAAGATAATTGGGCCAATGTTTAATTGATGGGCCAAATGATTGAGTTGTGGGTTTCAAGATCAAAACCCATATATCTTGCAAGACCATTATATAGTCCAATAAGGTTCTGATTTGAACTCAATTTTGTGGAAAATCGAGAGTGATATTTAGTGGTTTCTACGAGTTTAATTCTCGATAGATGTTCACTATGGTCTTAATTTTGCCATAGAAATTACCTTCAAAGATAAATGCTATAAAACGTTATGCAAATTTTGACATTAATTATAAAGAAATTTATTTGAAGATGCGCTTTTATTTTCTCTTATATATATATATATATTATATATATATATATATATGAGACGTTAGAACACACTTATGTGACATAACGTGAGACACTTATCTTGACTGGCTTATATATATATATATATATATATATATATATATATATATATATATATATATATATATATATATATATATATATATCACACAAAAGCCAAAAAGAGATTGCACATTACAAGTCTAATAAAAACAAATTTTAGAGTTTTTTTCTTAAAAACAAATCAAATAGTGGTCATGCATCACGTGAACATGTGTTGTACAACTTAGTTTTTTCTTATCATGAATACGTATCACAAATCAGCACAAACAAAAATGTTATTCTAATCAAATCTCGAATAATGAAAAGTTACACATTCAAGACATAGGATTGTAGTCCATTCAAAAAAAAATCAATATTTAAGTCAGTAATTAGAATAAAGTGATTAATATGCGATGTTTATTACTAATATATTCTTTTTCTTTCTTCTTACTAGTGTTTGTAGTTCAAAATTAGTACAATTCATTATTTATTTTTTGTTGAACTTTGACTTAAACCCTATTTATTTTAATTTAAATAATGGATGCCAATATTAATTAAAATTAATACATCAGTAGACACAAAACTTCATTTTAGATGCTTACGTTTTCAACTTTGATCGCTTGCGATTTCAACAATATATTTTGAGTAATATATGTATATATATATATATATATATATACTAATCTTAAAATAGAATTGGATTTGCATGAAAACAATTTGACTTGTAGTAAAATATACATTTTGGAATCATGTACTTTAAGGCTTAGGCCAAATTAGTTTGTTGGTGGTCAATATTTGTGTAACAAAATGAGTTCTATAAATAAATCGAAGCCAGATGAATACAAAAATAATTAAATTTATTTTGTTTTGTTTTTTTAAGTTTTAAATATTATATAGTAAATGAAAGAGTGTACTTGAGTTAGGCTTTATATTTAATTAATTGAATTTAGTAATTATTTTTAGCAATTAATCTCGAGTTGAATACTTGAATTTGTTTGCATCTTGATTTTTTTTTGTTTATGAAGTTTTGAATAAGATAAGATAATAATTTGAACAATAAGGTTTTTGGTCGAAGAAAATATTATTATGTATTGATTGTGGGATAGCTAAAATTAAAGTTATAAATACTAAATAGTTAACTTCACTAATAAATTTGTATTGAATAATAAACGTTGAGATCTATAATTTTTTTAGTGTAAGTATGAGAAAAATGCATAAATAAGAGTATAAAATAACAAATATCTAATATTATAAATTTGTATATTTAACAAATACGAAGTAATAATTAATTAGGTCCTATATTAAAATTGTCATTGGCACGTTTTCTATGTACTGTCACACATATAAAATAATACTATGTCAAAGTTGTCCATATGTCTTTTAATAAATTTATATTAGTGTAGTATAAGGTCTTATTTTATTATTTCTTTTTGTATGCCATATATTGTTTTTTATATATTATTAACTTTTTTTAATTTTGATAAAAAAATTTTATTTATAATTAATTTATTTTAATATATTTATTATACATACTTCCTTAGTCAATTATATTATAACAATTATATATTTATTTTCCATAATTTTTTCACCTACATTTTTTTTCTTCCGTGTGAACTCAAATATGGCGTCTAATAGACCATTAGACTTCTCTACATTTATGTGATTAATATATTTGATTTAAAAATACTCTTATAGTTTATAGAAACTTCTACTTAAAGTCGACCTTTTTTTCTAGATTTAAGCTTTCTTTATAAGCTAATTGAAATATAAGCCAAAAGTGGCTTTATAGCTTTTGATGAGATCCTATTAAAACTTTGTAATTTTTGGGAAATAATTTATCTATTTTATTTCCTTGTGATGCAATTTCATTGGGAAGAATGTATTAAATAATTTTAGTTAAAGCTATTAAATGATTGTAGTAGATGGTTAAATGATACATTCTAGGTAATTTAACTTCAATTTTTTCGATATTTTTTAAATTAAGATATAAATGTTATAGCAAGTACCATATATGATAATTAAAATTTAGATTTTTGGAATTTTTAATAAAAGTTGGTGCTTATTTCATGATAATTAACATCTTAAAGTAGAAGAAAATCATAAAAATTGAATTTGTGTAATACAATTGATCAATTTGGAATTCTTGAAGAAACTTTTACCAAAACAGATACTTTATTAGTTTTCAATCCATAGCTTAAAAACTACTTAATTAATTAATTTATTTTTGTTTAATAAGACATGTATTTAATTTATAATTAACAAAAGTTGGGGAAAAATATCTCTGTGACAAGAAATGAGAAATTAAATTCAAATGATGTATTAGTGATGCAATTAATTGTCAAATAAAGCACTAAGAAGAGACTTCCCACCTAATGATTTGACATTAAATTTGATTATCAAAATCACATAAATATTTAATTATGGAAAAGAGTGCCCCAGGATTGTTAGTGGTTAATTAAGAAAATTAATCTCACCAACCACAATGCTTAGAAAATAATTAATGTTAAAAAATAGCACTTGATGTGAGTTGTGAGTTTAAACTTGAGCATAATTGTCACTTAACTTCCTGATTAGGGTTTTATAACCCTTGTTTAGAAAATAAAAAATTAGTGTTAATGGAATAGCGACTTTCAATTTAATAACGACGCAATAAATTTTAGTTAATTAGATAAACGTGATTTTTTAACTTTATAAACTAATAAAATGACAAATTCAAGAAATTTGTAATAAAAAAAAAACTTCAATTAGGTGATCGAAAGATTGGTAAATGAGGAATATGAATTTTTATAGGAAAATATGAAATGCGTAAGACATATATGATTTTGTACTGAATTTGTCATTTTAGGAATTTTAAAATTTAGAAATTCATTATCTCTAATTAATTAAAATTTAATGTGTTTTTATTAATTTGAAATCTTCCACTCCCTTAATAATATTACTTTTCCTTTAAAATAATGTAATATCCTTTTACGGAGTCAATGAATGAAAAATATTAGAACCTCATTGGGCTCTATATTCTCATTTTCCATTTTCTTTAGAAAATCATTATTCATTGATTAGGATGATAGCTAAATCCAACAATATCATTAAGAGGGCCCAATTAGGGGTGAAAGTCGGGCAGAGCTTCACGAGCTCGAACTCTTAGTCGAGCTCGAGCCCGCGCTCACTTATCTCTGAAAAAAGGCTCGCGAGCCTTTTTATATTTAGTATATTATTATTTTTATTATTATATTAATAAATATATATTAAATCATTAATAACTATATATTAAATAATTATCTGTTCGAGTTGGGGCTCGAGTACAAGAGTTTGAGTCGGGCTTGAAAAAATCACCAAACTCAGCTCGAGCTCGACTCGTTTACACCCCTAGGTTCATTTTCTCATCAAAATCAAAACCAAAATCGAAATCAAAATGAGCTAAAGTGTTAGCTACCTAATTAGAAAAATGAGAATAAATATCACCCAATTTTATTAATTAGAGTTTTACAATTTATTTTGTTTGATAAAAGTAATTAACTACATTGTCTATTTCAAAACTATTGGTCCTTTCCAATTTATTACTTGTACTAATTATCATTATTACACCCTAGGCCCTAGATAATATTAAATTTTTACATCTTATAATATTATTCAACTACATCAAATAAAAAAATTATGAATTATTAATATAGATTAACTTTACTAATTGACAAAACTAAACGTGTTTCATTTTGTTAATTAATTGTTTTATGTTTTATAAATATAAAAATTGAATTAATAAAATTAGAAAAAAAAAATATGAAGGGGGTAGGTGTGGGGATTGACCAAACTAACTTCACACACACATGAAATCCTCATTTCCCTCTTAATATAAAACCCCCTTTGCCTCTTTCTTTTCTTTCTCAGCTTGCACGTTCCCAGAGAACACAAGCTTTCTTATTAGTTAATTCCATTTTCCTCCCCTTAATTCCTCATTTCTTTCACTTCCCCCCCTTTTATTTCTCTTTAATTCCATTTGGACCCCTCTCTCAAAATGCAATCCCTCTCGCCTTCTTCCGGTATAGATCTGAAGTCCTTAATCCGGTCACCATCGCCGCCGCGTCACCACCGTATCGGCTCGACTCGTCTGGTTATCCAATGCGTCGCTAAACACGACGCTGCCAACGCGACGAATGGACTCAGCTCCGGCAACGTTGGCCGCGGTCGCCACGAGTGGCAGAGCGCGTGCGCCATACTGGCGAGCAAAGTCGTATCTCAACAGCAAGACACCGAGAAGAGCGGCGGCGTGAATGGACGTCCTACGCTCGATCTCGTGCCGGTGAAAGATCAATTGAATTCGAACTCACCGGCGCCGCTTCCGAAGCCGCTCAGCATCGCTGATTTCTCTGCTGCGCCGATGCACGGTAATCAACTCCGAGTTGCTTACCAAGGCGTCCCCGGCGCGTACAGCGAAGCCGCCGCCGGCAAAGCCTACCCTAACAGCGAAGCTATCCCCTGCGACCAGTTCGAAGTGGCGTTCCAAGCCGTCGAGCTCTGGATCGCCGATCGAGCCGTGTTACCGGTCGAAAACTCACTAGGCGGCTCGATCCACCGCAACTACGATCTCCTCCTCCGCCATCGCCTCCACATCGTCGGCGAGGTTCAACTCCCCGTCCACCACTGCCTCCTAGCTCTCCCCGGCGTCAGAAAAGAGTACCTCACACGCGTCATCTCCCATCCCCAAGCTCTCTCCCAATGCGAACACACACTAACCAAACTAAACCTCAACATCGCGCGTGAGGCCGTCGACGACACCGCCGGCGCGGCAGAACACATCGCGCTCCACAACCTCCGCGACACCGCAGCGATCGCCTCCGCTCGCGCCGCCGAGCTATACGGCCTGCAGATCCTAGCCGATGGTATACAGGACGACACCGGAAACGTCACCAGATTCGTGATGCTGGCGCGAGATCCAATCATACCGCGCACAGATCGACCATTCAAGACGAGCATCGTCTTCGCGCACGACAAAGGAACAAGCGTGCTATTCAAGGTCTTATCGGCGTTCGCATTCCGAGACATCAGCTTGACGAAGATCGAGTCGCGGCCGCACCGCAACTGTCCGATCCGGTTGGTCGACGACGCGAACGTAGGCACGGCGAAGCACTTCGAGTACATGTTCTACGTCGATTTCGAAGCTTCAATGGCGGAACCTAGGGCACAAAATGCATTGGCTGAGGTTCAGGAGTTTACTTCCTTCTTGAGGGTTCTCGGTAGTTATCCCATGGATATGACGCCATGGACACCTTCCTCTTCTAGAGGAGATTAAATATTTTTCTCCTTTTTTACCCCTCTTTTTTATGTTAATTGTGTATTTGCCCCTGTTATTTTACAAAATTACAATCTCCCCCTCCTCCAACAAACTAAGTGGATAACGGACCATTCAATTTGGACCATATGTTTAAATATTATTTTTATTTTATTGTTAGGTTTGAATTATTTTTATTTGTTTTTGGTAAATATGTATTGTAATTAATGTCCCAAAAAATTTGTTGGACATTACGTGTAAGTTTAATTAAATTATTGAGTGTATAATGTGTATATGGTCACAAGACTTTTAGTTTTAGCTACCTCAAATCGTTTGGAAAGGTAGGTGAGGAAATAATTTTTATTTTTATTTTTACAATTTTTATAAATTGACAATGAAAACTCAAGGATTTTAAAACTATTGGCTAATGTTTCTTGAACTTGTATGCAAATTTTTCAAGATTTCTAGGCTCGAAATAATTATAATTATTAAGCATAGTAATCTATTATATATAACATTATTGTGTACAAATTTGATTTATATTTGAATAGTATCACATGAATAACATGAAATTTCTCATTTTCTCATGTGAAGGAATTTGCTTTAGTATGTCAAAATTTGAACTTAGACACTTGGGAAATTCTTTAGGGTTTATTTGGATTGGGGATTAGGATTTAAGAATTGTATTTGAAGTAATGATTTCAAATAATTCTAAAATTGAATCATTTGATATATATAGAGAGAATAGTACATAATAAAATACTAATTGGACCCTAAATGAGATATTATTGATAACTTGCTTTAGTTTTCTTTTCTTAATCTCTTCATCATTTGTAACTTTATTGTGAACGTAACTAACTCTCAAACGTTAAACCCTCAAACGTGATGATTCTAATAGAGTTTCGAAATTTAATTATTAAATAACTATAACTATTAGTTTTATATAAAAATATCTTTTGTGGACCTACTCAATAAATACAAATAATGTTGATTGTTATGGTTTTCTTCTATACACGTGAATCAAATGCACCCATTAAATGTCACAATGGATTATTAAAGATGTTTCTATCCCCATCTATTTTGTTTGTTCACTTTTTGTTGTATGAATTTGGTTATATACAAATTTCCAATACAACATGAACCACACTAGTTATATAATTATTTTGGTACCACATGATCAAAGTTGTAGCAGCCAATGAATGGCCTTTGGTATATGCTACCATAATCTCAAAGATAATCTCTCGATTTCATAAAAAATGTCTTTTTTTAATCGAACAAATTCAAATTTTATTTAATATAAATTTTGGTGGGAACCCATAATGCAAATTATAAAATAAGTAAATTAAATGATGCCAACTTCACTTGAAAACATTGAAAATTGTAATTAAGTAGTAAAGCATTCGTAATGTATTGAAATTAATCTACAATTTTCTATCAAAAGTTGGTTAGATTTTAATTAGTGGGTGCCACAAAATGATAAAAGTCAAATTTCCCTTTCCTCAATTAAACAAATATTTAAATAGAGAGAGCGAATCTTTGATGTCATGTGATAAGGAATAAAATATTTTAGTATCAATTATGTATTTACTAGTTACATACTTAGATAAAATTTAAAAATCTAGAAGCCTAAGGAGAGATTATAAATAAATTATGTGTGTATTGGAAAAATATTATGATAGTAATAATTAATTAAGGAAAGAGGGGTTGGTGAGGAAAGGGGAAGGTTTTGTGTGGTAGGTGGGAGAAGGGGGGCCATGGAAAAATATGTCGTGTTTGTTAGATCGATAGTTCGTTTTTTATTTATTAAAAAATAATTTTTACCGTAAATATACCACATATTTTTTTTATGAAGTGGTTTTTTTATTTGTCTCTGAAAAATATGTGGTATTTGGTAGATTGAGAATTTTATTATCAGTTTAGTATAGAATTTCCTGACGATGTATTAAGGCTTGTTTGTTTCATTGTTTTGGTAGTGGTTGAAAGCTTACCTATATAAAATTAAATGATGGGTTCTTGTTGATGTATATCTCTTTTGGCCACCCATTATTTATTCATTTAAATGTTGTGTTTTATTTTAAGATGATTAAAATGATATTATATAATTTGTGCGGATGCAAGTAAAATAAAAAAATAATTTTCTTATATGTAAAAACCAAAAACCAAAAACAATTTATACAAGGGTGATTTAGTCAAATTATCGTGTAGATGCTTCCAAAGACTGTGCTCGTATTACAAGCTGCCTACGTACCATTCAAGGGGATCAAGTCTGACGTAGTTCTAAGTATTGATTGATTCGTATTAGAATGGCTTGTAGGTAGGAAAACATCCGTCCCCACTATGAGCTTTTGTTATTGTATTTATAGGTTCTTAAACCACTGTTCATGAGTTGACACAAGAGCCAGCAATGGACTGCCACTTGTCACATATTTAATGGTCTATTAAATATCTATGCTAGAATATCTCAGTCCGGGCCCTCACTTATGGGCCAGATGAACATCACTGGGCTCGTATTCAACAATATGTTTACCTCGTATGATATAACCCAACTCGTATTGGTGATATTGGGGTTACTTAAATTCTCTTTAGCATTGATGCGATTAGGCTCCTAGCATATCACATCGTATACGAGTATAATCCATATCAAAGGGGTATAAATTGTGACTGAAACTAAAAATATTACACCATACTAGTGGGTAGTGGCTACAAATTGATCATCTTTCTCAGAATAATTCTACACATTTTTCTTCTTTTTCTCTTTTTTTTTTGCGTTTTGTGACTTGTTAAATCAGTCGTCTTCATTCATATTGTCATCATCAAGTCAAAATCAACCACTCTTTTTCGCATTTGTGTAATTAGTTATAGTCTAAGAGAACAATATACAGAACATCGATGTTTATGTTTTCAAGTTAAATTACTTTTGGCGTTAGTTGTTTTTTATCGTATATAAAAGTTTTAGTCTATTAAGTATTATTTTTTTTCTGTTCATAGAGAGATTTGATTATGAATTAGTAGTATTTAACATTATACTAGTGTTAACTTTTTTGTTAGTCTCATTTTATTGCTTTCGATATTTTAAACTTTGAACAAGTGAATTATGATTTCAAAAAAGAATAATAATTTTGATTTTTGATGATAATCCATCTTCAAATTTCAAGTCACACGATTCCTACATGGTCATATCATTGTGGATGGCTATTTAAATTTTTGACTTTATCATTGACCTAGTCTTTTTTATCTTTCCTATTTGTATTTATTAAAAGTTGAAAAGAAAAACAAATAATATTATCCTATAAATAAATAAAAATTGTTGAGAGTGGGATTTGAACACACGCCCTTTCGGACCAGAACCTTAATCTGGCGCCTTAGACCAACTCGGCCATCTCAACACTGTGATTATTTCGACATATTTATAATAAACGATTTAAGTTGAGATAAATGGATTTGGGCCGCCAGCCCAATTTATATTTATTTTCTAGGCCCAATTTGGAGCAAGCCAAGAGGCTACATGGACCAACTCATATATTAAATAAAATTGTCCAAGTTTATAGTTACAACTTACAAGACTCAAATCTTGTATGAATATAAACTTATAATTTATAAATTAGATGTTCATCAAAAGTTTAAATTTTGACAAACATGCACATATGTCAAGAACAAATCGAGTCCAAATTGTTAGATAATATTTAGATTACATCGAATCGTATCGTATCTTTTATAATAATCTTGTAGTTATTTAGTTTTATCTTTTTCCATGTTTATAGCTATGTTATGATTTCATTAGATTCTATTGTAACTCTATTTATACCCTTCAATTATCAATAATATAATTCACGGGGTTTCATATTATTCAATATGGTATCAGAGCCATGGCTTCTAGCCTTGGTCTCTCGATTTTTTGCTTCGACTATTTTTAAGTCGCCGACCCCGTCCGGCACACCTTATTTCAGTTTAGTTTTATTTTTATGTTACCATCGCTCACACTTGACAAATAAGGATTTTGAGTTATTGTCGCCGCACCATCTAGGTGCCAAAGGTTTTTAGTTTTTTTATTTTATGTTACGAGTGTTCGCCCTTGAAAATAAGGAGTTTGAGCCCTTACCGCAGTCTGCCCTCATCATACGACGACTTAGAATCATTGCTTTTTTTATGTTACAACCGCTCACTTTTGGAAATAAGGAGTTAGAGCCATTGCCGCTGCCTTTCAAGGTTATACCCGGCTTTTATCTTTTCGGATTTGGATCCAATTTCAACGTTCAAGATCCCACGTTTCAACTGCGGGGAAGTGTTAGATAATATTTAGATTATATCGTATCATATCGTATCTTTTATCATAATCTTGTAGTTATTTAGTTTTATATTTTTTCATGTTTATAGCTAGGTTATGATTTCAATTGATTCTATTGTAACTCTATTTATACCCTTCAATTATCAATAATATAATTCACGGGGTTTTATATTATTCAATACAAATGAACATTTGATAATTAATCTTAAATCGAATATTGAGTAAATTGACTCAATTTTTTTAGCTATACATATATAAGGGATGGTTATTAGTGGTCGATATCAAATCGTTAATTTATGATTGGTATATTGTAAGGATTGTACTCGGAATATGGTCGTTATATGTACAATTGAATAATATAAAATCTCATTAATAATATTATTGATGATTATACTATTTGATAATTTATAATCAAATTTTCCTAGTGTTTTTATTTAAGACGAGTAGGCTATTTTATCATATACTTAGATACCAACATTTGGGTAAATAATAACTTTGTTCAGTATTTTTAATTTCTTGGGACATTTTTCTGTGTTAACAATTTGAAACCAATATAAATGAGTTTTTTTCAGAAAAAGCCTACATAAATCAGAAGTTGCAAGTTCCAAAGGCAATAACAATTAGTTATATATAATATATATCAAATATGATGATAACTTTTGCATGAGTTGAAGAGATGCTCCATTAATATTATCTTATGAGCTTTGTGTCTAGAACTGGCAGGCAAATCATATATATATATATATATATATATATATATATGTATTCATATTCCCAGCTCAATAATCAAGAAACCCTTTAGCTAGCTTCACTCTTCAGACATATCTCATTTAAACTAACAAATGGTCATTTGACACACATCATTTATAAAAAAAATGTAACCCAATTTTTTTTTTAAAATAAAATTAGTTAGATGCCCTAAATGCTAATATAAAATTAATGAGATGCCCTAAACGCAAATATGTTCCTAAAGTCGTAATATTCGGAGGTTTTAGAGAATTTCTCAAGTATTTTTGAATATTTGGTTGATCCTTTCATTATGATTGTACATTATGATTTAATCAGTTGTACTTTAAATACGTCTTGATTTAAACTTATCGATTGGTACTATATATATTAACCCACAAAAAAAAGTGTACATGCATAAAATAGTTATTAGATATGTAGAAGCAAAAAGTTAGGTATTATATATTTTGCTAGTAAAATTGAGACTAAATAAATATTGTGATTTCAAAGTAAGCTACTCAAAACCACTTGGATTTGGTGGAGTTTCCACTAAATATAATGTTGCATACATGTGGGAAGCAATTTCATGCATGGCCCTTAAGTGCTTCAAAGTGCCTATTAAATTAAAAGAAAACATATAGATCTTATAATTAATTTATTATTCTCATGCATATCTTTATTTGTTTATTATTTGGCTTAAAATAAAGGAGATCCAAAAGTTTTGAAAAACATTGATAGTGGAAAGATTCTCTTTTATATATATGATACGTATATATATGTGTGCTTGTCGGGTGTTAATTATCTATGCCATAGCTTAATACGGTATTTATATCATATTACATCAAAATAAATAAATTAAAAATAAATTAAAAGTTGTAAAATTAGTTAGATATTAATTGTTAAGCTATTGAAGACTTGGTCTAGGTACTTTAGTTGGGGTAGTAAATGAATATAGTCGAGATTAATAAGATATTGTTTAAGTTTTTTTTGATTTATTATTGGACTTGATTTATTAATAAATCAAGCTTAAATTTAACTAATTTGATAGTGTCGTAAATGAATAGAATCGAGCTTAATAAGGGATTGTCCAAATTTATTTGATTTATTATTAAACTGAACTCAAATGAGTTTAAGTTACTGAAACTCAAATAATTATATTTTTCAATATATTTTATTATTTTTTATTAATAGAATTGACTTTCAAAACTTGTTCTACAATATAAATGTTGCATTTTTGGATTGATCACTTTAATGAACAAAACTTAAGAGAGATTTAAAAATTAATCTTCCACGGACTTTAATTGAAAAAGATTAAATTTTGATAAAATAAAAAAAGAAATAAAAGATGGGAAACAGTTGTCATGAATGTGGAAAAAAGGTTGACTTGTTGTTGATACTGTCAAACCAACTATTGCACATTGATTTTTGGACATTTATCTTTGACAATGACTAAAGCCAGCACTCATTATAGTGGTTTTAGTGTTGTGTTGTCACATGAGTATGGGGATAGTATAATAATAATAATATAATGTTGAGTTATATTTTATGTCTTTCAAATTGCTACACGTATTTCTATACATGCATATGTTGAATGATGGTAGTATGTAGATCAAGTCTAAATAAGATCGATGTATCATCCAATACATATTTCTATGCATGCATATGTTGAATAGTAATATTATAGCAGCTCGAGTTTAATAAAATCAATGTATTATACAATATGTATTTATATCGCGTATATTGAACATCTAACCTTTTCATTTTTCTTAAATTGATTGAGAATTGATCGGGTAATTCAGTGGAAATAATTCATTATAGTTGAATTATATACGTAGAGCGTTTGATAAATCTAAATTACCAATCTATACGATTAGAAAGGTCAAATTGAGTAACAGTCGTTGAAATCTCAGCTAGATTATACAATAAAGATAGTGTTCGATTACAGAATAAGATAGGAAGATCGTAGCAAATGATCTTAACAAATCTTTCAACGAAGGAAATATAACCCTACTTATTAGAAGAAACGAAGTAGACACGTGTTTTATGCATGGTAACTACGTAAAATGGCATGCATACATATATAACTATTCTCGCCTACTAATTGACGTCTTGTCGAATCAACGAGACCATCTATTCATGGTAGAATTCAAGTAGAATAAATTTACGCATCATTCTTGATCCAGACGCATCATATCACAAGATACTTCAATATATATTCAGAAAAGATAATCACTACACTGATAATTCTCGTTTGTTCTGGCTCAAAAACGATCACTGCGCTAATAGTTCCGCATCTGTTCACACTCTATAGAGATGATTATCACATTAATAATCCATCGTTTGCTCTGGCTCGAGCATGATTACTACGCTAACAGTCTCTCGTCTATTCAGATTCAAAGACGATTATTACACTAATAGTCTCTCGCTTGTTTTGGCTCAAAAACGATCACTGCGCTGATAATTCTTCGTCTGTTCATGTTCACGCTCTGCAGAGATGATTACCACATTAATAATCCCTCGTCTGCTCTAGCTCGAGGATGATTACTACGCTAACAGTCTCTCGTCTATTCAGATTCAAAGACGATTACTACACTGATAGTCTCTCGTTTGTTTTGGCTAAAAAACGATCATTGCACTGATAGTTCCTCATATGTTCATGTTCACGCTCTGTAGAGATGATTACCACATTAATAATCCCTCGTCTGCTCTGGCTCGAGAATGATTACTACACTAATAGTCTCGTCTATTCAGACCGGAAGAAGATTATTACATCGATAATCCCTCAATCTCTCTCCAAACAAACCCTAACTCTCAATCCATACTCTCTCTCTCTATATATATATGTGTGTATATCACATGAGATAGATAAGATTATAATGTCATAGATTCAACCCATAATATGGGGCTTCATCCTAGTTGATAAAGACAAGTAGAGTGACCTTTATTTGCATGTATTTAAACTAGGCATATGCTCTTCCACTTCCCAACTCCCAACAAGAAACCCTATTTTTTTTCTCACACATATTTATTTGAAGCTCTAAACCCATCTCATCAATCTCAACAATGAAGCTCAATTTCTTCCATTTATTAGCAGTTCTTTTATTCCTAGGTTTCTTTCTCAGCACCTCATGTTCTTCTGTGATCAATAAATTGCCAGCCAAAGAAGGTAAATATATTTATATCTAAAATATTTATTGTTCTATAATTTCTCATTTAATTCTAACTTAATTTTCAACGGAAAAAAATAAAATAAAAATTGTTTCATGATCTTGTGCAGGTGAAGCAAATGAGAAGATCAAGAGTGAGGAATTATCTGCTGTAGAAATGGAAGGCATCGAGTCTTTTGATGTAATTTTTCTTCCTTTGAAACTTTTATATCAAAATTTATGGAAATATTTTTCAATATCAGAAATTTTTCTATGATCTTTCAATATTCAGAAAATCTAAGAAGGGAATCTTTTAGTTTTTCTCTAATTGAACAATTGATTCTTATTGTTGATTTTTTTTTTCTTCCAGATTTGTCAAATTGATGAACTTTATGATACAAACTTTTTTCGCCTAATATTTAAGTTTTTTTAAAAAAAATTTAAATAATTTTTTTTTAGTTTAACAATTGTAATTATCTAAAAATACATTTACCTTCTAATTTTTTTTTGAAATTATTATAATCTTTTTATATCCTTTTGATTGAACAGAAGGTGATGGGAATTGAAGAATGTGAAAATGAAGATAATGAATGCTTGAAGAGAAGGGCAATGGTAGAGGCTCATCTGGATTACATATACACTCAGCAACATAAACCATAGTTAGAAAAATATTATGCTCTCATAATGTAGAAATTATTATCTATAAATAAATAAATAAATAAGGTCTGGATGTGTGCAGAAATTAATTAAAAAATCTTATTCTAGACCACAAGTAGATTTAATTTCTTGTTCGTTTTTATATATATCATGAATTTGGTTCTTTTGGATTTTGTATTTACAACTTAAATAATTGTTCACAATTAAACAAGACCGGAAGTGTAATATTTATATATGTTGCTGGTAAATAGATTTGAAAATCAAATCAAAATATTCGATATTCGACTTATTTACACCTGATATTTATACATTAATTTATTGAAGAAAATACTTAATTAGAAAAATATATTAAATAATATTGAAATTGAGAATTATATCTACATCCTAGGCTTCTATCAAATTACAGAAAAGTTCTTGCTAATATAATTAGACAAAATTGCAATTCAGTCAAACATTGTTGTTATTTGTAGCATTGTAGTAATTGCTCTCAAGTAATTATTTTTGTTCCATTATTGAAAAAACCCCATTACCAAATGTCACGTTTCATCACCAAAATTTAACTTATTTGGCAATTTTATCCTAAATTGAGAAAAAGATATATATAGTATACTTGCTAGTATTTATATTTAGTTATATGACAAAAAATGTCAATTTGAAAATTAAATTATATTTATCTGGATCTGAAACCAATTAAGAGGCCCAATAAGCAGAGTAAGTAAAGCTCTAAGGACCAAAAAGGCCCAAATATATAGAAGAAACGTTTAAGCAAGAAAAATGGGTTTGTTTATGTTTTTAAATCTAATTTTCAAGTTTTTAAATCACAAAATTCAAAATAAACTTAACCTATCAAATTTTTATCTAAATTTTCGTTTTTCAACTGTAATTTTTTAATTTCGTATATAATACACGATTTTCATATAATTCTCACATGAATTTCTATAGTACACGATTTTCGGAAAAAAATTAAAATTTTAATTAGAAAACATAAACAAACAAAGCCGAGCATATTTGACACACATTCTGATCGACTCGAACAGAACCGAACCGAATCGAACTTGGGAACCATGGTAGTTTTATTGAATTTTACGTCGTAAAGTACTTTACCTAATGCTAGAAGGCTTTTACCGTAGCTAGAAAGCATTGATTATTACAATACCCGAGCTTGAGACGATTAAAGTTTATTTAAACTCGATTAATAATAGAATCAAGCTCATAATTATAAATCAAATATACTTGAAACTTCCTAATTAAGTCTTGAACATCTTATAGTCTAGATAATGATAATTTAATTAAGTTGACATGATATTATCTAAACACTTTATTTGAGCATATGTCATGGTAATTAAGACTGGATATATGTATATATAAGAATCTTTCCACCATCAATGTTTCTTGAAACTATGTATCTCCTTTATTTTAAAGCATTGACAAATTATATGGATTATTTACTGACTAATTAAAATATATATACATATATATTGAATGTATGTTTGTTTGGATATCAAAAGTATCCTATAGTTTTTGTTTTAATCCATAATTTCCAATTTGGAAAAATCAAAATACTTACTAGTATATCCGGACATATGATCATATTTGCATATTAATTATATATAAATTAATCATATAACAAATATATCATTTTATTTGTATATATATTTCGATTCTGACCAATATAGATAACTAGAATATCCCCTCTAGGACTTCAAATATGTCTTCTATCATAAGATGTGCCATTGCCAGCCCAAGCCTTTTATTATATGCATTCTAAATACTGACATTTTCAATTCTCAATATCTATTTGATATTATAGTTAATTATCAGTTTGCATTATATATAAAGTATGATAGGATAAATGGAGATTAATTCCTTAATCAATAGTTAATGTGGTAAGCAAGTAAGTAATCCACTATGATTAGTTGAGAATTAGCAATTACTTGGTCATGTCCATAAAATAATAAAATGGAAAGAATGAGATACTATATATAAAATACATTTTGTACCTTTCCACTATGTACATTACTTAGCTATATCATTATATCTTGCTAATCATGCCTCATATGGTATATAATTTTGATTTTTATTATATCGAGATTGTAAATTTATGTGTAGAATTTGATACTAATACGTTATAAATTATTAGTTTGATATAAATTTTTGGTTTAATATTGTAGGAAGTTGGGCTATTCGGAGGTCCCGGTGGGGGTCCATGGGATGATGGTGTCTATGATGGAGTGAGGGAAATCATACTCAAATATGGTCTTTATATCGACTCGATACAAGTGGTTTATGAAAAGGATTCCAACCCAGTTCATGCAATAAATCATGGAGGAAACGGTGGTTGTAGTCCTAATCGGGTAAATAGTTTTATTTTCTTTATAATGAAAAAAAATCGCGATAGAAATCAAGCCTGGAAAATTTATTCCACATAATGTTCAATAGATTTGGTGTAATATATACCACACATTTAAAATAGTTAATAATACACCGAGTCTGTTGGTATTTTTTCTATTTCGACCTCAATTGCAAGTACAAGCCAAAATCTAGCAAGGATTGGCTCTAAAACTTTCATGACTATTGGAATCTTAAGAATAATTATTTATTGAGAAATCAATATATCATTGTTTATTTTTCATCGATTTTTATTGAAATTTGATATCTTAAAATATTTTTTAATTATACTAAACATAAATTATGGAAATCAAATTACTTGCATTGATTACATGCAATTCTTACCATCTTTGAAAGAAGTGAAAAAAGATTAACTATAAATGTGATATGTAGGATTATTCTTTTTATTATCATCTCATAAAATATCTTTTTATTATAGTAAATATAAATTACGGAGATCGTGTTAAATGCATTTATTGAATGTAATTTTTACCATATTTAGAAGAATTGAAAAAATGGTGAAGTATAACTGGTGGTATATAGCATCATTCTATATGAAATTAACTAACTTTATACCCTTTGGCTTCAGATCCAGTTGCAATACCCAGAGGAGTACTTGGTAGCTGTGACGGGTACTTATCACTCGTTTATCTCGTCGTTAACATTTAGGACTAATTGGAGAACACTTGGTCCATTTGGAACTGAAAACGGAACTCGTTTTGCTGTAGAAGGAGCAAAGATCTTGGGTGTAAAAGGGTCGAGTGGGAGCCTTGTGGATGCCATTGGTTTTCATATAGCGCAATCTTAAAAAGTGTTGAAGCTCTAAGCTTGGTCATAAACTTGCTCTTTCTAAAATGGTGATTGTTGTAACGTTTAACCTTAAACATTGTTATTGTGTTTATTTATGTTTGTTAATTGAAGTTTTACAAATTTCTCGCGAAATGTGTATTACGAGTGTGAAAATGACGTGTGTTTGTTTATGTTTTTTATCAAAAATTTGTTGAAGTTTGTAAAATAAGTCTAATAAAGTGATTGTTTGATGTATGATGTGATGAATGAATGAGTTAGTTATATAATTATTGAGTAGTGCTAATCTGACAGTTGTCTGTCAGATTAGCTACTTACAGCCCATTTTTAACAAATTTACATTTTAATAGTTTATAGTTATTTTAATATCATAAATGAATTTCTAGCTAACACCCAAACCTCCCCCAATTAAATTATTAACTGTTTATTTTTTAAATATAATTTGATTATTGTATTTATTTTTATAAAATAAAAAATCATTAATTATACCTTTTGTTTTTGATTAACTTATTAAAATAAATCAATAATGTACATCCTAATTAAGAACGTAAATAGAAAATAATTTTATTGAACTTATGTTTTAGAAACATATTTTATATATCAATGAATTACATATAATTTATGTAAATTTTATATTATTAGTATTATTATGATTAACGTTGATTTACTGGATTACCAAATTAGTCGAAATTAATTATTCTTTTTTTTTTAAAGATCTTTCTTTCAGATTTTTCAGATTGATGATGGTATAATACTTTACTTCTTAATATTAGTACTTTAATTTGATTTTAACGTGATAAATGTCCCATTTTTAAAAAGATCGAAAAAATCTAATTTAAGGTGGGATTTTGAGAATTTCTTCTATTTTAAAAATTCAAAAGTTAACAAGGTATTGAGTTTATCAACTTTCTTCAATTAATAATATATAATAACATTTTTTCAATTTTGAAATAAAAATAATCACAATTTATACACTTACTAATCATATCGTTATAGTGCAAAACAATTACATTATTATACCATACACAATACTTGAATTAATAATGATAGTTGTTAAAACATAGTCGGTTAATTTTAAATTTGAACTTTTTAACATCTATTGATGAAAAATATTTTTTGATAATTCAATATTAATATTCACACATTAAAAATGAGATTAATAAGAATTTTCATACTATAGTTAATATAAGATAAGATTTTCGAGAGACAAAATGTACAAAAATGTAGATTAAAAATAATTAATTGGAATTCATCTAAATTTTAAAATATATGTGAAGCTAATTATAATTATGTGTAATTAAGTGGGATTATTTCTTAACTATTTTATGTAAATATGGCACAAGTTATCAGTTCTTTAATGCCACAATTAGCGCTTAAAAATTGTCTGTAAGGCAAAAAATCTCACAGACCTGTGAGAAAAGTTTTTTCCATAATTATTATATAAATAAAAATATAAATTAAAAATCCTCAATATCAATCAAAATTCCTAATTTAATGAATCATACGCCCGGCACATGACTTTTTCTAGTGAAATTCAAAATTTTCTGCAACTTTTGAACTTAAAAATTGTAAGACATACTTTTCAGTTCACATTAATGTAGCTGAATTGTTACCCTCATATTAATGTACAAAGTAATGTACATGTCATATTAGTGTAACAAATATAATTTTCCGTAAATCTTTATAAAAACGAGTGTTATGAATTATCATAATTTAATGATAATATATTTTTTCTCTAATTCAATGTTCTTTATTTTTATATGATTACCTCAAATTAGATAGCCAGAGTAGCTAAAATAGAAAGAATCAGATTTTTTTTCACAGAAAATTTAAAAATAAAAATAAAAAATATGAAGGGTAAAAATGACCACACCTCAAAATTCAAGGGCCAAAATTACAATAAAAACAATTCCCCAAGTCCCAAATTAGCTAATTTATACTTTACTACAGAAAAAATAGCCTAAGGCTAAAACTATTCGTCGCCCGCAGTTTCATATAATTCGTCCTGTTTTGATTTAACTTCTCATTTCCCTACAGTTGTTATCCTGTACAGTTCTCTACTTTGATCATCCATGGCTTCTTTTAGTCTACATCACTCGCATAATTATCGTCGTGGATCCAAATCTCAAATGTATCTGCACAAGATTTTAACCATTATCGCCACCGTACCGCCACCTCTACCCGCCGCGACCCCGCCCAAGGAATCGACGGTGGAGAACGTAACAAGCGATAGCTCCGGTGTGAGTTCGAACGGCTGCGATGGAGATAAAGAGAAAGAGTTTGAGGATCATAATTTGAGCATGCTGATTGAAGCTGCTAAGCTGATCTTTGGAGAGACTATCAACGGCGACGATGATAAACCGAAATCGGAATTCGAAGAATCGCCGCCGTCGGCGACGGTTGTCCGGTCGAAGCGGGGACGGAGGCGAGTTCTACCGTACAAGTATAGAGACTCGGTGTTGGAACCGTTGACTCGGTTGTCGAAACGGAGACGACTCATGAAAAAAGTGAAATGTTAGTCAATTTCAAATATTTTTCAGTAGATTTTATTTATTATTGTATTTCAATTTCATGTTAGAATGAGAATTAGTCATCAATTGGAAAATGCATTGAATATACTAAGTAGATATTGACATTTTTATTGTGTTCTTTATGTCAACTTATTTTTAATTAAATAAGTTGTAGTTAAATAATGATGATAATATACTCTAAAAATAAATTAATAAACTATTTTTTTTTACGTTCTCAAAACCTATCACCGGATTCAATTTGATATTGAATAGAGAAAAAAAAATCAAATTTTAGTTCTCAATTATTTATTTCTTCAAAAAGGCTGAGATATGATTTGAATTTATTTAAGAGATTTTTGCCCATAATTAAAGACAAAAATATATAGATGAGTCTCCCATTAATCATGAATTTTGTTATGTTTAATTTATTAAAATAAAAGCTGTATTTTATGTGAATAATAATACATCATAATACACGAAAATTGAATAGTGAATAATTGATAACAATAAATTGTTAAGAATTTAGGAAAATTTTATGACGAATACGAATAATAAATTTTGAAGATCATAAATAAAAAAAGAAATCCCTCTTTTCATCATAAAACAAAGAAAAAAATATTTATTTATGAGCCCGTTTATTTCCAGATATTTACGTTTGAGGAAACATTAATGAGCTCTAAAACACAACACGATATAATCACAATTATTCATATATAATAGGCCACATGAATCTCATCAGATAAATGATTGTGATTGTGCTGCGATAAAGAATTATATGGGTAACAAATCTATACACTTCATTTTTTCTTACTAGATATCAACTTGCCTTGACGATGGAATCGTCTCGAAAGCGCCCTAGGTCTCCTACTCGCTCTGTCGAATCCTCTAACGCAAATAAAACCTGAACGAATATCAACAAATAATGCGTAAAAGAAAGTTTCTAAAGAATTTTCTTATGGTGTGTTTGGATGGAAGGATTTGTAAAACATGGATTTCAAAATTCATCGACAAATATTGAGTTTGTTTGGATGAATTCAAGTTGTACTGAATTTCAAATCCTTAACACTCATTTTGAGTTATTCTTCCATCACCAGAGTGGATTTCTAATGGTCATTTGAAATCCACTCCTCAAATCCAACTGCCCCAATCCAAACACGCCCTTAGATATTTTTCGAGGGGATTTTAGCAATTACCCAGTAAATGAGGGATTGAGGGGGTAAATGTAATTATGCCGAAAGTTTAGAAGAGAGATGCTACTTACTATATGTATAAGATTTTTATAAAACAAAAGGTACAAAACTATGAAATGTGTTTCGATTCTTACCATAACGGAAGCAAAATGCGATATCATCCATCGACAAACCTAGAATTGCAAAATGAGCAATATTTATATAAGTTTGTATATATGGTTTCACAGAGTTAAAAGAACTTCAGGGCTATGCATGGATCAGCTAAAATATAAAATTTAGTGAAAATTACTATAATCTTAAAAACAAAACAAAAAAAAATCTTATATCCAAAACAAATCATGGAAAATTATTTGTTAGTCCAACAAATCCATGAAAATATAACATTTACTAGACATGTTGGACTAATAAATAATTTCATGGATTTGTTGATTTTGTGTAAATAATTATAAACATAATAATAACATGTTCATTAATTTATAATTATTAATTTTATTTATTAAAAGATACCATATAAATCCAAACAAGAAAAGGTCGAAAATTAAAACTAAATTCCATAATCCTAAAAAAATCCATTTGAAAAACACAAATAAAAGTTATGCATACACAAAATTTATTTCATTAACTTCACAATGTAAGAAATCTAATGGTAATATTGTCTAAAAACTTAAAAAAAAAAAAATAACTTTCTCACCTTTAGATATAGATGTTACCGATTTTCCACAAAATAATGTCCGTCTCTTTAGATTCCAAATCCATTGTCTAGGAACATCTATCGGGCTTCGACTAGATTCGTGATCCGCAAACACCTGTAAAAAGCAAAGATTCTCGGGTAAACTAGTTAACCATATGTGAAAAAACCCAAAAACCGAAAAGAAAATGTGAAAAATACTGAATTTAAATCTTACCTCGTTGACCTGAAAATACGTCCCGTTTAGTGGAAATGATCCTCGATTAGCTGTTCTACATGGTATCTGCAAATATATATTCAATCGATAAATATATAGTGCAGTGATTATATGAAAATTCTACAGCATTAAATAATTTGGAATAATTTGTCTTCACCAAAATTGTTCCTTCAACAGTCAGATCATTTTCGCACCCTTTTCTGGAATCTTGGGGAGAATCTGTAGATTCATCTGTAGATTCATCTGTGAGAAATCACAACAGAGATTTGTAATAAGAAATAAATAATGTTCACAGGAAAAATCATATGATGTCTGAAAATTTAATGTACGTTTTAAAGTTAACTGATTAATGAAGTATTTTCATAACAAAATTTACTTCACTTACCTACTGTTGCCCATATTACAAGAAGGTATGGACATGGATCATCAGGTTCTCGTTTCTCAAACTTCTGCACATTTTAGTTTTAAACAAAAAAACTTAAAATACAAAATTTGAATATATTAAAACAAACTGCAATATACATATAATATATATATATATATATATATTTATATATATACCAACCCCGGCCAAAAGAGGGTGTGAATCCGGTAGCTCATACCTGCAGTAAAATAGAACAATAACGATTAAACATTCAATATTTATACTTATTGCACTTTTTTATTCTTGAAAACTTAATTTAAGCATAATATTTACAAATATGTAATTTTTACACTTACACTTGATGTACAGTCTTTAATCGGTCCACATACTTCATTTTAGGCATAGGAATCGAAGCTTGCTCGCGCCTCAAAGTAACCAGCGTTTTTGACATGTCTCCCTCTGAACACGACAAATTATTTTCCTCTACAATTTCCAGTATATTTTTCTTAAACTCGTCATCATTAAGTCTTATTATTGGAATTTCATCATCTGATTCATTGTTATAGCCATCAATATCTGTTTCTCGAGATTTTTTGGAAGCGGGATCATATCCATAGTCTTCCATGTCTATGATTTCAGGCTCGGGATCAGGCTCGGGAGATGATGGAAACTCTATAATGGGTTCAGAGTAGCGGGTATTTTTGTGGGCCGTTGGATCTTGACCGGATGTAAATGGAGACAGCTCGGTAGTTGGGCTTTCCTGCTGAGGACCGGTGAGACGGAGCCTAGCACTGCATGTCAAATATAATCACACAAATTTTAATTATTTAATACGATGTTAATTCTTCCAAATTTTGTGATATTCAAATGATTTAATACACATTATTTGGGACAAAATTTTCTAGTCCATATATTATTTCATATATTAGATGTTTGACACAAGTCAAAATATTTACACATGTTAACAACTCCTTAATAAGTGCATTTGTAAATTACAAATGTCAAACATCAGCACAGGAATTTGGAATAGAAAATCATATCCTACTTAAAAACAAAAGTAGTTTTATCCACTTTTCTCCCTCTTTATCCAATCTCATATTCTAACTTCTCTTCCTTTTTTCATATTTTCTCTTTCTTTTATTTCCCAAAATTTAGTACTCGTTTTAATTCATTTTAATAATTTACTTGAAATCATATAAAATCATAAATAACAAAATTACGTTTACCGCAAGTTCAACCCAAAAAAGATAATGATAGATAAATATTGTTTATTTGATCGTTTTTATTTATAAAGCACAAGCATCGAATGTACATATATGTGACTACTACCAAGTAAACACTAACTATATTTCAAATAATAGTCAAATTAATAGAAAAGATTGCTTAATCAAACACTAAGTATATATCCCTCATCCATATTTTTCGTTTAAAAAATTCCCATTTTTTGCATTGAAATCGAGCAGATGAAAATGAAACACTAACCTCGCAAAAGCACTTGCAAAGTGCTTGCATTCTCCCCTCATCGGGCAAGCATTACAATTAGGCTGTATCTTCGTACAGAAAGACTACATCATTTCAAAGCATATTTTCATGTCATTTTTTCTTTCATATAAAGAACCGACTTTTGAATAAAGTATGACTACCATTTGTAATTTAAAAGTGATAACTGAAAACTGACCTTTCCAAATGTAATCATCTGATAATGGCCCTCATATCTGTACAAGGTAATAATATTCAGTTTAGGAACAAATAACTTCTGTGGTTCAAAATAGAAAAATCGAAAATTGACAAGTTTATTTGAGTTACAATGTTTTCTGATCCCTAACGGACAAACGGGGCCAAATGTATTGTTGGATGGAATCTAACATCGGGTACCTGCAAAAGGATTACCATCAAGACAATATTCCATATGAACATGTATTAGGATGTACTGATTTGAGTATTTGCAAACACAACTGCTTATAGAAGAGTAATTATAAGTGGGGAATAATTAGAACTGAGAAAATCATAAGCCTATAGACTTTGTATAGTGTTTTGCAAACATAAGTGAAAAGTGGAAAAGGGTTACTGAGGAATATTTGCAGAAAAAGTGATTGAAAATGATAATTTTGATTTAACTAGAAAAGACCACAATCAATTTGAAGTATACCTTACCAACTTAGATCCAAATAATTGTTTTTAGTCATATATAGATAAGCACTTAAAATTAGCATTTTCATAAATACATACTGGTTTAGGAGGTGTATCTGAACATCCTCCGGTAGTGGCTTCAGCGGGACCCATCCAAGACGAACCAAAATCCGACCCACATTCACGTCAACCTAGAGCACCAGAATATAAATAATCCCGATAATCATTATACTCAATTTGCCTAAAGATTTAACCTATATACATCCAAAAATTCTTATTAAAATAAAATAAAATAAATCTTACTGGGAAGGCATGATGGTGAAGAGCCAAAAGCCTGATGCATTCGACACTCTTCAAACCAAGTCCATCTATGCTCAATAAGTAACTCCTATAATGGAAACATTAATGAGAAAAAAAAAAAACTAGACAAAGTTTGATTTAATTACGATATATGCTTTTACAACCAAAAATTGAACCATTTATATATGCTTACTTTGCTTTATCTGGTGGAACGTCTCTTAGCCACTCTAAATCAATACTACCATGATCTTCGACTATTCGATTAAGAAAACCCTGAAAAACACATACTTTTTATAACCAACAACTAAAAACAACTTAAGGGTGTGTTTGGATTGAGGGATTTGGATTTTGGGAGGAGATTTGGAGGAAGGATTTGAAATGACACCTAAAATGGTGTTATTTGAAATCCACCGTAGTTACGGAGAAAATAGGTCAAAATGAATGACAAAGGATTTGAAATCCATCGTAACATTTATTCATCTAAACGAACTTAAATGGATTTGTCGATGAATTTGAAATCCATGGATTTCAAATCCTTCAATCCAAACACGCCCTAAATTTTTGCCATTTTCACATCTATTATATTATCACCTGGATTCTTCTAGCAAGCATATTGTTCATGCCTCGTTCAACAATCACTTCAGCCACCTCTAAAAAAGGCGCTTTTCTAACAGCTTCCCAGTCAACAGTATCAGCAGTCATGCTATTCCTTGGTCTATCACGAGAATATTTTTTCCTCAAATCATCCCAATTGATTGGTGTTTCCTGTTTGTCTTTGACATTTCCTTTCTTTCTTACAGATGTAGATTCCGTCTGTGAAGGAATCTTATTACCATTTTCCGGCTCAAGCTCAGCCAGATTGTCGGGGCTTGATGAAGGGTAACTTTCTATTGGTTCTAACTCTTCGAACTTGCTTGGGGGCGATTCGGGCATTTCCACTTGAAAGTGTTGTGTATCATTTTCACAAATCACAGAGTCATTTGTACCATTATGTTCACTCACTGATGGAAGGGGAAATTTTGCTGCAAGAGACATAAAGGCAGAACTGCAAGCCAGACAAGAAAACAATGAATAAGAAATCGAAAGACTTGGATTGCAAAAAGAGATTTTTTTTTAGTTTGTGTTCATGACTATTAGGGAAAATTGCAGGATTAGCCCCACAAGATAGGTTCTTTTGCATTTGTTATCCCATAGCTCACAAACTTGAGCAATTAGTCCTATGAGATTGTTTGTTTGTTTATGCATTTTTAGTCCAACAGTAAAAAAATTGAACAGAAACCGTTAGTTAGGCCACATATCTTGCACGTGATCAGTAGTTAATTTTATAGCGCATGAAATTTCCGCCGGTTTTGTTAATGGCTATACCGGAATTGCAAAGGAATCCTAGTGGCTATTTTACAACTTTCGAAACAACGGGACTAAAGTTGCAATAGGCAAATATCCTGTGGGATTAATATTGCATATTTTCGGGAAAATTAGAATTTTAACCCCACGGGATTTGAGGGTTTTAGTTGTAGTCCCAAGTTACCTGGATAGTGTATCACTGACATTTTGAGTCAGAAAGACTCCAACCACTGAGTCAACCACTGACCCTTTCCATGGCGAGAACCGTCTGTCTCCTGCAAGTTTGATATTTCAATATCAATACTAAAGTGATATTTATAATTAGAAAATAATCAGAGTTTCAACATAGTTGTAAGATAATATTATGAAAATTACTACTAGTGTAGCTCATGATGCCTAATATAAATTCCGCTGATGAATCATCAAGCCATTAATTCTCATCACATTTGTCCATACTCCATAGTCCATACGTTAATGTATAGTCTCACAGTTAGATTAAATAGATAAAACAGCCAGTTAAGTTCCTAAATAACTAATAAACACACTGCAATGTGATAGAACTAGCATAAGTATATTTGATCATTAGAAATATCGAATCTTAGTTTATTAATCTACAATTAGAGAAAAGCAACTTAAATATCATGACATTTAATACCAGTGATCGCCCATTTTAACATGATAGCACGAGGGTTTATAAACAATACCTAGAATGAGATGCATGCGGGCAATAAATGAGTCCAATCGTCCTCGAAATATTTCGTGTTCCTTTTCCCAATATTTTGCCTTATCAATGTCGTCTTGTTCAGTATTTTCACTCCCATTATTTTCCATCAACAAATTCCAAACTCTCAACGTCTCGGGATCAAGATCAACCTTTGGCACCGGTTTTTGTAGTTTGGAAAGATCAAATTTTTCTTTGGAAAGAACAAGGATATTTTGGCCATTTAAATCCCGGACCGCAAGTTGATTAAATTTCTCGTCAATATTCAGACACTCCATCTTCTTACAAGCATAATTAACCAGAGCTTCTGTAAATGCATCATCTGTAACAAGGTAACAATCACATTAAAATAATCCAACAGTTTTTTTCACAAAATAAGTTAAGCTAAGGTTGCGTTTGGGAGAAAGGATTTGAAAGAGGGAACAACTCCAACATGGGGAGAATTTGATGCAATATTGAGAATTAGCTCAAACTGGGCGCTAAAAATATCAGAAATCCATTGTAAGGTGAAAAAATTTCAAACAAGATTAATCGTCTTATAATGAAATTGAAATTCTTAACTCTAAATCCCTCGATCCAAACACAACCTACAAGAAATTAAAATTACCATATTGGCGTGACAATGCATCTTTTTGTTTATTACTCAGGCCTGCTAAGTCCGGTTTCACACTATCCGACTGCAAGGTTTTCTTCGTGACTTTGACTTTGACTTTCTCTTGTCCTTCCACTCTTTGAGAAAACTCACCTGAGCTATCTCTAAATTGACATTTATTTTCAAATGTCAACTTATCAGAAAACGATCCCATCTCCTTCATACTCTTTTCTAGCACATTTTGATCCTTTACTACCCGATGGTCAATTTCTAGCACGTTTTGATCCTTTACTACCTGATGGTCAAAATCTAGCACGTTTTGATCCTTTACTACTTGATGGTCAATTTCTAGCACGTTTTGATCCTTTACTGCCTGATGGTCAATTTCTATCACATTTTGATCCTTTACTGCTTGATGGTCAATTTCTAGCACGTTTTGATCCTTTACTGCTTGATGGTCAATTTCTAGCACATTTTGGTCCTCTATAAGTTCTTGTTGCTCGAATGATATTTCTGTTGCCGAATTCTGAATGCCCTTATCTTGAATTTCAACATGAGCTGCAAATTTCTCATCCTCATTGACTTTAGTTCTGATTTTAGAAGCTTTCAGAAGAAAATCCTCTGATACCTCGATTTTGGAAAGATCAATAGCTAAGGATGATAAATCTCGCCTTTGTGTAGATTTCTTGGACCTTTTTCTCTTCGAATGCACTATCCAATTTATTTTCTTTTTAGATACACTTACATCAATAGCTAAGGATGATAAATCCCGCCTTTGTGTAGATGTCTTGGACCTTTTTCTCCTCACCATCCAATTTATTTCCACTTTAGAGACACTTACACTTGAGGTTTTTCGCTCCATCTTCTTTCTGCTGCGCAATTTCATTGTAAAATTATTGGATATTTCATCGGATATTTTTGTGAAAATGAACTTTTCAAACATTGTTGCTCTTTTTCGGTTCATCCTTGTTTTCTTACACATCTTTGGAAAATTCGGCCCAATCTTCCTGCTATTTTTCAGACATTCGTTTGGTAGAAATCTTCTTTTATAGACTTGTAAAGAGCTACTATCAAGCTGTGGCTTTGGCCCCACTTTCGGTTTATTTTCTACCCCATCACACACTTTCGAAACGTCCATTTCCAAACATAATGTACTATTATCAAGCAGCACTTTTGGATCCTGTTTATCTTCTACCCCGTAACACACACTTGGGGTGTCCTTTTCCAAATCAAAAGTAAGTTCTCGTCTGCAAGAAGGTTTAATAAGTTCATCAATGGCTTCCTTAATAGCATCTTTCGAATCAAAAACAAGCTCTTGTCTGCATGAAGGTTTAATAAGTTCATCAATGGCTTCCTTAATAGCATCTTTCGAAATTTGAGTTGACGTTTTTAGGGTCACTTTCTTCTTTAGAGTACGAGAAGGGCGTTTTGGAGTTTTCAGTTTAGGAGTTGAAGGCTTTTTAGCTTTAGTTTCATCAAACACCTTAGGCCTATGTCTTTTCATCCTTACACGCTTGCGTGGCGTTTTGTTTGAGTCGACTCCATTGTTGACATTTCTCCTCTTTCGAGGAGTTGGATTATTTGGTGAACTTGAAGCTTTTTCCGTGTCCAATACAAATCCATAATCTCGATTTTCATTATCTGAACCAAGAAAAAGGGCGAAATCAAATTAAAACGTATTGTAGCTACAAAATAGTCGATATCATACTCGTGTGAAAAAGATAAACCTGTGATGGGAAGTTAGAAAATGAATCTAGATTAATAAACTGAAGCTTCTATTTGGGAATTTAGATAATTATGCAACCGATTAAGTAAGAAAACGGTTCAATATTTCCCCTCGAAAACATGCTTATAGATTTACTAGCACCAGTATATTAAACAACTATTTGGCAACTTCTTGCAGTCTAACTCAATTCATTAAATTCATCATAATTCAATACTCACATGTTTCAGAAATAACTACAGATCATCAAAGCAATAAAAGAAATAAATTCATACTATCAAAACAAAAACTAATATGAAGAGCAGACTTAGAAAATAATCATCTAAATAAATTCAAAATTGTAAATAAAATCAATAAATATTCAAAATACCTGGAATCCCACCATTAATGCCCTTTGAATTTCCATGTAATCCCAAATTGTCCTCCCCAGAACCACTACATTGCCCTGCAACTTCATCAACCCTTTCATAACACACAGTAAACTCAAAATTGCTATTGCCACTCTCTTTTTCCTTTTGTCCCAATTTTCCCCAAATTTGAGGCAATTGAGGGTTTTTCAAAGTGCCCACGTCATGATTTAAGGCTTTATCAATGACAATAAAATTAGGAACAGATTTTGCTGGCGTTAGTGGCGCTAAATCACACTTTCCCTTCAACTCTTCCATTAAAACTTCATAAAAATCAGAAGAAAAAACTAAAAAAATCAGTAATAGAAAAAACCCATGAGCTTTAAGAGAGATAGAAGCAGAACAGGAATCAAACTGAAAAAGAAAACTATATCTACAGAACTACTGAAAGTTGAACTCGTCACTCAGAGTAAAAACCCAGAAACAAAATTCAAAAAGGAAAAAATAAAAACAAGATTTTTACCCTAAATCTTGTGAAAAAAACTGAGGAGAAAGAAAATTATTTTACTGAAAATATACAAAAGAGTTTGGGTTAGTTTGGGACTGTGGTAACTTTTTGAAGATGATCACAGTTCTTATCATGGACTCTGCCGGTCTGTCCATAATACCTACGAGAATATTAAAAACGGGTAAAAAATAAAAAATAAAATTCCTTTTATTATAAACTTATTACATATATACATGCTAATGTTCCTTCATGCCATTGCATGCAGTGACATAAATTTTAGATTCTTTTTTTAAGAATTTTGACGAGCAATCTAACTTTTATTAGATTTTGTAGAATATTTATTGAAAATTTGACTTAAATTTGTTGATAATTGGAGTCCAACCTCTCTCAATTCAAATAATTTTATAACTATTTCTCAAAATATTAAATGAAATTTCAAATGGAACCCAATTTTTTTAAATTATCTTTATTTATTTAAATAAAATAAATATTATTCATTTTTTATGTTTAATTTAAAGTTTAAACACATATAATAAGAAATAGAAACCCAATTTATTTTGATGGACATTACTTTTGGGTCCTGAGGTGCGAAACTTTCTCTAATAGCCCAACTAAAAGGTCCACATTAACTCAAGCCAGAGGCCCAAAGTCCACGGAACTTATTGGGCCTACATAAAATCCAAATTGCCCATTTATCTTGGGCCAAGAATCTTATTAATGGGTATTCGGGTCAAAATATTCAAACCGTTGGATCTGACAATTTAGCTTAATTGAGTCTTGATGAATAGCCAAAGTAGAGATCACCGGATCTATCTATCTCCGCCGATCCACACGCCGGCGCCACCTACTTGAGCAATATATCCGCCGCCATCTATCACCTCGTAGATTCCTATTTCCTGTAGATTTCGGTTCGTTTATCTCTCATCGTCAACGCCGCCCCATCTACCCGCCGCGCTGCCACCACAATCAATCTCGTGTTCGGAGTTGAGTTCAGTTTCGGTAAGTTACTTTCCGATCATACGATAGCTGCTTCGATGAAATGATATCGACGGAGAAATTTGAGGTTTTTGTTGGTGTAACCATGTGGTAATTGTGTGAATATTTGTAAAGCTATTATTCGACATGATTTTGTTTAGGAAAAGAAATTTCCTGAAGATGTGATCGATAAATTTCGTTTTATATAGGTTTTGACATTTTTGAGATTAGCTTCTAATAAAGTATTCATGTGAATCAAATGTTCGACTAATTCGTAGTATTTGGTTTACACGAGAAAAAGAAAAAGAAAGTAGAAAAAAATTTGATCATGCACATTTTTATTGACAATCGGCTCCAAATGTTACATACTTCAATCATAACTGAGAAGCTGAGACACTTCAAAAGAAGAAATAAGTTCATTCAGTATGTGAAATACTGCAATACTACATGTCAAAGCATTTCATGTTCTGACTAGTGTCCGTGTACATGATGTGAAGAAATTCTTAGTCAAATACTCAAATATAGAAGTCCTGCTTGATGAGGTTTTCACTGCTCAATGATGTATATTCCTTTGTTCTTCTGGATCCTTTCAGATTCTGGGTTTTGCTTAGGATTTGGAGTAAAGAGGTTAAGTTCTGCTTGTTCAAAATAGTGAATATGGTGTTGGTACTAGCATTGGGTGATTTACACATACCACACAGGGCTCCGGATCTGCCTGCAAAGTTCAAGTCCATGCTTGTTCCTGGAAAAATCCAGCATATCATTTGCACTGGCAACTTATGTATCAAAGTGAGTATTTTATAGACTATTAGTCTCGGATAAAAAAGAATTTGGAAGTTATGAATAGGAGATTCTCTTATCCATTTAATTTTGCAATAATATCTCTTGGCTTGAAATTCTGTGCTGTTTTACTTGATTTTGTTTCCTTTGCTTTATTGTTTATGTTTCTATAGTTAGACGCTCAGTCTTTATATTAGTGTTCACAAATTTTTGATTAATTTTATTGGTTTCATATGAATAAAAGCAGAACGGACTTTATTGATTCAGTCTTTTCCCTGGCATGCTGAAAAGAAACAATCCGTTTGATGAAACAATAGAAGAGCATTGTTATGGTATCACTATATAATGTGTATAATTGTGATGTAAATTCATCCTTTGTGGCTTTCCTTAATTTACCTGGAAACTGTTGCTTAAAGACATTGTAATATTGGGTTATAGTGATCTAAGATTCATTGCATATTGGGAAAGTTGAAGTATCAAGTTGAACTCTGCCTATAGTCTATTGGGCGAATCATAGTATAATTTTTTTAATCGCTATCTTCCTCACTGACCTGGGAAATAGCCAGCATATTGACGACTACTGTTGTGTTACTATATTTGTAGGAGGTTCATGACTACTTGAGAACTCTTTGTCCAGATTTGCAAATCACTCGAGGTGAATATGATGAGGATACACGTTATCCCGATACCAAAACTCTAACAATTGGTCAATTTAAGCTTGGTATATGCCACGGTCATCAGGTGTGCTTCTCTTTCTTTCTTGTGAAGAACTGAACCGTTTGCTGCATTCATCACTCAACCCTTATGTCCATATTAAATATTCCCATCAAAAGAATATTTATATCGACTTATATACGGGTCAAGGATTTTAATGTGGACTTCCATGTTTTTTGCTTTACTTAGACTTTTTCCTTGTCGCTAAATCATTGACTATTCGTAAAACCATACAAATTAGTCATATGCTTATTTCTCTTATTATAAACTTTTCTAAAGGTCATTCCATGGGGAGACCTCGACTCATTGGCCATGCTCCAGAGACAGCTGGATGTGGACATTCTTGTGACTGGCCATACACACCAATTCACAGCTTACAAACACGAGGCTGGTGTGGTCATAAATCCAGGTTCTGCAACCGGTGCTTTCAGCAGTATCACATATGATGTCAACCCGAGCTTTGTTCTCATGGACATTGATGGTCTACGTGTTGTGGTCTATGTTTATGAACTCATTGATGGTGAAGTGAAGGTTGACAAAATCGATTTTAAGAAAACAACAACGTGAATCAACTTTTTTTAACTCCCGAGTGGTGATGTGGATGATATATTTCGTGGGACGGTGATCAAATGTAACTTAGTTTTGTGATACATGGGGAATTTGATCGAGATGTTTGTATTTGATGTTTGTTTTTTGTTGTTGTCCTTGGATGTTGGTTATATAATTGTTGAAGGCATTTGATTTGGTTAGGTTTTTCGAGGAAATTTTTGGATGGAACCGGTGCAACAATCCGGTCTATCCATTTTCGTTGGATTGTGGGTTATGAGGATGATAACATCCTCCTACCCGGTATGATCCTATAGTCGAAATGGGCAGGCCCGTATAGAAAAAACCGGGTTTTTGATGGCATGTGGAGCATTCTATTTTGCATTTTTTTCCCTTAAAAGAGATGGAAAAAGAGTATATATTTGATCAATTCGACTAGTTTTAAACTATATATTTTTCATATAGTAACGTGTATTGTATATAGCTTTATACTCTAATATTTACCTGTGCGAAAGAAATATACATAAAATATATACTCAAATCAATAAACACGATTTTTTTTATAGAATTTACCCTAGAAAAACTAATACGAGATTTGTTTCTAAATATATCCTAAAAAAACCAAAAAAGGATTATTCCTAAATATAACAAAAGTATCTAAACACAATGGGAAAGAATTAAAAGGGAATATATAATTCCAAATATACTCATCCCATATAAAAATAGCCCACCAAAATTAAAACAGAGCCCAATGAAAAAACCCAAAAGAATTTAAAAAAGGAATAAAAATAGAAACAAAAATCATCAAAACCCTAACAGCCGTCAAACTTTGAAAACTGAAAACCCTTGACCGCTTCTATAAAACCCTCCTTAAACCCTCTTCAGGCATCTCACCACGCCTCTTTCACATTCACTCTCTACATCTCCTTGCTCTCATTCACAAGAATCAACAACAACAATGGAGTTTTGGGGTTAGCTTCTAATTCTTTAATTGATATTAAATCAGTGATTTTACTTATGTTTTATTTGATATTGTGAAACAATCATGTTTTGTGTTTTGAGAATTTTGTGTGCTTTAATGGGTGTATATGCTATTGTGTGTGTGGTTTAGCTATGCCCTTTGGGTTTATTGAAATATGCTTTTTTTAAAAAAAAATAGCCTTGTGAAAATTTTGATGTATTTTATGATATTGTAGCTGACCTAAGGTAGTTTTCCTTTCTTAACATGACGCAAACCTAAGGTTGATAATTTTATGCACCAGTTTATAAGTCTTCGTTAAAATCAGTGATCTTTCTTCATTGTTTTTGTACAATTTGATGAAATTTGAGTGTATGTTAATGGGCTTTCTTGTTCGTGTTTGATATTGTCGTTTGTGGTTAGCTAGGCATTCATACTGTCAACTTATTGTTTGCTGTGCATGATCTGATGATGTAATATCTGCTCAATGTTTCAGGAGTTGAAGTGAAAGCTGGAGTGCCACTTAAGGTCCAACCTGAGATGGGCAAACTAATTCATATCTCACAGGTGTGACTGCTTCTTCGAACTTCATAGGGTCTTCATTTCGATTCATTATTTCGATTCATCATTCATGTTGATTGTTTTGTTAATGTCAATTGATTTGGCAATTCTTTTTCAGGCAGCACTTGGCGAGGTTAAGGACATGAAAACAGCCAAATATGTTCCCCTTAAGCTGAAAATCGATTCCAAAGATTTCGTTATTGGAGCTCTTTCAGCTGAAGATAGGCCTCAACTGATGTTCGATTTGGTTTTTGAGAAGGAATTTGAAATCTCACATGACTGGAAAAATGGGAGCGTTTACTTTATTGGGTATAGTGCTGATGAACCAGTTTCAGGTAAATATATACTCCATTATATGCTTTTGTCCATGCAAAATCAAAAAAATTTCTTGCCTTTTTACAATTCGTCTTGTATTTCTTGTTCATACATATGTTATTTTTTTTTGCCTTGATTCAATATTTCAAAGTTCTTTGTTTATTCTATGGAGATTCAAGAAAAACAATTGTATTAATGGTGGCTGCTTTTTAGAATGATTTCATCTTGTATTAATTAGATTGCTGAAATTGAACTTTTATTAGATGACGAAGTGTACTCTGACTTTGATGATGTATCTGAGGACGAGGCAATGCCAGTCGACATTCCAGAAAATGGTAATAATCTATTTTTACCTCACATACCCACGGTCAGGGGTAGTAACATCTTAATAAAGCGATTAATTACCATTACCAAAGATACAAACTTATTATCATTATTTTTTGAACTTTCTTAGGTAAGCCCAAGGCTGAGGATGTAAAGGCTGCTAAAGGTGCCATTGCTGCTGTTAAGGCTGCAGTCAAGAAAGATGCTGAAGAAGACGAGGATGACAGTGATTCTGATTCTGACGATGAAATGGCATTTGGTGATGTATGTTTTTGATATAAAAACAAAACATTTTTATCAATAAACCTATTAACATGTATTATACCCTGATGACATTCAGGATTCTGATGATAGTGACGAGAGTCTATCCAGTGACGACGAAGAAGAAGAGACCCCAAAGGTACCACTTTTATATCCTCGAGTTTCATCATTACTTTATTTTCTAAACTATTGGCTATAAATGGCATTGTTTAAACGTTGATTTCGATTATTAAAGGCTCAACAGCAAACCAAGAAACGACCAGCTGAACCTGCCCAGAAAACTCCGGTCAATGCCAAGAAAGCCAAAGCAGGTACCCCAGACAACTCAGGTAACAAGAAGGGCCACAATGCAACACCTTTCCCCAATAAAGGTGGCAACAAATCGAACGGGCAGGGCCCAAAATCGGGCGGTTTTAACAAGGGACAGAGCCCAAAATCCGGTGGGTTTAAGGGTGGTAAACGTGGAGGCAAATGAAGTAGCTTTGCTGGATAGATGGTGAATCGTATTTTTTGGTTGAGTATTTATGCATTTGAGAAAGAACATAGGGGTTTTTTGTTAGTTTTTGGTGAGGTTTTTAGTAGGGATCAGGTGTTCATAAACCCTGGTTCTGTTTTGGAAAATCGACCATTATTTATTTATGACATTATTATTATTATTTATCTTTTTATATTTAATATCGTTGAGTATATGTTAAATGCTTTGTTTTTTGTTTTGCTTTGTTTATCCTTGTTACAATTCCAATTTGTGTACAAATAACAATGCTTCTTACTGTTATATGATCTCAAAGTTCATGATCTGGTTAGTAGATACATTAAATGGTTAAAGAAAAAGTGTTTTATTTCACAATTCTATTCTAGTTAGGGAATGGGGATTAAGATCCACTACTTAATGAGATAGTTTATTTAGGGAAAAAGAAAGCCCATTAGAAAATTCAAACCACCTTAAGTTTAGGACATTTTAACAAAGCTTGAAAACAAGTGATTTAGAAAAATCAGAGTTTGGGTAAACCACTTCAATGAAAATATATTTGTGTCTAATATAAGTTAAATTATAACTGTTTAACAGCGGTGGTTTGCCCGAGTGGTTAAGGGGGAAGACTTAAGATCTTCTGCACATAAGTGCGCGTGGGTTCGAACCCCACAGCCACCACCATTTCTTGTTCACCCTTTTTTGTATTTTTTTTTTTTTTTATTTCTTGTTGCTCCTATTATAATAATTTATTTTTTTCTAACATTAAATTTGCTCTACTATTGTAACACTAAATTTGTTCTTGAATTTCCCCCTTTGTTGCTTCAAAATAGAACTTCATTTTAGTAGTCATAACTATAAACAAATTCCAAACTATAGTTTAGATTATTCGCGAGGGATATCATCCTATTACTCTAATAGTGTAATTTATAACGAGAGTGAGTTAATCTGGTTGATTATTCTCGTATGAATTATAATCCGATAATATTAAACTAATTATGAACTGAGTTTCTCATGTAAGGGATTATACCTTAAGGTGAAGAAATTGTAGATAGTACCGATAAAAATATCGAGATATTAATTAGTTTTGTCAATATGAAAAAGTGGTAGCCTTGTTTAACTTGGTGCAATTATTTTTAAAAATAATTTTCTACTTTAATGACACTACAATGACTCTAATTAAATATTTTTCTATTAGTTTATGTTAAAACAATTATCTTTTCGTGTAAAAGCAAAAGATAAAGCCAACAACGAGTCTTCAAGTAGAAGTAAATCAAATTTAATTAGCATTTTCATGCTTAATTTAATGCTTAAAAGAAGGGTGGAAAAATGAGATAAAATAAAAGGAAAGGGGACAAAGATAATACCTAGTTCTAAGACATCACTTTCTTTAAACCAAAAGTATCCCATCCATAAACCAAAGGGTTGTTAAATAATGCAATAAACTTTTTAGGACAAATATTTCTTTCATTAATTGTTAGTGTCACAATCATAAAGATTTGGTTCAATATCTTGGTTGTGCCAATTATTATGTTATTTAATGTTTTTTTTACAAATCTATGTTTAATAAGATTAATTACAAAATATATACTCGACTAAACTCAGTATTATACAATAATTACGATATTGACTGATTGATCTTTCTTCGTATTCAAATGTATATAGGATTTTGCAATAGAAGATTACGTTTAGAAATGTGTTATTTCGAGTAAAGAGATCTATTGCCAAGACATTGAACGTTAAGTGATTAAGGTGAATAATTCACAATAAAATCTAGTAATAATTTGGGTTTGGCCAAATTCAATTTTGTGATAGAGTTACCATATAATATTATCCTTTATGTTAAGAAATTTATAATATAACGTGCAAATTAATACGGAACATATCTTCTATACTATAATGATCTTCTATCGTAATGTGTTATATCCTTGTGAAATCAACAAGCGTGTTTAAAAACAAACAGTTAATAATAATTCAAAGAATTAGATACTTATCAATTCCATAATAATGTAACACCATCGTGACAGAAAAGATTCATTTTAGAATTCACCAAACTGTAAGAATTAAAATAACAAAATTGAAAGACCTTAAAATAATTCAAATATTGCAGTGTAATAATTATCACCTTATTTTCATCTCCAATCTCAAAATAAAATAAAAAAAAAAACCAAAAACTGAAATTCAAAGAATTAAATTACTTCTAAAATTGAAATACAATGTCACACAACTAAAAAGCCTCTATAAACTCAAAAAGAAGAACAACATTATTTGCCTAAATCTAATACTTATGAAACTTATGCTCCTTCAACATTTTCTTCACTCTATAATATCTGCAGTTTCTGCAGAATTTTTTCCATTACAAACACGAAATTTTCAGGCGAATAATTTTTCGTTCTTTTTTTTTGCCCTTTTTCTTCTAATGATATTGAATTTGGATCAAACCAAATATAGCAATCTTGTGTACATACTATTTTGTGTAGAATACAAATACAGGAAGATGAGTGGTATAGAATAGTAATCTTCCAAATAACAAACCTATGTATATAAATATTACCAATTGATCTTTTTTGTTGCTGTTTTAAGAGCTCGGGACTATAGTTCCAACGTAGCCAAAACCCGCGATTGTAAAGGTGAAAACTTGAAGGAATAGGTATATGAAATAGTTGTTCTTCCCATACAGAAAGTCATAGCATCCACAAACGAAAAGAAACACCGCAAATCCCAGCTCGTGTACAAGAATTCTGAAAAAAAAAATAGACGAAATAATTAGACAAAGTCGTTTTAAATAGCAATCGGAATTAAAAACAATGGACATAAGATCATTTAGGATAAAATGCGCGTAAAATGACATTATTAAAACTAGGGATGAAGTAGAAATCTTCGTCTGTAATTGGACAACGTCGTTTTAAATAGCAATCGATTTGAAAAACAATGGACATATATGATCATATGGGATGAAATTTGAGTAAATGATATTACTACAACATGGGATAGAGCAAAATTCTTGGTCTATAATTTGAATGAGAATAATTTCTCGGGTTGAATCTTATGGTACGCAATTATATAACGCCTTTTGTTATGCATAACAAGTAAAAATTGTCGAATTTATTACCTATCTCCAAGAATCTTGGATATGGATCTTCTTGGCGCGTTTTTGTTGGATTTGGTCTTGAGAGTATCTCCGAGTTTCTCAGTAACAACCCATTCGTTAACTCTCTTACCCTCCCAAAGACCAATGATTGTGGCCTTGGTTCGGTGAAAAGACATGACATTCTCAAACAGGACCCAATAGAACAACAAATGAAATGATCTGAAAAATTCCCGTTTTCTAATTAGTAAAATAGTCGAAGAAACATAAATTTTTATATATTTACGAACAAAAACAACCTTAATTAGTGGTAATGAAACTATATACCTTGGAGTTCCAACTGAGTTAAGTATGGTTATAATGCAAGGAAGATATATCGAACCCCATTTTGGAACGTAAACTTCGGGTACTAAAATGGTCATCGGAAGAACCACACAATAGAAGACAAATGTGAACATGTGGGCTATGAGCTTTCGGACGAAGAAGAAGCTATAAATCACGTAAAACTTCTTATAAAGCGTAACTTTCTGCAAAAACACGAAAAAAAGAACAAAAAGATTCAATTTTTTTGCAATATAGTTAAATTAAACCTATTTTTCTTCGTTTAGAACGAAAAGATTATCATTAAAAAACGAACCTTATTCGTTGCAATGTCCGTGACCATTTTTCTGAACAAATTGGCTGGTCCACACGACCAACGGTGCTGCTGGAAACGGAAGGCTTTAAAAGTACTCGGAAGTTCGCTTTTCACCTATGTAAATACATGTATCCGTTATACTACTTGACGAACTCTATTGTATTCATGTTTTTGTGTGTATTATAAAATACAAAACGTACTATATAAAGAATACAGAAAAGGGCCCTGGGCTATACATCAAAACCGGACCAATATTATCACAAATATACAATGTAAATATATAAACAACGTATTTACATTCATGCAAACTAAAAAAAAGAAAAATTAAAACGACGAAAATATACCTGAAGGTCTCCTAAGTATAAAAATTTCCAGCCCTTGAGACCAGCACGAACCGCAAGATCCATGTCTTCGACTGTGGTTCTATCTTTCCAACCTCCAGCTTCGTTTATTGCACCGATTCTCCATATTCCACCGGTTCCTAATAGATGATTAAAATTAAAGTTAAAATTTTAAATAAAACGCGTAAGTTACTATAAATTATATATATTTTTTATCGATCATATGATTAAGACTTACCGTTGAAGCCAAAGAAGGCATGGGTAGCTGACCCGACTTCTTGTTCGACCGTAAAATGGTAGTCCAATGACATTTCTTGCATTCTTGTCAACAAGCATTCATTTGAATTCACTGAGAAAATTTACCAAAAATTTTGTTAGATATTGAGCATAAGTATTTGAAGTTGTGATCAACATATAGGTCACAAGTTGGAGTCCAAAATGAGAATTGAACAAACAATTTCTAATCATCATTGTAAAAATAATAAAATAATTTTATGTTGGACCAAGTATAATAGATTATACACAATCATGAGCATTGATAAAGTATAGTTTTATTGATGAAAAATCACCCATCCCATTAGGGCTGTTAAACGGGGAATACCCACACCCAGACCCGCAAAATACTCGTGAAAAAAATGTGTTATTCGAACCCAAACTCAGATATCCAATAAGTCCAAAAATAGTTGGACCTAAAAGGGTTTTTATAGGGTAAAATTTGATTCTTGTTCATTTAAAAGACCCACATGTAATTTGAAGGGGCAAAATTCGATTTATTGTGATAAAATCTAGTCTTATTTGGGTACATGACCCACGGGTAACTATTGGATCAGGACCCGACCAGACCCAAACTCCCCAATATCAATTGGTTCGGGTCTCCGGCTCTATGTGGGTCCAAACAAAATCGAAATTGAATGAGTTTGAGTTTAAATTTTATGGAACAATCTATAATACATCAATTCCAACAAACCCGATACTAGACCTATTAGATTATAAACAAAATTATACTAGACACATATGCCCTAGCCACATGATATAGAATAGAACAAAAAATACAAAATGAAATGGTTAATTCTTATTTATCTGACACCACGTGACATGACAACTAAAATTAAACATCATGCCACGTCACACAATGACAGCCTGGATTTAACACTTAGATATTTGTTTTTATTTATTAAAGTTTGTTTACTAGACATAAATTTTGTCGGTTTGACATAATTAGACAGTGGGGGTCCACCATAGATGTCTGGACGTACTGACAGAGCATAATTCCACGTGGTATTAAATTACAACTATACCCTCCACAACTGAGTTGTCTATTTCACGCTAAAAGACAAACCTACCCCGGACTTCTATGCCGGTTAATCCGGGGGGTATATTGTTACTTCAAGCAAAAGGTTAGGACAATTTCGTCATTCCGACAACTCACTGATGCAAATTAATGTACGTTGACCGGGTCTTTAACAATGATTTCTAATTAAATGCTGGTTAAATGAATATTAACTTGGGAAATTGAAGGAAAGTATTAATAAAGTGTTTTCAATATTTAGAAAAATTTAATATTATAGTGTCATAATTTAATACTTTTAACTACTCACTCATTTTTGGGAAGAAAAATACTATGGATTAACGTTTTAATATCATCGATTTTTCAGTGCCTTTTGATTAGAAAGTATAAATATAATAAATTCATTAAAATCTGTTGATTATAAATGATTTCTTACCAAAACTAAAAAAGAAAAAATCACTAATATATAAAAAATGATTTATAATATAGTAAAAATCATGAGAATAATATATTTTGCAAAAGTCACTAAAGCAAAGCAAAGAGTGAAAAAAGGTATGCATTAGGTAGTGTAATACAATATTATTGACTTTAGCTAAAGAAAATCTTTGGATTACAATAATAAATAAAAATTTTCTTAAGTCAAATATATGTTTATAATAAAATCATAGAAATCATATATGGAGTAGTTAGAACTAATCAAATTTTGACAATAATATCTACACCATGATATTACCATAAAAAGTATATACATTATAATTGTAGTCAAAACCAACTCAAAAATAGTTAAGAATTAAATAGCTATATTAAATACTAGTGTGCCCATATTATATTTAAATGTTTTGATACCAAATCCATCATCCCCATTTCTTTTTAGAAACTCAAATTACATTATTTTATTTTATTTTAAATTATCATCTCAATTAATGCATGAACGTGACACTCTAAACCCCAATTGTTAATTTACAATATTATAGTATAGTAACATTCTAAACTTCCATTATCTCAACTTTGACTTAAAATTCATGCCAATTCAATTGTGGATTATTGACTAGCTATATTTTTCATCGATCTTAAAATTTCACTAAAATTAGTTCGATAATAAATAACGAATTAGATTTATTGGGTTAAAATTCAACATTCTCAATGTTATACCTAGTCTATATGATTGTATAACTTAATATATTTTACAATGTTTTTTACTAATAACAATTATAGCAATAAAATTAAAGTATAAAATTTAAATACGTATCATATATTGAATCACTCGATTAATATCGTATAATAAATTTTAATATCCTATGTGTGACCTAGTTAGTAATTAATAAAAAGTATATGGGCCCACACATTGAGTAGTAGTCTTACTAGCCCCGCAAGGTGTGCAACAAATCTCTCCAAGAAGGAAAAGGGCAAAATATTAGAATATATAAAGAAAATTAAACCACCGACACTTTTGCATGTTACTTACTGCACATATAATATTATATATATATATAAAGAATTTAATAAAAATAATGTGACCTTAATTTAACACTAACCCCACATTAAATAGTTCTATTTAAATATTTAACCACAAGATTCTTACATTTATTGTTAACCCTCTCCAATTATTACCTTAAGTACTAACATATCATATTTTATCACACCTATTAATTCTAAATTCTAGTTCAGCTCGATTAATTAAAAAAAATGAATTATTTTAACGACAAAAATGATTATTTTCTCAATAAAAGAATTATACGTAAATTGAAGAAAACGAGGCTTACCAAACCTCCAACGGGCTTGTACGAGGGCAATATCCGGGTTGTGGATTAGAAACGGGACGGCCCGTCTGAGAAAATCGGGTTCAGGTCGAAAATCGGCATCGAAAATGACCACATATTCACATGGTTTAACATAGTCATGTTTTAAACCTTCTTTAAGAGCTCCAGCTTTGTAGCCCCCTCTTGACTCTCTAATTTGGTATCTAATATTAATGCCTTTGCTTGCCCATCTTATACATTCTTTCTCAACCATATCCTAAAACAATTAATGAATTTCTATTTAAGTACAAAATTAAATTATTACTAATCTTTGTGATCATTGACCACAAATAAGGAAATTTTAATGAAATAATTAGCCGAAATAATGGTGTCGGTTTTGATAAAATAAGATTGTGACATCATTACTTGGAATTGGTTTAAAAGGTTAATTATCAAAAGTACAAAACATTCTAATCCAAATCATATTATGTATCAAAGCCAATTTTATGTAAAAATAATAAAAATTAAACTATATGAAAAGCTAATTTTAAGACAAAATAAATTACACTTGTTACATAATTTTAAGGCAAAATTCTTGCAATCACAAATTGGATTTACTTTATGAATAAAAGATAAAATTCTGTATTAACAAAAAGGTCCTTTTCAAATATTAATTCATGGGAAAAAAGACCAAAAAAAAACCCATAACCCAAATAATCTAATTTCAATTATAACATATAATTCAATTTTAAATAAAAATAAAAAGACTATACACAAAATCTGTATCTATATATTTTTTACCTTTACAACAAGGTCAGTAGAATCATCCAGTACTTGAATCACCAGCCTATCAGCAGGCCATGAAAGATTACAAGCTGCACCAATGGAGATCTTATAAACCTGCAACAAAGAATCAAAATCCCAACTATAAATCTCAATCCATTTCTTCACACACACACACCAACACGTGTATCTGTGTGTAACAAAACTTACACACAGAAAAGGAAGAAAAAACAGAGCACAAACCTCTTTTTCATTAAACATGGGGATCTGAACAAGAACCAAAGGAAAAGCTTCATTACCCAACTCAATATCATCTTTCATGGGCTCCCATTTATACCTCTTTTCAGGTTTTTTCCAGAAAAGTTTAATTAGAACTATAACAACACCCATGTAAAGCCTCTCCATGAACACCATTATAGACATGGCCAAGCAAATGTAAACAGAGAGCCTAAGTAATGGCACTATAATTGGAGCTCTAATGAACTCCCATAGAAAACCGATTTGCCCTGCTATATCTGATGTATAGCCTGGTAATGAGTCTGGTAAAAAGCTCTTTGCAGAAACTTCAGCCATTTTTGAAAGATTGAACGACAAAAACAGGGGATTTTTGTGCTCTGTTTTTGGGTTTATGGGTATAATGTGTGTAAATTTATAGATCTGGTTACTTTTTTCCTCTTTAGAACACAGAATGTGGGTCGATTTTTGATGGGTTTTGTAGATAATTAAAGGGTTTTGAAGTTTTGAGCCAAACAATACTTCATGTTTCCTTCTATTGAGAAGAGAATAGAAGAGAGACAGAGAAGTATTGTGGCATTTTTTTGAGCAGAGGAGAGTGAGAAATGGAGGAGTAATTGTGATTGAGAAATGAAGAGATTTTTATAGTCAATATTTTGTATTTTTTAAAGATAATTTAAATGGGAAAATAAAAAGAAAGAGAAAAATTATATATATATATAAAGGGTGGCTTGTAATTTGTACGTTGTAATTTTTAAAATATTTGTAAAAATTCTTGATTCTTTGTTTCCCTAAGTATCTTTCCTAATTGTTTTAAATTTTGAAATGGGGTTTTGGCACTAATTATGTTTTGAAAGTATTTAAGTGAGGCATAAAAGTAGTAATCAGGCCCTATTTAATTTGGATTTTGAATTGGTTTTGGACAATTTCAAAGGATAATTTATTGATGATGTCACATCATATTATATTAATTAAGGAAAATGATAAGTGTCACATATTTACCATAATGGTTAGTTGTAATAATTATGATAACATTTTTGTTTACACTAATAATCTATTTTGATAAAGTTTTAGATTTTATATTTAACAGATAAGTTTTTATAAAACTAGAAAAATGATAAATGGATAGGTTTATTAAGAGTAACATGAAGCATAAATTGTATGGGGGTATGAATCTTGACTTATTTTCATAGTAATTGTTATTTTGAAATTATTAAAATCAATTAATATTGTTATTTGGTGTATGATATTCATATTAATGCACTGAAAAGATGAAAAGTTTGAAAACAAAATAAATTGAAATCAAGAATATATTAGATTTTCTTGTCTTGTGGAATAAATACTTTAGCTAAAATGACGCGACAATTTAGAAAGTAAAAATAAATAAAATTTTGATTCTATTTAATTTACATATTAATATATTCAAATTAAGATATATATGCTAATATTAGAGTTGAGAATTGAGAGGGACGTAGTTTTAGTAATTTTTAGGGTGAAGACGTAAAAAAAAACTAGTGAGAAATGATGAAAATATTAATGTATATGATTTCATTACACAATCGATTTTCTTAACCTTGATAGACCGAACCACTTGGTCACATGTGTTTGGTGGTTTTTTGCAATAATAGATTGTTACACTCTCCAGTCTCCAGCCTCTATACCAATTTACGATTTCACAAGTTCAATCGATCGAATAGAATTGAGTTTCAAATCAGTGCTTTCAATTACCAGGCAAAATACACAATCTCAAGTTCCTCGTAGAACATAAGTTACAAACACAACAATCTACATATTCTTCTAAAAAAATATTTGCAAGAGAAGCTACAACAAACATCGAAATACAAAGTAATTATACTCACGAAAGTCCTCACAACGAATTATTGACATTATGACAATTTTACAACAGATCGAGTTCAATAAAATCAATCTATTATAAATTTATAACCCATTCTCTCATTTTATAATCTATATAACAGAACGACTTTATTAATCTCGATCTGTAATAAAATTTCCAATTAATATTATGACATGCTAGAAGGTGGAGTGATCCAACAAAGTGGTATCCTATGATTGAAAATTGAAAGAATGTGAAAAACAGGTAACATAGAGAGGTGGCTTTTTTGGCATGTTCCATGGTCACCAATTGATTGATTTCCATTGAAATGGGACACTTGGAATTTACCTAGTTAAAGAGGTTAATATTTTTTTAAAGTACTATAATAGTCCAAAATAATATAGAATTATATATCTTCACACAAAAATAATATAGTTAAAAGTATAGATGAATAAAAGTTCCAGTTGTGCAAGATTCATGTGAAGAAGAAGAAGAAGAAACTTCATGAAAACGTACCGACAAAATATAACTCAGAAATCAATTTAATGAGAATTATATTTTACTAGTTTGAGAAGCTTTATGTTCAATCTACATGATAGTTATATTTTAATTCATCAAGGTGGTAATTTTTGGGATTATACATTAATAATTCTTAAAATATTATATTTGTCTCACTTATATTACTTCAAATTATATTTTTATCTCATTTTAGTCATTTTTCATCAAAATAATTTTTTTTTTTTTGAAGATAGTAGCGTAACAAATTTTACTATAGAGACAAGAATGAGATAAATTTGATATTTAAATTTTTACATGTTGTCTGATTCGTCCAAAATGTATGGACAAAATAGTAAAAATAATCGAATAGGAAAATTAAGGTTTAATAAAGAAATGAAGTGTAGAAACCTAAATATTCAAGTAATACCAAAAAGGATTTATGACATCATTGGAAGAAAATGATGTAAAATTAAGTAAGTTGGTAAATGATCAAAACTATTCAATATCCTATAATACATATATAAAAATATATATTCTTATCATATGACCTTTTCAATAACTAAATAAGAAAATAATTTATATACCACCAACTTTTATTAATTTACATCATTTTCCTTATAGTTCCTTTTAAATAATAATAATAATAATATTTGTAGACCCTCTAAATATATTTTTAGTCAAAAGTAAATGCACTGAAATTAGCGCATGTAATTGCGATCTAGATTTTGCAATATTATTTAAAGCCAGTCTTTTTCATTGGTCGTCTCTATCTTTTTTTTGTGCTGATTTAATTTTGTTAGGTTAGACTTAGGCACAATTTTTTTTGTTTTATTACCTTAATTAATGGAATAATTTGGGCCCGTAAATTATAATCTTTAATCAAAACACTGTTAAATTAATACTTGACAAAGTATAAAAAATGGTGTATATAGCATAGGGGTGTTCACGAGTCGAGCCGGCTCGCGAGCTCGGCGAGCCGGCTCGAAAATAGCTCGACTCGAGCTCGAAAAAATTCGAGCTCGAGCTCGAGCCGAGCTTTCTATCGAGCCGAGCTCGAGCCTAAACATGCATGTTCGCCAGCTCGCGAGCCGGCTCGCGAGCCTGAATAGTAATAAAAAAATAATAATAATAATTTTTAATTAATATATATAAAAAAATAAATTTTTATTAAATTTTTTTATATAAAATGATATATTATAATAATATATTTATAAATAATAATATTGTTGACTTTAATTATAACTACATTTAATAATATATGAATAAATATAAAATTAATTAAATATTTTTATTAAAAAAAATTATAAAAAAATATTTTTTTATAAAAAATATTTTTTTTTTGAGCTCGAGCTCGAGCTCGGCTCGACTCGGCTCGAGCTCGAACTCGAGCTCATATTCCTGGAGCTCGTTGAGCTCGAGCTCGAAAATTATGGCTCGAGCTCAAGCTCGAGCTCGAATTTTTTGGCAAGCTCGGCTCGAGCTCAACTCGTGAACACCCCTAATATAACATCACTCTTTATAAAATATGAATATAATAAATCCATTGAATTCAATTAATCACAAGTGATCTCGTAACAAAACTAATTAGTAAAAGTATATATTTTTTGAAATTTAACTATAATACAAAGGTAGTCACAACTAAATTACATCTAAAATTGTCATTGAGGACCTAAATTATTTTAGGTAACTATTTATGCAAGAAAGTCAATTATGGACGCCCAATATTATTCTAAGCTAAGTGACTTTGATCTAAGAAAAAACAAGTTTGGATCACCTTTTTCAAACTCATATTTAATTTTTATATTTCTCTTTTTTACATTCACATATATATATATATATAATATATATATATACATATATAAAATCTCATTAAATATAAGACTTGGATTTTTTAAGATGGCACATACTTGTGGAAATTAAATTAACGATAACAATGTGGTACATATAATCATTGACAGTTTATTACAAATATTGCATGTAAATTTTCTAAGTACAAACTTTTCTTTTTGAGTAATGATATATACCACCGTTTTCATACCATCGATTTTTCACTCTTTCTATTATTAGTAAATAATCATTTGGATTTTAATTAATTTAATTGAATTCAATGTATTCACACTTTCTAAATCAAGGGGAGGTGAAAAATTGGTGATATGAAAACGGTGGTATATAACATTACTCTTTCTTTTTATGGCTCTTGTGGTTTGCCATTTAAGTTGATATATGACATTTTGATTAATAAGTTCAAAATAGTGAAATCACAATATGTTAGTGAAAAGCATTAAAATATAAAATTTTCTAAAAAAATAAATTTACTTCAAATAAAAAAGTGTAAGCAAAAACAAATTTTATAAAATAATCTAAAAACACTACAAATTTGGATAAATTATTGTTTTTACCCAAAATTAAGTATCAAGTGATAATGTTAAAATTTAAAAGTTATGTTTACGATATCGAAATGTTAGGGCTTAGAGTGTAAGGAAGTGATATTCTTTTTTTTTTTTAAAGACAATTCTTGTATTATTTTTTAGACAATATATTATAGGCACCATTATGTTCTCCAACAACCCTGCTGACATACAAGTGAAAAATATTCTTGTAATAATTTTGTGAAAATTATTATTGTAATACTACAAAAATCTCAACATTATGAATAATATCTATTGAATTTAATTCTATAAATATAAAATATAATTGGCCATTCTCTACATTACAAGCCATGACAAATCTTCACCAACTGTCCATATTTTGTATTATTGTGAAACAATAATGTTACTTTAGCATATTTATTCCTCCAGCCTTTTATTATTCAATATTCATATAAAACGTGCAAAAGTTTTATTCCTAATTACCCAAGTTAACTATAAGATCCAACTAATTATAATTTTGTTGATAATGAAGCACTAACTACTGAAGTAGAAAATGAAGCAAAACCTAATAACTATATACTATATTTGAGTATTATATATATATATATATATAATTATAATGTGCCTTAACTAGACCTTTTGGTGCCGTCGGTGGCTTCTTCTTTTATAGTTTTATTAGCAAAAAGATTAGGTCAAATGATTATAATTGTAGTAATCGTCATGGAATATTTTTTTCGCCAATTTTTATCGATACTTATAAGTTCAATTTGATTATTGCAATTATAATCAAATTTATATCTTAATAATGAGTTCAATTTGGTTGTTATGATTTTAATGTATATAAATAAGCTATCTTTTTTCCGAAATCAACCCATAATAAGTCGATTATCGTCTATTTATAAATATCTATATGAAGTGATGAAATTTATGTTATTATTGAAATTCAAATAATTTGTGATTATTGAATAAAAGAAAAGTAGAGAATAATAATCATTAAACCAATATGCTGATGATTTGACACCGTCGGTGGTTTCATAACGATAAGACGATGATATTTAAATGGATTGTGACGTAGCCTAGGTACACATTAAATTTGCAACAAAAAGGACTGAAATGTAAATAATCAAGAATGGGCTTTCGTGTCAGACTTATAAAGTTTATGTTTAATGTTGAATATTTATAAAACCAGAAATATTTATAACTGGTGGGTTTTGATAGAGTTGATTATCATTGAACGATGATGTATTTTGATAAAATATTTTTTTATGTTGCTAGGATTATAACATATTGACTCTACTAGACATGATCTAAAATAATTTTAATTTAACTTTTTTTTTCTTATGAAATTATAAATTTACGAATAATTTCATGCCAAATTTGAATTAATAATCTGGTTTAGTATACAACATATATTTGGCGTGGTATTAGTGGTTTTCACCATCATCCATACTCTAAATATATGGTTAATAATACACGGAATCAATTGAACTCGATATGTTTCATCAATTTTTAAAATGTTCCTTTATAAAAAGAATATATATAAATAAAATCTTATTTTTATTAGTTTTAAAAAGGCATATGTTGCTAATTGTGTACAGTTACTATCAATTGATCACATAGTGATTGATTATTTTTCGAAATATATATCATCAATGTTAATACGTTATAAATGTAGTTCTATTGTCATTTAATTCACAATTAGGCCGTTCGCAATATGAACTAAAATATCAAATTCAAAGATGATTTTTTTTTTCCATTTATAAGTGTGATTGTGAAATTTATAATGAGCATTGCTTGATAGTATCTCTCTTCATTTTTGTGTATGAAAAATATCAAATTCAATTATTCATTTTAATTTATAGATACTTTAGAGAATGTTTGCTATATCGACATTTCAATACGAGTCAATTCTCCTAATAAATAAAGAAATAAATGTTAGTCTATTTCATCAAGAAAGAGAAAAATTCACTTTTGTTCAAATTGAAGTACCATCAAATATCTGGTTGATACCAATGTTTTGAAACCCAACCCGACCATCGAACCGGAAAATTGACCGGGTCACTGGCTCAACTGTTGGGTCAATACCGGTCGAACCAGTGATGTCATAATTACGCAATAAATATTAAATAAAATACTAATATTTATTATAAAATTTTAAAACATAAAAATTTGATATTTTCTATTTTCAAAATCATTTTTAATTCATATATTTATATCAAAATCATGAAAAAAATTGAGAGTTTTTTAAATAAATAAGCAAAATTATGTTTAAGTGATATAATTTTCGAATTCATGGAATACATCACAAATGACATAATTGCTACATCATTGTATAATAAACCAACTATTTTAAAGAAAAAAACTTAAAAGCTTTAATAATTTACAAACCAACAAATATTAAAACGAAAAAGACTAGAGTTTTACAAATAATATATTTTGATTTGATTTGATTTGTTCGAATGAAAGATTTTCTTGAGAAATTTTCTTTGAATCATGTTGGATGAGCAAAATAATAGAAGGTTGGTGATTTTTTTGCGAAAAAATTAAGTTTTAAGTTTGAATTTTGGTATTTATAAAAATCGAACGGTTCGATTTACCCGGGATCGGTTTTACCGGGTCACCGGTTCGACCGATGGGTCGAATGGTTCTTGATCAAATTGACCGGTTTTGAGCCAAAAACGGTTTTGTGGGTCTGATCGATTCGTTTTAAGGGCCGGTTCCGGGTCAAATCGGTTGAACCGGGCGAGCCGAGTTGGGTTTTAAAACATTGGTTGATACATTGCTCGATTTTAAATTAGACTTTGAGCATCGATCAGGCTCGTGGGCTTGGGCTCGAAAATTGAAGAAATATAGCCATATTTGATTTATATTTATAATGCAAACAAGAAGGTATATTCTCTTCAAATTATTCTATCTTCTAAAATCTGAACAACTTGTGAAGTCATTGTTAATAAATTAAGCAAGAGGTATTTATTAGACAACATTAAATAAAACATGGAAACACAACTTCATAAAACCCTAGCATCAATTATTGACCTGCAGAATTTCCACAATATTTTTAGTAATTTTTTTTGGTCAACCCATGTTGGAATTGCTTGGAAATGCGTGACAATAAAATTTGCAGTGATTAATCTTAAATTAATAAATATTTTCAACATATATACATATATACATACTTGATCTAGTCTACATATTAAATAAAAAATAATTATATGTTTTATAAGGGGTTTTCATTATGTTACCGCAATTTGCGGAATATCTGCTCAAGAAATTAAGGAGATAATAACACTACATACTCCATCCTAATAATGAAATAATTTAATTTAATTTATTATGTTACAACTTACAAGTAATTCAAGTCCAATATCATAGACAATTCAATGAAAAAAATTAGTGGCCATGAAGGTCAAATGTGATTTATAAATGGATTTTTCAGAATTTTTTAAATATTAAAATCAAGGTTCGATAAAAAATCGTTAATATAGAAATAACTATATATATTATTTTTCATAATATATTTAGATAGATACAATACAATTATAGATTTGGATTGGATCAATAATAAGAGTGACCAAGATTGCATATGGAGGTTTAGGTCACGTGATGACATCTAGCATGCATGTTAATATGCAGAACTAGCATATGGCTGCACATGCCCTTTTGTTACTTAAATCACAAAAATTAATAATATTCTCATTTTTATTCCAAAGTTTAAAATTATTAATTTTTTCGACTCTTTCGATATACTATTATGCCCGATTGAGAAAATCTATATTCACGAAAAAAATTTACTAGACAATAAAAAATTATTAAATCAAGTTCATATTATATTTTTTAATAAATTAATATTTCATTAATAAAATGAATAATTGAAGTTGGGAATGGGAAGATGAAAACAAAATGCGGAAAGCAGCCCACAAAGAGCTGGTCCAAGTGGGGCAACCTTATTTCACGTAAAATATATATATATATATATATATAAATATTATTTAATTATGAACAATATTTTCTTTTAATTCGAATAAAATTTTTAGTCTTAACTGTCGGCAAAGAAACATTAAGGGCCCATTTTGTGAATAAACAACTTAAAAGTTGTTAGAAAAATTGAACTTCTCTTTTAGACCATTTTTAACCAATTTTTTTAAAATAGTATTGATACAGTATTTTTATGCAATTTTCAGTATCGATACAGTAAATCAACTCCAACCCACCGTTTTATTTGTGTAATAAAAAAATATTCTCTAGGATATTCTTATAACAGTAATTAGTTTATACTAGAATTGTGTAGTTTTTGTATTATTAAATATATTTATGTCTTTAATCTATAAAACATGCATTTTGTACTAGTTTTCTTATAATTTTTTTATCTATAATAAAATTTAAAAATAAAATTTTTGTATGATTGCACAAAAAAAAATAACATTCATAAGATATAATTGTAACTTCCTAAACATTTAAAGACTAAATTGCACATAAAAGTTTTTTCATGATAAACCCTATAAATTCAACCTAAATCAGTCTCCAAATAACAGTATTCAAATCCAATTTCAGGATGATAAATCAAAAATCTATAGAACTAATATTCATTAGCCCAAATTACAAAAAAATTGCTGAACAAATAATTTTTCCATTCTCAAAGAACGAAAAAATGAACTTTTAATTTTTCCTTCTAATAACTAGTCAAGAACAAAAACTCAGACCAGTTTAAGTTAGTTCTAGTCTTTAACTTTAATAAACACTTTGAAGAATAGCAATAATCCAAAAATGTGTTTTAGATGAATTCTTATGAAGTCTCGAGATTCCAATTCTTCGAAAAATCACAACTTCGATGTACGGTGGATCCCATACGCTCCTATTATTTGAACGGTTGTGATTGTTCCTAGCTGGTTTCGAGGGCCGGGATTATGGTGCCAAAGTAACCTAATCCCGCGATTGTGAAGAAGATGGCTTGCGGAAAGAGGTATATAAAGTATCTATCCGTCCCATAGAAGATTCCGTAGCATGCACACGCAAATAGGAACACCGCGATCCCGAGCTCTTGTAGTAGTATTCTAGAAAAACGAGAAAAAAATGTAAAATGTCAAATTAAATAAATCATTAGAACACATACTAGGCCATTACTCTCTAAATTAGAGGGAAAAATGTATTTTTGATACACTAAAGTGGTCTGTACGTTTTTTTAGTACACAAATATGGGGATGACAATTTGGTTCATTAATGTGGGATAAGTGTCGCAATTTGAGTCAAAATTTCGCTGGAAAATTCGATTTTCACCAAATTGAACTCAAAATCCCAAATTGGAGGTCATGTGCCGTGCACATGAGTTTTCTGGTGAAAATCGAATTTTTCGGTAAAATTTGTACTCAAATTGCCACACATACCCCACTAATCCAAATTGTCACCACCATATTAGTGTATCAAAGAAACATGCAGGCATATTAGTATACCAAAAATGCATTTTCCCCTCAAATTAGAAATTAGTAAGTGATAATTTGATAGCTAGAGAAGAAACTATGTAATGAATGGATTGATGGATTTGAATTTGGAAAAAGCATTTCATACGACTCGATTATGATTATGATTGAAAGAATAGTTCCAAACGAGTTTCAATGATTTTGATAATCATCGAAATAAGTACAAAGGACTTATCGATGAATTTGATATCCATCGTTTTCAAATCCTTCATTTTATACCCAAAATTATTAAAAAATTTACCTATCTCTGAGAGATTGAAATCTTGCAGGCTCCTTTGGTATAATAGTTGATTCACCATTAGATTTGTTCTTAAGTGCATCTCCAAGTTTTTCAGTCACAACCCATTCGTTAGCCCTCTTAGCCTCTAACAAACCGATGATTAAACCCTTTGTTCTATGAAACGACATTACGTTCTCAAAAAACACCCAAGGAATAGCCAAATGGAACGATCTGAAAAACATTCCAAATTCTCGTTTTTTCAAATCACGAAAACGCAGAAATTATGTTCAAAATCACGAAACTTCTTGTCCAAACTAGGTTTGATCATGCCTAACATACCACATTGTAATAAAACTGCAATATTATCTAATTATACTCGTAATGTGATTACTTAGGCTCGGCCAAAACCCAATTCGGACAAAAGTTTTTTGAAATTTTATTGCAAATTAGACCTTGGAGTTGCGGTAAGAGTGTTAATGGTGGCGATAATAAAAGTAGCCACAATTGCTCCCCATTTAGGAACATCAACTTCAGGGATCAAACTTACCAATGGAAGCACAATACAATAAAAGAAGAACGTAAACATAGTGCCCACGATCCTCCGAATAAAGAAGAAGTTATATATCATGTAAAACTTCGTCCAAATCGACACTTCCTATATATAAAACCAACATAACAATCATATTATCATGATGAAATCTCAAATCAAATTGTTATAAAGTTAAAACTCAAGTGATGAATAATAAACCTTGTTTTTTAAAATCTCGATCGACATTTTTCTGAATAAATTGGCGGGCCCACAAGCCCACCGGTGCTGCTGAGACCGGTAGGCCTTCCAAGTGCTAGGAAGTTCACTTTTTACCTATTGAAAGTTGAAACACAAATTTGGATTACTATAGTTTAGGTGACAAAATATAATATTTCAGAGTTAAAAACGACGAAATTTACTTGAAGGTCTTTTAAGTATATGAACTTCCCGCCTTTGAGTCCGGCCCTAACGGCAAGGTCCATATCTTCTACGGTGGTTCGGTCTTTCCAGCCGCCTGCCTCGTTTATTGTAGCCATTCTCCATATTCCGCCACTCCCTGAGACAATGATAGTTTGTGATGGGTCCCACTGGAACACAGGGGTATTCTCGTAATTTTATAAGTCAGGTTTTATATATAATAAGTGAAGAAATTAAAGGGCTTGGGCTACATTCCAATATGGGCCAACGTGAGCATGAGGCCAACAGAGGCATTATAAATATCACTTCAATTAATTAAGGATTATCTTATTACCACTAAAATTATCACTAATTTCACTTTCCTATGAGTCTTTTAGACTTAAAACTAAAGAGTACTGTATTTGAGAATGATTCTATCAAAGTAAGTATGTAGACAACTTGATACCACAAAGTGTAGTTTGCTATCTAGTAATACATTATCTATTATGTCGTGCATCGAGTCTGATCCTATCTTCACGTGGCCTCCATGTGATATATATTTGATCCCGCATTAATTTGTTATTAATTCAACAATGATCTTATGTTATTAATGATCGTGCCCAAATTGGAAAAATGTGTGTGTGCGAAAAAATCAAATGCACATGACGTGCATACGAAACTGGAATAGGAGATAAAACCGTAGAATAGAAGATCAAGATTAGAAAGTACATCTTCATGCTTTTAAATGTCGAAAGCCCAAGTCTCTACATGTCGAAATGACTTGTTTTTCGTTTATCAATAACACTTTAAACGTACCGTTAAAGCTAAAAAAAGAATGAATGGATGACCCTCCTTCTTGCTCAATTGCAAACTGATAATCCAATGACATTTCTTGCATTCTTGTCAAGAAACATTCATCTGCATTCACTGCAAAATACTCGAAAAACTATTATCTCGAATCAATTTTATTCACTTAATAATCACATTGATGATTTAAATAATCAAGTTTCACAATAATTGATTATTCAATCTCAATCAAATAGTTATATAGATTAAAATCATACCAAACCTCCAACGAGCCTGAATAAGCCCGATTTTTGGGTTGTGTATAAGAAATGGCATTGCTTGTCGGAGAAAATCGGGTTCGGGCCGAAAATCAGCATCAAATATGGCGACATATTCGCATTCTTTAACGTAATCACGCTCTAATCCTTCTTTAAGAGCTCCAGCTTTATAGCCTCTTCTTGTTTCTCTAATTTGGTATCTAATATTAATGCCTTCATTTGCCCATTTTATACATTCTTTCTCAATCTTATCCTGCAATCTTTTAAATATTAGTCGAAAAATCGAAATATTATGAGACGATACGGAATAAATACATTGTTGAAGGGCTAAGAAATTGTAAATGGTTGTATCTAAGTGGTGGGAAAATATAAATAACATTAGTTACTACTCATTATCATATAGGTATAAACTTTATATATGAAATATAAATAAACTTGAGTATAAATTTGTTGACGAATTTATATTTGTATTAGAAATGAGTTCAATAGTAATTATACCAACATATGTATTGTATTATCTAACACTACATTTACAGGATTTTATCTTTAAAACTTGTTAAAAAATTGAGTCTGATTATTAAAAATTATAAAGAGAATATCTCATATTATTGTCGATATTATCTCAATATTGCTGATAATATCATCGTCTTCTATAAAATTATAAAGAAAAATTGATTGTCGATAATTTCAAGCAGAAGCGCAATTAAAAATTATAATTTTTTTATAAAATTAGCACGACTATCTAAAAGAATAAAGACATGATCTGCATGATCTATTATTAAATAATAAATATTACATATGAGTCAAAAAAAATTAGATTGTCATAGACCAATTACAAATTAGGTAGAAATTGATTCTTTAAGACAATTTTTTTTAAAGAAAAGCGACAGGTGCTAATGGTAATGGATGAGCAGGCTGGAAATTGAGTGGCACATTCAATTTAATAATTTTATGTCAGAAAAAAAATGATAATTGATAGTTATATCACGAACTCGGAGAAAAATCAGAGTTTAACGTTGCGGAATGAAAATATTGATAGATATTATTTCAAATGGATTAAAGTGTAAAGGGATATTAAGGAAATAAATAAATCTAAATATAATCTTATTATTAAACTTAAATTTGTTAATAGAAGAAATTTTATTAATAATTATGTGACAACCCTTCATTTTGTATGTAATAATGAATCCTTTATCATATCCGTAATAATGTTTACATGAAATAATAGAAATTGAAAAAAACATCTGAAATATTCGATTTTAATCATATTGTTGTGTCAGCGTTATGATTCGATAATTAACAAAAATTATGAATAATATGTACAAATTCATAGAAAATAATAGATATCATCGATCGAAATAAATTCAACCCATATAATTAAAATTTTAAAAAAATACATACCTTAAGAACAACATCAGTGGAATCATCAAGTACTTGAATCACTAGCTTATCAATTGGCCATGAAAGATTACAAGCTGCACCAATTGAGATCTTATAAACCTAAATCCAACAAAAATTAAATTAAATTAAAATATATTGGCTCTTATTTTTCACAAAATAATATCCAAAATAAAAAGATTTAATTGAAATAAATAAATCAACCTCAATTTCATTGTAAATAGGAATTTGAACAAGGACCATTGGGAAATCAAAATTGCCAATCTCCAAATCACTTTTCATTGGCTCAAATTTGTATCTTTTTTGAGGCTTTTTTCGAAACACATTTGCAATGGCAGCAAGAAACATAATATGAACCCATTCAATAAACAACAATAATGAACAAATTAAACAAATATAGAGGAAAAATCTCAATATTGGGATTATAAATGATGCTTTTATAATTTCCCATAATGGCCCAATTTTGCCATTGATTTCTGCTGTTGATCCAAAAACCCAATCGAATAGTATATAACTTTTTGAATGAACTTCAGAGAGCTTTTCTTTGAAGAGATTTAAGAAATTTGAAATGCTCTGTTTTTCTCCAATTTCCATTTTAATTGGAGATAGAAAAAATTTAACTTCAAATTCTCAGGTTGAAGAATTTGGCATTGTGAAGAGATGAGAAAAGAGTGAAGGAGCCAAGAAATGAAAAGTTTAAATAGATAATATATTGAAAAAATTACAAACCGACCTCTTAGTTTTGTGTTAATTACTAAATATCCTCCGATTTTTTGAAATTATGTAAAATTCCGTCTTGTTAAGGTATTTTTATAATTACACCTATGTATACTTAAGAATTCGTTCAATTTTCATGATGAACATTAGGAATTAACCTTTTGAGGGGTCTAATTGTAATTCATCATAAATCTTATTCACCATAAATATGAGGGAATGTGCATGTTAATTCACCATAAATATATAGTATCTGGTTTTAAGAAAAAAATTACACATAAAACTCTTCTTTTATAGTGTATTTATTGTAAATCCCTCTCATTTATATATAAGATATTTCTCATGTTAAGGTATTCTTGCATTTATACCCTTTATGTATTTAAAAATTCTTAAATTTTATTTTTCTGAATCTTGCAAAGAGACCCCTTGAAGGGATATATATTAATAGTTTTCTACAAGTAAGGGGTGCTTTGGTAATTACATAATAAATAAAGGGGTCTGCATGTAATTTCCCTTGATTATTTATGGGGCTATCCTTGTGGTGGGCTCATGTTTTTGAGTGATGATTGATCAACTCACGTTGTGTGGGTCCATGTGGACCCCACATACAGGTAGATTTTCATCATTTTTTATTCTTTCTTTGTTGAAGCTAAATTTGTGAAGAAAAGAATATTTACCTAAAAATGAAGACAAACTCATTTAAGACAGAACTCAATTAGGTTGGCTGAATAAGGTCCTTATTTATCGAATTGTCGAGTACGATTTTTTAAGATTACCATTTTGATTTTTGAAGGGAAAAAATAATTTGGTACGATTCGATGCGAAATAATTTCAAAAAATTATTGTATAGCCCTATCTAATATCACCAAATCTAAATATAAAAACTTGTAAAGGTAAAACTGAATCTTCATTTTTTTTTTTGGATGACGGGGGAAACCCGCAGCCGCTATCCTTTCGGGTGCGCACTGGGTAAACCTCGCTCTTATTCAATAGCCTGCAAACCGCACAAGAGAGATAAACCAGCCTAGGTTGCCCATAGCTGACAGGCTCACAGTAGAGAAGGCAAAACTGAATCTTCATTACAATAATATAAGTAACACATTTACATACTCTATTCCATATGCACAATTTGATCTATCCTATTGCTTTTTATCCATAATAAACATTGTTTTACTACAATTTAACAAGTCTTGATTAGTATTATCTACGTACGATAGAACTTTATAAACTCTAATCTTATGGATTATTTTGACTATTTCGAGACTTTTTATGACTGAATTTAAATTCTCTCGCTAATTATTATTAAGCTGACGGGACTATTGTGCCAAAGTAGCCGAATCCCGCAATACTAAAGAAGATTGCTTGAGGGAAAAGGTATATGAAATACATTTCCTCCCCATACAATACTCCATAGCATCCACATCCGAAAAGAAATACCGCGATTCCTAGCTCTTGTATTTGTATTCTGAGAAAAAAAAATTACAAAAATTATTAGATGAAACATATTATATGTACCTAATTAAGCTCGAAATAACTTGAATTATTTCACTTGGATAGGTTTAATATTGTTAATACTAATCAAGCAGTGGTGAAAAATCGATGAAAAATACTAACAGTGATATATAGTAATTGAAAAATTCACCTGTCTTTAAGAAGCTGAAGCCTTGTAGATTCTTGTGTTTTAGTTAATACAACATTTGATTTGTTCTTGAGGGTGTCTCCGAGTTTTTCAGTAACGATCCATTCATTAGCCCGTTTAGCCTCGCACAAACCAATTAATAGAGCTTTGGTTCGGTGAAATGACATCACAATCTCGAAAAGGACCCAAGGAACAACTAGATGGAGTGACCTGAAAATCAACATTGGCGTGTAAATGAGTCGAGTCGAGCTGAATACATAGTTGTTCAAACTTGTTTGAACTGCAAGCGAGCTTTAAAATAGTGTTTGAGCTTGATTTGATTGTTAATCGAGCCAAACACGAGTCGAATTCGAGTAGTTTGATTATTTTATAATATTTCCTGCAGATCAAGCCGAGCTCAAGATGAGTATCAAATTTTCTCGAATACAGAAAATTGTTCAAGCTAGGTTTGATAAGTTACCGAACCGAGCTTTTACTGATCGAGCTCCAGTATCGAGTAGCTTGGTTTAATTTTCAGCTCTTTTTGATCAGACAAAAGTCAAAACTAATCATGTAGAAAGTAATTCAACATACTTTTCATGCAAATTTGTCAGTTTTCACTCAAATCAGATTTGAACTAGAATTTTTCTCGCAAGTAATATTTGCTAAGAGTATTAATTTAGACAAAAACCTTGGAGTCGCGACGAATGTGTTTATAGTGGCAATAGTACAAGTAGCCACAATGGCTCCCCATATAGGGCCATCAACTTCAGGGATTAGACTGACTATTGGTAGTAATAGGCAATAAAAGAAGCACGTAAACATCGTGCCAACAAATTTCCGAACGAAGAAGAAGTTATATATCATATAAAACTTCATCCAGAGCGATACTTCCTAGCAAAACACGACGATCAATTACGTTAAATTTGATGGGTTATTTCTCAAAATCGCAACAAAGTTAAAAGTCGACACTAATGAACAAACCTTGTTGTTAGCAATTTCGATCACCATTTTCCGGAATAGATTGGCTGGACCGCAAGACCACCGGTGCTGCTGTAGGCAATAGGCCTTCCAAGTACTTGGGAGCTCATTTTTTACCTGTCGAAACGCAAATATTAATAGTTCGTACTATATATTTGATTCAGTTGGTAAAATGATGGTTAGCTAAATCAAGCCAAGACTTTCGTATGAACCTAATGACCTCGTAGAATGATTATAGACTGCACTTGGGAGCTACAAAACTACCCACGCTCCTTTCTGTAGGGTTAAGTCTAATCGTAGTTGAAGTAATTTGTTAGGTTCATACTCGGGAAATATTGAACGTGGGACGTACTCTTACATCTATTTGAGGTCGTAAGATTTAAGTCGAGTTATCTCTATTCTCTATTTTGTGTCCGGTTGTATGTGATCAATTTTGTTTATAGAGGTAACATGTTGTACGGATGACAGAGTGACATGTGTGAGATACCCGTACACGTGTCTTAGATTTGTGGACTGGATTGTCCAGGTCACATTAATATTTAACCCGAGTCTTAATAAACACGCGGGTTTAGTAGTATTTTGCAAATACATGTCTCGGACCCTTATGCCCCGATACGTATGTATCTTAGGTCGAAGGTATGATCCATGACTATACGAGGTATATTTCTTCATATCAATATTCGTTATCCGGATCGTTTTATGAATAGTTAGCCGGAATTGCCTTCCAAACGTAAACTTTGGTTCGTTAAATCCCGATTTTTTTTAGTTAATGTGACAATCTATAAAGGTCAAATAGTTTAACATAAGTTATTTGTGAAATTAAAATATAGAAAATGTACTTGGAGGTCTCCTAAGTAAACAAACTTCCAGCCCTTGAGTCCAGCCCTAACCGCAAGATCCATGTCTTCGACTGTGGTTCGATCTTTCCATCCTCCGGCGTCATCAATTGCAGCCATTCTCCATATTCCACCACTTCCTGAAATTAACAATAAGTCACATATTAACTGAGATAATTAGGTATACAAAAAGGGTTAAAATTGAATTTTCGACAAGTTAAATTTTACCGTTAAAACTGAAGAATGAATGAATAGACGATCCTACTTCTTGATCAATTTTAAAATGGTAGTCTAGTGACATTTCTTGCATTCTTGTTAAGAAGCATTCATCTGCATTCACTGCAAAATTTAACCAATGTTAAAGTGACTTGGTAACTTTTAACGTAAGAAGAATCGAATCATCTGATCCAAAATTATGTTTCATCTTGTATTTCAGTATAGAAAATATAGTAAATTTTTTTTCTTTTTGCAATTTTAGTCTCATTATTTGCAAACTTGTAATCGTTCTCCCATATAACATACTTTTACACAAATTTAGTGTTACTAGTTAAAAATCGTACGAAAACTGTTACTAAATCAATTATATATGCAGCGTTTATACGAGAAATTAAATACGAGATTAAGCACAAATTCATAATACAGTATAATGAGAGTAGTTGTGGATAAGATTGTTTGGCATACCAAACGCCCAACGGGCTTGTACAAGCCCGATTTCCGGGTTGTTTATGAGAAACGGCATGGCTCGTCGGAGAAAGTCGGGTTCGGGTCGAAAATCGGCATCAAATATGGCGACGTATTCGCATTCTTTAACGTAATTACGCTCTAAGCCTTCTTTAAGAGCTCCAGCTTTATAGCCTCTTCTTGTTTCTCTAATTTGGTATCTAATGTTAATTCCTTCATTTGCCCATCTTATACACTCTTTCTCAATTTTATCCTGCAATATTAATGAACAAAATTAATGGTCATTATAGCTTAAGTTTTGAGGGTGATGTAGGTATTTTGGTTCACATGTGAGGGTAGTTCGGGAATTTTAGATTTTTTAATCGTCTTATGTCTTTATTTTACATATAAAATTAAGATTTTTTTGACGCACGATATACTATTTTAGAGGCGATTGTTAGTTGCAGTTCAAAATTCCATCTCTATTTCAAATAAAGTGTAAGAAATAAGTTCATATTCAAACATATATCATTGTTTCTTTATGTTTTTAAGTTGAAAATTTGAAAATTTATGGAAAATTCATATTTAGAAGATTTGTGTGAGAATTGATGTGATGTAGATGGTGTTTGTTTACGTTTAAAAAAATTGTTAAAATTTATAAAAATATATCATATCTGACGTATATTGTGTTGAATAATTGTATTAATTATTTATATAATGATTATATAAATAAGAAAATATGAAAAATAAAAATTTTAATTGTGGAATTAATGATCAAATCAAATGATTACATATGATTACCAATGATGAATGTGAAAAATGACTGATATAATGATTAATATATAATGATTAATAGATAATTATATAAGCACTGACTATATATTTTTTATTTATTGAATTAAGAATACATACCTTAAGAAGAACATCAGTAGAATCATCTAATACTTGAACAACTAGCCTATCAGAAGGCCATGAAAGGTTACAAGCTGCACCAATTGAGATCTTGTAAACTTCTATTTCATTGTAAATGGGGATTTGAACAAGTACCATTGGGAAATCAAAATTGCCAATCTCCAAATCACTTTTCATTGGCTCAAATTTGTATCTTTTTTGAGGCTTTTTCCAAAAGATCTTTGCAATGGCAGCAAGAAACATCATGTGAACCCACTCAATAAACAACAATAATGAACAAATTAAACAAATGTAGAGAAAAAATCTCAATATTGGGATCATAAATGATGCTTTTATTATCTCCCAAAATGGCCCAATTTTTCCATTGATATCTGCTGCAGACCCAAAAAGCCAATCTAATATTATTGAAATTTTTGAAGGAAATTCACCCATTTTTTCTTTGTACAAATTGAAGAAAATGGCGATGCTCTGTTTTACTCCACTTTCCATTTCAAGAGATCTTTTTCTTAATTTTTTTCCCCTTGTTTTTTCTTACTTTTTTTTAAATTTTGAAATCTCAATATGTAATGATTTTCCAAACGATGTAAATGGAATTCTGTATGAATTCAAATTGAATCAGATAGCAAACAAAGGACTCTGTTTTTTGGCCTTCACACTCTGTTTTTCTACCTCTGCCCTGAATACAGGGGAGGCAAAGAGGTCTGTTGAAGAACAAGAAATGGAAGTTTATAAGATCAAATATTATCTTTTATTGCAATTTATATTGTATCTCTTATAGCAAATTATTGAGCAAATGACACGTGTTTAATAAAATGATCGAACAATTATATGTATAATTTACGCAATAATCTTGCAATACCAACCAAACGAGATCTTTTACTGAGAAGCCCGTTGCATTTTCTAATAAAAAGTATTGGTAAATTATGCATTTTATAAACACCTGATTTGGTTATATGTAAAATGTAAAATGTAAAATAAATGTAGTATGTATGTGTAAAATATGTGCAATGTATGTGCAAATATATATGTGTGTTGTATGCATTCATAAACATGTTTGTATGTATTATTTGTGTGTATTGTTTGTTAACATAATAAATAAGTTTTCATATTTCAAATGAATTGGGATTTTCCAATTTTTTTAGGAACTTATAAGTTTCAAACATCTTATTTTGGTAGTTTTTTAATCCCTCCTAATAGAATTTATCTTTAAACATCGTATCTTATAAGCTCACTTAATCACCTTTTTTTTTTTGATGACGGGGGAAACCCGCAGTCGCTACCCTATCGGGTGCGCACTGGGTAAATCTCGCTCTTGTGTAATAGTCTGCAAACCACACAAGAGAGTTAAACCAGCCTAGGTTGCCCATAGCTGACAGGCTCACAGTAGAGAAGACAAATAGACATTCCCTCATCAGGATTCGAACCTGTGACCAAGGCCACAACATTCACATGCCCTTACCAACAGTGGGATTCGAACCCGTGATCTAGGCAAATAGACATTCCAACAGTGGGATTCGAACCCGTGATCTAGGCCACAAGTTCAAGTGCCCTCACCAACTCTACCAGGGGAGTAAAACAATAAACATTGACTAGAAGAAACACAAGTTTTAACTACAAAAGTTTAAATAATGACCTAGGAATATAACTTGTTTAAATAGTTTGGATAGGGATCATACCTCGTATCGTATAACACTACCACGTGAAGCCGGAAGGCGAATTTCCGCACTAGCCACCGCCCCAGAAGCCGAAAGGATGCACATTGAGTCAGAAACTGATTGAGAAAATGACCAAATTTTTTGAACAATATTCTGCAAAAAATTAACGAAAGATAAAGACATTCTTGTTACGACATTTTTGAAAAATGACATAAATCTAGAATTAAATTAACATAGTATCTTAAAAAAATTACTAAAGTTGTATGATTGTTACCTCTCCTACTTCAATTCTAAGTACATAAGGTATGAACTCGGTCCCACCAATGTACCCTGCAACCCCACCTTCAAAAGACACAATTTATGAAATTACAAGACCAAAAAGAAAGGAAAAATATCAAAAAGTTTCGTGTTACTTTGATCATGTTCTAATTTTTCTTCTTTTCTATCGGAAAGTTCGAAAAGTTTTCATTTTTCAACTAAGCGAAAAGAAATTATGAAGTAGTTTCAAAATTACAATGTTTCCAAGGAAACTCGTAATGTTTCTATTGTTTCCATCGAAACATTCAGTGTTTCCGTAGTTTCCACGAAACACTGAAAATTGCTTAATTCTTTTCGGAATAGAGTTTAATAATAAAAAAAATTAAAAATAAAACAAAAAAGAGAAAAACAGAAAAGACTTATAAATCTAACATTTACTAAATTAAGTCCAAAATATAAGAAAAACAAAAAGTTAAGATATTATAATTTTTCGTATAACGATATATGGGTTATTAAATGATTATTTTAACAAACAACATAATTCATACTTATATGATCAATTTTTTCTTTTAATAATTTAAAAATATATAGCGTAACACTTTTATAATTTTGTATTTTATAGGTTAAGTTGCTTGAACTTTGTTGATTATATGTTGTAAGAGCGTAAATTTGAATCCAATATTATCACTTAGTTCTTCATTGAAATTTTTATCAACTATTGGTATACTTGTAAAAAATTTGAAACAAAATATTGATTTTTAAAAATGAATAAATATGTTTAGAAAATTTTCAAAAGATGTTTAGAATAGTCTTTCTAAATATCGAGATAGAAATGCTCTAGATAATTAATTATAATTGTTAAATCAAATTGATCACCATCGTACATTGAGGAAGGGGAGTTGAATAAATAGAAGCTAAAAATTCATTTGTTGTAAGAGCGCTAAATTTGAATCCAATATTATCATTGAGTTGGTGAAATTTTTATACTATTGGTATACTTGCATAAATTTTGAAACAAAATATTGATTTTTAAAAATGAATAAATATAATTGTTTACTTTCTTTCACATTGTTTTCTCCTACTTTTCTAAAATATTTTCGAAATATTTCTAATATTTAACAACCCGAACTTAGGTTAGAAATAAACTTTGAACCTTGACTTTGATAAATATTGTTCCAATTTCTAATAATATAATTTTTTTATATTGAGAAAAATTAAGATGTAAGAATTAGAGATTTTAGCTGATGAGGTTTAATAATATTTACATTTGATAAATATTTTTTAATAAATATATTTGTGAATTATACGAGCAAAAAATCTAAATATATGGAATATAAAATTGAATAGAAATTTGAAATAGAAAATTTTAAGAGTGAGAGGTAAAAAATTGAAATAAACATTTGAAAAAAATTGAAATAATAAATCAAATATTTATTATGCATAAACCAAATATTCTCAAGATCAATATTTAATATATAACAATTGAATTGAAAATATTCAATCTAATTAAAACTCACTTAGAGATGCAGCCATCTTTTGCCACTTGCCGGAGCCCCTAGGCCGTTCTTGTCCTCGCTTTTGTGAAACATTGCGGCGCTGCAACAAAAATAATCTCTATAAGGAGTTTTGAAGTTATGGTTCAAATGTAAATACGCGAGTACTTTTTTGATGATCTTCTTATATGTTTCGGTATATTATATTGATGATCTTTTTTATAATTATATTTTTTTGGGTATAATTATTAAATTATTTTGGGAATTTTGAAGGTATGATTTAGATGTAAGCATATATATATATAGATAGATTCTATACAAGATGTCTTATGTGTTTATATATATCAAAAACGAGAATTTTGAAGTTATGATTTAGATGTAAGCATATATGTAGATAGATTCGATATTAGGGGTGGAAATGAGTCGAGTCGAGTCAAACGCAGAAGTGTTCAAACTTGTTTGAATTACAATCGAACTTTAAAAATTGTGTTTGAATTTGGTTTGATTGTTCATCGAGTCGAGCTCCAACGAGCTTTAATCGAGCCGATCACGAGTCGAGCTCGAGTAGTTTGAATATATTGTACATATTTTTATTACTTTTTGCTAATCGAACCGAGCTCGAGTCAAGTGTACATAAACCAAGAATAAAGTAAAATACATTGTCTATCAAAAATATCATTGAACTTTTCTCTGAATTTTAGAATTCTACTGAATTTCTAGTCTTAATGGTGACGAGAAAAAAATATATCAAGAAAATGGTTGTTGTGTGACTTATTTATATGTGGAAAAGCTTTTAATTGTGATTCCAAAAATGCCCCTTTTATATTTTATTTATTAGTTTTTTGGGGTGTGGAAAATCATTTTAAACATGGAATAATTACTAATCAGGATATTAAAATTTATGGGGACTTCAAATTATGAAACAAAATATAATTGCTTAATGAGCATTAATCTTTATCTTTTTAATATTGTTATGTAATATTTATAAATGTTTAAAAGGGGATAACCCTCGCAAAATCATGTTTATATGTTTAAGTATTGTGTCAAATTTGCAAAGAAAATACAAAAAAAAAGAAAGGATGCTTTTGTTTTCATATTTACATTTTCTATACCTTTTACTAATAATTATGTTTATTAATTTAATTTTATATTATTGCAATTGAATCACGGAAAAAAATGAATTAAATAATTATATATTTTTGATTTGTTATTGAGATAATGATAAATTAAATAATGACATGTCGCTTTTATCTGTCCTCACGGTAATGACAAATCTAAGGATAATGTTTTGTCGATTCATACCTGTATTTCATATTCAATTCAAATTTATTTATTTGATTTTGAAAATCTTATGTAATTTATATTAGTTTGATTTTGTATTATTATTATCGAATTGCGGAAATTTTGAATTAAATAATTACACATCTCTAATTTGTCATTGAGAAATTGAGGAATTAAATAATGACAGGTCGCTTTTATTTGTCATCATGTAAATAACAAATTAGGGATAATGTTTCGTAGATTCATACTTAAATTTCGGATTTAACTCAACTTATTTCTTTGAATTTGAAAATATTATGCAATTTACACTATTTTGATTTTATAATAATGTAATCGAAGCACAGAAAAATTTGAATTAAATAATTAGGGATAAAGTTTCGACGATTCATACTTGTAATTAGGATTCAATTCAAACCTATTTCTTTTTTTTTTTTAATCTTTTGCAATTTACATTAATTTGATTTGATTTGATTTTATTGTAATCAATTGGGAAAATTTTGAATTAAATAATTAATATCTCTGATTTGTCATTGATAAAATGAGGAATTAAATAATGACATATCATTTTTATCGGTAACCAGGGAAATGAAAAATTAGGAAAATATTTCATCAATTCATACTTGTATTTCGGATTCATATCAACCTTCTCTACTATGAGCCTGACAGCTATGAGCAACATATGCTGGTTTAACTCTCTTGTGTAGTTTGCACGTGGAGTAACTCCCGATATAGCAGTAAAAGCAAGACGTGTAGGTGGATCAACTCATCAAGTTCCCATTGAAATAGGATCCACACAAGGAAAAGCACTTGCCATTCGTTGGTTATTAGCGGCATCCCGAAAACGTCCGGTCGAAATATGGCTTTCAAATTAAGTTCCGAATTAGTGGATGCTGCCAAAGGGAGTGGCGATGCCATACGCAAAAAGGAGCCATATGGCTCCTCTCCCTTTGGTCGAGCTGCTACGCTCCTCATTACTTCTTAATCGACTTACGGGAGTGGTTTGCAGGCTATTACACAAGAGCGATGTTTACCCAGTGCGCACCCGAAAGGGCAGCGGCTGCGGGTTTCCCCCGTCATCCAAAAAAAAACTTATTTCTTTGATTATCAAAATGAGTAAAATAATGGCTGATCCTTTTTATATGTCATCACGAAAATGACAAGTAGGGATAATGTTTCGATGATTCATAATCTATTCAAACATATTTCTTTGATTTTAAAAATCATATGCAATTTACAACTAATTATCACATGCTATTTGATTTTGTTATAATTATTAACATCATAAGCAAATTGTAGAATGTCTATATAGTAAATTGTTATTATCTCTAGTTTTAATTAGCCAATATCAATATGCAATTTTAGTTTGCAATATCCATACTGTCATATCAAATCAAAATACACTATAAAAAGATTATAATCAAAATAATTAATTGTAATTTTCCTATGAAAAGGAATTAAATATCCTCGGATAAGAAACAAAAATAATAGATTAATAATAAAAATTATTTCCATTTAGCTTAAAATAGAAAATACTTTGTCAAAATATAATCAATATTTCTTTATTATCATAATATTTATGGACTAAATCTCTATTTTGATGATTAATCAACCATGGCTTCCTATTTTTAAAGGATTATTATTTACTTGGAAATTTTGGATTTGAATCAAAATTTTATCATTTTGTTGTTTCATAATAATTTATTATCGTTGATACATGATTCGATTTAAAATAATTTATTGCTCTTAGTATTTGATATATTTATATATTGTAACATTTTTCTTTCAAACAATATTTTCGTTAATTACAATAATAGACGAACATTTATAATATTTAATATTAAAACATAAGTGTGTTTCGCAAGATTTATACTATTATAAAAAAATCTTTTATCTGAAAGTTATATTTTAGGCTTTTTACAATATTTGACCTTTATTATAGCAAATTGAGAACACCAAAAAAGCAAAATATTGATGGTTAGCGGAACATGAAAATTGAGGTATTTTGGAATGTTATTGGAAATAAGATGGCAAAAAATAATTATTATTTGGAAAAGAAAAAAGGTATTTTTAAAAATAAAATCATTTCTATTGTGCTATAGAATATGTAACGCCCCATTATTATACATATGTCTCACTAAGACCCCCAACATAGCGCAATATTTCAAATTAGTCCCCAAATAAGCGAATATAATAATAAGAATGTAAAATTAGGGCTCTGATTATCTGCACCAAACCCACCTGCCCTTTCTCACTCTCATCGATGTTCCGCTCCCACACCATAACAAATTGCCAGCCAAAATATTTCCCTCTATAAATACAATCACAACATACGCCGGTAAGTGCTATTTTTAATTATTTTACCTCGTTATTTCAATGCAAATCATGGCCTGATTTTCTTTGCGCTACAATTTAGTTTAAAGTTACATGATTTGATTGCTCTATTCTTCACAAGTTTATGAATTGAACGCTGTTTTGGGTTCCCTTTTGGTCCCAGTTTTAGTATATAAACACTGCAAGAGTATATTATTTGTTATTGAATAGTTGTTAGTCAATAGCATGGAAAATTCGATCATAGAATTCGATATTGGCTTAGGCGGGGGAGATGATGGTATTGATATTGAACCACATAATGATGATGAAATGTTAGATGGTTCTCCAAATGATGATAATTCATTAGGTAGTGGTGGTAATGACGTCGTTTTAGCTTATCAATCTTACATTCCTGAGGGAGACCCTGATCTTGAGCCTTATGAGGGGATGGAATTTGAATCGGAGGAGGCCGCTAAGGCGTTTTATAACTCTTATGCTAGGCGGGTTGGGTTTAGTACTCGTGTGAGCTCCTCACGTCGCTCTAGGAAGGATGGAGCGATAATTCAGAGGTCATTTGTGTGTGCTAAGGAGGGGTTTCGTAATTTGAATGAGAAGCGTACGAAAGATAGGGAAATTAAGCGGCCAAGAACCGTGACTCGGGTTGGTTGTAAGGCTTTGTTGTCTGTGAAAATACAAGATTCTGGGAAATGGGTTGTGTCTAGTTTTGTTAAGGAGCATAATCATGAGCTTGTTCCGCCCGATCAAGTCCATTGCCTGCGATCCCATAGACAAATCTCGGGGCCCGCCAAGACTTTGATCGATACGTTACAGGCTGCTGGAATGGGCCCACGAAGGATTATGTCTGTGCTCATTAAGGAATATGGTGGAATTAGTAAAGTTGGTTTCACAGAGGTTGATTGCAGAAATTACATGCGAAATAATAGACAAAGGAATATGGAAGGAGATATTCAGCTGCTTTTAGATTATTTAAAACAGCGACAAATTGAGAATCCTTCGTTTTTCTATGCAGTGCAGGGAGACGAGGATCAATACACAGGTAATGTTTTCTGGGCTGATCCAAAAGCTACATCAGATTATAACCATTTTGGAGATACTGTTACGTTCGATACAACTTACAGGTCAAATAGGTACCGATTACCTTTTGTGCCCTTCACGGGGTTGAATCATCACGGGCAGCCTGTTTTATTCGGTTGTGCTTTCCTAATTAACGAATCAGAAACATCGTTTATATGGTTATTCAACACTTGGCTGACAGCTATGTCTGGTCGTTCACCAATATCAATCACTACCGAGCATGATAATGTCATTCGTTCTGCAATTATGCATGTTTTCCCTAATACTCGCCATCGTTTCTGTAAATGGCATATATTTAAGCAATGTCAAGAGAAATTGTCGCATGTGATGCTAAACCATCCTCAGTTCGAAGCTGCCTTCCATAAATGTGTGAACTTGTCTGAAAGCGCTGATGAATTTGAATCGTGCTGGCAATCCCTTGTTGATAAATACGATTTAAGGGATCACAAGTGGCTAGAATCCATTTACGCTGATCGGAGACAGTGGGTCCCGTTGTATCTTCGCGACACTTTTTTCGCCGAAATGTCTATAACTCAGCGAAGCGACAGTATGAATTCGTACTTTGATGGATACGTGAACGCGTCCACCAATCTAAATCAGTTTTTCAAGCTGTATGAAAAGGCGTTAGAGAGTCGTCATGAGAAAGAAGTTAAAGCAGATTTCGATACGATGAATACATCAGCTGTTCTAAAGACTCCTTCTCCTATGGAGAAACAGGCATCTGAGTTTTACACAAGAAAGCTATTTATGAGATTTCAGGAGGAGTTAGTTAGTACTCTCACTTTTATGGCAACCAAAGTCGAAGACGATTTAGAAGTCAACGTTTATCAAGTGGCGAAATTTGGCGAAGACCATAAAGCCTATCGTGTGAGGTTTAATGTTTTGGAAATGAGAGCTGTTTGTAGCTGTCAAATGTTTGAATTCTCGGGCCTTATTTGTAGACATATTTTGGCTGTTTTTAGAGTTACTAATGTTCTCACACTTCCGTCTCATTATATCTTGAAAAGATGGACGAAAAACGCAAAGAGTAGTGTCGTATTGGAAGAAACAGTCATCGATCCATTTAATAGTTATTTGGAATCTCATACTGTTCGGTACAATACCCTTCGACATGAGGCCTTTAAATTTGTAGATGAAGGAGCAGAATCTAACGATACTTATAGTGTCGCTATGGCTGCTTTACAAGATGCTTCGAAAAAAGTTTCTAATGCAATAAAGAATGAAGGAAAAGCTTCAATGAGTAATGGTCCTATGAGGGGTGGAATATATCTAAAGCATTGTACCAGGGAAGGTCAAGGGAGCTCAGTACAGCAACTATCAGAGGTTTGTAACTCTAAAATTACGAGTTTTTGCATTATACATCTGACAAAAGAACATTAATCAAATTTGAATTTCGCTTTGAGAAATGATAATTTAAAATGTGATCTTTTTTGCGATAGGACACCCTTGAAAATGGAAAAAACGAAAAAGTTTATTTTGATTTACCCGTCAATGACTGGTCATTTGGAATTGAATAGCATGTTGATTAAGCGAAGAATGGATTCTTAATAGCCACATATTTTGCTTTTTAAGTAAAGATTGTGTGTTAGTGTTTGTTGTGTGGAATTATAAAGTCAAACATTCTGCATCCCATTGAAGTCTTGTAGATGTGATTAGTTTGTTTCCATTATTTAAGATTATAACAAAACCAAAACTAGTTTTCGTTTCTATTGTTAGATATAAATTGAGGCAAAAAAACACCTTCATATGAATAACGGTACTAAATTTCTACTGTAAGTCTATAAAATAGAACGGATAGAAATAGCCCAGACAATTCTTAGACACGTTTTGGAATTTTTTTGATTTATGACTATTAGATTTACTGGATTTATGTAGGATGACATGGATCAGAAGATTATTGAACTATCGATGGAACTCGAGCGTTCCAATAAGAAGTGTGAAGTATATCGCACAAACCTGCTTTCACTATTGAAGGATATAGAGGACCATAAACAACGTTTATCCTCTGAAGTCCAAAGCATAAAGCTCAGCTTGAAGGATGATCGTCTCTAAATGTTCTAATATCAGATGATCTGATCTTGCAGTGAGCATTGCCATGAAAGTATTATTGTTGCATATAAAGATTTCGATAATGTCTCGTTTCAAACGTTGAAGTGACACTAATCGACCTCGATGTAGTTAGTTCAGCAAATGATTATCTGTCAACTTAGTGTAAATATAAACTGTTTTCTCTTATTTCTTTGAATCAATAATATAAGAATCATTTATTTTTGTTTCATTAATTATTTTCTTTGAGAATGAGTTTGATGTGAGATTTTTTGGAAGCATGATTTCATGCTTACCTTTGTGTTTTCTTTATCTTAGTCAATACTAATGTATGTTTTAGCTTTCATGGGTGGTAATGTATTGAGGATGTATACCTTTCACCATTATATAATAATACCTCGTTTGGTGATATTCTTTTGTATCTCTTGTTTCAAATTCCTATCTAAATTAGTACGTTTCAGATTCTATCTGTATATTAGCAAATTTCTGAGTTCAACTTTTCATTTCGTTTTCCTGGAAAAGTACTAAAATAGAGTAGATTATGAAATAAAAGAATATATACAAGAGAATATCAGTAAATTAGGTATTACATAAGTGGTAAAGTTGTAACCAACAAACACGGAAACAATAGCGAAACAATGCATATATCGACATTTCGAGCTATGTATTCATACCCTTTGAGGAAACATATTTTTGAGAAATGATTCCTTGGGGAAAGGATGACTATAAGAGAAATTAGTCAAAAAACAAGAAAACTCATTAACTATACTTTCAACACAAAATGGTCTGTATATAAACATATACGAATAACGCAAGCTGTAGCCAAAACCAAATCACAAGCCAAGATTACATACAAGAAATTTCACTCCCTCTCGACTAACACAAAAACAATCTGCACAAAGGAGAATCAACTAAATAGAAATACATATCGATTGGCAAACAAAACGCATCTGTTACAAAAAGCAATTTCTCATATGCTATCCTATTACAGAAACCAATCGAATAACACTCACTAGAATAACCGAAAAAGACAAACAAGAATAGACCCCTAGCCTGAAAAGGAAGAAACCTGGCCAATTTAGTTGCACAAAACAATATTGAAATTTCACAAAACCTCAAAGAACTCCAGCTCTAGTGCTAAGCCAATTTAGATGCAATTTCACCCTTTAATTCCGCCAGCCCTTGCATCATAATTCTTCACAGCCCACCATAATAGCCAGGACTTTATGGGCCAGCTATGCTGTATGAACATTGCTACAAATTTGTGGATAATCTTTAGATAATGTTAGAATTTTAATCAAAGCAAACCAGCAAGTAACGCCCCAGGATCTGATATAGGTGGACTTGTGGGTTGAGGTTGAGGTACAGGCATAGGTCCCCGAGAAGGAATAGGAATGCTGACTATTTGTTCTTTAATGAACTCCTTCAATCTGTAAATAACAAGAAGCTCAAAGATTAGATATGAAATTGAATATAATTGGATGCAGCGGATTTGGATAATTTCCCACACGTACTCAAATGTGAGAGTGGGATCTCCTGATGCAACAGTCATGCGCAACTGTGTTCTATCTGCAGGATCTGTTTCTATTCTCACCTGAGTATGACAAAAGGAAATTAAATATTTTTACAAGGATTTTGAGGAAAAAGGAAAAGGAAATGATGGGGAAAAATTATTTTGGTTGTTTAGTCGCTAAGCAACCGTGAAAAAGAAAATATGAGGAAAAATATCATGTCATTTAAAAAAACTCATTTTCCCCAGTTTGGTATTTGGAATTTAACGAGGAAAAGGAAAACATTTTCTTCACTCCATACAAAAGTATAATTTTGTGCTTTAATTTTTTAGTCCTTTTCATTATCCTTTTCTTTCTTTTTTCTCACCAAAATTCAAGATCCAAACAGAGAAGGAAAAACTAGAGAAAATAATTATTTGCTCATAGCTTAAATCCTACTTATCTAAGATAACCAAACAAGCTTGAGATTTAGCATTCCTTTGCTCTAATATTTTTCATTTCAACACCAAAATACTTGAACCATACATAGTGTAAGCATCTTAAGATGGAAGGTCCTATCTAGAGTAATTCATTATGCATTTAACACCTACCTCGCTTCAACAAAATAGAAGACCTCCAACTATAGCCAGAATTTTTATTTTTTTTGTCGATGAAATAATGTGAAAAAATTACTATTAGGCATTGACTTGTAAACAAAGAATCAAGTGCAAGCTTACCAAGCACAACATGGCTCGTGTGCTTTCAGAGTAAAAAGTTGTGCTGGCAACCAAATTATTCGCGTTCGGATCCTGTCAAGAAGTTGAAGAATAGCGAAACATAATGCACCATATATAAACCAAATATAACCTAAAACAAGAAGTGGGTTGAAAGACAGAAGGATTAAGCACTTACAAGACCGGGGCAAACCACCAGATGTAAACTGTTGAATAAGTTCGCCATTTCTGCAATTGGCATTGGTCTTACACCTCTAACCTGGTAATTAATAGAAAATAAGGTCAGATATAGAAGTAAAAAGGTATATAAGTTCTGAAGACACAATTCAGAAGCACATACAACTTCTTGCAGCTTTAATGGAGGTCCTGAGAGTGATCTCCATTGGGGAAAAAACTCTTCAGCGGAAACTGTGATTGGCTGGAAAAACTTGTTCAAGACGGTAGGAAGTTGAAGTTTTACATTGACCTGCTTGTGCTTATTTTGTTAGTTAAGAGATGAATAACAGCTGACATCACTCTCTTCCCTCTTTTTTTATTCCATGAATTTTATTGATATTGTGTTTGGATTAGAGGATAAAAGGCTTTAGGATTTTAAATCTATAGTAACAAATCTCTTGGCTAATTTTAGTTAATATGGCTTCGTTTGGACATGGTTTGGATGCCTTTTCATAAGTTTCAGCAGGATTCGAGCATTACAGTTTCATGTGAAAATGATGATTGTTGCATTTGATGCATTTTGGGAAATTGTTGGAATTTGCAAAATGATGTAACTTGTTTGATGTATAATGTGTAAAATGATTGAGATGATTATTTTAGTGATGATTGTATGATTAGAAAATTATTAATTATTACTGTAAATAAGGAAAGAGATAAGATTAATGATTGGAGTAAATAATTATTGATAGTGATAGTGAGAAAATTGAATTTGAGAAAAGAAATGCTTTTGGTTGAAATGTTCAAAAATAGTGATCCAAAAAACAGAATTTGAAAACATCTTCAAACATCGCTATGGATTTGAAATCCTTCAGAAACCATTTTGAGTTATAATTTTTTATCATTAGATGGTTTCTGGATCCCCCTAATACTATTAGAGACATTTAGATCCAAACTCCAATCATGTCCCAATATCAAAAATCTTCGGTCCAAACACAACCTAAAAGTTCCAGAATTGTACCGCATGGGTTCCGAACATGTAAGAGAAATCCAGGACCGCTAAATCTCTGCTTGGTTGGAGGTTGATCACTTCGAATGGACATTGAACCTATGCAGCCAATGCAGTTTTCTCAATCATAATCCTAAATATAAAATTGAAATAATGCTTAACAAAGGGAAACTGACAGGATGAATAAGTACAAAGAATAACTAGTAATCCCACCTGAGCCCTTGGAGGAATAGTATCAGGTACTAGTGAGAGTTCCATCTTTAGATGTAATGGGGGCAATATCAAAACTTTAACTGAAATGAGTGGAGCAGTATTTTTATTTCCCAAGAAAAGAACAACTCGCCCATGATGAGCTCGCCAATCAGCTTTTATGCCAATCTGGAATCATATTAACAAATTTGAAAATTAATCGGGAAACAAATCTTATAAGCTAAAACCACTTTATAATGTATCGGAAAGTGGAATTATATTGCCTGACAAGTGACATATCAATGGAAACATATAAAAAGATTGTGCACCTGAATATAGGGATCCTCATACAAGACGCCACTATCCTTCAGGCATAAAGCTTGAAATCTTTCTCTGATATCACCAATAGGCTGCAAGCATGAATGATGACGTAAGAAATCAGAAGCACAAAACTCAAAGGGAAATATCAGTTATAGTGAAGGTGTAAGGCATCTCCTCCCAAAATTATCAATTTTTGGATACAAAACAGACTTGATATTCAGAATAAAGAATAGATCTTTAAACATTCAGAAAGAACTTTCTGAAGTACCAACATAAGCCATAAAATCCAAAACCATTAGTTTTCTTCCTATATAAGAAAACTATGGCATCATTCTAAGCTATTAAGAAGAAATCATCTTCGAAGTTCGAAGTATCCAGCCTTTCCATTCACAAATCTTATCCAGAACACAAAACTTAGATGGTACCTATGATAAAAAGGGCTTAACCTAAAAACCTTTTTACCAAGAGATGGTCAATTAATACCTAAGTAATCCAACGATCAATATCAGATAAGCATCTAGGCAACACATAGATGAAATGAAGAAAGTTATACCTGGACAGTATTAGTCTGCTCTTCAATAGGTGCAATAGCTAATGCATCTGGATTTGCAACACTTTCCATATCAGAGGCTAATCTTGGCTCAGGTTGGGGTGCAGTCCCTGGTGGACCTTCAATAGAAAGTGGCCCTAAAAGGTCTCCAAGGAGATCGGGAGAAGATGTGCTAGGCGGTTGAGGATCCACAACTGTCAGAGCCCCATTTGCATGTGCTAATCCTTGTTCACCACTGTTCTGATCCTGCCCACGTACACAATTGTTGTTTAGTACTCGAGAATGGTGACAGAACGAGAAGCTAAGGGCTTGTTTGTCTATGTTTTCTAATGTAATTTCTTGTTCTTTGGATCAGTTTGTGAAAATCACAATAGACCATTTTCAACCAAAAATACATTTTTTCAACTTCACTTTCTCATTCCTCTATATAATCTTTGAATCAATACATCCATCATTTCATACTCTCTCTCGTCAATACTTACCTGCTCGAACTATTCTTTTCATTTCCTCTTTCTTACTGTAATATTTTTTTGTATCATATAATCATTACCAAAACAACTAAATATATCAGTCAATTTATACATCCTACATCAACCAATTATTTTTCCTTTAACATATTCACCTATTCCAACCCATTTTCTAAAACAAAAACAAACACAATACTTTCACACAATTACTCATAATACACGTTCCTCAAATTTCAGATAGTCACTTTAAAACGTAAACAAACAATGCCTTAGAAAACAATTCTTGCCATAGTTTTGAGTTGTGCGAACAGTTGGTTGTATATATGATGGTGTCGGAATCTGAAATGATTACACCATCATGTAGCATCCAACTGTTCACACACGTGTTGGGCATGTGCTCAGTCAGGCTGCAGCAACTAGACCATTTTTCATAAGCTATTAGATGACATCTCACCGCATTACTCATGACAGGCACCTTCACAAGACCAAGCTGGCTCACAGATGGCATCCCATTTGCAGGGTGTTGAGTGGTTGCTACCAGAGCACTAGAAGACTGTTGCTGAGTTCGCAATTTGATTGCACTTTGCTCAGCAGTATCAGCCTCAGAATCTTCAGCTTTTTTGATCAATGAAGACTAGAACCAAAAACTAGTTATCGTCAGAATTAGTAGTAAGAAATGAAGTTAATATTCCAGACAAACAAAGTTGGTTCAGCCAAAGTTCATTACGTTGATTACAATAATAATAATAATAATAAATTTGAAAAAAAAGAATTAATTCTAAGCCAACATTGCAGATCCTGTACTCATACCTGTCTTTCAGGGAACTTTGGCATTTCAGCAAGTATATCCATTAGAGCTGCACCTTTCAAACTCAAAGAATGATACTCAACAGCGCGTTGCTGTATTTCAGCATCAATACAACTTTCATACCTAGAAAAATCAATTTGTCAACTTGCTAAAGCACCAGACCACAATTTTCAAATTACAAACTGACTAAAACAAACTGTAAAATATAAATTACTTGCTGAATATTGCCCATATTCGCTTTTGAAGCTCCTGGTCAGGTGGTTGAGTATGCATCAAAATCTTTGCATATGTAGAAAGAAGGATAGGAATTGTTGAAGTCCTGGTTAATTTTGATTCAGTTAGATATTATTTCATAAGAAAAAATGTTGATACCAGAAGACAAAAGGGTGTATGCCCTTACGAAACAGTGGGAAGCTTCTCATGTATGAGACTGAAAACTTCCTTCGGACTACACCCTGGGCGTCTGGATAGAAGATGGCTGTATTCTCCAAGGATATATGCACTTACCTATTTAATTAAATGACATAATTATAGTGTTGCAATCAAATTGACGTAATAGAGATTATTTTTTCACATTCACTGACGAGTCTAAAACATCAAAAGGTAATAACAAGCAATGTAAAGAAAACCTTGATTCTAAAGATAGATTATTAAATTTCTAGGTTTAGTCAATGACATCTTTAAGTGTACCACTGTTCAACTTCTTCAACTAACTGATATTAGCCTATCCAGCACCTGATTGATTTCATGCTAATCACACAATTTTGAACAAAATAAGATTCCAGAACTGAGCAAATGTAATTTACTCGCATGTGATAAAATCGAAATCGGATGTATTCAGAACTTGCAGTGAATAATATTAATCTTTTATCATTTAGCACGCAAGTGGAATTTAAATCTCAGTGCTAACATGACATTCTTTTGCACTAACAAAGTAGGTTAGATAGAGATCACAAAACTCATAATATTACAATCAAGCGTGATGTGACACACCTTCACCATGGTCTCGTGAATAGCAGGCTTATCGAGATACTCTCTGGCTTTCAATGCTGCATAAGGCTGAAAAGATATAGAAATGAATACATGATGAGTTGAATGAAACTCCATTTTATAGGCAATAGAGACCAATGCAGAATGAGTAACATGACAGGCTCCTTCAAGTACCTGTAAATCCTCATTGTTTGTAACAAACTGCACCACGCGAAACCAAATATCATCGCTAACAAAATCCCCTGCCTTATCAATCAACTGAAGAATCACATCTACATACCTGCAACACAGACAAGAATCACATCTACATATCTGTTCATGAACTCCACTCCTTGTACTAAGTGTAACATGCATGACAAATCAGTAAGTACAAATACATGTTCCTTCTTTATCAGTTTCATACCATGACAAGTCAGGTGCGAACTTCTCTGCAAGAATAGCAGCTTTAAGTGCTAATTCTTCCCGCATTGCAAAGTCTGCTGAGTTAAGATACTAAAACCAGATGACAGTCAGAAGAGTATTTCTTTCTTTGTTTACAAGAGCCACCAACAAAAAAATTATCAAGCAGAGTCATAGATCATTTATGCACCTGTAATAACTCTTCAACGATGTCCTTTGCATTTGAAACATCGCACATGCCGTATAGCAGATCTAGGGCACGTCGTCTTATACTGTTAAAACGATTAATATTCAGAAAACTAAGGTACAGCGAATCATGATACTCTCAAATAATCAATTATTAGATTAATTGAGTCATGTTAAGTTGAAAACAAACTTTTGCCCCAATGCCAGCATATCATCTTGAAACCAAAACAAAAGACCGTCATAAAGAAAATAACCTTTGCAACAACATGGGTAAGACTTTCAACACCCTCAAAATAAAGTTTTAAGAATTGAATGATTGCCCTAACCATGTAAGTTATTGATACATCTTGAATTTTGCAACAACCAGTTAATGAAAGGCATAACTGGACATTAAGATGATATAATGCATCATATAGGTGGAAACAGTTTCAGTTATCTATGCCCAACATATGATGGCTGTAAATGCCCAACAATTGATTAAATCTTGGAAGAGCATAAAATAGTTCCAGCAAACCTGATATCAGGATCCTTCAGCGAAGTAATGATCTGAGCTTGGTGTCTTTTGATTATATCGTGCACATCTGTGACCATCAACATCCGAGTCATGTTCTCCTGCATCAGAATAACATATCTATGAAAATCAGGAGTAGCCATTACTGCATAACCTCTGCACCAGAATCCAACTTCAGATTTTCACAAGGCACTAAAGATTTCACGAATTGATGGAACTCACATGTGTTGAAAGGCCAGTTTTAGAGACAGGAGAAAATATGTGAAAACACGGGACAAACGAGGCTAAAAACAATTTAAATTTCACAATTAACTAACAACTCACCAGGCCAAGATATCGTATATTAGGTTCACGAACAGCGATAAATTTGCCAAGCAATGCAACACACTGAGACATCATTTCTTTCTCAGCATCAAGATGCATGACCTGCAGTGAGATAAGTGCAAACCAAAATACTTCTCATAATTAAGTGCCTAGACTTTTGACCCATACCTAAAATGAGTTTCCAATTGAATCTATAAACTTACAAGAGCAAGAGCTTCGAAAAGAACAGCATGTGATGCATTGTTCTTGTTAACATTTTTCACAACATCAGTTCCCATTAGTATCTTTTGTAGAACCTGATCCAGAAACAGATAAAGAAATATCAGATCAGAAAACATACAGCACAAACTTATATACAAGATGCAGATACATTTATGCCAGTAGCATCGGTCAAAAATTTTGATATCCCACACAATTAAATTCAGACCTCAAACAATGCTCTTTTAGTATTTGGATCTTCAACTGCTGGAAAATACTGAAGAGCCCTCATTGTCTTAACCTGCAGCACAAACGTTGTCAAAAACAGATACATAGGTAGATAATGATAACTGATAAGTAATCAAGAGGCTCTTATACACCGATGGTCGAGGATTGATGACAAACCAAAAGAGGCTGCTAAAGGGAAACTATAGGATTATGATATCACTTAGCATGCTAATTATAGCGCTCTCATGCTCACAACTACTCGACGTAAATTTACCAAGCTGGCTCAAAAAAATTGTCAAACAAGCTCAAGTGTTAGAGGGGGGGATATGACCTGTGCATATATTACATTTTCCATATTCGAGTATAAAATGTTCTGTAGGTTATTATTCTATATGTTGTACTTGACTCCAAACACCGCTGAATATCCATGTGTGATGTGTGATGGTTTCCAGGATCATTATAGGATAAAATGAAACTGGGTTAATCCACATTTAAGTAGTCATTTGTGTTTCTTCATATCCTCTGCACTTCTTTCACTGTATAACATCCTTCTTAAGTCCTTTTTACAGTCTACAACCACCTCGTCTTTCCACATCCTACAGCCACCTCCTGTGATAAAATTGTTTGGGAAATTCTGGGCTTTACGGTATCAATATATCTATTGAATTTTTCAGGTGTTACACTTCTCTGTTGAACAAACATCCTCATATGTAAGTTCTTATTATAGCTTTAACTATTTGACTGGTGCAGAATGAAATGGAAAATGGAAAAGACAAAGATAACAGAGATTGATGGCAGGATCTGGGCCGCTCCAACCTTTTATGAATCTGTCTTTCTTCTTTTTCTTTTTTTCCTTTTTTTTTTTGTTTATCTTTGTTTCTCTAAACTAACAACTATGAAATTCTGAAAATGCAAAACGGAATCAAAAAAAGGGATCTAGTTTAGTACCACTCCTATCCAGATAGGAAGAAATGCACAAACCTGAAGCCAGGGGGATGGAATACCATAATAAGTGTACTCTTGTGGAATATCTTGATTTCTGGCAAGCCTTTCCAATGTTTTAACACACTTTGGGACACAACTCCAATATGCCTCGTGGTTGTTCGACACTAAAGCAACTAGAAGGCTCATAGAAGACGTCAAGACACCCAAATCACGTTCATCTAACAACTGTGCCATTCGATCTGACCTGCAAGGAAGTAGAAACACAAACGGTATTAGATGCATTGGGCTATTCAATAGAACAAATACATAAGCAAGAAGACACTTGCCAGCCATCTACATTCACCACATCAGGATTTTTTCTAAACAGACGCAAGAGACATAGTGCAGCCTTCTTCCTCACAAGCGGTCTGCAACTGCTAGAAATCTGGAGAAGTAGTTAACTTTCAGCATCACTTATTAATTGTCATAAAAAAAGTATCTTCAGAATTCTGTTAGACTTACAAGTAATTTTTGAACATCAGGAGCCAATGATTCAGCAAAGTCTCTCCCGCCAATATTTCCAACCTGAACAGATATGACAAGAGTGAAATACAGAACATGGCAGGTATTAATAGGAACCGACTCGATAGAAACACTTCTGAATTATTTAAGTGACATCTTTTAAACAAACTATAAATATTAAATATGCAAAACAAAAAATATTCAAGATCATACCAATGTCAGAGCAAGACACTGAAATGTCTCGTTGCGACCAATAATGTCATTGCGCACGGTATTAATTGCTAATCTCAAAAAATCATGATTCTCGTTGAGAAGACATGACGTCACTATATAACCAACCTGTAATAACATAAAACCAGATGAAAAAATAAACAAGTGAGAATATTCATAATTCTAAGATACCATGCCAAATCACTAAATTTATCCTTCAAAGCTGCTTTTTTACTTCCTCTTCAAGGAAAATCAAGACCTTCAACATGAATTTCAGTAATTTATATTCTTTTGGATATAATCTAAGAATACTGATAGAGAAGATAAATACTACTTCAAGGACAAAAATGTATGTCAGATGCATTGCAAGCCAAAACTTTGTGTTCATATGGCTTAATTATAATCCAAAAATAATGACATTTATGTGAGACAACAAATAAATAACAAAATGGACGGATCTGGTCCCAAACTATACCTGCTTTTCAGGATACTTTGGAGCTGATATTAAAGAAACAGCATCCATGTGACCAAAATCAACATCATAACCTAGCATATAAATGTAAAGCATCTTCCATACATACTTCTTCTTCTCATAGTGTGTTAAACCCTGTAAAATAACAAACACTAATTTAAAAAAGAATTAAGGTAAATATGAAGTATTGAGAATTAATATTGGCTTTGCAGAATGAAACCAAAAGGATTGCTGCACAAATGAAAATAAATTCAGAGGAAAGTAATTGCTCGATTCAGTTATGAGCACGTACTTAATAACTTTCCTCTCCAACAACGTAAAGTGGACAAAGAAGTAGATATATCACATATATTACATATTAACTCCCCTTATAAGAAACAAAAGGTGTGTATAAGAATTTATCCATGTATATTTTTATTTTTTGGAAGAATAATAATTTGATGTATGCATAGATCAGGGCCAATGATGAGACTCCACTTTTTACTGTTCTTTCGTCGTCTTTTTTCCACAGGAAAACAAGGTTAAGAAAGATGTGCTATTTGGGTTCTAAGCAATCACATTCAGTAGGCAAAGAAAATTACTCATCCAGTTGACTCTTCTTATGCTCTGTCTTTTCAAATAAACATGTAAAGTTAATTCTTCGTAATAAAAGAAGTTTCTATTAGTGAGATGAAAGAACTACATGAAAAGAGAAAGAAGAGTTCTCAATATCACTAAAAACATCCAGCAACTGATAAGAACTACTAGCCATCCTTGTCGAGAGTATAGGTGGACATGGAACGTAAGCAGACCACTGGTGTTATGTGGCACTGTAGAGGAATAAACTGACCACTGTCCTCCAAAAGCATTGGGCATGATTGCCACAGGCCTTTATTAGCATTTCCATTTACATGCATTAAGAAGTAATCAGCCCCAATGTGCAACCCATTCCAGAAATTTAACACCATTTCATCAGAGAAACTGCATTTCTACGACGACAAACCAATATTTTACAACTAACTGCAAGTCTAGAACTCTTGTCACCACCTAAATGTATACTAGATTGGAACTTCATCTGGTGAAACTGACACTATCCAAAGTAATGGAACATTTGAATGAATGGAAAATGCCTATTACTTCTCCTGATATACTAGTGATTCTACTAATCAAAACATCTAACAGTGCCCGCCAGAATTCATCCTCTGAAATATTCCCATTACATCAACCCATCAGCAACCCCTTCCAAACCACATATTTTGTATTCTAGAACCCCTAAAAACACAAATTCCTACACTCAACAGCATAATTACGGCATTTCTTCATTCATTTCAATTCAAATTCAAAATAAATTTCAAACTAATTTCTCAATACCAACTCATATCAATTTGCAATACCCATAATTCCATTTCAAAACAACAAATTCGAGAAATTAACACTTAAATACAGCTTCAAAACACACAATTGTGTGCAAATACATACCAAAAAATAAAACTTGCCTTTTCATTCTTGAAACGAGTACGAATGTTGCCAAGCTCTTTATCGACTCGAAGGCGCTCCTGCTCCTTGTTCTGGCAGTTCCGAACGTCGCTAATGAAAACAGATAATCCTCTCATCCCCGAAAGCGCCATCGCGCAACGCTCTCAGATCCAGCAATACTACTCCAGATCCAACGGCCACAGTACCACAGATCTTAATCGAAATGAAAGTGTGAAATCAATGCCGCTGGATGAGAATGTTGTCCTGCATGTATAGGTGTAAGCAGGTGTAGAGAGAAGGTGAGCTGCGATCTAGAGAGATAAACTGGAAAAGCCGTCGCACAGTCGAAGGAGACGACTTTTATTACAGTATTTAATTAATATTTATTTAAATAATTTATTTGTTCAACCATTGTTTCAACTTTCAACACTTTATTTTATTTTGGAAAAAAAATTAAAATGCTGGCTATTTATGTGAAAATTATATGAATATTTGTTTATGATTTTAGAATATAATAATATAAATTTATAAAATGTATTAAATAATTAATGATATGATTAGTTAAATCATCGTAAAATATGAAATAAAAAGAGAAATATATTAACTGAAGTAAATTAATTTTGTTTGGAAAAATAGATGTGTCGAACAATTGATAATTCTACACAATATTTAGATTTACTAAAATTATAAAAAAACCTATTCTTTTGAAAATTAATGATGCATTGGTACATGGGGTCAATGTCAAAATGATCATACACTTCTTTACCTAATCTCATTGATGATTCTTTTACTTCAAAATATTTTAAATCTTTGGGTTTGATTGGTTAATTTATTTAATGTGTTGGGTCTTTGAATTTATATTTAATGTGTTGGCCCAGTAAAAGTCCTTCGTGGCAACACCAAAGGGCCCACTAGAGGCCCAATATCCACCAATATGCCCAACCTTCCATATGCTTAAAGAAATTTTATTAAATAAAATGAAAAATATATTAGAGAGACGGTAAGATAAAGATCTATATTCTATAATAATAATTATTATTATTTTCTTTTTTTACATTTGTACCCTTAAATGTCAGCATGCATTGTTAAATGAAGAGATAAAAATGAAATTAAATTTGAGGGTGAAAAATTGTCAAAAGGACTTAAAACAAAAATCAAATTATAATGTTAGGAATGCTAGAATAATTGAAATGAGGGGTTAAAGTGATTCTTATAACAAATATGAGGGAGCAATAAATCCTTAATATGTTTATAATCACCAAACTATGTAGAGTATAGAAAAAGACCATACCATGTCATATATATGTGACTATTAATACGAGAGACCAGTTTTGATAGAATCAGTTCATCATCTATCATTTAATCAACTGTTAGGAAGATATTTTATCAAATCATCTCTCAGTGCAATCAAAATTGATGCTAGTGTCCGGATATAGGGACAACATGGACACAAATTAAAAACACAATTACTAATTTGCCAAAATAAATGTATCTAATATCTACTTTTTTGTATTTTTAACTTGAAGTGAGCTTTAAAAAAATCATTTTTTCCTATTTTAGGTTTGAGGTTTTATAATTGTAGTTCTTCACTAGACTAAAAATTTAATGACTCAAAAATTTACTTGCAAATTATTATTATAGGCGTAGCACATGTGGTAGTTATGTTCAATTCAAATATTAATTATATGATTGTGTAACACTCCGCATAAGATACAAATATGTATAAATGTATGTACCTATAGTTAGTATATAGGAAGAAGGAAATTTTTATTTAGAGATAAAAAATATTCACGTTCTAAATACATCTGTATATAAATACAAAAATTCTCAACGTAACATGTGATTTGGATAAAGTAAAAGAATCAACAAACTTAGTATATCTTCGGAAAAAGGTTTTAATAATTTGAACAAAGGACACGTTTTGGAGATAATTACCTATAGACCCCTCATATTCTGGTTAATTAGCAAAAATAAATTTTATAATTGTTTGAAATTACTTGAAGTCCGCCTCAAGTAAGACATAATTCTAAACTCCCTCAAAATATTTCATCTTCTTTTTTTACAATTTTCGTGATGTAAATCTTAAAAATAGACCACCGATTTGCGGGGTTTTATTGTGATTTACCAAATAAGAAGGACTTATCGATAATTAACACTAAAGTGAAGGATGTGCATGCAAATATATGTCCTAAAGTGTAGGCGTTTAGTTCCGCGCCCTAATACTAATACTAATGTAGTGTACTACTACTGTAAACGCAGCCACCTCCAAAGATTCGATTTTTGGTTTGATTTCATCTCTCTGTATATGCGATCTTAGCTATGTCGTCGATTTGTTCTCCAGGCTGCGGATTGACGATCGCGAAGCTGCAGAATTCACTGCTGCATCAGTCAGCAACAACCAGAAGAACCGCCATTGTTGAATTGAAAGTTTTTGCTAGGTTTAATCAGCCTTCGATTCGAACTGGGTATGGAAAATCGATCAGGATACAGTGCTCGGAGCATGGAACGGTAGTCGGAACGATTGAGTCGTCGGAGATTTTTGAGGAGCCGAAAATCGAGGATAATGGCGGCGGAGGAGATGGCGGGAATGGACGGTCGGACTCTGGTGGCGGTGGAGGAGGAGGAGAGGGGGAGGAAGATGATGGCGGTGAGGAGGAGTTTGGGCCGATTGTTAAGTTCGACGAGGTTTTACGTGAGGCGGAAAGCCACGGCGCGGTTTTGCCAGATGATATGCTTGAGGCCGCAAAATCGATGGGGCTTCGGAGATTGATTCTCACTCGGTACTTAGACTTGCAGGTGAAAACGCTACTAGAATACTTGAGAATTGGAACTAGAAACAATGAAATTGTTTTTGGCTGCAATTTTATTTGGACTAGCTAAATGTAGCGTAAAAAATGGTCACTTGTTGGGTTGATGCATGTGATTTACAATTTGGTTATCGTTACTTTTTATTGATTTCGCAGGATTCAGCTTGGCCTTTGGGATTTTTGATGAGGTATTGTTCGATGCTTCGGAACAGGATGCTGGCTGATCCCTCATTTTTGTTTAAAGTCGGAACTGAGGTTAGTTTGAGTTTATGTATATCAGTATATGAGAAATCATGAAACGTATGACAGTATATGAATGTGGTATTTAGTGATAATGGTTAGCAAATGATGCTACTTGTTGAAATGGTTGGTAACGAGGGAAACAATTCCTGATATGTGTTATACCTGATATATTTAGAGTTCATTATGGATCTGATGCACAATAATCATCTCACCATATGTTTTTTCTTCTAATTTAATTGTATTCTAGGTGGTAATTGATTCTTGTTGTGCAACGTTTGCCGAAGTTAATAAAAGAGGAAAAGATTTCTGGGCGGAGTTTGAATTGTATGCTGCAGATTTATTAGTGGGCATTGTTGTTGACATTGCTTTGGTTGGTATGTTGGCACCTTATGCTCGTATCGGCAAGCCATCCGTATCCAGTGGTTTTCTTGGACGCGCAAAGCATGTTTGTGGATCTCTTCCCAGCAGGTGAATTATGCATTTTAGGTTCCTAAAATTTGGTACTTGACCAACATGAATATTTAAAGCTTTTCGGCTTATATATCAGAAAGCCACTGCAATTTAGGACTGATTATGAGTTCACTGTCATTTCTTTTGCATGGTCGTCCAGACAGCTAAATTGTAAATAATGCATGTCTAAGGCATGTTCTAGAAAAGCTTTGAACTGGCTTTGGGCTACCATTTGGCTGGAAAGTTTGCCCAGTGCCCCAAATCTAAAGTACATTGTTTGAGATAATCAATTATTCCATCTTTCATGTGACAATCAGTATGTTGATTTATGTAGATTTCAACTCTTTTGTTCCATACAGTGTTTTTGAAGCTGAGAGACCAGGAGTTAGATTCTCATTGCAGCAGCGGATAGCAACATACTTTTACAAGGTAGACAAAAACAAAAAAAATGGCGCTTCCTTACTCTCTTGTGGCCATCTTATCATGGTTGAAGATAGTATGTGCTGTTAGTTATTTAACCTTAACATTTGACCACAAATTTTCTTTCTTAAAATGTAGGGCATATTGTATGGCTCAGTCGGATTTGGGTGTGGTCTTATTGGCCAAGGCATCGCGAATATGATCATGACCGCTAAAAGGTGCACATTTAGATGTCTTTTCAGTCAATTAGATATGATGGGTTCAGCAAAATACTATTGATTTCTTCTTCCACAATTTTTATCTCATGTGTGCACTTTCTGAGTTTAAACTTTTTGTCTTCATGGCTATATATAATTTATAACATCAATATTTCCAGTAATTGGATTAACATTACTTCAGTTTGATTTTCTATTCCCATTTCATCCGCTTCAAAGCTTGGACTTTTGGAGTGATGGAAACCAATATTATTGGTCCCCAACTCTTACAGTCTTTACTAAACTAAATGCAACACCTTAGATGCAACCAAATCCAATTTTTATAAAGTTCATTTGTGATCAATTTGGTCGCTGGTTAATGATACTGGTTTCCTTTATGGAGGTTGTGTATTTAACTTATGTATCTTTCTGCATGACAGGAATATCACGAAGTCGGAAGAGGACATACCTGTTCCCCCACTAGTGAAAAGTGCTGCACTCTGGGGTATGTTATTTTTTCCCCCTTTTTTCAATATTTCTTGGGTTTTAAAAAAAGAAGAGACATTAAAGAAATGGAGTATTAGATCAAATATCATTAAGCAAAACTGCTTGCTCTCTTGGAGTTTAATTTCATTCCTCTCTCTGACAAACACAAAATAGTATCTTCCTTCTTTCTTTAGGTGTCTGTTATGAATATCCTTGAGAATTTTTACATGAAAAGTTTCTAAATTTTCATTATAGTTTTCATAGTGAAGCACTGATACTGCAAACTTTATTGCTTTTCGTTTATAACATGAAACTGCCGAATTTAGTTGAATACAAGGACTTGGTCAATTTCTTCAAGTGTTAATGTGGGAACCAAATTGATTTGTATGTAATATAAACGCAGTTCTAATGAACTAAAGCACATACTAGGTATAACGAGCTTCAATATTGTTGTTAACATCAATCAAAGTTTTGATAGAACTACCATGAGGGGGACTTATTTCTTTCCATTTTTTAGTTATATGCTTAGTTTTTCTAACCGCTTGATGATTCTTTCAAACTTAGTTGCCTACTCTAGTATTAAAGCTTCTTTTTATGCATTCATCTCAGGTGTTTTTCTCGCGGTGTCTTCAAACACCCGTTACCAAGTCATAAACGGGTTGGAACGTCTTGTTGAAACCTCGCCTTTGGCTAAGCAAGTCCCGCCTATTGCCATGGCTTTCACAGTGGGCGTTCGTTTTGCCAATAACATTTATGGTGGAATGCAGTTTGTGGATTGGGCTAAATTGAGTGGGGTTCAATAGTAGGAGCTTGTCACATAAGTTATATATCTTTTCCCATTGTCATCTATATTCACTCTAAGTGGGATGTTAAAACACCCTACCAAGTGAATCTGAATCTTAGAAGCTCTACGGATTTTGAGTCCCGGTGTAACCATCTGTAGATTGGATCGCACGTGGGTCCCATGACACATGATCATGATCATCTCAGGACTCGAATTTCGAAGAATTCCTAAGAAGGATATCTACCCTGCCGATAATCGTTAGTTCTATTACTACATAATTTAGTAACAATGGCAATGGCGAAGATTTGGTACCTTTTGTGAGAATAATTAGCCAAGTACTTTAGATCGCTTTTCTTCTGTTTGTTTCCTAGTTTCTGATGCATTATTTAAGACTGTACAAGAATTGCAATAATTATTCTGTTTTGGAGTTTGTTTTCGGTGTTGTTTTTATCACACAAAGCCTGGTTGCATATATTTTGGGTCAAGGCCCAATGTACTGTTTTGAGCCTGTTCTTCAGTATTGGGCTAAACTAGCCCACGTTAAATGGGCTTGTCGTTTATTACAAATTAACTAAAGGCCTTTCAGGACACCTTATTAGAAGAAATTGAAAAAATTACTAAACCCCTCGAATTTAAATTCTTATATTCGAGAAAAATTACAATTTTTTTTTTTTTGAGTCTGAATGTAACTTTACTTTTTTATTTGCATAATTTGTTTTTGTCCTTTTTACTATTAAAAATTAAATTATATAAAAATATTTTAAATACATCAAAAGTTAAAGAAACGCTCACAGTTTTATAATAGATAATATAGTTGATCAGCAGATCTTGACTCGGGTCTGCTTACTATTTCGTATAATTCAGATGGCTTAAAGCAGAGAGACTCAAAAACATAGCCAATTGGAAAATAGAAAATTTTAGATAATCTATTTAATATATAAAAAATAAATAAAAGTAACAAAACGTAAAGCGCCCATGGCCTAATGGATAAGGCGTCTGACTTCTAATCAGGCGATTGTGGGTTCGAGTCCCACTGGGCGTGTTTTATTTTTTCATATTTTTTCTACTTTTTTTTTTCTTTTCAATTCTATTGTTACTGAACGAATATGTAGAACTACCATTTACTAAAACAAGATGTTTTAAGAAAACAAACAAGAATTCTGAAGTTCTGAATAAATTAATAAATATAAATTGATAACAAATTATAGAAAGTCATCAACTGAGCAGTACAAGAAAATTATACAACATGCTTGCAGCCACTTAACAAAACTCAAAGAAACAATACTAGCTCGCGGAATACGATTTAAGCACGTACGATATCCAGGTTACTATTTTAGCACGTATACCGGCACATTACAACAAATAAAATGGAGTATTAGCTGAGTGATTTTCTATTAAGCATACAATATCATATCAGTGAGCTGCAGAATAGTGACACTGGGGAGACGGAATGATTGTGTATATGAGAAGAAACCATATTGATATACCAAAAGATCCTCGAAAACGAATTGAAATACCAGCCAACTGAACGTCGTAATTTTCCCTCAACTTGCCGTGGGTTTTGAAGTAGCCTTCTTGACAGCTTCAGCATAAGTTCTGTGTTGGTATGTAAGTGTTGATTCAAGCAAGTCCCAAAGCGAGGTCTTTGGATTCCAACCTGAGAAATAAGCGAAAAATGAAATGAAATGTAAGAAAAGGGACAACATCCTGTATGGACATATTCTAATCAAGTTTTCCACAAGAACAATTGATTACCAAGTTGTCTGTTGATTATGGTCATGTCTGGAATTCTCTTGTCACTATCATCATATCCTTCCCCATAAAATTCTTTGGAGCTTATATCAACGGTTGGTGTGTCTACTGGAGCTTCACCACTAACCTTTGAATACACCTACAAGCATGCAAGAAAATGAGAAACCTTACGTTAGCATTCATCAACCGAGAAATTTGAAAGAATAATAATGATTTAAAGACACTTGCAAATAGTCTAACCACCTGAGTCATCATTTCAGCAAGCTGCCTGACTGTAACTTCATTGTTGGGGTTGCCCACATTAAATATATGACCATTAGCCCTCGCGGGATTTTCCTGAGTAAAATCACAGAACTTAGCGACAATTCAACAGATTGATATCAAACAGAAATATTAGAGAACCGAATATGGAACATACAATCATTAAAAGAACAGCTTCTATGGCATCTTTAATATAGACAAAAGTTCTCTGTGCTTCACCACCATCAACAAGCTTCAGTGGTTCACGCCTTAAGAGATTCTGAAAAGACAAAGAAAATCGAAAATATGACAAGTTAATAACATCATATGTGGTCTTCCCAAAACAGTGAATGAAGACAAGATGATAACATTAACATCATACAGGCTCTTCCAAAAACAGTGAATGAAATGGTCTTACATTGCTAAAGCAAGCCAGAACTCTTGGAACACCCTCACTGGGGCCATCAATTCCGGGGATGAAATCCATTCTAGGACCAATCCAGTTAAAGGGCCTCACAATTGTAAACTCAAGACCGTTCTCAGCACCCTCAGCTGTAGAACTGAGCACATAAGAATACTATATAATGAAATCGAACAATCTAACATTACAAGAAACTAACTCACCATAGATCAATCTCTCAATCAATTGCTTCGCACATGCATATGACCACCTCTGCTTCTCAATGGGACCAAAAATGCAAGGGGACACATCTTCTTTAAGAAGATAATACTCAGGATCCTGAGGGAAGAGGAAGAATGACGATTCAGAGTAGTATTGAATGAACAAACTTACCAAATCAAGGAGAATCGTAAATTGAAGGTCTACCTATTACTACAGAAGTATAAGTTAAAGAAGAAATGAACTGCGTTGTATTGCAAAATACCAAATGAATTGCTGTAATAGAAGTATTATAAATAGCTAAGCAAAAGAACCATATATATACAATTAAAACTTGGTATTTAACTATTAGTTACGAATTCCTATGCCATTGCTTCTGATGCCTTTCGCTTCACGAAAAGAGTCACAGGTCATGACAAAGAAGATTCATATTTGAAGAGTTACTATAAATGAATTATGATTTACATCTCTAACTTACTGAACAGATCTCCTCAAGAACTCCAGAAAATATTGCAATTGCTCTAGTATAAAAAATCTCATCAAATAAAAAGCATATAGACACTCAACTCCAGACATATAATCTCGAAAGATGGGAAATAAAAGTGAAACACACACCTGTCTCAATGGGCTATCTTTGGGTAAAAAGAAACCAACAGTCTTCCCATAAACTTCACAAGTTGAGAAATGGATGAGGCGCTTATTATTCTCTGAACAGTATTTAACCTAAATCCACAAGAGTCAAACAAACTTCAATATTGTCTTATAAAAATGCACTTTAATATTCATCATCAAGTAAACTATATGAGATCATAAATCAAAAAAATAATTGCAAGTGACACTTACCACAGGGAGAGCATCGATGAAATTGCTGTAGATTGTGTCAAGAGGACGTGTGTTATAATCTGCTGGAGTGCATATAGCAGCAAGATTTACGGTCTACATCAGAAGAAAAACGCAGATTCAGTCCAGGTCAAAAGTCCATATAATAATTTTAAATAAGAGAAACGTAGAAAAAGCTTATATGACCAATAGACGTACACTATTATTAAGCTGATCTACAAAATTCAGGATACAAGCTTACAGTAAAACAGTCACCCTACTCTCAGTCTCTCACATAATAATGATAATACATCAATTTCAGATCCACCGACATTAAGATCTAAACAATACCAAATTCAGAAAACAAATCCAGAAAATAGTAAATGTAAAAAAAAAATCACAATTCAATAATCAGAAATCGCGATCCGAAGCTAATAACCACATTCCAGAACCAATCACCGCAAAAATCATCAAACGAAAAAAATGCATAAATCCAAACAAGAAAACTCACAAGATCTGCCATGCGAATGAGGCCTTCGAGCCGAGAATCGTTCTTAATGTTGAGGCGATGAAATTGGATGCGATCTCCCCACCCTGCGGACGGCTCGAGCAGGTGCTTGATCTTGTCATTGTAGACATCCACGGCCAGCACCTTGTGCGGCGTCTCCGCCATCAGCTTCTCGCAGAGATGCGAACCGATGAAACCTCCGGCGCCGATCATGCATATCGTCATCGGATTGATCGGATTACCGTCCAGATCTACTCTTCCAGACGCCATTTTCCTCGATCTGCTAGGCCAAAAATCGAAAAAAAATCTAAACTGTTTTTTGGCGTGTGAATTTGGGGATGAGGTTTTTGTGAAATGTGAAGATTTGGTGAATGTATTTAACAAAAAAGGAGGGAGTAAAGAACGAGTGTTCCCAAGAACATGTGGCCCTACTGCATTCATTTTTATGACTACTTGTTGCCACGTGGATGGATGGAAATTGAAATATTAGGGCCCAATTGGATGAGATATCCATCTCCAAGAATTTTTTTCCATGGTAAAAATGAGAAATGTGATTTGAAAGATAGAGATTTTTAAGAGAAAAAAAAGTAATGATTATGGTTGATGTGATATGATTTTTATTGTGAGAAATTTATTTTTGTTGATATCTAAATGTAATTTTTAGTAACTATGTTAAGTCAAAATCGTTGATTTAGACGTCAGAAAATAGTCATAATGGATCTTATTTTAATCGTTGCATTACTTTGCATTAGATTATGCAATTAATTTATTTTTCGGCTTTGAAAGATAGTTGGAAAAACCATTTTAATTGATTGTATTAAATGTCAAATCATGAATAGTAAAATTTATTTGTTTGAAGAATTTTTTCAAATTATTTGTAATTTTGAGAGAATTTTGTTGTAAGAATTTTTCATGATGTGCCAAACAAATAAATTTCTCGAAAATTTTTACTCTGAAAAACATTTTTGAGGAGATAGGTGTCCATCCAATTGGCCCCTAATTGATTTTTAGTCAATTCCAGTACAATGATTTGTCAGATCAAAATTATTTGAATTATTATTGATATTTAAAATTTATATTTTAATTTGATTTAGTTGTTAATTGAGTTAATTTTGATTACTTTGTTATGTTTTTCTCATGTTACATCTCATAGTTTTTAAAATAATTCGCCCACAAATAAATTTTGAATTCAAAATTGGATAATCTTCTTTGTTAGTCAAGATCAACTTTTAAGGTAGATTTTATGCACAATAACACGTGATATTGAATATAATGCATATGTAATAATTGTGGTGAATCCCAAAAAGACTAATCAAAATATTAATTAATGGATATTTAAATTTCTAAGAAAATTTTGATTCGAAACTAAATATTAAATAATTTAAAACTTAGAAAATAAATATGATAAACTCAAATTATTAAATTACGATAAGAAAAATACAAATTTTCCACAGGATGTGTATAGGTACTGTATGAGTTAAATAATAGGTGATATGGCATTTAATGGGTAAAGTTGCTTAAATCATAAACTATTGAACCAGGGTAAATCTTAGGAAAATAAATTGAATATAGTGGAGTTTCTTGTTTAATTAATTAATTAATAAATTGAATTATTAGTCAATACTTAATTCCAATTCTACACACAAATGAGCTGTCGATCTTCAACAAATCACGTGGTCTTTGTAGTTTCATGCCATAATATTATTTTTATATTCTGTGACCCATTTCCCAGATCCCCAACTATTTTTTTTTATCCGTATATTAAATTATTATTATTCTTTTCTTCATCATACACTCAATGTTTGTGTTGTAGAAAACAAAAAAAGAAGAAAATAATGTACTCAATATAAGTGTTCTAACATGTAGATACAGTACACACAAAAGTATCTGAGGTCCACAGTAGTTATGGTGAAAAAAGGGATTTAAATTTATCATAACATGAATTCATCCAAACGAACTTAAATGGATTTGTCGATGAATTTGAAATCCTTCAATCCAAACACATCCTGAGGAATAAAAGCTTTACCATTTGCAAATGTGATCCAACAATTTATCAACATCTTCTTCATTGATATAGTAGTCTTCAACAAAAGCACCCTTCTTTATCTCATCATCCAAAGACTTCCATCGGCTCAAAATATCGAAAATTCTTTTCATCTATTAACAAATCAAAGCCAAAAAATGCGATGATCGAAAATTTTAATCAAGATTGGTCAAGAAATTATGAATACGAGTCGTAAATTTGGGATAAGATCGAACACTTACAGCAATAGCTCTACAAGTCTCGTGTTTTATGTGATCCAAATTGTCGTCTTCAATTAGATCCAATTTGCTAGCTAGAATCGAAACGATAATATGGAACATTGATGGGCTCATTTCACTTTCCTTAACCAATGTCAATAATCTCGAAATCACACTCCAAATTGCGTTTTGTGCTTCTATATCGTCAGAAGCAAATGGAAACACGTCAAAAAGACCCTGCAAAAAGTTCAAATCTAACGGGATACAAATTGTCACTGTTTGATTCCAATTTTTAATTTTGTTCGTATTAAATTAGAAATATCGCAAAATATAGCTCGAGAGCTTGCATTATGAATAGATTTATTTACCTTTAGATAACTCAGAAGCTTGATCTGTTGCTTCATTGAGAATATTTGCTACTAAGACTGCAGCAGTTACACAAGAGCTTGCAACCTGCATGGATACATTAGATTTGTTGTAAGAAAAAGTTTCGGTAAATTACACAACACCCCCTGTATTAGACCATAATTACAAAAAACACCCCAGAAATTACCATAACTTCTTTTGTCGGTAAAAGTGGAATAAATTTCACCCCTTTTTTCCTCGAATTGTCAAGTTCTAATAGGGTATCCTGGTAATTCGTAAACACTTTGAAAGCTCATTGTAATAACTCAATAATTGAGGGGTGTGCATATAGTTGTCTCAAAAGTTTTCGTTACTGTATAATTTCCCTCAGTAATGCTAATTTGTTTCTCGTGAAAACAGATTGAATTAATTTTTTGTATAGGTGATAGCATAAACACAGATAGTAACATGTTGTACTTTTCTGAAAGCACATAAAGTATTGTATAATAATTATTTCCTTATGAAATGTGTTTTATTCAAGTACACATACCTCAAACTTATCAGGAAGTTTAATAAACTCTTTTACTAGTTGCAATAGCTCTTTATTTATGCATATTTCTTTTGAATAATCATCAAGCACGGAGAGAGCTTCAATTGTCCGAAGGATCAAATCTAAAACCGCAAACCTGATGAAGAATATTTTCAAACTCAGATCAGCTCGAGATGTTTGTGGGTTATAAGAAAATAGACAAAAAATTGAAAAAAAAGTTCTACATTCTCCTTGAAGACGAAAAATATAAAATTATGAAATTTAAAAGTTATATCTTATAGTTTAATGCTCCCATTAGGCAAAAGAAAAGCTATACCTCTCGGGTATTCGTTCTCCTTTGAATTTGCTCATTTCGAAAGCCAAGAGTTTAATCAAAACACTTGAAAGATCCAACTTCAACATGGGCGGAAGAAGAATAGATACTACGTCCTGTTGACTTTCTAAAACAGCTAAGAGTAAACCTACACTCTGAAAACAAAACAAGACTAGCTGAGGCATTGTTACAGATAACTCTCAAATACTTCATACAATTCAAAAAAAGATTTAATAGCCATTTAACAAACACATTAGTAACAAAAATACTCTATAAAATTAGCACGACAAATTCTCTTCTAAATTTCGGGCACCTATAATATTACAAGTGCTCTATTATCTTACCCATTAGTCAATTATGAAAAACCAACAAAGCAAAATGAAACTTTGATTGCTAAAAAGCTATAGAACCATCATCATTATGAAGTACATTACATGCAAAAAGCTAATGTTAAATGGAAATAACAGCCAATAGTGTTTACCTTTTCAATGAGTTGTGGATTTAGAGCATTTTCAGCTATCCACAGGATACGAGAGAGAATTTGCTCAGCCTGCAACGCTTCTGCCCAAACAATGCCTTCACTGCCTTGAAGACACAAGGTTAAAACCCTGCTTTGGCATATGAACACAGTATGCTTAGTGCAGTTATGAATGTGTTGGCCGAGCTTTTATAAGATCCTTAACACAACTTATGAGTTGTTTGAGAGCTTATATAAGCTTTTTACAAAGTGTGGTAACTTATTTAGTGAAACAACTTATAAGCTCTCAAAATTAGTTGTCCGCAACTTATAAGCTCCTAAAAAGTAAGTCAGGAAAATCCAACTTACATTTTAAGAGCTTAGAAGCATAATAGTTAAAGGCTCTCTAAAATAAGCTTAGCTAAACACCCTCCAATCACATTTTAATCCATCAATAATTTCATTTTGTGGAGTTTATTGATTTGTGCAACGCAAATTAGTAGAATCCAGTTCAGAAAGAATGGGAAATATGATAGTTTAGCTATAAATTACCTGCAGGCTTCACAAAGGCAAGGTACATCATCGAGAAGCAATTGTTCCACTATAGCTCCAACCAATTTATTTGTAGACCCTATTTGTTTCCGTGGAATTTCATGGCAAGCAAGGTTTCCAATTATTCCAAGACAAATCTCCTGTAACAAACAAAGAAATCTCAAATTTGGGATGTAATTGCCTTCAAGCAATTAATTCACTTGTGTCTCTGTATGTATCCAAATGGCAGCTATATAAATCTAGCGCACATTAAACTAAAATACGACTTACGGTAATGCGTGAGGATTGAGAAACCACAAGATTAGCCAAAAGCACTTCAAGGATAAGATTTTGGACCTACATAATAATTCAAACACCGATATCCGTAAGTTTAAGTCAAAAATATCTTAGAAATGTTAAAAAGCTCAAAGTCTTCGCTTAAAAATAAGAAATGCTCGTGTTCAAAGTAATATGGGTAAGAAATAATGTTCATATTTTAACTAACCATTCCTCCACTTAAAAAAAAAAAACATGAAAAAAAATATAACTCTACATCTAGTGTTTGTCTCTGACGCAAAAATCAACCAGCAAAAAAATCTAAGAAGCTTACAAAGAATTTCTTTTAGCATTAGATCATTTGTATATTTAAGTACACAAGTTGACATATACAGGACGAAATTAAGAAAAAAGTCGAGAAACATTAATTACCATAAATTGAGCATGATCTTCACTTGCAGCAAGATCCCATAAAATGCATCCACACTCTTCCCATAATTCCTCTCCTGCTGATCCTCTATGATTTTGATTGTCGTATCTTGCTTGTGGTCCATCCATTTTACCATATTCCGAAGATTCCATAGCTTCAGATTCTCCATTTTCGCGTAAATTGATAGCATTCTCATTTATGTCATTGGTTTTCAGTTCTTCCCGTGTCAAATCACTTCCAAGAGCATTTTCACCGTCTTTTACATCTGACGGCAGAAGTTTCCTTATCAAAGATATCACATAACTCGGATCAACTGTCGTTGATATGTCGAATGACTGCACAATAAATTTTCAGCTTGTCACATGAATATTTTGAAGTTCGTAAATGACATAACCCATAAACTTCGAGCTGAAACTGCTATAACACAATAAGAAGCTAAATCATACTTCCTATAATCGAAGGTCCAACACATACGTTAAAGCAGCTAATTAGCTTAATTCATAACCCAGAACAGCTACTTAAGGATCCTAATCATTGTTGTATAATGGACGAGGCTTCCAATTCGTAAAATTCTTTTCCTGAACTCAATTTTTTCTCTTCAACCATTTATCAAACACTTGAAATGTAAACCCATAAGCCACCCATTAACATGTAATTCGACCAAAACCCATTAAACTTAAGGGTAACAAAATCGTTACATGATATATAACCGCGGCAAAAACCCTGAAGCCAAACAGTAACAGCTGAAGCGTAGATATATTTATATCGTAAGAAAGAGAAACATTCGAGGAAAAATAAAAACAGGTATAGGAAAAAATCATGAAGAATATATTATGTCACATAACTCAAAGATAAACTTACCTCGTGGAGAGGGGCAGAAGGGTGATGGGCAAGAGGCTGAACTTCATGTTCTTCTTCATCGTCTTTAGAGGGCGAATTTGACATGTGATTTGCCTGCTTTTGGTTTCGATATAACGCTTGTTACGAGACTCAAATTATTATTACAATTCCTCAAGAGTTTGGCGCAGCAATTCTTTATACTCTGGTCGTGTTTTTATGCAGAGACAGAATTTCGAGTTTGAGGTTTGAATGTGAACAAAAAAAGTTAGACCTTAATATCGTTTATATTTTTAGAGTGGATGGAATTATAAAAATTAAAAAAAATTAGAATAATATGATTTTCTCATAATTGGGGTGATCAAATCATTAAAATTTAAAATAAAATTCAAATGTAGAAGATATCTATAATCTATATTTGTTGCTTCCAAAAGATATATAATGATCATTTTTAAAAAGAAAAGTTTTTAAAATAAGTTTGGAGTTATTTATATTAATGTGTATTTAACCTCTTTTATATAATTCCAATTCAACGAGTAAACAGTCGATTGGAATTGGACCACTATTGAATAAATTACGTTTGGGCGAATTTGAGAATTCAAGCTTTAATTGTAATCAGTTCTATGATAATAAATTTTCCTATAACTCCATATAATACAACTGATTAAACTCACCTTTGGAAATCTTAGTGAAAAGCCTTGCATTTTAATAATATTTCTTTTGCATGTAATACTAAGTGACACAAGTTTAAGACATTTTATGAGAGAATGATTGTCCTGAAACTCAAACATAGACCAAATTTAAAATCAGATTATTGTTTGACCAAATTTAAAATCAGATTATATCAATAACGAGCTCCGGCAAGGTGTTAAGGAACAAAACATAAAATCAAATGTACAATTAAGGCCCGATCGGACATATATTATAGCCACGCTCCTAATAGAAACAAAAAATTTGAACATTATACAAGATCCATCGATTCAATAATTTGAAAATAAATAATAGAAAACAAAACGCAATCTTAGCCATGACTCGAGTCATCAAGTGTTGAGATCATACCCAAATTAACCATTCTCACCTTCCTAAATTTTCACATCAAAAAATTGGAACGAGAAATATGGTAGTTCAATGAAGTTCCATCAAACTTCGAAACACAAATCAAGAAGGACAAATTACCATTTATATCACTGTTTTAGAGGGCTTGCCATAGATTTACCAACTTTTGTTGTACCATCAATAGCAATGTTTCCAACTCTGACTTCCATTGCCTCCCTTTCATCCGTCTCTCTCTTCTTGTCTGAACCACCGTCTTCGACTGGCGTAGATGGAGCCAGCTGGCGTGGGCCTCCACTGATCCAAGGGTGATTAAGACATTGTGCTGCGGTCATCCTTTTCTCGGGCACAAAATCTAGTATCTGAACAAGGAAATCTGCCATCTCAGTGGCATCTTGTTCGGGGAACTCGTATTTTTCCTTAAGAACCTTAGTTAGAGGCCAAAATCTTAATCTTCTGATGTGTCTCAGATCTCCAAATCTATTGAAAAAATCCCGTGAATAACGCCCACCTAAGGCAATCTGCAGAAAAAGAAGGCGTCTAAAGAGTAAAAACTAAATACTACGGGATTCAAACTTCAATATTGATGATTGGAATATTTTAAGCATTAGTAGCATAGCATAGGTCATCTTCGAATTGTTGTCCAAATTTTTACAAACTTGCAAAATAAGTCCCGTATGATGAACATTGCTTTATCATTTCTAGTCACAATCTCTTAAAAATAGACGGAAACTTGTATTCTTGTCGTGTTTCAAATGTGATCAATACTTAATTTAAAGGAGTGTGCATGAATTACATTAAGAAAATGGGACCAAAAGTAGCAAAAGAATGCATCCTATGGTATACTGTTTTAAGTTAGTAAATAATTGGATTAAAGTTGCAAAAGCCTATTTCATGGGACCAATATTGCAATTTTTCCTTTAATGATTGTACATGCAAATTCAAATTTAAGATTTTATTTTGGGGCCACTGGTAGATGGGATATGCTAATCAACAGGCAAATAGACTTCTCACCTTGCGAGGCATCATCCCAAGAAGCTCCATCATCAGGGCCAAATGGTCCTATAACAAGGAAAGATAATAAATGACCAACTATGTAAACCATTAGGCAATAAATAAATTAGGAAATCTGAAAGTGATATTGGATAACATTCATGCTACGAAATGAACTCAGCATTTGGCTAATAAAGGAAACATGCAAATTTATAACTACGGACAAAATTTTGCTCGCTATAAAGCTACTGTACAATGCAACACATACAAGATTCATATAATAACTAAACTTCGCTGGCATAGGAATATTGTAGAGAAACCTATCCTACATAGACTAGTCGAGAAGATATCTTATCAAATCAAAAGAATAAAGATTGAGCAAGAAGCTTGGCTAAACTGGTGCTGGTTATATGTATTTCATAAGTAGTTAAAACAAAAAAAGGGTCCTAATACCTCATCACGATCATAGTTATCGCCACTATGTGGATCAAAAAGTACGTCACCAGTGGCCAGCTCAAAGCAAATGCATGCAAGTGACCACATATCCGCTGATGTTGAGTACTTGGATCCTAAAATAACCTCCGGACATCTGTACTGCCTTGTCTGAATATCGCTTGTGAACTGCTTATACGTCCAACAAGCATTTCCAAAATCAACTAACTTGCAATTCATTTCAACCTCAGCCAAGAGCTTCTCTCTTGCTGATCTACTGCCTCTCTTGTGGCCCTTAGATCCTTCAGAACCATCGTTTGCTTCATCATTTTTAGCTTTTTCACCAACTGAATTTCTGTTTTTCTCTTCACTCGGCTCTCCATTTGCCTTATCATCTCGATGAAGATCTTCCGGACTACTCAACTCATTGTCTTGATCAGCTTCCTCCTGTCCTATGCACTTCCGAGCTGCTCGCTTAGCTTTTTTCCTGATTTTCTTTTTCTGGTTTTTTGTCAGATCGCTACATGAACCCTTAGCTTCTTTAGAAGCCTCGGACGCTGACACAATTTTGCTTTTACTGGATGGGAGAACAAGGGGTGCACCAGTTTTTCTCGGATCTTTACTTGGATCAATCATCGATAAAAGTAGTATGTTCTCTGGCTTCAAATCTGTGTGTATGATTGATAGTTGACGATGCAAATAATCCAAACCCACTAAAATGTGGAAACAAATCTCTTTAACCATGTGAAGAGGAATCCCTCTGTAATCAGAGTACTTGATTAGGGTTAAGAGATTGTCTCCCAAGTATTCAAAAACCATACAGACATGTTGCCCATTTGGCCCTGAATGCTTAAAATGATCCAAAAGCTTCACCACACATTTCTTGTCCTCTGGATCACCCTCAGCAATCTGCTTTAAGATAGTGATTTCATCCATTGCTGCTTCTGTATAGTGTTGTGCACTCTTTTGAACTTTCAGAGCCACATAAATCTATCACCAATATGGAAAAAACGGAGGAAGCTGAAGTTAATCATTCGTCAATCTGCTTATCAGCATCCAATTTAGCAAGTAATGAATTATGCAATAAAACATTTCATATAGGCACCATCACTTCCTCTCAATTAAGTGCACGCATGCCTGCATATATGCTCATATTGTTCTCTTCCCTCCATTTCTTTGCATAAAGGTATGAAACTTTGGACGAGATACAAACAAATTTGGTCAACTAATTTTCCTTACACGCCTTCCTGAATTTTTTTAGAAAGGTCTCTACCTCCACTACTAGGCAATAAAATAGAGTCGACAAAAGCAACTTCATTTAATATCAGCTTAAATGAATATTTACAACATACATCATCAGCCTTTTAAATGAAGTGTAGCAGTTTCGAAAGATACAACTTCCTGGGGTATGCTCTTGTTTATACGACATCGAATGAAGCAAGGAAATATGACCAGTAAAAACACATATTCAAGCATAGCACGCATAGCAAAGGGAAATAGTATCAGATAAAACACCAAACAACACTCATATATTATTCATTCCGTAGTTTTATTCACCAAACATACTAATTCAATCTACAGAGTTCAGAAATACGCATAGCAAAGGAAAATAGTATCAGATGAAACACCACTATGTATCAACAACGCTCACGGATTAAAACATTAACCTACAATGCATAGCACGTATAAATTGCTCGAGAAACGTAAAAACTTAAGAACAAAACACAAGAATGAACAGAGGAAAGTACAGATTTCTGAACATCCCAAGCTAGCCAGACGGTGGAGAAGTGTCCCCAACCAAGCTTGCTCTGAACAACATATCTTCCGTGCTTGAAGGTATCTCCGATCCGTACGGCGTGGTAACCACCGCGCCTGTAGTCCTCAGTCCCCTCGTCTTCCGACGTGTAATCGCTCGTCTCGCTCCGATCGTCGCCGTTTCTATCCATTGCCGCCGCCACCTCCTCCGCCATCAATCGGAGATTCGAAAGTTGAGATCGGAGATTGGCAAGCTCGAAGAAAACCTGAGACCTAGACTTTGTTCTCTGACTGTGTGCGACCGTCGCAGTGAGGTGAGATTAGGGTTTATTTTTATTTCTTTAATTTAATTTGTGACAGAAAATAAAAAGGGTGAATTTATTTATTTATTTATTTATTGCTTTTAAGGTAATATCGTGTACTTATTAATTTATGTGTTTATTTTCTACCTAAAACTTTGAGGTCCCACCTTTCTCAATAAATTCTTTTTTCGTACATAAAATTGTAAATACGAGATATTTTGATTTAAAGATCAGAAAATAGAGATATTTTAAACTCAAATTTATAAAATAAATTAGTTTGTGGTTGCAGTTATTTTTATTAAATAGTAGGAATTGAATCTCAAATGCGATTCTAAATATTGAATTCGGCTATGTTTGTTTATGTTTTTAAGTTAGAATTTTGAAAATTTATCGAAAATGGCGTACCATCGAAATTCGTGTGAAAATGGTAGGTGTTTGTTTATGTTTTTAGAATTAGGTTGGAAATTGTAATGTGTCAAATCAATGATGATTGGTTGATGTTTAATGATTGAATTGGTTGTTTTTTAATGATTATTTAAATAAATAAATATATATAAGTGTGTAAAATAATTTATATATTAATTGTAATTGATGAATGTGTAAAATGATTGATGTGTTGATTGATAGGTAGTTAGTATTGGAGATTGAAAAAGTAGAGTTGAAAAAAGGAAATTGAGATGAAAATTTGGTGTGTTAAGTAGATTTAAAATTTTGTGATTTGAAATCTTGAAATTGAATTTCAAAAACATAAACAAACATGAGAATCTCATCTAAATTTTATAACATAATTATCATGATTATTTTCGATGCTCCATAATTTATAAAAATTTCTACAACAATAATATGTTGTGGCATTGGAATATGTCATCATATTATGTGTTCAATGACCTAATAACGACATGTTGCTCATCAATTTATTATTTTGAATTCATAATAAAATAATGAGATCAAACTACAAATATAAACCTAAAAATCGAGATACCTATGATATATTATTTTTTTATTCATTTAAAAAAAAAAGACGATTAAATTTGATATGTAATTTTTTTCAATTATAAAGATTATGTAAAAACTCTAAATAAAAAGAATCACAACTTATAATATTATAGAGTCGAACTCAAAAACCTTATATATAAAAGTAAAAATTATTATCATAAAAAAATCTTGATACCTATGGGCTATGATATATATTACATAGAGTAGTAGTGTTGGATATAGCATAAGATCAAGCATGATTCCACTAGTAGAATATTAAGCAAAATCATGGAACTTTGGGCCTAAAGCCCATCTTGCTGATTGGGCTCTGTCCATCACATGGAATGGCCCACCAATCCCTTTAACGTTCAAATAATAATTAATATAAATGTCCGATTTACTGACTTGACTATGACTTGGGAATGACTTGCGATTGGATGTTACTGGAAAATGTACATCTAGCTTTATTACAAGAAAAATATTAAATACTACTCTTTTCGGTCTATTCTTTTTTTTTTTATTTAAAAAAATGTACACATTGCTTTATTTGTTGAAAATTCCTAATTGAGATTAGAATGTCACATCACTATTTAATTGAAGACGAAAGTTTTAGATAAATGTGAACACAAAATGAACTGTGGAATTTGTTATCCCATGACTTTTGAAATATAGAAAAATAGCTTATCATCACAATATCATTTGGCTTTATATAATTAAGTGTTAAATTGTGGTATCGCGAGATACAAGTTTCAATTTAATAAAATGTTAATTTACTAGTTTTAATGAATGTAAATGTTTTGTTGAAAAAAATAAGGTCTATAAATATAATAAAAACGTATTTTTGATTTGTATGTAGTCGTATCTAAATTAAATATTAGTCAATTGTTAGTTTGCATTTTATTTTTCATAGAGTAGTAAGTGCCCAATTTTAATGTATTTACCCCCTTAAACAATTATTGAAATCTCTTTATAGTGAAGATATAAATGTTTGAATATTACAAAGTACACTAAAAAGTATCATATAACTCTAAATATTTTTTTGATTAAATGTTAGTATTATATTTATTCCTCTCAAGACTTTTGTGGCACCAAAAGCTTGCATAAGAATGAAGAATCCTCGGACCTAGACATTGTGGTCCTCCTATTTGTACGGATGTCGATTAAAGATAAAGAAATATGGTCTTTTTTCTTACCCTACTTCATCATTAAGCAAAGTTTTATTTCACAAATTGCAAATTTATTATTAAATAAAATAAAAAGTCGATCGAGTTTGAAGTATTCTGGTCGTTAAAGTAAGAGATCCTGAGATGAAGCATATATGTTTGTATTCGATAAAGAATCTATTTTTTAAAAAGTTATTATTATAATAATTTTCAAATATTTTTTCCTTTTATGACGAGAAAATCATGTACTTACACCAGATGCGACTAAATGGACATTAGTCGAACTTGTAATTAAGGCCACAAAATTCAGCTGTCCGATCAAAGGTTGTCTCGGTTTTAGACACATTTTTGTCTGGGTATTCATGTGTTGTAGTTATGATTAAGGGTAATCTAAACACTTAAACTTAAAATTAATAATAAATATGTGTAATTATAACTATAAGATAATTACAATGGGCGGTGTCTATTATCTATATGGAGGAATTGAAGTTTGAGGCTCATGACCCATAAAATATTGCTACAAGTACAAAATTAAATGGTGCATTTGAAGATCGGATAACAAAAGAAAAATAAATTTATTATTGGAAAAGTATTCACCTACTCAATAATTACTACATTTGTACATTCAAATTCCATTAGGATGTGTTTGGATCGAGCGATTTGAAATCCATGAATTTCAAATTTATCGACAAATCCATTTAAGTTCGTTTGGATGATGATGGATTTCAAATCCCTCGCCATTCATTTTAAGCTCTTTTCTCCACAACTACGGTGGATTTCAAATGACACTATTTTAGGTGTCATTTGAAATAATTTCTCCGAATCCACTCCTCAAATCCGAATCCATCGATCCAAACGCACCGTTATATTTTTTTTTGATAAATTCCTATTACAAAACTCCAATTATTGACTATAACTGATCATTCTCTAGAGTTTTGAGAAATAGAATTTTTATATTATATTTTATGTTAAATTTATTATACATGAATTGAAGTTCGAAAAGTTGTACAAATCTAAAAATTACTCTATTTTCCAGAGATCAATTAGAAAGAAAAAAAACATCTAACTAAAGTTAAAAATAGGTGATAAAATCAAGAAAGGATAAATGTTGGGGATGTGGGAATAATCTAAAGTTTTATTTTATGTCTTATCAACTTTAGTGTTTCTTTTGAATTATTTTATTGATTTTTATCCCAAGAGTTGACTCCAAGTCTTTCATAAACTTTGGGAGAAAATTAAGCATTAAATCACACCATGATTAAAGTTTGAATATATAGTTAAATTACATCATGGTCACATGAATATTTAGGTATTATTTGATTTGGTTTTGAAATATTTTGAATTATTTCGAAATTCAAATATTGAAGAAGTTCATTCTAAAATACATAAAAATATTCAATATGTAAGGGTCTGTTTGGATTGTTTTTGTTTTTGATGTTTTGCAAAATAGTTTTGTAGAACAGTTTTATCAAAACAATTTTGCAGTATAAATAATGTTGAAATCCTGTTTGGTTGACTATTCTGAAAAAAATATATATATATCGGGAACACTTTGCAAGGGGAGTGTTTTGATGCGAGGAGGAGTGAAATGAGAAGAGAGAAAAGATATTTTTTTTTCAATGAGGGTTTTAGTGATGTGTTTTTTTAGTTTGGAGTGTAAAAGTGTTTTGTAAAACTTAAAAACAGGTAAAACCTGTTTTGCAAAATAGCAGATTTTGGAGTTTTGTTTTTCAAAAACAGAAAGTGAGAACAAGCCCAACCAAACGCCTTTTTCATATTTTTGTTTTTCAAAAATAAAAACACACTTTAAAAACAGTCATCCAAACAGGTCCTAATGATTGGTGTGAAATGCATTTCATATATATATATATATATTTATGTTGATTGTATTTTACTTAACAGACTCGAGATTATGATAATTTTTTTTGTTCAATTTTACAATAATGATACATATATATCTATTATTAATATTGGACAAACAAAAATAAAATAATTTACTAATTAATATAATCATCTATAATTTATAATTTAAAGAAAATATGTTAACTTGGGGAGGAGGGTTTTCTATGTGACCAAAAAAAAGTGTTAATGAATTAATGTTCTCTTTTTTAACTTATTCCCATTTTGGTGTAATAATGTAACGAGCTCTCCACGGATTGTCAGTTTTATGTTGGCAAAAAAAATTGCCATTTCTATTTCAATTTAAAATTTTAATATATAATCTATTGTTCTATAATAATTGCTCAAATATATATATATTTTTAAAAAATTTATATAGTAATGTCATCTATGTCTATTATTTATACCTAAATAGATATTTTGAAATAAATTTTGTCCAATTAGTATGTACTTAGGTGTGAAATACATCTTTTTACTCAATTTTTTATATTTTTTTCTCAGTCATCACCTTTTAGTTAAATTCAATTAATTTCAATAATAAATCTTCATATATTGTAATCATCATTAATATGATAAATATGATTAAATTTAAAATAGAAATTGCAACACATTAATGGAAAATCAGTATTTAGAAATAAATAAGGTGAGGGGACGTGCTCATCTGCATCCAAATCTTCTGACTGCTAGTTATCAGTTTCCTAGGCCTATAGTATAGTATCATTATTATTTTAATTTCACTCTCAATTTTAACAACTGTCTTCACGCGCATTGTTTAATACATATTTCAACTTTCAAGTTTCAAGTATTAATTTTTATAATTAAAATTTGAATCAAACTATTCAATATTCGATTCATTCAATAAAATTTGAATAATTTTTTTTATGTTTGATAATTTTTAAATTTTGGCTCAAATAATAAATATACAAAAAATAAAATTGTGTAAATATAACTCAACTAACAATTAAATCAAACTCAAAACTAATTTTTGAAAATTTATTATAATTCAAATCAAATAACACTTTGAAGAGTGATATTCACGGACAAATGGGCGCGTATGTCAATTGTCATAATTTGGGAGCCCAAAAGAAACAGAATGGGGTGGTTGTGTAATAAAACATGACTACATGGGCAGGCGAGGGGTTTTTTGTACTTAATTGATATATTCCCATTTTATCCTTTTTGTCAAATATCAATTTTATTATTTTTTTAATCTAAATTTATTCAAACTCATTTACTAATAATACAAATAAAATAAGATTCCTGGCACATTATTACGTGGAATTAGGAGCTTTCCTTTTCCGATTAACGTCACTTGTCATCTCATTATTTTGCCGGGAATAAAACCCCTCCGGTTAAATTCCTGCAGTTTCTACAATTCCTAGTAAATTTATGTGGGCTAAGAGTCCTACATTTGTTATTTAAAAAGCGACATACGAACCACTGTAGGAACCGCATAATGAGTAAGCAAACGCCCCCTTCCGGCTTCCCGCCTATATAAACACTTTCTCTTAACATACGCACCCCCCACTTTTAAACACACTCTCTTTTGCTCAACACGCTAAACTAGCACACTCTCTTAAGTCTTGCGGAAATGTCCGGTAGAGGAGGAGGAGGACGTGGACGTCGTGGCGGAGGCAGAGGTCAACAGCCGTCACCTTCCGTCGGACGCGGCGGCGCTCCAGGTCGCGGTGGAGGCAGAGGAAATGATGCTCCTCCGGTCTTTCCTGGTTTATCGTCATCGGTGCCGCCTTTTCAGCCGATCCCGGCGTCTACGGCGCCATCGGCGGCGGAGCTAGGCCGCGAGGTGGAGCAGAAGCTTAAGATTCAGGCTTCCACTTCCACTCAGGAGCCAGCGCCTCAGCCTCAGACTCCAGTGGTGGAAGCGCAGCCACCGGAACAGAATCCGTTGCCTCCGGCGTCTTCGAAGGCGATGAGGCATCCGCAGAGGCCGGGATTTGGAACCGTTGGTCAGAAGATGCTGGTGAGGGCGAACCATTTTCTGGTGAATGTTGCAGATCGGGACCTGAACCATTACGATGTGAGTATTCTTAAGTCTGCGTATGCGTATACTTTTCCGTATTTCTGTTTTTTTATTAGCTGGTTCTGATTGGTTACTGCTTGTAATGTACACGTGTATATTAATGTATTTTAAGTCCGTGGTATTTCTTAGCTCTGTTCTTTTATTTTTTCAATCTACGTGACTGTTTTTGACTGGTTACAGTTTGTATTGTATGCGTATATTTTTAAGTTTTAACGCATATTTAAGTCTGCGTATGTGTATACTTTTTGGTATGTGTATTCTATTCTACTATAAAATAATAGGCATAAACGTCGCTCGTTGGCTTTTAGTGTATGTAAAGTTTTTGTATGTTTCATTGACTTTATATGGTGTATTTTCCTTCGTGTTTGCGTGGACATCAGGAATGATATCATTGAAGCCTATATGTATTTTATTGCATATGGGCTTTGATTATATGATTCGAAATGCTTTATTTAGATATTACCTGTTCTATTATGATATGATTTGGGTTTAGTTTAGTGTTACATGCTGAAGTAAGTTCATCTATACAATTCCCACTAAGAAAATAAAATAGATGTGTATGCAACAGCACCCATGTTTATCTTATTACTTGTGATCTTGGCACTCTCAGTCTGCATCCTTAAAGTTTAAGCGTATGAAATGAAAACAGTTTGGTTACTTCTAGTATAATTTGTATTATATTTACATATATAACTAAAGTAATTGTATAATTTTTTTTATTGTTTGCACTCTTCAGATTTTGAGTTTATGATAAGTTAAAGAAAAAATGTTGAAGGAATACAATTGAAGAATATTGATGAACACGACTAAAAAATGGAGAGGGGAATATATAAAGACTTACTTATAGGTTTTTGATATGGGTTTAGTTTGGAATATATATATATATATATATATATATATATATATATATATATATATATATGGAGAGAGAGATGTATGCAAATGGCTTATATGACATCAATTTCTTGGATAATTTTTTGGTGCATATTTGTTTCTTCAGATTTACGTGCGCAATTAAGACTATTCAGATCCTCGATCGTTTTTCATCTAACTTAGACTTTGATCTACTGTCTGAATATTGCTTCTTTAGATTTCAATCTCTCCCGAAGTATCCTCCAAGAAAGTATGCAGAGATATTATGAACCAGCTTGTAAATTCCTACCATACATCACATCTGGGCAAGCGGATGCTAGCTTACGATGGTAGAAAGAGTGCTTATACTGCAGGAGAACTGCCGTTCACTTCTAAGGACTTTGTCGTCAAGCTTGTAGACAAAGATGGTGGACCCAGGTGACGTCTTGCTATAAATATTTTTGAGTAATTCTGTGTTGTTGAGATTGATAAGTTACGTTTTGTTGGTTATATTATTGTAAAATTCAGATGTTTTTTTGTTTCTTCAAGTTAATAATGCTCTAATAAGTATAATATCAAAACAATTGGTCGATGCTGTACGGTATTATGTCAACATGCTCCAATAAATTGTTAATGAATGAAAACTGACATGATTTTGATATTTGGTGAAAATACATTTCTTCTGGGAGAATAAAAATCTCTTAAGGTGGAATATTAATTGCTTATTATGCAGGAAAGAGCGGGAATTTAAGGTTGCTATAAGGTTTGCTTCCAAGGCTGACCTACACCATCTCCAACAGTTCTTACAGCGTCGGCAACAAGATCTCCCACAAGAAACTCTTCAGTTTCTTGATGTGGTTCTTAGAGAGAAACCTTCCAACAGGTAACTTTCGAGGCCTTTACTCTTTCTTGTAATTTTGTTATTAAGCTTTTATTTTTTGGACATTGAGTTATTATTTTTGTAATAAAGTGTACAGATTATGTGATAGTTTCATTACAACATAGTATTTTGGACATTGAGTTGTCATATTACAACAAACGGTGACAGACTTATGTGGTTACAGTTTTTGGGCATGGAATTATCAAATTTTGGGCACACACACCAAGCCCAAAAAAAGCTAATTACGTAATACTTATATATTTTTTTTTGTTTTGTGTATGCTTATTATACTGCATTTGCAGTTATACGGTTGTTGGACGTTCCTTCTTTTCTCCTAAGTTGGGCAGCAAAGGGGAGCTTGGTGATGGTCTAGAATACTGGAAGGGATTTTACCAGAGTCTTCGTCCAACCCAGATGGGTTTGTCTCTCAATATTGGTGAGTGATTTATGCATTATTTTTGTGCTCTATGTGTTGATAGCTTTTGTTTATCTGGTATGGCAATAATAATTAATGGTGTTTGCTATTCTAAACCACTTTCTCTCTTTTATATCGGCATGGCTTATTTCGGTTATTCTATTGTAATGGTGCAGATATGTCGGCAAGAGCCTTTTTTGAACCTATTCTGGTCACTGAATATATTGCGAAGTACTTAAACAGAGATCTAAACAAGTCTTTATCGGACCAAGATCGTAATAAGGTATTCCCTATTTGCTCAAGTAGCTGTAGTGCAGATTTTTTTGATTATGGTTTAAATATCGAACTTTATTTGTTTAACTGATGAAATATTTTTGCTGGTATGTTGAATTGTTGAATGGTCATTATCTGGATTTCTTCCATTTCTGATCAGTTAATTGTAGCTTATGATTGACAAAAAAACTGAATGCTCAATGTGATTTTAGGTGAAAAGGGCCTTGAAAGGTGTTAGAGTCGAAACTAATTATCTGGCACACATCAAACGGCACAAAATCATGGGTCTGTCAACCGAACCAATGAATCAACTGATGTAAGTTAATCTGATGTTTCTGAATATGTGTTAAACGTATTTAAATATGATAGCTAGATTATTGCTCAGTGGATTTATGTAATGTCAGTGGAATAATGACCTCATGGTGCACACTCTTTGCTGCTCGATTGCTTGTTTTTTTTTAGTTCTTTTAGTCATATTAACTTTTTACCCAAATCATGCATCATGCTTGTTATTTTTTTAATTTTTTTATTGAAGCTTGAAATTGTTGTTTTAACTGAAGCTCTTCTTTTCATCTCAAGGTTTACTTGTGATGATTCTGGTTCAAAGACATCTGTTGTTCAGTACTTTCGCAAGAAGTACAATATCACGCTTAGATATCCTTTTTTGCCTGCAATTCAAAGTGGAAGTGATGCAAAGCCTGTTTCTATTCCTATGGAGGTATCTACTTTATTTATTTCTCGTGTTTTGAATTATCTTTTGAAAGTAGCTTACTAGTTCTAGTTCTTTTTTTAACACAGCTTTGCAGAATTGTTGCGGGTCAGCGATATACCAAAAAATTGAATGAAAAGCAAGTTAGTGCACTTTTGAGGGCTACTTGTCAACGACCTGCTGATAGAGATAGAAGCATCCAGCAGGTACGCAGACATATATCTTAATGTGCATACGCGGTGTCCTGTTTGACTTTTACTAGGAATTAACAGAAGTCATTTTCTTACCACTTCATATTATTTCTGAAATACCATTAGATAATACGAAAAACAATTACCTTCCAAAATATGATATTAGTTTCATTTGTGACCTCTTGTCTATTACCCATCCATATATGTTTTTTTGTTAATTTGCTGTAAGCATTTTTCAACAAAAACGATTTAATTTAATTATTCTCAATTAAGACGGAAGTAGAATAGTTTGATAATTCATTTAAATATCCTTTCTACAATAAAGTCAATCATTTTGGAGGTCATAGTTTGTTGTATGGAGTGAGTTTTTTGTATGGTTTCTATATGAATCTACTTAGTTTTAATGTTTATAACTGGACATTTGTTTACTTGCAGACGGTGCAACACAACAATTACAATGGTGATAGACTGGTGAATACGGAATTTGGAATTGATGTTAGCCCTGAACTTACTACCATAGAGGCACGTGTTTTGCCTGCTCCCATGGTATCTTTCTTCATCAACATTTGTTTTCATGTTAACTTGTGGATGACTTTTGACATCTGCTGCCTTTTCTAATTGCAAGCTTAAATATCACGACACTGGAAGGGAACGCCAGGTTGTTCCACGAGTTGGAGTGTGGAACATGATTAATAAGGTGCCTTTTCTTGTCTGAAAATATGGTCGGTCCTAAGATGTCTTTTCTATTGCATGAGATATTTTAACCAACCTTTTTGTTCTTCAGAAAATGGTCAATGGTGGAAAGGTCGACTTTTGGACATGCGTCAGTTTTTCACGAAATGTGGATCCTGTCCATTTCTGCCAAGAATTAATAAAAATGTGTTGCAGTAAAGGGATGGTATGTCTAGAATATAAATGCCAAATTCTTTTGTCAATAATATTATTGCACTCGATTTTTGTTTGCACTATAAAAGCAGTAATAAATGCTCATTTATCTTTTACTTGTTTTCAGGTATTTCATCAGAACCCTGTTGTTCCTATACGCACTGATTCCGCTAATCAGATTGAGAAGACCCTCTCAGATATTCACGCAGAGTCTCTTTTGAATATAGAGAGAATGAAGCAAACTGGAAAACAACTTCAACTTCTTATTATTGTTTTGCCTGATGCTACCGGATCTTACGGTTAGCCACCACTATAATCTTAAATTTAGCAACAAAAGTGGTTTGTAGTTTTTTGCTTAAAATTTGTGTGTACAGGGATGATAAAGCGAGTGTGCGAAACTGAATTGGGGATAGTTTCACAATGTAGCCAACCCAGGAATGCAGCAAAATGCAACATACAATACTTGGAGAATGTGTCCCTGAAGATCAATGTTAAGGTCTGTATGAACTCAGCTTGCCTCAAGTCTTCACATGATTTATTTCCCAGATGCTTGATTATTTTTCCGATCATGTTCGGAATATGATGTCGATCATGTTAGGATTATGATGTCAATTATGAATAAACACACGAAAGAAAACGCAATAAAGAACACACAAATTGTTTATTCATTTCGTCAAAAGAATTTTGACTACGTCTGGGGCCGCTGCCAAGCCAAGATTATAACTATATTTTTCTTAAGAATGTTACAATGAGATAATAGGGCTATTTATACGCAACCTAATTAGAAAATACGTAAAGACTAAAAAACCCTCAAAAATATTTTGCCTCGGGGCTATCGCCCCCGAACCCCAAACTTTACGGGCTGGGAACTGTGGCCCGGTTTACAGTCTTTTAGGCTCCATAACTTGACAACTCAACAGATTATGGTTTGATTGTAGGTTGGAGGTAGAAATACCGTTCTGGAGCAGGCGTTCACTAGAAAGATTCCTCTCTTAAGTGATCGCCCCACAATCATTTTTGGTGCTGATGTTACTCATCCTTCACCAGGAGAGGATTCTAGTCCTTCTATAGCTGCGGTAAAGTGGTCTAAGAATGATTCTTATCAAGTTCCATGACTTACCCTTCCTAATATACTCCACTGAAAAGAGTAATTTTTATTTAACAGGTTGTGGCATCTATGGATTGGCCTCAAGTAACAATGTACAGAGGACTGGTTTCTGCACAAGCCCATAGGGAAGAAATGATCCAAGATCTATATAATGTGAAAGAGGATCCCAAAAAGGGCATTGTTCATGGTGGAATGATTAGGTTGCTATTATCGCTCATGTTTCCTCTATAGATTGTGCATTTTTCATTTCATATATGCCTTGAAGAGCTACTTTAATTTTGCAGGGAACTTTTGATGTCATACTACAAGACCACTAGGACCAAGCCCCACCGGATTATATTTTACAGGTTAGTTGTTCAAGTATGTTATGGATATTTAATGCTGTTTCGTGACTATTAATCTTGTGACTTCAGGGATGGAGTTAGCGAAGGGCAATTTAACCATGTTCTTCTGCACGAAATGGATGCAATCAGAAAGGTGATCTTTGAATTCATTTACCTTTTATAAATGGAAATATATTTCCTTATTTAAGTTTAATCGAATTTTGATCTTTCAGGCCTGTGTTTCTCTGGAAGAAAATTATCTGCCAACAGTGACTTTTGTGGTAGTTCAAAAGAGACATCATACTCGTCTCTTTCCTGTTAATCATGGGGATCGCAATTCTACAGACAGGAGTGGCAATATTTTACCTGGTAACTATATGGAGAGTTCAGGTTTTGCTCTTTTAACTTTTCCTGATGCAAAGGTCTTGTATGACCATGCTATATGCTTTTATGACCAGGTACTGTTGTTGATACCAAGATATGCCATCCACATGAGTTTGATTTTTACCTTTGTAGTCATAGTGGTATCCAGGTAAACTTCTCTAGTGATATTATGTGGTAATTACATAAATTCTCGTAATGAAAACATCGATCTATTAATAATTTGCCTTTCTGCTTGCGTAGGGAACTAGCCGTCCCACACATTATCATGTCTTGTATGACGAGAATAGGTTCTCTGCAGATGCTCTTCAGACGTTGACCAACAACTTATGCTACACGTAGGTTCTCTCATCTTAAACTTTGAACAAACTCTTAAAACCGTCGTATTAACTATAGTGTCAGCATTTCACTTCACTACATCATCATATTCTTGTAAATTGTTTGCAAAATACATTTGGGTGGCATCACTCTAAATCATGGTACTGTTCTTTTTCCAGGTATGCCAGATGTACTCGCTCAGTTTCTATTGGTTAGTTCTCTTACATCTGTTATCTCTAAATTTGACGATTTTCAACTTCACTTTCCTCGACTTGATTATGTGATGATGAAAATTATCTCGTTTGTGTGTTTTATCAGTTCCACCTGCTTACTATGCCCATCTAGCTGCCTTTCGTGCTCGTTACTATATTGAAGGCACTGATATGTCGGGCAGTGAGACAACTATCGGAGAGACAGGTGGGGCTTCAAGGGACAGGGTCCATGTGGTAAGACCTCTGCCTGTGATAAAAGAAAACGTCAAAGATGTCATGTTTTACTGTTGATTTTGGTGGCTGGATCGATGACTACACATTTTGTGTTTTGATACCAAAGTATGATGAACGTGAATGCATACTTAAACGATATATAGATTATTGTCGTATTTTGTCGTTAAGTTTTTTTTTTTTGTAATTGGTCGATTAGTCGTCAAGTGGTTTGGAAAATGCTGAGGTTAAACTTTAAATCTTTTGTATGACAGTGAGGTTTTGAACTTTGTTGGTTTGCTATCCAGTGGATTTATTTTACATCCACTATATGTGAAATCTTGTCTATTTGGTCGTGTGAAGTATCTGCTTTATTTTAAGATTCAAATGCCCATAAATCGAGTAGCAAAAATAAGCATTCAAAGAAGGATTATGTCACATCTGGTATCTTGCGTTGTTTACTTTAGTTTAAAACATTAATATCAATCATACTCTTAAATTTATATTGCAAACAAGTTTCATCAAAATATTGCAGCAACATAATGACAATAAAAAGATTTTTGCACGAAAAATAACCCGAATCATGTATATCATTACAAAACCCATATTTCCTTAAATAAGAATACAAAAAAAATGTGTACCGTGTAAAAGAAATTTACTATATATCCTATATCAATATTTTGTACAACAAGGTTAATAGTAAATCTATAGTATCGACTAAATGGTCTTTTGATGAGACCGTAAAGCACGAATACAAAATACACCTATTTCTAACATCAGATCTCGATTGCCCATCAATAGATACTATAAGAATGTAAGAAAATCGAGGAATGATATATTCAACAAGAAGGCTATAATGGTAATTGGTATTACCATGTACGACTCGAAACAAGCTGAATTATTATTATCAATTTGTCCCGCATTGACATAGTCGGTCCTACCGGTGCTTGTTGTTGTGGAAACATTTACAGACAACGAACCTGAGACATGAATTGAGTATAAAGATCTTAGCTTTAGTGTTAGGTAAATTACATAGACACCCCTGCATGAAACCTTAATTCTGAAAAACTCCCCGAGGTTTTGAAAAATTACCATAACTCTCCCTATCAGTAAAATAGCATAATACAAATCGACCCCAGGATTGAAGGTAGATTACAATTCAGCTCTGCTTATGGAAAAGATCATTTTAATGAGGTCCTAAAACTCCTATCTTGGTGTAGTCAAACAACCTAGAATCGTCGATGTAGCGGGCCCCACACTACTATCTATGGTTGGTTTAAACTCGGGATTTAAGTGATTTAATGATAGTAGAACACATAAACCACACACATAGGTAAAGTAGTGGTACTCAAACTTACAGTCATAATTGGCCCATCCGATTCTCTGACCAGCCAAATCATACACCACAATCTTATCTTTCAGCACAAGATCTGCAACAAACCACCAAAAATCAACATTCTGTAAAAGAACTCTTTCAAAAATCAATTTGTATGGAAATCAATTACAGTGAAAATCAGTTATACTGAACCAAATTCACCAATCGTTAACCAAACTCACCCTATAACGATAAATTTTTCCATGGAAATTGAAAACAAACGTATTATAAAATAAACAAATACCACATAGAAAACTAGCAATAAATTTGAAGCATACCTCCTAAAATTGTGATGCCTTGATCCTGAATTTTCTGAATGCCAATGCACCACACTGCAGCACCACCCTACACCAACCAAACCATAATCGCATTATGAATGTTTTTGCAGCTCATAGTTGAACCACTCTAATATTACTATAAACAAAGTTGTTAAAAAAAATAGACTTACAACAGAATTCTGCTGCAAAAGATAATCCTGGGGCCTCAGTATCATTGATGCACCACCAGCAAAGTTTAAACTAACTTGAGGGAAAATTTCCGAGACACTAGAGAAAAATAATTAAACGATATAAGACGTAATTCACCACAAAGATTATCTAACAAGAATAAAACATATCAGAAAGAAGAAAAAATGCGAAAACAAATACCTGGAGGTAGTTAGATAGCACTGGGTACCCTTGGAAAGAATAGGGCGCACGGATTGTGATACACTTTCTGTAATCTGCAAAGCAAAAGGCGGTAACAAAAACAATATAAAATCTTACAAGAAAACTAAAATGAGATGCAAATATGGTAACAAAAGTTATTGAGTAACATACAGCAGTAACAAAAGGATCATAAGCCTCTTCGGCAAAATATGCCAATGTTGTTCCTGAATCAATTATCGTCCCGCGGTTGTTTGACGTTGAAAAAACTGATGGATTAATGGATAATGTCTGCCCATTTACAGCAATGCTTTGTAGATTCACATTGTAATGTGGCCTGAGAATTTGAACACAGACAAAATACGTCAAGTTGCTGAAATAGTGTAAATTCACAGTTTGTTGAGTGAACATAATTGTCATTAGCATTCTCGAGCTCTAAGGGTGTGTTTGGATTGAGTGATTTGGATTTGGGGGGGGGATTTGGAGGAAGGATTTGAAATGACACCTAAACTGGTGTCATTTGAAATCAACTGTAGTTACGGAGAAAATAGGTCAAAATGAATGACAAGGAATTTGAAATCCACCGTAACATGAATTCATCCAAACGAACTTCAATGGATTTGTCGATGAATTTGAAATCCATGGATTTCAAATCCTTCAATCCAAACACACCCTAAGAGAATTTCTGTAAACTACATACAAAGGAATTCAACCATTCTACACAAATTAACATCACAAAAAACTATATTGAAAACAAAGTTAAACCTCGAGAAGGAAAAAATACATACTGTGATGGAACAAGAGGAGTGAAAACTATATTTGGCTCCACAATCTCACCAAGAACCAATATACCCCCACCACCATTTTCTCCTTTCAAGCAATGAGAAAATGCATTTGGTGTAATCCCCTGTGAAGAAAGTTGTGAAATTACAGATAAGCCCTGCTGTCCAAAACCAAATATACCATCTACCGCCCTATCTGGCTTTGTAAGATCCCCAGTTTGTGATGTGCTACAACTGTATCAAACCAACAGTAGACAATCCAATAAGATTTTCTATAACAAAAGCACCAAATATCATTCAATTTCACATACATAAAAACTAACCCGAAAACAACAGGAGCCGAAGAATTCGAAATTTGTGAATTTCCAACTATTGAGCTCAGATAAATCGAGTCTGATACATAATACCCTGATGTTCCACTTCCATCACCGTACTGAAATGTGTATCCACATCGATTTTGATCTGAACAACCGGAATCTGAAGATTCAGCTCCCAAAGTACACCTTTGGTCGGAACATGATATCGGCAAAGCAGAAGATGAACTGGAGGGATCGAAAAACTCGAGTTCTATCTGATTAAAAGTAAAAACAAAAAAATCCCATGAATCATATTGTCTGAAGAATCTTATGCAAAGTAGGATAGAAAATAAAGAAAGAGAGATATACTTGGAGTCCACTGGATGTGGGGCAACCACTACAGGGATTGCAGCTAACCCATAGAACATCACTTCCTGTATCTATCTGTACATAGAATTCTTTCGGGGGATTCCCCAATTGAACCCTTGTAAAGTATAACCTACAAAACAAAATTCACCAGCCCACAATGAATTGAAAAGAGAAAAAAAGGAGTATTAAGTTCATAAGAATTTGATAAAGGACTAATGATAATAATTCTAGTATTAATCCTAATCCACAATAAGTTCTTTTTGGGAAAGTTTTACACAACTAGCATATTCAGATAGATTGGAATCAATGCTTAGATGTGCTTTTGTAATAATGAAGCTAAGATTTTGACTTGGTAACATAAATTCAAGAAAAGCCCAATAATTCATAGCAAGAAACGCAATTAAATTCCACAAAGTTCACCTATAAAATCACAAATAACACATCAACATTTTAGATAGATATATACCCAACAAGATAAGGATCATAGGTGCCTTCGACAGAGAAATCAACAATCCCCAAAGGCTGTTGCTGCTGCAATATTCTGCCATGTCTAACTCGGTCGCGGCTCCTGAGTTGACTCACATCCAGACCCTCGTGACTCGCCCTCTCGAGAGTCATCACCACCCGGCTCCCTTCATCACCGACCACCGCACCCGCCACCACCGCCAATAGCACCGCCACCGCCACCTGAATCCTCGCCGGCGGCATTTCAGTTGGGTTCACCTCAGCTTTTCTTTGTTCTTTCTTTCGATATTTCGATGCCTTCACTTTTACGCTAAGCGTTACAATACAGATATATATATATATATACACACAGAGAGAGAGAGAGAGAAAGAGAGAGAGAGAGAGGAGAGAGAGAGAGTAACAGCCTGATAACTGAAAGTTTTGATTTGGAAAGAAGAGGAGAGGAGTAAGATTACGTTACATTTATATGCACGCTTGAAATTAAATATCAATAAGTACAAGTGTACAACTATAGATTCAATTACATGCTTTATTTGATTGTACATTGAACATAAAAAGTTGTATCTTACATTTCACTTGCTGAATCTAGCAAGTTATTAATGTTTATTTTCAGAATATATAAGTTTTTTTTTATTTTATATAAGTGATTAAAAAATTAATTGGGAATTTTCCCATGTTTCTGGATTCAATTTATTCCTAATTTCATGAAAAATCTCTAGGGAACTTAATTATAATTATGTTAGACAAATAATTGAGTCAGAACCAAATAATGCATCATTTAAATTTATATAAATGATTATTAACTTTAATATCAAATTTGTATTTGAGCAAGTTTCAATTATTAATTCGAACAAGCTTTAGTTTGTTAGCCTAACTCTAATATTCATCATATAAAAAAATATATTTAAATTTTCATTAATTTTATCGAATTGAGTATCAATTGATTTTTTCTTCACCTAATTGAACTTTCATTGTGATACTAATTAAATAAGCACATTTTAGATTAAAATCCATAAAATTCTTTTAGGAAAACCAAACCAAATATTTATTCTTCACAAATCAAACCAATTGACAGCTAACTCTCAAACAAAATAATTGAAATCCAACTCATAGATGCTAAATAGAATGTGTATTGAAATTAACGAGATTAATCCAAATTTCAATAATCCAAAATCATATTAGTTAGTAGATATGATCAAGGTTTCATTTTCAATTTTGTCATTTCTAAAGTATCTTAATTGTTGTATGATTTATTATTCCTATGGCCACATAATTAAATAAACTGCACTTAGATTAAAATTAGGTGATACTTGTGACATCTCAAAGTTCTTCGTGATTTCCATCTTCTGATCAAAATAAATATTGAAGATTATTGAGAAGTCCGAGTCTCAAATTTATCTTAAATACGATTAATTTTTCAAATGTACAAAAATAAAATAAAATTGAAATATTCAATTTTGAATAACTATAAACATGTATTTAGTATAATAAGTTTCTTGTTATCCATGTTCTTAAATATAATGTCAATATAAGGGCTCTCATTTAAATTCGATTCATTAATATATTCAATCAAGTCTGAATAGAATGAAATTAAGTTTTTGAGTTGCCAAAAAAGAAAATAATGATTTGGTACATTCTTTATAATTAATCAAAATCTATTAACCAAAAAACAAGACATTAACAAATCAACCAGCTTAAAACTTCATTTCTGTCCCCTAATTTTGGTAAAAAGTTGATCCATCAACAACCAAAAAAATAAAAATTATATAAAAAATAAAGAAATGAAAAGTATTCAAATAATTTGTATTTTATGATCCACAACTTTCATGTGTTGTGTAGATTAGACCCCTTTTTGAGATGCTTAAAGCACACTCAGGAACCTTCTTCATTCCATTCTTTCAAAGATTTTGAGCCACTTCCTTGATTAATTCTATAATTAATTTAGATTAATATTTTAAGTCCATTTTATAGGAATATGAGTAATTTTCAATAATTAATTCTATTATACCAGATTATGATTTTTTTTTTAAAATTAAATTATATTGGGAGATACATATTTTTCACCAACTTATCGTTGATATATTTATTCTATACAATATGCCAGTGTTGATTATTTTACGTTATAATTTATGTCTGGAATTGAAATATATTGATTGATTTAATCAAAATAAACTTTTAATGAACCTCATCCACATTATTCATGACTATATTTAAATAAAAATATTACATCAATACAATCATATAATTATCCCTACCATATCATATGCTTTATTTCAATTTTCAAGTCTTTTAGTTTGAGCCCCTTCCTTACATAGCTTTTGTCCTTTGAAAGTATTAAAAAATGGGCACAAAGAAAAGTGAAATGGCCCCTTTTTACTATACTTTGACCAAATTACCCTCACTTTTCTTTTTTGCTATTACAATTACTAAACATTATGGAGGGACTTGTTTGTAATTTGATATTTTGTTACTTTAGGTCAGAGTTGCTTTGCTTTCTAAAATGGAGGCTTTGATTTGACCCAAAAGTAGGTCACTAGAAATCTTAGCCAGGTAGTTTTCACATTATTGTTTCAATATATTGAACCAAATATAGAATTAAATAATTTAAATACATTAAAAAAAATTATATATGAATATTTTTATAAGTTATAGAATAAGAGATGGTAAAATAAATCGAAATATCAAGATATGGCAATGATAGATGACCCATAAGTATCACAATTTATGTGTTTATCACTTATCAGATATTCAATGTTATGGTTCAAGAGACAGACATCAACTATGTTTATAAAACATAGGTAAAATTAAATTGTCAAAAAATATCTACAAACATATAATCCTAGTTAGGATCTTGTATTTATTTATATATATGAGACTATGATTTTGTCATAATTAATCAGCAGGACAAGTGTAGCCATATAATATTTTAGCATTAGGGGCCAAATTAATACTCTTAATTAGGCTACTTTAGAAGTTAAGCCTAACAGATACTTAAGTGCCTAACAACAATTTGCTAAGAGATAGTTTGCATAAATATTATCCGATAAAGATTCAACCGTTGTTGGTTTGAATTACATGACATTAAAATTTTCCATTAAAATTGATTTTCCACATGGCGATATATATATATATATATATATATATATATATTATTAGTTGGTTTATCTAAATTGGATTTGAGAAAGAATTTTTTTCCATTATTTAGGCACTCCTAAGTGTAAACGAATCAAGGTTGAGCTGAACCTTATGAAATTTTACGTTTCAAGCTTGAGCGCAATAATATTTATTTGAGCTTGAACTTAACAATTCTCATTTTTTAAGGCTGAAGTCAAGTATTTTTTTGGAGTCCAAAAATTAACTAACTCGTGAGAAGAATTAACAATTTTATGCTTCTTTTTTCTTTCCAATTACAGTTTAAAGTTCAGTTTTATGCTATCTAAAACGCCAAAACTAACTACTATTTATTAACAAAATTATTACCAGCAGTTATTTATACAAAGAAACATGTACAATATGTACGTAAAAATAATATTTAGCAAGGTATATAGAGAGAATATAAAGAACGTTGAGAAACAAGAATTTCAAAAACCCTAAACTTTGATCAATAATTCCTAAAAAAATAAACGAATGAACTATAAAAAGAATATAAATGTCACAACAATACGTTGCTAAGTAAATTCAAAAAAATTCGTACCAAAATTCAGCAAAATTAATTCTAAAAAATTCTGAATAAAAAAAAAAACATTCTCAGGATGTACAAAATTTCAAAACTCCATGTATAGTATATATGTTGTGAATGAAAAACCATTGCATGTGTATCGAAGGAGGGGAAAGCAGAAGACATAAGAAAGAGTCGTTATTTATTTGAGTTGTTTTATTTCAAGTAGTTATCAGTTTATTTCCTTTTCAAGTTTATTTCCTTTTAAGTATTTCCCTTTTTTATGTATTTCGTTTTGGGTAGGATTCCTTTTGGGTTCCTAGTTTCCTTAGGAGTCTTGTTCGCTGCTATAAATATATGGCAGGATCAGAACATTAGGGTTATCTGAATTTTGAGAAATAAAGAACGTATTTACGGCTTTAAGCTTGGGCAACTTTCTTCACAGAAGTTGTAATTCTTTTCCATTAATTGGTCCGACCTGCCGGATCGTGATCACCACCATGACTCGCTCGAATGATTCCCGTCTCACGGCCCTGGAAGAGAAATAAGAAGAATTCACAAGGAATCTATCTGAGATGAATTCCAGGATAGCGGCGATGGAGATCACCGCTAATCAACAAATTGAGACTTCTAAACAACAATTCACCGCCTTGATGGCAGCCATAGCCAACCAACATCCCACAAACCAGCCTGCCCCACCTGCTGCCGCGACTGAAGAATCTGAAACCTCCCATCATAATTTCGCCCCACGTCCGAGTGTTCCCCGTGCTCTGCAATATGCCCCACTTCCGGTTTTTGATGGTACGGACCCCCTCGGATGGCTGGCCCGAGCCGAGCAGCACTTTGAGATTCATGAAGTAGGTTCTGACAATCGAATTCCATTATCAATGGTGGCGATGGAAGGCTCAGCCCTTCATTGGTTTCGCTGGCTCCGTCAAAAAGAGCCCAATTTGACATGGGAAAATTTTTCAGAGGAATTGGTACTACGATACGACAACACCTTGGAAGGCAACGCATATGAGAGGTTATCAACTATTCGCCAAACCGACTCCGTCGATTCCTATATCGACAGATTTCTCCTGTTGACAAACCAAACTCCAGGGCTCGGGAGTGCCCAGTATTTAGGGTATTTCTTAGGAGGGTTGGACAACGCAATTCGTACTAAAATTCGCATGTGGGATCCCCGCGAGCTATCGGTGGCCATGAAATTGACACGGACCATCGAGATGGACCTCATCAGCCAAATCTCACCTTCGAGTCGATATCGAATCGATCGAACATCCTCGACCCTATTTAGGGGCCCACCCCCCGCATCACGAGCTACCTCTTGGGCGAGACCCGCTACCCAAACCTCAACACAACCTGGGAGTCGACCCCCAGACCGAGCAGCAGTGAGTGCAAACCAAAGCACCCCCAACCGACCCACTAACTCATTTCAATCGTCGGCACGAACCCCTGTTCGCCGATTGTCCGCACAGGAATATTCGGATTTGCGAGCCAAAGGACTCTGTTACCGGTGCAAAGAACCCTTCCACTCATTACATGAATGCCAACAAAAGCGTCTGAGCGTGTTACTCATAGGGGAAGGCGATGGCGACGATCTTGGGCCAGACGAGGGTGTTTTGGAAGGGAGAGAATGGGAAGATCAACCCACGACAAATGTTGCATCAGAGGAGGCAGCGTTACCTCTGTTTACGATGGCAGGGATTTCCGCCCACAAACCATGCGCATCCGCGGAGAAATTACGGGACGGGAGGTAACAATTTTGATTGATAGTGGAGCTAGCCATAACTTTATATCAGATTCTCTTGTGCAAGATCTGCAGTTATCGCCTCTCACCACCAACAGATTTAGCGTCAAACTCGGGGATGGACGAATGGCGGAATCGGCCGGAATATGTCAAGCTTTGCTCATTCACTTAGGGGCATGTTCAATTCAGGCAGACTGTTATGTTTTTCCATTAGGGGGCGTCGATATAATATTGGGAATTGTGTGGCTCGAGAAGTTGGGAGAGGTTCGCATTGACTGGAATAAGATGACTATGAAGTTCGAGTTGGAAGGGAAAGACGTACACCTACATGGCGACCCATCCCTGCATCGCATGCAAGTCGGGCTACGATCATTAATTCGTACACATGACCCTGAATTTTTAGCAATGATATGGGAAGGCGGGAGTAGTCCAATAGCGGAGGAACCACCCATCCTGTCGAACTCAAAGTTGGCAAGGGTAGTGACGCAATTTGAGCAGATTTTTGGTGAGCCCGAAGGGCTGCCCCCACGCCGCCGCCGCGATCATTACATTAAATTACAACCAGGCAAGGGTCCGGTATCGGTGCGGCCATATCGCTACGGGCAGTTGCAGAAAGATGAGATTGAGCGTCTAGTATCGGACATGTTAGCTGGAATTATTCAACCAAGTTCCAGCCCATTCTCGAGTCCCATGCTACTAGTAAAGAAGAAAGACGGAAGTTGGAGATTTTGCATTGACTATCGCGAGTTAAACAAAATCACGGTACCCGACAAATATCTCATCCCGGTAATTCAGGAAATGTTGGATGAATTATCAGCAGCCTTCACTAAGATAGATTTGAAGTCAGGCTATCACCAAATCCGTGTAGCACCCCGTGATGTGGCAAAAACCGCGTTTCGTACTCATAGTGTGCACTATGAATTCCTGGTCATGCCTTTCGGACTCACTAACGCGCCCGCAACATTCCAAGCCACTATGAACGATCTGTTCAGACCATATTTACGGAAATTCGTCATCGTTTTCTTTGATGACATTCTGGTGTATAGCACATCTGAGTCCGAGCACATCGAACACCTGACATGCGTGTTACAGTTGCTACAAGATCATGGGTTCAAGGCGAACAAAAAGAAGTGTTCTTTTGGGTGCACCACGATTGAATATCTGGGCCACTTAATTTCAGCGGCTGGAGTAGCCATTGACCCAGCAAAAGTAAGCGCAGTAGTTAATTGGCCTCAGCCTCGTTCGGTGCGCGATATTCGAGGATTTTTGGGACTCACAGGCTACTATAGACGATTCGTACAAAATTATGGCATCATTGCAAGGCCGCTGACAAACATGTTGAAGAAGGACGTGGCGTCCAAATTCGTATGGACGACGGCAACCGACGCAGCGTTTGCGGCCCTTAAAACGGCACTCACATGTGCACCCGTTTTGGCAATGCCTGATTTTCACAAGCACTTCGTGGTAGAATGCGACGCCTCGGGTTGTGGAGTAGGAGCAGTACTAATGCAAGAGGGGCGGCCTGTGGCCTATTTCAGCAAAGCATTAGCAGATCAAACACTCTCAAAATCCGCATACGAGAGAGAACTGATGGGGTTAGTGCTCGCAGTCCAACATTGGCGCCCTTACCTCATGGGACGTCGTTTTACGGTTCGTACGGATCATAGTAGCCTACGCTACCTGCTATCGCAGCGAATTGTGACACCTTCGCAACAGAATTGGGTGGCTAAACTGCTTGGCTATGACTTCGAAATCGTGTATAAACCAGGGGCGCTAAATTCCGCAGCAGACGCATTATCTCGACGAACAATGGAGACGCAGCTGACGGCGATTAGTGCTCGCCTGCTGAACAGAACATATCTGAGGAACAGAAACAAGACCCCGACCTTCAGCAGATACGTGCGGATTTACTACAAAATCCTGATTCACATCCGGGTTTTACCTTGCATCACGACCGATTGTTTCACAAAGGTCGGATAGCAATCGCCACTAATTCTGTTTGGATCCCGCACTTACTTCACGAATTTCACGACACTCCAATGGGCGGACATTCAGGCGCCTATCGAACTTACCGTCGCCTTGCCGCAAGTGTCTATTGGAAGGGTATGTTCCGAACGATCCAGGAATATGTTGCAAATTGCTTAGTGTGTCAGAAGTCTAAATATGAGGCTTTATCTCCGGCGGGATTGCTACAACCCCTGCCGATACCGGAATCGATTTGGGAAGATGTATCAATGGATTTTATTACGAGCTTACCGAAATCGAATGGATACACTTGCATAATGGTCGTGGTGGACCGTCTGTCAAAATATGGGCACTTTATACCCTTAAAATCCCCATTTACAGCTCGCTCGGTGGCTGAATTATTTGTTAAAGAAGTGGTTAGATTACATGGGATACCGAAGTCCATAGTAAGTGATCGTGACCCCATATTCGTGAGTGCATTCTAGCGCGAAATTTTTAAACTCCAAGGAACCAAGCTGAAATTTAGTTCCGCGTACCACCCGGAGACGGATGGCCAGACCGAGGTACTTAATCGAGTGTTGGAAACATATTTAAGGTGTTATACATCAGAGCAACCACGGATTTGGGGTCGATGGCTCCCATGGGCGGAATATTGGTACAACTCCGCGTTTCAAACAGCAGCGAAACGTACACCATTCGAAATCGTGTATGGGCGACCGCCTCCTTCGCTCCATAAGTTCCTACCTGGGGAGTGCAAAGTGGCTGCAGTCGCGGAGTTACTAGAGGCGCGGGATGACGTTTTGCGAAACTTACAAGTGAACTTGATGAAAGCCCAACAAAGGATGGCGAAATATGCAAACAACAGTCGTCGGGATGTCGTGTTTTCGGTAGGGGAGAAGGTTTTCCTAAAGATAAGGCCGCATCGCCAGACCTCCGTAATAGATTAGGGGTATCATAAGTTGGCGTCGCGTTACTATGGACAATTCCTAATCGAAGCAAGGATTGGGGAGACGGCGTATCGATTGAAGTTACCAAGCGGGAGTCGGGTGCACCCCGTGTTCCACGTTTCCCAACTCAAACGCGTCATTGGGAATCATCCATTGGCTACAGAGTTTTCGGTGACAATGGAACTGGTGGGGCCAACGGGAAGTGAACCGGAAATGGTACTGCAGGAGCGTGCAATAACAGTGGGAAATCATCAGGTAGATCAGTTTCTGGTTAAATGGAGGGGATCGTCGACGGATGAGGCTACATGGATAGATGTCGAGGATTTTGTCCAACAATTTCCTACATTCAGCCTTGAGGACAAGGCTAATTTTAAGGGGGAAGGAGTTGTTGTGAATGAAAAACCATTGCATGTGTATCGAAGGAGGGGAAAGCAGAAGACATAAGAAAGAGTCGTTATTTATTTGAGTTGTTTTATTTCAAGTAGTTATCAGTTTATTTCCTTTTCAAGTTTATTTCCTTGTCAGTTTGTTTCCTTTTAAGTATTTCCCTTTTTTATGTATTTCGTTTTGGGTAGGATTCCTTTTGGGTTCCTAGTTTCCTTAGGAGTCTTGTTCGCTGCTATAAATATATGGCAGGATCAGAACATTAGGGTTATCTGAATTTTGAGAAATAAAGAACGTATTTACGGCTTTAAGCTTGGGCAACTTTCTTCACAGAAGTTGTAAATTCTTTTCCATTAATATATGACTCGTTACATGAATGATTGTGATTTATTACATCCTCAAACTCTTCGTCTTTTCTTGTCTTCAACATGCACGGATTGTTTAGGATCATTGGTAACTTTTAGTCGATTATCGTTAACCAATTCGTCTCCTGGCGGCATTGAATAATCGTACTTTAGTGGAGAACCTAAGTAGCATGGTACAATGTGGTCAATATTCGAGCCCACAAAATCGATATCTCGGTTGAAAAAATCATCGGTATTAAAATCATCCTGCACCAGGATTGAGCCATTTTGCAGATTGTTAACACCATTTTCCGCCGAAACTGAGCCATATTGCAGATTGTTAACATTATTGCCCACAAGAATTGATCCATGATATTGCAGATTGTTAACATCATTCTGCACATGATTTGAGCCATTTTGCCGATAGTTAACATCATTCTGCACATGATTTGAGCCATTTTGCCGATAGTTAACATCATTCAGCACATGATTTGAGCCATTTTGCCGATAGTTAACATCATTCAGCACATGATTTGAGCCATTTTGCAGATAGTTAACATAATTGTCCTCAGGAATTGAGCCATAATGCAGATTTTTAACATCATTTTGCATAGGACTTGAGTCATAATGCAGATTGTTAACATTATGGTCCACAGGAATTGAGACATATTGAAGATTGTTGCCATAATTCTGCATAGAACTTGAAGCATAATTTTGACAATTTAACAGTGGCCCTCCATTGCCATGGAACCCAGTGTTAACATGATCAAAATTCATCTGGGGATTATTGTAGTGTGGAAGTACGGAACTGCCCCTCATCAGATGAACTCCTTGCACAGGGGCACTTTGGTCATTTTGTGGAACATGATAATCACCAGAATTGAAGTTGATCAATACTCCATGATTACTGTTAGTTGCAATATTAGTAATATTTTGATCTTCTGTGGGTTGTTCTTCTGCGGGTTGTGCCTCGTGATTGTCCTCTAATTCTCTTTTGCTCGGTTTTGCGACTTTCCAGTAAATGTGACACAAGACACATTCGTCTAGCTGCAAGAACATAAACAATGCAACAATTTAATTCAAATTCAAATGAAAAAAAATGGGAAAAAAATTTATTGAGTGAATTAGGGTTCTAATTAGGGTTTGTGTAATTAGGTTTTCTGTAATTAGGGTTTGTGTAATTAGGGTTTTTGTACATACCATCATGTTGTTTGGACCGGATTTGGCTTTAGTAGGTTTATTAATCGTATATTCGTGCATGATCCACGTCTTTTGCTTCGGGTTATTCCCCCAAGAATCTCTTGTCTTCTTATCTTCGAAAAAATTCAATGTTCTTTTATATCCAATATCTTTATTCTCGACCCTTATAATTTTATCAGCTCCAGAAGCCTTCCAATGCCCGTTTGGTGTTACTCGATCAGGGCGAGATCCGTTTAGATACTTACGTTTCCTCGAGGTGAAAAAATACCAATCGATACCGTTGATAGTAGGATGTGATTCTATGTAATAACAAAATATTAAGAATATATCAGAATTATATGAAAAAATTGACAATGAAAAACAAGAAGTTCAAAAACCCTAGCAAAAACCCTAATCAGTAACTCCAAAAATATAACCCCATGAATATGAACTAATTAATAATTAAAAAAGAAATAAGTGATCATATTAAAATTAATTACCTGATAATGTCCAAGGAGCATTCCCATAAACATCAGCATCATTAACTATTTCTTTAGAAGGGTTCTCATCAGCTTTGATTCTACCCACCAAATAATGAGATAAGAGTTGTTCATCCGTAGGCTTGAAAATAAACCCTACTGGAAACCTATTAGCGAACTTTGAATACTTGACAGTACTCATTGGAATTATTTCTTATTGAAATCTGATGAGAAAATTATAATGAACTTCGTATTCTGTCTCGAATGAGGGAGCTAAAGATGATGATCAAGTGAATATATAAATATGTTTTGTATATATATATATAGAGGATTATAATCCGTTTGAATGTAGAATTAGAAAAAAGGATTATAATCCTTTTCATTGTATAATTAGAATTTAATTAGATAAGTGTAAAAGATATGCCCTGAGATTTTACTGGAAATTCAGGCATTATTTTCCCTGAATTTTTGGGTTTCTGTTCAGCTAAATTGTGATTCCGGGACTCGAACATCTCAGATATGCTGTCTTAAATATATAAAGGAATTATTTATAGTAATTATTTCACTCACATTTATTTACATTTTACAATTTTCATATATGATGTATTATCTTTCGGTTTTTACTCCTGAGCCATTAAAATAGGAGACAAAAATCTTTAATTAGCTAGACACGTGCTTTACACTTGATAACTATTTAATTTAATTGAACGTTCTACATCGATTTTTTATGCATGAAATTACAAAAAACAAAATACTACAATCATATGAGAATAAATCACAATAAACATTCATATGGGATTAATATTGATGTTTTTTTAAATATAATTAATAATATTAAATCAACCAATTAAAAACTATAGATAGTTTGTTGACCGATACTTATAAGTTAAAAACACTTTTATGCGTACAAAATATAATATTTGGGCTCCAATTGAAAATTTCTTACATTTACCTTTTCAATGTTTTAATTTCGAGCAACTCTTTGAATACCATTTTGTCGGCTGTAATAAACGTTTACTGATAGAACTTAACTCATTATAATCCATATATTTCTAAATGAGTAATATACAAAATTTGATCTCCAAATCCTCTTCATGATAAATAGTACAAACTATTAATTTGTATATATGTAATACATAGTTTTGTGTAATTAAACTGAAGGCAATTTACCCCGAAAGCCTAATTTGGCCAATTTTGACCACGTGTAATGCACATGAATTTAGTTTGGGTTTTTTTACTTTTTTTTTCAATTTCGATTAGACAATTTTAGCTATGGATACATACTTGCCAACTCAGACCAAATTAGAGCTTTCGTGGCATTTATACTTAATTCATGAGTTTTTAAAAATTATAAGATTTAGCAACATGATTTCTAGCAATTAGAAATTTTGTATCTAAGTTTTACGTTTCATCTTGTATTTTAATTTTATATATAGTATGATCAAAGATTTTGTTTATATTCCTTTATTTTTTTAAATCAAACCAAAATGATGGTCTTAAGTTCTTCCGAGCAACTAATCAACTCATCCCGAGTCATTTGACATCCATTCTATCCTAACATTTTTTGTTCGTGTTGATATGTGATTCGGTATTATGATTTAATCCCACCAAAATATCAATAAGATATATTATCAATGGGCCATTTTTTTTATCAATTTCAATCGTTCGGGTCGGATCCCAAATGATATTGAATCCACACATCTCATTTTTCTTCAACTCATTGAGCTCAGAATCAGAATTTCTCGAGCTCGACTCGTGAACGTTAGTACCTATAAGTCCTCTTATTGAGTGAAACATAATACTTCCAAACATCCCGACTCCAAATTCGACTATTTTTCTCCTTTTCCACAAAAGGGCAGCTAAAGACGACGAATTTGTCACCCATTCCTCGAAAAACCCGCGATATTTTGCCCAATATGTATTTCGCAAAAATAACGTAGCCAATACCAAAAGGGCCGAAAAAGTTGATTCGATCCCGATTTTCAAAACAATGAAGGGATAAATCATGTTAGCGTGTAAACATAAGACGAAAAGGGAGATTTGAGAAGTTAAGAAGCACTTGAGGTTCGATAGAAGTGAGTGTAGTGATGGGGTGACGGGGGTGGGAAATTGTGGGGTTTTACTTTTAAGTGCGTGTATACGATGAGCAAAGGCGTAATATAAGGAATAAGTTAAGGATGTATATAGAAATGACCTGAGTAAGTTCATGAGAGCATGAGAAATAAAGAGATTTGATTCGTCGAGAATGGCGAAACCACCTATGTAGAAACTGGTGCCGATGGAGAAAAAGCATACTGAAAAGATAGCTGCTTATAATGCTCCTAGGCCCTCTTTGTGATCAATATCCATAAGCATATAAGGAAATAGGAATGCATAAAAAGATATAAAAGGATAAGAGGGATTAAAACAGAAATGAATGAAACTATGATTAAAGATTGATTAAAAGGATAAAGTATGAAAAATATTGTCTTATCTAGTTATGATATATATATATGTTCACTATCCAGAAGATGTCAAAATAGAACATATATTCACTAAAGGACAAGCTTTTTGACATGTTAATCAAAGCCGGCCTATGTAGCATAGGTATCACAGAATGAGAATATGATGATAGCGAAATCACCATGTGATATAACTCGTAAAATGGTTTAGAGTCAAATCAAGCCGAGGTTCGTATATGACCAAAGAGGGTCGTATTACGGATATAGACTGCACTCAGACGGACTGAGCTACCTACGTACCTTTATATAGGATCAAGTCTAAACGTAGTTCAATATGGTGATTAAGATCATATACGAGGTTCTTAACTCGGTTTATAGAGATACGGGAACGTACTGTCAGATCGTACTTGGTACTCTCGAGGTACTATTCAATTGGTCCAAAGGTCCTTTTTCTATTATTAAATGGAGCTATTTATAGATACTGTAGACACTGTACGGACGTTCGCGGGGTAAACGGGATGTCCAACACGTGTCCATGGATGAACGCACCAGATTATCCGGGTTAGGGCGACATCGGGTTGGCTCCAACATAAATACGCGGGTTAGGTAGTGTTTTGCAAATAAGTAGTATCCATGTTTAGGGTCGTAAACATGTATACGAGGCTGAATCATACGAGGGTATACTATATCACCATGCGTAATATACGAAGAGTAACATTACTCACTAGGGTAGTCACTAAGCATTTGATGACATAATTAGTCAATTGTATAAACAAAATGACAACATAAGTGATGCAGGATCAAATAGTAATGTCACGTGAATATCACGTGGGGATGGGATCCGACCCGACTCACGACAAACCAGGTTAGGTGTTTTTGGATGGTGGGCTGCACTTGATGGTATCAAGCTGCCTACGTACCTAATTTGATAGGATCAATCCTCTTTGTAGTTCGAGAATATCGTACTCCTCAATCTCGTGGATCTAGAGAAAATTTAGTAATCTAGTTTTTAGAGTATAAACCAGATAATTCTTAATCTAACTGCTTGAGATATTATATATAGTGATCTTTGTTGGGCCATGTGCTTGACTTATTGGGTCGCTTGTGGAACCCTAAAACTGTACTATATTGATAGAAATGACCGTAATACCTCTATTCAAATTTGGGGACCCATCAATCAGGAACTGGAGAATTTGCAAAAAAATACAAGTACACTATACCAAAAGATAGCAAGTATAGCATCTTTCCCAACAAATGTATTATTTCACTGGGCTTGCGATTTTGTGTCCCTTTTGGTGATTTAGATGTCACTCTCGGGATTTTGCTTTGTCCAATAATAACATTTTGGGCTGTATTTTGTAGAAGCTGGACCAATCTTTCTACCATATATTTCTCTCCAAACAATTTAAAATTCAGTTTTATGCTTATCTAAAACGCCAAAATTAATCTAACTACTATTTATTAACAAAATAATTACATGCAGTTATTTATACAATGAAACACAGTCAAATAAATTCAAGAATACCACAAATATGTGCGAAACGTAATATTTTGCAACGTATATAAAGAGAATATAAAGAACATTGAGAAACAAGAAGCTCAAAAACCCTAAACTTTGATCAATAATTCCGAAAAAAATAAACGAATAAACTATAAGAAAATATAAATGTTACGTTCCTAAATAAATTCAAAAAAATCATACCAAAATTCAACAAAATTAATTCTAAAAAAATCTTTATATAAAAAAAACATTCTCAGGATGTACAGAATTTCAAAACTCCATGTATAGTATATATGACTCGTTACATGAATGATTGTGATTTATTACATCCTCACGTTCTTCGTCTTTTCTTCTTTTCGACATGCACGGGTTTTGCTAGTTTAGGCTCATTGGTAACTTTTGGTTGATTATCATTAACCAATTCGTCAACCGGCGTTGGATAATCGCATGGATCCACAAAAGCTAAATCTCGGTTTAAAAAATCATCGGGATTAAAATCATCGTGCACCGTGATTGAGCTATAATGGCTATTGTCAACATAATTATGCACTGAAACTGGGCCATATTGCAGATAGTAATTAACATCATTCTGCACATGATTTGAGCCATTTTGCAGATAGTAGTTAACATCATCTTGCATAGGAATTGAGCCATTTTGCCGATAGTTAACATCATCTTGCATAGGATTTGAGCCATTTTGCAGATAGTTAACATCATTCTCCACATGATTTGAGCCATTTTGCAGATAGTTAACATTATTTTGTGTGGGAATTGATGAGCCATATTGCAGATTGTTAAAATCATTCTGCACATGATTTGAGCCATATTCCAGATAGTTAACATCATTCTGCACATGATTTGAGCCATTTTGCAGATAGTTAACATAATCTTGCATAGAACTTGAGCCATGTTGCAGATTGTTAACATTATTGTCCACATGAATTGAGCCATTTTGCAGATTGTTAGCATAAATCTGCACAGCACTACTTGAACCATAATTTTGACAATCTAACAGTGGCCCTCCATTGCCATGGAACCCAGTGTTAACATGATCAAAATTCATCCGGGGATTGTTGTGGTGTGAAAGTACAGAAGTGCCCCTCATCAGATGAACTCCTTGCACTCCTTGCACAGGTGCACTTTGGTCATTTTGTGGAACATGATAATCACCAGAATTGAAGTTGATCAGTGCTCCATGATTAATACTGTCAGTTGCAATATTAGTACTAATTTGATCTTCTGTGGGTTGTGCCTCGTTATCGACTTGATTGTTCGCTAATTCTTTTTTGCTCGTTTTTGCGACTTTCCAGTAAATATGGCACAAGACACATTCGTCTAGCTGCAAGAACAATTCAACAATTTAATTGAGTGAATTAGGGTTTGTGTAATTAGATTTTTTGTAATTAGGGTTTGTGTAATTAGGTTTTTTGTAATTAGGGTTTGTGTAATTAGGGTTTTTGTACATACCATCATGTCGTTTGGACCGGATTTGTCTTTAGTAGGTTTATTAATCGTATATTCGTGCATGATCCACGTCTTTTGCTTCGTGTTATTCCCCCAAGAATCTATTGTCTCCTGATTTTCGACAAAATTCAATGTTCTTTTATATCCAACAATTTTATTCCCGGCCTTTATAGTTTTATCAGCTCCTGAAGCCTTCCAATGCCCGTTTGGTGTTGCTCGATCAGGGCGAGATCCGTTCAGATACTTACGTTTCCTCGAGGTGAAAAAATACCAATTGATACCGTTGATAGTCGTATGTGATTCTATGTAATAACAAAATATGAAGAATATATCAGAATTATATTAACCATAAAAAAAATTGACAATGAAAAACAAGAAGTTCAAAAACCCTAATCAATAACTCCAAAAAAAAAATAAAAAAAATTGGATATCATTAACAAAATTATCAACAAGAAAGAAGTTCAAAACCCCTAGCAAAAACCCTAATCAACAACTCCAAAAATAAAATAAATGGATATCATTAATGAACCAAAATTTCAACTATATATTAGTAAAGAAACAGCAACTAAAATAAATTCAATATAAATATAATCCCATGAATATGAACTAAAAAATAAAAAAGGAAATAAGTGATCATATTAAAATTAAATACCTGATAATGTCCAAGGAGCATTCCCATAAACATCAGCATCATTAACTATGTCTTCAGAAGGGTTCTCATCAGCCTTGATTCTACCCACCAAATAATGAGATAAGAGTTGTTCATCTGTAGGCTTAAAAATAAACCCTACTGGATACCTGTTAGCAAAATTTGAATACTTGATTGTACTCATTGGAATTATTTCTTATTGAAATCTGATGAGAAAATTATAATGAACTTCGTATTCTGTCTCGAATGAGGGAGCTAAAGATGATGATCAAGTGAATATATAAATATGTTTTGTATATATATATATAGAGGATTATAATCCGTTTGAATGTAGAATTAGAAAAAAGGATTATAATCCTTTTCATTGTATAATTAGAATTTAATTAGATAAGTGTAAAAGATATGCCCTGAGATTTTACTGGAAATTCAGGCATTATTTTCCCTGAATTTTTGGGTTTCTGTTCAGCTAAATTGTGATTCCGGGACTCGAACATCTCAGATATGCTGTCTTAAATATATAAAGGAATTATTTATAGTAATTATTTCACTCACATTTATTTACATTTTACAATTTTCATATATGATGTATTATCTTTCGGTTTTTACTCCTGAGCCATTAAAATAGGAGACAAAAATCTTTAATTAGCTAGACACGTGCTTTACACTTGATAACTATTTAATTTAATTGAACGTTCTACATCGATTTTTTATGCATGAAATTACAAAAAACAAAATACTACAATCATATGAGAATAAATCACAATAAACATTCATATGGGATTAATATTGATGTTTTTTTAAATATAATTAATAATATTAAATCAACCAATTAAAAACTATAGATAGTTTGTTGACCGATACTTATAAGTTAAAAACACTTTTATGCGTACAAAATATAATATTTGGGCTCCAATTGAAAATTTCTTACATTTACCTTTTCAATGTTTTAATTTCGAGCAACTCTTTGAATACCATTTTGTCGGCTGTAATAAACGTTTACTGATAGAACTTAACTCATTATAATCCATATATTTCTAAATGAGTAATATACAAAATTTGATCTCCAAATCCTCTTCATGATAAATAGTACAAACTATTAATTTGTATATATGTAATACATAGTTTTGTGTAATTAAACTGAAGGCAATTTACCCCGAAAGCCTAATTTGGCCAATTTTGACCACGTGTAATGCACATGAATTTAGTTTGGGTTTTTTTACTTTTTTTTTCAATTTCGATTAGACAATTTTAGCTATGGATACATACTTGCCAACTCAGACCAAATTAGAGCTTTCGTGGCATTTATACTTAATTCATGAGTTTTTAAAAATTATAAGATTTAGCAACATGATTTCTAGCAATTAGAAATTTTGTATCTAAGTTTTACGTTTCATCTTGTATTTTAATTTTATATATAGTATGATCAAAGATTTTGTTTATATTCCTTTATTTTTTTAAATCAAACCAAAATGATGGTCTTAAGTTCTTCCGAGCAACTAATCAACTCATCCCGAGTCATTTGACATCCATTCTATCCTAACATTTTTTGTTCGTGTTGATATGTGATTCGGTATTATGATTTAATCCCACCAAAATATCAATAAGATATATTATCAATGGGCCATTTTTTTTATCAATTTCAATCGTTCGGGTCGGATCCCAAATGATATTGAATCCACACATCTCATTTTTCTTCAACTCATTGAGCTCAGAATCAGAATTTCTCGAGCTCGACTCGTGAACGTTAGTACCTATAAGTCCTCTTATTGAGTGAAACATAATACTTCCAAACATCCCGACTCCAAATTCGACTATTTTTCTCCTTTTCCACAAAAGGGCAGCTAAAGACGACGAATTTGTCACCCATTCCTCGAAAAACCCGCGATATTTTGCCCAATATGTATTTCGCAAAAATAACGTAGCCAATACCAAAAGGGCCGAAAAAGTTGATTCGATCCCGATTTTCAAAACAATGAAGGGATAAATCATGTTAGCGTGTAAACATAAGACGAAAAGGGAGATTTGAGAAGTTAAGAAGCACTTGAGGTTCGATAGAAGTGAGTGTAGTGATGGGGTGACGGGGGTGGGAAATTGTGGGGTTTTACTTTTAAGTGCGTGTATACGATGAGCAAAGGCGTAATATAAGGAATAAGTTAAGGATGTATATAGAAATGACCTGAGTAAGTTCATGAGAGCATGAGAAATAAAGAGATTTGATTCGTCGAGAATGGCGAAACCACCTATGTAGAAACTGGTGCCGATGGAGAAAAAGCATACTGAAAAGATAGCTGCTTATAATGCTCCTAGGCCCTCTTTGTGATCAATATCCATAAGCATATAAGGAAATAGGAATGCATAAAAAGATATAAAAGGATAAGAGGGATTAAAACAGAAATGAATGAAACTATGATTAAAGATTGATTAAAAGGATAAAGTATGAAAAATATTGTCTTATCTAGTTATGATATATATATATGTTCACTATCCAGAAGATGTCAAAATAGAACATATATTCACTAAAGGACAAGCTTTTTGACATGTTAATCAAAGCCGGCCTATGTAGCATAGGTATCACAGAATGAGAATATGATGATAGCGAAATCACCATGTGATATAACTCGTAAAATGGTTTAGAGTCAAATCAAGCCGAGGTTCGTATATGACCAAAGAGGGTCGTATTACGGATATAGACTGCACTCAGACGGACTGAGCTACCTACGTACCTTTATATAGGATCAAGTCTAAACGTAGTTCAATATGGTGATTAAGATCATATACGAGGTTCTTAACTCGGTTTATAGAGATACGGGAACGTACTGTCAGATCGTACTTGGTACTCTCGAGGTACTATTCAATTGGTCCAAAGGTCCTTTTTCTATTATTAAATGGAGCTATTTATAGATACTGTAGACACTGTACGGACGTTCGCGGGGTAAACGGGATGTCCAACACGTGTCCATGGATGAACGCACCAGATTATCCGGGTTAGGGCGACATCGGGTTGGCTCCAACATAAATACGCGGGTTAGGTAGTGTTTTGCAAATAAGTAGTATCCATGTTTAGGGTCGTAAACATGTATACGAGGCTGAATCATACGAGGGTATACTATATCACCATGCGTAATATACGAAGAGTAACATTACTCACTAGGGTAGTCACTAAGCATTTGATGACATAATTAGTCAATTGTATAAACAAAATGACAACATAAGTGATGCAGGATCAAATAGTAATGTCACGTGAATATCACGTGGGGATGGGATCCGACCCGACTCACGACAAACCAGGTTAGGTGTTTTTGGATGGTGGGCTGCACTTGATGGTATCAAGCTGCCTACGTACCTAATTTGATAGGATCAATCCTCTTTGTAGTTCGAGAATATCGTACTCCTCAATCTCGTGGATCTAGAGAAAATTTAGTAATCTAGTTTTTAGAGTATAAACCAGATAATTCTTAATCTAACTGCTTGAGATATTATATATAGTGATCTTTGTTGGGCCATGTGCTTGACTTATTGGGTCGCTTGTGGAACCCTAAAACTGTACTATATTGATAGAAATGACCGTAATACCTCTATTCAAATTTGGGGACCCATCAATCAGGAACTGGAGAATTTGCAAAAAAATACAAGTACACTATACCAAAAGATAGCAAGTATAGCATCTTTCCCAACAAATGTATTATTTCACTGGGCTTGCGATTTTGTGTCCCTTTTGGTGATTTAGATGTCACTCTCGGGATTTTGCTTTGTCCAATAATAACATTTTGGGCTGTATTTTGTAGAAGCTGGACCAATCTTTCTACCATATATTTCTCTCCAAACAATTTAAAATTCAGTTTTATGCTTATCTAAAACGCCAAAATTAATCTAACTACTATTTATTAACAAAATAATTACATGCAGTTATTTATACAATGAAACACAGTCAAATAAATTCAAGAATACCACAAATATGTGCGAAACGTAATATTTTGCAACGTATATAAAGAGAATATAAAGAACATTGAGAAACAAGAAGCTCAAAAACCCTAAACTTTGATCAATAATTCCGAAAAAAATAAACGAATAAACTATAAGAAAATATAAATGTTACGTTCCTAAATAAATTCAAAAAAATCATACCAAAATTCAACAAAATTAATTCTAAAAAAATCTTTATATAAAAAAAACATTCTCAGGATGTACAGAATTTCAAAACTCCATGTATAGTATATATGACTCGTTACATGAATGATTGTGATTTATTACATCCTCACGTTCTTCGTCTTTTCTTCTTTTCGACATGCACGGGTTTTGCTAGTTTAGGCTCATTGGTAACTTTTGGTTGATTATCATTAACCAATTCGTCAACCGGCGTTGGATAATCGCATGGATCCACAAAAGCTAAATCTCGGTTTAAAAAATCATCGGGATTAAAATCATCGTGCACCGTGATTGAGCTATAATGGCTATTGTCAACATAATTATGCACTGAAACTGGGCCATATTGCAGATAGTAATTAACATCATTCTGCACATGATTTGAGCCATTTTGCAGATAGTAGTTAACATCATCTTGCATAGGAATTGAGCCATTTTGCCGATAGTTAACATCATCTTGCATAGGATTTGAGCCATTTTGCAGATAGTTAACATCATTCTCCACATGATTTGAGCCATTTTGCAGATAGTTAACATTATTTTGTGTGGGAATTGATGAGCCATATTGCAGATTGTTAAAATCATTCTGCACATGATTTGAGCCATATTCCAGATAGTTAACATCATTCTGCACATGATTTGAGCCATTTTGCAGATAGTTAACATAATCTTGCATAGAACTTGAGCCATGTTGCAGATTGTTAACATTATTGTCCACATGAATTGAGCCATTTTGCAGATTGTTAGCATAAATCTGCACAGCACTACTTGAACCATAATTTTGACAATCTAACAGTGGCCCTCCATTGCCATGGAACCCAGTGTTAACATGATCAAAATTCATCCGGGGATTGTTGTGGTGTGAAAGTACAGAAGTGCCCCTCATCAGATGAACTCCTTGCACTCCTTGCACAGGTGCACTTTGGTCATTTTGTGGAACATGATAATCACCAGAATTGAAGTTGATCAGTGCTCCATGATTAATACTGTCAGTTGCAATATTAGTACTAATTTGATCTTCTGTGGGTTGTGCCTCGTTATCGACTTGATTGTTCGCTAATTCTTTTTTGCTCGTTTTTGCGACTTTCCAGTAAATATGGCACAAGACACATTCGTCTAGCTGCAAGAACAATTCAACAATTTAATTGAGTGAATTAGGGTTTGTGTAATTAGATTTTTTGTAATTAGGGTTTGTGTAATTAGGTTTTTTGTAATTAGGGTTTGTGTAATTAGGGTTTTTGTACATACCATCATGTCGTTTGGACCGGATTTGTCTTTAGTAGGTTTATTAATCGTATATTCGTGCATGATCCACGTCTTTTGCTTCGTGTTATTCCCCCAAGAATCTATTGTCTCCTGATTTTCGACAAAATTCAATGTTCTTTTATATCCAACAATTTTATTCCCGGCCTTTATAGTTTTATCAGCTCCTGAAGCCTTCCAATGCCCGTTTGGTGTTGCTCGATCAGGGCGAGATCCGTTCAGATACTTACGTTTCCTCGAGGTGAAAAAATACCAATTGATACCGTTGATAGTCGTATGTGATTCTATGTAATAACAAAATATGAAGAATATATCAGAATTATATTAACCATAAAAAAAATTGACAATGAAAAACAAGAAGTTCAAAAACCCTAATCAATAACTCCAAAAAAAAAATAAAAAAAATTGGATATCATTAACAAAATTATCAACAAGAAAGAAGTTCAAAACCCCTAGCAAAAACCCTAATCAACAACTCCAAAAATAAAATAAATGGATATCATTAATGAACCAAAATTTCAACTATATATTAGTAAAGAAACAGCAACTAAAATAAATTCAATATAAATATAATCCCATGAATATGAACTAAAAAATAAAAAAGGAAATAAGTGATCATATTAAAATTAAATACCTGATAATGTCCAAGGAGCATTCCCATAAACATCAGCATCATTAACTATGTCTTCAGAAGGGTTCTCATCAGCCTTGATTCTACCCACCAAATAATGAGATAAGAGTTGTTCATCTGTAGGCTTAAAAATAAACCCTACTGGATACCTGTTAGCAAAATTTGAATACTTGATTGTACTCATTGGAATTATTTCTTATTGAAATCTGATGAGAAAATTATAATGAACTTCGTATTCTGTCTCGAATGAGGGAGCTAAAGATGATGATCAAGTGAATATATAAATATGTTTTGTATATATATATATAGAGGATTATAATCCGTTTGAATGTAGAATTAGAAAAAAGGATTATAATCCTTTTCATTGTATAATTAGAATTTAATTAGATAAGTGTAAAAGATATGCCCTGAGATTTTACTGGAAATTCAGGCATTATTTTCCCTGAATTTTTGGGTTTCTGTTCAGCTAAATTGTGATTCCGGGACTCGAACATCTCAGATATGCTGTCTTAAATATATAAAGGAATTATTTATAGTAATTATTTCACTCACATACATTTATATTTTACAATTTTCATATATGATGTATTATCTTTCGGTTTTTACTCCTGAGCCATTAAAATAGGAGACAAAAATCTTTAATTAGCTAGACACGTGCTTTACACTTGATAACTATTTAATTTAATTGAACGTTCTACATCGATTTTTTATGCATGAAATTACAAAAAACAAAATACTACAATCATATGAGAATAAATCACAATAAACATTCATATGGGATTAATATTGATGTTTTTTTAAATATAATTAATAATATTAAATCAACCAATTAAAAACTATAGATAGTTTGTTGACCGATACTTATAAGTTAAAAACACTTTTATGCGTACAAAATATAATATTTGGGCTCCAATTGAAAATTTCTTACATTTACCATTTCAATGTTTTAATTTGGAGCAACTCTTTGAGTACCATTTTGTCGGCTGTAATAAACTTCATTGATAGACCTTAACTTATTGTAATCCATATATTTCTAAATAAGCAATATACAAAATTTGATCTCCAAATCCTCTTCATGATAATTAAATAGTACAATTTATTAATTTGTATATATGTAATACATAGTTTTGGTATTTAAATGCATAATTTTTAAGACAAAGAATGAGGTTAATTTTTTTTTGCAAAATTAGTCATGGTACTATAAGAAATGAAAAAATCGAAGGTCAACTACTTGTCAAAAGCTTGTAAAATGAAGGCAATTTACCTTGAAAGCCTAATTTGGCAACTTTGACGACGTGTAATGCACATGCTGAATTCAATTTGGATTTTTTTCAATTTCGATCCGACAATTTTATTTGTGGATACGTACTTGCCAACTCGACCAAATTAGAGCTTTCGTGGCATTTGTCCTTAATTCATGATTTTTTAAAAAATATAAAACCAACTTTATAAATTTAACATGATTTCTAGCATTTAGAAATTTTGTATCTAAGTTTTACATTTCATCTTTGTATTTTATATATTGTATAATCGAAAATTCTGTTTATACTCCTTTTTTTTTTTAACTCAAACCAAAATGATCGTCTTAAGTTCTTCCGAGCAGCTAATCAACTCATATTGAGTCATTTGACATCCATTCTATCCTCTAACGTTTTTGTTTGTGTTGATATGTGATTTGTGTTGATATCAATAAGATTTATCAACGGATCGATTTTTTTTTTTAATCAATTTCAGTCGTTCGGGATCTTGGTTCGCTTTTTAGAATCGACTAAGATCATTTTAATAGGATTAGTCATATGATAATAACCGAGCATGAAGTGTTTATAGAAGTGAATCAAACTCCTCGAGGATTCATCTAAGGGGCAAAATGGATCCAGAACCATGATTCCAACCCAATTAAACTAGTTTGGGTTGGGTTGATTACTAAAAAAATTTATTTGGTTCCTAAATGATTCCAAGTTGGGTCCATCTAATTTCAAGTTAGGCCCAAATCGCTTACAAATAATCTAAATTAATAAAGAACAAAATGCAAGGTATTGAGTCGAGTTGAACCTAGTTCCCTTTCGTATTGACTTTGGTTCCCTTTTTGGTTGAATTTAATTCCACCTTAAAACCGTTTAAGAACCCAACTCAATTAAAAACCAACTTGTTGGAACCAACCTAACCCCAACCCAACCCGCCTAATTGCCACTTCTAGATTCATCTATAGCTATCTCCAACTACCACTTAACCGTAATGGACGATCCACAATTGGGGTCGGATCCCAAATGATATTGAATCCACACACCTCATTTTCCTTCAGCTCATCGAGCTCGAGTCAAAATTTTTGGCTCAACTCAGTTCGAGCTCGACTCGTGAACACCAGTACCTACAAGTCCTCTTATTGAGTGAAAATAATATTTTTCATCATAAAAAAAGCAAACTAATCATTTCAATTCAATTATCAACCAAACGTTAAAACTATTCACCCGATGCTATCAAAGTTATATTAGTCGACAAGCGTAAAATTACATGGATGGAAGTCGATTTCATTCTTCCATGAACTTAGGATATGCCATGGATATAATCTTGAGCTTAGAATGTAACCAAAACACAAGTACACAAATGGCATATACAATCCAAGTAGGACCTTTTAACCCCATATATATTCACAGTACAACCCAAACTCACATTACTAAGCAAAAAAGCCAATATCCCAAGATCACTAGGAGGATCAATAAAAACAATAGAACAAACCCAACCAATACTTAAACATAAAAAGGCCTTAACTTGCTCTATAGATGTCAACTTTACAAAATTCTGAAACATAATACTTCCAAACATCCCGACTCCAAATTCGACTATTTTTCTCCTTCTCCACAAACGGGCACCTAAAGACGACGAATCTTTCAACCATTCCTCGAAAAACCCACGATATTTTGCCCAATATGTATTTCGCAAAAATAACATAGCCAATACCAAAAGGGCCGAAAAAGTTGATTCGATCCCGATTTTCAAAACAATGAAGGGATAAATCATGTTAGCATGTAAACATAAGACGAAAAAGGTGACTTGAGAAGTTAAGAAGCACTTGAGATTAGATAGAAGTGAGTGTAGTGAAGAGGTGACGGGGGTGGGAAATTCGGGGATTTTAAGCGCGTGTAAACGATGAGCAAAGGCGTAATAGAAGGAATAACATAAGGATGTATATAGAAATGACCTGAAAAAATGCATGAGAGCTCGAGAAATGGAGAGATTTGCTTCATCGAGAATGGCGAAGCCACCTATGTAGAAACTGGTGCCGATGGAGAAGGAGCAGACTGAAAAGATTGCTGCTGCTACTGCTCCTAGGCCCTCTTTGTGATCAATATCCATAAGCATACAAGGAAATATGAATGCATAAAAAGATATAAAGGATTTGTTGAATCTAAAACAGTGTATGAAACTATGATTAAAGATTGATTGAAAGGATAAAGTATGAAAAATATTGTCTTATCTATTTATCATATATATATATGTGTTCACTATCCAGGAGATGTCAACATAGAACACATATTCACTAAAGGACAAGCTTTTTTGACATGTTAATCAAAGCCGGCCTATGTAGTATACAGAGGAAATTTCATGCTACCTGTATAGGTATCACAGAATAAGAATATGATGATAGCGAAATCACCGTGTGTAATATACGAAGAGTAACATTAGTCACTAGGGTAGTCACATTAAGTACGAAAAACTTGAATTAAGAGAGAAATGAAATGCAATTGCTAAGTGTTTGATGACATAATTAGTCAACTGTATAAACAAAATGACAACTTAAGGAACAGGAGAATTCGGTAAAAAAATACATAACATAGGAAGTAAAATATCGCATCTTTCACAAAAATGTATTATTTCATAATAGTTCCGCTGTAAGGATATTCCATCTCAACTCAAACAGACAAATATGTTCTTTTACAAAAAACGAAAAAGGTGGAGTAACATGGGGAAAATTTCATCCCAAATGAACTGTTGGAAGAGAACATGATGACATCATAAAGTAAAGTAATGACATCACCAAGTCGGATCTAACAGGTCATAATCGAAGTTTAGTACCCGAAGATTAAAATTGAAAGACGTGAATATCACAACTCGAGATCGGAGATTTGTTGTTGGTCCACTAACGAGTACATGATTATGATTATTCATCAATATATTTGTTCCTTACGACTCTTCTAGCAAAAGGGACGTGCACGAGAGAAGTGATAACAACTCATCTTGTGCTGCCAACCCAGTACCTTGCCATCGTATTCTACCTTCTTTGTCAAGTAAGAAAACGTACCTGCAGATCATAAATGGCATTAGTATATCAATGAAAAATTAACTGATAATTACATGAACTCCTTTAATTATTTAGTAATTACCACAAGCCCCTTAAGGTTTTACAAATTACGAAAACACCCCCTGTCAGATCCTGATAACTCGCAGAACATGGTGAGTTTGAGTTTCATATCTACTTTTACTAATAGGCAGGTAAATTATAATATGCTTATGGTAACTTCTAAAACTCATGGGGTGTTTTTGTAATTATGGTCACAAAAAGTGTACGAAATACAAAATATATGAAAAGGAGAACTAGTAAACACTTTGTACCCAGTAAGAAGGTTCAATATCTTAAGCTCCTTCCTGAAGTAATAATGATCACCAAAAGAATAGACAATCTGCTTCTGCAAGATATCATTTGTTTCAGTAGGTTTGGGTTTCCTCATGATCTTAAGAAGTAGTTTCTTTATCAGGGAGCGCCTCAGCAGCCATGAATCTATAAAAGATACCTACACAAGAGGAAAACTATCAATGGATTAACACAGTTGTTCCCATATTGTACACAAATTATAGTCCACATTTTTTAATTAATTTATAAGCCCCATCAAAATGCTTTAGGCAGTCAAAACATACAAGTTTTGTATAACAAGTAGATCTTAAAATTGCTTGTAAGGTTGTGTTTGGAGTTTGGACTGATGGATTTCGATTTGAGGAATTGATTTGGATGAAACATTTCACACTACTCCAAATTAGGTCGGTTTGAAATCCATCATACTGATGAAAAAGTAACTTAAAATGAGTTCCAAGGAATTTGATATATATTGCGACATGAAATCGTCTAAGCATGCTTAATGTATTTATTGTTGAATTAAAAAATCCATGATTTTCAAATACTTCAATCCAAACACTACCTAGAGAGCAATGGCCAAAAGTGTCTTCTGTGACATTTCGTAAAACTTCAAAAAGACAAGAGAGCTGGTTTAGTCTTTTTGCAATACCTCATACAATTGAACATCACTGGAATGGCCAAAAGTTTTAAGGAATGGCAAGCTCCATGACTCAACCATAGCCTGTCAAGATGAAAAAATAAAGGTCAACAATGTATTTACTATTTATACGAGCTTCAACAATGTCTAAAGAATATGTTTCTGAATATATAAACAAACCTGCCATACAAGTAACTAGAATAGTATTTTTTCTTCATCTTCTTTACCAGTAAAAGCAAAACACACTTTTTGCTACCATTAAGATTGAAAATTCAGCTATTTTCTTAATTAGTCAAATGTATATAAACAAAAGTTGCTATTTCATAACCATTTTTCTCAGATATTGCAGTAGCTCAATTCGGATAGCAACAGCAAAGCATAATCCAACTTCAGATGCAATATGCACTGATAGTACGTTCTATTAAAAAGCTTTTTAACTATCCATATGAGGTGCAAGAAAAGATTCAGGCAGATAATAAATAGATGTAATTCATTCCTGGCATTAAGATATGCTTGCAAACCCACCAGGCTTTATGAATTTCACAGTCTCAACTTCTTATTTTCACACGTAGCTACATTTTACAGTTTCATTAGTATTGATTAAGAGACATAAAGGAGAAAGAAAAAACTAATTGTGTAGATATGAACAGAGAAATATATTAACAAGGGGACATATAATCCAATAATAGGAAACATTTTTTTCTACAGTCTCACCTGTGAACTCGCCCGGAATGATAAACACAGTAGGGACGCCTTGGGGATATCTGAATTGGACACACTGGCGTCATTTATGGGGAGCTTAAGGGTAGAACCGTCCGAGTAGTTCACTTCGAACGTAGGAAACTTCACAGCTGCCATTGCTGGAATTATTATCTTATTTGCCGCTGTAATCTGCCAATCATCACTCCATATAAACAAGAATAATCAATCTTAAAACTACAAAATCCACTTTATATTTATTTTTTCATGGGAAAAATATATGATAAAATATTAGCTGTAAAATCGAAATCATAATCCAGCAAGCAATACATCAACATACCTTCCCACCATGTTGCTTCATTTCAGACATATCAGCAAAATAACCCCTATTCATCTCATCTTTACTGTCCTAAACCACATATAAACTCATTCACATTACCCAACGTTAGGGTAAAAAAAGATAAAATTGACATCAAAATTACTCACAGCCGAGCTCGAGCTTTCTCAATTGCCTCCTTATTCCCCATCTACACAATCAAACAACCAAAACGTATTAATCAAACAACACAATAGTCACTTATTCACAAAAAAATCACACCAAATTACTTCAAGTCTTGCCATTTTAAGCTCCTCAAAAGGAGGAAACAAAATAAAATCAAAGTAAACAGCTGAAATCATATTCCATTACATAAAAACTCCATCTGGGTTGGTTTCTAGGATCAAGACCTAATTTCTAATAAGAACTATGCCATTAAAAATTTAACATCTCAAGGTAAAGTTTCAACGAAGCTGATAAACATCAGTCACTTAGTCACAATAAATCACCCAAATAAGTTCAGACCCATTTAGCTTGTCAAAAAACTGGAACAAAAAAGTCAAATTTAACCACTTACAAAATAATTCTACTTTATAGGATCAAAAACCAAATTTCTAAATAGAAGTATGCTATTAAAAATTTGAGCATCTCAAGGTAAAATTTTAACAAACCTGATAAATGTCGAGGAAACGATTGGAAGTCCATTGACAAGGACTATGTAAGGGGATTAATGGTAATAGCTTTTGATCACCTTTGAGCGATGGGTTTATCAGATTAACATGTCTTGGTGTCGATTGAAGCAATTTCTTAAATCTCAGCATTTTGAATCTACTTTTTTCTTCACAACTTTTTTCTCTGTGTGAATTTAGCTCTATCTGCTTTTATATTTTCTTTGAAAATTTCAGTATACAGTGAATGGAAAAGAAGATTTGGGCTTTGATAAACTGCGTTTTATAAGCCCGCTCAATTGTGACTTTTTAGAATTACGGCCCAATAGCAATAATTGATAGTTTGTCCAATAAAAGTTAACATGGGCTTTAGCGGCCGGCCTGGCCCAATAAAGGATTGGCCCCTTTGTAAAGAAGTCGGCCCAATGGGCCGGTCCAGACCGAGTCTTTTGGCCCTTTTGCAAATTTCAAATTATAAAATCTGTATAAAAAAAAATCTACAATTTTTACCTCAATTGTTCCCACAAATACATACATACAAACAAGAAAGAACCAAAAATATGAAAAAAAAATAAAATAATACAAACTTAAAGTAGACTCACAAATTTCTCACCGAATTATGCTTTTAATTATAATCAAATTTATAATTCTAAACATATAAATACCAATTAGAGGTGCTTAAAAGATCTATCTAGCAAAGAAAAGTCTTGAGAAAGAAATTAAAGTAAACCCATACAAAAATTCTACAAACACAGATAACTCACTGACTGATAGCGCCATTATTGTACGATCTCCGATCTGATCTCGAGTGATGATGAGGCGGTTCGATACAATCTCCGGCGACGGCGGCGTTGTGTAAATGAAATGCAGTCGGATAACAACAATTTACTCACACTGCCATTTCCACTCAGTCCATTACTCTTATTGAATGCCGCTAGCGGCGGCGCTGGTGATTTCGGAGAGGGAGGTTTCGAATTATCGAGGTTTTTGTTCTTAGAATCGCTGCTCTTATCGCGTGAAGGTGGCGGCATGGACTTGTCGAAGGTCGGAGAGAAGATATTCAGCTCTGTTCGCTCTGCTCGCTCGCTTGGCCTCCTGCCTTCCCCATCGGATCGTCCCGAGGTACTGTAATTCGTAGTCGGGTATCGTTGTGAAGTTGTGTTTTGTTTTGTAAATTGATCTTGTGTGCGTTTGAGGTGCTGATGAAGTGAATTTTGTGGCAATGGAGGTGATACATTGTTGCTAGAGTTTGTGAAGCTAATGTTATCTTGTTTAGTTGATTAGAGCTAGAGATGAGGCTGGTGAGCTAGAACAGGAGCATTTATATGTCTTTCATGGTAATTGAACTTGAAGGATCTTAACATATGCACCAAAAAAGGCCCACTTTGTGTTTGTCGGCATATTGGTATCTTGTTCCTGAAAAATTAACAAGACTTTAAGATGAGAAGGCAATTCCATGCTACCATATGCATCAAATTAATATCTTTGCTTGATTGAGATCTTGATTTTGCTGAGACACATCATTAGCAAACAAGTATTTGAAGTTTGAATCACTAGTTTTACCCCTAAGGAATAAATTTTAGTATGCCTGCTCCACTTGTTTGAACCACTTGTTTAGGTATGCTCTGATTCTAGGGACAATATTGTCTTAATGTTGGTTCTCTGAAGAGAAAAAGGGAAAGTATCTGTATATAGTTCTCATGAAGTGTTCATGCCAATCTAAGAGTTTATGAGTTGTTTCCGACTTTATACATGCGATTAACTGTGCGCACAGGTTCCTGCCCGAGCTGCAGCAGCAGCAGCTGTAGCACGTGTTCTTGCTGGACTACCTCCACATCAGAGGCATAATCTCTCCTCAAGCTCTGAAGAATTAAGTTCAATATATGGAAGCAGCTCTCAAAGTCAATCTGTTGCAGAGCCTGAGAAGGAATTCTTTGAGGAGGTTAATATTTATTAGTTAGTGGTTTAAGTGTTTTCCGTGTTTCCTTTATCTTACATTCATGGTGCTTATTTTACATAAATTGCTTCGGTCATTCTTGAACTCTTTTGCGTTTTCCTCATCAGAGCATGTCCTGTTACTTCTCAATAATGACCATGCAATTTACAGATACTTGCTATGATTTTCTTTTAGGAGTTTGATCCTGTCAGACACATTCTAGAACAAATCCCCTCTGAAGAATCTGAATCAGCATATTTTGAGGAAAAGGTATTAATCTTTCCTCCATATGCTTCGCTCACTAAATGTTTCTTGTTACCCTTTGTTTGCTTAATAGCTCAGCCTCTGGTGATTTTCGGCTTTTTTCTGGCTCACTTTGTGCGTTTCTTCTCCAGGTCACTTCCATTATTTGTAGCCCGCATCATCCATTGTATTGTGTTCAAAGGATGTCTTTTTGTGTGTGTGCTCGCATGTCTGTATTATCTTTGTTGTCTCTGGTTGTTCGGATATCTATGTTCATGTCGGTGTATAGTCCACTTGTCTATGTATGGATGTATCTCTGGCTGCATCTGCACATGTTCATCTCGCATCTTTTATGTAGCTTTATAGTGATATTATGTGTTATCCATGTCTGCTATCTTTGGTTACTTGTAAGTTCATTAAGGCCACTGAGTGAAGATCAACTGTGTGCTAAATGAATGATTTGCATAGATTCATTTGATAGTTCTTCAATTCATGTAGTGAGTATTCTTACATTTCTTACCTGAAATATCGAATATCTTATCAATCCGTTAATTACAGATATTCTACATTGCATTCTTTTATAGGCCACTCTTCGACTGGCACAGCTGGATAGAATTTCTGAGCGCTTGTCACGCCATGTCATGGAAAATCATGAAGAAATGGGTGGGTTTCCTTTTTGAATTTCCTTAAATTTTCTGGAAAATATAGAAGCTTTTCAGAAATACCATATCTTGCACCCTTATCTATGTGCTCATTGTTAAATAATCTACGTTACTGGAGTATTTTAAGTTGTTATACTATTGGCTTGGTTCTGCTATATCCAGAATGCGTTTGTAACTCTTAAGTCATAGTTCCATATACCTTGCTTGGTTTAAGTTCTTGAGTTATCCCTTTAATTGTGGAAATTGGTGGCACTAATTTTTGCACGTCAGAATTGTGCAGGTTGTCTAGAATGGTTTAAACAATACAGGGATTTTTATCATTTATATATGAAATTATCGAACTCCATCATTTTCTACTCAGCATTAGCTTATAAAATCATGTGCAAATGAATTTCTTCAATTGAAAATGTTAAACACCCTTTCTTGCACTTACAATTGGGTTCGGTTAATAAGAACTTTTCTTTGTGAATGTCAGAGAAGTAATATATCTGCATTTCTTTAGAACCAAAAGAGATGGATTTTCTACTAAAGCTGAAAATAAGGAAGCAATAGCGGTTTTAACTTTGTTATTATGAGGCTTTGGGTTTCAGTTCACTCTCCTTCGAACAGCATAACTGATGACGACTCGTGCTAATGGCAGCTTGATGATTTCACAGTTTGTCGTGGTTTTTGCCTGTTTAAGGAAAGTAAAACAACAAAATGTATACCCAAGAGAAACAAGAAAAGGATTTGTCTGCACTATTTTCCCGTTTTCACATCACCTTCTTGTTGTCTGGCCTTGTCTTCTTATGATGCATAAGTGTATCGCTTGTGTGAAACTTCTTCAAATTCTGTATCCTTGAATTTTCTGAATTAGTCAGCTAGGCCCATGGAATTGATCGGCTGCAGTCAATTTCCGATTTCTGATCTTATACTGCTCATTTACCTATGATGCATAAGTGTTAGCTTATTTGGAACTCCTTATCATGCATCTCTGAGTTGTGATTGAATACTTGTTTCAGTGAAGGGGATGAATCTGGTTAGAGAATTAGAGAAGGACTTGAAGATTGCAAATGTCATTTGCATGGTAAGCAGGTGACTTTTTTTACCATTATAACTTTTAGGATTTGAAGTAGTTTAACTTTGCATGCTTGTTGGTATATCTGATAACATATGTTATACTCAAACTTGCATTGCATGTCCGAAATTCGTTAATAGTATCTGAATTTTTGAACCCCAAAACAACATAATTTCTTGTAGCTTTTAGCAATAGCGAACGTCTGAGTATCAGGTTAGAAAATCCAACCAAAACCCAAAACACGATCTGTCAAACGAACAAGAGTTCATGTTTTTCCTTTTTCTCCTTGAAAATAAATTTGACTACATATGTGATAGATCGATAAAACTAAACAGATTGAGTTATCCATTACAAAACATGGGAACTATTATTCAGAATTACTATTTGGAAAATGGGTCCGATCTAGAGATAGTTTTCTTGTAAGTCTAATGCTGGTCTCATACTTGTATTTTTGTGTTGTCCAGAACGGGCGAAGACACCTTACGTCATCAAGGAATGAGGTGTCTAGGGATCTGATAGTTACTGAAAATTCCAAAAAGAAGCGAGCCTTGCTGGTAAATTTTCATCTGCAGCTTGTATAGGTTTCCTGAACTCTGTTTTTTTTTTTTTCGCAAAAAAGAAAATTAAATCACCAGATAAGAAAAAAAACTGTTCTTTTATTCAGCTTTAATCCTGATCTTACTGACTGTTCAAATATTTCTAATAAGTATGGTCTATTTCAGCTCTGTTTACCTCTTTGATTTCGTAGAGGAGAAGGGAAAAATTAAAGAGACAAGCAGATTTAATTGCAAATAAAATCAAATTCATGGATTTTTCATATTTCGCCAACTTTGAGGAAAAAACAGTCAGTAAATCTTGATTTATCAATAATATCTCATTCACGTCTGTGGATTCACATGGAACACAGGGTCCCGCTTCTGCTTCTCTTATCAAAATCAAAGAGATATAAATGGGGGCATACGTTCTTATTGGGTTATCCTTTAAGAACTAGTGATTTGTATGTTCATTGTCGTAAAATTATATTTTTGTTGCCAATATTATCTTCTTGCAACTCGCAGGACATGCTTCCCATTCTAACTGAGCTTCGTCATGCAGTGGCCATGCAAATGGATCTTGAAACTTATGTTGAGGAAGGAAGTTTCTCTAAGGTACTGTTTCAGTTATTGTTGTATGTCCGTGTGTAGTCAAAACAATCTTGCTAAACACGTGTCCTGTACATTTACATTTTCAGGCATTCCAAGTACTATCTGAGTATTTGCAAATTCTAGATAATTTGTCAAGCCTTTCTGCGGTGCAAGAGATGAGCCCTGGTGTTGAGGTGAGTCAAGCAATCAGATGTAGATTTCCTCCCCCCACCCCACCCCCAAAAAAACATAAAGATCCATGCTTTCTGTTCTTAACTCTGGGTTCTCATGCATTGAAAAACAAATCAAACTACTAGATACTCAAATCAAGACTGATCTATAAAAACTTGTTCGATTAAGTTTCTAAGTTCGGCTGAATCGAAATTTTCAAGCTAATTTTGTTTGACTTGATTAAAGCTTGGTCGAACTCGACTCATTAATAATCAAACTAAGCTCAAAGCCTCAAACACAATTTTTTCAGCTTGACAATAATTCAAATCGAGCATACCTTGTTGGCATCTACTCAATTAATTGACAGCCCAATTCATGCTCCTCTATGTGTATATATGTAGATTTATTTCTTTTATGATATTTTTACAATTATAACTCTTATTGTCGTCTCTATGGGCTTAATATATGATGTTCACTGTTTTAATATTTCAATATTATGCAGGTTTGGTTGGGAAAAACTCTTCAGAGGCTGGATTCTCTTCTATTAGAAGTTTGCCAGGACTTCAAAGAGGATGAGTATCTCACTGTAAGTGTCAAATTTACTTTTATCATTAAAAAGAATTCTTTATAACTCATAAACTGCAACTTGATAGTTAACCCAACTAACCGCCTATTTCTTTACATTTTTACTTTTGTTTACTATTACTCTCTCATGTTGATAGATTATAATTACTAAGAAATGGTTTACTGGTGTTTATTATGCTGATGCCACTGTTATATATTGTTTTGTATTGATGGCTTGATGCATCATCTTATGTAATATAAGTGCTGTCATCTTTCATTTCCTTCTGCAGTGTCCCAATTTGTGTTGGTTTCTACTTCTCATTTGACTTGCTTAATGACGCAAGTTATTTGCATCCGCTCCTCATCCATTTCTAGCTCTCATGTATGATTTTTGTTTATTATTGGTATAGATTATGCTTCTCTTTGTTTGGTTTTCCCTTGGGTATCATTAATCAATTAATCCATGAAGCCTGTATCTGTCCATGAGAAAACTTTTTCTTTGTTAATATTGCGTTTTTAAAGAAATTGCTGTAAGTTATTCATCAGAAAGGAAGATTGATTTACTCAAACTTGTTTGCAGGTGGTCGATGCATATGCACTAATAGGTGATGTTCAGGGTCTAGCTGAAAAGATACAGAGCTTCTTCATGCAGGAAGTTCTCTCTGAAAGTCAATCTGCATTGAGGACTATTTTGGAAGAGGTATGTTTCCTGTACTACTTGAAGTAGAAGCCACTTTTAGGCGTCATAGACAAGTTGACTGCATATTGCAAGAGACTGTTGTGTTAATGTGACTGTGATCCCATGTCAGAGTTGGTAGTGAATTTCACAAATAAAATAAAGTGTGTGTCAATGCATAAGTGCAAGTGCCAGTGCCAGTGCCAAAGTCTGAAAGTTTGTCTTTGTTCCTCGAATTATTTTGTCTTTTGGTTCGTCCTTTTGACTCCAAAACATCAGCAAACATCTTGTCAAAGTAATGACTTTCGAGAAACCTTTTCTGTTAAAATGTACTTCATTAGGGGTTGTGGGATTTTTAGGAAATCTCACATTGATTTAGAAGAAATTTGTACTAGTATCAGAAGATCACTTGGAATCTTCACTCTCCCGGCAGCGTGCACAGTAGCATACATGCATTGATGCACCCCACCACATCGCACTAGTTAGCTTAGCTGTCATTAGTCATTACTGCCTATTTGTTCTTTTTTGTCTTTCCTTCATGTCGAACTATATACATCGTTTCCAAATTCATTGAGGTTGTTGGATTGAAGGATTTGGAGCTAAGGATTTCAAAATCCGTAACAATGTAAACAATGAACTTGTTTGGATAGTTTGATGGTATGATGGATTTCAAATCCTTTAGCTCCGCTTGAGCCTTTTCGAGTCATTATGGTGGATTTCAAAACCATCTTAAACCTAGTCATTTAGATCCCCCCCCCCATATTCTTTGTGTAAATCTAAATCCTTCCATCCAAGCGCAACCTGATATTTTGGAGTTTCCATACTCTGTACTTCCATCGAACATTATATGCTTGCAATTAAAAGCTTGATTTACTGCAGGATGTGGAAAACTCCAATACACAGACTACTAGGTATGAGTTATCTTTATCCAGTATTTTAAAGGCATATGCTCTTCCATATGTATGATTTGGGGGTTTCTTTTCCTCCCCTTAGTATTTGCTTATAATTATTTTGAGCATATGTTTTTCTCATATTGTATCTGATGCCCCTGTCCAGGCTTACCTACAGTGATTTGTGCAGTTGGATACCCGAATCTAAGTTCAGGCAGTGCTTGCTAGCAACACTAGCTGTTCTCTTTAAGCTGATGTGTTCATATTTTGCAATAATGAGCTTCAATCTAGAAGATAAAGTAAGATACTTGATCTGCTCTCCATTATTTCCTCTTTTTATGTTGAATATAGAAATTTGAAATTTCTATTAAGCTTGTTATGGAAGAGGATTTGCGATATCATTGTTGATTCAGATCGCATCAAGGGAGATGACTCTGGGTTCATCTTGTTAGAACCGTGTCTTTCATTTGGTCAATCAGATTAAACTTACTGTTCCTTTCTTGTCCAGGCAACTAAATTTAAATCTCTAGACAATAGCCTTATAGTGGCTCAGTTATCTCAAAATGTTTGTTTTTTGATTTTATATCTTAGATAAAGTTGGCATGTAGGAACAATTTTGGCTGGTAATGCAAAGAACTTGCATAGGAACTAGAAAGAAATCAAATGAGGCTATTGGTTCTGAAGTCACATTGTCATGGCTTTGTTTGCGTCATCTTACAAATAATGGGAATTAAATCTTACTTTCTTAAAGCTCTATATTTGCTGTGATAGGCCTCAACAACCAGTGGGAAGGAACATGGTAACTTAGCTGGGGTCTCCGAGGATCCTGCAAATGAAATTTCTTCAACTTCTCTGGTAGAAGATAGTTCAGCTCCGGAATCAGCTGAGAAAGTACCTCTCATTTTCTCTGTTGAAGTACCACCAAAAAGTTCTGAATCTACTTCTGATACTACAGCAACCAATGGTTCCAAAATCATAGACCATCCAACTGATGAGGGAAGAGATGACGGAAGTGCAGCATCAAGTAGTGAATCCCTTTGGTTCCTACTACGAAAAGATGCGATTACATTTGTTTCACATACCTTACAGAGGGGTCGTAAGAACCTTTGGCAACTTACAACAAGCCGTGTAGCAGTTTTGCTGTCTTCTTCAGCAGGTTCTTCAACTAGCATTCATCAATTTTTGAGAAATTATGAAGATCTGAGTATCTTCATTCTAGCTGGGGAAGCTTTTTGTGGGACTCAAGCAACTGAATTCCGCCAGAAGCTAAAATCCATTTGCGAAGGTTACTTTGCTGCTTTCCATCGACAGAATATTTATGTAAGTCTAATTCACTGAGCTTGCTATGTATCAAAACATTGATCTAGTAACTGGCACATGTATTTGGTTAGAAGCATTTTACCATGCAGATATTTAGATTTTGGCATGATCTATTGTACAAGTGAGCAAAGTTTTCGAACATTAGTGAGTTTCATATCGTGGCACTATACCAAATGAAAGAAGAAAAACTTAATAGAGTAAAAATTAAAAGAAAGAAAAGCTGAACAAACAAATAAAACTGAGGTTAAAACATAGGTTCCTAGATACATCACCTACCTGGCCAGAACCATTAACTCTGCCTCCCCATTATCCTTGTTATTTGCAACCTGTCAACACAAATGGTCAAAGCCTCTTCCACCACGTTGAGATGAAGGCATTCAGCAAAAACAATTGTATTTTCCATGCATGCCTAATTTAGACCTCATGATAATCGAGAGTTCTAGATGGATTTATACTCTCTTATTGGTATTTGTCTGTTGTTTTCTATATTCTAAAGCTCTTCTGTTCAGTAACCTGTTTGTTTCTAGAGTGAGGAGAATTGTCTTCTGTAGAGGCAATTGCGTCGAGACATTATTATTTAAACGATATATGCTGATTTGTTCCAAGTTGTTTGCTTGTAATAAAATCATGTGCCAAATTTGAGATTAATATAAAAACTCCCGTCATAAAATGGTTTTTACTCTTGATTGTAGTTTATCAATTTCCCCCGAACATCTTTGTTGTGAACTTAAAAACCTATGGATGGATAAATTTATTGTTCATTTTCTTATTACCATCATTATGTCATCCATCCTAAGACTTGGATTATTATCTGGATTCCAGGCCTTGAAAATGGTGATGGAGAAGGAAACTTGGCAGTTATTGCCTCCTGACACAATTCAAGTGGTTAGTTTTGCGGGATTGGTTGGCGATGGTGCAGCTCTCATTGTTTCATCTGGTAATTTCCCTAGTGGGAGATTACTGAATGACGATAGATCAGTAGGGCCCGTTACAAATGGGTCAAGGAAGGGTGGATTTTCATATTGGCAGGAAAAAAACCCATTTTTGTCAAAGCTCAATGGTAGTTCCGAGGAATATTCCGATTCTTTTCACACCAATGGTCATAGAGAAGCTGGGAAAGCCAATGATAGACCCCAACACATTAAACCATCTTTGGAAAGTGGTAATGTAGACCATGTAAATGGGGCTACTCTTTCAGAAGATGAAAATGAAGATCTTCATGCAGATTTTATTGACGAAGACAGTCAGCTTCCTAGTCGTGTTTCCAGACCAAGTCATTCAAGGAACTCTGCTCTTGGGAATGATGGAAATATGGTAGCACAAACAGGGTCCTCGCTTAGTATCCTGAGGTGAGCTCTAGGCTAGTCATTTCTGAAACCATTAAAATTCTATGTGACAATATGAACAATAATCGGTTTTGATGTCTATGAGTCAGATCAATGGACAAATATGCGCGATTGATGCAGAAATTGGAGATAGTCAATGTTGAGTTTTTTAAGGTACTCAGGATAATTTCTTTAAAGATAAAAAGTTTTTTTAGTTGTCTCCTTTATCTTGATCTGCTGTCTCTCTTATTTTGGTTTTGCCATACTTGAACCTTTATTGTGTTAACAGGGAATTTGCCAGTTGTTCGAAATTTTTTTCCACTTTGTATTTGAGTCATTTTGTCAGCATAGTACTCAACCTAGTGGAAAGAGCTTGAATGATTCTCTTCCTCGTAAGTATCCTGTAGCGCTTATACATTATAGCATATCATGTTTGTGTTTTCCTCCAGAAAACAAAAGCGACAAATCATGCTTGAAGTAGACTGCTTCTCCTAAACCCTTTTTGTTTATGTTTCACAGCTAAGCTTAAGACTGCATTATCAAGAATTACACAAGAGTGTGACCAGTGGATTAAATCTCCGTCTTCTTCAATTTCTTCATCATCCCCAACATCGTCGAGTGCATCATTCACGCATATGGATGTCACCCCTACAAGCCCTCCCAGTCACCTTATTCACACATCTTTTGGGCTAAAGGTACTTATGACGAAGCAGTACTGCAGCAATGCATATCCTTTGTGAATATATGAGCTAAAATTATTCTGATTAAAAAAAATCTAAGTTTACTAGAACATGGACAGTTCACATGAATGTAGAATATGTGATCGAATATTTCATTTTGATTGCATGCAATTAATTTACATTGACGTAATGCTGCAGGAAAGATGTGTTGCGGCTGACACTATGTCTCTGGTTGCTCTATTTTTACATAGATCTAAAGCCCATCTCCAATCAATGCTTCTGCAGAAGAATGTCGCCATAGTTGAGGATTTCTATGTGCATTTGGTACGTTTTAAACTCACATCTACAATGGCAGTGTGCTTCAGATCCATTTGTTCAACTAATTCTTCAACTTAGGAAGGGGAATAGTATTTTAGATATTGGTGCTTGCACCTTGGGACAGCTAAGAAGATTTTATGATTTTGATTGACTGTTTATAACTCTTCAATATGCAAGTTGACTTGGAAAGTACCAGTTTGCAAAGTTCTCTTCAGTACTCAATTGTGATTACTGCATATTCTAATTGTTGGATTTCTTTCTCCTTGCTTACTATTATCTGTCATAATAATTGCCTTCGTCATTATCACTTTACATCTCCAGAGAATGAAGACAATTTTTGTTCCCTTGATGACATTAGTATAAACTGTTTGTTTGCAGTTGTTTGATGTGCATTTTTGACAGGTGGATGCTGTTCCAGAACTTGCCCAGTACGTTCACAGAACAACAGCAAAACTGCTACTCAACATTAATGGGTGAGATTCGAACAGATCTCTATCCTTACATTTAAATGGTTACATAAACTATTTTAACAAATTATTTTGTGTAATAAACATTTTCCTGAACAGTTCTTTATTCTTCTTATAATCTGTATACTTTATCCTTTTCCACTTTTCTCATATCAAGATAACATGTGATCTTATTCTATGTTTCAAATTATCATTTCAGTCAATCAATACTCTTATGAGATCCATTAAGTTTCTAGAACCTTGTGAATAGGTCTTTACTGGTTTCTGCGTGAAAAATCAAGAGATAACTAATATTTGATGATTGTGTGTTATTCTTCATAATCTTACAATAATCCTCGCCTCCCATTAAGTCTTTCCCATCATCTACCCTCTTTCTTCTTAGTCAATTTTGGTGTACCTGGCTATTTTTTGAGCTGCCACATACAGTTCTTTACCATGTTAAAACATGAGTTTGCCAAATCTAAACTTATTTCTTTAGGTGCTTTTGATGATTGTTTAGCCATATTATAATGGAATTTGACTGAAAGAACTGAGCAGGTATGTCGATCGCATTGCCAACGCTAAATGGGATGTGAAAGAACTTGGATTGGAGCATAATGGGTATGTTGTCTGAGTAAGGAAGTGATAAATATATGGCAGTTGAAGTACTTTTCATCTTTCCTTCTATATAATTTGTCATCATTTCCTTGTTGCTTTACTACTTGGAGAATTTCAGTGCTGAATGTATTGTTTAATTAGGTATGTTGATTTATTACTGGGAGAATTTAAGCACTACAGAACAAGGCTAGCTCATGGGGACATTCGAAAAGAGGTAATATTCAATATATATAACTGCTGCGCCTTGAAATGAATTGGAAATTGTAGCCAGAACTTTTATTGGCAAAAGATTTTGAGATTTATCTTCTATGTCAATATCCTAGAGCAAATTCATGGAATACAATGATTATGCGATGATGATTATACATCACGATTTTCCCTTTTGCAACTTAGCAATTTTAAGAGCTCGCACCATGATGTTGTCATTCCGCTGGAATTTAAGGGTGTGTTTGGATCGAGTGATTTGGATTTGGGGAGGGGATTTGGAGGAAGGATTTGAAATGACACCTAAAATGGAGTCATTTGAAATCCACCGTAGTTGTGGAGAAAATAGTTCAAAACGAATGACAAGGGATTTGAAATCCATGATAATGTGAATACATCCAAACGAACTTAAATGGATTTGTTGACGAATTTGAAATCCATAGATTTCAAATCCTTCAATACAAACACACCCTAATAGTTTCTTATGATTATAACTTTGAAATCTTGATTTTTCCTTTGCTTGTGAAAATCATCTTATTTCCAAGGTTAGTGTTCAAAGCTTCAAACCTCTTTTCATATCTTCTTCGTTTGGGGGTTCGCCTAGCATTTGGATAATCACAATAAATGTCTATATGAATTACATGCTGCTGATGTGGTTTTTATATCTTACTATGGTCATATGTTACATGTGAATCCAGGTTCAAGATCTTCTCTTAGAATATGGACTTGATAATGTGGCTGAAACTCTCATTGAAGGCCTTTCGAGGGTGAAGAGGTGTACTGATGAAGGACGGGCACTCATGTCGCTTGATCTTCAGGTTTCAGATTGATTATGCTAAAAAGATATGAATTATACTGGATTTAACTTTTTCGATTTACTGAATCTTTCTTGCTTTCAGGTTTTAATAAATGGCCTAAAGCATTTCGTCTCGTTTGATGTAAGACCAAAATTGCAGATAGTTGAAGCTTTCATCAAGGTAAAATAAATGTTTGTAGCTCTTCAAATGGATCAATTCTAGTTATAGATTGTCTTGTGAGGCTCATTCTTATGGATAATTACATGCACACCCTTTCAAGTAATTACAACATGCTCCTTGAGGTTTTGTAAATCACACCCCAAAATAGGGGGCGAAATTGTAATTATTATTAGTGATAATCACATTCACACTCCAAATCTTTTTGGTAATTACCACGAGCTCCCTTAGGTTTTGCAAATTACTAAGACAAAACCGTCAGTTGCTGACAACTAAAAAATATGAGGTGAAATTGTAATATGCTTTTATTGTTAGTGGAAATTATGGAAATTACTCGGACCTCGGGTTTTTTTTTTTTTTTTTTAATGACTTGGATTACCATCTGCTTTGAGTTGTTTTTAACTGGTTTTCGTGTTGTGACTTTATAAACAGGCCTACTACCTTCCAGAAACCGAATACGTCCACTGGTCTCGTGCCCACCCGGTACAAAAAACTGCTACTTAGATCCATTCGACAATGTTGCTTACTTGTTTTCGACTCGAAATGTTTTGAATTTACATAAATACCCTTGTGATTTGCAGGAATATAGTAAAACCCAAATTGTGGGGCTAGTCAACCTTGTTGCCACAATGAAAGGGTGGAAAAGGAAAACCAGGTTGGAAGTGTTGGAAAAGATAGAATGATGTCTAAATTAATCTTTCACAGCCTTGAGCCTAAGTAAGTATTTTTGTGATTCTTTTTATTTTCTTGTTTTATATTATCCCTTTAAATTGGATCCTTGATTCCATTTTTGAGAAGGATCCATTTAGAGGTTGTATATCTATCTTGTTTGTAATATATCATCTTACCTTAAAAAATATCTACTATAATTTTGAATTAATGAATGTATACGGGGCATAAGAACATATGTGTCTACAACTTATTGAACATTTTAGTTGATTTTATAAATTTTGTGGAAGTAAACTGTCATTTTAAATAATTCTTTTAATAAGATGGTTTAATTAAGGATTAAGACTTGATTTTAATAGCAAGGTGTGAGATTTGAATCCCACTTTAAATTATAAAAGTTACTAATAATTAGATACCCATAATAATTCGAAAAAGTTTCAGCTGCTCATTTCTTTAGTCACTAAAATCATATTGGTTGGATTAAAGTCCTAAACTTGTTTTAGAAGAAATTAAATCATTTTGTATACTCTATTCTCTAGACAAGTTATATTCCAAAAGCATAAAGTAATTGCTTAAAATTTCTTAAAGCGGCAAAAAGGAAAAAAGGGAAATAGAAACAAATAAAGAAAAAGGACCAAAAAGAACGTCTCACTGTTCACGTATTCTTATTACATTCATTGTTTATATAATGTGACATAATCTAATTTTATAAAATTAAAAAAAAAATCATAATCTTAATTATTATTATTTTCAATTGACGTTAATTTTACATGTTTAATTTTTATAAAAATAAAATATTAAACAATATAAATTTCCAAATGCGAGTATCTCGTGTGCAAAACAAGACCCACAGCCACCTACCAAACCCTCTAACTGGTTGTGAAAATCTAGTTATTCTCAGAATCTTTGTCGACGTTGATCTTTTAGAGTTCATTATTAAATAATTTATCAACATAATAGATTAAACTTCATTTCTTTTATTATATAAATTTTAAAATTCATCTAAAAGTTGATTAAATTAGTAAAATAAGCAACATGTTCAAATAAAAGTCACTTATAAGTTATAACACGCGTGTTAAGTCTCGAGAGAGAAACTCATATTAACACGATGTCAAACGAAGTTCAAAAACAAAATTCTAAAACTCAATAATAATTCAGTTAATATCACTAATAGCACCCAAGTTTCAACTTTAACACGTGGGCCTCCAACCGTGGGCCCAACACAACGAGCCCATGGCCCAGCTAAAACTCTATAAATACCATCCAGATCAGCTAGATTAATCATTATCTGGTTTACACTCCAAAAGCTAAAACTGCTAAATACTCTCTCAAATCTACGAGATTGAGGAGTATAACATCTAAGAACTACGAAGAGGCTTGATCCTACTTAAGTAGGTACGTAGGCAGCTCGAAGTTACTGAGCACAGCCCCATTATCTAAAAACACCCTATCTGGTTTGTCGTGAGTCGGGTCGGATCCCATCTTCACGTGTCCCTCACGTGACTATTCCATCTCCACGTGTCCCTCACGTGACTATAACTATTTGATCCCGCATCACATTGCTATTCTTAAAATTTTAATTTTTATGTCACATTCGTTCTTCTAACCATCAGTGCCATTAACCCATAACAATTCAAACTAAGGTGATTAATGTTTTATTCCACTCAATTAAACTTTATTACAACCCTACCCCTAACTTTCACTAATTTACAAACAAACCCAAAATTCAAATTTACTGCCATCCTTATCCAATGATTTCAATCTCCCTTGTCCCAGATTATATTTATCATTAATATATATTATTCTTTTCAATGATTAAAATTCATCATAAATTACTCATTCACATATAATTACACTTACTAAAATCTCTCAAAAAACCCTGTGAAAACACACACACTCACTTCTTCTACTATCTTTTTACTTCATTTCTGATTTAGTTACATATATACACACACACAAATGAATCATATATATCCCGCCGTTATATCGATACACGGAAGAAGATCACTTCTGCAAGAAGAAACGGAGGTCGACGGCACTGCTTTTGACGGCGCCATTCCCCAAACTCCCCCCGTCAGAGCGCCGTTAAACCCCACGACCACGTTCGATTCGTCCATGGCGTTAACAGTGATCGTCCTCTTAACAGCTCTCTTCTTCTTAGGTTTCTTCTCCGTCTACGTCCGCCGCTTCGCCTCCGCGTCGGAAAACTCTCCATCGTCGGCAGATACCGAACGCCGCCGCGCGACGCCGTTGAACCGGAAGCGCGGTCTAGATAGGTCGGCCGTTGAGTCGCTGCCGGTGCAGTCCTACGGAGGCGCCGCTAGGCACAGGATGGTTGAGGATTGCATAATCTGCTTGAGTGAGTTTGAGGAGAGAGAGAGTGTTAAGGTGATCCCTTACTGTGGTCACGTGTTCCATCCCACGTGTATTGACACGTGGCTCGCGTCGCACGTGACCTGCCCACTCTGTCGGTCTGGACAGTTGTTTAAGGTTGTAGATGAGGTTTGTTTGGATGTGACGCAGGATAGGGATGAGATTGGTGGGAGTGAGATTGATGAGGGATCGACGGTAGATAATAGTGACACGTGGCGAGACGGAGGGTCGGATCAGGTGATGAGGGCTTGTAGTTGTTCTAATCCAACGGTGTAAAAGAGAAGCAATAGTTTGTGATAGAGTACCTGATTATTTTAGGTTTTTTTTTTTTTAACGCATAATTAGATTTTTTTTTTTTTTTTTTCTTCCAATAATTAGGAAAATTCTAAATTTTATGATAGAATGGATTTGATATGGCATATATCAATTAAAAGTGGGATTTTATAACCTGTCATTATTAAATTTATTGAACTCGATATTTTATAATTTAAGTATTATTATTATTATCATGTAGACAATAATTAAGTAATCAATATCATATATCAAACTAGGCCAATACATGGATACTTGCGTGAGTTATAATCACAGACTAATTTTGTACGTGTAAATGTTAGGATGGCAAAATAATATAATATTAATTAAACTTTATCATATATGAATGATTATATCTTAAATTTTAAAGCTCTATAAATTGACAGGAAAGGGATGTTATATTTAAATATTTAGTACTAGTACTAGTTTGGTTTAACATGTTGACAATGCTGGTTAGGCACAATGTTGTTATTACTTGTACAATACTCAAATTGACTAATTGATTGCTAATTTGGTTTGTTTAAGTTCTTAATTATTTCATTAACAGTAATATGACACGGTTAATTATCTCATCATAGAAATGTTTTTATTGTTTCAAATTTAATTTAATCTTAGATTTTAATTTAAATTTAAATATTGTCTGGTTTTTGAGCCTATAAATAAGACTTACCCAGAATTCATTTCTAAAGTTTGGTAAGTAATTAAGTTTGAGTGTTTTGGGTTAAAAAGTGGACACATATCTGAAAACTATATATAATTGTTTCTTAAGACACTAAAAAAATCAAGGGTTATAAATAAACATTACTCTATTGCCACAATATAAGCCATTGTCATTTATAAACTCGTGTTAACAATTACAACCACTTAATTAAGCATAATAAAATTTGAAGTTTCATACACTTAATACATTAATATATCTAAATCAATTTGATTTTTCCATGTCCTATTAACACCCACATTTCTTCATCAAAATATTTGAACGTAACATATAATAATGTTTTTTCGACAATTTACATATATATTTTCCCATGCAACAAAACGAATAAGAAATTCAAAGTCCCGGACAGTATAATTTATATCATCTCCATTAACAGTTACCAAAAATTACATCAAAATATCGAAAAATCTATCAGAGGCTTCGACTTTATCGAGCTCTTCTGTTTCTGCTATTTTCACCAACTTTTATTCACCGATAAAAGCCATCACTAATAACCAATGACTTTCAGGTCAGATAATTTAGTTTATAACTCAAATTCACAACCGTATAAGTAACGCTTTCTGCTCGTATAATGAAGAAAATATCAACTGCAGACGCAAATAATCATTTACTAAATACCATAAATTGCAAAAAAATTACTTAATTTAGAGTATTGGTATAAGAATTTACCTGGGGTATCTCCAGGAGAGAGCTATAAATAATTAATAAATCTTCTTATTTCTCCTCTATATGCTTCTTTTTTTTTCACTGAGTAAAATAAGCTCGAACAGCCTCGACTACTGGGGCCCGGCACATTGGACATTTCCCGTTACTTTGAACCAATTTTTCCGCACAATTGGAACACGTACACATGTGCCCACATCTGCATGGATGAGATTGAGATGATTAATAGAAAAAAAATTGATTCGGTTTGGTTTTTAAATTGAAATTTCGATAACAAAAAAAGGAAAAAAGGACTTGGTTCGTTTTGGTTTTTCAATTTTTTTTAACCAACTCTTTCATGTATAGTTTTAATTTTTTTAATATATAATACTTATTAATTATATATAAATTAGAATAATAATTGAGATATATTATATACTTCTGTTTTCGGTTCGGTTAACCGCGCCTAAAAACCAAACCCGTACCGAATAACCGAAAAATTTGAAAAAAGAAACGAAAAACAAACCGAATTTTTGGTTATATGGCGTGCCAATGCTATAGGGACATCATATTTACCTGTACAACAAGGAATCGATTTTGCTGTCAGAACATAAGCAGCAAATCCCTTTTCTTACATGATCCCATTGAGATTCATCGTGAAGAGAATCGCCCTTCAATGCATCGGAATCTGATATATCATTGTGAAAAAGATCAAAAACGTAATCAAGAATAGAAAATGACCCAAAAAAATAGGCATGCAAATTTTGAAACGGGAAAATGAATTTTTATGTGTAATAATTATTACAAAAGTGGACGGTTAATGAACTTACGCCTTGTTAAGGTTGTCCGATTTAAAGCTGCGGAAACTTCTTGCCTTACGGAGCGTTGCAACTCGAGTTGCATCTCCATGCATGCTTCAACCATACTTTGCATATTGTTTAGCCGATCTTGAAGCATAGCCATCTCGATTCTCATCTCATTTATTATCTCCCACTCCTAAATACACACGAGCAAATCATGTTTGTAAAGCTAACAAACCGAGGATATAACGATTTTCTACAATTGAAAGAATAAAAAATGAGATGGCGAATAAGTATAGTACTTTTTACACACATACATGAAGAAAAATGGAAAATTACAACCCCGCCCCCCCCCCCCAAAATTTGGTAATTACCACGAGCCCCATGAGGTTTTGCAAATTACCAAGCCCCACCATGATCTTGCCACTCGGAAAAAAAAAAGGGCAAAATTTGAATCGGCTACATAGGTGAAATTGTAATTTGCTTTTTCTGACACGGGAAGTTAAGGAAATTTCTCAAAACTTGGGAATGTTTTTCGTGGTTAGGTCTCAATCAAGGGTTGTCAATGTAATAATTAACCCACAGAAAAATTACAAAAATATTTTAAGGCATCCACTAATCAACACCCATAATTCAAAATTCTTCTAATATAATTGTTCAACGTTATTTTGCATGAAGTTAGATGGCATTCAAATTTTTCCTACTTAAACATACTATCATAATCATCTCAAGTCTTTTAGATAAGTCAAAGGATGCTTGAACTTACGGTTCCAAACTGGTGATTTGAGTTATTGCGTGGTGAATTTATTTCCTGAAATTCTTCGTCCCAAAGTGGCTCAGATTCAGTCACAAAGTTTGAAGTCGAAGCAAATCGGTTTATTCCAGCAACATCAGATACAGACAACGTTTGATTATAACCGTTTAATGGCTGTTGATCTTGTTCGATGTTGTCTGATTCCCAGTCAGCAGAAGCGTGACCTAGCCTTTCCACATGGGATTGTAGAACCTGATTTAAACTCTCCCTAAAACCACTTCGAAGAAGACTAGAGACTCGTCTCCTGTAGTAATGAGAAAAATCGGTACACATAAAAATCGTTAATTTAGCGCATAAATCACTTAGGATGTGTTTGGATTGAAGGATTTCAAATCTATAGATTACAAATTCGTCAACAAATCCATTAAATTTGTCTGGAAGTATCCAAGTTATAATGGATTTCAAACCCTTACAATTAGCTATTTTCTCCATAACTATGGTGGATCTCAAATGACTCAATTTTAGTGTCATTTCAAATCCTTCCTCCAAATCACTTGATCCAAACACACCCTTAGGTTTGTTCGAATAATTTGAAGTTATAATAGGTTTCAAATTCCTGAAATTCATTTTGATTCATCTTTCAAGCACTATGAAAGATTATTAAACTCCAAATTAGCGTCATTTGAAATCTTTTCTTTAAATCTATTCCCTCAAATCCAAATTCCATAGTATTCGAAAATCATCCAAACAAGACGTAATTTATGATCAACGATTCGAAAAAACGTAACAAGGAATTGCATACCGGCTAAAAAGCTCCCTCAGTTCCATATTGTGAGCATTATCATCATCATCATAATCAGGGAAATAATACGTATCATCAACCCTTGCCACAGATGATTCGATTTCTCCCGAAGGCATATGCAGCCAACTATCGATAGCCTCTTCCAAAACATGGCTTTGCCAGCTGTCCTCACGTGATTCGTGCATACGATGATCTCGCTCTACACCATCGTTGTCCCATGTTTCTAGAAACCATTGATTATCCGAAGTCTCAATTTCTATTTCTTCGTTTTCATTTTCTTCCAAATCGGTAGAGTAACTCTCGTCACTACCCATTTCATAATCGTCGTGAAGAACTTCGACGGGTCCCACAAGATCCTCGGTTTCTATCAACGGTTCATTTGTAGTAGTGATGGTGTTTGTCTGATCACTCATCTCATTGTCTGAAACTTCGTTTAAAGATTCTACTGCAGTTGCTTGTACTACAGAATCTTGTAGATTCCTGTTTACATCATCTGATGTTGTAAGAATCTGATTATTTTCGTCCCTTTCAAGGAATCTAGAATCTGATTCATCATTACTTTCATCAGACAAAGATTCTGATGAATCAGACTCGGGATCATGAACTGACGTTGATGCACAGTTGTCCAATTTTGAAAGAAATCCTTCCCTGTGTCACCACACGAGATTCGAAATTAAGTGTAATTAGAAACGATATTACGTTAAACTTAATACTTTAATATTAACGATTAGAAAAATATATTATGAGTTTCTATATGATAAAACCCGATAAATACCAAAAACCAGTGCACAGAAAATGATGAAAACGAAGATAAAACAAATCGATTATCCATGTCGATAAAATATAGCTTCAAATTACCTGAGATCAGAAACTGTTTGTCTTTGCCTCAACAAACCTAGTTCAGTTGCAGCTATTACAGAAGATGGTCTCTTGTCAGGGACCAATCTTTCATTTCTTAGGAATCTACCTCGGAGAAGTGCCTGCAAATCGATGTAAGATTATTACAGCTAAATATTCAGATTGTTTGCAAAAAATTCCGATTTTGAAGAAGTGATTTATAGTTAAAGATTAATTTTTTGGCCATTGTTTATTGATTATAAACGTAAAATCAGCTTCGTTTAAAGTGATGAAATAATGCTTAAATAATTTAGAGATTTAATTATCACCTGAATTCGATTTCGATGAGGAAAATCGGAAACTGGCCTTTGCTCTAGCATAAGCTGAATTTCTCTTTTCCTTTCACATTGAGCCCTTAAAAGAAGATCAACAAGAGTTTGTCTTCCACATAATCTTCTAATGGGTCTACGGACCGCCCCGGTTCGTGAACCGGGTTCAGCTATACCACCCGCACCCGATCCAAGCCCATTTACATGCTGGCTATTCATCTCAAACCGTTGTGGGCCGTTGGATCGGCTCGATGATTGACCATTCATCCATTCACAAAAGATTTGTCGAACCCTTTCCCTTTCGGGTTCTCCTAGATCACTAGATTGCTCGGATATGATACTGTGATTGTCCTCGGGTTCATCTCCACCATAGGATGTTGATGATCTTATGGACTCGGAATCTGAACCGTTCATCTTTGGCCTAGGAGAATGGCTCACCGAATGGTCACCCTCGATTTCTCGCCACATTTGCAAGAGAGAGGAGGCCCGGGTGCTGGGGCCCGCCCTATCGTCCCCGAATAACGAAGGACGAAATGGGGATACATTTTGCAAACCCGCAACCGCCATTTTTTTTTTTCGATTTATTTATCGAATATGAATTGGAAACTGGATTTAATTATACGAGAAACTATCAAAATTTTCAGACATCATTGTACTCGTGAATCATCATAAGCCCTCCTACAAAGTCAACAGATACACACATATATATTTATCAAATAATGCCTGCAGAAAGATCTTGAATATGTACATAATTCTTTGTCAAATTTCAAGTACCAAAAAAGACATATATATAAAAATTCTTAAGAAAATTAAAACATTTGAAGGAAAAAAGGGGCAAAAAGGTGGAAACTTGCAGATCCATAATGTCCTGACCAACCAAAGACAACTCAACCAAAAGCAAAAGGGAAAGAAAAACAACTGTTCCAAAATTCAAATTGCTTTGCTGCTCACACTTTCAGAAATTTCAAATCAAGAAACGAATCAAAAACTGGGTTTTGAGAAAAAATTGATAAAATTAATTATTTAAACACAAAAATTCTTTTTTTTCCCACAAAAAACCCACATCAAACTAATCCGGAATAGAACTCATAAATAGAAACAAATACAAATATGGTTACCTACAAATTTTACATTCACAGGACTGAACATAAACACTACACAGTACATAATCGTCAAGAAAAAGCAAATAAAACACAATTTTCACAATTAAATTAAACCCAAAAAAAGGAAATATAAAAGGCAATCGTACCTTTCTGCAACTACTATGATATGAGAGCACACTTGTTCAAATTCAATCCACCAAAATGTGTAGTTTTAGAGAGAGAGAGAGGAAGTTGCAGAGAAAATTCAATGAGAGAGAAAGAGAGGTGGGATTTATGAATAAGGCTGGAGGAGTAATAAGTGGCACCGTTTTCTATTAAATTTATTAAGTTAACTTAGGAAATATTGCCGTCACTCTAACGTCTATATTTTTGTCTCTTTATTTTTTGTGACCCCTAAAATATGATCTTTTGACTAGGGGTAGGTAGTGGGTGAGCGCCGAGTGTGATAATATTCATCACTTTTAATATTATAATTTTATATTTAAAATTATTTGACTTAATTAATTATATTCATTTATCTTTACTCAATAATTTATTTCAATATAATTCAGATAAATTATAACTAATTTGATCAAAAAATTATTCAGGTCACATTGACTTCAACAGACTCGTTGTGTCATACATATTTGAAATTTTATTAGTCATATCAAAAGCTTTAATATCGTCCCTCAATTTTAAAATATTTGTCACTTTTGTCCTTTAATTTAAAAAAAAAATCACTTTAATCTGAGTTCGTATCAATAATTTACCAGTGACCATTTTAAAATAAATAAATGAATTGAGGGATTGCATCAACTCGATTAGAAGTACTTAGGGGTGAAAATTTAGCTCGATATTCGATACTCGACTCGAGCTTGATCGCTAAAAGCTCGGTTCGAGATTGGTTCGATAAATTATCAAACCAAGCTTGAACAACATTTTTTGTTTGATAAATTTTGAAGCTCGAAAAGCAAAAAATAACAAAAACATGTACAAAATATTCAAACTACTCGAGCTCGACTTGTGATCGACTCGATTAAAGCTCGTTTGAGCTCGGTTCGATGAACAATCAAATCAAGCTCAAACACAATTTTCAAAGCTCGATTGTAATTCAAACAATCTTGAACATCCATGTGTTCGGCTCGACTCGACTCATTTTCACCCTTAAGAATTAGAGATTAAGTTATTCTAAATGTAACATTGAGGGACTAAAAGTGATATTACTAAGAAATTCCATTTTTCAAAATTACAAAAACACCCTTAACTTTCTTGCATTTAACGGTAAGAAGTGGTAGGTGATATTTTGCTAACGTGGAGTTGTGGGCCCTTATTTTTTTTTATTTTCTTTTTGGCATTTAATGAAATGTTAGATTGCATGACAGATGACAGAGGTGGAATTTTTGTGTACTTAAAGTTTTTTTACTGTCATTATCGTACTTGAGTTGTGGTTCTACAGCTGTCTAGAACTTTATTTTTTGTATTTTATTATTGCAATTTATTTATTTTAATATATGTGTTTATTTCATGAAATATCAAGGTGTAATTTCCAACGTTACCCATTTAAAAAACATAAATATCCACACAAATGTCAATTGATTTAATTTATTTGTAACTTTTTCTGGCCTAATTAATTGTATTTTTATTACTTGATTCATAAAATGAAAATATGTTTGGATAATATAAGTAGAATATGATGATGTTTGTATTATAGAGTTTATAGGCATATAAAAACATGCAAAAGTGAGATTTAGTTATGTAATTTAAAATTTTATAATGAATGATTATAATAAATTTTTAAATAGTAGTAAGTGGTGGGTGATCATATTAGTTTAATATCAAATCATATTAATTAGAGAGTAATTAATGGTGGAACTGATGCTACCTTTATATCTAATCGTATTAATGAGAATGAAAAATATGATTCATTTAAAAAATTAACATAACCAAATAAATTTGAATTTTCAAATTATTGAAAAATTAAAAATTGAATTTGAAAATAATACCATACAAAACAAAGCCTTTCTTTCCCGGGATTATTGGCAAAGGGTCTTATTTCTATCTGTAAAACAGTCAATTTCAGGAATTCAGGCTCAACGACTCCACTTTCCAAAAGTGTTCATTTATTTATTATTATTTTCACTTTTTGCTATTAAGAAATCTTATTTAAATTAAGTTTGAAATTATCTACTTTGTTTACATTCTTTAAGATGATATAAATATACCAAAAAATATATTTATAATGAATGGATCATATGTTTGTAATCATAGAACACACATATATATATATATAATGTTTTGTTTACAAAAAAAAATTCTGATTAAAATTAATAAATTATATTTTTTAATGAAATGGGCAGTTGATTAAATTATGTTGATAATTAATTACTTGGAAAATCAAACACAAATGGGTGCAAAAGAAAAGAAAAAATATTGTCTAAATTCATTGGCAAGTGAACTTAGTGGGAGGCCACTCCAATAGAGTATTATACCGTATATTCAGTGTATAATACATAGTATTATTTAAAAAAAATAAGGGATATATCATAATAAAAAGTAAAATAATGAGACGTGTCATATACTAAGCCATCTATATTAGGTCTTAATATTTCTTTTACTTTATCGTTTTGTTTTATAATATCTTTCTTATATTATTTTATTTGTTTTTCTTTTTGATTTCTTTTGTCAATCTATTTCTAAATTCTTTCTCCATATTTTTCATTTTTTTTGTTACTTTTTGTGCAAATTTGGTAAAAAGAAATTGTACTACTCATCTATGTTTGTATTAATTGCATTCTATTTAGTATTTTTTTTTTTCATTTTTGTAACAATTCAAATTTCAAATATATATATTTATTTATACATTGATGAAAATCAAAAAAGTAAAAATAAATTATTAATTTCTCAACGGCTAAAGTGCGTGCATGAAAAAGCGACATGTTGTGAACGTTTAGCCAATCATATCTATAAATCATGCCCAAAATTATTATATATTGGCCAATCTAATAGAAAATGAGAAGAATAATTATTAGTTTAATTAGTCAATAATGATGAAAAGATTAAATAAATCCATTAGCTTTTTCGATGCATATGGTCATGTAAGCAAAACCAATTCCAAATTGTTGGTGTTCTTTTTAGAGAAATATTAAAAATATCGAAATGATCCTAGATCTACAGACAAGTACTTTATTTAAAAATATGATTAGCAATAATTAATGATGAAGTAATCTTATTATTTGTTGTTATTTGTTCCAATGTCCCTTTAAACAAAACATTATAGTGTTGCTAGTTTTTTATTTTTAAGGGAGTCCCAAGTAGGTTGAGTCATTTTGTACTCTAAAATTAAATAAAATATAAGATTAAGTATATACATATAATAGAATCGACAATTTTTACTTCTCATAGCGCATTTTCTTATATAAAAAAAAAATATCTATAATTCTACGTTAAACAAGTGTCACACATCAAAAAAATTGACTATCCAACAATTATTAGAATTTTCAATATATAAATTCAATTACACGATTAACCCTCAAGATCAATTTACCACAAATAAACATAATAAATGGAAAAGTACAAATAATGTGCAAAATTCTATTATTGATATGGCAAAATAATAATGTGTTTATTCGCTCCCTGTCTTAGATTTTATGTTTAAAAAATTAGAAATTATAAGAGATTAAAAAAATATCCTTATTATGACCTAAATGATTCATGAATCTCATTTGGACCTCATATTTATTACTATACATAAATTCTTACTTTCTTTTAATTAAGTTTTTAAATAAATTCTAATGAAATGCGAATTTTTAGCTCCACCTTTAAAGTTATTTAATATTTTTGTTTTAAGAACTTAATGTAATGATTGTAAGCACCAAAATTGCAAAAGTTGTATCATTAAATATAACTGCATAAATTATATTATCCAAAAAAAATTATAAATTTACGTTCATTGGTGAATATGTAATATAATAAAGGATAATGAAAAATTTAAGTCCAACCACTTCAGGTATCATATACTTTGGCCTATTAAATTATTGTGACTAAATTCATGTTGTGCATATAGGAGCCAAGGATTGGTGGGGGCATTTACTTTATATTTTTTATATTTAAAATTTAGTCTTCTAAATTTTTAAAAATATTAAGTTTAGTACCTCTTTTTTATATCCATCCCCCAAATCAAAATTTCTGTCTATATCCCTAATGCTATGTATCCTATTTTGACAATTATTTTCTCATTTATATAAATAAATTTGGGCAAAAATAGGGGACCATAATCCACGATAAGTGCAGGACAATTGAAGATGCATGCATGCAACTAATGAAATTGATAAATATATATCTATATTATATATATTATTTTTTATAAAGCTATACCATGAGTTCGAGAGATCAAATAGTCCAATTAAAATCTTCAATAATGAATTATATATTCATTGTTTGACGAATTTCATGGCAAATATTATTTGGCATTGTATTGTAAATTACTTGAGTTTCATTAAAATAAAAAAAAGGTTTTCTCCCAAAGTTTTTGTATTGAAATATAAAACATATGAGATATTAAGTGGATCAGACTCAAATTATAAATAAAATATGAAATAAATTATTATTTTAAAATAAAAAAATCCCATATAAAATTACACAAGCAACACTCACAAAAAAGTGTACAACCACACACTCCAAACACAAATTAAAACAAATTATAATCCAAAATAAAATAAAATAAAATAAAGAAACTCAATTAATCAATATCCACGTCACAGAAAACCCTCTCAAAACCCTTAGACGAATAAAACGGCACCGTTAATGGTCCACAGTAAACCTTGAGCTTCCTATGAATCTTAAAAACCCCAATCTTCAACCTAATTTTTGCCCTAATTCTCAAATCCAAATCCACATCCCCTGATTTCTTCTCCATCTTCAAATCCCTCGCCACCGCGCCGTAAACCACCGTGTCTTTCGACGTCAAATCCAGCTCCATATGCGTCACATTTCTCCTCGGCTGGTAGAACGGATGAAAATTACCCGCCGCCAAATTCTGATCCTCATACGACGCCGTTACGTCGATTTTATCGTAGTACAGCGAGATTCTTCTGTTCGGATTGTTGGCTCGAATCACGAAATTGAAGGTGGCGTTGAGATGGCCGTCGTTTGATAGGTTGTAGCCGTCGATTGATGCGTGTTCGATCGAGTATCTGAGTTTCCTTGGTTGGACTGCGAGCCAGGTTATGAGGACTATTAATCCGGTGAGGACAATTAAGGTGAGTAAAACTATGGCTATGCATCGAACCGCCGGTGAGTGACGCGGTGGTGGTGGTGGTGGTGCCATTGTTCATATAATAGTTAAATGTGTTTTTGATGTTTATGGGTTTGATAAGTATAAGTTGTTTTATACTGTTTAATGATGCTTTTTTTGATTTCTTGCTTTAAACTCAAGAAATTTGCATGAGTAAAAGAAGAAAGATACATAGCTGTGCATGAATATTCTTGTCTTGCAGAGATTAAAGAGACTGGAAATTTTGGAATATTATTTTCATGTTTGATCAATTTTTGATCTTTGCTTAACAGTCAAGATATTCTAATTCCAACTTTAAAGTTGTTCTTTGAGCTCCAGATCATTAGAACTGGTGATATATAGATGCTGGATTACTTAATTATTTTAATTTTCTGTTTCAATTGCTAAGTATGAATTTCTAAAAATAAAAATGTGTTATCTTATAAGAGTGATTTAAATTATAAAATTATACTTTTGTGTGTTATTGCGAATAAAGAATATAAAATATTCGTCTCATTTTTCATTTAGATCATATTATTTATAACATGGAGATACATAAAATCATAAATGATTATAAAAATATAACCACTTAACATGAATTTATTATGTAATTTGTATGTTGGAAGCAAAATTATTGTAATTGTCTCATACATTTGAGCATTAATGAAATTTAATAATGAGAAAACAAAATTAATTTCTGCCTTCTGCTACTTGATCTTCCACCTTAAACATGTATGCCTTATAAAAATCACCAGCCCTTAGTAGAAGAGCTGCATCAATAACCAAATAATTGAAAGAGTTAGAAATATCATAAATAAGTCAATTTAATAAATACTTAATTTTTCATCTTAAAAATGGGTCATTTTATACTCGGCTGATTCAAATGGACCCGATTTAATTTTTACAATTGGATGATCAAATATTATACCAAAACGCCCCACATCCAATGGTTAAAATTAGGCCGACTGCATTGGAACCGAAATAACATAGAACTTGCTCTTAAATTTACATTTCTTATAATACTCACCACCAATCCCGGTTAGCAGCACTGCATCAACAATCAAATAATCGAAAGTGTTAGAAATGTCATAAATAAATAATTGTAAACAGTTAAACTAGATGATAATAATAATAAGAAAATTGTTATGTACTTATGTACCACTGTTTTTCACATATCTGATTTTTTCGTCGCCTCTTGATTTAGAAAATCTTGATTTAGAAAGTTCAGTCTAATATAATTAGTGATTCTTTCACTATTTATATTATTACGTATATAATATAGTATATATCTTAAGTTTTAAATGTAAGTTTGTTAACATATAATTATACGTTTTAAGAAATAATTTTCTATCAGAAATATGTTATGATTGTTTTAGAACGTCTTAATACGTAAGATAAAGATGAACTTACATAAGACAAGAAGCGTATCTATCGAAAACTTCGGGTAAGTTACAAAGGAACTGAAGGGCCGCTGTTCTGACAATATCAGGTCTGAATGATAATCGATTTGGTGATTTATTATAGCAATCACATACAACATTTGGCGGGGCAAGAAGCCAAGAATTGGCGCCTAAACAACAAATTTTACTCGGTAATTTTTCACCGTTGGATTTTGAAAGAAAATCCTTGCAGGGTTCCAAATTTTCTATAGGAACTTTCGAGCAATTTGTGTTCTTATGACACATTGCATTCGCAATCAACGATACGAAGAACACACAAAACACTATCGTTTTTGATGAGTTAATCATCATCTTTGCTATTTTTATTTTGTATTTATGATTTGATTTTTAAGGGATGATTTTCGACCGTGGTGTATAGTGCTATTTATACTACACAATGTTGTAATATTTCGATAAATTGAATAATCTTTACTTAATTTGACCATTCAAAATTATGGATTTCTTATTGTGATAATCATATAAAGATAAATGTAATGTCTTAAGTTTTGTGAGCTATTAGGTAATATGCTTAGAAGAATATGTAATTGACTAACATGGACCTTTGACTGAATTGAAATATATAAATTTAGTCAAATTCTTTTGAAAATTCTAAATCTGTATTTTGAAATTTCAAATTATGTAATGTCAATCGGGTTTAATAATTATCATGCACATAAGTACTTACCAAAATTAGTACTGATATATCATATATACAATTTTTTTTCCATATTAACAAACAAAAATAAATGTTAAATAATTACACTGCCTTTTTTTTTCTATTGAAAATTGGAAACATTTTATCAATTTCTCGTGCTAATTAATAGAAATAAATCAAATGTAGTTTAAGGAGGTAAAATGGATTTTAATCATAAATAAATCAAATCATCATGCTAATTAATTATTATTAATTATTAAAAGCGGGAGATTTTAGAGAAAAAAAAAATCAGGGGCCCCTATAAGGAAAATTCCTAGAATAACCTTCTGAAGAACAGAATTACCAAAGCAATCCCTCTATAACCTAAAGCACATTACTCAATTACTTCATATTCCCCAACGTCCATTCCTTCATTTTTTGCTTCGGTCCAATCGTTGATTCTTCTCTCTGTAAGCTATATTTCACGCACGAAATCACACATCAGAATGAACATTTTTGACTAATTTTTGAAACAATTGTTGTTTTACTTTTGCAGATTCATACAAATATCGGTTGTTTTTTCTGAAAAGCATGAGTCAAATCCAGTACTCAGAGAAGTACTTTGATGACATCTATGAGTACAGGTGATTTTAGTTTATTCTGATTTTTGATTACGTGTTTTGAATTTTGAAGATTTTTCTGAATTTGGAGGAATTTTGTGCAGGCATGTGGTTCTTCCGACGGAGGTGGCTAAATTGCTTCCGAAGAATCGTTTACTCTCCGAAGTAAGTTATTAGGATTTCTGTTGCTTTTTCGAGATTTAAAGCTGTTTAGATATATCATATATGTCTTTTTGTTTTTGAAATTTGAAGTAATGTTTAGATATAGTTTGTTGATAAGTTTGGAGTGCTAATTAAACGAGTTGCAATGTTTTTGGTGAAGTGGTATGGATTAGGTTTTCTACTGTTTGAGATTAATGTTGGTGTTTGAGCTGAATGAGTTTTGATTTTGCGACTGAGATCATAAACGAATTTTGTAGGTATGCTAAGTGGAAGTAGTCTCAGTTATGATCTGGTTAAGTTGTGATTGGATTGAATTATTTTGAAATTCACTGAGCTTGTAATGTTTCGATGATTTCAAGTTACAATGAATTTTGAATCCGACCACACTCATTTTGAGCTATTTTTTCAATCACTATGACGCGTTTCTAATCCACAAAATTTTGAATCCCTTGAAATTTTTCTCCTAATCTGTTCCCAAATCCCAAGTTCTAAATTCGTCAATCCTAACACATCCTTGACATTTTTTGAGATTCTGCACTATATCGCTGCAAACTTATAAAGGAAATCAGTTTTCTCACGTTTTCTTAATGTTTATATATTCTCTTCATCAGATTATGTGACCTGGCTATTCCATTTCCAGATTTATGTTAATTTTTGTAATTGTTATCATAATTTATGGTTATCGTGGTGTTTGTAGAATGAATGGCGTGCTATTGGGGTTCAGCAGAGCCGTGGGTGGGTCCACTATGCTATTCACCGCCCCGAGCCACACATCATGCTCTTTAGGAGGCCACTGAACTACCAACAGCAGCAGGCTGCCCAGTAAAACATCCATGACAAGTGAAACTCTTTGCTATTTGCTTTAACGAAAAAGTTTACTCTCATTTCTTCTGGAAATGAACCTACTATATAGTATACTATATGCTACTAAGAAATTAGTATTCTCTAAGTGAATGTGAAACTACTTCAATGTTGAAACTCACTGGAAATGTGTAAGATTTCATTTCAGATAGCTCGTTAAAGTTTGTAATACTAAGTGGTATTACAAACACCAAGCTTCTGTTGGTTTATCATTCTGGGATCTATGGTTGTGCAGGTTGCAATGTGAATCACTTGTCGTTTCTTGTTTAATGATTTGATTATATCATCTGGTGATGTTGAAAACTGTGTGAATGGTTTGGGAATAACTTTCAAATATTAGTTTTCCATTGCCAAGTTCTGGTGATGTTTATACTGTTAATTATGGCGTAGCTAATGTTTTGTGGCCCTTTTCTGAATCTTTCGATATATTAGTTCATAGCTGCTGCGTGTCTCTTATCTGTATATTAGGATCGCGTGATGTTTTTTTGTGATGGGTTTTTGTTGTTCGTTGTGATTGTTGTTTCTCGATGAAATGCAGTAATTCAGAGTTATAAATGATGATGCATTGAGATGAAAATAAGTAAAGTGTTTTGAAATCTAACCCGATTTTTTTATTATTCTTTGGAGCTGGATTTCATTACCGTAAGAAAAAATTTCACACAATTTTGGTTTTATTTTTGATAAGATCTATTTGATGTGTTATAAGAACTCTGGAAATATAGGCTTCATAGAAAACATATGCCTATAAACTAGTATCACAAGTATTTTCTTTTCCAAATCGTGGGGCAATCTCATGTATTTTGCAATCAATAGGAATCTTTTTCCAACCTAAAAAAAATACCATAATAAAACATTACTTTGTAGGAAAGAAAATGTTTAATGAATAATTTCTGTTCTTATCTTTCTTAATTTTCCAACCAAAAAACATTGATTAATAATTAAAACATCGACTTATGCTAAAAGTAGAGCTTGGACATTAGAAAGAAAAGACAACATTGGGCCCATTTGATTTAGTATCGTGAGCCCAATTTTGTCTAACTATTTGGGCCCGAATTTCTAACTGAAATCGAGTTCTAATTTTCTAATAGCCCATACTACTCTTGATCAAAAAAGAAAAAGAAAAACAGCCCATACTATTAAGAGAAAATTATACTGAGACCCCCCATTCATTATGTAATTACAAAACCGCCCCTTATTTGTTAAGGTTTATGCATACGGTTTATTAAAGGAATGAAATTATAGTAACTTTTAAAAATATAGAGGGTCTATAATATAAGATATTTTTCAAATGAGGGGTGTGTTGGTAATTATATAATAAATGATAGGTCCCTGTGTAATTTTCCCTACTATTAATTCTTCTGTGATCTATTTTCGAGCTGTAGCCCCAGCAGGTATTCGCAGCTCCACCATCGTTAACGCCACCAACGGTGACGGTGAAGGTGCTCATTTTTTTCCTTTCAGAATTTGAATTATTGGGCTATTTTTCTTTGTGATGTGAATTGATTTTGTCTACACTTGAAAATTATGCACGAATAGCTTGTCGAAAATTGCTTAATTCATGTTTCTTGTTACTTCTGTGTACTGCAATTGTTCAATGTTCATATCATTTTGTGGGTTGGTGGCAATTTTTACTGACTGATTTTTATGTAGTAGTATTATTTGTTTACCATGAAATTGTTGTCAAAGCCCAAAAAAAAAAAATGCTTCTTTTTTTGTACTTTCAAACGTCTAATTGTGGTTGTGAAGAACTTACTCTGTGAAACAAAGACTGTGTATGCATATTCTTAAGCAATTCTAGACTGCTCCTGGTGCTAAAAGTTGTTTTTACATTGTAATTTTTCGATTATAAACGGTGTAATTCAGAATCAATAAGACTAAATTATAACTGTCCGTTGGAATTGTTCATTTTTGTAGTCTGCTTTAGCTGGTGCATTTTAAGTTCTTTATGGTATTTTGCTTTTCATTTTGGGATTTTTTTTCAGATTATTGTGTTGTTTTTTACTCTCGTTGTACATTTTGCTTCAACTCTCACTCACAGTATTCGAAAGACCTGAGTGTGATTTCCACCATGAAAGGAAGTGCTCACATAAGAAGCAGAGCTGCTTACGCTTTATACACATACACGTTCTTCTGAGCTCCATTATCGTTTCACAACCATCCTTCTTTATTCCCACCATACCATCAGACTACTGATCATTATAACCATGTTTATTCTGAACATGAAACCATGTTCAATCTTCCATTATGATGAATCTTGTTGTGTTATGAGATGATGGTAATTGTGCTGGAATTTGAGATCTTCTAACTTCTTGTTGGTTGGATTATATATATCGTGTGTTTTTGAAGAGAGCATTTTGATTTACTTAGTTATTATGATATCATGGACGATGCAATTCTAGCCCATTATTTACAGAATTGCAAAATTAGTCACGTTTGATAATCTTTCTCGCAACTTTGGTCTTATCTGATTTTGCTGAAATGCACTCGCTGTTAAATGAAAAACTGATCACACTATGGGATTAATACTGCAAATTTGTATCTTCATTACTCAAAAGCATAATATCGCACAAATTAGACAAAATCCTCCAAAGTTACGTTAAAATGTTTCGTTGCTCATTAATTGTTGCAATTCAAACTTTCACAAAATGTCTTCTACTCCGAAACATGTAAGATAAAGCATTATTAGATGCATTTTTTTTCCTTGTGATTTCAATTCCTATTTGTTTATCGATTTCAGATCAACTTTTGTTCCCTGTATAACAATCTAGATGTCCCGCAAGCGCAATGCAATTGTTGCCACGGGCTTATTAGCTTTCGCATCAGCAGGATTGGCATTTCCATTTTACATGGCGTAAGTTAAACTTATCAATGATTTTTTTAATTTTAACGGGCTTATTTAATACTTTTATATAGTGTTATTAATCATAAAATGCTCGATTATATCCAGGACAAAGTCATCAAAGACCCCTGTGATAGATTCATCAAAGCCACTGCCTCCTCAAGCCACTTTTCGAGGGCCTTATGTTAACACCGGTTCTCGTGATATTGGACCCGATGCTCAAACTTACACTAAGAAATAATTCGTTCATTTCTCGGTGCAATTTATTTATGGGATCGTAGCAGAATTCGGTTTAATTTGGTGCGTTTGTACGAAAAGAGGAAAAGTTTAGTTTCGATTACCCAAAATGGTGAATAATTTGTGTTGATTTAGAGAATGTACAAGTGAAACTGGAATGTTTGAAGGTAAAAAAAAATTCAACTTTGTGTTCTTACATGATCTAATAAGTAATTGGTGTGTTAAAAGAGAAAAGAAATGTAAACCAAATTTAGTATTTTGTCTATTGTTGTTAGAGGCTTTAGAGACTAATAAGGTCTTATACAAATCTTTTGATTTTTGACTAAGTTATATTTCCTTTTTTATATATATTTTGATAGCATTAAACTCTCAATCGTTGTAATTTACATTTGTAAGCATCATATCTCATTGAACAAATACAGTTAAAGAAACTGAGTTAACAATGATATACATTCAATACTAATTTCAATACTAAAATTCAATACTAAATCATGTTTTTACACCGTAGATGAGCTTTGACTAATCTAATAACAAGTAATTCGTTTTTTACCAACGGATGACTCGAATGTACACAATATTATTCATGTTATTTAGTGACCATTAATTTTTTTTTCATCATATAATTAAATTTATTATGTTATATTTGAGACTTTGATTACTTAACAACTTAAAATTTTCAATGTATTATATAGCTATTTATTTGACAAAGGGCCATCAGAATTGGAAGTAGTATAAGATCATAAGGAACTTCTTTTTGTAAACTTTTTGTATGATATTCTTGCTAAAACAAACAAGTGAATAGAAGATGGTAACAAATTAATTTATATGACATAATTGAAATTTTATTATGCCTTCATTCCACACCATACACCTATTTTTATTTTATTTATGAGTTAGTTGAAAATAAATAAAATGGGCACTATTTATCATATATCTAAACATGGAAAATATGTCACTAAATAAACATAAAACATATTGATCAAAATTTATTTTCAATAGCCCATCATAGAATTATATTTTTATATTAATGGGCTTAAAAAATATAAATAGTACTAAACTAATTTTCAGCCCAATTTCCCTTATCATCATCATCATCACTCTTACACTCTTCACTGGATAAGATTAAAATTGCAAATTCAGCAGTTTCAGTGCCAATGGCGTCCGCAAATCTTTCATGGACTTCATCTTCATGGCTTCAAAACCCTACCTTGACGAAGAACGTCAACATAGACACCACGAAAGTTTTCGATAGAGCTTCAATTTTCACAGTTGTTGCTCAAAAGAAAGCCAAAAAAACACGAAAGGTGTATCTCAATTTGTTCTTCTTATTCTTCGTATTATGAAATTGAGCACTTGTTTATTGTTGTTTTTATTTAATTGGGTTTTGAATTTTTCACATTTTTCCTTTGTTAAGATTATATTGAAGGAAGATGTGACAGCAGTGGGGAAAAAGGGGCAGCTGCTGGATGTGAAAGCTGGGTTTTACAGGAACTATCTGCTGCCCATGGGCATGGCATCAATTGTCACACCTGGACTTATTAAGTAAATTATTCTTATTCAATTATTTATTTTTGATATTTAGCACCAATTTAATATGAGAGTGTTCTTATTCAGTTTTCTGCAAATTTATGTGTGCATCTATGATAATGTGCTTTTGTTTACAATGACATTACCAGAATTTTTGCTCTACATTTTATTTTTGTTTTTTTTGTTGTATGCTCATCTTATGGAATATGAAGCAGATAAGAATGAAAAAACATGTGTAAGATGGAGCAAGTATTTCATAAATAAATCGAACGTTTCTGCGTTTTCTAACTTCGATGGAGATGGAATTTGGCCATCATATATAACATCCTATTTGATATTTTCTGTTTGTTCTCAGGGAAATGAAGATCGAAGAGGATAGAATCGAGGCAGAGAAAAAACGAGTAAAGAGTTTTTCCCATTATATATGTATTACAAAACAAGACAGGATATGGCGTATGTAATTAAACACCGTTATGCCTGTTTATCTTCTTTAAAAGAAAGTTACTTTTACCCTTCTAGACGTCGAAAATGAACTTATACTATCGATTGCTTATGTTCTTCATGAAAAAGTAAATTCAACTACATTAATGGATACTTAAATCTACTTCTCAAAGTGCTAAAAACGTTCAAGAATGTCTGATTTCGTTCACTTAGTCATTTTCCTTGTAATTTGGTCTTTCAGGTTAAGGAAGAGGCACAACAGCTCGCCCTTATTTTCGAGACAGTTGGAGCTTTCAAGGTGAAGCGTAAAGGCGGGAAAGGAAAACAAATTTTTGGAAGGTAAGAATTTGTAATGTTATTAAGAATGTAAGAAATGTATATTATCTATCGCCCAACTGCTGATACATATATATATATATATATATATATATACTTGTTTTGATAGTGTCACAGCTCAAGATCTTGTTGATATTATCAAGGCTCAGCTTCAAAGGTACTTCTTTCCAAATTCATGCTTAGACCCCTTGTATTAGATTCTCATTATGAAAATAACACGATGTTTGATGAAAACTTGAACAAGTTTTTAGAAGGATTTATGTTGACAGAGGAAAATGTGACTGAAATATGTTAAAAGAAAGCTCTTTTTCATTGTATTTTACCCTTTATTTTCAAGTGAAATAATGGCTTTCTGAAATATTGGTTTCGTTTATTATTAAAGGGATGTGGATAAAAGAATTGTATCTCTTCCTGAGATCAGAGAAACGGGAGAATATACTGCAGAGCTAAAGCTCCACCCTGATGTTACTGCTCGAGTAAGGTTGACTGTGTACGCTAACTGAAAACGTTTTCGAGGCAAATTCAAATTGGGCACAAAAATCTCTATCACGGTGCATTTGCTTCAGGTTTGTGGTTAAATTAGTTACTGGAATTGTAATTAAAAACAAAAAATTCGACCCCGTTTTATGTTTGTAGCATAAATTCGTTCTTATATGTTTCCCGGATAAGAAAAAATGATGAAATTTGGAAAATTTTGTAATTTTCATGAGATGTAAGTGTGATGTTGAAAAGCGACGTAAATCGTTGAACTTGTTATACTCACTTATTATATCTCGTTTTTTTGTTTGTTTGTTTCTTTTATTTTTCTTTTTTGATGTTGTAAATGTAGGATTCATCAAAGAGCTTAGATTTTGCAGATGCAGGAGAGAGCCATATATGTAAGTTCTTCGTTTCAATGTGCTTAGTTTTGAATCTAGAATCGTAAACGTTGTTCATTTTTTGTAATTGTAATTGTAATTGTAATATGTTTGGGAAGTTTTTAATGTACTTGCATCTTCTACTGCAACATCTTGCTCTATGATTCGTGTTAAGAACATCTTCGGTAAGATTATTATTTTTTCAATTTTAGTCCATCGATTATTATTATTATTTTTTCAATTTAGTTGAGGATATTTTAGTATATATTAATATTGCAACCTATCTTATAATTGACTTAAAATAATAAACCAAATAAAAAAGTATTTGGGATTGATTAAAATAAACTTGGGTTTCAAATCTATAAATTAGCCCAACCCTTCTAACCAAACGAGGCGTTAGAGTATTATTCTTATAAATTGTTTCTTATTATATCAGTATATATAATTACTTATTTTTGTAATTTCTGCTTCGAAAAGGCGTACTTCGTGCTACTGTCACGCTGCGCAATTCAAGTCGATTAATGATTTATGTCGATATGCACGAACAATTGTGATTTTAATGAGATTTAGAGCCCTATACCTCTACAAGGGTCACTTACTTTTTGCACTAGTAACACTGCATTCAATTATTGTGTAATACATTTTATGCTTACCTAATATATTCTTATGATCTTATATCTTTTAGAAAAATAAAATAATGTAAAAAATCAAAAGAATAATTTCACTGGTCCCCTTTTTCTCTTATATAATTTGTATTAAGGAAATTATTAGTGTGGCAGTTATGGATAATTATAAGAGCAATAATATTTTAGAAATACTTGATATATATAAGCTGGAAAATATATGAGTAATCTCAAAACAAATTATTTAAGCTTATTTGTTGTACACCATTATGAGTGCAATAACATGTGTTAATTTGGCCCACCTTGATTACAAAAGAGTTACAAAATTAATTAATTAATTAATTAAACCAGAAATGTTTTGGCGACAACCAATAATATTATAAGTCAATTCAATAAATTTAGGTCTTTTAATTTTATTTATTTCATTAATATCTCAGAGTATCTATTGCTAGTTTTTCCGATCATTGATAAAAAATGTACAAAATAATAACGTTATGATGATACTTTGTATTTTTTTTTGTTGCTAAAATCCATTTGGGAATGACCATTTCATCGTTAAAATCCTAATTTTGAATTATTGTACAATATAAATATTGTTAAACGAGATTTAAATAATTATAATTTTGTTTCGATAGTTTCGAATAAGGAGTGGGGCTGAACAATGTAATTGACAGGGTGCACCAATGATAATAATATTGTTTTCATCAATAATCATTTCTACATGATGCACTGTCTTAAACTAAATATTTCCATGTTTTGTGCTTTTTACAGCTCGGATGCCATTTTTTATTTCAATTTTTTGTAAATTTATTTTTCCTCAATTAATAATTATCTATACTTAATAATTCTAATGTCTATAATTAAATTATAGAAGAATTTACGCGATTCAATAAAAGATGGAAGAATATTTGTCACTTTTATATAGAAAAAACTACTAAATACTCAATTATATATATATATATATATTGTGTCAAATAAATTATAAATTAATGAAAGACAAAAGTATATTTTAGGAATGTTTAAAAAATTGAGAACCAAGCAGCTGTTTTGTTGGCTTTTATGTGCTAAATTACGTATACAAGATAACGTGCCACGCTCACGGCTGTAGTTCATGCTTGAATTTTTATTCAAATTTTTATTGAGCTAAAAATTAAATTTGAATTTAGTTTTAGTGTTAATTAAACTAAGTTTAAACGAGATTTAATAGAATTAAAACAGATTATATTCGAGTTATTTAATCATTTTACACATAAATGATGGATGACCTCACTTTAATTTTCCCTAAGTACTTAAGCTCCACAAGATTATAAGGTTAAAAGCAGATAATCCAACACTTACCCCTAAACACTTTTCCCCAACTTAATTATTAAAATGTTCGTAACTCTCCAATTTATTTAAAATGTTACCTAACATCTCATAATATTGTTTATGGCCATTACTCAGCTAAAAAAATGTAAAATACATTTATAAGTGGAGTAATATTATATATCATCGTATTTTACCTTCCTAAATATTAACAAGAATTTTTTAATTAATTAATTAATTAAAATCTATTTATTAGACCACAATTTTCTAAACTACTAAAACTAAAGTTGGTGAAGAGCAAAAATATGACATAAACATTTTTTTTTTCAAAAATATTATTGCACTTTCACAATAGTAGTATCATGTGCTACATTTTTTTTAATGTATATATTTCATAGTTTGATTGATATCCAAGCAATTCCATAGGTTGAGTGTATAGTAATGTGTTTGTGTGGTTCATTCTTGATCCACCACTTTATATATATATATATGTGTATATATATATATATTATATTGTATGTACTATAATGCATACATGTTAGAGTAGTTACAAAATTAGGCAAATTGATAACTAATAGTTGGTTTCCTTCAAATAAAATTTGTGGCTAAAATGGAAGAGTTTTGGTATATGTTTCTATTAAGAGCTTAATAAGCATGATTAGAAGTAATAGATTGAGTAATTAAGAGAGTATTAAATGAATAATCTCCACTTTCTTTGTATTTAGATATCTCACGCAATGTGTTCACATGCTTGCCTTGACAACAATCACCTAATCTTAAATTTTCGGGTTATGAATATTTTGAAAAATCCAAAAAAAAAAAAAAGAGTACAATATTATTCAAATGGGATTGTAAATCTTAACTTATATAATAAAATAAAATTTTAAATAGAGTTATTCTTATACAAAAACGAAACCCGTCTCAAAATATATACGAAACTCTGATATTTTCGTGTATACTATATTGTATGAATTATTATTAGCCAAATGTAAATGACAAAAGGTGTTATCTTAAGCAACATTAAGTGGAAAAGCTTAATCACATCTAGTTCAATGACAATATAGTGGAACCATAAAAGTTAGGCATTACCTAATATGTTAAGTAATTATAGTCTATTTTCCTTTTTTGTTTCTAAAAGATTTATTTTTGATCACTATTAATAAATGTAACAATTGAGTTTGGTTAGTTAAGAATTAGGAATTAATTAGTTGAGTTATTAGGTGTAATTTGGTGGAGTGAGAGCTACAAGTGAAGTGGCAAGAAACAGCTTAAAACTTAATGTCATATTAATATTTTAATAGAATTAATTAATATGTATATATGATAAATATTAAAAATAATAATACATACAGGTTGGATACACATGGGATAGGCAATTCCCAACCCATCTTTCCTATCCATTTATTCTTTGTCATTTAATGAGATGAGACACTCAAGCAAGTTCTTATTCGAATAAAGTGTTGAATTTGAACGAGTATTAATTGAATTATTATTTATCGATTAATTAATAAATTAAATTTGTTGTATTTGTTCTATAATTGATGTACATTTAACAAGTGAAACAAATATAAGATGTGTTATTCATACTTTATTAGTCATATTATTTGGGGGGGGGTTTTCACCGAGAAGGTATTAACTTTTTAAGTTTATTCGTAGAAATAAAAAAAAAATGACTGTAAGATTATTAACTATTATGATATTTGATTATTTGTTATATATAATTTCGATAGATGATTAAAATGTCTCGAAATTGACTAGGTGTAACAGATTAATTATTAGAAACAATTCTCCAACTCAACCAAAAAAGAACATGAATTAAATTGTATTTAAACAAGAGGAAAAGGGAAAAAAGAATACATAAAGATACCCCATATATCACTTTTCGTGAATGAAAGGCAAGCTTGAATAGTAACCACTTATTCACTCAAAGAATTCGTATTCAACAATATAAAAAACCCAATAAAATTTAAATCTCAAAGAATTAAAAACGATCTAAAATGAATAATAACACTAAAACTTTGTAAAATCCCAAAAAAATAAAAAAATAATAATAAATTGTAATAAACCAAATAATTATTCACATTGTGATCAAATTTTAAACATCCGTTTATATACTTTATCATGCGTAATCGTCACGTTACATATGCTCTAGCTAGTAATGACAATCCACCAATGCGGCGGCGGAGAAGACGAGACGAGGCGGCGGAGATGATGAAAACGCATGAAATTTCATCTCACGGCGGTCGTCCTCCGGCGGCGCCGGCAAGTTGAGATCCAATACCAAAACATTTCTGGTCTTTTGATCATCATGCGACGACGTCGTAGCATCATTATTGCCACTTCTGGTGTTAGCAATGGCGGACCTATGCCTTCTCATATGACCTCCCAAAGCTTGCCCCGAAGCAAACTCCGAACCACATATCGAACACTCATGAATCTTAGGTTTAATCTGATCACCACGGCAATTTTTATTGCCTAATTGCGTCGAAGGTGGCGAAGTTATTGTAGTGTTGAGTTTCGTGAATTTTCCTCCTGGTAATTCTTCGTTGTCTTCTCGATCGTGGATTGGCGCCGCCGGCGGTGGCGATTTTTTTGCAGCGTCTCTATCGGCGGTGATTTTAGGCTTTTTGTGGCTCGCGCGGTGGCCGCCGAGCGCTTGAAACGACGGAAAAGTTCTGCTGCAAGTTTTGCACTCGTAAACGTAAATTCCGATTTTACCGTTCGTCGTCGTCGCCATCTCCGTGAATTTCCGGCTACTGAACTTGATCTCCGGCGGTTTGATTTCGTCGGAGAAACCGCCGCTGCTTGCGAGAAGAATCAAACAGTTCGCCATATCTTCGTCTTCTTCTGTGCTCGTCGAAATCCCACTAGACGTCGTCGGAGACGACGACGAAACGATTAACGAATTGTTAAAATCGACGCCATATCCGCCGCCGCTAGAGGAGGTGGAGCTTGATAAGCGCGGCCGCTTGGTGCGCTTCCCTTTAACGATGGTCTGATCGTTACAGCATGAATACTCTCCCGAGATCTCCATATCCATCATCTGAATCGAAAGAACAGAATAATATAAAGATTGGAGTGGAAAGAAGTGTGAAGATGAGAGTGATGAGAGAAAAACTGTGAATGGGATAGTGAGGGATGAAGATGCTTATATATATATAGATATAGTGTAAGTATTGATTTGTACGTACTGTATATATATATATACGTATAGTGATATAAGAGTTTGTGGAGCTAAAAGCCACCCTCGTGAACAGTTACCATGAAATAGCTTGTAGCCACCAATCCTCTCTGTGTTTCCAACTCATATATGTGTTTTTACAACCTAATTTCATAGGTAAAATCACATTTTTAATAAAGAGACTTGATGATATTTAGACCATTTTTTATATACTATTAATTTTTTTTCTCCAAATTTTGATTTAAAAAAAAACACTTTTTATTAATTAATTCAAGTATCTATACCATCATTTTTTGTTTAATTTTTCTTCTATTTTTTTATATAAAAAAATCACTTGTTACTAATTAATTGTAATGGAATTATTATATTCATAATTTTAAATCAAGAGGTGACAAAAAATTGCTGATACTTTTCTTTCATCTTTATGGATGATAATATTAGAGAATTATTGCATATATTCGATCGAAGTCGCCAATTTTAGTTCTATAATTCTAAAATTTATACTATATATTTGGTTAAAGTCGTCAATTTTAGATAATATCAGCCACGTGAGATCTATCGTTAATTATGATTTATGAGAATTTCAAAGTGGAAAAATTGTGCATCATCCAATGAAAGGAGTTTAAATGAAATTTATCTCTTAAAATTATGAGGTACTTTTAATTTATAAAATTTGCTATGTTAAACTAACGGTCACATGACACTCATATGTTCAATTATGTCTAAAACAATTTGGACCAATTATTAGAGGGAGTGGGCTAAAGTTTGGGACCAAAATATAATTTTGTTTAATTGCATTTGTAGTATACTTATTCTAGAGAATTTAATTATGATCATGTTTGGTCTAATTATTTAATATAATCTAGAGTGTTATATATCAAAAGAAAGATAGTATACTATGAGAAGAGTTGACTAATAACATAAAATCACATTGTGCACATGATATGTAAGTTAATTGAATTTGACAAAACTTGAACTAGACAATAAGAATATATCTTTTTTATATTCTTTGATATATTTTAGAGGTTTAAAACAATTTAGACGATAAAAAACATTGTATACAGCAATATTCTAAATTTTTTTAACACAAAGCTATGTTTAATTAATTATATGATCAATATAAAAATACTTATTTTTATGGTAGATCGATTTGTTTCATATATATTCATTTTTTGCCATGAGGTGATCATAATCGACGAGCTAGAAGTTTTGTGATTCATTCATGCATCTTCATCGTTACATGAATCTCTATTTAATTAATAATAAATTTTATTCAATGACAATTAATTTTGGAGACTTTTGTGTGTATTTAAATGGAATAATTACACTAACTACTTCTCTTATTTAGTTAATTACAATTTAGACCCCCCTTATTTTTTGTCCATAACAAAGTCTCCCTATTTTAATAAAAGCATACATTGAATCATCTATGACTAATATCTATGACTAACAACTATTAATTAAGGGTGAGAGAAAGTGTAAAACATCAATCTAACCCCATTTTAAAAATAAAAAATTATTGTTTCACATTAACACACTCCTTATTTAGTGTAATTAAAATGCAATTCATTTTACTAGATCACACATCCTCTTGTAATAAAACCTTACATATAAATCCCTTCAAATAATGTTATATATATATATATATATATATATATTTATTTATTTATTTTAATTTATTAATTATTATATAACTTCTTAAATAAAGTGAAACTCGGGATTTATTTTTATTTTCTAAAGAATATTCAAATTGAAATATGAATTTATACCTCATTATATGTAAAAAAAAAAAGTTTTTAATGATTTTTTTATTTAAAACTATATTAAATATTGCAATTACATCCTCTTTAATATTAAACTCCCAAAGGCATAACAGAAAATCTAGAAAGTAGGTTTTGATGATATCAACAAATTTAATTAATTTTCTAATGAAATAGGATAATTTTACTATTATAAGATAGGTCATTTGTTATCGGCTCAAAATAGCTAGCTTGTAATTATTCTATATTAGAGAGATAATTAGTGCATTTATCCCTATTTAATAAGCTCATTGAAGGCTAAGGTTGGTAGAAACGGAAACTCACTCTAATCTTTAAATGTATGTAAAAAGGATTTATAGTGTTCATCTTCATGAATTTAATAAACACTTATTTACATGAGAAATTTTGCTCAACTTATTAAATATTTTCATGAGTTAATTACATAATTATCTCTCTGTCAACTGTTAATTCATCTGAACTATAATTTCCTAATAAATTAGACTGAAATTGCTATAACTATTTAATATCGTAATATTGAATAAAGGGTTAATATTACATAGAGAATTGAAATCGACTTTGTATTAATATATATATAGTGTATTGTAAGGTGTAATTAGAATAGATATTAAATAAAGTAAAAATTGTTGGTAACGTTATGAAGTCGGTTTCACATTATTGCCAGCGAAAGTTACGAATAAACACAAGCAGCATTAAAGCAAAGAGGATTACACGTTCAAAGCATGCTCCATCTTATTCACTCAATCTCTTCTTAAACTTAAAGAAAAGTATACTATTTATTTATATTTATTATTATTTATTTCATATATAATATAATTAAATAGATAGAGATAACCAACAAGATTCGGTTGGCTTTCAAGCAAACCCATCACCACTTTTCATCAACAAACATATTCCCTTGAATGGTCATAATATTTCACTTCATTTATAAATGTTATATAATACATAAAAAAGAATTTCACCATATAAAATTGATATGAATTATATATACTGGTCTCATTGTGTATAAATAAATCAAAATACAAAATAATTCACCAGTTTCATATTTAATGTTTTGGAAATGCATAATATTAGGTGTCAACTATTTATCCACTCCACAAGTCTACATACAAACTTATAAATTCTTTAACGGTGCGTTTGGATCGATGGATTTGGATTTGAGAAGTGGATTTAGATGAAGGATTTCAAATGACACCTAAAATTGTGTCATTTGAAATCCATCGTAGTTGTGGAGAAAAGAGCTCAAAATGAATAGCGAGGGATTTGAAATCCATCATCATCCAAACGAACATAAATAGATTTGTCGACGGATTTGAAATCCATAGATTTCAAATCCCTCGATCCAAACACACCCTAAAGAAATAAGAAAAAGAAATAAGTTTGGATGACCCAATTCATCAATCTACCTAATATTAGCACATGTTGATTAATTTTTTAGATTATGGTTGAAAAGTAATTTGAGCTAATTGATATTCGATTCAATATTGATCTTTGATATCTATCTACACAATAAAATAAATAAATTTTAATATATTTTTTGTTCAACAAGATTCAGAAATCAGTTTAAATTCAACTCTAAGAAAAAGAATAATATGTATACAAATAATAAGTTACTCAAGCTCAACTAAATTAGTCATACATCATATTAATCTCGTAAACTTTAAAAAGCTCAATAAAAATTCAATCAAATTGAAATAATATTTTATTCGACTTATTTACCCATATTAAAAAAAAAATAGGTGAATTATGTTGGGCATGATCAAAATAAGATAGGATTGTCCCACCACATCTATCCAAGGAAAGTTGGATTAAGACTTGGGGTAGGGACACTTTCAAGTGGGCTTTGGAGTGAAAGAAGTGAAAGTGTGTGTGTTCATTCTACACCATAAGAGTATCTATCAAGGGACACTTTTATGACTTATTTAATGTATTTAACTATGTAATTACTCCTCTTTATTGAATAATTTACTTCAAATTTCGATATAAGTATAATAATAATAATATGTATGGAGTGGATTTAGTCACATAAAAAATTCTATTTTTCTGAGCCTCTAAATGAAAATTAATTTATTTTCTAAGGTAATTTTACAACAGATTGAGTCTAATAGAGCCGATCTGTTATAGTCTACTGTATGTGGCAATAAATATGGTGTTTTAACAAAACACCCTCATCCAATGGTTTATAATAGACCGACTTTATTGAACCCGATTTGTAAATTTCATAAAAAATGATATATCCTTAATATTTGACCTAAATATACTTACTATTAACATAATCAAATACAAGTGTTATGTACCCAATTCTACTATTGAAACATATATGTAACAAGTTAGTTTATGTATTTATGTGGCTTTCTCGGGGTCCCCAATTTTGGGTAGAATTTTGTGATGGTTGCACTATACATGTCTTGCACTTTATTTTCTCCACCACACAATTAATTAATTTAATTAATAGTATTAATTTGCTTTGCTGGCTATTTTGGAGTTAGTTTTGTGACAAAAACAACACAATAAATATGGCTTGTCTCTTGGACAAATCAACTATATTTTAGTATTCATTTTCTTCATTTTCAGCTGCCATGAACTTATATTTCAGATTGATGAGATACTAATTTCATTTATCACATCTTTTTTTCTCTTAAATACTATTTTGAATATTTTTTAAAATTCTTTTATTTCTTAAATATAATTATCTATTTCTTAATCTTTTTTTTTCTTCTCTTCTATAATCATTTATTGAATCTTAATCAAATTTTAGTCTGAAATCTCCTTGTAAAATTTTGTTTTTTTATACTCATGAATTTGCATTACATACTAGCTAGTATTGACTTATAATTCATGCCCGTATATAATAAATGTGTTGCCATTACTTCGAGAATATCATATTATAAATTATTTGTTTCATTATGAGAATATTGTTGACAGATAGATATACAAAATAACCTTTTACAATGTACATACTACATAAGTGGTTGCAAATTGTGACAGGTCACAAAGTTTTCAGTTCCCACCTCACACTTATTGCCAAAAGCCCCTTCACTTTTCTAATATTATAAAAAGCTCACATCATATCAGACATTTCATCAATTATACCCCTAACATGTTAATAATTATTACAATTTTGCTCGTGTAATCTTGAAACAGACCCTTTAAGAAGTGTGTTAGTTGTTTTCAACAATTAAAGTGCTTTTTTTTCCCTAATTCTGCAAATAAGTAAAGGGTCTATGTGTAATTTTGTCATGATGTTAGCTCTAGATTTTCAATTTTGTATTGATCATGTTCTTATGGTCTTACATCACTTTTTATTGGTCTTACTTCACTTAATTAAGCCTTAATTCTTACTCAAAGAGGTTAATTAGGTTTTCATAATGTCTATGAGGTGTTTTGCAAGACACTTTTGTTCACATTTTGCAATTCAACCTTATAAGCATTGTATTTTGGATGAGTGATCAAAGTCAAAATTAGCTTTGCTTTAAACATGTTGAGTATGACATGGTAGTTACACCTGTTTCATCACTTTCATTTTTTTCTATAAAAAAATACGTTAGTAAGGTTCTGTTTGGATTGTTTTTGTTTTTGTTTTTGATGTTTTGCAAAGTAGTTTTGTAGAACAGTTTTATCAAAACAATTTTGCAGTACAAAATAATGTTGAAATCCTGTTTGGTTGACTATTCTGAAAAAAAATTGCTTCTCCTCTCTTCTTCTCTCTCCATGTGTTTTGATGAAATGAGGAGAGAGAAAATATATTATTTTTTAATGAGGGGTTAAGTGCCGTGTTTTTCTAGTTTGGAGTGAAAAAGTGTTCTGAAAAACTTAAAAACAGATAAAACCTATTTTGCAAAATAGCAGATTTTGGAGTTTTATTATTCAAAAACATAAAGTGAGAACAAGCCCAACCAAACGCATTTTTCAAGTTTTTGTTTTGCAAAAACAAAAACAAACTTTAAAAACAGTCATCCAAACAGACCCTAATAATCCTAAAAGCGATATCAGAGCCCAATTGGCAACTGATCGCAATTTTCAACCAACAAATTGTAACGCTCTTATTTTTCTGGCTCGAGTATGATTATGTTACACTGTGTTCAATAGACATACATACACACAGGGGAATTAAGCTATGAAAATCATCTCCTTTTTAAATCAAAATATATGATGTATATCATACTGATGTTATTAAATTCAGTGTAACATAAATTTTTTAACTTTTATTGATGTGTAAGAGTTGAGAATTGTTATAGTTGTAACCACTAACCAATGCACACAAATGAAAAGCCAAAAAGCAACTAGATAAGGTGCCTATAAAGCTACTACTTTCAACCAAACTGAATTTAGGCCAAATCCATACCACATATGTATTGGGTTCACACATCATTCTTCAAACTAATTCTGTGTGCCCTCTTTTTGAGGGGCTAGAATTTCTCTAATTTGTTGTTTGATCTTATAGACACAATTTTAGATGTATAAATATATTTCCTTAAATATATATTTGGTTCTAAATCACATATGCAAGTTTGAGATGAAATCGAAGCTATTGAGTGCAGTTTTGTGGGTAATCGGAATGAAATAAAAGGGAATTTATAAAACTCAAATCGAGTTAAGACAACTATTCACAAATTGGGGAGTTCAAAATCGAAACCTTATTAGAAACCTCGAGGCTCAAGTTTTTCGAAATCCACATCCCGTTTATCCCTCTTTAACAATACTTGTCGAAACCCGAAGCCCGAAATTAAATGCCTTTTTTCCCACTTAGTTTGACTACAATCAAGAAACTCATCTTAATATCTGCAATCATAGTAGGTATAAGTAGGCAATATACTAGGGTGAGGGTACAAATATACCACTCTACTTGCATATAATCGTATTTCCATATTTGCGCAATCTTATTGACGCATAACATATAATCGTATTTCCATATTTGCGCAATCTTATTGACGCATAACATATAATCATATGGAATACAAACTTCCAAATTTCAACAAAGACAAATTATTGGGTAGAGATAATCTTCAGACAGCAACTATCTATTACAATGTTAAATCACTGCACTCTATAAGAATCATAAAGAGAGTTACAGAGTGCAAACCAGGCCGATACTCAATCGATTCCATTACAGCGGAGTCAAACCGACAACACCTGCAAATTAAACACAACAAAAACATTACAACAATATCGAAACGGGATTAAACTCAAAAATGATAATACTGTTTTTGTAAGAGTTGATGTTACTTAGCTGCTCAAAGAAATTACAAATAGAAAACCGAACAACATTGATACGATATATATACTGACTGATTTCATAAATGTTGTTGTTTCTTAAATTTCCTTTTTCATCTAGTCAGAAACTTAACTGATATATATATATATATATATATATATATAGTTTTCTTTCCACAATTTTGCTCTAACAATGACTACCACAAATTTGCAAGGTCGTGCCTAATAGATAACAACAAGACAATAATATTTATAATGCTGACAAATTTTCAATGTGCTCACTCTAAGAAGCTAGCAATTAAGAAAATATAAAGCTTGACCATCGATAGAAAAACCAAAGTAAACCGAGAATAAGTAAGTTAACATACCACAAGCTAAACGCCCACCAGCATTGCCAGTAGAAAGACTGAGTTCATGACCGCCTGCATCCCATAGTAAATAAGGAAAGATGAGTACAAATAAAAGCCAGTAAAGGGTAAACATAGCAACTGCCATTTTTAATAGACTCGAAACCGAAAGACGTATCATGTAAAAACTAGAATCATAAAATTTTACCCTTTCCAAGATCGTCCTCAAGTTCATGAACAACAAAAGCTCTTCCAACAACTGAGTTAGGACCAGTCAATGGTATCTGCACATTTTTCATTCATACAAGAATCCCAATTATAACTTTGATCCTGATAGGAACAATACTACATCGAAACCTTAAATACCACAAAAAACAAGCAAATAGAATACTACTACCTGACTGTCCACTATTGTTGCTTCAGCCACACCTACATCAATCACATTGGACTCCATTAGAAAAGAAGCTGTTAAAAAGTACTGAAAATTTGAGAGAATTGGTATTCAAGGAAATACCATCGGCGTTAGCAACTATGTTTCCCAGGTCACCCGCATGACGAACCTCGTCTTCAGGAGCTCCATGTGTCAAACCATTTGGATTGAAATGTGGCCCTATAAGCAACATCGTAAACATGTTTTAAGTAATCTAATGAATTTCCCCACGAAAGAAACAAGCATTTCAAATTGTATAATTTTCCAACCATAATGTAAAATCACCACCTGTTGAGATACATCCATTTGTAGTGTCACCAAACTCATGCTACAAATCACAAATAATGACACAGAGTTTAGATTCGAAACTTCGATTTCAAAGAGTATTTCCCAATTCACAGCTAAAAAAAATTCAACTTAATAACAAAAATACTCACAAGATGAAATCCGTGTTTCCCTGGAGTGAGTCCGGTTATACGAACATTCACAGTAGTAGGGCCTAAAACATTAAAAAGAACAAGCAATAAACCAGAAAAACTACGTCAAAATAGCAAATTCACAAACATAAGCGTGTTAAGTGTTAATAAATTGACAATCAAGTATACAGCTGCAGGTCAAGAATTTGCAAAGCCCTATTCAAAAACAGGTTGTATATCAGGATTTAAGATATCCCAAATCAAGTTAAAAAATCTAGCTCAAAATTCGACTTGGAAAAATCAACATATCTAAAAAAATAGAAGACAAGAAAGTGTTCGATAAAAGCACTGAAAGAGAAAAGGGGAGTTGACCATCGCCATCTTGGGTGAGAGTGACAACGCCCTCGACGCTCGAAGTGCCTTTAAGAACGGCAACAGCCTTCTTGGTGGCGGCGACGATGGTGAGCGGCTTTGGAGCAGCGGCGGCGGAGAGAGATAAGAATGGGCGGATATTAGACTTAATAAGCGCTACACCGTGGAAAGACGAAGATGAAGAAGAGGAGGAGATGGTGGGGAAGAAGAGAGAGTGATGGGCTGTTGGGGCGGCGGCGGCGGAGATTACCGTGTGGGCGGCCATGGCTGCAAGTGCTGCTGCTTGCATTGTTGATGATTGGATTGGATTGGATTGGATTGGATTGGAATTGGATGAGGTTTGGGTTTGTGTAAGAGGTGGGTTGGTGGAGAGTGAGCTGAGTGATTTTGTGCTTCTGGTTCTTTCTCTTTTGTTGTCTTTGGTGATAGATTTCTATCTTACACACACTCACTATTGCTATAGATTTGGTAAAAAATCTACTTTTACTTGCCACTATTCTATATCTATATATATATATTATATATACTATAGTGACAAATTTTTTACTCAAAAACATAAAACGCACAATATTTGTATTATAAGATGGTACACGAGTTTATACAATCAGTGCCTCGACGAAAAAACTTATACACAATATAATTATAAACAACACTTCAAGATATAACAAGATTTTATCATTATTAGCTCATGTTTCGTGTACATTCAATGAAAATTTTCATTATTATTGGTCGAATTAGTTAAAAATGAGCATAAAGAAATTCCTGAAAAATAATAAAGAATAATTTGATTTTTTTTTTTAAATTTCATTATACCTAAATGTTTTTTAACGCTACTAAAAAGAAACAATCTTATCATCAAATTATTTTCAAAATTTATGCGATAAAAAGAATTATATTAATCTCAACTTATTAAAAAATAATTCAAATTATAATTTGGTGCAACAATCTATAAAAAATAATCTTAGTTTTTATTTTATTAACATATATGCTTTAAGGCTTTCTAGAGGTCTATTTGGACCATAACTTAAGCCTGGACTTTAGGACTATTCATCTTGGGCCCATAAAAGAATGGGTCCAGGAAATAAGCCCAAGAAATTATGGATCATTTAACCCGAACCCATTGATCAACCCGACCCGATAACCATGTCCGGGAATCCTGGTTTTAAAAGTCTTCAATCTTCACCTGGTCGTTGCTTTGCTTGAACTGAAGAGCTTTAATGGCGGCGACCAAACCCTTCCCCAAAACGGAACAATAATTAACACTCACAAAACTTATCACAACAGTTCAATTTGATGAACAATCAATCGCACTCCATGCGTGTCCTGGTTCGCCCACCCCCCGCACCTACCCACCCCCTCCCGCCTCAACCTCCGCCCCCTCCGCCGCCTCAGAACGGCGTCGTAGTCGTCGGATTCGTCGGCAAGCGCCGCCACGACGTGGCGCACCTCATCAACAAAATAGTTGATTCCAGTGTTTTCGGTTCCGGTAAATTAGAGACGCCGTTTCGATTCGAAGCTGATAAAATCGATGCGGAGATGGGGAAGTGGTTGAAGAGCAGGAAGTTGAGCTTCTACCATGATAAGGAGTTGGGTATTTTGTATCTGCAGCTTTCTTTGTTGGAGATTGAATTCGAGTTTGAGTCGGTTCACGAGGATGATGAATTTGGGGATCTTCAAGGGTTGCTGTTTATGTTCTCTGTAAGTTTTATTTATTGCCTTTTCTATTGATTTTTTGCTTAGCACTTGTGTTGTTGCATTTGGTGCTATGTAAGAGTCTATTTAGTGTAACTTCAGTTTAATTGGATTTAAGTTTGTAATTATATAATATCGAGCTCATTCAACTTAATACAGAAATTCTTATTTTGCTGAAAATTATCTTTTCCTCTTTGCTTTCACACTCTCATAGAATCTCCAAAGTTAGTAAGTCATTTGATCGTACTATAGCAATGCAGGTCTGTCATGTGGTAATACTTATTCAAGAGGGGTCACGATTCGACACTCAAATGTTGAAAAAGTTCCGGCTTTTGCAAACTGCTAAAAATGCAATGGCTCCATATATAAGATCACTTAACATGTCACCAACAACATCGAGGCCACAGTCTTCATCTTATTCACTAATATCCACTTCTGGAGAATCACCTAAAAATCCTTCTCCCGGTAAAAGCAGAGGAATTCTGAATCGTAATGCTTCAACTACAATAAGGTCAGGTTTAGGTTCTTTTTCATCTTTGTTACCTGGCCAATGTACCCCAGTTATACTTTTCGTTTTTCTTGACGATTTTACTGAGAGTCACCATGTAGAAGAGCCGTCTGAGACCTCCCTGCTAAAGTTTTCACCAAATTTGAACAGTTTAGCTAAATCAAACCAGCCCATGAAAGGGTCTGCCTCTGTTGTTGTGCTTGCACGTCCTGCCAACAAATCTGAAGGTGGATTAAGGAAGAAATTACAATCGTCCCTTGAAGCACAAATTCGTTTTTCAATAAAAAAATGTCGAACACTTTCAAGTTTTGAAAGCAGTTCAAGAAATGGGACTATTGCTAATTCAGCCCCTTTATTTTCGCTTGACGCATCAAAGGCTGTCTCACTTGTGGATTTTTGTTCGACTCAGAGTGGTGAATCTCTTGAGTTTGCTATTGGCCTTGTAGAAGAAATATTAAATGGGAAAGCGACATCAGATTCTCTTTTACTCGAAAGCCACCATAAGAATTCAAGCAAAGAGGACATTCTCTCTGTGAAGGAGTTTATTTACAGGCAATGTGACATTTTAAGAGGAAAAGGCAGTTTATTTGCTAGCAGTAATAATGGCGTTGGAATGGTTGCTGTTGCTGCATTAGCTGCAGCTGCCTCGACAGGGAAAAGGGCAACTACGCCTGAACTCCCGACTTTGGAAATTTGGTCATCTTCTTGTCAGATTATTCTTCAAGGAATTATTTCTTCAAAATCTGTGCATACATATGAAATGGAAATCAGCAAAAGTGAAACAACTACTTCTGATCCATTACAATCTGCAGTATCTCATCTAAAGAATGGAATTGGGCTGACTAGTAAATTTTCAACCTTATGGTGTGAAAAAGCATTTCCAGTTGCCAAGGAGCTTTACTTGAATGGTCTGCCTCCTTGTTATCCAAGTTCTCAGCACAATGATAATTTGAATAAGGCCTTGCGGGCCCTCACGTCAATGGTGAAGGGACCTGCCGTGGAACTTTACATGAAAAAATTGAAGGATGAGTGCACATCTATATGGACTTCTGGAAGGCAACTATGTGATGCAGTTAGTCTTACTGGGAAGCCTTGCACGCATCAAAGGCATGATATCAATAAATCTCACTCGAGTGGATTTGTATACCTCCATGCATGTGCATGTGGCCGGTCTAGACGACTCCGAGAAGATCCCTTCGATTATGAAGCAGCGAATTTTGCACATACTATTTTTGCTGATTGCGATAAACTACTGCCTTCTGTAAAATTGTCAGAAGGAAGCAGTAATGGACCTATTCAACCATCATCATGGAACTTAGTCCGAGTTGGGGGTGCAAGGTACTATGACCCATCGAAAGGTTTACTCCAGAGTGGATTTTATCCAGCTCAGAAGTTTCTTCTAAGGTGGACTATATTTCTCGAGAAGAAAAAAGAAGTAAATCATTTACTGCTTAATGACTCTCATAAGGTTTCCTTAGATAGAAATATTAAAGTTGAAAATGTTGCAGACACTCAGAATGGAGTCGAATCGCAACCCTCTTTAGATATCATTGGGAATAGCAGTAAAAATATCAACTTTGGTATGGGGGTATCTAATTTTACAATGAGAAAAGCATTTTCGGAAGTTGTTGCGGGGCCCGCAGCTGTCAACTCGGGGTTCCCCCCTCTCTTTCATAAGAAAAAACCCACTCCAGATGATGATATTAATGTTAAGCTACATCGTGCGAGGAATAGGGGTGTGGAGAAAGTTGGTGAAATTGTCTACAATGAAGAATCTCAGAAGGTTGAAAATATAGCTTCATTTGATAAAGCACCGAATGATAATGGCATAGCTGGCGATGCCTGTAAATATGAGAATCCTTTTCCATCTTTAAATATGACCAACGGTGGAAAAATTAAAGCTGCCAATTCTATGAAGCATGTCTCAGTATATGTAGGGTTTGAACATGAGTGTCCACGAGGACACAGGTTTATATTATCTATGGATCATCTTAATGTACTTGGTTCGTCATACGCAGTGCCGGAAGAGAATGTTGTTCCTTTGATAGTGGAAAATTCGGGCAAAAAACAAGATCAGGCTAAATTGGGTAAAGCAGGTGGCCCTGGCAGAATACGAAGGCAGTCAAATGGGGTAATAATGGGTAGTGGTAAAGACAAAATCCTACAGAAGTCGAAAGAAAAAGTTGCTAATGGAAATATGTATTCGAATAAACCTATACATTCGACCAGACAAGGAAAGGAACAGAGTGAGGGCATAAAAGTATCTGCTACTATCAAGGAAGACCTTAAAGCTACAACTATTGACGACGGTGGTTGTGCCTTCTCCTTACTAAATAGAAGTTTGCCAATATATGTGAACTGTCCGCATTGCAGAGACTCTATAACCAAGAATGATACATCAGATGTCAAATTTGCAAGCACTATTTCGCAACTCCAGAGGATCTTTGTGGTATATATTCCCTCTACTATTTTAAATCCTAGGATAACTCTTAACAAATATCTGACGATGAAATAAGAGTTTGCCATGATTAAACTCTAACTTACAAAGCGTTTTCTCATGTTTACCTCTTCAAATTACCCTTTGTTTTCATACTACAAGTCGATGCTTCTTTTCAGCAAAGCTTTTTCCTTTTCATCATTTGAGTCTATTGTTTTTTGTGGTTGATTCTTTGTGATTTATAATGTATCGATCTACCTCGAGGCTTTTTGAAATCTATCTTTTGCAAAATATTTAGGTAAATATAATTCTTTCTTAAACGTCCACCTGAAAGTTTTGAATTTTCTTATGTATCCAGTTGCATCTTTAGCGGAGTCGCAAATAACTATATGTATGGATTAGCTTTTGAGAGCGGATTGTTAATTGACCAATTCAATTAGCTTTGGTTTTTTTTCTTTTTTGGTACTAAAATATATTTACATCATTCATTGTTACACCGTTCGCATTCTGTATTTGGTTGTACGTTGTTTGAAGACTTGTTACTGTTTTACCTATTAATATTATAGCCAACTCTAATGCGTGCTAAATTTGCTTTGAAATGTGTAGGTAACACCTTCATTTCCTATCGTTTTAGCTGCTGACCCGATTATACAATTTGAGGTATGTACCAGTAGATGAACTGTTATGATTGCTACTGAATTTTGTTGATTCCCTATCAGTTGGCAATGATTATTTTTTAGGTGATATTACAGTTCTTTTGTATTTTTATTCAACTTGACTTCCTCTTAGTATACACTTGCTTACTTGGTCTCTTAGTATTCCTTAACATTAAAAAACGAAAAATCATATGAATACTGTAAAACTGATGAAGATTAATGAAAGTAATACGATTCTTAACTTTTTCGTGATCATGGAATTTCAGGTGTCATGTCTACCTCCCTCATTTCCTGACCGTGAAAGAAAACTACAATTTAGCTTGGGTTGTCCTGTGATTCTGCCGCCAGAGAGTTTTCTCTCTATAAAACTCCCTTTTGTTTATGGTGTAGAATTGGAGGATGGAAGTCTACATTCTCTTCAACCTTTTGAAAATCAACCACAACTCACTGCCCATATTGTGAAAGGGACAACCTTAAAAGTTGTGTCAGATAGAACCAATCTTGATCCATTATTGGTAATATAGTTAAATGTCGAGATTTCTGCTGCTACTTTGCCGATTCAGTTCTCTTGAGTTTTTGAAGACTTGGCAAGTGGAGATTACCGCTTGCCCTCAGGTAAATTTATCATTGTTTCTACTAGTTTCCATGTTTAATAAATGATAATCATTGTATTTAGTGTTAATATAGGTAGGTAATGGTTCTATAAATTAATTTATTACAGTTGATTGAACTTATCCATTTATCTAAAACCAGATGCCGTTCTGAAGTTTCCTCGTCAAGCTTCTATTTGATGGATCCTGAAGATTACTGGCTATAAATGTGGAGGATCATCATAATCTCGGTATGCTTAATGATTCTTTGACATCTATTTAGACATTATATGATTTTTATGCAACTCTAGTCAGTGTATCTTAGTTTTGTGTTTGATTAGTAGAGAAGAAAATAAACTTTTAGCAAACCGAATTCATAAGTAGCAGGAAAGACGAAATTATTATCTCATTATGGAAACAAAGACGCATGAAATAAGTAAATTGAGAAATTAGATTATGACCTAATGGTAGTCATAATTATTTTTGTCGGGTTTTATCTTAGTGATATCTTATCGTAATTCTCCGTCACATATTTAATGGAAATAAAAAATTAGCAATATATTAATGAGTAACCTAGACCCTAATTTTGAAAGACATCCTAAGGCTTGATAAATTACCACGACATCCCTTGGTCAGTAAAAAACCATACTACAATTGCAGTATCTGTCAATAAAAGCACATTATAATTCAACCCCTGTTAGAGGTGGCAATCGGGTGGGTCGGGTTGGGTTTGTGTTGGTTTCAACGGTTCGGTTCTTAAATGGGTTGGGTTTTTAAACGGTTCTTAAATGGGTTGGGTTTTCCACCTATTTAAGAACCAACTCAACCCAAAATGGAACCGAAGTCAACCCGAAAGGGAACCAAGCCCAACCCGACTCAATACATTACATTTTGTTCTTTATAATTTAGATTATTGGCAAGCCGTTTGGGCCTAACTTGAAATTAGTTGGACCCAAGTTGGAACCAATTAGGAACCAAATAAAATCTCTTAGAAACCAACCCAACCCAAACTAGTTTAATTGGGTTGGAACCACGGTTCCGGAACCATTTTGCCACCCCTAATCCCTGTTATTCGAGTGGCCACATCTATAGGGGTGTCCTAGTAATTTGCAAAACTTCAGGTAGCTCCTTGTAATTATGCAATTAGGGGGGGGCTGTTCGTAATTATTAAAGTTAGTCCTTCATGTATTAAAGTTAGTCCTTCATGTATTTATTCATATGGTATGCAGATGAGTGAATTCAGGATGGCACGAGCAATGGCACTTCGAGTAATTCGTCACGGGTCCACATTTATGCTGTTATTTAACTGATAGCTCGATGGACGAACCTTGTGGAACTCGAGACATGGCTAAGGATTAGTGAAAGCAAAAAGACAGCATAAGCAAAAGCTCCATTCAAGTATGTACATTGTTATGGTTGTCTGTGATGAAAGTAGATTCGACTATGATGATTCCTGGTATATTGTCCAGCAATTCTCGAATAAGTTTAACATCGTGCAGTTCAAATGACAATTATTTATTAGCATTTTGTTTTTCTTTTGTGTTCATCAGTTGTGAGAAATAAATATTTTAACAACACATGTGTCTCTTGAAGAATGACGATCCCGTTTGATCATTAATGGTAGGACTGTTGATAGGGTTTCATGAGTTCATGTTAGAGTGGCCTAAATTGCTTCATGCATGATAGTTTAGGCTCGGGTTTGGGCCAACCATGATTTTCACGATTCTATCCCTCTTCTGAGGCAATTTTATGCCACAACGAATCTAACAGACTCGATATGGTATGTACTATACGTGGGGTGGGGAATATATAGTGTATAATATATCGAATTTGTTTGATCTTGTGTGTTGTAAATTTTTTCCTTCAATCCCAAATTTTGATAAACTCTAATATTTTCCTTCATCAAATTACTGACCTAATCGACTAATAACTTCCTAATCGAAATTAAAGTAGATAAATTTCGAAAAATGAGACTCGAAATTAGATCAATAAGGGCTTAATTGGATGGAATATCCATCTCTGAAAATTATTTTTCATGATAAAAGTAAGAAAAAAAGATTTTTAGGAATAAGAAATATGTTGTGAGATGTGTGTATGAAAGAAAATTTTAAGAGAAAAATATGTAATGATTATAGTTGATGTGATATTTTTTTTTGTTGTGGAAAAATTATTGAAATTATTATTTAAATATAATTTATAGTAAATTATTTAGTCAAAATCATTGATTTAGATGTCAAAAAATAGTCATAATGGATCTTATTTTAAACGTTGTATTATTTTACATTAGAATATGTGATTAATTTGATTTTTGGAGTTGAAAAATAGTCGGAAAAATCTTATAAATCGATTATGTGAACTGTCAAATCATGAATAGTAAGAGCAAAAAATTTCTCTTCTCTTGCAAAAATTTCTTCAAAATTGTCTAAAATTTTGAGAGAATTTGTTGAAGAATTTTTTTGTAACAACCAAACAATTGCAACTTTATAGATTTTTTTGCTTTGAATAAATTTTTTTTGGGATGAAGTTGTCATCCAATTAAGCCCTAATGTAGTTAAACTAGCAAAAAATAGTTGGACATGCAAAACGTGCAAATACGTGCACAAATCGCAATAATAAATTGGGCTCTAAATCCAAGAAATTGTGATGCAGATAAGATTGATAGAGAACGAACGAACACATGTTTGTGTTTTAGATCACATCATTAAAATACGTCCCCATATATAATTATCCCTCCACTCTCTTTTGTTCAAATTTAATTATTAGTAAATGAATTGAATTCAACTTGAATAAAATTACGAGATGAAAAATACAATTTTCTCTTAGTATGAATTATAAGTTATATGATTATATTTTATTTAGACAATTTCAAGATGATATCTTGTATCTTTCAAATGAATTTAAAGTAAGCATTGAGTGACATTTAAAGAATACAAAAGATTCCAAGTTTCAAAATAATCAAGATTATATGTGATCAATATAATCGTACCACATGAACCGTTATAATTTTTCTGGAATAATGCATGACCATGAGCTGTTAATAACTTGTTTAATTACCTTCTTAATCTATCAGATCAGTAAATGAATAAATTAATCAAGACAAGATACGATTCTCTGAAGATTTTTTTTTTTTTTTTTTTTTTGGAACTTATCTATAGAACATGCAATGTTGGCTTTGATCATGTGAAATTTGAATTGAATTGGAAGAAAACAAAATGTTGAATTACATTTAATTTGCTTCTATTAGAAAGTATAGATCATGAAAATACTAATCATGGAGATTAATTTTTGGATTATTCTTGTAATCTTTTCCCATAATATGCATTAATTAATTAGTCATGGATTAGCTGTGTTCACAATTATTAGAGTGGGTAAAATTAAGTCATGAATCTCGAGTTTAGTGGAGCTTTGTCCCCACGAGATCCTTATGAGATTTAAATACTCCTACATGATTTCATATTTGTTTGTTCTTTCGACTTTCATAATATTGGACATTGTAATTCCTAGAGCAAGACATACATGATACATGTAGTAAATAGGTAATATATTCGAGGTGTAAAATGGGAAAAATTTGTATTTTTGATATATTAATGGTTGCACTTAAATTAGATCATATTCATATATCAAAAATGCAATTTTCCCAAAAATTGGTGGGCTGAATTGGATTTGAGTTTCGTTTCAAATGATTTAGTTCTTAAATGGGATGAGTTTTATATGGTTTCAAATTAATATCAAATTCAATCTAAAAAAGAACCAAACTCAAATCCAACTCAACATCTTGCATGTTGTTCCTTATAGTTTGGATTATTGACAATCAATTTAGTCCCAATTTAGAACAAAAATAAATTTCTTAGTAACTAACTCATCTCAAACTAGTTGAATTAAGTTAGAACCATGATTTTGGAACCGTATTACTATCCCTATGTAATATTGATACTCATGGAGATTACCAAATAGTTGATATATAGAATTTTCATCTAAATCAAGCGGTTAAATAAAAAATTGGTTAGGGATGGCAACGTTTCTAGGTCAGATACAGAAACATCCCGCCAATTTCAGTTTCCTAACGCTGAGCGGTTTCAATTCAGGTCCAACTTAAGTGATTTTTGCGATTACTTCCGATCGAATTCCAAATTGGTTTCATATCATGAATATATTAGATCGATTATATATATGTGATGAATATCAAAATTATGACAAATTACAATCAAACAATCTCTATCACAATCAGCCAAAGCTAACAAATACTTTATGAAAATAAACGACCCTTAAAAAAACTTTCCATAGAAATTAAATCCAAAACCTCGAATACTTTAGAGCCTCAATTTTACCGTGGTGGAGTTAGGTTTCATCAGCTTTACTTTTATAAGTTAAAAATACTGAACTTCTAAATTAAATAATATAACAAAACAACAAAAGATCATTATTTAAATTTAATTAAGATGTTTACTATAATTGTTAATTTAAATAATTAGGAATCTATTCTAGAGTATTCCAATATTCCAATCCAAACATCTCAATAATTGGAGAGTGACCGAAAGCAGTAAGCAAGAGACACACAGACCCATGTGACGTGGGACTTATCCACTCTTGACACGTGTCATCTCCTCATTGCATATCATCTTATTGCTTCGCTGTATGACCTGCTCATGGGCCCCCACCCATTTTTTCCTAATATTTGAGAAATAAAATAAAATTTTAGTTGGAAATTAATTATTTTTAATTTATATATAAAAAAAATGTTATTTGTAAGTTGGTTAAGTTTGTTTATCATGTTATTAATGAGTGTATTAACACCTCATTTTGAAAACAAAAATATTTCTTATAATAATTTGTGTAATTATATATTAGCGTTATTAATCTACATATTTTTTTTAGAATCAATTCGAATCTTTTGTTTCAGCTCGTTCCCTTTAGCTACCCACACATGTATATAATTTTTTTTTAATTTTACATGCATATATAATGTGTAATACAAGATGAAAAATTATTTTAAAATAAAGAATATAACATATCTATCATTAAATTTATGAAAATTATTTTTATAACTAAGTATATTGTTACTCAAAAATATAGATATTATTTATTAATATTTGTTTAAGACTTAAGTACATGTAAATGGTTGGACTTGGCAAAACAACCAAATTAAATGAAATCTTTTATTATAATTCTTTATTGTAATAACACTTATTAAATTTTATTATAATTCTTTATTGTAATAACACTTATTGAAAAAATTAATAATTACAAGTATTATTTATTATGATGCAGTAAAAAAAAGGATTAATATTTTCAATATGGGAGGCCACCGGCAACCGGATGAACCAGTTTCCATGAAAAAACATGCAAAAATTTCCCAATAAAAGGGGCCAATAAGGCAAGCATTCATCTCTCACACCTTCAATAAATTCAGCCACCTAATTCTCATCTTAATTATTCTCCGATCATGCCGGGCCCTAACGAATACTTCAGCGTTCCCCTCAGCCGCGTCGCCATCGGCGACACCAATGAATTCCGGCAACCCGGCGCCATCAAGGCCGCCATCGCTGAGTTCATAAGCACCCTCATCTTCGTCTTCGCCGGCTCTGGTTCCGGCATTGCATACAACAAGATCACCGGAAATGCCCCCACCTCCCCCGGCGGCCTCATCTCCGCTGCCGTCGCCCATGCTTTTGGACTTTTCGTGGCGGTCGCCGTCGGCGCTAACATCTCCGGCGGCCACGTCAACCCGGCTGTTACCTTTGGGCTGTTTATCGGTGGAAATATTACACTATTCCGAGGTATTTTGTATATCATCGCTCAGTTGCTTGGATCAGTCGCTGCTTGTGCTCTTCTATCCTTCACCACCGGTGGCTTGGTAAGATTTCATAATAATAATAATTATAATAATAATAATAATAATAAAATATTAATAATTATTATAATATAAACTAGTCTGTCGTGTCATAAATCATACCCACTTTGTATTTAATTTGTTTATCGGAAAATTTGGCCGGGGATTGACCACTTTGCCCCCGACTATTTACACATCAACATCAATAATAACTGGTCTGTCGTGTTGTAGATCGAACCTAATTAATTGTATTTGAGAACATTTGGTTGGGGATTGACCATTTTGCCCTCGACTATTTACGCACATCAACAACAATAATTATTACTATTATAGGTAATTTTTAGAAATTCAGAGTCTAAATTAATGTTTGTGCATGAAGATTTATGATTATGATTGATGGTAATAAAATATGAGGTCGATGTTTCACTAGACAATTCTATAAGTGTTAAGAGATAAGAAAGATCATTTGAGGTTGATTTTACTTATTAATTATTAAAAAAATCATTTCTCGATTTCAAATAACCAATAATCACTATACTCTGAAGTGAACTAGTTTTTCGTGTTAAATCGTTATAATATTAACTCGTTACTCAGAAATACTTAGCTAAGGTTTCACACTATCTCATCATAACAAAAATTGTAACTAAAATTATGAGTTATTATTGTTGTTTTTGGTATGATATAGCCCTTCTAAATATTGGGTTATTTATTATATTTAATATAATTTAGATTTAATTAAATAATTATAATAAATTTGTTTTATACAGCCAATTCCTGCATTTGGCCTAAGTGATGTATCCGTATGGCAAGCATTTGTTTTCGAGATCGTGATGACTTTCGGCCTCGTTTACACCGTCTACGCCACCGCCGTCGACCCAAAGAAGGGTGAGATCGGAATCATAGCCCCCATCGCCATCGGTTTCATCGTCGGAGCTAACATTCTCGCCGGCGGTGCATTCACCGGAGCATCCATGAACCCTGCAGTTTCATTTGGGCCTGCTCTAATCAGCTTCACATGGGCCAACCACTGGGTTTACTGGGCCGGGCCTCTCATCGGAGGTGGGCTCGCCGGAGTTGTCTATGAGATCTTCTTCATCAGCCACACCCACGAGCCAATCTCGGACTTTTAAGTTAATCTCGATTCAGAGATTGAGATCGGACGGCTGTAGTTTTTTCTGGCCTTTTTTTCTATTTTATGTAATATTTTAATGAGGAGTTTTATTTGTTGTGTTATTTGTGATTTGAAATTTGGTCACTTTTGTGGAAATTTGTATCTTCTTCTGTATTTTACAAAGGCCTACTTTCAATTAATTCCAAGTTCAATTATCCTTTTTTTTCTATTTGTGCGAAATATTTTCTTTCTATTATTTCTTTATAAAGTCAATTAATTTCTTTCTACTATTAGAAATATTAGTTTGGAGTATCAATTATTTATTTTACATGGAGGGATTTATTTTTTTTTAAATCCAGACCCAATTTGATAGAAGTTAAATACATTCTCCAATGAGCATAAATTTCATTAATTTTAACAATATTTATGGAGCAGACTTAATTTAATTTGCACATGTATACTTACAATGATCGATTATTAAATTATAAATGTAATAGATAATTATGAATATCACTATTCAATATATAAGTCACTCTTAGAACATACAATACTTATTTGTATCACTATTTCCTTTTTTGTTTGTTTTTTGAATCAACTATTTATAGATGGAGACATTTCATTTTATTATAATTATATTCATCGAATTTGAATTATTCATTAGATTTTGAAAAATTCAGTATCATTTTGAAATTATACAAGGACATTGAATCCTCCACCGATTTGTCACATCTTATGGCAGCTATCCAGTTGGCATTTGTGATTTATGATTTTTGGATATCATTGTTTAAACTTTGAATTTATTAGAAAAATAAAAAGATGGCATGAGATAGAGATCAAAGCAAAAAAAATAGAAATTTCAATATTATTTTACAAGATTAAACATATTTTATCTTATTTTATTTTCTTAAAATTGAGATAACACAAGTGTATCACATCGTATAATCGTGTTATTGATAAGTACAAATACAAAAGATTTAATCTTAAAATACACTAACATTCAAATTGTTTATTAATATTAAATACCATTTCACACCCTCAAGGACTTAGTGTAAAACATCACTATATGTAACTTTATATTAATTTTTTATCACATGTAAATAATTCTTTAATTCATTATTTAGAGATAAGTTTGTTGTCATTTTCCCTAAACGTGACATCGTGCCGTGCACAATTTAAAATGCTGTGACAGATAATTTCTGAAATTAATTAATTTATATCTTATTGACTTTGATAGTTTAATATTGTATTAAGGGATAAAAGAATTAAATATTTCGTAACCATGGAGTGCAATAATTGATTTAGGATGCCATAAATAATTATTTAATTCGAAATAAGGACTGGAGATATTATTCATGATCTGATTGTACTTGTTTTTAGTAGCTGGAAATGGAAAAGTAAAAGAAATTTAATTCTAACCTAAATAATGAAAAGTAGATCTTACATTGAATTTGGTACATATATTTACACATACAATGGAAACACAAAGGACAAAGGACAAAAGACTTTTTGAATTTTACCTTACTATGAATAGTTGAATACTATTACATGATCACATGTTAACATAGATTTGGCTTCAATTCATGATCTCAATTTTTCTAGTGGAATTAATAATATAAATCTTTAAAAAAAAAAAAATATATGTCGAAAGAGCTTTTGTTCAAATTTGTTTAAAAAAACTTTGAGTTTTAAAATTTGTGTTTGAACATATTAAATTGTTAATCGAGCCGAGTCAAGTAGTTTGATATTTTTGTAGTATTTTTTACTAATCGAGCTGATCTCAAATTGAATTTCAAAACTTATCAAACACAAAAAGTTATTTAAACTTATTTTGATATATTACGAGTGGTTGAACCGTAAAAAAAAAAAAAAAGAAGCCAAAAATCACTTTAAAAGCAACTAAATTAGACTTATGAAAAACATATTTTGGCCTTGTCATTTCTTGAGTAATTGTTCTCTTATAAATTGCTAGCAAAACAAATGAGAAACACATAATAATTAATAATAAATTAGAAAAGGACCACAAAATCTCCCAAAAAAAAATTTCCAACAATTAATATGGCCGGTCCTATGAGAAAAGTGGAGGTCAATATCTTGATAGTTACATTCATGTGCAATTAACAAAACCAACAATGTCTCAAAAGTGATATTGGCCTATTTTTCACATGATGTGGCTCAATTTTTGTAAGTTATTTGTATTGAGTGACTGAATATACAATAAATATTTCGTTTTTTTTTTTATTTAATTTAATCTTCATTTTAGGGAAAAGAATAATATATCTCGTGTATATTAAATTGTTTAGTGTATATTGATAATATGTAGTATCTAATAAAATATGGTGGGCAATATAAATTCTACTAAAATATATTATATAAATGGGTGATAAAAAACAAAATATACTTTCACTTTTTTGGGGTGTAATGGTCATAAAGTCGGTTGGTCGGCAGGGCGTGAAAGAGAAATGTTGGCCCATGCCTGTTGGGTTTTTGGAACATCTCAATTCAATTTCAATTAAAGAAAATTGCAAAATATATATATATATATATATTATGTACACACACACGAAAACAAAATTTTGAGCCAAAAAAATGTGTATTAAATTTTGAAAAATTGTGTTAACTTTGTTGAGATAGAATGATTTTCAATAATTCTAGTAATTTTGATGTTTTTAATTACATATTATTATTTTTTACTAATTACATCAAGTTTTACATTTTTATCGAAGATGAATATGTATTTCTTTTACATTCATTTCTTTTCGGAAAAAAAAAAGTGACAAAATGAATAAGATAACTGGTGTAATTTTTTATCACTCAAATAAATAACCAAACAATTGATGAATTTATTGAAATGAACCAACTCTTCAGAATATATATCGGGCCTAAAGCTCCTTGGTCCAATACTTATTTAAACTAATGGGGGCCCAATAACACATCAAAAGCTTAATGGACCCATTTGTAAGGGTATAGTCAACTTGGATAACAAGTCCTTTTATAAGGCCCATTTTATTGGACCCGAGTAGAATAAAAACACCCAATTGGACATTATGATTTATACCTAATGGAGAATTGGGTTTAATAATATCTGGGCTGACAAATATTTCAGCCCAATTGGATGGGAGCCCACAATTAAGATATTGGGCCGTGTGTGCCTTTAGACCTTGTAATTTGATAGCTGGCCCAAATGAGTGTGTACTTATTTGTAACACAAATAGTTTCCTTCACTCGATATCGATATAATGGGAGAAAATTCGTGTTATTTAGTTAGTCATTTGTCAATATAATATTTTATTTAATCACAAATATCCTTAAATCATATTTGACATACATAGTTTCATATCAAAAATATCTAAGATGGGGGCAACCTCTGGTAGAGTTGGTAAGGGTATGTGAATGTTGTGGCTTAGGTCATGAGTTCGAATCTTAATGAGGGAATGCCTATTTGCCTTCTCTACTGTGAGTCTGTCAGCTATGGGCAACCTAGGCTGGTTTACCTCTCTTGGTAAGGGTATGTGAATGTTGTGGCTTAGGTCATGAGTTCGAATCTTAATGAGGGAATGCCTATTTGCCTTCTCTACTGTGAGTCTGTCAGCTATGGGCAACCTAGGTAAAGCGGCTGCGGGTTCCCTTGTCATCAAAAAAAATATATATATCTAAGATACATCTATACCTTTTTTGTAAACTCAGCAATGATGATCATTGTGAGTGGTTTTCCTAAAATAGGTCAAATTTGTAATAAACCCTAAAAATCATAGGAGAATTTTTTCCGACAAAAGAAGCGCAAGACACGGTCAAAGAACAGCAATATTTTTCACTTTAAAGCTGTAGAATTATTGTCTTTGTACATGTGCCACCTTTTCTACTATCTCCACTACTTTAATTCAAATACTCTTATTCTCTCTCTTTTGACTTTTTACAGTGATACTTTATTGCATGTAGAAATTGGATCTCAATATTCTTGGTGACACTCAGATAATAATCTACATCATTCACTCATATATATATAAATATATAAAGCCAATATACATTCACATAGTACAAATTTCTCGAAATTCTAAACCTCTAAAGTCAATCAATTCTAAATCTAGATTCAATTATTTTGACTTTACAAGGTTTGGTCAACTTCTGAAGTACTAACTATCAGTCAATTGGATGCCACAGAATCCTATATGCTTCTTGAAGCATGTACACTCTCCAGCTTTTGCTCATTTCAACATTTTTGAACTTTGTCCATAGTATTTAATTCATCTTTCCAAAGACATTTAATTATGAATGCACATATAATGACAAAATCATTTAATAACTAGCCAGAGTAAACCTTAACTTCAAGTATATATATATATATATATATATATTGTATTCTCCCAAAAGTACACATTCCAAGTATACATGAGAGTCCCCTTCTTCAACGCTAATTTTATGTCAGATCGAGTGTAATATTTTTGCTCCTTATTCATTAGTACTCGTAAATGAGCCACAATATATACGGGAAATTCTATCATAGACCCATACCAATGCAGCCGGTGATTTTCCACCACACATTTGGGGTGTGGTGGGTGCTTTTTTACATCCACCACCCATACAAATACCACCCACCCCACCCCACCCAAATGTGTGGTGGAAAATCACCGGCTCCATTGATATGAGTCTAGGATAGAATTTTCACAATATATACCGTCAAGAGTAACACGAAAAAGATTCAGCATAATTCACTCAAAAATATAATCGAAAATGCTTCTGAATTAGATAAAAGAATCAGCTGAAAAACCCATTGATCGATACACATGGACCGTTCCAAAATCTCAATCGACTTGTTTTCTTAAATAAATTTGGTAACTCATACGATTCACAATTTATATAAATACGCGATAAAATACAGTGAGAATAAAAATCAAGACCAAAAGTTATACCATAAACACATCATCTCCAGCTCTCGTTGTTAGAAGATACCTTGGTATGTATTATAACCCGAGCGCCCGAAGAAAGCCTGTTTTCCAAAAAAAAAAAAAAAAAAAACACAAACTCAATCAACATGAACAAAAAGCAGCATTAAATTAGTCAATCAAGTTGGAAGTTGGAACTTAACTCTCTTCGATTTTGATCACGTTTTCATCACCGTTTCTCGAAGATTCCAGATTCTTTCTTACAGAGAGAGGCTCGGTAATTCTCTTGCTCCCAGGATTCGATGAGGAGGGCGTAATGGTCCGTGAACTTTCAGACGAGATTCTCGGTCCCTCAGAAAGAGGTGATCTCATTGATTCACATCTTGGCTGCTTACTAAGTGAAGCCTTAATCGATATAGGAATGCATTTCGAACTTTTCGAATTTCCCTCTTCATTTTCTTCGGTAGAATCGAGTTGCTGTGTATTTCTGCAAAGCACAATGTATTTGATTTGTGTCAATGTGAAGAAATGGAAGAAATTGTTAGGAATATAATGCCAATGATGAAAATAATCACTCGAAAGAAAAAGCAATAAAAAAATAAGAATTGTTGACCCAGTTCGTCAGAGAATCTGACTAGGCGCTGCCAAGCCAGGATATTCACTATATATTTCGTAAGTTCTTGAGTTACAATGATATTGGGGCTATTTAGAACAAGATACGTAACCCTAATTACGTAAAGACTAAAGTACCCCTCAAAAATATTTTGGATCAGCGAAAGCTGTGGCCCTGTTTACAGTCCTTCAGGCTCCATAACTCAACAGAAATATACATAAGTCAGTAGATAATAATATGATAATATCATTAGCAACAAAATGTTGACCGAGGTGAATAAACCAACTTACCTTTCGGCGTTATAAGACGAAGATCGTTTAAGAACAGGTATACCCTCCTTTACATTACTTGTTTCGATCAAACTCCCGCTAAAGTATTCTTTATCTTCCATTCTCATGCTCATCGGACGAGGATTATAATCAAAATCACCAAACATTGATGATGTTGAGAATAAAGGTGATGGAAACTTGGAGTGTGAAAAGCTAGGCTTGTAACTTGGAATCAAACCAAAGCTGTAATCTTTAACTGATATTGAACCACAAGAGATCAATTGCATTATCATATTCGACGCCTTGAGTTTCGTACTATTGGATGGATTTCGAAAACCCTCCTCTTCGAGTATTCTAAAACTGTTGATTTTCTTAACGTCGGCTCTGATGAGCGATTCCAATGTCTCGGTTCGACCATTTGACGAAGAAGGGCTCGTTTGAGGGATTTCGGTTTGGTGGGTCCCACTATTCTCGGGCTCGTCGGTCGAAACACCCCTCGTGCAAGTTTCTCGGGTCTCGACGATTTTTGTTGCGTTTTCGTCGGTTTGAGTGGAGGCATCGGCATGATTATCAGTTTTGTAGATTTTGTACTCTGCGAGGGTTAAAGAACCGTTCCAAGAGGAATTTTTCGACTCGGGGGACACGACTAATGAGCAATGACGGTCGATTGTAGGAGAAAGTTCGTCATCTTGAGAACTCTTTGTTGCTCTGCCGTTTAAGCTGGATGAAGAGGAAGATTCCTCTTGGCTTCTAGAAGATGGCGGCTCGGGTAATGCTTTCTGAGTTTGTAATAAGACGGTCCCGGATGGACTAAAGCTGCCTAAAAACAAGAAACGTTGATTTTCATGCACTTAAATATCGCATCATTTCATTGGACGATTTTATATCAAGAAAATATACAAGGCTTCGGTTTTGTTGCTAAAGGACATAAACATACAAATTACAACGCCTCAGTCAAGAGCCTATTTCAGCAACTACATAATTCAATACCAAATTTAACTTATCCCGAGAATAATTACAACAAGTTTATCCATTAAGTTCAATCAAAACATATATTCTCAGGCAGATTATACTAAAATCATCAATTCGCACGATAATACTTACCAGAATTGGATTCTTCAAAGAGCTCTGAGCCCTTGAGAACATACTCATTACCATGAGCTGGAAGGATTAAGTCGTCTTCACAAAGATCATGCCATACAAACCCGTTCTTATAACTCCTGAAGCCATAGATTAGCACTAAATTTTTTGATCAAATGCACAAATAGAGCCAAAAATCAAACTAAATGAATCGAATATAAAGTAAATACGCCATTTTTTAACCTTTTGCAAGACCAAGAATACATCGAAGCCATGCCTCTGCCTCTCAAAGCGTTCAGCCTTTCAATTACATCTTCAAAACACAATACAAATTGTCAAAGAAAGTAACAACAAATAAGAGAATTTAATGATCATCATTGAAATTTGAATGTGATATACCTCTTAAGTAAAGACCATCAGGAGAAGATAGGGGGACTTCCATGAAATGCGGATGCTCGAGCTGTCGATTCCTACATAGATAGTAAACTACAGGCACTTTGCCATTTTGCTGTTGCTGGTGATTATGATTATGATTGTAGTGATATTTGGGCGATTTTTCAGTCCACACTTTTGATCTTTCTGGGCTCACTTGCCTATATTTACTCATTCTCGATTCCATCTTGCCCCTTTGATAATTTACTCAGACCTGAAATTTTTCTCAAGTGTGAGAGATTTTCAATGAGAACCCAAAAATTCTATTCAATTTTTCCTTCAAATAAAGCTGTGATTCAAAATGAAAAATCCAGGGTCACACAATCATCAGTTCTCCAATTACAGCAAGAAATTAGAACACAGTTATTTTTGTGCAATTTCACTGAAAATTTGAGGTCAATAGATCTGGATGTGAGCTAAAAAAGCTTCAAAATCCTTTTCAAAATAATATAACACCAAGCAAGAAGCAAAAACCTCCAAGTCTAACAGTCATCCTGCATACAACACAAAAGTCCTATACACCATTGTATGAAAACAAACATGAACATCGAAAAAAATAAAATTCACGAAAATAAAATGCAAACAAGTAAACCCAGTTGCAGATTGACTTAAAATGAAAGCCCTTTATTCAGTTTTTTTTTTCTGACAAAAACATGCCTAGCTGTTTATTGCATTCAATTGTGAGAGCAAAAACAAGCTAACCTGGATTAAATACGTCATTATAACACTACAGATTTTTATGGGTTTTCGAAGGACGAAACGACAGGGCTTATCTATGGTGGTTGAGATGACTAATCATGGAACTGAGAGAGAGATGAAGAAAGGGACTGGTGAAGAAGTGAGAGTTAATTTGAGATTTTGGCCTTTTTTTGGATCTTTTGGCTGATTTTGAAATGCTTTTTTGAAGTGATTTTGCTGTTTGTTAGTGGGGTTAATTTTTCTCCAATACTACCATCCAAATCCACTCCTTTTTGTTTTCTTGTCTATAGACTATATAATATAATAAATATTAATTAAAGTTATAAATTTTAAAATTTTAGTTAGAATTCGATTTATTTGAATTTAAATACAATTTATTTGTGTTATTCTTAATCACATGACAATAGACAAAAAAAGACATAAATCAATTTCTTTCAATTTGGATTCAAACTTAAATCATTAGCTCTATTTGAATACCAAAGGATTAGAAATAGAATGTGAATGGGCTAGCATGGACTGACAATTTGTATTGTTTTTCATTAATCAAATAATTAATTTTAGATTGTTTATAGTTAAATGTGAAGATGGAATATTGCACGTTGTTTATGGAATCATTTTCATTTTTCTTATTACACTTTGACAATATTTTAATGCAGTTTGTAAAAGAAAAAAGGAAATTAGTTTGTTCTATGAGTTTGATACTTGTAAAGTTGACATTATAATTTTTATTATTTAGTTCACTTATTTTTTTGAATTTTTGGAACAAAAAACAATATTGAAATTGAGGTGGGTTTTGAACAATTTTTTTTGCCTAAATATATTTATAATATAGTTTCAATAAAGGAAATTATTCGAATCGTAACATAGAAGTATATCTGGAAAAAGAAACATAACATGGAATATATATATATATATAGTAATTAATATTTATCACTTTTATGAATAGCCTTTGACAGAATGTTAAGCTAAAGGCTATAAAGATTGTCATTCTCACTTCCTTTTAGGAATAGCCTTTAAATACCTTTCAAAATGATTCTTTTTTATTAACATCAATTAAACATTTCTTTCAATAATGGAATATTGTGAGCTAATAGCCACAAACCTATATAGGGAGTGGTTAACACAATAATTTCTTTTTATATTTTTTTGCTAAGTTGGTTAACACAATAATCAAGATTATCGGGACAACCCTTACTAGGATTGATCGAACAATTAGTCACGGTTTTGATTCTCTTTAAATGAATGATTATTTGATATCTTTTATTGTGAATTTATGCAATTTATATTAATTTAACTCTCTTATGTGATTTGCAGACTATTACAAATTCATATATTTATCCAATTTGCACATTAAAAGCAGCGAAATAATAACCAACATAACTCACACATTTCATAGAATGAACCTATGGTTATGGGTTATGAGCCTCATTTTATTAAATATATAAATCCTCACCTTTTCCTTTCATCTATTGTTATAATAATAATAATAATAATAATAATAATAATAATAATAATAATAATAATAATAATAATAATAATAATAATAATAATAATAATAATAATAATAATAATAATAATAATAATGTATATCATTAAACATTTTGCTTCAATCACCAATTATCATGCTACATTATTGAACAAATTAAGGCAGGCCGCCTAAATAATTAACAATAAAATATGCTATAAATTGATAATTATTGCAGTTGAGCAAGCATAATAATTTTGAAACAGTGAGCTTCAACACCTTCATTAATTGCACTTGGCTCGACCTATATTTAGTATTTAATTAAGGACATTATTTTCGTATACTATGTTCCCTTAAATTGGACACTTCGGATATATTTTTGGAAGCAATTAATAATGTATAATTAATGGTTCTAAATAAATAAAAGTATACATATAATAAGATTATAGTTACATTAATAAGAGAAAACGGCAAGATTGACTATTGTAACTTTATTCTCAATTTTGCAAAATAGTAGATTCCTTTATTTGGGAAACATATGGAATCCCATGCCAAGGGTTTAATGATATTAATGCAAATTAAAAATATAAAATAATAAATATTATATCAAATTAATTTGCAAGTTTTGAGGCTAAAACGTCTTAATCGGTATTGATTGCATATTTTTTTAATTCATATATCTGACAAATTTAAGCGGACACGGACATGGGTGTTATATAGTGGGTCCAAACTATGAATTTCTTTTGGGTTCTTGTCCATATAATCCATCATATGGGCCTTTAAGGGCCCATATATAATGTTTTATTTTCTATTTTTTATTATATGAGAAAATGAAATGGTTATTTGTGTTTGTGTAGAAATCACTTGAATTTTTGATAGCATGTGTGATTCTATTATTCTAATTGGTTTGGCATAATACAAAAAAAATGTTAAATGTTATAAAAGTATTTTAGACATATAAAAAATATAAAAAAATAATTTGTATTTTAATATTAGAATAGATAGGATGAGTTATGCATGTGCACGAATGGGATGTGGAACATTTTGTTGAAAAAATGGCAAGTTTCAAAAAGGACAAATGAACCTGATCCAGTCAGCCAGACATCTAATTTGAAATTAATTTCACTTCAATTTTTGACTTATTTATGAGATTTTTCTTGGGTTTTGTCCTATAATTCTATTAGTTTGGACAAAAAATTTCAAAAATGGAGAAAAATATAATTACTAATTCTTTCCTAATAGGGAAGCTTCCTCATGGATCATGTTTTTTAATAATCAAGCCCGCATGGGCAGCCCAGTTGGTCACAGAAGGGTGAAGTTTGGACAATGACCAAGGATCGAGTCCCACCAGCGGCAGTGTGGGAGCAACCTCTCAAGTGAGGGGGGCTCCTTGTGCGCAGTGGGCACTGGTCTAGCCCCTGTGATTGGCTGGGTTACCATAATTTATTCCTCTCATAGCTCTGTCGGGCCGGGGCATGGGGGGCCCTTGGGGTTGGGGATTCAATCTTTTGAACAATGTTTTTTAATAATCAATATGAGTTATTGAACGTAAACATGATTAGATCACAAAGTGACATACTTTGGAAAATTATTAACTTTTCTTTTTTGAAATAAAATTTTATGTTACAAAAACTGATAATTATATTTTTTTTATTCTAAATATTCCATTTTACGGATATTAATAAATTTATAGACTTAATTGGCTTTATCTTTTATAATATCGAGAATTAACCACTTGTAAGCACATGATTATTTTACATTTTTGAATTGATCATATTTGGCATTATTTATGATTTCATAATTTTATTTTCAATTTGTCAACCTTGTAGGATTAAAAAGTAATTGCATTTTAGAATAGTTTTAATTGTTAAATTAAAATAATTTAAAAAATACTAAAATTAGAACATTAAGAATTAACATTTGTAATATACAGCCTATTTGAGAAATTAAAGATAATTTGGTCCAAGAATTTATTAGTTTTACTAACCGTTGGAATTTCCTAATGATAATGTGGTGGAATATAATTTCCTAATTTTTTATCAATTAATAATAATTATAGAAAAGTTAAACGACAAAAACAATAATTAACCAAAAAAAAAAAAACCATTTATTAATTCTCAAATATTCATTGAAGAAACAACCCTTTGGTACAACTCAACAGAGGTGCCCTCACACATACCCCTCTTCCTGTTCACCCTACCGCAATTGTCAATCGCCACCGGCGGCGCCGGAATCTGGTACGTCTCAAGCGGCGGCGGAGGGTGGCGCCACTGCGGCATAGGGCCGGCGATTAGCAACGTTTGCAGCAACGGCCCTGCTTTCACCACTGCTTCAAGAAGCTTCCCCTTTTCCGGCAATGGCGTCTCAACGGCCACCGGCAAATCAAGAAGATGGTTCTTCTCCGGCGATGAAACGATGCTTTCGTCGGAGTTTGAAGATGAGAAGCCATTGTTGGGATCATCTTCAATGCTTGAAATTGTGGGATTTTGTTGCTGAATTATGAGGTTTTGCAGGAGTATTTTTCTGCAGTTATTTTGAGCTTCGTCTCTTTCATTAATGGCGGTTTTGAGAAGGTGTTTGAGTTGGGATATTTGTTGGTCTTTGATTTTGAGCTCTTCTTGTGCTTTGAATTTGATTTCTTCAAGCTCCATTGTTTGAAGAAGAGATTGCTGTCTTATTAGTTCATCCATACTCTGTAATTTTCAACAAAATTAATCACAATTAATCTTAAAGAAATGTGTAGATTAGAAGATAATTATTACCTTTTGTTGGTAGAAATAATTCAAGTTAAGAGGAAGAGAAGTTTGATTATCCATTGATGGAAGTTGATAAGTATGTAAGAGAGGAAGAGTATATATGGACTAACTTCTTGCAACCTTTTTTTATTGACAAATTTAAGTTTAAAAATAAATTAAAAATAATAATTTAATTAAAATATCATTTCACAGTTCTGTAATAATAATGTGACACGATTGTAGTGCTGCCACATGAACTAGAGTAGAAAAGGCAAATAAAGCTTTTGTTGGCACTGATATGGATAATAATATAATGGTTCTAATATCATGAACGACCCATATGGAATACGACCCATATGGAATACGACTCATATAGAATACAACCCATATGGAATACGACCCATATGACATACGACCCATATGGACTACAACCCACTAGAATTATAATGATAAATCTGATAGGGTTTAATTTACACAACGGTCCTTACGAACCGACTAATTGCATTACACTACAAGCCCCCCTTCTCTATAAATACCAGCGAGGTTCATTGGAAAGAGGGAGATTGGTTGGTACGTATCCTCTCTACTACCGAGTTAGGCTCTGCTTGATCGGGTTGATGGATTTTGACCTAGATCAGGCACGAAATATGATATAATTTACATGGAATTTATAAAAAAATATGTACACGAAGTATCACTTTAAATTCTAAACATTACATTATATATACATATTTTGGTGATGTCACACATATTATATCATATTATATGATGAATATTTTCTAAAATTAGGATTATAGAGAGTTATCAATTATCAATCACTCACTAAACAAGATATAGTGGATATATTTAGAAACAATTTTAAAATGAATTTTTTAAAATAAATATTCATTTATAAAAATATTAATTATTTGGTGAAAAAAATTAGATCAGGCAGCAGGTGCATATCGGTGCGGCGAATTTACTTACATATGCCGAAGAATCCGGTAGCAAAAGACAACTCTGATGTGATCCATTTAATTAATTTCATTTTACTCCTTTGCTTTTACCTTATTTTCAAATTAGTCCTTCCATTTTTTAATTTGTTATTTGGGTATTAAAATTAACATTATTGAATATACAATTGGGCACGTGGCGTCTTGTGATTTGTTTATAGCACAATATTCATGTGCTTTTTTATCTCAATTTTGTCACTGGTGTATGGTTGATTTTTTTCCTTTTTCTTGTTTTAATCAAAAGAAAGTTAGGCAGCTTAATTTAGTCAAAATATTCTCTTCACCAAAACTAGCTTAGAAATGCTTTGACCCTTGTTTTCTTTTACGGTGCGTTTGGATCGATGGATTTGAATTTGAGGAGTGAATTTGGAGGAAGAATTTCAAATGACACCTAAAATGGTGTCATTTGAAATCCACCGTAGTTGTGGAGAAAAAAGCTCAAAATGAATGGCGAGGGATTTGAAATCCATCATAATCCAAACGAACTTAAATGGATTTGTCGATGGATTTGAAATCTATGGATTTCAAATCCATCGTTCCAAACGCACCCTTAATTTTCCAAATTAGGCTATTAAGCAGAGAAAAAAATGGGCACGTGGAATATATGAGTGATTTTTTGAAAAATTGAAATTTCTAAATTTCATAAGAAATTCTAGATAGGCTGTGTAATTAGTGCTTAATCATGAGATTAGTTGTCCCTAAACAGTATTTGGGAGAATGTTTTATGCGGCTACATTGTATTATTATGCATAAGAAAAGTATTAAAAAGTTATTCCACTAAGCTATAATGGGAATTATTGTTTAACTTTTATGTAGATTGTAGAACTTCAAGAAATTTCATAAAATAAATGTTCATTAAAAATAATTTATGACACTTTTGATTTTATTAGAGTGAAATTATATTATTTTATTTTTGAGTCTGCATTCATTTTCGCCTAAATTAAATAGACGGGACTAAAATATTACAATTTGACCCTTATAAGATTAAAAGTGTCGCATAATTCACGTGAGATTATAAGTGATTTAAGTGAATTTAATGAAATAAAAAATGTAACTTTCTCTTATTTAATAATATTGATTATAGTCTAGATCAATAAAATTGGAGAAGTTATTTGTCTCGAGAACATTTGTAGGTATTGCATTGAAAAGTATTTATGTAAGCCGCAAAGGACAAAAGTAACTAATAATTAGAAATGGGCTCGAGGAATTACCACCAATTTATTATTATGAACTTATATTAAAATAAAATCTCAATAAATATATATATATATATATGTATGTCTTAAGTGGCTATGGGAACAAAATAAATAAAGGTACAACCATATGTCGACGAAGCAAGACATTCTTTTATTTATTACAATCATAAAGGTAAGCATATTACTAAAATATGTGCAAATTTGTTTTATTTTTTAATATATTTCTTTTGCAGTCAAATTACTAATTTATAAGCAACTAATCTTATAATAATTATGATGAACTGAAAAAACACCAAACAACATTCAATAATATATAAAATTCAAATCATTTCATCCTAATACAATTAAGTACATAAGCAAACTAGCTTTAGATCTATCCAGGGAATATTTCGATCACATCAAAAAATTTAACCTAGCAAGATCTGTTGTTTAGTGAGAATATTACAATTATGATTACACATCAATAATATCAATTATATAATAGTGTTCTTATTCACCTTCTCTTTAGCATAAAGTTTTATTTGACAAAGATTAAATAGACGTAATTATCACTATACAACTTTAATAATGACTATATTTTATATCATTTCATCTATTCATTTCTATAAAAAGTATTAATTCATTTAGTCATTCTTTATGCAGTTCAAAAGTTCCATCACCAAAAGAAGAAAAAAAACATAGTCAAAAATGGTGTCCCACTTTCTAGCATCTTTATGAAGTTCACATTTTTTTTTTCTCTAAAGTTTATATCAAATTCAAATAAGGAAACCAAAATGGCCATGCTTACAAAATGTTAAAAAAAAAAAAAAAAGAGAGGCTAATTCTATATCAAATAGAGTTTAATAATTCGACTGTATATTATGTGCTTATTTATGTGATATAAAAACATATAAAACACGCGCACAAATACATATTTCAAATGCACCATATTATACATTGTCAATCAAAGTACATTAAAATTGTCGCAAATCGTACCCACAGACATACGTCAAAACGTTAATAGAAATTCAAACGAAAACGATGAATTCCAATAATCCCAAGTTCAGGGCTTGAGCAAATGAAAAGCATTATATGAAAGCCGAAATTGTGTATACATACCCATATAACAATCACTTGCTCGTGCCGCCTTGAAGAAGATACGAAGCTTTACTTCGAACCTGCCATATATGGAAAACTCTTATCGAGGCACTATATGTTTGTTCAAAGTAAAATTACTTAAAACAACTCGAGGTTTGAGAGATTATCGTAACTTCCCCTATCAGTAAAAGCATATCAGAAATTCACCCCTCAGACAGTAAAGTAGATTACGATTTTACCCCTACTTTTCGAGTCGTTAGTATCTGACGAAGGGATGTCTTGGTCATTTGCAAATTCATGTAGTTTGTAGTAATTAACCAACAACTGAAGGGGTGTGCATTAATCATCCTTTAAAGAAGAGGGTTGCCACAAGAAAATGCTGATATCGGGTCATTCTTAAGAACCAGCCATCCATGTGGTCGAAAGTATAAACTTTATATACCCATCGGGTAAATGGCCGGGTCGGGCAGAAAATATTTCTGCGGGTCTGAGCCGGGTACGGGCATTGCCTGCCCGTTGACAGGCCTAGTATAAAGCTAGAACCTATTCACAACAAAGAGTGAGGGAAAAAGAGAGTTTATTACTTACATTTGAAGCATAAGATCTCAAATCGGTGATGGTGATACCACAAGAGCAATTTCGGAGACAAACGCCCCATAACTCACGCACCATTGGATTGTCTTTCAACACGGTGTCAAAGGATAGCCAGTTCTCCGCCAGAGTCAAGTATATATACATTTTGAAAAGATCACAATTCTTGTCTTTAACGTTTATTGATATTAACAATCTTAGAGTCTCCTCTGCATCAGATAACTGCAAATGAATGAATAAAATTTATAGACATGTATAGATATGATTTTATCTTTGTTTTACTGCACTAATTGGTCATTTATTCTAATTTTATTTTGTGAATATCAGTGCACTAAACTGAAATGATAAAAGAATCAAGTTTAATTACCTTCTCATCCAAACCTGTCACCAGAAATTGGAATGCCACTGCACTCCTAAGCTGCTTACTACGCCCGTCAACTCCAGCAATAGTTTCCACCACTCTCAAGCAATTGATGTCACAAGGCAATCTTCATTAAAAATATTACACAATTCATTAAAGACCAAAAAGAAAAACGAGGCTGTTTATATATTGACCTGTACCAGGGGTGGGGTATAAATTTTTCAGTAATCACTAACAGATGACTTGAGTTGAGTATCCATGTTTTATCACGGGCTATAAAAATTGGATAGAAAAATAACTAAGAACATATAATAATAATAATAACCTGTAAGCAAGAGATTTTGCTACTTTATTACAGCTGTCAGGCCAATCCTCATCACTGAAGAAATTGATTGCTGAGAGCATGCCATCAGACAATAACTTCGTCAGGCCAAGAAGTTGTCGATCGAGAAAGAGAGTAATAATTACAGCTAACAATTCTTCTGCTTCTTCAGTTGAGAAAATTATGTGTGTATTCCTGCAAACAAAATGTGATGCCAAAATTTCGAAACGATCAAATTTTTTAAAGATGGACAAGTGAAAAAGCACGTGGATGGAAAACGTCTCAAAGGTTAAACCAGATGAGTAAGAGAAATTATTTGGAGTTATCACATAAAACTAAAATCAACTCTAGTAACATTATATACACACCTGATTTGGCAACAATAAGCAACGCATTTTATCCAAGATCGAATATTTTGTGGTGGTCCAGTTGCAACAGAGTCTATGACAGATTGCAGCGAGATGTGAAGAGCAGATCAATGATGAAATTTACAAATAATAGAAATTATCATGCACGTAATAACTTACACATAAAGCAAATACATGCATATACAATTTACTGCAGTTAGCCAAAATGCATGAACTTTGTATACACATGTTGATACTCGTAAAAATGTAGTATACTAAATTAGGGTCTCGCTTGCATGCAACAAATTTATGATTAAAAATGCTCACCAGCAGAAAGCATGTCAACATCTGATGAATGTCTAGAAGTTGAATCGAAAAGAAAACCATATGTTTGAAGAGCCCTTTTTAAATCTGAATACGTTGGTAACCAATCAATTTGGATGCTAGATAAATCGGCCTGTGCAACAAACATCATAGAAAATAAATTCAGAAATTGAAAGAAAATATATTTGTCTTTGTAAAGAAGAAAGAATAAAACATGTGAGAAGAAAAAACCCACCTTGGCTTTACGTGAGAGAATAGTACACCAGAACTCACAGCCAGCTTCCATCAACTCCATTTTCGACGAATATAACACTGGAACGTCAAAATAAAAAGCTTAACAAAATATACCTGATTTTCAACAGATGACTTTTCATGTCATTAAACTCACTCAAGTTAAATGTCCATGTTGCAATGGATTTTTCAACACGACCAGATGTATAAACCAGCTGCGATAGCCAACCATCAGTCAACAACCCTTGAAGGAAATCTTCACCTACAGCATAATTACAAAAAAAATTACTGAATATCAAGGCTTAATTGAAATGAATCCTCGTTGAATGTTTCTAAAATTCAGGCATTTTACCCAAAAGCCAGAAATCATCTAATTCAATAAATAGAATCTTATTCAAAGTTACAATTGCAACGGGAGGATTTAAGAAGCTCTAAGTAAAAACCTCGCTCAATATTTAGCTCAACCAGTGAATTAATGTTGTGCTTCAAAAAATCCCGCAAGAGATTAGAGTTTCGCAGCTCTGGATACTCTTGTTGCGGTAAATTTTCCTGCAAGTTTCAACAGAAGGATAAGCAAATGATTTTGTTAGAGAAAGCCTTGTGAAACAAACTCATGGAAACATTACCTGATCCCCAAAAACCTGAATGCCCCAGAAGGGCATTTCTTCATCACCATTTATTTGACTAATCTACAAAAAGATTTCGTATTATAATTCTATAACACATAGAAAGTATTCCATGAAACAAGAAAACTAAAAGAAATAGATGAATGAAATAACCCATGCCTCTTTTTGGCACTTGTCAACACACTCAGACAATCGTGCTTCTGTAGCATCATCAACCTCTTCCTCAACATCACGAACTCGTTTTATCTTCTTTTGTTTGGATTTTTTGTCATTGAGCCTCTTCTGTTCCTTCTCATAATCAACTAAGAGATCATCCAAACCAATGAGTTTCTTCCTATAATATAGAAGACTGATGTCAGTAGCAGCCATTTACAGTCCTGCTGAAATTTCTCAAATCATACATGGCTAAGGAATTCAATCAAATTACAACTATCAACAATTCATTATAATGTCATCAAAAACACCACCACAAATTGGCATATACACTTATTGAATTAAAACATAACCGAAAAGATGCATACCCATTCTAAGTTAATTTCTACACACAGAAGGGCTTGGTAAAAGGATTAATTACTGTATTCAATTTGGCAAACATAAACATCGCCCAAATTATGTTCGAGAAAAAAAAAACGAAAAGGGGAAAAGGGTTTTACTTTTTGTTGGCAGAAGGAGAAGAAATTCTGAAGGGCTCTTCGAACTCGAAATCCAGAGGCTCGTATGTGTTCGCCATCTCTCTGTCTCTCTCTCTCTCTCTGTGTGTGTGAAGCCACAGTCAACTTTTGGCGGTGATATTTTTCTGGCTTGAAAAAGTGTAGGCGCCAAAATGAGATGAGATGAGTTTTTTTCTGCTCTTTTTATCATTTTCAACTGCACCAAAATTATGTGGAAATTACATTTTTTATTTTGTAATTTAATTCAAATCAAGTTTATTTTTAATCTCATTTATTATGAATTATTCACATTTATAACTTGGCCAAAATTAAAATTATTTATGAACGAAAACTATAATCCCCAAAATTAATATTATGATTGAGATAGTCTTTGTTATATTGGGTTGGGCTTCAATTTTCTTTTCATATTAGGGGATTTGGTATGATAAGCTCCTATTCTTGGCTAGTGGTAAGATTTTGAGACTTATATAGTTTAGAGTTATATGTTTGAATCCATCGAATGTCTGAATTTTTATGTCTAATTAATCACTTTTCAGGAGTACACTCCATCCATATAAGTGCAAAAAAAATTTAAAATTATAAATAAGAATAATAATTTATTATTTCGTTATATAAAAAAATTCTGAATATGTACAAAATAATCAAATTACTTGAGCTCGACTCACGTTCGTCTCGATTAAAGTTCATTTGGTCTCAGCTCGATTAACAATCACATTAAGCTCAACCACAATTTTAAATCTAGATCATAGTTAAAACTTGACTCATTTATGGCTGCACCCTAAATACAGGCTTCTAGTTCCGAAAGATATATTTGCCACGTGTCTTTAAGTGATCTAAATGATTATTATCGACTATGCCTTGTAGTAACCCTGAAAAAAAATCAAAATAGAGTTATAAAACACAATATACGTATTATTGCACTTATTATATATGATGGTTAAATAAGGACAAATGCTATCAATTATCAAGAAAAATCACAAGATATAAAACTATTGCTGATATAAGATGCTATATAATAAATTGTATTTTCAGCCTAGTAAGACAAATAGATGACCAAGGATAAGAACAAGAAATTTACAATATGCTCAATTTCCTTAATCTTGAAATGACATAATACTGAAAATTCTGAGATCGATATAAGTTTAATGGTCCTTATCTTTATAATTGATAGATAATAAAGTATAATATCCCGTGAAAAACACACTGTTTTCATATCATTGCATCAAGAAAAGAAATTATATTTATGAAAGAAAAGTTTTAAGAATCCATTAAGAACATTTTATTAGAAGCAAATATTGAACTTCATGGGATAAATAACATGCAAACTTTCCAAGCCAAATTGCACTTTATATTTGAAAGATTATATATACACATTAGTCATTACAATGGATCAACAATTACAGAAAGTTTAAACAATAAATCCATGATTTTGATGCAATCCCAACTACAATTATAGCTACTAGATAAATTTTTACACTTGGATTCATTATATAAAGTAAGATTTTAAAAAAAAGTGATACAAAAAAAAAAAAAAAAAAACTCATACCTTGATTTTGTTGTAGCCTTTCATTTACTCATAGACAGGGCCATTTCTGCCTCAGTCTTCACAGGTTCATCATCCCTAAACCTCTTATAAATATCACTCTTGTAAAACTTTCGAGTCCTCGCGACTAAAATCAAAGAAATAAACGAACCAAAGAAAGTAGTGGCGGCCAATATAATGAAAGGCAAACGATAGCACTGAGGACCAATACAAACCAACTCTTTAACCATTGATCTAGTCATCCCCTTCTTCGCAAGTTCCTTAATCGCCTCTCGATCGTAAAGTGGGCCCGTCATTCGAACGTTCAATATGTAGGACCCGAGCGGGCTGGCCAATTGGCCACAATTGAACAATGTGGAATAATATTTAAGCCCAAAAAGCTCGGAAATGATGGCGAAAAGTAGAGGCAATTGAGCGCCAAATGAGAACCCGATTATTATAGCCGCTATGTATAAAGAACCCTGAAATGGAAACGCGATAAGAAGCATGCCAATGCCGGATAATGATAGCACTAATGTCATCATAAGCGTTCTCGGGAATTTATACTTTGTGAGTAAGCTTTCAGAGACGAACCCAGAAAAAATCCTACCGAAAAAATTCCATATACTGAGAAGTGAGACAAACGCTTTAGTCGTTTTCGTGGGATACCCTAAAGATTCACCTATTTGTCCCAGGTTGTCTACAGCAGTTAAACTACAACCCAATCCACAAAATGTAGCAAGAAAGATAATCAACATGTCTATGCTCAAAAGAGCTTGTAAAATGGTGTAATCTTCACCCCTTTCAGGCTTATTGCATATATCAGCAAAACAAGCCACATTCGTCTCGTTCTTGATTGGTGTTTCAATGGCTTTTGGCTTATCTATGGTGATTTTCGGAGGTTGATTAATGTCGTGTTTATGGTTTCTCCAAACAACTAACTCTTCTCTAATGGCGATAAATAAAGGGATAAACAGAAAAGCACAAGCTACAGTAGCACTACCAGCATAAGCTGCTTCAGAAAAAGGCACGAATTTCTGAAGCAGAGTCATAACCATTATGAACAATGCAAGAGCTATGGAGATGTAAAGGAAGTGAAAAAAAAACCTAAGTTCATTCCCCTGTCTCACAGCCTTAATTTCACGAATTGTGTAAACGAAAATCACAGATAAACCAGCAGGAAGCCAAGCGATTAACAGAATTAGGGATTTTGAATCGTTGCCATAAACAGCTAAATAGATCTGAGTTAAAATCGCACCGCTTAATCCTGTAAATCCTTTCAAAAGCCCCAACATTACACCTCTATTCTCGGGAAAATTCTTCACAGATGTAACAAGCGCACCTGTGTTGGCGAAGTTCTGAGAGTTAGCTCCAAGACAAATGTATACGCACATGTGCCAAACCCTAGGTTTCGCGATTTTTCCGGTGACGGCGAGCCAGATCATGAAGTATCCGGCGAAGTTCATTCCGGCTCCGACGAGCAGCACGAACCACGTAGGCGTGATCTCAGCGAGTAGGCCTGATAAAACGCCGACATTTGCGCCGAAATCTTTGAAGAAACCCAGGAGATTTAGCGTGGTTTGATCGTAACCTAGTGTGGCTTTGATTTCTTTGGAGTAGGTTCCGAAGAGGTAGGTTGCGCCGGCGCCGGCCATGACGAGGAAGGAGGCGAAGAGTGAGAACCACCGGCCGCGGAGGAGGTAAAGTGTGAAGGCGATGGTGCCGCCATTGGAGGTGATTGTTCGAGCTTCGGCATTCATTTCTGTTGATGATTGCTGTAAGAGAATCAAATGTTGTGAATATTATTTATAAAGTTGTTGATAATAGAGCCAAAATATTGTGTGAAAAAATATGAAAATTTGGAGATTTATTTTTGGTTAAGTTTATTTAAGCCAATTTGATAAAAAAAATTCACAAAAATAGTATTATTTATTTATCTTGTCAGAAGGAAAGTCAACTAGTCAACTCCATGATAAAAAAGTATTATGTAGTGTCCATAATAAAGTATTACATGCATCGATTTTTGAAAATTATATATTAAGATATAACAGTATCTGAAGTTTATAATTGATGATATATATATATATAAACTCCTTCAAAACAAGTGATCAATCACTTGATCAAGTTGGTCTAAATTTAGAAACTAAATAAAAATTTAAGTCAAAAGTGCTTTTAAATAATTCAAAAAGGTTTTATAGGAGTCAAAAGTCTTTCTAACAATTTTAGAAAAGTTAAAAGTGAACAATGCTTTAATATTTAATATTAGATTTATTCTTCCATTTGTTACAATTGTATTTAATGAATCATACTTGAAAACTACTAATAGAGCCACTGTTGAGATCATCATCATCATTTTTTTTTTTTTTTTATGACAAGGGAACCCTAATCTTCATCATTACAAATATATGAAATGGTAGATGAGTATATATATGATGATATAAATTATTATAAAAAAATTGTATTTTTCATGTTGTAATTTAGTTAAACTACTACTTTTAATTTATATAATTTTCTCACATTTAGTCGCATAATTTTCAAAATATCTCGCATTTTAAAAGTAATGACTCGAATAATAATAAATGAAACCAAAATTAAATTTTTGATAAGTTACATAACAAAAGGTGTAAGTTCCCCAAAATGGGTACCATTGATGTTTATGTGAAATGAATCTTATGTTATATATATATATATTACCATCTACCATAATTTCACAAAATAACTACAATCATTAAAATTAATATAAAATATTTTTTCATATGTATATTTGTGATTATCCGTGCGAATTCCAACTCCTAAGAATATCAATGTCACTTTTTCAATGAGAAAATTTGCTATAATACTGTGCTATTTCCACTTGTTAAGTTATCTTTATTGAAAGAAAAATTGCAATATTCCCCTTAATATGCAAAAGAATAATATTTGTTATTAATCACCACATGTTTACAGTTTCATTTTGCCAAAAAAAAAACCCGTGATACTATAGGACCATGCCCACTAAACCAAGTCAATGTATTAAAATCAAAAAGTTCAATTATTATGGTTCAAAATCACGATATCAACTATAATTTCGAGAATATACTAAAGTCTCGATTCATTTATGTGTCGATCGATATTATTGGTTATCGGCTGATATTTTAAACTATGGTTAAAATCAAACCCAAAAAGAAGGGGTAAAACTAAATAATGTTAGGAAATTTAAAAAATAAGATTAAAATATTTAAAGCAATGAATTTTTGTTTTTAGTTCATATAATATACTAAAGATATGATTTGAAGTTTGAGAATAGAGACAAGAAATCTATTAGTTAGTTTTATACTAACTAGCAAGTCTTAGGTTCATTTTTGTCATTGAATTTTAGTATGAAAATATTTCGTTCACCTCAAAATTGTACTTGAAGAGGCCCAAGCCCAATCGGGCCAGTCGGTACTCACAAGTCAGACCCGATAAAACCCTGTTTCATTAATTTCAATGGGTCGGGTCCATCTATCAGGCCCAAAATTGAGTTAAGCCTAATTTCATTCTTTTAATGTTAAAAGTAATTGGGCTTAGTGAGTATTCACGCTCAACAATTTTTCCCCGTCCAATTGGGCTCAAATTAAAATTATCCACAATAAAATAATTTTCAGATTTTATATTATATTTAGAAAATTACACATATTGTTATAAACATATAGCATTACTCTATTAAGGCCATATTTACATACCAAAAATTGATAATTATGACCAATAAATTATATCAAATTAAGTTAACGTCCTTGACAAAAAATGAGTATAATTGGAGAACTCGATTTGATTTAGTTGCATGTATAGCATGGAATTTACACTAATATTTTAATATAAAAATGGTATTTGTTAATAATATTAATTACCTTATTATTAACAAGTAGCAAGTGGAATTAATGTTGCAAATACTATAATATTTGCTGAAATTAGCCGTTATTTTGCAATTAAAACTAGTGTTAATGGAGTAGTCGTTACTTCTAATCTTGGTCCAGCATTCCTAATCGATATATGTTCATATTATAATTAATTAATTAATTAATTAATTAAATCGATATCTAATTGACATTAATTAGATGTCGCCTATTCGAATTCTGGGAATTAAGTGTCAGTCAATGTCCATATGTTGGGTGATTTAGTTGCATGCAAAAGAGATGTTTTTATTTTTAATATTCCAGATATTAATGCTTAATTAATTATGACATAAATAAATAAGTATAGTACGTTAAATTGTCAAATTGGTTTTATATCTCATTCCGTGCTTTATCACTATACAATCCCATAATTTATAATTTTATTTTAGTCATATAATTATATAATATCATTTAGTACTGAAAAATTATCCAGTCAAAATCTTGACTTTCATGAACCTTATTAAAAATCGCAATAAATACTTTGAAAATTATAATATATGTAAGATACATTTGTTGCAATTTCTTCTAGTCCACATTCATAAATCATTATAATGTCTCCTTAGGTCACATGAATAAGGAGACATGTCACATGCCCAAATTATTTTACTTTTCCAATACCAAAATTTCCCCTATTTTTATGCTAATAATTGATCACTTCACATGTTTTTGGTCTTTTCTATTTACACACATTTAAGCCATATATATATATATCCAAAACAGTCCATTACCATGTGCTTATACAACTAATATTTTCATAATCTTTTAAAATTCTTTTTTAAAGTGAACTAATTGTATAGTTTAATGTTCTAATTGTAGTGGTTATTTATCACTAACCATCACTTAAAACTATGAGCATTGCTCTTTACTTTGAATAGTTTTAAATTGTAATTGAATTGATCAGTTATAAATAAGATCGACTAGTTTGAAAATATTTGCGATACTAGTTTGTGAATGATACTTTGATCTGATTATTATTTGATAGGGTTGTGATAATTAGCTCTTTGATTTGTGTACAATATTGTGGAGTCTAGATTATTGATAATTCTCGCTCGAATATAGTCAAAATCTTCTATTAAGGAATCGCATAACACTTTTTCTTTTTATATAAAATGTGAAATAAGATACACAAGTTGGAATTATATAAAATTAAAATTAATTCTCAAAACATTAACCATTTATGTATACATTTATCATATATTAATATGTGTAAATAAATAAGTCTTATCCTTTATTATTTTATTTTTTGCATTATTAAAGCCTAGTATTGAATTCATGATAATTTATAAAGAAATTAAATCCCCAACAAAGTTAATGTATATGTTTGAGGTTACTTGATTAAATAATAAAGTGTAGCACTTTATTTGAGGAACGGTCCAAATCAATAAAGGCTAGCATATGGGCCTCCACGTTCTCTCCAATCATTAACCGCAGGATTTGGTCACATTACATGTCTCCTTAATCACCTGCAAAACTGGATCTAGACCCAGACCCGGTGCAGGACCCGGATAATATAATTGTCACTTGGGTCCGACCCGTTTCTCGTTGGGTCCACCAGTTACGGGTAAGGTTGGGGAGTACTGACCCATGCATGACCCAACTTTGTCAGGGTCCATTTTGATACTCGTAAATGTTAAAATGTATCAACTATAATCAAGAACAAAGATATATATGATTTTTGTTTCTAGGGTTAAAATTTTAAATATTAAAAAAATAATTTATGATAAAAAAATTATTTTTCAAAAGTTGAGAGGGGATGATTGTGACCACGAACCCTACTTTTTATATACAAGTGATTTTGTATGCAATACTCGCATGCATGACTATTTTTATGTGTAATAAATTATATAATTAATATTAATTTTAAAAAAATATTATAATTTCTTTAAATGAATATTTGAAAATTTAGAGAAATGGGGATTTGATAGTGGGTGTCTGTCTGGGTGAGAACGTGTGTTTTAAATTTCACATGCAAATGATAAGTTTATCTCTATTTTTAACCACTTATGTTTATTAGTCTGAAGGGTATTTTTTGATAAATAAAAAATAGTGTGACAACTACCTATGATGAAATCCATATTTTACCCTCAAAATTACATTTATAACTTCAATCTACAAACAGAGGCGGAGATAGGGTGGGGCGCGGGTGGGCCACCGCCCCACCCAAATTTTTTTTAAAAAAAAAATTATATATATTTTAATAAATTTTTATTTAATTATTATATAATTTATAACTTTGCCCCACCCAATTTTGAATTTTTTTTTTGGTTTCTGGCTCCGCCACTGTCTACAAAAAACAAAGGACAAAATGCGTAAAAATGACAAAAATAACTTTTATTTGTGAGACAAAAAAGCTTTTCTTTTTATAATAGTATAGATATTGACAAATTTTATATGCATGATGAAGTTTTATCAAATTGTACACAAAATAAACATATAAATGAAATAAAAAATTTATATAAATATAAAGTACAAGGCTATATTATTGGAGTATAAATATATAAAAGGCAAAATAATGTGAAATGGATGGGCACTGCACATGTATTGGCGGTGGCCGGTGCAGGGCAGCATTATCCCTCTGCAGAAATTTCAGCACAAAAATTTTCAAATTTTAAATCAATTTCTTGTCAGATTTCTAATGATTTTGCAATATGTCTCGTATATTTGTCAAATTTTGCTGCAAATATAAATTATTATTATGTCGTTTTATTATATAAGATATGTATCATCTTTATTGAAGGTTTTTTAAATTTGGGAATTTAAATTTTAAACATATTTAATATTAGATTAAAGTGGTTAAGTCATCATAATACATGAGTTACGGTTTGCATTAAGCTAAAATGTTTTCTTCCTAGTTAAGAAGCTTGTAAACAATATCTACACGTATTTAATAGTATTTAGCTACTAATTATAAGATATTAACAAAGTAGTCAATTAAGATAATATTATTATTATGCAATAGTTACTTAAGTTGTACGTGAAAAGGATTGCCAATAAGACTTTTATTATTAGGTTAGGGCCCCATTATTTTGACAGTTACTAGTTAATACTGGTAACTATCTATTTCTTAGTCCCACTCAGCCAAAATTATTTCAAAATTTAGGGTTAATTTAATATACTTTCTTCTATAATTTATTTTTATAAAAAATTGGATAAAATAAAGTCGATAATTTTTTTATTTACAAATATTATACCTGATCTAACTAACATACCCTTATTTAAATTTAAATGTCAACTTTGATATTTGCATTTATTTTGCAAATATCAATAAAACCCTTTTCTTTTGAAATATTTCAATATACCCTTTTCTTTTGAAATGAGTCTTTTAAATAATTGGGGAGGAAAAAATATGCAACAAAAAATTATATTACTTTTAAGATTAAATATTTAATGAAATTAATTGTTAGTATTCAATTTGATTATATGCTTTAGATCATGTCTCATCTCGTAATTTTATTATTTATAATCTTGATATATGTATAGTTTTTTTCTTAAATATATTAGTAACTTAAAAGTTGATCATATATTTAATATGGTTAGTATTCATTTTCAGAAATGTCAAAGAATGAGATATTAGAAAGTTAAGTGCACCACACGTAACTTAATTATATAATTATGGGTAGCAACTCAATTATTCATCCTTATCTTGACTATTACTTTTCAAACTAGTGGAGTAGATTGATGAATTATGAAGGAGCCTATTGGAAGTTAAATGAACCATTTATTATCTTCATTTATCTTAATTAATAACACTAAATTGCCAAAATAAAAGAGATTATATATTATAAGGATATACATTGGAAATTAGTTAAAAGCCAAAAAAAATCAGAGTATTCACGCAAAAATCTAATTCATCATAAAGACAATAATTGATTTCACAAAATACGACAAATGATTTTGTATATATCTTAACATTTTTAAGATAACTACAAATACTTTCCAAAAATAAAAATCATACGAAACCCTTTTAATTCTATGATTCTATCCGTATTCTTAAACGAGCTCGAGTTCACAATTTACGACTATTTCAGCCTCTACAAAACCCTAATAAAATAAAATTAAACTTATAAATTATAGATGATGACTCAATACACAAGGGAACCTTTTTCTTTTAGAAGAAAATGAACTTTAATCAAATGAAAGCATCTTCTAATGTACTTCAAACTTTTTCTTTCAATCAATTTTTAATTTTTATATTAAATTGAATACATAAAGCTATAATATCCTAGAATATTGAATAAAAATATTATATGAATGGTTGTTGCTCATCTTTTGATAATGGTTGGCATTTTATGTGCAAAAGATAAGTTCAACTTTTAAGATAAAGCTTCATATAAAAATTAGAAGTCCTTTTTGCAGTTTACACGTATCTCAACTTTGTCCAAAACAAATTCTAAATCAGAATTTTATTTTATGTTAGGTTAGTTTTAATAAAGTTATTGTATATTTAATATTAAATGATTCGATAAAAAAGTATTTTATCAAAACACTCCAATTTATGGTGAAAACAAAATTATCTCTATTGGAATCAGCCTAGCAACCCCTATTTTATTTATTTAAGGGTTAGTGAGATTAAATATTTTTTGAAGTTTTAATTTTATATATTTTTGGTCATTTTGATCAATTTTTAAATGGATTTTGAAAGAATTTATGAGCATGTGTAAGTCAATCTCTTTGTGGGAAATATAAGTACATTTTATTGTTGGACATAAAATGGATATGCTACCCAATTTAATCAAAATCTACCAAAAAACAGTTAAATTAATGATCAAAGTGAAATATTAAACTTTAAAATCATTAACGTAATTAAAATAACGCAAAATTAAAACTTCAAGAAACAATTAATAATATTAATTTTTCTTTTTTTATATAAATAAAGTCTATTAATCTCTCAATTATTCCATTGCTATATAATTTCTATAAGTCAAATGGTACTATTCCTCATTTATGATAGATCTGTACTAGATTAATCTACTGCTTTAAATTCTCTTACATATATATCTAACCCTACTACCATAGCTCTTTTCCATATTAATGAGGCCAACGGCTATCTGCCAAATAATCAGATCCCTCATGAATTTAATATTACGGATAATTATAATTATTCCAAAGTTTTGAGTATATGATCTCCTAATATTTATTCGTTCAATTTCTATTTTCACCAATATATATGCGATATTCATATGATATAATATGGTAAAATAGTTCATAATCTAATCAACATATAATATACCTTGAATTAAAACATTAATTTCAATGCTTTAAGTCAATATATATATATATATGAGTAATGCTATATACCACCGTTTTCATACCACCGATTTTTCACCTTCAGAAAGTATGAATGTATTAAATTCAATTGAATTAATTAAATTCAAATGATTATTTACCAATAATAGAAAGAGTGAAAAATCGGTGGTATATATCATTACTCTATATATATATATATATATGTGAAAAAATAATAGTTTACATAAATTCATGCAGTGAAAAAGAAATTAAAATAGAGAGAATCCAAAGTGAATATTTTCACTTAACAAGTTGGTCAAACTATTTTAATAAATAGTACCCTCTATAGGGAAATGGTTCATCCATCCTAAATGCTTAAATAAAAGAGGCAAGTTGGTAGCAAAAATTAAATATGTTTTAAAGACACAACCAATCCCGCAATATCAAGAATAATTAATTGCTAATATACTAGACTTGGGATAGTCTGGATCCTCTATTTTAAATAATATCTATTTTTTTTTTCTATTATCGACATGCATATATATAATGTATATAATTTTTTTAATACTAAACAATGTGAATCTATAGACTATTAATGTGATAATTTAGTAATTAAGTGCTCTTTTTAAAAATAAAAAGTTCATAATAATTCAAATAATTAGACATTTTTTTCAGAATTAATCAACATATATTGAAATGGTTTATGTAAAATAAATATCTGATAAAGTTTGTTTATTTATTGATAATTAATATCTAAATAAATCACAATACATGTCTTGCATTTAATTACTCAATGTATATATATCCATTAAATATAATATCTATTATTATGACATATGATGTAAAATATAAGGATGTTTTTGTTATTTAATAAAAGCTGAAAAAACAAAGACAAAAGACCCGATGTTTATTCTGCTCCATCTGATCAAATGCATGACTTCTCATTATCACACTAAAATTATCCAAATATTTTTATTACATCGAAAACAGAACTCAACCAAACCCTATCATTAAATTAATCAAAATTATCACCAAATAATATATAACATCAAATCAAACAACATAATATCAAGTCATAATTCAATCTCCAACCAAAAAACGAACCCCAAAATTCATCCTTTCATCATTCATCCATCCCCTGTTTTCTTAATCTGTACTTCAACAATTTCAGAGAACCCCATTTCAACGACTCTGTTCTTTCTCTCTCTCTCTTGAGAGGGTTTAAGACACAAACAGAGAGAGAGAGAGAGGTAATAATCTGAAGAACATGCTTGAATCCAAAAGAAACAGAGGATTCTATGTAAAAATGAAGCTTTTGAATCGAAACAACAGAAATACAGAGAAGAAAAGCTTTAGTTACAAATATTTCAAATGGGTTCTCTGGTTTTCTATTTCCATCTATATTCTATCATCTTTTATTCAAGATAATAAACAACCCACAATCTCTTTCTCAAGAACAATAATTTCCCGTTCAAACCCGTCACGTGCTCTTATCGAAGAAAAATCCCCCGACCACCTCAAAACTCTCGACGGTATGCCCTCACATGAAACAGAGGAATATATTCAATTTGTTGTAATTGAAGCATTGCTTATAAATATGTTGTTTTTTAATGAATAATTTCAGGGCCATTGAAGGGGATGAAAGTGTACGTTTACGATTTGCCATCAAAATACAACACAGATTGGCTAAAGAATGAAAGGTGCAGCAGCCATTTATTTGCCTCAGAGGTTGCCATTCATAAGGCGTTGATGAAGAGTGAAACGACGACGTTTGACCCGTGGGAAGCTGACTTTTTCTTCGTCCCTGTTTACGTTTCATGCAATTTCAGCAAAGTTAACGGATTTCCAGCGATTGGTCACGCCCGTTCCCTCATGGCTAACGCCGTTAACCATATTTCTTCTCAGCTGCCGTTTTGGAACCGTAGCCGTGGCTCTGACCATGTTTTTGTTGCGTCCCATGATTTTGGTTCTTGCTTTCACACAATGGTATGCTTACAAATTTTCAGAGATAAAAATGTAAAAACTTGCGTTTTATTGCACTAATTTTACAAGTTTGTAACTAATGAGATTACAATAACAGGACTAATATTTCAAATTGGTTTTGATAAATTTTTCTAATGGAGTTTTTATTTGATGTTGTGTTATAGGAGGATGCAGCAATGGCGGATGGGGTGCCTGAGTTCTTGAAAAATTCGATAATTTTGCAGACTTTTGGGGTGAAACACAAACACCCATGTCAGGATGTTGAGAATGTGGTAATACCGCCGTATATTTCGCCGGAAAGTGTACGGAACACCCTGAAAAAATCGTCGTTGACTGGCCGTCGTGACATTTTCGCGTTTTTTAGGGGCAAAATGGAAGTCCACCCTAAAAACATTAGCGGTCGTTTTTACAGCAAGTAAGTCTAAAACCAACAATTTCATCTTTGGAAAAATTGCAATAGTGGTCCTACTGATATGAATGGTTTTATTTTTGGTCTCATTATTTATAAATTTACATAATTCATTTTATCATATATAATTTTTTAGCTTTGTAGTCGAAATATATAAGTAAAAATGAAACTTGTTACTTTAATCACATGCATTGCAAGACACGTGATAATAAGCACACAATTTCATCTAATCATAATGGTTGGGACAATAATCGATCATATAAGAATAACGAGATTAATTTTGTAATTTTTTTTAATAATGAAATTAAAATTGCAAATTTACTACAAGCTCTATCCTCCTATATTAATATTGCAATTCTCTATCTCTCATTTTTGATGTAAAATGACCTTAATAACCCTCGTCGTATTTACTATATTTTATAGGAGTGTGAGAACGATGATATGGCGAAAATACAGTAACGACAAACGATTTTACCTGCGGAGACATCGATATCCAGGTTACCAATCAGAAATTATACGATCGACATTTTGCTTATGCCCATTGGGATGGGCCCCATGGAGTCCGAGGCTGGTCGAATCAGTGGCTTTGGGGTGCGTCCCGGTGATAATTGCCGATGGTATTCGATTACCCTTTCCATCCACCGTGCCCTGGGCGGAGATATCCCTAACGGTGGCGGAGAATGACGTGGACCATCTGGGCAAAATTTTAGAACAAGTGGCAATTACAAATTTGACCTCTATACAGAGAAAATTGTGGGACCCGGAAGTGAGGAAGGCCCTACTCTATCATGCCCCAATGTTGGAAGGGGATGCCACGTGGCAGATTCTCGTGGCCCTATCTGGCAAGCTGGACAGGTCCCACAAGAAGCCAAGGGTATTTCTCCAATGAGATTTGGCCACGTGGCTAGTTGCGATTGGGGCTTGCCAGCTAGGGGTATGGGAATATACAGAGTGGAAGACAGCTGGGAGTTAATGGGTAAAATAAGGATGTGGTATGACGTGGCGAGATGTGATTGGACATCATGGGTCATATGTTGTATGTACATATTAAGAGTATTATCTGTACATGTGAAATGGAGATGGAGATGAGATGCTGTGTGCAGGTCCACATGGTAGGCTCCCAATGTTGTTGTAGAATAGTTTTTGTAGGAATTTTAGGAGTTATTATTATTATTATTATTATTATTATTATTATTATTATTATTATTCATTTGTTCTTTTGTGGCAATAAAATTAATTCATTTTATTATTTAGTTATATTGGAATAAATTCCATTAGGGTACGTTTAGGTTTAGGGTTATTCTTTAAAGCTTTTATTAGGATCTTAGCATATGCGGACAAATTACCTTTTATTATATCGAATTTTAAAATTTTGAAAATCTATTGTAACTACGTATCTATAGAATGTGTCATCTCAATTCTATAACCCTCTATCTAATTATCTCCATATACGTGTTTTCGAATTGAAAATTGAATTATAATTGCATTCTTATCACAGAGTATTGTTTCTTAGATCAAGTTCAATAATATTTTTCACTCAATGACATGTATTCTGCCGATTTTCACAAAAAACTTATGAAAGACATAAAACAAAATGCATATTTGGGTAAATTAGATTATAAAATTACATGTATTGTCACGATCTCTATTAAGTATTATTAGTTATTACCCAATGTTTTGGTGTTATTGAGAAATTGGTAAATGAATTAAATGAGAAAGTAAAATGTCGTTGAGTTGATCACGAGAATATTGAATGCGGTCTGGATTTTACTTATTATCACTGGGGGGAACAATTATTATTGGGGGACAAGATATAGAGGACAGCCTGGCAAGTCAGATAGTGTCAGAGACTTTAAATTTGGGAGTGTCACTTATTATTATTATTATTATTATTATTATTATTATTATTATTATTATTATTATTATTATTATTATTATTATTATTATTATTATTATTATTATTATTATTATTATTATTATTATTATTATTATTATTACTATAATAAAGGGCTTTTTTGATATAACTCCCGAGGTATGTAGCTTTGGCAAACAACCCCCTGAGGTTTGAAATTTTGGTAAACAACCATTTTTGGTTAGTTGACCGTTAGTCAACAGTTAAGGGCATGGGCAAAATTGTAATTTAATAATTTCAAACAAATATATTAATTTTCAATATATTTATTTGGAATTATATTGAAAATAAATACATATTAATTTTATTTATTTGCAAAATTGTAATTTAATAATTTCAAACAAATATATTAAATAACTATATTAATTTTATTAATTTATTAATTTTATTTATTTGCAAAATTGTAATTTAATAATTCCAAACAATATATTAATATTATATTGAAAATAAATACATATTAATTTTATTAATTTTATTTATTTCAAAATTGTAATTTAATAATTCCAAACAAATATATTAAATAAATATATTAATTTTATTAATTTTATTTATTTGCAAAATTGTAATTTAATAATTTCAAAAAAATATATTAATTTTATTAATTCCAAATAAATACATTGAAAATTAATATATTTGTTTGGAATTATTAGATTACAATTTTGCCCATGACCTTAACTGTTGACTAACGGTCAACTAACCAGAAATGGTTGTTTACCAAAATTTTAAACCTCAGGGGGTTGTTTACCAAAGCTGCATACCTCGGGGGTTATATCAAAAAAGCCCCTATAATAAATTATAATAATAATAATATAAACCATAACACTAATCTTTGTTTTGGGAAATTTTACTACACGTCGTATTACAGGCAAATCAGATGTTTAACCACTAAATTATTTTACAGGAAAAGTTTATTGTATGCATAATATAAAATTTTTGGGGAGTTAAAATCTATTTAAAAAAAATCTGATATTAGTGTACCAAAGCGTAAGTTGAAATGCCTACTATAAACTTATGCTCGTGACTACAAGTTGTCCACTTGTGAAGAACACAAAACTAATAACCACGTTTCATCCAATGTTAACAAACTTCATATGAACTTTGGATTGAGTTATTTCTATTACTTCATGTATGGCAATAAATATTTTTTTTTAGCACCAAAAATAAAATCTACCCTAATATTATTACATCAAACATTATTAGGACAACAAGCACATCCCAATCAATAATGTACTAATCGCTTTTTAAGTATAGATATCAAATCGATCTATTTTTGGACTATTATATTAAAGAGCCAATTTTAATATAAATAAGTCAGTTTAAAAGGGTTAGGCCGGTCCCTTTAGACCTGACATGCCGATTCGGCCTCTTAGTAAGAGAGTCGAAGCCTAGATCTCAAGGCCCGATAAGGGCCTTGCGGGATAGGCTTGGCCATTCCCCTTTCTTTTTTGGCATATATATATCTATACTATTATAAAAAGAAAGCCATTTCTGTGTCTAAAATAAAAGTTATTTTGAGACTTTTTACAGATTTTAGCCTTTTGTCTTTTTATAATTTGAAAATCTAAGTATAATTTTGAGGGTAAAATAGAGATTTTATCATGATTGGCTAGTTGTCATACCATTTTTTAGTTTGTCAAAAATACCATTGGGATGTGCAATTTAAAACCCACGTAATCTCCAACCACCACCCCTCTATTCTCAAATCTCCATTTATCTCTCTAGAAATTATAATATTTTTTTAAAATTAATATTAGTTAATTTTTTTAATTATATTTAAAAATAATTGTGCACGCGAGTACCGCGTGCAGAGATGCTAGTATATATATAAAGTTTTAGGGATTTTTTAAAAAGTAAACATTTTTCACGCAAAAAAGAGGAGGAACACTTGGTTACATTTGGCGTAGAAAAATATATATCCTAAATATTGTAATTTTTAAAAATTTGTAACAAAGCAAGAGACACTTGTTATATATCAAAGTGGTCGATCGCCGAAATCGAGTGTGACATATACCGACGACTAGTGGGCCGAGTATACATACGTAGTTTTGCAAACGTGTGAAATAGAAGCCTTACCAATTACCCGGTAAACATTGGGCCTAATATTATTTCTAGAAGCAAGCCTTTTTCGGTTGTGGGCCTACCAAATGAACAATGGGATAAGTAAATAAAATTGAATGGACCATAGAGGCCCATTTTTATAATTCTTCTTCTCATGGAGTAACCACAAAATAAATCTAAAAAGAAAGGACCCGTGACATATTAAATCCACGAAATTCTATGCCAACAGACTCGATGTGCTATATACCACATATTTTGAATGGAACGGGTTATTTTCACTACTCTGACCACAAAATTTTTTTAGACTCGATATGCTATATACCACATATTTTGAGTGGGGCGGATTATTTTTACTACCCTCACCACCAGATTTGTTAGACTCAGTATGTCTTAATGTGGCCCGCTAAACCCTTTTTGAAATATAGAATTAGCACAATTTGACATAATGCGTCACTAAATTCAAAATCCAAATATTGAACTTGAAATTACTATGATGGGATATAAATTTAAAAGTATCATAACAAAATTGTTATATATCACCGATAAATCTCTTAATCTTTGCCACATGTCCCCATCTTAGAAAGTATAAAATTATAGAATCTTTCTCAATGATATATATATATATATTTAATGCATAAATTCATTACCATAAAGATAAACAAAACAACCATACAAATACAGGCATTATTTGGAGGCTTGGAAGCTTACCCTTCACCTATAATTTTGTATCAAATTTTACCAGTTTGGCCCATCTCAAGCACTCCAAACACACTTAATCAAATTAAAATTCTACATGTATCTCACATAATAAATATAAATAGTTCATAAATTTCTCTTTTAACCAATTCATCAAAATCACTAACACTCCGGGGTGAGCCTATGGTCTCTACTTGGATCATGACAATAGTCATAAAACTTGTAATTATTCTCCACATACGCCATGGCGGCCGTCTGCTGGCGGCTCAGCCCTTTGCCGCCAGCCGGAGAACCAGAAACGGGGCGGCACGAGGCGGTACCATTGGCGGCACAACCACTAATCTTGAAATTGTTGTATTTTCCGACAAAGGGTTGGTAACTATAGTCAGCTTTGTATTTTCCATTCTCTGTGGCCCATGAAGAGGCATCCCAAATTGATCCGTACAACCATAAGGGCCTGTTTGGAAATGTGTTATCACTCTTTCTAGGGTACCTTCTAATTGGCACATCATCGACAAAAAATCTGCATTTAATTTAAGACATCACATGACAAATTAAACCTAGTTTTAGAGGACACATGTGTATATATGTGGATAGTGAAATATGCAATTATTTGAATGGGACAAATAGTGTAGGTTTTGTAGCATTTATGAGCTATAGCCTATATGGAATGATATTGATAATTTGGGTATGGGATTTAAACTTATTTACATGTTAATTGAAGTTTATTTGACATCTATTTAAAATAAATTAACATTTATCTAGTGAGAAATCGTTATATATGATCAGAGTAAAAAAAAATTGTGTGTTATTGCTATGCATGATTTGAAGTTTTGAACTATACTTTTAAGGTTGAAATATATTAATCAACTTACTAGCTATAACAACCGAATATTATTTATTTTATATATTTGAATTTCAAATCAGACCCTTAAATTTCAAAGGAGATGGCACCTAATTAACAACCTTCATTTTTTTTCCACATAGTACAAGATAAGTAATGTTAGAAGCTTTTTGTACATTAAAATTACTAGCAATTAAATTATGTTATTTATTACATTTATACTTTTTAAATTAAAATGGTAAAAAATTAATAATATCAAAAAAGTGGTATATAATATTTTTTAATATTTAATTATATGCATCACAAAAATTTCCCTATCATAATATGACTTATGTGCCATAATATTTTGATAAAGTCATGCACATACTATTAATTTAATTCCTTTAATAAAAAATTGACCTAATTGGGTTAATGTCTCCACTTTTCCCTACATTTATAATTAAGTAATATATTGCCTACCATTCATTCATACCTAATATCTTCATGCAAACGTGAAAAAATCTATTTAGAATCAGTATGATGTAACTACTAACTAGAGTATGAATAAAGTTAAAGAAATTAATATATATATATATATATTTCATGATGAAATAATTTTGGATTTTTGCATGTAATAAATATTATAATAATATAGGAAAAACTCACATGATTTCATTTGGATTCCAAAGAATGGCATAATTGTGAAAATCTTTAGTGGGGTCGAACCAAAGATGAAATTTAATTTCTCTGCCGATAATGTTACCATCTCCACTGCCTCTGATGTATACATTTGTTTGCAAGACATATGGCTTATTTTCTGTGGTGCCAAGAAATTCAATATCTATCTCATCATGATTTCCTCGATGCTCTTCGTTGTTTGATAGCTGCAATTTTTCAATATATATATACGATCAATTTAACTGCATTTATTACAAGAAAACGTGCTTTGAAGAGGGATTTTTTTTTTTTTTTTTTTATTGAACTTATATTTATTTTTTCTGTAAAAGAAAATTTATTCTATCTATTCTTTTATCACACATTTATTAGGCATTAACTTATTATATTGGGATGCAAATATATTTTAAAAGGCAAGTTGTTCTCTAAGTTTTTATAAATTTACTTTGAAAACAACATATTAGTGATAACGTTTAAGTTTTTATATGACAATGGTTTTTGTTTTATTGCAATTTTTTTCCAAATATTTAAGCATGATAAAAATTATAAATAATTTGTATGCCAATAACTAGTGATGAAAATATTAGTGACAACAAATATAATCCTCCATAGTTGTGTTGTCACTATATATAGATAGTGATACCTATTTTTAGATATATACACGAATAGTGACAACTTTAAAATGAATTTGTATCACATTATTTTGTTTTGAAAATTACTATCAGGAATATAATTATGAATATATCATTGCAGTTTTGTTAAATATTATTTCATCTTATCACTAATATTGTTTTCTATAGTAGTGATTTAAAGAGTAAATAGATCAAATTCCTCACATAGAAAGATGTTATCACTCCAGCAGTATAACCAGGTTGAAGCTTCATGTTTGCTCCGAAATAACCAGACGAATAAGAATTCAACGATTTGAAACCACTGCCTGTCATAAAAAAAGATAGGCAAAATAAGCATAAAGCAATAGAGGGTACTATTACTACATACACTAATTTTTGGAAACTCTGGATTCCAAATTTAATTTAATGCAATTATAATCATTTATACAATGAAACTCATATAATTGTTTATACACAATAATCCAGACATTATGAAATTCCATTAAAAACCTCCCCAGTACTATATAGTACATCCAATTTTTTAAATTGTTACATGTAATTCAACTTATCGAGTAAAGCTCATATCTACATAAATTGAGTATTCCTATTCTCTCATCAATCACCACATCAATAATGGGATCACATTACATTGACGTGACATGATCATGATCACTTGATATAAAATAATTGAAAATTCTAGTTTATATCCTTAGATTCGCCATGAAACTAGTCTCAATTAGTTAATTACGAGGTGAATAAATCAGAATTTGGATCAGCCAATTAAATTAGGTATGAACTAGAATTTCCCGTACGACATATACATACACTTGTCCCCCTACAACCATCCTAGTGACCATAGTGTCTATGATTGAAATGAAGAATAATGGTGCATTATTACTAGAAAAAGAGCACAAACATAGGTTGTAATAATGTACCTGAGATTGTGTCAAGCTTAAGAGTGAGTGTCCCATGGTCCAAACTTTGGTGCTGAGGACCCCAAAGGTTGGTGAACCCCTGGTTGAACCCTAATGATCCAATTCTTGAACTTGGGTAGTAGCCTGGAGATGGTGGGCCCTCTCCATTATTGCCCAATATGAACATAAAAATGAAGATGCTATAAAGAAGGAGAGCCATATATATGTTGGGAATTGAATATAAGGGATAAGAGAAAAACACACACTTATATATAGTAGCTAATAAATTGTTCTTGAGAGAGGAAATATTGAATGTAGGGTGTGTGCATGTATGGTACTTTATCATGATATACATTTGAAGATTATTAGGTCCCATTTGAGAAAATGGATATATATATATATATATAAAATAAACTTGTTGATTTTTTTTTTTGGATGACGGGGGAAACCTGCAACCGCTACCCTTAGGGTGCGCACTGGGTAAACCTCGCTCTTGTGTAATAGCCTGCAAACCACACAAGAGAGATAATCCAGCCTAGGTTGCCCATAGCTGACAGACTCATAGTAGAGAAGGTAATAGGCATTCCAACGGTGGGAATCGAACCCATGACCAAGGCCACAAGATCCAGCTGCCTTACCAACTCTACCAGGGGTTGCCCCCAAACTTGTTGATTGATTATATGTCGTTGGATGCCTGAGTATGGTAAATTGGCTTGTGGGACCGATCCACCCGTAAAGTTACACATATGGACATAGTTTGTGGTACCTACTATACACGAGATATTATGAATATTGGAGTTGTATTCTCTTGTAGTTTTCTTTTGTCAATGAGATAGTTTGTTGATATAGGGTTTGTTCACTTTTGAAAGTGTAGGTGAGAGATGGGGGATCTTAGAGTGCAAAAATGCAATCTTTTGGTCTCTAAATTGGGCTAATTACTTCCTAAGGACACTTATTGCTAAAACTGTATTTTTCGCCTGATAAAATTGAGTCATTTTAGTTTTAGTTTCACGTCTTAGAAGCATAATATTGCAATACAATGTTCGTATTAAGAGCATATTCATTTATGCCACGTAATTTTCGCCACAATTCGTATTAAGTATCATTCTAAACAAATTAGCACCATCCTAATTCCTAACCCTCGTATGAGGAGGAAAATAAAGAGGGTTTGAAATTATGTTTTGTTCGACCCGAATTTGTGGGGTCCGCAATTGGTGGCCAATTTGGGAGCACCATTGGTTGTGGTGGGGCGACAAAAGGATTATGTACTTGTGGTTTGGGAGGGTTCTTTTATGGAAGACAATATCAACTAAGATAAAAGAATGCAAATTCTAGTCTAGCAATGTTATCCAACAAATAGTGGCAAAAAAAAAATCACTTAATTTACAACTATCAAAGATACTAACTTATCAAAATATTAATTATTGTCCCACGATTCAATAACATAAAATGTTTATTTCCCTTCTACGAATTCGTTTATTTCCCATTTTCATATATTTTTACGGATTTTCATCATAATTTTAAAATTTTTAGTTGAGGATATTTTAGTATTTATTAGTATTCCAACCTATCTTATAATTGATATAAAATAACTAACCAAACAAAAAGGTATTTGGGATTGATTAAAATAAACTTGGGTTTCAAACCTATCAATTTGCCAAACCCTTCTAAACCCAACCTCCCAACCAAAAGAAGCATAAGAGTAGATATCATTAAAAAAAAAAAAAATCTGTTGAATAAAGCCCATTAAAATTTAGAAATGTATTTTTTGGTCTGTGCACAAAAGCTATTAATGGATATATAATAAAAGAAGGCCCATCTTTTACAAGTCCTTTTATCTTGGGCTTTTGGGCCCATCCTCATCATACATCTCACAAGTGTAGTGCAATTTCTCAATGTTTGGTTTCATTTCTAACTCATTTTGACCAGAATTTTTAGCCCAATTGTATTTGATTTACATAATATCACTCCAAATTTTTTTGATATTTTTGATCAGAAAATAAATAATAATTTGTGTCTCTCTTCTCTCTCCTACTTATTATTTGTTCTATTGACATGCAGATTTTGTCGTCCTCCTTTATTATATACAAATAAATATTCATCTATATATTAGTTATAACAATCTTAATATTATAATATAACTTTCAATCATTATTTAATTTCTAATAGACAACAATTATCATGATTTGACGACTACAGTAAATTAACATATGTCCCCTTAGAAAACAAAACAAAAAAAAATTATTCTCAAAAAGTTGTTTATTTACGAAATTGTCAATCGTCAAATCTCGAGTTTTCCTGTCATATTTAAGAAGTGAATTTGTATTTAATCTTGATAACAAATTTGCAGTGTGGACAAATATTACTTTAATGAAAGTGAAAGCAAACCGCATTATATATATATAACAATATTTTCAATGATAGTGTTTTTATTTATTCTTTTTTCCTAATTATAGTTCATAAGAATTACCAAATTTATTATGTCCATTGCTTTACGGTTACAATTCTAAAGTTGTTGCTCTTACAATTTTAATGTTTCTAATGCTTGCAAGCAACGTCAAACACAAACAAATAAGCAATAAAGTTGTTTGTTAGAAATTATGGCAGCACTTAAAGCATTTCCTAAAAGGATGTCTTATAACAAAATATGAAGCAATAAGTAAATTAAATAAATTATTCATTTTTATAGAAAAAAAAATCATTAAGCAAATTGGTCAACAATACTCTACAATCTACATTTAGTGTAAATTGAGGGGGGCAAAGTGTTATTTACTCTTAAAAAAGTGAACTGAATTTATACTATAATCATTTCACTTTAAATTTTAAAAGGGGGAAAAGAGAAAATAAAATTTATGATGACAACAATTAAAGCAATTGATGACATAACTTTGTTAAAGAATTATCATTCAAGCAACAAGAGTCACGAGATTTTCGGAATTAGGTTCCAATTTAAGGTTAATTTGAGGAAAAAGACAACTAGAGTTTGTGGCAATTTTTATTGGAAATTGAGTAATTATATGTAGTATTTTTAGTAAATATAAATACTAGGACTTTTAGAATTGATTTATTGGAAAAAAATATCAATTTTTGAACTTAAAAAAAAAATACAAACTTATAGATCTTATTTTCTTCAAAAAATAAAGTACATGAACTTATTGCTAAATAAGATCATTATATAATATATTTTATAAAATGTTTCAAATAAACTTATCCCCTGTAATTCACTTAAAATTTGTCACGGTAATTCGAGAAAATGATAAAATAATGGGATCATACTTAAAATTTTCGAGATCCGAAAATTCTATATGAAATTACAATATATGTGTAATTGAAAGGACATAAAATTGCTACAAAAACTTAATTATAACTATATCTTAATTTAAAGTCCCAATACTTATCTACCCATGTCCTATTATGAACATTTAATTTCAAGTTGCGTGTGCAATTAAAAAGAGCTAAAAATATGTAATTCAAAGCAAGAAACTATGAATATAAAACATTCTTTGAGATACATTTCATTATCCCCATTCATTTCGTGAAGAAAATATTGATGTAAAAGTTCAATGATTTCATCACCCTTTAACAAATTCTAATATTTTATTATACATCTAATTAATGTATGTTATTTTTTGTACTTTACATTTATTCCCATTTTCCATTTGGTTCATTTGGAGTAAAAAAAATAGAAAACAAAAGACCATCATATTATCAAAAAGGGTTCTCAAATTCAGATTTTAACATTAAATCTCCATACAAATATATCATTTATACCCCCCAAACACTTCAATAATGCTGAACTTTTCCCCAAAAATATTTGTTTCTTCGAAAGTTTCATTATATACGGCATTGTTGGCAATGATCTCGATTTTTGATAAAATCGATACTAGTAAAAAAGAATACAAAAACATTTCTCCCGATAATTTTGAATCAAAATTGTTCGCGTGTTACACTAATTTACATTTTAAAATCACAAGTAATTTGTGCTAAAAATATAAATGGACACTGATTGATATGAATTAACATTAAACCAAGTTTATTCAATATTTGACTTGAATTCAATCGCTAAAAATTTATTTGTGTTTGGTTCAATAACTCGTCAAACCAAGTTTGAATAATTTCTAAAATTCGATAAATATAAAGTTCTCGAACTTAGTTCAATTAGTAAAAAATAATAATAACATATATACATAAACATTTAGTGAAATAATAATAATAACATATACAACATAATCAAATTAATTAAACTCGACCCATATTCGTTTCAATTAATAATGAAACTAAATTTAAATACAATTTTCGAAACTCAATTATAATTCAAAGAAATAAATCGACTCAATACGATACATGGTTGAGATTTCTAAAAATTTTCATTAAAATAATTTGGGGCAAAAAGTGATAAAAACTTGAACTTTAAAGGGGTGAAATGCATTTTGCCTCATCATTACAAAAAGAAAAAGACACAAAAAGACCGTTAAGCCCCCCTGAATTTCCCCCCACTTTTCTTCTCTCTCACACGCACAACGTACAATGCACATTTCTCACTCCATCTACCAAGTACCCTGTATATATCTGTATCTATATATCTATATATATCTCATCCCATTCACAAATCCCTTCATCAAAATCTCATCAACAAGAAAAATGGCTTCAACCCTTTCTCACTTTCTTCCATTTCTCTTCGTTCTCGCCATTTCTGCAACTGTTACATTAGCAGAAATTAAAGACGATTTAAGTTCTTCGAATTTCAATTTCCCCAAAACAGAGGCTGAAAAACTCATAAGAAGTCTCAATTTGTTCCCGAAGAACGATGTGAATCATCGTGTGAGCGAAGAGGACAGTCGTGGTGTATCGATGATCGTCGAAAAGGAATTTAAATTCCCTTTTGTGGGTGATTCAGGGGCATCTGTTCAAGATTTGGGGCACCATGCTGGTTATTATAAACTGTCACACAGTAAAGATGCAAGGTATACGTTAATTATTTTTTTGATTTCAATGAGTAATTGAATACAATTAATCTCTAATTTTCGTCTCTGTGTGTGTATATATATATATTATTTTGAATTTACAGGAACATAATGATTTTTGCTAAATTCTCTTTGTTTCAAGTTCTTATTTAATATCATAATAAATGCCAAATATATCAAAGTACCTGGACTAAGAGGTCCCCATCCCAGGCCCAATTTGAATTATTTATTGAACTTTGGTGTATTCTTTTGTTGAGAAAAGTGCACTTTCACCGAAAAAAAAAAAAAATTGTATTTTACACTTTCTCTTTATTAAAAAAAAAAAAAGATTTTGCCTAAATTTGATATATGCATCTTTTTCCCCAAAATTACTATTTTGGGGCCGAAATTAATCGGAAATCAGTTTATATTATTATTCTGTCAATGGTATAAATGTCACTAATATTTTCTTTAATGTTTTCTTGATTCTCTTACGTTTGCGCTTGGATTTGAGCATAAAAACTTATTTCCGATCATGTGTTATGATCCTGAATTGCAAGGTATGGGACTTGGATCCCACATCGGAATTATGGGATTCCAATGTGGGGTTTATATGGGCTTGGGCTCTTCCTTCTCATTAGCTAGCTTTTGGGTTGGGTTCTTCCAAGTTCATATCATCATGTGGCCGACTTCGGGAAATATGTCGTTTTGTGTTTCTAAGGGAAAAAGTACAAAATACAAGTTTTTTGAACGGTGTGCACTTTTCCCTATTTTGTATTTTGCGTCACATATACATTGAAATAAATCGTGTCCGGGGGTTGGGTTTAATGTGTTAATTATAAGAAAATTATAAGTAAATCGAAATTTTACTTCCTGAAGATATTTTATATGACCCCGAGACTATAAATTTCGACTCCGTCCCAATCAATGACGATCATCATAACTCTATTGACCCAATTGTATGTGATAAAAACTCAATTTACTTAATTGACATAAAATATTTTGCAGGATGTTCTATTTCTTCTTCGAGTCGAGGAACAACAGGGCCACAGATCCCGTAGTTATATGGCTAACCGGTGGACCGGGGTGCAGTAGTGAACTAGCTTTGTTTTACGAAAACGGCCCTTTTCATATAAACAAGAATCTTTCCTTAGCATGGAATGATTTTGGATGGGATAAGGTAATTCTAAAGCACCCCTTTTGATTCCCATATTTTGTATATACAATTTTCAGAAATTTTACGTTATATACCGATTTTGCCCTTCAGGTATCGAATCTTATATACGTTGACCAGCCAACTGGAACGGGTTTTAGCTACAGTTCTGATGATGATGATATTAGGCACAACGAGGAGGGTGTTAGCAATGATCTATATGACTTCTTACAGGTTTGATCGGTAGAAGGGTATTTTGGTCATTTTATAGTCGTCCCGTCCCATCTCGTTTTTTTTTTTTTTTTGTTTCTAACAACACAACATAATCTATATATTATGTGCTCAAATTGTTATATATAATAGGCCTTCTTTGAGGAGCATCCTGAGTATATAAAGAATGATTTCTTCATTACTGGAGAATCATATGCTGGCCATTATATTCCTGCTTTTGCTGCTCGAGTTAATCAAGGCAACAAAAACAAAGAAGGGCTTCATATCAATCTAAAGGTACATATACATATATATGTATATATGTATATATATATGTACATCTTACTGAATTACTGTCTGATTTTTTACATCAAACTTCATTTGTTGTCTTGTTTTAACATAATCCTTTTGTTTTATTAAGGGATTTGCAATCGGAAATGGACTTACGAACCCTGAAATACAGTACAAAGCATACACTGATTATGCTTTGGACATGAAACTTATTACAAAGTCTGATTACAACAGCATGAGCAAATCAGTTTCAGATTGCGAACAATCAATTAAGCTCTGTGGTAATAACCAAATTTCGAATCCAAATCATTAGCATTAATTAAATAATTTGCTATATTGTTCTTATTTTTGTGTTTTTCTTCTTAAGGTGCTGATGGTGGATCGTCTTGCCTAGCTGCATACATGGTTTGCAACAGAATCTTCAACCGGATAGTGAGCAAATCCGGTGGTAAAAATGTAAGAAAAATTTCTTCTACATATGTTGTAAAAACACGATTTTTTGTTTGTTTAAATTCATGTTTTTTTTTTGTCTATTTCTATGCAGTACTATGATATAAGAAAGCAATGTGAGGGTGATCTGTGTTACGATTTCTCCAACATGGAAGAGTTTTTGAACCTAAAATCAGTTAGAGACGCTCTTGGTGTCGGGGACATAGATTTCGTGTCGTGTAGTACAACAGTGTACGAGGCTATGGTCACGGATTGGATGAGGAATCTTGAAGTTGGAATTCCTACACTTCTCGAGGACGGTATCAAATTGCTCGTTTATGCCGGAGAGTATGATCTCATTTGCAACTGGCTCGGTAAGATCAAATTTTCATGTGTTTGACACGCGTGCTTATTAATTGAAAATTATTCAATTTTGGAGGAAAAATTATGGGTCATATCATGACTAGGACTAAAATTTCATATTATGCTAGGTGAAATTGCAACCATTGTTTTATGAGAGACAGTGACAATTTTAGTCCTTAGTGCAGGATGATATTTTATTATAGGTTCTCACGTGCAACACATGTATTATTTTACCTTAATAAATCTCTGAATTGCATAATCACGATATCCCCATTTTTCACTTTACTATGTGTAAAAATCGAAACATTTGTGTACTCAAATTGTCAGGTCCAATTTTGCAGTTTTGTCCGCTAGAGTCTAGTTTTACATGTAAAATTTGAAACTTCTCCGGCTTGAAGAAGTCAATTGCTAGGTCCAATTCCCTCTAGCCTAGTCTCTTATTTTCGAGTAACATAATATCAATCGATCAATAATATTTCTCTTGATATGATTAGGGAATTCGAGATGGGTTCATGCTATGGAATGGTCGGGTCAAAAACAATTTGTCGCCTCTTCAACAACCCCATTTACGGTCGACGGCGTGGAGGCCGGTTTACAAAAGGGCCACGGACCGCTTACGTTCCTTAAGGTCCACGACGCGGGTCATATGGTTCCTATGGATCAACCAAAAGCATCCTTAGAAATGTTAAAAAGATGGATGCAAGGCAAATTGCCTTTGAAACAAGAAGATGTACACCTTGCTCCAATGTGATTTTAAAGTTACTATAAAAAAATTTCCTTCAAATGTTGCTCATATGAAGAAATGTGAAGGAATATAGAAATTTGCATTGATCATGAAAAATTTTATAGTGTTTTTATTGAGTTTCATTGTTAAATCTTATGTTCATGGGATGTAAAAAATCATTTACAAAATGCTATATTTAAAGTCATCATTAATGATATTTTGTACAATGTAAAGATGATTATAAATACTCAAATTCATGAAATTAATACATAGAATTTTATTTATAATCATATTCTAATAATACTTGTTAAGAGTTTTAATTTTTGGTGACTAATGCAAAATATCTAATAATAATAATAAATTATAATATTTTAGTTAAGTTTGTCGAGTTCGAACCTAAAAGAATATAAACGAGTTTGAGCTCAATTTAAAATTTTCATCAACTTTAATTCGAGCTCGACTCTTTTAATTACACTCCTAAATCAATTAAGTCGAGCTAGTCTCATCATTTATATTTATTATATGTATTAATATTTATTGAAGATTTACAATTATATTAATAACTTCAAGTGTGAATGGCATACATTTTTCAAAGCATGAGTAGATGAGACAAAGAAGAACAAGTGGTGTAGTGACTCAATAAAAATTAAGTAGCTTTAAGTGTCAATTTATTTCACTATCACTTTTCTTGATTTATTCAATGATTGATAGGAAAAATGATAAGGAGTGTTTTCATACCTAAAAACTTTTGAAATTTTTGCATATAATTATATTAGATTATTATTTATAATTAATTATAAATCATATTATTGCTTAGTCCCTGTATTTTCCTAAGAGTCGCTATAAATATTCAATTTCAAGTCGCGCGTGCAAATAAAAATAGCTTAAAATATATAATTAAAATCGACAAGAATCAACGTATTCAAACATTGTTTAAGATATATCTTTGAAACTCGATCTATTATAAAATTACCCAATTTTTTTCCGTAATATTTATACAAAAGTTCAATGATTTCATGACCCTTAACAAAATTTAATATTTTATAATCCACCTAATTAAAGCCTGTCATCTTTTGCACTTTACCTTTATTCCCATTGGCTTTTTTAATCTCATTATTTCAACGTTAGAGTCAATAAATCGAAAAAAAAAAAATACAATCATATTAGACAAAATGCACTTCACTCCTTCTAATTGCATATTTAGCACTAAACCTCCATAAAAAATCCAAAAGGAGAATATACCCCTAAACCTCCATAGAATTTTCCCAAAAACAATAGTTTTGGTTAATTTTTTATTTGAATCTCAACTACTATGTGTCTGTCAAATATCAGTTACAATTTAATTTCTAAATTGAAAAGTATTAGTAGAACTACATACTTATATCCTTAAAAATTTCAATTTTAAAGTCACTCACGAGTTATGCCAATTTACATCATTAATCACAAGTAATTTGCATGTGATACAATTAAATAAAGTCTAACACAACTTTATAAATCAACAATAACAAACACATGGTTTAAGATTTCAAAGAATAATATATAGAAATAATTTTAGGGTAAACATGCTCAAATTTAAAATTTTAAAGGGTTGAAGTGCAATTTACCCTATCATAAACATTAAGAATCCATATACCAAATGCATATATATATATATATATATATATATATATATATATACACACACACATAACACAATCTAGTCAGAAAAAAATCAAACTTGTAAAATCAAAAATGGCTTCAAAACTTATTATTTTTCTCTCATTTCTCTTTGTTTTCATCATTTCTCAAACTGTTTCATTAGCAGAAACTAATGATGATTTGAAGTCATCTTCTTCTTCTTCGTCTTCCAATTTTCGGTTCCCAAAAACAAAGGCTGAGAAACTCATCAGAGGCCTCAACTTGTTCCCAAAGCATGAAGTGAACAACCATGTAAGCGCAGAGTACAACCCCAGTTCATCCATAATCGTCGAAAAGGAATTCAAATTCCCTTTTGTGGGGGATTCAGTTCAAGACTTGGGCCATAATGCTGGTTATTATAAACTTCCACACAGTAAAGATGCCAGGTTCTACTTAATTAATTACTGTTTATGCTTATTTCGATGAATAATTGAATACAATAATCTGCTTTTTTGAGTACATATATGCATTTCATGTGAACATTTATCAGTTTATGATGAAACATGTTCAATTTCGTTGTTGTTTATATTTTATGCCTTTTTTTTTTCATTCTTTTGTGAGTTTTTCGTCTTGATTTGATGACCTACCATTCCTAACATAAATAAATGGTCCAAATTGGGTCATATTAGTGTACTCAAGTCAAAGTTAATGAGTTGTATAAATGTGGTTCAAAGTTTTAACTCCCAAAATATCTTTATTGTCTCCTTGTCAAAAGGTTGAATCCCAACTCCAAGGGCCCCATGCCCCGGCCCGACAGAGCTATGGGAGTAATAAATCATGGTAACCCAGCCAATCACAGGGGTTAGACCAGTGCCCACTGCGCACAAGGATCCCCTCACTTGAGAGGTTGCTCCCACACTGCCGCTGGTGGGACTCGATCCTTGGTCATTGTCCAAACTTCACCTTTCTGTGACCAACTGGGCTGCCCATGCGGGCATCTTTATTGTCTCCTCATACTATAAATATATGTTCCATCTCGAACAATGTCAGTGTCATAACTCTGAGTGTTTTACGAGATTCTTATGTTTTAACGTATTTTTCATTTCATTTTCAACCAATTTACAAATAATTGAGTTTATTTGGCTATTTGTGGCAAAATGGTAGGTATGTCTTTAGTTAGCGTTTGATATATATGTAACGTGTGAGATTATTGAATCAGTTAATTAAGAGTAATAATTATGTGAATAATAATAAAATAGTAGATACTAATTGTACTAATTAAATATATCCAAGTGGAAAACGAGTCTTAAAATATAAAATGTTTTTCAGGATGTTTTATTTTTTCTTCGAGTCGAGGAACAACCGGGCTACAGACCCTGTCGTTATATGGCTAACCGGTGGACCGGGGTGCAGTAGTGAATTGGCTTTGTTTTACGAAAACGGCCCTTTTCATATAACCAATAATCTTTCGTTAATATGGAACGATTTTGGTTGGGATAAAATATCGAATCTTATATATGTCGATCAGCCAACTGGGACAGGTTTTAGCTATAGTTCTGATGACACCGATATTAGGCACAACGAGGAGGGTATTAGCAACGATCTATATGACTTCTTACAGGTTCGTTTTATTTCGTATTTTCGAAAAAAACGTTATAAAATATATGGTCACGTTTTTCACTCATATAATATTGTAGAGCGTAATAAGGGTATCTTGGTAATTTTACATTAATCATCGTCGTTTTATACATTAGGCTTTTTTCAAGGAGCATCCTGAATATGTAACCAATGATTTTTACATTACTGGAGAATCGTATGCTGGCCATTATATTCCTGCTTTCGCTACTCGAGTTCATCAAGGCAACAAAAACAAAGAAGGGCTTCAAATCAATCTAAAGGTATATATATATATATCTATCTATATATATATATATATATATATATCTTCAAATTTCATTTACCAAAACTTTTTAAGTAATTTTTTCATTATTTTTCAGGGATTCGCCATTGGAAACGGACTTACAAACCCGGAAATACAGTACAAAGCATATACTGATTATGCTTTGGACATGAAACTTATTACACATTTCGATTACAACAACATGAGCAAATCGGTTTCAGATTGTGAACAAGCAATTACGCTTTGTGGTAAATTCTTAAGTCCAATATTGTTTTGACACATTTCACAACTTTCAACCTTTTAAAAACATAAGTAAAAACTACAATTCTTACACAGATTTTGATAGTACGCAATTCCCAAGAATTTTTTAAATTTTTTACTTAAAAACAAACAAAGCCATAATGTTTTGTAGTATTTTACTCACTATATTATCATTTTTTTTTCTTTAGGTGCTGATGGTGGATCTCCTTGTGAGGCGGCATATACGGTTTGTGACAAAATCTTCAATAGGATAGTGAGCATATCCGGCGGTAAAAACGTAATAAATTAATACTGCTTTTGTTTTTTCGTAATTAGGGTCTCGTTAGGGGTATTTACGTAATTTATACTTGTTCGATTCATGTTATTTTTCGTCTTTTTTGTGCAGTACTATGATGTAAGGAAGAAATGTGAGGGTGATTTGTGTTACGATTTTTCAAACGTGGAAATTTTTTTGAACCAAAAATCAGTTAAAGATGCTCTTGGTGTTGGGGACATAGATTTTGTGTCGTGTAGTTCCATAGTTTACGATGCTATGACCTCCGATTGGATGAGAAATCTTGAAGTCGGAATTCCTACGCTTCTTGAGGACGGGATCAAATTGCTCGTTTATGCTGGAGAGTATGATCTCATTTGCAACTGGCTCGGTAAGATTTTAAACTTTGCCGTAAAGTGATATATATAGTTGGAAAATTCAATTTTTAGTTCCACACTTTACAGGAATGTAAAAAACTTTTAAAAAACGTCTCGCAATAGTTGCAATATTAGTTTTTTTTTTATATAATAATGCGAGTCTCATATTCCATTTTTTTTTATTATTAATTAGTATTTTAAACAAATATCATTTGTTTCTTACCCTGAAAAATAATTAAAAAATTATAAAGTATAACATATAGGTTTAATTAGACGTTCATAACATGATCATTTTCCTCAACCATTTTTTATTTTATTTTATTTTTTTTGGGGGTAAGTAACAATAAATAAGAGGGTATTCGATATACTTTGTATAGTTTAAAAGGGCAATTTTAATAACAAAAAATGAATATAAGACTGATTTAAAAAATAACTAATGTTGCATACTTATCAGATTATTGGAATATGTGACTGTTTTCAAAATTTCGTAAAGCGTGAGATTAAAACTAAAATCGAGATGATATAGCTAGAATTATCTGGAGAATAGACATGCATCTTGGCTCATAATGGTGTTTCTCTTGATTTTGTAGGGAACTCCAGATGGGTTCATGCTATGGAATGGTCGGGTCAAAACGAATTTGTTGCAACTGCCTCGACTCCATTCTCAGTCGAGGGCGTGGAGGCCGGTTTACAAAAGGGCCACGGACCGCTTACGTTCCTTAAGGTCCACGATGCGGGTCATATGGTTCCTATGGATCAACCAAAAGCATCCTTAGAAATGTTAAAAAGATGGATGCATGGGGATTTAATTTGATTTAATTTGGTCTAATGTGATTTAATTTACTATAAAAACTTTTGAAAAATTTGGTGATTAAAAAATACATTATAAATGTAAATTTTGTGAGTTTTTTATATATAGTTAGAAAAAGGAAATATGCCTATTTGTACGGAGATTGAAGGAAAATAGAGGGGGGGAAATGCTGAAAATTGTACAGTGTTTTTCTTGAGTTCTTATTATTAACTCTTGTGTGGAGTAATGAATTGGTTGATAGGTAATTAAATTTGTGAAGATAATCTATTTATGTGAAAGTTATTCTAGATTGATAATTATTTTTATTTCTATAATTTAAATATCTGATGTTATTTATATTATATATATATATATATATATCGTAATTGTATCTTATTTCTGTTTAATATGACGCATTGTTTCTGTAATGCACCACACAATTTATAAAAAACTTCTAATTTTTAGTGAATTACAATGAGACATTTTCAAGGGGTCTATTTGTAAAGTTTACAAAAATTGAAATCATAATAATAATCATTCAGTACAGAGGAGTCAAAGAATATTTTCACATGAGAGAATTTTGTGAAATTTTAAAAAAAATATCAAGATTTATTTAGTAATTAACACTAAGTAATTAACAAAAAGATAGATTGGTTTAATGGTGTTTTATATCTCCTCGTTCATGCTAATGTCCTACTTGTCACCGAAATAATTCTCCTTACATACGATTTAGCCCATGTTTGGCAACTTATTGGGCTCATTATTCTATTTTGGGCCACCTCTGTTGGGCTAATTGCAACCCAACCCAATTGATAGTAAAACGCGAATTATTAAGTTAATTATTGGTAACGCACATTTGGTATTTTTCACAGGTTTTCATGCAATTTAAAAATTTCACAGGGAGTTGTATGCTATATATTTTTCACAGGGGGTTTCATGCAATTTAAAATTTTTATAGGAGGTTTTTACCCTATATTTTTTTCACATGGCTTTTTCAGCCAATAAAATATTTCATTAATTGATATTAAATGAACCACAAATAAAATAAGAAGTTTGTTGAATGGAGTAAAGAATGGGGCTCCACCCGACCCGTTGACAAAAGCCTTTAGTACATGGAAAGTGTGAATTTCAAAAGGAAACCAAAAACCCACCAACCCGATCTGACTAACCCATCAATGATATGCGATTGATGTTGATTTGATTGATTGGTTTTTATTCAAACTCATGCACATATATATTAATTTTTATATCAAATTTTTTATTACTACCGAAATTCAATTCTCGATAAAATCAGCACCACTAAACGTGATTATAGCATGTATTATTAATATATTTTAAGTTATTGGCCTATATTTTTAGGTTATGATTTTTTCGAAAATTAAACTCTAAAAAGTTATATAAAATACGAATATAGTATATATATTATATATATATATATATCCTTTGGTCAATTAATCGGACCACACTAAAGTCGCGCAATCAATAATTAAGGAATTCATGCTACCAAAAGTGCGAGACAGCTTTGGACACCACATTTTTCTACTGATTATTTCTTATTTCGTTAATATTAATATATTTTCAATCATATATTTCAGAAAAAAAAAAGTACAATATTGCTATAAGATATAATTACACTAAGAACAAACTTATAAGGTTCTACACGCAACCTGTGAGACTACTTTGTCCATAGAATCTTAGTTGAATTTGTTTGCACCCAATTTTTGTTTTCTTCCTTTTGGCTCTCCTATTTTCTTCTTCACTTGATCTTCAATTACATTTTTCATAAATTATATAATTTATTAGATATTATTATGTAATCTATGTAAATCAAGATGTATCTTCATTTTATCTCACACATATGGATAGAAATTATGAAATTAAAATACGCTCCATGTGGATGTGATTTATTTATATAACTGAATCAGTGTGTTATATATTTTTCAACCTTCGACTTGGATCATCATAACTTCATTTATATGACGGATGTGATTTATTAATATAACTGACCCAATGTGTTATATGTTTTTCGACTTTCGACTTGGATCATCATAGCTCTGAATTATATGAGAATCATCACAACCGTCCATGTGGATGTGATTTATTAATCATATATTTAATTTTGTACACACTTAAATAAAATTAAAGGTAAAAATACCTCTTCACAACTCCACATATATATCTAAAATGTGTTTTCTTTAGTTCAAAGTTTTTGACTTTGTTTATTTTGTTAATTAACATACTATTAAATTAATCCAACAATGGTGGTAAAATAAATTCAAATTTAGCTTGCCAACCATTGATTAACTTAGGATTAAGCAAAACACAAGCCCTCATTTTTGCTATCCCAAAAGTCAATGGAGATGAGGACACTTGTCTACTTTTCCTAATAATTTAACTAATTAATCATATGATCTCCAATAATTACTTTAGTATATTTCAAGATACCCTTTTTCTAGCTAATAATTAAATATTATTTTAAGCAAGAGATTCGATGTCTCACCAGAAAAGATAGAGATTAATTATTTAATTATTGATCATAGACTTAAATATATATTTTGTATAAGAAATTTGTGGTCGAAGAAGCTTTCTTCTTTGGGTTCCATAATTCATTGTCTTGTCTACGTGTATATATACAATATTATACATTGAGTATTATTATTAATCTTATAGTACGTACAGTCATGCATGCATGTAACATAAAATATCAATTAATCGTACGTAGCTGGACTTAATTAAGAAACAAATCTATATGAAATTACACTCGCGCGGAAGATTTATATGTACAGTCTCGGTTTGATTAAATTTAAGTATAATTTATAAATTAAATGAGTAACTTTCATATGTGTATAACTATTATAAAATAAAAAATTACACTTAAAATCGACTAAATCTTATCCAACTAAGAATTTTCCACGAAACACAATAAGTTGATTATCCAAATTATATACATATATGGACAATATTCGTTTTCTCTCATTATCGAAGAGATGGTTGGTCTCGAGTTCTATTGGCTCTTCAAATTTAGTCAATATATTAAAATTCTTGTATATTAATTTGGTATATATTATTATTTTTTTTAAAATAAAATTGACCGAGTGGATGTTGTGAATATTTTGTTACTATTTAGCAAGAAAAAATTCGAGTAAAAAAGCTTCTTTTTTTAATAGTTTTAATGTATTTATGATCATTAAAATATATGAAGGGTAGTTCTAAATTCTAATCATCATCCACCCTCTTATATTTTAATGGTTATAAATGTACTAAAATTATAGAAATCGAATTAGCATATAATTAATTTCCCCTATTATTGTCCTAAATATGTTTGTTGGAGAGTCAGATTTGACTAATTAATTAACTTTATTTTTTTTGGGAATATTCCAAAAACACAGGATAAATAAACTAAAAGCACTTTCAGTCCGGTCTCCAATTATATCGTTACATTGGCCAATGAAATAATCAATTTTACATCGTATAAGGACCGGTAAAAAGATTGGGTAGTCAGTTGTACATGTGACAATTCAAAAATAAAAGGCAATGATAAATCATCTCAAATCTGATCAAATGAAATTAAAGCCACCTGAAATCTAAAAGATAGGTCATAAAAAAACATGATGATTCTCATCAGTCACTTTAGCTAATCCTATAAACAGTAGTGAACTAGGATCCTTCATGAATGATTACTCCTTTTTTAAAACTATTTTTTTGATATAAATTCAGCTTTTTCTTTTAATTATTGGTTAATTTATCATGTTTATAGCAGCAAAAGTAGTTATATAAATCTTGGGTAAGAGGATTTCACTTTAAGTTATTTGAGACAAAATTGATTATTCGAATAATATACTTTATTTGGCTTGTGATCTTGCTCTTATTCTTATCATAAAAATTTCATAAATATGGATGATTTAATATATTTTTGACACGCAATTGCGATATGAAATAGAAACTAATTACTAATTCATTTGAAATAAAATATTTTAAACAATAATATAAGATGATTCACGTTGAAATGTTATTAATTCACTATCTAGTTGAATACTTATTTTGAGTTCATTTTTAAAATTTAAGTTTCCATATGATATTTAATGTTGGAAAAGTAAATCTAACTATGGATCTCCTTTCATACATAAATTTGTCTATATTTTCCATTAAATATTGACTTTTTGTTTATTTCCATTACATCATGACTTTGAGATAAATTAAATTGTAACGTACGATCCATTATAATTTATTGTTATTTATCAAAAAATCTTGAATTTCAAAAAGGGACGTGGCATAAATCAATATAGCAATCTCCACTAGCTAGTGTACATTATATCTACCACTTAATTACAAATAAGCCAAGAACTTAGAAAACTAATCAAAAAATAATTAACTAATCCTATGCTTTTGACTTGTTAATAATTAGCCTTATAACTAATTAATGACTTTTTACTCTTTTCTTAATCAAAAGTCTCTCAATAAAAAGCCTAAAACCCCCACAAACAAACACCAAGTCAAAATTTTAAGAGAGATAAAGAAAGAGAAGTTTCCCAAACAGCCAACATCGAGAGAGAGAGAGAGAGAGAGAGAGAGAGAGAGAGATGGGAAGAGCTCCTTGTTGTGACAAGGCAAATGTGAAGAAAGGGCCATGGTCTCCTGAAGAAGATGCTAAGCTTAAAGATTTCATTCACAAATTTGGTACTGGTGGTAATTGGATTGCTCTACCTCAAAAAGCTGGTAAATTTCATCATTACTTCAATTAATATATTTCTTAACTCTCTCTCTCTATATATATATATATACACACACACATATATATATATGTGTGTGTGTGTGTGTTTATCTTATTTTTGTTTGAAATTTGGTGTTGAATATATCAGGTCTGAAAAGATGTGGAAAGAGCTGCAGATTAAGATGGCTTAATTATCTAAGGCCAAACATTAAGCATGGTGAATTTACTGATGAGGAAGATAGAATTATATGTACACTTTATGCAAGCATTGGAAGCAGGTAATAATCTCTCTCTCTCTCTCTCTCTCTCTCTCTCTCTCTCTATATATATATATATATATATCAGTATCACACACACACATTTTTCTGGGGTTATTGAATTGTGTTTAGAAAGACTTATCATGTGAAAAAGAAAACCCTCAATTTTGAACTTTCTGTAGAGGACTAAAAACCCTAACAAAATCCAGCTTAAAGAGGGAAAAAAGAGTGTCTGATATATGAAAATTTGTATGTTACATTTATAGGATGTTCCCAAAAAGGTTCTTCTATTTTTGGACAATTTTTTGTTCTTACATGTCAAGTTCAGTTCAGATTTCAGACCATCAAATTAATACTTAGTCACATGATGAAAAAATCTATAAAAAAAAAAACTTTCTTTTAATGGTAAAAATTATTTAAAAGTAGTGTTTTTTTCTGTTCCAACAAATGCAGGTGGTCAATCATAGCAGCTCAGTTACCAGGGAGGACTGATAATGATATCAAAAACTACTGGAACACAAAGCTGAAGAGAAAACTCTCAGGATTGATTAATAATCCATTAAACCAAACAAAATTTTCACCACTATTTTCAACCCTATTATCACAGTATTCTCAATCTCCATCAAGCCTGTCACAGCTATACACCCCATTTTACAACCAAGCCAATGTTCATGATTCTATCTCAGGCCCACAAAGTTACCCTTTATTTACAAGCCAGTATCATAAACAAGAGGGTAATTTGGTGGGTTTTAATCAGTATAATAATCATGTGCAAGATAATAATAATATGCTTGTTTTTGGTGGAAATGATCAAGCTAGTTGTTCTTCATCTGATGGGAGCTGTAGTCAGATCAGCTATGGGAAAAATGATGCAAAAAATCATGAAGAAATGGGGATTTTTCAGAGTTTAATTCATCCAAATATTGGGTTTGAAGAAAATCACAAGTTTATGCTTCAAAATTATGGAGATCAAAATCAGCAGCTCAGTGGGTTTTTGGATCATCAGAAGATAAATAATGGGTTCTTGGAGAACAGTCAATTAGAGTATGATCTTGAGGAAGTTAAGCAGCTTATTAGCTGTAATAATGTTAATGTTAATATTAATAATAATAATTTGTTGTTTAGTGATGAAAACAAGACAAGTATTGAAAGAGGATCAATGTATTTCTACTGACTGTAAGTGAAAGATTTGTATGGTGGGGATTTTGAGATGAAAATTTAGTTTAATCATTTTATGGGTTTTTGTGTTGTGAATTGTGATTGAAAATTCAATGGGAAAAAAAAAGTTCTATTATTTATTCATGTTTGCATTTATTTTAGGAAAATTTATTTTATTTTATGTTTTCTGTGCACTTGTCTCTATCTTCCATTTCTTCTTAATTTTAGTTAAAAATGTTTTATCTTGTATATAATAATATTATATGTTTTTTTAATTTTAAGATTTGTGTATAATTAGTTGTTATTAAGTTCTCATTGGATTAAAATCCATATACTTATAATTAGTATTTATAATTATTCAACAAATTTATCATTAGTTATTAACAATTATATAGTTTGTACAGATATTATTGGTTACTATTTTGTTCAACGTCTTTTTTCATCACATTTATCATCAATATAAGTTAAAAAATCCAATAAATGAGGAAGTTTTCTAACTTTGAAGAAAGTTATAAATCTTTCAACATAATAAAATATTTCTGCATTGACATTTAGGTGCATTTTCTATAAGCTAATGAAAAGGCCATTTTACCTTCTAATATATAATCTTAAATACTGAGCTAGCTACTTATATTTCATTGGTTCTTCATAAAACTATTAAACTAAATCAAATTTTAATCTTTTTAATTATCTCTATATCTTATTCGATAATGACTGTCATTGCCTTTTATTATTGAATGATTCGGGCCAATATATTTATAAAAAAATATTAGCAGCCAAGGAAATAAAATAATAATTATGAAGCAATTTTCAATTTGCATGGTTGCTCAACTCTCAAAAAACAGAAAATGACAGCAAAAATCGAAAATCTTAGTCTTATTTCAAGAACCCAATATATATAATAAGAAAATTATGGACCAATTAATTGAAAATGCTTGGTGACAGGCATAACTACTGTACGTGCATGTTTATATTTATTTATTTTGAAAGAAAAAAAAAATCCCATGAGGGAAAATAAAATATTTTTGATGTAGATGTTATTTGGACGCATATCACGGCACCTTATTGTAAATGGACCCATTGATTTAATTGGTTGATCATTGACTAATGTTGTTATGATAATAAATTTGAGAAGGGTTCAATCTATCTATATCTATTAAGTCAATTTCGAGTATGAAAAACAACAAAAATTTAATGGTATAAAGATGTTAATTAATTTAATTTTACCTATAAAAGTATACTTTTTTAAACCTTACTTAGATACTTCCCATTTGAAGAGTGAATATAGTTAAAATTTGCATAATAGAATGTGTTATCTTAATAGATACAACTAAATGGAGCTGAACCATAACGAACATCTGTTTATCCTATTAAACTATATAGCTAATTATGTATGAATCGATTTGAGCCAAAATTGAATCATCTAACGATTTTTTCTCATTAATTATAAAAACAATTAATATTATAATTTAACCATATATGCATACTATCAATTTACTCAAGGAAAAAAAAATTGCATATTTGGTGAAAAACATAACCAAAAGTTATGTGAATTTTGAAGCTCAATTTCATGAAATTGTACTTTAAATCCATAAAAGTTACAACCAATAAATAGAAGTACAACAGAAGATCTAAGACGTAGAAATTTATAGAGAATCAAAATTGGGAAACAACAAAATGAGCCAATTCCAAAATTATACGATATCGAGATATGATGTCAGTCAGTGCGACATCAATTTGACATTTATCAAATAATAATATGTTAACTATGATAAAATAATGTCACATCTCCTATATATATTACATTATCATTATTTAGATAATCTATTTTTCTGCCACCTCTATATTATTCATAATGCAAAATTAAATAAAATTGACGTGTATTTAAGCAACTAAATCTTGTTGAATTTTTTTGTAGTTAGTTAAAATATAATTTTATTTTCAGCCTTTGAAAAGATAAATTACTATCTATAAACTCAATTTGTTGTTTACAAACCGAGTTAAATATATTTTTTTCTTCCAATAATATGGTCTTTTTCTAAATTGGAAATTATAGGTGAAGAAAAAATGTCGATTTATTATTTGAAAATTAAATGTTTTTAATCCAAGGAATGTCTTTTCTTGTGAAGTACAATGGTCAAAAGGTATGGAAAATACTGACAAACTGACACAAAATATTATAAAATGAATTTGATTTCCCTTTGGTGTGATATATAAAAAAAGTTCACAATTTCGAAACTAGCCTAGAGAAAGAAGCATAAAATTTCGTATCTTTTTCCAATAGTCCAGCTTTAAAAATATCAAATTAAGAATAAAAAATAAGATATCATCAAGATCTCATCTTTCCAATTGTTTTACATCCACATGAAACATTTTTTATATATATATATATATATATATTTGATGTGATACTAATAAGACTAGATAAGATGGATGGATCTCTATGTTTTTAAACTGATAATCTCACTCGTTTAATTTATATTAGGTCGATTATAAGAGAGTCGGCCTAGTTTTTATTATTGAATAATCTAATATGGAGTATTTTATCAAAATATATTATCATCCAATAATAAATTAGATCGGCTATACATAGAATTTTCCGCCCCACCCCCAACACTAAAAAGAAAAAATAAGAAGACACGGAAATACTATATGAAAATTATACACAATTCATATTTATAGGCACGTAGAGGAGATATTTGTATATACGAATAGTTAGAATACGAAAAAAGAATTTTCAACAAAATTGTATGTCATGTCCAAATTAAAACATATGTATATATACACTTATTATATATATGCGTGTAACAAGACATTTTATACGATTGTGTTACATATATACATATATAACTCAAGCATCCAACGAGTCGACTCTCGAGTCTTTATTAATCCCACAAAACCATATTTGTTACATTTTACAACAATGTTATTTGTAAATACTCGAAAACATTCAAATACATTAATCTTGTTCATCAGAAAAACCGAAATTTTTGCAAGAATTGAATTAATAGTATAAGATCATGTAGCAGCATGACCAGTTGCTTTGGCAATGTTTGTAGTGTCGAAGATTTCGATCCAGTAGCCATCGGGATCCTTGATGAAAGCAATACCCTTAACTTTTCCTGCAGTAAGTTTGCATGATTATGAACAGATGAAAGTTTAAAATAAATTATGTAAATTGTTTGAATGGTTAATTAAGTTGCAGATAACATAAATACTTGAAGGGGTCACTTTGAAATTTGAATTTATAACGTTATATATTCACTTTGGATTCGATGTAAAAAACAAATAAAATTGTTTTTTTCTTGAACAAAGCAAGATATTAAACACTTGATTATGTAATAAGATAGGGAAAAAAAACATTTAAAGAAACTATTTCGAGGGTTTTTTAAGCCAGATGGGGATATGTAAACTGCATTTTTCGACTATTTTGATGATATATGCACAAACAATAAATTGAAAAAAAAAAGAATTAAAATATGTATTTTGAAAAATGACACTTACCATCCTCGGGTTTCTTCACGAATTGCACTCCTAAACTTTCGAATCTCTTGCATGCCTTGTGTACATCATCAACAGTGATACCTATGTGGCCTAAAAGCCCGCAAAAATACATATTAACTCATTAAAATCTTCCGAATATCATTTTCCAACTATAAAATATAACGGGACATCGATTTTCATTGAAACAATGATAATGTTAAAACCAAAAAATGTCAAAAAAATTTAGCAAAAAATATGTCACATACCATAACCAATAGGTTCCGAGTTTCCACTGTGATAGCCCTTAAAATCAGGATCATTTTCAGTTCCCCAAGTACTGAAAAAAACAACGATAGTTATGAATATTAAAAGATTTTTAATAACCTCGAAAAGGTTTGTGTAAAAAGAAGCTAACTCTTACTGATTAAGCTCAAGAACAGCTTTGTGACCAAAAGTCCAAGATGTTCGTTCAATTGGATCATTTGGAGCTGATGACGTGTCCTAAAATATATATCGGAAAAATTGCAGTATTAGTCCAATGTATACGAATTTGCAAATATAGTCCCAAAGGACGCGTTTTTTTTGTTTTGATTTTGATTTTTAGTCTCAATCGTTAGTTTTAAAACTGATAGAAACCGTTAGTTTTGTCGAAGGTCTTACATGTGATTGTTACTTAATTTAAATTGCAAAGATATTGTATCCTATGGATCTAAGTTGAACAAGTTTGCAAATAATGGGGGTAGAATTGCAATAGGCACCATCTTATGGTGCCTATATTGCAATTTTCCAAACATATATCCAAAACCCGCATATGAGAAATGTGTGAAAACTTGGGCAGTAGCCAATAGGAGTTGAAATAATTAGAAAAGTCCAACACAACATGATTTTATTGATAGTTTTACCTCAAATCCCAAAAAGTATAAGGTAAACTTCAGCTCTTCAAAATCCAATCTTTTAAGCAACCTGAAATCCAGAATGTAACCAATATAATTGAGCTTAATTGTTTCTAAATGGTTCAAAAGGTTGGATATATAAGTTGCATGACAAATGTTAAACTGCAAACACAAGTCAATGATCTTGATGCAATTTTATCATGAAACATGATATTGATTGAATCATGATTACCAAACACAAGAATGAGAACTGTATAAGCATATTTAACGTTCTAACGAGTAAGTGAAGGAGATTATATATTTAAGTATCTAACATGATAATTAAATACATATCAACAAGAAAAATACTAAAGAGGATCTATGGACGATAATTAAGTACACTTACGACATGCCCATTACTCGAGAGTAGAAGTCAAGACTGGCTTTTGGATCCTTCACCCTAATCATCTGAGTGCATAAACACACATGTATGAGTCAAAATCTCAATGTAAATATGTCTCAAAGTCTTTCAGACAACAATGGAGATATCAAATATTTTAAAAAAAAATCACATACAAATTGCAAATTGGGCCCATTTTATAACACATATTTGACTGCTTATAAGTTCAATAACACACATGATTTGAATAATGCCTAATCAAATATGCAACAAATAACAATTTCTTAATAAAAGATTTTACAGTTTGTTGCAAGAAATAGCCTTTGGTAGCTTGATCCAGACATGTATGGAGCCCTGGGTTATTTTCAGCTGACTCTTTAGCTGCCATTGCAATAGTAGTTTTCGATGTGTATCTTCTTGGCTGATTCAAAACCTGTAGCAAATTACAGAACCCAGAACATAAATAACTGAAAAAAATTAAATTTGTTGATCAAATTTTGAAAAACAATGTGGGGGAAAGGGGTTTAATTAATCTGCACATTGGACCTTAGGTTTTAGAGTAAGGAGTGGAGAGAAAAGGGCCGGCGAGTTAGAGGCGGTTCTAAGGCGGAAGACGGCGGTGGAGAGCGAAGAAGAAGAAGCCATTGTTGTTTTGGAGAAAGATTGAAGATCTTGTTAGAAGCCTGAAAGTGAAAGTCAACTAGCTATGGCCTTGCTTGTTTATGTTAGTTTGTACACGATCATTAAATGTTAAATAAATTTTAGTTTACTTTTTTTTTTTTTTAATTTTATATTCAATTTTTTATACAATTATCTTTAAATATATATACCATCAAAATTATTTATTATAATTAAATTTTCTTTCTCATTTTTACTTTTTCATTTTTATGTACTTTTTTAATTCACTCAATCATTATATATATCACTAATGCAATTATTCAACGGATCAATAATCAGCCGTTCAAAATTCAATCTTAGAAATATAAACATAATTCAAATATACATTCTTATATGTATATTCACATAAAAAGTGTAAATCATTTAAGATCCCAATAATCGAGTCACCAAATATTATTTATAAATCACTGAGAACCTCAACTAGCAAAGATCATCCATGATTTTCGATATAATTGACTTTCTATCGTGGAATAATGTGTAATACTAATCTAAGAAACGTGTTTCATATTTTTTTTTATTGATTTAAGACAAGACCTATTCTCGGACAAAATGGATGATTACAAATAATTGTGTGGCCCTAATAAGGGATGTGTACTATTCTATTAAAAACAATACATAATTTGATCTGGTCTTTTAATTGTTATTTTTCTCCACGTTGCAAAGATTATTTTTGATGATTTGGTTTAAGAATCGAATAATTTCAGATCATATTATATAATTTATTATATGAATTATTTTAATTAATTAAATAAGAAAAGACATTCAGCGCTGAAATTTAAAAAAGAAAAATCATTCAGGGACCAGGGTTTATATTTTGGACATTCTGGGCTGAAATTTCGATATAATTTAATGCGAATTTACCAAATGCACACCCTAATTATTCAATAATCTAACCTTAAAAGAAATCATGAGATTAAATTTGTTAAGGGCCCAACAGTTTTGTTTTAAAGCTTGATTGGCCCATTGTATATTTCCGTTGTTGGGCTGAGACGCTGAGATTTAGGCCCAGTACTGAATCAGTATGCAAGCAATCCACCATTCAACTTGCAATAATCTTTGGGCATGGATTGTTATTGTGAAATAATAATAATAATAATAATAATAATAATAATATTTAAAATGTGCAAGAAAAATTATTGATGCATAAAATAACTCAGGTTGGCCAATTGATTGATTTTACACTATTGATGATTAAATTAGTATTTCATTATTTATCAATGATTGATTACAAGTGATATAATTCTTGTAATTTATCTCAAATTAAATCGTTTTCATATTTCTCTTCTTTTTCTTCTCCTCCCCACAAGTATGGGTATGATACAACATCCTCGATTCTCGAATCAATTGTGCCTTTAATCGGGTCGAGTCGGGTCGGGTTGGCTAAAATGAGTTTCTTTTAGATCTTATAAGATTTGACGGAGCTGATCTTTGATCATACTGTACCACAATAGTGTCACATTATTATAAAATTGACAAGCATTCATTTAAAAATAAATTATAAATAATAACAATTTGGCCAATAAAGGGAAAATAATCAAATACTAGCCAACCAAACTAGCATTGTTAGGCCACTTAGAACAATGAAGTTTAAGCTATATAACACACTTGTTCATTTTAAAGTTCCAGTTAGACAACTTTAATTGATCCTCTATCTTATATCGTAATAGAATTATATTATTGTATCGATTAGTATTTGAAGTAATTCATTTCTTGTTCGACTTAATTACTGTATTTTTTTTCTATCATATTAGTTCTCTTTTGTACTTTTTATAAAATGAAACTCATAATTCATAAAGTGTGATTCTTTCTATAATGCTAACATATTTGTTTGTTTTTCTTTTCTCTCTTATATATAATATATATTTTATATATAATTGTCATTTATTTAAAAAAATTGCATTTGTTCCATAACGCATTGAAACTAGGGTGCTTCTTTTACTTGCAATAATAAGTATTGAATTTGTGTTAAATTTTGTTGGGTCGGCCTAATTAGTCTTTAAAGGTTAGGTACAATTTAGGCTTTTATACAAGTTGATGATTAAGTTATTATATACTTAGATTTTATTTTGAAGGCGAATCAATATGATATTCTATTTTAAATTTCTATTTTATTTCATATTTCATATTTATTTAGATTTTTGATACATATAATTCATAAATGTACTTATTAACGGACGTTCAAAATGTAAAAATATTTTGGTGCGTATAAAGTACAATATAAGATGAAAAAGAATATTGTCTCGAGTGAAGTGCCACATAACCATGTTTAAGGTCTAGCTCCTTTAAATTTAATTTTGAAATAATTTCTAATATATACAATATATTAGAACATAACATTATCCATATATACATAATTTTTTTTTAATAAATTTCACAAATTTCTCGAAATTTGAACTCTCCGTGTATCAATAAATGACGCCCACGGAAATGATATATAAATAATTCCCATAAATAATTTTAAACTCTATCTGAGATTTGAGAACACTCAAAATATATCTCATACATGGAGAAGTCTGGCTATGGCAGCGATGGCATATACAGATCGTTAAGGCCGCCATTGTTCTTCCCCAAAGATCCTAACCTTTCCATGATCTCATTTCTGTTCAGAAATGTCTCATCTTTCGCTGATAAACCAGCTCTCATCGATTCACACACCGGTAAAACCTTGAATTTCAGCCAGTTCAAATCATTAGTATCGAAATTTGCCCATGGATTACATCGATTAGGCATCAAGAAACACGACGTAGTTTTGATTTTCTCTCCGAACTCAATCGAGTTCCCGATTTGTTTTGCCGCGATCATTGCCCTGGGCGCGATAGCAACCACTGTTAACCCGGTTTACACTGTTGCTGAATTGTCTAAACAGGTCGAGGATTCTAAGTCGAAGCTTATTGTTACAGTTCCTGATTTGTTACCTAAGGTTGGTAAATTTGGTTTGCCTGTTGTTCTATTAGGTGTCCAAAGAAGTTCGATTTCACCAGTCGCAACTATTCCTTCGATTACTACGTTTTCGGAGATGGTAAATAGTGGAGGTTATGTAGATTTGGATAATAATGCTTATGGAATTAAGCAAGATGATACTGCTGCTTTGTTGTATTCGTCGGGGACAACAGGGATAAGTAAAGGTGTAATTCTCAGCCATGGGAATTTCATTGCTGCGTCAATGATGGTCACTTGCGATCAAGAAGTTTTTGGTGATACCAACAATGTGCTTCTGTGTTTTTTGCCTATGTTTCATGTTTTTGGATTGTCTGTGCTCCTTTACGCCCAGCTGCAGCGTGGGAGTACTGTGATTTCCATGTCAAAGTTTGATTTGGAAATGATATTGAAGACGGTGGAGAAGTATAGGGTCACTCATATGTGGGTTGTGCCTCCGGTTGTGTTGGCTTTGGCTAAGAACAGTATGGTGAATAAGTATGATTTGTCGTCTTTGAAGAAGATTGGATCAGGGGCTGCTCCTCTGGGGAAGGAATTGATGCAAGAATGTGCAAAGAGTTTGCCTCAGGCTGTTGTTTTTCAGGTAAAAGATTAAGCTGCAATATGTATGTATAGTTTGAACACAAAAATTAGTTCTAAGCTTCTAGAGATTTTCAAAATATTGCCCATCTCTAACAGCTTAAGCATTAAGCCCGTTGGAGATATGTTAAAGATATTAAAAATGCTCGAGTTGACGAGTGATTATTTCTTTCTATTGAAGCTTAATTTGATTTGCTGCTTGGGATTAGTTCTTACCAAAACGATCCTCTTATTACAGGGTTATGGAATGACTGAAACTTGTGGAATTGTCTCGTTTGAGAATGCATATGCAGGGTCTCGACATTCTGGTTCCGCTGGAATGCTTGTTCCAGGAGTGGAGTGTCAAATAGTTAGTGTTGATAATGTAAAGCCTCTTCCTCCAGGCCAATTGGGGGAAATATGGGTACGAGGACCCAATATGATGAAAGGTATACATTTTCACAATTTTAGTAGATTATTCTTTATTCCAGAAACGAACTCTGTATTTGTAGAGAAGGCATATTAATGATCTTCGTGTGTAGTTGATAGTACATGACAGAATTATATGGTAAATTCTCCAATTGAATTTGTAGAATTCATGTTCTCATGTAAATTAGATAGGTGATGAAAGTGTTTTAGAATCTTTCTGGAAAGTTAGATGATTTTAACGTTATATCTTGAGCTGTTTTAATCTATATATTCAACATCTTTCTCTGTATCACTATATATATGTATTATAGAGACCAGTTACTTAGCAAAGTAAAAACATATTCTAGCTGTTCTATTAAGGTGTGGTCACATTTCATTCATCATTTTACTAATTCCAAATTTCGAACTGTATTATCAGGTTATTTCAACAATCCACAGGCCACACAACTTACAATAGATAAACAGGGATGGGTGCATACTGGGGATCTTGGTTACTTCGACGATGAGGGTCAACTATACGTTGTTGACCGCATTAAAGAGCTCATCAAGTACAAAGGTTATCAGGTCAGTTAAAAACGAGGCATAGTTTAGTTATTCAATGTGGATGATGAAAACATATTGATTCTCGTTTTATTTGTTGATAATGTTTTATTTCCCGTTCTTGTTAGGTTGCCCCGGCTGAGCTTGAAGGGCTTCTTGTCTCTCATCCCGAGATATTAGATGCTGTTGTTATCCCGTAACTCACATTACACATATTTCTACTATTATGTTCCATTAGACTTCAAATTTGTAACATTTTTACGTTTTAGGATAAATTACATAGATACCTACATGAGATTCTAATTACGAAAAACACCTCTAAGGTTTGAGAAATTACCATAGCTTCCCTTTTCACCCCGTTACACAAAAAAACATATTACAGTTTCACCCCTGTTGGTATAGTTGTTGGGAATTTGATAAAACCTTATGCAACTCATGGTAATTATCTATACGTTTTATTTTTCACATAAAGTCTTAATATTTCTCGTTTTAGATTTCCTGATGCTGAAGCTGGTGAAGTTCCCGTTGCTTTTGTTGTCCGCTCTCCTAATAGCTCACTAACCGAAGAAGATATCAAGAAGTTCATTGCGGAGCAGGTAAATTTACAGAAAATGAAGGGCATGTTTGTCATTTCACCATACAATATAATCATTTTATTAGAGAGGTAATAATATATACAATAAATATATTCTCAGGTTTCGCCTTTCAAAAGGTTGCGAAGAGTTACGTTCATAAACACGGTCCCAAAATCAGCATCAGGGAAAATACTTAGAAGAGAACTTATCGACAAGGTTCGATCAAAAATATAAAACCAATTTTCTTGTTTCTGTGTAGTTCTGCAGGATTACAATGCAGGGCTGCATAAGCTGTTTGTTGTCTTACAAGTTATAACAGTGTTGTAATAAAAAGAAATTGATGTATCCAAACATTCTTGTTCATGGTTGTATTTGTGTTGTAAAATGAGGAAAAAGAAAATGGAATTAACTTACAGGCTTTTGCTTGGTGTACAATTGATAAGATTTTATGTGTATGTTACTTACATGAAAACTTAATACTAAAACAAATTATTTGCACACCCCTCACCCCATATTTTTTGTTAAATTACAACGAGACCCCTTTAAGGGATCCATTACATGGTGAAACTGCAAGAAATTTTAAATTGGGGGGGGGGGGGTGATTATAAAAGTCAATTCGTAAGGTTTACATGGGTGAAATTGTAAATAGGCAGGGAGTGTGAGTGACTTTATGTAATTTGAAAATGATTATAAAATTTTCGGTAATTTAACACCAAATTGAGGGGTCTAAATTGGTTCGAAATTGTGAGATTAAGAGGGTGTTTGGCTAAGCTTATTTAAAACATCTTATAAGTTCTTACATCTTATAAGATGTTTTAAGAGCTTATAAGATGTTTCGTCTTATTTAAAAAATAAGCTCTTAAGTGTTTGGATAAAATAAGTTTATTGGACTTATAAGATGTTTTCAAATATTATACGAGAGAATTGTGCAATATTAAAATAAATATTTTTTCGGAGAAAGGTATTGTTGGAAAGAATAAACTTAACTAGCTTTATTTTATTTCTTTGAAAAAATATAAACAATATCCCAAATTTAAGATTTTGAAATAAGTTGGGTTTTGCCAACTTATTTTTTATTTGCTTATAAGACCCAAACATCTTATTTTTTGGTCTTATAAGCACTTTTTTAAGAAAATTATCCAAAAACTTTCATAGAGCTTATAAGTTCTCAAACATCTTATAAGATGTTTAAAAAAGCTTATAAGCTTAAGCCAAACACCCCCTAAGGCAAAGTTTATTTATTGGGTGGAAATTGGGTCAATTTTAAGTTCAATATTAAGGTGAAATTTTATTAGGCCTGTAAATGTATTAATGGAATACCATAAAACTGGACACTTTCAGCCGTTAGATCTATCTAGAGATCACACTTCACTGACAGAGCGAGAAGAAAAGGAAAAAACTTCGATCGAACGCCGCCGTGCCCATCTCCACCGCCGCTTCACCACTTCAGGTTTGCTTCCTCCTCTCACTACAATTATTGTTTGATTTGTATATGTTTTCCGTGGCTTTAATTTTGAGCTTATTGCTTAATTTCATTTCTCCACACTCATACCCTATATATATAATACAATACGCCCCTTTCAACGAACCCAAACCCTCGTGTTTGTACTCACACCTTGAATACAGCCACGCGTTTTTGTCATCGTCTTCTAGTTTTAAGTTGTGAATTTGATTGGTGGCTCAACGAAAAATAACCTCAAGATTTTAAGCTAAACTTTGTGCGAATCTGTTGTTTTTGCGACTTTTTTTTTATTTTGATTTCCAATTTGTAGTTTTTGATGTGAAATTGATCGGCGTTTCATCAGAAAATACGGTGAAGATTTCGAGCTAAAATTCGTGAATCTACTGGCGTTGAATTGTAGTTAACATTGTTGAAGACGTATATTATATCCCATATTCTTTTTCCTCATGAAACAACAGAAACATGAACAAGCATGTTTGTTCATATGAATACGACAATTACCCAGAAACTCACTCTATATTATATTCATAACCAAAGTCTATAGCAACAATAGATACACTGTAAAATCACTAAAATACATTTCTACAAGTTCAAAAAGATCTATACTGGGATTTGGAAATAGGCATCATTTGCCCCCCAAACCACATAAAATTCTGTCTTTTATGTGTAATTATACTTTCAATAATCTTCTATCACTTGATCCATACCTAACACTATATACATTTCCATATCAATCTATAAATCCCTCTACAGACATACAGATTGAGAATATCCAAAAGGGATGACATTGCTGAAGAGATATGTGCTGAGACTGTTCATATCACTGAAGTACATTACAGCAAACGTGGTAGACAGAAACAACGGAAAAATAGTTGCAACAGCCTCAACAGTCGAACACTCTCTTAAGAACACACTTGAATGTGGTCGTTCTTGCAATGCAAAGGCGGCTGCAGTTGTAGGAGAAGTTTTGGCAATGAGGCTCAGAGTGGAGGGCCTTGAACATGGCCAAGGAAGAGGCATCCATGTCGATGTTAACAAAGAAATTGAGAAGAAAGGTTTTAAGAATCGAACAAAGATATGGGCTGTTGTTAATGGGTTGAAGAACAATGGAGTTAAACTCGTTCTTGAAGATGATCATGATGATGATGGTGATAATGGTGTTTCTGGCTCGGGATATAGGTGTCGTGGAGAAGAGGAGTTTATGAATTCCAAAGGTTGAATTTTTTTTTTCGTTTTGGCTTTTGATTTGCTCGAGAATTGTTGTGTAGAGTGTAAGGAACTATGGATAAATTTCGTAGATACCATTGCGTGAGACCCTAATTACGAAAAACACCTGAGAAGAAATTACCATTACATATCAATAAAAGCATGTTATAATTTCAGTCCAAAAAGCAAATTACAATTTCAACCCTATTTTTCGAGTTGTTAAGATATGACACAAGGAAGGCTGTTTTGACTTTTGAGTACCCAATAAGAGTGTGCATATAATACAAAGTTGGGCTAAAAATGTTAAATTAGGGGTAAAAATAGTGAAGCCTTATAATTCCTTTTTAATTATCATGTTATTGGATGATATTTTGATAATTTATTATTATGTAATGTATTTATTCTAAATGAAAGCTTACTTTTTTATTTGAAAGTAAAATGTATTTTAGTTTTTATTTATTAAATATATTTTAAAAAGAAGTAAAGAACTATCAAAGAACGGATAGTTCTTGTTTATACTTAAAACATAAAAAGTATAGATGTTAAATACTCGTAATTCAGTAAAAATTGATGCAACTAGCCTAGTGTACTCGTATTATTAGAATTGATTAAAAGAAACAAAATTCATATCTAAAACCCTCCCTAAACATAATCACACACAAAAAAGATCTATTTAGCATCTCACCCCCTCACATAACACTACAACCATTAGGGTTCTCATCGCTAAATATTTGAGGAGCATGATAGGGTCCCACCGCAAACGGGTTATAATAATAAATCAGTTCACCACCATCACCCGGCGGCGCGTGAAACTGCATATCCTTCTCCTCGCCGCCGCATGTCACATCAGCACCCCCGCCGCCGCCGCCACTCTTATTCTTCTTCTCACCCCCGTTGTCGTTCTTCGCCTTACCGCTGCCGCCGGTGTTATCTTTCTTCTCGGTTTCCTTCTTAGGTAGCACAATTTCTATATCCTTCTTGAGGTGCTTCTTGAGCACGTCAGCTAAAGCTTTCATGTCCATGGCGCCGGTTACAGTTACGAGTTCTTTTAGCCTATCGATTTTTATCTCCTGGTAACCTGTAAACAACAAATGCTACGTCGTTCAAACGGTTTTTTTTTTTTACGTGCGAAACGACATAGTTTTGATTTGAATTTTACCTTTAGTTTTGGTGACGATTTTGCGGATTTTCTGAATACAGCCTTCGCAGTGCAACTGGATCTTCATAACCACCGCCGTCGTCGTAACATGTGGCTGAAAAATATAAATCCCATTTAATTTTGATATTAAAGTTTGCCTAAATTTGCATTAAATAATAATCAGGAAATTGAATATTATTAAAAGAGTGAACAAAATTGTTGCTAAAAAAATAGAGAACATCCTAAGTTATATAGCATTTATTGTTATACTATAGAAATCTGGAGCCGTTTACGATTTTATCAAATTGAAGGGAGCTAACGCAATGGCGGAGCCAGGAATTGAAATTTTTAAAATTTGGGGGGGCGATAATGTTAAAATTTTTAAAATATACATGTTAAAATTACGTATGTTAAAAATTTTAAAAATTCGGGGGGCGGCCGCCTCCCCCAAAACCCCCTGTCTCCGCCTCTGAGCTAACGTGCACAGTGATGCCAGATTTTCGCAACTGAAATAAAATCCCTGGGGTCAGTTATCCCCCGCTACAACAACAAAACTAACGTGCGCAGGTCGTGTGCAGGGAAAGACGAAACTGCATCAGGATATTCAGAATCATGCAAGGACAACACCAGGCGCACAATAACATAGCACAATATAATGGTGATTTTGAAAACAGAAGAATAAGAAAACAGAGAAGACAAACAGTACCTTTGTTTCCTTTGATTTCTCGTTGCCGCCATTGTTTTCTTTGCCTTTAACATTCTCCTTGTTTTCACCATGGCTGTTATTTTCTTCATTGCTGTTTTTGTTGTTGTTTTCATTCTTAGGATGTATTGAAATCACTTCAACTCTTTTATGTGTTTTCTGCTCAACCTTTTCCCGGAGCTTCGTCGGATCGAATTTCCCGGCCACCGTTATCAGGCGAAGGCCTTCGCCGATCGTCGCACTTTCCACACCTATTCAAAATCAAACAGACCAAAACTTACTTATATCTACACCAGTTTAAATTCCTAAAATGAAATAACTTCAATCAGAGCATATGCAAAATCAGAAAACAAAAATTAGAAACGAAATCTATGAACCAACAACATAAATTTTTTACCATCAAAGGTGCGAATGCACTTCAAGACTTTCGAAGCGCAACCATCGCAATGCAAATCAGCCTTCAACACAACGGTGTGGAGGTTGTTCTTGCTGTTCTTCGCACCCATTATGATTTTGTGTGTGAATTTGGAGAATAAAGTGCATAGAGCCACTATTTATAGAGAGAAAAAACAGGGGAAAAGGAAATAATAACGTTTGTTTTGTGTAAACTGTGTAGTATATATGGAAATAGAAATAATTATGCTATTAAGGAAATATAATTATTTAGGCTGCAAATATATACTATTTAGGGAAAAAAATTATTTTAGATGAATATATACTTATATTGTTGTATGCTATTATACAATGGAAAACACATTATTTATTTAAATAATGACACCTCAATGATTTTAACGAGATGATTTCAACTGAACTGGTCCAAAGGCCCAAAAATATAGGCCCATATTTATGGGCCATAGCCCACTAAGAGGTGACTGCTTGTGATATTTTCGTTGTCTAATGCATTACGCAAGCTCATCCCTCAACACCTCAGATTTAATCAGCACCGTCCAATTTAATCGTCACCGTTCATTGCTCGCAACGTGTTATTTCATTTCTCCAAGCTCAAACCCTATATATATATAATACCCCACGCCCCCTCAACGAACCCAAACCCTCGCATTTGTACTCACATCTTGAATACAGCCACGCTCCTGCCGCACAAATCTCAGTCCCGAAATAAAGGAGCCTTGAACGATTCAAGGTAAAAACTCTACAAATCTTACGTTTTGTTATCGTTTTCTAGTTTTACGTTGTGAATTTGATTGCGGTTCAACGGAAAATAACCTTGAGATTTGAAGCTAAACTTTATGAATCTGTTGTTTTTGCGATTTTTTTATTTTGATTTGCGTTTTGTGTTGTGAAATTGATTGGCGTTTCATCGGAAAATACGGTGAAGATTTCGAGCTAAAATTTGTGAATCTACTGTTTTTTTTACGATTTTGTTATCGGTATCGGATTTGCGATTGTTAGTTTTGTGTTGTGTGATTGATTGTCGCTTCGATTCAGATGGTGTCTGATGCGAGTAAGAAGAAGGCGGCTCAGAAGAAGGCTGCCGCTGCCGCAAAGAGAGGAGGCAAATCTGCTGCGGCTGGAGCTTCGTCGAAGGCGGCTACAGAGAATGGAAGCAAAGTTGATAAATTGGCCAGTGATGTTTCAGATCTAGTGATATCTGATCGGACGTGTACTGGAGTGCTTTGCTCCCATCCGTTGTCAAAAGATATTAGGGTTAGTTCCTCAAACCGTTGCTTAGGTTTTAATACTTTATGGTTATGTATATGCTCGTAAGTGGAATTTTTTGCAAAGAGGAAATATGGTTTTTAATTGTGATCTGGCTTGAATTTCTGAAGGGAATTATTATGGCTCAATCAGCTATCATTAATGTTCAGTCGTTTATTCAGTATAAGCATATATGTTTTCCACTGAGAAAAAGTGGAATTGGAGTGGAGTATAGATATGTGGTTGGAGTTATTGAAATCTGGTGTTACTGGTCTTATTTAACAATCTTTTTGGTCTTCTGGGTTGTGGTAGTTGTTGATTTCTCAATTTTTACTATGGATATGAACTTGTTTGAATGTGTATGCTCAATTGTTTCACTGGAAATATTACTGAATATGATGATTTTGGTGTATTTAATTGGTTGTCTGACATGTTGCATTAGCTGTTCTCTCATTTGTCCTCGTGGAGTATGTAAGCTTGTACAAAATGTTTGGTCGAGTAGTGTTCTCATGTTTAGCTTATTGTTGTTAGCTTGGTGAACTTTTACCTACATGAGCGCTTAGTGGTCCAATAACCTCAACCGTGATTGGAACGCTAAGGCGTAGTAGGTAATGTTGAGCATAAACTGTCATTTATGTACCATCATTATAATTAATTTCATGATTTGATCTTACAGCTATCTTGAGTATTTGATGATGGATGTATTTTTATGGTTTCTGCAGATAGAATCTCTTTCACTCACATTCCATGGCCATGACCTGATTGTTGACTCTGAACTTGAACTCAACTATGGCAGGTATGTTGCGATTGTTTGACTATTGAGTATGTATCTTTTTATCATGTGATATTTGCACCATGCTAAATAGTTATTCTTTTCAGACGTTATGGTTTGCTTGGGCTAAATGGCTGCGGGAAGTCAACTCTTCTTTCTGCAATAGGTCACCGAGAGCTTCCGATTCCAGACCATATGGATATTTATCATCTTAGCAGGGAGATTGAAGCTTCTGATATGTCCTCACTTGAGGCTGTTATAAGTTGTGACGAGGAGAGGCTGCAGTTAGAGAAAGAAGCTGAAGCATTGGCCGCGCAGGTATATGGACGTAATGCTAAAGTACTATTCGCCGTATAAAACTGAAAATATAACAAATCACTTATCACATTGTATTATGTGGTTATAGGAGGATGGCGGTGGAGAACAACTTGATCGCATTTATGAACGTTTGGATGCAATGGATGTAGCAACAGCTGAGAAGCGTGCTGCTGAAATCTTATTTGGTCTTGGGTTTGACAAGAAAATGCAAGCAAAGAAAACTCGAGACTTTTCTGGTGGCTGGAGGATGAGGATTGCTCTTGCAAGGGCTCTTTTCATGAACCCGACCATACTTCTGCTGGATGAACCTACAAATCATCTCGGTAAAGCTGCATGTCATTATAGTACTTGATTAGTTGTTGATGTTTTGGTTTAAAATGTAGAGATTAGGTCCATTTCTCTTTAACATGTATGTTTATTGTGTAATTGTATTTCTGCTTCTAATCTTTCTCTCCATTCAATAACAGACTTGGAGGCTTGTGTCTGGTTAGAGGAGACACTGAAAAAGTTCGATAGAATTCTTGTCGTCGTTTCTCATTCCCAAGATTTTCTAAATGGAGTCTGCACCAACATCATCCACATGCAAAGTAAGAAGATAAAGCTGTACACTGGTAATTACGATCAGTACGTTCAAACACGTTCTGAACTTGAAGAGAATCAAATGAAACAATACAAATGGGAGCAGGAGCAGATATCATCAATGAAGGAGTACATTGCACGTTTTGGACACGGGTCTGCTAAACTTGCCCGTCAAGCCCAGAGTAAAGAAAAAACTTTGGCAAAGATGGAGCGTGGTGGGCTTACAGAGAAGGTGTCACGTGACCATGTTCTCACTTTCCGCTTCACCGATGTGGGAAAGCTTCCTCCTCCCGTCCTACAGTTTGTGGAGGTGTCATTCGGCTATACTCCAGATAATCTCATCTACAAAAACATTGATTTTGGTGTAGACCTTGATTCAAGAGTAGCCCTTGTGGGGCCCAATGGAGCAGGAAAGAGTACCTTACTGAAACTAATGACTGGGGATTTGACACCTCTGGAAGGCATGGTTCGCCGTCATAATCACTTGAAGATTGCACAGTTCCACCAGCACTTGACTGAAAAACTCGACATGGAACTGTCAGCTCTTGCATTTATGATCAAAGAGTACCCTGGAAATGAGGAAGAGAAGATGAGGGCTGCGGTAGGGAGATTTGGCCTTTCTGGCAAAGCCCAAGTTATGCCTATGAAGAATTTGTCAGATGGGCAGAAAGCACGTGTCATTTTTGCGTGGCTAGCTTGGAGGCAACCACAAATGTTGTTATTGGATGAACCTACTAATCATTTGGATATTGAGACAATTGACTCTTTAGCTGAGGCGTTGAATGAATGGGACGGTGGGTTGGTTCTTGTTAGCCACGACTTTAGGCTGATAAATCAGGTGGCCCATGAGATTTGGGTTTGTGAAAAACAGGCTGTGACGAGATGGGAGGGTGATATTATGGAATTCAAGCATCACCTGAAGGCTAAGGCTGGATTATAAGAAACTGATCGTGATGGTTAGTTTTCATGGTCATTGGGTTTTGATGCGGTGGGGGCCTAAAGATCTTTTGTAATGTGCTGTTTGGAAATCGACTTTCAAAGTCGATTGGTTTTGAGGATGGTGATTGGGGTCTCTAATTAGAGTAGACTGTAGAAGAGTACAGAAGGCTGAGTTTTGGCTTTTGATACGGATTTCTGCTATATTTTTACCTACTAGTGTCCCTGGGTACACGAGATGGCATTCCTTGATGAGTATTTTTATCTATTTGCATATTATTTCTATATAAATTTTGATATTGTAACTTGAGTATTTGGTCTCAAACCGTTAAAATCGTATCTAGGATTTTTCATTAATAATTTATATGGATTGAACTTATGAAGGGATGTTTGTATTATCGTTTGATATTTGTATCTGAAAAGTATATTGAGATCTTATTTCCACAGGTGACTTTTAGGACTTCCATTATGTTCGGTGATAAAGAAGTGGAATCCCTTTTACATTCTCTATTGTGTTGTCTGATGCTGACACCAGGAAGTAGAGGGGTAAAAGAGGTATTTCGCTATCTTTTGTTGGCTTACTTAAATATCTTGTTTTTGTTATTTAGTGATTTTCTGTCCATGTGAGAAAGTTGCAAAACGACAAATGCTTTGTCTATAAATGGATGTCTTAACAAACTTTTTATTTTTCAGGTTTAAAAATATGTTTGGATGTGAGATTTTTAAACCTTTTTCACAATATATAATGCAATATTTTCTTCTCTCATCTTTTTGAGGACACAATTGAAAGCAATTTCAACCAAACATAAAATTACATCATATCAATCTAAATTATTACATTTTCTTTAAAGTTTTCTCATCCAAATTATTACATCATATCAAACATAAAATTTCACCTTTTTTTTTCTTCCCACAAAACGAAGTGAAATTCTATCCATCGAATCACTTTATTATCACATTCCTCGTACGGCTTATGCTCTTTCCTCTTGGAATCTTGGACAGATTCCATGTGATGTGTTCAGGAGGGGATCTAATATCAAACAGTATCTAATATGGGCATTATCAATTTGCTCATAAAGTATGTTTTCACAGTTAATAAAAAGATGCTGATTTTCAGCTTCATCTCTTAGTATTTGCCATTTGGTAACAGCAGTGGCAGAAATATAAATATAAAAAAGGAAAAATCTTATGAAGGAAATTCTCATGGAATTGTGGCTTTTAGGCCTTGATTGGACCACACATTCTTTCCTACATATATATTCTTATAAATATATTTGGTATTACCTATAGACATTTATTTAGAAAACTCATTAATGACAGTGTTTAATAAATGTAATATGACAGCTAAAATATTTATCACCTCTACCTAATTATTTTTAATGTAATTTTCTTTCATTAATATCTAATTTTTAGACACAACTAAAATTTCTAATGTTTTGTTGACCAAGAAAAGTCGCGATTGTCGGAAAAACATATTGTGGCCTCTGACACTGACAATTCCAGTGTAAAATTGGACATCACACGTCTGGGGTTTGACCAAATCCTGTAAACCATTAGGTGACATTATCGTTCCCTTGTCTAATTTTTACTTCAAGTTAGGTAAATTATATATAAATATCTTTTTTTTCATTATTGGAACTAACATTAGTTTTGACATTAATGAATACAAACGTGATACGATTCTTTTGGCTTTATTTTTCTTGGTAAGAAATACACTCATTTTATTTCGAGCTCAAAAACTTTCCTATTCAAAAGCTTAACATATATGAAGATATACAATTTGGCAACATTACGTGGGGTTTTTAACAAAATATTCAAAAAAGAAAAAGGAAAAAAAAATCCAAAATAATAGTTTTTGTTTATAAAGTATTATGAATCTAGAACTAAACGACGGTGACAATGCCGTTTTCTACTTTTGAATATAAAATTTCTTGCTTTAAGTGATCCAACGTCTCCTCACTTAGAGGGTGTTTGGCTAAACTTATTTAAAACATCTTATAAGTTGTAACAACTTATAAGATGTTTTAAGAGCTTATAAGATGTTTGGTCTTATTTAAAAAATAAGCTCTCAAGTGTTTGGATGAAATAAGTTTATTGGACTTATAAGACGATTTCAAATATTACAAGAGATAATTTGTGCAATAATAAAAATTTAAAAAAAAAATCGGAGAAGGATATTGTTAGAAAGGAGGAAATTAGCTAAGGTTGTTATATTTTTAACAATATAAACAACATCCAAAATCTAAGATTTTGAAATAAGTTGGGTTTGGCTAACTTATTTCTTATTTGCTTATAAGACCCAAACATCTTATTTTTGGATCTTATAAGATCTTATTTAAAAAAATTATCCAAACAGTTTCATAGAGCTTATAAACTCTCAAACATCTTATAAGATGTTTAAAAGAGCTTATAAGCTTAGCCAAACACCCTCTTAGCCTAACTTATTTTGATATAACATCATTAATTCACTTTATAATATTATTATACATATAAAATATTAATAGTGCTTTGATTTATCATCTTTGTTGGTAAATTTATGAGTCATTCAGTCACTATGCACATATATATATATATATATATATCAGAAATCTATATTAACGTCGGTACTAAATATTTTTTAATCTACTTTTTCTGTTTGGTCACATCATGCAACTTTTTTTCCTAGAACTATATTTTGAATCACAAATTTCAGTAATTAATTGAACTGTCATTGTTGCATTAATGAAATATGTGCTATTTCGTACAATCAAATTATTTAAAAAAAAAGCACTTCATGACCACTTGGCGCATTTCATTTATATGGTGTTTAATAGTACTTTATGTACATTTGATAAGCGGACAAAATATTTCTCTAAATACAAACCAACAAATTAGTTACATTTTATCATGTGCAAGTGTTATGATAAACCAGATAGAATATAATTTTGCTTAATAAATACAAAATATAATATAGACTAAAAGTTTGAAAAATGTTATGGAGCATCGTCGGTATATACCGTACACATGTCCTTGATTTAAGCAGTATTGCTAAATTTTATCCATCAAAAATTGATTATAATGAACTAGGGAAGAGGGCATGATAGTGATATATAATAAGTTGTATAATATAATTGATAGTATATAACATTATTTAAAAGATTTCAATCGATATTGATCAAATATGGGAAGTACGTACTATAAAATATTTCACTATTCCACCACAATTAATTAGAATAATACATAAGACACTATATTAGTCACAAGATTTTAATTAATTAACATATATATAGAGCTAGTGATAAAAATTTATACATTAATTATGACAAAAATGTTTTTCAAAAGTTTAGAAGTCACATATATATTTTATATAAGTTGTCACTCATAGTGATAATAAAATTATCATCACTTTTAATAATTAATTAATCATACATATTTAATGATAACTTAGTCACACAAATAAATAATTTCACCAAACTTTCAGTAAAAATGTATTACTAGTCGTTCTTTAAAGATTACTTGAAAAGGGTTTCTCTCTAAAGATCATCATAGTGACATTGCAGAAATTATTGAGACTCATAATATATACTTGAATATATTCGTTTTATATTTTTGATACTAATAATATTTTTTGTTTTATATAGTGCAAGTTGTGCAACATTGTTTTAGTTACTTTTTTTTTGTGCTTTTATTTTGAGCTAATTGATCTGATTATGTAATATTTTATAAATATAATCATCATTCAAAATTTAACAATAAGTAAAATTAAGAATTTACTAAAAGAAAGTATAGAAATATCGATATCAAGCTATGTGAAAGTTAAACCCACAACTTAAAGTATTTTGAGGACTCAATTTGTAAAGCAATTTTGTCTGTAATAAAGTCTAATATTTCAAAAATTAACCACCCTAGATTTTCTAAATTCTCTACGCTTTCAATGTAATCTAACATTTAATACAAGTCAAATATATACAATCCATGTCAAATTGTCAATACATTTAGAAAAAATTACACATAATTTCCTTACTTATTGTGTAATTATAAACTTCCCCCTCATTTATTAAAAATTACAACACACTCTCTTAAAAATCTATTTATAAGGTTTACAAATGTTCAAATTGCAAGAATTTATAAACACACATGGGTGTAATTATAAAATATGATTAATGTTTTAAGTTGTACATTGATAATTCTCGTGAGGGAGATTTTAATAATTACATAATAAATAATGGGGTTTGAGTATAAATTTTTCTATAAAAAATGACAAAAATAATAAATCAAAATAAATTATTAGAAAATAAAGGTCAATTTAACATAAAACAACCGTGCATGTCTTAAATCTCAACACACTTTTTAAGTATAAAAAATTAACAGCTCTTAACCATAGTCTTATTACATGAACCCCATTTATCACCACCGCCGCCGGAAACCCTAGAAACCCTCTCCTCCGCCCATTGCTCCGCCAGTATCCTCTCCATCTCGCTCGGCCGGCAAGGCACCGTCAGAGCTCCGTCATGATCAAATCCATAAATCTCAGCCGCTTGTTCCAATAGCCTCAAGAATGATGGATGGTTTAAATATCTCAATGGCACTATAAATCTCTTTAACTCATCATCATCTTCAGCAATCACAGCAAAATGCCCTTCTTTCACGTCCTCAGGCACGTTCAAATCTTCGACTTCATCGTCCGGTGACGATTTTTTGCCCAAAAGTAGACTTTTTTGTAGCCTTTCTACCACTACTTTGAGCTTCACAATGCCACCATTCTTTTTCTTGCAAATTGTTCTGATTTTTGCCATTTTTTTTGAAGAAAAATGTTATCTGAGAAAAGGGTTTTTGTTTTTGTAATAAGTTTGTTTATTACAAATCAGAAAATGTTAATTTTGTATATGTGTTTTTGTAATGAAATTAGGGTGAGTTTATATAGAGTGTGATGAAGGGTATAAAGATAACAGCAAAGCGCTGGTGAGAAAGAGGATTACATTGGGAGACCATTGCATGTGAGTGAAAATTGATTAGATCCATGAAATGTCATTTCAAAGAAACCCTTTTATCAAACAAAAGTATTTATTTCGGTTTGCATCTTAAGAAGACATGAGTTTAGTTTACGTGGGACCTTGCATCACATATTGTTTGTTCTATAATTCCAATTAATCCTCTATTTCAAAATCGTATTCTATTTATATATGTAAATAGTAAATAGTAAATATAATGTATAATATTTATATAACTTATGTTGAAGGATTTGGATTGCCAAAATTCGGATACTACGTACTTTCTATGGTTCAATATAGGAAAAGAAAAAAAAATACTCTATCCCATACTTAAAAGTCTTGTTTGATCGATACGAAGTTTTAGATGAAAGTTTAGATAAAAGAATGGGAAATTTTGGTTAGGGTTTAACTGAATTTCGAATTCTTTGATATATGAGAGAATGAATATATGCAATTAGGGTTCAAGAGTGATAAATTATAAGACAAGTGTATTACATGAAATTAGTCGACTTTGGATGAATTGGACTTTAGTTGGACCTTTTTTTTCTTCTTAATTTATTAGCTTTAAAAACTCAACTCCACCTATGCAAGGTGCCACATGTGTCCAAAGGGCATGAAAAAATATAAAGTTGAAATCAATTATATTTATAAAAGGCAATGTGCCACATACTTCAAAATTATGTTATTAGCAATGCCAAATGCATATTATCTATAAAGTATTGCACAAGGTCAAGTTGTTGTAAGGCATATTTCTACTAGAGATATGCTTATTGGTCTTTTTATTAAACCCTAGAACAAAGACATGTTTCGAAAGCATGTTAGTGATATATATGGGAATTTGTAGGATTTGAACATTTATGTTTATATGAATGATTTGATGTTAAATAAGTTTTGACATTCTTAAGATGCCAAATACGAATGATCGACTTCACATTTAGAACAACAAAGAATGCACAATTATATAATTTGAAGTCGCCTTAGCTTCTAGGGTAAGAGATGAGATCATGATGGATCAATTATCAAATAGGTTCAAACCTTATAACAACCTATTTGTATTTTCCTTAGTACTTCTTATAACTATGGATCGTGTAATAATGTGTAATCTTGATGATAACGTGCTTTTAGCACGTTATCCAGTGCTCATGATTGATTCAGTCTGTCAAGCATGTATACAAAAGTTGTCAAATCTAATTTGAGGGCATATAAAGCCGAAACAAAACTAAAGGTAATAACGTACTAATTAATGTCCTAATGTTCATACAATCTACTCTCCTTTGGTATTCTACAATCTTCATACATATTAAAGGCAAGAAAATAATTTATACATATTATGGATGCATGACCATGTATAACTCATATATACTATCTACACTTGAATTTGTATCTTAACTTGCATTATATTTCATTTTCAATCGTATATTATGATATTATAATGTTATACTAGAACATTACACAACTTTGTTTGTGTATTAAGTAGTCATTCTTTTTCCAACACAGATCTATGTACTATTTCGACAGTAGTAAACATAATCAATGTTGATGAAATGTATACATCGATCTAGAATTCTCGAGAACTTTTGTTTTAAAGTGCTTTAAATAATAACCAGAAATTTTACATATATGTGCATGGTAGAGAAGACACATGGGAAATATGTCAGTATGTAAGTTCAAATCAAAAACTATTTTTTCCTAATTGGATAATATAATTATGAAGAAACTGCCACACGTTACAGTGATCTAGAATCTTCACAAGAACGTATGTACTATATTTTTCTTTCGAGCACCTTCTGATCATCCAATATTGTCATGCCATATGGTTAAACAAATGTCAAATTTTTAGTATATAATATTTTACTTACATTCAAAGATAAAATTTAATACTTGTGCAATTGATAAGAACCACACACACGAACACACACTCTACTACAAATATTATTTTGGAGTTTGCCTCAACAAAATACATGTCATCAATTCAGGTCATATGGTCCTATTGATAACTAACCAACTAGGTGAGTAAAGAATTTTCTTTTATTATTGATAGATACGAGTTATTCTATACTAAGTCGATTTTAATGATTATGTATATTATTGGATGACCAAAATTGGGAGTGTTTGATCAAAATACCATTCATTTACAGACATCATTGAAACTGACTTAGCGTAGAATTTTCATATAGATATGATCATCCTATATTTATAAGTCATTGAAAACTTGTACATGCAAGTTTCTACTTACATTTACAAATTGAACCCTACTTACACACGTCACTATTAACAAATCTTATGTATACAATTTTGGAGGAGCATCTTCGAATTCTCCGTTTTGTACAATAAAATACACTCTTGTATTCGATTTTTGACATTTTGTACTCTCGAATTATATATACTTAGCATTTTGCATCTTAAAGCAAATTTACCAAAAAAATGAGTTTACTCAAATTTTTAGAGGGTAAACTTATAAAGACGATAAGCCAAATTGGACACATAAATGTGAAAATCTAAAGGTAACAGTGCCTAAGAAACATGCAAATTTGTAAAAGTCCTCTCAATTTTCGGATGAGCAAAAACTTATATATATATATATATATATTCAATTTTTAGGACTTTGCACTCTATCTCTGCGATCTTTGTAAAAACCCACTCCACTTTCCTCCCATTTCTAGGAAAGCACAATAATCTTTTTGGTTAATTTGACACCTCTTAAAAACAAATAAAAAGACCTCTAACTTGACGTTCACTTATAGGGTCTTCGAGATTATTACATTTTATGGTACAATTTTGCATGTGGACTTTACAAAATTTCACTTTTTTCTAGGCACGATAATGCGATTTTGAATTGGTCGTTTCTGTGGATTTTTCATAAGGTCAAGTCCCTTAATTTTTCTTAGTTTATAATGGAAAGTAAAGCGCGAGATCAACATTTTTCAAAGAAGGAATAATATTATAATTTTTTGAAATTATTAGGAATATTTTTAAAATCATGTAAAGGGCAGCACTAGAATTAAATTGTATGTATTATATAGGCTATAAATATCACATTAGTTGTCAATAGAGATGATTTTAGTAAAAGTCTCTTGATTGATGAAATTTTTCATTTTGGTAAAACCAAAATTATTGTCGATGGTTATGTGATACTCTTAATATTATTAATTCAAATTTTATTATTTGTATTACTTTATGTTGCAGTGCAAATTTAATTCAAGCTAGAATTCCTTAAATACGAATTGACATAGAAGGTCCACAGTGCTTAATCTACTGGATAGTGTACCAAATGTAGAAGAAAAGTTTCATGTGCTAAAGGCAATTATGAGATATAAGCATGTGGATATCAACTCGAAATTGTACAATTACTTTTTTAAACTAAACAATTTGGCTCAGTCAAGTTAATAAATTTAGCATACAAGTTGGCAGAGTTAGGTCTTATTTGTAGTTAAAACTTATAGTACTACTTGTTATAGATTTAATTAAAAAAATTGAGTAGGTGCTACAAATAAAAATCATATGATCATAATTTGTAATGAGAGAAAACTGTCCAATATTTTTAAAATTTAATTTATTCTAAATTTAATTATAAATATGTACAATATATATTCTTGATTGCGAAAATAAAATTTTGTTTATTTCAAATAAAAATAATTGTTCAAATTACATTTTAATTTCTTTTCCAAATAAAAAGTAAAGTGTGTTATATAAATATTAATAAAATTACTATTATAGGAGCGCACGTATCTATATATTATCTTAAAACTTGATGCTAATCTTTAACATATACATATAATGTTCATTCTATATAACCAGCGATTGAGTTGTGAGTTAGGTGGGTTGTACTATTAAACCCACTATCTTATCCGAAAGTAGTGAGTGATAAGAATATATATCAAACCGCGATTATTATTTAAAAATTTAAAATCAACAGGTTTTGAACGAGTCATTTAAAATGATCAACTATTACTTGACATATAGTTGATCATTTAAAATTATATTTATCAAGTGATTCATGTTAAATTTAAAGAGAATAATCACCTAATTGAGTTATTTAACCCAAATATGTATAAGAAAATATTTTACACATTCACATTTATTTAGAATATCAAAATTCAAAATAAAATATGAAATTATTAGCAGCATACATGCAACTAGATAAGAAGGCACCTGCAGATGAGCTGGATCCAAAAAGTGCAAAAGAAATTGATTTATAAATTATTGATGAAGGCCCCTCAAACGTGAAACTACAGATATTTTGTGGGATATGATTCTATTTCTTGAGTTATTATTTTATTATAAATGAGCAACAAAATTATTTAAAAAGGTCCACATTAACTATGCAGTACTGATTATGTACGTAATCTTTGTCTGTTGATAGAGGATTAACATGCACACTTGCAAGTAAACCCTAATCATACATAAACTTTCTTTTCTCTTTATTCCACATGTGTAAGGCCTAGGGCTGCTATATAGACTAGTTATATATGCTTCAATAGGCTTGTGTCATTAGTTGTTTGGAAATTCTAAAACACACTATATGATCTGTTATAGATTATTGTTATAGATTATTGGATGATCTGTTATTTCGGTAAGTAAACACTATATATCGGCATCATTCAATGAGCTACAACAAATCAGATTGATTGGACCAGAATTACCCTTAATTTTCCAATGCAAGAGATAAGGAAGTATGAAAATTGTAAGGTACAAAATTATAATTATGTTTAATGTTGTATTAAATTGGATAAATGTACGCCATAGTATAAATAAAATCATTTCATTTTGAAGTGTGTAAAATAGAAAATATTTTATACACAGGTGAAGAATATAAAGACAACACCGGATTATATAATATAATAGATCATGAAGTTTTGAAAAATCAATACTATCTTATTAATCATGACTTAACTCTATGTAATTTAGTTTTAGAAATTCACATTCCTTTTGCGTAGTTTTGATGGATACGTACGTTTAAATCATCCAATCCATGCATATATATAATGGGAAACTTTTCATAAAACATATTTTTATGTGACATAAAAAAATAGTTACTATCTGATAATGTAACAATTCTTTTATAACATGAGTTTCCACAGCAGGGAAATGATAATCTTACAAAATTTGTGGACCTCAAATAGTTTATACCAATATAATTGCATCATTAAATAATGTCAATCCGACAATAGAATTTGTAAGATTATTGTGATAAATTAATTGCAATAGTGATGTTAGTTTGCTCATGTTATATGGTTCCATAGGCTAATTATAGGGAATGTGTTGTCTCTTTTGTTGACAGATGAGATGTGCCCCCCTTAAGATTTAATGTTACAAAGGATGATCTATTTGGGATAATTGTAATTTGATTAATTATATGAGTTTTAGGTAAGATTATATGCAGATCTCCTTGTTTATTGTGTAATTATTTAAAAAAATCTCGTTTTTTTTTAATTACATGACATTATTTTACAATTACACCTCTTGTATATTTAAAATAATTGTGTTTTTGGATAATTTTTCTCATTATTATTGGATCAAGTTATTGTGTTATATGTATAATTATCCTATCGTGAACCTACAATGTAGTTTTTGAAAATAATGGATCATATATTGACTGAATTGCCACCATTATGCATAAACTCCATAGATCAGATAGAGAAATTTCAACTTTAATTTAAAAAAATTGATTAATTATATTGCAGATTTGTAAATTATGTTATTCTATTTGAACCCACAAAGAAGGACTCAAACAAAGTATCTATTTCCATTCAACTTTAGGTTTGCTTTTGCATGCATGTGTACAATTTTGCCTTTTTTACGTACTCATCCGACGGTACTTCTTATGCTACTTTTTTTTTTGTTTGTTTTCTATTTCATGGTAAAACAATACTAATGTTATCCACATATCTTGTTTGACTTTAAATTTATATTTTCACATCCATTTACTTGAATATCAATTATATTTGTTATATTTTCATATTTCTATAGAATATGTAGATGTGTTAATCGTTTAAGAGTACTTCAGATTCTTTTTAACATTCTTGTGATGACAAAAATAACCTCGTCTGAAACTTGTATATATATAATAGAAATTAATCGAAACTGACATATCATTAACTAGACAAAACAGCATAATTATAAAAAAAAAAATTAGAATCCCATTAGTTCATAGAGGATCAAAATATTCATTCCATCTTCAATTTATGACCGTTGATCAAACATAACTACAAAACTCGAAAATAAATCGTGGATCCGGATATAAATATCCATCCCTATACAACCATCCAAGAAAGGGTTCAGAAAAGTCATTCTAAATTGTCAAATCAAGAAAAAAGTTTAACGTGACAAATATGGTACCTCAATGTACAACCACCACCTTGAAGTTACCACATTCTGCACCGTCCAAATAATATCAGCCTTTGAGTTTCCTGGTTCACATTTGGCCTTCAGCACGAGCAATAAATTATATGTACTATTATCAAGCTAAATTGTGCAGACATGAAGAACATGCATTGACATATAATCACGCCAAAATTCAATTAAATACACGGTAAGGCAGCATGTCGGCGATATTTTTCAGCATCTCAAAATCAACGAGCATGTGAAAATTAATACACCGCATTTTTGGTAATCAGTACACTAATCATCGACAAGGTACAATCCTCCAAAGTTCATAGGCTACATTGGGGATTTATAATATGTACTAAAGTATGTTTTATGACGTTGACATTTGCAACAGAGTATTTTTGGGGAGTATAAGAAATCTAGGCCAAGAAAATTTGCAGCGGTCCAGTAAATGAACGGCTGTGATTGCCCAAGATTCCAGAGTCCCGAAACCTCCTAAGATAAACCTGTTGCTCAGAAAACTCATTTAGTTTGGAGAAATCAAGATATAACAATTAATCTTATTGTATGGCTATATATGTTACATGTGTGAGTAAAATTTAAAATTTACGGGAGGTATTGAGCATGTATGGTTAGTCTCTTATAAGCAGAGAAGGCTGTAGAAAACAAGAGGTATGAAGGCGTTATCGAGCTGTGCTGTGTAAGCCTCCAACAGACCACTGGTCGTCACTGCTACAATCAAAGAAAACCAATGCTGCAAAACACAAAGGTGACAAAAACGAACATCAGAATAACACAAAAATATACATTAAAAATTAAAATAATCTTAATCCCCAACATAAAAAATAACAATTCATAGAATTTATTACACTTGCGACCTTGTGGAGTAATTTCATTACAGGTAGCACCTTGCGTGCATGTGACATGCATATGCTTTATGTATATAGTAGGGTATTTTGGTCCAAAAAGATTGCCAAACCCCCGAACAGTCAGTCAGCAAAGGGCAAAATGGGGGACATATGATTTTTTTCAGTGATGTTATATGCCACACATGAATTGCACATCACTTTTTTTCACCTCCCATGTGACTATCCTAGTCATTATCCAACTCAAATATAATGTTTTCCTCATCTCTATTGGATTTTGTTAACCTTTCAATTCTCTCGTAATTTTGTTGATCTTTCCCCCAAAAAGATTTTCTTCATTTTCCTTCTTTCCTACATCCTTCAAAATTGTTCCTTTCTAAATAAATTAGAACTCTCCAACTCTTCTTCCTTTTTCCTTCATGGAAGCCAAAGCTTGTCATTTTTTTCTTGGATGCAGCAAATCTAGTGACAAATGGTTGTGTCGGGTCGGGTTGGGATGGATCGGTTCAATATAGATTGGTCCGACATGGGTCTGAATGCATGGAGTCCAATATTGGTTGGGTCCGGGTGGATGGTTCTTGTCGGATTCTATATAAGTGAACAAGAAAATGAATCTAAAGTGGAACCAAGATGGAACAAGGTATATCCAGTGAATACTAAAACTATATACACACCAAACGAAGGTTATAGAGTAGTATGTAAGAAAAATTCATAATAAATATCAAAAAAAAATATTCAAAAAAATATATATTAATAACTGGTCAAAAGATTAGAAAATTTAATCTATTTACAGAAAAATATTTTCAAGTAAATAGAAAGAAGCCTGTGTCTTCTCGTGCAAACAGTGGCTCCAAGATTATTGGCAGAATAAAGTTAATGGGAATATACTTTAGGTATCCCTAAGGATTTCTTGTTTCAGACCCATAAACAGACTGTGAATAGAATAAGAATGGATTTTTCCAATTGGGCCTTTTCTTGTTTTGACAACTCTCTTTGCTTTAATTATAAATAATTTAAGTTTTATAAAAAAATGTTTTTTTGTGAACTTTTATCATACAGCAGTATTTTCACACACAGCAGTGCAGGTTTAAAAGTATGAATCAGAGAGACCATAGGGAAAAATTATTGTAGAATTTTTCTACCTACTCAGTGACTATAATTAGACCTCCACAAACTTTTTTTATGTTATCATTTTCCGTCAATCAGTGAAATGGTTGGAGCTATTTCCTAGACTGTATCAAACATCAGGAATAATGGACACAGTTTCCCAAACCTCAAACCCCACCTTCCTACCACGCACAAACAAACACACATAAACGGGGAGACACACACACACACCACGCACGCACAGAGAGACAGAGACCATAGTGTATATATATATATATATATATATAGAGAGAGAGAGAGAGAGAGACCATAGTGAAAATGTATCCAGTTGCGGCAAGAAGTGGAAGTAGAGCAAAGCATGCAGCAAGAACAGAGGTAATGCCAGCAGCTGTGCCTTCAATCGTTTTCTCTGTAAAATAAAAACGAAAGGCAAAGTCTTAATCAGGAGAAGAGAGTAATTAGTTGAAAAAAGAAAAATGAAGGAAAGGGGAGAATCAAGTACTGCCAGTTTTACTCCAGCGAAGGACTCCATACTTGTGTCCAACCAATGATGCCTGATATAAAATTGTAAGAACATAGTCAAATAATTACTACTAGCGAGAGACTGCCAAAATGCTAGCAATCATATCAGCAAAAGACAATAAGAATCTTATTGTGCAAAGTTTCTAAAAATGATTTACATATGAAAGGCTCCGTGTCATTGTGAATATAAATTACTGTACATCCATAATAAATCTGAAACATTTCCTCCATTTCCGACACAAATCCTGTTTATTTTTCAAATCAAATTGTTTTTGCGTTTGAATATTCTCCAACTGAAGTTGAGAGTACGAAAATTATTAAGTGCATCTTAATATACACGTCATAAGAAGCGAATCATGCAAATCTTATAAGTTATTTGAGAAGTTTGATGTCGTACTAAGAAAATTTACCATTGTATCTCCGATTCCAAGACTCAAAATTCCAGCAAAGGGGGCAAGTGGTCGATCACTAAATCCAGAAGACAGCCAAATTGGAAGCGCGCATCCCAATAACAGTGAAAAATGGCTGAACATGTTCAGAAGAAGGGAACCAATTAGCCAAAACTAAATGAGAACAATGTGATGTACAATAATATTCAATAAGAGCAGAAATTGCACACCTGACAATGAGAAGATCAGAATCACGATGGTCTGTGAAAGCATTCATGAACTGGTGGACTAGATTGCCCAATGGCCAAATTTTCCATATCTAACCAATTAGAGATGGTGATTAATTATTAAATATACCAAGAAGAAGCAAAAAAAAAAAATACATTAAAAATCACTAAAAGGATCATTAAAGCAGAAAAGCATCAGGAACGAGGTTTCAGAAAAAGCGTAGGCATGAAGGTTTAACGTTCCTCGTTTTCTGTATAGGGGTGGGGCAGGGAAGTTGGATGACCACAAAAAATCCATCTTTCGAGAAAAACAAAAAGAATCTAAAAAATATATGTAACTTGTTCAGCCAACTCTCTAGAGGCAAATTATTATGTTATGTCTTTAAGCTTACTAAGTTAACGTACCATTACAGAACAACTCGATTAATGTAGAAGCTAAATAAACTTCTGGCAATTAGACCAACTCAAGATACAGATTTTACTTCCTCCCGTTGAGGTTTTATCTAGTTTTCAAATAGGATTTTACCCCTGCACCCAGTGATATGGTCTCTATTAGTTAGATTCCAGTTATTTTAGCTTCATAACTTCATCTTTGTTGCTTTTACTTACTCTTACAAGAGACAAAAAGGAAAAAGAAAATAAGTAAGAGATCAAGACTCAGTAATCTTTAGGCAATAGAAAAGAGGCGCGCTACTACGTTTCCAATGTTTTATTATACTTCTCTCACCCTAGCTCGGCACATCCTAATAAGAAAGATCTTTCAAAATTTAGAAAGGAAAATTTATGATGAATGGCTTTTAATGGTTTCTTCAAATGTGATGCTTTATACTCTGAAAAATAGTGTGTGATACTTGAGTTCCCTATCAGTAGTTATTAAACCAGAACCCAAAAACTAGATTCTGCAGATATCCAGGTTGATGATGTAGGGAATAATATATGCGCGAAAAAACCATATAACTTAGTTAAATGCCTGTGAAAAAAGTTGGTTTCTATGACAATGACTTACTCGTATAATTTCCAGTAAGAGAAAAAGTGCCAAAGCTGCACCAAAAGCAAGATCAAGAAACCTAGGCTGATAACAAACATAAAACATTAGCATTAACTCCAGAAAGATGAATGGTATTAAAGAGGCAATAACTAAATATGTTAACTCAGCCTGAATGAACCTGGAATATAAGGGCAGGAACAAAAATTGAAACAGCCATCAGATGATAGTATTTGCGAAGAAGTATCCTCTCAGTCTTACTATTCTTTGATATGTTGTAAAACCGTCTTACTGACAAACATATCACAACCAGCCAGTAGGTGCATAGAGTGAGCCTCTTAAGTGGTTCGGAGAAAACAAAATAGAATACCCTGATAAACAAAATATGGAGAACAAATTATCACCATAGAATACATAAAACAATCAAGGAAGACTAGCTGAAATCAACTCCGAGAAAATGGTATCTAATCAATAAATTAAACTTTATTCTCAAACTATAGGTAGTATATATAGATTTTGTTTAGCGAACAATACTATAGAATTTTATTTTGTGAACAAGAAATCTATAAATTTTGAAGGATGAGAAAACTGAAAATTTATTTAACCAAAGTCGCTTAAAAAAAATGCAACATTTTTTGCAAAGCATTAGCATAAATCAAATGCATTATTACAACCCCTTATAACATAAATACTGTACCTATTATGACGTATCACTTGTATACAAAAAAGCCAAGATGATGGATATATGAGATATCAACCAAATCAACAACTAGAATTTGGCCCGTTGCACTAAAAAAGATTTACCCTTATTTTTGTTCAAATCTCCGATGAAATTCATTACATCTGTCACGCGTAAAGAAATGTTTTACTCTGGCCCCAACCTCTTGTTTGTCAATTTCAGCTTAACATGGAATTTCTCACCATGGAACAATTATATTCGACAAGTTTCAATGATCAAGTTATCAGACCATTGTCATAGAAAATGTATTTACACTAAATCTATTCAGCTTTCACACCAGTCAACATGGCACAAACAAGATAGCATGCGAAACTAGAAAGATTTGAAACTTAAATCCAGAACACTATACCAAAGCAGAGGATGAACATCGAAATAATGCACAAATTGCATCCAAGACGGAACAACCATAATCAACAGAAATACGAGTGAAGCATAAAAGACAAAGGATCTTCTCATCTCGTGGTTCCCCATATCTGCATTGCTATTCAATCTGGCAAAGGATTCCCATATACGGAGTACATATTTATATAACACAGGAAAAAATAGGAGGCCAATAATCATTCCCTGCATGGTAAAAGGAAAAGAATTATCAATATCAATCAAGGGAAAAGGATTATACTTTCCTCCTCCCTGCTTCAAAGGCACAGCAATGACATAATTTGCTACTTAAACTTTGTGACAGTTACCTGAATAATGGTGCTTATCTCGCTTCTCTTATATCCGTATTGTACAAGGAGTGCATCGGATGAGGCGAAGTAAATCGGGATCTAACAGGTAACGGAACTCTTTTAGCTAATACAAAAATTTATTTAATATATACGAGAAACCATAAGATAATGAAACTAACTTTTGTAATTGTATATGCCAGCATGTCACCAAAATAAATAACAAGGCCAGTAGTCACAAGAAGCGATTCCCCTGCCAATAGAAAGACATGCAATTTCTGATGAGGGAACAACAATCCTTTCATCATAAATAAGAAACACGAGAAGAAAATCCTTTCAATATCTAAACATTGAATAGTAATAAGTTTAAGACATAAATACAATCCCCAATGGCACCCTTTTTTGTCCTTATTAACTCACAACTCAGATCCAACAGCTCATAGAGATAAAATAGTAAAAACAACTTACCAATGGAAGCACATCTAGGAAACGTGTGAAGAAATTTCTGAATTAATTGAAATGTTGCTAGTCCATGAAAGAGCACCAACAAAGACATTAAGTTTACAGGCCATCCTGCAAGTGCAGAACTTTAAAATAAGAAAAACGTGAGGCATATAATGTTCTATGATCAACCAACTAATTGGATACATATACTATTTGGGGGAGGGGGGAGGTGTTGTCCAAAAATCAAATTCGGGACACCAAACAAAACACAAATTTCAAATCCTCTATATAATTCAATCAGGGGGAGAATAAACATGGAAATGGAAAGATAAATTCACTTACCAGCATATAATTTCCCAGATACATATACCAGGCTGAATCCTATAAGCAAGGCAATGTAAATGAAACTAAATTTTACACTCCAACTGAAGCGAGAACATATGGAATCAGTGCTCTTTTCCTGATGTCGACAAATGGTACAAAGGAAAACTAGCACAGTGAAGCAACAGACAAACGCAGCCCAGTATTGCCACCTCAGATATTCGAACTCTAAAGAAGATAAAAACAAAGTAAGAGTCAGTCAAATCAATATGTGTTACATACCACCAAGTTTGAAGAAATTACAAAAATGCACTGTTGAAAAGCATGAACAGAAAGGCATATACAAGTGAGAAACTACCTCTATTTGATGAAACAAAAGCTAAAGATAAATAAAAGAGTTCTCTTCGATATTATCTAATGAAGGAGTGAAGCAACCTGCTAGCCAATAACGTCAAGGTAAGTCAACCTAGGCTCATGAAAGCTACTGTTGGGCACACTACCTTTTTTGTTAATGAAGAGCAACAATTTTCCTCTTTTATGTGCTTATTCGGGAGGTCGTTGAATTAACATTTAACAATCAAAATTTTCATCACAGTCTGTACTCTGTAGTCAGACTCCCAGGTACAAAGCACACAGTTAACATGATACCAACCTGCGATTCCAACTTCCTCCAATGACAATGCTCTCAGACTTTGTATCAACCTTGAAATCATGAGGCTGGGAATTGTTACTGCACCCAATAGAATTCCAGATGAAGCTCCAGGTCTATCACCAGCCATTTCCCACAATCAGAATTTCAAATAAACTCAATGAAGCAGCTCAATTTTTCAAATTACAAGAAAAATATGCAGCATAATGCAACTAGAATTTTTTATGATCTCAGTAAACTTAAAGAAATGCGCAGGCCAAATCCACAAAATGCTACTAGAAGCAAGCAAGTAAGAATAATAAACCATTAATCGAATGAACTCAATTAACCTGAATTAGCAGGGAAAAAGCTCAATTAACCTGATTTAGCAGAGAAAACTCAATCAACTCGATTTAGAAGGAAAAAAGAACTCAATCAACTTCATTTAGCAGGGAAACAAACTCAATTAACCTAACTAAGCAGGAAAGAAAAAATAATCAACTTGATTCAGCATCAAAAAACTTAATTAACCTGATTTAACATTAAAAAAGCTGAAATGAACCTAATTTAGCAGGAACAAAGGAACTAAATTTAACCTGGTTTTGAAGGAGCAGGCGAGGGGATTAGAAGCATCATCATCAGCGGAGATCTCGACGTAGAGAGCAAAGATGGAGAGGAGAGAAAGGGAAACCGCTTCGGCGACGAGTGACAACGGTGTGGCTGAAAAGAGTCGAATAATATAGAGCAAAACAACGGCTCTCTCGCCGTTGAGATGCCGCAACAGCACCGGAATCATGGCCTTTTCACCGGTTTTCTCCCTTTTCCGGTGAATATTTCTTCAATCACCGATCCATTGGGGTTGATTTTTGGCGGTTTTGTACCAATAATAATAATATAATAATATTGTGTTTGGTTAAATTAAAATAAATTTATTATAAGACCTATTTATCCTTGTTACTTAATCACTCTTCCTATTTTGTTCCTTTCCTTGTTAAAATCAAAAATAGGAGAGGAGATTTGGTTGTTATTTGTTTTTTTTTTTTTTTTTTTTTTTTCAATTTTCAAGATTTAAATCACAAAATTCTATATAAAAATAACATAAATTATTTTTATTTAAATTCATTTTTTTCATCTATACTTTTCACTCCATGTATAAATCTTGAGTATTTTTTACACATATTTATCAATTAAAATTAATTATTTATCATTATTATTTCTCTTTTTTCTCTCTTTAGTAATTTATGATTTTTAATTTATATATATTTTATACATTATCAATATATACATACATAGCATAATTATTCAACATATTAGTCATCAACCCATTTACATCAATACTTCTCAAATCGAGATAAGGCAAAAACACAGTGAATTATAAGACGGTGACATATAGCATTTCCCTATTTATACACAAACTCAAGAAAAAAATAACAGTAATTATCAACAACTTGAGCCATTGCTAACAAAACAGAAATAACACAAAATGCATTACCAAAAAACACAAAAAAAAATCACAAAACATAAAGTTTCTCATACTCTCGATCTCGTTTATCTCTGATTCTTTGCGTTTTGATTACAACAGAACAAACAACGAAGAGATACACTCTTTCTAACACGAAACTTAAGCAAAATAAAGACAAAAAAGCGATAACCAATAGCCATAAGAAACAGTATTAGCAAGTTTCGCCACTTGGAGTTACCGTCTGCAGATATATCATAGGAATTTCGAAGGGCTTGGTAACCGGTAAGGCTCCGAACTTGCCCAACAGCAAATGAAGTTCCAAAATACTCATTCTCCAACAGGCCCTGAAAGCAAAATCGAATTTTTCATGGTTTGTTGTAATATATACACACATAGTACAATATATATGTGTGTATATATATATATATATGTTTGTATATTGAAACACGTTGGAAAAGTGAATCAGCAAGTATGACTTGTGGTATAGTATCGACTTGCCTGGATAGAGTAAGTATGGAAAGCAATGTAAGATAGAGGATACATCCATATTGGCCTAGGCAAAGCACTTCGAAGTCTAAAAAAGCCAGCCGAAAGCATCATTACCACCTGAAAGACGAGATTAACATTAAACATTAATTATATCAGTACATAATGTCGAAAAAATGCCTATGATATTTTCATGAGCGTGCTGACATGGCACGATTAATTTCGTAAACAAATACAAACTGAGATAAAAACTATTATAAAAAGAAGAAGAAGAAGCAGTTTTGCTGAACCTAATCATGTGACGAGTGTAATTCACTCATATTGTGAAGGGCTTTAAATAGGGATGGCAATTTGGGTCCATACATATATTTCCACCCAAACCCAACTAAGTTTTCAATGGGTTGGGTCCTAACATTTTAGCATTTTAATTCCAACTGGGTTGGCTTTTAAAAATATTTGGGTCCAATTTGGGTCTAATTTGGGTCCAACCTATTTTTCACTTTGAGTCAATAATCTACGTTCTACACTCTACATCAACCCCTTATGCCAGATTCATAATGGGTCCTTATTGGGTCCATTTGGGTCCAACTATAATGCATATTTTTTATATTTGACCCGACCCACTTTAAGCTCAACCCAAATCCAACCCATTCAACCCAATTGCCACCCCTAGCTTTAATCAACCAGAATTTGAAAATATAGCTTGATGGAGTATAATGGGACTTACATGTATAATTACCAATGATAATATACTCCAGAACATATTTCGAGAAATAGCAGCAACAAGAAGCACCAATCCTTCATTAACTAGTAGGCACATGAAGAAATTCAGGGCAAAGTACATCAACAAGCTGAAATCATCTCTTAGGCCCACAAGGAAATAAAAGACGAGACTTGATGAGATCGAGAGGAGAAACAAGAATGGAATGCTCGACAAAAGTTGCCCGATTAAAAAGACCATTGTCCCGGAATGTTGGTTGGCTTCTTCACAAGCATAAATCTGCATACAAAAAGAGTAATTTATGTTATGTTATGTTATGTTCTTGTTTGTTTGAAAAAATTATAGGAATTTCTTATTACCTTGATTTCTTTGAGCTGTGCAGGGACACCAGCTATACTCAGGAGTGAAGCAAATGAAACAAATACAAACACAGCTCCGACTCTAGTCTGCAATATGAGACAAGCGTAAATTTTTTGTTGTATATAATATATTATTCAAAAAGGATAATAGGAAGATGTAGTGAAGATGAATTTGTATGAAGAGATGTTTTTATACATGGATAGAAGATATAATGAAATTAAAATCCATCACACATTCTACAAAACAATAAAAAAGGGTATTTTTGGAAGAAATCGACTCGCAGTCGACTTTTGTTAATTTCTAATAAAAGTCAGATGTGTTATTCTTTCAATGACTCAAAACTATGGTTAAAACTTTAAAACTTCTTATAAACAATATAAAATTCGCTAATTCCGAAAAAATTGATGAAAATAAATAAGAAATAAAGGGCAGCATTTGAAAATTTTACCACATTTATTAATGGAGAAAGATCACAATAAGACTTACCCCAACTGAAGATAAAGAATGTCCCAAACCCGAGAATACAGTACCAACACATAGTGCAAGGAACATGTAAAGGATTAACCGAAGCCAATAGTATTTCCACTCCCTTGACATAATCAACAGTGATCTCCATGTCAAGACTGCAATTTTGGACAAACAGTTGGCCTTGCCTTTGCTTTTGAGAGATGGACCTTCCTATAGCCATAATGCAACAAGTAAGTAATTAGAATTGTTTGCACATTAGATGAAATGGATTTTAAGACTCTCAAGAATTACACTGGAACTGTACCGAATAAGCAGTAACATATATATGTATGTATATCAATTACATACACCAAAAGTTGAAAGGATGACTGTAATGAGGATAATGCTGCATTGTAGTGAAGTGTTCAGATGGTGACTAAAGAAGAGAAATCTTTAAATCTTGGAGAGTATTTTCGAAATAAATTTCTGTAATAGGAAATCCAGAAGTATACAGACAAGTTTTTGAGGTAAATACATATTTGTTGAATGTTCTTTTTTCCACTTTTCGGTTTACTGGCTAAGAGATGGTAATTGAATGAAACTTTTAATCCTAGAAAATGGCATATGTGAAATGGCAAACAGATATATATATATATATATATATATATATATATATATATATATATATATATATATGTGTGTGTGTGTGTGTGTGTGTGTGTGTGTGTGTCTTTATAGCTGCATGGTTATAAAAGTTATAAATGTCCTCATTCCATCTGTAGTTAGTGGTAGACAGTGGACGCAGAATCAATATAGAAGAAATTATAAGAATATTAGTAAAAAAAAAATGAATATATATATATGTATATATGTTTTAACATTGATAAAGACTTCACCCTTTCGGTAAGTTTTAAAATCATAGTCTCAACAGCAGCAGCATCTGCAGATGATTTATATGTTGCTTCAAGAGTGCGTATTGCCACAGCAGTGTCCATATTAACTGATGAAAGCTCCCCATGATCATCCTGTTACAATTATCGACAACCCATAGCTGGTGATGCTATTCCAAAAGACAATTTATCAAAGCTATAAATTTGAGTATGAAGTATTTAAATAAGAAAAATACCTGCCAGTTTTTGCACATTGCAATTATCCTATCGAAATCAGTATTTATAGCTCTCAGAAAGTGATCAGAAGGGCTTTGCATAATTGGGCAAGGAAATCCAGCATTTGAGAAATGCTACAAAAAGTGAGAAAAAATGAAAAATATTTCCCACTTAAATCTAAAAGAACCACAAATATGCAATTTTCGAGATCATTTCACAATAAACACACGTAACACCTTTCTGCAACATGGGAAAGCACATTATGTAAAAAAAAAAAGATGGTATATGCAATCAAATGCTATACTTTATTACCAATATGGGATATGTAATCAAATGATAGAGATATTATTACCTGCAAACAAGCCAACGTTTCCCCGAAGAACAATGTGTTTCCATTCGAAAGAAGACAAATTCTATCAAAAAGGCCAAAAACTTCAGTGCTGCTCTGGTAAATGGTGAAGATTAGAGTGCATCCCGTGCTAGCAAGCTTCTTTAGGGTGACCATCATTAGAAGGGCAGATACACTAAAAGTATGAAAAAACAATTATTAGTACTTGAATGTGTTAATCCATTTATTGTCACACAATATGAACACGATTTTGTTCTCAAAATTTGGAAAAAAAAAAAAAACCTGTCAAGATGATAAAGGGGCTCATCGATAAATACGATATGGGGTCTCATTACGAGCTCTCGAGCAATGGCGACCCGTCTTCTTTCACCACTACGAAGACCCTTCATGTAACAATGGCCACCTATAAGCTTATTCGCATAATCCCCTAATGACATGGCAAGAATGGCATCGTCTATTGCGCTTTTTTTCCGTGAAAGGAAGCCTGGAAGCTGAAGCAATACTGAGTAGTAAAGATACTCGCGCACAGTCAAGGATCCAATGAGTGTGGTTTCTCTTTCGACAAATCCCTAATGAAATAACAAGAAATAATAATGAATAAAACTGTGTATGGTTATTTATAATTTTTTAAAAGTAACATTTTGATTCTAATTTTAGTTGTTTTGTATCACGGCCTGATTTTGTGAGTGTAAAAGGTTGGAGAACAAATAAGGATATTTTCACGTAAGACAAGTCTAAGGTTTTACATAGTTTGACATCATCAATTTCCATTTGATTTATATATATCTACCATTAGAAAGGCAGTGTATGACTCATATTTGACTATTTGCATTCATTAATTAGGTCGGATAAGAATTATATATGTCAAATCGTGACTCCTCAAAGCAGTACGTTGCATGACATATAGATATATATACCTTCTCAAAATTGTTCAAGCCTGTATTTTGACCCACATGGTTGTATAATTTAGTAAGCTAGCATGTACTATATAGAAAGAATTTTGTCTATCCATATTTACTTATTTAGCGTAAGTTTCCCGAAACATACACGTGGACTCTCTTGGCAGATTGACCATTCAGACAATACAGCTCATTATAATTATCAAATCAGCAACTTGACAAAAGCACGAAGTTTAACTTTCCAAAACAAATACACACTCGAGACAACTAATACACAAAATCATGCAAACAATATTATCATTAATTCAGCTTAAAATAAAACGTGGCACCGAAAGGGACTCACATAAGCTCCATATGGCATGCGTGATTTTACACCATTAACAAACACCTCGCCATAAACTCTTGCTGAATCAGGCAATCTTCCTGAAATAGAAAACAACAAGTAACATAAGATTCACTTCACAAAAATGTAAAAAGTCCATATCGCCCTTGCAATAAGATCAAAAAAGAGCCAAACCTGCAAGAGCTCTCAAGAGGGTCGATTTCCCTGACTTGGCGGGACCCATAATAACCGTCATCGTTCCAGGCATTGCATAGCCATTAGAGCTCTTAACAACTTTATCAGAGTATTTTCTTTTACCCTTTATAGTGACAGTTAAATCCTTCCACACAATTGAGGCCCCCGAAGTTTTTCTCGAAAAAATTGCGCCCTCGGGCAAAGGTGGAGACGGGAGTGAGCAACTATTGAGCTTCGAAAGAGATGGCGAAACGGGATTTGTAGCAGTGTGAATGGAGTCGGTCCCACCATCATCAACCTTAACTTCAATGTCTGTATCGTCCCAATCGGGCGAATCCTCGAACGAGATGGGCTGTCTGAACGCGCCCGGTTTTCTCAAGTAGAAGAAATTGCTTGAAGGAACTCTACTTGCTGGACTACTTGCAGAAGATGATGAGGATCGATAATGATCTGATTGAGACTGTATTTCCTCCATTTTTAAAATCTAAATTCTTTGAAAATTCTTGATTTCTAAGGCCACTGGATAAGCCAAGTCAGATGAAATTAACACGTTTTGATCAAAATTTCAAGTGCAAAATCTAATTAAACCCCAATTTTCGACCTTCTCTAATGCTCGAGTGAGGCTAGCGAGCTGAATCTGCAGTAGCATACATTAGATTAATGAGTACATCAAAGACTATATTTTCTTAAAGAAGTTAGAAGGTAATGATATAAATAACAAATTCAATGTTCAAATTGCTGAATCATAAATATTTAAAAAGAAAAAAGCACTTCCAAGATAAAGATGATTCTAATGAGAGATCTCGTGTTCTGTTTGCTCGGAGACATTTGAACAAATTAGCAAATACAAAACCCCAATAAATCAAGAGTTTTTACTTCATAAATTACTTCAGAAACAAGTCTTCCATCAAAGGAATATTGATTTTTCATTTCCATTTCCATTTCTGCGACTCTAATAGAGCACAAAACTAAATTTCAGTGAATTTTTTAACCAACTTTCCAGAAACTCAGTGCCCCCAAAACCCAAAAAGCCCTATTATAGCGTTTCACACACAAATAACACACAACCCACAAATTAAAACTTAAAAAACACCTAATCATAACAACAACAACAAAAATTAACATGCAACATAAAAAGAAAAAGCTTCAGTACTCTAAGATACCTCAAATTAATGCTCTTTAAGCTGAGAAACCTGAAGAAAAGAATAAAGTTAGATAGAGATAACGGGAGTGAAGAAATAAACAAAAATTGGATCTGGGTTTGGGGTTTTTCTGCATAGGAGTGAGAACTGTAAGTGAAAGGAGACAAAAAAAGAAAAGTGAGAAAAGAAGACTATAACAGGGCAAAAAAAAAAAGAGTGTGAATTACACTTGTTTAATTAGCAATAACTTGAAAATATATATTTTGAAATGTTTTGAAATACCTTTTTTAACACTAAATTTTATCTACCTATTTAGATCGAATTATTAGAATTCAGTAATTTGATATGAAATTCTATATATAAAATAGTATATAAAAAGAAATTGTATATATAAAAGAAATAGATACTAAGATCTAAGTATTAGATCTATTTCAAAAAGATACATCTTTGTCCACTTTCATCTTTTTTGTTTTATTTTGCTCATTTAGGAAAAAATTTAGTTGCTTGTTAGATTAAATTGAAATATAATATATAAAATTAATTAATTATTGGTTATTTATAGTTAATTGTAAAGTGGGTAAATTATATTTAATTTTGGCCGAATCCCAAATGTGAACTAAAATTTCCCAATTTTTAAAGTTAAGTGCTATAAGATGTATTTGAAGTCTCTCAAATTTCCCACGTTCTAATTTGGATCCTTGCTGTTAAATTGATGTAAAATTGCTATAGTAAAAAAAATGCATGGAAAATGACAAATTGAAATTGAAATATTTAATAGATTCCAATTTCAAGAAAAAGAATAGGTTTTATTTACTTACTTCATAAGAAAAACATTACATCTTTTATTACTTCCAAACTATTTTAAATCAAATCAATTAAGTAATTTCGAGCTTAAATTGAGTGGAAATTTTTTATTTAATGTCATTTAAATCCATTTAGAATTTGCAGAGATAGTACTTTTCCTTATTTTAATTACAATGTATTTGAAATTTATATATATATATATATATATATGCGATAAAATTATGCAAAAATATTACACCCTATGTTTTCTCGTAACTTATGTGTATTAATTTCATCTTAACTTATGCGTATCTTTTATTTCTTTAATCAGATATTACTTTTAAAAGAGTGAAAAACGCAAAAAAAAAAAAAAAAAAAATCCCACCATGGTATTTATTTTCACTTTTACAAGTGATGTCTAAAAATATATATGCATATATAATAGAATATTTTTAAGGTACTTTTTTTTGCTAAATTTAAGGTACATTGTTTGCTAAATTTAAGGTAGTAATGTTGCTGATTTTGTACAACTCCAATATTGGGTAATTATATTTATATGAAATTGCTCTTTTTGTAAGTAATTACTTTTGCTTTTTGTGGGGTCACATTGTGGCTAAGTGTGTATTTGAAGTTTAATATAGCATAATTAGACCCCAATAAAGCAACAATGAAATGATTAAATCCATTTTCTCTTTTAAATTTTTTCTGATATGGAGCCAAATGCCAGCTCAGACTTTAGGATAAATTATGTGGTCACAAATGAATTTTTTTCTTTCTCCCTTTTATCTTATATCTTATTTTCTGCACCTTCTGAAAAGCAAAGCAACTTCTAGTGGTATAGAATACTTATTATTTATTATTATATAAAGTTTGTCATTTCATATAAATATATTATTAATAAATTACATGGAATATTCAGGTAAAAATTGGACCCTACCCGAATTCAAATGACCTAATATCATCGAATCCAATTCGAAACTGAACCCTACAGGTCGGGCCCAATTGTGAAACCCATTGAGTTGGGTCCAAACCCAAAACTTAGGGTAGTCCTGACATTTACTGGGTTGGACTCGAACTTGGACCTGGACCCAAACCCAAACCAATTAATTTGGGCTTGGGTTCGGATTCGACCCACCCAATAACAGGACTATACAAATCAAACCGAAACCTACATGGTTCCCAAATAGGGACTTAAAAATCATTGGGAAAATGCAAAATTGGTAAATTTAGTTATTTTTGAAGATTCAAAAAGAATAGCAGAAAACACGTGTTTCCAATTTATTACCACCCTCTGTTACAAATTGTTTTTATTTATGAGGGGAACTACTATAGTAAATACATTCAATACAGCGGCAATCTATATATATTCAATTCTCCACTAGATTTTTACATGGCTAATACTGATTTTTCGTAATTTCAAATTTCGATATAATTATTACTATTCGAATTTGGATAATGTATATGAGTTTCAAATACGTAAAAGATTATTAATGTTTTAGAACTATTAAATGTATCTCCTTTTGCCATATCAGTTTATGATAATTTTATTTTATTTGATAAATCAATTATACAACAATGGACATGCCCATAACGATTCACAAAATTTAAAAATAAGAAAAGAATTGCATATTTTAATTATGGGAAAACCAAAATAATTCATTCCTATTGTCAATAAAAGTTGCAAAAATTGCATTCTTAGTGTTGGTTGAACTTCACTTTTTGCTCCCTAACTTCACAATTTAGAAGTTCTTGCTCTTTAGTCCACATTGTTAGTTTATGGACACAAATCTATCATATTTTTAGTTAACACTCTTAATTTATTGTTTTTTAAATTAAAAAAACAGAAAAATCATAAGCTCGAAAATACGCTCCCCATGATTTTAAGTGTATTCTCACCCTATTTCTAGGATTAAAAACACAATTTTGTCTCGAAAGTTAAATTCTCTCCAAAATCCTCGACCAGAAACGAAAGCATAAACACAAAAAAGATCAAAATAAAAAATTATTCCTACAAATAGTTTTCTAGGAGAAAACCATACTTCAAGGCTCAAGCACAACTACATACATAAAACTAAGGCAAAAAAAAAACATAAAAAAAAATATATAATAGTCTCTTCCAAAAATGCCCTTGGACAAACATATCAAAACCATGTACATGCACATCTTAAACCTTCATTCCACACCAATGTCTCTAGGGTTGTTTTGGGGAATGATCTTTACCCGTAAAGCACCTCGACGAGCCGAGTACATCGTAGTTCACGTCCCGGCTCGGGGCTGAGGACCGGCGGTGCCCTTTCGGCATACAATTCTTCACTTCTCTCGGTTGAAAAATCGATCGATGCTTTCGATTCCAATATGGTTTCATAGTTATAGTTTTTGAGGACACTATTGGCAATGCAGTTGAGGGTGCACTTGGCAGTATTGGATAATGCCTGGCTATAGCCTCTTGTATAGGAGATAATATGAGGAAGAGTATGCAAAGTGTAGTGGCAATAGCCATTTTGGAGCTTGTATGGAGTTGAGGGAAAGAAGAGATGAAGAATGGGTTATTTCAATAGGTTCATGGGGAGGATATATATATATATATATATATATATATATGTGCGTACATATATATATATGTATACTATATTTGAATATGTGATGTTGCATTATGATTATGTATGTGTATTTATATTTATATCTTTCACACATTAAATATGTACATGTATAAATTGAAGAGGAATAGATGTGTACTAAATTGCCATTAATGGAGTTGAAACAATAAAACTTGTAAATTTACACCTTTTAAATTTAGTTGTTGAGCTTAGTTGCATCATATTTACTTCATAGGGGCATGATTATTCTAGGCCAAAAAAATCATTTTAGGAAATGGAATATTGTTTTGAAAGTTACGAAAATAGAAACAATTGTTTATTAAATATAAGTATATAAACTAGAGTAGAGCTCTTCAATTCTTGAATTTCGTATAATTACATTCATTTGTATATTTAAATTAAAAAATTGTAATATATTGCAATATATATAGTATGTGCATTAATTACTATATAGCATTTTTTTTTTAATTTTTGAATTAGAGAAAAAGGTATAGAAGAGGAATACGTATTGCCAGGGAGGTGACGATGCTCGTGACTTTCTGTCAACGCACTAAAGTAAAATATTTTTTGCACGTGACTTCCCAATAAATCCAACATTTAAAACAATTGATCATATTTTGTGGGTTGCCAACTTAGAATATTGATGACATAGGTTGCTTCTAGCTACTCAATTCACATAGATTACACACATCTACCTTACCATTATTTCACATTAATCTTATTTGTATAAATTCATATTTTATCTCTGTAATTTATATTATATCTGCACGTTATATGTATACAACAAAAAAAATTATCGTATATTTAGCTTTTCTTTTGTTACAAAAATAGTGGCAGATTGTACAACCACTCAGAGCCTGTGTAAAATCACATTAGTGACAAATTCTCTCTCTAAGATTGTGATATCACATTTGTATTCCCAAACCGTTTTTTAATCTTCCCAATTAAGGTGCCGAATTTAAGTGAATTTACAAGTATTAAACATGTATATCACAATATATTAAAGAAGATACTTATGTGAGTTCTAATTCCTCTAAGTTGTGCCTAATTGTAGTAGAATCTCATTCCCCTAGTTCTATAGTAAGTGAATTCAACACCTCTTATGTAACTAACACACACAAGGATTTTCTTTTATATATAGGTTTTCACAAGTCGAGCTGATTTTGAGCTCAGTGATTTAACAAGTCTACTTATACTTGTTTAAAAGCTTACGAGCCAATATATATACACACATACTAATACATATTAAGCTCAACTTGTCTACACCTTTAATCATAAAATAAATTTTATAGTATTTTCTCGTGTAATTAATTGAATGATAATAAATACACTTCAATGAGTTAGCTATGTTTACGAATTAATTCTTACACTAATTGCAATCGGATTAATCGAGTATGGTCAAATTCATTTCCTAACAACAAATTTGAAGCTCTTAATTTGCCCATCGAAAGAAATTGCGTAATTTAAAGAAGGGTGGCTGTAAGTACCTAATTTGGTGTATGATATAGGTGAAGGGAATTATGCAGTGCATAGAAGTCGTGTGTACATTTAATACAAATCTGAAGTTGTTAATGCATAGTAATGCGACTTGAATATTGGATAGCTAACATAATTAAAAGTGCTATTATCTTTGTGTATTTAACACTTCTATAAGTTTAATTATATTAATCACCTTAGACTTAGTTCTTAAAGCCAATGTTTAAAGATTTTAATTATAGCAATTTTTTATTATTAGTGCTGGAATATGAGAAAATTATCTAAATATATTAGGATTTAGGGAGAATTACGCACATACCCCATCACTTATCAAAATATTCAAGATGCTTCTCAACAGATCTATTTGTAAGGTTTACAAATGATAAAATTTTAACAATTTTAATTGAAATTATGATTGTAAGTAATATTTTTTATTTAAGAGGTGTTTTTATGTATTTTTCAAAAAGTGAGAGGCTTTTCATAACTACATAATAAGTTAGAGAGTCTATGTAATTTTCGCTAAAATCTATGTTATACAATAAAAGATACTGAGCTAGATCAACCTAGTTTCGTGTTAAAAATTTAACCAAATTTACGCATTTCTATCTAATTTAGGTAAGTATATATTTGAAATGAATAGGAAAATGTATTGGTGAATTCTATTGATTAACAGATAGTTAAATTACGATTTATTCGTCACATTATTGATTTGAGTTCGACCAAACTTCACTCGAATTTAAACTTTTATGAACTACAATTTTCATATAATTAATGTACAATCAAGAATCAAACAAACATAATTATATCTGTCATATGCTGAATTGAGTTTAACCGAGTCGAATTTGAACCAAAAATTTTCGCACTTTTTACCCCTAATTGACCAAATATTTTAAAACCCAAAATAAAACTTAAAGAACTTTAGTGAGAAAAGAGGGGAAAATAGTTGGGGGAAAAAATGAAAATATTGGCCATAAGAGGGGCCTATTTGCAAATAAACATTAATATCTTCCCACAATCTTATGAACGAATATAAACCCCACGAAAGAAGGTTCATAAATGAAGGTCACCAAGGATGCACGCTCTAACTCTTCCGGTTCCTCTCATCCATTATAGTAAGTTCACAGAACCATATAATTTATCCTGTTTTTCATTTTCTTTAACTCTAAATTTCAATATATATATATATATATATGTCTATATAAATGTTTCCCTTTTGGTTGATGCCCATTAACTTTTGATTTTACATTTTGTGAAGAAATGATTACTGTTATTCATTACAACAGCTGCTTGTAGGTGGTAGTTTTAATGGTTGAGTAAAAGTAAAATCTTTCGAAATTGAAATTCACCAAATGTAGTTAATGAATAAGAACAAGTGTATTATATAGAATTTTGTAAGTTTATTTATGGATATTGAAGTGGGTTTCTCTTTAGTCATAATAAGTGTGAATTCAATCAAGCAATTATAGTTGGGTTCCAATGATTTAAAGAAACTACCATGCCTAGTTGTTAACTTGTTATATGTAAAGTAAAGGGCTCTATTTAATTTCTTTCTTTTCTCAGTTTCTTGGAATTTATTACTTAAAATTGTCCTGAGTTGATGATAGTTAATGAAAATGAAGTAAAGGGGGAAATAACTGGTGGTGAGCAATAATCATTTTGTTGTATTGGGTAGTTTTGTTAAGCTTTTATCATCCTTCAATGTATGTAGGATATTTGCCCAGAGTTGTTGAAAACATCTATGCAGATAGAATGTTCTGAAAGATTAAGATTGGAAAGCCTAACATCTGTTTTGGATTTGATAATCGTTTGGCCCCTTTTCGTGTAATTTCATTTCGACCTTTTTACTTTACAGAACGATAGAAGCCCGTCTGAAAAAGTTGAAACTTCAAGCTTTTTTCTTATTCAATTCTACGAGAATCTATTCTCTTGTAACCTATAATCAATTATGCAAAGCTGGGCCGAATTTATCATCTAAGTTTCATTCGTAGATCCACTATTAGGCTAGTGTAACATGTTACAAAGGGTTTGGATTCTTGTTTACTTATATGCTTTTCTCGTGCGAAAGTTGATCATTCAAGATTGATATACATTTTTGATTTTGCTGCATTAAGGTATAGAACCATAGATGGATGTGGTCAAGTAATAATGTAACTGGAGCAGTTAGGAACTTCAAATAGGAATTCATATGGAACATGTATGTTTGATGAAGTCCAGATCTTTTCTTACTAAATGACACATTTGTTGCAGCTATATTTTCGGCATGTATTTGAGAGATCGTTTTTGTTTTTAGAAGTATTATTGGCCAAAGCTGATAACTAAGACAAGCTGTAAACAATTTATGCTGGCTTCATGAGAATACCGGCTATATACACACACACACATATATACATACACACATATGAGGATGGTATAATGAACATAAATCTGATATATTTCTTGTTTGTAAGGTGCTAGAAATCTCGATCCAATTGTCCCGCAAAATGTTGGTTCTCTAACCGTGAATATGACAAAAGTACGAGGTAGAGAAATTCTAACAGCATCAGCACTGCCAGAAACAGCAGCATCTATTGCAGTTGCTGCCACAGTTGTTGGTGCTGCTGCTACGTTCCTTGTAAGAAGAACCAAAAACTCTGAAATAACTGAGGTAAATATAACAACTTCAAATAAATCTTTGTTATGTATCCATTCAGCTTGTTTGACGATTTCTATTTACAACAGATTTCAAATCATTGATCAAATCATTTTGAGCTATTCATTTTTCTCATTATGGTGGATCGTAAAAGCCCCGAAAATTGCCTTTTGACGTATTTTCAGCTCTTGGGTTTTACTATGATATACTCGAAGATTATGCATGCAAGATCATATTTATATAATTTTTTTTATTCCGATTCTTGTGACCCATAACCTTGCTGATAAAGGGTACCAGATTGACCTAATGTACTAAATTGCCTGGTTTCTCACATTGGTATGGCTATATGGCGATTTTATTTGTGAATATTCTGTTTTCTTTATATAACTCTCACAAAAACAAGGCCAAAATGTGTAATAAATTAGGATTTATAATCCTGAATATTCTCATTAGGGGTGTTCAAAAAAACCCGAACCGACCGAACCGAACCGAAAACCGAAAATTCGGTTCGGTTTTTAACCGAACCGAAAATTTCGGTTCGGTTTTCGGTTATGAATTTTTGAAAACCGAAAATTTCGGTTCGGTTTCGGTTTGAGGTGTCGGTTAAACAATTTCGGTTATTTCGGTTTTTAACCGAACCGAACCGAACCGAACTATTTCGGTTCGGTTTTCGGTTCGTAAAATTACCGAACCGAAATTTCGGTTAACCGAAATTTCGGTTCGGTTTCGGACCGAACCGGGCCGAGTTGCACCCCTAATTCTCATATAATGGATCTTAACACGGGTTCCCATCATATCGATGATAGTGATTGTCCTAACGAAGGCACATTATGATGTTATTTTTCGACCTCGATTCTTATACAGGTCCCTATGAAAACCTGTGAGGATTGTGGAGGCTCGGGTGTTTGTCCCGAATGCAAAGGCGAAGGGTTTGTGCTAAAAAGGTTGTCTGAACAAAGTGCTGAAAAAGCAAGATTGATGGCTAAGAATATGGCAACTAGATATACAGCAGGGTAATATATATGTTAATATTTGTTCGGTTTTTCATTTTCATCTCTTCGATATAGTTAGTTATTATGAAGTTTCGATTGACAGGCTACCGAAGAAGTGGGGTTACTGCACAAAATGCTCGTCTGCTCGATCGTGTAGCACGTGTGATGGTACTGGGAAGCTAATATACTAAAACTTATCGTATATTCGGTTGTATAGATAATTTTGTTCAAATTTAGTGAATATTTGCCATATTTACGAGGATTTTGAACCCCGACTTTGATTATAAGCTACACTGGATTTCCATTAATCTTTAGAGAAGATAGGCCCTGTGCATGATTAAGTGTAGGGCTGTCAATGGGTGGGAATACCAAGATCCAAATCAGACCCACGAAATATCCACCAAAAAATATTTTGTCGGATCTGGACCCAATCATATACCTGACGGGTCCAAAAAGTTACACCCGATGGGCTGGGTATATTTTGGGTTGGGTCTGTGTTGGGCAAATGCCCACGGGTAAACTTAATCCAGCCCATTGCTTGGCAAATGGCGGCCCAATGGACTCATTTTTTAGTTCGACCCATAATCCTATTGTTTGTCATTGTAGATATCGACCTAAACGGCCCAACATGCATGTATACTTACAAGTGACATCAATAATAATAGTTAGTAGTGGAAAATTTCACTTTTTTATTTTGTAACTTTGCCTGAATTTAATATTACAATTTTTTGATAATTGAATACATTTTTGATAGATTTGTTTTTGAAAGAGATTATGTATAAATACACTCACACAGATTATACTCAATATTACGTTATTTATGCTTAATATCAAGTGTCCTTTGTGCATAAAATCTTTCCAAAAAGTCTAGTAAAAATATTTGACCGTTAAATTTTGGACGGTCACTATATGAAACATGTTGAGAGTTATAAAATTACATATGAGAAATTTAGAATAAATTATATTCAAATTGAACTCGAACTAAATTATGAGACAGAAAATAATTTCATTTTCTCAGACAGTAATATTCATTTTTTGAATAGAAATAATAGAAGTATAAAGTATTAGTATTTGTTATTAATGGTTTAATTACTATTATCTTTTTATGAGTTGTTAGTTTTTTGTTTTCTAATCTTTTATTAGCTTGACCAGCCATCTTTCATGTTCATTCTCTTAACATCCATTAATGATTGTTCTGACACTTATCTTTTTAATATGATCAATGACTGGACTATGATATAATAGAATAATTAACATGTGATTATCTCAATTTTGATTTTTTTTTTAAATATTATCTCAAGTTGGATTTAATCTAATAATAATACAGCTGGTTGAATGTCAAAGCGCGCAGCAGACTTAATTTGAAACTTAGAAAATGCATGTGCAGCTGAATAAGATTACCAATATTTTCATTTAGAAATAAGCATCAAAGTACAACATAGTACCATGTAATTATACATACAAATATTTATGGCTTATGATATTATATATAATAAATTTTGTGATGATTCAATTATATCTGTGATTGTCTAAAAACAGCTTTCAGGGTTTTACAATTGACTCTATTATGTTGACCTAAAATCTTAACATGCAGCATCAAGTTTTGATATATATTGAATAATGACATTTAATTTGTGACAAAATTAATAATTTGCAAGTTGCAAAAATCCCATTTGGAAATCAAATATATAACAGAGATAGAGAGGTTATGAAAGTCAAAGTGGCAGATGTGGAACTTACAAGATGCATGTGATGCTGATTAAGCTTATCAATAAGTAGATCATCTTATTTTGCTTAAAATACAGATTTAGTCTTTGTTCGATAAAAATTACAATTTTCATCTCATAATCTAGTTATAATTTAATTTTGGATCTTTTATTGTAGATTTCTCACATTTAATATCATAACTTTCAAAATATCTTAATCGATTTTTTCATCCACGTTATCTTTGTTAGTCAACATTTTGACTGGACTTTAGGAAATTTTTTACGCATAATGACATTTGATATCCAATAGAAACATGGTGATATTTATATCAGTGTTGGAGTGTACTAGATATGGATTATTCCAAAAAAAAAAATCACTTGGTCAAAGTAATCAGCATTAAATTTTTGAAGAAAATTTCAGTTGAGACTAAATGTGAGATATTTAATGGTTATGAGATTATTAGGAAAAATTTGTAACGAATCATATCAAAAATCATTCTCGAGCTAAAATAAAAAAAATGCAATTTTTCTATACTTCTTTTGCTAGTTGAGCTAGGATCATTTCCCATCGACATGTGAAGCACTTATGTCTATATTCCTAGAATATTTTTGGTCGTCATGTATAGCATTTAGGTCTATATTCATTGGATATTTTTGAAATCTATATATAGATTTTCAGAATTATATATAATTATTGACAAAATTTGCTTCTAAATAAGTTTAATAATTTTCTACTGTTGACTTGTTGTGATAGAAATGTGGCAAAGGAATGGCCTACCGTTAATGGCGCAGCTCATTATTCTCTTTGATATCTTATCGATGGCTTTATAAGCACTTTGATTTTATCAATACATCTTTGTATATGACAAAAAAAGTTTACATTATAAGATTAAAATGGTCAATTTCACTTTTATTAAAAAATAACAATAAATATTTTATATCTTTTTGTTGAAAATGGCTTCATTTTTACGTTGATATCTTATCTCTTGCTTATATGTATCTGTGTAGATCATCATACTTATCTTACAACTATTAATTGTTAATAACTTTAATTAATTAATTAATTAATTCGATATCTTGGTTTCGGAGCAACCTTGTGAACTTCATGAAACCACTCAAGCATATGTTACATTATCTGTAAACAATTTTATAGTTAATTAATTAATAAAATATGGAGAGGAAATTAAAATCTTATCTCCATGACACATACTTATTTTGAGTAATGTGCCATTTCTACATATAAGATTAACATTTGAAACTTAAACCTTTCATAGTGCACTTTTAATGATTTGTTTAAAATTAATGTTTTGCCTTGTATTTTATTTCTTGTACGTGTACCATGTTTAAATTTTGTTGTGTTAACTGTACAACCAATGTAAATTTTAAACTTTATCCACGTGTCGTATGTATAAAAACTAAAATATAAAATACCCAAAATTTCGAAATAAACAACATAAAATTATTCCAGCGCCAGTGTGTGTAAGTGTGATATTTATATATATATATATATATATTTACACATTAACAAATATCAACTTGTACCCTAGCTTGCGGGTGATGCTGGATGTTGATGTCAAATTCATGCATGCAAATATGCAATAAACAGACAATTGAAAGAGTTGACAATATTATTAAGCATAGTTGTACATTTACTATATAAGTACGGAAATGTTACATTATAAGTAGTATAAGCTACCTATTTCATTTTTATTCACAAGTTGTATTAATATAGGATTATAAGTACTAAAATCGAATTGACATTCAATGTATAACATTTGGTAGTAATTTTTAATAATATATAACATCTAACTATTAGGATGAATCTGCCAAATAATAGAGAAATAATTGAAAAGTATGATCATAGCAGAATTCACACATAGAAAGTGCCGTAGACGTAGAGAAGGCTGAAATTCCTTCATTGATATCTTTGATCTCTCCTCCTTTTTATATAGTTTAGATTTACAATATCTTTCCTTATTTCGATACATGTAAATGTATGTATAAATACATACCTTCTTGTAAGAAAATATATAGAATGAAATTCACAAATTCATTGTTTTTTTACTAACTAATAGATATGCACATTGTAGACCTAGCTATAATACATGCCAGATTAAAAAGTAAATCACAGATAGCTCAATTATACAAATTATAAAAGTAATCTGTATGAGATTTTTAATGTTGCATATATGTCCTATTATACACAAATTATAGTTTTCTTTTCTTCTTAATTGTATGTGATAAAAGACATTAAATAATCTAGTTATATAGTTTGAGAATTTGAATCGAAACCCAAATCTTAAATACACTGTCTAATCACAATATAAAACGTAAATTATAAGTATTAATTATACTTATGTTGTGGTAGAATGGAGATAACCATGTGGACAAAGAATTTTATTTAAAATGTAAAGAATTAAATAAATAAAATCTTAAAGTAATATGAACCCTCATACATGCAAACAACAGAAAGAACACAAATACGCACAGTACCATTGTTAAAACTTAACAAAGTCATAATTTGAAGAAAAATATTTATATTAATACATTGCATAAAAACACATAATTAAATAGATTCAACAAACATCAAATAAAATGCAGCGCCTTTCATGGTTGTGTACATGTAATATGTTATAACAACCAATCACAATATAAAACGCTACAAATATCCATTACTTAATATAATATTAATTCCTAACAATAAATTAACACTAAACATGCTCCGGCGTGGAATATCCCGGCGGCGTTACGGCGGCGGCAATCTCCTGCCGCTTCCCACGCTCCGATCTGCTGTTCTCTGCAAACTTCAAGCTACCATGGTGTAAACCCTTCTCCTTCTCCTCCTCATTCCACTCCGACGAGTAATAACTCTCTTCTGTAAACTTCCCGTTTCTCGGCGCAGGAATAAACATGCTTCCCCACTGTGGAAAGTGAATAAACGCCACCGGAATAGTACAAGCCACCGCCATGGCCCCCATATACATGAGCGCATTGGCGGTGGAGAATCTGGTGGTGGAAAAGAATACTAACTGTATTAATCCACCGCCGAAATTTCCTCCGGCGCCGGTGAGCCCCGAGATTATGCCTAAGGATCTTCGAGAGACGAAGGGTATGATGCCGTAAGTGGCCCCACAGGCGGCCTGAGCTCCGATGGAGAAGAGAATCATGGATATGATGGCTATGGGAAGTGAATTTGCTTTGCCAAGCCAAATGCAGAATACTCCACCTAGGGTTTGAACTATCCATAAGATCCAAAGTCTTCCTCTCATACCGAATTTACGAGCTGCTAAATCCGAAGCGTACCCTCCCAGAGGCCGAGCGAAGAAGTTTGTCATGCCGTAGGTTGCAGCTACAATTCCGGCTGTGTGGAGTTTCAGACCAAACCTAAAAAAAGTTCATAGAAATGCCGAAAGGTTAAGATTTATCGTCCACTTTATGCAAAAAACGAAACACCAATTTGAAATAGATTATCTGAATATCGTCGAAAAACTAATATATATGTGGAGTGAAAATTACCTATCGTAAAAATATTCAGCAATGACATTGTTCATGCATAGCTGAACTCCCATGGAAAACCCATATAGGAAGAAAAATACCCATGTCCTATAATTTGTGACAGCTTTCTTCAATACCTACATAATCAGAAGATATAACTATTAAGTATAATTCAATACTATACCCATATATAATTCTTTTCAATTTACCAAAATTCAAAATAAATAATAAAACAATAATATTACCTTGGAAAACTTGTCTTTTGCTACATCACCTTTCTTCTGAAGAGCACTAAGATTCCCATCAGGCATATCTTGTCCAAGAGTCAACACCATAACACCAATAATAATATGCAAAAATCCAGGGATAAAAAATGCAATCCTCCAGGCAGTAAATGGCGTAGCCCCAGAAATGGTAATGACATGATAAAGAAAAGGCATAAGAAGCTGAGTAACACCACCACCCATATCACCCCACCCCCCAGCAACCCCATTTACAGTCCCAATAATCGAACTTGTAAACATAATGCTGGTCCAATATTGGCACGAAACAAACGTAGCAAGTGAGAAACCTATCATGAATCTAACCACAAGGTACCCTTCAGCAGACGAAACGAAAGCTATCGAAAAAACGACAGGGGCCGTTAACAGGTTGAGAAAAGCACAGCCGTATCGTGGGCCGATTAGGTCACAGATTACGCCCATTACCAGGCGAGAGAATATGCTGCCGGAAACGGAGGCAACTCCGGCGTTTCCTATATCAGCTCTGGTTAGATCCAGTGTGTCCCGGATTATGGGGATTAATGGTGCGGCGGCGAAAGTAGAGATGAAACAAGTGAAGAATGAGATCCAGGCTAAGTGGAATGATCTCATGTGGGGTTGTGCGAATGATAATATTTTTAGGGTTTTGGCTTTGTGTTCAGAATCTACGGGAAGATCGAATTTAGTTATTTCTGTGGGTTCATGAGATATGGAGAAAGTGGAATGATCCGCCATTGTTGTTTCTTAATCTTGGAGAAATTAAGAGTATTAATGGAGATGATGATTTTGGAGAAGGAAGAAAGAAGAGAAATGTATTGTGTTGTATTGTAGTGCGTGTGATGAAATTTGGTATGAAATGGTGTGGTATTTATAGAGTAAAATATTGCTATTTTCATATATTTATTAGGGTAAAACAGACAGACATTAATTTATGTGTTGTTATTAAGTGATATATAACATTCAAAACTATGATACTTCTCCAACTATTGAACATTACACGACTCCCACTCAACGCCCCTAAATATATAATATAAAATGTAAGTAGAGGCACTAGATAAATTTTTAAATAATTTTCTCTATATATAGATCTTGAATTTTAATTAACTGATAAATGAAGAAGCAATACGTTGACAAAATGAAATGACAACAGAATATCACCATTTAAATATTGATATAGCTGCACAAAAAGTCGTAATAAGCAGAATACAAGGAATATACTTTTATTTATGCTTATACTACTAGGTACTCAAATAGTAGGTTTGTGGTCAACCTATATAGAAAACTACTTACCAACAAAATACAAATAAAGAAAATTACAATTGAAAGTTTGAAACTAATTAAGAAATTTGAGTAGGAACTATATCAATCTTAGAGAATTCAGTTACTAATAATTGATAACAATTTACAATCAACTAATAAAAATTGATAATTAATCACCTAAACATAACTTACAACTTTTAATATCTCGGAGCATTTGTTTCATCAATAGTGAACAATATTCTCAATCAATTTTTCACCATATATTTATATTTTGTGAAATGATTTTTTTATCATACGCGGATTATATAAAAATCACTCAATTCAATATAAATATGTAGTCATTGTATTCGATTTCAAGAAAAAGACTTATTTTTTTTATTATAAGAAAAATAAATTTGTCCGGTTGACCTGCCGACAGTGGCGCCAGGCGTTCCGGTGCCTTAGTGGGGATTGAAAAAATGGAGTTTCTAGGTCAACTTATCAATACATCTTTATATTTACATTGATATCTTATCTCTTGCTTATATGATTATTGATTATTAAACTTATAATCTTACAACAGTTAACTGTAATTATAGCTCTAAATATAATTTCATATCTTGGTTTCAGAGTAATCTTGTGAACTTTAGGAAACCACTCAAGCATATATTATGTTATTTGTAAACAATTTTATAATTAATTAATGTGGAGATGAAATTAAAATCTTACAGATAAGATTTAACTTTTAAATCTGAAACTTAAACCTTTCAGAAAGAAGTTTTATTCATCCGTTTCAAATTCATATTTAATTTTGTATTTTATTTATGGTATATATAGGTGTATTTTTTTTCTTAAATATACAACTGATCAATGTAAATTATATTATATATATATTGTTGGGAAAATCCTAACTTTAGTTCTATAAAATAGCGCGATTAAAATTTTAGTCTCACACTTTACGGGATTTAAAGAAATGTCCCAATATTTCATAGTTGAATATTAAGTCTTTTTTATAATAATGTTAGTGCCGTACTTCATTTTATTATTATAAATTATATGTTGGCCCTTCAAATAAACAAAGCGTATTAAACAACTCCTTAAACAAATATTGTTCGTCTTTTACACCCTTAAAAAATAATTTAAAATTTAAAAAGGAGAATATATAGATCTAATCAGTACATTCAGGCACAATCATCAAATTCCACAATATTTTTTATTTTCTTCTAATTTCTTTGGGGTAAGTGTCAGTAATATTTGTTTAAGGGTGTGGTTCATGCATTTGTATAGTTTGTGAGTTAAAATATAATTTTATATAATAAAAATAAAATATAAGATTAATAATGAAAAAAAAAAAAAAGAAACTAACGTTGCAAACCTCATGACTGCTTTTAAATTTCATAAAATGTATGTCTAAAACTAAAATGTTGATATTTTTGGTACTAAATTTTAATTTTCCCATGTGTTGTGTTTATAATAATGAAATACATAAAATTTCAAATAAACGATCTAAAATTATTTAAGCTCGAGTGTGTGAATGCGTGATATTTGTATCTGTCTTTACATATTAAAAAAGATCAACTTGTGCCCTAACTTGTGGGTGAAGTCAAATCACATGAAAGTTGACAAATTCAGTATTTTAGTAAGCATGCAAGAAAAAGACAATTGAAAGAGTTGACATTATCAATATCTTAGTAAGTACAGTTGTACATTTACTATATAAGTACGGAAATATTACATTATAAGTAGTATAAGCTACCTAATTTTTATTTAATCACAAGTTGGATTAATATAGAAATTTGATCATATGAAAAGTGAACAAACTCTAATTAGGTATAACATTTTTTGTTTGACATAACTGTCCAAATATTTGCGGACCCATGAATTCGTTGGACTATTTTTTTTTTCAATCACTAATTACGTAAAATTTGACTAAAATTTAATTTAGGTGTTTTAATTATAGGACATTGTATACCTTTAGAAGTTATAGTATCAGAAGTGCCAACACCCTCTAACTAGAGGATGAAAATGTAATTTTAGTATCAAAATATGGGTATTTGCAAAAGTTTTTTCTTTTTAATAATGAAGTACTGGTATTTTCTTCAGGAGGTTAATATGTATATATTAAAAAAAAAAAGTGAGAACTCATAGTCATTTATATTATTTGAATAATGCAACACTAAGAACATGTATAAAAAAATAGATATCATATTTACGTTAGTGATCTATTTAAAGTGAATACACGTCTTTGCTAGCGTTTGGTATACGTATCAACTTTGAAATTCAACAAAAAATATTTAGCGTGGTATGTGGACATATGTAGATTTGATCGAATCACATAAAATTTATGTACTATTTATTTTTACGATATGTCTATTGTCAATATTGTTTTGTAATATCATTATTATATATATATATATATATTAAATATCCCCTTATTCTAAACAATATGCAAAATAATTTATTTGGTGCGAAATCCATGTTTCATTAAACAAATTCATTCAATTATATATTGAGATTCACAATTTGTTTTGCCTAGAGTTTTGTAGTAAACCCTTATGTCTAGGATATGTTATATGTTCAAATTCATTTTGTAATACTATTACATGGTTAAAGGACTACATAGAGTGTTGATCAAAGATGTCGTTTAGTTTATAAACTCAAATATAAAAAATTCTTAAAAAATAATTTGAGCATTAGACTTTTAAGCATATATACTACGATCATTAAACATTTATCATTAAAAAAATATCTGCCTGCCTTTGAAATTGTTGAAATAACACGTATTAGTGACATTGACATCACATGCTATATAGTCAAGGATGAACCATCATATCTTAGTTTATTGGAGGATGAAAAAATCGTGCAGCATATATATCTCGACATTTATATTATTTTACTCATCGACAAATAATTATAATTGACATTTTGTACTCCATAATAATCTCAATTAATGACGGGGAGAAATATTGAGACGAATCACCTTTATATAATGAAAAATAGTTATTCGTAAATTTATTCATATATATAAAATAATTAGGATCTATATAATTATTAATGTTCTTTTAATACCTAGAAAGTGGAGCTAGCAAATTAATTGTTCAACTTCATTAGATTCATTATAAAATAAAAATAATATTTTAATGAATCCATGGCCCCTCATGAAAGCTAAAGGCAACACATATAATACATACAATTATTATTTCACAAGCTTTAGTATATACTCAAGATATTAGTCCACACCTTATGAAAAATAAGAACACTAACATAAAACTTTGAGAGTTTTAGTGGATGATTAAGCGCAAAAACTATTATATTCATAAATAGGTATTATGAAAAATAATATCATCATATTTTGTTATTTTTAATTATAGTTGGTGCTTTATTATTAGTGTTATTATCCAGTGACTTTATTTCTTCATTTTTATTTCTGCAATTGTATATTACCTCTGAAGAACATTTAAATTTTACCTTTCAATATGTATTCCCTAGTCTAGTAGGGACCCCTACTTTTTTAGGTCATTAATATATATGAGGTAAGATTTTGTTTTAAGTAGTTGTTTCATTTTTTATTCTAAATACATAGATGTTTGATACGTGTCTAAATATTTATAAATGTTAAACATCTTTTAATAACTATATTTGTGAATTACATGTGTCAAATATCTATCTTTATAAACATCTCTTAATAAAAGATGAAACATGGTTAAATACCTATCTCTCTATTAAAAAATAAGCTAAACATATATATACCGTATTTCATTAAACCCTTTGTGAAACTACCATCCGTCAATAATTTGTTTAATAAAATACGAAATACTGCGTAGGGTTTAATAATAACACATGATTTATTTTGTTTACGTTTTTTAAAATTATATATTTAGTAATTTCCAAGAAATACATGTGGTGGTTTATAATAAACCAAATATATATTTTTTGGTCTGCAATGCTTAATTATAGTTGGATTTTTGATTCATAAAATTTTGTGAATTTATGAATCATGACATAATACATATATATATATAATCCAAGTTAAGGAGATAATTAACCCTTTTGCAATAAATGAGGCAGAAATAAGATGCATGTCATGATCTGATTGAGACATTTTATTAGAACAAATAATGCAAAACGCCAACCTTTTAATTTAATTAGCATTTTTTTAATAATTAAATGATAACCTAATCAAAATAATTTTGGCATCTTGGGGCTGCATCGTGCACGATGATGGAGTATAGTTTACTTTTGTCTATTCCAAACATCTCAATAAAAATAAATCAAGTCAATGAGAGTACGGAAATTCGGCACCGTACATTTGGTATCATATTATTAAATAATTATAAATGTAACTTTCAAAATAATTTAAAAAGAAATATATTACTTGCACATTTCTTTAATTTGCATCATAATATTTTCTTAACTAAAGACTTCTAATTATTTGCTTTGGTTCTTATGTTAGTCTAGTGTAAGCCGGAGATAGAAATTTTATGTGATTTGAGTTTTATGTAAATACATGTTATTTTTAGGTTAAGAATTTTCTATTCTATATTTATAAGGAAATAGTTATCTTTTAAGTTAGAAATTCAAAACATTAAAAAGCTAATTATTGGAGAATTATCTAGAGACTCACAATTTTGTTATGCCTTGGATATGTTAGATGGGAAAATCAAAAGAAAAATGAAATAAATTTAAAAGGTGAGATGAAATATTCTATGGTTATTGATTCAATACACGATTAGTTATATCAAGATATAAGGAACACACAATTATAATTAATGACTACAAATCAACTCTGAAATCATACAAATAACGAAATAAACAGAATTAATAGAACTAAATACATCGATCTAGAGTTTTGTAGTTTCATTTCATTAATAACTATAGACATTTTTTTTATAATTTAGTAATAAGTATGGACAAGTGAATTATATTTATTGTGTGTTTGATTCTATGTTAGGAAAATTGATGTATAAAAAATATTTTTGTCAAAAAACAAAGTATACGAAGAAAATTGTTGTACGGGCACGGCCACCAAACCCATCTACCATATTTTGAACAATCTAAACTACGTAAAATTACAAAATTAATTAATTACCATTTCAACAAAGGGTATTACCAAATAAAATCTTGTAATCTTATCTCATTTGAATTAAAGAATTAAAAGAATCACTTTCGGGCTGTCTGAAGGAGTAGAAAATGTGTGTGCTAGTACGTAGTACATACATGAACCTGAAAATTGTATATTTAGTTCCATAATTTTATCTCAGTTTTAATAAATACAAAAGGCAAAACATTAAATACAAGCTTTTACAGGTAGACGTGTTAGATACAAATTTTAATATATAGAGTCTTTTTTTTTTTTTTTTACAAAATACAATACCTAAGTGGAGCTAGATAATGATTCGTATATATATATATATATATATATATATATATATATATATATATATATATATATATATATATGTGTATATATATGTGTATATATACAAACAGGATTTATGAACATTTAAAAGTTACCATCTCTGGCATGATTTTCGTTGGAAGCACCCATAATAGTGACAATATATTATTTAAATATTATGCGAAGAAATCCGTCCCTATTTTATTTATTTATTTAAATTTCTTCAAATTGAAAGTTGCTTTTCTAATTATTTAATAAAATGATAACGATTGTACGGTGCCGTACTTGCCGTATACTCGTTGACTATTTCATTTTTATTGAGATTATTATTTTGAAATAAGACAAAACATACACTCCATCATCATGAAATATGAATGATGCAGCCAAAATTGGTATCATTTAATTATACACAACATAAAAAAATTGAATTGATAAGGTAATGTTTTGTTTTATTTTAGTTGAATATTTTGGTGAGAATTGCTGGTAAATTTTTTTTTGGACACGTGCATATTTGGTGAGATTGTATTTGGTTTTATATTGATTGTTAATTTTTGGGTTAATTTTTTTGTAAGATAGTGTTTGTTTTTATTTTCATATGGCACATAAATTATTGTAGCAGTCTTTTGTTTGTTAGTAATTAATTAGTGATTGAAAATTATAATATAATATTAAAATTGTAATGATTGTTATATATATGTGTGTGTAATATATACAATGTGCTATATATATGTATAAAAAAAAAGTGGACCATGAAAGTGTATTAAATTTCAAAATAGAAATACAAATTTTTGACAAAAATATTAGGAATTTTTTGGGACAAAATTGTGAAAGCCAAATACAAGTTGACCAAAATTTTGGTCAAAAAATTGGTTCAAAATGAAACAAAACATAGCCTAGGTATTTGGTCCCAAAGTTGGAACAATCATACTAATCAATGTAAAATTTACATTATGGTTTATTAAGTAGATATATATTGGATGGGTGCCATGACTTGTAATTATTAACAATGAAATAAAAAGAGATATACACCTTTCTGATTCAATTGGTTGGATACTTTTTTTTGGAATATTTCAAAGTACAAAATTCAATAGATATCAATTGTTTAGCATGTTTAAAAACTTTTTTTTTAAAAACAATGCCTCAGATAATTTTGAAGAAATTCTTGAAAAAAAAAAAGAATAAACAAGTCTTACTATTTTTGATTTAATAATTAACACCATCGATTAAAAATATTATTCCTACCTATTTTTAACACAAAAAATTAAATTAATCATTTAATCTAATGTAAAAATGACGCAACGTTTAAAATAAGAGCCATTTTAACTGTTTTTAACGTCTCAATCAATGAGTTTCACTAAAAATATTTAATAAAAAATTATATTTAAATATCAACTCAAACAAATTTCTAATAGAAAAACATATTTACATCAATCTTAATCATGGCATAATTTTCTAAAAAAAAAAAACTCATCCAAACATACACCCCACACCATATTTTTATCCCTACAAAAAAAGTTTCTCACTTTTGCGATGATTTTTTTCTGAAATAAATATATCTTTCAATTGGACCTACTTGTATAACTTTTTTTTTTTGGTGTTAACATACAAGTGTAAGTAATGATATGAAAACTTAGAGTCTGAAATCATACATACCAATATTATGTATTGAATATTAATCAATAACTCTAAAATCTAAATTTACAACTTAATAAAAGAAACTACCACATAGCACCAAACCGATATCCAGTTAATTGTAAAACATTTGTGTATCAATCTTAACTTGTAATTCCAATTAATCTGTATCTAAAACATGTTATGATACAATATTCTTACAAAGTAAATTCCAAATATTTAGCTAGTAATTAGATGCTAAATTTTGAAGCATTTACTCACAACTGACAAAGCGAATAAGTTTGACACTTTAAAACAGTATAATTGAATTGTATTTTATTAGATCTCTTATGAATCTTATTTGTGTGATTAACATTCATTAGAACTATTAAAGTTTTAAATTAATGTTCTTATTTATTTTAGGGTCTTGAGTCTTGAATTTTTTTAGTTTATACATATGTTTGAATAATTATTATACTATATATTACATTGACTATATCTATCATGAGAGGTCGAGTATTCTATTTGAAAAATATTTTTATATTTTAAATTGAAGCTAATAGACATGAACAATTAATTCGATAACTTCATTTCTCTAGGAATTAAAACTACATTGATATTTAAATATCTTAATAATACTTCATATGAAGATTTTTAAAGATTGTTCCTAATATTTCTCTTCAAAATATTGATGATGGGTTAAAAGGTTGAGTAAAACGAAGCACCAAGTCAAGATATGCTGATTTTCAAGTCAAGATATGCTGGCTCAACCTTAAGTATATGGCATGTGATGGCAAATTCAATATAATTGTGGTTCAACGATTCAACTTTCAAATACTCTTTTTTAATAGTAAAAGATGACTTCAAAATACTATGCGGGAAATTAGGGTTTCTTTTTTTATAAAACACCCTATTAATGATTTGAATTTGTTAAAATCATAGGTTAAAAAAACAAATATTATATTCTCCCTGATATCTTATTTCTGCGTAAAATTCTATTTTCATTAGAAAATCAGTGTAGTTTTCATATTTTTTAATCTTTATTTTAACTTGCTAGCCCGAAAAAACATTATTATTTACCCCTTTTCGCGACTTCTCTCGTTTATTTTGTATCATACTTCACAAATTCAGAAACTAGTTAAAATGAACACTTCTTGCTTATGGTCATTTTTTGATTTAAGTGAATTCCGTAAGTTATAATTGTATGTAGTTCTTGATCTATGTTTTTAACTTCTTACTTTATTCTAATAATATAAATGATCGGTTGGTGTACCAAACTTCTAAATTTTGTCATTAGTGTGTGAAAAATCTTGAGTAATCAAATTAAAAACATAAAAATTAAACAACTAGCAAGTTGCAACCCACAAACTCTATTTTCATCATGGACAAGTCAACTCCCAAATGTCCTCTGCGTTTTGCTAATCGAGTCGTGAGTTTTATATTTAAATAATTAATTTTTTTATACCTCTTTATTCTAAATGGTTAATTATTACATATATATTCACAAACCGCGTGAAATGAAATTCAAATAAAAATATTATGGACAGTTGTTGGGTCATGGTGAAGGATCGTCATCATTAATATATGAGACAGTTATTTGATTTTCTTTCTTTCTTTTATGTTTATAATATGTTGCATATATCTCCATGAGACCACTAACTAAAATCCCAACATTATAATGCTCAAGTGTTAATATCAATGAAGTAATATATACTACACTTGAAATAATTTGAACATAGGTCCAAACCAATGAAACTTGCACTCAAGGACTATGACACATGCACAACTTGAAATTATATATGTATTATTTAAATTATAAATATAACTTAATATTACTTAAATCTTATGTACCAATTTATTCTTCGATATTAATATAATCTAAATATACTTTCATAAAATATAGTGAACAATAAATAATATAATAGATAAAATATATTAATATATAATTGTAACTAATATATTACATTAAAGGTTATTTTTAAAAATTAATTACATGTGATCTTTGATTTTTGCACTAAATAAGAAACCCAAATATTGTTATCATAATATATTGTGGAATAAATGATATTGCCGTAATATATTAATTTAACAAATTAATCACCATTTTATATTCATCACAATTGTGGTTTTTAATTTTTACTGTAACTTATTTATGTAAAAATTATTCATAATTATTTTTTATCGTAAATATTAATTCAGGTAATACGTTAAAATTCTTGTTTTATTATAAATAAATTAATTTAATATTTATATTAATTTAATATCTACATTAATATATTATTAGTATGGTTAATAACAACACCAATAACATTACCGTAATATATTATTTTACATTAATAATTAATTAATATTTATTTTAGTAAGATATGTGATAAAAAATACTAGAATTTACTAGATAGTGTACATCAAACTTATCTAAAAGTTTATTGAAACAATTAATGTATATTTAAAAACAATTAATAACAAACAATATATAATTCCTATATAGTTAATTCTTGAAAAATAATCCTATTGTAATATTTATTGGTTGTTATTTGTCAATAGTAATAAAATATTCCCTATAATTAATTATTAGGGTAACAATTTATATACAATTATTATCACTATTGAAATTGTAAATAATATTCATGTGATATTATCTCCTTTATAGTGCCTTAGTAGGCTTATGCTATTTTTGTCTGAAAATAGGTACTTGATGCAGACTGCTACGATAATAGTAATTTATAGGAGACCTTGATTTCTTATTTATGCTATTAGGAAGAAAGTGCTATTGTACAGATACTTAACTTTATGAAGTAAAATGTTGCCCTAATATATATATATATATATATATATATGCCCTAATATATATGTGTGTGATATGAGGAAAATCACGAAGAATCCAGCTCCCAAAGTGGGCCCACGGATTGTACACGATTAAAATTAAAAATCCACCAATTAATATCTTAATTGGAACTTTATTTTCAGCTCTGGACAGATTTATGCCCCCATTACTCTATAAATACCACACCATCTCAAACCATATTTCACCACAACACAATACAATACAATACATTTCTCTTCTTTCTTTCATCTCCATTAAAATTCTTAATTTCTCCAAGCTTAAGAACCAACAATGGCGGATCATTCCACTTTCTCCATATCTCATGAACCCACAGAAACCACTAAATTCGATCTTCCTGTAGATTCTGAACACAAAGCCAAAACCCTAAAAATATTATCATTCGCACAACCCCACATGAGATCATTCCACTTAGCCTGGATCTCATTCTTCACTTGTTTCATCTCCACCTTCGCTGCAGCACCATTAATCCCCATAATCCGAGACACACTCGATCTCACCAGAGCTGATATAGGAAACGCCGGAGTTGCCTCCGTTTCCGGCAGCATATTCTCCCGCCTGGTGATGGGCGTAATCTGTGACCTTATCGGCCCACGATACGGCTGTGCTTTCCTCAACCTGTTAACGGCCCCTGTCGTTTTTTCGATAGCTTTCATATCATCTGCAGAAGGGTACCTTGTGGTTAGATTCATGATAGGGTTTTCACTTGCTACGTTTGTTTCGTGCCAATATTGGACCAGCATTATGTTTACAAGTTCGATTATTGGGACTGTAAATGGGGTGGCTGGGGGGTGGGGTGATATGGGTGGGGGTGTTACTCAGCTTCTTATGCCTTTTCTTTATCATGTCATTACCATTTCTGGTGCAACGCCATTTACTGCCTGGAGAATTGCATTTTTCATCCCTGGATTTTTGCATATTATTATTGGTGTTATGGTGTTGACTCTTGGACAAGATATGCCTGATGGGAATCTTAGTGCTCTACAGAAGAAAGGTGATGTAGCCAAAGACAAGTTTTCTAAGGTAATATTATTATTATTTTATTATTTATTTTGAATTTTTTGAAAATTGAAAAGAATTATGTCTCGGCATAATATTGAATAATTGAATTATACTTAATAATTATATATTTTGATTATGTAGGTGTTGAAGAAAGCTGTCACAAACTACAGGACATGGATATTTTTCTTCTTATATGGGTTTTCCATGGGAGTTCAGCTGTGCATGAACAATGTTATTGCTGAATATTTTTACGACAGGTAATTTTTCCTCCACATATATATATATATATATATATATATATTAGTTTTTCGACGATTTAGATAATCTATTTCAAATTGGTGTTTCGTTTAGTTTTCGTTTCTTATGATGATAAATCTTAATCTTTAGTCATTTCTATGTACTTTTTTAGGTTTGGTCTGAAACTTCACACAGCCGGAATTGTAGCTGCCGCCTACGGCATGACAAACTTCTTTGCTCGGCCTCTGGGAGGCTATGCCTCCGATTTAGCAGCTCGTAAATTCGGTATGAGAGGAAGACTTTGGATCTTATGGATAGTTCAAACCCTAGGTGGAGTTTTCTGCATTTGGCTTGGCAAAGCAAATTCACTTCCCATAGCCATAACATCCATGATCCTCTTCTCCATCGGAGCTCAGGCCGCCTGTGGGGCCACTTACGGCATCATACCCTTTGTTTCTCGAAGATCGTTAGGCATAATCTCGGGGCTCACCGGCGCCGGAGGAAATTTCGGCGGTGGATTAATACAGTTAGTATTCTTTTCCACCACCAGATTCTCCACCGCCAATGCGCTCATGTATATGGGGGCCATGGCGGTGGCTTGTACTATTCCGGTGGCGTTTATTCACTTTCCACAGTGGGGAAGCATGTTTATTCCGGCGCCGAGAAACGGGAAGTTTACAGAAGAGAGTTATTACTCGTCGGAGTGGAATGAGGAGGAGAAGGAGAAGGGTTTACACCATGGTAGCTTGAAATTTGCAGAGAACAGTAGATCGGAGCGTGGGAAGAGACAGGAGATTGCCGCCGCAGTGACGCCGCCGGGATATTCCACGCCGGAGCATGTTTAGTATTAGTTTATTACTGAATATATTAAAATAATCGATATTTGTAGCGTTATATATATGATTGGTTGTAATAGCATGTGATTATCTTTTTCTTCTATTTTTCTTGTTTCTGATCAATGTGTTATTTGCACACAACCATGAAAAACGCTGCATTTGCAGTTAGTAATATTAATATAATGGCGTATTTTCTTTCAAATTATTGCTTATGTTCTTCACATGTATATGATTCTATTGTTCGTTTAAGTTTTATTTATTTAACTATATGTTATACGGAATTTCTCTCCAAATACCACCTGGTTATGTCCAATCAATTACAATATATATATAACTATAGTATTTGACAAATATATATTATAAATCACTTATTAAAAGATTAATTTCAATACGATTAATTCGATTTGAACTAAAATTACCGTGTTGAGTCAACTCTTGGATTATCAGATCTAGGTAGGACGATATTTAAAATATTATTGTATAATTAATATAGTTTATTTTGAATCTTTTGTACGAGATAATTAGGGCATTTATGACTTAGTACTATATGAATTGATATATGTTCATAAGTCATGAATTAAATGAAACATACATATATATGTACAATCGATATTAAAATTTTATCATATAGAGAATTATTTATAAAATTTGTACAATTAAAGGCTAAAATATAATTTACTCTTTAATGTGACATGTATTATTGTTCTACAAGTCCATTAATTAGGTTCTTAACACATATAATTCCATGGAGCTAGTATGAGGGTATCTTGTCACTTTTTGTGTTACATTTATCCGAATTCGAATTTTCTGATATACGGTTATGTAAATCGAATATTTTGCACCATTTTCATTTCTTCTGTATTGATACAACAAATAAAAGTCCGAAAAGTGGTGGAACAAATATATATATATATATAATGTTTATACTCACTTTTAAGCTACAAAACTTATCTTGTATTTGTTATTTTATCAATTTCAGATAACTATTTCAAAACAATTAGGAATTATTTTACCGTATAATTAGCGCAACTGTATTGCGGTACGTATAATTAGAAAATTAATCAAGAAAAATAAGTTAGTGGCCTTAGGGCAACCTATCAATTTTAAACTATATTTGGAATTAAATACAAATACAAAATTATATTGGTCGCTAATTAATTATATATATAATTTGTAGCAGCCGGTAGTTTGCTTTGCTTGCCGCAAATGTTGCTGAGAATATTAGCTTCAAAACCTAAAAAGAAATAGGTAGGTTATTGTACTTATCTATAACATTTCGTACTTATGATAAATGATATGTCTGTACTTACCAATATATATTATATATATATATAATATATATATATATATAGTCAACTCTTTCATAATTTTATTACATGATTACGAATCCAATGAACCTTCCTCCCAATTTCTGGTGATTTGACTTCACCCGCAAACTAAGGTTCAAGTTGGTATTTCTTAATATATATATGTAAAGAGAAACATTGTCAAATATTAATTTGATGAAAATTTTCTTTAGAAGTGTGAAAAAAGCCATAAATAAAGTCAATAAGGTTCTAATTGGTTGGCCTACTTTAATCTAAAAAAATGTATTTTGTAGTAAAATTTTCATAAAATTCAATAGGTTGACGTCTTATAAATGTTTTTTTTTTTAAATATCTCTCAAAGTTAAAGATAACTCCGAAGAATGTTTTGCAAAAATAAAGAAAAAATTACTTTGATTATTCATAATTTGTCATTATTGATAAATTAGGTTTCAACTCAGAAAATTAAATTAGTCACATATTTTCCTTCAGAATAAAATACAATATTCAAATAAGATCCATCGTGACTAATTTGTATGTTTAAATCGATGAGTTTTGCTAAAAATATTTAATAAATTTATATTTTTTATATCAAATCAAACAAATTCTTCATAACAAAAAATATACTATATTAACCATAATCATTATATATTTTTCTCTAAGAAACTCAATTAAACTTACTTTTCAGACCACATTTTTTTTTATCTTAAATTTACCTTTTTCTCACTTTTCTCGTGCAAAAGTTTTATGTGAGACAGATATACAATCAAATTGGGACATGACATTCTACAATTAATTTAATTTTAGTGATTTTCAAAAGTTCGTTAAATATTTCCCTACTAAATATAAAACATTTCAAAGATAAACTTTCACGTAAAAAATATCAATTTGGCATGGAGAAGTATAGATATATAAACAAATGAAGGCACGTATTATATATAACTTGAAATGGTAGAAAAGCTTCATAGACATCCGTACACGTACGACTTGAATCACTAATCAGATGACATATCTATATATTTCCTACACAAATTTTAAAATATTAATTAAACTTTCAATTGTTATATATATATATATATGTATTGATCTCTACCAACTATTTGAGTAGCATACACATAAGAGTTCATATTTATTTTGTGCTATTCTACTCTTATCAATTTGATTGCCAATTAATTTAACTATTGAGTCAATTGATGACTCTATTAAAATATACGAAATTCCAGCTTTTGCTTTGAACTTTGTGTTATAATAAATCCCCTGGTTTTCTTTCCAATAAAAAAATAAAATGTTTATTTATTTATTTTTGGTTACAAAATGTTTACTTATTAATACATGTGCATGTAGACTCTTCATTTATTTATTGCTTCCCACAAATCCCACGAAGTTTCCTTTCAATTTCATAATGTTTAATTTTTTTTAATTGTCCATCTCAAGGCATCCTGCGGTATATTCTTAGTCCATAAATTGTGTGATGAATATCACCATATCTATAGCCCTCCAAAGCCAAAAACGATTTTACTATATACCAAAAAACTTATCATCTATATCATGTATATCCCTACATATTTCGATCCTATCACCATGCATATGAGAAAGATGATAAGTTAACCTATCATTCATATCACAATACAAAATAAATCCTATATATTACTATCTCTCAATTATTCTTTTATTTAATTTCATGCATCCATAAGTACAAGAAACACATTCATTTATGAGTATAAAATATCGTATACAGTTGTTTACAGAAAAATATGAGAAATATGCGACAGTTAATTGTACTTTCTATGAGATTATCTAGGTTTTATGATCTAGTCAGCCACACATAAGCAAGAGATAAGATATCAATATTTATTACAAAACTATTCGAAATATTAAATTTAATAGATATAAATGATCGAATGACACTTATTATAACTTGAAAAACCATAGGAGATAATCATATTTGGACATCCGTACACGTACGTAGATTAGTGTACTTTTCATTTTTTTTTGATAATTAGGGTTTACTTGACATATACACGTTTTCCAACTCAAATATATTTCCTAATTTGTTTCAAACTTTCAATTCATGTCATTTTCTATATGTATGTTAATTACCTATTTGAGTAGCGTACACATAAATAAAAGTATATTCTATACTTCAAAATTTAGATATTCAATTTGTTTCATTTTTCGTTTTCATTTAAAAAGTTTTTTATTTAATCTCAAACTATTTAAGTTATAATTGTTATCCTATTTTATAGTATTTTAGGGTCCCTCATAGCCCATACTTAAAAATTATTGGCCCTGAATTTGTTGGGTCGCAACTCATTATACCCCTTTTATATATATTTCAACTCTCACTTTGGACCTTGATGAGGTATATGTGACAAAAGATATATATATTCGAGCTAAATCGGACATTATCTAAGCCCAATACAGTGCAAAGCTAGCAACATACTTAGACCTAATTTTGGGCCCATTATTAATCTAAAATTAAGAAATAATCCATGATCACTCACATAATCAAATATGATTTAATTGTTGGATTGCTTCAATTTGTTTGAACATTTTTTAGTCGATTTTTGTCGAAATAACATATATATATATATATTAATGTATTGTATATATATATATATATATATATATATTTTGGTGCAATTGCCCTACACATTTAATTAAATGTGCAATTAATCATCATTAGTGTGGGAGTGACAAGGTTATCTCCTGTTAATAAGTGCAGTTTCAAAATTTTGAACTCTGTATATTTAGCAAGAATGTTTTTTTGAGGATCAACTTATTTACCACTAATAATCGAAAAACTTGTTCATAGAGACATTTATATACATAAATATAAAAAATTATAATTCTTCACATGGATTAAGAGATAAAGGGCTCACATGAAAGTACTTCTACCTAAGCCCACTAATCTCTAGGGGGATTAGGAGAGAGATCTTACAACCTAAAATAAATTAAGCTTTATAACAAGTTCCTTGCTTAGAAATTTTATCAAACATTTGAAAAATCAAAAACTTTATAGGTTCTCAAAAATATCATATATAATTTGTTGTAAAGAACATATAATCTTTAAGTGATACCTATAAGGGAAAATTGCATTTTGATGTTATAATTTGGCACGAGTTTAATTTTAGTCTTATCTAATTTAGATTTCTCACATTTAGTCACGCAACTTTCAAAATATCTCACATTCAGTCCTGCCGTCTAACATGATCTAACAATCAACTTCATTAGTTAACAGTTAATTTGATAGATTTTTTTTTGGGAACTAATGGACTTGACCGTCAAAACATTTAATTAAAGTGTTGACTAATAAAATTGATCATTAGATTTGAAATGTAGAACTAAATGTGTAATGTTTGAAAGTTATGAAACTAAATGTGAAAAATTAATAATAAATGGGACCAAAATTGAAATTAAGTTAAGTTACAAATGAAAAGTGCAAATTGCCCTTAAAATAATTTGATCGTAATTAATCACAAATACTATTTTAAGTTCTAAAAACCATCTTCTCATAGATCCTTAAAGCTTATCCAATAAGCATTACAAATAAAATTGAATAATTTGCACTCATTTATGAAAGTTTTGAAATATAAATTAGTCAATGCTAGCCATATGAGTTAATATTTTCGAATATTATTGGTCCCTATGGATAAAATCAAAGCTCAACTATGTATTAACTAGTAAGAGAAACCAACAATAATGCCATAGAATTAATTTCTCACAAATCAAATCAATTGACTTTATATTTTTATCCATTATCAGGGCCCTAAATAAATAATGAAACAAAGTTCAGCTTATTTTATCCAATACTTAGAGAATTAAAAGAGTTTGCCAAAAATGAGTTATGTACATTTTCATGGACTAGACATATATGTATAGGTTATGATCAAACTTGTAAGCTATATTATATAAGTACTTTGACTTTCATGGGGATGTATTTAGAGTTTGACATGCTTATATATTGATTATTTTGTATACATCATCAGTTTATTACAATTTCCAAAATAATGAATACATATTTAGTATTTATGTTAAAGAATGAGTAGCTCAAAATATATATTATAGTTTCTTTAAAAGTGAAATCAATGTTATAAATCATAAATAACTGAGTATAGTGTACTAAAATCATATAAGTTCCGTCTATTTAAATTTGGACGAGAAGCAAATTAACACTCAGATTAATACACTAATTATGAAATGAGTAGTTAAAAGATGAAGAAAATTATGATCTAATCTATTTTCATATTCGAAAAAACTTGGTTTATTCAATGATCTTATTAATTTCTTGCTTGATCCCTTGGAATATAATTAATTTTATTTCTAGTTTTTCAAATATTCCAACAGTCCAACACACACATGCTAGAATATTCGATATCTTTCTATCCACCTTCTTATTATGAATATTACGGAACTGAATGAAGTGACTCGATCCTAAATATATTTACAATCCGCCATTTGGAAACTTAAACGATTTAAAGCATTTTTGCCAAACATCGTAAATATAATTGTATGAGCACATTAAATGGTCGATGTCTTCAAGTAGATGTATATAAAAATAATAATTTTATTACAATCACCATTAATAATAATTTTTTCACCAGTTTTATTTAAACTTCTTTCATACTTGTAATTGCAATCCTTATGAATAACTATTACATTAAATAGTCTTAAAAAATATATACTTGTTGAAAAATGCATACTTCAAATTTATTTTGATATTTTAATGAACTTAAAAAGAGCTGTTTGAGCATATCTGTTTATTGTTGGCTGATCAAGTTTGAAGGGCTGTATATAATCAAGTCGATTATATAATCAATTTGAATTCAAATACGGAATAACTTAATTCATTTTTCAACGTTTGTCATATAAATATATTCTTAATTAATGATCCACCCAAATCCTCTCATCCTCATCCAGCTAATCTTGGTGATCATGAGAAGGACTTATACAATGGAAGTAATTAACTACATACTTTTTATACAATAAATTATTTCAAGAGAATATATTTTGATCTTTAAATAAGAGAAAAAGAAAATTCTCCTCCTATTTAGTGAATAGGTTAGCTTCATATCCACATATTATTAATAAGATAAACAATTAAATATGAATCACTTGTCATTTGACCTTAGGATTAGGATATATTTTATTAAAGTTTCTTAGGTAGAGTTTATGAACTGGGGTGAATGTGCTAAACAAAATAAGCCGAATTGAATAATAAGTTAACTGTTTAAACTAGTTTAAATTTTTATCTCGATTTTTAAAATTATATCTGAACTTGTTTCTTTGTTAATTAAGTTAAAGTACACGAGTTTTAGTCAAGTTGAATATGAGTCGTTGAATTTGAGTAATTCTATATTATTTTTCGTACTTTCTTTTAATTAATTTACCAAGCTCAAACTCAACTGCCTATAATATGAAACACAAACATAATGTTGAAACTCAAATAAATTTTTAACCATCGATTTTTGGTGTCAAATATTAAATTGATTTTACTGCTATAAATGGAAATAAATAGTATTGTTTTACAGCTCAGGGCCTGGATATTTGACTTGCAAGTTGCAAGGTATTGAAATTTCTGTATAAATTAAAACACATAGTTGAAAATATGCAGCTAAATATCTTGACTAACTACCGGGGTACTTTTCAACATCTGGTAAAGCTAAAATCATATTTTGATGAGAAAAAAAAAGGTAATTTACATCTGTTACAGTAGCCACTTTTTAATAAATTAATAATAAAATTTTAGTTAAACGTGATTCATATAATTTTATTAAAATAATTTATATTCGTGGCTATAATTCCATTTAAAGATATTGTTAATTCAAAATTTATATAATAATTTAATAAATGGATTATTACTTACTAGGTTAATTATTTGAAAATTAAATATTGACTTAAAGAATTGATCAATTTTTCAAAAAGCTTAATTTAAAAAAAGTGAAAAATTAATTATAAATTAACTAAATAATATTTTTTATGTACATTTATATTCAATTATATATATTTCTTGTTTAATTTTCAGAAGTTAAACGCTTCAATTTTTCTTTTTTCTCAATAATGTTTTATATATACTTTCAATATTTTCTATAGTGTATCAAAAGTTGGACACTTGTGTACCGTTCTTTTTCTCTATTTCATTATAGTTGTATTTTATTTCTTTCTTTTGTAAAATAAGGGCAACATACTTCTTCTCATATTATTAAATATGTCTTGCCTTAAAATCTAATCTCAATCTCTTTAAGTCATTGTATTTGTAGGTTGTAATAAATGATGTATTCCTTTTTGTTTGATTTTCACTAATATTGATTGTTATTTTACTTATTAAATTGATTTTATTTGATAAAATAAAGAAAGGTAAAAATTTGTATGTTGTATGTAAAAGTCAATGTGCAAAATGAACAATAATTAAAACATAATGAGAAATAATTTTTCCTTTAATTTGATAACATCATCATATTTTGATTTTCTTTTGGTAAGAGTTTGTTTTAATAAAGTATATGTTGATTATATTTCAAATAAATATTCTTCTACTAACTTTGGTGATTTTATTTCATAAATATAGATGGTAAACTATACAAATCCATTTTTTTGAATATGTTGAAAAATATAATTATTTGAATGATCATTTAAAATATCTGAAACTAATTAAATAATATATATATATATACACTCAAACTCTTGAATAAAATGCTTAAGAAACAAAGTTATTAGACATTCAAAATATAAATAATAATTTAACTAAGTAAATATTTACTAAATAAATTATAAGTCAGTCCTCATAAAATAATTCAACTATACTGTTAATTTCTAATTGTATAGTATTATATATTCAAAACTTAAATAATATTTTACTTATTATTTAAGAGAATTTTTAATTAATAGACGATAATTATAAAAGAGTTCATATTGATTGACATAAAAGATTTAATCAATACATAAGTTATCTATTGGAAATTGAAAGCTCAAACTATGTGATGTAAAAAATATTTATATTATGGCCTACAACATAAAAGGTATTTCGCTAGGACAGTTGAGAATTAAATATTTTATGACATGTCTTTTAAATTCAAGAGTTAATTTTTTTTTACATGTTCTGATTTATTATATTTTAGAAAAAAAAATTGTAACATAATATTTAAGATTTATTATTTATATGTAATTTTATCGTAGAGTTCTAATGTAATATATACATCTTATTATTTTAGATATATAGTTATTTTATTATTTGACTCATTTGTGAGGTGAATTTTAGAGATATTTTATGCAAAAATTAAATATATACAACTTGTTTATATAAAATCAGACTATTTTGTTATTCAAAATCAAAATACATAGGGACATTAAAATAGATCAAATTTTTAAACAACATTCATATTTTTATAATAGAATATATTAACTTTTGTTGTATGGTTTGTCTCTATCAAACATCTATTACACTTCAATAGCTGCTGTTAAGTTTTGACTTGCATCAAAGAAAAAATGAGGATTTCAAATCCTTCTTGAACTATCAGGAAAAATCTACCATAAATAATATTTAAAACATACTAATTAAACAATGTAAGATAAAATATTTCTTAAATTGAACTCCAAAAAAAAAAGAAACAAAAATCAACCATGATATTGACCTAAGTAGCTTAACCAGCATAATTCTCTTTCATAACTACAATGGCCTTTTGGCTTTTGCAATAGTCTAATATAATAAAAGGGGGTGTCATCACTGAAACATTTTTGACATTCTTTTTTCTCATTTAGATACGTAATTTAATCTGAACTAAATATAAGTTAAAAAGTTATACTTTAGCATTCTCTTTTCGATGGGTTAATTTTTCTTAGGGTTTTTAAGTTATACCAATCAACATGGGTAATAAGAAATTTATCATTTTCGAATGGCAAAACTCAGCACATTGTTTTATTTTTTGGCAAGTGAAAAATTCATTATGTGGTGCGCTTTAAATTTAATTCATTTACATGAATACTACCTAACTTATAATATGTGCTTTAATTCATTTACATGAATACTACCTAACTTATAATACGTGCTTTAATTCATTTCCATGAATAAAAAATACCTAACTTATACTATTAGTACTAAGAAGCAAATTTGCAATAAGCCATTTGCCACCTCTAGATGATTTTAATTAGTATATTAAACCCTCTATTATTAGCTATCTAATTGTAATTACTAAGGGTGTACGCGGTCGGGTTCGGGCGGTTTTACAAGAAAAAAATAACCCGATCCACCATGAGCGGGTGAACAAAATATCAACCCGAAATTACATATTTATTTTTCCAAACCGAGCGGTTCGGTTCGGTCGGGTTAGTAAATTTAGCGGGCGGGTTGGCGGTTTTTAGCTTTTTTTATTTTTTTTTTTCATTTTTTGGTGTTGTTAACTAGTTTGCAATATACTAATAAAATATATTACATTTTTGTACATTTAATTACAAAAATTAGTTGGTAGATTGTTGATAAACAAGTAATTTTTTTAATAAAAATCATATGATCATAATTTTTAATATCATAAATTTCATAACTTCAATATTATTAAAAATATATATATATATCATAAATTTCAATCATAAATTTATCGAACATATTTCATTGGTTGTAAAAATAAAACTTTATTCAAATAAAATAAGTGTTCAAATAAAGTTTTAAATTCTCTTAAATAAAAGTAAAGTGTGTTATATAAATATGAATAAAATTATTATTGTTAGAGAGTATATACCTATATATTATTTTAAAGCTTGTTATTAATCTCTATAATATACATTTGTGTGTATTTTATATAATTAACGGTCGGGTTGCGATTTAGGCGGGTTACAAATTTTAAACCCACCACCCGACCCGAAAGTGGCGGGTGACAAGAATATCAAACCGCGGCTATTATTTAAAAGTTTAAAACCAACGATTTGCGGGCGGATCGGTTCGGTTTGAGCGGTTCGGGCGGGTTGAGCGGGTTTATGTACACCCCTAGTAATTACTATCAATACTAAGCCCTTGTCCTGATAAATGCTGACGTAAATTGTACAAAACCAAGGTTATGTCCCATTATTTGGTGATACTAATATTCCAAAGACCCTTTGAATGGTATTATATGATCCTTTGGTATATATGATAAGGCTAATACTATTCATCAAGATGCGGCGAAATGGATTCCTTTTCCATTAAACAATTCTTAATAACCCTTCAGTATATTCGCTGGCTAATTAAACCCATCAAAATGTCAACTCTTCAAACCTATATAAACCTCATTTGATTCATTCTTCCCCATAAATCAACATATCCTTTCAATTTAATCATATTTTTCATCTTCTTGTTTTACTAAACTTAAAGATCAAATCATGCCTGATATTGAAGGTTCTCCGGGCAGCTCCATGCATGGAGTCACCGGAAGAGAGCCTGTTCTTGCCTTTTCAGTTGCTTCTCCGATGGTCCCAACTGATACAACGGCGAAATTCGATTTGCCTGTTGATTCTGAGCATAAGGCGAAAAAATTCAAACTATTTTCCTTAGCCAATCCTCATATGAGAACATTCCATCTCTCATGGATATCATTTTTCACCTGTTTTGTATCCACATTTGCTGCAGCCCCTCTTGTTCCCATTATCCGTGACAATTTGAATCTCCAAAAAGGCGACATTGGGAACGCCGGAGTTGCCTCAGTCTCCGGCAGCATATTCTCCAGGCTGGCGATGGGGGCCGTTTGCGATCTCTTGGGCCCACGTTACGGTTGCGCGTTTCTGATCATGTTGTCTGCCCCCACAGTCTTTTGCATGTCGTTTGTCTCGTCGGCAGGCGGGTACGTGGCGGTGAGATTCATGATCGGGTTTTCACTTGCGACTTTTGTTTCTTGTCAGTATTGGATGAGTACTATGTTTAACAGTAAGATTATTGGGACTGTTAACGGGACGGCGGCAGGGTGGGGGAACATGGGCGGCGGTGCCACCCAGTTGATCATGCCGGTGCTGTTTGAAATAATCAAAAGGGCTGGATCGACCCCGTTTACGGCCTGGAGGATCGCGTTCTTTATTCCAGGGTGGCTTCATATAATTATGGGTATTTTGGTGTTAACACTTGGACAAGACTTGCCTGATGGAAACCTTGGTGCTTTACAGAAGAAGGGTAATGTTGCAAAGGATCAATTCGGAAAGGTTAGCTAGAAATATAATCACCATTTACATTATTATCGATATCTTTTAGTTAAAACAAATGGGCTAAATTATATATTTCTTGTATATATATACATATATATATATATTCAGGTTATGTGGTATGCTGTAACAAACTACAGAACATGGATTTTTGTCCTCCTCTACGGCTACTCAATGGGAGTCGAATTGTCAACCGATAACGTGATTGCTGAATACTTTTTCGACAGATTTGATCTAAAACTCCACACTGCTGGAATCATAGCAGCAACTTTCGGCATGGCTAATCTCGTGGCTCGTCCCTTTGGAGGTTTCGCTTCTGATTATTCAGCTCGAATATTCGGAATGAGAGGAAGATTATGGACACTTTGGATCCTTCAGACAATGGGAGGAATCTTCTGTATTCTCCTAGGAAGGGCCAATTCATTACCCATTGCCATTACATTCATGATCATATTCTCAGTCGGAGCTCAGGCTGCCTGTGGAGCAACATTTGGGGTTATCCCTTTTATCTCAAGAAGATCATTGGGCATAATCTCCGGCATGACTGGTGCCGGAGGGAATTTTGGGTCCGGTTTGACACAATTACTGTTCTTTACGAGCTCGCAATATACGACTGAAACTGGGCTAACTTATATGGGGATAATGATAGTTGCATGTACTCTACCAGTTACATTAGTTCACTTCCCACAGTGGGGGAGTATGTTTTTGCCACCATCAAAGAGTGTTGTTGAAGAACATTACTACACAGCTGAGTATACAGAAGAGGAACAACAAAAGGGAATGCATCAAAATAGTGTTAAATTTGCTGAAAACAGTCGATCTGAAAGGGGTAAACGTGTGGCTTCAGCAGCAACCCCGCCTAATTCTACTCCAAGCCATATTTGATTTACTTATTATGTTTTATGTCAATGTTATTTCCCTATGGAGCAAGTGAGATTTAATGTCTCTTTTAATCAAAGTTAACTTGTACCAAATAATGGGAATAAGTTTTATATTTTAATTTTTTGTTTATTTTGTATTTCACATTGTATAATTCACGCATACACTTATTAATGGATGTGTAATATGTGTCAATATTTTGACACCTTTTGTCTACCTCTAAACGTTGATTAGAAGATGCAACAAAATTTAGAACAGAAAATCTTATCTTCAAATAATATGCTAAATAGATTTAACACCCTGTAATTTGTCGAATTGAGCATCTACCGCATATAAAAACAAATACACAAAAAACGCGTAAGAATTACGTTTAATTTTCAATAAATTTTTAATCAAGAAAAATTAAAATTTTTTAGATAAAATTAATTAAAAACTAAGAAAATATAGTGAAACTAAGTCTGAAAATAAGAATTTTAAAGAATTTAGAAAAATATGAAAATACTAAAAATAAGAAAATCAAATCATATTTTCAAAATAAACAATGAAAATAATATTAGAATAATCTGAATATAAAAATTATATCTTAAACCATTTTTAAATCTAAATAATTTTTTTATGGTAGAAGAAAGATTTTCATTGACAAAAATTCAACTAATAACAAAATTAGAAAAATAATTGTATAGTAATACGAAAAATCGGAAACAATATATAAAGAAATCAGGAAAGTTATGTGAAATTAGTAAAAGATATTGAAAAATCAGAAAATAGTAAGATAAATGAAAAAAGAAATAGAGAAAGAAAAAAAGAAAACAATATATATATTTAAAAAAAAAAAGTAAAATTGGAATTATATTTTTATAAATATTATTTAAATTCATAAATTTGATTTATAATAAAGTATAAACAAAAGAAAAAACTTAAGTAGGCAGAAAAATGGTGGCACAATTTGGCAACTGCAGACTGGCTTTAGTTGGAAAAGAAAGACGTGCCTAACTTAATTAATAAATTTATTTAGTCATTAATTAATAAAAAGTTGGGCTTTGGACAGATATGATTAGCAAGATTATGTCACTTCTCCACGGACTCAGGATTGTTCACACACGTTAGTGTTAATTAATTACTCTCTTAATTACTACTCTTTTGTCAAATGTCAACTTGAATGTCTTAATCGAGCAAAGTTGACTTATAGTTAAGTTGGGAAGTTATTGAGGACCTCAAAGTATAAATATCTAATTTAATATTAATAGGTACTGGCAAAAGTGATGCAAATTATGAGCTGTTACGTTATTATCATTGAATATTCAAAATGATTCTTCCATGTTATTCTGAATTTAAGAATGACGGAAAAAGATTATAAAATATTGGTTAATTATTGTTGATACAATATAATATTGATTAGTAGACATTAATACACTATTGATGAAATTAATCCACGTAAAACTTAATACTTTAATATTTTTAATTAAATGATATATATATATTTTTTTATAAACATAGCATAACCCTTTCGCTAGAGTTTTTGTAAAAATTGTTATTTTTACCTTCTTAGAAGTTTTTGTGTCTTTTTCATGAGTTTTCTTATCTGTATCCAGCATAATTGGTAATCACACACCGGTGAATAATATAAAACCTTGTTTATAATATTATTGATGATGAGATGTATGTACAGAGTTATGTCAAGAATTCAATTCTCTCCATGGATTTGAAGTAAAGATTGATTATCGAACAAGAAACAATGCGAAGAGAAAGAATTGGATTTAATCAATTTGGGGAAAAATATTCTGAATGTGTAATTACAGAGCACAATGATTTCACCCTATATACACTTACAAGGACGCTAACAAAAGCGTGTTTCTCATATACCGCTTATAACCCCCATATGTACAATTACACATCTGCCCTTACCAATATTATCAACAACTCAACACCCCCCCTCAAGTTGGTGGTCGATATAAATCAAAGACACCCAACTTGGAGAGCAAATAAAAAAATTGAGTTGATCCCAAAGGTTTGGTGAAGACATCTGTTGGCTGCATTGCAGTAGGTATGTACTGAGTTCGTATCATACCTTCTTGAACCTTGTCACGAATGAAGTGGCAATCCACTTCGAGATGTTTTGTTCTTTCGTGGAAAACCGGATTAGCCGCGATTTGAATGGCGGACTTACTATCACTGTAAAGGGTAACTGGAGTCAAGTCTTTAAAACCCAAATCTGAAAACAGAGCTACCAACCATGTGATTTCAGCAACCGTAGTGCCCATGGATCTATATTCGGCTTCAGCCGAGCTTCGTGAGACCGTGGCTTGTTTTTTGGATTTCCAGGATAACAAAGAATCACCAAGCATCACAGCATACCCGGTAATAGAACATCTGGAAATTGGGCATGCTGCCCAATCACTGTCGCAGTATCCTTTGAGCTCCAATTTGCTGTCGGCAGATAATAGAATCCCCAACCCGGGGCTGCGCTTTATGTACCTCAAAATCCGCATAGCAGCATCATAATGGGACCTTTTGGGCTTGTGCATAAATTGGCTAATCATCTGAACTGCATAAGAAAGATCGGGCCGAGTTAGACAGAGATAAATAAGTCTACCCACAATACCTTGAAACTCCGATATGTTTGGTAGATAAGGATCGTCTGAACCGCCATCCTCAGCTGTATATTTCACGTTCTGCTCCATAGGTGTACCTGCAGGTTTACTTGCCAACATACCAGTATTGGCTAACAAGTCTAGAGAATATTGCCGTTGGTTAAGATAAATGCCTTTATCACTTCTAGCAACCTCTATACCTAGAAAAAATTTTAAATCTCCCAAGTCTTTCATATGGAAAGTATGATTCAAGAAAATTTTGCATTCAACCATTAACTGCTCATCATTTCCAGTTATGACTATGTCATCAACATAAACCAATAAAACAACTAAGCCAACCCCCCTGACCTTAGTAAACAGGGAATAATCTTGTTTTGACTGTAAAAAACCAAAAGATAACAAGGCATTGGTAAATTTAGAGTTCCACTGTCTAGAAGCCTGCTTCAAGCCATATAATGATTTTTTCAGCTTGCAAACTTTATGGGATTGAACATGTGGATCAGAATTAACTAAGTAACCAGGAGGGATGGACATGTATACCTCCTCTTGTAAATCACCTTGTAAAAAGGCATTAGTTACATCCATCTGCCATAATTTCCAATGATGTATGGCAGCCAAAGATAAAACAACTCTAATAGTGACATGCTTTGCTACTGGAGAGAAAGTTTCGGTATAATCTATCCCGGGCATTTGTGTGTAGCCTTTAGCTACTAGCCTAGCCTTATACCTCTCTATCTCTCCAGTAGACTTATATTTGATGGTATAGACCCACTTGCACCCCACCACAGTTTTGTGTGGGGGTAAATCAACAATATCCCAGGTCTTATTTAATTCAAGGGCCTGGATTTCACTTTTCATGGCTTCCTGCCAATGGGGGTGTTGTTTAGCCTCATTGTAATGTGAGGGAACAACAGAGCTTGTCATAGCAGAAAGAAAGCATTTATATGCTGGGGTGATAGAGTCATAATGCAGGTAGTTAGAAATGGGGTACTGAACATTGTGACAATGGTTGGAGTCATGACTGGTGGGATTTAAGGGAGACACATAATCATTCAACCAAGTAGGTGTTTTAGTGGTCCTATTTGACCTTCTGAGATTACCTGATTGCTGATCATTATCATCAGCTGCTGGTGGCACATTCTGGGAAGCAGATTCATTTGTATTGTCAATAGTCACAATATCAGTACTAGGACAATGAGTAGTAACTGCTGCAGGCATGTCAGTGTGAGCATATGGGCTGATAAAATCTTCATGATATGAATTAGAATCATGAGTAATAAAAGTAATGTCACCTGCAATATCATTTTTGGAGATAAAAGGAAAAAGATGTTCATAAAAAATGACATCTCTACTAACCAAAAAAGTTTGAGTATCAATATCCAAAAGTCTATACCCCTTTTGCACAGTGGAATAACCCATAAAGATACATGGCTTAGACTTACAATGAAACTTATCTGTTTGGGGAAGAATTTTGGCAAAACAGAGACAACCAAAGGACCTAAGGTGACTATAAGAGGGGTCCTTGCCATACAACATAAAAAAAGGAGTTTTATCATTTAAAATAGGAGAAGGGGTCCTATTAATAAGGTATATAGCAGTTTTAACACACTCCCCCCAAAATTTGATTGGAACATTTGACTGAAATTTCAGGGCCCTGGCAACTTCTAATATATGCCTGTGCTTTCTTTCAACCACCCCATTTTGTTGGGGTGTGTAAGTGCAGGAGCTTTGGTGCACTATCCCCAAATTCAAAAACAAAGTGTTACATTCTTTGCTAAAAAAGTCAGTGGCATTATCAGTCCTTATCACTTTTACTCTTTTATTAAACTGAGTCTCCACATAATGCAAAAAAAATTTTAAGCAAGTGTAAGTTTCAGATTTAACTTGAAGAAGGAAAAGCCAAGTAGTCCTAGAATGATCATCAACGATGGTCAAAAAATATTTTTCATTGTTAAAAGTGGGCTCCCTATAGGATCCCCAAATGTCCACATGGATCAAGTCAAAAATTTGATGAGTATCTTTCTGTTTGATGGGAAAAGAAGTCCTGCTGTGTTTGGCTAAAGGACAAATGTTACAAAAAGTCTCATTTTTATTCATATGTATTCCCAATTTGGGTATGTGTTGAAACCTAGCATAGGACATATGTCCAAGTCTTTGATGCCAAAGAGTGGCTTTATTAGAACTAACAAAACTAGGGATATTAGTAGTCACACTATTACAAGAGTTAAGCATGAGTTTATCCTGGGTACAGCAGAGAAAATAGAGGCCATTATGCAGGTTACCAATCCCTTTGATCATCCCATTTGAAATGTCCTGTAGCACACAAAATTTTGGGTAGAAGCTAACAATAATATTGGCATCAAGGGCAAGTCTGGAAATGGATAATAAGTTGTGTTTAAAATCAGGGACAAGTAAAACATGTTTTAATTCCAAAGAATCCCCAATTTTAACACTGCCAGACCTTAAAACCTTACTGAAATTCCCATTTGGTAAGTTGACACTAATGGAGGGATGCATATTATGATCATAAGAGGCAAAAAGGGTGTGATCTGATGTCATGTGCTGGTTAGCACCTGAATCAAGGATCCATCTTTTTTGCTTAAGGTTCTTAGATATACCTGCATTTGCATTAGCAGAATTAGTGATAGCAGCACTATTCCCTCCAGTCTCATGTTGCTTCATTTGTCCTATGATGTCAAGGATTTGTTGATATTGGTGCTGACTAAGTCCAGGGTGTGTGATTTGAGTATCTTCTGTCTCTCCAGCAGAGGCAATTTTGTAAGAATGTAAAGTTTCAGGATCATTTGGTTTCTGCGCAGCATTAGCTGTGTAGCCTCTTCCACCGGATCTCCCCCTGGAATTGCCTCATCTTCCACCCCCTCTTTTTCCTCCACGGCCCCAATTCGGAGGGTATCCATGTATTTTGAAGCACTTGTCTCGAGTATGTCCATGTATGTTGCAGTGATCACAATATAAGGAGTCTTTTTCCGGTTTCTTGAACTGATCTGAATCATGGTAAGAATTCCCTAGTAGAGCAATGCTGGATTCTCCATTATTGTTTGGAATGTTGATTCCTCTTTGCATCTCCTCGTTTGATACCATTGAATAAACTTGACTGTGGGATGGCAGGGGAGACATCATCAAGATTTGGGATCGAATCTGACTGTAGCTCTCGTTTAACCCCATAAGGAACTGCATCATCTTCAGCTGTCCTATATAATCCATATATTCTTTCGATGGATTTTTTGAAGGGGATGGTGTTAGAGAGTCGTGTTCGTCCCAGAGCTGTCTGATTTTTGTATAGTACTCGGAGACATTGCATACACCCTGTGTGATTGTGTTAATCTGTCGGTATAGGGCGAACAATCTTGCTCCATTCACTCGGTCGAAGCGCTCCTTAAGGTCTGTCCAGATTTGAAAAGCAGATTCACAATAGACGACACCATGGATTAACTCCCTGCTTAGCGACCTGTGGATCCACGATTTGACCAACGCGTTACAGCGTTTCCAGTAGGGAAATTCGGGTGAATTTTCTGGTGGTTCGAGACATGCACCATTTATCATTCCGATCTTGTTCTTTGCTTCTAACGCGACTATCATTTCGCGACTCCATACGTTGTAATTGTCCGAACCTCGAAGCACCTCCGACACCAGATCCAGATTCGGTGTGTCCGAAGGGTGTAGGTAGAGTGGATTCTGAAAATCAATTGTGAGAGGTGCAGCTGTAATTCTCGTCTGCACTTCTGTGGATGAGGTACTTCCTGGAGCATCCATATCAATTTAAGAATCCGATCGGAAAAACAGAATTTCGGCAACCAAATCGGGAAATCAAAAAACAAGCACGGGACACGATCAAAGCAAGGAAACCTTGCTCTGATACCATGTCAAGAATTCAATTCTCTCCATGGATTTGAAGTAAAGATTGATTATCGAACAAGAAACAATGCGAAGAGAAAGAATTGGATTTAATCAATTTGGGGAAAAATATTCTGAATGTGTAATTACAGAGCACAATGATTTCACCCTATATACACTTACAAGGACGCTAACAAAAGCGTGTTTCTCATATACCGCTTATAACCCCCATATGTACAATTACACATCTGCCCTTACCAATATTATCAACAACTCAACAAGTTAGGGACTCGACAATTAAAGTAAACTTAACTAAATTAGAAAAATATAAATATAATAAAACATAATATATAAGGAAATTTTTTGAACAAAACTGTATCCCAATATTATTTAACACATTATTAAAAATATGTTTGATTTTGATTTATTTGATAAAATTGAAACTAAAATTTTCAAATAATGTACACAATGATATTAATGACATGTATCATACCAAAATGTAGAATATTTAATGGTTGGAAGATTGTAAAGATCCAATCTAAAATAATATGAAAAATGATCAATAAATTAGTTAAGAATTTATATTATATCATTCTCACATAATTTTTTGACAAAATTTATATAACTTATAGACTCTTAGTGCTTCTAAGAAATTTTTGAAGCTTATAAGCTCCATATCTTATTTTAAGCATAAGTTGTTAGGTTCAATAGTTTCTAAAGTGTTATCATGTTTAGTAAAAATGTCTTATTAGCTCTTTGTAGTAACGATCAAAAAGTACATATCATTACAAGGGTACATATCAAATAGTAACATATACGAATTATATTACTTTTTATGTTATTATTATTACATAAAAAATTGTATATCCATTTTTATATCATCCAACATAACAATAATTAATTTAAATACATAAATGAACAAAATTTAGAATTTGAACCACAAAATGGGCGTTTAATGATGTAGTTTAATAGCAACCTGAAATTATTCAAACATATTGCATATATTTCATAATTCCCAATCTTAGTAGGCAATTCTCCGATCCAAACACAACGCAAAAGAGTGTTAACATAATTAACACAACACAAACGTTTCTTAAATGAGAAAAATGCAGAAAATGGACATCAAATTAACTCCATTCTACATACAGAATGGGTAGACAAAATAAAAGTTTCATATGATTACTAAATTAAATATGGCTTGGAGTAGAATTAGGCGGGGTTGCTGCTGAAGCCACACGTTTACCCCTTTCAGATCGACTGTTTTCAGCAAATTTAACACTATTTTGATGCATTCCCTTTTGTTGTTCCTCTTCTGTATACTCAGCTGTGTAGTAATGTTCTTCAACAACACTCTTTGATGGTGGCAAAAACATACTCCCCCACTGTGGGAAGTGAACTAATGTAACTGGTAGAGTACATGCAACTATCATTATCCCCATATAAGTTAGCCCAGTTTCAGTCGTATATTGCGAGCTCGTAAAGAACAGTAATTGTGTCAAACCGGACCCAAAATTCCCTCCGGCACCAGTCATGCCGGAGATTATGCCCAATGATCTTCTTGAGATAAAAGGGATAACCCCAAATGTTGCTCCACAGGCAGCCTGAGCTCCGACTGAGAATATGATCATGAATGTAATGGCAATGGGTAATGAATTGGCCCTTCCTAGGAGAATACAGAAGATTCCTCCCATTGTCTGAAGGATCCAAAGTGTCCATAATCTTCCTCTCATTCCGAATATTCGAGCTGAATAATCAGAAGCGAAACCTCCAAAGGGACGAGCCACGAGATTAGCCATGCCGAAAGTTGCTGCTATGATTCCAGCAGTGTGGAGTTTTAGATCAAATCTGTCGAAAAAGTATTCAGCAATCACGTTATCGGTTGACAATTCGACTCCCATTGAGTAGCCGTAGAGGAGGACAAAAATCCATGTTCTGTAGTTTGTTACAGCATACCACATAACCTGAATATATATATATATATATATATATATATATATACAAGAAATATATAATTTAGCCCATTTGTTTTAACTAAAAGATATCGATAATAATGTAAATGGTGATTATATTTCTAGCTAACCTTTCCGAATTGATCCTTTGCAACATTACCCTTCTTCTGTAAAGCACCAAGGTTTCCATCAGGCAAGTCTTGTCCAAGTGTTAACACCAAAATACCCATAATTATATGAAGCCACCCTGGAATAAAGAACGCGATCCTCCAGGCCGTAAACGGGGTCGATCCAGCCCTTTTGATTATTTCAAACAGCACCGGCATGATCAACTGGGTGGCACCGCCGCCCATGTTCCCCCACCCTGCCGCCGTCCCGTTAACAGTCCCAATAATCTTACTGTTAAACATAGTACTCATCCAATACTGGCAAGAAACAAAAGTCGCAAGTGAAAACCCAATCATGAATCTCACCGCCACATACCCGCCTGCCGACGAGACAAACGACATGCAAAAGACTGTCGGGGCCGACAACATGATCAGAAACGCGCAACCGTAACGTGGGCCCAAGAGATCGCAAACGGCCCCCATCGCCAGCCTGGAGAATATGCTGCCGGAGACTGAGGCAACTCCGGCGTTCCCAATGTCGCCTTTTTGGAGATTCAAATTGTCACGGATAATGGGAACAAGAGGGGCTGCAGCAAATGTGGATACAAAACAGGTGAAAAATGAAATCCACGAGAGATGGAATGTTCTCATGTGAGGATTGGCTAAGGAAAATAGTTTGAATTTCTTTGCCTTATGTTCTGAATCGACAGGCAAATCGAATTTCGCCGTTGTATCAGTTGGGACCATCGGAGAAGCAACTGAAAAGGCAAGAACAGGCTCCCTGCCGGTGACTCCATGCATGGAGCTGCCCGGAGAACCTTCAATATCAGGCATAGTTTGATTTTTCTGGTATAGTAAATTAAACCAGTTGGAAGATGATTGTATTGAAATTAAAGGATGTGTTGATATCTTTGGAAGGATGAATTAAATGAGGTTTATATAGTGTTAAAGAGTTGAGATTTTGATGATTAAATTTGCCAGGGAATATTACGTAATGGTTATTATAATTTGTTTAATCAGAAGGATTAATCCATTTAGTCGCATCTGAAAGTGAATAGTGTTCGTCTTATTGTATATCCCAAAGGATCATATAGACTATTTCAAAGGGTCCTGGAATCTCAGTATAACTGTATAATATAAACAAATAATTAGCCAGCAAATATAATCTAAATGGGTTTTTTGTTCATATAACTTAGGGTTCATTAAAATGTAAATTAATATTAGGGTTTATACAAGACTTGTTTGTTTTGCTTTTCCATGTTCCTGTTATGAATCATTTAAGTTATATCAGTTCGAATTATTAAATCTTTCTAAAACAAATTAAAAGACGAAAAAAATGAAAAAAAATATTTATTTATTTGTTCTGATAATAATACTGGACGAATAATTAATGATATAAAATATTTTTGAATTTTAGGTTTTTTATCTACATTTCATGCAAGTTAGCTTGACATTAATTGGGAATTAATTAACACTGTATTACCGTTTACCAACTAGCTAGACTATATATATATAACTATAAATTTATAAATACTTCAATTTGATTTAAATTCCTAATCTCAATAATTTATTTGTTCACATCGGGAAATAGGAAGTAGTAAAATTCAACATTTTGTACAGGAGCTGGAACACCTACGTCATGACATGTTTAACAATTATTTGGTACAAATACTTAAATAATGTCGACATTCCTCCATTCTCACTGGAAATAATTATTACTGTAAACAATACTATTTTTCGCGATTTAAGGGCAAAATTTCCTTAAGAGGATGGATTAATATGTTCTTAATCATTTCAAGTCAAATGGGCAGGTGTTTCATATTTAAAAAATATGTTTGGTCTATTTATGACTTTTCAGCTTGCAGGAAAATATATAAGTACACCTTTCTGATATCTCAACCTTTCAGAAACCTCCAGAGTTTAAGTAAATTAAGTGATTTATGGTATAGGCCATATGTAAATATGAAGTAAAATTAACATTTGAAAATAGTTATTTCGAAGTACTAATTATATAGAATTATATAAAGCTAGCTTAATTATTTTAATATTTATAGATATGCCTATATGTACATTTACTTCCAATACAAGTCCTAGCCATGATCAAAGAGCTTAGCTGGATGAGGATAAGCTATCATATATGGTTTTATTAATTAATTTATTTAGTAGATCATTATTGATGATCTCCTGGGATTTTCTTGAATATCTTTAATTAAGGGTTTTTTGGATATTAGAACTTATATTAGGATGCCTTTAGTAATTAATAATTTCTAGGATTAGGGTTTTTTTGCAAGTGTTGTGAAAGTCATCCATATTTGTATAGTTTATCCATATTTTTTTAATTAAATTAATTTCTTAACAGATGGAATCGAAATTGCAGAAAACAAAAACTCATGTACGTAATTTTAAACAATTAGACTAAAAATCACAAGAGATCAGATCTTATAAAACATTGCAATTTTTCATTGTATTTGTAGCTTACTAGTTCATCCACTCAGTTTTTTTTTTTCTTTCTAATGAACACTCTAAAACATCTAATAATAAGTTTTAAGGTGCGCATAAGCTTATAATTAGAATAGGTCATTTTTAAAAACAAGAACTGAAACTATATCTATTTTACAGCTGCTAAACTTTGTATATTTCCAATGATAACATATAATAGACAGAATTAAGAAGAATTTATGTCATAATTAATTTTATTGATAAGGGCCCTTGCACGATTATAAGCTGTTCAATACCACAGTCCACAACATTAATACTTTTGACTTTATTTCGAGGGGCCCTAATCTGGGAAATAATCAATTATTTGAAAAGCATTGACTTAGGGTTACACAAGAAAATAAAAACGAATTATAATTGATACATGAACCGTACAATTTCTTGTCATCATAGATTAACATAAAATGCACAAGATTATATGTTATTAATTAAGAGTTGGATGGTGTTTTTTAACATCATAAAATATATACTATTTCTGCTGCAGTATTTAATTTATGCTAGTCTCTGAATTATTTCTTGAAACTCAAATTTATATTTTGGAGTCCAAATATAAATCTAAGTTTGTAATTATTGAAATAAGGATTAATTAATCATAAAGCTTAGATTGATGTCGTCTTCAAAATTCCGGTCCAAATCTGCTGTTGTAAAATGATATTTCAACTTGTATATTTATCTTATGTTCGCCAAGTGAATAAAATATTTGTTAAATATAAACATGAAAATGATTATATATACTTGTTGTGCATGGATGCAATTTTGGAGAATAGAAAACGTAAAATGTAAAAGTCCTTTCAAGTAAACTCTTGGATACTCGAAGAGTGTAAACAGCCAATTAACTAGAGATTTTAAGTTGAAATTTATGCGATTTCAACCGTAATTTTTAGTCCTTTTTGTGGAAAATAATGTTAATAATTGTAAAGAACTCTATGATCCTCTGAAGGGTTACTAATACATATTGAATAAATTATATATTTTCATATCAAAATCAATTGAATTACAACTTGTAATCTACGAAGTTGCATTTTGACTTGATGATTGCTTATATGTATACACTATCATGGAAGACTTTTTGGCAACTATTATCAGGCTGATGATGCAAGATTTGATGTTGAAGGTTATATTGGACTCCTAGTTGTGACATAATTATTTTTGTGGTGATCTATGTGAAAATTTATATATATATATATATATATATGAAGAATAATCAGGGCTTGATTTAGTGAGAATTTTTTACATACGTTCTACTATTTACTTCTTTTGCTATTAATGAAATTCTTTTCTCAGATAATTATTGAACCACCTAAAAGAAATTTGTTTATTCTTGTTTACTTTTTTTTTTCGTGTTTGGTTTAACAAATTGAAGTAATTGTGCTTATATCTTGATTTAAATTCATGTGAATCTTAAATCAAGTCTTATTAGGCTCATCTGCAACATAGGTCAAATTACAAGTTGGTTTCAAATTTATTTCAAAAGGGCAAAATACAAATAACCCCCACGTAAAATATTTTATTGGCTGAAATCCCCTGTGAAAAAATATAGCCTAAAAGCTCCCTGTGAAATTTTCAAATTGCATGAAACCTCTTATAAAAAAAAATATAGCCTAAAAACCCTTTGTAAATTTTTTAAATTTTCAAATTAATTAATAGTACTAATAATTAAGTTTTATGATATTAATTAAATTTTATCCAACAATTAATTTTCAATGTAGTTATACGTCATAGTGGTAAACTTTTTTCAATATTTCAACAATTAATTTAGGTTATATTTTATTCACAGGGGGTTTCATGCAATCTGAAAATTTTACATGGGTTTTTAGGCTATATTTTTTTCACAGGGGGTTTTATGCAATTTGAAAATTTCACAGGGGGTTTTTAGGCTAAGTTTTTTTTATAGGGGGTTTTCAGCCAATAAAATATTTCTCGTGGGGGTTATTTATTTGTATTTTGCCCATTTCATAATTAAGAAAACTTGAAGATGGGGGAGTTCATAAACGTGGAATAAAGAATAAGAACAGTTAGATTAGAGAAAAACAATAGAACCCCTTAATTTTTTTCATATTGTAACAAATGTCAAAATATTTGTCAATTTAAAGTACTCATTCCATCTACTTCTCATTAGAAAAGATAACAAATTCTTAAACTAAATCTGCATCTTTTATTATTTACATAAAAATTATCAACTCATTTTTTACTAGCAATCTTTTTCTTTAATTCATAATTGGCATAATACAAATTTTCTTTTTTGGTCTTTCAAATAATCAATTTTTTAAAAGAAGGCAAGAGTCTTTTAGAGAGAAAACATTATAATAGTAATTTTCCCAGAATGTAACGTAATACAAGAAGACAACTTACTATTTTTCAACATTTATAACGTCGTGGTATTTGGTCAATTATTATTTTCATTATGTGAATGATTACTCAATTACATAATAATATATATCAAGAAATATTTAATTGACAGTCATTAGGCAATAATTAATATTAAAAATTAATAATGGTCAATTACATAAGTAGATATTAATATTCAAACATCATCAATACTCCACTTGAACTCCTTCGCAGCTAATTAAACTATATTAAACATCTCATAATTAATCTAAGGAGAAAATTACAAAATTAGTTCCGTAGCTATAGGGATTGTCCTAAATTCACAAGTTTCCAATAAATACAAGACTAATATTGCCATTTGAAAAAAAAAATATGACCAATTTTACTATTCTCTATAGAACTAGTTTTACAATTTTCTCTTAATTTTAGTCGAAGATAATATTTTCAATTTTTTATGTGACATCATAAAACTAACTGAGGTTGTATTTGTTCCAAATGTAAATTTGGTAACCAAAACAATTCATTTGATTTTAAAGATTTACCCAAGTTTTGGAAACATAAATAGAAATAGATATAACATCATCAATTTTTAGTCAAATGATCATTTTTTTTTAAATATACACAATCGTGGACGCATAAGTTTATATGTCTTATTTTTTATGTTTAATTTGTCTTGATTTGGGGCCAAAAAGTTCCTCAAAATGAAAAAGACCTTGATCCTTTGGGATATACGATGGGGCTAATTATTCACAGTGAGATGCGGCAAAATGGATTCCTTGTATTTTATATAATAGTACACTGTACAAGTCTCCCAAAGACAAGACATATAATTAATTAATACAAATTCATCGAATAATATATGGACATATGTGTAGAATGTCAACTCTTAAAATCTATGGAAATAATACATGCAAATAGACCTCTCTAGACATACACATAGTAATGAGGTCATTCTCTAAAAAAAATCATAACTCAAAATTTCAAGATAACACAATTTAATCATAAGGAAAATCACATAGTGTATATTGTAATTATTATAGTTGTAATGAAGTTTGGAGGACCGATAATCGAAATTCCTAAAATCTCTAAATTTTTGAGATGATAATAGGTTTGAGTGTGATCGTTCAGCTGGACCTTATAAGACCCACCCATCTTATACGATTTTGAGTAGATAGGCAAGTCTTTAGGGTTTATACTCGGATAAGACTAAATATTGAGCTGAGTTTTTCGAGTTAAGGTCATTTTTTTTTTCTGATCAGTCGCAAAAAATAGATGTACACATGCTTTATGAGCTGGTACAAAAATTATATTTTATTTATTTATAATATTTTATGTATAGTATTATTCACATATAGAGAATAATATATTTTAGTAATCCTCTCTTATATTTTATTATGGCCCTTCTTCAAATTAACGATTTTGATTCACTCCTAAATATGATTTATGATTAAAGCAAGCTAGACGTATGAAGTATGAACACCTTGAAGAGAAAGTATGTGTAAAGCGAAAATGAAGTATGGTTACAGTAAAACTGTATGAAAATTTTAACTTGTGTTTGAAGATACATTTATTTCATACTAAACAATTTTTGATAATGTGTTATAGTTTTTTTTTTTTTCTTGAAAATCCTTTACGTCTAATTTGAAAGAAGAAAAACATTAAAGATTACGAGCACCCTACTTTGTGACTTTCTCGATCTCACACAAAACTATCAATTGATTATAATTGATGTTTGAAGAATAAAATGTTCCATGTTTAAACTTTTGATATTGTGTCATACATATTTGAAGAATAATTCGAAAGTTATTAGTTTTATGACTATAGTTTTTAAACATTTTGAATCATTTTTTATGTTTATTATCGTACAAGTTGGAGTTACTAGTTTTGTAATAATACTTTTCAAATTCATATTTTACATAGTTAATTTTTATGGTTCAAAATCTATCAATCATCAAAGTATGTTATATATATAAGATATAACATGAAACTTTGAAAAATGCAAACACTTAATAACAACTTAAGTAAAAAAAAAAAAAATAGCAAACCACAAAAATCGCTCCAACCTAAATAGACCGCAAAAGCGGTTCTAGTCTTTATCGAGTCGGGCCTGGATTAAGAACTTCAAAACCGCAAAACATATTGCATCATACCCAAAAAATCGAAAACCTACCCAACACGCACAACGTATACATGTAGGCTGAAAATTGAACTAACTACTCAAGCTCGAGCTCGATTATTATGTTTGATAAATTTTGAAACTCGGGTCGATTAGTAAAAAATAAGAAAAACATGTACATAATATTCAAACTACTCGACCTCGGCTCGTAATCAGCTCGATTAAAGCTCGTTCGAGCTCAGCTCGTTCGAGCTCAGCTCGATTAACAATCAAACCAAGTTCAAACATAATTTTCAAAGCTCAATTGTAACTCAAACAAGCTTGAACACTTATGTATTTAGCTCGACTCGACTAGCCACCCCTATTTCAAATGGAAAGAAACATCTCTAGGCAGCTCAATGATTTTATTTATTTATCTAATTGTTCTTTCACCATTCAGCTCAATAATAAAATGAAAAAAAAAATTCTATAACATGTAAAACATTCATATCCTTAATCACTGAAGTTCATAGAAAACACAAGACAAGTTTCATCACATAAAACTACCCGGGGCGTAACTTTTTACCGCTAAAACCACATTTCGACTAAATCCCACTACTACTAACGCAACAAAATACACAGACAGATAAACGAACAATAAACCCGAGACAATAAGATCCCAAATCATGACCATAACCTGCTTTTACTATTTCACCTTCTTGGGACTGGTTTATAGAGCACAACAGTGACGAACTTGGAACGAAACCTATGAGTAACCCCAAGCGCCACTACTGACCTTGGAGATTCTCGGTTTTCAATGTAAAGATGATTTAAGGTCACGTTTTGTGGCGAAGGGAGGGGCCCACAAGGATCGCCGTTCGTCGGATGGTTTAACAAAGTGTGCTGCAGGTGTGGGGGTAGGGTAGGTGGTTCTCGCCCTTCGTCTTCGTTTCCGGGGTAGGCGTTGTTGTAGCTCGCGTCCGGTGAATTTGGGACGTCAAATCCAACCACGCTAACTCGGTCCTGCGAAAAAGTTATAAAACTCGTGAGCAATTTTTTTTTTTTTTTCGTTTTTTGATAAAATTAGTTTCATTAGATTGTAACAATAACGTTACAAAAAACAGATATTGTTAACATAGTTATTAATGGTGAATGGCGCGGTGCACGCCTTCTCGAAGCAGAAATTGTTAAAATAAAATAATTATATATACTTATATTAATCAATAATATGTGTTATCCATTATCCATTACTGTGTTAGATAAACCATAAATAATAGGTTTTCAAGAAACCAAAAATACAACAAACTCATGTCAAGCATTTCAACGCAACAATAAAGAAACAATCAAATGTTAGGATAAATACACTAACTATTTAAATCTAAATCTGTTAACTCGATTTGACAGCTAGCCCGGTTTTTTCTAATTTGAAATCCAATTTTGAAGATGTTAACGTCTTGAGAGGTTATAATATTTTCAATCTGGTGCCCAATTTTGAAGGTTTAAAAGTTGTGCATCCCATTTTTATCTCCAATTTACCTATTTGACTAGTTGACCATCGATTTTGACCCAAGAAAACTATTTAATTTTGAAGTTCGAAATGGCACGACATTCCGGGCCTTCATGGCATGCGCCATATAGAAGATAGGTGCCATGCCACGGTTGAGGGTGCGCCATTCACAACTATGGTTGCTATATGCAATAAATCCATCAAAATCAGGTTTTAACATTAGAAATCCCACCGTAAACAGAAGGCAAAAAACGGGGTAGGTAAACAACCCAACCAAATTCGAATCCTAATAGCCGAGCCAGTTTTTCAAAAAAAATCATCAAAACAATCAAAATCAAACTTATGAGCAAGTTTTCGGTAAAGGAAACATAATTGATTTTACCCAAGTTTCAAAACTTACTTGATCTTCACCATATTGTTGGTTCATTGTACCTTGGCAGAAACAAAGAGCCTGAAAATATTACAAAGATCTTTTCATCAGTATTCGTAAAAATATACGAGCCCATAACGGCACAATTGGCAAAGCCCTGATTGGTTCCGGTTATAAAACTCATCAATTGACACCAATTTAAATATCTCATCTACAAGATCATCCTCGAAGGCAATGATATAATAGGAGTTAATAAAAGGAAGAAGCAACCTTAAATCACTTGCCACTTAATAGAATACCTAGAGGTATAAAGTTAACTATTGTCTGAAGCTCTGTGGTAAGAAAAGTTATACAGTTTGAAAGCAAATGAATGAGACACGGATACTGTTGTTACTTGTTAGAAGAACAGGGCAATTAGTAATGCATAAAGGAGGTAAGAGTTTTTGTTATTTTGGACGAAAATTTAGTAAATGAAAGGCAGGAAAAATGTTAATATGCTTATCAAACCAAAGCAAGCAGATAACTAAGACAAAATCAACAGAAAATTGAGCTATTCTATTTGTGTTGCATCAATTTACAACTCAAACATTTGAAGATGTAAAAGAAGTAGGATTCATATACTTGACTCTTGAGGTACTAAAATTACTCGAAAGTCTTTCAACCACAAATTTTCAATGATTTCCCTAATAAACTGAATAAGAAATGGTCAAATTTCTACAACGAGCATCAAGAGAGAAAGCATTATAAAATTTCAGATGCAAATAATATTCAGCTAAGATGCATCTTTGTTCACTAATATATAAAATTTCTAATTTAATAATCAAGGGTTTCAATCCAAATTACTCTATAATTTCAACATCCACATTATGACATGTACATGTGCACATATTGACACATATAAACCGAACATCAAGATATAGGCCCGAGTAAATATACAAAGGAACAAACTAGTTCTGGACATCAATCAACTCAGAAAAGTGAAATGTAAGAAACTTATTTTCTTTGTTATATACCCTCGTAAAAACTAAAAATGGGCAAATATTTCCAATCGAATTAGATCATAAAAAGAAATTGTTTACAATTTTAACAATCCATTGAAATCTTTTAAAAAAACCATTTAGAACTTTCATAATGATGTAACGGCGCAATATAAACGTGAATTTATTGTGTTCATTAAATGTGGGCCCGCATAAAAATGTAATAACGGACAATGACATTGATGTGATCAAGTAGCTATATTCATGATAGCATTCAATGTATCGGTTGTGATAACGGGAAAAATAAAATGGTATTTTCTTTAATAGGACAACCAAAAACGCAATATTTTAAGAAAAAGATGCCATATGCATTACTGAATAGCAATTTCATGAACACAATGGTTCAGCAATTAAAACTCTAAACTAAAACTAAGAATCATTGAAATTCACAGATCAAGGCCCAAAATCTAATCTACATTTATTTAGCAAGAAAATTACAGGGAAAAAACTATTTGCAAATAGTGCATGATACTACCAATGCCACAAAAAATAAAGAGATAAAATTCCAATATAAAGGCAGTAATCACATGGCTAAACCAATGAAAATTCCAGAAAAATGAAATAAAAAAAATTCAGATAATCACATGCAAGCCTGAAAGAATAAAACTTTATTTCACCAGAAAATTCAATTTGCAAAAAAAAAAAAAAGAAAAAAAGAGCCCAAACAGTGGAAAAATCAGCAAACATCAGTTCTCCTAGATTATGTAATCACATGAAGGTGTTCCGTTTAGATTATGTAATCACTTAAACATCACAGATTTCGATTTAGATTACTCTAAATTTTGAGAATCCCTGTTAAAGAACGTAGCAAAAAAATAATTGTATATATATAAACAATTCCTAGTACATAATCATCAAAGATAACAATATAAATGGCTCTAAAATTTTCAACATCCCTATAAAGAGCATTGTAGGATTAAGCAAATTTACTCCAATTTAAATATAAAATGGAACAAACTAAACTCATTTGTGGGCATAAACTGGAGAGGATATGAACTAGCAGTACTTCAAAAACTAGATGGATGAAAACTTACGTTCTCTGATGTATACTTTCGGAACAACGATAAACAGGCGAATTTTCCAATCAAGAGAGATCATAAATAGAAATCACTTGTGAAATTTCACAATAAATTGAAATCTTAAAAAGAAACCGCTTCAAAACTTCACAATGACGTAAGGACACAATGTAAACGTGAGTCGATTGTGTATTCACCAACTGTGGGCCCACACTGTGACATAAAAATGTAGTAACCGACAACGAGATTGTGATTGTAATAGTCTTGATAGCATTCAATGTATCGGTTGTGGAAATTGGAAAAATAAAAATTTACTTTATTTAATTGGATCATTATTATTAGGTGTCAACTCGAAGTTAACTTCCATGCAGAGCAACAAGTGTCTGCAACTTAGCTAAATAATCACAATAGTAACCGAAAATGCAATATTTTCATTTTATTCTTTTTGAGAAAAAGGGGCTATATGCCTATAATCATGACATAATAGCAAATCCATGTTCACATTGGTTCAGCAATTAAAACTCCAAACTAGAACTAAGAACCACAGAAAGTCACAGGTTAAGGCCCAAAATTCAATCTACATTTATTTAGCAAGAAATAAGAGGAAAAAACACTTTGCAAATAATGCATTATACTACTCAATGCACAAAAAATAAAGACAAATCAAAAACAGAGAATATTGATCTAAAGGCAGTAATCACATGGCTAATTCATCTAAATTTGCAGAAAACTGAAAAGGATGAAAAAAAAGAAGAAAAAAAACAAATACGCCTATATTTCACATGCAAATTTATTTCACCAAAAAAATTAAAATCTCCAAAATTCCCAAATTTGAAAACAACCTGATTAAAGTAGCCTATGCAGCTTCAATTCTCAATTCTCAAAAATCCCAAATGGCCGAACAATTCATCTGCAAAAAATTACATGCAAATTGGAAAAATAAAATCATCATCTCCATATTTCGACCAATAAAAAAAACCGACCTAAATCAAGAAATAAAAAGAAAACATAATAAATTGAGGAGCCATATAAAAAGTAGGTGAAAACCCATCAATCATTTGAACGAAAAAGAGACAAAAATTCAGAAGAATTGTTACCTGAAGAGGGGTAGAGTGAAAAGGTAGAAGAAACCCAAGAAATTTCAGGAGAATTGCAAATGAGAGAAGAAGAAAAAGAAAATACAGACGAAATATATATATATATATATATTATATATATGGTAGCTTATGAGAGAAGAAAAATTGATTTACCTAGTGGAATCCGCCAATTAGATTCTTAAAGAATCAATTTTTAGTCTGTCAGTGATTTTACAAATGTAATGATGATGACAAGAATTGTAATGTTTTGATTTGTATGAACACAACCCTTTTATGTTCTACAAATTCAGGGTAGCTGTTTTGGGTTGGGCCATGTGAGTAAATATGGGCTTTTAAATAAACCATGTTTATCAATATTGGGCCCATATAGTATAGGCTACGGCCCAAAATATTTTGAGTATAAATGGATTTTAAAAATTAACTAAATCACTCTCTTAGTGGATAATATTGGCTAAATCAAACCTAAATAAAATCCTCCAATAATAAACTAATTAAATGAATATTACTATGTGAATTGCAATATCAATAGTAAAATTTTGAACTTATTTAAGTTCTTTAGTTTGGGGTACCAATTTTAATTTTACGCTTTACGGGATAAGAAAATTAATACATTTGGTCATGTCTATTCGTCCTTAGAACAATATACAATTCCAATTAATAGATTATCGATTGCCAATTTCGAATTTTGAGCTAGTCAAAACAAAAAAATGCAAAAAAATTGCATGCGATTTGTAGTAAAACAATATAATATAAATATAATTGTATCAATTAATAATCATTTTTCGCAGCATATCCTTTATGTGTGTTCTAGTATTAAAAAAATGGAATTATTCAAGAAATACAAACGAAATATATTCTTATATTTACAGATAGTTATTTAATATTTTTTGGGGGAGTTAAAAAAGTACATTAAACTAGACATTTTGAAGAGTTTGCGAGAATAAAGTGAGATAAAGTGCAAATAGAATAAAATGATAAATCAACCCTAAAAATTTTTATATTGTTTTTTTTGCCTTATAGAGCTATTTATAATGTTTTATTTAATTTTCAATTGCATGCATGCATTTTAAATAATGAACAATGCGCCGCGCCAAATAGATTAAGCTTAAGTGCTCAATTAAACTTGAGATAATAGTGGATTAACGAATATTATTAAAGGTACGCCTTTTAATGTTTAAAGTAGATTAAGCTTAATTAATTAAAGTTTCAAAGAGATTAGGATAGAAAACCCCACTATTAATGGTCTCCATCTTATCTTGTTGTCATGTTTGATTCTTGACTCATTTAAAGCAGCTTTACATAAGTTTGCGTATATTGTCACTATTGCTATATATATAATATATTAGATTATAATAATAACTTTTTTTTTTTTTTGTAAATTATGTACATTATCTGACATTAGTAATGAGTTCTCTAACTTTCCATTTAATATCATATATTTGAACCCATTAAAATATGGAGCTCGTCACTTTATATAAGCGCATTATAAGGTTTTAGGAAATTAAAATTTAGTAAATATGTATAAGTATATTTTTAATTATGTAACAAAATCGAGTTTAATGAGCTTAATTATCCTTGTGTGGAAATAAATGCGGATAACTTATACTTTCATGTTGATTCTATAAATTGATAATTGAATTAGGGGGCAACCCCCGGTAGAGTTGGTAAGGGCATTTGAACTTGTGGCCTAGGTCACGGGTTCGAATCCTGATGAGGGAATGCCTAATTGCCTTCTCTACTGTGAGCCTGTCAGCTATGGGCAACCTAGGCTGGTTTACCTCTCTTGTGTGGTTTGCAGGCTATTACACAAGAGCGGGGTTTACCCAAACCCCGTGCGCACCTCACGGTAGCGGCTGCGGGTTTCCCTCGTCATCCAAAAAAAAAAAATTGATAATTGAATTACATATTTTAAAACATTAGGCATGAAGACAACAAATGTTAAAAGACAAAATAGGTTCACCGATTTTTCTCTGATCAAATCATTTAGAAATTAATTAAGTAGCCGATCACGTGGCAAGCACGGGATGGGCCAGTTTGATGCTTTCTTTCCTTTGGCAATATCCCTTGCAAGGCCATGTGAAGCCTTGTGCACTAGAATTAAATATTTTTTTCATGAAATAAAAAAGGATTATTGGAAATGCCATATATATACCTAAACCTAGCAATTATTTTATTTTTCAATAATTATTAGTAATATTGAAGAATATATTGCCTACTAAACTAAAACGCTTTCAATTATTTTTGTTGAATAATATAAAACCTTATTGATAATACTATTCATGATGATAAAAAATATATATAACAATACATGACTATTAAGGTAAACTTAACTAAATTAAAAAAAATATAAATACAAGAAAACAGAATACATAAGCAAAGAAAGATTCTACACAAGACTAATAAAGATATTCTAATATATTTTAGCAGTTTTATTTATGTTATTCTTTTAGTAATTTCTTAATAAAAAGTAAGGTTTGAGAAATATAGACTATACTGGGTTCACATGCAATGAGTCGAACCATAGTCGAGTTCATCACTATTTAAATTGGGACTATTATTTCAATTGAAATAAGTAAAACTATATCTAAGTAACTCTAAATCAAAGAATTTCTATAATTCGTAATCTATCATAAAATAAAATTTTATTTCATATTCCACTACATCTACTCACAATGTATATAACAATTTAAAAAATTGAATATTAATTATATACATATGCGAAATAAAACTTAAATTAATACATTAAATTATAAAAACAAAATTTTAAAATATATATTACAATTCAACAATGTAAAGGAGCGCGAAACTTTTTAAAACTTCTTACGAATTCAACTAGAATATATATTTTTAGAAAGAGAAAAGGTAATTTGCCTGTATTTCCTTTTGGAATTTATATTTTTCAGAGACAAGAGCATTTTGTCCCCAGAAATCTCAATTATGATGTTGATTTCTTTCTTTTTTTTTTTTTTTTCATCACCCCAATACAAACATAAAGGTCCACACCATTCACCTAAATATATATTTACACCAATAAATCGTGTATATCAAGAGATCCTTCATATATTTATACGGGTGAAATAGTAGACTATAAAATACAACACTTAAAAAAAATGATCACCGCATGTCGTGTTAGGTCGACATGATAATCCTCTAACACTCCCCTTATTGTGTTAATTATTAAAGTCTGTATAATATGAAACCCCGTGAATTATATTATTAATAAAAGAATGGTATAAATAGTGTTACAATAGAATCTAATGAAATCGTAATCTATCTACAATAGAATCTAATGAAATCGTAATCTACCTATAAACATGGAAATAAGATAAAACTAAATAACTACAAGATTATAAAAGATACGATACGATATAATCTAAACTAATGAAAATATTATCTAACACTTCCCCGCAGTTGAAACGTGGGATCTTGAACGTTGAAACTGGATCCAAATCCAAAAAGATAAAAGTCGGCGATAACCTTGAAAGGCGGCGGCAATGGCTCTAACTCCTTATTTCCAAGAGTGAGCGGTTGTAACATTAAAAAAAATTGATTCTAAGTCCTCGTATGATGAGGGCAGACTGCGGTAAGGGCTCAAACTCCTTATTTTCAAGAGCGAGCAGTTGTAACATAAAAAAAAACAAAACTACAAACCGGCGGCACCCAGATGGTGCGGCAACAATAACTCAAACTCCTTATTTGTCAAGGGTGAGCGATGATAACATAAAAAATAAAACTAAACTAAAATAAGGTGCGTCGGACGGGGTCGGCGACTTAAAAATAGCTGAAGCAAAACACAAGATAATGTATATTAAAAAAAAAAGGATAGGTGCGTCGGACGGGGTCGACGACTTGATGGCGGTAACGGAAGCGAAAGATCGAGAGACCAAGGCTAGAAGCCATGGCTCTGATACCATGTTGAATAATATGAAACCCCGTGAATTATATTATTAATAAAATAAGGGTATAAATAGTGTTACAATAGAATCTAATGAAATCGTAATCTACCTACAATAGAATCTAATGAAATCGTAATCTACCTATAAACATGGAAATAAGATAAAACTAAATAACTACAAGATTATAAAAGATACGATACGATATAATCTAAACTAATGAAAATATTATCTAACATTCTTAAATTTAATATAAAAAAAATATCTAAAGAGTGTGTCGTAGGGGTGTAAATGAGTCGAGCTCGAGCCGAGCCTAGTAAAATTTTCATGTTCAAGCTCGGCTCATTTATATTTTTCCGAACTCGAGCTTGAACGAGATGAGCCTAAATTTTAGTGTTCAAGCTCAAGCTCGTTAAAAACGAGTCGAGCTCGAGTCGAGCTTGAACAAAAAATTAATTTAATTACTTTTTAATTTTTCTAGATATATATTATATAATATATATCACAAAATATAATTTGATTGAACAAATTTGTCCAAACACATATCATAGCATATATAAATAGAAATATTATAATTTATTATTATATATGTTGCATGACATACAAATATTAAAATATTACTTATGTATTATCAAAATATATTTTAAATAAAAATGTAAGTATTAATTTTAAAATTTTGAATATTTACCTATAAAAATTAAAAATAATATTAATAAATTGTTCACGAGCCGGCTCGTGAGCTTATGAACAATGACAAGAAGGCTCAAACTCGGCTCATGAGAAAGCTCGAGCTCAAAATGCTCGGCTCAAGCTCGTCATATCTCGAGCTCGAGTCGAGCCCCAATCGAGCCGGCTCATGAAGTTCATGAGCCGGCTCGACTCACCTTACACCCCTAGTGTGTCGAATGCTTATAGGGTGGGCGTATTTAGTATGCATGAGAATAGAGTGCAACTTTTGAGAGATCAAGAAGTATGAATTCAAATTACAAAATAAAAAGTTAAGAATTGTTGATATGGTTTTTAGCAAAAGAGAATATACTTATTTATTATTTAAATGATATATGATAGTTTTCACTTATTTCCAATGGTTTCAAACAATGAAGTGTTTATTTTTTATTTATATCATGTATTCGAAAAACATGTCTTATACATAGTTTATGATTATATTCTTATTATGTGTTTGTTTTTATTTATCGTTGATAATTTTCTTTAACCCTTTTGGACATTTATAACTTTGCAAGTAAAACACAAATTTTATAATGTATGGATACATGCAAATAACCCCACGTGAAATATTTTATTAGCTGAAAACCCCCTGTGAAAAAATATAAGCTAAAAACCCCCTGTGAAATTTTTAAATTGCAAAAAAACCCCTGTGAAAAAAATTTGGCTAAAAACCTCCTGTGAAATTTTCAAATTGCATGAAACCCCCTGTGAAAAAAGATATAGCCTAAAAACCCCTTGTAAATTTTTTAAATTTACAAATTAATTAATAGTACTGATAATCAAATTTTAGGATATTAATTAAACTTTATCCAACAATTAATTTTCAATGTAGTTATATTTCATAATGATAAAATTTTACATTGAATTTTTAGATTATATTTTTTTCACAGGGGGTTTAATGCAATTTAAAAATTTCATAAGGGGTTTTTAGCCTATATTTTTTTCACAGGGAGTTTTCAGCCAATAAAACATTTCACGTGGGGTTATTTGCATTTAACCCTATAATGTATAACCATTTTCGTAATTTATTTGGTACATAATATATTAAAATTGAAAAAATATATATAATTTACGTATTTTAGCTTAAATATATATATATATATATATATATGTGTGTATATGTGTTTGTGCATGTTTGAGATCAGTATAAAAACCATATCGCGTTAATATTGTTTTTAAAAATAACACACTTTGTGTCGTATCATATGTCATCTCATATCTTGTATTGTATTCCGTGTTTGTATATCATAAAATATAAATCATTTCAAAATTTCAAATATTAAAAGTCACCAAAAATACCAAATCCAAAGTTCTAACATTTTTTTTTTTTTAAGACAATTATGCAAAAGTTTCTAACTATTGCAAAAAGAATCACCACAATTATTTATTTAAATAATTGAAAAGGAGAAACTAAAAAGCAATAGGAGGGCGGGCTACCCCATGAAAATGAAATGAGAATTGGACACATCAGATTGTACGGAAATAGTTCAGGTGGAGTCTTTCTTGTCGACAATCTGACCCACTCAATAATTTTTATTTACTAATTATTTAAAGCTCTGATTGGATTGTTAGTCCACTTCACATGAAAATAATTAAATATTATTTTCATTATTTTTTTTCATATTTTATTCTGAATAATCAGATTGTCTAGTACTTATAAGTTATAATTAAACATTTTATCAACAATTGAAACGTCTTTAGCCGTTAATATATTATAATAAGTCATCAATACAATTATATATCTTGATTTTGAATAAGATTCTACAAAATAAGATTTATCTTATTTATACATCACTTAATTAATATCTTCAATGAAACACCTTTATCTGTAAATATTTTATAATAAGCATCAATATAATCATATATCTTGATTTTGAATAAGATTGTCAAGAATACGATTTACCTTGTTTATACTTGTTTGAATCAATATCTTTAACTTGGATGTATTAAGTTAGATACACAAAAATTTCTAAATTCATTGAAATCTAAAATTCTAAAATTCAATTTTTTTTGCATCTGATTAAACGAGAAATTAAACTCCAAATCGACAAAGTCGACAAATTCAACTCTACAAAATCTCCATCATCATAAGTGTACTTCTCCAATTTATAATAGCCTTTATGCTGTTTTGGAATTAATTCGCCAAAACAATAGTTGTTAGGGTTTTCATATCAAAATTATATTATATACATGTATATATATTAGATAAATCAATACCTCACAAGGGGATATTATCAATTAAAGACTTTCTATCTCGCTTTTATGAAATAAATTAAATCAACTTAATTTGCTTTTACTAAAACAAATAATGAAATAACTCGTTACCCCTAGTCATTTTTGTTGAAATATTATGTAAGCTGGTACAGTTTCCCAAAAAATAATTAAAAGAACACTAATCAAAAGAGAGCTAGATAACTAAAAGGGTTATTTATTATTGATTATTTGAAAGGGTGATACTTGGTGTGGCTTTTAAAAATTTATCTCCCGTAATATTCCTTCATGACAAAATTGTAAAATTACTCCCCTAGTTATATCGAGTTGCAAAATTGATCGTGTTTTTTTCTCGATCGAAAAAGTTGGTCCGCTATCAATTAGAAACTCGCAGAGTTAGATGTTTAAGTTAGATGTTTAATATTCATTTTTCAATGTGGTTGGTAACATATTATCATGTCATTATATCCTACCTTAATAGAATTATAAAAAAAGATAGGTCATTAGTTAACCATTTCTATCCACTTAATATCACAATTATTTTTTTTTATTTCGTACACGCCCTAAACAGTAGATCATAGATCATTCGGTCTAATTATTGAATATATGACCAATCATAACACTTCCATATATTTAACGAAATTTTATGTGGAAATTGAGTGGTAAAAATTTTCCGAATACTACAATAAATGGACCACTGTAGATTCACCCAATGTATTAATTAACTAGGGTGTGCCCTCCCACAAAAACACCCATTTTAAATGCTTTTGCATAATTAGTATCACTTGCACAAAAAATTTAATGCATTTTTGTACTATAGTATAAGCTAACCTTAAATAGCCACATAAATATATTGTATCATCTATGTATATATATATATCTATATATATGTGCTTAGATTTGTGCAATACCCAATGAGTTCCCTAAAACCCTCCACCTCACCCCACAAGAAAACCCTTTTTTTCTTTCTTCCTTATACAGTTCCATGGCCAAAAGCATTTCAGATCTTAAGCTTTGTAATATTCTTTGATTGGTTTCAATACATATATATATATATATACATATATATGTGTGTATGTATTTTCTTTCTTGGTCATGTAAACAATGAATAATTCATCATCCTCATTCAAAGATGCTAATTCCACCAGTCAATATCAGAATATATATCATCAAGTTCATATAATTTAGTCCATATTTTACTACTTTTTGTTGGTGGATTTTTTAGCCGATCCACCAGCAAAAAGATAAGGTTCATTGATGCTGAAATCTCACCGAATAAATTAACAATCTGATGAGGTTATATAATATTTCTCCTTTGATTTTTTGAAGATGTAAAAAACTAGAAGTAGGGTTTTTTGAATTTGTTCTGAATATGAGATCTAATTTCTTCAACTCAGGAGATTCTTGTTTTACTGTTATTGTCACATCAATTTCCATTGAGCCATTTGTAATTAGCCACATCAGCATCATGCTCGTGGATGTCTTCATAGTCTTTCATTCCAGCATCAATTTCAATCCTCTCTCTCTCTCTCTCTCTCTCTCTCTCTCTCTCTCTATATATATATATATATATATATCTGCTGAATTTCTGCAATTTTTTCAAGAAACTATTATATATAGGGTTTTCTCCCTGCAAAATTTTTTCTGAGTTTCTGAATTTTTTATTCAGGAATCCAATAGGTTTCTCTCTCTTCAAGATTCTTTCTGATTATGAAATCGTTTTTAGGGTTCGATCTTTCTGCAAATCTTGTAGATTGTATGCATGAATCTATTCACAAACAGTCGTTGTTTTCTGGTGTAGCATCATCAAGATTCAAGCAAGGGCATGGTGGTGAGCTGATACTCTCTCTCTCTCTCTCTCTCTCTCTCTCTCCCCACCAAAGCTTTTATGTGAGAATCTTGATGATGCTGCATCGGGCAATAAACGACTAGAGAAGAAATGATCTGGTCACAGGTTTGCTTATGATCAAAGAATGGCAAAAATCTCACTTTTTTTCCAGGTTTATATGATCAGAAATTGTGGGATCTTTATGATATATATTTTGAAACTGCATATATATATATATATATAGATATAAGTATATTACTATAGTTAGTCTTTTATTTCGTTTGTCTATGTAATTCCTTTTTGTTTTTATGTCATCCCTTCTGTGAGAAGTGACACAAGTGAACTCAGAAAAATTCACACTACAGATGAAATGCTAATATATGAACTGCACAGATCTGTGATTATTCTTCTGCTGCAGATAAAAGTTTTGATGCAAATTTTCTATATTTACCACTTAACTGTTTACCAAAAGGGTAATTTTCTTTTTTTATATCTTTATTTTCTTTGATTTTTTACAAATTAATTTCTTTAACCTGATTATTAATTTGATGATGCTTGGACAAATATTCTTTTTCAGCAAATTATCTGATTAATGTGTGAAAGCCCAGTTCTAGACAATTAAAAGAAATGACAAGGGAACAGAAGTCAAGAAGAAGAGGTGAGAAAATAATGATTGATTATTTGTTTTAGATTCTTGTTTTTATATATGGACAAATATATAAATAAATAGCTCATAGAAATTTGGTTTTATTGTTTTCTTGTCTTCTTTGGAGTGATTCAAAGCATATATACTTGATTATTTTATGGACTTTCTATAATTTATTTGAAAATAAATCAATGTAGCAAACATGAAAGTAATGTATGACTGCCATGGCTGGCCAGTTCATGCTTGTAGGTGGCCCTACTATATATAGTACCTCCAATTTTCCACAACGTTTCAGTTTTTATTTTGTCTCGTATTTCATTTTATAGATGCATGATATATATATATATATCACTCACTTCTATGTGTATATTCGAAAGGTATTTTATGCATTCATCTTTTATGCAGAATTTTGGATTAAGACATAAAATTGGAATAAGAGATCTGAACTTTTCTTATGACAAATCTTTCAACTTGGCCAATTTACATGTATCTTTCAATGAAAGTTACACAACATTTTTGAACTCTTAATATACAAGTGTATCTAGCTCTGAAATGCTTTTTGAAGAAATTTTTGTTTTCTATGTATTACTAAGTTAATATGACCATGATGGCTGAGATAATTTATTTTCATGAGGCTTTTCAATTATTACAATTTCGTCACATTATGAAAGCCCTAGATTTTATATATCTTGATTGATGCCTTAATACCAAAAATAATATCACAAATACATATATAGATAAGGCCATATTTCGCTTCAACGATGAGCTTTAGTCCTTTTATTTGTTTCTTGTTTAGGGTATGATTCATTGTGGATGATTCTTAACTTTGTAGGAGCAAAAATAAAACACACATTTGTATGTATATATATCTATATACCAAAAATCCTTTGTTTTATATTCTAAATGGAATTTAAGTTCACTACTTAAAAAAGTAGGACAAATTATATTACAAAGATGGGCAAGATTTTTGATCTTATTACCAGTAAGTTTTTGCCTCTTGCAGGAGATAGAAAGAGGGTTTGAGTTACAATAAGATGAAAATAACCATTTTGCAGATATAATAACTTAAATAAAATATATTGTTGAATCTGTATTTTGATGTATTTGCAGCCAATTCTGCTTGTAATTCATGATAAAATTCCTTGTCAAATATGTTAATAATTAATTGGTTTTAAGCTGCCTAAAGATTTACAGTACTTGGACTATTTTGATCTTTGCATTATTATGTTAATATTAGTTACTTAGCATGTGAAATAGTGCAACTGCATATATATGTGGATATTTTTCAATTGTTACTAATCAATCTCAATGTGTTTTAGTTGGATCTTTTTACTTATACATTTCATGTAACATGACTGAAATCTTGATGAAACCATTGAAATTAATGTTGAGATTGAATATTTCATGTGATTATTGAATTGATTCTTTGACAAAAGTAATTAGCGGATCATTGATCTCTTTTACAAATGCGCGAATTGAGGCTTAACGTGAGTTTTTCTATTCGGATTTGCTTAAATTGTAACTCGAAGTGTTTTTTTTTTTTTTTTTTTTTTCTAAATTGCAGTGGTTGATTAAAAAGACCTTGCCGGTTGACTAGGGCTACAAGTGGAGATAGAATCTTCGGTAGAATTTGCAATTGAAAATTTGATCTGATTCTAAAAGTAGTTCTAATAAACTATAGACCACATATTTGGCGATTATTGTGTAACTAGTGATTCATTAACTCGTACCAAGTTCGTCATTGGGTGATGAAGATTGTAACAAATATATTCAAAGTTCAATATGAGAACTACTAGTTCAAACATTTTAATTAGGATTAGGATTTTACTAATGATCATTATCCCAACTTTATCATTTTAATTAAGTTTTGTTTAAGGGTTTAATTAATATTACATGTATTGAAGCAAAGGTTAATTGGTGGAAAATTCTATTTAAGATCAATACAACATCCTCAATATTAATTTGTCTAAGGCACAAAAACAATATAAGATATAATTTTTCGTTGGTTGATTGTGAATTTGGTAATCACTTCAATTTTCTTCAAGCTACAATGAAATATCACATAGGGTTTGTACTCTTCTCAACCCCACCTGCGGACAAAAATTTATACCTAATGGAGCTATGTCGACAAGAAAAGAAAAAAATAATATGCTAAATGAAGTTTGATGATCTTAATTAGTATTTATCTTTTTACAAATTAATTAAATTGTATTATGTGTGGGGTTTTTTAATATATTTGTGTAAAAAAATATACATATATACACACTTGAACTATAAAAACTCAACATGATATTGAGAAAGACGTGTCCAAATTTCGGTAAATGAGTAATCAAGTTCGGTCTTAACTTAATTAAATTTCTTGACGAATTAATCTTCAAACTTTTAATATTTTTTTCAATGATTTAAACTTTTAATAGTAACTATCACTTTGGCTTGTGATAATTTAAAATGATATTTTGATTATTTTATGGATTAACTGTGGACGAGGTATATTAGTCGGATCATATAAAACTTATTTTTGTGTATATATATATGGTCATTCTGTCATTTTATTTTCTTGCTTGCTTTCTTCCTAATAATTGTTCCACACTCTATATTCAATGTATTATTAATTATCATGCATTTGCATTTAGCAACTACAGATTTACAGAAAATCTTAATGATGTCCAAAATATCAATTAATTCAAATTTAGACAAATTACAAAAAAAAAATACAGAAATAATTGATATTTTGAATGAAAGTTTGAATATATTTAATTATTATGATTATGTAACTTTTAACTCCACACGTTAATTTGTATAAATGATGTACGAGGAGTCAGTTTCACTATATAGCATTATTAAGTCTCTTGCAACAAATATCAAAAGTATTAAACTATAATTTGGTGGTAAAGTAATAATTAAATCTCATAAAACAAAACTTTAATGCTTGTAGTACTCAACATTAATTCAAAACCTTAACAAGCACATCATACACGAGATAAATGGAGCATATATATATATATATATATATATATATATATATATATATATATATATATATATGTGTGTGATAAATGAATCATATGAATTTGTCTATATGATTATTTTTTCTTTACTTTGATATAATTCTTTTACTTTTGTTGGTTAGATTTTTTTTTACTATTGAGTGGCCAAAGAAGATACTAATCCAATGGAAAATTCCTACTGTTTCTCTTTCAGTTAATAAACATACATATATTTGTTTTTTTTTTTTACTAATGATTGATTACTTATTTATTTTATCAGATATTTTCTCTACGTATAGTATATAGGTAGAAGTTTTAACATATATATAATATTTCAAAATGAGGATTTATCCCCTAACATGATCAAGATACTTTTCACCAAAACTATTCCAACTTGAATTAATTATAAGCATATCCATTGTGAATTTATGCCTCTATTTCTAATACTAAGTAGGCAATTTTCGGCATTAGTTTCAGTTAGTAAATTTATTATCATAATTATATAATACTTAAATTATGAAAAAATTCAAAACTTAGGAAAAGTTTGTATCATGGTGGGAAGTTCATTTTAGGTGGAAATTTCAATCAAAATTCCGCAAAATGACACTGAAAATGAGATTTCTTTGAGTGTTATAATTTGAACATAAAATTTTTGAGGTTCAGAGAAGATTTAGTATAACCCTACAGTCTTTTATTATATACCAACCTTTGTTTAATCAATTAATGAATTCTTAAATGTGTGTTATTTTCAGAAAAGTCTTCAAGTTCCTACATCAGATATATAACCCCACAGACAGCAAACTTATGGCTAATGAATGTTCATTTGTGCCCATTAATGTTTGTAGAAAGTGGTCACTATTTCATTTAACTTATGGAAACATAAAATTTGACCTTTCTGAAGGGACTTAATTATAACCCTAGAACTATATATTTGAGCAGTATTAGCATATTCAAGACCATAGTTAAGCCACGTTACTTTGTTAATCATACTTGAATATAGGACTTGTCAATCTACCCCTCTTAACTTTGTACATAGGGTATGAAATTCGAACGTTTTTACTTTAAAATCTTGAAAAACTATCGACTAATAACATGAGTCGGAATATCTATCTTTTGAGATAGTAGAATTTTATCATATTCAATAACTCAACTTCTTAATGCAAATGCACCAAAGTTTCGAAATATCTACACACATTACAATCACTTTTGCTCGAATTTCTACACATTCACAAGACTCATTTTTAAAGTAAAATCAATACAATGGTCCTATAGGTGGTCCAAGATGGCATATGGCATGTTTAACAACAAGGAAAAAAATGTGAGAATTGTATGCAAAAAAATGGACCATATATATATATTTGGTCATTATCAAGGGATCTTGTGGTACAAATGAAATCAATTTTGACAAGTGAAGAAAAAAGTGATTTATGTGACCTTTCTTTGGCCATTGAATTTGCTTTATATAGTACAATTATGGAGTTCCCATAAATTAGCACAATTCAAGTTGATCATCACTTATTGTGTCCACACTATGTATGTGCTCCACATCCATTACTTGTCAAAAGGAAAAGTAGGTTGCTTCGTACATATGCGATTTATGACCCGAAGTTATTATGTTTTTTACAATTATTCAATACACGATGAAGCGTTAGCCTAACATGGTGTCCACTCGTTAATGTTGAGATCAAAAGGGGAGTGGTAGTTTTCGCCCATTCAGCTCTGGTCCATTCTAAAATTACATATTTCGTTGAGATGGTCAATGAAATGATCTTTTATCTTGTTGAATTTGATTGAGCTTATAAGCTCTTTAAAAATTGTTTTGATTATAAGCTATTGTAATTGTAGAGTGGTTGGTAAAAGTTTTTATTAAATAACTCTCAAAATAAGATGTAAGTAGCTTGTAATTAAGCTCCTACAAATTAAGTACGAGAATTAACAAAAGCTCCGAAAACATCTTATAAGAACTAATGAAATGTTTGGTACAAAGAAAAGAAGATCATTTACTCTTACGAAATGAAAAGTTACTCCTTTTACACTCAAATTATGGTTGATAACCAAAATATATTTATGATTCTTCTTTTATCAAATATATGCAAACTTTCCTGTTTATTAAACAAACACTTATATATAATATAAATATGAATATATTTATAATTATGTATACATTCACATGTGCACATTTACAGACACATTTATATATAGAAACCAATATACTTACTACATACACTTTTTTTTATAGTATATATAATACATTTACATAGTAAATATTTGCTTTATCAAAATATAGATCAATGTGTCTAAGTATGCCTACATATAAGAAACTATGAACTTATATTTTACATATGTATGCATAAAAATAACTTATATTATACAATAAAATTTTGTAGTTATGAAAATAAAAGTATATTTGTCATCTTGTATTATATAACTAAATCTTATAAGTAACGAAAATAAAATTATATATGTCTTATGTATGTCAATGAGTGTAATGTAAACTATGTTAATGTGTGTTTAAGTGCTCTAAAGTACTTCTCTGTAGCTGTTTTCATGTCTGGTATCTGTTAACTGTGTTGATGAGCAGTTGTATGTCCAAGACCGTATTTTGTTATTTTGTGCTCTCTTTTTGTTTAATTAATACATAAATTTTTCATAGTAGAAAAAGTACTGCAATTAACAAATTATTATGACAAATTAGGGATGTAATTAATCATCATTCATACAATGACTTTATCCAGTAGATTTTGGACTCTTTAAAGAGCTTATTTTCACTATGCTTGAGATATTATTATAAATATGTATGCCAAGTTCATATGATATTTTTTTTTGGTACAAATATTATATTCTAAAATAAACATTTAGCATGGACTATATATGCTTGGGAAATATCAAAGTTTAATTTTATTACTGTTTTGGTTTTTGAGTAGAAATTTTGATGCTTTCAACAATATTCTGTTTAAATCAAAATATTCTGTACGGAAAGAGAAAAAAAAAACATTATGCATGCATGACAATGTGGCCCAAAAATCCAAAAATAAAGTAAAAGTATGAAAACATCCAACCCAACAATGATATACACAAACCTACCTACTTGAACCCATAAGGACACTCACATCACCCTAAAACCGAACCCAACCCAACCCAATCCAACCCGACAATCATATACCCTATGACCCAATACTCGAACCCCTACCCCTACCCCTACCAAATTATAAGATGATTTTCGAACTTATAAAACTATGAATTTTTTTAAGAATAAGATTCTTAAAAATTTGGATAAAATAAGATTATGGAAGTAATGACAATTGTATAATTAAAATCCCTAATCAAGGAAGGAAGTTTCTTAAGGTCTTACAAAATAATTTTAAAATATGTTCAAAAATTTAAGTTTGAGATTTTATAAGTTTATCAAAAATTATCTGAAACACTTTTATGAAACTTATAAGCTCCAAAGATTTGATCACATAAGTTAGAAGTCTCCTTTACCGTTTTATTGTGGAAGTTTATGAACTTTTTTTTAAAGGCATTTTAATGAAGCTTATAAGCTTTTAAACATCTAATACGATGTTTTAAAGAGGCAAGTGACATGATTGGTCTTGTGTGTGTATATATATACTATTCATCTTTTGTATGTCCTACTCAACGAAACAGTCGAAATACATTTCCTTATTTTCTATATATTTTGTTTAACATGGGATTGAGTAATATTTCAATAATCGACTCTTGTCATAAAGTGAATAAAAGGGATAAGGATAAACCAACCCTGCCTCAATCGGTACATAGATTTCCAATTTTTCATTAGAGCCAAACACTAAATACCTAAATAAAACGAGATTCAAAGAAAATATATTTCTATATGTTATGGAACTTTCATCAGTTGTTAATGATATTCAAACAGACACAGATATTCAAATTAATGCGGATTAACTCCGCCTACTTCTTTCTATGGGAATAATGGAGCATAAAAAATGGACGCTACATAATGATAATTTACATGCAGCAATTTCAGCACAAACGATCTTTGAGCATACGCAATTTGTCAATTGAGATTATACAATAGAAATTTACGACTTCAAAATACTTTAAACACGTTATTTCTAAGATAACAAAGCGAAAAACGCCGTTCATAAGATATATGCTAACAAAATGACAAAAAAAAAACGAAAACAGTTATACTGTCATAGAAAAAAAGGCGAAAATGAGCAAACATACTATACCACTAACTCAGAAGTGACTGGTCCCAACATGTACAGGCGATCCAATATCCCTTAAGGCCGGAATGCTCTGAGACCGTTTCTTTATCCTGCAATTCCGGGAAGGTTCTAGAGGAGATGTAAAAGAGCACATTCGTGAACCCGATAATGGTTCAGTTATTGTTTTCAGAAAAAGTTGGAGGTTTTTTTGGTACTTATCTCTATCGTGTTCATTATCGTTAGGCTGTTTTTCGGGCACAGTGAAGAGATTGTTGGATTTCGTTTTGTAGAAAAACTCTGCTTCGTCGTCAGATATGTTCTCATTGTCCAGCATGGCGAGATCGTCATATTCATCCGATTTGTTGGATTCTTCGTCCACAGAGCCTTCCAACTGCAAAAGTCACTTGTAATTATTAGAAACTACTTTTGGATAATGTGTAGCATATATAGAAAGAACATCATAACTGTAATTACTCTCATTTAGAGGTGCATCAGGCTTAACCAAATTGCTGGGCTTAAGTTGAGATCGAGCTCAACGAGCCTGAATAAAAGAGGTCGAGCTTAAGCTTGGGCGATTAAATAACACATATGTATATATATTGTAAAGTATAGGTTAATACTTAATATATATATATATATAAATATTTTCTATACTTGAGAGTATTATTATTAAATATATTATGATAAATATTGATCACATCATTATATATATTGTTATATATAAAGGTGAAAGTTCTAATCAAATTTGATGGTTGAAATTTATTAGTATCGATTTCTAAATGACGGTACTTTTGGGAAAATGGTTTTCCTGTCTAAGAAACGGAATCTTATTTTGGGACATTTCTCGAAAGAAATAGGAGACCTAAATTTGGGTTATCCAAATGGCCTGTTTCATCATAACTACTACACATCTAGTTGTCTTTGTCTAGGCAAAATCAAAAAAATGTGGATGAGGTAATGGTCAAGTAACTCATTCACACATCATTACCTCTTCTTGAAGCTGTTTCTCTCCATCACTCAAATCCTCGTCACTGTCTGCCTCAGGCAACTCATCAACCTCTTCATCACTACCATTTACAGACACTCCTTCCATGAGCTGCAAAAACAACATGAAGACGTCGAAGAAAAACAATGAACACTGTTAGATAATCACAAACGGAAAAAAAAACACCAATATAGAAACTCCAATTTTTTTCCTTGAAGTTTTTAATTGTTGGCTTGTGATTTTAGCTATAGTCAATGCCACACAACAATATGTCTTATTGAAGATGCATTGTTGAAGATGTAATGATGCTTAAACTTTTAATTTAACCATATCCCAATTATATACTACAAATTTTAGCCATAGCTGTGATACAAACTAAAAACATTCCCGAACATACCTCCTTCTCAGGTCCCCTTGGCGAACTGCAGGACGATATATTTCTACTACCATAATCAGTATGCTCACTTCTTGATCCATCCACGCTGCTAGCACGACTTGTGCCTCCAACATCACTAGGCCAAGCGCTAATCCCAAAGTGACCAAACTGCAAGTTAACAGGTTCTGCTTTACCTATCTGCAACGGCCCATACATAGGCGTTCCAATTCCATTCCAATTAGGACAACCTGAGATAAGCTTTCTCTTACCATTTTCATCTACTAAGCCAACTGGCCATGCCTTAGCCACAGAACCATCATTATTCAAAAGTGCCATCAACTGTCTACTAGAACCTTTCCTTTGAATCAACTGAAACATTCCTTCAGAAGTCAATGAATTGGCAGCACGTTGATTCCTAAAATCCTCATCTATAACAGCAACGGTGTTTGTGATTGGATCGTAAAGCCGATCTCCTATCACCCGTCTTCTTAGGCAGCTGAAGACTGTTGCATGAATTATTGCCACACTTTTGTCAACATTGGTGTTGTTTATTTTCGGAACCAAATGCTTGTCTGCTCGGTTGCAGAGATACTCTTGGATTGTTCTGATGTTTCTTATGTATTTGACGTACTTGTTTTTAGCAGGGTCTAGGGTCATGTACTTTGCGCGAACTGCAAATCTTTCCAAGTGCTTTTCCTCATTTGCAATATAGATCATGAATGGTATGATTGAAGGATGTTTCTTCATGAGTCCCATCTGCATGAACAAAATCAAATTTCGGTGAAATATGAACATCAAAGTTGAATCTTCCTACGATATCACAAGTGACGTGTTAAGGCACATGACTAAACTAACAGTTGAGATTAAAAATGCAAGATTACATGTGTTATGTGACTAATTTTGCAAGTTTGTAACGAGCAAGGCCAAAACTGCAATATGGCCTATCTTGTAGGAGTATTACTGCAATTTGTCCTCATATAATGATAGTATGAACTATTACCACAAAATTGAGGCTTAAGTGAACACCCTCTACCACCACTGATTCTTTCCTTTCTTCCCACGAAGTTATCAACCGGTCAAGGCTGTCAATTACCATCTCACTTTGTGCTTTGAATCCTTCTACTGCCATCTGCTTTTGACTAATCTTATCACTGGCAATAGTATCCGCTTCAGATCTTCTCGTTGTGGAATTACTAAATAAATCTTTTTTAACTAGCGAGGCAACAGAACTGCCACCTGATTTCTTTGCATCCCTTTTGGCCTTAGCTTCAGCAACAGCGAGTGGGTCTAAATATTCCCCAGCATGATAGGTAGAAGCCCAGAGTAATGGGTTTTCTTTTTCATCAACAAAGCTCCTCATCATATGTCGAATTGAATCAGTTGATACAACAGTCGTAATACCTAACCTACTTCCCTGCAATAATAATGCCCAATATAAAGAGAATTGGATATTGATAGAATTCATAAATTAGCAGACCGTAAATATTAAGATTTCTTTAATTGCAGCTGATCTAAGGTAACACAACATCAAGAATTAAGAAAAAAATATATATCATTCCTGGGGAGAGTAGATGTTGTCATTCATAGGCAGGGATGCATCAACATGTTGAAAAAATTCATATTTGTACTAGCAACTGTTGTTCTCTTAATCACTCAATCCAATTTAAACATATAATGAAACCAAAGACACAGCTGAGATAAAAGGCAATGTCACTGTCCACAGGCATACATATAAGATGATGAAAGGAATATCATTAACAGAAATCCTTGATGTCACGAACCATACCTGAACCTCAATCTGAAACAATGGAATAGAAATACTTGATATTGCACATCAGATCAAATACAATTTTCATTACGTAACTGATTCTTCAGGTCAAAACCATTTTGATGAAATATTACGACAAGAGAGCTAAATAACACTTAAAAAAATAGAAAGCATTCAAGAACTAATAGCGACTGTGAGCCTGTGACACCACAAATATTCGACATATCTGGAATCCCACCTTCCAATGTACAAGAAATTGATTAAACAAATAATACCATAACCAAAATATAAACATAGGATATCCTGGAAAAGGAAAACCAACCAGTATGGAAGATAAAGTAGATTTTCCACAGCCACTGGTGCCACAGAGTAACACAGTTATAGATTCCTTTCTTTCTCGGATTCTGAAATTACAAAAGTTATCTTAGAATCAGAAAGCATCCAATAAAAAGTCAGAACTCAGTAAACATTTTAATAAACTGTTCAAGTCAACAAAGTGATTGTCAGAAAGAAAAAGAGAATAACTAATTAGTAAAGAACATCATGCTGTCAGCACGGTTCAGAAATCAATGCAACTGTGCCCCCTAAGAGCACTCACCATGCTAAGAGCATCTCCAATGGAGATCTCTAAAATAGCGAAAGTTTTTCACCATTTTAGTGACTGCTACAGTAATTCTGCTCCAATGTATAACTCTATATCTCACTCTAAAAGTATATTCCACAGAATATTCCTTTTTAACCCCATTTACTATTATTTCTTATATTTTAGAAATAACACCCTACATTTAATTCTTTATTACATATTCATCCAAGTTAATATTTTTTTTATATTTTATAAACTTATAAAATTATACAATGATTATTTAATAATAATACGTAGTATATATATTTTTAATATTTTATCGACGAAATTAAATATCAATAAAATTAAAATTGTACGTAATATATAAAGCTCGAATTATATTTAAATAATCAAAAATCTTGATACGATTTGACAAAAATCTTGTTAAAGAAGTGCCTTGAATCGACTATAGTGCGCTTCGCAGAGTTAGTCGCGGTCAGCGAGTCGGGGGGTCCAGGGGGGCGCGTCGCCCCCTGGCCTGGGGTCCGGGGGGGCGGTCCGGGGGGGCGGAGACGCCCCCGGCCCGACGGTATGCATGGATTACCATTCCATGTAATATTAGTTATTACCTATTTAGGGGCTTAATTGTAAATGGACCAAATTGTACTAAATCATAAATATATATACTAAATTAAAACAAAAAAAAATAAAAACAAATAAAAAAAAATTAAAAATCCCACGGCAAATTTGCCGTGGGGGCCCCCCTGTTTTGCCGTTCCATTGGAGCGGCATTTTGGCCCACCAACGCCAAAATGCCGCTCCATTGGAGATGGCCTAAGCCCTTACTCAATGGATTTTCACATTTTTCCATATGCCAAGTCATCTCTCTCCAAAATAAAAAGCCCCATAAATTTTCACCTACAATGGTAAAGCCCTTCTTTTGGACCCACAATGCCAAATGTCATCTTCCACCATGTATTATTTAAATTTAATAATATAGATAAATAACTATGAAAATATTATTATCATAAGAAATATAATATATTTGTATACATTATTGTAAACTTAATTTAATTATTATTATTATTTATTTAATATAATTTTATAATTATTTTTAAAGAATAAATAGAATTTATTATAGGAATTGTTATTTTAGTAAAAAAAAAGTATAGACAAAAATTATAATTTTTTTTAATAAAAACGAATTATAAAAAATAATAGTGTAATGGGAGTATATATAAATAAAATTTCTTATAATTAAAAAATAAAAAATAATAATAAATTGGGACTAATTGCATGTGCAAAAATTAATTGCACATTTTGTAATTAAAAATAAAAACAAAAAAATATAAATTAAATTAAAATGAAAAAATAATGCTGACTCAGCGTATTTTGGAGGGGCTGCTTAGGGGTTGCGGATTGTTGGATTTTATGGAATTGGGGGATTCAATCAAAAATGTCTCTTAACTTGGACAAGTGGATGAGGGAGGCATAAATATAATTCTGGTAAGCTAATACGAGGAATCTCCATATATGTCTCAGAAAAGTATAACGATATAAAACTAACGGCATAGGCCATATAATATGGAAAAGAATGAATTATAGGAAACACAACATTTAACTTCTTTGGTGTTAATACATGTGAGTTGCTCTTAGGGACTCAAAAGAGAAACTGGAGTCGGAAAATCTTAAATGCTCAATTCAGTTTTCAATCCAATCGCACCTAAAACAGGCCTAGGTATCCAACATTAAATTCACTTTGTGAAGTAAAACCCTCCTAATGTTATTTGCTGAACTACCTTCTGTGATGAGATTAAGGTTATATAGTGGAAATACGATGAATCCCAAATTGATACTGCTTTTGCCAAATTACAGCACATGGTTCATGAGAATTCCCCACAAGTCCACAAACTAAAAAGAGAAAGGAAAAGAAAAGGAAACAATACCACATGGTCTGACGTAATATTATAAGTAATTTAGACAAAGCCGCAGAAGAGCTGCAACTTTCGTATTATAAACATTTTATCATCTTCATCAATCTCATGGGTGTATGAGAATAAATTTTCATGAGCTACAATGCAACCCATGGAAAATTTGCACATGCAAAGGATATTAGTTCTTCATTAAATTTAAATGCCTAATATGGTAACAATTACAGTGGAAAGCAGAGGACAGGTAAAAAAATAAAGAATCAATTTGCACATGTAAGTTAATAGAGAAAGAAAAATATAAAACATGAACCAGTAAATCATATGAAGAAGTAAGAGTGTGAAATGGTGCTTTTCATAATACAGAATCTCATTTGAACACTTAACCAACAACTATAAGATAGTTTAGACGGTACCTGCATGCTAAGACCAAATCAGCCCTCTGATTTGGGCCCACATAATTGTACTCTGACAGAGCTTCGCAACAAACATCGAGAAAGAAACTTCTTCTAACGACAACAGTTGTGCGTCTTTTGTACAATTCAAATGGTTTGCTATTACTCTTATCTTCCTTTAAAGAGTCCATATTTGCTTTGTTCAAGCAGGAATCGAGACAGCATTCAGTCTCCCTGGGATGATGTACTTTACCATCATTTTGAGGATCATCTACACTTTCTGAAACTAACCCCTCTTTTGAGCTCTCCCGTTTCACCATCTTGAATATTCTCTGGCTTATCTGAATGAATTATGAAACTTTTAGAACAGCACATCATAAAGGACTTACTGATGAAGGTTAATATGAACGACAGGAAAAACCTCCGAAAAGAGTGTCACATAGTAATAGAAAACAAAGCAAGATGCCCAACTACAATTGGCAAAAATGCATGAATCTAAATTCAGAATTTTGATAAGCAAAACATACATATGCACTTCGATATGCACGATATAGACTTTAAAAATATTGTCTGAACTAAATTTACAAAAGTTGTCAATCACTATAAAGAAGCACCGATTCTACAAAGAAAAATCACAAAAGGAAAAAGATTCAATGGCTATGGGTCCAAACGGAGAGCGCCAGAGACTAGAAGCTACTAGTGGAGCCTGATGCGTACTAACACAACTACTTTTTATCATGGGTTAATAATCTGATAAGATGCGTATCATTTTCAGGCGAAATATTACATGATTTTCTCTACTGCATTTACTCAAATTCTTAAAAAAGCACAAAGGAATATAGTCATCTAAATCAGAAATTGGAAAAAAGAAGGTGTCTTCGGAGCCACAGATCAACTACTGCTTACTGAAAGATAATTACATATAAAGAATGTTAAAAAGTACATAACGAGATTGGCAATTGAGCACTAAGACCAAGATTCTCTTCAGTTATATTCCTTAATTTCTCCACAAATTTAATTTTCCATTTCATCTACAGACACAAATAGAGGGCAAACTACCTCTTTAAGGCCATGGATGTATATTAAAATAAACAAACTACAAGGATAATAAATTACGAAACAAAAATGAACCTTTTTTATTTCAAACGGACATGTGAAAAAGTGCAAAGGAATAAAGAGACCTTAAAGGCATGACGAGGCTTGCAGCCCATAAGTTGCAGAGTACTTTGTAGAACCGAACGCGAATACCGAAATGGTGCCGTATCTGACGCGGCATCCTCCTCCTTCACCACTATGTAAAGCAGCTTCGACGCTTCCTCAGGTGCCTCCATTCTTCAGATTTTTTCTTTATCAGCATGCACACAATACACAAAAATCGCTCAGAAACTTGAAATACAGTAACAAATACCGAATCAAAGAAAGTTAATTAAAACAGAAAATTCCAATATCAATCGCTGTCACAAAGCATGCACACATGTGAGAAAAAAATCGCTTAAAGTCAAATTACAGTACAAAAATACCTAATAGAAGCAAAATAAATTAAAACACATAATTCCAAAATCAATCGCGATTGTCGCAATGCATGCACACATAAGAGAAAAAAATCGCTTAAAGTTATAACACGGCAACAGAATCCTAATCAAAGCTAAATTAATTAAAACACAGATTCCAAACTCAATTGCGATTGCCGCAATGCATGCACACATGAAAGGAAAAATTCGCTTAAATTTTAAATTCAGAAACAAAAACCTAATCAAAGCAAAACGAAAACAGAGAATTGCAAAATCGATCGCAATGCAGGTTAATAAGATAAAATCAGACCTTTTAAAGCGCGCAAATCCAGAGGCGAGGCTACGATTAGTGGATTCTCATGAGTATACGCAGTGAAAATTGAAGAAAAACACGAAAATCGAGATCATAATAGGAAAATGAGGAGAAAATCGTTGCATTTTGTGAGGCTATCTAACCATTTGTACTGCCACCTTCTTCCACGCATCGTAACGTTTTATGTTACACGGGTCTGTCTCCCCTCTATTTATAGATTAATGCCAACTGACAAATTTGGGCCTCATATATTAAGGAATTATTGGGCTTGGCCCATTGCACTCGATAATTGGCTCGAGATTTATTATTAATTTTTTTATTTCGCTCAAACTTATAAAATATTAAAATTAAATTTTAACAAGTTTTTATATTAGAAGTTCGGCTTAATTAAAAAATAATAATCAAATATGTGAAATAAATTAAATTATTTGAGCTCAACTCTTATCCAGATCTAATAAATTTCGTTGACCATTGATAGACTGAAATTCAAGTTGAGTTCAAAACAAATGTTAAAGCTCAATAATAATTTAAACAAATCTGAACTTCAACTCGAACGAATAGTGAAAAGATGAGGGTAAGTCACGATAATAGGATAACGAAAAAGGACTGACGTTGAATATAGAGTAAATTTGACGGGGTTGAACTTGTAAATAACTAAAAATTCATCTCATATAAATATATACGCGATGTTATGAATAATGTCGATTATTTTAAGGCTCGTATTTTAGGAGTTATAAAAATCACCCATCACATTATGCCAATAATTGAATTTACAATAATAGATGTATTCTTTCCGTCGAATTTTTCATGAGCATAATTTTTAGAATTTATTACTTCAAATTATTTTATGTTTTCTATTTACTGAGTCACAGTGCAATTCTTGAAATTAACATAACATTAAAAAATAAAACAATTACTAAGGCTTGTTTGTTTATGTTTTCAAAACCCATTTTCAACTTTTAAATCACAAAATTCAAAATAAACTTAACACACCATATTCTCATCCAAATTCTACTTTTTTCAATTCTACTTTCCAATCTCCTATATAACTATCAATCATATATATAGTTTTTCACACATTTATCAATCAAATCAATTATTATTTCACTTTCTCTTTCATACTTTACACTTTTTTATCTATATTTTTTTATTTTTTATTTTCATAATCATTATATACACCACTAACACAATTATTATACACATCATCCATCAACCTATCACTATTGTTTTGACATGTCTTATAACTTTTAACATATTTCTAAAAATATAAATAAACATATACCATTTTCACAGGAATTTACATAGTACACAATTTCCGAGAAATTTCAAAATTTTATCTCAAAAACATAAACAAACAGAGCCGAGATGGCATGCAAACTAGAGGCACAAACAAGCAAAAAAAAAGAAAAAACTCAAGTCGAGCCTAAAAGTTATTTATTTATTTAGTCACTCCCGAGCCTTTGAACAATTTTAATTAGGCTTCAACTTAAAAGATTGTTTTTCAAACAATTCGATAATACTAGTTTCTAAAATCGATAAAATCTTGCAGGTACAAATTGATGATCGAGAGTAGAATTGCAGGTCCACACACGAGCCCTGCAGACAAAACACGATAAAAAAACGAGTAAACTAACGAAAAAAAACACAAATCGTTACAAATATATACGAGGTTGTCTAGTTACCATGTTTGTCAATTATAAACATCTGGTAATTCGACGTGTTCGTGTTGAGCAGATTCCCATCTCTTCTTCTTTTTTGTCCGAAATGTGGGACAATCTTGAAAAAAAAACGATGTTATAATTTGGAAAAAAAAATGTAATGAAAAAAATATTGTTTTAGGAAAATCGAGATTTTACCTCCTTCGGGGTATATGGAGTTGTAATGAACCTCAGCCCAAAAGCTCAAGAAAATAACTGCACAAGAAATGACATATTGGTGTTCATTTTATAAAGACGTTATTACGATCAAATCTAATCTAGATCATAATTTGACGTTAGGTTTACATACGAGTCGTACTTAACTCAGTATATTTTTTATTAGTGAGAGCGTACTCTTAGGTGTAAAGGGTGAGTATTAACTCTTACGGTGTGTTTGGATTGAAGGATTTGAAATCTATGGATTTCAAATTCATCGATAAATTCATTTAAGTTTGTTTGGATAAATTCATGTTACAATGGATTTCAAATTCGTTGACATTCATTTTAAGCTATTTTCCCCACAACTATGGTGGATTTCAAATGACTCCATTTTAGGTGTCATTTCAAATCCCTCCTCCAAATACCCTCCCCAAATCCAAATCCCTCGATCCAAACACACCCTTAGGAAAAAACAGAAAACCACTCGATAAACATGTCGAAAGTAATAATTTTGAGGATTGGGAATACGATACCTCGTTCAGACTTTTGAATGCTCGGAAGGATCTCAATGTAACATGTGTCCTTGAACGATGTTATTACAAATATCTTTATACCATACTGCAAAAAGGTAGCATCAGACTGAATGAATCACTCTCAAGAAAAGAACCATTCATAGATATGCAAAATCACTATAACGCGATCTTTGTTTTCGTATGATCAGATTTGCTTAAGTATTAATTTAGCAAATTAGGCTTGGGCGGAATTGCCCAAACTGGACCCGTTCAATAGAAAACTTACCCGACCGGACCCAACTTGAAGGGGTTGAGACCCAGACCCGATGACATTATGTAGTTCAGGTCCGGATCCAATTTTTAACCCACAGGTATTTTACCCAAAAAAATATCCGAATTTTACCCTTTGAAAATACCCGTGGGTCTATACCTGAAGTTTACCTGTTGGCATTCGCTGACACGGACCCGACCCGAAATGTACCCAACCTGTCGGGTCTAACCTTTTCTTTTTACCCCTTGGGTATGCGATCGGGTCCGATAAAATGTTTCTAGGTGGGTATTTCGTGGGTCCGGTTTGGTCTGGGTATTCCCCGCCCATTGACAGTCCTAAGCAAAATGGTGTGATTTATACCTCATGATATTTTCAGCAACAAAATGACATTTAATGGGGTCAAGCACACAGATGAAATTGGATTAGAGAATTGTTCAAACTTTGAACTAATTTAAAGGTCGTTTACGAAAGTAAAACTATCCCTATTGTTTGTTTTACTAAATCGAGCGCATGATAATAATAACGCAAAAAAAAAAATACCGAATCAGCAGCAGCTTGCAATGTGACATGATCTCCCCATTCTCCATTCCTATTTTCCATCCGCATAACGTTAGAAGTAAGTCTAAATAGGCATAGAAGGAAAAAAGACTCGCCTACGCCAGGTGTTCACATCAAACGGTCATTATAATGCCATGTCAGCAGCTGACATGGCATTATCCTTACAATCTGGTGTGAAAACGCCAGGTGTATGTAAGAATTTTCAAATAATGAATTTCAAAGATATATATGTACTTGGACATCTTTGTCAAATAGTGTTCATAAGCCATGGGTACATATGCTTCATATATCTCCGGGCAAGACCTAAGCTGGAAAATACCAAATTTTTTTATTTTTTTTTTGCAATAGAAAAAATATGTCAAATTCAAAAATACAAGAAAAACGAGTCATTGTCACACTAGAAAAGTACGAACCTGATTTACAACTTGTTGTCGCACAAATTTGTGGTGCTCGGGAGTACGATAAAACTGGTCTGAAAGAGCTCGAAACTGAAAAGAAACCTATTGCCAGGTTATTCAACTTTGGTACCTTAATAAGGCTATAAAGAAAGCTAATAATGATCAAAATATATCGAGAATTTATAGTTTGTAGATAATGTTAATATGCATGAATACATATCGAGTTTAAGGTCGCTTTTCTCATCAACATATTCAAATTTGAAGAACATAAAATGTGAAATCAAATTCTTGAAGCGAGAAAATACAAAATGCCAACCTGGCAATTACCGTCACCTTTAACCTTGAACTCTACCAGCTCATACACCTGTAATCTACACAAGATAATAACATTACCCGAGTTCACGTTTCCAAGTATAAATGCATATGATTTATGTCATATCTATGATTAGCAAAGCAATTAAGTGATATGAGTTTATACGAATTAGCATTAGCAAATAATATATGATAAATTCCGTGCAAATCTCTGATATTGTATTAATTGGGACATATATGCTGTCGAAACACGCCAAGAAGTACTTATTACAACATTAAACTTCAAGCCAAGAGACAAATCTTTAATACCTGTCCAAAAGCCTTTGATGATCTAAGGTTGCTGCATCTATGGAGGGTATTTCACCATTAATTCTTGGAATATGCTGCACAAAAAAGGTCACTCGTGAGGAAATAACGAAAAAAATTCTTAGGGTGTGTTTGGATTGATGGATTTGAAATCTACGGATTTCAAATTCATCAACAAATCCATGAAGTTCGTTTGGATGTATCCAAGTGGATTTCAAATGACTCCATTTTAGGTGTCATTTCAAATCCTTCCTCCAAATCCCCTCCCCAAATCCAAATCTGTCAATCCAAACGAACCCTTAAGGATTATCTAAGTAAAATATATATCAAGTTGATCTAAAAGCTACACAATATGAATAGATGACAAACAAAACGATCAATCAATGCAATTTATTTCATTCTAATAATCATTTAGCACATAGATTACTTAATTACACCTAAACGAAAAAGCTAAGTCTAATTTCTCGTATTACAGAATAGGACTCAAAATTTCCAAGTTCATTAAACAAACGAGTGCTAAACTTACAGGAATAGGGACCATTTGATTCAATCTTTTGCCCACTTCACCATCCAAAGCATGCTCATGCATTAGCTCTAGTGAATACGATTCGTCTCCTGGGCTAGAACATAAATCATTTTCTTCATCATGCTGATTATCATTTCCTACAAAATCATAAGACAATCAAAGAAAATCCACCAAAACAAGACATAACAAACTCAGAAGATCACAATAAGGTTGTCTGAAAATCACCATACCGTCAACAACACACGTGTAGTTTTCCAAGGAATGTGGAAACCAGTCCTGAGAATAATATGAAGTTTGCGGGTTTTGCATCCCTTGTTGGTAAGATTTGATCGGTTCATTTACTGAGAGTTGTGATAGTTCTTCGTTAAGACAGTTGGCAGTTAACTCGTGGTTTTCTGGATAACTGCTGTCTGTATCGTACTGATATTCTTTTAAATAATGCCCCGTATAGCAGTCTGTATTATGCTGTGATGGGGACCCACAATATCCGCAATTGGAATATGGATCACCGTCAAAAAGCTGAAGTCCCCAACGAACAACATCGGGATCTTGCTCATACGTAATCATTTTGATTCTAAAATATGTTGATCAGAGTAATTCTGGATAATATCAGCCAAAGAAAGAGGAAAATAAAATTAGCCAGATAAGTATACACTTCTGTAAGGATGAACAAAACTTAATAGATTGTGATTCAAGCAAAAAAAGACAGTGATCTCGACATTTTCATTGCCCAACCTTAAAAGGAGGCAAAGATTGTGTGTAAAAAAGGGTAATTTGGTTAACATTCTTTGTGGTTGGATAATGATTTAGAAAGCTCAGAGACTCATATGAATCGTTCTTGATAAACTGTTTCTTATTACATCATTCTAAAGAGTGCGCAAAATTCTTCAACAAGTTCTCTTTATTTAGTACAAAAGAATCCATAGCTTATAGGTTTTTATCTTTGTAGTCTTAAACCCGGATATCCTGTGGGTCCCGCTATATAAACGATGATAGCGAAACAAATGCGCACGTAAAACACAATGCTATACACAATTGATTTCCTCTATAGCCATAACCAAACAGAGCCAATTCAGAGGTAAAATTCGCAACAAAATGCAGTTCTTCAGAGTGTTTCATATAAATTCAACTGGATTATATTTATGATATAATCCCGAAGCTAACTGCCTTTAAATCACCATTAATATCTCTATACACATGGATTTAGACTCATAGCAATGGCTGCATTTAGCAATATTTTTCTTGAACATTAGTAATTTTTACATCCAAAAATTCCATAAACACATTGGTCTCGATCTTACCTCATAAGTCAAAAATCAGGTCACTGAAAATGATCATCAAGTTCCAAAATTAGAATTTCACCACCTTAAACTACAATTGAGTATATATAATTCTTTGACAAATTCATAATCATATCTGATACAGTAGATTCATAATCCGAATTCCACACATCCAGACCACAATTAAGACTTTATCTTCATCAAAAAGTATTCTTACATTGATCAATCAATGTCGTACGTAGTCAGAAAAGTATCGTAGATCATAACCATACCACAGAAAATTCCCAAAAATAAAAACCCACATTGCAGAAGAATTAAATCAACGCAGAACAATCAAACCCACCTCGAGTCCTTCAAATTCTGAACGAATTTTATAAAATCGCCATTGTTGACCCCAAGATCGACTGCGTAAATTTACAGCTTCGATACGCCACCAGAGTATAAACCAAAAAGAGTATATATATATAAATATATATATATAGGTAGGAGTGAAAATGGTAGTGAAAATCGGGGGATGGATGGGGTGTCATGTCACGAGGTGGGATTACTGTAACTGTACTGTGTGAAAGAAGACGACAATGGAATTGGAATCTGAGTGTTGTTGTCTAACTCTGCGGCGATTCCTTTATTTTTGTCATTTCCCCACTTTTTTTTTGTCTCTTTTTTCTTTTTAAAAATACTATATATTATTATTTTTAATATTGTGAATTTTTTATCACATTATTTGAAAAAATATGTTGATTAATTGCAGATGAATTCTTATTAAAATTAGAAGACGTAAAATAGGTGGATTATCCTTGTTTAACCATAAGAAAATATTTTTGTAATTTACATATTATATTATTATGTTTACTACTTGCATATAAAATATTATATATAGCTCAATTCTAGTCGAGGTAACTTTTGGCTTGATAATTCTAATTATGACAACTGACGTAGAAGATTGCATAAATTATGATTAAGAAAACTGCAATTGTCTTCATATTTAAAATATAAAGATTGAATTTTTTATAAAAATATTTACAAATGGGTAATATTTTAATGCAGTTTGTCATCTGTAAAAGTATACAAAAAAAAAAACAAAATATTTATAAAAAGGCATGCTTAATGCAGTTTTCAATTTAAAATAACAGCGTGCTCAGTGCCGTTTTCAATCATAAAAATGGCATTAGACATGCTCTGTTGTTGTACATATAAATTTATTTTCAAACAATATTATATTATGGAACTTTTTTATATAATAAGTATTATTCTACTTATAGGATTAGAAATGGACAAAATATTTCTACATCGCATGACTCATGGCACTATAAAGGAGCCTTAATCAAAACCTACCCGATCATCTAGGGGTGTTCAAAATCAACCGAACCGACCGAACCGAACCGAAAACCGAAATTTCGGTTCGGTTTTCGGTTATTAATTTTCCAAAAATTCGGTTTTCGGTTCGATTTCGGTTTGTGGTGTCGGTTAACCGGACCGAACCGAACACCGAATTTTTTTATTTTATTAAATTAAAATATATTATATTATTAATAATTGATAATAAATAGCAAGAATTCATTGTAGTCTAGTTGGTTAAGACCTTCTTCTTTAACCCAAAGGTCATGGGTTCAAATCCTAGCATATGCAATTTTTCTTCTTTGATTTTTTAAACAAAAAAAAAATCAGAATAGGTAAAAAAAATTAATAAATAAAATTTCAATTTTTTCGGTTTTTAACCGAACCGAACCGAATTATTTCGGTTCGGTTTTCGGTTCTAAAAATTACCGAACCGAAATTCCGAAATTTCGGTTAACCGAAATTTCGGTCCGGTTTTTGACCGAACCGGGCCGAGTTGCACCCCTACGATCATCACAGGGAGGGGTGGCAAAATGGGTCAGAAACCATGGTTCCAACTCAATTAAATTAGTTTGGGTTGAGTTTGGTTGGTTCCTAAGAAAATTTATTTGATTTCAAAGTGGTTCCATCTTGGTTCCAAGATGGATCCAACTAATTTCAAGTAAGACCCAAATTGTTTGTCAATATTCTAAATTATAAAGAATAAAATGCAAAGTATTAAGTTGGGTTGAGCTGGTTCCCTTTCGGGTTGATTTTGGTTCCCTTTTGGGTTGAGTTTGGTTCCACTTTAGAACCATTTAAGAACCTAACCCATTTAAGAACCAAGCCATTGGAACCAACCTAAACCCAACCCGAACCGCCTGTTTGTCACCCCTAATCACAAGGGTATCACGTAATGCAACCCTCTCAATTTGTGATACGCAATGGAGAATGGTGCTGGCCGAAAACAAGGAGCATAGAAACGCTTGATATAATCGAGTTACGGTCTTAAGGGTGCTTTCATGCTTGGGCCGTGGAAGGGTAAACTAGATGTCAAAAATTTATCTGAACCCTTATTTAATCGAGTTACGGTCTTAAGGGTGCTTTGCACTTGGTATCTCCAAACCAACTGGTTAGAGAATATGGACCGTAACTCGCTACAAGGGTATCTAAGTAGGTTTATGGTTCGATTCATAAAAGTCTAATTAGCCCATAGACCTTCCCGAATGGCTAACGGGTTAACATGATTTCGGATGTCCAAATGTTGGGTATAGAAAGTAGTTTTCTTTTTACCTATACACCGTTGTGTAGTAACTTTTTTTTAATGCAATTGAATTTTCCAAAAAAAAAAAAAGTATTATTCTACTTCAAGGTTTCTTTTATGATGGAGTATTATTCTGGTAATAAAGCCAACGTTATTTATCATAATTCATATAAAACCGTCAAAAATGGCACTGAGCATGCTGTTAATTAATGTGTATTATTTTGTTTTATAGTAATTTGACTAATATTCTGTTAAATAAGGTGGTTATATCATAATTCATTAAAAGCAGTCATTGTATTTACACTCGTTGCTTTAATGTCAGTTTCTCGAATTTAACTCTCGAAAAATATTGTTGGGAAAAATCTATTGGGAGCGTAACGGGCAGTGTTTATGAAGATGCAAAATGTCGAGGCACGAGTTTATATTACTCGCTCTTAAGACAATATTGCCCCGCTCTTGGTGGTTACGGAATATGGCAATTTGTCTCCCAAGATACAACGACGGCGTCTCGGCAATAGTACCACTACAAATTCCCGAGTCTAGCGAACAAAATATTGTTCCAAACTCTCTCTATGGACTCGTATGAATTAAATGCATCTCTAGACATTTAATATGCAAAGAATTCTCAAAATACTCATATTAGTATTTAGGAGAAAAGGAGAGAAGAGAAAATGATTTTGGTGTGTTTTAATTCCACAAATGGAGGGTCTATTTATAGATAATGAAGAGTTTTGAGTCAAGAGTTGCAACTTTCCATAAATCGTAGGAGGGTTATGTCCTTTAGACAAAAGTTGCAACTTTTCATAAAGTGTAGGAGAATTATGTCCTTTAGATAAAAGTTACAACTTTTCATAAATTGTAGGAGAGTCATGTCTTTTAGACAAGCACCCCTCCATCAAACCTCCAAAAGTTGCACACATTCAAAACATTTATAAATTATGTTTTGACCCCAAAACTTTTCAATCTCGAACGTCCTTTCAAATTGGTCCCTCAATTTTTCGACTTGAACATTTTAGTCCTCAAACTAAATGAACTTTCTTTCATACAATCGCGGCCGTCGATTGTATGATTTGTTGATCATTTAATCGTATATGTATCAATCGATAAATTGATTCCAATTATGAACAACGTTTTAAGTGACACACTTTGTTAATTAATTTCTCATTCACCCGAAATCGGATTTGAGTAATTAAATACTCTAAATTTATCTACTCGAAACGTAGAATAATTTGAGCCAAAGACATTCCACTTTCGATATACGAAATTCACTTAAATCTTTAGATAAATCGTGCTAAACACAATTTACTCAATCAAGATTTCCAACAATACCCACCATGAATGAAATTAATTCATAACAGACTATGCTGACACAGATGCAGACTATGCAGACGCTGAGAGAGTTCGGGCGAAAATCTATTGCATCAGGATAGGTAGCTTTTGGCTTTGAACCTTCCTTAGTGAAATACCATCGGATTTACTTGGCTCCCCAGTGAACGCGATGTCTTGAACTGGTCAGCCGTTTGTGTAAACCAAGACAATGATACTCACACAATAACTTCTCTAACAATTTTTGTTCTCGGTTGGGTCCGTTTTGGCCATGGAACACCACTTGGATTCATAAGTGTTTCAATTTGAAGCGGCCCCACTTCACACTTACATAGGTGACCTCCTATAAGAGTATCCTACCATACCCCACTTTGTTGCGTCTCACACTTAGACAGTTAGGAGTCATTAAAAGTCACAGCTTAACCTTTTGCTACACTCTGTAGGTTGCACTTGATTATCCTAGGAATGGGCAAGAGTATTATACTCCCCAAGTGCATTTCTGAACTTTCATAATTTAGTTGTCCCATTGAACCAAGATCTTGGGATCTCCAGTCAACAAGGTTGGGTTTCCACTATGTCCGTTCTTAACTTGTAGTCTTTAAGCCCTTCCTCCAGATATGCAGTATATTTGATCTTTTAGGCATACAATTGGATCCATATATTCTCTTTTGATTTTTCTTAATCAATAGAGATAATGCCACTAAAGATCACTGCTTAATAGTTTTAATTTTAGACGTGCTAATCTGTGCCTTTTCGATTGCCGGCTTATGATCATAACGTATCGAAGTTTGTGGCACAAGATCTAGCCAATTAATAATACCCGCTAATCTTAATTAGGACTATTGGATATTTCATATCGGTGCGTATCACCATTGTCAACCCACCATTCGCTGAGTTATCTTCCATAATAGACGTTAGATACTGCAGTCGAAAGCGTGAGGTTCGACCACCCACCATTTGCCTAGCTTGGATTTAGTGACTGATCATCCACTATTTGTCTAGCTCAGTTTGTTTTGACAATCACCCACCATTTGTGTGGTCCATATTGTCTACATAATCACCCATCATTTATATAGTTTGAGTTATCCTAGACAAACACCCACCATCAACATGGTTCGGGTTGTCAATCAATGATTGACTTTGATCATCACTAGCATGATTCATCTTACCACGTTAGTGGTTTTTCCCTCGAAATGAAATTGTTTTTATCTTCATTTTGACTATTGTCAGTACACCAACACTAGATTTGGTTTGACCAAATTCTCCATAGCTTTAAAGTCATTTTCTTGAATTTAATTTCGGACGTTTGATCGACTTTCTCGATTTTACTCCGATAATTAACATTCTTTATTCTTGACCAAGTTGTATACTTTGCAATAAGTCCTTTCTATTTCTTCTCTTGGGAAAGTTCGTTTCATAATATGAAACATTTGGAATTATTCTCACTTAGCAACCTTATAGGTTTATAGTGACGATATTCCACAACATTGGTTTTAAATTCTTAAAACCAAACTCAATTTTCTTTCGCTAAATGAAACAACAAAAACTTAAAAAAATACAATAATTATTCTTTAAATAAACGTCTCTATCACACGAAAAGAACATGCATCTAATTTAAATCATTTTATTTAAATAATGCATTTTTTCATTCATTGTGATCACATTTTATTCTAAAGAATTACATTTATTGCATTTATTCATAAGCCGAAAGAAATTTTACAAAACCATTACTTTATATGTGTCACAAAATAAAGTAATACTAAGCATGTACACATTTATTCTTTATCGAGAATAAATCATAAGTATATAATATAATTAAATATTATATGTCCTACATGCTCACAACAAGCTCATGATTACAAGAAATGATCATCTTAATCATGCTTCATATATTAAGCAAGCATAGTTATTTATTCTTTCTCAAGAATAATATCACAATGATAAAATATTATTCAACATAATATGTTAACAAGCAAAAATCGATAATTCACATAATGAACTTATCTCATGAATTTGTTTTGTAACCAAAATTTCGCCTTTAATAGCTTCCACGTATTTGATAGAATCTTTGACACCACGGATGTTCGAAAGTTCCTTCGATCAGTTTGAATTTTACTACAAAATATTCAAATACGAATTAGTCATAAAATAAATAAAATTTTAAATTATGACATAAAACGAAATTAAATTCTTCTCTTGATTTCATCATCTTTCCGTCGGATATCATCATCTTCAAGAAACACTCGAATATTGTCTTAAGTTGTTGGGAAAAATCTATTGGGAGCGTAACGGGCAGTGTTTATGAAGATGCAAAATGTCGAGGCACGAGTTTATATTACTCGCTCTCCTTAAGACAATATTGCCCCGCTCTTGGTGGTTACGGAATATGGCAATTTGTCTCCCAAGATACAACGACGGCGTCTCGGCAATAGTACCACTACAAATTCCCGAGTCTAGCGAACAAAATATTGTTCCAAACTCTCTCTATGGACTCGTATGAATTAAATGCATCTCTAGACATTTAATATGCAAAGAATTCTCAAAATACTCATATTAGTATTTAGGAGAAAAGTAGAGAAGAGAAAATGATTTTGGTGTGTTTTAATTCCACAAATGGAGGGTCTATTTATAGATAATGAAGAGTTTTGAGTCAAGAGTTGCAACTTTCCATAAATCGTAGGAGGGTTATGTCCTTTAGACAAAAGTTGCAACTTTTCATAAAGTGTAGGAGAATTATGTCCTTTAGATAAAAGTTACAACTTTTCATAAATTGTAGGAGAGTCATGTCCTTTAGACAAGCACCCCTCCATCAAACCTCCAAAAGTTGCACACATTCAAAACATTTATAAATTATGTTTTGACCCCAAAACTTTTCAATCTCGAACGTCCTTTCAAATTGGTCCCTCAATTTTTCGACTTGAACATTTTAGTCCTCAAACTAAATGAACTTTATTTCATACAATCGCGGCCGTCGATTGTATGATTTGTTGATCATTTAATCGTATATGTATCAATCGATAAATTGATTCCAATTATGAACAACGTTTTAAGTGACACACTTTGTTAATTAATTTCTCATTCACCCGAAATCGGATTTGAGTAATTAAATACTCTAAATTTATCTACTCGAAACGTAGAATAATTTGAGCCAAAGACATTCCACTTTCGATATACGAAATTCACTTAAATTTTTAGATAAATCGTGCTAAACACAATTTACTCAATCAAGATTTCCAACAAATATTTCATCATAAAAAATTATTTGAATATGTATGTAGTATTTACTATAACATGTACATGTAATGTCGTGTTTTAATTTAAAAAAAAATATTCAGAATTAATTTGTGTATAATTCATAAAGTCTTGCAAATTCATTTCTTTGTAAACCTTAAAAATAAATATCTTATTAGGGTCTTATTGTAAATTATTAATAATTATAGAATTTTTATGTAATTAACATTAAAGTGAGTGAATGTGCATGTAATTCCCCCTAATTAAGAAATATTTACTCTCTCAATAAAGAACCAAACAGAATCCCTTGTTCTCTGTCAGAAAAGAAACTGAAGTAATTTTTATTTATTGTTACAAAACTAAACTTATTACAATAAAAATATTTAATAATAAATGTTGATTTTCAAAATTTTGATCAAAAGGATTGTTGGATGGGGGTGAAAATAGTCATTTACTATCAAAAAATGTTAAAACATATATCAAGATATAAAACACATTTTTTATTTTTTTTCCATCTCGCTTCGTTTTATTATTAGTTTATATAGAATGATTTGATAACAATGACTTTGAGATGTGTTTTTTTTTTTTAAATCCAGATTTCCCATATTTTAAATTTATTTTCATATACCCAAATAAATATATTTTTTCTTAATTTAATTAAATGTTTCAAATCATTTATCTAATATTATTAGCTAATATCTTCACAAATTACTTACTAGTGATATAATAGTTTAGCAAATAAAACTTTAGTCAAGTGACAAAAATCACCTCAAAAATTGGAACTTAATCCAACGGTCCAAATTAACCACTCCCTAAATCACCTCCCCGCCATTTCTTCCTCCAACAATTCCTCATTTCCATTACTGAAGAAAAAAAAAAGATCAACTTTTTTCATCATCAAGAAATGCAAAAAATTCCAACAGATCGCCACAATGATTGCCATGAAATTGTGGTCGGCGATAGTGTTATTCGTTTGGTTGATTTTATCACCGGCGAGCCATGCAGACGCCGAAGACAACAAATCGCCGGCGATGCAGCTCGTATCTCAGTCTATCTCCAAAAGATTTAGCAATATTTCCACGTATTTCGGCGATGACGTTAAGAAACATCTCGGATTTTGCATCAGCGACATGTATGTGAGCCTATCTCGGAACTTGTTAACATATTTGTACTCGAGCTAATGATGATTGTACGTGGATGATTGGTATTTCGCACGATAGGATGTGATCGAATATTTGTCTGTGGAGAGTATTGATTTTGTTAACCTATTCTCTTGTTGGAAGTGTTATGGCTAATTAGCAGAGTTAAGCCTAAATTACTGACGTCGATTTTGGATCTGGATTTTCTATGATGATTGTAGATGGTGATCAGTTTCTGCGCAAGAGTGATCGAATAGTGCTGTAGAGAGTATTAATTCTGTTAATTTCTTGTCTTGCTGGAAAATGGGCTTGCTAGTTAACAGACTAAAGCCTCAATTACTGACATCGATTTCAATCTGTACTTGTATTTGACAATATCGTCTATCTTCATTGCAGTGAAGAAGACTGGAACGCATCATTTAATTTCACCGATAATACAGATTTCTTGTTCGATTGCCAGAAAGAGACCAAAGGTTTGATGTTCCTGTGTGCATTTGAACCTTTGCTCAATTCTTTAGAGTTATAACTTATTCCGAATCTGCACTTGATAATCAACTGGAGCAAATAATTGTAAATGATTTTACATATAACCAACTAAATTGCTATACATTGAACTGTATATTTTCTTGTACTTCACTAAATTGGGGATGTTTTTACTGAATGGCACAGATGTTATGCAACGAGTTTGCACTGCAGCTGAAGTAAAGTACTATGGGAAGAGTCTAATGGGGGATCCAGAAAGTGGAGGGCCAAAGAGTAGTAGCTATCTGGAACCTAATATCAATTGTAACTTGACCTCATGGTCATCCGGTTGTGAGCCAGGATGGGCATGCAGCGTTGAGAAAGACACTAAAATTGAACTTAAGAACGACAAGGTCGTGCCCATCAGAAATACTAATTGCCGGCCTTGTTGTGCGGGCTTCTTCTGTCCTCATGGTCTTACCTGCATGATACGTAAGAAACTTATAAACACTTGAAATAGATACTTGTTTTTCGCTTTTTATTGGTAAAATCTGAATCTCGTAATACTTTGATTAGAACAATTTAGTTGATGAGAATATGTTCAACTCATTTGGTGATCTGTTAGCTTAAAGGTGAAGTTTATACAGATACTATTTCTCGCTCTATGTCCTGAAAGAGTTGCTATGTTTTGTTACATTCATCATCAAATTCATTTAACACTCCTTTTTAAAGCTTTCATGGGCTTCTTTTGTTCCTATTCTTCCATTCAACAAGTGGCTTTCATGTAGTGCAAAATATTTGACATTCAGAATTAGATTCTTCCGGACCGTACATAAAATCTTTAACTTTTATCAGTTAACTTCTACTATTTAGTTTGCTAAAAGTCATCATAAGTGATTTAACTGCCATTTCCAACCTTGTTAATCTAAGTTCAATATTTTTTAGAGATCATAGTTCTGTACAGTGTCTCTAATTTTGTTTCACTGTCTTACTTGAAGCCTGCCCTCTGGGATCGTACTGCCCTGTAGCAACACTCAACAAAACCACGGGTGTTTGTGATCCGTAAGTTGGATTTTTCTGTAAAAGCATTTTAAATCATAGTTTATCAGCTTGATTGGTATTGATCCTCTGAATACTTTGAAGGTACCGTTATCAACTACCTCCAGGGCAACCAAACCATACATGTGGAGCAGCAGATATTTGGGCTGATTTTATGGGTGGTAACGAGTTGTTTTGTTCAGCGGGATTTCACTGTCCCTCGACTACTGAAAAAATTCCCTGCGGCAAAGGGTATTTTTATCTCAAAACTTGTATCACTGAATTCACACTCTGTTTTTTCATTTTTTTTTTCTAAGGCATTTTGATTTAGCCATCACAACCATCTATGCTCTCTCTTTTTCATGTTTCTCATTAATATATGAACATATTGTTTTCTTATGGTTAGGTTAATTGTTTACCTGATTCATTCTATTTATTATTCTTCGGTTTTATCAATGTTTTGCAGATATTACTGCAGGGCTGGTTCTACAGAACAAACAAGTAAGTTTCATCCTATTGTTATGAGTGTAAAGTATGTATCAGATAGTTTAAAAACTCCTGAATCACATAAAGAATCATGTCACTGCTATTAGTCAAACTTATAAATGTTAAAGTTGGATTGACCTTATTTTTTATTTCCTTAAAGTATCTTCCAGTGAGACATATTTGTTTCCTATGATCTGTTGGATTCTTTATCTTAATCATCTCAAAAATTATTTGACTAACATTGATGTTTTTTCAGGTTGCTATGATTTGGCAATTTGCCATGTGCAAACCGAAAATCAAAACATCACAGCATATGGCATCATATTCTTTGTAAGCTTCTCCAACTTGGTTCTTATTTCGGTACTAAATAAAGAAATTTCAACAAAACATGAAATTAAAATCTTTCCATCACTTAAAATTTGTAACTTGCATTTAATTCATGGGATAAGCTGCAAATAGTTGTTTATTATTTCCATAAACTCCTAAATCTTTGATTTAGGCTGGAATCACTCTGGTACTACTGATTATATACAACTGCTCCGGCCAAGTTCTCAGTACCAGAGAAAAAAGACAAGCAAAATCAAGAGAAGCTGCTGCAAGAAGCGCTAGAGAGACAGTACAAGCCCGTAAAAAATGGGAATCAGCAAAAGAAGTAGCCAAAAAGAGCGCAAGTGAGCTGACATCATCACTATCACGAACATTCTCGCGTAAAAAATCCGTAGCTCAGCATGACCTACCACCAAAGACCTCAGGACAACCTAAGCCCGGATCAGATGCTGCATTGCCGCCACCAGCACCACCGCCCGCTAGCGGCAAAAAGGGAAAAAAGAAAAAAGAAAGCAACCTCACAAAAATGATGCAAGATCTTGAAGATAATCCAGATGGTGACGAGGGGTTTAATGTGGAAATTGGCGACAAAAATCTCAAAAAAAACATGGCGAAACAATTGCACACTCGAAGCCAAATTTTCAAGTACGCGTATGGTCAGATCGAAAAGGAAAAGGCCTTGCAAGAGCAGAATAACAATTTGACTTTCTCTGGTGTAATAAACGTAACTTCTGAACTGGACATCACTAGCAGGCCGCCTATCGAGGTTTTTTTTCAAGATTTGACACTTACATTAAGAGGTAAAAATAAGCATCTGTTAAGGTGTGTAACAGGAAAACTAGTACCTGGCCATGTTTCTGCAGTTATGGGTCCATCAGGGGCTGGGAAGACAACATTTCTTTCAGCCTTAACAGGAAAAGCTACTGGTTGCACCATCACTGGTTCAATTCTCATAAATGGGGAGGATGAACCAATGCAATCGTTTAAAAAAATTATCGGATATGTTCCTCAAGATGATATTGTGCATGGAAACTTGACAGTGGAGGAGAATCTATGGTTTAGTGCTAGATGCAGGTATGCTTCTACCATTTCTATTATTAAACCTCCTTATAAGAAAATTTTATATCCATAAAGCCCATGAAATTTTTCATCGTAAAAAAAACATTCTACAAATTTTTCGTGCAAGAAACCAAAAAATTAAGATTGACAACTTTTTGGACTGAATTACCCTTCATTTATTAAGTTAATAATTGTCGATAAATCACTTCCGACTTCTCAAAACATTTGGAACTCAATAATAAACCAAACACCATTACATCATGTTCTCTATGAATTTAGATTTCATGAATTACAGTTGAACCACTTGAACTAAGTTTCCCAGGATAATATTCTTGTTTCTTCTTATCCTTGCTTCGACCCACTGAATATATCAATATGAACAGGAATATTAATGTTTTCCAGTATGCCTCTTGCTATCATCAATACATAAAACATGGCCTTCATGCTATAACTTAAAAAGAGTACATAAACCATTTGATGTCAAAGAGCTCATAATCTTCAAAAGCCTGCTGCTTGCTGTACTTGCACTTTCTAGTTTTATTCTTGTTCCATTTTTAATCATCTTGTTTTAATACTTAAAAACTTTTTTTCTAGACTTTCGCGTGATCTCATGAAGCCAGAGAAGGTCCTAGTTGTTGAAAGAGTAATTGAATCCTTAGGATTGCAGAATGTTAGAGACTCCCTTGTAGGAACGGTTGAGAAACGAGGAATATCTGGAGGTCAGAGGAAACGAGTAAATGTTGGGCTAGAAATGGTTATGGAACCTTCTCTATTGATCTTAGATGAGCCTACATCTGGCTTGGACAGTTCTTCTTCTCTACTACTATTGAGAGCCCTACGTCGTGAAGCACTAGAAGGGGTAAATATATGCATGGTGGTTCACCAACCCAGGTAATATTTACGTTCTTATCTTTATGAATCTTTTGTGTAATTTCTATACATATGCTCCTTTATTTTACTTTTATTTTATAATTTTCATGGTAGATTTTATAATTATGTATACATGTATATTTATGCTCTTTTATTTGAATTAGGAGGTAGGGGTTTGGGTGGTGGGTTATCATGCTTGAGAATACATATGTTCTTCAATCACATTTATACTGCCAACTTCTAATGTTAATCATTTGACCATTTTATTTCTGTAGTTACACCTTATTCAAGATGTTTGATGATTTGATACTTCTAGCTAAGGGTGGACTTACAGTATATCACGGGCCAGTCAAGAAAGTCGAAGAGTACTTTTCAGGCCTCGGGATCAATGTCCCTGACAGAGTTAACCCTCCAGATCACTATATTGACATCTTGGAGGGTATTATTAAACCGAGCTCAAGCGCAAATGTAAACTTTAAGGAACTTCCACTTAGATGGATGCTTCATAATGGGTACCCTGTACCACCCGATATGCTGGACACTGCTGGCATTGCATCATCTTCAATTGGAAGCACAGCCAGCGGTGGAGCAACGCCCACTGCTAAAGCTGGCGAAAAGGATCAGTCTTTTGCTGGTGACCTTTGGCGGGATCTCATATTTAATGTTGGACAGAAAAAAGACCACATATTTCTCAATTTCAGCAAGTCAATGGATTTGTCTAATCGACTAACTCCAGATATCGCTATGCAATATAAATATTTCACTGGAAGGTAATTTTCTTATTTTTTTCTTCTAATTTTCGAGTTTTCATTTAGTTTCATACAATGTTCTTCACCATTGTCACGCTGTACATATCATTGCTGTTAATGTCATTTTTTGGTCCCATGTGTTTAAGATTAGAACCACTCTCATCCGCCATGTCCAAATCTTGGCTTTAGCGTCCCTAATGTTCAAATTCGGTTTCTATTAAGTCGCTATTGGACATTGTATTCTTAAATATGCTTTGTCTGAATTTCTTCTTTCTCAGAGTCGGAAAGCAGCGATTACGAGAAGCTAGGGTACAAGCTGTCGACTACTTAATTTTACTATTGGCAGGAATCTGTTTAGGAACACTTGCCAAGGTGAGCGATGAAACCTTTGGTTCATTGGGATATCTATACACAGTCATCGCCGTTTGTAAGTTCACAAATCCCATATCGACTCCTTTATATTCCTCTTATTCCATTTTTTTTGATTTTTTTGTAAATTCTTATATTTTACTGAAAAGCCTCCACCATTTTCTTTCAGCCTTACTCTGCAAGATTGCTGCTTTGAGATCGTTTTCTCAGGATAAGTTACACTACTGGAGAGAAAGTGCTTCAGGAATGAGCAGCTTGGCTTACTTTCTTGCGAAAGACACAGTTGATCATTTCAACACAATCGTAAAACCCGCTGTTTATTTATCAATGTTCTATTTCTTCAACAATCCTCGGTCCACCATTTTCGACAATTACATCGTCTTGGTCTGCCTTGTGTATTGTGTTACTGGCATAGCTTATATCCTTGCAATCTACTTCGAACCCGGTCCTGCCCAACTGGTACACAACCTTAAAAAACTTGGTCTTTTGATGATATATTATTGATTTATTCTTGTAATGTATGGTTTGGTATGATTACAATCTAATATTATGTATTCACAGTGGTCCGTGTTGCTTCCTGTTGTCTTGACTCTCGTTGCCAACCAAGACGGAGATGAAGATTTAAGGAGAATAGGAAATTTTTGCTATACTAAGTGGGCTTTGGAAGCTTTTCTGATAGCGAATGCCAAAAGGTTTGTGTTCAGAAATTACGTTCTCTCGTATAAAACGCATGAGTTTTGGTTATCTGATACACATTGGTTCATTAAAGGTGTGTTTGAATTGAGTGATTTGGATTTGGGGAGGGGATTTGGATGAAGGATTTGAAATGACACCTAAAATCTATTCATTTGAAATCCATCGTAGTTATGGAGAAAATAGTTGATCAAAGTGAATGTCGAGTGATTTGAAATCCATTATAACTTAGATACATCCAAACGAACTTCATGGACGAATTTGAAATCCATAGATTTCAATTTCAAATCCTTCAATCCAAACACACCCTAAAAGGTTTTCAATTTCATACATTAAAATGTATAATTTTTGGTGGTGCATATATAGGTACACTGGGGTTTGGTTGATACAACGATGTGGTGCTCTAAGACAACGAGGCTATCATCTCGACGACTACTGGCCTTGTTTAGTAAAGCTCATGTGTACAGGCATACTCAGTCGTGCATTCGCCTTTCTATGTCTAATCCTATTCCAGAAAAAATAATTGGACCCGAAAGAACAATCATATCCGAAGTATAAATATAGTAGGATTTGCATTGGTTCATACATACATAGTTGGTTAAGGTTATGAACGAGAAATCCAAGTCTCGGGACTCTTTAAGAACCCACCTGAGGCGAAAACAGAAGATAATTTTGATTGGGAGCATTAGGTATTTTTTTCTCGACGAATATTAATGTACGTATATATTAGGTCTGCATAGAATGTAACTTAGGTACTTCGCGTTTGGAAGTTAGAAATTATTCGCAAAATTCTTATAGAGATATAGTGTTGAAAGAAGTTCTAAAACATGGTGGCCAAATGATTCTTAGCGGGTTTCGAGACAATCAATCATTCGTATATGTGTATTTTATGTGAATCCAATTTTATTTTGAGGTGGCAAAATAGGTTCAAAACCATGGTTACAACCCCCAAATTTTATTTTTTTTTTGCTTTTATTCTAATACAATGATCAGGATCATCATGCAATTATTATGTATCTTATTTCAAAATGATTAAAAAGAAAAAAGAAACAATCATTTTTACTTGAGTAAACAATTAAAAGTAACATCTTCAAACTTAAGTTATATTTGGAAAAACTGTTAATTTGTCATCGTCTTAAACTTTACTTAAGGATATTACAATCTCATTCATTACATTACAAGTATGGATTACAATAATATATTCAAGCAATATTAATACAATTTTTCAAGGAGTCAACAAATTATTATTTACATACCTTTCTAGACATTATTAACATAATCTCTCTCACACTAGGAATTTCATATCAAACATTTTCATAATCTACTAACTACACAAATAAATTCACATAATTTGAATACAATTTTTCAACTATTCAACAAATATCACGAAAATATTAAAAGATTTTCTTTTATAGACAACAGTAACAAAAAAAAAATTTACACGAATATACACAGAAAATTCTTGGTCAAACTGAATTTTTTATTAGTATTTGATAAATCAAAAATCCAATTACTATATAATACTTCAAAAATCAAAGAAACTTTTCAAAGACTTCTCAAACAAGAATTCAATACTCCATAACCTAAAACCCCCTTAAACTCAAGTACAAGCTACTCCAAAGACCACCCCCCACCCCACCCCACCATCCCATGATGTCTCACCAACAACATAGGAAGTTAACAAATTACCAGAAAGAATTTGAAGCTTCCACTCCTGATGAAAGCTCCATTTCATCTTCTTCTCATTCTTCATTCTCAAACAAACTTCTATTCTCAAACCAAAACTCACCAACTAAATATATCAAGCACAACAACATTTGCTTTGAACACAAATCTCGTCGTTATTTAGAACCCTTGTCTGATTATGATGATCATAGTAATAATCGAAAACTAATCGAGGGTTTGTGTTGTTTTAGTTCATATTCTTCTCCAAGGACTTGGGAAAAGTTGAAGCTTTGTTTTGGTTCTTCTTTTTCTCTCATGGCTAGCCAGGCTGATTTATCAGTTCATCATCCTATGGAATTTGTAAGTTTTTTCTTTTTTTTATTTTGTTAATTAATTGCGTTATGTTATTAATTAACCACTTCGTTTTTGTTGGATTTGCATGTGTTTTATGAATGTCTTTCAGATAAATGTGTAATTTATTTGATGAATGTAGAAGCTTTTGAGATGATTAAAATTATTTGTTAGTATCAATTTGGCTGCAATGATTTGAATGTAAGATAAATGGTTTGCCACCTTGAAATTATCTAATAATAAAAATATGGTAATTTTGTTTGGATTAATGTGATATATGTAGTCAAAGATTATTTGGTTGAATGTGTATGTAAAAAAGGAAATTTTGATTGTTATATATATATAATAAGTCACATTTTTTCCATTTTATATCCAATTATTAAGAAGAATTTAATCAGCCAGATTAGCTATAACTTATGTAATTAATAATTGGACAAATTAAAATTAACTTTCATGTGATAAAGTTTGAATAAGAGAAACCGGACCGGGCTAGAATATTCTGATAACTAATTTTACAAAATTGAATTTACAAAAAAGGGAAAAATTACTTGCTAACTTTTACTATATTTTTTTGTATTTTTGTATTTTTAGAGGAAGAAGAAAATCACTGTACAGCAAAAAGAGGAACTTGAAAGAGAGGTAAGGCTATGATTTAATGCATCATTTTAATCAACATTTTGGTCTAGTTGATTTGGTGCACCAATTACAAAGGTACAATGTACAAGCATGGGGGCCTCTAGCTTCTTTGTTTTTTCTCTCTTTAAAGTCAATTTTCCTTATAGATTCTGCAATGATCTTTATGTCTATTTATACAAATACTTTCGGGTCGGTTTTAGGAGATTCGGGCTTCGAGATAAAGTTTTTTAAGTTATTATTCATGTCGTAACATTTATGTCTGGTTCAGAATACAAGTCTAATTATATATATATACATATATTTGAGTTTCAAAAAACGTGAATATATTAAAAAGTACTTTCTTAAAAAGCGTTACCCGTACAATAGTTTTTGTTGAATTGTTGGTGTAATAATTTACACGACTCAATTTGCCAATCCCTATAGTTACGGGATGAATATTGCAATTTTGCCCATATTTTATTATACCCAAAATTTATTCACTAATCTCCATTTCATAGATTTTCTTGTCCTGATATCTGCATAATTTTGCAAGAATTATTAAATAAATTAATATATAAAACTTTTACTAATTTGAAAAAATTCTAACGTCCAAAGGTTTCTGTACTTCACAAAATGCTGGCACATGAACAGAAAGTGCACGAATATCTACAGAGACTACAACATCGAGTTGACGGCTCTGCCCTCACTATTCCAAACTTTTTGTCTCCAAAAGTAAGTCTTTTACAAACGGTTTAAATAATGTCACATCATCAGTTTTTTAACTTAAATACTTTTACTTTTTGCCTCCAAAATTAAGTCTTTTACAAACGGTTTAAATAATGTCACATCAGTAGTTTTTTAACTTAAATACTTGATTTGTTAAATTTCACCAGATGAAAGAGTTATTGGCCGAGTTAGCAATGGTTGAAAATGAGATAACGCGATTGGAAAGCCAGATAAGCCAGCTTAAAGATGAAGTGAAACACGAAAAGGAAGTTAACATCGAATCAAATTATAAAGACTGGGGGCGAGGGACGATTAAAAACGACAACAATTCTTCGTCACTTCCTCCTAACCCCTATTTTAATTCTAGAAGGTCAAATGAAAAAGTGACATTTGACACCAAGGCCATGCATTTCATTAGCAAGGCCATAAAAGGCGACTATAATATGAGCGACTTCAGTATAACTGACAAAACGACCAATTCGAAGGGATTTGTGTATCAGAAGGAAAACAAATTTCAAGACGAAGGGGGAATGTTTCGAGAAAAAGTCTCGAAACGAAGTGGAATTCTAAAACCTCCGTCTCCATTGAGAGAGCCACGAAATCCGACTCCCCGGGTATGAAATTCCTTAATAGTTTGTTCATTCAAGGATTTAGATGGGAAAATGAAATGTTAAACTATTAAGTGATAATTGCATACACGCCCTTCATTTATTGGGTAATTACCACGAACACCCATCATGAGGTTTTGTAAATTACAAAGAGAGCCCTTATCAAATCTTGAAATTTTTTCAATAAGTGGTACATTTGTAATTTGCTTTTCTTAGTTGTAATGTGATTTTGCCAATGAATGATGTTATATAGCACTTTTTATAAACCACCAATTTTTCACCTCCTCAGTTTTGGTGAAAAAATCTCTTGCAATAATTTTTAAATGATTTTGGCCTCTAGTTTTGGTTATAAAAAAAAAAGAACACTCGCAATTATTTTTAAATAATTTTATTGAAATTATTACATCTAAACTTTCTAAATTAAGAAATGGTGAAAATCTATTATGTTAAACGGTAGTATATAGCATTTTCCTTTACTAATAATGGTATATAGTGTTGCTCTTTTGTAATCAGAGTCCCACGCGTGGCGTCTCTGTAATTTACACAATCATAATTACTTGCAATATAACAAAAATTTGTTATATTTCAGAGAGATCGGTATCTGGATATCCCGATGGATATCCCATCAAAAGTCATCTCGACCCCATTACACTCGGAAGAGGAAACCATCCATAGATGGCCACCAAACAAGTTATCCGAGAACATAATGAAGTGTTTGATCTTCATTTACGTTCGATTACTTCGTACATCGAGAGTGATGGAACTAGAAAAATCGGGCCCCATTGCCCGATCCACCAACTTTTCTATGAGTTTTAGGGCAGAGCCAAGCTCAAACTCGAAAACGAGCCTAATGTTTCATAAAGACTCGAGACAACAAGACCCTTACGGTATATTTGACTCGGAAGAGTCTATACCGAGGGATATCGGCCCGTATAAGAACTTGGTTAGGTTCACATCAAGCTCCATGGACCTTAAATGTATCCAAAATTCAAGCTCAGTTCCTTTATTTCAGAAATTAAAGTGAGTAATTTACAAGATTATAAATAAATTTTGTTTGAAATATTATATCTCATTTTTAAGAATACTCATTTGTTTGAAATTTAGGGCCTTAATGGATGGTCTTCAGAAGGTGGATTTAAGGTTCTTGAGCCATCAACAAAAGTTGGCATTTTGGATCAACATGTACAATGCCTGTATTATGCATGTACACTATTTTCCCATCCTCTTTTTAATTATATTATATTATATATTATTATACTCATATTAAAATTAATTAATCTTAATAAAAAATATTTGGTTAAAAATTCAGGGATTTCTTCAATATGGAGTTCCATCTGTTTCTAGCCCTGAGAATCTGCTACCACTTATCAACAAGGTAAATTAGTTACTACTTAATTATGATCAATAAACTATAATATATATAGATATATATCATTAAAAAGATCTTGATAATAATTTTGTATGCATAATATATTTGATTATTGATCATGCTACATATATTTCTCTAGCTAAAACAATTTAAAATTTTGAATTTCTCACCTTATTAAATTTGTTAAATTAGGCGACTCTTAATATTGCGGGTAACACAATCAATGCACAAGCGATCGAGAATTTAATCCTGAGGAAATCACAAGATTCACTAGTTAAAGAGGTACGTTATATAGCTCGTATAGCCTTGATGTTTTTATTATCAAGTTTTTAGAATTCGAAATTTCAGTATAATCACAATCTCGTGTTTATTCAGAACGATAAGAAAGAAATGATAGTTCGTGAACTGTATGGACTTGAGACACCAGATCCCAATATCATATTCGCCTTGTGTTGTGGCACTCGTTCTTCACCAGCAGTGAGTATATTCCGCTATTTTTTTTTGCCCTTTTCATCCTTTGAGATTTGAGAATATTTATTTTTGGCCCCTCATTTTCTAGCTTGATTTGGTTTTAGTCCAATTGGTTTATGTAATGCTCTTTCAAAATTAGTTCATAGCTTCTCAATTTCTCCACAAATCATACTACTAATATCTGATTTGGCACGGATTTCGATACACAATTCGGACTAAGTCAACGATCTAAGAAGTCGAACTCAGAGAAAGAGGAATACTAAATCAAGTTGCCTTAGTTCGTACCTAGTTATATAAGATCAAGTCATTTCGTAGTTCTAATTGGTAAATTGATGAAAGTCGATAGTAGCTTCTAGTATGAGGCTACTAAAATCTAGAGAATTACGAGTCAAATTTAAGTATCTGGTTAATTGCCAAAAGATTGATTAATGAGCACATGAGGCTATTTATAGGAGAATAAATGATGATGTTTAGATAGTGATATCTGAATCAAGGGGATCCACACACTTGTCTTTGTGTATCTCTTGATGTCCGATTTAGGTCATTTGGGTTATCGGGTCGACCCAACCGGACCCGATATTAGTTTTTATGTATATTGATCCATTATTAATTTGTGGGATATTTTGAATCAAAATACCACGAATCAATATTCAACTTATAGGGATTTTTTGGTATTAGGATTATTAGACTTTTGACAACATTTGAACTATTTTTTATACCACTATCGTAAACCAATGTAAACCGATTCAACTAAACCATGTCAAATGTTTATGTCTATTTTCTTCAACTATGATTTCTTTTACTCATTCTTTATTCAAACAAATCTTGCTCATATTTAAATATTTTATTTTCAATGTTTATTTCTCTAACAGGTAAAAATATATACAGCTGATGGTGTGACAAGTGAACTAGAAAAATCAAAACTAGAATACTTACAAGCTGCTATAATGGTAACAAATACCAAAAAAATTTCAATCCCTGAGCTTTTGCTACGGAATATGAACGATTTTGCGACGGATAGAGAGTCGTTAATGGAGTGGGTATGCCAACAACTGCCTACTTCTGGCTCGTTGCGAAAATCAATTGTCGATTGTTTTAGAGGAATTCATGGCGCCAAATCATCATCGAACCTTGTGGAGAAAATACCTTATGAATTCGAGTTTCAATATTTGTTAGCCATATAATAAGTTATTTTTTACTGACTGTTTACAGATTTTCAATTTTTTACATGATATCTGGTTGAATCTGAGCGACGAAATCATCTAAGTATTGATTAATTTGAATAAAATTTTGGTAAAATCGAAGTATATTGCGTGAATAATAAGGTTCGTTTGTGAAATTGATTGATGGTGAATAAATTGGTCACTTTTGCTTTGTTCATTTTGGTTCTCATGTGTGAAAATGAAACTATAAAGTGTGATGGGTATTGGATAATGGATATTATAGTGAACATAATATAGTATATATATATATGTATGAACAATGAAATAATAACGTCAACAGACAACAGACATCAATCAATATTATTTAAATAAATATATTGATTAATCCTATTTAAATAAATATATGCCATATATTTATGGGGGAATCTATCTATCTATTCTATTATAAAAGTATGGGTGTTTCTTTGAAATTTTGATCTACCTAATATGTCCCTATCTAATTCACTTTTTATTGGTAAAATAGTCAAATAATAAATAATTAAAATAAATTGTATATATATAATAAAAGATGTATATTTACATTAGAACTCTATAATAACAATCTATCTATTAAATATCTACAATAATAAGTAAATTAGGACTCTATAACCAAATTCGTATAGATTTACATAAAATAATTACTCCTAATTGTTTTCCATATAAAAAAGGAAAAAGAAAGCTTTATATATGTTTTGTTCATCCACGTACCTTAAGTACTAACCACTAACATACCACTAAAGTATCATTCCAACAAAGTATCATTTAACTATTAAATATTCTATCTTAATAAACAACATCATTAAAGAACAAAGTCTTCCATTCCCCTTAGTGTTAGTCATTGACTATAGAATACACAAACTCAAATATAGAAAATAATCAGATTTAAAAATATGTAAATACGCTATATTATATTACATTAAAAAGTAAATAGTTAGTAAAAATAATTCATGCCAAAATAATAAATATTTAAATGTTTTAGAAATAAATTAAAGTGTAAAAGATTATATCTAAAATAATATAAAAAATGATCAATAAATTAGTTACAAGTAACAGGAACATAAATTTGGGCACTAATAGCCCATCGTTCTAAGAGGATTTTAATACATATTTGTAGATTCTATTGTCTTTCATCTAATAAAAAATAATGAGATTTAAGCCTTTGGTTACAACTTAATTTAAATTGACTATAAGAAATTGCGTTAATTATATTTTTCGAGTATCACTTTAAAACGTATAAAAGATAACTTATCAATAGTTAATATTTTTGTAGTGCATATACATATAAATAAATTTACATAATCAATAATCAGATAATCAAATACTCAATGAGGGGAAAAGACAATTGAATGTTAAACAAGAAAATGAAAATGAATGGCCAACTCAAAAGACAACATCACAAGTCAGTTAGGGTCAAAAAAGAGAATGCATACAAGCTTAAAGTTATCATAATTTATATAATTTTTTTTTTACTTTATTAAGTTATGATTTATCTTCTTTTGAATGTTCAATAACATTTTTTTGAATATGTTTTATTTTATATTGATCAATATTTACTCATTAACTATCTGCAAATATTTGAAATATTCATTTAATCAATTATAGTTATAGAAGCTCATACGCATTTCAATTAATAAACAAGAAGATATAAAAAACTTTATTCTTTTTTAAGTAATTGTTAAATCTCAAAAATATGTCACGAAATATTTGATTATCAATTCTCATACCCGAACACCTTCATTTCTAAGACATGTTTCAAATATTTTTTTATCACTTTGTCAAAACACCTTCTATGTTCTACGCCATTATTATAATTATTAATTTAATCTATCATATAAATCAATATTTATTTTTTAAATAATTATATATTTAATTAAATTATGATTTAAAATTTTAATATAAGATACTATAAAATAAGGAATTATCTATATAATTGAATTACTTTACGAGATCATGACTTATAATTTATTTAGTAAGTATTTACTTAGTTAAATAATTGTTTAATTTTGAATATTTAATACCTTAGTTTATTTAAGTATTTTATTTAGAAGTTTGAATATATTAATATTTCCTCCTTTATTAACTTGATCATTCAACTAATTATAATTTTCTAACAAATTCAAACAATGATGCATAATTTATCAAATATATTTATGAAACTAAATCACAAGATAGTTAATAGAAAAATATTTATTAAAATTATGGTCAACACACACTTTATTTAAAAGAATTTCTTATCAATAGCAAACCAAAATATGATGATGTTATCAAATCAAAGAACAAAATCATTTTTCATTATGTTTTAGTTATTTATCATATTTTATAATAACTGTAAGTACGACATGCAATTTTTTATTTTTTATTTTTGTTAGGTAGGCTCAATTTAATAAATAATAAAAACACAATTAGTGAAAATCAAACGAAAATGGATTCATCATTTACGCCAACCTATTATGACTTGCGAAAATTTAGATTAAAGCCTTAAGGTGAGATGTATTTAATGATTTGAAAATATGCTACCCCCGAGTTTAGCAAATGGAGAATAATTCTGAAATAAGAAGCAAAAACACTATACAAGTGTTTAGTTTTTGAGCCAATATAAAAATAGTTGAAAGTATACAACAAAAAAAATGTTGAGAAGAAAGAAGAAGTGAGGAGTTTGATTTCTCAAAATTAAACAAAATATGCATATAAATTAAACATGAATTTACATAAAAATTTATTTAGTTACATTGTTATTCATATTTCACTTTTTAATTAACTTTATTCTTTCAAATGATTAATTAATTCATATCAATTAATATTTTATTTTTCAAATAACTAACTCACTAAGTAATAGTTTATTTAGTTAACTTTAAATTATTAACATTTTTTAAGTTGAACAACAACTATGTACATTATTTAACAAGATCATATGCTCCACGTTCAACGAACGTGTTGTTTACTAGTATAAATAAAACAGCTGTCCTAGTTGTTCAATGGGAACTAAGCAGACATTTTTGGTGGGTTACATATAATTCCATATTCTTCAACTACATAAAATGATTTGCTACCCCACAACAAAAAATGTGCAATATTCAATTAATCTTTGGCTCTTTTTTCCTTTTTTTTTTTTTTTTTTTATAAATTATTAATCTTTGACTTTTCACACATGAGGTAATCAATGAAGTCATATGTGACGCATTAAATGTCAATAAAAATTAGGATAATCACTAAATGAAAATAACATTTTCCTTTTCAAAGAGATCGCTTTTGATAGCTTTTTTTATCGAAAATTCTATACTGGCTCGAGAGTAAAACTTGAGTCTAATAAACGCCATACATTATTAATAGGAGAAAAAAATTCATATTTAGAGATGGTTAAATTAGAATGTCAAATACAAATGCATAGCTTATGAATTTATTAATGGAAATATCCTTAGACTATCCTCCTATTTGTTAAAGACATGTATCGATTTCTACTGAAATCATTGTGAAAATGTTAATATATGACTTTCCTAATCGAAGATATGCGAAATATTCATAACAACATGCGGATTATTGTCACCTTTGTTAAAATATAGGAATCAGTTTCGTCTTATGGAGTTTCATCAATAAAAATTTTGTCATACTCATCCAACAGATTCAGTGTATCATACAGTGAGTATTTTTCAACACTCGTATATCAATCACCATACACCATAAATATATATTATATATCACATCAGTTTTGTTAAAGTCGGTGTTTAAATTTACGAAAGAATTAAAAGAAAAACATGTTTTGGAAAAGCAAAAAGGAAGTTTTGTTGGTACATTAGTGGATGACAACTTGGAAGATAGATTGGGACCATGAATTGTACAAAGTATTCTTAGAAAAACAAGTCAATGAATGAGCCTTAAGCATTCAATAACACTTCCTTTTCATTTAATAGAACTTTATAAAACAATGTGGTATTATAATGTTATTGACAATAATCATGTCATAGATGGAACAATAATTTATCTATAATTATCATTTCTTTGTTAATCTACACATGATATATCATAATTCACATGAAAAAAAAATTAGGATGTGTTCGGATTTAAGTATCTAAATATTATGTGGATCAATCATAAATTACGAATCCTTCATCATGATATAAATTACATGGAGGCCTAACGCCAAAATAGTTGGTAAAAAATTCTAGTTATTCACAAAATAAATTTATTATGTTTGTTATAGAATTGTTAAATATTTTTATCTATTAAAAAAATAGACAAAATAAACCCCATAATTTATTAAACCCTTTGTAAAACTCCCTTAGAAATCTAGCGTTTGTCGTAATTTTTACATTTAGTAACATGTCAATTTTCACTTTTTTAATAACACAACTTGAGTGGCCTATTTTTCAATAAGTGGGTTCATAGCAACTACTAATTAAAATGAGGGTGTTTTATAAAAACGAGTTTTATTAATAAAATACAATGTTTCGCGTATACTTTAATAAAATATAAAATTAATTTTACATTATAATAAATATAATAACAAAATTCCACCAAATCAACAATTAAATTATTAAGATAAAGAGTCAACTCCATATTCCAAAGATTTATATTATGAACAAAAAAAAACTTTATTTAATGACTCATGTCTTCTTCATCAATATCAATTGGGCCCTCAATAAAATAAAGCATCTTTTTTATAAAAGCTTCTTCAATTCAATTCAATGCTTAAATCAAAATTTCCATGATTTCTCAATTCTCCAAACCCTAATTCTCACTGTTGTTATGTGTAGATCGAAAATGGCGATCAGAGCTTCGCAACCTGTTCGTAGTCCTAGAAATTCTCGAAAATCATCTTCACCCAGATCGGAAAGTGAAAACAAACCCTCGCAATCGTCAATTACCCCCAAATCTCCACTTTCCAATCCGTTCAGCAGCAGCAGCAGCAGCAGCATCGCCTCCGCCTCCGCCTCCGCCGCCGCGTCTTCAACTTCCTACCGCCTCGATACCTCCGTCGCCACCACCTCCGCCTCCAGCCGCACCTCCTTGTCCAGCCTCCGCGGCACCCTGCCGGAAAACGCTCAGATCTACGATTTCGCAGATATCCGCGCCGCCACCAACAATTTCCTCGCGAAACGCCACTCCTCCACCTCGTCCTCCTCCCAGTCATGGCGCTGCGTTCTCAACGGAAAAGACGTCCTTATTTTCCAGCGCAAGCTCCGTAAATCGATATCTGATTCCGATGTTCACCGCAAGCTTTCTGTCATCAGCAAAAGTCACTTCACGAGCATCGTGAAATTGCTGGGAGTTTCGATCTCCGGCGAGCATATTTACCTCGTTTACGAATTTGTGAAGGGATCGGACTTAGGTTCGTGTTTGCGGAGCAAAATTAACCCTAATTTCACGGTGCTTTCGACCTGGATGTCGCGGATGCAGATTGCGACGGATGTAGCGCACGGACTCGATTACATCCACAATAACGCCGGATTGAGCATCGATATGGTGCATAAACACGTGAAATCCAGCGGGATAATCGTTACGGAGCCGTCGTACAACGCTCGGATCTGCCATTTCGGCGCGGCGGAGCTTTGCGGCGAGACGAGCAACGAAGCTTCCGATCAACCGGAGGCGAGACAGTTAGACGGTGTGAGAGGCTACATGTCGCCGGAGTTTAAATCGACGGCTGTGGCGACTCAGAAATCGGACGTATACGCCTTCGGAGTTGTGATTCTTGAGCTGATGACCGGAGAAGAGCCGGTGAGGTACAGATTCGATCGGAGGACCGGCGGTCACCGGATAGTTTCGGTAATTGAGACTGCGAGGGAGGTGGTTGACAGCGACGGAGATGAGGCGGTGGAGGGGAGGTTACGGCAGTGGGTGGATAAGAGACTGAAGGATTCTTTTCCGGTTGAGGTAGCGGTGAAGTTGACACGTGTCGCGCTGCAATGTGTTCAGGAGGACCCGGATAAACGACCCGATATGAAATGGGTCGCGGGTAAAATATCGAAACTTTATTTGGCGTCTAGGATTTGGTGCGAAAGAATTAAGGCACCCACTGAAATTTCTGTCACCTTAGGTCCTAGGTAGAATTATATTATTATTTTTTGGAAATTATTTCATTCATTTTTATTTGATAGGTAAAAATTGGCTTAACGAAAGTTAATTCTTAACGACCCTATAACCCCACGCGGCAAAATATTACTATTAATTTATATCATTCATACTGTATCTTGATTCTATAATTTTTTATTTTATTTACAGATTAAGATTATATGAAATGAAATACATGCACAGTGCAATTGTCACGTTAAATAATACTATTGGTATAAAACATTATCTAATAAAAGAAACTATATTTCGGATGAGTTTCTATCTACTGACAGTTATAATACTTGTCAATGAATTAAATTTACTTATTTCAAATTATACATCAAGACAAGTTTAATTCGTGCATTATTATTGCTTAGGCTCAATCAAAATAATCCGATCCAAAATTTCATAAATTATCTATGAATGTAGTATATGAATACTAGCAACAGAATGCACGTGTACGCTATTAATTTTTAATATCTGAATTAAAATGAAGAACAAATCAAATATCTTAAAATTGAATTTGTGTTTGACTAGACTAAGCATTTATTATATATGACCCAAGAAATCAGATCAATTCCCAATACAAATTCAAGTTTTCAAACCCTTGAGGTCACGAAATAGTAAGCCTTAAAAGCAAAAGCAGCTTAAATCACTGTCGTTGAATGTCAAAAGTAGCTTTTAAGAAGCTAAAATCTCTTCAATATAAATGGCGTTTACCATGAAAAAGCCCACTTGATGAATACATCCAAGTTGAATTCAATGGTCAAAATACTCAATTCTCCAAGTGAGATATTAACTTGATCGATTATAGAATTTCTCGATATTAATAGTGCAACTTGTTATGGTCAATACATTAATTCTTTATCAAATTAATTTTAGAACCACCTCAACTCATTTTTGCATAATTCATTCTCCATCCGCATGCCCCTTTCTAGGACTAATCAGTAATCAGAAAAGAACTAATGTAAGAAAAAGTCGTATTCTCTACTTGTTCTTTTAAGTATCACAATTAACAGCATAAAAAATAAGCTATTTGATCTTAACTTTTAAGTTTTACATGAACAAACAGAACCAGGTTGATGGACAAACCAGTAATCAACTTCATATCATCTGTAGATGGAGATCTGCAGCCTGTTGAGCTAGTTCGACCACCATAGCCTCATCAAAGAACTTATTAATGCTCACATCTTCAGACATCCCCTGTAAAAACCAATGCCAAGCTTTTTAGAGATGGTGCAACATTGAGAATATTTGCGAGTTCGTGAAAATTAGACAAATAAATGACTTTTAATTACCAAATATTGCTTTCGAAAAAGTAGAACCATACCTTACGACGCCTTGTCTTTACCATAAATTCACGAGCTAAATGCTGGATTGGGGCTGGCTCTAATGGCCGTAGAACTATACTTTTGTCAAGAGGATCTCCGGGTACTATTGCCCAATGATCAAACACTGATGAGGCAAATGCTTGCCCCTGAGTGTGGTACCTCAGGTCCGTTTCAAAACCAAAGGACTCTATCACAGGCAGAAAGGCCTACAATTTTGCAAAACGGAACAGTTTTAGTAATAAATTTAGTATATTGCATGCATAACCTCACTTCTAGCATAATTACGGGTAGCCCCTGAGATTTTGCCAATTACAAACACGCCCCATATCGGTGGTGAAATAGTAATCTAAAATTTACTAATGGGGTTCAAATTGTAATCTGCTTTGACCGTGGGAGTAAATTTCTGAACCCTATCCGTTGGTTTTTTGTAAATGAGGCTAAAAGTCATGACCACTATTGAACTAAACGAGTATACAAAGTGAGGTTTCAAACCTTCACAATGTACGCTGGTGTCCCTGGTTGTGGAACATCTGCAGTGACATGACCACGTCTACGCGACAACACCGTATATATAGCAGACACACAATCTATTGGGGTTTGAATCTGTAAATAATATCCACACAATTTTAGTAACAAAGAAAAAATAATTATTGTACGTAAAGGCATTTAAATGAAGAAATAACTTACTTCCACATAGTATACTGGTTCCATGAGTCTAGGAGTCGCCATGAGGAAAGCTGAATATGCCACACGTCGAGCAGTTGGAATGATCTGACCCGTCCCGCGGTTCAATGGCTCAGGAGCAATTTTTGCATCAACAATTTTGAATTTCACATTTCTGATTGGTTCATCACAGAGGGGGCCTTCTCGAGCACCCCATTGGAACCTGTCACAGAGTAAAATAAAAAATATTCACACCAAAAGCAGAGACTAGAGAGTAGTAACCAAAGAAAATTGGAGTTAAAAATAACATTACCCCTGAACGATAGAATCTTTGACTGAGTTTAGCAAGCTCTTATCGACTTCACTTGACAGTGTATCGTCCAATAATATATTAGGTCCCTGATAATGATATAGATAAATTGTTAAAAGTATTGCTTTAACATATGAATAAGGAAAAATCAGAAAAAATCTAAATTTTCAACTAACCAACCTGCTTATCAGGCCCGAATGCCCAAATAGACCTTGCAGCAAGGAGATCCCAGTCATACTTTGTCTGGAAAAAATCACCTAGCTTTTTACGTGGCCAGTCAATGCTTACAACATTGTTCTCAATGTCCTCAGCAAGTCCTCTCTCCAGTGGCTCCGCAATCTAGAAAATTGAGAAGAAATAAGTAAATACAGACTCTAAATTGAGGTCCTCTATATTATAATGCTACTTACCATGGTAATTTTGTTTTTCTTGTTCGGAGTTTCAGCAAAACATTTCATTGAAGAGGATTCCACAACTGTTTCACAGAAAGAGACAACTGGATCTGCCACCTGTTTTTGAAATCGAGAGGAAAACAGAAGAAAAACCATCACCAACGAGAAAAACCTTGAAGAGGTAAAAGAGGGAAGGAAAAGTTGCAATATTAGTCTCATCCCATTGGTCCTTTTGCAATTTTGGCCCCATTATTTACAAACTTGCGAAATAAATACTATGGGACATATTTTTGCAGTTTTAGTACCATGCATTATTTAATGAAAGAAAACCATTAGTTTCGTCACATGTCATGCACGTCACCACTTCATAATTAGCATAATTTTCATAAAAACCCACTATATTATGTAAAACTTGTACGCCGATCACTTTTTGATTCGGTTTAGGGTTAGGATCGTAAAAATCAGGGGTAATCATGCTATTTATGCAACTCATCATAAACTCTTAACAATGAATGCGTGCCACTAGTGAAATTCTATCGGTGTCTTAATTGATGGGACCAAAATTGCACAAAACAAAAACCCTGTGGGACTATATTTTCAATTTCAGAAACAATGGCACTAAAATTGCAATAAACCCCATCCTATGGGACTAACATTGCAAGTTCCCCAAAAAAGAATAAAGAAAAAGATGATGAAAGTTTTTGAGAACCTTGACTTCCACTTCTGAATAAAGCTCCCTTAGATCTTTCATTATACAATCCAAATACAATTCTCCAGTACCCAAAATGGTATGTTCCCCGGATTCTTCAACCTTAGTAATAGCCAAAGGATAGCTCTTGCTGATCTTCCTAAGACCCTCCACCATTTTTGGCAACTCACTAGGATTCAAAGGCTCAGTAGCAGTTTTCACTACAGGAAGAGTATTAAACTGAAGAGGCCGGAATATATGAACATCATCATCATATTCCAAGTTGCAAAGTGTGGCAGTCTTCATAATAGAAGCGTCAACACCTTCAATAAGGACCCAGGAGCCAGGAGGAGCTTTGCTTATGGGAATCCTATAACGAGCTTGATAAACCCATAATTTGGTCACTTCTTTGACAGTCATGTCCTCCTCATCATCTGGTGAATAGCCTTCTCCTAATACACGAACAGTCTGACCCGTCATAATTTCACCACTGTAGACCCTCCCAAAAGCATCAAAGACGCTGCAATCAGATTTAGGGTACAGTTTTGTTATATTAACCATTAGCGGGCCCGACGCATCACAATTCTCCATGGCATGATAAATTGCAGAATCTTTTGGCCCAGTATAAATGTGCTCAACTTTACGAGATGCAGAATCTCTCGCAGATGGAATGTGTTGAACCAACATGTCAGTAAATCCAGTTGCACTACCAAAAACAGAGCTACATGCCAATCTTAACAGTGGCCTAACATTCAAACGATACGTCGCATTACTCAAAGTCACACCTAGTTCACTAAGTGTAGCTTCTACACTCTTCTTATGTTCTCCAACCACTTGGCTGTATAGTTTATAAAGAGGTTCGAGCACAAACTGGACGAAGGATCGTTCCGCTCCACTAGGAGGTGGTTTTTTCTTGAAAGTTCTAGTATCAGGTTCGAAGTAATAATCACCCCAAAGGCGAGAAGCGAATTTATTAGCATCAAAAGGAATACCATGGAGTTTTACATATAGCTTAGCGAATGACTGCAGGGTGAAGCACCATCCAGCACTGGCACTCGCAAAACAAACATTTCCACTAGCTGGATCGATAATTTGAACATTTCCAGCAGTTGAAGATGCAGCAGTTATGTGGTTATTAATGACTTCAATTGTGTGTCTTAGCTTATGATAAGCATCTTTCGGAGGCAACTTCAGTTCAGTTATCAATCTGTCAACCTGTTACACAACAAATGAACATTGCACACCAAAAAAGGAAACCTCAACAGATTGTCAATGGTAAAGAAGCGCTGTCTTATAAAAGCATTGGGTTCAAGAGATCACCTTGTTTATTACAACTACTATGGGAATGCGCTCCTGGATTGCATGGCGTATAGCCCTCTCTGTGTTTGCCTGTTAACAAAGCCAAAATTAAACACAAAATTCCACATGCTAGCTAAACATCAGTCTGGTAAGAAATGCAAAATTTGTTTAGACTGGATAGGAGACACTAGGAGATGTTCTACCAACAAACTGCACAGGCCCAACTAAAAGAAAGAGGCAGCAATGTATGTTTTACTGGAAACCAGTGTTTTAAAAGGCGCTGCCGGGGCGCGCCTCGGGGCGCGCCCTGGGGCTGGGCGTCCTCCAAAACGCCCGGGGCAACCAAGGGGGGCGTAAATCCAATGGGGCGTACGCCCGAAGAGGTGGGGCATACGCCCCGGGCGCGCCCCATGCGCCCCGGGCCATGGGCTGCGCCCCATGGTTATTCTAACTTAATCTTTATTTTTTTAGGCCCACTTTAATATATTTAATATTTTTAAGCCCAAAATCCTTTAGTTGGAGTCAAATAATTATAAATAACCTTGATCCTCAAGTCATGTATAAATAAAACCCTAAAAAATCAAATCTTTATTTATACTTTTAAACTCTCTTCAATCTTCATAGTTCATAACTTCATAGTTCATTCATAAATCATACTTCAAAGTTCATAGTTCATACAACTTCAAGTCTTCAACAAGAGAAAAATTCAAGATTCTTTAAGGTTTGTATTCAAAGTTAAATTTTGTATTCTTTAAGGTTTGTATTCAAAGTTAATATTATATTTGTCAAACGTTGAACTTGAACTTTTCGCTTGTATGGTCAAATATTTAAGTTTTTGGAGTTTACATCTAAAAATTTGTTAATTTCATTTTTTTTGTCTTTGTTTATCTTTTACCCTATTATTTTTAATAATATTTTATTTTATATTTAATTAAAAATAGAAAATTCGCGGGGCATACGCCCCGCCCCGAGGGATACCGAACACCCCGCCCCCGCCCCACGCCTTTTAAAACACTGCTGGAAACTGCGCATAACTAAACCAAACCAAAGTCCCCGAGGGATACCGAACACCCCGCCCCCGCCCCACGCCTTTTAAAACACTGCTGGAAACTGCGCATAACTAAACCAAACCAAAGTACAGGTACAGCTTACCAGAAATCTCGATCTTATTAACGTTCCGAAAACACAAAAACCTAAGCAAATTAATTCAGGTTGAATAATAAGTAGCGAGCAATTCAAGTTGAAAACTAATAAGAAAAAACTTACCATCACTCCTTCTGCAGCATCCACGATTAACACTGCACCATCAGCTAGCCTGAGAGCAGCAGTCATCTCATCAGAAAAATTAACATGACCGGGTGCATCCATAATGTTGCAAAGGTAAGATTTCGAATTGCTATCCTCGAGAACAAGTGACATAGGAACTGCCTTGATGGATATCCTTCTCTCCTGCTCATCTACCCTCGTATCAGTGTACATCATATGTTTCTCACTGTTCTGATCAAAAGTTGAGATGTGATGAGTCTGCTCAACCAACATGTCCATGAAAGTCGTCTTACCATGGTGCAAGTGCCCAACCAAAGCAACATTCCTTACCAACGTAGGGTTTGACATAAGACCCAAAAGAAACTGTGTTGATACATAGGTTGATGAATCTTTAACTCCCAACTCAAACTTAAGGTTTCTCACGGGCTTAATAATAGGTTGCTCAAGTGGCTGCTCATCTTCATCCATAACTAAGGTTTCGACTTCTTCACCGTAAACCTCCTCAGCAGTTGGGTAGTATTTTTTGTCCTCTGCTAGGACAATTTGGTTGTCCATATCAACATCCTCATTAGTGGTTAGCCACCCATTAGGTTTTCCAGGCCCGTGCTCATCATCAGATGCGGCCCCCTCATCTTCAGTCCTGTCAGGAAGTTCCTCCTCGTCATCCTCCCTATCACTCTCCTGATCGGACTCAATCTCAGGCCCAATATAGTTTCCAAACTCATCATACAAACTATCATCCATAGCTCTACAGAACCTGCAATAGTCAATTTCCACAAACAAAAGCCATTTAGAGTAGACAACACTATATAAATTACTAAATCTAACTGAAATTCATGCGTCGAAAATGAGAGACAACTTCTTCACATAAACTTAACCTCCTCACTCTAAATAACTTCCATTATACAACAGTATATACCTTTGTGAATGCATACATTAAATATGTAAAAGAAATGGCACCTATTTTACAAGTGTACTAACAAAGGAACATCAAATTTCAAAACCTTTTACTATGCACCAAAAATCAAAATCCAGTTTCAGGTTATCTTTCGGTCCAACAGATCAAGTAACAAGTTCCAAGCATCACAAGCCAGGTAAAAGACTATATCATGAACTAAAAACTACATTTCCACCCAAAATAAAAACCCATATCCAAATTTCACAAGTAGAAAAGGCAATACGCACACTGATACTCACAATAATCGATTTAAGTGATAAGTTTCATGTGTCACAGTAAAAGAAGCTAGGTACAAGACAGTATCATGAAATAAATTACATTTCCGCCCAAAGTGGAAACCTAATTTCAAATCTCGCGAGTAGAAAAAGCAACATACACACATGGATACTCACAGTACACGATTAAGTGAGAAAAGGAACTGGAAAGTATAACTCAGCGGATACCTGTACGGCGGAAATGAGCGGCAGTTGACGGCGGCAAGACGGCTGCCGGAAAGGGAGTAAGGCGGTGGTAGGTTTTTCGAGCGAGGGGAAAATGGGGGGTTTTAGTCTGGGGTTTGCTACAAGAGTCGAGTACCCCGTGTGAATTATTAGTACACTATACTGAGAAAATTTAAATACGTGGAATTTAGAAAATTTCACTTTAATTTATGAACAAATTTTGAAAGTATTAATAAATATAATCACCATGTAAAAAAAATAATGTTGGAAATTAATAGTTGGACCGTAACTTTAAAAAAAAAATTAGCCTACTTAAATTTTGAAGTCCTTATAGGCCCAAAGCACAAATATGGGCTTTCAAAAAGCATTTCAAACAAAACAATACTACAGGTCTAACACTTAAGGTTTCAAAATAATTTATTTATGTGTTAGGAAATACTCATATAGGATTCACTATGATATTGAATTATTGATCATTCAAACTTAGCATAATAAAACTCAATTTCAATTTACAAATTAATCGAGTCCAATTTGAATGGCGTAAACTCAACCACGATCAAATAAGCTTGCAGTAAAATATAAGTTATTTCAACAATCGAGAGTTTTTTAGTTGACGATCAAATCAGCTTGCAGTAAAATATAAGTTATTTCAACAATCGAGAGTTTTTTTATGACGAGGGTAACTGGTAACCACGTGTGCACTGGGTATAGCTTGCAAATCCACACTATACAGTAATTTAGTATGAATTGTTGTCATAACTTATATGCTCACAGTAGAAAAAGTCAAATATGTATTCATTCAAGGGAAATCGAATATGCGACTAATCATGCAATTCAGTTGTCCGATCAACTCTATTCGAACCATCGAACTTTGATAGTCAATTTAATCAATATTTTATTTTAAAGAATTATCTCATGATTTCATCTTCTCGTAGTTCAACTTTGATCATTGAACTTCTCAACTCAACTACTTCTATTTTTGTGAAATTGATTCTCCTTTTCTTTTGGTCCTCACATATTTAAAGCAAAAACCCCACAATTAATCCTTTTCTTCTTTCAAAAGCAAAAGATGCAAAATATACAAAGAGTCAACAAATTAAATTAAGAAATGAATAATTGCATTTGCAATGTCAGTTCCTACTTCCTATTGATCAATTTCATCTAAAGGAAAAGTCCATCAATTTCAGGAAGTATTTGTTGATGTGATTTACTGCTGAAATGGGGCACAATTTTTGTTAATTATTGGCTGGTTCTGTATGGCTTATTGCATGACCACATATATTCTCTTTAAAAGGACCCTACTTTTTATTATTATTATGTAAAAGCTTTATATTAGTCCAAATTCAATCACAAATAATCAGGAAAATTATTTAATATAATTGCAGTGATATAAATCAAAGGTTAATTCTAATCATTTTGCCATAGAGATTACTCTTGTCAGAATACAAAAACACACAAAAAATAACTGAAAAAAGAAAATTCGACAAAATTAGGGATATATGTAGATTTAATTGTGTTATTAGACAAACAAACAGGATATATTAGACAACAATTTAACTCGAATTTAGCTTGATGAGCTGGAAATCAACATAAATATTCCCCATGTTGGTTCTAATATGGAATGGTATAAAAATAAATATAAAAAATCAAAAACGAAAAGAAGATAAAGTTTTGAAGATATATTGACACAAAAAGTAGTTTTTATATACATGTAATGTAATAATCATAAGAGTGTGATTCAAATGTCATCATCAACAATTATTAATTGATTCAAGACTAATTACGCATTAAAAGTTGGGTTTTTACCAGCATGCATGTATATAAACAAGTTGCAATTTTTATAAATAATTGTAGTTCCTAAATATTATTATATTATTACTTAATATAATAGTCTTATTTAACATTCCACAATTAATATTATTATCTTCTTATGCAGACTTTTTTTAACTTCAATGTTTGATATTAAAATTCCAAAACTTAAATCAGAGAGCTCCACTATTTTTCTAAAAAGTTCTGGTTAAAATGTAAAGTATCAATAATATATTTGCTAATATCGTTTTATTTTATTTTCTATTAGAATCATAAAATTTGAAATTTGGTGATTAAGGACCCACATTATTATGAATTAAATGGACACAAATAAAAAGTAAGGAATATGTATTTGTGGGATGTTGGGAGGTTAGGGCACCATTGGTAGGGTTTTTCTACTTTGGCGTGGAAAAAGTATGACGTCACTCAATTCACAAGTCGTCATGCATGCCCATACACTATTATTATTATAAAGTTTATATTCAAATTGATTTTCTAATATATATCAATAAATATAAATGGCTATATTTATTTATGTTTTTGAGATCGAAATATATTTTACATTTTTGCAATTCTCATTGCAACTTTTGTATCGTTGTTATTGGGCACTGAAACTTATCATTTTCTATTTTTCAAAATTTTAAAGAGTATTTCATCAAAAATAAACTTGACTTAACATCCTTTGAATACTTCGAAAGAAATATGGGGCCAATTGGAATGGCATATCCATCTCAAAAAAAAAATTTTCCATGGTAAAAATGAGAAATGTGATTGGGAAGATGAGATTTTTAAGAAAAAATAAGTAATGATTGTGGTTGATGTGATATGTTTTTTATTGTGGGAAATTTATTTGAGTTGATATTTAAATATAATTTTTAATAAAAGTATTTAGTCAAACTCGTTGATTTAGACGTCCGAAAATAGTCACAATGGATCTTATTTTAAACGTTGCATTATTTTGTATTAGAATATGTAATTAAATTAATTTTTTGCTTCGAAAAATAGTCGAAAAAACCATTTTAATTGATTGTATTAACTGTCAAATCATGAATAGTAAAATTAATTTGTTGTAAGAATTTTTTTAAATTATTGTAAGTTTGAGAGAATTTTTTTGTAAATTTTTTGCAAGACATGCTAAACAAAACTATTTCTCCAAAAAATTTATCTTGGACACATTTTTTCATAGTGGAGGGTGTCATCCAATTGACCCCATATTATACTCGATATTCCTTCAAATAATTTCAATTTTTCAAGAATTGATTCAATTGGCAATTTTTTCTTATAAAAATAATTAGATTGTTATTATTATGATTAGATATTTGTTGACATAGAGTACTCAAAACTATTTATACATCCAAATTCGTGACAACAAAACATGTGGAATATCATGTTGTATATTTTTGGACGTGTTGATTAATGAATTTAACTTAATTTATCTACACTTTTTTATAAAAAGTACGCAAAAAATGAAATTTTCCATGTTTTATTGTCACAAATCTGAATATGTCAGTAGTAATAGGTGCCTTTATAATTTTTACATGCGAAATATTTTTCAATTTTATTTGTACATGTAGAATTCAAAAAAATGAATAAAAAATTGTTATCAAACTAAAATTTAATAAATATTGCAAAATTTTCATATTTATCCCCCCTTACCATATCTTTAATTAATTTACATCCAAAGAAACAAGACATATTTCATTTTATAGGTAGATAAAAGGGAATTCGATTGAACCTCATTAAAATACCAATATTTTGGTCGCACTGAAGCAATCTGTGACTGAAAACTGAAACCCTGTAATGACTACTGAGGGGAAATATTGAATCATGAGATTTGACTAGTGTACGTAAATATATATATATATATATATATATATATATAAATATATATGGAAATATAAATATAGCTTGTAGAGTTGGCTTACTAGATTAAATTTGTTTCTTTTTATTTTCAGGACAAACCGAATGAATTTCCACTTCATGCTTTTCACCTTTCAGTTTTCATGTTTCCCATCAAAATTGAATTTTTTAAAATTGTACAATATTGTTAATAGGTCACCAGGGCCTGGTCTATTCTATATTGTTTTAGGATATTAAATTAATAATGGGATCTTAGTTTTATCAACTTGAATTTAGATTTTCAATTTTAGTTTTATCTTTCAATACTATTATTCATCAGAGGATAGATGTACCATATTTTTTAAAAGTTATTAAAACAATTTTGAAATCTTCAAAATCACAGAGTTACAAAAAGTAAATATATATTTATTTCTCTATGTTATTTTTATTAATTGAGAGTATTACAAATCAAACTATGGTTGACTTAATATTTTTTTCTTCTAATTTGAATTGTTTGTATTAACCTTGATTTTATTATTATGTGAGCATGATATAATTTTACAAGTTAGTTGAACACTTATTATTTTTATATATAATATTTATGTATATATTTATATCAAAAGAATTTACACTTATTTTGTCGTGACAACTTTTCAACTCTTAAATTTTTCAAATTGCAAATTTTGAGCTAGATTGGTCTACTTGACCGTTCGATTTAGATATACACAAAATATTGAAATCCATAATTTTTAGAATCATAAACATTGTTGAGAAAAATTAGAAATAGATAAAGGGTATTATTTGACAAAACTATGGTACTAATAAGAGTTGGTGTTAATTAAATCTCTTCCATGTAAATAAAATAAAAATATGTGGGCTTATCTGTAATTTAACCAAAGATATGTGTAGCCCTAATTTATTTGTGTAGCAATAAAACAAACAGTATATATCCTTCTGGCACAGGCAGCCCTTAGATCGAGATCTGACGGTTTACAATCTTTATCAGTTCAATGCAGTACATCTTTTCGATTTCCTAAGCTGACAAACGGAATTATCAACCCTCCATTATAATATGTTTGACCTAAATACGAAATAAATGATCTCACTTTTTTGCTAATTTTAAATTAAATATTTAAATAAAATTATATAAATAAAAAATTCTCATTATATGAATAACTGTGCTCGAGGGGAATTTAATTGTTGAATTATCAAATTTCTCACCATACTCTTATCTTGAGCGTATAATATAATTTGTTTGGTCCATGCAAAAGTGTAATAAATTAATAAGAGTAATGCTATATATTATTTTATATATATTAATGATTTTTTGTATTTGGTATCTTTGATAAAAAAAATAACTTGTAATTATTTAGTTTTAATAAACTTATCATTCATACTTTCTAAATAAAATAATAATAATAAAATTTGTTAATATTAAAAACACTATTGTATAACCATTTTTTCATTAATAATCCATCTATTTTTTTTATTATTTGAGAACATTAATTTCAAAGTTTAATAAAAGTTTTTCAGTAGTTCAACAATCTTGTCATATTTTTAGCATAACCTTTTAGAATAGATAGAAGCTAGTACTATGGTCAAAACAATTTAGCTAACTGATTCATGGTCAATGTCCACATTTTAATTATTTTTTAGTATTATTTATTTTGGTATATAACAATTTATTCATTTTAGCGAATACATGATGACTCAGATCGGTAAGTAGGAATCATTCTCTCCAAAATATTATGAGTTAGATTTTCGTATAAATGTATACATATTATAATTTATTCACGATCACAACCATCAAGTCGTCAGATAAAATTGAACTCAAATTGTTTATTTAAAAAAATGGAAACCCTTTTTATGGATGATCATGATACTTCCAGCCTATTTTCTGATAGTAATTTAGACTCCACCTTCCCGGAGTTCATTTTCCGAGGACTCATCGAGTATGTGATTGGGTCCGATTAGGTCGGAGCAAAATAGGGCCCAATTGGATGGCATATTCATCTCCGATAATTTTTTTTCAAGGTAAAAATGAGAAATGTGATTTGAAAGATGAGATTTTTAAGAGAAAAATAAGTAATGATTGTGGTTGATGTGATATGTTTTTTATTGGTGAGAAATTTATTTGAGTTGGTATTTAAATATAATTTTTATTAAATATGGTTAGTCAAACTCGTTGATTTAGACGTCCAAAAATAGTCACAATGGATCTTATTTTAAACGTTGCATTATTTTGTATTAGAATATGTAATTAAATTAATTTTTTGCTTTGAAAGATAGTCGAAAAAACTATTTTAATTGATTGTATTAACTGTCAAATCATAAATAGTAAAATTAATTTGTTGAAAAAAAAATGAAATAATTTGTAATTTTGAGAGATTTTTTTGGAAGAATTTTTCAAGAAATGCAAAACAAATGCATTTTTTATAGTTTTTTTCTCCAAAAAATTTTTTTGAAAGAAGAGTAGGCCATCCAATTGACTCCATACTTTTTGTGGGCTTTTTGCGGGTCTGGGTTTGGGTCTGGATCTAAACATTTCCCGACCATTGACAGTGATAATAGGCGACATAATGTAAGTGACATTTGATCTTGAAAATACGCTCATTTTTTTATAGACGATCGAAATCGACTCAATCTAAACTTTTATTTCAACGATCCGAGTGAATTTTGACGAGGTCTCCAATAAATCCAACGGATGAGATTTAGCAAGACTCAAAGTGGGAGTTATGGTAACTTAAAAAGGTTGAAAGTGAGAGTTAGTATGTGTGTCCGTACAGTCTTTTTTTATGGGTAATTGGTAATATGGGCACTGTCTCTAAGCAAAAGATCTTTGTGCAGGCAGACCCTACCCTACCCTACCCACTTCCCAGTGGGGCCAGAAGGTGACGCAATCATCATCAGATTACAGCCTGTCCTTTTCACATCACAACCTATATTACTCTTCAATACTTATGCTTTAATTAATTGTTTCTTATACTAATTTCTACCTAATTCAATTGTTCATTTCGTGAGAATTTTTTTTTTCATAAAGAGTAAGGAAATTATTTAAGGGAAAAGTGCTTTTGAATATGTCATATTTATTTGTGAGAAAGTTATGTGGGTTTTGATAAGATGATATAATTAGTATACTTAAATTTTTGTCTAAAATTAGGCTAATAGTACATTTTCCCCTAAGAACTAGGGTTGATGGTTAATCCTATTTCCTCTTAAAATTACTTAAAATAATCAAATTACTAGAGATAAGATTTTCACGAAAGATACATAATAAATCTCTAATATCATAGACGTATTTTGAAACAAATTGAACCAAACATTTATTTACTTCTAATCAACTACGAACGCATAATATGGCTCTACACTCCACATCAAAATTCATTATTGTCCTAATAGAAACTGTTTGTGAAATTTAATCTAGCCTAACCTACGAAGACCTAAGTACAACATCTGATCAATCATAGGATAAATGCATTACATTATGCCTATTTATAGATTACATGTGATTTTAATAAAATCGAGTTTGAATTATAATAGGTTGTCAAAAACGAATAAATAAAACAATTTGAAACAATCACAAAAGAAAACATATTAGCCATAGAATATATATATATATATATATAAGTAATGCTATATACCACACTTTATATGTCACTTAATGTTCAATTCATCAAAACACCTTCTTAATAAAAGCAAACTTAGACCCCATATGGTACTATTATTTATACATTTTAAGCATCTCGTGTTGGTTCCTTAAGAATTCAATCAAAAATTTATTAGGCAGTTAAAATTCACTTCATGTTTAATGCACAGACGAGAGAAAAAATTTAGTTGATAACTTAATGGAAAAAGAAATTTACATGAAAATTGTAATTGATGACTTAACATAGGGATAGTGAACATGAATAACAAGACTATGGGAAAGAAATTAATAATATCCATTTAATTAAGTAAATTAGATTTGATGAGCATGAATTAAGAATTTGATGAGCGTGAATTAAGGAAATGAAAGAATGTTTAGGAATAAAATGTTAGTGAAAATAAATATATAAAAGAAATAACAATTCAATTCTAAATGACATGCTGACTTTGATGACGATTTGGATTTTCATATATAAGAGGTGAAAATTAGGTGACATGATTTTAGGTGGTATATAGCATTTTCCTATATATACACCCTTTTAGAAAATAGAAAAATTGTATTTATAGTTGTAAATTAAATATTCAATAAATATGTTTCAACTACATCAAACTTATTCCATCGACCTCACTTTCATCCATTTCCAAAAAGATAAGAAAAAAAGTAGTAAAATAAGATCTTAAATTTACCACAAATATTCCCCACTTCTATTACGCAAAAATTGAGGAAGCTCTATAATTAGATAGCTGCAAGAAACTGATGCAACAGAGACTTCCATTAATACGATTATTAACATGTCAGATTAATTAAATAAATATTAATAATTTTTTGTTATAAATAAATTAAATATATATGCAATTAAAATTATTATAAATAAATTAAATATATATGCAATTAAAGATCAAACGAAGCAACAATCAAATGTCTAATTGTCTGTCCAACAATATTGGTTCAATATGAATATGAAGTTCGTTAGTTTTCCTGATAAAATAGAATTCGCCATTTTATGTTAGTATATATATTATGAATCATTTAAAATAAATTATTAAATATTTTTGTGTTAAATATTAAATATAATATTTTTATACATATAAAATATTATATTATTATTGAGTTAATAAAAATTAAATTATATATTGATATAATATAAAGAAATAATAGTCAAATGTGGTCACATCATTAAATTAAAATAAATGAAAAAACAAGGTGCCTTTCCATCTACAAGACATTATTAAATTAAGTAGGCCCAAAATTGAGACATTATTTTAAATTCTCGATTTTCTTGTAAGATCCTTTCTATTCATTCATTCATGTCCGAATGTGATAGATAGATAGATAGATATTTGGGCAATGGGAAACAGTAGTACAGAGATATATATTCGCCGTCAAATGTAACGGCGAAACGACGTTAAATTACAAAAAAGTTGTTTTGTATGAACGTGAAATCCAAACGGCAGCAATTATATTTTTATCACTGATCATCAATCATTGTCCTCTACACTTCTACTCTTCCAGCTAGCTCCCTTGCGCTCCTACCCCACTATCTTTCTCGCCGGAAAATCCCACCGGAATATTCTTTCTTATGGGTTGTTTATGAATCTCAGATTACACGCAGAGGTGATTATCTTAATTATATATATAAGTATATTTGTATATACTTTTTTCTGAAAACCTTTTTTTTTTCCTTGATGTATTTGTTCTTCGTAGATTAAAATGTATTCATCTTTCTACCAATTTTCTAAGCTTCTAAAGATGCATACATGCAGATTTCAAAAGACTTTTTTTGGGGTTCCATTTGTGAGTTTTGGAATCAATAAAAGCTAAGAAAATACTAGTTTTTTTCTGTACTTCATGGATTTAATCAATATTTGTTTTACAGAAATTGGTGATTTTGATTTTGTTGGGTTTGAATGAAGTGGATCCAGAGTTGTTCAGATCTTTTCTTCATTTAAAGAATAAAAATCATATATATATTTCTATATATATCCTTGAAATCTAGCTAGGGTTTTCAAATATACGTGAAGAAACTTTTTAATTTCTCTATACGCTATGTATGAAATCTTCATATATATACTGCTCTAGTACAGCGATTTCATGTTCTTACAAGTTCTTTTCAGTGCCTGGCTTAAGCTTTGTTTGGTTTTATTTCCTTTTTTTTTGTGAATTTTTCAACTTGCCCATATGATTAAACAGTGTATGCTTAGTTTATTTACTGTTTGCTTGTCTGATAAGCATAAATCTATGACCTCAAGCAAGCAAAATCTCTTCTTTTTCTCCATTTCCCCATTGTTTTTCTGCAATCTTTTGTCTATTTTTTCACTTCTCCTAGATTACTTCACATGGCCAAATTAATTGTTTCAAAATTTTGTTTGTATGCTTTTGTCTGCGGAATTTTTCTTCTGATCATAATCAAGCTTTTTTGCTTCTGATGTAATTTAATTGCATGCAGGATTTAGATGATATGAATATATTCACCATTTTATGACCATATATCTCTTGAAAATTGCATCATTATTTCTAAACTTTTCTCCATTATATAGGGTAATTTGTTGATGGATATGAGCGACTTTCGGCCCGATCTGCATGTCGCACAGCAAAGCCGTCGAGATAAAATGAGGGTTCAACAAGAAGTTTATATCGAAAATTCGAACCAATTTCCTTCTCATGAAGGTTCAAATTATAAACCTAGTAACATATCATATAACCCTTCAGAATTTTGCTCGGAAATGATCAATTTTCCGGTGAACGAGCCCCATAAACGGGCCGTTGAGTCGTTTCTCGGTAATTTCTCTCGAACGAACTTCAATCCAACGGCCACGATGAGTAGTAATCATCAGCCACAATGCTTTAACACATGGAAAAGCATTGGCTCACAATCGGGCTGCGATAATTGGGCCCCTAATGATCAAGGCCCGGTTTTCGTCGATGATGGCCCGTTGAAAATCATGAATAAGGCTTATATAGGGTATCAAGATTTGCAATCACAAGCTTTCAATAACAATCCATCTACTGAAAGTTCTTCACTTTACCTTCAAGAACTTGTTTCCTCTTCAAATGTTCGATCTTTAGGCCATGAATTTGATCATCAATGGAGTGGTCATAATTTGGATTTTTCGGCTATTAAGAATACTAATAGAGACCTTCGAATAGTGGCGAATGAGAATTCAAACAACACTCAGGCTCTTTGTTTATCTCTTTCATCAGTTCCATCTCCAAAGGTACATTCAACTCAAATGGCTGATAGAGACACTTCTGCTGAATCGCGCTCGAAAAATGTTTATAATATTCATGAAAATCCCGATAATTTGCACTCGAAAAACGCTCGTCAAGATTTGATTCATCGAAATCACGGCCCACTTGGGCCATTTACGGGCTATGCTACTATTCTCAAAAGCTCGAAGTTTTTGAGGCCGGCTGAGCAATTATTGGATGAACATTGTAATATCGCTCGTTCTAAGCACGTTGAAATTGGCGAGAATGGTAGGGTTTCTGGTGATTCAAGTGGCTCGTCGTTTTTGTGCAATGGCCTTAACGATGAAAGCCGTGAGGCGGGAAGTATGAGCACCTTGATGGGTTCACATTCGCCCAAAAATCATCAAAATAAGACGAAACTTCTATTTATGCAGGATGAGGTTGGTAAAGTTAATTAACTTGGTGGTTTTTGTTAACGTCGAAAGATTTTATGCGTCGTTTATGATTATTATTAATCATCAAGAATCCAAGATTGATTGAGTATATATATTGCTTATATATGTGGTAACCTAAGTATTCATAAGTGTTGTTTCGAGTAAAATCATGAAAATTATGATAGTACGAATGCTTAAATGTTACTGAAACGATTGCAATATACGTATTTGTTATAATTCTTTTGATTTTATTAGATTTGTGCAAAAACCCATTTCTTGCTAGAATTTTCCCATCATATATTTCCAATCATCCATTATTTTGCACAACATATATCAAAATTTTGATTGTTCATACTTCATAGATGCTCATTAATAAGAGAATGGCATTAATTCTAAATCATCATAAAAAAGATCACCAATCTCTCTTTTCGGGTTTTTCTACGTTTTCTATAAACTTTTCGAATTAGTGACATATATGCTTCGTTTTTAAAGGTTTGCAAAAGGTACAAGCAGTATAACCAGCAAATGCAAATGGTGGTTTCATCGTTCGAATCAGTGGCAGGTCTTAGTGCTGCAACCCCTTACGTCTCTTTGGCTCTAAAGATGGTCTCAAATAATTTCCGGTGTATAAAGAATGCAATAATCGATCAACTCAAAAGCTTAAGAAACGCCTTTGGGGAAGATTTATCGGCCCCTAATATTGGAACGAGCAAAGACGATACTAATGTATCGATGTTAAAGTTCATTGACCAAAGCTTTCATAAGCAAAAAGGGGCGGCAAATTTAGGCGAGGGGCAACACGTTTGGAGGCCTCAGAGGGGTTTACCGGAACGCGCTGTGGCTATTTTACGAGCGTGGCTTTTCGACCATTTTCTTCATCCGTAAGTGTCTCTTTTGCGCTCTATTTGTGTGTTTTTTTTTTGTAAGAAAGAACATAGATTCTGTGTCTAGAGACGATCACAACCGTTCATTATGAGATTCGTTTTGATCGGATCGGATGATTGTGATTGCCTTAGCTAGACAAGGACTCTTGTTTTAAGAGGGAAAGTTGATGTATTAGTCTCGTTGTCTATAAATTTGCAAAATTAGTCCTCATGAAATATTTTTTTGCATTATTGACCCCAACTTTAAGAAAACGGTATTTAAATCTTTAACGACACGTGCATGTTTCACATCAAATTGCATCCGTTTCTCAATGAATGTGATCAAAATTGTAAATAAATAATAATTAAAATAAATAAATAAACGGAACCCGATTCGTTATTTTTGAAACACCAGAAGCAATGAAGCTTAAAATTGCAATAAGCCAATTTTTCCTTTTCTTGGAACATGATTTGTCCCATATTTGCTCTCATTTAAATTTCATACATGCATTGAATGAATTTTATTTCGATGCGTAGGTATCCCACAGACACTGATAAGCATATGTTGGCGACACAAACTGGCTTAACTAGAAACCAGGTATATTCTTACATCTATTTTTCGTATCAATGTCCTAAGATAGTAAGTTTATCGTCTCGTTTTTGTTTGAATTTTTATTTCCATAATAAACCCTCAAACTCGTTCATTCATTCATTCATTAATCGTCCATGATTAGACAATCCGTGTAACAATTTTTTTTTTACTTTTAATGCGCATTTTAGGTTTCAAACTGGTTTATCAATGCCCGTGTTCGTGTATGGAAGCCTATGGTCGAAGAGATCCACATGCTAGAAACCAAAGGAGCCACCCAAACCGGTTTAAATGTTGCGAACCCCACAACCGACGGCTGTGATCGCAGCATATCTTCATCAGACAAGCAAGTCGAGATTAGCCAATCAGAACGCTCGAACCCGAGCATATGGAATCAAGAAAAGCGCTCGAGATTCGAGTACAATATTCCGACAGGTGTCGAGATTGGAGGCCTCGGTGCCGTTTCGTTGACTTTAGGTCTCAGGCAAAGCGCGGAAAGTGCCGCTCAACGGGCCCCGTTACAGCGTTTTGGAGGTCAGATCATTAGGGATTATGTGGGATAAAGGTTATTTTGCTATAATGCAAAAAACATCTTTTAGGAGAAAAAAAAAACCAAAAATTATCAGATTTATATTAAGATAAATGAGTTTGAAGAGTAAAATCTGAGATTGAGATAAAATTAGTGATGAAAACTGAGTATTTAATTTGGGTTGCCGTTGTGATAATTTGGAGGAAATATTTTGTAAAAGTGGGTTCAAAAACCATTTCTTGTGGCTAAGTTTCATGAAATTTCAATGTTGCTATTATCAATTAATTGCTATAATTTTGTGTTTAATTATATCTATAACATATGACAAAAAGCATGCCAATTTGATTACTGTTCATGCCTAATTTTCATGTATCTGTAACATAAAAAAAAACACAGAATCCTAATTAATATAATTTGATGATTAGTGACTTGTAATTAAGACAAATATAATCGTCCATTTGATTGGTGACTTATAATTAATACAAAAAACACGTGGCGACATTTGGTTGGTGCTCGATCCTAACCCATCGGGTAATCTAGGGACCTTTATCCAATTTCTTAACTTTATAGGGTCTTAGATGTAATTTTCCTTTGTTTAATGTGTCGGCTCAATTGACTTTCTTATCTTGGTAGCCATATTTTATTATTGTGACCCCTATAAAATTAGACTTTAAACTCATTTAATTATTCAAAATTATAAAATTAGACTTTAAACTCATTTAATTATTCAAAATCTAATCAAGTGTAAAAGAAATATAAGTCTGGCTATATTTACCAATTTACCATAGTCAAACAAAAACCCATGAAATATGTGAAACGTCGACTTAGAAAGAACAATTGGATTTGAAATATGGATCATTGTCAGTCGTCACGTTGCTTTCTCTAAGAAAAAAATAATGTTGCCAATTTATTTGGAAAGTCTACACATTTTTTTTGTACCTATTTGGAGAAAATATGGAAATTTTGAGATAGTTTGAAATTGTTAAAAAAAAAATCATACTAAAAAATATGCATGATACTATTTATATTAGTTTAAACACCGCGTAAAATCTCAACCTATTAGAAATTATTGTATTTTTTAAAATAATTTTCACTTTTATTAACATGTTAATTTGACATATATTTCTTTTTTATATAATTCAAAAATAGGATACTGTTATTTTACCCGAAATAAACATATTTTTCTTATATGTTTCCAATATAAAGTGGATATTGAACTTATTGAACTAATACGTGATTATCATATTTTTTTCAACAGGAGATTTTAGTAATTTTAAATTAATGCATGAAATGTTTTATGAAAAACACAGAATTTTTTTCGACTTGCTTGCCTTTTTTCATTAATTAAAGGTCAAGGGTCAAAATCACTATATAAGATAACCCTAGATTTCATGATTAATTAAAAACTAATTTAATATTAATTGACTATTTTTACTTTCCACAACTATCATTATGGTTAGTCCTGTTCCAGCTGTTTCAATTATTTCAATCTTTTGACCATTTTTCCCTAATAAATTTGAAATATTTTCTGGCCCTAAATTAATTCAACTCTAATAAGAGGTGCAATTTTTCAACATCCATTGTTGCATTTAATTTGTATCTTTAATGCAGAAAATTATTAAATAGTGTCATTAGTCTTAAACAATATACTTGGAAAAAAATTATTCTCATCTAGTGTTTCAAAAAAACCGAATCATTAATAAAACTGAAAATTCAAATGATTGTCATTAATTCAATCAATTATAATCGAATTAGTGACATTATAATTATATTATAAATAATCATAAAATGGAAAATTAGAGTAGTTTTGAAATGGTTCTGCTATGTTGCATAATGCTGATTAAGACAAAAAGAGACAGAAAAACATAATGTGAAATTATTTTCTACATTAATTATGATTATTAAGCTTTCATTTTCTTGTGGAATAAGTACTAACATCAATGTGATTAGGATTTGAATAATGAACTATTGGAATATCACAAACCACAATTTGGAAGCAATTAATAAGCAGATTTTGTTATCAATAATTTTTCAATCATTGTGATAAATAATGTTATCATATTATATAGTAATCTTTGTTTAAACCTTCGATTTTAAGAATTCTTAGGTGAAAAAAAAGCTAAATTTGAATATTAAATAAATTGACATCTCAAAGGAAGTATATAGTAATTGAATTAATTATTTTTTTCTAACTTTTCAATAAGTGAAATTCAAATGTCAAGGTGTAACATCTTTTCCATTCCAAGGAGAAGGGTGTGGAAGCAAGAAAGAAGAAGGAAATTATTATCTGTTTGACTATGTTTATTTGGTGACTTTAAAAACAATAATTATTAAAAGATTATCAAATAAAATTATTGATGTTAATTATGATACATTTCCAAGGACAAAATTCAAAAACCTTTAATCATATTTCTAAATGTGAACAAATGATCGAGCTAGTTACTGATATTATTATTCTCCCTTTTCAATTTTCTCAATTTTTTATTCCAACTTCTTTATTTGATTTATTTTGCTATAATTGAGAATTTGAAACTTAATTGTATAGCAAGGAAAATATGCTTGTTCTAGAAAATAATGTTGAAGTCCATAAATTTCTTTAAAAAGTATAATAATATATGTTATATATATATATAAATGTATATTATTTTAATAATATATATTAAATTGTGTGGTGAGCAACCCAACTATAAGACCAATAATTAATACAATTGCTCCATATAGTCAAATAAACAAATTTTGGTGGGTGGTAAAACGTGTAATAAAGGCTCATGCTCCTATATTTCTGAACTCTATATTTCAATAGCCTATCAAAATTCAAAATGTCAGACGTGATTTTCCCATTATAAATTATTATACAAAGATTTTATTAGGGCAAGCACAAAATAAATGCATATAAATTAAATAACACAGCAATTTATAATTTTGTAATTTGATAAATTATCAAATCACAATAAATGATGAGATAATATTACTATTACCCAAAGATATACAAAATATAAAATAAATTTCTAACTGAACCTAGTCATTAATTTTTCCTCCATATATATATGTAGAACTTTTATATATATGATCATAACAAATTTTACATTTTAGTTTCAATATGCACATTGCATGGATCATGTTTCTCAAATAATTTTATATACATATTATATGCATATAAAATTAACTTCTTTCTTTCAAAAGAGCAAATCTCAAAAGGTCTCTCAAGTCATTTTCCGAAGATATTATTTTCGATTTTGAGCATGGGGAATATTATGATATTAATTACCCGTCAACATCTAATTATTTATTCAACTTTGCTACCTCATATAGACATTTCTTACATCAAAATCAAATCAAAATCAAAAATAAAATCAACTCCATTTTCAGTATTCACACGACGCTTAATTATTTCAAATTAATTTTGTAATTGTTGTTTGCTCTATATAAGCTAGTTATCCTCCCACAACAACTCCATTATACACATTTGCAATTTTCAATTCAAGAAATATATAGAGATCATCTCATTCAAAATCAAATAATAAAAAAAAACATATAGAATATTCTAATTAACAATCATGAAAATTAGAATATTTTCTAATTGTTCCTTCTTTATTCTTGTTCTTGTACTCACATTTGCATGCTTCACTAGAGCTCAAGAAGTTGGTGAGTTTAACTATCTTTTTACTTCTTCAATATATTATATATATATATATTATATATAAAAACAATTGATCATTGTACCTAATCATAGAAATAGTTGGCATTTTGATTCATAATTTTATTTTAAAAAACCAAACATGCATATTTGGTTCACTTGTTTTCATAAATAAAAAAAGTGTATACTTTATGAAAACAAAATTACAAATTTTGTGCAAAACAAACATTTTCTTAACCAAAAAGAAGAAAATGATTTCAAAACAAGTAATTAAAAAAATCATATAATTATTAAGATTCATTCCATTTATTTTGCATTATTGATCTCATTTTCTCGATTAATTTTTTTTTTACAATTGTTGTAGAGGATGAGAGGGAATTTAGTTACGACCCGAATAGTGAGGTGGGGCCCGCACACTGGGGAGAAATTCATCCGGAATGGCGGGATTGTAATGCCGGAGAAATGCAATCTCCGATCGATATGTTGAATGAAAGAGTTCAAATAGTATCTCATTTAGGAAGGCTCAAGAGACATTATAAGCCCTCTAATGCTACCCTTGTTAATAGAGGCCATGATATGATGGTAAGTTTTACTAATATCATGGAAAATAAAAATCTTATATTTATTATATATATTATGTCAAAGTAAGTAGTTAGAAAACCCATTTTTATTCACTTATAAATGGAAATTTATAAGTAAGTGGTTATAAAACCCATTTTTATTGATCACTTATTATATATATTATATATTAATTATGTCAAAGTAAGTAGTTAGAAAACCCATTTTTTTATTCACTCATAAATGGAAATTTATAAGTTTTTGCAAACATTATTTTACTATTTCTTAATTATTTTCTGAAAATGCAGTTAAGATGGGAAGATGCAGGCCATATCCAGATAAATGGAACCCTGTTTCATCTCAGGCAATGCCATTGGCATTCACCTTCAGAACACACTATTAATGGCAGAAGGTCCTTTTTTCAATTTTTTTTCATATGATCACATTAGGGTTTATATAACTTAAACTGAATCTTCAATTTTATTTTTATAAAAAAATAACTTTATTAATATTCAAATATAGGTTCGATATGGAGGTCCATTTGGTCCACCAAAGCAACGATAATCGTAGTGCTGTGATTGGAATCATGTACAAAATTGGCCGTCCAGACTCGTTCTTATCGATGGTAAATATAATATATATCGAACACATTAATTAAATTTATAAACATTTGCATATATAAATATATGCTCGATTTTACCTATTTAATTCTAATATCGCGTTTACTTTTAATAGATGCAACGAAATTTAGAGGCGGTTGCTAATACACGAGACGTTGAAAGATCCGTGGGTATTATCGACCCAAGATTCGTAAAATTTGGCAGTAGAAAATACTATAGATACATTGGTTCACTTACTGTCCCTCCATGCACTCAGAATATTATTTGGTCTATGGTTAGAAAGGTATAAATTCGATACCTTTTTTCGTAATTTAAAAATTCTTATTACGAAAATTAGAGAATATTTTTTTTTATGTAAATTATGTTTAATTTCGTCGCGTAAATTATCATCAGGTGAGGACTGTAACAAGAGAACAAGTAGCATTGATTCGCGAAGCTGTCCATGATGTAAGTTTATACTTGTTACTTAATTATTAAATTTTATGAATGATTTTTTGTGATTTTCGATAATTTTTTGAATTTTTCTTACCTTGTGTAGGAATCGCAAGCGAATGCTAGGCCTCTCCAACCAATAAACGAGCGTTTAGTGAAACTATATAGACCAAAAGATCTCGAGAACTGAAGTTGTATCAGCAGTATTTCATATATATGGATCTTTATGTATAATTTATTATAATAATATATGTTAGTCTATGCATTTAGAATATATAATTTGATCCATTATTCATATAGCTGGAGTCTCTTCATTTATTTTTACATATATATATATATATATATATTTTTTTCGATTCTACTTGTAATATACACAAAATACAAGAGTTACTATATTTTACCTTGTATTTTAATGATGATCTCATGTATAATCACCTCTACATTCCTGTATTTTTATGTTGCGTGATGGAGAATGCTCTTTGAGTTATTTTAGAGCAATTGTTTATTCATTTTTTTTAATATCAATAAATATGATTTTAATGTTTATGGAAATTTTTATTTTATCACAGGAAACAAAAATTATGATAGCGTTTGGCTGAAAAATTCATTAGCTAATGCATATATTTTAAATTTTAATGAATGATTAGCTAATACATAGTAAATTCATCCAATTTTTCTACAACTTCTTGAAATTTATTCTAAAATCACACCATCCTAGCAAGAACTTTAAGTACATCGTCCATCGATGGCCTACGATTAGGGTCGTTTTCTACACACGAACATGCTAAAACCGCCAAGCACAACGCCTCCGCCAAGGGATAATCATCCTTCAAACTCGGATCCACAAAATTCCTCAATCGATCAAACAATCCTCTTTCATTCGCCTCGTCTCTCAAAAACTCAATCGATTCACTCAAAAACATCTCATTTACAACCTCATTTCCCGTTATAAGCTCTAGCAAAACCGCCCCAAAGGCGAAAATATCAACCTTTTGAGTCAACGTTCCATGAACAGAGTCTACTGATCCAGTTCCAGTTCCAGTTCCAATTCCAGGTTCGTTTCCAAATACGGTGATTTTTGCCCTCCAATTTGAGGTCAAGAATATGTTTTTGCTACTCAAACTCAAGTGAAAATAAGGAGGAATAACACAATAATGTAAATAGTGTAGCCCTATTGCAATATCAAAGGCAATTTGAGTCCTCCTATGCCAATGAAGAGCAGAAGAGGAGGCTAATAAGCATTCCTTCAGGCTTCCATTATATGGATACTCGAAAACGAGAAATGATGACGTGGAATCATCCTCACCGTAACAAACCCCATTTAATTTCACAATGTTTACATGATTTATTTTCGAATGAACATCGATAATTGCACGTGTCGACTCGAATCTCATTGTCTTGATCATCACCTCAGAATTGTCAATCAAACACCCCTTGTAAAGACTATTGATGATCATCGAATTTATTGAGAAATTATTTGTCGCGTTTTTAATCTCTTCAATGGTGTAGTTACATATAGAATACTTTATCCCAATAAGCAAATCGGGCGATAAACTTGAATGATTGGATTCCGATAATGGCGTTGAAAATGAATTCATGGAGCTAATTTCACGAGTCGAAGAGTGAGATTTTTCGACCTTGAACTTCTTTAAAGCTTTGATATACAAAACTATCGCCACTAACAAAACGAAAATAAGAAAAAACCCGAGAACTAATCCTCCAACGACGATTTTCTTCATTATATTCGTCGTTTTTTTCTCCAAGGGCATTGTGGGAAGAAATTGAGGAATCGGAGGGTCGAAAAAAACGTCGAAATTTATCAAGGGTTCATCTTTTAGTGGTACTAAAATGGTCGTGTTTGGATACACCGTTGGTATCGAATCCAAATCGTTCGTTCTCAATATCTCATCAACCGAAACGTTGAATTTTTCGCTTATTTTTCTCGTATCGTCCCCTTCGATAAAAGGGTACGTGACAAAATACTTCACAGATGCATTAGTTGTCTGATTATTATCATCAGGACAAGCACATCTTAAAGGCACCAAAACTGTTGAGCCTGTAATAATAAGGCCATTTTCATCGTTTTCTTCAGACAAAGTTATCGATTTGACTAAACCCTGAAAAATCCCACAAGCAATTTCTGATAAACTTACATTTTTTATCACTTTGTACGTGAAATTTGCCTGAGAAAACTGACCTACACAAGAACAAACGATTGGGACAAGAACTTCATGGCCCGTTTCGAGAATCTGGCCTGGATTCGATAAATTGTTGACCGAAAGTAAACGAATCGGGTTTATTTCGAACAAATTTGAGATGCTTGAGATTGTTTTGAAATGATTACAGGCTCTGTAGACAACGTAGGTTTTGCATGGATTTTTTGAGGGATTGCATGTGTATCTTGTGCCTGGATAATTTGTGTCTGAAGAACATGATGTTTGATCATAGTATTGTTGTTGGCTATAGGTTAAATTAATGAATAAGCATATTATGAGCCATGAATAAATCATCATTTGGAGAACATGAAGAAGATACATTATAATCCTTGATTCATTGTTTTATCATGAGTTGTATATGGCAAAATTTTGTTTATTTATTGTCATTGGAAACAAATGCTAGAATCCAAGTGGTAAAGATTAAACAATTAAAAGATTAAAGAATAATTTGTTGATTTGAATTGTTGTGTGTGGAATAATTCATTAATGCTATGTTTGGATCAAGGAAAATGAAAAAAAGATGTGTCTTTAAGTACAAAGTATTTATTTGAAAAGTATTCCCTATCCAAATACCAAGCGAAAAAATGATAGTATATATATTTGTCTCAAAAAATGAATATTCCATTTTTTACAAGAATTAAGAAAAATTAATATTTCCATTATTTATTTCTAAATTGTGCTTTAATTTTACAACCAATCATTCTATTAAAATAATGTTCTATGTTAATAATAATTGAGCGAAAAAAGTAAGTCCTAAATCAAAATAGAAATTATTAAATTAGAATTTTTTAAACAAATATATATATCTCATGGACATGTAAAGAACAACCGTACTTGCCCACATAATAAAATAATTGATTTACCATGCATATTATTATAATGGATTTAATTAGAACAACGGGCATACATTTTCCAACCAAACATGGCATAAGAGAAAGGCTACCAACTGAAGTGATGAAGGTTTTAAATATGATTAAACAAAATTACACACAGAAAGTTACAAATTTTGTGATGAAATGAAATTTGATGGCTACATAAATCAATAGCCGGCTGATATATATATATACTATACTATAGAGAGTCCAGCTGGTGATTAAATAAATTAATACTCTCACTTGGAGTTATTTATCTTGACATTTTCTCAAATTCTCTGTTGGGTTCAAAATCAATATATTGATACCAGTTGCTAAAAATCATCGGTATTATTATCTATTTTCTAAAAATTCAATTGCTGGTTAGGATCGAGATGTGCATCAATAATTCTTTAATTTCTAAGGTGACAAAAGAATGAAATAACCGAATATTTAAAGGTATAAATAAGCCTTTATCCAGTCCAAATACAGCCCATTTACACCTCTTTAATTAATTGTGCTGCTTATATATATATATATATATTATATATTTTTTAGCTAATTCGATGATTGGATATTTTCTAAACTAGTCTTCAAGCAAATAAGAGAAAAGTTAATTAAATTCAACATTTTCCGGTACATAACTTCAAATTGACAAGCAGTATCTGGGTTAAATTATTGTAAAACTCAGTTAAAATGAATTGAGGAATTTTTTTTTATTTTAAATACGAATAAATTTTCATATCCTAAATTTTTACTCAAAGTGATTTATTTTTCAATAGTAAGTGGTCATGACGTAATATGGTCTATTTGACCCTTCAAATAGAAACACACACATTGTGTATATATATATATATATATATGAATGTAAAACTATAACAATTTTATTCATTACCACAATTTGCTTGCTAGCATCAATTTGTCCCTCTTTATTAACTTCTTGGGAAACTCCACTTTGAATATTGGATTCAATCATTGTGATACATTAGCACACATTTGACTTTTGGGCACTTAATTTATTGAATATATCAATTATTTTTCCCACTTCTTGTGTAAATTTGGAAAAATTTATGTTATATCGATTTCAATATATTTGATGTATTATTCACTGCATAATTCTGTAGTGAAATGTTAAATATATAATGAAAATTAGTCATTTATAACTAAATATATATTATATATATTATATTAAAATTATTGGACTCAGTATAACATAAGATTTCTGACAGTAACTTTAATAATAGCTTTAATCAACTACAATCCTACTCATACTCATTATAGGTTAGGTATGGATGGAGCATTAAAAGTATTTATTTTCTTTCCATCCATTTTTCTCACATTCCAAGAATTTCACAGCTAGCCCATATTAAATATCAACTACATATTTCCCACTAGATTAAAGTTATATTTTCTTACCCTATATCCCATTTATTGAATCCTATCAAGAAAAAATACTATTTACATATTTTATATAGTGTTCAAATCTTTTATTCAAGTGTGAAATCGACTTCTTATTTCATATATTTACTTGTTACACATTTATATAAATAAGCACCTAACGGTAGCGGCTGCGGGTTCCCTTGTTATCAAAAAAAAAAAATATATATATATGTTATATGAATATGTTAACAAGGATATAAAGAGTCTCTTTGTGCTACTTTTGAAGTCATAATTGCAACCAAATGTGGTGAGGATTTAAAACTATGGTAGTGGACTAAACGCTGAGTGATGCTTATTGGCTATGTATATTATGTGGGGTTTAAATAAATTTTATCCTTTAATTTACTCATTTTTGTCGGGATTTAAGGGCCGATTGGTTGGCATGTCCATTTTCGAGAATTTATTTTCATGATAAAAATGAGAAATGTGGTTTGAAAGATGATATTTGATGAGATTTTTAAGAGAAAAATAAGTAATGATTGCGGTTGATGTGATATATTTTTTGTTGTGAGAAAAATTTATTTGATTTGATATTTAAATATAATTTTTATTAAATTTGTTTAGTCAAACTCGTTGATTTACACGTCAGAAAATAGTTACAATAGATCTTATTTTAAACGTTGCATTATCTTGCATTAGAATATGTAATTAATTTAATTTTTAGCTTTGAAAGATAGTCGAAAAAATCTTTTTAATTAGTTGTATTAACTGTCAAATCATGAATAGTGAAATTCATTTGTTGCAAAAAAAAAATTAAATTATTTGTAATTTTGAGAGATTTTTTTGTGCGATTTTTTTACGAGATGCTAAACAAATGAATTTTTCCTAATTTTTTACTTTGAAATGTTTTTTTTGGGAGAATGAGTGGCCAACCAATTGGGGCCTAACCTATAAATATTTCGTGACTTAACAAGAATCACATGATTGTCCTAGTTATACAAGTCAAGATTAATAGAGTATTAAGAAAAAAAATTAAAAAATATTTTATTGAATTTATGATTTATTTAAGTTTTTACATATTAAAATTTAGGATATCCAAACTGATTCTGGTAATATATATCTAATAATGTTTATTGTTAGAGTATTTCAATTTGAAGATGTCAAGTCAATTCATAATTAAAAATAAGAAACATGGCAGTTTTTATTTCCATTTTTTGATAATATATAATCACTAATGGACTATTCTTTTTTGTGGCATAGGAAATATATTATTTGTATGCAAATAAATTTATCAAAATATTGTAAATTTTAAATTCAATTGGACATCTGGAATGAATATTATTTTGCAAGATAATTATATAAAGTGATAAAAGTGTAATGTTATTGGCACTATTTAATGGGAGACAGACAGTACAATATGGTCTTGTTAAATGTCAGCTCATTCATTGTCATAATTTCAAGTCATGGGATGTTTGTGATACTCTTTATTCTTTCTTTATTATTTTTATTATTATCCTAATGTTTATTTTAGGACATTTATTTTACAAATATGATATATATACATTGTTTTCATCTCTAAATTTAATATTTTTCACAATATTCTTCAGCCTAAGAATAGTGCCTACGAATTTTCCATTATCGGAAACTAAAAATTCAAATCTGTAATATATAAGATTAAAAATTAATAAAATGAAAAATATTTTAATAAGTATACAAATACTCTCCCTTTTGGGATTCAATTACAACATCTCATGATTTTTTAAGTTGTTATTCATTAAATTTAATTAAGTATAGGCCGCCTTTGTGGATGAAATAAATATTAAGAATTTAAGATTTGATTTTTATAGCATATTCTAGTCCAACAATTATGAAAATGACTTTTGCCCAATAAAATAAAATAAAAAGATGGATATTTGATTAATCAGTCACCAAAATGGAATAAATAAAAGCTCTCACTCTTTGCCTACAATACACTCATTTGACACGTAATTTTTGTGACCTTAATATCTTGTACTTCTTCCTTAAATTAAATATAAGCAAATCTCTAAAATCGGATTTGATTTTTTTTTATTCTTTGATTTTCATTTTTTTTATTATCCCTTTTAATTAAGAATTAAATGATATATATCCTACTATATTCTCTACTAAATAATTATAATAAATTGTGATTTTTTTGGATATAAGATTTTGGTGTCAAAAAATCACAAATTACTATAATAATTTATACTTTTAAAATCACATGTTCGAGTCATCATTATTAATTTGATCAAATCCACCCAAAAAAATGATCAAGTCAAATTAATTACTTTATTTTCAAATAGCAAATACTTTTCAATTGTGATTTCGTCATATCTTAGCCGCATTGCCGTGGAAGGATAAGCCATATTTGTCATCAAATTACTAGCTCCACACTTTAGTTTAATTTGCAATTAGTGGGCAATTAATAGAAGTAATATTTGGCTCAACATTTTAATTTTCTTAATAATACATTTATCAATTTTCCACTATAATTTTAATATCAATGTTTTATTTATTTGAAATCGTCCCATACATGAAATATATATATATATATGTATATGAATATTCAGATATTTAGACAAATCTCATGATGGACCAAGATTGAATTGAAAAAGTGCATGAACCCATCAAATTCTATATAAATATAATTTTCTTTCATAAATTTTACTCGAGAAAAAAAGATATATATATATATATATATATTCTGCGTTTCACATCTATTTAAAGTTAATATTGTTTTATCATTTAATATTATACATGATTGATATTGTATTAGTAGAGAATCTAACATAGACAAACAACTTTTATTTATCTAAGTCCATTCTCTATAAGTAGATTTACCCACTTATTTAGCAATTCATTAGCAAAATCATATCAAATTATATTATGCTAAAAAGGGCGGCGCAGCTATTTTATTTATTGAGAATAAAATGCATGGAAAAGTGTGTTTATATTAAGAAACTTAATAGAAATTTATTTCTCACCTAATCAATTTAATTTGGTTGGAAAAATACTCCAATTTGGAGTTGATCAAATCATCAAATACTATAACTTTTCAACATTGTATATGAAAGAGGTACCTTGGTATAATATTCTTTTCTTTTTTTAAGCAATTCGTTGTTTTGTATAAACTTGACCCGTTATAAATAAAAAGTGGAATAAATATTCGAGTGTTTAGTAAGGAAAAATACCATAATTATCGTCATATGTGGTTAGAGACGAATGTATAGATTAATATATTAATATAAATTACATTGTGACTTGTTCCTCTAGGAATTATGTGATCAACTTAATGAAAAATTCACGTCAAATCCATTAATTCTATCTTTTGGGTATAGATAATATAGCAAAAATATAATATTAAATATCTTTTTAAGAGGAGTTGATATTCGCTTTTGAAAGACAATTATATTGAAAATAAATTAAAATAACATTAAAATCTATGAGTAATAGTTATGAAATTCGAAAAATCACAATTTCTTATGTGTTGTATTCCAAAACTCTATTTGCTATTTGATGATTAAGTTGAAATTTACTATGAATGTGTTTAAATCACTGCAAAACTTATTTCTCATTGAATTTGATATTACCATATTTTTATTTCACAAAAAAGAAAGAAAAAGTGAAGAAATTGTCCAAGTCATTCTCTATTTATCCTCTTTTTACCATATGATTAAGACAATTAAGCGAACTTATTTTTATAAATAAGTACAAAATCTAAAGTCAAAAGTCCAATCCCCCCCACAAAGGTCAAAATTCAATTTATTTCTTTATAGATACACCATATATATATACACACATATACATATATATCTCATTCACTTTCCTTTTTTACCCTTCTTCCCTATCCCCTATCCTATACATACAGTTACATACACAATCACATATATAATTAATATATAGATTTGTTGAAACGTAAAGCCATTGGTTACCGTGTTCAAAGAGAATCCACAAACCGAAAAAAACGAAAAAAAAAAAAAAAGTGTACAAATACAAAACGGATACTCCAAATAATCTTTCTATCTCTCAGCTCAAGAAATTAAACTCACATGGAGATCTGTTCTTTGTATAGAATGTTGCCCACTTCATCGTTTTCTACTTCCTAAAAAACCCATATATATTCATAAATACATACATTCAGTGTGTATCTATATCTGTATCTATATGTATATGGTGTATGTATAGACTAGCTCTTGAAGTTTTGAACTATTGTGATAAAAATGGGTGCGAATAAATGGATGAAGGTGAAGATGGCTTTGGGGTTGAAGTTGAATTCGTGTCTTTATGTTTCGAGAACGCTTGAGGATTCTGCGGCGGTTGTGGCGGCGGCGCCGCCTGTTTCTGGTAGATTGTCTGACACCGCCTTGTTGTCTCCGCCGGCGGACCATCGTTTGCAAATGCCCACCACTCCGACGCCGTCTTCCTCCGGCCTCCGTTTGCCTAAACACTCTTCTAAATCTTCCAAGGTAAAAGAAAATTGGAATTTACATTTTTTTTTTAATAAATTAGATTAATGAAGGTAATTTGAAGTGCTTATTTGGTTGTCTAATTTGTTGCAGTTTAATTTTATTTTTTTTACAAAATTACAAAATTGATATTGTATTTTATGTATTTTGCTGCAATTTTGGACCAATCGTTAAAAATTGACTGAAGTTTGAGTCTATAATCCACTTGGCTACTGATTTTATTACAGACCAGGTACAAAGTATGTGATCAAAGTATGAAACTAAGATTTTTTGTTCAAAAATTGTCTCCTATGGAATAAATTTAGCAATTTTATAAAAATTAGACTAAAATTAATCCTTTTTTTTTTGTTTTCCTTCATGCATGGGCACCCACTACATCTATTCATTCATCCATAGCTTGAGTCTCAATTTGTGAATCACTAATGGGTTATATTTTTATTGAAGTTTTACTAATTTATTCTTTAAGAAAGTGCTATTTATTGTCATTATTTGATGATTTCTTAGCCATAAATCTTTATTTCCTATTTGAAATGGGATTTTCATGTTTATTAATGGGTAACTCTTACAAAGATAGACTTGAATTGTAGGAGTAAAATTAAAAAAAAGAAAATTATATTTTGTAATTTTCCCATTATTTTATTCACCTTCAATAGATTGACTCCTCTAATCCCAAAAAAAATAAATGCTTTGATCAATGTGAATAATATAATTTTAATTTGATATCACTTTTCTTTTTGCCTGTTCAAAAAAATAAATTAGTGGTTGTTTTCTGATGGGGTTGTTGGCTCAATTTGTTTAAAGGTTGTTCCTATCACGTGGGGTAGAGCTATAGGCATGATATTGATAATGGAGATAATAAGTGAATACACAATTGAAAAAAAGTCCAATTCTTTAGAGCACTTATTAATCGACTTCAAGCCAATCACAACCATTTATTTGATGAGATCGACGTAAAATTCATTATTTATAGATTTTGTCATTTTATGTGTCCTAGCTTCTTGAGGATCATTCATCAAAATACTACTCTATATATTTTCAGATGAGTGATTCTTAAGAAATCCTAACATTTGAAATCCATAAGTAGTGAATTCTGCGTAGGTCGCGTCAAATAAATGGTTGTGATTGGCTTTGGACTCAGTGTCACGGGAAATATATATATATATATATATATTAATGCGGAATCAAGTAAAAGTCACGTGAATAACACGTGTAAAAGGGGTCTGATCCAACCCACAGACTGAATAATATAGTAGAATTGTATTTGCACTAAATTCATTTATGCATTAGTGGGGCCCATCATATATATATATATAAGTATATGTATATATATATATATTCATATGAAGTGTCATAAATTGGAGTATATATGTAATGTAGTTTTCAATTTCTCCAAGGTGAGGTGGGGATAAAGTGGTTTTGAGACCCCTTTTGAGGACTATAGTCATCTGGCCTTATTTATAAAGGCAAGATGCAACACTGAAATCTTACCTTTACTTCCTGCCCTTCTCAGAATAGCAAACAAAGTGCTTTTCTTGGTCATCAACATAACTATTACTAAAATATATATATATATATATATATATATATATAACTATTAAATTATTCAATTTTTCATTTTTTTTTTCACCCCTTTTTATGATATATATTCTAGTCTTCAACTTGACCATTTGATTTACATTAAAGTAAAGGCCAAGAGGGTTGTAAAGTAGAATGACAATCTTATATAATAGTGTGACTAATGATTTCTACTTCTTTTGATAAGATGTGCTTTGAGTCATTATTTTTTGGGATTTTTTAATGCCTCAAAAGCTTCATTATGTTGGACTTGAGAGCCCTGGTTATTGCCCTTTACATCTTAAAAGTTCATCATTTGGATTTATTTATATACTTTTACCAATTATATGCTCTTTTGACATTGACTTTACTTATTGGCTTGACCATACTTTTTTACATTGTTTACATGAATAGTTTTTTATTATTTTAGATAATGCAAGAATCTAAGTCATTTTTAGTAACTCTCGAAAATCGAGTCCTTAGAATAGTGACCCTCTTAGATTCGGCCCGAAATGCAAGCTCACACTTGAGCATAAAAACGTCGAAAAAGGACTTAAGTAAATCAAAATTTGAACATTAAGGATGCTAAAGTCGAGATGTGAACATGAGGATTAATCTTATAGAAAATGCATACATTATTTGGACCATAAATGTCATTATCTCATACATATATAATTATATGTTGGCAATATAATCAATGCAATATTGAAACTAAGATATATCATAATTCCATGCATAATGCAAATGTTTGGGAGCATTTTCAAGCTAAAGCTAATATGGGATGAACTCATTATTGTGAGATTCTAATTAGCTTCAAATGCATTAAGCTATGTTAGAGCAGCTTAAAACCAACTTAGAAATATGGAAATTCTATTATAAGATGCTGAAAATATGTATATACATACACATATATATATATATATATCTGAAATTTGATTTTCATCTTACTTTTTTGCAGAAAATTTGTGCAATATGTTTGACGACGATTAAGCCTGGCCACGGGCACGCCATTTTCACCGCAGAATGCTCTCATTCGTTTCATTTCCACTGTATAACATCGAACGTGAAACATGGTAAACAAACTTGTCCCGTTTGCAGAGCAAAATGGAAAGAGATCCCCCTCCAGGGCCCCACCACCGACAAATCTTCTCGAAGACAAATCCAATCTCGAGACGACACCTGGACAAGACGAATCCCGTCTCCACGAAGAGATTCTTCTTCTTCTCTTTTCACAAATGTAGAACCCACTCTCTTCAACGACGACGAAATCACTGTCCACCAATCAGATGTCGCCACATCATCCACCAACGACACCCGTTGTAATGGATCGCTAGAAGTTAAGACGTTTCCGGAAGTTTCCGCGGTCCCGAGATCGAAATCCCGTAACGACTTTTCGATCCTTATTCATCTCAAAGCTCCGGTTAAGACAAGCCCACAAAAGAATCTAGAGTTGTCTCAAAATTCTCGTGCCCCGATTGACCTTGTCACGGTTCTTGATGTGAGCGGCAGCATGGCGGGGTCCAAGCTGGCGTTGCTAAAACGAGCAATGGGATTCGTGATTCAAAATTTAGGCCATTTGGATCGACTCTCGGTTATCGCCTTCTCATCCACAGCACGTCGACTTTTTCCCCTTCGAAGGATGACCGATAACGGAAGGCATGAAGCTATACAAGCCGTTAATGCTTTGACCTCTAATGGCGGGACAAATATAGCCGAGGCCCTCAGGAAGGGCGAAAAGGTAATTACCGATAGAAAATCGAAAAATCCAGTTTGTAGTATTATGCTGTTGTCTGATGGACAAGATACATATACTATTACAAGCCCTAATGGCGGGCCCACACGGTCGGGTCATCGGTCCTTACTTCCGATATCCATGCATCGTGATAGCGCTTGTGGGGTACATATTCCGGTGCATGCATTTGGGTTCGGGGTTGATCACGATGCGGTTTCCATGCACTCGATCTCGGAAGCTTCCGGAGGGACGTTTTCGTTTATAGAGGCCGAAAATGTGATTCAAGACGCTTTCGCGCAGTGCATTGGCGGGCTCTTGAGCATCGTGGTGCAAGAGTTGAGAGTCGAAATCGAGTGCATCGACCCGTTGTTGAGATTCGTCTCGGTCAAATCCGGAAGCTACAAAACGACTCTGGCGGACGATAAACGAAGCGGGGTCATCCGAGTCGGGGACCTATACGCCGAGGAGGAGCGCGATTTTCTCGTGACGATCGACGTCCCGATCGGCGGACCCCACGACGAGACGTCGTCGTTGATGAAAGTTAAATGCGTTTACAAGAAACCTAATTCGAAAGACTCGACAACGCTCGATTTTGCCAACGACGTTGTGATTCAAAGGCCAGTCGAAGAGAATGGATCGTCAGTGGTGGTGTTGATGGAAGTAGATAGGCAAAAGAACCGTGTTTCGGCCGCACAAGCCATGGCCGAGGCTCGGGCCCACGCTGAGAGGGCCGATCTGGCTTCTGCCGTGTCCGTGTTAGAAGAGTGTCGAATTCGGTTATCGAAAACCGAGTCGTTCAAATCGGGCGATAGATTGTGTGTGGCTTTGGATGCCGAGTTAAAAGAAATGCAAGAGAGAATGGCTAATAGGCAAGTTTACGAAACCTCGGGACGAGCCTACGTTTTGTCGGGATTGAGCTCACATTCTTGGCAAAGGGCAACGGCACGAGGCGACTCGACCGATAGCACGAGCCTAGTAACGGCTTATCAAACGCCATCGATGGTCGATATGGTAAATTTGTCTCAAACAATGTACTTTGGTAGTCCTTCGCCTCGACCTACTATAAGGGCGAATCGGTCATTTCCCGCCCGGGCTCGACCGAGGTGATTGCTGTCTTGATATAAGGTTGTAGCTTAATGTCTCATTTGTTTTGTTAGTTCTTGTTTATTTGGGGAAATTTTGGGTGAGGGGGAAAGGTTAAAGAAGAAAAAGATTGTGAGTGAGTTTGAATTGAGGGGTATATTGGATTCAAATGTACATGAATGAATATTAGGAGAGATTGTGTAACATTTTTAAGAGTATTATTTGAATTTTTATGTTGTTGATTGTTGATGTGCTTTTGTATGTAAAGATAAGTAATTGTCTATCTTTATGAAAGATGGTGATTTTTCAACTTTAGTGTTTTTAGATAATTTGGAAACTCGAAAATATAATCATCTATTTAAGTTTCGTTTCTAAATTAAATTTTGAGTTGTTAAATATAAGAAATATTTCAGAAAAATAGGGAAAAACTTGCAAAATACAACCAAATTATAATATATATCATAATATATATATATATATATATTGTTTTATGAATTTCAAATCCAACTACATGAAAATTGTATCTTTTATTGCACACTTGGGCCCATTATCAAAGATCTAAGCGATGTGAGTTGGAGTGGCATGACTTATATTAATACTTCTAAATTCTAATCATGTGATTTGCAAAATCATTGAAGATTATGATCTAAAATTCTTTTGTCAACAATAGTAATTTAATGAAAAAATAAGAGTCCCTATCTATACATGAGATCTTAATAAATGCAAAAAAAAAAAAAAAAAAAAAAAAACCTACTAACAGAGTTTGGCATGGACATTTTATAATAATCCACTATAATCTACTTGTATTTTTATAAAACTCAATTTATACCCATCATAATTATCAAAAAGTACCCTCAAGATGTATAATATTTTTATGGGTAGTTCTAGGAGAATGTAAATTCTAACAAAATAATCACAATAATTTATGTTATAAATTAAAGTGAAATCAATGAAACGAATACAAATATAAATCATCTTGGAAGCACATCAAATAACATAAATATTTGTCCTTGAGAATAAACTTAAGGAAACAAGAATAATATGGGCTTTAGAACAGTATCTCTTTGTTGGTATTTGATGCATAAATATTCCCCAGATCCAAATATATATATATATACAAAAAACTAGGATTTAGTTGACTTCTTTTGTCAGAAACTTGCATTAATTTTTAATTTATTGATTAATATTTAATCACCATGTGCTTTGTATATTACTGCTTGTACTATGTCTGCTACTCCACTAGACCCACTAGGGAAATTCTATCCTGGAACCTGCCCAATGGAGCCGGTCCGGGATAGCCACACATTTGTAGGGGTGGGTGTTGTATTTTAACACCCACCCCACCCTAAATATGTGGCTATCCCGGACCGGCTCCATTGGGCAGGGTTCGGGATAGAATTTCCCATCATTAATCCACAAACCCTAACAATTAAATAAGTGAATTAAATAAAAATAAAAATAAGAGCATGAATATTGGGAGTGAATATGACTTTTCATATTTTGGGATTATTTTTGCAAAGTTCTAAAAATGACAAGTTTTGTCTATTTATGTTTTTGAATTAAAAATTTATACTTTTTTTTTGAGAATTGTGTACCATTAAAATTTATTCGAGAATAATAATTCTTTATTTATATTTTTAAAAATAGGTTGAAAAATATTTTGAATTAATAGTGTAAGGTTGATGGATGATGTGTAGGATTATTATATTAGTTGTTTATATAATTATTATGTGAATAAAATTAATATAATATAAGTTAAAGTTTATAAATTATGTGAATATATGTTTTACTGGAAAGCATTTGTTACTTCATAAATTAATTTGAACAGTCAAAAGCGCGTTTCACCTCACAATAAATTCCTCATAAAGATGAGATTAAAGAGGGGAATATGGGCCCACCTATTCTCGATTTTTGACTGTGCTAGTAAACACTCTTACCCAATTAAAACACAACACGTGTCCTGAGCTATTCCACGTGGCAAAGCCCTCCTCGTTTGCTGAGCTCTGTACATAGACATCTGTGCCGCTAACAAACTCTCTTCCCCGGCGTCACCCTTTCTCTCTCTTCTCTCTCTCTACATCTATACATACACATATACATACATACATACATACACATGGTGAATATATAGATATGATTTTCCATGGATGTTGATTTCCTCTGAGCATTGAGCATTGTGAAAGGCGACAACCTTCACATTTTTGCGCCGGGGTCTTCGGAGCTCAAAATTTTCCTCGTTATCTTTCTATGTGAATGTGATTTTTCGAGATAATCTCAGCTTTTTTGGATGTGCTTATGTTCTTCATCTTCCTGAAAAGCGCTTACTGAAGCACTTCCGTGTAATCATAGCTGGTATTCGAGAGCTACTGAAGCTTGGCGCTGATTTCTAGGTCATTTTTGGAAGGTATGCTATTTGTTTTCTCCCTTTCTTATTAGTAATTAGCTCGTGAATTGGTTGGTGTCTTTGCGTTCTTGGTTAATTGTTCTCCGTAAAAACTGAAATTAGATTTAACATTTTTGAGAATCTGGAAGCTGATGTGCTGCTAGATTTTGTGGCATTTTGTTCTGTTTTAATTAAGCAGTACACATTCAATTTCGGATATTACTCTGTCTCTTCTTTATTTATCATAAAATATTCTGCAATTTTACTAAATATGGTGCATTATTGAACCTTGATGCACAATTTCCCAAACTTGCACAAGCTCATGGTGGTGTAATTTTTCAGTTTTCTTATGAAATAATAACGAATAATATGGTAATGGAACAGGAAAACAGAGGATTCTTTTTTTTGTTTCTTTAATTTTCTTCGTTGTGGGAAAAGACAAAAAAGAAAAAGTTCTTGCTTTTTTTTAAACTTGGATTGCTCTTTTATGAAGTCTTGATCTTAATTTTATTCCTTTTCTTTAAATTGAAATCTTAAGTTTTCTCTAGAACAGGGAAAAAAAGGTGTATAAAAGAATGAGTTTATGTTTACCGACAGCAGAAATCCAATTAGTGGGCCTGGTTTAATAAAAAAACAAGAAATGTCTTTTTCCAACACTTCATTTCATTTCATCATCCCCCATGGTCTACTACTGTATTTGTAGGCTCAATATATCTTTGAAGCAAAGTCTTTTCTAACGGTTGGAAATGTATGTATATACGTACATTGGGCCATTCATAAATTTGAATTATTTGTCTTTTTCAATCATAAACGTGAAGATATGATTACTTTATATAGAACCCAAAGATTTCTACGAAATGATCAGATGAGATAACACAATATAATTGTATATTTACTACATTAATACACTGGATTCAACAGTTTGATAGTTAAGGTGTCTCTTTCGGAGTTGAAATATTGTACCTTTCAGAGAGTTGGTTGATCTGACCATTTTTTATATAAGATTATCCTTTTGAGCTTCTGGATTCAACTCTAGTGAAACCAACAAGTCTTTTTCTTATATATTTTGCTGTCAGATTGTCTATTCTGCATTTTCCTTCTAGTCCTTAATTCAACTGTTTCTTAAGGGTCTTTTGATGTTTGATTAATCTAAGCTATAACACTTTTTGGGAAGTGTTTTCATGATTGAATTTTGAAATATCAAGCGGTAAGAATGGCACCTCTTTATTCATATGCCTTTCGAGCATTTCATTAAGATCATGACATTTGATCTTTAAGAGTAATGTAAAGTATGAAGTCTATTACTCTGCTTTTTTTTCACATTCTCTAAAATCTGATCACCTGCCTCCCTCAAGAATTAATCTTCTCTTTTATTTTATGTAAGTAACTTTCTTTCTTTAGCCAAATCCTAAAGCTAAAGTCAAGTGTGTTAACTTCGTAATTATCTTCAAGGGTCTAGAATTTGAATTTTTTTAGTTGCTGTTTCTTAATGCCTTAATGAAATATAAATTCCTCTGTATTAAAAGGTTAGCTCATTATCTGCAGAAAATGGTAGTAGCAAAGAGAAAATCACGATAACGTTAGTTCAGTTTAGGTAGACCAAATATTGTTCAAAGAAGTCAGAAATTTGCTGGCCAACTGTTGTATTAGGAAGCCTTACCTATTATATCCCATTTTTCTTTGTTCCTTGTACGTTTATTTTCAAATTGTACATGTCAAAGGCTTTGTAATCATCATCGTACTTTATTTTTGAATGAAACCATTTGCGAAAGACTCTAACTTTGTCATGTGTTATACCAGTTCAATTTTTGAGGTTAAGCATCAGAAGCATATGTGAAACTACTCTTAGCCATCACCAAATGCATGTAAGTTTTATGTTTTTGGATTTAGAATTCAATGAAACTGTAAATTTCCCATTCTAAAGAACCTATGCGGATTAAATGTTGGCTTTGCAAGTGGTCGAGCTTTTATTTAATGCTAAATAAAATTCTGTTCCTTGGTTTGCGAAATTCTAGTATGGATCTCCCCCATTAAATCTTTTCTGGCATTCATGTTATCAATCATTTAATTCGAAGTCTTCTTATTTTTTAATTCTTTGTTCAGTTATTTATTTGTTTCCCAATTTCAGTTTTGTTTTTGGTTGCTCCAGTCAAATGGGACGTCAGGTGGAAATTGCACTTCTTTGCATCATTTATGCAATATGGATTCAGCATACCCTTTGTGGTTAGTAACACCCCACAACCTCTTTAAACCTATATCTATATCTGTTGTGTGGGCACATGCATTATTTGCATTCTCTTGGGTTGCGTTTGCATGGAATGATTTGAAATGACTAGGGTTGATTTTGAATTGAATAATTTCAAAGTCATGGATTTTAAATTCATCAAATAAATCCATTGAGTTTGTTTGGATACTTTCATGCTACAATGGATTTCAACCCTTTTAACTTGTTTCTGTTACTTGAATAATTATGGTAGATTCAAAATGGCTCCAATTTTAGAATCTAGAGTCATTTGATACCTTTCCTCAAAATCCATTCCTCAAAATCCAAATTGTTCAATCTATACACATCCTTGGGGTCATTGACGAGAAAGTAGCTCAAAGTTGGAGCTCAAGATTTAAAACCCATTGGAACTGAATTTATCAAATCACGGGGAAGCCATTTTAGTGTACCACAGTGGCAATATATGGCAGCAAATTAACAGTACTGTTTTAAACTTTTCCAGATGGACTTTCCACAGAATCTGAAGCTAACAAGTGGACATGCAGCTGTTCTATTCCGCGTCAAGGGAACGTGAACTTTATCCAAGCAAACTGCTCTTCGACCTGCGATTGCAGCCCTGGTATGACCGAGTTTCTATATATAACTATCTTGCTATTGTCACAGCTATATTTTCTTTCCAAAATAGCCAAATAGATTAAAACCAAGTTGGAAGCTGATTCAATTCAGATTCAGTCCAAAATGCATAGGTTTACTAATTACAGTTATGTTTGTCTGTATACACCATCTTCACAGCTACTTAGCTGTGCTATCTTTTTTTTGTAAAATTGAAAATGAGTTAACTGTTTTCTTGTAGATAAGCATTATTTTTCCAGATTTTTTTTTGACCTACTTATAAATATGCAGCTGCAGTAGGATCGAGTGAAAAAAGATGGACATGCATTTGCTCAAACGGCGAGTTGCCTAGAGTGACAGGCCAAGATAACGACACCGGTTGTTTTACAGCATGCAATTGCAACGCTGGTAATTATTCCAAGGCTTCACTAAATACTGAATAACAACTTGTTAGAAATTGCAATTCTGGCCTATGCTTATGTACTTTACCACATTGTCTCTATATAGGACCGTTATTAGAGCCCTCAAAGAAGCGGATTTCAAGCAAAGTTGTTATGATAGCTCTATTACTCTGTGTAATCCTCACAGCTATTACATTTGTTGCTTCAGCTCTTTGGTATTTCTATCGAAAGGATAGATGTCCCATTCAGTGGTCTTCTTCATTCTCACCGGATAGACTAACAAGTTGTAGTGCTACCAACTTGATAAGCCACGGGGCTTCTTCAGTGTCGTTATACAAAGGATATTCAGAGCCCTCTATCAAACATTTTATAGGTAATATTCCTTCTAAAATTTGTGTAAATTTTGTCGGGTTTTTTTGAACTGCAGCCCAAAACGGAATAATTTGATTTTACTTTTACTTTCTTTCTTGTTTAAAGGATGCATTCCCAAGAAAGCTTTCTTATTCAGAAGTACAAGAGGGGCAATACATGGAACAATAATGCAGTTTTCATATTCTGAACTGGAAAGTGCAACAAACAGATTTTCTGATGCTAATTTGATTGGAGTTGGGGCTAGCAGCCATGTTTACTGTGGTAATCTCAGAGATGGTAGAACTGTTGCAATTAAGAGAATGAAAACTCAAGCCAGCCCAGATGCCGAGCACGTTTTCTTAACTGAGGTATCACATCCAACATGCTAATATTTCAGCGTTTTAAGGGCAAAAATGTTATTATTTTATGGGTAAATTATATAAACACCCAAGCATGAGAGTTTGAGAAATAACCAGAGGTTTTGTTGTCAGTGAAAGCAAATTGCAATTTCACCATCTGCACGTTGTAATTATCCTTGTGAATATCACATATGTTACTGTTTTTGTATGCTCAGATAGAACTGATATCAAGAATTCATCATTGTCACGTGGTTCCTTTGTTCGGGTATTGCTTGGAACACCAAGGAAAGCATGCTGAGAGGCTATTGGTGTTTGATTATATTCCCAATGGTAATCTTAGGGAGTGTTTGGATGGAGATCTCGGGAAATGTTTGGAATGGAATACTAGAGTATCAATAGCTCTTGGAGCTGCACGTGGCTTGGAATATCTCCATGAAGCAGCTGCACCTCGAATTTTGCACAGAGATGTTAAATCCACTAACATTCTTTTGGATGACAAATGGAGAGCCAAGGTATGAAAAGTTTAGGTTGCATTTAGACAGCAGGATTTGGGATTTTGAAACTAAGGCCATGTTTGTTGTGTTTTTAAATTCAATTTCCATGATTCCCCTTGTATAATCACTTTCTTATAGTTTGAAGTTGATTAGTCTACCAAAACTTGGTTGATGAATATTGCTTTCACCGTGTTATATGTAAATTTTAGTGGTTATGTGCAGATTACTGATCTCGGCATGGCTAAACAACTACAAAGTGACGGTATTCTGAGCTGCCCCAGTTCTCCTGCTAGAATGCAAGGCACTTTTGGTTACTTTGCACCTGAGTATGCAATTGTTGGAAGAGCATCTCTCAAGACTGATGTTTTTAGTTTCGGGGTTGTTCTTCTTGAACTGATCACCGGTCGAAAGCCCATCTACAAGTCATCAAATAAAACCGAAGAAAGTCTTGTAATATGGGTATGGAAAATTTGTGTTTACTTTCAAGTTTTCCTTATATTCGACACGGTATTAATGGTTGAGATTTGAGAATGAGAACCTTCACTAGGGGTCATTGATATCTTCGACACTAAATGTTGAACAATTTTTTCACATTTCAAATGCATCAAAATTCTCGTGCATGTTTTCTTCATTCATTTTGGTCTCACTCAACAGGCAATGTTGAGTTATGGAGCCTGAAGGACTGTAAACAGACCACAACTTGTATTATATTATAAATAGCCCCAATATCATTGTAACTGATTATCTTGATTTTCGAAATATAGTGAATATCCTGGCTTGGCAGCGCCCCCAGACGTAGTCAGAATCTATGACGAACTGGGTCAACAATTCTTGTTCTTTTTATTGCTTTTTCTTTTGAGTGATTATTTTCATCATTGGCATTATATTCCTAACAGGCAACCCCACGATTGCATGACAGTAAGAGAGTGATACTGGACTTGCCCGATCCACGTCTCAAAGGGAGTTTCGAAGAAGAGGAGATGCAAGTAATGGCCTACTTAGCAAAGGAGTGTCTGTTATTAGATCCTGATTCTCGACCAACCATGACCGAAGTTGTTCAAATTCTTTCAACTATTGCACCAGACAAATCTAAAAGGAGTAATATGCAACTACACGCCTTTCAGGTAATCAACGGTGTCGATCAATTCATCCGGGCTCTTTTTAATGCTTGGTAAATATATATATCCTGTGAAAATTTGGTTTTTGTTAACTTTGTAGATGATCTGTGAGTCCCTAATTCATAGTTCATACATGCAAAAATCAATTTCTGATTATTGTGTTTTTATGAATAACATGACTTCTTTTCATCAGCGTTCATCGATGGGTGGGGCAAGAAACGAAACCCCAGAGGCGTATGATGATGAACTTTACTATGCCTCATCAACTGAGGAAATCAAGCAAATTACATCTGAAGTGCCAGCTCCATGTTTATCGTCATCAAATCCCGACACTAATGCCTCTGTTATGAGGAGTCGAAAAGAAGCAGAAATTCCATCATCTGATGTAGAAAAACTTATGCTCATGACTTCAAAATCGAAACTTTGGCGCTTACAAGATGATGAAGTGGTGGATTTAACCGAACCACGGTTTGAGGTCTTCTGTTTGCCAAATCTTGATTCACATATACTCAACATTACATGACGAGGATTATGTGATGGCTTGGTTCGCTCGTTCAAACTTCAGGTTATACAAGTAGAAGTTCGAACGAATTAATTCTTAGTCTATTTCGCTATTGTATTCAAAATAGGGTGTGTTTGGTTCAAGAATTTTAGTGAGGAAATTACATTGGACTATTTGTTCAAAACTTGTATGATAACATTTAAGATTTATATGAACATTTATAGAATGTCTTTTTACATCCTAAATAAAACATGTGTACAAATAACGAAAAATTCTCTATAAAAGAGGAATTTTGGTCCGGCGGGTTCAAATGCAAAAAGAAAAGAGAGATGAAAATATTAATTTTGAGAGGGAAATTTTTAAATGCAAAAAGCTTTTAGGGTGAGAAAGATATTTCTTAAAGTTGTGGGGTAGGTGTGATAATTAGTCCTCGATTTGGCTCTAACTCGGCTTTTAATTTTATAAACAACGAGATTAGTCGATTTGTGATCTTGTGTTGTTTTTTTGGGGTTATTTTATTATGGGGGCACAAGAATCGACTAGGAAAAATAGAACATAGTGAATAATAAGTAATTAAGTACCTATGAAAGTATGAATATTTGTTCAAGAATTAAAAATGTTCAAAAAAGAACAACCTAAAGTTGATGGGCCAAAATGATATTTCCTTACAATTAAAGACCTAATTTGAAAAGTGCTCAAAACACCCCTATGAAATTATACTTCAGAGGTTTTCCCATGGCGTCCTAATTCAAAACCTCGCACAAGCACACATAAACAGAGCCACAACCATCTCTCTCTCTCTCTCTCTCTCTCTCTCTGCTGCGCTGAGACACTGACAAAAATACTGAAGGATGGCCGGAAAATCAAGTGCGACTCCGTCAACGTACTCACCGTCGTCCACGGGTCAGAGAAAGAAGAAGCCTCCCACTGTTGCTGAATCCGATTGGGTCCGACCCGACGGCCGCACCGTTCATCAGTGCCGCCCTGCATGTGAGTTACTATTGTTATTGTTCATTGTTTTTTGTAATAACTTGTATGTGAATGTGAGAGGTTTTGCTGTAAATGATTGGGTGCATTTATGTTAGTCTGTTTTGCATCTGAGTATCATTTAGATGCTTTTATGTGTGTACTTTGTGAATTTTGAAACTTTTTGATTTTGTGCCTTCTTTTCCCTCATAAAACTCTTGAATAGTTTTGCTATCTACTTGTTAGCTCCTCTGAGTGTAATTGAGTTGATAGAATGTTATGGTATTCGACTGTTGATAGTCAGTGCTTGGTGGGTTTTCATGTTTTACAGTCACACTTGAGGTGTAGTACACTAAGGAATTTTATTATGAAGCTATAGAGTTCTTGATTAATTATTAATTTTTGGTTGTTGGTCTAGATTATAAGCTGTGTTATTTAGCCCATTTTCTCTTTTGTACTTGATTTAAGAAGCACCAATTTCCCCCTTTGTTAACAAGGAGGCCTCTTTTTCTGAAAAATAATTGTCCTCCTCAATCAGTTATTAAGCATACAAAATGGATTGTAAATATTTTGGCTCTTCAAATTGACTATATTCCAAAGTTCCTAATTTTCTTAAAACTGAAGAGATATCAGTTTAAGGGCTATGAACTTGGGATTAACAGATTAATTTAGTGGCCAGCAAATCTTAAGTATGTCTGATGATGTCTCACTTCATTAAATTGATAATATCCTTAGTTTGAAATTTTATGATTTCCATATTGGTTTTCCTTTTCTCTATGTTATATTCATTGTAGTTAAATATGCCATTTATAAAGATCGATGTCATTGTTTTTGGAGTATATTTGACATGATACTCTCATGGTAAAGACTAATTGGTGTACTGTTTGGTTGACTTCTGCAGTTTTAAGGACTGGGGCGGTGAATTCTGCATCAGGTTCTGCTTATGCAGAATTTGGAAATACCAAGGTTATTGTATCCGTGTAGGTACCTACTTGATTTAATCGAAAGTTCTGTTTGGTTATTTCAGTTAACCATACCCATGTTTATTTATGAAAATTCTATGTCTTTAATTATATTTACCAGTCGTTTTAAATCCTGTTGTTGCTTGAGTTAGTATTGCTGCATAATATTTATTATGGTTGGCATGGGAGAAATTTTGGAGTATACCCTCAATCATTTTATCATAGTTTCAAGTGTATATCATATTATTTGTTGTTTCTATGTTCGTTTATTGAGCTCAAAGGTGGGAAAAGATTGTAGTAAAATCGTAAATATTATATACGACTTAGTTTGGCTACTCATTTCTCCCTTTTGTCTTCCCACTTCTTTTTTATTTCATTACAAACGAAGACACACTTAAATTTTTAGTTACTTCTTAGAGACCTTGCAAAATTTTCGTCAGACTTTTAAGTTTGCCTTTGAAGTTTGAAAGAGAATGAATGTAAATGAACATTTAACATAGATAACGATTTTTATGCAAAGTTATAATCAGAAATACTGTTTAGTGACATAATTGAAGATTTTTGTGGTATGCCAGTATTCTAGCTGTCCCAATTTCAAATTTCTTCTAAATATAATCCTCGATAATGGAATATGCTGAAGCTTTTTAGTTGCTTTTTGTCATTCAGATTTGGTCCCAGGGAAAGTAAGAAAGCAATGATGTATAGTGACACAGGGCGATTGAATTGTAATGTCAGTTATACAAATTTTGCTTCTCCTAACCGTAGTCAGGTTAAGCTGCATATGTTTTTCTTACTATCCTTTCCCATTTTTCTTTTCTTACTGCATAATCTAATGTATAGTGCTACTTTTTTCCAGGCTCCTGAAACTAAGGATATTTCGTCAATGCTCCACAAAGCTCTTGAGGGTGCTATTATACTTGAATCTTTCCCCAAAACGACAGTGGATGTATTTGCTTTGGTATTGGAATCTGGAGGAAGTAAGTATAGCTTTTAAGCTTCAGTTTTTTATACCAACTTTTGGGCTAAATATTTGACGTTAATGTATTGAAACAGCATATATTAACAGCTCTATTGGTGATTTTTTTCTTAGTTCAAGTACTGTTAGACTAGAAAATTTGCAGCATTAGTCCCATAGAATAGCTCTGCTTGCAGTTTTACAAACTTTTAGAATGTCCGTATGATGCATTTTCTTGAATTTTTTGTCCTAACTATTTATAGAAAAGTAGAATAGAGATGGTTTTGGCCTCATGCATTACTGAGTACTAAATTTAACGGGACGTGCACGCGAAATCCCACCCATCTTTTAATGCATGAGAACAAAATTGCACACATATGCATCATATGAGACTAATTCTGCACTTTTGTAAAGAATGAGACTAAAAAGTTGCGACGTACCTTATCCTATGGGATCAACGTCACAATTTTCCTGTTAAGAATTTTATTCTGTGTTTTTCTAAGAACATTTAAACCACAATAAGATCTCTGTTTATTAAGATACTTCATTTAAATACTTTTCCAATTGTTTTATTCTTACTATGCTTATGAAAATCATCTATATATATATATGTATGTATCTGTAGGTGATCTCCCAGTAATTACAACATGTGCCAGTCTTGCCCTAGCGGATGCAGGGATCATGTTATATGACATGGTTGCCTCTGTTTCTGTGGTATGCATCATATTATTCATTCTTTTACCTTTCATACTATTTCATGTTAAGCCCAATTCCTTTAACGAACATATGCATATCAAATCTTATTGTTTTCTCTATTCATGCCCAGTCATGTCATGGGAAAAACCTTCTGATAGACCCTATATCAGAAGAAGAAAGCTACCAAGATGGTAGTCTAGTTATTACTTGTATGCCATCACGTAACGAGGTTACTCAGATGACCCTCACGGGGGAATGGTCCACTGCAAAGATTCACGAGGTATGAAACTTCTTGCCTCGATTTTTTGTCTGTAAAATGATTTGTAGGCATAGTACTCGCTGATATTATCCTTACAATACATTACATAGACACGCCTCTGCATAAGAACCTTAACTATAAGAACACCCAAAGGTTCTTACCCAGTTCAAAAAAAAAAAAAAAACAGTTTCACACTGCATAAAGCAGAATACAGTTTCATCCCTTTTCGAGTAGTCAGACAGAGGGTGTTTTGGTAATTTTAATTTAAAATTACCAAAACCGTGTTTGTCGTAATTACCCAATTAGTGAGAAGTGCATGTATATTCCTTATCCTTAATAATATCTAATTGCCTATATTGTTCTATTTTTGGGTGATTCATGTAATCTCGAGGAATAGTAGATGTAGCCCAATTTTCTGAAACCGACAAGGTCTAATTAGAGTACTAGTGCCTTATGGGTGTCAATGGGCGGGGAATACCCAGATCCAAACCCAAACCGGACCCATCAAATACCCAAAAAAAAATATTTTATCTGGACCCGATTGCATACCCGACGAGTCAAATAAAGCTAGACCCGATGGGCCGGGTACGTTTCGTGTCGGGTAAATGCCCGTGGATAAAAATTGTACTCGGACCGGAACAACCTAGTGTCATCGGGTCCGGGTTTGGCTCCGGGTCAGGTGTGTGTTTTTTAAACGGGTCCGGGTCTGAGCAATCCCCGCCCATTGACAAGCCTACGTGCACTGATGTTATCAGATATCAGCACATACTTTGAGCTATATCCGTAGTAATTAGCCCTCTCCAGCTTCAGTGTTAACAAAAAACGAGCATTTTTAGGACATTAATCTTTTTGGGAGCCCTCGAGACTCTAAATCTATGAACAAATCGTAACCAGTGGGCCCCGATAGGAACTTGGACCAAATAGAAACTGAGAAATAAGTAGTTCGTTTGGAGCTTATGATCGCGATTTATGTATATGCAGGCAATGCAGTTATGTGTTGATGCTTGTTCCAAGCTTGGGAAGATCATGAGGGCATCTTTAAAAGAAGCTGTTTCAGGTCCACATGACTAAGAACCCTCTTCCTATTATACATCATTTACTTGTCTTTTAACCCAAATTTTTTAGAGATTTTGTGATTTTGCTTCTTAAAATCCTTCTTTTTTCCTTTTGAAATCCTTGTGACATTATTATATAATATAATTTTAGTTTTCCTCTTGAAGTTACACTCATTTTTAGGATGTCACTTTTCAATTTTACACCTTTTATTTGTTTAGTATATCATTGTAATATATATAGTCGAAAAGATCATTGACATTGAAAATGACACGAGCATTATTAATAAGTAACTAAATTTGTAGAAAAAAAAGATTAATATACGAACATCACAAAGAAAGAAACAAAAATGAAAGAGAAAATTATATAGTTACTTCAAAAGTAAATATTTCAAAATAAATCTCATCCTTTTCAACTTTGCATTTTATATTAGATAAATTTTGAAACTCCACTCGTATGCAGCTTGATAAAAGTTTGTTTGAGTTCGAGTAAATTAACAATCAAATTCAAATTTTGAATTTGGTTGTAATTCGAACAAATTTAATTAAAAATTTATTTGACTTAGACTCGATTTATTTACACCACTGTTAACTAACTATAGTGTTTTTTTTTTTTTGTTAACTTAATGAATTAATGATAGTGAGTAGATATGTATTGAATAGTTGACGGTGGGCTAAATCAAATGTCGTCTGTTAGGGGCACAGGCCCATTAAAAGTACTTACAATCTGTAACTGGGCCCAATCCAGTTACTTGCTGCCAGCTCATACCTACTTAAAAGTACAAAAATACCCTCACCGTCAGTATGCTTACTTCTCTGTTTTCCGCCTTTTTTTTCTTCTCAATTATATGCATTTATTTATTTATTTGTTTGTTTTCAACCATAATTTAATATTGGTATTGTTGATCACTCAAACTTGGATCAAATATATTTAATTTAATAATAATAAATATTAGGATATAATTTGTTCTAGTAAATGGGATAATTATAATGGTGATTGGAAAGATCCAAATTCTAGAAGAAAGCATAAGTTTTTAGTGCTAATGGAGAACAAAATTTTATTCTAGCTGTCTTATGAAAGCTACTAATAGATGCCTTTTTGCTCATTTTTCTTGATTCCAAATACTATTGGTTTGTATTAAATTAAATCATGTCTTTTATGAATATTTGAATTAATGTTTAATATGTGAACCAATTAAATATATCTGTTTTTTAAATATTAATATGTTTTTATTATATTTTTAGTTTCCCTATTTTTTTTTTTTTGGATGACGAGGGAAACCCGCAGCCGTTACCCTTTCGGGTGCGCACTGGGTAAACCCCTCTCCTGTGTAATAGCCTGCAAACCACACAAGAGAGGTAAACCAGCCTAGGTTGCCCATAGCTGACAGGCTCACAGTAGAGAAGGTTTTAGTTTCCCTATTAATTTGTTGTTTGGTGGTATATAATGTAAAAAAATCAGATTAAAATATAGTTGAGTTTTAGCTATTCGGCTAAGTAAAATAAGGATTAAATTATCTTATATATCTTTTCCTTAGATCAAGGTATTAAAATATTCAATATATTGTATAACTCTTTTAATATAACTACAAGAATATGCAACATTTCATTTGAGTGTGAAACAAACAACTCAAGAGACATGAAGTACCTATCATTATTTCGTTTCAATTATTGAAAAAAATTCTATAGTTGAAAAATTCCTCAAATCTATTTGGTCAAAACCTATAAACTATATTTGAAATTTCCCAATCGTTTTCTCATATGTTTTCATTTGTCATTCATTATCCTCGTTGTGTCAAAATGTTGATTTTTTTGGTATAAATAATAATGAATGATATTAATATACACCACTTTTATATCATCAATTTTTTACTTTCGATAATACGAATTTAATTTGATAGTCAACTATGTGCGATTAGGGTTTAATTAATAATTGGATTGTACTTTAATTATGTACTGTGGTCCGGGGAAGCAAAGTCTGCCTGCAGGCTGCACAGTGTGTATATATATATATATCTATATATATACACACATATACGCCTTGTTTCACGTTGGAAAATTAATTACACCACGTGGCAAGATGCCATAGGTGCGAAGTCCATTTTAAGTCAACTCCTCGGATCTTTACAAAAATTAATGTTTTTGTACTAAATTTTACCATAAATGGACATTAAATAAAACACCACTACATATATATACATATACATACACATATACATACACATATATTTATAAACCTTAGGGGATGGCAAGAACAAGGAGAGATGGATACCCTCTTTTGTAATTAAACCCCCTTCATTTATCATACTTTTTTTTTTCTCCTCTTATTATAATTATTATCATTTTTTTAATCAAATTTTGAACTATTAAATCCGTCCCTTAAGCTTCTTTTTGGGTTTTTTTCCCGAAAATTTATTTAATTATTTGCCTCTGATTCTCACTTCTCACGAGAGCTTTAATAGGAAAAATAAAATTCTCATAGAGATAGCAAAGAGTATTACTTTATCAGCATCATCAAGAACAGGAAAGAGTTTCTGGGCAAAATGTTGGTAAATTTTCTTTTATATCTTGATTTATAACTTTCTGGGATTTATGAATTTCTATTTATTTATGGGATTGATTTTGAGCAGTTTCATATCTGTTACTTTTTCTGAGTATGTAACTTTCATTCTTTATTTATGAAAAATGCCAATTTTCTAAATTTCACTCATTATGCTACATTAATTTGAGACATTTGATGCTAAAATTTTTTGGGTTGCTATATATATATATTTATATTATATATAACCAAGAAATTAGGAAATAATCCATATCTTTGACTAATTCTTTTCAAAAACTAGTAAAAAGTAGTTTAAGAATTGACAAATTTGATAAGAAATTCAAGGAGTAAGTCACATGTTTGACCTGATTTTGTAGTCTAAAAAGCCAAGGCAAATAGAGTGTTTTCTACTCCATAAAAAAATTTATTTAAAGATAGCTTTAAATTTAATTTCTTCACATGATTTCTTCTGAATCAAAAATCACAGCTGTTTTCTCTTCTTCTTGGTGGCTATGGATTCATCACCAGTCATTTTCCACCTTCTTTTTAATCCGATATTAACAAATTTCTCATTATTTAATATCTCACAGATCAAATTACTATTCATTTGCAACGTCGAAAATTTCATTTGATCATCAAGAACCATCATGGCTTATACTAACTCAAGATCTGTAAGGTATAATCCTATTACTTGTTTTTTTTGCTTCTTTAATATTTTATCAAGTGATTAAAACTTTTAATCATTTCGTATAGATTTAACGACGATGTTGAGTTCACGAAAATCCCAGTGTCGAAAGGCGAAAATACGGTCAAAGTCAAGTATAAAGTCAACGGGACACGACTACAAGAGTCGACCGAAAACGGGCCCCACAAGGGCGGAAAATCTTTGAAAGCTAAAGTACTATCCCGAGTCTTCTCGGAGGACTACGAACGCGTAAAACGAAAGATTTTGGATCCTCGTGGGCCCACGATCCGTAGATGGAACAAGATTTTCTTAGTGGCTTGTTTGGTGTCTTTGTTCGTCGACCCTCTATTCTTTTACTTGCCCGTGGTGAAGAAAAACGTTTGCATAGATATCGGTTTTACTCTCGAAGTTATACTCACGATCGTAAGATCGATAGCGGATATATTTTATACAATTCAAATATATATACGGTTTCGTACCGCTTACGTGGCGCCTTCTTCTCGGGTTTTTGGCCGAGGAGAGCTTGTGATAGACTCTTCGAAAATCGCTTCGAGATACTTGTGGAGGTTTTTCTGGCTTGACCTGGTTGCCGCCCTTCCGCTTCCTCAGGTTCGTAAATTTTCATGATAAAAGTGAGAAAAAAATATTTTTAGGGATCGTAAAATGTGTGTTTGAATGAGTTTTTTTGGAGAAAAATTTATAATGATTGCGGATGATATGATATATTTTTTGTTGTGAGATATTCGTTTGAATTGATATTTGAATATAGTTTATAGTAAATATTTTTAGTCAAACTCATCGATTTAGACGTAAAAAAGTAGTCATAATGGAGCTTATTTTTAACATTTTATTTTATATTAGAATATGTGATTGATTTAATTTTTTGAGTTGAAAGATAGTCAGAAAAGACCTTTTAAATGAATAGAGTGACTTGTCAAATCATCAATTGTCAGAATCATATTTCTCTTTTTCCAAAAATTTCTTCGGAATTATCTTAAATTTCGAGAGATTTTTGTTAGACATATCAAATAATTGATATTTTTTTTGGAATTTTTTACTCTGAATTTTTTTTTTTATGGGTTGGAGTATCCAACCAATTGAGCCCTTATTGTATCTTCAATAGAATATCATCTTGTTTACTGCTATGCTTAGATCAAAAACAAGAGGAAAACAAAATTTAATGTTACGATTTGGATGATTTATAGACTTACGTTTGATCACATTTGCAGGTTTTAATATGGGGCGTAATCCCTAACTTAAGGGGTTCTACGATGATGAACACGAAGAATGTCCTTAGGTTCATAATAATATTCCAATATATTCCGAGACTTTTTCTTATATTTCCGCTTTCGTCGCAAATTGTCAAGGCTACTGGTGTTGTCACAGAAACAGCTTGGGCTGGAGCTGCTTACAATTTGATGCTCTACATGTTAGCAAGCCATGTAAGTGAAAATTCATAAACTATATATTGAACTTATCGTATAATGATTCCTATTATTACCTTATTGATACTTTAATGTGAAATTTTCGATACTATATTATGTCGATTCGAAATTTTAACGTAAGTTTAAAACTCAGATTTTAGGGGCTTGCTGGTATCTTCTATCGATCGAGAGACAAGAAGCTTGCTGGAGACATGCATGTAATCTCGAGAACCCATCTTGTCAGTTCAAATACTTAGATTGTCGAAGAGTGTCTGAAAACGGAAGAGATGTCTGGTTTCGATCGAGCAATGTAATAAATCTATGTAATCCCGATACCAATGATTATCCTTTCGGTATTTACGGAGATGCTGTTACGGCCCAAGTCACATCAGCAAATTTTTTCAATAAGTATTTCTACTGTCTTTGGTGGGGATTGAAGAACCTTAGGTACGGGTTTTCGTAAATTTATTTACTAATTGATCGTGTAAACAGTTTAACGATTATATAGCAAATACGCAATATTTTTAAGCGTATTTCAATTTTTAGGACAAACGTTTTTTTTAAGACAATGAGTATATGTTGTGCAGTTCTCTGGGGCAAAATCTTGCGACGAGTACATACATTGGAGAAATAAGCTTTGCCATTGTTATTGCGGTTCTTGGTCTAGTTCTGTTTGCCTTGCTCATCGGGAATATGCAAGTAAGTCCATGGTTGAGTTCAATTATTCATATAACTTTCAATCATTATTTAATTACCAACAAACAAAAACTATCATGATTTGACTGTTACTGTAATGTATGTCTCCTCTGAAAACAAAAACAAAAAGAACAATATCGCACCCTACTAAAAACAATCTTATCAATAATACACGTGTTTCAAAAAAAAAATTCACCAACAATTCTCACTAAAATACTCAAATTCTGGTAGTTTTGGCACCAGGGATTCTCGAATTTTCGATGTTTTCGTAATTTTTATCCGAAGGGTCTTTTCTTTCGTAAACTACGTTTAAATCGATTCCATTAGCTACTCCGATTATACTTCAAATTATCGATTTACATTTATTTGCAGACGTATCTTCAATCCACAACGGTTAGATTAGAGGAATGGAGAATCCGGAGGACTGATACGGAACAATGGATGCATCATAGGCAGCTACCTCAAGAGTTGAGACAGTCCGTTCGGAAGTATGATCAATATAAATGGTTGGCCACTAGAGGAGTTGATGAGGGAGCTTTGTTGAAAGGACTTCCGTTGGATCTTCGAAGAGACATTAAACGCCACCTTTGTTATGATTTAGTTCGACGGGTTAGTATTTAAATCTTCGATTCTTTTTCTTTTGACTCAAACTAGTATGCTCTCGTTTTTGACTCGTGTTCCTTATAAAGAAATAAGACCCTTGTTAATTTAAGGTTGAAAATTGAACCAAACAACTTGATATTCGACTCGAGCTCGGTTCGATTATTTACCAGACACGAGCTTGAACAACTTTCCATGTTTGATAAATTTTGAAGCTTGATTAGTAAAAAATGACAAAAACATGTATAAAATATTCATACTACTGAGCTCGACTCGTGATCGGCTCGATGAACAATCAAACCAAACTCAAATACAGTTTTCAAAGCTAGATTGTAATTCAAACAAGCTTAAACACTTATGCGTTCGGCTGAACTCGACTCATTTATAGCCCTACTTGTTATATATCTATACATATAAGTTTGTTATAGCGTATTATAAATGGAGGCTTCCCTTTTGAAAATACTCGATAGGTCCCGTTGTTCGATCAAATGGACGAACGGATGTTGGACGCCATATGCGAACGGCTAATACCCGCTTTATCCACGCAAGGCACGTGCCTCGTGCGCGAGGGAGACCCCGTGAACGAAATGCTCTTTATAATCCGAGGCAACCTCGATTCTTACACCACAAACGGGGGCCGGACCGGTTTCTTCAACTCGTGTAGCATTGGGCCCGGGGAATTTTGCGGTGAGGAGCTTCTAACGTGGGCCCTCGACCCTCGTCCGAGCGTCATTCTCCCATCGTCCACGCGCACGGTCAAAGCCATTTCCGAAGTCGAAGCGTTCGCCCTACGGGCCGAGGACTTAAAATTCGTGGCGGCCCAATTTAGAAGACTTCATAGCAAGCAATTGAGGCACAAGTTTAGGTTCTATTCTCACCAATGGCGGGCTTGGTCCGCGTGCTTTATACAAGCGGCTTGGAGGAGGTATAAGAAGAGGCGGAGCTTGTCGGAGCTTAGGGCGTTGGAGGATCTAACGGCTGAGAATGAATCATCGAAAGGGAAAGAAATGGTGGGCCCGGGCCCGGGCTCGGGATTTGGTGTATATGCATCAAGATTGGGTGCAAGTAGAAGAGGTGTGCATAAACATAGTGACTCGGGTTCGGGGGCGGTTAACTCGCTGCAAAAGCCGGCCGAACCGGACTTTTCGTCGGTAGATGATGATTGATTGTTTGGTGGATATGTAGAGTTGATACATTGTGAGGATATATGTAAAATTTGGAAGCTATATACATGGATAATTGACACTTACTCTTTTTAAATAGAAATTTGATGAGAATTTTAATCTGTTTAATTTATTTTGAATTTTGTGATCGGAGGCTTTAAAGCATTGTTTGGAAAAGTGTCGAAACACAATGCGAAATTTTCATACGAAATTATACGAAAATGGGTCAAATACTCATCCATGTTGCATTTACCGATTGAAATTATGAATTTCACTTTCGATTTATAGAGGTATGTTATAAAGATAGACTCGTTTCAAAATGATTTTAAATTATTGTTAGATATTAAATAAGATTTTCAAAAGTAATATACTTTTAAATGCTAATTTTATTTTCTCAATTGTAACACCAAACATGGCTTTGAATTTTAATAATAGTGAGAAAATATCTTAGAAATTAACTGGATTACATTCTTTTTCTCTTAATTTTTAACTCAAAAGCTTTATTGGGCTTTACTTGGGCTCCACCCAGTGGGCTCTATTCGATTGGGCATGTGAATGATTTTTTTCTTAGAAAAGTTAAGCCTATCAGGCTGGATTCAACCACAACCGTTGGATTGTGGCCATATCCCTATTATATACACAAACATTTTAATCTATTTTTTAACTTAAACATATCACTTCTTAAGCTATATTATAAGCCCAAATAAGAAATCTTTTTGAAAATTTTGCCCCTCCAAGGTGTATAAATTCATTTTTACCCTTTTAATTACATAAAATTATTGGAAAACTAAGATGCTTTGACACAACATAAGAACATTGTTGTTGTTTTTGCGGAAAAAAAAAAAAGAAAACATATGAAAGTCTTACTCTAAAATATAGTCATAGAATAAATTCTCTTTTTTTTTTTGTGAGACTTCAGATATTTACATCATTCAACTCATATAAATATATATATATATATATATATATATATATGGGCTGTACATATTTATATGAATGAATGGTGTAGATCATTTCGAGATTCCGAATTTAATTGTAATAAAAATCATTCCATCAATCTTATCTAATAAAAAAATTGATTGACTCTTTTGTACGAATTCCACTAGCTAGAGTCTCATTATGACAATTTGAGACCCATTAGATATGCCTTTAATCCACGAGCTAATGGTCCTGGATTTTGTTGACAACAAAACGACATTAAAACACAAGTTGTAGAGAATGATAAGAAAAAAGACCCTTCAAGGTATGTAGAGCTACAATTATAAATAATAATAATAATAAAAAAATATATTATTAAATGAAGAAATCGTATAATAAATTGGATTCAATAAAGTTGATTTGTTATAAACTATTGAATGATGAGTGTTTTGATAAAATATTCTCATGTTGTCATATTCAGTAAATTACAATAGACTGATTTTATTGAATTCGATCTGTTGTAAAATTGTCCAATTACGATATGTTGACTTTATTGGTAACCCTAGATATATACCATTGACTTAAAGCTCCATTCTTGGTGGCAAACAGCTTGTAGAGCTAATGGTATTTTGGATATCCCTAGTTGAGGAGGGCTTATGTAATATAGATTTTATTTAGTACAATTATTATATTTGTTTTGTGATTAAATATTATAGATATGGCCATTACATACTTTAAGTCCTATTTGTATAGTTTTTTCCCTTTGTTTTATTAGTAAATGATCCTCAAGTCAACCTTGGACATTAGAATAATTATAATTTAGAGTTCGAAAATGAAGAATAATTTCGAGATTAATTAGTCAAGAAGATAAAGATTAACAAAAGGTAGGGTTACTAAATGCCATCAAGTTTATTAAAAATAGTGTTTTTTTAATACAATCATTAGAGAAATGTATATTATATGACATAATGTATATATGATAAATAAATCTCATGATAATATTCATATAAATAATACTTTTCACTCTTTCATTTATAATAATACTTTTCCTAGATTCGACTTAACTTGTTAAATTAGTAACACCAAAATATGACATAAAACCATGTGATATTCCTCGAGAAAGTACATATAGAGATTAAAGGTCAGGTTCTTAGTATTGACCAAAATTTTTGTTCAAAATTAAACTGAAATTACTTTAACAATATGGAAGGAAATCTTAAAGCCCATTTAATATTTTAACATAGTAACCTTCTTATTGAATGAAATATTTTGATCCGATAAATTTTTTACTTATATATTTTCAATCAATTTTGCCAACTTCTAAAGCTGACAGACTAATTTATGTAATTCTCTCTTTAGCTACGTGTCTTTTCTTATTAAAAATTTGTTATTGAAATATCGTTTATGTACTAATCATAATATAAAATCTTAATAAATTTAAAATTAGAAATCGACAATTAATCTTAATTCTTATTAAAGCTAGGTCAAGTTTGGATGGCAGTGAAAGGGCCCGAATTATGTTCAGCATTTGAGTGCGTTTGGCAGTTGTGGAAACAATTTGTACAAAAAAATAAAAATTCTTTTTAAAAAAATTTAATTGGAACATATTAATTGAAAAACAACGTTGACTCCATCATAATGTAAAAGGCTTTTTTATTTTTTGTAATTTTTTATCTTGACTATATAAAAAAATGTTTAAGAGAACACAAATGTTGAATTAACATAAAATCAAGGACGTATATAATCACACCCTAATGATACGAATTTAAAGTGACGTTGCACGTGTAAGAGATCCAATCTGCATGCATGTCATGTGAAAATCTATCATTGGATAAATTTGGGTTAATAATCTCCTATATTTAAAGATAATATCTTTATTTATCTACCATTTATTTAATTTAAATTTTTGGGAAGGCCAATATAAATTAATTAATTTTTATGCAAATAAAAAGTCAACCCACCAAAATGTGAAAATGATTTTGGTTTTAGGGGGGGGGGGTGAGGAAATTATATAACCATGTGAAGTTGACTAATGTATTTATAAATTCTCAATCTCGAGCATAAATAGTCTTGTCCAAATCTTAAGATTGAGACACGACAATACAAAATAAATTGTATTTTATATTTGAGTCTTCACTTATGTAGAGATTTATCTACTGTCCAATAATTGGGGTCGAGAAAATTTAAAAAATATATTAATCTAAAATAAGTTACATAATTTGAGACCCACAAAATTATTATACAATTATCCATTGGTATTTCCATATAAGTTTCAAAATATAAGTGCATTTATGATGATTGTGTATTATACTTGGTTGATATTTTGAAACTTGATAATTAAACTGAAAATGTAGAGATATAAAATGGGGCAAAATACAAGTAACCCCACGTGAAATATTTTATTGGCTGAAAATCCCATGTGAAAAAAATAGCCTAAAACCTCCCTGTGAAAATTTTTCAAATTGCATGAAATCCCTTGTAAAAAAAAATATAGCCTAAAAACTCCCTGTAAAATTTTCAAATTGCATGAAATCCCATGTGAAAAAAATATAGCCTAAAAACTCCTTATAAAATTTTTAAATTTACAAATTAATTAATAGTACTAATAATTAAATTTTATGATATTAATTAAATTTTATCCAACAATTAATTTTCAATGTAGTTATATTTCATAGTGGTAAACTTTTTTCAATGTTTCAACAATTAATTTAGGTTATATTTTATTCACAGGGGGTTTCATGCAATTTAAAATTTTTACAGGGGTTTTTAGGCTATATTTTTTTTACAGGGGGTTTTATGCAATTTGAAAATTTTACAGTCTATATTTTTTTCATAGGGGGGTTTTCAGCTAATAAAATATTTCAAGTGGAGGTTATTTGTATTTTGCCCGATATAAAAGCTCTGTTTTAGACATGACCAATCTGAGTTGACTCAACTCGAGCTTGAATATGTATATACTAAATACGTGTATGTGTGCACTAAGGAGTATAATAGAGAAATATATATATATATATATACTTAATAGCAACATATATTTAATAATAACATATTATATATATATATATATATATTCAAGCTCGAGCACGGATGAGCCCTTTTTTAAGCTCATCTAGCCATAGCCGGAGTTTGAAATACGAAACTCAAACCGAAGGTGAGCACGGATGAGCCCTTTTTTAAGCTCATCAGCCGGAGTTTGAAATACGAAACTCAAATCGATTGTGGGACAGATATCTCGTCAAGCTCAGCTCGTAGCTCGTATGTAGTTATAACCAATAGTAGCATTTGGTGAAATTAGAACTATATTTGTTGTCTTTACACATTAATTGTTATATTTATTGACATTAAGGCTTTAATTACCAATTTAGTAGCTAATGAATTAATTTCATATAATGCTGCCAAACATATTTAATTTTGGTTAATTAGTGTTGCCAAATCTTAAAAGTTTGCCAAATAATTAATTATATTTAGATTTTATCTTGCATGAACTATGATCATCTTTTACATTTAAAATTTGTAAATACTAAATATGAAGTTCAAATCATATTGACACAAATATATGTGGATAATTGTTATTATGCTTATTGATGCACAATCTTTGATATTATAATCCAACTGATTTAATTACCTTGTAGTGTTTTATTGCATTATTTTTTACTAAACTTTCTAAAATACTGTTTTATTGTTAATCATAATGAAATCTTATAAATTTTTAGAATTAACAGTTAATCTTATAATTATATCTAGGTCAAATTTGGAATTCAAAGTAAAAGGGCCGCCATTTGGCTTGAGTTTTACAATATTTTAGTGCGTTTGGCACTTTTGGCTGTTGATGAAAAAGTTAACATGTAAGAATAAGAATTATTTTTTCAATATTGAATTTTGATAGTCCAATATAAAAATAAGATCGTCTGGTTTCTTCTATATATAAAGGCTTTTTTGACCATATAAATTATAAAATGTTTAGATAATACTAAAGTTGGATTAGCATAAAATCAACAACGAATGATTCCCTAATGATATGAATAATCATTTGGAAATCTTTTATTTATATATGATAATATACCTAATTCGACCTCACCTAAAAGTGGGAAAAAAATGAATCGATTGAATTTTTTTTGCATCTCAATTCTCTAGCCCACTTTATTTGAACAAAATCTTGACCAAATACTAAGATTGAGATAGATATTTAATTTGAGTTTAAGTAATTTTGGTTTGAGATCACTTTATCACTTATATATGAATATTTATTTACTATCATATAATTTTCTTTGAATATATTTTTTTTGGTTTTAGAGTGACTGATTGATTATATTTATAAAAAAATAAAATACACAAAGGCATATTATTACTAGATCGTTGGAGAATTTGAGCAAATTTGAGAACTTGAAACACAATTTTCTCTTTAGGAGCTAAATAAAACAGCGATATTTTTGGCATGTTTATACATATTATTAATATACATTTTGAAAATTGATATGTAAAAGGAAATGCAAAGGTTTATAAGTATTTTGTAGAAAGAGATTATAAAACTGAATTCAATAGTACTTCACTTAATTATTATTTGAATATCACTCCTTAAAAATTATATTTGATTTCGATCAGATAAATTTGTATTGTTAAAGAGAAAACATATTTTAATTGACAAATTATCTTAAAATAAATTCAATCCAAAAGTTAGATTTTATTTTCCATTCAATAATTGGCTTGTGGTGTTCTAATTATCTTACTTTTTCCTAGGTGAGATATGCAATTAATGCTAGTGTTTGGTCAAATTAAAACTAGATTTGTTTTCTTTAAATACTAGTTATTATAGTGTTAATATTAAGACATTACCAAGCAATTAGTAGCTAGAGAAATTAAATTTTGTGGTTATATTATGTATAGTGTTGCCAAACCTTAAAAACAATTCATTCGTGTCCTTGCACTCCTGAATGCATTTAATAAAATTAATCTCACAATTAAATATATAATCTTGAAGTGAGGGGAATTTTCGAGTTACAATTAAAACTTTAATTAATTGCTAATATGTTGGTATATTTGATGTTTAGGCCATGAGAGATATACAATTACTCTAAAAATCAATTAGCATATTACAAGCACAAAACAAGTTTGATTTTAGAATTTTGTATTGAAATAAGAATTATAAATAATCGTGTAAAATTGTTGGATTTTATGATATGTTTAATTGTATTTTTGAAAAATGATTGGAATTAGTACTTATAATCCCATTTAGATAATTTTATAGTTAATGAAGTATTTTATCCACATATTATATATATATATATATATTAAATTGAAATACAAGACGAAACACAATTTACTTTTCTTTTTTTTTACAAGTTTTTCTTTTTGAATTTTACATAATGAAAAATAAATATGCATATTTTTATTTCTCACTTTAACCCATGCATATAAATTTCGTCAAAAACTTGACAATATCTTAATAATGAAGTGCAAATTCATAATTAGGCCAATTTAAGTCCAGTTTTTATAATTATATAACTCCAAACTACCTAATTCATCTTCTTCTTCTTTTTTCTTTGTTTGGTTGTTTCTCCTACCCTACACTCTATAGTGCTAACCCCCCTACAAAACCTGCAATTCTTAAATCCCACAGAGAAAAAATTGATTTTATTAATAAGCCAAAAGTTGGCAATAAGCCATTAAAAATATTTTTACAATATTATTCATCTAAATTCTAGCCTAATATATATACACATACATATATATTATTTTTTGAATTTAATAAATTAGGCTACAACATGTAGAAGCTAAAAGTCAACCCCCTGCCCACCAATCTTCCTACATATAAGTTGCTTACAAATTAATTCTCATTCATTCTATTAAATTACAGCTCTACGTGCCTTATAATTTTCATAAACTGCATGTTATCAGCTTTTAGCTTTATTTGCTCAACAAGAAAAGGGCTCTTTGTTCTCAAGGTATTGACGACTCTTTATTAATGTATATAAATTATAATATTTTTTTAACAATTATTTTTTATAAGTTCAAAAAGTACATACATTATTTGTTTTCGTTTTTAAGTTGAATAAATTATAAGCTATAGTGCATACTAAGTTTGGTGCTTTTTTTTTTTCTGATTCTTTGGATTCAGGGTTGACGAATTTATGATTTTTAATTGTTTTTATGAAAACTTGTGAAATGTGCTACGTGGGATTTTAGTTTTCTTGAAGAGAAACAATTTCTCAATATTCATTGCTCAATAATTTTTATTTCGAGAAAAAAATGGATTCTTTTTACTATACATTTTCATATTGAATATCAAGAAGAAATATATGTATCTATATATATATATATATATGTATATATATTTTTCCTTATTTGTTATCCAAGTAAATTTTTGCCACCTTTTTATATTACAAAGTTCATGCAATAGGGAATTTTTTTTTGCAGGATTAGGGCGATTTTGGTGGCGATAGTAGAGGCTTTTAATTAGTCACAAAATGAGATATTGTATGTTAAAGCAAGTGTAGGAAACTCGTTCACATTAGTATTATATATTTGTATAGGGGCTAACCCCATGTGAACTTGAATCATTCTTTATTGCTTTATGCATACTTCTTTGTGTTACCATCTTCCTTAAGTGTCTATATATGTCACAACTTGCATGCATTCATTGCTAACCGATCTTCGTTTCGACTAAATCTTCAAGTTAAATCTTAGTTTATTAGCCCGATTCGTGTTGAATATAGATCACAATCTATATATGTTTATTGGGTTCTCAAGTGTTCGTTTTGAGGTGAAATAGAGTGAGTTTTTTTCGTTCTTGTATAATAGACTGCAATTTTTATTCAGTTATTGTACTTATGATGTGACATGACTTGCTTTTAATTGTATTGCAGTTCACGAGATGATGGGGTTACCGAGAAACCCGAGAAGCGGAGACTATTTGGAAGGGATGCTTAGTGACTATATGGGAGGAAAAGCGAAATTGAGGGCACAAAAGGGCTCATCGTCCCGTGTTGTAACCGTTTTAACGTGCTTACAATTCGCGTTCGCAGTTTACGCTACGTTTTTGTTGTACTTCATGAGCCCATCTATAGATTTGAGAACCAAACCCGACTTTTCGTGGGCGACCCGTATTGCGAATCAATGGAAACATTATATAGTCACCCCTCATGTGGTCAACCATTATCGAGAACCGAACGCCCTAATCCGGGCCGAAATAATCCCGTCTATTATCCCATCCCAAGTTTGTGAGCACGAAAAGATAGATTTCGTGCAAAAGAAGTCTAACGACGCGACTATGATCAAGCTAAAAACGGGCCTTTATCAAGAAATTCTCGATTTTCAAAAGAAAAGTGTAGGGGCCGAGACGCTTCCCGAGCTATTAGCGATGAAATCCAAGTGGGATTTACGAGGTTCGAAAATCCCGAAAGTCACCGTGATATTAAACCATTTTAAGAGAAAAACACTATGCGCTCAGCTCGACTCTTTACTTCACCAAACACTACCTTTCCATCATGTTTGGGTGTTATCCTTCGGTAGTCCTAACGAGCAATCCTTGAAGCGAATAGTGGATAGCTATAACAACTCAAGGATAAGTTTCATAAGCTCTAGCTATGATTTCAAGTACTATGGAAGGTTCCAAATGGCTTTACAAACAGAGGCTGATCTTGTGTACATTCTTGATGATGATATGATCCCTGGTAGAAAAATGCTGCAGATTTTATCACATGTAGCTGGAACAGAGAAGTATAAGAACTCTGTTTTAGGAAGTATTGGGAGGATTTTACCCTTTCGACAAAAAGATTTTACGTTCCCAAGTTATCGAAAGTTTCGTTCGAAAGAGGCTGGTCTATATTTGCCTGATCCAGCTTATGATATCACTATTGATAGAGTTGTGCAAGTTGATTTTCTATCGAGTTCGTGGTTTCTTTCTGCAGAGCTCGTGAAAACGCTCTTTATTGAGACGCCGTTTACCTTCATGACAGGGGAAGATTTGCACTTGAGGTATATATAATGTTATATGTTTCTAATGCTTATTATTGAAACATGCATAATATTTTGTTTCAACTAAATGTTTGTCCAAAACATGCATGTAGTTATCAGCTTCAAAAGTATAGAAACGCGGGCTCGTTTGTTTTGCCGGTTAATCCGAAAGACAAAGAAACATGGGGTGATAGTGAACACAGGCTTGCCTATGTTTCTGAGACAACGGTGATCTTCAAAGATATCGTCCAAGTTCGAGACGATCAATGGTGGAAAGCCCTATCGACCGGTTACATAACTCAATGGGCCGCAATGTATCCTCAAAAGATCGATGCACTATTCTACGCCCACTCTATCGAAGAAGTTAAAGCCCTTTCGCCTCTACTCGAGAAATTCAGAACAACCGTGGGGAAAAAGGCGTATATTGTTGTCTCGGGGGGCGGTTTTTGCCCTTGTGAAGAGGCGGCATTGGCTCTAAAATGGCCTAAATCGGTATGCAATGAGAGACGGTTTAAGATATTTGATTTGGGAATCGGTGCATTATCCGGGATTTCGAACTCGGAGGTTCCGATTTTGCAAGCCGTGTATGCTAGCATGAAGGGGCTAATAAAGATTCACAACCCGAGCGTGGTGATCACAGTGGCGGATGTCGATTCGAATGTGAAAAAGGCTTTGAAAATGGCGACGGAGACTAATGCAAATGGTTCGTCGTTAGTGCTTTTACCGAGGGCTTCGGTGCCAAAGGCTCTATGGATGACGGATCTTCGCTCAACGGCGTTGCCTTGTAAGATCACTCATTTTTTTCTTTCTGAAATTCCTTTTTATTACGTTGCAATAAAAGTGAGCGTTAATGATAAAATGTCAAGTGACGGTGTGAGACTGATAAAGTGAACGTTCGTCAGTGTTAAAATGTCGAACACTGGAAAAGGTTGTCATTGAAAATGTAGATTGGGACAACCCCAATAGTGGTTAGTTGGACAGCTGAATCTTGTGGCCTTAGCCACGGGTTCGATTTTCTTTTAAGGAATGCTTATTAACCCCCTCTACTGTGAGTCTGTCAGTTATGAGCATCCTAGACTAGTTGAACTTTTGTTGTGTAATATGCAAGCTATTACACAAGAGTGAGGTTTACCCAATGCATACCCTAAGAGTAGCGGCTGGGGGTTTCCCCCTGTCATCAATATAGAGATTTAGTGACAAGAATCTTTGTTTTGATACAAATAATGATGTTCAAAAGTTTCTTCATATTTTCCTATTTCCTTAACTTATGCAATTGACAACGATATGCAGATTGGAATCGGATGAGGCTTTCGATAAGCATTATCACGCAAAACCGGGCTTATTCCCTCAAACGCCTTCTGAAGTCGTTGAGTGATGCGTACTACTTAGGAGACGAGGTTGCAATCACCTTCAACATGGATAGCAAAGTCGACGAGGCAACCTTAAAGCTAGTAAATGCTTTCGACTGGCCTCACGGTCCTAAGATTATCCGCAGAAGGATCATCCAAGGAGGGCTAATCCGAGCCGTTAGTGAAAGTTGGTACCCTTCCTCAGACGACGATTTTGGCCTATTACTAGAGGACGACATCGAAGTCTCACCTTACTACTACCTTTGGATCAAATACGCCATTTTGGCGTACCACTACGACCCTCAAATATCCCTACCCGAGCTCTCGTCAATCTCACTCTACACGCCACGTTTGGTCGAAGTCGTCAAAGAAAGGCCTAAATGGAACGCGACCGACTTCTTCAAACGCATACATCCAAACACGCCCTATCTCCACCAACTACCGTGTAGTTGGGGCGCGGTTTTTTTCCCGAAACATTGGCGGGAATTTTACGTCTACATGAACATGAGGTTCACCGAGGACGCTAAACAAAACCCGGTCCAAATCCCGAAATCGAGAACGAACGGATGGCAAGCCTCTTGGAAGAAGTTTCTCATTGACATGATGTACCTAAGAGGGTATGTTAGTTTGTACCCAAATTTCCCGAATCAAGCGAGTTTTTCGACCAATCATATGGAGCCCGGGGCCCACATTAGCGCGAAAGATAACGTCGTTAAACACGATAAATCGGATTTTGAGGTGCCGTTATTGAAACAAGACTTTAGAAACTATTTGCCAAACGGAAAATTGCCGCCGGCGTCAAAGTTGCCGTCTTTGAACCTCTTTAACCAAGCATTGTCTCTTAAGGGGTTGAAGGCTGCAGGGGCAAAGTTAGGACAAGATGTGCTTGAATGCAATCCAACTGAGGTTGTAATGGTGAATCATGAAACAGGGCTACCTTCACATTGTGCTAGATTCTGATGATTTTTTTTTTAAATTGTTATTTTGGTCATTTTTGTTTGTTTAATTGAAGAATTTATTTATTTTGGAAATTGTATAAACAAAAAAGAAGTAAAGGAAGAAAATGGCTGGTTTTTATACTTCAAGACACTTATTTCTAGTGTCTTTATTTATTTTCATGAATGAAGAAAATTTTCAGAATAAATGTTGGCTAATATTGATTAATTTGTTGAGGTTTAGAGGGATTATTGTCAAAGGATGTTGAATAGGTCTAATGGGAAAATTAGATTTTTCATTTTGTAACTTAGCTTAAATTATGAAGGGACGTTTCACATTTATGTTTTAATAAAAAAATTAACAATTATATGTCTCATTTATCTAATAACTTGCAATATAAATTGGAATAAAATTTTGAAATAAAAAACTATACATTATTCTAGAAATAGAAACTATGTGCAAGTACAAGGTATGATTAATTACCTTGAAATTTATTTTTTATTGTTTTATGCTTGAATAATGAATACTATTTATATGGGCTTAGTTCTCAACTTTTCATAACTACATAAAATGTTCTGGCCCAATAATATCTATTGTTTGTTTTTGTTGTTTTAACCCATTTAATGAACCCAAATTTTGAGACTTTCATTGGGGTTTATACTTTATGATGATATTAATTTGACCATGTGGAGGACATTACATTATATCTGTTGTTCACATGATATGATTAGATAAACTAGGATTATAATTATTTAAAGATATAACCTCTTAGACTATGCAAAAGCATATAATAAAAGTGTTTGAAAATTACCTGAATTTGGTTCCTTAATTCAACAAATATGTTTTTCACATTTTGGATTGTAATAATTATTTTGGCTAATAATTAAAGAATTATAAATGTTAAATTTAAAATTTTAGAGACGATGTTAATATCTATATAAATTTTGATTCTGAATAATCGCAATAGTTTATGTGATAGAATTAATATGCATTTTTATTTTGTATGTATAACTATAACTTATAATTATATTGAATGTTTAAGTCGAAGAGACTTTCAAATATCCAAATCATCTTTAACAAAAGAAATATTCTATGAGGTTTTGATTCTATTTTTATTGCATTATCCCATCTATGTCTCCAAAAGAAAATATATCAAAATAGTATATTAAATGCAACTCCCCACAAAGCATAAGCTATTATAATTGTAGAAAGAAGTAAATAGTAAAAATATATATTTTTATCCATATTTTATTTTATTTTATTTATATATGGTTTATGCATTATTGAACTTGGTTCCAAATCTTGACTTAACATCAATCATCATTTGAGTTTTTCTCTATAATATGATTATTTGGTTATATATATATATATATACTTTTTTAAAAAATATATTATAATTTGATAAACTAATATGAGCCAATCAAAAGTTGACATATTCTAAAATGAATATTTATATTCAATAATTGGACTCCACATAAAAAATACAAGTCATATTTTGGTCTTTGGAACCAAAGTCAAATTTTAATTTTAATGAAACAATTAACAAGTGAGAAAGGTCATACTTTTCATAAAGAAAGTAAAATTGCAAATGTTTTATAAAAAAAAGTATATAAATTTCATTTGTCGACCTGAAAAATAATAATAATTCCAAACAAAAATCTCAGGAAATCGATCTCCTCCGATACGATACAAAAATTTCTGTAAGCCTCTCAAACCCTAGTTTGAATTTCACCTTTTGATTTCTTTAACATTGAATTTTTATGGGTTCTAGATTAAGTTTTTTATATTTCTGTTACGTTTCTTTTCGCCCATTTTGGAAATGGTGTGATCGATCCTTCCGAAATGAAGCGGAATTTTGGTGGGGTTTTTTTGGGGTGTGGATTTTAGTTTGTCATTACGAGTTTATTGAATAATGGTGTAAGTTTAATTTGGGGTTTCCATTACGTTTTTCTGGTTCCGTTTTTGCACTTGGGTTTAAGATTTATATATTTTCCTGAATTGAATTTGTTTGAGATTTCAGATGAGTCGCGAGATTTATGGTTTGATTGGGTTTAAGTAGGCTTAGATCATTGTATATCACGTTACATGTTCCCTGCAGATCAAAATTCAAATTTCAAAGTAAATGATGGAATGATGCATAGAAAAGCTCCTTGATTTCTGGTGTTGGTTTTAGGTTCAGTTCATTTTGCATCTATATTGTTGCCTGCTAAACGAGTTGTAAAATTTGTAAATTGGAATTGTACGATATGGCTAGTAATTAGGCAGGAGAATATTGTCTTAAATGTCTTGAATAATTGAAGAGATTTATAAGAAAATATATATTGATTGAGTTATGAGGATGGTTTTGGACGGCTTCCTATCTATAAAAATTTAATGGCTATGAATGTGTTGTACAGGATTGTCTTTGCGAAAGTACGAAATTTAGGCTTTTGAAAGTGGCTGATACAAGTATATTTTTGTGAAGTTGCTAAAGAAATTATTTTCTGCCTAGTTTGCTACCTTTGAATTCAGAAACTTCATTTATCGTGATGGGAACCTCACATCGCAGGTATGTAAAGCTGCACTTTTCGATTTTACAATTTGAAAATTTTATATTGGATATGCTCGTTAGTTTGCTTAAATTGTTTTCTTTGTCCATGTATATGCAGTGGGGGTTTTAAGAAGTCAAATGATAGTGCGCGGCTCATTATAACAACCATCATGGGGATGGTGTTGGGATATTTCATAGGTGTTTCATTTCCATCTGTTTCGTTAAGTAAGGTATGACCCAGCCTGTGATGTAACTTGCTCAATAGAGGATGTTTATTTCCCATTTAGATCATTGTACTAAAATCGATTTTTTCATTTGCAGATGAATATACCTTCAAGTATAATATCATCTTTCGACATGGCCTTTCATGATGATCATCAGAGTTCTACTGATCGTAGTTTTCCTGAAAATCTTGGTTCGGGAAGTACTCCTGTAACACCTAAGGTACTTCGTTTGTTCGAGATGTTCAGTTGGTATCTTATGCACTTAGTTATTTTTCTGGGTTGCATTTGTTTTGTTATGAACACTAAAGAACACAGAATATCATAATAAATTTATTATTTATCACTAATTTAGGATTGCTTCTATAGTCTTGTTTTGATGCTTCTTGGTTGCCTGTGCTACTTTTTCCATTTTGTGTATTCCTTTTATCTCTTAAACAACTTTCTCACACATTTTTCTCGATTAGTAATTTGATGTTGATCGAAAGCTATTGCTCTCTATACTGTGACTGTTTGGTTCCTATGTCAGGTTACGATATGTGTTGATTTACAATCATGTTTTTTGGTCTTTTTCAGATTTATGTTCCTACAAATCCTCGTGGTGCAGAGTCTTTACCACCAGGAATTGTTGTCTCAGAATCAGATTTTTATCTGCGAAGATTGTGGGGTGAACCTAGTGAGGTAAGGTTTGAAGTAAACAGTTAGTAGGCTATAAACTATTGCATCCATTCTTGTCATCTATTCCCTTAGTACATTGGCTGCTTCAATGTTTCAGCATTTTACTATTTTTAGGTGATAGAAAAATGGAAAACGATAGTAGTAGTCCTAGCTTACATAAATTCTGATAAGATTTTATGGAATTTGAGTTTGCTTATAGCTACATTCCGAAATTGTCAGGATCTGAAAAGGAAGCCAAAATACCTAGTAACATTTACAGTTGGTTTGGATCAAAAGAACAATATAAATACAGCAGTGCAGAAGGTAAGCCAGTTTAGAATTTTATTATCAAGAAATATTATTCGTTAGAGTTCCATTACACTAAATTTGGCCTGTTATTGTAGTTTTCGGAGGATTTTCAAATAATGCTTTTTCATTATGATGGCCGGACGACTGAATGGGATCAATTTGAGTGGTCACAGCGTGCTATACATGTCAGTGTTAGAAGACAAACAAAATGGTAATTTGCTACATTGCCAGCATATGATCCTCTTGTTACTTTGTGCCAATGAGTTTTACCGTGAACTAATTGGAAGTTTATTATAACATTATCTCTTATGATTTCAAAAATAAAAATATTCTGGGCATTCTTGACAATATTGGATATGAAGCTTAAACAATTTCTATAATATGAAACTTATGGTGATGATATTTTAATATAATAACGAAAAAATTGAAAACCCGACATTAATGCCAGTTCATAATCATTCAGATGTTTGGGCTTTCAAATGACTCTTCACTTAAAAGTTAGCTTAACTTGCGGAGTAAATATTATTTCTTACATTTAACGGTTTCTCTTGATTGTCTGTTCCTATAGGTGGTATGCAAAGAGATTTCTGCATCCCGATGTTGTAGCTGCTTATGATTACATTTTTATTTGGGATGAAGATCTTGGAGTAGAACACTTTAATCCCGATAGGTGATGATCTTTTTTTGTAGTCTTCTCCCACTTAACAGTTCATATACTTTGTGGCGTATATGTTTTTTACTCATTACTATTGCTGTACCTTATGTACATCCTAGGTATATGCAATTGGTTAAGAAACATGGGTTAGAGATTTCACAACCTGGACTTGAACCCAACAATGGACTGACATGGCAAATGACAAAGAGGAGAGGTGACAGAGAAGTTCACAAGTAGGTTAATTTATTTACGTTAAAAAAAATCCTCTCCCATTCCAATTATATTTTTAACCTTTTGATGAATTGATAACAGAGAAACAGAGGAGAAACCAGGTTGGTGCAGCGATCCACATTTGCCTCCATGTGCAGCGTAATACTCTCTTTCTCTATGTATATATGATATATATATATATATATATATATATCTCCTTCTCCCCACCTGTCTCGATTTTTGGGTCAGTAAATTCATGGACTGAATTGTTTGCCTGCTTTGGTAGTGTTAGGCTGAGTGTGAGTTTATACGGATTTGTCAGAAAATGATGTGTATGCTCACTTGTAGGCAAACTATGATGTGTATGCGCACTTGTGTATTGATAAAGTGGATCTAGTATTACTCGATAACATCAAATTAGAAGACCACAAAAAATTTGAGCTATTAGGTGGTACTTTTGTTTTAAGAGAAACAAGTATTTTTGGTATACATATACATGAAAAATTACAATATTTGGAAAATATTACATCAGATAGACAGATTATTATTTGGAGTTCAAGACTTAGACTTTATGTTGGACTTATTATGAAGAAAACTGTCGGGGCTTAGAAACTAAGATGTACAAGATTTTGTTGAGTTCATTTTTTTCGAGAATTTATTGATACACTAGAATAACCCTCTATCTGCTCTTATTCAGCTTCGTGGAAATTATGGCTCCAGTTTTTTCTCGTGAAGCTTGGAGATGTGTTTGGCATATGATTCAGGTACATATTGCCTTATTAGGGCCGTATGACTCTGCTTCGAGATGTTCACTATTCATATTGATTGTGTTTGTTCATTCTCATCCCATTATTCAGTTGCTTTCTTTAGTCGATTCAATTTCAGCCCGTGTTTTAACGCAACTCTTTTTGTTTTTCTGCTTGCAGAATGATTTAGTACATGGATGGGGATTGGATTTTGCACTAAGAAGATGTGTGGATGTTAGTCTCCCTCTCTCTCTCTCTCTCTCTCTCTCTCTCTCTCTATATATATATATATATATATATATATATATATATAGCCAAAATAAAAGAAGAAAGTGTATAAATTATAAAGCATGATAAGGAATCACATTTTTTATGACAGATATAATGGGAGGATGCTCTAAATAGTAGATATCTTTTTTCAATTTTATGTTCCGTGTTGAAAGCTTATTTTTGTATGATCATGCTGTCCTTTGTCAAAATCTTCTACTAACTTGTAATTTGGCCCTGCAGCCTGCACATGAAAAAATTGGTGTTGTTGATTCCCAGTGGATTGTGCATCAAGTGATTCCGTCACTTGGAATGCAGGTCAGATATCAATAAGCCCGTTATTTATTTATTTATTTTTATTTTTTTGCAATATCACTTTTTCTTTTAATTTCATTACATGCTTGATGGGCCTGATGCATTAAATTAAACTCAGTTATGCTAATCTTTATAGACCTATATGTCTTTAGATGTTATTCGAATTTGAAAATTACGATTTTGCATAAGCATAATCAGAGTAAAGTTGATGGTAAATGGGGTCACTTGGAAATCGTAATGTTATGTTATTTACATTTCATTTCCTTATTACTTTTGATGAGTTATGAGAGTTATCTTCAGGGTCTAACTTGTGCTTGTATTTTTACTCGTTATGGTGTCAAATTTATACTTAAATGTTCTCGTAAATCAATCTTTGTTAATTCTCAGGGCGAGGCTGATCAGGGGAAAGCTCCATGGCAAGGGGTATGTAAATACAGTACATGCATCTTATTTCAATAGTGCTATATTCTGTCTTTCCCCCTGATTGCATATCTTAGCAGTGTTACATTTTTTCCAATTCACATTTTGATTTCTATATTGAAATTTTCTCGTCCTTTAAGTTCTCAATATTTGTTTTGGTAAAAATCTATTCCCATGTAACAGACACAAAAACTCGGTATGTCGATTTTTAGCTTCTCTAAGGAGATTTTTTTCCCAATGGTGTACTCTTGTCTCGCGGTCTAGTCCGAGTCGAGCTCGAGTAATTTGATTATTTTGTAATTAGTTCATCATTTCGTACAACTTCAAAACTTATCAAACACAAGAAGTTGTTTAAGCTTGATTTGAAGTATTAACAAAATGAGCTTAAACGAGATTTTGATGGCTGATCTCAAAGTTTGACTATTGAGTAGTTTGGTATGTCTTTTAATTTGATTATTTTGCACTTATTTCACCATTTCTTACTGAAATAGCCGAATTTCAAAACTTATCAAAGAGAAGAAGTTGTTTAAGCTTGATTTGAAATATTAAGAGCTAAAACGAGCTTTTAACCGTTGATCTTAAAGTCGACTATCGAGTAGTTTAGTACGTCTTTTAACCAAAATTGAAAACAACTTCATAAGTTCCATGGAAAAATGAAAAGTGTTGCTCTTGGGATTTATATGGTTTTTTCACCAATGCATCATAAAACTCTATCGACTTATCTGATAATTTTTTCTCGTTTTTCCTATCATAGGTACGAGATAGATGCAAAAACGAGTGGGCCCTTTTTCAGGATCGACTTGCAAATGCAGACAAGGCGTATTTTGCAAAGATTGGAAAACATTAACTATGATTCGATCGATCTTGTACATTAATGTTGTCTCTTTTATCTTGTACAAGCCCGGTTTTTTTATGCGGGTTTTATTATGTTGTAAGCGTAAAAAGCCCGGTTAGAGGATGAAAGAGATGTTCTGTTTTTTGTGCAGAGGTAGATATAATATAGGTGTTGTCGATTTAGTTTGTAAGTTTGTGTAAAACCGATCAACGTTACTAATTTGTTCTTTCTTTTTTGGTGGTTTCTCGTTTACGGTGTCCTTTTATTTTTCCTTTTCATTACCAAATACTAATTAGGGGTGATTAATGACTCGAGCTGGCTCGAAAATATTCGAGAAAATTCGAGTTCGAGTTAAGTCGAATTTTTTAAGCGAGTTCAAAAAAGTCTATTTGAAGACTTGTGACCCGTGACTCGTGAGTCTAAAAAAATATATTTTTTATTAATATGTAATAATATAATATTTATTTATTAATATATATAAATATAATATGTTATATATACATATAAATAAATGATATATTTAATATTAATTATGATTATAATTCATAATATGTATATATATAAATAAATAAATCATAATATATTAATAAGAAATTATTTTATTTCTTGAGCTTGGCTTGACTCAAACTCGAGCTTTATAGAAACCCCTTTTCATTTTTCACTAGGGTTTGAGAGAATTTTTGGGTACAAAGTAATCGGACATCGTTTCATAAACCCTGTGTTACAACTTACAAGTCATTTTAAATCGTTCGAATCCTTGGACTGAGAAAAACCAAAATTCATCCGAATTAAAATAGTTCAATTTTTTATTGAAAAAGATTCATTAAAAGATGTTGCAACAAAAATAAAAATCAATCAAAATAGGATGTAATTTTGATGATAAATTATGGGGTGATGTTCAAGTTATATTCCATCTCACCAAACACGTTGATTTTGTGGTTTAGTTAACATTTTGCTTGCTCATAAAGAAGTGCCCATTTCACCTTCCTATCTTTTGTTCTAAGACTTGTATATAAAAATTCTTTCTATTTTTATATTAGCAATGTTAGTTAAGCTCCATTATTGTCACACAATTTTGACGAAATTAAAGATGGGGATCGAGTTAATATATGGTATAATTTTCGATTTTATTTTGAATTGGTAGTAATTCTATTTTCTAAAGAAAAAATATGTTGTGGACATATTAAGACAAATTTTAAAGTTTTAAGACATATTAAGGCAAAAATGTTACGTGACGTATATTTAAATCATTTCTTATAAAATTATGTAACATTTTATGCAGACTTACCAAACTGTACACTTATTATACATATACAAATATTTGTTAATATTACCGTCGAGATAACAAAGTGGCGAAATCCATAATGCATTAAAATTTTAAAAAATACACTCAAATATAACAAAATACATTACTTTCCTTATATAATCATTCATCTAAACTTCTATATTAATTCAAAATTTTATGACTTAATTTTAAATAGTTAAGTAAGTAGTTCCCCCTTGCTTATAATATCCGTTAACTAAGCCAACACAAAATAGCACCAACCATTAGGTAATTAATAGACAATAAAAGACTCCATATTTCTCACATTCCCATACAAAACTATGCCTTCTTCCTCTCTATAACCACCGCCACCGCCACCACCGCCACATCATTTGTTCGGGGTTCGAGATTTTAGTTCGCGAAAAAAGAATATCACTTAATTTTCAAGGTATTTTTTTGTAATTTCTCTCCAAATACGAGTGAGTCATTTACAATTTTTTTTTGTTATCCAGATACTCTATCAACAGTATACTAGTGTGACAATAATTTCATCGAAAACAAAACACTCGATTGACGAATAAAAGTATTAGTTCTAAATATGCTCTAGAATAATACTTGTAATTATAATTTCCTTAAAAAAGAAACTTTGATATGAAAATTCTCAAATTATTGTTAGTATTTTGCTTATTTTTATTCAAATTTGCAGGTAAAATGGGAGAAATGGGTGGATTTCAATTGGGTGTAATAGGTGCATTATTTCTTTCTGTGGCATCATCAGTGTCTATAGTCATTTGCAATAAGGCCTTGATGAGTAATCTTGGTTTTCAATTTGGTAAGAAATCTCAATTTTTTTAATTCTTTTTTCTATTTTAAATACCATTTTCTTATAATATTAATATGTATTCATTTGGTGAAATGACAATTTTTTATTTATAAAAGCTTGAATTTATTTTTTTCAATAGTGAACAAAAAATATATAGACAACTTGTTAACAAAATGTATACGTAAGTATCCATTTTAAGCCATAATGATTGGGAAATGAAATAAATATCTACCAAACTATGGAGAAAATGATTTTTTTGGTGTGTTTGGTAAGTTTATACTATTTTCAATCTTAATTCGAAAATAAAACATATTGTGTATTTAAATTATAATAATATCATAGAGCTTAAAAACTCGCAATTGTATGTTATAACGGACCCAAAACAGCTTATTAATTTAATAATAATGAGTAAAATTTGGTCACCTCAATATATAATTCGCACTTATATATAAATGATTATGATTATTTATCAGTTAAAATTATGATCAACACAAAATAGATACTTTTACTCATATTTGAAGTGGGATTTTTTCGAATTTCATTTTTAACGAATAAAATATAAAATATGCTAATATTTTTGTTTTTGGATTTTATTTTTTTTCAGCCACAACACTTACTAGTTGGCACCTCATGGTAACATATTGTAGTCTTCATGTGGCTTTGAGATTAAAATTGTTTGAGAGTAAGCCAATTGAAATGAAGACTGTATTTCTCTTTGGCATTTTAAATGGAATTTCAATTGGACTTCTCAATCTCAGCTTGGGATTTAATTCCATTGGCTTTTATCAGGTTCATTATTATTTTTACATCTTAATTTCTAATTTTAAATAGAGAAAATAATAATTATTATTATTATTTAAAAAATTATTTTAACGCGCTATATATTTTCTTACAGATGACGAAACTTGCGATCATACCTTTCACCGTCTTATTGGAAACCCTTTTCCTAGGAAAACAATTTAGGTGAATAATAAAATTTCAGTACAAAATACTCGAATTTATTTTTTTTGGATTATACGAAATAATCACAATTTTAAATATATATATATATATATATATATATAATGCAGCCAGAAGATAAAATTTTCTCTATCAATTTTGCTGCTTGGAGTTGGGATTGCATCAGTAACTGATCTTCAGCTCAATTTTGTTGGAACAATTCTATCACTTCTTGCCATTGTCACAACTTGTGTTGGCCAAATTGTATAATTTTATTACATTTTTTTTCAACTCAATTTATTTATTTTTTGACATTATATATATATATATATTCTTTCATATCTTAATTTCAACCTTAATTTTAATCTTAAATTTTTTCAGCTAACGAATACGATACAGAAGAAGCTAAACGTGTCCTCGACTCAGCTTTTGTATCAATCGGCACCATATCAAGCCGCCATTCTATTCTTGACGGGGCCGTTCTTGGATCAGTGTCTCACCAAACGCAATGTTTTCGCCTATAAATATTCTCCCCTCGTTCTGGTATGTATTTCTGTCAATAAATAAACGAAACATTTATTCACGATATTTAAATTGTCAATAAATTTATTTTATCATAGTTGTAATTTTCAAAAGTTTAATTGTGGTATAAAAAACAGTATAAATTTGTCATTATTGACCCGTTTTTAACGATAATAGTATTAGTTTTTATTTTCGTGAATAGTGCTATCATTTTCAAGCCAAAAATGCATATTTTTCAACATATGACCAAATTAAATTTTGAAAAAAAAAATATTCCTTTTAAATTTTGAAATAACTATAAAATTCACATATTAAAACCCACATTAATGATTTCTACCTATAATTCACAAATTAAATTAACTTTAACTATGAATATCTTCCTATAAAACCCACAATAATTCACATATTAAATTCACAATAATTTCTTCCTATAATCACATCACGAGATAATAAAACCCACAAAAAACATCGATTATTTACTCATATAGTTTAACCAAAAAATACAGAAAACTGAACTCTAACATATAGTCGAAATACTCGAATTATCTCAATATATATATATACAGAAAATAACAAATAAAATTTGCGATTTTGCAGGGATTCATATTACTTTCATGCTTAATAGCAGTGATTGTAAACTTCAGTACATTCATGGTGATTGGAAAAACATCACCAGTTACATATCAAGTTCTTGGACATTTAAAAACATGTCTTGTTCTTGCATTTGGATATACTCTCTTACATGATCCTTTTACTTCAAGAAACATCATTGGCATTCTTATTGCCATTGTTGGTATGGGTTTATACTCTTATTTCTGCACCAATGAGACCAAAAGAAAACAACTTGTTGATGTTTCATCATTTCCATCTCAGGTATATATATATATATATATGTATGTATAGATGTATATATATTTCTCTTTGTTTTTTCGTTCGTGTTTTATCTTATATTTCTGCGCTTTTAAGTGTAAAAGGTATTTTGTTTTGATGGGATTTGAGATATATGATGAAATACAAAACTATAAATATGAAACTATTGTTTGTATGATTAATCTAAATTTGTATATTAATTTTTTTTTGTTTAATTTTCATTTCAGATTAAAGAGAGGGATACTACACCACTGCTGGCCAGTCATCAGGATAAAGAATCCAAGAATATTGTTGTTTAATTCTATAAAGCCCATCTTTTTATTAATTAGTGAAAAAAGTTTTGTATTTCTCAATTCTTTTGCATTTAGAAAATTTGTTTGAGAGTGTCCATTTTGATTCTTTCAAATAATGAATTTTATATGTGATTCTACGTGGAAATTCTGTTAATATTCTGTCTTATTTGTTGTAGAAACATGCATATATGAAAAATAAAGTTAATAGATTATCAATAAGTTTTATTGATAGCTACCTAATGTACCAAACACATTTTACATAAATAAATAGAAAAAAAGCGCGCCCGCATGGGCAGCCCAGTTGGTCACAGAAGGGTGAAGTTTGGACAATGACCAAGGATCGAGTCCAGCGGCAGTGTGGGAGCAACCTCTCAAGTGAAGGGGGCTCCTTGTGCGCAGTGGGCACTGGTCTAGCCCCTGTGATTGGCTGGGTTACCATGATTTATTCCTCTCATAGCTCTGTCGGGCCGGAGCATGGGGGGCTATTGGGGTTGGGGATTCAACTTTTGGACAATAGAAAAAAAGCGGTAATAATTATGTATCATTTTATGAACTTATCACTATTCACCACCAATTTTAGGATAAGATTTGAGTTGTTAAATATCATAAACGTTCCAAAAATATGATCCAAAAATATGAAAAAGAATGTGCAAATGCAAAGTGTTAAAAATAATGGAGAAACATAATAAAACAAAATTTGATTAAATTTATATATGAATTTTGACTCAAAATATTGACTTTGTTAACAAAAAAAGGAAGCCACTCTCATTTAATTCATTTTTCAATTTTCACTTTTTTCTCTTATTTCCACCATTTTGCAAGTTTTTCTCTAGCATTTCTGAAATATTTTCGATATTAATATTTAACAACACAAAACTTAAATCATAAACAAAATCTTAAACCATACTTAAAGTTAATAACTTTTACAGAAAACAACTTATAAATTCTCAAAATAAATTGCTAGATTTTAGTAAAAAAAAAAAATCTCAACTTTATTTTTTATGCTTATAAGATAAAAAGCAAACTAGCTTCAAAAATATCTTATAAACAAATGTAACTTATAAACTCTTTAAGATAGTCTTTTTGACGAGTCTTCTCAAGTCAAACTCTGAAAGTAAAGCATAGCTTAGTAACAACAATGGCGAATAAAGAAGGTGAAGTGGTGTGCGTGACCGGCGGCAGCGGCTACATCGGCTCAGCGCTCGTACATCTTCTCCTCCGCCGTGGCTACACCGTCCACGCCACCGTCAAATCTCTCCGTTCGTCTTCTTTCTCTTACAATTCATATCTTTGTTTACTTTTGCTGCTTCAATTATGTATTTGTTTTATCAGAGGATGAGAAAGAAACGAAGCACTTGGAAGCTATGGAAGGAGCTCAATCGCGCCTCCGTCTTTTTCCGATGGATTTGCTTCACTACGATTCTATTCTCGCCGCCGTGAGTGGCGCCTCCGGCGTCTTCCACGTGGCGTCCCCCTGTATCACCGATCAAGTCCACGATCCTCAGGTGAATGAATTCCCTAACTATTTGTTTTCACTCCTCAATCACTCATTTCGTTTCGATTTTGTTTCCCTAATACGTGAATTTCTTCAGTTTTTTCACTCCTCAAATTACGCGATTTTCTTCAATTTGTTACGGTAGTTCAGATTTCAGCAATTGATCTCTAATTGGCGTTATAATTATGTTTTGAACGTTAATTTTAGCGCCAGCTATTGGAACCGGCAGTTAAGGGCACCGCTAATGTACTGACGGCAGCCAAGGAGGTTGGGGTTCGGCGCGTGGTTGTCACCTCCTCTATATCAGCTATGATTCCTAGCTCTAATTGGCTTGCTGATTTGGTTGATAGTGAAAATTGCTGGGTTGATGAGGAATACTGCAAGCAAAAGGGGGTATTGCTTTTATATTCTGCTTTTCTGTATCTTTTGATCAATTGGTTGATAATTTATGTAGCAATAGTGATAGAAAAATGCAAATTTTCTAAGGATATATGACAATAAGATTCATATATTACTAGAAAGATATGAATAAGAGAAATGTAATGATGCCGAGTTCAAATTTTCTGCTTAGCATGTCTATTGATGTCAATTATGAAGAAATACTCGAGATTGATATTTGATTGTTTTCCTAAAAACTTTTGCAATTAAAAGAAGAAAAATGAAATCCTCATTGATACGCTCAAGTGTTTTTATGGTATCTAAGTAGAAAGTCACTTTGAGATTTCATTTTGCTTTTAGCTTTGGTATCCACTTTCTAAAATCATGGCTGAAAAAGCTGCATGGAAGTTTGCTGAGGAAAATGGTTTGGATATTGTTGTGGTGAACCCTGGAACAGTGATGGGACCTATTATCCCTCCATCAATAAACGCGAGCATGCTTTTGATTCTTCGCCTTCTTCAGGGTAATCCCAATTTTTGCCTTTAAATCTTATATATAATCTTCATAAAAATTAAGTGCCTCTAGTTTGTAAGTCTAAGAATCGCAAGCTCTGTAGTAATAAAAACAATAGCTAGTTTACTAAAGTATTGTAATTGTACACAACAAATTTGTATTGCTGAAAATCAAGAAACACAAAAATTGTGACAAATGAAATTTATATTGATCAAGATGAAATATGGGGTACAAATCTCTATTTAATCCTCTGATTCTTCCTTCAAAAATATGTTGACTTGAATATTGGAGTTGACTTTGCTTCTTTGATCTTCTCCAATGTTGACTTGAATGTTTATAACGTTAATTCGAGGGCTTGGCAGCTTAATCTCGGATCAAACGTTGAATTTGATATGGAATTTGAAATCTTCAAGGTTGACTTTGTGACTTTGATCTTCCTTGAATTTGATTTGAATTTCTATAACGTTAATTCGTAGGTTTAGCACCGTAATTACGAATCAAACGCTATAATTTGATGGATATCTTCAAGAACGCCTTGAATATCGCCTAGAACGCCTTGAGTCTCGCCTAGAACGCCTTGAATATTTGAAGAACCTTCGTAGAGAAAATTTGAAGAGCTTCATTCGTCTTCTCTAGCTTTTTGATTGAGCTTCTGTGTGTGTCTTTTATGAACTCCAAAGGACCCTATTTATAGGTGTAGGATGGAAGAGTTATGGATAATTTGGAATCCATTGATAATTATCCATTTAATTTAATAAATAAATATCATAATTTTGGAGCCATTTGATTGGCTGATAGAAGATCTAGATAGATCTTCTAGATATTATCCAAAAATCAACTTGATTTGATAATTATCCATAAATTAACTTAAATAGATAAATATCATTTGTCGTAGACGACTTTTGATTGGTCAATATTTCTACGTGGCATGATTTGATTGGTTGCAAAATTTCAATATCTACAGTAATATTCATCATAGGATTTATTTTGATGTTATATTGCTATTGAGAATAGGTTTGAATGAAGTCTCTGAAGAATACATGATGGGATTTGTGCATGTGAATGATGTGGCTCATGCACACATACTTTTGTATGAAAACGCATCGGCCACTGGAAGATACTTGTGTGTTGAAGCTCTATCTTATTACGATGACTTGGCTGCTAAGGTTACGGAACTTTACCCCGAGTACAATGTGCCTCGGTAAGATGAAACTTGAAGGCACTTTTACATCATGTGAATTTTGTCTGTGATTTCTCGTTAGTATCGCCTTATTACATTCTAAATATTGTGAGAATTATAATGTTATCATGATTTCGTTGTATTTGATGCAAGTATGTTATACATGACATATTATGTAGGTCAACTGACGAAACTCGATGTAAACTAACGAGGACCATGAATGCATCAAAGAAGCTGATAGATTTGGGTCTGGAATTTATATCCCTGGAGCAAATTGTTAAGGATTCTGTTCAAAGTTTGAGGAACAAAGGATTTTTGTCTTGAATCAATGTGTGATTTGGACCATTTGGTAAAATCTTAATCAATTGTATATTGTATTATGTCTTGTGAATTGTAATAAGAACTCGTGTTACTATTCAACTATTCAGTTTGGTCTAATCTAATTAAATTAGCACAATGGAAACGGGTCTGCTTGACAATGGGCCGGCCCGCTAAGAATCATCAACAACAATTTCGATATGATTCTTAATGAGTATTTACAATAAGACGAGATTTTAACCAACTTTGTTTACTCTTCAAATTTCCGTAAGTAGTTAGTTACATATGAATTTGATAGTAATATAGAAAGAAAATAAGAATTGTGCTAGACTACATATAAATTCTTTTATAAGTATGAAAGAATAATGTCAGGTTGTATTCTTCGCCCCTAATTCACGATTTTGCATCTATAACGTTCGAGTTTGTAATTTTTGTATTTAATTCAACATGTTTAAAACTGATATAACTCGTAAAATGCTTACGGGCCAAATCAAGCCGAGGCTCGAATAAGACCAGTGAGGGTCGTAAGACGGATATAGACTGCACCCAGTAGTACTTAGCTACCTACGTACCTTTCTGTTAGGATCAAGTTTAAACGTAGTTCAATGTTGTAATTAAGGTCTCATACGAGGTTCTTAACTCGGTTTATAGAATAGTGGGAACGTACTGTAAGATCGTACTATGTACTCTCGAGGTACTGTTCAGTGAGTCCAAAGTCTTCTTTCTTTTAATATTAAATGGCACTATTTATAGGCACAGTACCCAACGTACGGATGACTGCGGAATCAGCGAGATGGTTTACACGTGTCCCCAGAATGTACGTACCAGATTGCCCGGGTTAAGGCTACACCGGGTTTAACCCGATAAAAACACGCGGGTTAGGTAGTGTAATGCAAATAAGCACAATTAGATTAGGGACCTTTAGGTAAATAAGCCTTAATGTTTGCACTAGGGTCGTATGGTCCCATACAAGGTATCGGGACCGAGAGTCGTTTACGAGGTTATGCTATATCAAAAACATGATTTTGCATCGGTTCAAATTCAGTTTTAACTAATTTTATTTAAATATTTATCCTTAAATTTAATTTAATTATATCAGGATAAATCTGTACTTTAAAATCACAGAAATACTAAAAGTTGATTTCGAACGTGAAAAACCAATATTAAACATGATAGTGAGTGAATATTAATTATTTATCTTATTACATGACATCAAACACGTCCGAAGTTCATGTGGTCATAAATACGTTCAAATTCATTTATTTATATACAATAATCCAATGTTTCGTTGATATTGATCTAATGATTTGACCACCAGTTCCCATCTTATAGCTCAAGAATCCAAATCGAAGTACTCAGAAGAATCATCGCTTCAATCCGCCATGGATGTTCTTCGGTTACTTCTGATTTCACTACTAATCTCTGCTGCTGCTTCAGCTGCTAGTAATGGCGACAAGGTGAAATTTGAGATCTATTACGAGACTCTATGCCCGTACTGTTCCAATCTCATCGTCAACTATCTGCCTAAGCTCTTCGAATCTGACCTAATCACCATCACCGATCTGAAGCTCATACCTTACGGCAACGCTAAAATCAAGCCTAATGGAACCATCACTTGCCAGGTACTGTTGTTTCCACTTCCAATTTTTATTTTCAATTGTTGCTCTATCCGTATTATTCGATCGCATGGGAAAATTGAAATTGAAATTGAAGCGATTTTAGGGTTTTTTTTTCTTGATTGAGTTTTCTAGGTCTTGTTAATTATCCCCAATCGATGAGTAAAAACAGTCAAATACTGCCTTTTATTGTTTGATTTCCAAGTGTCAATTTATCTCAGTTAAGCAGTATATATGCTTCATATGATTGTGTTATTACAATTCTTTTTGTTTGCAGCATGGTGAATGGGAATGCATACTGAACACTGTAGAGGCTTGTGCCATTGATGCCTGGCCCGATGTGGTTAGTGCCGTTTCTCAGGAAAATTGTTTCGCTTGATTAACCTTTTGATTTGAACATGAACAAAGAAGGGGCCATTTAATGTTTGTATACATTTTGTACAAATTGATGCCATTATTGTTTTTAACCATTGTTTTTGGAGTGTTACTCATATCGCCTATAACTTTGTGCCCACAAATTTCTGATGCAGAACGCTTATTTCCCGTTTGTCTATTGCGTTGAAAATCTGGTGTACCACAAAAATTATACCCATTGGGAGACATGTTTCGAGAAATTGGGTTTGGATCCCGCCCCTGTGACAGATTGTTATAACAGCGAGCGTGGAAAGGAGGTTAGTTTTTCGAACATTCGTTTCGATTTTATTACATTTGGCAACTTTAGATTGTGTTTAGTTCGTGGTTTTTATGGTTATATGTAATTTTATTGGTTTCTATCCAATATGGCCTACTCGAAGCATTTCTGAAGTATTGCTAATTGGGCTACTAATGGTGTTATATTCATAGAATTTATTTTGATATTAGATAATATGAATTAGTTCCTATTTAACCGATCTATTAATCACAACGATTGGTCATTTTTCCGCGATAATGGTCATTAGATAGTTGACCTAACTGTAGGACTATTTCGAATCGTTATTTTTTCTATTCAGCTAATTAAATTATTACCTAAACATCAATATTCGAGAATCTATATTTCAGATTTCATTTCGCTAATAGTTTCTTGCCAAAATGTAGTTATGCACATGATTGATATATAATTACAATTCCTTTGCAGCTTGAATTAGGATATGCAGCTGTTACCAGTGCACTTCAACCGCCTCACAAGTATGTACCGTGGGTTACCGTGGATGGGCAACCTCTTTATGATGTAAGTATTTTGTAACATTATCAAAAAGTAAATTTTCAATCTGATGAGAATATAGGATACTACTATACAATATTATATGGAAAATATTTTGTTGCATTTGTAATAGAGGTTGGAATAAAAGATCTTAATTATACAACAAAAAGTTGATGATTTTGCTTTCTTACTTAAGGGGCGATTATGTTTGATTTAATGATACATTGTGAGTTACATCGAATACAACATTTGGTGCTAATTTCATTTTTTTCGTCATCCCATTTACCTCCTCGTCCCTTCCTCGTTTTTGTTCGTTAAATCAATAAAAATTGAGGTTTAATATGATATTAAAAATGTATATTGCACACTCAAGATCACACCATTTATATATTTTTTTCGAGAATATTATTATCAAATGACACGTTGAATTGAGGGTCCAAAATGCAAGTTCGATATTACATTCAACCCCAACTATTTGACAAAAACCGTGCAAAGATACTGCATATGATTAAACCGACATTTTCTCTATTGTTTTAGGACTATGAATACTTTGTGAGCTTCATCTGTAAGGCATATAAAGGAACTGCAAAACCTTCGGCTTGCACCGAATCATCTCTTGGACTCATACGTAAGGTGAAAATGAACTTGATCAACTCTATATATGGAGAAGAGACCTCAAAGTCGATGTTTTTTCACATGGGTTCGGCTATACAATCGTTTATGCAGCGCTTTAAACCAGTTTCTTCTTCGTAGATTATATATTGCGTTTTTTTTTCATACTCTACAGGGGTGATTTAAACCAGTTTGTATTATACATGATTGTTTCTGTTTTGTAATATGTTTGTTGTAGCTGAAATTGAATACTTACTATTAGATAATAAGAAAGTTTGTGCTACTTTAGAATTGCTTCACAGACTTATGGTCCACTATAGGAATTGTATATATCCAATTTTATACTAACTTTTTCCAAAAAAAAAATATCAAACTATTCTGTCTGTATCTTTTTTTTTTTATGACAAGAGAACTCGCAGCCGCAACCGTTAGGTGCGCACTGGGTAAACCCCGCTCTTGTGTAATAGCCTGCAAACCACACAAGAGAGGTAAATAGGCTCACAGTAGAGAAAGCAATTAGGCATTCTCTCATCAGGATTCGAACCCGTGACCAAGGCCACAAATTCACATGCCCTTAACAACTCTACCGGGGGTTGCCCCCTTCTGTCTTTATCTTATTATAAATGTATGTGTGGTCTAATTTTTTATATTATACGTTGTCAAACTATTCCACTTTTGTTATTATTATGGATTTGATTAGGGTCTATTTATTTAAATTATTATTTATTTTTATTTTTAAATTGATATTTGTTCATTTCACAATAATGTGATACCATACGGAAGATTTGCACCAATATTATCATCAATTTCAATTAAAAAATATATAATCAATTTCTTTTTACTAAATAAACTATTAAGGAAGAATATCTCATGCATAATTAATAAACAATAGTCATAAATTAAATTAAATTATATCATATCTTAAAATTTAATGTTATTATCTATCTTTTATTCGTGATCTTATTTGCCAAACTCCAACTACAAACATACCTTTATCCGCGAATTCCCATTATACCCCTACAGACCTTTGACCTTTTTTTCTTCTTTATTTCTTCCCCGCCGTTCTTCAAATTCCCCAATGGCGAAGAGAGAGTGAAAATCACGCGCTTCGTAATTTCAAGGTGAATTCAACCGTCCGTTGAAACTTCACGGATCGGAGGGTCCGACATCGCGGGGCCCACTCGACTCGATCGTTGTAGTTTTCTTGTCGGGCGAAAACCTAACAGCGCCTTGTGGCAATTTATGAGCACGAGATTTCGGTATTCTATACACCTTTTTATCATGTTTTTCTAACATGCGTATTTCACATGTCTTGTAGTTACATGAATCGGATTTTAATGCGCGTTACTTGTTTGGTGTTTTGTCTTTGATTTTCGGTTTCGATATTTAGGTTTTAAGTTTTTTTACGTTTTGGTTTATAATTGCTTGTAATGGTTATGTAAAGATTGAAGCTTCAGTTTTTCTCATTCCTTTCTTGTTAGCAGTAATTTGATGAGAGTGGTGGGGATGGGGAGCAAGATAACTCATTTGAAGTGTTGGCTGATTGTGGTGCTTCTTATATCTGGTATGTTTTCTTGGCTCTGTTGAGAAGGACTTTTTAAATAAAATAAAAAAAATTTGTAATGTAGTTTAGTTTTTATTTGACATGAAGAATTCATGTTTGAATTGCTTTGACTCATGCTCTTTCGTTTTTCCTACAATCTTTGTCATGGGTCTGCTCTGTGGGTTATGTTTTTCTCTTATAAAAGTTTGTTTCTTTACAAACTGATTGTTTTTTTATTTATTTGTGTGCGAGTTTGAAAAGAGACAACTTTACTGTTCGATTTTGCCATGATTGGTTTATTCTTTTGTGATACTGCTGACAATAACTGATTGGAAAATTTATGCCATTTGATATAGAAGAAGAAATAATTTCAATTTAGGGTGACACACGTTTTTGCGTAGTCTCAATATCAGGATTTTGAATGAGATTTTGTTTATAAGCACATATGGAACAAGGGTTAAATGTTCACGAATCATGGGGTTAAGAGGGTGTTTCTACTGGAGAATTCTTGGGGTGTGCAAATGACATTCTATTGATAACATTTTGTCTCTAAATTCCTTTTTCCAGTTCCTGTTATAATAAATGCATCTACCGAAGATGATGGTTATCAGCGGTGTGAACAAACTGTCAAGAAGTGGGCATTGTCTTCGGTTGATCTTGAAGTTAAACATGACAAGCATGCCTTGCGAGACTTGCTCTTTTTCCTTCATGTACCTCGAACAGGAGGCAGAACATATTTTCACTGGTAACTTTTGTTGACTTTGACTCTACCGTGCATGCCTTGATACCACCCTCACAAATAAAAAAAAAGGTGGATTTTATGCATGATGTACTCTAAAGTTACTACAAGAGTTACTTATGATGTATGCTCTTTCTCAATTTTCTATTCTCAGTTTCTTGAAGAAGCTGTACTCAAACGCTCAGGAATGCCCACGTTCTTATGATAAGTTAAGATTCAATCCAAGGTAATATTTATTGTTCTTACTCTGTGAATTAGAAATCATCTTTTGTATTAGTTTGATAGAGAAAATTTATGTAATCAACGTTGATGAATCAGCCAATGAGTATATGCTCACATGACTAGCTCCTTTACAAAAATTGAGTTCATTTTAAGGGGCTCTCATATCAAGGATTGTATAAATATATGGGATCTTGGTTTATCTATCATAACTAGATATTCAGTTACCAATTTTGATCATGAAAGTTCCAGAACCTGGTGAACGATAGGTCAACAGCTATTGTCATTTTTAAAATTAATATAAAAAAGTGGTACATTATCTAAATTTTCACTCTTTCTTACATGACATTTCATTTTTAATGTTACATCATTATCTGATGTTCGATACAGATCACTGAGCGCGATAACATTATGTTGTGTTTCTATAATTATGTTGTGAAAAATTATGTTGTGTTTCTATAAACATTCTAGAGATGTTTAAGATATGGATATTTTTATCATGCAGAAAAACAAATTGCCGGTTATTAAGTACACATGATGACTATAGCATGATGTCCAAACTTCCCACGGATAAAACTTCAGTGATGACAATACTTAGGAACCCTATTGACCGAGTTTTTAGCACTTACGAATTTTCTGTGGAGGTGGCTGCAAGGTTTCTGATTCATCCAAACTTTACATCTATGGCAAAGATGGCAAGAATGGCCAAACGTGCACGTAAAAAGATAAACGGAGTAAGCACACTGGAAATCTGGCCATGGAAATATTTGGTTCCTTGGATGAGAGAAGATCTCTTTGCTCGAGTATGTTCATCAACTAGTCCTAAAGCCTCCCTTTCATTTAAATTTGACTTATTGTGTGGAATGATTTTTCTGTTCAAATGCTTGATCAAGTGTAGGTATTGCTTAAAGAAAAATGTTTGGGATTACAACCATCAATTTGCATTGTAATAAGATTTTGAAACCGATTCTGTAGTCGTATTCCGGGAAGATTGCTATGAATTTTAATATCCTATCTTACAAGGTGTTCTTGATCTTATGGCAGAGGGATGCTAGAAAACTTAGAGGTCAATCTCAGTTAGTAACTAATAGCCCTTATGACATGGAAGACATCTTGATCCCTTTACATGAGTACATTCATGACCCTATTGCTCGAGACATTGTCCATAATGGGGCCACCTTCCAGGTATTGCAGTCTACTCAAAAAAAAAATTATCTTATATGGTTATTTAAATAATATGGTGTTCCAAAATGTTTGCTTTAGGAATTTAATTGGTGATAATGGTGACACTGTTTTGTTCTTCATTAAGGACTCTGAAGAACTCATCTTGACCCCTAGATTTTATTTTGCCCTGGAATAATACAAAGTATCAAGAAAGATGTGAACTAATCAACACCATATTAGCATTATTGGTTTAGATTGATATGGATGAAATTATGTATTTTGCTTGCAGTAATAAATAACTATTATCGCAATTGCGTATTATGCTCTATTCATGTATTTTTTGATCAAATGCATCCTTTTTGACAGGTTTTTTCTTTTCTTCTTTTTAAACTCTTAGATTACAGGTCTCACAAATAACTCTTATTTTGGGGAAGCACATGAAGTACGTCATTGTGTACATAAGTATAACAACCTTGGTGAATATGTGCTTGAAGTTGCTAAGGTAATAGAAAGGTCTGCATAAACATGTTAAGGCATTGATTATGTTCATTTGTGTTATGATATATAATGAAAAAAAATGGGATAATTACATGCATACCCCCACATTTAATGCATAATTACCACGAGCCCTTGAGGTTTTACAAATTACAAGAACACCCTCCTGTCAATCCTTACAACTCAAAGAGAAAGGGGATGCAATTATAATTTCTTGCTGGTAGTGGAAATTGTTTATAATTTTTCAAACCTTCGTGTGTTTCTCATAATTAGAGTCTCACGGAATATATATTTACTGATGTCTCAATTTACGTCTTGAATCACAATAGAGCTTTGTGAATCTTGCAGAAGAGGTTGGATGACATGCTGTATGTTGGACTTACTGAGAACCATAAAGAATCAGCCAATATGTTTGCAAATGTTGTTGGTGCACAGGTGATATCTCGGCACACAATATCGAGTAACAATGATTCAGGTTAGTAGTTTGAAGAAATTAGTCTGAACTATATACCAACTGTATTTATTGTCAGTAATATTGTTAAAGGATGATAACCAAATGTTAATTTGTAGTAATTGTAAGTCTCTATTTATTTGCATCATTAAATTTGAATAATACTTCATTAGTATGTATCATAATGTACGTCTATAATATCTATGTACATGTGAATATAGTATATATTCTATAATCCGATGAAGAAGTAGGAATACTTGCAGTCTAGGGAGTACAAATTGATGTTTATATATACCTCCCAGGTTTGGTGAGCATAAAGTACCAATAATACCCATACAATTTATAGCTAATATAATGATAAAAGTTTAATATATATATATATATGCATAGTGTATATACATTAGTTTCCTTAACCATGTTTTACTCTGCTGCAGAACAGAGCTCAGTGCTTCCCAATACAGAAATTGATGCTAATGATCAAGTACGAAGATTATGTCTCTTCATCTAAAGTTGTCTTTACAACCAAATTTTCTAACAGTTAGGTTTTTTTTATTTTCTGAATTACAGGGAAACAAATCTTCAAAACATCTAAACGAAGTTTCGTCAACTGGCAAGAACGAAGCAGCACGTGGAAATGTGTGCCTATGAAATTCTTTTTTTTTTTCCCTCTCTTTTTTGATCTTTTATACGTGTTTCATTGACCTTTAAGGTCTATCTGTCATTTTATTCAGTTGACTGTTGGGAAACTAATGGAAGCCTATGAGACCTGTATTTCATCACTAAGAAACTCCCAAGCAGAACGACGCATAACTTCTCTGAAGCGAATTTCTCCAGCAAACTTTACAAAAGAGGTATGATAACTTAAATGGAATAATTACATGCACAACCCCTCGATTATTGAATAATTATTACGAACCCCTTGACGTTTTGCAAATTACTAAGACACCAAGGGTGTACATGTAATTTATCCTTTACCCTAGCTCAAATTAGCTGAATGTGTCCAAGGATCATGATTATATATACTCTTGACAGGCCCGTCGTAAGGTTCCTGAGGAGCTTATTCAGGAGATAGCATCATTAAACAGCCTAGATGTAGAGCTCTATAATTATGCTCAACACATCTTCAAAAAGCAACAAGCACATATGATACAAAACATGGTTCATCCTGTAAGTTCATCTCTGGCTCGAATTTTAATTCCAGATGTAAATTTTTATTGAATTTTTTTGGCTTCCATTTAGGGAGGTGTATCCAAATCAGGTAGTTTTGTCCCGACCCAAAGTTCACATAGAATCAGCCAGGTAAAAATTAAATATTTTGTTTTCTTATTATACTAATATTCGCCTATAATAATATAGTTCTGCATTTGTATCTTTTAATGATGCTATTTTCGAAAGACTTGAAAAGAATTGTTCGATCATAGATCTAATTTTACGCTATTGATTACAGGAACGTTTGGCAAGCCCACTCTCTACAAGCCCATATCCCGATTTCTACAGCCAACCTTCTTGGAGATTCATATCCTTAGCCATCACTGGTCCGTTTTTGCTTCTCTTCGTTTTTCTCTTTGTAAATGCAAGAAGAAGAACATCAAAAGTTAAATTGTAACACAACCAACCACATAAGAAAGTCTTAGAAAATAGTGTAAATCTGTGAAAAGACGATCAAACCCTCTTGAAGTTCAGTAAGGGGCAGTTTTGTTGAGGGGTCACAATGTACTACTACAGAAAGAATCTTCTGCAGATGACTTCATACAAGCCGAGAATCAAAATTTCGTGGTTAGTAAAATCTTTATCTTTTGATCGGTATGTTTTGGGTAGAAAACGGAGGTTATTGGTTTATATTAGATGATTTAATTAGGGGTAACAATTTTTAAAATTATTGGAAAAATGATTATATTATTTGCCTGAAATCTCTTGTGTGTCATTTTGTTCTTTCTCTCTTGCCACAGATTTTTCAATACTCTTGTTTGCAATTGATATGATGAATATGGATAAATGATCAGGTTCCAGTCCCTCTTTACTAGAAGATGATTTGAAAGTGTCATTTTTTGGCATATAATATAATATTATATATATTAATAAAATAAATTAAAAAGTGCTATGCTCATATCACATGTGAGATGTTGGATCTTTAACTACTACTGGCCTTGCCCATAAATTCTGGTTCAGAAATATATGACAAATCTACTGCTCTACATTAAATATGGGGACCTAAGTTATGCTACCACACGGAAAATTCTAAGTTGGTCTGGGACCAACAATTCCAGACCCTTTAGAACCACACATTTTCCATGTTTGGTGGGGTGGTTTTCATTTGTGGGGTGGGAAATATCACCCTCCACCCCACAAATGTGTAGTTATAAAGGCCCGGGACCAACAGTCCCGGACCTTGAAAGAATCACCCGCTACCACACCTCCAAACTCCATCTCCATTTATTTCTTGTTACTTTTTTTTATACTTTTGAACAATATTTTTAAATTTTGCAGTAAAATGTGAGGCAAGTTTCTATAAGATAAATGATTTTGAACTATATACAAAGACATTTAAAAAATACACCAACACAGAAAATGAAAAGTTTTTACTTGTCCAAGATATTTGTATAATATTTTTATGCGATGATCTTCTTCCGTATACTACAAAGTTGTAGAAAATATAGTTATAATGTTCAAGAATTAAGTATTTTATTTTCTTGTATTCTCGTATTACAATCAACAATTATTATTTTCCTTGCATATTAGCTGCAAATGTAGTACGTCTATTGAAATTGAAAGATTATTACAATAGCATGTATATAATTCTCCCAATTTCTGAATTTATATATTCAGTGCCTCTTATTGATATATACCATGTAATGGCTAATATTAAGTATATGTGTATTAATGTATTTGTACACATATCATTAATTTGTTATTTGACAAATGAAATATCTAATGGCATTAATGTATTTGTACACATATCTAATGTGGTTGTTAATATATCTTTGCAATAACTAAAGAGAATTTGGTAGCTTTTAGTGAAACACAAGATAGTAGAATAAAATTGATATCAATTAGTTGAGATTTGTCCACTTTGCTTGGTAATCATTAAATTCAAACCTACAATTGATGATAATTCCATCATACCAACTAATTATTAAGTACCATGCCAACCAAAAACACGTCTTAAAGAAGTGACCTTTCACAAAATAACGTTTATATGTTAATTTTCAATTATCATAATAATATATATAAATCAAATATAATTACATAATAGCCTACAAAATATTAATTAAGCAAACACTTTAGTGACGAGTAATAATAGACTCATAAAACTATTATTTAAATAGTATCGAGTAGCATATGAAAGTCAAATTAAACATGTTTTAGAGCACTAAATTCTCATAATATGTTCAATATATTAATAAAAGATATAAATGAAAGCAAATTTCAAAAATCAAATGAAATTGCCTTTGTTTACAAGTCATATAATCATATAGCATCATAGAGAGGACCCATTTTTTTCATCAATCAAAGGAGGATAACATTCAAACCAAATGGGTCCTATAATCCAACCAAACAATAGCATCATTAATTATAATTTACAAAAAAAGATACATAATTATATATATTATCGCCTTCTTCAATATTCTATAAATATGGATTTTTCTCAATTGTACTATTGGCCCTTTGGAGTATGTACATTATTTTCTTTGCGTACGTGTTTGAAAAAGGAAATATAAAATACGAAAAGTTATAGTGACACGTTGAAATATGAATAAAAAATTATACTAGCATGTCGACGATATTATTTGATGTTCACCAATGATTTGATTGACACTTCAATTTTATTATAATTTTTAAAAAACTACATTGTGGATTATTTATATAGGTTTATTTATTATATTTCGAAAATTATTATCTCCTATTTATAAGAAATATCTAACATCACATCTCTTTTACATGCTTTTAGGCCTGTTAAATAGGATGCGATATTATTTATCAGGATAATTTTTTTTAACGATACATCCTTTTATGATTTTTCGTTAGATGATGTTATTGTAGCACGAACAATTTAAAATATAAAGTTTAAAATAATTTTAATGTTTGAAGTTTTACATGTGAACATGTAAATGAATAAATTCATAATTAGTGTATATATATAATATAATTTTATCACAAGTAATTATATCGTTAACTTGAATATATCCCTAGTCCTACAAGACTTCAACATATATGTATTGATTGCATTTCTACTAAAAAAAAAGTAGATTTTAGACTTTAAAATGGTTCAAAATTTATCATCTTCAAAAAATTTATGAATTTTATCTCATTGAAAGTCCTATTCCCTATCCCAAATTACTAAAATAACATCATTACACACAAATATCATATATATACATTTTTCCGGTTTTTATTCAAATATAATATATATATATATGAAAATATATAAAGAATGGTATTAATACTTAGCCCCAAAAAATCCAACACAGTACAAACCCGTGCCCTGTTCCCTCTCCTATCTTCTTCTGAATTTTTTCAAAAAACAAACTACTTTCTGATATTAATTTCAAAAATAGCACACTTCTAAAACTAATTCAAGAAATAGCACACTTTTCCTATTGAAAAGTCAATCATCCATTTTCCCACCACGATTTGAAAGTTGTGCCTTGACATAAAATTTCATACTTTAATAAAATCAAATGTATTACCTAAAATACCCATGTGTAGCATAAAATAGGGAAATTGCAAATATGATCCCTTAATTTAACTAAATGTTGCAGATTAGTCCATTATTTTGTATATCAGGCCCAACATGCTTCCGTACAAAAATTAAATAATCCCTTTACAACTTCATACCTTGTTTTGACCGAAACAGCACCGGGTGAGATGGCTCGCAACACCACCAGTCGGAAAATAAGTGCCCCCAGACCGTTTTACAAGTGGCTCCTCACCACCCAACTTCGCACCTTGGGAAGTTGATCTGCAAGTTATCCGACTCCTTCAGCAACTGTTCAGCACAGCCTTGGTTCGTTTCCTACTCCAGGCGTAGAAAGTATGGAATTGAAGGGACTAAATAATAAAAATTCAGAACATGTTGAAGCAAAAGCCTTCTTTTTATTATAAACTTGGATAAATATTTATTACATAAGTAATCTCCTTTTGGGAGGAGAAAACCTGTTTAGCCTCTCATAGAAAAGAGACGACTCTTGATACTATACATGCACACTCACTACTATTACAAACTGAATATTTCAAAACTTAAACTATTACAATATTTTATTTTTGAGAAAACTGAAGAGAATGTTCGATGTCTTCTGCTTCCTCCAAATCTTGTTTATATAGAGGCTGAATTGCTGCATTATTGCCTCTATTATGAGCTTGAATTATTGGATCCACTTGTGAGTGTGGATCCCTCCATTATTATTCCCACTTTGATAAAGTTGTGGGAATTCTCTTTCAGTCACATGCCTTGGCCCTACTATTGTCTGGTATCCAAGGTAAATGATGAGGATGCTGACTCACATCTTTCGTCTTTTTCTTCTAGTGGGTGGTCCTGTATAAGATTCCCACTTATCTTTGTCGGGGCATCTTTTGTTTTTGGTATGCCCGTGACTTTTGTGGTCCCTGACCACTATCTCCTGTCTTGGTCCCTTTGTCCTTCATTGATTTGGACTTAGTACCAAATTCTGGCTCCTTCTGGTTCGGGCAGTCCGGGCAGATCCGTTCTGACCATCGCCAAACATGGGCCATGTTGCATAGTTTCCGGCGAGTTTCTTTGCTCCCCGGCAGCTTGTTTAACCATAGCAGAGTCCTTTTCTGTTCGAATAAGTTTTCTGCAAAGCTTGTGGTATTTCCTGTCATTGTATTGAGCAGGAATGATCCATTCACCGTATTCTGGTAATACTTGAATGAAAACTTGACCTTGTCCATCTCTGTAAGACAGACCCAAATTCCCCATGCCCTTCTGGTGGAGATATCATCCTCAGTGAAGGTTGAAACGAGTCGGATAGTTTCGGAGGATGGAGCTTTAATTCTTTTCAAGGCCTCTGTGTCTGGCCTCCTGAGCTTGATAAAGTGGAATGCTTCATGCATCCCTTTTCCTATTGGTTCTGGTGCTGCACTGATAAAGTATAGCTCCAGTAAGTCTCCTCGTGCAAGATGAGGGTTGTTTGCCCAGTTTTCGTGCACTGAATCTTGTATCCATTTCGGAAGTTGAGAGATTTCCGAAAAGCTGGGTGACCTAGTAGAAATCGAAGCTAGTGCTCCAAAGTCATACCAGTACTTAACGTCTTTAGGATTGGATTCTGGGAGCATCCATATCCTTGGATATTTGCCTGAAACATCAACCAAGCATTTAGCTGGATTGATCCCCATTCTTGTGTTTAGTTTCTCCCACTTCTGCTGATATTCCTGAAATGCAGAAGAAACTAAATTTTGGTTAATATCAACCTTAGATTTGCCAGTCTGTGGCCTAAGGTTGATCTCTCCCTCTTTGACCCCTGAGGTGGCGGGTTGACTCGATGACTCGGGATGTGACTCCGTAGCATCGATTTTTGCTTGAGGCAGATCATCATAAGATGAGACCATCTCAGCACTTGTGCTAGGGGTACTTGAATCCCCTGCTACAGGTATAGAGCCCTGTACTCGAAGTCGCTCATTATCTCTGTTACAAGATATTGCCCTGAGCAAAGGCCCGCGTAACACCGAGAACAATTGTTCGTCGGCCAATCTGCATCCTCGAATACGATCAGACACTTTGGTTTGATCAACTTGTTGTAGCCTGCCTGCTACTTCGGCATTAAGTACTAATGCATCAAAATCCTTTTGAAGCATCTCCAGGTGATCTGTTAGATGCCTTGACAGCTTGAGGAGAGAGTCAATTTCACTTCCCTCCATCTCTTGTTAGAAAATCTGCAAGAATATTTTCATGAGACTTGATTAGAACAATATCATAGATATAATATTGACACTCAGCCTGCCACCTAAGTAGCCGGGCTTTTTCTGGTTTAGACTCTATCTTATTTGTAAGAAAAGCCTTAACACTTGAATTATCTATTTTTAAGATAAATTTCTTTGCTAATAAAAATAAAGGCCATTTTTTAAACGCCTTTCGGACTGCAAAGAATTCCTTTTCGTTAATGTGCCACCGATTTGCTTCAGCTTCTGAAAAGAGGCCGCTGCAGTATCTGCATGGAACTTCTCCTGTTGGAGTGATTTTTGTAAGCACTGCTGCCCACCAATAATCACTGGCATCTGTATAGAGGACAAGATTATCCTCGTCATTAGGAATTGCTAGCTTTGGAAGCTTTTTACAAACTTCCTTTAACTGTTTTATTCCGTCTTGATGTTCTTCTGTCCATATGAATGCTGCATCCTTTTTGAGTAATGGACTAAAAACCTTCCTGTGAAATGCAAGGTTGTTGATGAACATCCCTGCGAAATTAACAACTCCGAGAAAACTTTGAAGCTGCTTCTTGTCTTGTAGGACATCTGGAAATCCTGTAATCTTTTCTACAATATGGTTTTGTAGGATGATTCCAGATTCATCGATTTCAATTCCAAGGAATTCAATCTTTCTTGTGGCGATTACTGCTTTCTTTTCTGATAGCACTAATCCTTCTTTGTGACACACATCTGAAAAGATTTCCAGGTGTTTCAGGTGTTCTTTCATATTCTTTGATGCAACAAGAATGTCGTCGATGTATACGAACATGAAAGAGAAATAATCTTTGAAGAGATTATCCATTTTTCTTTGGAATATCTGGGGTGCATTTGCCAAACCCATTGGCATAACATTCCAGACATAATGTCCTTGTGGAGTGGAGAAAGCTGTATACTTCTTGCTTTCTTCTTCCATTTTGATCTGGTAGAATCCAGACTTACAGTCGAACTTTGAGAATATCTTGGCTCCTCTGATACAATTCACCAAATGTTCTCTGCTTGGGATGTAGTATCCGTCGAACTCCAAAATGTTATTAATCCCTTTATAATTAATAACAAGTCTTGGCTTTCCTCTCTTGATCTCACTATGATTTCGGACCAGAAATCCTGGACTACTGTATGGTGAGACTCCTGGAGATATTAACTTAAGGTCTAGGTGTTCCTTAAGTATATTTCTCATATCCTTACAATCTTCCATGTTCATAAGGATTGGCTTGTATCTTACAAACTCGTGTTCCTTTCCATCTTTTACCTTTAAGGAAGCTTTGAGTTCGTTCTTATCCCACCAGGCTAGAGGATTTTCGTTGTAGTTCCTCTGAATCCTTTTCTTTATATCTTCAAGCGAGATATGTTCTTCAAAAGTAACATCAACCTGAGGGGTGTCCATGAGGCTCATAAAAAGATTGTGTATAGCCTCTGGTGGTACTCTTTCTTCTCCATTCACGTTGAAGGAGTAAACGTGATTTTCCCATCTTCAGTCCTTCTTCCTAGAACCATGTTGTCGATAGGATAACAAAGCAGTTCCAAATCTTCTTTGATCCTTCATTTTTGGATGTCGAAGTTTAGCATCATCACCACGCTTGCTGCGAAAAAACAGTGGCATTTTACGGTGAAATGCCTGGCGTAGTCTCTGAACAATAATCTTATGATCACATTGAGTTGTGAAAATAAGACGCCTTGTTTCATTCTCTTGTGTGAACCGTTTGAATGTCTGAAGGAAATTGTTTCCTAGCAGAATATCAGCACCTGTATCATGAAAATAGATAGGTGGAGTCTTGACTTTGTACCATGGGGTACCTCCTGCTCCTCCGATCATAATTTCTGCCTGTTTGATTCCTCTTTTGAGAATAAGTATTCTCTTTGAAAAATCTCTCCCAGCAATAGGGGGTAAGTCCTCACAAACGTCTGTAGGGAAAACTTCTTGTTTTGCTGTGCAAATTCCTGCTCCTGAATCAATGTAGGCAGCAAAGTATTCTGCACGGTATTTTTCATATAACATTCCGATTGAAATGTATATGGAAAATGGGTTGGTAGTCATCGGATCCGATAACGCTTCTCTCCTACCGTAAATTCCATTCCATCCGGCAGTCTTTCCCAAGGCTTATGTGCCTCAAGGAATTCAAGTCCTAGAACCACTTGTTCCGCGGTCCTTCCTGCTTTTCCCGTAATCATTGTTTCAATTTCTCCTATCTTAAGGAGTCCTTGATACCTGCCTACTGTAGGCTGCTGTAAATAATATAGGACATCACATGGAAATAGATTTTCCGTTTGAGTGATATCAAATATTATTTTCACCTCTCGCCATCCTTCTGGGCATTTAAGTTCTCCTTGCGTAGTGATCACATTAAGAACTTGAGCTTGCTGTATAGCCTTTGGTTCTTCCCAACGATGGCTACTCATTATTCTTTCTTGCTGAAAGGACATCCTTCTTGGTTCGATCATGAGACTCTTGCTTCTGTTTAACACTGGAAGATTCTGAATTCTCATATCGATGTCTTGTATTGTCGGAAGTTCAATAATGTCCGGCAATACCGCTCTTGCAAAGTCTTCGAAGATCCTTGGGACTTCGATGAACTCTTTTCTGAGAAACACATCCGAATGGTGTGTATTTGAGAGTGCATAAGAAATCTTGTAAGTGATCGAATAGGGTCTGTTTCCTTCCATCATCAGTTCACTCCTTTTAAAATCTTGATGAAGGGTAAGAACCTTGTTGAAATCTCGATCATTTAGATTGTATGCAATGCGTGGATATACATTGAACGCCAGTTTTCCTGCATACAAATTTCCTGTAATTGCTCCGAGACATGAATCCTTGAGGTTTGAGATTCTTTTGTCGAATAGGGCCAGGTTTAGTGGTGAATCAATCCCTTCTTTGAAGGTTGACTTGACTACAACTCTAATGGCTCCAATATGGATCCATGAAAGTGTACTCGCCACTTCTCGTTTGAGCTTGCTCTTAATCTCCTGGATTTCTTTGTATGGGATTAATTGCATCTCAATCTGGTTTCCTGTGAGCTCCATAGGAATACCGAACTCTCCATTAGACACTCGATGGATAATCTGGTGCTTTCTGTTTCTTAGCCCCATTTTATCCATTGCTTTCTCCAAAGAGCTTATAGTAAACCCATCATACATGTGGAGCTTAGCTTCGTCCTTCATAATCCTCATTAGAGTTTTATGAGACACTGTTGTGTGAGAGAGGAATCCTGACATATCCTCTCGAACTAGATTTTGAAGGAATTCTCCTTCACCCTGATTCTGAGTCTGAGCTTCCTGAGTTATTTCCATACTCAGATTCAATTTCTTCTTCTTCATAGATGCTTTCATCTGAGGGGATGTCCTCAAACTGATACACCTGAATCAGGTCCTGGTAGTAGACAGCTTCGTCGAATTCCGCCGTGGCTTCGAACTGTCTGACTCCTCGCCTTTCATTGTTTGGACAATCTGTAGAGATGTGTCCTCTTGCCCCACACGTCCAACAATTACAGTCTTTGAAGCTTTCATTGGACCTTGCTTGTGTTCTTCTAAACGTCCTTTTCATAGGTGGTCGTCTAGAGCTTTTGTTCGAGTCTGTGATGGTAACTCGACTTCTTCTTGGTCCGGGTCTTTGCCCTGATTTGTAGCTTCGAGCCTTATGTTTAGACCAGAATCTCCTTGGTTTCCAAGAAGACTTTCTTTCTCCTTTTCTGGAATAAGGATGACTCCTGTGGATTCTCCCCTTCTCCTTCCTTGGTGCTCTTCCAACAACTGTTGGAATATCATTTTCTACACAACATAGAGGAACTGATTTATTGATTCCTCGTAGTCGTTTATAGTTCTTGTATAAAGTTGCCTGGTGACACCATTCAGATAATTTGGCTTTCAGGAAAGACATCCTTCTTGCCACTGTGTCCATATCGTCTACAACTTTGTATTCCTTGATGAGCATTTCTCTCCAAGGACTTGGTATCTTCGCGAAGAATAGCTGCGAAGCTTCACCATTATCCACCTTAGACTTCCATCTGTATTCGGTGAATAGCTTGATATATTCGTCTATGTGACAAATATCATGTAATTCGAGGCAATAGAGAGCTTGTCTGTATTTTTCTCTCTTCTCATTTTCCATGCCTTCGAAGTATCCTGTGCCGATAAAATGGATTTTGAATAATTTTGCCATATTATCGACAATTCCCTTTAGGGATTCACCTGTTGTAACATCTTGTTTGATGTTTGGCGGTGTCAGATCCCATGCGATTTTCACCGATCCTTCGAGACTCATCTCAAGGAGCATGAGGAAACCTTCTTTTTCAATTCCGAGCGTTCCTGCTGCAATTCTCATGGCTGAGGCCCACTCATCAATTAGGATTTCTCGATTTTTGAAGTCAAGGATATCCAAATTGAGCATAAGTCCATACGGATGTATGGGGTCGAGCTGAGACTTTCCATACGGCGTGTTGTATAATTCTGGCCGTTTGGAGCGATGTCTGGTTCCTACGATGTCTCGTAGTTGCGCATCTTTTACCACAAAATCTCCGGTGGTGGTTGTGGTGGTTGTGGTGGTTGTGGCGCCGTATAAACCGGTGGTGGTCCGTCTCTAGGCACCAATGCTGAGGATTCGTCTCCAGCATTCATCTTTAGGTCTACAAGTCCTAGTCCTGAAAACGATTCGGCAAGATCTTGTAGGTCCTGCAGGTTGATTTTATCCATTATTTGGCAATGGATTTTCCTCTGATTAGAGCACTAAGCTTTTCATCGTCGGTCAACTTTCTTGTGACTTCGGTTGGTTTTCCGTCTTGGTGTAGATACGGTACTTTCCCAAAATCAATCTTTCTTCTACCACTGGTTGCAGTCTCCAAGGTAGTTACTCTTTTTTGAACATCTATAAGGACGTTGTGAATATCCTTTTGATGTTTAAACATATCGTCCAACTTATTTTGTATTTGCTGGACTTTTATTGGAACTATGTATTGTTGTTCTCCATAGTTCTGAATCGTCTTTTGTATTTCTCGTAAATCAAGAAATAACTTGCTTGAATCTGGAATTATTTCATTCCAGGTAATCCTTCCTTCTCTGTTCATCGCAATATGGTGGTTATTGCCCTTGAACTCCTTTTATTGCTCGGCTTCATGATTGTTGTTATAATGAGTCTCTCTTTGATAAAAAATGACTCTTTCCCTTCTCATCTGGATTTCTATAAGGGAAACCCGATGATTCGTCTTTTGATCCCTGCAGTATTGTAAGGTTGTATCGCTTACTCCTGCTAGAAATTGTTCAACATATCGGTTTTCCCAATATGTTACCATCTCTTGATGGGTTTGTTCTTGTGTCTTCAAAATTTGAAGACAAGTCCTGAAATACAAACATCTTGGACATTCGTCCAGATCCATGTTTGGAGATAATTTCTCCTCCACAAAAGTTAACTTATCTAATATAATAAATATTTAATCCAAGTTCATAATAAACCCAGGCTCTGATACCATTTTGGGGTCCCGATCTGCATCCATTTAACATTGTAGGGTTCAATTTTGTAATATCCCATAGTTTTGGTTATAAAGGGTATTTTGGGGTAAATCAACATTTTGTTATTAAAGAAAATTGGAAATAAAACATTTATGACAAAGCATTAGGTGGAAAAGTCAAAAGTGTTCTAGTTTTTGAATTAACTTGGAGAGTGATACATTTTTGCACTTAATTTTGAAAAGTAGCCCATTTTTTGAAATCTTTCTCTTCTTCTTTACCCTATCTATCGTTTTCTTTCTCATTTCATTTTATTTCTCTCCTTTTCCCCAATTCTCGAACAAAAATCTCAGCCCCTTATGGCATGAAAAGGGTTTATCTTGTGGTATGTATTTCAACTTCACATCCATTTTTTGTGCTTCCCCCATTTTTCAGTTTTTACCTGCAAAAAAGTTGAGATTTTTTAAACTTTTGTATTTTCTCTGCTGCATGCATTTATATTTTTCACTGTTTTTGCTACTCAGAGACTGGTGTTGAAATGGGGTTTCAGAATTATACATTTTTCACCATTAATTTGTGTTTTTGATTTTAATTTCCTAATGGGTTTTTAATATTTTTTCTTTGCAATTTGTTCATCTGCTAAATAGAGCCTTCTGTTGTGTTTTGCCTAGGTTTTTCGGACAAGGTAAAAGTAGGAGAAATTATGTTGTAACATCACATAAAACGATGTCGTTTTTGTATGATGGATAACACTATTGTTTTAGTTAAATAAAAAAATTGAAAAAAAAAAAAGGTGCCTTTTGTCATATTTCTTCATCTAGTCAAAAACCCATAATTTATATTATTTTCACTAAAGATTTGATGAGCTGGGATAAAAAAAAAAAAAGAATATGATTTTTCTCGGGATTTTTCCAATTAAATTTCATTTTGTATATACCATTTTAGTTAACAGATTTCCTATTTTTAATATTTGTGTAATTTAAATAGTAACTAAAAGAATCATAGGGATTTGAGATTTTACAAAAGAATCATATATTTGGTATATTCTACGGAACCTTCCATCCAGATTTTCAAATAAAATGGTAACTTTTAATGTATATATTCGAATAGTCTTTTCTTATATACGGATAATACTAATCCATATTACTACGTAAGTATCACTTATGATTTTCCTACCTAGTGCCCTTTTAACCTAAGCAATTATCTTAAGCCCAATAAAATTCCATCAATTTCCAATTCATACATACATATTATATATGTATCTTCGCCTACACACACACACACCATAAGCACGTGTAACAAGTTTATAGGAATTGTTGGATTCTTGATCATGGCAAATGTAATGAATTTTCTGCCCACATGTGGTAGGTTTGTATTTGTGTTATTGTATAAATTATGTTCAAATTGTTTAATTTGTGGGGGTATTTTATTCTTTCAGAATATGAGATTGGTTGAAAGTGAAGATAGTTGGGATGAAGAGCATGGAAGCGTAATCAATCTATTGGATTTTCCAATAGTGAGTTTGTATACCGAGGAATATATCAGTGATTTGGTAGCGGGCCGGCCAGTTTCTCTTGTAAGTTTTCATATATTTATTTCGAATTTCATGGTTTTTTTGAGTTTATGATGTTTCAAGTCTTTTTTGCCTTAAAACCATTGAAACGAATTTATGAATCATATTCATCCTAGTTAGGAATCCTCTATTCGATTTTATTTTCACATTTTGAATCTACAGATCAATGGAAGTCCAGAACAAAAGCCGAACTACGAATCCTCGTCTGAATTTATCCAACACTACGAAAATTCCGATGTCCAAGAATCATCTCCTTCTCGAACACAAAGCTCCATTTCTGATCTCGAGAGCAGCGAGTCATGCTCGTCTGTAAAATGCATCCAATTACCCACTTTCCCGACCCGACCCAGATCCAAATGGTCTAGACCCACGGGTCCAACCTCATGGGCGCAAATAGCACTCTCTCTAGCTGCCACCTATTTATCGTCCAAAAAGACTCAAAATTTCAAGAAAAAGAAAGAACGAAGGAAAATCTCAGTCGAAAAGTTAGAAAATTGTCTACAAATTGTATCATCGGACGGTTCTTCTTCACACGAGACCAAGAAGTGCACTCATTGCGAAATAACAAAAACGCCACAATGGCGTGAGGGCCCGCTAGGGCCGAAAACACTGTGTAACGCGTGTGGGGTCCGCTACCGATCGGGCCGTTTATTACCCGAGTATAGACCCGCAGCAAGCCCCACGTTCGTTCCTTATTTGCACTCAAACTCACACAAGAAGGTGATTCAGATTAGAAGCAAAGGTCAATGGCCATTGACTAAAATCGAGGACCCTCCTATTTCCCCAGAACCGGAGTTTGTTCATTCGACAATCCCAATGTTCGATTTGATTTATAACTGAATACAGATTCTGGGTTTTTTTTTTTTTTCTAGTTTAGGTGCTGGTTTAGTTCTGATTTCGTTCGAAAATTTTCTCTTTTTTACTCGATATTCGATTCTTGTACAGACATGAACATGGTTCTAGATTAGTTCAGAAAACAGAGTCATGATGAGATATATTCGTTAGATTAGTGTGACGAGAAGCTGAAACTAGGTCGACGAGTTTCGGTTTGTGTATGAACTTAGATGTGTTTAGCTTTGTAGAATTTTTCTTTTTTTTATATTTATGGGTTTTTTTTCCCTTCATATTCTTGTTCTTTTGGTTCAAGAGTTTGCAAAAAAAAAAAATTTTTTTTTTTTTTTTTTGAAGAGTCTATTGTTGTATATATTAGTAGGAAAAGCTTCTTTTTTTATCTGTAATGAGGTTTAATCAATGTATAGATTGTTGTTAGGAGATTATGAGATTTTGGGTTTCGAGATAACGATAATTATCGTTGTGTTGTGTGATTTAGATGGGGTTTATTGTATATGAATGATTGTGATTGTCGTTAGTTTTGGTTTTTCATCTCTTTTTCGTACTTTTGCCTTTGAATTATAGCTATAACTCAATTCAAACATTTAACAAAAACGAAGCATTTATAAGGCATTATGAGAATTCGAGACTATAAGCTCGAAGATATTTATAATAATTTATTTCATGAGGATTAATATAAAATTTGGGCTTTTTTGATATAACCCCCGAGGTATGCAACTTTGGCAAACAACCCCCGAGGTTTGAAATTTTGGTAAACAACCATTTCTGTTTAGTTGACCGTTAGTCAACAGTTAAGGTCATGGGCAAAATTGTAATCTAATAATTCCAAACAAATACATTAATTTTCAATGTATTTATTTGGAATTACATTGAAAATAAATACATATTAATTTTATTAATTTTATTCATTTGCAAAATTGTAATTTAATAATTCTAAACAAATATATTAAATAAATATATTAATTTTATTGATTTTCTTTATTTGCAAAATTGTAATTTAATAATTCCAAACAAATATATTAATATTACATTGAAAATAAATACATATTAATTTTATTTATTTGCAAAATTGTAATTTAATAATTCCAAACGAATATATTAATTTTATTAATTTTATTTATTTGCAAAATATAATTTAATAATTCCATACAAATATATTAATTTTATTAATTCCAAATAAATACATTGAAAATTAATATAATTGTTTGGAATTATTAGATTACAATTTTGCCCATGAGGCCATGACTTTAACTGTTGACTAACGGTCAACTAAACAGAAATGGTTGTTTACCAAAATTTCAAACCTCGGGGGTTGTTTGCCAAAGCTACATACCTCGGGGGTTATATCAAAAAAGCTCTATAAAATTTACTATACATGAATGATTGTAATTGTTAAATCGGAAATCAAATGCCTTTTTTATGTAGTTATCATTCTAGTAATAATTCTTAAAAAGAGTTATCAAATGTTTAAATCTAATGACAAGCAACAGAAAATCAGAAATGAGGCCTTTTTGCAGAAGATCATATGAGGCCCAAATCAAATTCGGCCCACGGCCCAAACCACTAAGCCCATATACTGCATATGCTAGATACTGAAAATTATAAGTTTGTCGTTTAAATAAAATTATAAAACCTAGAAAATGTCAATGACAATATTCTCATTTCTAGGAGCAAATTACTTAAATTATTTAAGGTGACTTTGAATCTTAGAGCCTTTCTTTTTTTTTAAATGAGAAATATAATTTATTTTTTTCAATATTATTTCACAGTCATTTGATATGGTAGAATATCTTTTTGTTATAATAAATATAAATTACGGAGATCAAGTTAAATATAATATTTACTATATTTAAAATAAGTGAAAAAATAATAAATTATAATAAATAGTATATCACATTCACTTTTTTAAATATATAGTTACCAAACGTTTTGAGACTTATTAAGCTATATTTATATTTTTTATTTGTTTAGTTTTTTTGGTTTAATAAATTTTGGATATTTTTGGTGCAAATATTTATATTATTTTTTGCATAAAGTTTATGAAATCTCTCAACTCATCACTTATTAGAATACATTCAACCAAATGATTATTACATGCTCCTATATTTTAGCAAACTTATAAACCTATCAATATTTTATTGCAAGTAAAGAAAAATTTCTAATTTACAAATTAAAAATTAAAAACCAATAAAAATTTGAAAACTCATTTTTCTTCAATATTCCACTTGAAAATAAAAGCACTACCGTATAAGCCCTAAATATTGATATAATAATTCGTTGTAAGAAGCATTAAATATGTCAGCTGTGTTCTATTTATTATAAACTAAGAAATGACATTTAATTTATTTTATTGCCTAATATCTTCTCTTATTTTTATTTTTTTTTTATATTTTGACATTTGACAATTAATTTATCATTTATGTTGTGAGCCCATAAAGGCAGAAAAATGGTCCAACAAATAAGAGAATATAGCTGGAAATTGGCCCAATAGATGGATTATTTTTCTTGCAGTAGTTGAGAAACGTTGGGTGTCGCATAAATATCGGATGGACTGTACAATTTGCATGAATGGTTTTTATTACTCAACAAACTTATTGTATTCATATTATCTGCATCATTAATTCATGTAAATATATACATTTTATGTATATGTTCGTTCCGATGAATATAATCGATTTGTGGTTTTAAAGTAACCAAAAATCACCTATTTGTATGTCCCGTGGCTTCGATTTAGGCCGGTTTTTAACCGAAACAACCGAGATTTCAAAAAAATAAAAAGAAAAGAGGCTTTGTTGGGTTCGGTTTCGATTTTCAATCTTTTTTTATTTTTTTATATATAATATTTATTAATTATATATAAACACAAATCCAATATAATATATACTATATAAATATTTGAGATAAAATGTAATATAAAATATTTCATTACAAGAATATCTATCTTTTCAGCTTGTTTTTTATTAATTTTTTTCTCTTTCAGTCAAAATAATGATCATTAGTTTATGCAGATATACATATTAAATTGATCTATCAATGTCTGAATTCTGTAAAGGCAATGATTTGTCTGACTTCCATTTATAGGTATTTACATTAGTATTCAACACATAACTTAATTGGTTACTAATAATGTATAACAAAAATGGGGTATACAAATATATTATTGTTGTTTCATTTTCAATGCAAATTATTGAAGAACAAATAGTGAAACTTTAATGGTAATTTATATATATTCTTATTGTATACAATGATAAAGAATGTAGTAAAATCTACTTAAGGAATTATAATAAAGAATGTAGCAAACTTGAATTATATGTACTCTTACTTTATTTTCCATTGTATTTCTCTCTTTGATTTTTTTTTTATTTCTCATCTTCATTATTTTCTTTCAATTTTTACTTAAAATTAATTATTTAAAATTTTAATTTAAAATCTTTTATTTAATTTAAATTCACACATATCGAACGTATCTTTACTGATTAATTTATGTTATTTAAACCCAAACCATAATTTGACTTCTACTTTAATTTTTGCCACTTTATTTTCCCCTTTTTGACAATAAAATGAAATTTCATTAAATTATAGCAACCAAAGTCTAGCAAACAGAGTTCCTTATGTTTCTGGTCCAAAATTTCTTCAATTATTTTACTGAACATGGAAATAAATAAGAGCATTATAATTCAATGTGTGACATAATTAGTAAATGAACTTATTATTCTTTATTTGTAGCATGCACAATATAATAATATTGGAATTATTTCACATTATTGACTCTTTGGACAGATTGTACAAGATTTTGACCCTATATGTAGAAGTATATATATCCCAGAATTAAAAAAAGGTCTATTTTAGGAGACCACTTAATATAAAAACAAAGTCCTAGAGCTGGCTTTTGGGCCCATCAATTTGGGCACGGGACATCAGCTAATTAAAGCATGCTTTAATAAATTTTATAACAAATTAAATTCAATAAAATCAATTTATTATAAAGTATAGGATGAATAAATGCAAATATAATATATTATAATTAGAGGTAAAAATCGAATCAAGCGGTTTGATATTCGACTCGAGTTCAATCGATATAAGCTCGGTTTTATGACTTATCACACTAAGTTTAATAACTTTTTTCCTGTTTGTTAGTCTTCATGCTCGGTTCTATTAGTTAAGAATAGTAAAATTAAATATAAAAATAATTAAATTATTCGAATTCGACTCATGTTCGATTCAATTAAAGTTTGTTTGAGCTGCTCGATTAATAATCAAATTAAGCTCAAACGTAATTTTTTATATTCGATTGTATTTCAGACAAACTTAAATAATTATGTTCAACTCGACTTATTTACACCTGAAATCGATTTTATTATACCTGATATGTTACAAATTACCCTGATATATATAAATGCAAAAAAAAAAAAAAAACACATTTGTAAATTATTAAGAGCAAGATTAGGTTTTGGTACAATGGGCACCACTACAAATTAAGATTGGGGTCACATTTATTACTTTAGATGTCATTTAGTAATTTGGCTTATGTGGGAAGTCTGAATCAATGTTTTCCCACTTCACCCACCACTTTTAATTTCACATTTTTAGGTGAATTACTTATATCATTATGTCATAATATTATTATTAATTAATTTGGTAAATAATGTTTAAAATTAATGTCCAAAATCTCATATTTACGTACTTCATTCTTCTCATTTGATGCCCACTATTTCCTCTTTTTTCAGTCCCATAATATTTTTTTCCTTTACTATAAATATGAATATTTCTTGCCTTATAAAATCATACTACCCTTCATTTTAATTGAATCAATTAAAAGGAATATATAAATATGCAATTGTTTTTTAAAATAAATCAAGCACAATTCCAAGTAGATTTTTTCTACCCAAAGCAAGAACAAATACAATTAATATAATATATAATACTACATCTAAGACAAGGGTAAGGTATAAGAAAGGTGGAATATTAATTAACTAGTAAGAAAAGTATGGTAGAAAAATATAAAATAAATTTGTAGCTATCACTTGTCTTGTTGATTTGATATTTCTCCAAATTGTTATTTTCATTTTGGAAGTCTATTATTAAATTAAGACCTCTTTTTGGGTTGGATTGAAAGTGGTCATTTAAAAATCGATTTGTAACAACTTTAAGCAATGATAAAAATAAATATGTTTTTTTCTTTTTTTAATGTATTTCTTATATATAAAGGTTCAATATTATTTAAGGTATAGTTAGACATGATTAAAGGGACGCCTCTTAAAAATAAGTTTGTATAAATAAGTTTTCAAACTTGAATCTCTCTATTAAATAATGAGATCATTTTTTCTAATAAATTTATTTTTGAATGACAAATAAATATTGAAAATCATGGTGTGAGGATATATATGCATGGATCATTTTCGACTTAATTAGTAGAAAATATTGAATAAAATAATTATTGAAAACTGAATGCTTATTACTATTAAAATAAATGCTTCAAATTTTTCCAGAGAAAATCATTATGAAAAATTGGAAAATGCAATTTGTATTGTTTTTTAGAAGTTATTATAAAATTTTATAAAACAATATATAAGATGAAATACAAGTTCAAAACGACTAAAAATAACAAAGTTTCATTCCGTCCAAAACATAAACAACAAGATGAAATAAATGGCAAAAGAGCTTGAATCAACTAATTAAACCAACATTAATTAATATGTACTTGACAGGATTAATTTATACCTACTATATCATTTATTATTACGAAAATATTATATAGTAATTAAAATAGTTCAAATAGAAAGAAAAAAAGTGACGCAATATAAAATTGTAACAGACACTCTTATTTTCGATATTTTACAAAGTTTACGTATTGTAAAAGGATTACTACAACATACTACCTACCTAAATATGTTTCTTTCGAATAGAAAACTTATTATTTTTTAATATTATGTTGCTATTTTTTTGGTGATATATATATATATATATATTTATATATATTGTCCATGTTCGTATCTGTATATGATCATAAATAAGTAAAAATAGAAAAAAGAATAGGGAAGTAGTTCTTTTTTTATATTCTCATAATTGTAAGAAAATGTTTTAATAATTTATTGAAAGGGTAAAATAGTGTAAGAAAAAAGTTAAATGGATAAATCTCGAATACTATCTTTGTTGAGGGTCCAAAATGGAATTATCAGAAAATACGAGGGTTCAATGGTAAGAAAAGAGAAACACATAGGGGTGAAAGGTGTCGGAGAGGACTTACCCCAAAAAGAGCCACAAGATGATGATGTCAGCACTGCGTACGCTGTCAATTCCTGAATCACGCGCCCAACAGTCCTCAAAGGCCGCGTGTCATTACTCTGCCATTACTTGTACCGAGTAGGGTTAAAAATTAAATTAAATTATTCGATGTTCGACTCGATCTCGATCATTAAAAGCTCGATTCGATAATTTACTAAATCAAGCTTGAACAATTTTTTATGTTCGATAAATTTGAAAGACTCTAGCTCTGCTCGACTAACAAAAAAATAACAAAAACATGTATAAAATATTCAAACTACTCTAGCTCGACTCGATTAAAGCTCATTTGAGCTCAGCTCGATGAACAATCAAACCAAACTCACACAAAATTTGTAAAGTTCGATTGTAATTTAAACAAGTTTGAACATCTATGTGTTTTTGGCTTGACTTGACTCATTTTCACTCCTGATGTTGGATCGATTTTACAAATAAAAACCCAGTTCAATTTTAAATGTGTAAATTGATAAAATATTAAAATTATAACCATATAATTATCCTTTCCAACCAAGTGGTTTGATAGGGACATGTTCAATGCATTTAACGAGCCACTTGACGATTTTACGAGTTATAATTATATCTTTTTTATTTTAATTTGCTGGGTGGAAATACTGTCTTAATTAAATAATAAAAAGAAAAGAAACTAGTAAGCAAGTGTAACCCACGCAGCCTTAGGAGCGTAGATTTGAGTTGGGCGAAACTCGAGGTGACAGATTTTGATTAACCATGGTAAAAAGCAACAACTACTGACAAAGAGAATTTTAAACCCCAGGGTTAAATCCGTCAATTCAGAAACGACTGAAACCCACCCGTACCCGTTGTCCCTACCCATTCTCTCACTGCCCGACACGATATTCTCTCAACTATATCTTCTCTTTTATATTTTCTTCTTTATTCCAATTAATTTTTATTTAAATAAAATAATTTTTTTTTGGATTCTTATAAAATACTCATTGTAGTTTACTATTAATTAGTAACTAAGATTAATATATGTACATATAACTAATATGTAAAACTAAAACTACAATTCTTTCATTATAAGCAACTTAAAAATTCGAAGAAGAAATTACATTACTATAGTACTAACGTCCATTGTTGAGTAATTAATTACCTAGTTCACATATTATATGATTCAAATAAACAAGAAGTCAATTAAACATGATAATTAGTAATTATTAAATAACTCTAAAGCATATATGTGAATCTAAATTTGAGGTTATTCAACTTGGAATAGTATGTGAATAAATATTTTATATTTATAATATAGGAACATTTTGTACAATCAAATTATATAGAATGGACTTGTGCTATACATAATTACTATACGTCCTTCAGACACGATATTTTTCTAATCCAAGTAGATAGAAAATTTAATATGCACTGGTACATAGTGTTGGACGTTTTGACAATATGTCGGCACGTTTCAATACAGTTATTTTATCTTTATTTAAGTTATAGAGATAGAAAAAATCAATAAAAATATTTTAAATAGTAATTCAAATAAAGACATTACATTATCAAATTTAATTATTTATACTTATTTTTTCATGTTAAACTTTTCCCCTGCAAATTATTATCAGAGATCAGACTAGTCAATATTCCGCTCTGACTCAAACAAATATACATATCATATAACTAAAATTTGTGTCTATTGGGGGCAACCCCTGGTAGAGTTGGTAAGGGTATTTGAACTTGTGGCCTAGGTCACGGGTTCGAATCCCACTGTGGGAATGCCTATTGCCGGGCAACCTAGGCTGGTTTACCTCTCTTGTGTGGTTTAGCGGGGTTTACCCAGTGCGCACCTAACGGTAGCGGCTGCGGGTTCCCTTGTCATAAAAAAAATAAAAATTGTGTCTATTAAAATAGATTACTTTATAACAACAATAGTAAATGAAAACTTAATCATTCTTGAAATTTCTCAAAAATTAGCAAAAACCCATAATTTAACATTTGAAAAAAGCATAATTATTTTTTGTATAGCAAAAGCCACTAATGAAATTTTAACCAATTTGTATAGACTATTGGGATAAATATAAAGATATATGATTATTTTATTTAATTGTCATTTCATTCACACTCATACAAAACTTTTTATAGCCACAAAACCACTAACATAAACTTCTCTTTCTTTCTCTCTAACATTTCCATTGTAGCCTTAGCTGAAACGCTGTCGTTTACACAGTCCCCAAGGTCCACACATGGCGAGCGAGTGAGAAAAGTGTGGTATTTTGACTGTATAATACGGCTAGGAGGAGACGTTTACCACTACCATTTGCAACGGCAACCGACGAGTTTGGAGGAGGCGATGTTTTGGAACTTCGTACTCTACTTTTCTGTACTGGATTTTGTGTTTTGATTCTCAGATTCGTAAATCTCCCCCATTTTCGTTGCTGATTCCTGAATCATCGGTCGAAAACTTTTTTCTGTCTGCTCAAATCATCCACATACAGTCACTGTGGGCGTTTTACTCGCTGTCGGGGTGTAAAAAGTATTTCAAGGTCGGTGTTTACGGAACAGTTTTAACCAAATTCCGCAGATTCGTACTGATATTACACAAGTTTTTTATGTCCTTGGTACTGTGTTGATATTCTGCGGATTTTGGAACTGCTTTTTGTTCAAGTTTAATTCCGGATTTTCTGAAGCAGTTTTTTCAGACTGATGAAGATATGGTGCGATGGTGAATTCTTGCTGTGATATTCATATTTGAGAGGTAATTCCTGTAGATCTATCTCTGCTTTTGGATGAAATAGTATTTTACTCTATAATGCTTGATATTCAGTTTGTGTGCTTACTGTTTTTACTGTGCTTAATTATACTGTGAACGTCTTTTGTTTTATCGGTTTAAATGCTGTAGATTTACTTTTCGAGTTGAAAGCCTTCCTCATGATTCGTCTTCCTTTTTTTTTTACTCGCAGCATTTATTGAAGAAGAGAGTAAAGTCATTCTGTCGGCCTCAGATAAGCTTTTGGAATAAATTTATTGGAAGGAGGAAAAACAGTTTGTATTGTGGATAGATAAGAGATGATGAAAGAGGTGGTGGAGAAGAGTTTGGACTCAGAGTTATGGCACGCCTGTGCCGGAGGCATGGTTCAGATGCCGCCTGTGAACTCCAAAGTGTTCTATTTCCCGCAAGGCCATGCTGAGCACACTCTAACTTCTGTGGATTTTGGGGCTTTGCCTAGAATTCCGCCTCTGTTTCTCTGCACGGTTGCTGCTGTGAAATATTTAGCTGACCCTGAAACAGATGAGGTTTACGGTAAGATTAGGCTGATTCCAGTGGGTAAGAACGAAGGTGGATTTGATGATGATGGAGTTTTGGGAAGTAACAAATCTGAATCTAATGAAAAACCTACTTCTTTTGCCAAGACTCTGACCCAATCTGATGCCAACAATGGTGGGGGTTTCTCTGTTCCTAGGTACTGCGCGGAGACTATTTTTCCGCGGTTGGATTACACTGCAGATCCACCTGTGCAGAATATTATTGCTAAAGATGTTCATGGAGAGACTTGGAAATTCAGGCATATCTACAGGGGAACGCCGAGGAGGCACTTGTTGACTACTGGATGGAGTACTTTTGTGAATCAGAAGAAGCTTGTAGCTGGAGACTCAATTGTGTTCTTGAGGGCAGAGAATGGAGATCTTTGTGTTGGTATCAGGAGGGCGAAGAGGGGAAGCGGCATTGGTGGGAGTGAGTTCTTATCTGGTTGGAATTCTAGTGGAGCTGGTAATTTTGCGGCATTTTCTTCATTTTTGAAGGAAGATGAGAATAAGCTGATGCATAGAAGTGTATGTAGTGGTAATACGAGAGAGAAAGGGAGAGTGAGGCCTGAATCAGTTGTTGAGGCCACTTTCTTGGCTGCTAATGGCCAGCCTTTTGAGGTTGTATATTACCCGCGTGCTAGCACACCGGAGTTTTGTGTGAAGGCATCGTCTGTCGGTGCTGCTATGAGGATCCAGTGGTGCTCTGGAATGAGGTTCAAGATGCCTTTTGAAACCGAGGACTCCTCCCGAATTAGTTGGTTTATGGGATCTATAGCTTCTGTTCAGGTTGCTGACCCTGTTCGTTGGCCTAATTCTCCATGGAGAATGCTTCAGGTAATGTGCATTTGCTTATTGTGGGTATCTGTGAAGATAAAGTCTCAGTTTACCTTCTTATGTTGTCATGACATGTTCGAATATGATATGGATTTTTTCATGAAAGCCATATGCCTCTACTACCATATTTCTCTGTTTCCTCTAAGTGAATAAAAAAATTACTGTAGTTAATGAGATAATTGTATTCTCCTCATTTTCTGATCCCGGAGCAACACATGGATCTGATTGATTTGAAGACTGTTATTCAATGATTTTAAATTTGTGTTCGTTTTTTGTACATGCTCCAAAAGGTTAACAAGTGTGTTCTGTAATAGCATTCATTTACTGGGACTTCTAAGAGAGCATTACAACATCTACATCCTTGCTTTTTCATGTTCAAGATTAAATGTGCTCATATTATTAAACTCTCAACTACGGCATGCTCACTTTCTTTTTTTTAGCTTGTAAAACTGCAAATTTTCAATGTTTTATACCCAAGAAATGCTATTACTTTCTCTACACTGCTTATCGGAAATTCGGGCTGATTTTGTTCATGTGGGACCTGCGATAATGGAAATTTAGGTGTAGATCAATTCCACTACAAGCTTATGTAATTTCTGAAATCGGTCTCCCTATCTCCAAGATGTTAACTTTGTTTTAAGCATGCGGGAAAAAATTGAGTACCAGAATTCGTTTTTAAACTAATGTCTGCTTTCCATTTGTCTTTGACATGCTCACCTCATACCCACATTTCTGCAGGTGACATGGGATGAACCAGATCTGTTGCAAAATGTGAAGTGTGTCAGCCCATGGCTAGTCGAAATGGTATCGAATATGCCAATCCTCCATCATCATTTCTCAGCATTCTCACCACGAAAAAAATTACGTTTACCACATAATCCAGATTTTCCACTTGATGGCCAATTTCCAATGCCGTCATTTTCAGGAAACCCCCTCGGTCTAAGCAGTCCTTTACGTTGTCTACCAGATAACATCTCTGCAGGCATACAGGGAGCCAGGCATGCTCAAATTGGAGTCCCGTTATCGGATCTCCACCTTAGCAACAAACTGCAGATGGGACTTTTCCCGCCCACTTTCCATAATCCCGACCCTCTTCCTAAAGTTCGTGATTGTATTGAAAAAAGTAAAGTAAATGGTAATGATAATATATCTTGCTTATTAAGCATGGGAAATTATAGTCAGAAATTGGAGAAAAGTACTGATATTGTGAAGAAGACCCCACGATTCATACTCTTTGGTCAGATAATACTCACTGAGCAGCAGATGTCTAGTGATGAAATTTCCAAAATACCCTCTGGAAAGAATTCTTTAAATGGGTCACCATGGAAGAATGAAAATTTTCCACGGGACGGTCAAGATGTTTGTAAGAGTTTTCCAGGTGCCCATTTTTTGTGGAGAAATGGGTACAATGCATCTGAACTTGGCCTCGATACTGGCCATTGTAAAGTGTTCTTGGAATCTGAAGACGTTGGTCGAACTCTTGATCTATCTGTACTTGGATCATACGAAGAACTGTACAAAAAGCTCGAAGACATGTTTGGTTTAGAAAAATCAGAAATGCTGAACCGTGTGTTCTATTGTGATGCAACGGGTGCTGTTAAAACAGCTGGAGAAGAACCTTTCAGGTAAAACTTGTTATATCCTGTCCTTTTTGCTTAGTGGAACGCTTGCATAAATAAACACTATGATGTTTGAGAAATTACCATAAATTCCCGTCTGTTAAAGCATATTACAATTTTACCTCATTCGAGTAAAAAAATAGATTACACTTTTACCTTTGTTTTTGAGCTGTCATGATCTGATATGATAGGGGGTTCTCTTGGTAATTTTCAAAATTTCAGAGGGCTTGTGGTTATCTAATAAATGAGGGGGGTGCATGCAATTATCCTTTTTTACTTTGCATGAAAAATTATCTTAAATTGTCATTTGGATCTTGCAGTGAGTTTATGAAGACTGCTAAAAGATTGACAATTCTTATGCAACCAAGCAGTATCAATGCAGAAAGGTAAATGGGTGTTCAATATTCGTATATTTTAAAATCGTCACATTTTGCTTACTATTAAGGTCATCGAACTGAAAAATGTATAAATTTGTATTTCAGGAAAATGATTACTGGTTTACCAACTGCTGAACGTGGACTAGATTCCTCGAACCAGGCGGGACCTTTGAGCATATTTGCATAATGGTCCACTCTGAATCTTCGTGGGATAGATTCGAGTATCTTTTCTGTGTACTTATGGAATCTTCAATAGTTTCAAGTCCGACTATTATGTCTGTTTTCTAACATTCTAGTTTAAGGTTGTCGATTTGTGTAACAAGATAACACTTTGTGATATTGCCTACTATATTGCGGACTTTTGTGTTGCTGCTACCTTTGTTCTTCTGATGATATGTGCTTGAGGTATATGGTGTGTTTTGGGTGTTTTTTTCCTTCAAAATTACTACATGAACTTAACATTTGAATCAATCTAAGAATATGTTTTAATTTTATTTTTTTTTATTTTAGAATTTTGTGAATTGAATTATGTTTCAGATTATTGTTGTGATTTTAGATCGTCTCCATTGATTGTAATTCGTGATGGGTTTAGACTTTAGTGCAACGAATGTTTGAAATGCATAAATCAATTTCAACTTCTGGACATATTTTAGTTGTCATTATGGTGAATTTATGAAGCAATATTTACTGTACTTTTTCGAAAATCTTCTCTTCAAGTAATATTTACGTGTATCAATTCATCTCTGACAATATATATATATATATATATATATAATATGCAAAACTGAATGTTCATTACATAGCCATTATAATTGCTTTATTGGTAGGCTTAGCTTTGAGTCTAGGGCACACACAGATTGAAAAGTACAATGTTCAATTTATATTTTTTTTACATAATTACATCAACATTAATTAAACATATTTTTTAAATTTCAACATTTTTTTTTTTGAAACCTTATTCTTACACGCATGCATTTTTGAGATATTTTTTAGAATAACAAATCCTATATTCTTAATAAATTTATAGTTGTGATATTCAAATAAAAAGTTCACAAACTTAACACCGTTAGTGTATTACGGTCTTGGTTGAGATTGAAAAGATGTTGACAATCCCCACAACATAAAAGTCACAAAAAAACCCTAAAATTAATGAAATTGTTTCAAAAGTCAGACAAAATAGACCTTCGCACGTGAGGTGTGGGACCAGTATTAATTAAGACAACAAAAGTGTACTTGTTTTGATGTGGGGGTCACGTGTGCTATCCACTCCACCCGCCGCCTTGATAGTTGAGTTTAATTATGCTTAGTAATAATCAGAAAAAAATATATGCATATATTATGATATATTATTTTTGGTTTTATATTAATACATATATTAAATAACTGACTAAAAAATTTAAAAATTTAATTTCCTATAAGTTTATCTTGGCACCCGGGCTCGAGCTCTCAAAATTAAACTCGAGCCTGAAAAATCATCAAGCTCGGCTCGTTTACATTCTTACAAAAAAATTTCTTAAAAATAATGCTCTATTATTAATGCTTCTTTGACTAAACACCTTTCATTGATTAACACGCCTTGTTAATTTCAGTCCCATTAATCATGGCACTTGGTTATTAATAGTAGCATTTGTGTACTCAATTTCTTTCAATAGGATTACTTTATTTTCTTATTCAACATGGAATATAAGTGTAATGTTAAAAGTAGTGGTTGAAAGTTGGTGTTACTTCACTAAAAGATGTTAAGCTTGGTTAGCATAGGATTATGAGTTAGAGAAATTGATTAAAATTTAAAACCACAAATCCACATTTGCAATTTATGGATATTCATTCAAGAAAAAAAAATTAAACGCTTAATATGGAATTACGATAAATTAATTTTACCAAACGGGTTATATCGATGACCCAAAACCCGTACCCAATTTCCTACATTCACTATATATCTTAGAAATCCTGTAGAATGTAATAGTAGCTGTTTTTAGGGGTGTTCAAAATCAACCGAATCGACCGAACCGAACTGAAAATCGAAAATTCGGTTCGATTTTCGGTTTTTATTTTTGCAAAATTTCGGTTTTAGGTTCGGTTTCGGATTTTAGGGGCGGTTAACCGAACCGAACCGAAAACCGAAATATATAATATATATTAATTATTATTTTAATTTATATATAATTAATAAGTATTATATATTAATAAAAATTTAAATATATATATAAAAGAGTAGATTGAAAACCGAAGTTATAAAAAAAATTGAAAAACCGAACCAAAATATGTGATTTTTCCTATTTTTTTCGAAATTTGATTATTTCGGTTAAAAACCGAACCGAACCGAACTGATTCGGTTAAAATCGAATCGAACCGAACTTTTTTCGGTTCGATTTTGGTTTGTAATTTTGGAAACCCGAAAACCGAAAAAACCGAAATTTCGGTTCGATTTTCGACCGAACCGAACCGATGCACACCCTAGCTGTTTTCACCTTTCTAGTAATGGCAAAATGGATCTTGAGGTACAAATACGAACATAATACACATTATAACCAAGTATATATCTAAGTACTAACATTATATAAATTTTTTAAACCTAGTTATGCAAGTTTAACATGTAAACTATCATATTCAATGTCCCCATGGTTATAAGGGTTGCAATTAATTCGTGAAGTATGAAACTAGGGGACAAGCACAATAAAAAAAGCATGATTTATAGCAAAATCCCAATATTTTTCTTGCTCTGTTTTCAGTTCCAAACCCGTGTATTATGGACCTTGTTTAATATGCATGGGGATCATTAATGAAACCCTAAAGAAGATTTTTAAAACTTCACTAATTTTCATTAGATCCTATTTTATACCAAGTGGATCTGGAACAAATCAAACTTCAATAATTTAATTTCGAATATTTCAATAAAATATATGGTACTCTTGATATTGTGAAAAGTACGTAAATTAACCAACAAATGTTAGTGCAAGCCAACGATTTTTTTTTTTTAATAAATTCGAAAATAAAAACACACATATAAGAGTATATATATATAAATATTCAAATTGCTTCCATTTAATAGCATTGTTATCCACAAGTTTGACTAGAACACACACGCACACAAAAAGGAGAAAATAAGTTTAATAATGAATAAATTAAGGGAGTGTTGAATAAAAAAATAAGGGTTGTAAAATAAATAAATGAGAAAAATGAAGTAATGTTTGACTGGCTCAAGATCCTAGAATTTTCAGAAATTTGATGCATAATAATCTAAAGTTTAAATTAGGCAGGCATATTCTGGGGATAGCTGCTGGTATCTTTAACGTATCTTTACTCTCAAACTAACAAATTTAATTGCCTCACAAAATGATGCTAATTATGCGGATAATAATTATGTTTAATTAGTACTTGTTAATCATTATTACATTTAACATAATTTGGTGAGCCCATTTGGGCAAAAGCTTGATTGTATCATTGGGCTTAGTCTGTTAATTAACTCGAGTGAGCTAATTCTAGTCAAGTTTTTACAAGTAATTTGATATCATGCCAAATTTTGTCATAAAAGCTTGAATTTTTATTGGGTTTTTTTCTTTAAGCTTGGGCTTTGCTTGAAAATCAATCTGAGCTTTAAGCTAAACTGGAAGGCGCTGAACTTGTTCTCGTTTAAAATCTATTATTAATAAAGTAAATCTAATATATAAAATAATAATCTCAAAAGCGTTAAAACTTGACATCATTCATGTTCTAATAACAAATCATTGAATTTTAGTAGGGGATAAATAGAAATGAAAACAAAAACCAGAAAATATCCCAAAAACATCCAATCCTCAATACATAACCAAACATTCGTAAAAACGTTCTAACATACCGAAAGACACAGAAACCCTCACTGTTTGAATCCATCGTCTTGCTTCCATGTTCTCGTCTAAACCACATATATATATATATATCCTTTTGTCTGAACACACGGCCATAACTCTAAGGAAGGTCTTGATCCGGAGAAAATAATAATAATTGAAATTAAAGTTTTCTTTGGCGTAATTGGTCAAATAAAGGACCTAGCTCTGTGTGGATTGTTGTTATAGCCTTATAGGTGAGATATTGAACAAAGGGAAATATATCAAACCACAGTCACATAAGATTTAAACCTGAGAAAGGGCTCTTTTATTTCATAAGATGATAACAGTCGACTTGTTGGACGAAAGAAAATCTTGAACAGAGCCTTAACTAAGCTGGAAAAGATGCATTAATGTAAGTCATAAATCCAATGAATAATAACATGCAGAAATGCAAAACACACAACATTATATCCGCAAGATCAATTCGATTTAGGATCACAGCAATCTCAGATTTCACAAGGCAGAGAACATGTAGATTAACTAAATCAACAATGAACAACAGCAGAAGACAAACTAGTCATATAATATCTTCATATAGACAGCTTTCAAGTGTTCATTCATGCAGACTTGACAGTTGACACACACAATAGATTCATGATTTAAAAAGAACATAGAAGAGCAAGGTCCACAAATATACACCAAAAACATACATGATTATTATCTCGAGTTCAATCTTTAAGCAGACAACTATGGCTTACACATAGCCCTCAACCCCAAGCCATGCATGAGCTGACCTGCAAGCATCAAAAGAAAAGAAAAAAGAGTAGCTGAAGTTGTGTTCTATATGAAAAATTAAAACACTTTAGCTACATAGTAAGATATAACGATAAGTTGGAAGACTATAAACGTTAACCTACTAACCTAGGCACACATCAACAGATAAAGTTGATTTAAACCTAGAGTTTTTAGCATGCAATGGGAGAGTTTTTAATGCAAACTATAACAAAATAAGATGGGAAAGGAAGATAAATCTTGTTTTTTTTTTTTTTTTTTTTTACCTATTTACCACTTTCTTTTATTACCAGGACAACATTGCCCATCAGGTCTCGACCAAACTAAGACTGAGGATCATAGACTACATACAAAGTAGGTATTTGGTCCCAGTTTCAGGCATATATTTGTCTTTTTTAGTAGTCGTTTATTTCCTTAAGCAGTATACTCTGTCTTCAATGGTATAAGTCATTGATAAGAAGAAAAAACTAATTTATCTCTTTAAGTGATGACAAAAAGAAAGAATATCTCAAACTCAATTCACCAAAGTGAGTAACTAACTATACAGAACTCATAATCCGCAATCAAATAACACTGAACCTCAAAGTACTACAATCCATGGAACCAACAACAACAAGCATAAATCCACCAAAAAAAAAACAGTAAAATTTCAATAAAATTAAAAACAGATTGAAGACTGTGTTGGACAATTACCAGGAGTGGAGGTGTTTAAAACAACGGAATCAATTGTAGTAGAGCTCGAGGCCCATGCCGTCATGGATTTCGTAGTCCTTGAGGGTGATGTGATCCTTGTAAATCGTATACCACTTCTGGATTCTGATCTTATCAGCACGGGTACCAGTTTGAGCCGCCACGAGCTTCTTCAGGTCTCCGATGGTGTCATCGTCGTTGCACTTCACGCGCACCTTCTTCCCCAATCGATCGTTAAGCACCACCTCAATCATCTTTGCTCTCTTCTTCGCGATAAACTGAACCAAACCCTAGCAAGAATTTTCTCCCCTTTTCGATTCTGCCTATTTACCACGCGAAATAGGAATAGTAATTTGACATACCTTATATAATGATAGACTATTATATAGATTTACTAGTAATTTTTATTTGTAGAAAATAATAAAATAATATTATATTATGCTAGGATTATAAGTGAGTCAAATCGAGCCATGATTTTTTTTTTTTCAAAATAAATATATTATAATTCTTATTGCGTTTTCAAATATGTATTTTTTTCTATTATTAATCAAATCTATTTTAGGCAACTTTTCAATTCATTTTCTCAATATGCAAAATGTACTTTCTAACAATGTTATTAAATTTGGACCGGACAATTCTACCAGTTTAACAGCAACCGACTTTCTCCAGTCCCATTATGCACACCAAGCGGTCAATACTTGACCCAACTCGAACCACCCGAATTTTCCATAAAATCCGATAATACATTAGAGTGTAGCATCAATGGAAAAAGTTGCTGTAGTATTTAACGAATTAAAATTTAAATATGAAATAATTTATTAAATATAATGATATTCAAGAAACCCATATACATTTTTAAAGAATATATATATATATATTTAAAGATGCATTGCTTTTCATTATATTATCTATAAAAAATTATATGGTTGTTTTAATTATAAATATGTAATATGATGCATATATAATATAAATTGTCCGATTCAAAAGATTATTTTTCACCCGGTCTAATTGTTGACCCAATAACCCAATTGTTGACCAATTCAATCCCGATTCGATTTTAAAAACATTTATGCTTTACTATCTGCTCCTTAGACCTCTCACCTCCCAACCGGTCATAATCTGTATATTAATCACAAGTATAATTCACAAGTCATATAGTTACCTTAAGGTGTGTTTGGATTGAAGGATCTGAAATCTATAGATTTTAAATTCATCAATAAATCCATTAAATTTGTCTGAATGTATTCAAGTTGTAAGAGATTTCAAATCCTTTGGCATTCACGTTGAGCCATTTTCTTCATAACTATGGTGGATTTGAAATGAATCCATTTTAGTATCATTTCAAATCCTTCCAAATCCCCTCCCCAAATCCAAATCACTTGATCCAAACACACCCTCAAATTCCGTCAAATAGATTCTAAGGAAGAAATCGGGAAAATCTATGCTGAACCGGGACGATCCCAGTCCACTTTTAACCACAAAATCACCTTGGGGGTGGTGTTCCCACATGGGTGGGTGAAAACCATCTCCCCTATTTCGGGAAACATGTGGCTGAACCGGGACTAGCATAGATTTTTCTGGAAGAAATCCCTCCGCTACTTGACTAAAGGTTCTCCATCAAACCTATTATCGGTTAGAATTCATCAGTGGCAATAAACTAGGAGGCCTCTAGATAGATCAAAGTTTCATACCAAATACCCCAAGAGGAGATCACATCCTGTACTCCAGTCCCATCCTAATAAACTTCATACCTCAAGGCATGTTCACATGTTTACCTGAAAATTCTGTAAAAAAAGATACAATCACATTAATAGTGTATAAGAAAACAAGAATTATATTTAGTTCGAAACGATGACCCCCACAGTACCAACCAAATTAAGATGTCCGAAACGAGCATCAAAGATCCAGCAGTAAGTACTGCAGCAGACGAGGCCGTGAACATGGCCACCGGTAGACAAATTCTATGTTACACAACAATGAATATGGTTTTACTTGACGAGAATGAACTAACAAAGAATACTACAAAACAGAAGGGCAGAGCCCCTAAAATCTTTAAACAAAAACGTCGTGACAATAAACAACAAGTGATAAACCACTACGTAACCTATGATTCGACCCCAATTGAAACCAATAATATACTGTACATAACCCATTGTCAACACAGCATGGTGATCTTCAGATTTCGCCTTCAGATTCGACATTGATCCCATACTTTAATCCAACAATGCAACCTCCTGATCAACCCTCCAATAATTAGCATCATTAAATTCCTTCATACCGTCACCACCATCATCTTGATCGTCGGTTTCTGGTTTCTTCGGGAGAATATTCTTTTTCAACGGTCCAGCTTCTCCGACAATCCCTTCCTTGATGGCATGTTCCATAGCCTTCTCAGTACCCTCCAATTCCACACCAACAAATTCAACATCCTCTTCAAACAAAGACGGCACAACAACATTTTTCTGACTCGAATCAGATTTAGCCGAACCGTCACTCGAGTCCACAGACCCGACCGACCCATTTGTTACTATGTCTTCATTTGAATCAACGATATTGCTTTGGTCGACAAACGGGTTTAAACTGGATCCACCAACTTGAAAATCTGGGGCCTCACCCCATGCTACCCATTCAGGTATTTGCTTGTCTCCAAACGGGTCATCATTTCCTGGGGTCTCGAAGTGAAAGAAATCATTCGAGGCGATAGTTGGCTCATTTTGGGGAATTGAGTCTCCACTAATAGAGTTGTTTGTGTTGGAGATATTTGCCTCGGGATGGGATGAACCATTGCCAGAAGTTTTATTCTCGATCAGTTCCTCATCTTCTCCAACCATTACCTCATCGTCACTACTGTTGTTACCACCATTTGATGTTCCGTTCAAGTTAATATCATCCATCATGTCAGATTGTGCGGTGCTCATAGGTATATCACCACCACTCCTGTCGTCTTGGAATGCAAACCAGTTGGAATTTGTGAACAAACTGCTGAAAAGAGGAAATAAACCCGTTATATTACCAAGTTAACTTCCTCATCACTTTCTTCATAACTATGAAAATTACATTTGACACCCCCTAGACACTCCTGTGTGAATATTGAAGACATGAGAAATTACCATAACTTTCCTGTCTGTAAAAGCATATTACAAGTCACCCCTGTCAATAAAAAGCAGATAACAGTTTTCGCCCTGTTTTTTGAGTTGGGTGACTTGGTAATATGCAAAACACCAGGAGCTCGTGCTAATTATCACTATAAGGGGGTGAGCATGTAATTTTTCCTCACAATTATTACAAGTTTAACTGCTCAGTTCCAGAATACATAAATATGCTCTTTGAAAAAAGTAAACAAGACTGACCTCCCTTGGTCATCACCCAATCTTAGGGATGAAATTACGACTTCGGCTGATTCATCATCAAAGTAGCCATCCTGCGTTTCAACATAAATTCACGTATTAATACTGGAGGCAATTTATTAAAGGGAGATAGTTGCGACAACTTGTTCTCTTAAGTGCTTTCTCCTGTAACTAAAGAATCTGAATTGAAGAGTTGCTCCTATTATTAGTTGCGTTAATGGAGAATAAAAAAGCAAAGTTGGATTTGCATTATTACTTCGTCATCACGTTCAAGAGACCCATGGCCCTACAACAACAAAATACATCCCATTAGTAGAACCAAGGAAACTATACAATCATCTTTCGGAACAATTATAAGGATTAATGAAACAGGATTTTTCTTCTTCCTCTGTTGACATTTACCTCAGCATCATCATTTTCATAAATGGTGTATCTAAATGCTTGGCTTAAATTATTTGCCAAAGCTGCAACATCATAATCCCTATCATGAATATCTTCCTCATCACTATCCCTGTTCCTGTCTTGCAATGTAGTTGGTCGGCTGCAAAGGGCAGAAATAATAATCACTTTCAGAAATATAGCCCACTGGAGCTGAGGAATAATAAATTAAGGAATACATATTTACACTCTGACAAACATAAGATATTCTGCAACAACAGGTGTACCAAAAAGACACACAAAATTTCCGAGTCTAGTCATGTAAGTATGATTACTGACTAATTCCGGCAGTAAATGAATAATAATAACTCGTGACAATTTCACTTTGAGAAAAAGCAGTTGTCAAAAGAATGAGAAAAAGGGGCATACCCGCAGGCCCATCGATAAACGTTCTCAACCAAATTACGCTCTTGTAAGACAGTAGTCTGCCACTCATTCCACTCACTATTTTCCTGAAGTGACCAAAAAAGATTGCATGAGCCATGATACAGAAAAGTATAAATTAATTAAGCAATACAACATGTACCATACACATGCAGTTCTACTCAGCAACATTAAAATTCACACATTTAAGCCTAACGCAAAACTAAAACTGGAACTTATCAGTAAAGTAAGAAAAAGCAATAACTTCTTGGCTACCTGAAGATGTGTTTGAATGCGGTTATCACTGTTCCTCAACTGAATTAGCTTATTCGATATCCGTGTTATATGTCCAAAGTATCCTGCTCTAGGAGCCTGTCTTCCAGAAGCCGGCAAAGTGGGCTGCAATTAATAGAGTAAATTTTCTTTAGATGTAACACTTGAAGAAAATCAAGGAGGAATGTAAGAGAAAAAAAAAAAAAAACTGAGAGGCAGAGCGAGGAGAGGGTGAAACTAATGAGATGATCTAGTAATCAGGCTCACACAGAACAGATGTCCGAATTTACTAGGACTGAGAAGTGTGCAGATTCTTTCACAGAGGTGCAATAAGATTAAATTAGACACTTTCTTTTTACTAAGACAGAATTTGCACTCTCAACTTTCTCATAAATAAAAATGTATGAACTTAATTTCTTCTCCAGATCAGTGGAGAAAATTACATTCAGCTACAAAAATAGACAGGATCGAACAAATTGAAATGTTTGGTATCAATCCAAATTTACCTGATTAAGTTCACCAGAAATTGTAGGATTTTTATCAGTTCGAAGAAATTTGCCAACCAAATCACATTCCAGGAGAAGATGATCAACAATTGCATAATTTTTGCTTTCCAAGCATGAATATATAATGCTCTCCACGTGATGATGCAAAGCATTATTGTACGGATACCTGCATCAGGAAGTAAAATTATTAGAAATTTCCATTAAAGACGAAGCCACAGCCGTAGTTGAGTAAACTAGTTACTGCAATTTGGAAGGTATAATAAAGCAGCAGTAAAATCAAATTCTTACTCAAAAAAGAGATCAAGGACTCTGCGAATCGTCCCAGATCCGACCAATTCCCTTTCTGCCACCTCAGTGCCAGTTTTCAGCAGCACGGCAAGGAATTCCACAATCTACAATCAGGTATCACAATGATAAAAATATAGAACAGTATCAATTTATGTTTCCTTTCAAGCAATAGATGATACAAGAACTCCTAAAGTCCAACTAACTTCCCGGAACAGTTCACCATTTAGAGACTAGAAGATTAAAAAAAAATTAAGACAGCATGTGAAACTAACCTTTAAACGATATTTGCCTAGAGGAGGTCTCAATTCACCATATGTTGTGGGTAAAATCTTCTCGTCAGATGAAATGTTCAAAAGCGTAAGTAACTCTCCTGAATACAAAAAATTCATATGCTTACAGCTGCAATTCATGTATGATTAGAAACAGAGGGACACAAGAGGAGAAAAGGGTAAAGTTCAAGAAATTGCAGTATCAGCTCCAATCTGGCAGTCTGGAGGGTCCAAAAATATACTATTTTCTAAAATATACATCCCAAGATCATTTAAGAAAACCTTTGGCTTGACTATGGCCTATCCTTATCTTTGTTTTCTCCTTACACCTAGAGAGGATTGAGCCTCAAACTCACCATTCAAAAATACCTAGATAAGAGAAGACAGAAATAATATACATAACGAACAGTATCGTCATCTTTATACCCATATTCTAAATGAATCTTTATACTCCTTTAGACTCTTCCACATGTCCTTTCCGGTTCTCATTCTCTTTTCAAGTTAACATAGATCCTATGCGGAAAAAAGTACCAGAGGTATAGACATTTTATTATGACAGTATAGAAAAAACTATTCTGGTATCGACCTTGAAGCAAAATGACTATAGTCTTGAAAACATTGTTAATGACTAGCAAGAAACTGCAGAATCTTAATCAGTATAAAGAATAACGGAAGCTTGAATTTTTTTTACTGAGAAAAATTATATCATTGAGAATAAATAAAACATGCAAGAATGCGAAAAGATAAAATGCATATACCAGAATTCACATGATCAGGATCATGACCATAGTCAAGATAGTAACTGAGAAATCTTAACCTTTTTATTCCAGAATTTATATGATCCAGGCCACAGTGGCCACAAGCATAAAACATAGAACATATGATATCATTATTTATTCTAAGTTGTATGGTGGAAAAAACAACACCATCAAGCAATTGAAATTTGGTTGCTATTATAACATGAGGGAATAAATGAAAAAGGTGCATTTCTCCTAATATCAGCAATCTACAGCTGCTACTCACCTAGTTTTGGAAGCATAGCACCGACCGTATCCGTATTAACATGTATTGGTGATTCATACACATGTTGATTTCTGAAGGAATACATCATTGGTGAAGGAACTGATCGTTTTGGATCCAACAACGATATACACACAGACAGTGAGTGGATAAGAGCAGATTTTGAATGTGAGTCTTCAAGTGCATGACCAAATATCCTTGCCACAAAACTGCACATAGAGAAGGATAGTAAGTCGACATATTCATTTTGTATACACAAATGAAAGACCAAAGTAAGATCATGGAGTTAAGAGGGAAATTTTCATTTCCGTTCCACGAACCTTGGACTGGATAGTTTAGTGGCCAGAGGCGATGGCGCATTCCTGGTTATAGCACATAACGTTTCTGCTGCATTAGCATGTACTTCAGGAGAACTCTGGAAGATGTGGATGTCATTTTCAGATAACATGTTAGAAATGAATTAGCAAGTTAATCCTAGTATGAGATTAGTATCCTATGCACCCTAACCCCACATTTTCAATAATAGAAAAGTCCACATTGACTGATGTAAGTTGACCAGAAAACCAGCAAAAGACAGCCATCCTTTCCAGAATAAAACTAAGATATTATAATTTTAAGATTCAATGAAGAATACAAAAGCAAAACCTATGAATACACATCAAGCCTCATAATCATGTACAAATATGTGCACTGAAAGTTTTCTGTGCAAAGGAGTTGCAGAAATATGACATTTCCAATACATGAATCGCGGTTACATCATTGCACAGGAAAACGAAGCTTAAGGGATATAGCTGAATATTAATCCAATTAGGATTATATTGTATAGATGCACCCTGTTCCAGCTAGCAATTAAAAATCAACTATAAAAGAAAACGGCTCCAACATGGTTACATATTGTCAGTTTTCGAGCTTACTGAGGTATTCAGCTTATCCACAATCATTTCTAACAAACTGCTATCGGCCAACCACTGCATTACATCCAAAGAGTTGGGGTATAGGTGGTCGTCAGCACCTACAAGTCGGACCAACACCTGACAACAAAGAACCAATGAGAAAAGAGAACTAACACAAGACACAAAAGAAGTAACCCTAGCCAATTATACATGGAAGGATTTAACGGAACAAAATGCTGAAGCAAAAGACAGAAACATAGTATATGATTCAACCTCCATAATAGATGTGATACCAATCAAATCAACCAGCTGCTTAAAAACATCTTGGTGGGTCTGCAAGTAGTAATTATCAGTTAGAATGCACAATATCTTATGCAGGAAACTTTTCTAACAAACAATCAAAAGACAGAAAAGCTACAAAATTTGAGAGTAGCAATTGTACAGCTGCAATCAAACGTATGTTTCACATTTCAGTCGGAAAATGGAGATAAGAAATGTGCCCTACAAACTAAAGATTTCTCAGTTTCAGAGTTTGTAAGAGTTAGCACTTAATCATCGCAGGAGATCCCTAAAGTAATTTCAATTCCAATTAGCACTTAACCATAAGGCTCCACCATGCAAACTTTGTTGTTGCAAATAGATCTTAAGACCATAGTTTATATAACTCGAATGATAAATCGAATACCCAACAAGGTTTAAGAAATTGTGATACTGAACACACCAGATCACAAAGAATTCATCGTATACAATTTCCTTTTCCCCAAACCCCCAACCAAAAAAAAGGAAAAGGATGGGTTAAGAAAGAAACAAATGATGAGACATCAAAAACTCACAATAGTTCGCAATATAAGCTCGAAGTTGCATGTGAAAAATTATTGAAATATTACTAGAATCACCTTGACATAATTCATCAGTGGTATAGTCTTCCGCAACATTAAGCATATTACAACCTGCAATACCCAGTAAGTACACAAGTTGGTTTGTAGCATATAATTGGTTAATCAACAAAAAGCGCGACTTAGAGCAATAACTACAAACCTTACTAAAATACCCAGCCAAAAATGCACTATGAGGGCGGTTTGGTTCCAAAAACGAGAAGAGTAAATCCATAAGCTGGCATAAGATAGAAAATGCAGTTGAATCATCAGGTTCAATGAACATCAAACTTGTCAGTTAATTATATATAAAGAGGCTGATCTCACCTCCTCTTCTTCCACCAGAGTCTTCAAGATGACATCAATTTCGCATGTAAAAATTTCGCAGGAGATGAAGGGAAACCTGCATAATGGGACAAAATGCTGAGCAAATACCAAAATCTACCAAAGAACAGAGATTTATTGTTTTCCTCTATGCTTTGTTTTATTAATTTCTAAGAAGAATTTCTAAAAAGTGGAGTTCATGCAAAAACATGATTAGAAAGTAACACAAAAATCTGAAAATGGATAATCGCAACAAAACTCGTAGGACATAAAACTATATGGACCTACTTGAAAGTCCGTCTGCTATCTGCATCCGCTGGAGGCTCGTCAATGATATAATGCAGCAGCTGTTCAACCTGAGCTCTATCTCTCAAACTGAAAACCAAGGGATTAAATTTAAAAAATGGATACAGTTCATGATTTCTAATGGAAATTGAACCTGAGTATAATTTCTTTATCACATAGGATTAGTCAACAGAAACAAGAAGCGAACAGGGAGGAGCATACAAATTTATGAGACGACTGTTTAATGCTTTGCATTCTTGGATTATCTCTTCTTCATCCAAGAGCTCTTCGAGAGTATAATCTTCCTTGTCCAGCACAGACTCAACCTAAAGTCACAGAATATGGACATCAGTACATTACCAAGGAAAAGGAGATGCAAGAATAAAGTCGTAAAACAGAAGTCAACAGCTAACAAAAGCATATTAGAGGCATGGTTAGCTAAGAATTTTTTTCCCACATTTAGTTAGTATAAAAGTAAAGCTTGAGCTTGACTTTAGTTTGAAGTTGTATTCTTGCTACCCTTGTCATAATCATCCTAAGCCGGGCTCATATGTCTGATATGGTGAACTTAAAGCATAATTATCTTGATTAAAATATGTAAAGCAGAGTTAGTAAAAGTAATCACGTATTCAGACAGGAACCAGAAAAGCAGACAGGAAACTCGGTGTATCCAATATCTGATCACAAGCGATAAACCCAGACATATCATAGATAATTATGGTTAAAATGATTTACCCCATCTTGCAGCCCCATACCCATCTCAATTTAAGCACAAAATCATGGTGAGCCCAAATTCAGACGCGAGCAACTGAACCCACCACACAGAAGGCAAGGCCACTAACTCAGTAAGAAAATAGTATGGTGGGGAGATGGGGAGCTAACAAGAACCAGAAACAAAAGCCAACATATCTACATCTCCTACTGATTCAACAAACCTATTGAACTTGAGTCCAACAGGCACTTCAACTCTTCGATCCAATGCTTAGTAATGCAATGCATATGATAGAGCGATCCGTAATATTTATCACTTTCTTGATTCACTAACATGCTGATGGAAGAAGAATTCAATCTATTAAAATTAGTACCAATCATTGAAAATTGGGGGGGGGGGTGAAGAAGCTTAAAACGCACAGAAAAGCAAAAAATTAAAATTCATCAGCTCCTGGTAATCAACATATAAAACTAAGCACATAATTCATTGCAACATAAGTTAAAAGCTATTCAAAAATAAGCAAAACAAACGAACCTCAGCTAAAATTCAACTCCAATCAATCACATACAGTTCATCACCTAAAAAAACATTCGGTTCAGTTGACTTACAGGAGAAGATGCAGACAGAGACGGTAGCTTCCAAAACATATTGTCTATGCGCGAGAAAGCCGAAGAAACAGAGGGAGCTGAATAGATCTATCTGTAAACCCTAAATTTGAATCAAGAAACACGGGATATAGCACAGATTTCAAACGGAGAATTTGGGGCGGATCAAATTGTGGTGGAAATGAAAAACCCTACTTTCTCTTCAATTTGTGAATAATTAAGAGTGAGATAGATGGAATAGATAGGGGGTATTTAGATGTGGGGGCGTATAAATTGGATCCCGAATTTCACAGAATCAATAAAGGTGTGCACCCTCATTTGTGTGGTATCTATGTTGAATTTGTTTTTTTCTTAATTTTAATTTTATAAATAAAAAGTAAAAATTATTGTTCAATATTTTCTAGAATAATTGTGGAATATACTTGTGGGTTTGGGCCCCTGATCTAGTGAATATATATGAGAATTTTATATAAGTAATATTTAGATCGGTACGAAGGATAAAAATGAATCGAGTCAAATTGAATGCATAAGTGTTCAAACTTGTTTGAATTATAATCGAACTTTAAAATTGTGTTTGAATTTTGTTAGATTGTTCATCGAGCCGAGCTCAAACGAGCTTTAATCGAGCTGATCACGAGTCGAGCTCGAGTAGTTTGAATATTTTGTACATATTTTTGTTATTTTTTTGTTAATCGAGTCGAGCTCGAATCGAGCTTTAAAATTTATCGAACAGAAAAAGTTGTTCAAGCTTGGTTTGATGAAATATCGAACCGAGCTCGAAATGAGCTTTTAGCGATCGAGCTCGAATCGAGTATCAAATATCGAGTTAAATTTTCACCCCTAACCAGTACAAGAGCTTATGTCTCGAGACTTGTCAAGTATTTTATAAGTAGTTACATTGTATAAAATCTTGATCTTTCAGATGATTTTTAGATTAGAAGTTTGATGATTTTAATTAGATTTTAATTATAAGATTCGTATTTAACTGAGAGATATAATGGTGAAGTTGATATTTTTATTTTAAGCTTTTTATACGAGAAATAAAGTTTTTGGCCAATTATACCCCTCCCAGTTTTTATAACTTAGGATGAAGGAAGTCTTGAATAATGGGACATGGTCGGGTAATAGCTTCGAACCCGCTTTGATGGTTTCACACACATCATACGGGTTTGGGTTCAATAAATTAGTCGAAAACGCAAGGTATGATCACGAGTTTAGGGATAATGTGTTTAGGTTTGTGGTGGATTTTGGCGGTTTTAATATTTTGCTAGTCAGTCGTGTATGAACTCCTTTATATATATAAATATACTAGCTACTCCTCATGTGGTACCCGCGTGCATGACTATTCTTAAAAGAATATATGTAATATTAATTTTAAAGAAATATTATAATTTTTTTGAGTTTTAAATTGTATATGCTTGTGTTTATTAGTTCGAAGAGTGTATTTTGACAAATGAAAAATAATGTGACAACTGACAACTACCAAACTTAGGATGAAATTCCTATTTTATCCTCAAAATTATACTTATATTATCAATCTAAAAATAACAAAGGATTGGAATATGTAAAAATGCTAAAAATAACTTTTAGTTATCAGATTAAAAGAGCATTTCTGTTTATAACATAATAGATATATAGTCATACATTTGACACCATTCATGTTAAGTGCCCATGTGATAGTCTAAATGAACTCAATTTTATCACACAAATATATTATAAATTAATTCTTTATTTAAAATATCTGATTAATGTAAGTTTTTATAATTGATTAATATTAAAATTGATCCTTGTAGAATTTTTTATCATGAAAGTTTGAAATTTTAATTTAGTTAAAACACAAATTTTCAATGAAAATGCTCAATTAGGATTATGTTTTTTTGGAAAGTATTTTTTGGAATTTTCTTGAATTTCGAGAAATTTTTTTAAGATAATTTATACGAGATCCTAATAAATGAGTTTTATAAAAAATATTATTATATATATTTTTTAGAGTAGAATTAGCTAATTAATTCAATTTTTATTTTATTATTTTTTATTAATTGAGCTTAATTCAGATCAAATTTTAAATCTTATAAAAAAGTACAAATATTTATTCAATTTAAATTTAATATGTCATTTAATCAAACTAATAACGAGATTTTAATATTTATGCTCGAATTAAGCATCTTTTTTTGTTTAATTATGGATTATATTATGGAGACAAGCAAACAAATTAGGGGTCGAACATTCAGTGTCCAGTCATCATCTACTCCCCCAAACAACGACAGATCGGCGATTTTGAGTTCAGTTTCCGGCGAAGACTTGTCGCCGCCGATGCAGATCCAAACGGCGATGTGATTATTCACCGTCGCAATCCACACAATCGCCACTGAGGCCCGCGCACAAGCACACAGTCAAATTCTCATATACACACCTTTATGTACATCGCCTGTATTTGTTGAAGTTGGTGAATCGATTTTCTGAGTTACTCAATCGCAAGAAACATGAATGGGAGCCAGGGAGCGGTGCATCCGGTAGAGGCGCCGCCGCTGCAGACGGAAGGTGCGGCGCACGTGCCCCTCCCTCGCGTGAGGATGAAGGATATCCAAGGCATGCCTGGGACAGTTGGCGGCCTGGTATTGCGCGTGTCTCAGTTGTTGTTCGCGGTCGTGGCGCTCGCAGTCATGGCAACCACCAATGACTTCCCTTCCGTTACTGCTTTCTGGTAAATCGATTAGATTTTACTCATGGATTTTCTGTTTTTCATGAACTTGTTCGAGAAAAAGCTTGGATTGAGCTGAGTTCTGGTGCAATTTTTTACGGTTTAGACGCTTTTCTTGATTATTTGTTGTTGTTCGTTAGGGATCTGAGACAGATTGTACGGATTTAGTTGTTAATCTAGCTCATCTGTCATACGTGGTAGCGTAAAGGATATGGTGTCTCATAAAATATTGCTGAAATTCATTAACCTTGATCTTCTGCATTGCTTCTTTAGATTTTTTAGTTTTTGACAGAAATCAAATATGCAGAAACTGAATTAATTTTAAATGGGAAGGTTACCTTAGAGAAATGTTGGGAACATCGCAACTTCTTTTTGGAGATGTGATGTTCTTCACCAGTAATATCAGTTAGCACAAAGTAACTGATTTTGTGCAATAAAAGAATTATGTATTTTCGGGGGTTTTAACTTTTAACTCCCAATTTGTAGGAATGAGTACTTCAGGAAAGCCTAGAATGATTTATGGAATTCCATTTCCTGGATCTTGACTTTCTGTCAGCTTGTGTTTTCTCGGGAAAATATAGTACTCAGGAACCTGACTAAAGGTCCAAAAAACTTCTCATTATCAAACATATACCACGTACTGAACTTTCAAGTAAAGAGATATTATGCTGTTTGTATTTTTATGACGTCCATTGTGTGTTGTTGGGAAGGTGTGGACTGGTAGTATACTCGCCTTTGGATATATCTGCCTGAACCGACTTTTTCTCATATTTCGGCTTGGTTATCCAAACAGTTGAGACTTTGTACCCAGTGACGTTATTAATTTAATAAAAGGACCAAATTTAGATGGATCTGGTAGCGACATGATTTCATACTATCATTGACACAAAAAGAATGTTATGCTGTGCTGACGGCCATATTCTTTCATTAATCATATAAAGCCCATTTGTTTTGTCGGTCTTTTTTATACCCTTGCACTAAAGTCACTTCACTTTTTTCTTCCCCTATCAGCTACCTTGTTGCTGCTGCGGGTTTGCAGAGCATTTGGAGCCTTGTATTATTAGTTGTCGATGTTTATGCCCTTCTTGTAGGACGTCGCTTGCAGAACTATCGAGCCGTTAGTTTCTTTGCTGTCGGTGATGGGGTAAGTTGCTCACCATGCTATAATGAATCACATTGGTGGAGTATTATTGTTCACTTCTTGACATGGTGGTGAACTTATATTTTAATATCCATTTAATCATTGACTGTCAACATATTTGGATCTTAAGTCTTGCTTTTAATTCCTATTGGACACTTGAATTCATGAAAATATACTTGTGTTTCTTTGCCAGTGCAGGGTACACTTTTGAATTCTTTTTAGTTTTTATATAAGAAATGGTCACTATTTTGCTAAAAACTTGAATGATGCTATAGTACTTCACTAAACAAATAGACTTTCCCATCTGCCAGACTTTTGGTCCTCGTTATTTATTGCATAATGTAATACTAGATTTAGTTACTTAAGTGGATCAAAGTCCGCTCTGTTTCTCTAGACTCACAAGTTAAATCAAATAAACAATCATGTGGTCTCGGGCATTGGTCAGATGCAGCAATGTTGGATGCATCGCTCAGAAGGGACCATGGCTTGATCATTCTCGATTGTTATGGACCTTATTTTTGTGCATATATGGTGAAAATACTTATCATATTGACAACATGGGAATGTTAAATGCTTCACTAATGGCGTTATCCTAATCTGAATGTAACTTTTTGTTTTGGCTATAGATTGGTTTAGATTCTGTACTGTTTTCCATTTCTTAATGAGACTTCTTTTTCTCTCCCTTTCTTAAAGTGACGATGTGCTAAAAATTCTGTCAAAGTGAACAATCATACACAAGCATAGGCCATATCACCAACAAAATTCTCTATATACTTGATAAAATTTGTATATACTTACCCTGGAATCGACCATATTTCTCATATGATATTTTGGATATGCATGATATTCTTCATCAAGTGAGCTGAGAATATTTTTGCACTCCGTTCGATTTAACCACAGTGACTGTTATGGTTACTGAAATACATTGCTTCATTGCATATTGAGATTAACATGTTCATCAATTTGGTATAGTTACATAATACATACGCACCCTATCACTTTTTGTGTAATTACCACGAGCCCCTTGAGGTTTCGCAAATTCTCATGATATCATGCCAGATCCCGACAACTCGATTAATATGGGTAAAATTGTAATTTGCTTATACTAAAAGGGTGGTAATTTCTCCAACCTAGGTGTATTTTTCGTAATTTGAAGAAGGTGTTTATGTAATTTACCCTATTAATTTCGATCCTTCTTGTTGGCTGATGCAGGTAACCTCGACCCTTACATTTGCTGCAGCCTGTGCATCAGCAGGAATCACTGTTCTAATCGGCAATGATCTCGGGGCCTGTAATAAGAATCATTGCACCGAGTTTGAGACTGCTACAGCTATGGCTTTCCTTAGCTGGTTCACTGCATTACCGTCTTTTTTGTTAAATTTCTGGTCATTGGCATCTCGGTGAAGAAACAGATCTATGGTAAAATCGAACATACCCCTTTTTAATGAATATTTGTAGTGTTTGTCGTTTCGTGTGATTAATTGATGATATATAGATTTCGTTATCAATGTTAGATAATACAACTCAAAAATTGATGCAGCTTGATGTGTACATATATACAGTGCAAGTGCAAGTGCTATTTTGTGTATGAAGATTGTTATTTTTGTACTTCCATTTTTCAATCTTTGTGATGAAATTATTGTGAGACCCCAAGGAATTGGACTATTTTCTTGAACTATTTCGAAAATTTGCCACAATAGGAAGGAGAGGTTGTTATTCAAGTTAAATAAAGATTTTTTTGGGTCATGATAATAATTTTTTTAATTTAATTGTGTATATTTTATAATAGGGTTATGATAATAATTTATGTAATTAATTGTGTATATTTTATATTAGGCGTCTCCATTTTTTGTTGTAAGAAAAATAAAACTCATGAAAGAAAAATTAGAATTATAAATCTTATGTAATTCAATCTTTTTTAAAGATAGTACTGATATTTTTTTTCTTTTCGAAACTTGCATATATCTTAATTGAAACTAAAACTATGATTCTAATTTTCCATCGAAAAGTTCGAAAAGTTTTCATTTTTCAACTAAACGAAAAAAAATTATAAAGTAGTTTCAAATTACAATGTTTCCAAGAAAACTCGTAATGTTTCCATTGTTTCCATTGAAACATTCAATGTTTCCATAGTTTTCACTTTCCACCAAACACGAAAGATTCTTAATTCTTTTCTGGATAGAGTATAATAGTGAATAAAATAAAAAAATAAAAAAAGAGAAAAACAGAAAAGAGTTATAATTCTAACAACTTATTAAATTAAATACAAAATATAACCAAATAAGTTCTAAATAATTAATCAACGAAATCATAGACAATTTTATTTATATTCAAATACGCACGTAAAAAAACACAAAAAGTTAAGATATTACAATTTTTCTTATAACGATATATGGGTTATTAAATGATTACTTTAACAAACACGTAATACATACTTATATGAGCAATTTTTTCTTTTAATAATTTAAAAATATATACTATAACACTTTTACAATTTTGTATTTTATAGGTTAAGTTGTTTGAACTTTGTCGAGTGTATGTTGTAAGAGCGCTAAATTTGAATCCAATATTATAACTTAGTTCGTTATTGAAAATTTTATCAACTATTGGTATACTTGTATGAATTTTGAAACAAAATATTGATTTTTAAAAATAAATAGAGATGTTTAGAAATTTTTAAAAGATGTTTAGAATAGTTTTTGTAAATATCTAGATATAATGTTCTATATAATTAATTACAATTGTTAAATCAAGTTAATCATCGTACTTTGAGGAAGGAGAGTTGAATAAATAGAAGATAAAAATTCATTTGTTATAAGTGCGCTAAATTTGAATTCAATATTATCACTTAGTTCATGAAATTTTTATCAACTATTCATATATTTGTATAAATTTTGAAATAAAATATTAATTTTTAAAAATGAATAAAGATAGTCTTTTTCTCATTTTTTAAAGTTTTCTCCTATTTTACCGAAACGTTTCTGAAATGTTTCTAATATTTAACAATCTGAAACTTATGTTAGAAACGAAACTTTGAACCTTGACTAAAACACCAAATATTATAAACTATATGTTTTGAAAATATTTCGTTTACTATAATTTATACCATATTGTAAAACTATTAAACCACATATCTTGATTTATTCTTTTTCACATGTAACTACATATTATTCTTAAATAAAACCAACAGATTGTAGAAAAATGTCACGTTTGGAGATAGGTAAGAATCATCAGGATTTGGCTATCGAGTTTGCGTCTTTTTTAGTTCAATCGGACGAGAGATCGAGGAAAATAATGCTAAAAAAAAATAAGGGTTTTTTTTGTAAGTTTATTATTCAATTTAATGGTTAGTTTTTCAAGAAAAGGTCTAGGATGAAGTGTCTTTTTTTTACCTTGTTCAAGTGTTTGATTATTCTTGTGTTTGTGAAGTATCAAATTTTTGAGAAAAAATTTAGTGTTATTTTTCGTTTCTAGTGATTAATTGGTTATATAGTGTATATCGTGGTCGATGATATAAAGTATAACTCTGAACATGCACATATTAAAAAAATTGATGGTAAGATGTGTTATATAGCATCACTTTATAATTAATAATTTGAAAGTGCTTATTTCTGTATGAAAGATTGAAAATTAGTATATCCAAGTTTCGATCCTACAACAACATTATATCAAACCCAGGACAAATTTCGTGGAACTATTTTTTCCATCACTAATGTCCACACATTCAATGTGGCTTGTGCAATTCAAATTTATGAAATTATTCTTGGAATATCGAGAAATAGTAATCTCAAATTGTCATTTCTCGAAAAATAAAATTATAGGACTGGTTTGATTCACATATGCACCAGAATAGCAAAATGTACATCAGACAATGTAAAATTAAGAAAGCATAAATAATTTTAAATAACACAAACAAAAGATGCAGATTCTGACAAATTTCAAGCATTACAAAACTTTTTTTCTTCCTATGATCCATCCATAATCTCTATCTTGTCCCTAAAGAGCCCTAAATCTGGTAATAATCCATGTACATCACTTCATCAAAAGAAACAAACTCCATGAATTAACTTTGGAAATTTAGATAAAAGACCAGTTCACAAAGGAGAAGGCTAGACAGTGGACTGTATTTTCTTCGGCTGCAAAAACTTTCCACACGATGGCTTGTTCATACGAGATATGGCGACCCATTGTTGACAAGCAGATACCACCGGGCAAGTGAGTAAATCCCTGAAAATGTCGAGATTTTTGCATCAAAACTAGTTGATTGAGTTTAAAGATGATATATAATTAGAAGCTAAGATTTGAGAGTTATAGTAACTTCAAAAAATAAACACAAATAGGAAGATTTTGAGGAAAATGAAGCAAAATTGTGGGGTAAAATGTAATAAATTCATATATTAAGTCGTTGGGCCAAGTGAAAATTACCTGTTCCATGATCTTAGCGAATTCCGAAAACAGCGCCTTGCGCCCCGAATCATCAAATATCTTATCTAAAGTGATGTCTTGCAAAGCAACTAGAGTAGTTTCCAGCATGTCTAGCCCGGCCTGGTTTGCGAATGTAAAAACTGGCACAGCCTAGTATACCAAGAATAGAAAAACGAAATTTGAAAAATAAAATTGAATATAAACCTTACGAAAGTAGAGATATTTAATGTTCATAAAATGACGAGAGAGACTAGGAGTGATATATACCTTCAATGAGCAACATAAAATGGCGTCTTGGTGATGCCAAAGTGCTTTCAATAATGATTCACTATTTGTAGAATCAGTTGTAAGCAACTCGGCCCCCAAATGGTAGCTACAAACAACGATAATAACAAAAGAATTGTATTAACACATAAAACAAAATAAAAGGGTATGATTGATATCATAAAATTCAGTCAAGTGCCCAAGGCCCGAGCTAAGAGATGACTTTGAATTAGGGGTGGCAAAATGGGTACGGAACCATAGTTCCAACCCAATTAAACTAGTTTGGGTTGGGTTGGTTCCTAAGGCTCTGCTTGCTTGGTTCCAAATTGGGTCCAACTAATTTCAAGTTATGCCCATTAAAGAACCAAACCCATTTAAGAACCAACCAGTTGGAACCAACCCAAACCCGACTCACCCACCCGTTTGGCACCTCTACTTAAAATCGATATTTAAGTACCTATAGCTCTGGCAGATCCAATGTGCGAGTGTTAAAGCTTCGGGTGAGCCCGGAGATAGCTTGGGCCCCATTGTGGGACTTAATCCCGATGGAGATATGGCCATTGCAACCCTCTGCACTGAGGAAACTACACTACGAACATATTGCCGTGCCATTGCAGCGACATTATCCTGTAAATTGCTCTCAAACGGGAACTGGAAAGCAATCGTTAATATTGATCGTGCAGTGTAAGATGCGGCTCCGTTTTTTGTTGAATTGCTTGTTGTTGGGCCAACTTCGAGATTTGATGTCAAATCTAGTGTTCTGTGTGAAGCCAATGAGTCCTGCAAGTTGACCTGTCAGGTACGTAAATCGACAGTTAAGTGACATTACGATTTTAAGGTAAAATTATATATAGTATGGGGGTGTTTTATTACCAATAAGTGAGGGGATGTGATGTATATATCCTTAATGATTATCTATGATCTATGGGTGGCAAAATGGGTCCGGAACCATGGTTCCAACCCGATTAAACTAGTTTGGGTTGGGTTGGTTCCTAAGAAATTTTATTTGGTTTTCCAACTTGGTTCCAAGTTGGGTCCAACTAATTTCAACTTAGACCCAAATCGCTTACCAATAATATAAAACAAAATGTAAGGTATTGAGTCGGGTTGGGTTTGGTTCCCTTTCGGGTTGACTTTGGTTCCTTTCTGGGTTGAGTTTGGTTCCACCTTAAAACCATTTAAGAAACCAACCCATTTAAGAACCAAACCAACCCAAACCCAACCCGACCCACCCGTTTGCCACCTCTACTATGTTCTATTGGTTACAATAGAAGTGGGTTGAGGATGGGGTTTATCTTTGAAAAGTTCTCGAAAAACAATTTTAAAAAGTGAGCAAAACAAAGCATATTTGGACTCAAACTATTTGGAAAAGTTGGAACCAAAAATATTTCTCAAGATTTAAGCAATACAAGCTACTAAAAATACGAACAAAATAACTCAACTGGTTTAGAATCGAGTGGGATTATGCGAAAACCAGAAGGCAACAACTGTGCATCATCTGGAAACATTTCATCTATTGGTGCAAAAACAAGCTCAGAAGAGGCTCCCTCTGCATTCTCATCAACTCCGCTGCACATCTATATATATGGACTTGTGTGTTAGTAATTTTTCTTTTTTCTTTTTTTGAACATGTAAGTAGTTCGAGAGGCCTATATTATTTGTCGTCGTGTTATCAAAGAAAGTACCTGTAGAAGATGAATGTCCCTTGGCATATAAGCATCTTCGTGACTGAGGGAATGTCCTTCTAATCGAATAACTTCAAGCGTCTGAATAAAAGATAAGTTGGAAATTATGATGCTATGAAGGTCTTTAAATTATAAATCAAGATCAAATGCAAAATTTAGGCTCCAATTGGATGGTGACTCCATTCCAAAGAAAAAAAATCAAAGTAAAAAACTCCAAAAAGTATCAATTGTTTGGTATCTTATAAAAAAAATCTTTAAAAAAATCTCTCAGATAATTATAAGTCGCAAAAAAAGAGAAAAAATTATTCTTATTATTCATGATTTGACAGTTCACACAATCGATTTATAAGGTTTTTTCGGGCTATTTTTCAACTCCAAAAATCAAATTGATCACATACTCTAATGTAAAATAATGCAACGTTTAAAATAAGATCCATTGTGGCTATTTTTTTGACATCTAAATCGATGATTTTGACTAAAATAATTTATTATAAATTATATTCAAATAACAAACTCAACAATTTTTCACAACAAAAAAACATATCACATCAACCATAATCATTACATATTTTTCTCTTAAAAAATTCTTCCAAAGACACATCTCACATCATATTTCTTATTCCTATAAATATTTTTTTCCTTGCTTTTATCGTGAAAAAGATTTTTCAGAGATGGATATGCCATCCAATTGGACCCTTACTTCTCTACTTAAAATTCTTACCAGGCATGGAACTCACTTGTTTGGACAATTTCCAAATTAATATAAATTTCACATAAGCATTTTGAGTTATTTATCCACTGATTATTAATTTTTTAAAACATTATGATGAACTTGAAATCCTTTGCTGCAATTCCAAACGTAACGTAATTGAATGTTTAACGACATACCTCTTCTTGTTCAATTGTGTGACCAAGTGGCATGATAATTTGGCTTCCCGTAAATCGTGTAGGTCTCATTCCAAGATGCATGTATGTGTTTGTTTTCAAAGATTCAGCAAGATAAGCATCAACACTGAAGTCAGCCCATTCTGATCGGTGCTCTCTTAGAAACCGAACCATCACCGCCGGAGGTACGTTCTGGCAAGAACGATCAATGATGATAAATAAAGCGCATAGCTTAGTAAAATCATTCATCACAAGTTAAACATTTATCTTGACAAGCCAATAGATATTTCTCAAGGGTTTTTATGTAATTACAGTTTCACGATTCTCGAGGTGTTTATGTATTTCAAACAAATATTTACATAACTGAACTTTATTGTTATTTCGGGTACCTGAAGTAGCATAGACGTTTTCGCACAAAGAACACCTCCGACCACAGAAAGAGAGTTAGAATCAGTAGCCATGTTCTTGGCTGAACTGACGGCAATTATCACGTCTTCAGAACCATCACAGTTCAATAACGACCATCCATCATCGTTGAATCCATTTATAGCATCATTAAAGCCTCTGGGGGAAAAAAAAACTAGATTATTACCACATTCTAAGTACTATGTGTATGAAACGAGCTTATATAGTGGAAATAAGTGAGAATGTATTAAGGGTTCACCTGCTTAGCCTCTGGCTGAAAGTGCGAAGAACAGCAGGTTGCCTACCGACACCATATACTACCTCACCACTTGTTTCTTGGGCTATTTGACGGATATAGCGTAGTGCCTAAAGAAATAGCATTTGAAGTTAAATAAAATAGCAATTAGCCAATTTCCTCATACTAGAATAACAATTAGATGGTGTCTGGCTAAGCTTATAAGCTCTTTTAAACATCTTATAAGATGTTTGAGAGCTTATTTAATGAGAGCTTATAAGACAAAAAAAAAAAGATGTTTGGATCTTATAAGCTAATAAAAAATAAGTTAGCCAAAACCACCTTATTTCAAAATCTTAAACTTTGAATGTTGTTTATATTTTTAAAAGACACAAATAACCCTAGTTAATTTTCTCATTTCCAATAATACTTTCTCCGAAAAATATGTATTTTTATTATTACACAAATTCTCTCGTATAACATTTGAAAACATTTTATGAGTCCAATATACTTATTTTATCCAAACAGCTTATTTTTTAAATAAGACCAAACATCTTATAAGCTCTTAAAACATTTTATAAGATGTAAGAACTTATAAGATGTTTTAAATAAGCTTACCCAAACACCCTCTTAGTCAATTGCCTCGTGACCATCTTGTCTCAATTTCACAATCATTATATAAAGACAAATATACCCTTGGCTCCATATTTACAAATGAATTCTTCTTCGGCAATGCATTTTAGATGAGAAATGAAATGTGGATTCGATATATCTATATCTACATTATTAACCTGAGAACTAGTGGTTAAGAAACAGACATATCGCATCATTACTAAAACTGAGGGGCCGTATTTTGAAAAAAGAAAGCTCATTCAGGTATGTATCCATACTTTGGAAAAGTCCCAAAAAGAAAAAATGAGTGATAAAAATATTTGGACACAAGGAGAATAATATCAGAGTGCCAAAACTAGAAATATATGATACTCACGGCAATAGTCATTTTCTGAGCCACGACTTTTGAAGATTCATAAAGTGGCCGAAGCACCTCAGGTACACTCCATGCCTGGATAATGGAAAAAAATGTTAATAATGTTTTAAGACATCTACGAAATAATAAGGCAGCTCAATGGACAAGGATGTGACCTCAAGATTAAGGTGGTCTACAATATGTATAATCGATCCTCCACCCTCACAAGGCCTTATCAAATATCCAGACGGAAGCATTTCAGCTCTAACGAACTGTGAAGCTGAAGCTGCATTGGGGCCCGCTCCGGTACCAGAAAGCGACCTCTCGCATATCTTCGTGGATGTAAAGTGGAAAAAAATATCAAAATCACACATTCATATATGATTTATATATGCCTCAAATAGATCAAATCTTATTTTATAGGCATTCGTTCTGATGAAACATGTTTGTATGTGGTTTAAAGCAGAAATTCTTGGCTAAACAATAGTATAAAACCCGAAATTAGACTATGGGAAAAGATTGCAATACAATGCATTTTAGCGAGACCAATATAACAATTTTCGCTAAATTGTCGAATAAAGCTCATCAACAAAACATATAAATGGAAGGGTGACTGAAAGAATATGCATACCACAAGACTGCCATTTTCCAAGGTAGTAGTGTATCTTAGGGTCCAAAAATCACGAGCAGGAGCCAAAGTAGTCGGTGCATATGTCTGAAAACATATATATTATTACTACACTTATTTCAATGCAGGAACATGAACAAGCAAACATGTTTGTCACGCCATTACCTGTGTATACAACAGTTCGATTGTCCCTCCATTTCCAGTAGGAAACATTATAGAAACCTCAGCGCTCCGACATTCACGGAACCAAGATGGACGATCTTTAAGGATCTCTGCAATCTATAAAGTTTGAGAACATTTCAGTCAGAAAGCTAAATTTTGCTACACAAGGAGTGATAGGAAACTCCAAAAGTGTTTATCAATTTATGGCTGAAAACAAGTTACTTGGACGCATTTGCAGATCCATCTTATGCTTCTAATTCTCCAAATTAAAAGTTATAAGTCTATAATCAAGAATTTTGTAAGGGGTGCTTAAAACTAACTACTGTTTTTCTGTATTCATATCAAAATTATCTTTATATATTTGTCACTTTTAATAACCTTTCTCTAGAAAACATTCTACTGCAGCTCTTTTCAGCCTTTCACTTAAGTTTGCACACACTATCTTCTGATTTTATTTATTCTCAGTTTTAATTACTTCCCTTTTGAAATTTAGGTGGCATAAAGGATTGAGATTGGAATTCGTACCTTTACAGGTTCTAAACTTACAAGACCGCATGCTCGAGCTGCCACTCCAGTACAATTTTGAGAAATGGCAAAAATCCCAACCGAACCCGGACCAGGCTGACAAGAAAATCATAAAATTTGCACATAACCCTATTAGTATTAGAGTTGAACATGTATCATGGTTACAAAAATAAAAGGGAATTTAGATTTCAAAATTTGGCTAATATTATTTTCAATGACTCGAACCTTCATCCCAGGCATCTGGACCCAATCGACAGCAGTTCCTGTAGCCTTTGAAAGGAACTCCGCCAATGTCTCCTCCGCTATTGAAAGGAGTCTGTAAAGCAAACAAATTATATTTTCTCTTTTTTCCTTTAAAATAATATAAAAAAGAACAAGAACAAGAATTAGATGAATTACCCAGCAGGATTACTTGCGTCTCTAAGAGAATGCTGCTGCGGGGTGGTGACCGCTGAATCGCAACTTGCATCAGTAGCCGGAACCGCCTAATAAAAAATATGAAATTTTGGAAGCTAAATAAGATGATATACATATATATATATATATACATATTCATAACAAAGAACAAATGAACACAGGCCATTTAACTGCATAGATGGGATTATCAATATCAAAAATTTGAATGAAAATATAAACATACATACATATTAACAAAATAATAATGTTTAAACACACCAAGCTTGCATCGGTAGCCGGAACCGCCTAATAAAAATGATATGAAATTTTGGAAGCTAAATAAGATGATATACATATATATATGTATATATATTCATAACAAAGAACAAGTGGACACAGGCCATTTAACTGCATAGATGGGATTATCAATATCAAAAACTTGAATGAAAATACAAAAATTAACAAAATTGTAATGTTTAAACACTACGAATTAGAGAAGGAAATTACATACAGTATGTAACTGTTGGCGCATGAATCCATTCTCGCAAACCAGCTGTGACACCTGCTTCTGGAGCCGATCATTTTCCTCCATCAGTAGCTTGTTCATTGCATTCAACTTTCTGTTTACACTTTGGAGCCTTGTGGATTCTTTTCGCTGCTTTTCTCGACATCTACATTTTGTTTATAAATAATTACGATTTTCTAGCCATATTAAATGCAAAATCAGTTCAAAAATGTGTGTTTGAACTTTGAAGATGCAACTGCTTATAGAAAATTATCATAAAAAAGTGTTTGATATATCTGAAACAACTTTGATTTAATTATAAAATTATCATAATCAATTTTAGGCGCCCAATTACTCCTAACAGATAGATAAAGAAAACCCATCAAAATTCTTCAAATACCTGCGGTTTTGGAACCAGACTTTGATCTGCTTAGGCTCGATGTTAGAAAGAATATGGCATTCACGGATCAACTGCTGCCGCTTCAGAGAACTAGGCTTAGGACACTCAGCGTAAACCCTCTCCAGCGCCTCCACCTGCTCCGCCGTGTACCGGACATACTTTCCGGCGTCAAGATGCTTATCAATACTCCCGCTGCTACTCTCCCTGTGGTGATGTGCCACCATAGCCATTTTTTACCCTCAAAAACTCAGAAGAATAATTGTTTCTAGTGATCTGAGAACGATAATATGGAGGAATTTGATGAGGTAGAAGATTTTTTGCCACTGATGAACACACTTGTAGACCACGTACCTTATAAACGAAAAGTAAACAAACAGCCAAAATAGCTCAACCAAAGCTATAACTAAGCAGCCTTGTACGTAGAATACAAATCATACGCATGCTGACAAAACTAAACTCCAAATTTCACCTGCTAATGGAAGGTTAAAACAGCTACTTAGTCTTCCCACGCGAAACCCCACTGATTTCACACTAAGCAACAAGATTTACCCGTTTTTTGCACTGATTACAGTGGTATTCTCAGCCTTTTCTCCTTAATATAAGCTATTTACTACTAATAAATTAACTTTAGGCCTGCTCTAAATGTTTTCAACACCTATTGTGAAACTTTTTCCGGTATTTCCGCCTTGAAATACCTAAGACCAAAACAATAGGTCTTTAACAAATTATGCGATTGAGAAAACAAAAGGGTTCAAAATATGGGTGGTTTTCTTCAAGGAGAGTGTATGAAAATCTGGGTAAGAGTATAAATGAAAAGGAGATACTGGAAGTAGTGTCGTCGTCAAGCATAAATATTCTTTGTTCCAAGGAAAAGAAATTCAAAAACTGCGACGATCAGTGTTGGTTGAAGTGTACTGTAACTTCGAGGTGTGAGCTTCTGCTATTCAGAGAGAGAAAGAGAGAGTTAGAGAGAGAAAGCTCGAGAATCGAAAATGGCAGAAATGGATGTGTGTGTGTTTTTATTGTATTTATTTATGCTTTGCTGCTTCTACTGCTGCTGCAGGAGAGCTATTACTGTGCCTCTTTAATTCCAACTTTTTCTTTTATTTTATATCATTTTTTACCCATTAATTTAAATATATTAATATATTTATATATATACTTTAAAAAAGAAATAAATATATACTTTAGTATATGATTTTGGTTTAAATGGTTTAGTCAAATCAAGTCTTACAAAATCTTCTGCCACCAGCTAACACCTAGTCATCTCAGAGGGGAAATTTTGTGATTATTGTTTTTATTTTCACAATTTCCACTTGGGATTTTTTTTTTTTGAAAAATGGCTTTATTAAATGGTGTATTATAATTACAATATATATATATATATGAATATATATACTTAATATGATCCACAGTTTTCAATATTCAACATTGAATTCTCTATATAATCAATTAAAAAATACAACGGATTTAACATAAATGGGAATATTTTATAATTTTTGGGAGTCTAATTCTCGAAGAATATAATAAAATTTGCATGCAGTAAATACATGTAACTTAATTTTCATAATTTATGTTTACTATAACAAAATAATATCTTACCATATTAAATATGGATAAAAAATTAATTAAAATTAAATAATATTGTATAGCATTTCTCTAAATTTAATAACTAAGTAACTATTTTCAAAAGTTAATATATAATATATATATATATATAATAAACAAATAATTGTTAAGTTAGGTGACAGTGGATGATCATGTCTAGTTAGTTAGTGGTAATTAAATTTCTTGGCTGTCACAATCTTTTATATTTTGATATGACTTATCAACCTATCTTAATTAATCCCTGCAATTAATATATTATCTACAGAGAATATTTCCTAAATTGATTATATTTTGTTTGGTTGATTTGTACTTTATACTCAATCTTTTCCCCTCTTTTTCTATGTTAAGTCTTAATCATAATTATTAATAATGTCAATTTTTACTATGTTTTGTACTTCTTTATTTTATAATTTTTTTGGCCCTTGCTTGATGTGTTGTACATTGAGCTTCCCTTGTTATACATCATGATTGGTCTTGTGGTTTGTAACTTTAGTTGAAATTGAATGTCCATTTGCTTTCATGCATTTGTTTGCTTCTTAACTAATTGAAATTTGAAAGTAAATATTTCTTATAATGGTATAGTCATTTAATGCATTGTCTTGTCACAACATTAAAGGCATAACTTCAAAATATTCTATATATTTATGAGAAACATGAGATTATTAAGAAATTTTTCGTTTTTTTTTTTTTTAACAAATATTAGATAAAATTTGAATAATTATAGTAAACATTGATCCCATCAATGTAACACATAAAAATTTAAAATATATCGGATTCAACAGATTTAATATACTTTTAACATATAAACTAACACGACCCATTATTTTTATAATTTAAATTTTAATAAAAATAATAGGAAAAAAAAGGAATAAATGGAACAAATTGGGACCAATATTTTTGAAAATAGAAAATGCAAGCCTGGATATGGTTCCTTAATTCCAGACCAACACTTAGAAAAAGCTAAGTGCGCATGATAGTGTGGACCTTAAATTAATCAAATCATCTGTCAAACTCCTTTCCGGCGCACACCAGCCGGCGTATAATAGCTCTCGGTCGGTGATACATTGGGATTTGATTAAATACAATATTTAAATAACTGTAGTACAAACTTTATATATACAAATATATCCTAAATATATTATTTTAAAATAAATAAATACTGAAATATTTGAGGCTACTGTATTCTCATATGCTCATGGCATGCGCAAAAAGAGGCCTCACGTGCTTCCCATCAAATCATTCTCACAAATAAATTCATATAAAATTATATTTAAGGGTCTATTTTATTTCAATTTTGTGAAATTGTTTACTATAATAAAATCCCTTCGAATGTGTGCTAAAATAAAAAATATTTAGTAAATTATGAAATTCAACCAATTTAATTGAGACTAAATTAAAACTTTGATATAAGGTAATTTTGATTTATTATTTTAAAACTTTCAGAGTGGAATTAGATAATATGTTTTCTATGAAAAGTGTTACATGACACACCAATTTTATTAAATTATGCATATTATAATTATCCAACATCTGTGTTATTCTATCTAATAGAATTTGCTTCACTCTTCACTATTTTTAAAAAATACAATTAGAAATATAATGTAAAATTAAAAAGAGATTTTCTATAATTTATACTTAGTAATAGAGGAGCTTAATGTATTTAACTTTTTAAGAATATCATGATTTTCATGCTAATTTTTGGATTAAATACTAAATATACCAAATAGGAAATATTATGCAACAGCTCAAAAGTCCTACCAAAAGAGCTATTTTATTTTATTTATAAAAAATGGGATAACTTTTGCTTTTTCTAAGTGCTAAAATATTTTAATATGTCACGACATTTCTTATCTTTTGTTTGATATTGCATCACAAGCAATAAGATAAAAAGCTGCAAATAATAATAATAATTATAACAATCATCTAAAAAAGATTACTTTATTAGGGTCGAGTTAAAATTTATCTTTGGGGTTGTAATCATTATCTATAATTTTTTTTTAGAACTTTAAATTTTTTAATTTATTATTATAATCTAGCCATGATCATTATTTAATTCTTCCACTAAACCCGGTCCAAACCCAATAAATTGACATCACCATGATGTTATATTTTGGTTAAGTGGTCCATTTAAAGAATTTATTCACTAAATTTTTAAGTATTTAATATAAATATTAGCAAAATTTAATTTGAATTAGAATTTTCATTTAATTAAAGAAGCTAAATCCAAAGAAACACTAATGAAGTTTATGAGGATTGTAAATATGTGTTGAGGTTATTCTTAATGCTTAAGTCTAAGTGAATTAAAAAAAAGCAATTAAACTTATCTTCAAATTACTAGAGTATATTCGACCTTAATGCAAAATACTTATTTCAATAATATGAATTAAAAAATAATACTTGATATCTAAATAACGCTTATTATAATGTGATTGAGGAGTAATGCATGTTGGGAACTTCGTGAAAAATATATTGAGAAAAATATTATGAGTATTTGTTTAGTGATGAATAATTATGACTAATCAATGAATATTATTGTGTTTTTATGTTTTAAGGTTTGAAGTCCTTTTTTTCTAATTAATAGTTCGTGTCACACGAATAAAAATGTGTGTTATAAATCAAATGGATTTAACTTATTATAAATCATTAAATGAACTATAATAAATTAATTTTATTAAACTCAATTTATAGTAAAATTGATATCATAACTTTTAGTTTCTTGTAGCATGATCATCTTTTTCGACAACTTTTACGTTTCACCTTTCAACTTTATAAATTAACCAAACAATTAAGTGGGAAAATTTAACATTATTAGTGGGGTAAAAAGATCCATGCTATCATTGAGATTGGAAAAGTGTGCTTTATGTTAGGATTCGATATTGTGAAATTTGGATTTAAACTCAAATGTCAAAAGAAAAGATTTTGTATACCAATTTGAATTTTAATTGATATAGTGAAAGTAAAAAAGAATTTGACTTTTGTGTAGATTGACAAGCCTAATTTCATGCTCCATTTAAATTACTTGTCGGATATGATTGTGTGTGTATTATAGTGGACATAAACTTTATTGTCTTTGCTTGTGTTGTGGGTAAAAAAAAAGGACATATTAAGTTTATTATATACCTTTTTTTTTTTTTTGGATGACGAGGGAAACCCACAGCCGCTACCGTGAGGTGCGCAATGGGTAAACCCCGCTCTTGTGTAATAGCCTGTAAACCACACAAGAGAGGGAAAAAGTTTATTATATACCTTGCTACTATGGGATGGGTATTATTATCAAATATGATTTTTTTTTATTACAAAATTGTATAATAATTTATCTTGCAACTCACATGTGTTAGATAAAAATTAATAATTACATGTGTCATTTATTCAATTACTTGGAATATATTTACAATAAAAGATCACAATAAATCAATAATAAGATTTATTATGCTTGAATCGACTTAAATTTGTTCCAAGCATCAAATTATCGAGGACGTCCTCCAGAACTCAAAAGTTTTTTATACAATCACAATTACTTCAAAACTAATGTTAGACATCATACAATATTAATTTTGATTACATAAAATTTATATATTTGGTTCTAAACCAACTCAACTGGTTTTGGGTTGGGTTGAGTTGAGTCCTAAAACTTTTGTTTTGGTCTCAAATTGGTTTTAAGTTGGGCCTAATTGGTTAAAACTGTAAGTTAATCCAATATAGTATTATTATAAACATGAAGAGAAAAATAAACATGTCAACTGGTTGTGTTGGGTTTGGTTTCCTTTTGGAATGAACATGATTTTGTCCTGTAATCATAATAAACCCAACCCATTTAAAAATCAGCCCGAACTCAACAAGAATCACCCATATTACTTGCATGTCATTTTTGCCATCTTGCAAAAGTTATGGGGTCTAGAACATTTAGGTACACACATATGTGCCCCTTTTACTTAGCCTAAGAGTGGTAAGAAATAGTAGTGGAGATGAGAGGTACATTGTTTCAAAATAAAACATTTTACCAAAGCACAAAAGAAAGAACAAAGATTGAAAATGCATTGTAAAAATAGACAACATAAGTTCACATCTAATATAGTACAATCAATGTTGCATCATCATCTATAGACCAAAGTCAATTTCCCCCCCATAGTTTTTATTCTTTTTCTCCTAACTTTTTATGTTGATATCTCAACATTCCTCCACTTTGTCCCCCCCACCCTACCCACCCCACCCCTACCCCTACCCCACCCCTCATTTGTTTTTCTCTTAACTTTTTTATTGATGTGTTCTTATAATGGGTGGAGGGTTCCCATCTCCACTTTTGCCTTGAGCCATTGCTTTTCTTCTCATAGTGAATGGAATATATATATATATATATATATACAAGTTGCTTCCTTAATTCCAATGTGGGCCCATTGGGCCCAACATAAATGACAGGACTGGGCCCACGAAAATATTTGTTTGCGTGAAACAACAGAATGGTGACATGGACATGTTGCTTTAATGGGTAGAAGTGGAGAGTATGGCCCACCACCTCTATCATTAGCCCATTTACACATGACAGATCATTTTGACAAAAAAGGCTCAACTCCTCTCTCTATACATTTGCTTGTTTGTCACATTCCTATTTTTAAATTATTTCGATGAAATTCAAGTGTAATTTATTAAATGAATAATAAATTATTTGAGAAATATGATTCAATAGGTTTGTGAATTATATTTGGATTTATGGACATAATAGCCTCGTTTTTCCTTTTTAAAAAAAAAAATCCAGAGCCTCGTACAAATGATTCAATAGAAACCCTTGTGACAAATGGGGCGAATGTTGCAATCTCGACGTTACTAAGAGGGTGTTTGGCTAAGCTTATAAGCTCTTTTAAATATCTTATAAGATGTTTGAGAGCTTATAAGCTCTATGCAAGTGTTTGGATAATTTTTTTAAATAAGATCTTATAAGACCAAAAAATAAGATGTATGGGTCTTATAAGCAAATAAGAAATAAGTTAGTCAAACCCAACTTATTTTAAAATCTTAAATTTTTGATGTTGTTTATATTGTTAAAAACATAACAACCTTATCTAATTTCCTCATTTCTAACAATATCCTTCTCCGATTTTTATTTTTTATTTTTATAATTGCACAAATTCTTTCTTATAATATTTGAAAACATCTTATAAGCCCAATAAACTTATTTTATCCAAACACTTGAGAGCTTATTTTTTAAATAAGACCAAACATCTTATAAGCTCTTAAAACATCTTATAAGTTGTTACAACTTATAAGATGTTTTAAATAAGCTTAGCCAAACGCCCTCTAAGTCTTATGTTTAAGATTTATTTGTGTATCTGATTTACATAAAAAAGTTACATATTATTTATATGTATCACTTTTCAAAATTAGAGATATAGTGTGTTTTTTCTCCTACCCAACGACTCAAAACAATAGAAATAACCACTTATTTTTCAAGAGACTAGCCACACTTTTTTGATTTATTTGTTCACATTATAATAATAAAATAATATTAATTTATTTCCTTTCCCATCTACATGCTCTGTTCTTTTCACCATAAAGTTTAAACCTATATATATATGGGCTAAAAGATGCAGAAACTGCTCAAATAAAATCTTGCTATCCCCATTTCGTCTATGTACAACTTGTTTTAACTTTTTACCTACTTTTGTTATTAGGATATTCTAATTTTAAAAGCCTGATTGGATCTGTAAGCAATTTCAAAAATAATTACAGTTGACATATAATCAATATATATTTAAAAGAAAAACCATAAAAGTATAGAACAAGTGTTACAGTGCTTGTAAGTTGTAAATCATTGAGGTGGCCGTTATAAAGACAAGTTTTATTTCATTTTCCTTCAATTTGTACCAAAGAAAAACATTCCAAATGTTTTGTTTGTCATCATGCTATAGACTTCAATATCTCAAAACTCATGAAAAATTCAAATAAATTATAAAATACCTTATTCAACTAAACTCTATACATTCTCAATATGAAAATGATAAAAGAAGCAAAACCCATATTAATAATCACTTACACAAATAATCCTAATGCAAAGCTGTGCGCGAAAGAGGAATAAATTTGATACAAATTCTCGTAACATAATCTGAAAATCAAAATGCTACGATTGTGTGCGCGTTTTAGCATAAACCTTCTACACATACAGCCCCATAATAAATTAGGCAAGACTATTTGAGGGAGCCAAAATTTAGTACTCAGAACAAAAAGATAAGAATACATGCTGGTATATATAGAGGATCGATCACCATGAAAAAGGACTTGCTCCCAACAAGAAAATGTCGTTTTCGATTTCTTTAACCCAATGACAAACTCGATTGCATGTTTTTATAGCAAGAGCCTGCAAAAATGTAGTTTACACTTTACATACTCAACAAAGATCAAACTAATAATAACAAAGTCCAGAAAACACATGCAAAACTAGGGGTGGCAATTGGGTTGAATGGCTGGGTTTGGGTCGGATCCATTTGGGTTGGGCTTAAAGTGGGTTGGGTCCAATTGGGTCCAGTGTAAAAAAATATGCATTATAGTTGGTCCCAACAAGGACCCAAAGTGGACCCAAAGGCCAAAATAGACCCAATAAAGACCCATTATGAATCAAAGTGGTGTACGTATTGTTGTAGAGTGTAAAAATGTAGATTATTGACTCAAAGTGGAGAATACGTTGGACCAAATTGGGCACAATTTAAGACCCAAATGGACCCAAATATTATTAAAAGCCAACCCAGTTGGAAGTTGGAACTAAAATACTAAAATGTTAGGACTCAACAAATTGAAAACTTAGTTTGATTTGGGTCCAGATATATGTATGGACCCAAATTGCCACCCTATGCAAAACTATCATTTTCAAATTTCAAAACAGCCCCAGCACATAGAGACGTGTTGAGTCGATTTTATTAAACTTGAAAGAACCAAAATCTTGTAAAAATTATGATACAAGTTTGGTACGTAAGTTAAAGAGTGGAAGAATATTTTAGCATGAACCAACCTTGTCTGCGAGGGGATCAAAAGCTGCATATAGTTCAAAATCTTGTGTTACCCAGCATAGCAGCACTGTGATATCAAAGGGTATGTTAGGGATTTCACAACCAGGTATCGGACTTATTACCAAATAACAATAAATAACAATTTAGAAAACAAAACAAATTAATCGAAAAAGCAAAGGTTGGAAAACATGAAAACTCAAACATCACCTACATTTTATCGCTTAGTTTATTTCATAAGAAAAATCCATCATCGACTATAATCACTTAACAAAATAACCATACTGCATAACAATTTAAAAACACTATAATGAAGATTTACCATAATTTTCGTCTCTCCTAAACTGGGTTTTGTGAGGTCCACTTTCTTGATCATGCATGGAAGCATATAGTCTTTGGTAGGCCCTATACAATCTGCAAAAACAAGGAGCCATTTGTGCAGCTCAGAGGTTAATCAGATATGGAAAATTACTAAAGAAAAACTAAAGCAAACGTTCATATCCACCAAAACTTGTGAAAATGTTTTTCAATCCGAATTACCCGTGCCACAAAATTTTCATTTGAAAAAACCCAGCAAGGTTTAATAACATTTTGGACTCAATTGCTTCTGTTTTTCAGATTAGAATTGTTTTGTATAGATTTTTTGCTATTTACCTCTTTTGCTGTTTCCAGCTATTAATCGGCGATGAATATTCTGACGAGACATATTGGTCAAGATTAATGCTCCGATATATGAAATGCCATAGTCCAGCTGGTCCACCAATTTCAGTAAATGTATCTCTATTTCTCCCAGTGGAGTCTGCTATAGGTCTAGGTTGACCTAGATGAGAAGAAACGGCTCCTAGTCGAGAAGTGGGGTCCACAGGCAAATCCTGAATATGCATACCGCCATCTAACAAGGATCTTTGAACTTCACTCAGCACATTTGACTTCAAAAGTACGGCTTCAATCCGAATCCTATAAAGATGAAATAAATATTTCAACTTGCGGCCCCACTAAATTAGGCCATTTGAACGCGAATAAGGTTTTTTTGATGCGTAAAAATTAGTGTTGAAATATTACCTGCTATCTTTTAAGTGGTAAAAGGCATCTGAGCTCGTGGTAAGCAATATCAGGTATGTATCAACCTGTTATCGTGTTAGTAAGTCATCACTATTATACAGCTTATTCGATTTTCTGCAAATACAATCATAACAAAAAGAAATCTGGAAATACAATAATAATTAACAGTGCATACATAAAACCTAATGGGTTATAACTAGATGAGATATTACTTTCACACAGGTTTCTACCCCCATTTAACTTACAACTAAATTTCCAAATCAGCGATAATGAAATTTCAACAAAATATAAATATAAATTGTCGAATATTTATTGATATGAACAAATAAAAGTGAGTTACGTAACCTAAGTTCAGGAATTCATGCAATCCTACAATTTGCATTTACCATCCGTTGGTTCAGATAATGTGTTTCTAGACATGCTAAATATTTCTCTGAAACTTATTTGTCCAGATTAAGTGTGACTTACATCAAAGTAATGCACATAGGCATAAAGAAATGCCATCGCGTTGTATCTTGGCAGGCAAATGGGTGAGAAAGATTCGGATGTCCTGCATGAAATTGGAAAGCATGTAAGCGGGAATTCTCAAACAGTTCATGTCAAAACATGAAATTCATTTTTTGGGGAAAAAAGAAGCTAACTTTCAAAGATCTGCATAATTATAAACTTAACGTGCAATTAAATCAAGAAAAAATTGGTAAAGGGTGAATGAAGGGGTCCAAAGAGCAATGCGCAATCATATGCTTACAACACACTCACTTGTGGGCATTTTCAAACTACAAATTTAGCGATGGTCAAAACGATAAGACGACAACAGATCATATATACACACTCAACAAAGGCTTTCTGAGTATGAAAACATACGCATTAGCATAATTCTAAAAATAATCAACTCAACTTTCCATATCTCAGTTCATGAAATAAAGATGAGAAAACATATGTGGAAGCTAACAAAATCTACCTAAAAGATTCAGAGGACATAACAAAATTGGAGAGTAGCAGTATATCATCGGGATGAAGAGATGCCTTTTGCGCTCCTACAAGACTGATAACCTGCATTGTGTTATAATGCAAGATGTTATTCATTGATAACCTCGTGATTGAAAACAAAATTCTCCTATACATATTGTTTTGATTTACTCTTTTGACCAAATTTGAAAATTTTAAGAAAACATGGAATGCAGGCGCTAATGGAATAAAGAAAGCATAACTTGTACTGAATCATTAAGTCTCAAATTATTAAGCATATTATGACAATGAAAGTAAAATACTGAATTATTGCCTTGGCCTCGCCTTAGCTACACATTATGGTAGAGTTGAAAACGTATAGAAGGCCGATATTTTTATAATCTATGTGCATAGTATACAGTTAACGTTAAATAATGATTGATCCCATTGGCTAAATTTTTCTGGCTCTGATCCTATTTATTGAAGTTACTCAATTTTGTACAATCACGAATACTTCCAAACAAACTACCTTATGTTTACACATTAAGAGTGCAAACAGTATCCCTGAATCAGCTGTATCTTGCAAGATGGCACCCGCAGCTTGACGTGTTGCATATGCAAGGGGAAGGCATGAGTAGGCATGAAGAAAAGTGGCAGGATTCCTACAATCGCATCAGTAAACACATTTTAGTGTAATTAAAATAGAATTGAGCTAAGCAGAATCTCATTTATTTAATTCCTATTAGGGGGACTAACTAAAGAAAAATCTTACTAGATTCCTGATTCTATTCAATATTCTATTCAACGGGATATAGAGCTCTTAATGATATTGCAAATAAATAGACAATAGTATCCTAACAAGTTGCAACAAAAACAACAGGAGTCTAACAAGTTGCAATTGGTTTCAGGAATCCAAACCAGCAAGAAGCTTACAACAGTTTCGCCAAATTGTGTAATTCGACATTTGTCTATTATTATAGATAATTGGGTAAGTTTACATGTCAAACTAAATGATAAGTCGGTCGGAAAAAATTTCGCCAATGTTCCACTTCCTCATGATCACATAAGTAGTTGGCTTTGACGGATTCCAACACGTGAACACATTTCCACGTACTTTATTTTGCTTTTTACGCGACGAAAATTCAAAATTAGTGTTTAATATAACTTATTGAGGTGAATGTTACTGCAAAACGTCATCATATTTTATTTTACCGTCAATACTTTAATGATCGAGAAGTAATTAATTATAGTAGACATGACAAAGTAGGAATGCCTACTAAAGATGGCAATGGTAACGATAGAAGGAAAGTTGCCGTAGAACTGATTCAGCATATTCATTAATAATTAAGAATTGTAACGTATTTAAGATAAAATATATAAAGTTTTTATTACAAATAGCCTTCAGGCTATGATCCTAAATACTCTTACTACACTTACTAATGCCAGATCACAAATAGTAAATAAAACAACACTGATTGTATAGAGATTGGCCTGTTATGAAATTGAACAACATAAAGCACACAGCCAGTTTACATAGACAAGAAGGCCCTTACTATATGTTTTGCTTCCTAATCGTCCGTTCGATCAAATTAATCAATGATTACATCACGATTCATAGCCATTGTCACACGACATATATCCGGCTAGAATTCGACGACTTAAGCATTTAAATTCGCATTTTGTGTTTTCTATTTCCCAGCAATCTATTTATCAGCAAATGCTCAATTTTATAGTCATTTCATCAGTTTTTGTTATAGTACATACAATCTCCAGTACCAATAGTACACTGGGAGAAAGTGGGGAAACGAAGCGTAATAAAATACCATAGAAAGATGGGCAACCGAAGTTACTTTTGTTCTTATTAACAGGATAAGGAATATAGAACACTACCAACTGAAAGAATGGATGAGAGAGGAAAAGACAGCATCAGTTCCTCCAAGCAGTGATGTCATATCAAACTTTGGATTCTTCTCGAAACATCGATTTACAGACTTTGTTAGAATAACTATCATCTGCATTCAGAAAAGTTCCAATTTTATGAGAAAGAAAGTCCTTCAACAGAAATGATAGATTCAAGAAGATGCTCAAAACACATAAATCCATTAGCCCCATGTAGACAAATTCCACATATGCAGGGCGATAAGCTACCTGACCATAGAAGAGCTCGAGCTGTCCCTTTAATGATTCATAAGGCTCTTCTGTGCAACTTATGCAGACTAAGTAAATTGGTCCTTTCACAAGAAAAACGACCTGAAATTATATTTTCAGATAGTATTAAAAGAAAGCCGCAACTTATCCGGCTAGTACAATCTGGCATAACCATACATGCATGCAAATGTGGTACAAGGTATATAGTTCTGAATCTAAGTTTTTTGTAGGAAGAAACAATTAACAATCAGTAATTAAGGAAATGCAACTTTATAAATAGCTTATAAGTTCAACAAGAAGAAGATATACCAACCTGGTGTTTACCAGCTCTCACCAATTTGACCCGGTCTCCCCTGAGAAAATATCATGCAAACCCATAAAGGATTATCAACGAGCTCTTAAGCCATAAAGAAAAAAACAGCAAAAGGATAGTTATCACACGTAACACACCCATTTTCAACAAAGGAAATTATAGCTTGCAAAGTCGCAGAGAATCCAGCTAGCTTGTGTTCATCCCCATATCTACAAAGTCAATAGTCGAACCAGATAAGAGGGTATATCCAAATGCTTTACACAAATGGAGCAGAAACTGAAGCAATTACAACTAAGTTCACAGAATTAAGTACAAAGGAACGGCTATATATTTTGTTTCATAGAGAGGAATCTATACAAAGGTGACAAACCTGGAATATATAGGTTTCCCAGAGTTACTCAACATAAAGAAGTGTTTCTTCCTTTTTCTCCATGAAACTGAAGCATCGTCCTACAGTTCATTAATCAATAAACAACATATAAGAACATGTACATCACAGAACACAATTCTATCTAAATGTTAGCCCACTATAACTTATTTAATTGTCCATGCCACAAACACATTGTTGTAGATACTAACTTCAACCTACATTCCAAATCGAACAAGTATAACTCACACACCTCATCAGGGTGCCGTTTTCCAGAAACCCAAGGTTCATGATTCCCCAGAACTCCATCATTTTCAACCTCAAGAATCTCTTCATCATCATCATCACCACTAGTGCTCCCCCTCTCACCGGCATAGCCACTGCTACTCGGTGTCAATGGCGGCTCAGCCTCATCTACCTCCAAATTATTCCTCCAAACACCGGAACTGCTCTCCTCAATAACCCCGGACGTCTCTGCCTTCAAACTACTCTCAACATGTTCATCAACATCTGGTCCCAATTTTTCATCCAACGATCCATTTGCGATTGGTAGATGGTCCAACGGTTGCGTTTCTTCCCGTTCTTCTTCTTCAGCTTCAATTTCCTTAATTACCCCCGACGTCTCTGCCTTCAAATTACTCTCAACATGTTCATCAACAAGTGAATCAATAGCTCCTTCTGCTCCTAATGTTACATTCAACGAGCCATTTGTTAATGTTAGCTGGTCCAACGGCTGCGCTTCTTCCCGTTCTTCTTCTTCCTCAACTTCAATTTCCTTAGTCACCCCCGACGTCTCTGCCTTCAAATTACTCTCAACATATTCCTCCTTAAGTGAATCGATAGCTCCTTCTGCTCCAAATCTTTCATCCAACGATCCATTTGTTAATTTTAGCCGGTCCACCGGCTGCTCTTCTTCCTGTTCTCCTTCTTCATCATCTTCAACTTCAATTTCCATTTCATCGTCAAGAGTCGTGGTTGGGGAACGGGACGACATTGAGATTGAGGCCAATTGATTCTCAATTGCGTCGAGCGATTGGTCAATATCACCCGGGTTTTGATCATCGCTATCGGATGATGAGGAATTTGAATCGGATGACATTCTTGACCAACAAAATACAGGAACCAACCCAAAAAACTGTACTAATTTGGAATTGATCAGGAAAAATTGGAACTTTAATCAACCAAAACCCTAGAATCGAATTATTTTAATTCTGATTTCAAAGAAGAAATTGAAGTTCAGTGGTGGCAGCTAAGCAATTTAGGGGCGGCGATTGAAACAGGGACAAGCGCAAAACGACGTCGTATAAATGTCTGACCGGTAGGTGGTGGTCGTGGATTTTTGGGGCTATTATTGATTAGGTGAGTCTTGCATGGAGAGAGGAACACAAACAAGGTAATTTGCACTTTGATCCTTATAATATGGTCATTTATCACTTTGCACACAATATTTTTAGTTTTTAACAAATTGTGTCTTTGAAATAAATTTTGTTTTTGGCCCTGTATTTGTTTGTGATATGGAGAACAAATTATACATAGGGTAAAGGTTTATAATGGGCCCAAATAAATTGATAGCCCACATTGCAAAAGAAAATTAGTATGTCCTATTAAAATTGATTGGGCTTCTAAATCGTTTGATTGGATATGGGTCATGTTTTATTTGACGGCCCAGTAATAGGAAAAGGTTGAATTTGGCCCAAATGTATAGGCAAATTGAATTTAAAATGAGATCCATGGGCTTTTATATATAGGAATGTACTAATATATCCAAATTATCGACTCCGAATAATTAAGTTTCAAGTGAATTTAATTTATTGGGTGCATAATAAATGTCACATAATTTTTATATTTTATGATTAGATTAGAAAAATCAAGACATTTGTCTAATAACTCAATATATTTCAATCAAATATAGCATCTAATAATCTAAACTCAATTGCATAGTTTAATTATTAAATAATTTTAGTGAGGCCAATTATGAAAGAAAAACATTTTTTTAAACAAAATGAGATAACAAAAAATGATATATTTATAGTTTATATAACTTAAGTATTTTGATTTTATAATTGTATTTATGATCATCTATTTATAATCTCCAAAACGACCTTTGAAATTGCCAAGAGTTGGATTATATTCCTCTATCAAGAAATTGATATACACTATCAATAATGGCTTTTCAACAACTATTAGACAACTTCATTTTATATGATAATAATACCCCAAAAATTAAATAAATAAGGTGACAACCTATCTCATAAATAATAATAATATACTGTTATTTGATTATTTGATTTGAACCCAAAACCGACCAACTAATCATATAAAAGGTGCAATTGCACTTGTTATCTATTAACAATATGATATTCATTGTCTCGATATAAAATAGAAAAATCGACGAAGATGTATAAGTTTCGACTTTATAATTATCCATGACATAAGTTTTTAAGAAAAGTTTTACGAAATTTACATTGATGAGAATGAATATAAAATTATGAAATATTCATTTGTTTGATATATCTATAAAAAAATGGTAAAAACTTTTAAAAATATAAATAATTTGAAAAAAAATCTTGCAAATTAAAAGTTGAGTAAAATTATTTTCAATTATTCATAATTTGACAATTAATATCACTAATTAAAAAAAACGACTATTTTTTTAAAATCAAAAATTAAATTAATCACATTTAAATTCAAAATAACGCAACATTTTACTGTGACTATTTTTTGACGTATAATTTGACTAAAAGTATTTAATAAAAATTATATTTAATTATCAACTATAAAAAAAATTCACAATAAAAAATATGTCACATCAATCACAGTCATTATTTATTTATCTCTTAAAAAATTCAAGTAAGCACACTTTTTAAACCACAATTCTTATTATTAAAATATATTTTTTTCTAATTTTTATCATTAAAAAAATTTATCAGATGAATATACTAATTGATTGGGGACCAAATAACTTGTTTGATTTTACGTTGTCGATTTCCATATATTTTTGCATATTAAAAAATAAAGATGAGCCAACTAATATTGATACATTGATTTAAAAAATAGAGATTTGTATCGTGCAAAATTTTGTTTGTCCAAAATCCTTTATCCAGAAGCTATATCATAATTCATATATATTTGTAAAATAATTTATATTTGATTCTATATAACAGCTAATTCACAATTAATTCCTCAATAAATTTCATTATTATGATTAAATGCTACTATTATTTCAATTTAAATTCGCCCCATTGGCACATGCTTTAGTCCACTAAACTTTATGGTAGGGTATATATGTGGGATGAGTTGTTACATTCCAATTGAATTTTGTAGCTTTAGTTATTAAAATTAGATTATCATTATCTACTAATTAATTACTTTCATAAATGCTTTTTACTTTGGAATTTACACATAAAACAATGAAAATGGATCATGATTAAGAGGAATAAAAGTTGGAGTTAAAGGATTGGAATTAAGTACTTTAGATGTGTACAAGTTACATGATAATTTTATGAAAAGAGAATAATGAAATGAAATTAAATAAATTCATATACCACAATATAAAATAATGTATATTTTTATTAATTTATGGAAGATTTTCCAAAAATGGTATGTGAAAATATATTTTAGTATCATCAATTTAAAAAATATTTTGAGTTAAAATTGCACACGTGTGTAAATGATTATTGGACTATAAGTGTGATTATAATGTAATTTTAAGGCTCCCATATCACTATAATGTGTAAATAAATATATATTTAAATAAAAGTATATATAAAATTTTCATCGAATAAAATATAAGAATGATATATATTATAAAACAAGTTCATGACATCAAAGTGTCAACACTCGAATTCCATGTCACAATAAAGTGAGATAGGATTATTATTATTATTTATTAAATTTTGTATAATAATTAAATCAAGAAGCTTCATAATAATAATTACAGTCAACTAAGCGTCCCGATCATGGACCCCACCCAAATTTAAATCCGACGGTCAAGATCATCTCAATCTCAATCATCTGAAAAGGACCGATTATCTCTTTTCAACGGTCCTATCAACTCTAAGCACTACACCTTATTCTTAATATAATACAAAATAACACTTATATGATTGACTTATTATATTTAGCTAATTTGGACAATTTAAATATTGCTTATTAAAGCTTAGCAAAAATTTTCTTTAATTAATATCTATTTAAAATAGATGGTGTCGTAGTGTCACATTCAAAAATATTTAATTCAAACAAGATTGAGACCTTCGCTTAATATATCTCTAGGTTTTTTATTAGTGGATTTGTGACCTTGTAATCCACTTAATTAAAAGATCCAATTAAAACTACAACTTCTAAATTAACCAAGTCAAAATGTTCATCCATAGAGATTGTATAATTAAATTTTGTTCGAATAAAGAAGAATATAAAAAATAAAATTAAATAAAACATGAATTAATTACATATTCTATTATAAAATAATAGAATGTCCAAAATAAAATCAATTAAAATTATTTTTTAATGTCTAAATCTTTAGTTTGACTAAAAGAATTTAATAAAAATTATATTTAACTACCAGCTCAATTAATTTTTCGTACAGTAAAATATATGTCACATAAACCATAATCATTATTTATTTTTCTATAAAAAACCCAACCAAACACACTCCTCACGTCAAATTCTTTATTGCTAATATTTGTTTTATAATATTTATCAAAAAAATGAATATCTAAATATACCAACTAATTGCGCCCTAATATCCATCAATCGTTTCTTTAGGGTTTAGGAGTAATATAGCAATTTATATGGAAGACTTGAGAAGATTTCTAGATAAGTTTTTTAAATTAATAATAAAGGTTTTAAGTTTTTAACATTTAATTAATAATATAGTAAATTAGATTGGGCTGCAAATCGTACACACATTAAAGACAAAAGAATTGGAATTTGGAGGTCCCCTCATTGCACTTAAACTAGGTTAGATTCAAAGCCCAACCACTGCAGTACAATACAATGCTTTCTTTAATTTTTGTTGCCTTTATTTACTTCACCTTTTGTACGTTCATCAATATTCAATGAGGCCATGGAAAATTCTAGTCCAATCTCATATATTCTTAAATTAAATAAACTATATTTTAATTAAGGGATTTAAAATTCATAAATTTCTAGTTTAGCAATAAATTTATCAGGGCAAAATACAATTTAGGGATTTAAAATTCATAAATTACTAAATTCAGCGATAAATTTATCAGAGTAATTTGTACAGAGTAATTTGTACGCCTGTTGTCTTCCTCTGTGGTAGAAGTTTATCAAGTTCTTCCTCAAAAACGAACCATAATTCTACATCGCCATCATAATAGGCTATTATCTTACCTTCGAAAGTTAATAAGACAAAAATTTGAATAATACATCACCAGCACGAGGATCGTGCGATCCATCGAATTATTATGAATTATCGAAATAACACTAGAGCCCGTGTCAATTTTTTTAATTTAATAAATACATCCCTTCTAGAAAGTCGGGATTTGTTACGCATATTATCTCTAAAACTACGGTTATTCAAGTATTAGATACCATTAAATAAATTATAATCGAGACATTTGTTATTTGTATCACTTCAAATTTAAAAGAAAAGGTCAAGTCTTTGGTGTTGTTTTTGACTGAATCAATTGAATTTCTCCCTTCAAATTTAATCATATTCAATCGAACACAACTTATATAACTATTGTGCATTGAAATACTCCCAATTTGTCTATTGGCCATCACAAAATTAAGAGGATCAATAGTGTTATTACATTAGAAGCAAAAACAAAATTAAGAGGATCAATCACATTGTATTGTAATAATTCCATGTGAGATTAAAAAAAAAATTGTTAGACATGCTTTAACAAGCTTATAAGATTTTATAAATTACATATTCCGGCGCAATTTCCTAATCAATAAATTTTAACAATTATTACAAAACACATTTTAAATTTATTCCCACCTAAAAAGCACTTAATCATTATTAATAAATTTAATATAAAATTATAAATAGTCTTGTCAAAAGTCCAATCATTCATGTCCCACTTTTCATATCATTTATATAAAAAAAATAAAGAATTGTATAGTTAAGGGTGCAAAAAGGAAAGCACAAGGAATATAATGGGCTATATTCTTTATTTTTTCCAACCAAACGCGCTTTCAAAAAGTCAGTCATCACTGAATTCTATCCCCCTCTTTTTTCTCACCAGCCCCACCGAAAGCTCAGTCCTGTTTGGCTGTCCCAATATTTCAATTTATTCAAACAAATACAGCAGAAATTAAATAACACAAAATTAAATAATATATTTTTTTTTTCAATTTCCTCATCAAAATGCTACAAGTACATAACAAAATGTCTATAATCTCGATCGCCTCAATCAGTAATAGGTCAAAAACGAGGCTTTTTTTTGTGATTTGAAAATTAAACCGTGGATTAAACTCAACAGAAACAAAATTAAACCAAAAATATAATTAAAAAAGCTCACAGTTAATTGAAAATTTTGCAATTTAATCTTCGAACCCAGTTTTCTGCCAAATTGCATTTCTAACCCTGCTCAGATCTCTCCCCTTCAGAGTCCTACCAATACCTTCGTACACGGAGAACGAGATGATCCTATTCCTTGCCATCTGCTTAGCCAGAAACTCGTGCGGCGGTATACGATCGCCGCTAACCTCCTCCTCGTCGTAATCGTCGTCGTCGCTGTCTCTACGGCGGTTCTCTCTGTACTCATCCTTCAAAATCTTCGACCAATCCGGAACGTTCACCGGCAGCGACGCCGGACCGCCTACTCCTCCCCTCGCAGCCGTAGACGACGCCTTTCTACCGATTCTAGAACTCGCTTTGCGAAACTCCGGCGACTCCGACCGCGCACCCGCCGAGTTCCAGATCTCCGACTCGTCGAGCTCGAACATCATCGAATCGTTGCTGAGCGATTGATCGCTGGGGAGGAATCTGTGGTTGTTCGGTCTAGCGAAGTAAGTTTTCGATGCCGCCATATACAATCGATCGAAAAATGAATTTGGGTTTTCAACAGTTTTAGTTTTCCCCAGAGAATTATGTGAAATGGGAAGGGTTGAAGAGAGTTTTTGTGAATGATATAATTTGTTGAAAAATGGGGTTTTTGATGTGCATTTTATAAAGGGGTTTGGGGAACGGATAAGGTTCCATTTTCTCTCTCTTATTTTATCAATTTTGTATTTTTCTCCATAAATATGTCTTATTATTATCATTTATTACAAATTCATTAAAACTATTGAAATAAGACTACGAGTAATTATTAATTTTTTTATTAAATCCCATTATTCATCGAAAAAAGTAATAAAAATAATATATGATCTATAAATGTAATTAATACGAAACAATAACGGTAAAAATTGACACATCAGTCTTTTAATTTATATTGTATAGTACTATAGTTGAATTAAGAAGTTAATTTAATTTTAATTAGTAGTTAAGTACCAATTAAGGTTACAATTAGGGGTGGCGTAGGACCAGGATCTCACACTTAAATAGGTCCATGCTATTTAACCACTTATTCACCATTATTTTATTTTAATTTTTTTTTTAAATCGAGCTTCTCGAAATCCCAAAAAAATTAATATTATTGATCATTATATGTAACTCGTATATCTTAATAAAATCGATCTAAATAATGACTATTGGATTAAATTAATCCAATTTTTTTAGAATAAGAGATGAGACTTTATTAAGGTATAAATTTAGGGGAACAAACATGGATTAAGTAGAATTTCCCCATGTTAAGATAATACTAGAAAACTTCTTCAAATATGCAAAAGTAGATAAATTCTTATTAAAATGCTAATCCCATGTATTATGCTGACAAAATAGAAATATATAAAATTAATTGATTAAAAGTCAAGCAAGCTCCACACTTACATGATTTTTTTTTTTTTTTATTAATTTTTCCTAAGTTAAAAAAATTTATCCATTCTCAATAAACAACATTAAATACACCTAGACATATTGATAGTGCCCGCATGGGCAGCCCAGTTGGTCACAGAAGGGTGAAGTTTGGACAATGACCAAGGATCGAGTCCCACCAGCGGCAGTGTGGGAGCAACCTCTCAAGTGAGGGGGCTCCTTGTGCGCAGTGGGCACTGGTCTAACCCCTGTGATTGGCTGGGTTACCATGATTTATTCCTCCCATAGCTCTGTCGGGCCGGGGCATGGGGGCCCTTGGGGTTGGGGATTCAACCTTTTGGACAAGACATATTGATAGTATTTATAATCCATACATGTGCAATGTTTTTTCTTTTATTTTTAAAAATGTAAGTAATTACTCTAAATAGTACAGATTATATATAAAAAAGTTAATATTTGAACTTATGCAATAAAAACAATTGAACATTTAAAAATATTTATTGATTTGATTAAATTTAACCACAAATTATTTGCATGGTAAGTATTAAGACTGTCAAAATTATGTTACCATCTTACCGCCGGTTTAGGTTAAACTTTTCGAATAACGACAAAATAGAACTACTGGGGGTATTTTCGTAAATTCAAAATTTTGTCTCTTTACGAGAAGCTTTGAAATTTGTCGTGACTTGTGAGGTACAATTCACCTGGTTCAGGTCCCCAGTTGAGACCTCCAAGGAAAAGCGCCACGTGTGCAGGGTTTTTTGGATTTACGCCACGTGGTGTCACCTTCGCAGGGGCATGCCCGGCACGTGATGTGGGCCCAGGGGGGATGGGGGGTCTTCTGGATCGAACACCGCAGCTCGTGCCAGCTGGGGGAGTTTAGTACTGATCATACGCGACAAAATGTGAGTTTTCACGTCACTTTATCATCTTCTATTTATTATTTTAGTATTAAATATATAAGTTTATTTTTCTTATTTTGATATTTTTAAATTATTATACAATACGTTCACACATTCATCAATAAAATTATTTATTATAATTATTATTTATCATTTCATTCATAATTTATGATTCTTAATTTATATTTTATTATTTTTAGTCATATAATCTTTATATAAATAATTAACACAAATTTTATACATCATTCAGTAACCTATCATTATTAATCTAACATATTTTTATAAATTTTAACCTATTTTAAAAAATATAAATAATTACCAACCATTTTCATACGAATTTTATTGATACGTAATTTTCTAAAACTTTTAAAATTTTTTACTCAAAAACGTACTTTGTTTGTTTATATCTTTTTGAGTAAGAATTTTAAATTTTTCAACAATTTGAAGAGTTTTAAACAAGAATCCTTTACTTAAAAATATATAATTGGCATGAATTCCAATATTTATTTTGTAAATAAATAAAATATAAAATAATAAATTATTTTCTAATATAAACTATTCTTTAATCATTATATTAAGCTCTAAGTACATCCTATTTTAAATTGTTTTAAATCCTTTTTTAAATTTTTTCCTCAATTCAAATTCTCATTATCCAAATCTCACCTAGCTTAATATATCAATTTAAATAATAGGAAGTTCCAAATAATTGTACTACAATAGATGAGTAAAAGAAAGTATAGAGTTGTACTACACTTTTATTTGAAGTAGAAAGTCCAGATAATCGTATATTATAAAATTAATATATTTCTACTATCTTTATGCTTTTTACTTTACGTCATTTAATATTACCGAATATATTTTTAAATATATAATTAAAAGCTTATGAAATCATTGATCCTTATTGGTAAAATTAGGTATATTAGGGGTATAATCCATATATTAATTATTTTGAACCTTGAAATATTATACCATAGTTGTGCAAACAATATATTTTAATTAAATCAAGAAATTAACCCAAAATAATTTGCAAAATAAAGAATAAAAAAATAAACCAATACCCAAAAGTAAAACATATATTCCTAGGTATATTTCGCTATGATTGTTAGCTTTTGTAGTAAAATATTGAAAGAATAAATAGGAAAAATAAAATAGCTAACCTTTACATCTTTAAAATAATTCAATATCAACAGCACTATTATTAGTGCTTATATTTTATGCTAAATAAAAGCAAGATTTCATTGTTTATAGTCCTCAATTTGTGTCTAATCAAATTGAAGTACCATAATTAAAATATGGTGTTCAATGAAGTATATCAATAATGCACTCAATTGAGAATAAAAGAATAAAATCAAGATATTATATGGTTAACCAAAATGGGAAGAAATATATTGTTGCTAGTCATTAGACAAAACAACTAATTTTAGTTAATCATGAAAATAAATATTTTATCGAAATCCAATTATATCGAACTCAACTTTTATATTATAAGTGACAACATAATTAATTCGGGTTCAACAAGATCAATTCAAATTGAATTTTTTTAATCATTAGTTATTATTATTTGAAGAGGGAGTAGTATCCCTATGCCAAATACATTATGTACACAAAAAATTCTCTTGTCCAAATAATAGTAGCAAAAATAAAATCTTCATTGAAAATTTTATGATATATCGGGTCCAACTGGTCAGTATATTATATATTAGACATTTGAGGTGCAGATGAATTATTTTTATAATCCATTCGCCATTCTCACTCATAAATATATATGATATATGTCACACCAGAATTATTAAATTGATATTGCATAAATTTATCAAATCTTTATTACATGGACTAGGCCAAAAGTGCCAACTTCAAAGTTCAATGCAATCATAACGCATTATTGAGTAGGTTAGAATGAGGGGAGATATTATATGAAAAATCCAACATTTTTATTTTATTTTTCAAATTTTATTGGGAAATAACTAGAATTATATTGTACGGATGTAATTTAGAATCATTTAGGCCAAACAACCATGATTAAATAATACCAATAATAAGTTATGATTAATTATTGACCTAATTATTTAGCATGCTAATGGGAAAAGAAATGTGTAAAAAGTAGACACTTAAAATTGAAATGTCTCTTAATAAGAGGCACCATAAGAGAATAGGGTATTTATTTATGGGCGTGAAAATGATGCACTAATAGGGTATGATGATGTTTGCTTGCCTAATTGCTAGTTGGGATTTTGCAAATCCCAACTATAAGTGAAAAGTAAGAATATCACAACTTGTAGAACATTGGTATTTTTTATGTTAGTTTTGATATCTTGAGTTATATACACTTAATATTATGTTTATACAATATTTAAGAATCACATATGGTGTGTATATATATATATATATATATATATACATACACGAAAATGACGAAAATCATTTGAAAACTTTAAAGTTTGAGCTTTATTCGATATCAAACATGAATTATTGAGTAATTAATTGACATCGATTGAGCAGATGCTTGTTTGCTATTTCTCTTTTTCTCAGAGAAAAAAATAATTTTTTTTGGGTAGTAAATAGCGCGTTTGATAAGTTTTTTTATATAACATTTCTTTAAGATAATTTTTTTTTATAGATATCAACCAACTGTATTTTTTATGATTTATTTTTAAAATTGAAAAAAATAATCAATTAAAATGACATCCTATTGATATTGTTATGCTTGAGATTATGCCAAGAGCAAAAGTTCATATAATATTTAATGATTTTGATGTTCCAACTAGCTAATTTTATATAATTGATTTTGAATAATATCTAATTTTATATATATCATGTACAACTTGGCAATTTAAATAATTGTATGCTTCATTATAGCCAACAATCTTTTTCATAACAACTAATTTAATGAACCAATTTTTTATTTGGTTGTTTAAAGTTTGAGTTTCCTTTTTATTTTTGGAGTTGTTCTCTAATTCAAAAAAAGTAACCCTCTTTATACTTTATATGTAATTAAAATAATTGCTAATATAATCTCGTATGTGAGGTTAGATTAATTCACAAGAAACTAACATGATTAGAAAAACTATTAGCTGTAATTGCATTTTAATTACGCAAACTTGGAATATTTTTTTCCAAATTGCGTCTAAAATGAATAATAAATAAATAGATGATTATTTTATATAAATTGATTTTTATGACCTAAGTAGCCAATAATAATAATAATAATTAATGTGGTGGATGGGTGGATGGACTATACTATCTAGGCTTTCACTTTCAGACCATAAAAATGCAATAATAAAATGTGAATATAATAGGGAATATATTATCTATAAAGTAGATGATAGTGCCATAGAAAAATAATGATGATGCAGAGACTGATTACAGCTTTTTTTGAAAATGACAGTAAAGAATGTGACATTATTAATTTAAAATTAGCAAAATAATATTCAAATTTAGGATTAAAAGTTGATATTGGTATGATAATTATATTTTCATTTTTTATTTATTTATATTATTATTAAAGTATTCATACATTTTATAAATACAACATATATCTTTATATGTTAAGAATATAAACTTCACTATAATGTTCATCGTTTTTCAAAAATTCTCTTCACATTTTACTATTGTTTGAACACATTATACAACATATATTGCAATTTTAGCACAAAGTTTGATCATTTTTTTCTATCAACTTATTTTGTAGTTTTCAATTATTAAATTTTAAAAAAGCATAAACTATCATAAGTCAAGAGACTGTAGAAGTTGAGAATTATAAAAAATAATAAGACCACTTTCTTTAAATTTTGGATAATTTTTTAAATTATACTTATACTCACAAATTCTTGTTTGAGATACGATTACCACTTAAACCCGTAGTTAAATTTATGTATTGCCATACAACTTTTCCAACATTTCCCATAAAACTATTATGTAACAATTAATATAATCAGTACTTAATTCGCATCTTTAAATCTTGAATAAAATGATTACACTTACAAGTGAAACGACAATATTATATCAAAATACTAAATTACCAATAATCAATCAACAACCCCCAATTATAATTTATCAACAGCTATCATTAATTAATATTTTTTGTTATAATTTATTAATAAATGTTAAAGATCGAACCAATGATCCAGTGACCCGTAAATTACGAGTCCTTAAATTAAAGTGATGAAATTGGATTCCACATGTGAAGTGAATGCCAATCCAACAAGAGCATTCCTTTTCAAAGAGGCCCATTAAGAAAATCTGAGCCCAATATAGAATGGGCTTTTTAGTTCCTCACTAAAAGCCCAAAATTCCAAAATGGGCTTTTCCATCATTTCAGCCTCTCAAGCTAAACGAAAACCCTAATACACACACTCTCATTTTCCCTTTCATTTTCTCTCAATCCATAGCCATCGACGCCGCAGCAAGCAATGCCGCCGAAGTTCGATCCTTCTCAGGTCATCGACGTCTTCGTCCGCGTCACCGGCGGTGAAGTCGGCGCCGCCAGTTCCCTCGCCCCTAAGATCGGTCCTTTAGGTCTCTCCCCCAAGAAGATCGGTGAAGACATCGCCAAAGAAACCGCCAAGGACTGGAAAGGCCTCCGAGTCACAGTCAAGCTCACCGTCCAAAACCGTCAGGCGAAGGTCACCGTCGTCCCCTCCGCCGCCGCGTTGGTCATCAAGGCGCTCAAGGAGCCTGAGCGCGACCGTAAGAAGACGAAGAACATCAAGCATAACGGCAACATCTCGCTCGATGACGTTATCGAGATCGCGAAGGTGATGAGGTCGAGATCCATGGCTAAGGAATTGTCTGGAACTGTTAAGGAGATTCTGGGGACGTGTGTGTCTGTTGGATGCACTGTTGATGGAAAGGATCCGAAGGATTTGCAGCAGGAGATTGACGATGGAGATGTTGAAGTTCCTCAAGATTGAGCTGGAAGTTAGGTTTGGATACTCAATTTCCTCTTTTATTATAGTTTTTTTTTGTTATTGATTATGCATTTTGATTTTGAAATGTTATGATAATTTTTGCTGTTAATGATATTTACTACTGTTCTTTTTGATATCAATTTTGTTAGACGAAATTCGGGTTAATTGGTTGGCAATCTCTACTATGAAAAAATGTGTCCAAGATAAAAATCTCAAAGAAACTTAATTGTTTAGCATGTGTAGGAAAAATTCTTAGAAAAAAATCTCTCAAAATTGCAAATAATTTAAAAAAATTCTTACAGGATTTTACTATTCATGATTTGACAGTTATTACAATCAATTAAAATGACTTTTCCGACTATCTTTTAAAGCCAAAAATTAAATTAATTACATATTCTAATGCAAAATAATACAACGTTTAAAATAAGATTCATTGTGACTATTTTTTGACGTCTAAATCAACGAGTTTTACTAAACACATTTAATAAAAATTATATTTAAAATAAATTTCTCACAACAAAAAATATATCAAATCAACTACAATCATTACCTATTTTTTCTCTTAAAAATCTCATCTTTCAAACCACATTTCTCATTTTTATCATGAAAAAAAATTCTCGGAGATGGACATACCAACCAATTGGGCCCTTCGAGTTTTCTTTAGTTGTCATTTGGTGTTCAAATTATACAAATAGTATTCTATCAAAATACAAAAATAAATCATAAATTCGTTGTTATTAGAGCTTTTGAATTTTGTCTATAATTTTCTTATTGATATATATCTGGTAATATATTCGACTATATATATATATATTTTTAAAATTCAATTGCGAACATGATTTTTGAATTAACTAATAAAATCGGGTATCCATTTGCGGCAAGTGTTATAGCACATTTTACGAACTTAATAAATCATATACTTGTGGTATGATAAATGTTGTCCAAAAAAAGGTTGAATCCCCAACCCCAAGGGCCCCCCATGCCCCGGCCCGACAGAGCTATGGGAGGAATAAATCATGGTAACTCAGCCAATCACAGGGGCTAGACCAGTGCCCACTGCGCACAAGGAGCCCCCCTCACTTGAGAGGTTGCTCCCACACTGCCGCTGGTGGGACTCGATCCTTGGTCATTGTCCAAACTTCACCCTTCTGTGACCAATTGGGCTGCCCATGCGGGCTATATCACTATTGAAATGAAATGATTGGTGCAGTGAATTGAAATAATAGTAAAATGTTTTTGTTAAATGAAGAAATAATCAATAGATAGTTCTAGAACAAGTCTGAGTAATAATCAATAGATAGTTCTAGAACCAACTAACTGTGGGCATGTGAACATCATTTCAATAAAAGATGAGAGTATAATTTGATTATTGGTTATTTTCGGGTGTGTAATTTTTGAAAAATATTAATCATTTAAAACATATGTAAGATTTTCTTTATATATATATATATATCATATTTTTGTAACACGTGGCTGCCTTCAAATAGTAGTATTTATTTCCACGACAAACACGTGGACCTTCTCACTACCATAAGCCAATCCCAATTTAAATCTCTCATTTTCTCAAACTCAGATATTTTTCCCACTTCAATTCCCCTATTTAAACCTCCTCGTTATTCCCATTTTCAACTCAGAAAAAAAAAATCAATTCTTTTTTTAAAATCGTTCTCAAAACCCTTTTCCACCAAACGACGCCGTTTCATTCTCCGGCAGCTGCAAATGGCGGTGAAGAAGACTGTGCCTTGCATGGAGGTGGCGCCGCCGCCGGTGTTCTTCCCTGAGAAGCTTTCACATTCTCCTAAACTTGAGACAATTACAGAAGATGAATCAGAAGCTGATGAAGAAGATTTCATGATTCATATTTGTGGTAATAATAATAATAAGAATCATGAAAAAGAAGGAAATTTGAACATCAAGTATTGGTTCTTACAAATTTTATTTCCTGTTCTTTTCATCTTATCCAAGAAATTGGTTCTTAATTCACTAATTCAGAACTGTGCTAATTATCATGCAGCCTTTTGAAATCGAGTTTTTATTGTCGTCGGATCAAAACCCTGATTTTATTATGTGGGTATGACTCATAGTTTGATTGTAGTAAGTGTTTTTGGCTATTTGTAAGGAAAATAGTAGAGAATGTTAGAATTGTACATATAACAAGATGCAAGAAATGTACGTGATTATAATTTATATGTGTTATAGTATTATAGTTATAATCGTTTTCTTAATATGAATCAATGGAAATGGATAGTTGTAATAAAAAATTTAGATCCCAAAAACTCTTAAAAACAATGGCTCAATCAGTCATATAACAATTGAAATTATGATTGACAATACTTGTCCCATTAGGTGAGGGATCGAGGACCTTGTTCATACATAATTTTCAGTGTCTTATTCATCACATATTTGTGAGGTGAAAAATATCAACTTATCCCCAAAATATATGGATTATGCTACATTAGATATATTGAACTCGATGTGACATAAAAATTTTCGTATTTAAAATAGTTAATCATGCTGATTTGACGCTAGACCAATCACCTCTTGGGTGGGTGATTAAAAAGTATTCATCCCAATATAAATATCTGGTCTAAGGGCATAAAAAGATGTATCTAGTATAGATTGTTACCACTTCTTTCTTAGTTCTACAAGAAAAACTTAATATAAACGTCTTTTTAAATATTGAAGATATTAAAAGATAAGTTGTTAGTTTGTTAGTGTATATAGAAAGCGTGTTTTAGTCCCTGTGTATATATAGGGGTTTTCTTATTGTTTTGTATTATTCAATATTATTCAATAAACATTGGGGATTTTTCTCTTCTTCTGTAATTCTTCTTCGTATTGAATGAAAGCTTTCTTCAATTTTAACATGGCACCAGAGCCAAGATTTTTCGATTGAATCTCATTCCGATTCAATTGCCTTTCTTCACGATCCGATTATTCGCTTCCGCATTCATTTTCTTTTTGATTCACCATGACGGGGACAGAATCAACCAAATCAAAGGCTGCTGAGATCGATTTCCAGAGCCCGATGTTTTTGCATCCTTCTGATACGCCTTCCCTTGATCTTGTTACAGAAATCTTGCGTGGTGCAGATAATTACAAGATTTGGAGTAGGGAGATGATTGTGGCATTACAGGCCAAGAATAAAATTGGGTTTATTGATGGATCTTGTGAACAACCTCCACCAAATTCACCGGAATTAGGCCAATGGACTCGATGTAATGCACTGGTAAAAAGTTGGATCCACAGATCAATCTCAAGAGATTTAATACATGGTGTGGTTTACACCGATTCAGCCTACTTGATATGGCATGATTTGAAGGAACGTTTTGATAGGGTTAGCGGAGCTAGGCTGTATTCTTTATACAAACAGATAAATACTATAGTCCAGGGCACCAATGGAGTCTCTGAATATTACTCAAAATTGCGTAGCCTTTGGGATGAGTATGACATCTTGGTTCCTTCACCGGCTAAAGAGATTTCTAAATCCTATGATGATTTTTGCAGTCATTTAAAAATGATGCAATTTCTTATGGGCCTCAATGATTGTTATAGTAACATGAGGTCACAAATCCTGATGATGGACCCTATGCCATCTCACAATCAGGTGTATTCGATGATTGCCAATGAAGAGACTCAGAGAGGCATCAATATAGTGAATCCTCAGGTTGACAACTCTATTGCTTTGATGTCAAGTACTCAAAATCAGAATCAGAATCAGACTTACAACAAGAATGGGAATAAGGCTAATCTTCACTGTACTCACTGTAATCTCAGTGGACATACTGTGGATAAATGTTTTCAAATTGTTGGCTATCCTCCTGGTTGGGTTCGAGGAGGCAGAAGAGGTGGTCGTAGAGAGGGTGCAAGAGGTTCTAATGGGGGCAGGTCATCCAATCAAGTTAATTCTGTTGCTTCCCCACAAGTAGATGATCAGACTACTACTGCACATGAAGGAAATAGCAGCAATATCACTGCACAACCTCCTGCTGGTTTCACTGCACAACAATACCAGCAACTATTGCACATGATTAAGCAGTCCACTATGAAAGACTCTACCAACTCTGGAGACCCTTCTCAAGCCCATTGTGCAGGTATAACTTGTCATTCTAGCTTATCATATTTTGTGCAACCTGATAGTACCAAAACTTGGATCCTTGACACAGGAGCCAATCAACACATGCTAGCAGACCACACAAAACTTGATTTAAACTTTAAACCATGTAGGACCACTAACCTGGTTAAGTTACCTAATGGCATCCATAGCAAAGTTACACACATTGGCAACATTAACCTTGACAAGAACTTGAGCCTTAAAGATGTCTTATTTGTTCCTGACTTCAAACAAAACTTATTGTCTATTTCTAAGTTAACCACTGACAATAAGGTCACTGTTAGATTCTTCCCTCATTTTTGTTTGATCCAGGACATCTGGAATGGCAGGATAAAGGGCTTTGGTAGATTACAAGGTGGACTGTACTATCTGCAAGCAGATTCCTTACCTACTCAGTTAGAGACCTTATTAGACTTTGATAAAAACTCCTGTAATTCTGCCATACAAAGTTCTGTTAATAATAGTCTGTCCAATAAAGCCCTGTTGTGGCATGGTAGATTTGGTCATATGGCCTTTTCTAGATTCAAATTCCTGCCTGAGTTGAACATTAACATTGATAATAAAGATGTGGCTTGTGATATTTGTCCTCTAGCAAAACATTCCAGAACCATATTTCCTGATAGGACCAATTTTAGTCAGAATATTTTTGAGCTTCTTCACATGGATATTTGGGGCCCTTATAGAGAACAAACATATAATAAAGAATCTTATTTCTTGACTATTGTTGATGATTATTCCAGGTCCACTTGGGCATTCCTTATGAAATACAAGTCTGAGGTTATAGATATTCTAAAGAAATTCCTGTTATATATTAATACACAGTATAACTCTAAAGTTAAAATCATTAGGAGTGACAATGCTTGGGAGTTTTTTAGTCATGAATGTAATGATTTGTTTGCCTCTATGGGTATCATACACCAAAGTTCATGTGTGCACACACCACAACAAAATGGCATTCTTGAAAGGAAACACATACACATATTAGATGTTGCTAGATCCTTAAAGTTTAACTCATGTGTTCCTATTAAGTTTTGGGGTGAGTGCATTCTTGCTGCAGTTTACATCATTAACAGGTCACCTACCCCTCTTCTTGGGGGAAAGACACCATTCACTGTTCTTCATGGAAAGCCCCATGTTTATAGTCATATGAGAATTTTTGGGTGTTTATGTTATGCTAAGGTTCTAAACCAACATGATAAATTTCAGCCTAGGTCCAAGGTGTGTGTTTTCATGGGATATGCACCCACTCAAAAGGGGTATAAGTTGCTTGACATGGATACTAAAAACATTTTTGTGTCAAGGGATGTGATTTTCAATGAAAAAGTTTTTCCATTCTCTATTGATAATGATCAGAATAGTAGACAGCTTTTTCCATCTCATGATGATCAATTGTTTTTTAATGATCTGATTATGCCATATATGAAACCAAGCAATGTTGATAGTCCTGATGTGATGCAATCTGATATTTCTAATGTCCCTGATCATGTTGATTCTAGCAATATACAGGGTAATGACCATGTTGATAACACTATTTCCCAAGAATCCAGACCTGCTTCTACACAAGGAGAAAATGTTTCACACTTAAGGAGATCTAGTAGGACTGTTAAACCACCAGGTTGGGCAAAAGATTACATTACTCCTTTTGAATCTGTCTCCAACCAAATCACTTTAACCCAACATCCTATTTCAGACTATGTGAGTTATAATGCTATTAATGATCAGGATAAGACCTATCTCACTGCTCTTTCTAGTATCTCCATACCACAGACCTTTAGTGAAGCTAGTGCAGATTATAACTGGCAGAAAGCTATGCAAACTGAGATTGATGCCCTTGAGCTTAACAAAACCTGGTCCATTGTTGATTTACCTACACATAAAAAACATATAGGGTGCAGATGGGTATATAATGTTAAATATAACTCAGATGGAACTATAGAAAGATATAAGGCTAGGCTAGTGGCTAAAGGCTTTACACAACAGGAAGGGATAGATTATAATGAGACATTCTCACCTGTAGCAAAGCATGTCACTGTTAGGCTTGTCATTTCTGTTGCAGCTATGCAGGGGTGGCCATTGTGGCAGATGGATGTAACAAATGCTTTTCTTCAAGGAGATTTGCATGAAGAGGTATACATGACCATTCCACAAGGTTTTGGCATGACAGGTAATACAGGTAAGCCTAAAGTTTGTAAACTCCTTAAATCATTATATGGTTTGAAACAAGCCTCTAGGCAGTGGAATTTAAAATTCAAAGAGGATATTAATGATCATGGTTTTACTCAATCTAAGAATGATTATTCTTTGTTCATTAAATCTAATGGCAGTAAGGTTGTGTTTCTTCTTTTGTATGTGGATGACATACTTATTACTGGTAATGATGCTGATTTAATTTCAGATTGTAAGAATTTTTTGAATGACAGATTCTATATGAAAGATTTGGGTGAGCTCAAATACTTTCTTGGAATTGAGATTATTAGATCTTCTGATGGTATTTCCATGAACCAGAGGAAATATATTTTGGAGCTTTTAAGTGAGACAGGTATGCTGGCCTGTAAACCAGCCCACACACCCATGGAACAAAATGTAAAATTGTTCAATCATATAGAGGTTGAAGAAGATCCTGTGATCAGTAACATTGGTCATTATCAGAAAGTGGTTGGTAAGCTCATTTATTTATGTATTACTAGGCCTGATATTGGGTATGCTGTGCAGGTACTTAGCCAGTTTATGCATAGCCCCAGAAAATCTCATCTTGATGCAATGTACAGGGTGTTGAGATATTTGAAAGGTAAACTAGGGTTAGGATTGTTTATGTCATCTATTGCTGATTTTTCTTTGAATGCTTATTGTGATTCAGATTGGGCATCTTGCCCTATGACAAGAAAATCTTTGACTGGATATATGGTGAAGCTGGGAAGTTCATTGATTTCTTGGAAAGTAAAGAAGCAGAACACTATATCAAGGAGTTCAGCAGAGGCAGAGTACAGGGCTATGGGTTCTGTGACTTGTGAAGTTCTTTGGCTGTTGAGTATTTTGAAGGATTTGAAAATCAACATTCAAATGCCTGTGCCTGTTTTCTCAGACAGTAAATCAGCCATCCAGTTGGCAGCTAATCCGGTCTACCATGAGAGATCCAAACACATTGAGGTAGACTGCCATTTTATCAGGGATAAGTTGCAACAAGGGATCATCAAAACAGTTTATGTTCCATCCAAAGAGCAGCCAGCAGATATTCTCACCAAAGCTCTGAGTAGAGATCAGTTTATTTTTTTGCTTGGCAAACTTGATGTTCAGGATATTTTTAGCACCTCAAGTTTGAGGGGGAGTATTGAAGATATTAAAAGATAAGTTGTTAGTTTGTTAGTGTATATAGAAAGCGTGTTTTAGTCCCTGTGTATATATAGGGGTTTTCTTATTGTTTTGTATTATTCAATATTATTCAATAAACATTGGGGATTTTTCTCTTCTTCTGTAATTCTTCTTCGTATTGAATGAAAGCTTTCTTCAATTTTAACATTAAAAATTCATGTGAACGTGATAGAGAGAGCTTCACGAAGCGCATATTCACATGAGTTATTTCAATTCACAATGGATATTTCTTTTTTGTGCTTGAAATTTCTATGTATTTTACTTGCATTTTTGATACTCACGTGGCCAATGAGGTTAACCACGTGAATCAAGTTTCATCAATCTTTTGGGTATCTATCAGAATAAATGATTTTACTAGATTCGAGCTCGTCAAGACTTGCATAAAGAGGCTTGAGCTTGCAAGCTCAAGCACCAATTAAGCTGTAAAAATTAATAAATTTTGAAGTGAAAACTGTGAAAGGGATCAATATATTTAATTTTTTATCAAGGGTTTATGTTGGGGTTGATTTTGAACCTAATAGAATTATATATAATATGAGGTTCATGTCAACATTATGGCACGTAAGAAAGTAATCAGGGAATTGGAGTAGTACGTGTCAGAAAATGAGTGGATAAGAATGAGTGACACGTGTGCTTTGCTAAATGGTTTGTCGCCTTTGGTTGTTCATCAAAAAATTCTATGTTGGTCCGGGACCGTTGGTCCCGGATCAGTTTTCACCACAAAACCCATGGTCAGGGGGTGGTTTTCATGGGGGTGGTTTTTTCAACCACCCCTATTTCAGAAAATGTGTGGTGAAAATTGATTCGGGACAGCATATAATTTTCCCATGCATCTCTTTTCCCTTCCTGCTTTATCATTTTCCATACCTAATTTTTGGAGTTCAGAACTTGGATCATCTATTTTATATATATATATATACATATATTGACGCGAGATTAAATATGTATTTACATTAATATCATGTTAGAATGAAATTAGAATTGACATATGACAAGCTAGGTAATATGTTATCAAGCTGTCTACGTACGTCATATCTATTTTAATAAAATTAAGTTTTTTCGTAGTTATCTAATATAATATTCCTCTACTTTGAGAATACATAAGTAAAATTAATGATGATTATTGTGCAGATTAGATAATTTAATTCTTATTCAGTTAATTAAGGTGGTATTTATAGTATTTAATGGATCATATGCTCGTTTACTGTGGCCCCTTTATTAGTGGGCCCATCATACTAATTATACATATATATGATGATAGAGTTTGCTTTCCCTCTCTAAATATATTTGTTTTATATAAATTCCAACACATCGTATAAGCTTTCAAGCTATTTATTACTTAATGATTATTGTGCTTTTAATTTTATTATAAATACACCAACGACTTGTTAATATCATTGTCTCAATTTTCACTTTTATACTAGAGATTGAGTTTATTTAAAGTCTTATATTATATGTGTGACAATTAATTACCCACCACATTAAAGATTATAAATTAAACACCCAACATATATAATAAAAAATCGATCGACAGCCATATCATAAAAAATCAACAATATATAAAAGCACATGCTTTAAAATTATTGAAGAACTTTTAGGTGTAACACCAGATAAATTCACCTGGCAAATGGATAATCACAACACATACTGCCATTTTGTTATTAATTATTATAATTAACCTAACAACTCTGACCTTATTTTATAATACTTATATTATATTATCAGATACTAATTAGTGAAATTCCAAAGATAACATTAATAACTAATCATGCCACTTAATTATGGTTGTTAATTTTCTCTCACCCTTGAGACAATGATTCACATATATAAAAGAATATGCAATTATAAGTCCATAAGTTGTTTTTCTGAAATAAACAATTTCTTTTATCTATTTCTTGCAAATATTACAACAACAATGTTTTCATTAGTATTACAACAACAATATTTAATGTGACTTTGCTAATAACAAGGTATTTTCGTATCGAAATTAAATGTTAATTAACATACTATATAATCTGTCACGATTCGAATCGAATTCTATTTTTATGTATTATTCACGTGATATATATTTAATACAATATCAGAATTAATGAAACTGATTTATTTATTAAGAAGATGTTTTAGTGTTTTTCTTTCCCCCTTTGTTTTTATTTTATATGACAAATTAATTAATTAAGAAATACATTAATGACAATGGTGGGCCATGCAAGCTAAGAAATTCCCCATTAATATGTAATGGTCGGCTCAAAATTATTTTGTTAATTATTATTTATTATATTCCCTCTAATCACCAATTATTTTGCATAAGGTGGCTATATATTATATAAATAAATAATTACTCTAAAGTTTAAAATTAAATTCAATTATTATATTGTTTTTAGTTGTTAATACATGCATCCTCCCGCCCCCATAAATAGTCACCACCTCTACACTCACTTCCATCGACCATCACCCCTTTTCTCACACACTACACACACTAATACCTTCTCAAAACACACAATTTATATATGGCAAAAGACGTTGAGTATGCGGAGCCGGCGGCGCCGGAGTTCTCAGCCAAGGACTACCACGACCCGCCGCCTGCGCCGCTTCTCGATTTCGATGAGCTCACAAAGTGGTCGTTTTACAGAGCGTTGATTGCTGAGTTCGTTGCTACTCTTCTTTTCCTGTACGTCACCGTACTGACTGTTATCGGATACAAGGTCCAGTCCGACACCGACCACGGCGGCGATCAGTGCGGCGGCGTTGGAATCCTCGGCATTGCTTGGGCTTTCGGCGGCATGATTTTCGTGCTTGTTTACTGCACCGCCGGTATCTCCGGTGAGTTAAATATATATATTTAGCCCTAATTGAAATATATATATATAGCCCTAATTGAATTTATATATATGTATATATATATATATATACTGATTGAAATCGATGATCCTGAGCTTAATTTGTTAATTGGGTAACAGGAGGGCACATTAATCCGGCAGTGACATTTGGGCTGTTTTTGGGTCGTAAGGTATCACTGATAAGAGCAGTGTTGTACATGGTAGCACAGAGTTTGGGTGCAATCTGTGGCGTAGGATTGGTGAAAGCATTCCAAAGTTCATACTACACAAGGTATGGGGGTGGAGCAAATGAGCTGGCAGATGGGTACAACGTGGGTGTGGGTTTGGGTGCAGAGATAATTGGTACATTTGTTTTGGTGTACACAGTTTTCTCTGCTACTGACCCCAAGAGAAGTGCTAGAGACTCTCATGTCCCTGTAAGTTATCTCTCCATTCATTTGTGGTTGATAGTATATATATATATATATATATATATATATATATATATATATATGTTGGATCAAAACACCATTCTTTATTTGTATATGATAGTGTGTTAGAGAGTCATGGCTAATAATGGTGGGGAATACTCGAATTTGGACTCACGAAATATTCGTGGGAAAATATGTCATTAGGATTCGTGGGAAAATATGTCATTCTGATTCATCTGGAACTGGTTACATATCCGACGAGTCTAAAAATAGTTGGGCTCAATGGGTCCGATGTATTTTGGGTCACGTTCGGTAAATGAGTTGTGGGTAAATTTCGAGTCTTATTCGGATAAAGGGCTCGTGAATGTTTTTAAAGGGTAAAATTCGAAATTTATTCTGGTGGTCGATCAGATCTGTGTCCATTAACAACCCTAAATGTTAGGTTCTATTCAAGCACTTTACACAAATCCTCGTAAGCCTAACCTCGAGCACTCACATGTGTCCTACTTATGGACACTAATATGATTAAATCTATGACATCGAATTCTAAAAATTGTTGTAGATGCACAACAAGCTATGAAGTGTAGTTTTATTGACTTTTGTAGTGTGATTAGTAGCCAAAGCTAGTTAATCATTTTGTTAATTGTTTGTGGTGGTGGTTTTTTCATGTTTGTCACTATATTCCTTAGAGAATTAATTAAGGGGCAGGTGAGCTAACTTTTATCTAGCATGATATCAGAGTTATGACTTATATATAAAAAATAATATTCTAAAATTTAAAATAAATGGATATATATATTCCTACATATATGTATTTATATTTTTCGTGATTATATATGAAAGGTATTGGCTCCACTCCCCATCGGGTTCGCTGTGTTCATGGTTCACTTAGCCACCATCCCCATCACCGGCACCGGAATCAACCCGGCCAGAAGTCTCGGGGCCGCCGTGATCTACAACAAGGAAAAGGCTTGGGATGATCAAGTAATCAAATTCAATATTTCCTAAATAGTAACAAAATTTATGAGTAAAAATTAAAAATATATATACATGTCTATTATTTAATGAATACACTATTAACATATACATATATATATATTTATAATTTTTTTTTCGTTTTTGGTTCAGTGGATATTCTGGGTTGGACCATTCATTGGGGCTGCCATTGCTGCATTCTACCACCAATTTGTTCTAAGGGCAGCAGCCATTAAAGCTCTTGGATCATTCAGAAGCAATGCTTGATTAAGAAGATGAAGATTATGGAAGTGAATTTATTATAAAAAAAATCGAATTATATCTATTTGCATAAGTTGGATTAATTTGGAGATGAAAATTGTAGATATAATATGTATTTCCTGTGGGGCAAATTAAGGGTGTCTTTTGTATCATTTCTACTTTTTATTTTTTCATCTTTCTTGTTTGTACAAGTTAAGTGCTTTGTGTATTAAGCTTCTCAATATTTAAGTACTAAGGTTTTTTTCGATTATTAGTGATTTCTCTCTTTTCTTTTGTTCATAAATCACAACTATCAAAGGACCCAAAATTCAAATTCTTTGTTTCAGTACTAAAAATCAGAAATTTAATTTCATTTAGTTGTTTTCATGAAAGATAAGACTAATGTCCCTTGTAGGCAATTTTCCATTGTGTAATTGAAAAATGTCCATCCAAATGCCATTATTTTATCCAACAATGTCTCTTCTATTTAATTTCATAAATCTCATTCTTTAGCCTAAACATATAACTTAATCCCACTATCGTTCTCTTTATATTATAAATGTTATCCTTTAGAGTGACACAAAAGTGACCACTTCAGCACCAACTATGACTAAAGATAATGAACATGAGTTGGATTACTTGTGGTGCTTATCTAAAAATATGTTTAAAGCTCTATCATTTGTTAATTAACTAGTGGACTTAATTCGATTAGATGCAACATGTTAGGTCACTAGGGCATGAATTATGTGAGTAACAAAAAAATAATTTTTCTGATGAAAAAATTAATTCAGGTCCCATTTGGTCGATTTTACTATGTAATCAGTCACATATATATAAACTACATTCTGTCTATAAATCAAAGGGTAAATTACAGAAAAATCCACTAAGGCATCCTAATTACAAAAGACAACATATGGCTTAAGCAATTAGGACATATTCCCATGTCACTAAAACATATCACAATCCACCCTGTGCTTAGTAACAAAGTAAGATTAAAATTTTACCCTTGCTTTTAAAGTTGTCACAATCAGTTTTATAGTTGATGTTGCTCATGACCAAGATAGCCATTCCAAAGCAGCAGACTGATGAAATAGGAACCCGATCATATCGACAAGAAGGGCATTTTAGACTATCCACTATCATTGCTTAAAACACAACATCAAATTAGACTAAGTCATCAAATGTAGAGTTATTACATGAATTTTCAATGTGTAGTTCTCAATTGAGATCTTTTTCTTTCTAATGAAACGAGAAATGAATGTTGCCCATAACCAAGCAAGAACACCGTAGTGTTTTGCCTTTATCAGAAACACAAAGATACAAACAAGGCCACAGTATGTGTGATTTTTTGAAACCAAAATTAAGATTATGTGAAAATTCCTACCATCCGCGCGAGCTAAGAGACTCAATGATAGATCCAAACGTCTTATCCACACATTTGTTCCATACGTGAGCAAACTCTACACTGGAGTTTCTTCCAAATATAGTCTCTCTTGGCTGAAAAGATTTAAAACTTTTAATGATATCGAAAGAAAAACATCATTCCGAATATCACAAGGTAACAAAAGAGTTTGAGTTGTTTGAAATTAGTATATCCACGAGTTTTCATGATGGTGATTGCATGAAGAATTAAGTATGAAAAGATAGTATCGATGAGTGCACAAAACAACTAAGTCCATTGCCAAATTCAGCACCAATAGTGAAAAGGAAAAGAGTCTTACTAATTTTTGCACATACTAACTGTGTGAACTCGACATTGTATTTTGTACCATTTTCTTGAAACTGTCATCAATATCATGCCACCACTAACAGAGAAACCTATCCAGTTTTGGGCCATACAATGATAAAAGTCGAGACTTCAGAGACAGATGTGGACAGATACTACTAGGCAATGCTCAAGTGATTGTAGGTTTTTCAGCTAATATAAGTGAAAGAACTAATTACACTTGACTTGGCAACCCTTAACTATGCCTCGTGTGGCAACCTATGGTCTCACACATATGCCCTATATTCCTATTCTTACTCTCCAGTTCAAATGATGGGGAAAGTGAAGGAATCATAGAACAATGAAGAAACTTATTAGCCTTATATTTACTAGGAGAACAATCATGCTAATAACATTTTCTTGATTTGTGTAGGATCCTTAATTTCAAGTTTATTCCATTACTTGGTATGTTGTAGAGCCTGTGTGAATTGCAGCTCAGTGATCATTGAAGATACCTTTGATGTATTGATACGGATACTATTTCTCTAGTGCTCTTAGTTTAGTTTTTCCAAAGGTTCTTTTAATTCCTATAATCTTCTTACATCAGAAAAACATTCCCTCTTTGTCATCATCTTCTTGAATGAAAATCTGTAAACATCGAGCAACACACAAATTTGCTGGAAATGGAATTTAAATAGGGATTGACTTCAAAAATAATTTGTCACTACCTTTTATTGACTATTATTTATGTCATAATCATGTCATTAACCTGTTCAATTGCGGGTTCATCAAAAGTGGCCACTGAGACAATCTAAAATTAGGGTTTGGCGGTGCTACCCATTAAATGGGAGAAAATTAGCAGAACAAAAATTACCTGAGATTGAGTATTAGAAATGGATTTGTAGATACTTTTACGTTGCTCAAATATCACTACTCCGGTTAAAATGCTACCCAGCGCCGCGCCTAACAGACGCTCCTGTACATATACGTATATACACATAGTATATATATATATATATATATATATCGAATACAATAAGCATCAAACCACACAAATTATAGGAAAAAACTTAGATCAGGACGAACAAAAGTAGGAACATACCTGAGCGAGAACGCTGATCATGGCGATTGAGGTAATCGAGAAATGAAAACCTGTGTTGGATTTTGAAGAAGAGGGTTAATTGATTGACGATGAATGAGCATTTCTTTCTTCCTTTTTAGGTAAATAGCACTTTAGCCCCCAACCTTTACTGTTTTAGAATATTGCCCCAAAAATAACTTTAAAGCACTTTGCAATTTGGCCCGCCAACTTATAAATATATTCATTGTAGCACATTAACACTAGTTGATAATGCACACTCATGTTTGTGAAAAAAATATATTAAAATTGAGAAGAAAATTATCCGAGTGAATTTAATTTTGTTTTAATGAAAGGTAATAAGAGAAATGAAAATTAAAAAAGAGATAGAGAATATAAATATATGAGAAAAATAAAAAAGAATTATATTTTTTTATATCGGGTAAATCATATGAGTGTTCCTTATATACCTCACCGAAAACTATAGAGGTCTAATTATGTAATCAAATGGTTTATTACATTTGATTTATTCGAGAGAAAAATGTAAAGATTACGCTAAAATTTGATTAAAAAGGTTATTTTAAAATAATCTTCAGTAGTATAGTACACAAATTGTGAACTCGAAGCAATCTTTATTAGATATACACACACTTTTCCCCGCATTTCTCGTCAAAAATATACTTTGTCACATTTTATATTATAGCTAGTTACGACGGAGTATTCAAACTATAATAATTTTGCTACAAATAATGTTTATTATAGTATACAAAATTGATTAAACTAATGAAGATGGCAATAAATGAAGAGTGTTTTATCAAGAAAAAGTTTATAAAATTATAATTACAAAATTAATCAATTTATAGAGTTTTTCTTCTTATCTATCTTTTAATCTTTGGTCAACCATAATAATAAAACCTAGATCCATTCTCAAAAATACAAATCCACTTAACACTCTATAAATAGAGAGTTAAAAAATGAGGTAAATAATAAATAGTTCTTATTTTGGTCAATGCAATTGGGAATTTTCTAACATTAGATTAGATCTTAAAGATTTGAAAACCGACATCCAAAACGACGCCGTTTTAACGGTCATAAAATCGCCATTAGATTTACACTTCCACAGTCAAACACTGCTCCGATCTTGTCAATGGCGAGTACTCGACTAAACCCCATTTTCCTCCTGACACTCTCTCTCCTCCTCTTCTCTCTCCTCGCCGTCCCCGTTCTTTCCACCGCCGCCGACGATGACGACGAAGACCTAAGCTTCCTCGAAGAACCGGAACAAAATGGCGCCGCATCGCACCACCACGATCATTCCGATGCGGAATACTCCGATCACGACGACGACGAAGACGATTTCGATAACTACGACGATTTCGAGGTTCCGTCGGAGTTCAATCAGCCGGACGAGGAGGACGAAGAAGTGGTTAAATTTGATGAGAAGGACGTCGTCGTTTTGACGGACGGTAATTTCAGCGATTTCGTTGACGAGAACAAGTATGTGATGGTTGAGTTCTACGCGCCGTGGTGCGGGCATTGCAAGGAGCTGGCGCCGGAGTACGCGGCGGCGGCGACCGAGCTGAAGGCGGAGAATGTGAAGCTTGCCAAGGTGGATGCGACACAGGAGAATGACCTGGCGGAGAAGTATGAGGTGCAGGGGTTTCCTACTGTGTTCTTCTTTGTGGATGGGGAGCATAAACCTTATCCTGGTCAACGTACTAAGTAAGTAACCATACCCTTTTCTTTTGTTCGCAAATGTTCGATTATTAATCGCCTAAATTATGAGTTTTTAGCACATTTTCGATTTAGTTCATGTTGGAGAAGAAATGATTCCAATTAATCTGGGATAAATCTGGGTTTCAGGCATGTATGAAGAAATGGATTTGAAAAAGATGGGTTTTTTTTTTGTGATACCTCAATTAATTTAAGGCCTTAATATTCCAATTTGATAAAAGTCCTATCAATTCAATGTGTAGAAAATGCCTGAGAGCTTGCAAGTCCAGGCTGATTTATGCTGGCATAACGATAAATCACTTTGTTTGTTAACAAACAAACAAAGAATTATACTTAATGAAAGTTAAAGCTTGGCTGTGTAATCAAGAAAGAGTTCAATCTTAGTAGTGTAATCAAGAAAAAGGTTGTCTTTTTGTTGTTTTTGGAGTAATATATACTCATGGGGTTGATTTAATTTCGAAACAGGGACGCCATATTGACCTGGATTAAAAAGAAAACAGGGCCAGGTATATCCAACATAACAACAACAGATGAAGCAGAGCATATATTAACATCTGAGAATAAGGTCGTTTTGGGCTTCCTTGACTCTTTGGTGGTAAGTGAATAAATTATGAACTGAAGGATTAGAGAAAGTTTCGATTGATGTAAGAATTAGATAAACTTATTTATCTGTTTATTTTCTATTTGACAATTACAGGGTCCTGATAGTGAAGAGTTTGCCGCTGCATCAAAGCTTGAAGATGACGTTAATTTTTACCAAACCACAAATCCGAATGTAGCTAAGATGTTTAACTTGGAACCTGATGTTAAACGCCCTGCTCTGGTTTTGCTGAAGAAGGAAGCAGAGAAAGTGGCCATTTTTGGTTCGTATTCAATGAATGTTTTTAATCCTTCTGATTCTGTATGTATATATATATATATATCTGTGTGTGTGTGTGTATATATACATACTCCATCTGTCGGTCTTATCCTCTAGATTCTTCGTGCAGATGGGCAATTCAAAAAGCCTTCAATAGCCGAGTTTGTTTTCGCCAACAAGCTTCCTTTGGTGACCACTTTTACCAGAGAAAGTGCATCTCTGATATTTGAGAGTTCAATCAAAAAGCAGGTCAGTAGCTAGATTGTTATTCTAATTAGCCATATAAACCCACGAACCAAACGAGGCCCTAATATATATTGCTTTACATCTTCATTGTAATGAACTGACTGTGCTTTTTCAATCTCAGCTTTTGCTTTTTGCCACATCTAATGAATCAGAAAAGGTCGTTCAGACATTTCAAGAAGCTGCTAAGCTTTTCAAAGGAAAGGTAATGAAACTAGCTATTCATTTCATCCTTGAAAAGAATCTTTAATTGGATTAGAGGTTTAGTTAATTGTATAAGCAACACTGATACAAGTGTGTAACTCGAATCGATGCAGCTTATATTTGTCTATGTGCAAACTGACAATGAAGAAGTTGGAAAGCCTGTTGCGGATTATTTTGGAGTTACTGAAGATTCTCCTAAGGTAAGATTCTTAACAATCTCCAAATAATTACCTATGTTTCCTCTTGCACTAACTCATGTTCATAAAAATTTCGAATATATGATTAAAAGATATAATCAATTGCCAAGCTGTGAACTTTTTTTTTTTTTTTTTTTTTTTTTTTTTGTGTTCAGGTTTTGGGCTACGCAGGAAATGATGATACTAAGAAATATATACTTGATGGCGAAATTACACTTTTGAAAATAAAGGTTGAATATCACTCTTTCTCGTTATGTGTATTGTTATACTTGTAAATTGACTTTTGACATATTTTTGGCATTTTTGTTTACTATCTCAGGAATTTGGAGAGGCTTTCTTGGAAGACAAGATCAAGCCATTCTACAAATCGGATCCAATTCCCGAGACTGTGAGTTTTAACTTAATTTTGGCAAATTCTTATCGTTTGAGTTTGCTGATAATTGTTTTTTTGTAATTTTCCATGCTACAGAACGACGGGGATGTGAAAATAGTAGTTGGGAATAATTTTGATGATATTGTTTTGGACGAGTCGAAAGATGTTCTTCTCGAGGTATCATTGTGATTAAATTCAGACATAATATATCGTATTCTCTTTTTAACTACTATTATAGTCGATTTCTAACATTACAACATATGTATATAACGCGTTTTATTTAGATATATGCACCGTGGTGTGGACATTGCCAATCTCTCGAACCAACGTATAACAAGCTTGCTAAACACTTGCGCGGGATTGAATCACTTGTTATTGCCAAAATGGACGGGACCACAAATGAACACCCGGCGGTCAAGGTAGTTTTCGATTTCATGACAACCTTAATTTAAGAGATATTGTTAAGGTTTCGTTTGTTTCGTTTTGTTAAATATTAGCGAAAGTCAACTATACGCACTTTTTTTTGCCGAAAATATTCTTACTCAAGATCAATTTCTTGTTTTCAGGCTGATGGGTTCCCCACAATTCTCTTCTTCCCAGCAGGAAAGAAGAGCGCCGATCCGGTAAGTTTGGTATTATATTTTCGGTAATTACATGCACATCCTTCACTTATTGGGTAATTACCACAAGACCCTTGAACTTTGTCAAATTACCAACACAGACCCTATAACTCAAAAATACGGGGTACACATGCAATCTGTTTTTACTCGAGGGGTGAAATTATAATATATTTACTAGGAGGGTATTTGTAGTAATTTCTCGTATTTTTCATATTCTAGCATCATATCCAGGGTATTTTTGTAATTTACTCTTATTTTTAGAATATTCCGAGCTTGTGACAACCGTCTAGAACCCACGTGGACCACATTCGGACGGATGATCGTGATTGTCTGAAAACGATTTCCTAATTTGTTGTGCGTGTTTTGTTCTTTGTTTTATTAACTACGTTTTGTTATTTGTTTTGGTTATTTCGTGTAGATCACCGTTGACTCGGATCGGACGGTTAAGGCGTTCTACAAGTTCATAAAGAAACATGCTTCTATCCCGTTTAAGCTCGAGAAGCCAATTTCATCTCCACCGTCCGATGATTCTAGTGCTAAAGAAGGTATCAAGAGCTCAATTGGTGATGAGAAGGATGAGCTATGAAGATTTTATTACAATGACTAATATGAGTAAGATACAGATGAGAAATAGAAGATTATCTAATTTATTACCTTCTGATCTTAGTATTCTTGTTATTAAGTTTTGATTTTTGTGAACTTTAAGCATGAATAATGAAGTGTTGTTATAAGTAGTTTTGTTTATCCTTAATATACTCATTTTAGTGTACATATATTCGGTTCAAAACGAACCAAAATTCTGTTCGATCTTGGTTTAACCAAATTTTAAAAAAAAAAGGAAAATGAATGCTTGGGTCTGTTCGTTTTTTTTTGTTGTTATTTGACCTTTTTTTTTTTTTTGGTATTTTAAAAAATACTTATATATATAAAGTAACATTGATAATAATAATAAATATATAATATATTTCGGTTTTTCAGTTTGGTTAACCAAATAACAAAATTAAAAAAGAAGATAAATTGAATAAAAAAGAAAAACAAATTGAATTTCATATTTGTTTCTTAATGTGGAAAATTGGTTGGAGAGTCTAAATTGAGTAAGCAAAAGCCAAAAGTAAAGAAGAAAAAGGAAAGAAAACGGCTCACAAACAGCCATGTTCCAACGTGCACCGACGCGTGTGAGTTGGATTTGACAACTTTCTTCACATTATTAGTCCCTTAGCTTTTCAAAAACTAATAATTTTTTTTTTTTGATAACATGTCAAAAATATTTATTTGTAATTATTGAATTGAAAATAGTGCTAAATCATTTAATATATATATATATATATATATGAACTTCGTGATTTTAACGTGGGATTCAAATACAAACGTGATGAATCGCATGAACTAATTTAGTGCTAGTGTAATCTAGTCCAAGTAAATACTGCAATACAATCCAACAATTATAAATACTCATAAAGAATACTAAATTGAATTGAATATATTATTGATTTTTCTAGTACGTTGGAAAATAGAAATCAACATACTTTTTGAAGCGAAAAAGTATTATATCATTGAGTAAATCCAACATTAAAACACCATAATTCAATTCAAAGTTCAATTCACATGACTTGCAACTAAGATCATAATGCTAACACTATATAATATATTAAAAAGCCCTACTTTTAAAGAATCAATTTGACAATTCAACTAAAAGTTAATTAATGATTGGAGTATTACATAGACAAAGAAAGTGTAAACAAGAAGCATACAAATAAAAACAAGATCCCAATACACGCATTTCTTAGCTATTCTACTCAAATTGCATTTGTCCCTTTCCTTAATTTATAAGCAAGTATAAAACAAAATTTTATTTTATTAATAAAATGAAAAAAAAGCAAAAAACAATATTCCTCCCCATTTTCCCACCTAGAAAATTGGATAGAGTATTGCTCTCATTGTATCATAAACACAAATTTAAAGGGTGGTAGGTTGTTTTCTCTTGAGCACATGAGATATGATTTTAATCTAATCGAATTAATTTGGATTGAATTGGTTCTTAAAAAAATATTTTTGTTCTAACTTGATTATTGATTGGATCCAAATTGATTTTAATTAAATTGAGATGAAATTGGTTTCAATTTGAGTCCAAATTGATAACCAATAATTCGAATTTTGATGAACAAATCCAAGTGATTGAGTTGAGTTGAAATTAGTCCACTTTCAAAATTTATTTGTTTCACTTTTGAGTTGAGTTTGATTCTATTTTGAAAACATACATAACACAACCAATTTAAAGATTAATTCATTTGATACCAAACTTAATCAAATTGATAACCCATAATACAAATTATAATGAATAAAATCCAAGTGGTTGCGTTGCATTGAAATTAGTCCACTCTCGGATTGCATTTAATTCCTTTTTGAGTTGATTTTGATTATCTCTTAAAAATATACAGTATCCAACTAATTTAAATTCAACTCATTCGAAACTAAACCGAATCAAATTCAACCCGCCCATTTGGGATATGATTTTATATTTCAATGTTCAATCTTCTATTCCATATATTAGATATGTCAAAATATTTACATATGTTAAAATTCTGTTAGTAATTATATTTATGATTATAGATGTCAAAAATCTAAATACATAGATAAAATATGAATTTAAAATATAAAATCATAATCCCTTTTAGCCTTTATTTTCGAGTGTATAAAATAAAAATTATCCCCAAAAATATGAATTTGAAATCTAGTAATCTCTTATCTCATCCACGTTCTCTCTCATAGCCCCTATATTCCCTCTCACGTACATACAATTCCACCGCCTTTTAAATTCAATTTTCACATTCTAATTCATTTCAAACTCTTCAGCCCCAAGAATTCTAATCCCACTTTAATTATCATAAATAATTCTTTTACCCTTTATTTTCAAAACCCACCACGAATTTCTCAGATCTCAACTCAACAATGGCGTCACTTGCCCGAACCCTCTCCGTCGCACTCCTTTTCACATGCCTACTCTTCGCCTCCCCAGCCTACGCAGTCCATTCGCCGGAATCTTCTCCTTCCCCTGCGCCGCAGCTTTCACCGGAAGTTATCCCTCCGTCTCCGGAGTCTCCATCGCCTTCACCTTCACCTGCACTTCCTGAGTCTCCGCCGGCGCCTCCGCCTTCAGATCTGGCTCCTAATGCACCTTCTCCGGTTCCATCTCCTGGAGATTACGCTGATGATGTTCCGGCGCCTGCGCCGGATGCGGCTGACGTCAACCACTCGGATCAGTCCAATGCGGAGACGACAAATGTGTCCTCCGGCGGTATGAGCGGCGGCAAGAAGGCGGGCATTGCGGTCGGAGTTATCGGCGCGGCGTGTATTGCAGGTGTTGGTGTGGTGGTGTACAAGAAGAGGCAACAGAATATCCAGCGCTCGCAGTACGGTTACGCCGCCAGGAGAGAGTTTCTGTAGAAGCACATATATATCTATTATACAGATCTTGTTGAATACATACAGATTTCCATTGCTTGTTTTATTTCATGGTGTTGATTCGTTGTTAGATTCACTCAGATTTGACATAAGGTGAGTTGATTTCTTTGATTCTTTGCTGCTTATTAATAATTTTTTCTTCTTTTTGAGTTCATTACTGTAGAATGATCTTGCTCTAATCTTTCGTTTACATAGAATAAATATTTAAATTTCTGTCCAATATGATATATAGATCAAGATGGTAATTGTGTTTAGTCTATAATTAATGGTACTTAGATGCAGATCTTTATTAGATTAATCTTATTATTTATATTTTGCATTGGGATTTGATTGATGAAGTTGTATAATTATTGAGTAATCTTCAAGATATAATCAATAAAAATATAAATATATTAAATGTAATTTTAAATTGGTGAAAAATAAAAAGGACAAAGTAGCAAGCTGTACTGTATGGGTTGGCATGAGAATGTTATTTGGAGTTGTGGTCCTCTGAATGAGAGGGCAAATTCTATAAGACATTTTTTCATGTTGTAACATCTGATGAAATTATAATAAATTGATTTTATTAGATTTGATTTGTTGTAAAAAAAATCATTGATATGATGAAGTAAAATCAAGCCAGTCATAATTGGTTGACTATAGAATCATAACTAAATATATCATGTCAATATTGAAAAGTCGTGAACTTTATTGCATTCGATCCACATATTAAATAAATAATTTTAAAGTCGTGGTACTTTAGTATTAAATCATGGATATGTTTTTTTGATTCAAATATTTATTCCATTTTTTATTCTAAATATGTAAATATGTGTATATTATTTAAACATCCCTAGATAAATGTATTTGTTAATTATAAGCTTATAAATTGTTACTATATATTGTTGAAAATTTGACTTATAAATTTAAAACTTGCGTTGTAGATTAATTGAGGACTACTTTCAAAGTTTCAAATCTAGTTCTTATGCCCCATAGATTTTGTTACCTATAGCCTATTCGTTATAAATAGTTTGGTAAATTCTCATTAAAATTCAAAATTGTGTAAATCTATGATGAATATAATTCTAGAATGAGCCTTTGACTCCACATAGTATTTTGGCTTAACACACTTAATTGCAATATGTAAATGCCACCAATTAATGCCTACTAGAAGTTAGTTGGATTTTGTACCCTTTCTTCTTCATATGGTAATTAATATTTTGAGTTGAACCAACCTAAGTGAAGTACACATGAAGGAATTGGATTTTTCTACAGTAATTTGAGCCTTGAATAATGATATGAATATTCATAGATTGATTAACTGATGAAACAAGAATCGATTAATCGATCGAAATGAATTGAAAATCCGATCATTCAGTCAGAAGTAAAAAAATCCGGTTCAGTTTCAATTGTTCCATTTGTGACAAAAAATCAAATTCAGTGTACTGCAAACTGATCGAACCTAAATATAAAAATTCAGAGGCTAAAATAGTTAATTGACAAATGCATCCTAAATATTTACAGCATAAACAAGCATATCTCGACCCTTGGCGTTTTTACGCTTAATGAACTCACAAACACACACGTCGTCTCTCTTGATATTATTCATCACACAGAGTCCTCTCCATCCTTTCGACAAGCAAACTCGTCCATCTTTCCAACGCATAATCTTCGACTCCCATTGATTTCCATTTTTGTCAATTAGGAACAATTTCTCCGGCAAATTGAGATTATAATCTTCAATCACGTTCTTCGGGATTAGCTGCAACGATATATTATGATGAAATCAAATCAATCCAAGTATGTATATATATATATGTATATAATGTATCATTTTTAACGAGGATGTAATAAACGTTACCAACTCATTCTTGCGTCTTTCCTTTCTTGATCTTGTCACAAAGTAAGGATTTTTGGGGCGGGGAATTAAGCCCGAGTCGAAGATCTCAGCACCATAACAATGAGGAGCATTGTTTTGCATGCGTTTACTCGTTATAGCTTCGACTCCACCTAAACCGACCAATTTGCAGTACAAAGCGTTAGGCGACTATACACATGGGTAAAATGCAGATACTTCTAACTAGGGGTGGCAATTGGGTTGAATAGGCTGGGTTTGAGTCGGGTTCATTTGGGTTGGGCTTGAAGCGGGTTGGGTCCAATTTGGTCCAATGTCAAAAAATATGCATTATAGTTGGACCCAATAAGGACCTAAAGTGGACCCAATAAGGACCCAAAATGGAATCAATAAGGACCCATTATGAATCAAAGTGATGTAAAAAGTTGTTGTAGAGTGTAAAATGTAGATTATTGACTCAAAATGAAAGTAGGTTGGACCCAATTTAAAATCCAATTGGACCCAAATATTATTAAAAGCCAACTCAGTTGAAACTATAATGCTAAAATGTTAGGACCCAACCCATTGAAAATTTAGTTAGATTCGGGTCTAAATATATGTATGGACCTAAATTGCCACACATCGGTTAACCTACAGGGACAGAACACCTTCCATATGGGTACAAAAGTTTGCAACAAAAACCCACAAAATACCATTTCGTTCTAGACGAAATGTTAGCCTAATCATCCATAGAAAACGAAAATCGTGCAAATTTTTATAGCATTAAGGACAGAGTGATCTACTCCTACATGTACGAGGTTTCTACATTTAATGTTGAAATAACCCTTTATATGATGTAAGAATGAAGATATATAAGATCAAAAGCTTACTTTTATTTCCCATGTTTAACTTTCTTTTGCCCAATCGATTAATGTCCTCGTGTTCTTCATCGTCGTCTTTGTCTTCATCATCTTCTTCTTCTTCTTCTTCGGCCTCATCATCAATCTCAGGCTCCTCTTCTTTAACTTCGATGCGTAAATAACCAACACCCTTTTTCTCACACGCATTTGGACCAAGAAGTTTGAAATCGAACATATTTTCATCTTTATACTCGAATACCAAAAAGTCATATCTCTCCAACTTACTTTCTTCGTATAATTTTCCCCACCCATTGTCGAAAAACCAGTCACGTCCTACTTTAGACAATCCAACTCGCCACGTATTTTTGTAACGGTCTCTGAGAGTGACAATGTTGTCTTCTAGAGCTCGCAATCGGAAAACGAAAGCTTGAGGAATTCTCTAATATACAAGAAAGTATAAACCAAGCTTCTTGTTGATACAATTAATCTACAAAATAAAGCTACAACTTTGCAGTTTTTCAGCATAAAAATTGACATATATAAATTATTTTTTTTTACCAGTCTCTCAGCATTAATTTCAGGAACAATGACCTTGAAGAAGCTGTCCCCTGGATTCATCTATGATTTTGATGAATTTTCAAAATCCTGAAAAATAGGGGGAAAATGAAAATTAATTACTAAAATATATATAAAAAAAAAAGAAAAAGCTAGAAGAAAAAAAGCCCTTCTAATTTAGAAACAAAAATTCCTTTTTTTAACTGTTTTTGAACAAAATTAAGGGTATTTGGAGAGATCTTTCTTCATCAGTTTCTGGGATCCATAAAATATTCATCAATGTGAAAAATAAAAGTAGCAAAATATACATTTCAACAATCACTAAACAAAACTAAATGAAATAATAAACAAAATACCTTGATTTTTAGACAGTAATCTCCAATAATCTCACAAATATTTTTCAAAAGTAAAAAAACAACTCTATCCAGTACATGAGAGAGAGAGAGATTAATGCTTGTGCATGAATTATTGCCATGCAGAAAAGAGAAAGTATTTGAATTATTGACTATCAAAGTTCATTTTACTATTTTTGGGTTTTTGAGGGGTATAGTTGTCAAATTACCTATCCCTGCTCCTCTATTAAAATTTATTTTTATTTTTAATATTTTGAGGGTAAACTTGCAACTAGATTATGCTATATATCTCAATGATTTATGGCAAAATTGAATTTTTTGTATTATTGAGATTCCTTTTATTGGGTAGTCATTAGTAAATCACACTATGCCACTATTTAGAAAATCAAATTAAATTATGTATAATTACATTAAACTGTATTTTTATAATAGTTTAGATAATATAGATAAGATAGATAGACCCCTCTCATTTATATTTTTAATACACAAAAAGTTCTTCATCATTCTTCTCTTAAGTGCTAATTTGAGTATTTATATGTATTCGATTTGATTCGTAAAAACTATTTTTAGTATTTTAAGAATAATCTTAAATTTTAAACAGTAAATTCTGCATAGAAATCATTATTAGATTCTCAAATATTATTTTTAATATTTTAAAAATTCTTAAGTACTAATTTGAGTACTTTAAACATTAGTAAACTAATTTGATTTAATATTTTATGAGTAATCTTGTATATTAAATGTTTAGATGTGCATTTCCTTCATACACAAATATAAAATTTGAAAAATGTTAAGTTAGGTTTTGTAATTGTTTATTATTAAATTATTCATATGACTAATTCAATGAAATTTCATATCTTAGTTGTGAATTATATATATTTTCTTGTCAAAGTCTCTTTCTATATCTATTGGTCATCCATTTTTATTAACACCTCATCAAACGTTCCTCAGTTCACACTAAATTATTAAACTCATTTTAAATTTATTATTAATAGCTTTCCTTCTTAGGCCTTCTTTAGCGAGTGCTGGGTCTTGGTGACTGAATTTTTACTGCTGAAATTAGGGATTAACACAGGTTTGTTTGTTTGATCATCATAAACATGGAGTTCGTTTTGCTGTTTTCGTGAAAAGCAGAATCTTTCTTGTTTTTCTTGCATTTTTTTAGCTAATTTAACTTATGTGCTTGTAACTGGACAGTGATTTTACTTATTTCTTCTAATATTTGTGTTTTTTGATGCTAATAGTTCTGTGGTTTATCGTTTACTTGATGCTGCTTTTGTTCAGATTTTAGGAAGAGTTGTTCGTACAATTTCGTTTAGATTTTAGAGTAAGAAGTGTTATAAACTGTGTTAAATTAAGTGTGGAAAAGGTTGTAGGATATTTGCAATTGCTCCCCTCTTAAAGTATGATTAGACTAGAGTTTATGTTTTCTTGTCTGAGTTATAGAAAAAAGGATTAGGTGAAGAAACAGATGAAATAACCTATATATTGGTCTAAAATGGTGATACATGTATTTTCTTTTTAGAATACTAGTATGGAATGGTTATGAACTTTAGAATTTTGCTGTAAGTTTGTGTTCCTACAATTATGGGTATTACTAATTTCTCAATCTTTCCAACAGCTATAAATATTACTTCCAATTTATAGTAATGGATGCTTCTGAAAGAGATGAATTACCTATGCTATCGAACCGAAACTTCCAGTCAGATGATAGCACTAGCTCCACAAGCCGAGGTTTTTCAACTAGAAATAGAAGTAAATCAATGTCCATATCTCAAGAATTTTCTTCTGAAAACGAGCACAATCTAGTGGGCTTCACTGGTCATTCGATGAACGAAAGACGAACTTCCTTTGGTCAAACGAGTGGTCTTTTATATGTTAACCGAAACGGTGAGTTCGTTTTTGAGCCTCCTCAAAATGCATTGAGGCATGAAGTTTCCAACCAGATAACAAAACGATATCCATCAATTGATCGGATAAAAAATAATGATTGGCCAATGAACAACAAGGATGAGAGAGATGATCATCGTTTGAAGTCTGGGCAATTTACAAACTACAATAGTGAGGGTCGTCAGAAGCGTTCAAGAATGTCAGAAAGACTCAATGCAAAAGGTTGGCCAAAGAGAATCTTTTCGCTTGTGCTTATGTGTATTCCTCCAATTATGAATCCTCATGCAAGAGTTGTTCAACGGTGGAACAAATTTTTGGTGATTTCTTGCTTATTTGCGGCAATTTTGGACCCATTGTGCTTCTTCGTACTATCTGTGCATGAGGTACACTTCTAAAGTTGCTTCTTGTTTGTGCTTCTTCTTTCTGTTCTTGTCATTTCATTATTAGAAATATTCACTTTAGATGGTTGGCGTTACATAAGACTAGGATAGTTGAAATTGCGATTGGACAAAGCTTGCCAAAATAAGTTGAAATTTGAGAAGTTATAGGAAGAATAGTAACTAAATATATAGCCACACGGGGATCATGGGCACACCAATGCGATTGCAATTATAAATCTTACACTCTACACTCCTGAAACTTTTCATATTTAACTTTAGAGGGCTGGTACATAATATTCTGTCTCGAGTTGACATCATTTTTCTTCGCTCAGATTAACAAATGCATAATATTTAATCGGCACATGGCAACAGCATTTATCGTCTTAAGGAGCATGAATGACTTCATTTACATGATCCATATCCTCCTTCAGGTATGCATACTAACTTGTTATGTCCTTCCATGAATTCATTAATCGCGGTGTAGTAATGATTGATCAGGTAGTGCTGTGTGAAGATATTTATCTTGTGATGTTTGTATATTAACTTTTCTCTCTGATATTATGGTTATGCGCATTAAGACATTTGCCTGTTCGACATGTTGACTAGTTCAAGATTTTGTTTGTCTGAACATTTATACAATGGTAGTTAATTGTTCTGGTGTTTTGTACCTTAAGCATGAAAAACACTTTTCTCAAGGAAATTAGAAACACAAAACTTTATTAGTTAGGTTCTTTATCCAGAAAGGCACCCTTCCCCCCCAATAATAAACAACATTTGGTATCTCTTCAATTACATTTCAAAGTGTTTATATATGTAGAGATCAGCTTGTGTTGTACTTAGTGCTACTATTATTGTCAATTGTTAGTAATTAGTTGGAATTACTTTTCCAGCTACTTAGTTCGTTAAAAGACGCTGTTATAATAGCTTGTTGCTATTCATTCAGTTCGATAACGGAAATTAGTCTTCCAGCTTTCCAATTCTTAACATGGTATCAAGAGCCAAAGCTCAATCCTACCATTAACTCCATCGCCTGGTCTCAAAATTTAGCGTGTAAAGGACCAATGGACTCGATCATAGACTTTTTTAAGTTCATTCTAAGAATCATACCACAATTATAACTCTTCGATCGATGAGTATGAACCATCTCTTGAAGAATCAAAATATTATCATGAGTACCCCGACAAGGAAAGAAACTACTTTGCATGAGTGAGATTAGCACTGACATCATTTCCTTGAGCCGCATAGAAAGGTGGCATATACGACAACTTCATTTGAGCCCACTAACTATACAAAGATATTACATGACATTATTTACTTTATTTTGGAAATTCATCAAACATATTTTCATTCTCCACACATTTCTTAGTATGTTTCCTATGAATCCAAACAAAATCAAATCTTTTCAGATTGGCAAAAGCATGTTGAGAATTATATTTTTTTTATGTCTTCTGTTTTTAGAACGTATTTTACAAGTGAAGATACATAGTCATTTTCAGTTCAGGGTGGCGTATGAAAAACCTAAATCTGGAATCACCGATGTTGGAGATTTAGTTGATGATCCTAGAAAGATTGCCCGGAATTACTTTCTTGGATACTTTGTGATTGATCTCTTTGTCGTACTTCCCCTTCCACAGGTAAATAAATGTTTTGATTGTAATTTGCATTATATTAAGTTGTCCAACTTTACCATTTTCCCGCATAATCTACTGAAACTGCATTATTTGCTTTCTGTAGATTATCTTATCATTGATTTGGTTGGATTCAATTGGAGCATCCGGTGCCAATTATGCAAGAGATCTTCTACAGGCAGCCATTATTTGTCAGTTTGTTCCTAGGTTCTACAGATTCTTACGAATTCTAGCTGGTTCATCTCCAACTGGTTTCATTTTCGAGTCAGTATGGGCAAATTTCATCATACACCTTCTTGGCATTGTTTTGATTAGCCATGTGGTAGGTTCGTGCTGGTATCTCTTTGGCTTACAGGTTGGTCTTTTCAAGAGTTTAACCTAAAACTATTTATGAAAGGTTTAACCTAAAATTATAGTTTGCCGAAAGCTCCTATGTATAGTTTATAAAAAAATAATTTGCATATATTTGACTATACAAATAAAACTTTTAAATATGCGTCTAAAATAAGCTAGAATCAATTACATTAATTAAAGAAAATGTCTATGTTTGTAATCTATATGTAAAACTTTGCAATGTTCTGAGAAAACGATTAAACCATTAATCAATGGTTTAAACGATTAAAGGATTAAACCATTGCAATGATTAGAATGATTGCTAATTGTCTATATTTATACTCAAAGTCAAAGTCAAGTACATAAACATCTCGAATTTTTATTATTTATGCATAACAAATTTTAGCTTTTTTCTTAGTTCGTAATGGAAGTCTTGGAAATTGCTATTCACAGACTTCGAATGATTTGTGGTATCCTAGAAGTGAATTGCCATTTTAACCTGTTAGCAATTATCTTAAAGCCTCAAATCCGCATAAATTTTATATTCTGTTTTACAATTTTGAATTTTCTAGCATAATGTTTAACAATCTTGACATTTGGACTAAATATGCAAGGGCTTCAAAGGTATTAAAAGTACATTCGAATAGATACCTTTATTAAATTTATTTCTATGAACTTCCTTTAACTATCTTATTTCTTAGAAATGTCTTTATAATTCCCCAAAACTCTAATAACTTAAGAAATAATCTTGAAAAGTCTGATTATTTTCAATTATGAAAGACTAAATTTCTGTAGTAGCAACAATTAAAATAAAATGGGAAAATTGCACTTTTAGTTTTAGTCCCATAAGTATGCCCCTGAACACAATTGGTTCCAAACATTAAGCTTGTCTCAAATTGCATCTCTGAACTTTTTAATTTGGTCTGAAACCAAATTCTCGCCCAAAAATCTCCATTCTTTGTTAGTAACGGATTGGAAGGAACTTTTTCGCATGGAACCAAATGTGAGATTTTTGAAAAGTTGAAGAATGCCATGTGAGAAATCTAATGCTCGAGGCCAAATGTGTGCACATACGTACTTATGGGACCAAAAGTGCAATTCACCCCATAAAAATGTAGTTATGCCTTTCTATGACATTCCAATGTGAACTCATCTTAACTTTTACATAGAGGTTGAATCAATGCTTTAGAGATGCCTGTAATAGCAGCAACATCAGAACGTGTGTGGGCTTTATCTACTGCGGGAATGGAAATGATTATCGAGAGTTTGAGAATGATCCAACCTGGGAAGTTTGGAGGACTAATGAGAGGGCAATTGGTTGTTTCGAGAAAGCTGATTTTAATTTTGGAATTTATAAAGATGCTGTCAAACTAACCACGGAGAAAAGCATAGTGGCGACATATGTGTACTCATTCTTTTGGGGTTTCCAGGTATAGTGTTGTTTTACCGAATTGAGTTCTTTATGGAATATTAGAGAAAAAGAATAAGTAATGCGCTATAAGTTTGCATAAGATTAATTCTCTATTTGTATGTATCTTATGTAAACGGTTTCATATATCTAAGTCGGTTTTGGTTTTCTGAATTCTTGGGGTTGTTTACTTAGCAAATTAGTACCATGGCTGGAAATCAAGTCCCGAGCTATTTCGTACTGGAAATTCTCTTCACCATAAGCATCATAGGGATCGGCCTCGTGGCCTTCACTCTTCTCATTGGGAACATGCTGAATTATCAGGTGGCTCTTGGACGAAGGTAGCAGTTCGGTCCCGCTAAACATCTTGTTGCATGGCTTACACATGAGATTAATTTGTGCGGTTTAATTATTGTTATTTCTAAAATATTTTATCTTCATTGACTTAGGCCATGTTTGGTGCTTGGATCTTGATCAGAAAAAGGAAATGGAAAATGTCATTTAGGCTTCAATGTATAATACTTTGCTTTGTCGTTTTTTTGTCTTTTCTCATTTTTCTTTTCCTTTTTCCTCGCCAAAATCCAAGAAACTTACATGACCTTAAAATGTTCTCAATTGAAAAACTAGCTTTGAGTAAGGCAAATTTTTTATATTCTTTTGTTGTCAGGACGTTAGAAATGTCTTTAAGGCGACGTGATGTTGAGCAGTGGATGAGACATCATCAGCTTCCAAAAAACTTAAAAAGGTTCATTGTTTAGTTTGCAGTGTGTTGATATTTTTATTAATTCATTTTTCCTACAAGGATTGTTTCTTATTGATGATTCCTTACAATTCAGGCAAGTACGAGAGTCAGAACGTTTTAATTGGGCTGCGACTAGGGGACTCAATAAAGAAATGCTAATGTATAATTTGCCAGAAGACATTCAAAGGGAAATTAGGCGTCATATTTTTAAGTTCGTCAAGAAAGTAAGTTTTGTATGAAAGATAATGACAATCTTGAGCTTTAACAAATATTTCAACTTCTGATGAATATTGTGTTTATCTGACAATTACAGGTCGGAATTTTTCAACAATTGGATGAACCTATCATAGATGCAATATGTGAGAGGCTAAGAAAAAAGACATATATCAAAGGCAGTAAAATCTTAGTCCAAGGTGGTCTCGTTGATAAAGTGGTATTTATAACCCGGGGAAAAATGGAGAGCATCGAAGAGGATCTTCCTATTGTTACATTGACTGAAGGGGACGTTTGTGGCGAAGAACTACTTACATGGTGCCTTGAGCATTCTTCACTAAATAAAGGTACAAGTTCACTTAATGCTCCATTGTCAGTATTTTCTGTACATTATACTTGGTGGGCTGAAAAATAAATTAAACTACTAGATACTCTACTTTGTATTTGATTGCTAAAAAGCTCGTTTGAACTTGGTTCGTCTGATATACAAACGAAGCTTGAATATTATCTTTTACTTGATAAGCTTGAATGTTCGTCTGGATTCATTTACAGTGCATTTTAGCTATAAGATTCGGGTTTGTGTTCTTTTTTGTGACCTCTAATAATGTAGTATAATTTGTGTCTTATTTTTCAGATGGAACAAGTATAAGGTTTCTAGGACATAGATTGTTGAGTAAGAGGGTTGTAAGATGCTTAACAAATGTCGAAGCTTTTGTCTTGCGAGCTGCGGATCTTGAAGAAGTGGCCAGTCTCTTTGCAAGGTCTTTGAGAAGTCAAGGGGCTATCAGGTAATTTTCTATTTGTTATAAATATACGTAAAAATTACAATATTAGTCCCATAGGATAAGCTTTATTCGACTTGTAGTCTCGTCATATTTCTAAAATGTGAAAATAGTACTATTAAATTTTCCCTTTGTAATTATTTGGTTTTAAAATACCGTTAAACAGTTTCCATACATTTTTAACGACCGAGGCTACAAATGCAAAAAAAAAAAAACACATAAGATTAATTTTGCAAGTTTGTAAACAATGAGACTAAAATTGCAATAAAATCTACTATATAAGATTAATGCTACAATTTTCCTTAAATATATGTCATTTAAATCGTTATTTCGTGAGCAGGAATGAGCGAGGACTTACAGCTAGGCGATTTCGAGTTGCATGGAGATATAGGAAGAAAGGAACAAGTCTAGCCCATGCTTCAAGCCCGGTAAATTAATCTTCGTCTAGAAGCTCTACGTTTATTTTCCAATGATGAAAAATTTTCTTATATTACAACTTAGATTAAATTATGTATTAAGTTTAGTATTTTCGATTTCGAGAGTCTATGTATATATGTGTAATCGATGATCATTTTAGTATACGAAAAAGTTTTCAACTATATAAAAAAAAGAACGATTATTTCATTAAACCGGTATTACATAGCCATATTGACCTTTTATCAAGGTCAATCGAACCAAACACGTAGTATATAATTCCTTTTGACAAGAATACCCTTCCCCCTCGGGGCTCTAAGTTATAATTCTCGCATAATACAACACTAATGCATCGATAGGCTTATTTCTTCAAGAAGGGATTTTAGTATCTTACTCTTCTGTAGGTGGGTCCACCCATCGACCGTGGTCTTTAATCAGCTCGATCAACGCATCTGTTGCATGTTCCATAGCAATACCTCTTTTCACTACCGTCTGCAGAAAAAATAATCGGTCGTTAAAAGCCAAAAGTTGAAACGAGAATTAGAAAATGTTTGGGTAAATTACAAAAGAACACCATGAGATTTGAGAAATTACTATAACTTACACTATCAGTAACATATTACAATTCACCCACTAGTTCTTGAGTTGCGAAATCCGATATGGGGGTATGGGTTGTCGATGAACTAAACCTCAGGGGCTTGTGTTAATTACCTAATAAGTGAGGGGTGTGCATGTAATTATTTCAAAAAGTTTTGACATTGGGCTTGAGAGTGGGTGAACTCTTTTAGGGTGTGTTTGGATTGAAGTATTTGAAATCTATGGATTTCAAATTCATCGACAAATCCATTTAAGTTCGTTTGGATGAATTTCAAATCTGTTGTCATCCACTTTGACCCATTTTCTCCGTAACTATGGTGGATTTCAAATGGCTCCATTTTAGCTGTCATTTCAAATCCTTCCTCCAAATTCCCACCCCAAATCCAAATCACTCATCCAAACACACCATTAGTGTCTCATAGGTAATCACATGCAATTTTCTTTTTCTTTTTGGGTGTCGGTTTTGACCCCAAAACTCTCGATATTTGAATTTTAAGGCACACGACTTTTCAAAGAAAAAATAGCGAATAATGTTACCTTTCCAACGTAAAGGTCGATCTTTCCAGGAGCACCACCAACATAACCGAAATCTGCATCAGCCATTTCTCCAGGGCCATTCACAATGCAACCCATAATTGCAATCTGCGCAAAGTAAAAGTATGTAATAATTATAATTTAATTCAAGCATAATTAACTTTTAAAAGATCATAAATCGGCTTAATAGACTGGTAATTACCGAAACGCCAGGCAAATGAGATGTCCTTTCTCTTATTTCTGCACTAATCTCTTGAAGGTCAAATAAAGTTCTTCCACAAGATGGGCACGAAACGTACTCCTGATATCAAAGAACAAAATATATTAGTCCTATTAAATTGATGAAGAACAAATTAATCACATACACAAATTACCATAATTTCTCTGTCAGTAAAAGAATATTACAATTTTGCCCCTTGCTGGATTACAAATTACATAGACACCCCTACACGAGAACTGAACATGGGATGTCTTTGAAATTTGCAAAAACCTCGTAGGTTCGTTGTAATTACCCAAAAAGTAAGGGGTGTGCATGTAATTATCCATTAGTTTAAATGACTTGTTAAGGTAGTATATGTTACCGTCTTTGTATTTCTCATTCTGCAGCCTTGTAGCAAATTGAAAGAAGTATTTCTAAGAAAATCAAAGTCTTGATCTGAGGCTTCCAATAGAATACCGTCACCTAAGCCATCTACCAAAAGACCCCCAGCATTGGTCCCGGCCCCGATGACTAAATCGTCCCTAAAAAGCACAAATAACGTCAGCTAGAAAAAATTTCTCGATTTTGGTTAATCACTAAACTCAAATTTATTTCTTATTGTACCTGTGAGTTTCTTTAGGGAACTGTATGTGGTGAATTACTGGGTAGTTCAACGAGTTCTCTGAAAGATACTCGAAAAGCCTGCATTCACCAAGATCTCAACTTAATTACAAAAAAACCCTTCTAAATTTCGTTATTTATCAAATACAATCATATTTCAATTTTGTCCCTTATGTTGTTGAGTTGTCGAAGTCTGACAGGGGGGTCTTGGTAATTTACGAAACTTCATGGGGGTTTGCTGCAATTAGCCAAAAAGTGAATAGGTGTGCATGTAATTAATTACCTCCTTGCAGCATGAACTCTACTAGTTTTCTCTTCTGTATATGGTAGATCATGAAGGATCATGATAGCATCAATACTCTTCAGAATTTCTAACTCTTCTTCGGGTTCATCACCGCGCACGGAGACTACCAAACGTGTACCTAAATGAAAATAAATCTAATTTAGCAAGAATTTTCATAACTCAAGAACGTTTTTCGGGTATCATAAAAAACGCTTACCTTCCGGAAGAAGCTTGTAAGCACCGGTGGAAAATTCATTGAGAGTTACCATGACCAATGCATTGGGTAAAGGCTTTATCAATTGCTCTGATAAAGGTGTTATAACTCCCATACTAATGTCTATCAATCGTTTGAGAGCCAATCGCTGGCCGTAATACACAAAACACGGTAAAAAACTAAAGAAATTTGTAGGTAATAAGAGAATATTAACTGAATGGTATCATTAAAAGTGATGTGGTAAACAAGAAGAGGCTTACAGCATCTTTATCATCTAATGGTGGAAGTTGTCTAAGCAAGATCGAGTCCACAGTTGCTAGATCCTGCAAAGGTATTGAAATTTTTTCTTAAATAAAATTCCCAATAGAGAAGATATTAAGATATTGTTTCATGCAATAAATGATATTCAAAGCATACCTTAAATGGCATTCCGATGATAAGTTTCGCTGCAAGAGATTTGTATAGAACTTCAGGTGCCTATACAAAAAAAAAACAAAAAAAAAAAAGAAATTAGAGTTCAAAAATTAGTATAATAAAAGCAATTCATTTTAAGACAATATTGCTTCTAAGTTGACCTTCAACTGATCCAGCGAAACTGACATCAAAACTGAGCCATCACGATGGAGTACACCTCTATAGTCAACCTCTTCGCCCTGTCTCGAGAAAAACTAACAATGAACATTTTCGAGACTCCAAAAAGTCAATTTAAACTATAAAACCAACATCTTTATAATTTAAACTGACCTCTTTTTGAAGTGGCAGTTGACCACTTCTACGCTGGAAGTCAAAATAACGTCTATTTTTTTCTTCAAATGGTGCCTATTTAGACCCACAATTAACAGCTATTAATATGTTATACATAAGAAAACTAATGGGTAGTTTTATGTTATAGCCATATACCACTCCTTTCTGAAGCTCAGATGCTCTCATACCAAGGCTGGCCAATCTTCTACAGGGATCTATCTCCTCTTCTGGAGCTTCAGTTAGAGAGACTCTGATGGTATCACCTAGACCATCCTGCATAGTCCATGTTAATCTCGAGAGCCTTCAAATATGTATAATGACGGTTTTATGAAGATCAAAACAAGCCCGCATAAAATTACCGAAAAACAAACAAAATAAGAATCTTTCAGCTTTCATCTAAAACTAGGGGTGGCAATTTGGGTCCATCCATATATTTGGACCCAAACCAAACTAAGTTTTCAATGGGTTGGGTCCTAACATTTTAGTTCCAACTGTGCTGACTTTTAATAATATTTGGGTCCAATTGGGTCTTAAATAGGGCCCAATTTGGGTCTAAATTGGGTCCAAACTATTCTCTTCTTTGAGTCAATAATCTACATTTTACACTCTACAACAACTCCTTACACCACTTTGATTCATAATGGGTCCATTTTGGGTCATTATTGGGTCCACTTTGGGTCCTTGTTGGGTCCAACTATAATGCATATTTTTTGACATTGGACTCAAATCACTTTAAGCCCAACCCAAATGGATCCGACCCAAAACCAACCCATTCAACTCAATTGCCACCCCTATCTAAAACACATTGGGTGACGTCAAATGGGGACTCTTTAAGTTTTGGAAAAATGGAAATAGATCATAAGTTGAATTCATACTTAAGAAAAATCGAGTAAATACATTTTCGTCTCATTGAATTTTTCTGGATATTAGGAAATGGACATACCATAAGAAGTGTCCCGATTCCTATTGCAGATTTCATTCGTCCATCTTCACCCTCACCAGCTTCAGTGACTCCCAAGTGTAATGGGTAATCCCATCCTTGAACATTCATTTCAGCAACAAGAAGTCGATATGCTTGGACCATAATAACGGGGTTGCTTGCTTTCATTGAAAACACAAAATTATGAAAGTCCAATTTCCTACAAATTCTCGCGTACTCAAATGCAGATTCAACCTGTAATTAAATGGGGATTATATTATTGAATTTGAACCCAAAAAAGGTAAAGTTTTAAACAGAGTTTGTAGTTAAGACGAAGGGGTAAAATGGCTAACTTACCATTCCTCTAGGTGAGTCCCCGTAATAACTCATTATGCGATCTGAAAGGCTACCGTGGTTTGTTCCAATGCGCATTGCTCGACCATACTTTTTACATTTTTCAACCAATGGAGAGAAAACCTAAAGTTATGTGTAAACACAAACTTATGAGATTCTACAAACAATTAAATAACATCTAAATATGCATTATTAATTGCATCGCATCTCACTTAAACTAATTCATTACAGAAAAAAATTAAAAGAAATTAAAAAAATTTTACATTACTAAAAGTCTAAAAAAGAAAATAATTAACAAAAAAAAAGTCATCATGAATCATGGAGACTTGATTTTGGTATGGATAAGAAGAACGTCTAATGCCCTTCTTTTTTATGCGGCATATTTTTCTTGTATGCTATAGATATATAATACAACTTGAAATCATAAATATGTACAAAGATCTAGGATTTTATTCACTTTTGAAGAGAAATTTAACTACGCTGGCCTGAATCTATAGTTAATCTCATCAAGAAGAAATATTATAGTTAGAAAAAGCAACGGATATTTGGCTCTGACCTGCTCAATATGCTCAAGTTCTTTTTGATAATCGTCTTCTGAGTATTCCAGCTGCTCAAACTGAGCTCTCCTGTCAGCTGAAAAGAATTATGTCATTTAATTAAACCAAACCATTTTCATTTTTCTAAAAATCGATTTTTTTTTAGTTGTGTATTAAATACCAAAGTTCCCTGGATTAACACGAATTTTATCAAAGCATTCAGCAACTCGCATAGCAACAGGTGGGGCGAAATGAATATCCGCCACTAGAGGGATGTTATAGCTGCACATTTCATGAATTATTGAGTACATAATACTTATGATCGATTAATATATAAATTTGAAAATGAATCAAATACAACACCTACTTTTTCTGAACAAGGGAATTTTTAATTTCAAAGCATGCATCAGCTTCTTTCTTGCCTTGCACTGTTATTCTAACAATATCCGCTCCTTGGTCCGCTATTCTCATCACCTGCATATATAAGAATTAAGGTCTAGAAATGATATTAAAAATATCATATCATTATCTATAAATAACATAACGGGCCGTTTTTAAAGATTATTGAAAAATAAGAAATATTCATCTGAATAAGAACATATTAAGGAAGCAGTATTACCTGGTCAACCGTTGCAGCAACATCCTTTGTATCTGTTGTTGTCATTGTCTGAATTCTAATGGGATGCTCACTACCTAGAGCCACATTTCCAACCATCACTGTGCGGGTTTTTCTCCTAACGGTTTTGTGAATGGATTCACAGTATTTCTGCCTCGGAACTACATCCAAAAAGAACTACATGTAATAAAGCTAGTTTCTGAAAATAAAATCGACCGCTACATGCTCATATGCTGGATTATTTTCGTCTATTTTTTTTTTTTGGTAAAAATCCTTTTGGCACTTATATTGAAAATCAATAAGAAACCACGTTAAGTAATGAAACAACTATAATTAGCCTATCCATTTACACAATTTACAGGGCCAATGAAAATTAGGAAAGGTCTTGTAACCAAAAAAGTAAAAAATAAAAGCATCAAAGGCTAAAAAGTAATAGAAAATATACCTAACAGTGGGCTTCCATCTGATGCTGCCTCAAGTTCAACAGTTTCTGGACCAGGATTTGTAGAATTTCTAATCACTACAACCTTAGTCCGTCGAAACTTAACTCTTTGCAAATCAGAAACTCTAACGAAATCAGAATTTTTGGCGAATCCAATTCCTCGGTGATTTCTGCCTTTGAGACCTGTAAATGAAGCTGGTACAGCTCCACTAGCCATTTTACTCCACTAAACTCTAAAAATTCACCCTCCTAAACCACAAAAAGAAAAAAAAATATTTAGTTTTTAATACGGCAAATTTCTAGCATATCTACAAAGGGTTGTTGGGAAGAAAATGCTGTGCTTTGGCTGCAAAAATTTCAGCGAAACAACAGGGTAAATTAGATAATGTGAAAACTGCAGCATTAGTTCAAAACTTCCATAGTTCCATAGGATAGGTTCTCTTACAATTGTGTCTTAGTGTTTACAAACTTATCAAATTAGTCCTTCATGACGTAAGTTTTTGCATTTCTAGCCCCCATTATTAAAAATTAACGGAAATAAGTTAGTCCGGCAATGTTTCTTGCACATACCCATTAGTAGGGATGGACATTCGGTTTGGGTATAGTTTGCGTTCACAGCACGTTTAAATCGGGTCGGGTTCAGGTTTCTGAACTCTGAAAAGATATGGGTCGATAAAAATAGACTCCCGAACTCTGATTTTCATTCAAATAAGGATCAAAAATTAATTTTATGAACTTTCAATGAATATTTTATGTAGTAGATGCATAGAAGAATAGTATAGGAGATATGTATTCCAAGTATAAATTAAGATATTTTAATAGTGAAAATCATAGAAAATGTGTGGTAGTTAGTTAAGAAATGCTACAATTTTTTTTTTAAAGTTCAAATAGAAGCATACAGTTTTAAACACATGACATGCTTTTGGAATGATAGAATAGTAGGTAATTAGTTGGGATTATCAAATACAATTAATTGAATGCACCTCAAACACACACACACACAAAAAGTAACTAATTACATATACACTCAACAAATAATTGACTATAAGCTTAAAACTATACTTAGTTACATATTAAAACATTAAAAGGTAACAATTTGATGACCTATTTGAGTATAATTATATATTTTTTTCGGGTGATTCGGGTACTGAATTACCCGAAAAGGTTAAAATTTAGTAATCAACCTAATCAACATTATCCCGGTCGTGTTATATTTTTACAATATTTACCCACTCGGATGAATTCGAACCCCACCGGAAGAACCCCACCGGAAGGGTCAATATCCGAGAAACCCGATCCTGAATGCCCACCCCTACCCAGTACTTAACTTGCATATTTTTCAATAAATTAAATAAAATCCACCAAAAGCATCTATGTTTCCAACTGGGTTCCTTCCAAATCAGCTCAATTAACAACAATCAGACTGAAAGGAAAAGGAAATCACTTCCAACTCAAAGAACACAATTCTTTAATACGATACGAATCATAAAAACTGGAGCAGAAAAATTACAATCAAGCAATGTTAACCCAATCTAAGAATTTAATTCAACAAATTCCCAATTAAAAGCAGGAAATTAAGCAAGTTAATAACTTACTCAAAAGCTTTAATCAAACAATATGAACAAAAGTAATCGATAGAGAGAGTGAAGTGCAAAATTGAAAGTTTGAAATGAAATTCAGATAGAAAAAAACTGAGAAAGGATTGAGAATTTTATACTTACAAGAAATGTGGGTTTGGTGAAGATAGGAGCAGATGAAAATTCAATTGTTGTGCATATTTTGTTTGATGATTATAATATATTATATTATATATTTGGATCCATAGAAATGCTTTCTGGTATTTTTAACTGACAATTGTTTTTATATTATTTATTATATTTGAAGTCCTTGTATTTTTTGTTTTGTTTAATTTAGGTCAACTTTTTATGTCCATGTGGGGTTCTAAATTTTCAATATTTTAATACTACAGAAATTAATAAAAGAAAATTAGTAAAATATGGAGAAAAAAATTGACTTAACGGTGTGAATGAATAATTTGAAACTCTATTGACTTGACAAAACTTATTTTTAATTATTTTGTTTAGATATATGATGAATCTCCTAGGGCTAGGATGACTTGATTACTATAATTTTTAAATTCAAACTTCTTGAAAATTAACAATCATATAAGACAATTTTGAAGACTCAAAATTCTTCAAGTTTGAATATATGCATATATATAGATATATACAAGTTGAATAAAGTTTGAAAAAATATATATATATATATACATGTGTACAGTTTTAAAAAATGTAATCAAACTTTCCTTTAAATTAAATGAATTGAAAAATATTGGCAATTTTAAAAAAAATGGTAGCTTTTAATGCACATGTTAGTAGTGATAATTATGGATTTTTTTTATAGTAAACTATGTAATATAATTTGATAAGTAGTTCATCGAGAATGTAAAATGAAAGGAAAAAAAATTTAATTAAAATAAAAAGTAACAATTATTAATTATCCAGAAATTCAAGGACTCTATTGCAAAAATGAAAATATTTAAGACCGCCGGAATCTAACAGCTAGAAGTGCATGTGGCACGAGGGTCACACGTGGCAAACTAGGTTACTTGCCCGTTGCCCCTACTGTTCGGAAAATTCTTTAATGGTCAGAAACACCCCTACTGTTCTATATTTGTTTATTCTCCTCGAGGGGGTCATGGGGTGGGTCCCCATTCTCCTAGACAAGATGAATTTAATTATTTAAATAAATACATGCTCTCTTGTACAAATTATATAATAATAGAGTTTGTAAATTGTAATGGTGACAACAATTTTTTTATATATTTTACATGGTTTTTTGGGAGTTAAAAAGATAACAAAAAAGAAAGAAATAAAACTTCCCATGTATAATTACATAATTTTATGTCGTAATAATTGACAAAAAATAGTATTGCTTTATTTTACTTTATTTCCTGGGTATTCTTTAAATAGTTTTATTATTCTTGGCAATATTATGCCCACAAATTAAATGTCATGCATGTGCATGTTAGCTAAAACACGTTATCGTCATAAATATATTTCAACAAACTCATATACAGTAGAAACATTATAAATTAATACTCATGGGACCACCAAAATTTATTAATTAAAAGAGTTATTAATTAATTGATAAATTAATAATTATTAATTTATATCTTAATTAATATTTTATTAATTTATAATGAAATACTTCATTTACAAATACCTTTCAAACTTCCACTTAATTATTGTACAATGCATGTAAGTATATCAAATGAAGGGCCCAATTTGAAAGAACCCTTCAATTTCCAACCTTATTATGCTTCTTGTGTTCAATGTATATCACTTTATGAACATTTAAAAATATTTTCTTAATAAATACAAGATCAAAATATGCTAACACAAACAAATCATACACACAAGGCTATTAAAGCGGCAATCACATTGAATAATTTCTTGTTGAGCTATGAGAAATAAAAAACAATTGAGTCATTTTTCAAGAGATCTTTATAAATCATTAATGTAATATGTAGTATATAAGGAATTATTAATTTATATTTTATATGGGGTCTATAGAAATTATCAAAAATGTATTATCTTATAATTTTAACGAATTATTAAAATAGCACCCTACCCCCGAGTCGGGACCGACCAAAAATATTATTTTAGAGAGTTTATTAAATAATAGAGTATTAATTTATCGAATTTCTACTGTTAGTTTTAAGTTATACATGAGAGAGTAAGCAACTTTAGCATATAATGAAATTCTGGCAAATACCTTTTGCCCAATAACTTCTTTGACTCGGGAAGACTTTCATCTTCTTTTTTATTAAAAATTATGTATCATCTTATATTTTATCATATAAATGTACTCACTTGATGTCACCTTAATGTTTCTCAAAATCTTTTATACACACATAATATACAGCCATAAAGGTGAATGAAATATGAGATGGAATATCTTTTGACAAGAAATGACCCAAACTGAAATATTTTTAGAGATCTTATTGATACATCATCATCTTATTGTAGGTAAAATATAAATCTCATGTTATTTACTTGAGAGGAAGTAAATAACATGTTTTTAGATAAAACTTGTTCTGATGTTCATTCTCGTTTTTCGTATTTCATCCTCTAATTAACGTACAACTACTGGCATACAAACTAGGAAGTTAATCAGGAAAAAGAAATACTTAACCACCTACTAATTTTATAAAACGACCTTAATACTAATTAACTGCTAAAACAAAAGTAATTGAATTCAGAATTTAAAGAGCATACTATTCAGCCCAATATGGCTTCTGGGCCACATGATTGGGCTGTGAATTTTCCTCCACATCTAGCCTGTCTTGGGCTTGGGTTTCCGCTTCCGCTTGTTGGGCTGGTACATATAAAATGTTTCTTCAATTTTACTCATAAAATTCCAACCCGTGTGATATCTACAATTCGATCTCACAAACTTGGACGTAATATACGAAAATTCTTTGAGGGATCGATTTTAATGGATCCCATATCTCATATACTATTAGAGGTCAAATGGTATATGAAGGATCGATTACATTTGAACCAGTCTCTCTTATAGAATGATCGTATAGCATATAGATAAGTTATTATATATATATATATATATATATATATATATGTTCGTACATATAGTAGTTATAGTATATCTTCGTATGTTTTTAAATGTAGTAAGTTGTTATCCATGATTTATTTCCCTCTACTTTTTTTTTTCTTTAATCCAATAAATTTGTTTTCTACCTTTCTCGTATTTTAAATTAAACTTATTAAATTTGCCCAAAAAAACTTCACACGTCACACACACACAAACACAGCTGAGAAATAAAAGAAAGTAGAGAGGAGCATACAAGAGTAGTACTTCCCGCAGGGACAGTAGTACCAGAGGAAGTGCCAGAAGGATCAACCTCTTCAACCTCAACCTTCTTCCTTTTCAGCTTTTTAGATTTAGATACTTTCAGCAACTTCTCAGAGGGGGGTGAAACGACGCCGCTGAGGTTGACGAGAGAGGTGACGTGGCACTCTTGCCAGTTGAGATGTTTGAGATTGTTAATCACTTGTTGCAGGGTGAAGCAAGAGGCATCACCTGATACGCCGTCGTTTATGAGCGTCGAGCGGCTGAGATCCATCAGCTCCATTGTGGATACAGCATCAATCATTACACTCTGAATTTAATTATAATATAGAACTCACTGTGAATTCATAAATTCAAGAAAAAACTATAAAGTTAAAAAAATATGAATAATTAAAATATAAGCTAATAATAGAAGTTTGAGCAATTTAGATTGTATCAGGCCTTTTGAGTTTTTGGCTTACTGAATCCGTGCATGCCGATGATCTGCAGAGAGACAAAATGAGAAGATTAATGAAAAGGTGAATGAATTTAACCATAATAATTGAAATAGAGATACATATCATAAGTCATAACCATAAACATCGAAAATACAGGAAATTAATTAGAGTTGAACGATTTGAAAAATTGAAAACTCATACGAACAAACTTTTTTGCATAAATCATTAAGTGATCTAGATTCGAATGAAAAGAAGAGGAAAACACGTGTTTATAATTTAACAAAAAAGGTAATGAAATATTAAATATATATCATTATTCATAAAAAAATTGAAAGTACAGGAAATTAGCAACAATGAGACGATCTGAAAGCTCATACGAACGAACATTTTATACGAATCATGAAAATGTCTAGAATCAAACGAAAAGAAAAGCAAAAAACACACATATAGATTATATAAACAAAACAATTCATGTAAAGTGGAGTAATAGCAGTGATTGAAGGTACAGAAAATTAAAGTAATTACAGTGAAACGATTTGAAATAGGTCATACAAACAAACTTTTCGCACAATCATAGCGTGATCTAGAATCGAATTAAAATATCAGGAAAAACACACACACACACATATATATATAACCAAAAAATCATATAAAATGGAGTAACTAAGAGCAGTGCATTTGATCAACAATAATGATGAAAAGAGGGGAACGAACTACTTAATAAATTAACCTGGCGAAGTTGGGAGCCGTTAAGGTTGAGAGTGCGGTCATCAATGAAATCGAGGTAATCTTCCATAGTCAGCCCCGATTTCTTCTTCGATATCATCATCCTGCTGGCTTGTTCTTCAACAATCGCCATAGCTTCTCTTTTCTCTCTCTAGACTGTGTTTTCGTCTTGTGTGATGAGTGAGTGAATGATAAATGCGTGCGTGTGAGCGCTTATATTTATATGAAAGCTGAATTTGCCGTACCTTTGTATTTTAAGCGGGAAATAAAAAAAATTATGTATAGTTCATAATTAATTAAGTAATTTAGTTAGTAACGCACATTTAATTTGTTTAAATTATAATATTTGAAACGAAGAATTTTAAATTAAAATTATTCGAGTTTAAGTAAGTTAGAACAAAAAATAAATGGAAAAAATAAATGAGAAATATCATTTGATATAATATTAAACTTACAATATATTTGGTTTTATTTATTGGCTTCAACTGCGTACAACCATTTTCTAATTCTATATTAGTATAAATTACACTTATTATATGATTAATTGTTCATATTGTGAGTTATATTCATATTCATAAAACCAACTCCTCGATAAAGAATTAACGTGTTTATCTTCATTTTGATTTTAGATGAATTATATTTATCCAAAAGTTGAAACTAGGTGCGCGAAAATTGAGACGTAAAATTAAACCACAAGCGCGGTTAAGCTAATTAGTTAACGAGACGAGAGATATTTAAAATGGTCGTGACCGAAAAAACGACGTAAAAGAAGTATAAACCAACCTCTCAACATTAATTTACATCACAAACATGGATCAACATTTGACTCAAAATAACTTATAGTAGGATCCAATACAAAACAAAGCCATAACCAAACATATGCTCCTATTTCTTCATTAATCCAACCTCGGTCAAGGTATTTCTCGATTCTCGTCTTCATTTTGATTTGGTTGAGGCTCTCGACTAGAACGCAACTCGTTTCTAATCTCATTTTGATATCTCACAACATGTCGTCTTCGTTCTCTCCATCTCAGAGCCTCGACAATAATAGTACCTCCACTCATTGCGACTCCAAATCCCGCGAATGTGGCGAGAAAGATTGATACTATTGCTTGTACATGAACCTACAAGATTTTTAAACATAAGAAAGTTAGAGGTAATTGGAAAATATGGTCATTGGTATCTAATTTTGTAAGGAACATTGAGCTAAAAATGTAAGGATGCAAACAAGTCAAGTTGAAACGGACACATAGTTGTTTAAGCTTGTTTGAATTACAATCGAGCTTTAAAAATTATGTTTGAACTTGGTTTAATTGCTGATCGAACCGAGTTCAAACGAACTTTAATTAAGTCGAACATGAGTCATATATGAATTGAGTCATAAGTACTCTTCAACGGAGCATCATATCCACGCGAGTCTCGACAAAGTTGCCTCATCCAAAATGGATACCTTAATAGCCATTGACCTAAATTGACTCCTCAACTACCACAAACCGTTGGCGGTTCCATGCGACACTAAAAAAATCTTACCAAGTTGTAAAAGATGTGAGCAAAGATGACGACAATGGTGAATTGGATTGATGCATACACCCAAACGAATCTTCTCTTCACTACAAATATAAAGGATGTTAGCCATTGGAAAGGATTATTTGGAGGAGATATATATATATATATATATATTTGTCCAAAAGGTTGAATCCCCAACCCCAAGGGCCTCCCATGCCCCGGCCCGACAGAGCTATGGGAGGAATAAATCATGGTAACCCAGCCAATCACAGGGGCTAGACCAGTGCCCACTGCACACAAGGAGCCCCCCTCACTTGAGAGGTTGCTCCCACACTGCCGCTGGTGGGACTCGATCCTTGGTCATTTGTCCGAACTTCACCCTTCTGTGACCAACTGGGCTGCCCATGTGGACTATATATATATATATATATGTATGTATATTTCGTCTTCAAATCACCATCATCAACTGAAAATTTTATTTTATATATGTATACATGACTAGACATAAATATTGCGATTTTGGAGGCAAAAGTTTAGAACATACCCATAGTTAACGAGGTCATAGACGCAAGGAGGCCGAGTAAACAAGAAAACGGAACTGATATGGCAATTGAACTGCTATCCATTTTCTTAGCCTGCATTAAAACTAAAAATATAACTAGAGTTTCATATATTTGATCTCAAAATACGTTTAAATTTTCATTTTTTTCTCACCAATAGTTGCTCGAGAAAACAAAAGTAGCCAAGCATACTGACAATGACGAGAATCGGTAAATCCTGCCAAACCCTGTAATAAACACGAAAAGTTAATATAATTATACGAAAAATTAAATTTGAAATTTTTCGTCTTTTTTTTTGTACTTGCCTATAACCGTTGATCTCCATTTGTCCGAAATTTCTAGCGCGATCACTTCGATTTATGCAACTTTGGATGCGTAGAAGTGTGACGGGTAGATTTAGAACTTCTTGGTTGCAAATATCACACGTTTTGTTACCTTTTATGGCAAACCATTTTACCGCGCAATCTTGATGAGCCAAAGAAAGTTCGCCTTTGCAGCTACATTCCATCTTAAGTGTCTCTCCACCTTCACATAGTTCGACAAAGCAAATTCGACATACGGCTTCGTCTTCGGGTATATCTTCATTATTTTCTGAGAAGATCAAGGCTAAATTGTGATACATATATGGGTCGCTTATTAGGGGTATTATCATAATTTAATAAAAAAAATTATTTACGAGCAATCATTCATGGGCCGTGCAATGAGAATCGAGCTGACGGCCCAACAAGGCTTGCTATAAATAACTTTAATCAATAAAAATTGAATTATCTGGTTTACAATGTAAAAACTAGATAAAATAAGTCTTTTAAGATCGAAGAATACAATATCTGACAACTACCAAGATGATGTTTGTGTGCAGCTCGAAGTTTACTGAGCGCAGTCCTCAATCCATTAAAATGCTAATTAGTATGTCATGAGTTGAATTAGATCTCATCTCCACGTGATACATATTTGATCCCGTATCAATATAGAATAATGTAAATAGATATATCGAGAGATGGAGGGTCAAAAATTCAAACTTTTGCCCCTCTAAAGACTAAAAATATCAACTTTTGCCGCCTTCTTTTGTATTCGCCTTATTTTAGGACATCGAGAAAATAAATTGGAGTAACGAATTTGGAATCGAGAGAGTAGTAATTACCATCATCTTCTATTAAATCCATTGATAAATCAGAGTCACATTCTTTGCCTTTGGGAGTCGAGGGAATAACACGGAAGAAAGAATTCGTTCGTAGGATGCATTTTTCTTTGTTGATGACTGGTATTGAGAGCGACCGAGAAATAACCCGAGCTTCTTTTCTCTACAACAAATAATCGCCAATATCAACTCTTAATTATATCCCTTCATTCGTCTAGAATCAAAAAAAGAATCTTGTAGATTCATATTGCATCTCCTATTACTACGTGTCAGTGTCTTGCAGTAAGAAGATGCAATAGGAAGTTGCGATAGAAGATTCTGTAGTAATGGTGTGTTTGGATTGAAGGATTTAAAAGTCATGGATTTCAAATTCATCAACAAATCCATCGAGCTTGTTTGGATGAATTCAAATTACTGCATTTTAGAGTCATTTGAAATCCTTCCTTCAAATACAGACCTGAAATCTAAATCCATCAATCCAAACACGTCCTAAACAACATTCAAAAGGCCCTTACATCAAGTGTCGAAAGACTATTTATGCTTCCACTATTACCAGAGTTTGGATTCGAATTTGCGACCCGAGTTACAGGCAAGGACGAAGTCCTATTCACTCGAGGCGTAAAAAACTTCGAAAACGACCAAGACCGTGCAATTGATGGCTTATCTTGTTTAACCACCGAAGAATATACCGAATCCAAATTGGGAGCCTTTTCTACATCTAAATTAGAACCCTGCCGATATTTGAAGCTTAACTTAGGCAAAAGGCTCTTGAGGGACGATTTGGCTCGGGTCAAAGAGGGTTCACATGATCCATTTGCTCTTGAATCGGAAGGGCTAAAATGGAAATTCACACGTTTGGGGGTCGGAGTTTGTGTTGGAGGGATTGTAATGTGAATGGAATCTTGACGGGATATATCCGATGCTCTGTTTGGAATCTCCAAGAAAAGATTCGGTTTTCGCCATTGTTTTCCATTTGATGTTTCTTCTGACATTTCGGATGGTTTTTCCTGCTGAGACGAAGGCATGAAAGTTCGTTTAGGCTCCAAAAGGGGTCGTAAATGAGTTATCGAACGAATTTGGTTATGAAAATGCACATTTGTTGATGCAAAAATATGGAAAATGATTCTTCAAAATTCTAGTTTTATCGAGAAACTACTAGGTGGATCGATATGTAAACGATGCTTGAGTCAATCGGGTCGATTCGTTAACTTCTAGTTATGAATATTGAGTATCTATGGGTATGAACACAAGTCATTAAAAATACTGAAAATCCTATAGAATTCAACATCTATCTCATTATCAGAAAGCTCCTATACTATATGAGATAGTTGAAGTTAATAGTCTTAGAAATTCATCATCAAAAGCTCCAATATTCAATGAAATTTTTGAAATTGCCCATGTGATTAATCAAGATCAAAATATACATTATACAAATTACAATTTCAAACAAGATCTCAAACTAACTGAAGTTCCTGATCGACAATCGAAAAGTTCTTTTTGATTATTTCATTTTTTCAGACGTAAGAATCAAAGAGTACTACTGAAGATCAATTAGGATCAAAACAATCCTGGAATGAAAAAAACATGCAAAAATTTCATAACTTCAAATAGAAACTCAGTTTAGGAATCAAATAAAACTAATAAAAAAGATATGCAAATTCTTATAAATTCTTTGACTAAAAGTATATATAACCTTAGGAATATGAAGAACAGCATCTAGTGTTTGACATGCAATATCATCATCATGTTGAAGCTGATGAGAAATGGATTCATTCTTCTCTTCACTGCTCATCATCATCTTCTTCATCTCACTTAGAGTTATATATATATATATATATATATATATATATATATATATGTGTGTGTGTATATATATATATTACAGTTGATTACTATAAAACATGTATATTCAGACAAAACCCTTTATCTGTAAGAGAATGAATGAGAGTAAATATGGTTGGTTGGGTTGTAATGACATTAATGGACAATAACATCCACATAATAAAGGAGGAGAATGGAGAGACTGATACAGTGCCTGTGGGTGCTTTGAATATCCATACGCCACTCCCAAGTCCCAAACTCTCAGTGCGCTCTTACTTCACTCTTCACTTATTGCTTGCCACATGCAATGCCTTTGTAACATCAATTCCCATATTTTTATCTCTTTATATATATATTCCATATTCTATATAGTTGGATAATCGCACTTTTAGTCCCGTAACTTTTTTATAATTTCATTTTCGATCTTTAAAAAAATTATCACTTTTCATTCTATTTCGGAAAATTGTACTTTTCGTCCCGTAATTTAGCCCATGTGCAGCTTGATCTCATTTATTATGAGTTTCTCGTATTTAGTCGCATAATTTTTCTAAATGTCTTATATTTAGTCTAACAGTTCAAAATCTAATTGTCAACTTTCGTTAGTTACCTTTTGAAGAGATTGTGTATAAGAGAAACTTCATATTCAATAGAAATGTCATACTATTAAACACATGTGACATGTATGATTGATTGTATTCACGCATTAATTTTCCCAACAATCGATGACTAGTGGAATTTGATCGTCAGGTTTTGGACGCTGAGACTAAATTTGGAAAATTTTGAAAGTTATCAAACTATATTTTTTTAAAAATAATGAATCTTGTATTATTAAGTTACGTATTTATGGAGATACATATGGATTTAGTAAATAAGAAAATTCTAAGTTTATCGATTTTACTATGATAATAACTCTTTCTTGTCTTCAAAATGATATACCGAGATTTGAGAATCAGCCGAGCTCGAAGCCGAATTTCAAAGCTTATCAAACTGAAAAGATTATTTAAGTTTAGTTATATATGTTCACGAACCGAGTTTATAATTTTTTTTTTAGTAATCGAGTATCGAATAATTTAATTTGTCATTCAATCCTAGTAACGTGTAAAAGTGAGACGTGTTTGTGTTCTTAATTCATTGAAAACTTTTCTAAAGTTACGTAACGTGTGAAATTAAATTAGGACTCAATACCTAAATTGTATTATGCGACACTTTTAAAGAAAAGAAGAGGGCATAAATTAGTGTTAAGTGGCCCTACTTAATCAAATCATGCATCTTTAGAAAAATAAATTCGAAAGTGGAAATAATCAAAGAAAGTATTATTTCAAAAAATAGTTGTCGAAGGAAAAGATGAAATGGACTGATTACTTATCCAATAAATCTCATGATTTCACTATTAATGTAAAGTATTTGGTGTTATACTAAATAGTATAGGACCCAATATCCCTCACATCATAACTTTAGGACTTTATATGTCTCTTAATTTTTGGAATTATGATATTATATAAAAGTGTCAGTAGGCCAAATGAGAAGTTTTTTAAATTTCACAATGAGTGAGGGGTCTTTGGGTAAATTTCCCTATTTTGTATGTGTGTTTATGTAAATTTCTCTATTTTTAAGTGACTTGAAAACAAGAAAATTTACAAATAATTTAATCTAGTGGAATTGATTTTACATTAAGTACGTTTTCCATTTATCTTGGTCTTTTTACAATCATTGCCCATTATACATATACGACTATTTAATATTTATTGACTTTTATAAGTAGACAATTTCTCTATGCTATATACATATAATATAGTGTGTTCCCATTTCCACCATAAGGTTTAGTGGAAAATGTTGTTCATTTTCTTAATTAAATGTGTATCCCAAATCACTTGCCATTATTTCAGTTATGTCTTTTCAATTTTTTGTTTTTAATCTCCTTTTGCTTTTTTTTTCCCCTTTAAGATAGTGGACACGGCAGAATAGTAAGTCTACCATACATATATATATATATATATATATATATATATATATATATATATATATATCATGCACCTAAAGAACACCAAATTCATCAAAATCTTAGCAAATTGATGTTAATAAATTATACAGACTTTATCACATTAATCATGAATTTCTCTTCTGGGTTATAGGTGTTTCATCTCGTACCGCATTTCACATAGACAAAAGATAAGTAAAATATACTTAATTCACATACGTCATGTTAATTAATCCCGATTCAAATCTTCTATTACACAATCGTGTTACGGTTCCTATTATTTATATATATATACACACGTAACAAGTATATACTCAAGATGTCTTCAAGTTTCCATCATCCACAACAAAACAAGTTTAAGATTTTTCATCTAAAAAAAATTGTCATTATTACCCATATCTGTTACAAAAGTACTATGGTTGTGGAACCAAAAACACAAGAAAAACACAGAAAACAGAAATTAAATAACGAAAAATTCCCGCGAACTTAAACAAGTTCCCTCACAAAGCTAACTGAACCAATGCAAAAAAGATTAAATTCCACACAAAACAACTCAAAAACCAATAGATATATCCTTTTCCTCCCATAATCGAAGATACGAAGAGGAAAATATTCACTGGATTTTAATGGGATATATATTTACCTCTCGAGAAGCATCACTAGTTCACAGTGTGGTGTATGAGGAAAAAGATCAACAGCCATGGCTTTGACGGGTCTAAAGGGCTCGGAATTGGGCATAGACTTGGCTCTGTGTCGAGCCAGACCAGCTGAACTCATATTTCTCCATCCCCTATTGTTCTTGTTATTTCCCTTCTCAGTTGAATCCACTGACGGTGTGCAAAGCTCGATAGCATTTGCTACCAGACTTTCGGGATTACAGGATATGTAGCTGAATGAAGAGGATAAAGTCGTAATATATTTTTTTTTGAATAAATTAAGGCCGATAATGGTGGATATTAAGAAGTATAAATGAGAGATAACTTACACAAGTCTTCTTAAACGAGATTGTGTCCTTAGAACTTTGATCACCTGCGTATACAGAGAGTATTTTTGAAACATAAGTCGAGATAAGTGGCTAAAATCCAACAGGAAAAAGAAATATATTCCGGTATTTTTTTCATATATTCAGTTCGGTGATGGTATCGGGGGTTAGGTTTACCATACTGAACACAGTTTACCAAACTGACTGACTTACAAAGTCTAAATTATTATTTTGTATAAGGAAAAGTTTTCACTAAATTTTGATGTGTCTCTTGTATTTTATTTTGAGTATATGGACTAGGAAATGTTCTATTATGATATGATTATGCTTGTATTTATTTCTTAAGCTTAGAAAATGAGTTTGAATTGTTACAGTTGGGATGCTTGATATTCGTTACTAAAGCTGTGCGAGTGAAACATATGATTGGAATGTGAACTTTTTTTATATTTACAAATTTCCCTTTTTTGTTTAAAATAAAATTTATTTGACCGAGTTGCCAAACCAAAAACCCAATTTAAATTTGTTAACAAAAGTCGAATCAAATCAAGATTTCATTTTGGTATTCAAGTATGCTATTTTGCATAATAGTGAATACACACCCCTACTAAACATACTTCAAAATACTTACCGTGGGATGAAGACCAACACGTGGAGGATCGACTATAGCGACAACATTTTTGAAATGGTGCACTTGGGTATTTCCACTTTCCGGCTTGTGCAACTCGGTTTCATCTTTTGAACATTTACTTACATTACAGCCATTCTCACGGTCAACGATCGAGCTACCTTCAGTTCCAAGCACACGTTCAGCAGAATCGACGTGTTTTTCATCAGAATCAACATGTTCTTCAGCAGAATTAATGTGTTTTTCAGCAGAATCAACGTGTTTTTCGTCAGAATCAACATGTTCTTTAGCAGAATCGACGTGTTCTTCAGCAGAATTGACTTCAGGGTCTTTATCTTGTGGTGCGTCAATGATTTCATCTTGTTTATGAGGTAAAGATAGGTACTCTTTCATCAAAGACCCAACAACATTCTCTGCCTAATAATGTATAAAATATTAGTTTACCGGTAAAAGTGCTCTTAGAGCAAGAAAAATGAAACACAGAATACAGCATATTTATTTATTTTCTTTACGAGAAAAGGAACTTAAAAGTAGGGACTCCAGTCTGACCTTTCCACAAACAAATCTGCAGTTTTTGATGCCATTAATCTCTGCATTTCTTTGTGCATCTAAAACTGCAGATGCATTCATTTCAATGCCCACAACCTGAAGAAAATGGAGCCATAAATCATTAACTGTACCATGGAATAACAGTAACGGGAAGGGCATAAAATTTTCATCTGACATATGAAACAGGGATAACAACATGCAAACCCCTTATTTATTAGGTAATCACCACAAACTCCTTGATGTTTAGCAAATTACCAAGACACCCCTGTTCCAGATCCTGACAACTCGAAACATAGGGCTGAAATTTTAATCCGGCCTTTTACTGACAGGGCAAAATTGTAATTTGATTGTACTGACACGGTAAGTTACACTGAAATAAGGCACAAGATTTACTTATTATACTTTTTCTATTTTCTACCTCAGTAAAGCAATCCAATTTATATCCAAAACTGCTATTATAAGCGATACAGGTAAAGTGCTACAAAGAATAAGTGAAAAATGGATTGATAAGCATTACCATACCAACACGGTGGGCCAAAGTCAAACCAATAGTTCCAGTGCCACAGCAAATATCAAACAGTAAAGTGTCGGGACCAAGATCAGCCCAGTCCCCAGCAAGCGAATACAATTTCTCAGCTGCAAGGGTGTTAACCTGCCACATATCGAGAACAAATTAAATTTGATTCATTTTAACATGGGTTCACTTTTATTCTGATTTTAAACAATTTTTTGGTTGTTTTCGGGACGAAATGGGCAGAATGATTGAAAAAACAGTTAACCTGAAAGAAGGCTGATGGGGATATTGAAAATCGAAGGTTGCTAATGTGATCATGAATTCGCGGTTCAACATTGTCATTAGCTATCTCAAGTCCACTATCGTCACCTTCCTTATGGGTAAAAACATATTTCAAAGGAGCATCAGATGGTGCAGCGTTTGATATTCCTGTGTGATCCTGCATGAAGATAACCATATAGTAATATTATTAAGGATTAGAAAATGTAGATCATGATAAATGCATGATAAGACATATTCAAAATTCTGATCACAGCGTATATGCATCTTTTCCAAATTCAATGCAACACGACTTCATTAGATTTAAAAATCAAATCAGATGAATCAAAGAGATGCTATAGTTATTACGAGCAAGTATGAGACCATTTCTATCTTAGCTTTACCTGAATTACAAGTGCTGTTAATGGCAAGGGAGGAGATTCCATAGTAGATTCCTTGAAAAACGCTTGAGCTAAACGTTCAAGTTCGTCTTTTACCAGTCCATCATCAGAACCCACTGTGCAAACCTGCATCATAACAAAAGATATGAAACAATTGACGAATTAGCTCACGATTAATCAAGCTCCAGAATATAAGCCACTTTAGTCAACTCTATATTTTCAACAAAAGTTGCTGAAAATAGTCTTAGCACTGGTGATTACTGATATAGTCAACAGATGAAATGCAAAGAGACAGCAGAGGGGATGTCAACCTGAACCATGAGCAGGACTTCAGAAATGCTGCTGTCTGAATTGTCAACCTCGTCAGTTTTACAAGGTTTCCTTCCTTCACGAACCTAGATATAAACATTAACAAAAAGTGAAAGTTGTTTCTTACTTTTGTTTAATAATATTTTAATAATTATCATGATTCTTATGTTGGCTTCAAAATTTAAGCAAAATTCAGAAAGAATTTAGACAAGGTGTGGGCATCGAGGCTCGTGAACCAGCTTGACTAGTGCGTCATTCAAGCTCAAGTTGTAACAAAAATATATGTAATTTACTCAATATTCACATCATTTATCGTAGGAAACATACTGTAAGTTGACGCCAGAATCCAGAATTGTTCAATCTATTCCATAAAGGCAATAGAGACTTCTGAAGAAATTCTTGAAAGACGGTAGCATATTTGCAAGCAACTCTAGAAACATTTGGACAGTTCACAGGCTCCTCAACTGCAGTGACGCCCTCCCTATACAAAATGTTCAATTCTTTTTAAGTGGAAGTAAGCACAAATACAACAATTGACATAGCTTGTTAGTAGCAGATTACCTGAAATTCCCAAGTAAAAATCCCACTGTTGGTTTGCCTTGCAATGAATATCCAACGGAGAATTCGCACTTGTTACGGTATCCATCAACAAGAGGTGATTCAATAATTCCCTCCAACTTGCATGGAAGGCCACCTGAATGTCAATAGTATAAATAGGTCAAAGATTTAGTAGAGTAAACTACTCTCTCCACTTTGCTTGAAATATATACTGAGAGACACAAGTCTAAGATAATTACTAGCATCAAAACAAAGCACGAGTGTCTTCTCACTTAGCTTTAGATACTATTATTTTTTAAGATATTGATATTTTATAGGCAAACTTAATTTCTTTTGCAGAATAATTTCATTCAAATGTCGTTAGACATGGGCGGAACATAACCTATTTCTCTCGATTTCATAATCCATTCTGGAAGAGAGACACCATTTGGACAAGCCTTGCGTGCATTGCGGGTCTACAAATAACACATTACAAAATTTTGATTAGTGAAATATAAGAAATGGCCTACATTCCACAATATAAAATACCGAAAGCAAATAAACAAAATAAGAATACTTCTTGTAACATATAACTTCAGTAAGAATCAAATTACGAACTAATTTTTTGAGAGTTTGTGCCAGAGAATTCTTCTTATGCTCTAGCTGATCAGAATACGACATGTGAGCAAGAGGGGTCACCACATCACGGGCACTTCTACCCTTTGAAACAGAACCACCGGAAACTAAACTGTCATCATCATCAGCCTCATCGTTATCCAAAGATGCTTTTTCCATTTTCTGAGTGGGTTTATTATTTTTCTCAAATGACCGTGGAATAACATCTTGCACCTTCAAAGTTCTGTTATTGTTGCCAACAGATTTCCCATCTAGCTCCTGTAACACTAAAGATTATAAGAACAATTCCAAACTTCTACAAAGTTTTAAAGTGAAACTTGAAGAATACCTTTACACCAGTCTGCGCTTGTTCTAGACTTTCAAAAGTAACAAATCCAACTATCATGCCTTTCTTTTTCTTAGCTGATTGGAAAAGAACTCCCTGTAGCGACAATTTAAACAATTTCTTGTTGGCGAAAAATCAATAATAAAATATCAAGCTGCAATATACATATTGGAAGATTTGGTCTAAACATCAAGCATACTGTTTCTAAAGTCTCCCTGAGTCTCATCATACAGCATGTAGTGTAACTGTAATATAATCAGTTTAATCAAATGAGCAAAATACCCTCTACTTAAGTTCACCATTAGACCCGAGGATTCACTTGTTTTCGGTCAGGACTCAGGTCAGGACTCCACCACCCGTTTTGGTGGCCCTGCATCCCTCATACCTGACTAAACAATATCATGCCACGTGTTAACCATATGAGCATACACCTCAGGACAAATCTATAGATATCCCCATTCAGAGTAATTATGTGTAATGTGATTTGTTTTCTGCTCTGAACGAATCTAAATTATCATACTAACTTATATTACTTATCTCAATGACTTGACTGTCGGAGGGTCCAAGATGGAAAACATTTTTCAGCTTGACCTTATCAAGGGTTCTTAGATTTCAGTGAGTTCCTATATGGAGCTGGAATGATCATGAACCTAGCTCTAATGAAGAAGGTCGACCATACGGAATCACATTCAACGCAAACACGTGTTTAATGATCACATTCAAGATTTCCCACAAAAATCAATCAAATTGAACTAAAAATACCTTCTCATTGAGAAAATTCCTCAATTGATCAGAACTCCACTTCATAGGCAAATTAACCAAACATTTCGATAAACCAGAAGAACCCTCCACACCCTCCCCTTCCAAAGCCTCAGTCATCATCACATCGCCCTCCTCCCCCTCCTTTTCCTTCGCCTCCGTCTTCGCCATCTTCTTAGCCCGCTCGGAAGTGGGGTCCCACGTCTTATCCGGTCTCTGCCGTAGCTCCGCCTCGGTGTGAGCGTACCTGCACGACTCGCCATGGCTGCACTCACCATTGGAGCTTCGGAAGTACGAGCAGAGGCTCGTTTTCCACAGTGGGTGCTGCTGCTTCGGTGGGGCCGGGTCTGCTGAAGCTTCCGGTTCGGGCTCTCGTTTGCGCTTCTCGGGTAGGGTCGCATCGGTGGAGGGTGGAGGAGAAGGGTTGTCGGAGTTGGGTTGGTTGGCGTCCATTGGAGGGTTTAGGGTTTCTGTTGGCGGCATATTGGAATTGGAGTGTTTTGGGTTCAACTCGTACGGGACGAGTAGTCTAGTCTTTTTAACTCACACAAGTACACAACTATGTCACAAGATTCTTCCTATGGAATCTATAAAAAATGATTCAAATTATTTGATATAAGCTCAAAATTTGTAAATATTCAATACTCAAAATTCATATGTAAAAATTTATTTGAGTACATATTATTAATATATTTAATCAAGTTTAAACTAATATAAGTATAGAACTCTAAAGTTAACAAGGGATTATTAGTTATTACCATATACTCTCTCAATGTTAGTTCCAAAATGTTATAAGTCCACTTGGTTAATAAATATGCAAATCACCCTTGTGTTATCTAAAAAACCTATGTGATTATATTTTAAAAAAATAGAAAGAAATATGTGTATTTTTGGGCAAAATAGTATTATTTAACTTTTAAATAGCATGTATTATCACGATTAGTTAGATTCTTGAATTGACATAAATTTAAAATCTTAATTATTTCTTTAAATATAGTAAAAAAATGATTAATCTACTGTTCAATTCGAGCTATATATATACACCACGAGATCATTAAGTAGGTACTTTTATTTTAGTGATTTTGTGGTATAACGTGTTGATTGTGATACACAAATATAAATACTAGGATATGAGTATGAGTCGGTGAGAATGTGAAATAAGATTACAAATTGTAGGATACGATACACTAGAAATACAAATATAATATATATATATAATATTTATAAATAGACTTAAGTGAGATTATTCACTAACATAAATAAAATAAACATATGGACATCAATTAATTGTCTATAAGTTCACAAATATTGAAAGTATAACAATTATTTTTTTATTCAAATTTTTATGAAATAAAGTATAAATGACAGATTTCACGTGAAATAAACTATTATAAAAAGTAAAATTAAAATGGTTTTTGAAATCTTTAAATTTTATTCTGAAGCCTTACAACCACAAATTTTGGGGTGGAGGGTGATTTTTCCACCCACAAAAGAAAAACCACCCCACCAAACATTCGTGTCAGCATGTACTATAGAGTGTCAGCTAGAAAAAAGAAGCTAAACAGGTGAAGAGCTTTCTATATAACACTAAGGGTCATTCTTTCATGGACCGGGACCAAGAGTCCCGGACCATATACACCACACGTTTATGGGGTGGTGGGTGGTTTTTACACTCACCCATGTGTTAACCATCCACCACCCCATAAACATGTGGTGGATAATGGACCGGGACCTTTGGTCCCGGTCCATTATAGAATTTTCCTAACACTAAACACTTGATTATGAGTAAAGTAATTGCAATCACTACATTATAATTCATTGAATTCAAATCATAAATTAATAAAAAAGTCCATTCACATTCACGAATCCCAAATCCCACTTTTCAAGAAGCATTAAACCATAATCATATTACACATAAAATTAATCCAAGAATCTTGAATGATGCAAATCCAGGCATTAAATAATTGATGTTCATCTCACATGCAATTAGGTCCTTTGTCAACTTCACCTTTCCATTTCCATTCAATACCAGACGTACACGAGTCTCGTAACCGACACGCTTTCGAAACTTCGTACAAATCAAACGGGACCTCATCATAACTCCACCTCTCTTCAGATCCAGTTTCACATTTCAGCTCTATCGAAACCCCATTTCACAATTTTTTTGAATTTCTATGTAGTTTTTGGTGTTGTAGCCATGTGATTATGGGATTAATGAAGTGATTCGAGATGGGTTTCGTGTGGTTTGAGCCGATGGCGAGAAGGGTTCCAAGAAGGGTTTGGTTAGGGTTCCAAATGTCGATGGGATTAATGGTGGGTGGAAATCACACTTCGTCCAGGTTTTGTACTCGCTAAATTGTGTGTTTTTCTTGCTTTATTTGGCTTTATCTTGAATTTTACTGTAATCTGATGTTTTAGCTTTTGAGTTAAATCACTGCGCTGTTATAGATCTGCAACTCTGAATTACTTTCAAAAATCTGTGTTATTAAGTTGAAAAAAGAGGAGATTAGTTTGAGTTTTAAGGGAAAGATAAAAATGGACTTGAAGTTCTTGAAATGGCATTTGATTCGTGGGTTCTTGATGAAACGTGTGGTGTTGAGGGCTTTCATGCTTGTGCTTGCTATGATTGTGGTTTCTTTGATGCAAATGGCCCGTGAAATTCGAGTAATCGAGCCAATTACGTTCAATAACGACGAATGCCCTTTGGATTTGGACTCGAACCCGGATTTCAATCTCACCGGTTTCTTCAAATCCGCCTCAAGATTTGCATTTCCTCGTTTGGAGGATTCTTCTCATGTATCGTGCAAAGATAACGAAAACTTGACTAAAACCGTTTTCAAAGAGTTGATAGAGAAGAACTTATTGCAATCAAACGCGAAAACATTGTGCGTTGGGGATGGATCCGCCTCAGCTGTGTTGGCGTTGCGCCATTTGGGCTTTTTCGACGCGTTTGGCGTCGATAGGCACCCTTTCTTCTCCCTTTATAAGAGGGGATTTGTGTATGAGCTCGACTTTGAGGACAATCATTTCGATTTCGTGTTCTCTAGAGATCTCGATCGGGTCTCAGTTCCATCTCTACTAGTATTGGAGATGGAGCGTGTTTTACGTCCCGGTGGGACAGGTGTCATGCTTGTCGGTGGTCGACAACTTTACTCGGGTGGCCTGGTGGGGCCCGCCACTCCTTTCGCCTCGTTCTTGAAATGTTCAGATGTCATTCATGTATGCAGGGTTGGATCTTTTTATACTCTTGTGATATTTAAGAAGAGACTCGAAAATTTCGCTTCGTTTGAGCGTTTTCGACTCCCGACCCTTTGCCCTTCGGTGGAGACGAACAAACCTTTCATGAACCATCTCGAGCCTCTTGCAGATAAAAACCCGAGTCGATTTGACCTAGAAAAACTTTCTTATCTCCCCAAATTCATGAACATTTCCTCGAGAAACAAGTTGGTTTACATCAACATAGGAGCGGGGGAGTTTGCAAAGATGAGTGTCACGAAAATGTCGAAACCCTATTGTTCAGACCACCACTCGGGTTTCGATGTCTATGTTATTGAACATAAGACCAATGTCCTAACATCATATGTCACAGATCCCGGCATCAACTTCATCTATCACCCGGCCCTAGCCGGAGAAAACTCCGGTCAAGAAATTAGCTCCGATGAGTACTTTAGTGCACCGTTGGACGAAGAAGGGTTTGATTTCGTCCGTTGGTTTAATGAAACAATATCGAATAATGATTTTGTTGTTCTTATGATGAACTCAAACTTGGTCGAAATGAAGATTCTCGTTGAGCTATTTGAAACCGGGGGTATATGTCACGTGGACGAACTCTTTGTCCGATGTTTAGATGGCGCGAATTGTAAGAACATTTTGACGAGTCTTAGGAAGAGCGGAGTTTACGTTCATCAGTGGTCCGGTAATTGAGTATCGACTATCGAGTTGAGTGAAGATTGTGTGTTGAAGTTTATGTTGTATGTTGGAATAAATGAGTAGATTTGGTGGATTTAGTATATAATCTACCAACTTTGTCTCTCTATGTGTGGGTTTTGAGTTTGTATGTTGTATTGAATGGTGTATGTAAAATCCTCTATTGGGATTGTTTGAGGAAAAATGTTGTGGTTATGAATTAATCTTTGTCTAATTAGATTTGATGCCTAATTTCAAGACTCAACTTCTCATTTCACTGCATGACTACTCTAAAACCCAAAATTTATTGGAACTAGCTTAAAAAGACGTAATATTTTTGCACAAACTATGAAAAATTATATTAAGTCACCATCTTATTTTGAATTTTAGACTTTAATATTTTGAGTCAAGATAATATGTATAATTATACACGTTTAGTAAATAGCGATAAAATCGAGTTCTATAAGTCCATCTAACTGTGCCCATGTTTTAATTTTTTTTTTCCCGCTAAATGTATCCAAGTATCACACGATTTTATTTAGACCGTTTGATTATGATGTATAAAAAAAATCAAAACTAACTAATTATTTACAAGGTATAGCATCTACTAGATCGAAGTAAGTAGTAACATAACAGACCCTTTAGAGTTCAAAGATCAAATTTCTCTCACATTAATGAGTTTTATAAAAGGGCTTAGATTTGTTTTAACTAATTTAAATCAAAGCATTTAGATGATGAAATGCTACCTATTTCCTATTGGGACAAATATCCAAATACGTTATAAACCATTCTTCTATTGAATATAATTATTTCATCATGTATAGATGCAAAAGCTCATAAACCTACTTATATAGTAGTATGAAAATATGATTTGGTATATGGACAAGACAAAACTTCGTCGGGTACAAGTACAACCCAACTCGATCTGGACAAGAATTTTCATGCAGAAAGTTAACCTAGAGCGAACGAGAAGATTCATATTATACTAGTCGAGCTTGTATAGATTCCATAAAAATATGCACCAAGAGATTCTATACGAATCCGAAAAAAGATTCCACAATTATCTAACAAGACTTCAATGGCAATTAACTCACATTTACTAAGCAACAAGGAAGTGATGATATAATACCTGGTTTGGGATGACCCAAAAACCTGAGAATTTAGTCTGAAACATAAGATCAAAAGACAATTGAGATGTGAATGTGAAATATCAATTCATGAACGAAAAACAATGAACGAGTACAAGGGTCGATATGTTTCCGTATAATGCAGTTAATTATGGATCATGAACACACACTGCGCCAAAAGTTTGCGAAAACCCGAAAAAAAATAAGATGTTTCAGTCTTACAAAACCAACTTTATGTCAACAAATGAAAGATGACAAATAACTCAAAACAAGTAAACAAATTATGGTCAATGAAAAGATACTAAAACAAGGAGATAAAACCTTCAACAACCCATGATAGCACAATTGTAGACGAACACACCGCCATGCTCCTTCATTCCAATCACTTTCCAATCCAAAGTCCCATTTTTTACCCCCGATTTTGGGTCCCACGAATTCAACACGATAGCTTCACCTTCCGGGCCCCGTTGACCACCCACGACAAGAAGAGCGTCCCCACAAGACTTGAAAGCAAGACCCCAACCGTTCGATGAGTCAGCCCTAACGGGGAGCCTTCCCAATTCGCCCCACGTGTTTTTTTCCTTATTGTAAATCTTAACCATGTTGGTTAAATACTCAACGGCATAGAGTTGGTTATCAACGACTGCAACGAGCGGTGGCGCTTGGGCGGCCCGATTGACGTTCGGGTACATACCCTCGATTTTCCTCCATTTTCCCGTCTTGAAATCGAACTCCTCGGCGCAAGTTAACGATTCGGTGGGACCCGTCATCCCACCGATGACGTAAAATTTTCCGTCCATGAAAAAACCCGAGCACAATCTACGAGGTGAATGCATGCTTGGCAACATTTCCCATTTGCCCGTTATAGAGTCATAAAGCTCCGCGGATTTCAAGACGTTACCGTTCTTATCGCTACCTCCCGCTACAATAGCAATCGAGCCTAAACTTCCCGAGGCAAAGAGACAACGGGGTCGGTTCATTTCTTCACATTTGGTCCAATCACGACTCGTTATGCTATACTTCCAAATGGCAAATTCAAACAACTCGCGTCCAAAAACTAGCAACTCATTCCCCACCGCAAGTGACTCTTTATCCGCGCAATTGAAACAATCATCACAAGGGATTTTGGGCAATCTCATCCACTTATTCCTAAACGGGTCGAATGCCTCCCATCCCCTCGGGTCACAGACCATATACACCCAATGCTCGACAATCCCTAATTGCCTTCTCAACTCATACAAATCACCGTTTTTTATGAGTGTATTAAATCTCATGTTTAAGCACGATAAAGAAGCGTAATCCGATCTACAAGCCCGAGCAAGGCATGTTAATGCAACATCATCATGCAAACCAGGGAGAAAAGAATCACTTGATCTGAAAATACGACCATCATCAGCCTCTCCGCGCGAGCTCATTTCGGTTTCTTCTCCAACCGAATGAGCAAGGTTAATCAGATTCCCATTAAAAGAAAACATAAACTTCTTTGACTTGTGGGTTTCAGAATCCATGTTATACCTTATCACAACGCACACCAAACAACCTAACAAATCAATTCAATCTCAAAAACTAAAAGCCCACTTATAGAACAAAGCTCTAAGAGTCTTTCTATTTCTGTTTTGAACTTAAGCTCCAAATCATTTACCAATCAAGAACACAATTTTCCATATCGAAACAACAGGATTTCATCACCTGTCAGTTCTACCCATCAGTTAATCAACTCAACAAACAAGTTCCATATATAAGATATCTTCAACCTGCATAATTAAATTAGCCTCTATCAAAACTCAAAAAATTTCAATTATCTCCAATTTACACCCTCGATTCCAATAAAGATTCAATCTTGCAGAAAATACTAGCTGGATACCATCAGTACCTCCAGCTTATTCAGATTCTGTGAACAAAAATAAATCAAATTAACAACACAAGCAATCAATTAGCTTCTCAGCTTTAAGCACACAAATTATATACTAAAGAAATAGCCATCGATTCGGATCCTAACCAGCTTCGAGGTGTAAATCGGATCCTCGCAGGTAAAACGACGTCGTTCCTGCGCGCCAGATATCAAAATCACCGGAATATTCATTCGTGGCGGTGGAAAACTTTCATCTGATGAGGATTTATAGAGAAACAGATAGGATTTAATCAGATACGACGTCGCTTAGAAGATTCGATGCCGGCAAGCATCGCCGCCGTAGACGGTGGAGAGAGCGAAAGATGAGAGAGAATCTGAGAGAGGGAGAGAAATAAAACTGAATTATTTTTTTGTTAGAAAAGGAGATTTATTTGCAATTTTGGGACCTGAAGTTTTAAGTATTTACGAAGTTAGAGGTCAACTTTTATCGGTTTTACTTTTTCTTCAACGCGTGCCCATAAGGTCGTAGTAGTGCACTTGATAACTCTTACAAATATTACACACATCATATATATAAATAATATATACATAAATGATGTAGAACAAATTTATTTTCTCGAACACAAAATATTATAAAGTATTGTATATTTTGATCAAAATTTAAAATTTAACTTTTATTTGTTTATAAAACAACTCTATGGGAGGAGGGTTTTGAAACTTATGGCCTCTATAGTCGTCACCTCTCATCATCAAAATGTGTGGTGAATACTAAATCGAGACTGTTGGTCTCATAGAAAATAGTTATTATATATATATATATATTAATATGTATATATATATGATGTATTGGTGTTCTTGATGTGATAATATTATAATAAGGACCACCAATGAACTTGCTAGTTAGGAAAACGAAAAGCAGACATTAGGCTTCAATTGGATGACAATCTCATTCCCAAAAAAAATATTTCAAAGTAAATATTTTTAAAAAGTATCAATTGTTTGGTATTTTACAAAAAATTCTACAAAAAAATCTCTCAAAATCTTATATAATTTTGAAGAAAATTTTGCAAGAAAAGAGAAAAAATTATTCTTACTATTCATGATTTGACAGTTCGCACAATCGATTTATATAGTTTTTTCCGACTATTTTTTAACTCCAAAAATCAAATTAATCACATATTTCAATGTAAAATAATACGACGATTAAAATAAAATTCATTGTGGCTATTTTTTGACTTCTAAATCGATGATTTTGACTAAAATTAGTTATTATAAATTATGTTCAAATAACAATTCTAACAATTTTTTCACAATAAAAAACATATCACATCAATAATAATCATTACATTTTTTCTCTTAAAAAATTCATCCAAACAAACATCTCACCTCATATTTCTTATTTCTAAAATTAATTGTTCCTTACTTTTATTATGAAAAAGAATTTTCAGAGAATGGTATGCCATCCAATTGGGCCCTAATATTTTAGGGTTCTTGCATGAAAGGAAGGATGGTATTATATTATGTTACTAAATATTTATAACAAAAAAAAATATACTAATATTTTTTCTTTGTTTTAAAAACTGAAATTGTTATAAATACATTATTATGTAAACAAATATATTTCTTCAGTTCTACGCTTAGTCTGAAGGAATGTTTATACTCGTGAATCCCGAGTTAAAATCATTTTAAATGTAAAACATTCACTCAGTTTGGTGACATTCTTGCATATAAAAGGACATTAGGTATACTTCTTGCTTAAAATGTTTAAGATATATTATCAATCATAAACTAACCACCATATTATAGTCAAACTTGAAATTTGGTATTCCAACTGCTCCCTAATCCAAAAGTTTTTAGTTAAAAACTCAATTTTTTTTATGACGAATAAAACCCACGTTCATTATCCTTAGGGTGTGTTTGGATCGAGTGATTTGGATTTGAACGAAAGATTTCAAATGACTCAAAATAGAGTAATTTGAAATCCACCATAGTGGTGGAGAAAATATGTCAAAATGAATGACAAAGGATTTGAAATCCATCGTAGCATGAATTCATCCAAACAAACTTAAATAAATTTATCGATAAATTTGAAATCCATAACTTCAAATCCTTCAATCCAAACACACCATTAGAGTGTTCACCGGCTAAATACCACTCTTGTTGCTCATCCAAGAGAACTTAACCAGCATATGTTGCTCATTCTGACGGTAGAGAATGACAATAAGCATTCCTTCACAAGAAATCGAAACTAAATATTTGACAAAAAATATTATATCATCTCGGGATCATACCCAAAACCCTCGACTTGCAAGAGGTTTTTTTTGAGCAATTTTAAAAATTATAAAGCTCGAAACAATCATAAACATTCATATATCAGAATTCACACATCATGTGACGAATTGGGAAACGGCGCCGGTTAGAAGCAGCAGATGCTGAAAGTTGGGTAGAGCATTTAATTGGATTCACAACCTTCTTCAGTGAGGACCATTATTCCTCCTTAAAATGGTTGCCACTTGAATGACTCAAGAGATAGAAACCATTACTATAACACACAAATATATACATCACAGGACCACATCTCAATCATATACTATCACCTGTCTCCACCATAGATTTACTACCATTTTAGTTGCCCAAAGATTGTATCCCAATCTTGGGAAAAGGAGAATTTTCTCGGGTAAACAAATTTAAAATCTCAAAACAATCACAATTGAACTCCCTAAGAATCAATCTGAATTAAATAGTAATAAGATTAAAATCTTACTTAAGTTCGAAACTTCGATGGAAAGATATTGAATACGAGAAATGCAATAACTGGAAATTTCACCAGTTGGGGCAAGTAGGTTTACAAACTGTTATATAAGAACATGATATCATAAAACCATTGACAATGAGATGATGTGCAAAAATATAGAACGTGATAATAATTTCGAATTAAAATTAATTGAGATTAAATAAAGGCGAGAAAAAAGAAGAAATAAAGTGAGAAAATTTAAGAGTAAAATATAGGAAAAATCTTTCCCTGTATATGTCACCGGTCACCCCATCAAAACTATGTGTATGCCATTAAGCCACCCCATCAAAACATACGAGGTATCGTAATAATCATACCGTGTATGAACACCCAATTCATTCCAAAAAATTCTCCCACCTCACCAAAATTGTTCTTCAAGCCCCTCCTCATTTCTTCATAGAATAGATGATATAACTCAACAACACCACACGGAATAATATATTCAGGTGGTAAGATCCCCCGAGCTCAAAAACCAGTCGTTATAGCTCAGAAAAGTAAAAGAAATATAGTAAAATCCACTCTTAAATTGTAAAATCACGCAAAAAACATCCTCGCATACTACAAACATTTGAAATTTATGTGAACAAAAAGCATCACATGTAATCTATATTAAACAAAAGTTTCCTATTGCTCAGCAAACCAAGTATTAAAAAAGTTCCCGCCACTTTATCCTCAAAATGCGTTCTAACCACCTTGAAAAACCATAACCGAGAAAGAGAATATCCTAGCACCTAATTGCTATACAAAAAGCAACCCATAAACAGCAGAATACTTATCTGTTAGTATTTGCTAAAGTAAAGTGAGAGCATCTGTTCCACTCCCATTAAGTGCTTCTCTTTGCATCTTGCTGCGTTTACACCAACACAAGTACTGAGGGATTGGCCCGTCTTCTTGAATGACCCATGCATGTTGTGCAACATCCTCTAAAGTCATTCTTTGGCTTGGATCTGCATAATCAAATCATCATTGGTTATGCAAAGAGACAACAGAATCGGGGAAATTGCATCATCAGTCCCATAGGATAAGTCCCTTTTGCAATGTTCGTCTCAATGTTTACAAACTTGCAAAATTAGTTAGTCCTGTAAGAAGCATTTCTAGTCAACCTTTAAACAATGGACAGAATCTATTGTGTCACATTGCCTAGCACATGATTCGTACTAAGTTTAACGGCACACGCGAAACTCCATCCATGTTTTTAAAAATGGGAAGAATATTGCAAAAAGATTACATCGTATGGAACTAATTCTGCAAGTTTGTAAAGAATGAGACTAAAATTGCACAAGCTACCCTATGGGATCAATATTGCAAATTTCCACAAAGTGGATGCGAAAACTGTGTGAAGAAAATGACAAAACAATGAGATTAAACCAGAGACTAACCTTTGCAAAGAAGGCCCTCGATTAGGTTCTTCAAGAGCGGGTTCATATCATCAGGGAGCAATAGCGGGTTATTTACTATCTGGCAGGGTGTAATTTCTACAGTTAAAAAAAATTGAAATAGACGCGGAAAGACATTGGACAACTGAGCAAAAATAGACAGAGAAATTCTTTTCAAGAGACGAGAAGAAATCATCTGCTCACCTTGTCATATGTATCTTGAAGAGTCTCTCCTAAAAATGGGTAATCGCCCAGAATCATACAGTACAAAGTAACTCCAACTGCCCATGTGTCAGCAGCTTTTCCATGATAGGTTACACCTATACATGAGATAGATTCCACGATTAATTTGAAAAAGACAAAACAAAACAAATATTAGATGGTGAAGCTATGAAGTATCAGTATAACAGGAAACACTGACCTGAACAGCACTCAGGTGCAGTAAATACAGGAGTTCCAGGAGAACGTCGAAGCTCGTCATTATCATCCTATACATAAAAAGTAATCAGCAAATGATGCTAATTCCTATAGTAAAGATATTCTGATGTGGATGTGGCAATTAAAAGAAACATTAACTCACAAAAGAACATTTTAATGCGCGAGAACAGTCAAAGGGTAAGAGCAGTACAAGATTTAGCAACCACACACAGAATTGAAGCTGAACTATCACATTTATTTCCTTTAGCTAATCACCAACAATATGAAAGACGCAAACTTCTGAGAAAACCTCTAAAGAATATTTAAGTGAGATGAGGATGGACACAGCTAAGACTGTGAGGTTATAATGTTTAAAGCTGTCTTCACTTAATTGAGTTGTAAAGCTAAATTATTAGTAACAATTACCGTCTCAAATTATGAAGGCGTTGGTAGTGAATTACTAGTAACAATTGCCGTTTCATTATCAACGCCTTCATAATTTGAGAGTAAATACTTATTTCCTGCACGAAAAAAGCTGAAACCAGCGACATATATACTAATCAAAATCTTCTCACCTCAAAAACCTGACTGACGCTGAAATCACCAATCTTGACTGTGCCAGAACTGGTAACTAACAAATTATCAGGTTTAATATCTCCATGCACTATATTCTGTTAGTTGCAGAAAATAGCAAACTATATTAGTTGAGAGAAATTAAGAGCAAGCATAAAATTTAGGTTAAGCTGGACAAAGATCTGATTAGAAGAGTGCTTTCCAGGTTACACTGTTTAAAGATTGAAAAGTATGTTATTTATAGCGGTAGAATCTTAACTAAGACGGCATACTACCAATATTTATTTAAGTTCTGAAGTTGACTAATACGGTACAAGCAACTGGTCTATAATATACAATGAGTAACCAAAACTATTTAAAAAGAAGGAAGTATTAATCAATATCATTATGGGAACTCGTTAAGAATGTGTGGGGACCGTGGGGAAAAAGACAGTGCAACTTACGCCTACAGTTGCAAAACTATATGTTGGTTACTTAAAAGTGGACATATAGAGTATGATATAAATATCAGTTTACAGAAATCAAATCTAGAGTTAGTTGGCATTAATGATAACTTACTCATATTAATGCATGGGCACAATAAGCTAAAAAAAATACAAGTACAGGTCAATGGCATCACAAAAATAGCGTTTTTTAAATAGTAAAGCTAGTATGTCTTTGTGGAATGGTTTATGTGGTTCTGTGATTGAATATCCATAACTGACCCCAGACTGATAAAAAAGTCCATACTTAAGAGAATTATAATTCTAGGATAAAGAAGATAAACAACTAGACAGAATTGAGTATTTTTCATCTCAAGACACATGTGCACTAACCATATGATTGTGTAATATCATATAGTAATAGAAAAGTGGAAAGGCGAAGCAATATAACATCAATTGAAACTGATAAACCAAAAAAAGAAGTCATAGCATCATACATGAGAATGAAGATACATCAAACCAGAAACTACATCTCGTAAGTACTTCCGTGCAGTATTTTCTCCCAGACCACCTTGAGGACCAGTGCCCTCACAGACCCATTTTCCTTCCACATATTCAAGAACTGGATCAAAGTAGCCTCGAGTCAAATAACCAGCTAATATTGGCTGTGCAAATGTATCAAAGAAGGGAATAGCATAAAATACCCATATAGAAGTGATCTGCTGTAGGGTCATCAATAACCTCAACTAGATTGACTATATTAGGATGGCTCAATACTTTCATAATTAAAACCTGAAAACATACCGTTCATGTAGTTAGAATGAACAGCTAATAAGAAAACAATTTATTTAAGAAACAAATAGGTGATCAAATTCAAATATGAAGTGCGGCACTTACGATGAAATAAAACAGTAATAGGTGCGTGATCTAGTAAAAGACTACTATGTAATTAAATATGGATGCTTTAAAAATATAAGCATTTATGTTTACTTCATTGAGCTTACAATAACTAGAAACAGGAAAGCAAGACTGATGATTAAGCAATGTGCAACTAGTTGGCGGTTGACTATAAGAAAACGTTTACACATACATAGGCTGGAGGACATTCAACAAGCAAGAGCCAATTAATACACAGGAATAGAGCAAAATAGCAGGTGTAAAGCAAAATGTGACAAAGTGAATAGTTTAGGTGCACAAAGTGTATTTTATCCTAAAAAGAAAAGCCAAGATCAAAGGTCTCGAAGCAAGAACAAAAGTATAAATCAAGACACCTGCTTATCAACTCTGAAATAATATGCTAAAAGAAAGTTTCACGTACCTCACGGAAAACATCGGTCATTGCAGTTTCTGAAGGTGCGACTCGTAGCTTCAACAGATGGGATTTGTGAAAGGCCTGCATTCAAAAATTAATAGTAGCTGGTTACGATATGAAGTCATTATTTCCTATGAGAATTTCATATTCGATGTTTCTATTATGTCTTCATCAGATCACTAACACTTAATTTGAAGAGGCCTCACTCCTAGCAAGCAAGATTACAAATTATAATCACCAATGCAGTATTTGGAGTCATGAGCACATAAAGAAATCATGTGGCTACCTATTGATTCTCTTTTCCACATAGGATCTAAGCCTAAGCCAGATTCCGAGTAATAAAAAAAATTCGCCAAAGAGTAATATTTAAAAGATACTGTAGGAAGATTTAAATGCAGATACAAATACCTAAATAGCTGAGTAAGCATGACATCGGAGATTACCTTTATTGCGTAATGTATTCCATCTGAACGGTTACGGTAAAGAACCTGCACAATTCCAAGGACAAGATTACATGTAAAAAACCACAAACTGCATCCAGAAGACAAAATAATAACAAAAATATAATTACCACTTTTCCATAGCTGCCAGCACCAATCTTGCGTTCACGAACATACTCATTAACGGTCTTGTTTCCATCTTCGTCCTGGGAGATTGATATTAACACTAAATGCTAAATCCCACACTTCTCAAAACGAAAAATCTCTTTAATAAAAATAAATTCCCGTAACCAAACTCCAATCAACATAAAGATATGACCTATGCTTCAGTACCCAGTTGACATCAAGATTATATCGAGAAGTAGTGGACAGCAATAAATGTTAGTAAAGTTCATAACAGATAACTGAAACTATTGACAGCATACAGACACAGGATTACCTGCCCCACAATGAGCATAAATTTCAACAATTACTTAGTTTCTAATTAGCGAAGAAAATCATTCATCTGTTTTCCTTTTTGGGTTCTTCACATTTTTTTGCCTTTATTTTTGAGCTTCTTTGGGTTATAACAGGAAATGCTATTTTTCAGCTCAAAGCCTCAAAGTTGCACATTCATGTTAACTAATCCCTACAATACGGCTCAGAAGTAAAACAATTTTGCAAGTTTTGCAACTAACCTCAGAGCGAATGACAGTGTGAGTTTCCTTAACAGGGAACTCTCTGCATATTAAATTATAATGCATTCGGTTCTTGAGAATCTCCTCGGACCGTTTTGTTGGGCTTCGGAAATCGCAGTCATCCTCATTCCCAGTATCAGTCATATCATCATTATAAGAACCGTCATCCTCTTCCTCTTCCTCTTCCTCTTCCACATCATCCAACAATAACTCCTGTGAAGTGTTATTGTCCATCACCCTTCTTGGTTTCCTTACCTTCTTGGGCTTCCAGAAACCAAAACAGCCACAGCAACCCATTTCTGTTGCTTTCTCAATCGAATTCCTCTTAACAAACATCACAAATACAAAAACTTCAGCCCAATAACTAAAGCACACAAGAAACCAACAAACTTGCTCGCAAAACCTGAAGAGAAGGGAAAACAAATATCAAAAACTACATATCAAGACCAACCTGTGGACTCAGTAACCATGAAAACATATATAAGCCACATCTCCTAACATGGAATAGAAACCATAGGACAGGAGACACAAATAAATCATTCCACAGAATTTCAAACTGATTAAGTGCAAATCTTAATTCAGATTCAAATTCCATGGTCGATTATGTGTCGCCAAACATAATATTAAGATCCTTTAATTCAGAACTTCCAAATTCAAGCACAGTTAATAATTACCTTTGTTCTCTTTGTCTAAAAGAATAACCGAGTCTTGCTTCAGAGAGCCGATCAGCTACGCTATTCCAGAGGATGCCATTCAGCAAAATGGAAGAAACAGTTGACTAAATTAATCACGTTGGAATTCAAAGACAACATAGCTATGCCTTGACTTTAATTATTGTAATAAACTCCAAAGTAAATAAATCAGTGCAGGCCAAGCCCTCAATTTCTAGGCTGGCTAAGCAACAACGCCTTGACCTTTTGCCCTACAGATCATGAAACAGAAAACAACAAAAATAAATTAGCATTCTTTAATGAGAATGGCAAAATTATTATTCAAAACACATATACATACACATATTATATATGTATATATCCATCGGCAAACAAATTGATTTAATTAAAGGCTAATTACAGACAAAAGAGTTGCATCCAGAACATTCAGAAAATGACATCACAAAAATGAGAAAACGATCGAAACATAATTAATACATAACCAAGAAAAAATTGAAAAAAGCCAAAAATAAAAAACAAATTTATTTTCTGGCATCTCCATACCTGCTCCGTGATGTAATTCAACAACAGGAACAAAAAAGCCCTAGCTCAGAGAAATCAACAACGATCTGATTTTTCACATAATCAGAACATAACAAAAAAAATATGTTATGGAGAATTTGAGAAGCTCAAGAATCGTTGTTGCAGATGAACGGTAAAATCAGCAACGAAAAATCCGGCGATACTGAGAGAGAGAGAGATGTACGGAGAGAGCAGATTTAGGACCCAATTTGATGTGCCACAAACTTTAATAATTGTTTGCAACGAGTAATGGAATTTTATTAATTAAGCTACATAAATATTTCTATTTTGCGGAAAATACACTTCACCCCCTAAAACTATACATTATTTGCACTAAAGCCCTAAATTGCCAACGGTTAATTGTCACGTGGGGACGAAATCGGGATTCCCGATTCAAGGCGTGGGGAAGAAATCGGGATTTTCAATTCAAGGCGTGGGGACGAAATCGGGATATTCGATTCAAGGCGAGCAAATACCGAAAAAAAGGTAAAGCTTAATATCTATTGAGTGTGTCGGGACGGAGCGAAAATTCCAAATTTAAATTACTGATGGGATGCAACCACTAGCCCTTCTCCAATTGGCCACTGTTTCTAAATATATACTCGTCTGAACTGCATACATCACTGAAAATAAACAGCTCATCTGCCTTGACTTTCTCTTCAATTCTCAAAACTTTTGTCGAGAGAAAGTGAAAATTCTATATATAAATTACTGATGGGATGCCCACCACTACCCCTTCTCCAAGATGCTACTATTTCTAAAAATATACTCGTCTCAACTGCATACATCACTGTAAATAAACGGCTCACTAAAAATGACATCTATCGTAATAATAAAAGGCTCATCTGGTCGTGACCTTCTCCTGGATTCTAAAAACTTTTGTCTCTACATGCAACATTCGCACATGCAACATTCGCAGGGCAAAGAGCTCATCGTTTGTCCCGACTGTGCTACCGAAAGCTTTGGGTAGTCGGAATAGGAGATCACTCATCCTTGGGTGGGCTTACTACTTAGATGTTATTATCATTTAAATTAATAAAAAAAAAAAAACTATCCATACAGTGTCATTCGACGACTAAGCCATTACTTCTCGTTTTCTATTATAGAAAAAATACCATCGATTTTCTTATGTTTTGTGACGTATGATTGTGGCAAAAATATTTTGTACAAATTAGATTGAAAAATGACAATTTTAACTTCAAAGCGGCTGGTAACATAGCATGTCATAGTAATTTGGACATAAATGAATTTTGTCGATAAAGTGGTGTAAGAGTTCTAAATAGTATAATCTATTTTATTAAGTTTTTAAGGGGTTAAGTGCAAAAAAAGTTATTTGCCTTTTCCTCCTCATGGAAGTGAAAGGGATATTAATTTGGAAATAAATTTGGGGGCAAAAGTGGGAATAGTTGATAGTTGAATGGTAAGTACAACCTGGACCACTGTTTTCATTTCTCCCAAACATATAAATTACATTTTTCATAAATTACATTATTGTCCTTAAATGTCTTCATTTTGGAGACAAGCCCCCAGATTTGGAGTGATTGTTAGATGTTTTTGTGGTTTTTTTATTTAATTAAATGTAATATTTTCGCTTTAATCGTTTTTATAATGTAATATGTATAGAAGTTTGGACGGTTAAAATAAATTATTCTATTATGATTAATTGATGAAAATTATTATTAAAATTCTTTGACTGTTATATTATAATAATTTTGAAGTTTAAATACTCTCGACTATTGTAATTATGATTGCATTTGATGTTGGAATAATCACAACATATGGGGCTTGAGAAAATTGTGAGAGAAATACCATAATGGTAAGAATAAAAGTAAAATCCCATGTTAAATTGGATCTAGTTTCGAAATATAATGAGAAAAAAGACTTATTTTCAATTTGTTTGACTACTCTTTTGTTTATTGGGAAAAGTATACATGTATACTTGAAAGTTTTTTTATTACTTATGAATATAAGATAATATTATTATATATATATATTATATATATGACTTTTTTCTAATATTTTTTGTAAGAATGGGTTGAAAAAGTATAGTCATGGCAACCTTATCTTTCCGGATAGGTTGACATCACAATACACATCTATAGTATTTGTTTGTTTTTATAATAGAAAATGATATAATTTTTTATGTCATAATTTCTAAAATAACCAAATTTCATGTCATGATTAGGTATATGGTCCATTATCATCTCTTTTGACTACAACTTAGAGCCATACAAAATTTTATAGTTATAAATTATATTTTATCTCGAATTTTATTCTATAAATTAGATGTATCTCCATGCAGAGGCACATAATATTATATATAAACATATTAAAAATACCCATTTTGAGAAAAAGTCTATACGGCATCAAATTTAACAGACTCGATATGATATAATTTAACCATACTTTGAAGGGGCAAATTGCTTTTTACTATCATGAAATCATGAATAATCGACTCGTTTTGATAACACAATGGACCTTTTTTAATCATTAATAAATTCCTCTAGTGGACTAGGCCCATATGAAAAGGAGATGAGCCCAAGATAATGAACTAAGCTTCATAATTGGGCCAAAATGAAACCCGACCCATTTTCCGAGCCACACATAGTGAGATTCCTGGGTCCCTTCCATGGCGGCGGGCATAAAATCTCCCTCACTTCTTCATTCCGTGAAGCAAAATCTGACACGATTCTTTGATTCTTCTCTGCCCTTCACCCCGTAGTAGTACCCAACGCTTACGCAGCTTGTGCCCACCTTCCATCTTGCTGCAAAATGACTGTAGGCGTTTTGGCTTTACAGGGTTCTTTCAACGAACACATTGCGGGTATGTATATGCTTCATTCTTATCTCTTACAGATTATTATGTACTTTTTCTTATATGCAAAGGAATAATTGTTTTGGGGTAATTTATGGTTATGTGTGAATTTTTGTTGTGCAGCATTGAAGAGAGTGGGAGTGAAGGGGGTGGAGATAAGGAAGCCGGAGCAGTTGCAGAATGTGAGCGCTCTCATTATCCCAGGTGGAGAGAGCACCACCATGGCTAAGCTTGCGGAGTATCATAACCTCGTACGTATTTGTGTTCTGGTTTCTGTATGTCTTTAACATGTTTGATGAAAAGCATTCAATCGAGGAATGGAAAACTGTTAAGCTATGTTTGTTTACGTTCTTGGGTTTCAATTTATGAAAATTTATCCGGAATGTGTAATTTGGGTATTTGTGTAAAAATGATGTGATATATGGTGTGTGTCTTTGTTTATGTTCTTAGAATGTGGTTGAAAATTGTAAAATATGTCAAATTTAATGAATGGTTGATGTATGATGAGTTAAATGATTGTGAAGCATTAAAGATGACAAGAAAAGTGTTTTTTTGGGAGTAAATGATGATTGTGTGAAATGATGAATGTAGTGATGGATAGTTATATAGAAATTGAAAAGGCATTATATGGGAGATTGCAAAAGCTGAGGTTGAAAAGTATAATGAAAATACAATTTGATTAGTGAATACAATTTGATCTCTTTTAATATAATGAAAATATTGTACCGGCTACAACATCTTGTCACTACTAATGTTTCCTCTTATGCATAAGCAAATATGACATTACTTAAATGCTCAAATTTTTGTAACGATTACAGTTTCCTGCTTTACGAGAGTTTGTGAAAATGGGAAAGCCGGTTTGGGGCACATGTGCAGGTCTTATATTTTTGGCAGAAAAAGCAACTGGTACGTATTTATTTTACAATAATTATGTCAAAGATTGGGAAACTTCACATTTCTTATATACAAATTAACAGTTAATCCATTTTCCAATCAGATCATGTATTTCTGAGAGCCTCTCAATCACACTTCTGTTTTGTATTGGACAAATTATGGAAAGAGATGCATTAACTATTTTGATTTTCAAATTAATGGCATATTTTCAGGGCAGAAATTGGGCGGACAGGAACTTGTTGGTGGCCTTAATTGTACAGTGCATCGAAACTTCTTTGGTAGTCAGGTAATATATAAGTAACATTTTCTTGAGTTTTTGTATATTAATAGTAATGAAGAAAAGGCTACAAATAAAGACTAGCTGTCAGTTTCAGGCACATTTTTGTAGTTCTCGTTATAGGGGAGGGGGTCATATGAATATAAGTTGTAGAGTTGTAGTTATTTAAGCTTTCTTCTTGTGTCTTTGTTTTTCAAATATGAAAATTGTCTTTAATATGAGCCTGGTTGTCTGGATAATATACCATCATTATTTCGAATTGTGTTTCTTGGGTTTGGCATAACTCTGTATATGATTAGGAATTAGAAATTTCAAGAAAACCATCGTCTAAAATGTGGGTTACAAATGACATTTGGGATCTATATATTTAGTGAGAAAAATTTACACTTTTCTTCTGTATTGGAGTATTTGTTACTTCTGGAAAAGATAATCAATTTTGCTCTGGCAAAGTGGAAAATTTTCAGCAATAATGCTTAGAGCAAAAAAATATGCCCGTATTACAAAGGACTTCTTTTCACTGACAGGATGAGACATACAAGCCTCAAATAAGAACAAAAATAAAACAAAAACAAAAACCCGAAACTAAAAACAATCATTTGACAAGGAGAATGTGTTGTATTATATAAGTCGATATTTTTGTATCAGATTCAAAGCTTTGAGGCTGAAATTCCTATTCCCGAGATTGCGGCAAAAGAAGGAGGTCCTCCAAGCTTCCGTGGTGTGTTTATTCGTGCCCCTGGAATCCTTGAAGTGGGTCCTGAAGTACAAGTCTTGGCAGATATTTCCGCTCCATCTGAGAAAACTGTTATATCTGATTCAACTGTAGAAAGTACAGAGGTGAAGTCTTTTTCTGTTCTCTTCTTGTTGGCAAATTCTTTTTTATATAGAACTATCATGTATGCACTTTTTCCTGTTTATTGAAAATTTATCACTCAGCCTTTAATGGCTATTCAGAACTTAAATTTATGTTTGTGCTTCAATACTTGCCGGATATTCTATTGGATATTATGAAATGCTATTGGCATCAGAACGTTTGGAACTTATTTGACATAAAACAACTGGATAAACCTTCTAAAGTATCGAAAACTTGGATACAACTCTTTATTTTTTCATATTTTTTTTATTATATGCACCAATTTAAGCAGGCTACGTATTATATGAGAAATTTATTTGTCGAGTAAAATGTTTGTATACCTTATTTTTTCATTGATTTCCTCGTTGTTTGGAAGGTTAGTGGGGTTGAAAGATATTACTCCGAATTATTTGCTATATAGGTTTTGAAATACATGCTATGCAATATAATGGCTTGATATAGAACTCCATGAGAACCCCTTTTCAGTCACACTCTCAAAGAGGGGATTCTGCTATTAGATTTTGTAAATGTAATTTATTTGATCATGTATGTTTGTTCTTAATTTTGAATGTATGTGTAGGTGTATGTAAGGTTACTCATATATAGTAGTAGTATTGTAAATTTATGCGTCGTTTTCCAATTTTTTTGTCTTGTTTAAAATTCTTTTTTTTTTCTCGGGTTCTAAATTAAAAAAATAGATTATCTAATGGCCATTTATCATAGCCAAGTTACATTTGAATTTTGATGCTTAGGCCTTTTCTTTTTTGGCATTATAATCAGTTAATATGTAACATGCTGCAGGACAATGCTGGGTCTGATAAGAAAGTAATTGTTGCTGTAAGGCAAGGGAACTTGCTAGCAACGGCTTTCCACCCGGAATTGACAGCAGATACCCGATGGTTCGTGCCTTGTGCTTGTAATCTAAACCTTATATATGTATTAGATAATTACATATACACCCCATCCCATATTGAGTAGTTACCAAAAACCCTCTAAAATTTTGCAAAATATCATCTTTACTACTTGAAAAACATGGGGCAAACTTGTAATTTGCTTCTTACACTAGCAGAGGAAGTTATGATAATTTTTCGAATCTCGGGGTGTTATTTGTAATTAGTGTCTCAAGCTCTATGTAGTTTACCAATTTAACGCCTAAAATATATATTTTCTCGTACAGGCATAGTTACTTCCTGAAGATGGTGAACGAGACGAGTGAAGAAGCATCAAATAGCACTTCCTTGTCCTCCGAGGAATTAAGCTCTTCCGAATCATCTAAGTGTGATCTCCCAATATATCAACAATAACAAACAAACAAACAAAATAGAGACGAGTAAATGTTTGAAAACGGGTAATCACATGTTATGGTACTTAGATCGTGAATGCTTATAAAATCGTGACTACAATTTGCAGATTTTCAGTGTCACATAGTCGTTCCATAGCCCTATAAAACGAATTCTTTGCATCGGTGGATTGTCTGGATTGATGTATATAGAGTTGAGTATAAGAAGTTTTAAGGTTGTCAATGGGCAACATTCTATTTCACAGACTATGTCAATTGATTTTATTCTAAATTTCTGATATATTATCATCTGCAGTATGTGTTTATAGCACAGTATAAGCTTTACATTGCATAGGTTTCACTTTTGATGGTATTAAATGAGCAGGTTTCTCTAGATTGTATACGTGATTTTGGGGCGCGTGTGGGCCCCATACTCATAATATCGGAACACTTTTAGTACTGATAAGTGATAAATATAAGCATACTGATAAATAAGATTGGAACACTTTTAGTACTAATAAAGCTCAAAAGACCACAACCTTAAACCTTGTCGTTTTCATTTCATTTTAGCACAGTTGTTCAACATACAATTATTATCATATGAACAATTTCTGCATGTTAGGATAAATTTTCCTAACAGACATAGTGAAGGATCATCTGATCATGTACAAGAAGCCTCAACAGCTAAGCTTTTGTTAACTCTCGCACACGGATCACCAAATGTGTCGATAGAAACTCCGATTCTGCAGCTTCTCGATCCTAAGCAAGCCTGTAATGATAATCCATTGTAAGAAAATCGAACAAAATTTCGATCAAATTTAAAATCAAATGACAAAAGTAAAAACTGTCACCTTCTTAACAACAGAAAGTGCCCTTTTGCTGCTGCATCGACCATGGCTAAAACTTCCACACGACCCAAGTGGGGTCCCAAAACTGGCGAATTTTATTTCCGATATGACCTGATCTTCGGATGGGCAATGGATCGACAAAGTGGGCCCCGCCCGTTTTCTCGTTTCTTCATCCGAGGTCCACATGTCCACTGGAATCGGGTGAGTTTCTGAAACCCGAGAGCATATACTTTGTGTCTCCTTAGTAGCAAATGATATCTGTGTTGGGTTGCCTCCTGCTTCCTCGAATAACACTAGGGTGTTTCCACTCGGTTTTAGCCATGAACGAGGAACGTGATAGCTGAAAGATTTATCATAAATGAGTACTAGGATAGGATGATGGTAAGAATTTGGGATAATTGCTTGCACATCCTCTGATTATTGGGTAATTACACCAAGCTCTCTAAGAATGTGTTTGGATTGAGTGATTTGGATTTGAGGAAGGGATTTGGAGGAAGGATTTCAAATGACTCTAAAATGAAGTTATTTGAAATCCACCATTATTGTGAAGAAAATAGTTCAAAATGAATGTTAAGGGATTTGAAATCCATTATAACTTGAATTCATCCAAACAAACTTAAATGGATTTGTTGATGAATTTGAAATCCAGGCTTTCAAATCCTTCGATCCAAACACACCCTTAGACATATATCATTCACCATAGTATATTTTCTACTGACAGGCGAAGTTATTGTAATTTCTTAAAACTCGGGTTGTTTTTCGTAATTAAGATTTCGTACAGTGTGTTTGTAATTTACACGAAGAATTTGAAGTTTAAGTAGAAACTAGAAAGTATTCTTACAGCGTTTGAGATGGTTTTCCACAGTTCTTGAGACATTTGCTTGAGCTATAAGATCCTTTATAATTGCAAGAATCGGTACAACCTTTATTTGAGGCGATATTGGTAGGCCAATAACGTCCAATGCTTTGTCCATTAATCCATGCTTGACCCTTCCCCAGCCCTGTAAGGTCTAGGGCAACTGGGCTGCTACCAGATGCGGCATCAAATGTCGTCTAATCACAAAAACAACAAGATTTTTGCTTTCACACCAATGGATAAAGCAGAGAATAAATGAACTTTTTGATCGATTTATGTGCAAAAGTAGAAAATAAACGAAATAAGGTGTTAAGTTCGTTTACCTTGTACCACACCAATGGTTGGTTTTTAGGCAAAGTAGGCTGTGATACCCAAAGTGATGAACTTCCACTAGATAGGCCTAATTCTTCTCCTTTCAGTCCTATCTGTTTTTGCATATCCAAACGACAGAAATAACGAGCATCAGATTTTCCATTAACATAGAACTATAGTTGACAAACACACACAGATTCTCAAAACTCGAAAATAGAGGTGAGAAATTGTAATAAAACTTATTACAGTCTCACACTGGGGTGGCGATATAATTCATCATATGTATTATATCTAGGGGTGGCAATTGGGGTGGCAATTGGGTTGAATGAGTTGGGTTTGGGTCGGGTCCATTTGGGTTGGGTCCAGTGTCAAAAAATATGAATTATCGTCGGACCCAACAAGAACCCAAATGGACCCATTATGAATCAAAGTGGTGGTTGTTGGAGAGTGTAAAATGTAGATTATTGGCTCAAAGTGGAGAATATGTTGGACCCAATTTAAGACCCAAATATTATTAAAAGTCAACCCAGTTGGAACTAAAATGCTAAAATGTTAGGACCCAACCCATTGAAAACTTAGTTTGGTTTGGGTCCAAATATATGTATGAACCCAAATTGCCACCCCTAATTATATCCGTTAAGCTAGCAAAAGAAGTATAAGGAAATTTAACAGCAATTACCTGATATGTCCATTGCTGAGAGGATAAATCGACACTCAATCCATTTTGTGAACCAGTCAACTTCACAGGACCAGTTACTCCTGCACCCGTTTTATCGAAAAATGCTCCATAGTTCTGAGTTAACAAGGTTTTGCATTAGAACAACATACTTTATGTTAAGAATTACTGTAAGAATTTACTCAAACCTGTAATCCCACTGTCAAACTCAAGAGATCAATCTTGTTTTGTCCAGACTGGAGGCTTACGGGAATGTCTATTGAAACTTTAGGCTGACTATTTCGACCTTTCCCGCTCCCTGTTACAATAAAAACAAATGTAGTTTAATTTTAGTTCCCATAGAGTAGAAGTAATACAATTTTAGTTCAATTTTCTCGAAAATTGCAAAAATACTATTATAGCGTGCATTAAGTTTCTCATCACCTTTAAGTTCTCCATTGACGAAAGCATAAAGCGTGTGGCCAAGAGAATCGACATGAAGGGTTGTCTGAGATCCATCTTTCATTTCAATGCTGAAAAAAATCCAGATTACATTAAAACCTTATTATGACTGTGTTAAGTGGAAAAATGATTACATTTTTGAAAGTTTTTATACCTTAGAGAATACCACATATAGTCGCTTTGATCAGCGGTGGTATTTATTTGTTCCAATAATCCAATTTTTTTAAATGAATTATCACTCGATATACCAACTGGTTCATTGATCCAACTCCAACCCGAGACGAATGCATCAGTTGCAGCTGTATCATCTTTTGAGGGTTGATGAACGAATTTTGAGACGGTGGATACAGAGTTAATCTGTCGTTTGGAGAAAAATTGCAAAAACATATTAGCTCTTGATTCAAGTACAATAATAATCAATTCTACTATTGATAAGATGTAAATATTATTGGATTTTCAGTTCTTAAGTGATTATTTATTGCTTAAAATAGAAAAAAAGGACCCCAAAACATGATAACCCCATGAAAATTTCAATTAGTGAGAAATTTAAATACCAGAGGAAAATTTGTTGAGTTATGGAGCCTGAAGGCCTATAAACCGGGCGAAATATTTTGAGGGGTATTTTAGTCATTACGTAATCCTTTTCTTATTAGGTTACGTATCTTGTATTATAAACAACCCTATTCTCATTGTAACATCATTATGAAAAATATTGTGAAAATTCTGGCTTGGCAGCGCCCCCAGACGTAGTCAACTTCTTTTGACAAACTGGGTAAACAATTTGTGCGTTCTTTTATTGTTCTTTTTCTTTCGTGTGATTATTCATTGGCATCATATTCCTAACAAAATTGTAACATAAAAAGTTTGTGAATCATACTTTTGCAGTATTGAGCACCACATTCTTGCAGTCGGGCAAGATGCTGACGGACCAAGCAGGCAAGGTATACGAATTGCCATTGAAGTTGACGGTTGCATCAGATTGAGTGCCCACATTTGCAAGAAAAGCAGCACATTGCCCTGTTTCAGTTTTATATACAGTAGCCTGAAACATAACAAAAGGTTTATTTTCAAGGAAAATTGCAAAAATTTCGAAATCAAAGGCCAACATTCTGAGCAAAATGCTGCATGTCAAATAAAATCGAACCTCCAAATTTGAACCAAGAGAAGTAGTTTTTGGATCAGTGGCCAAAATTGCCTCTTCACAAAGTTTTATAGCTTTGTGTACGTCTTTCAAATGACCCCATTTTGGCTGCCTTAGAAGGCCTAGAACAGAACGCAAACGTAAAAATATTTTTACAGTAATTTGTAATTTCGTACCAAACATTTATAAAAATATTTGCTACAACATACCATACTCATCAATTGGAGCGTCATAATCATAGCTCGTTGTAATGAAAGGCCCACCAGACGTGCGCCCAAAGTTAGTCCCACCATGATACTGTTAAAAAAATGCGATAAAGTTTGCATCAAAAGTTGTCTGAAAAATCTAGTTTCATATAGTTGTAAACGAGAGTCAATGACAATGTGAAGTACCATGTAATAGTTCTGGAATGTTCCACCAAGCTGGTAAAAACGAGCCACGGCGAAAGCAAGGTCTTCAGTTGGTCTATAGGGGTTCGGATCACCAAATGAAGAGAACCTGTTTCTTATTGCCATTAGAACATTCAAAATTGATTTTTAGGGAGTTTCAAAGCTCCATATCTGATAATCACAACCATCTGTGTATAGTATACCCTACATAGATGGTCGTGATTATTTAGGACATAGTCCAAAACTTTTAGGGTGTGTTTGGATTGAAGGATTTGAAATCTATGAATTTCAAATTCGTCAACAAATCCATGAAGTTCGTTTGGATGTATCCAAGTTATAATGTCATTCACTTTGAGCTATTTTCTCCATAACTACAGTGGATTTCAAATTACTCCATTTTAGGTGTCGTTTCAAATCCCGCCTCCAAAATCCAAATCACTCAATCCAAACACACCCTTAAGAATAACCTATAAACCACTATACATGTTTGATAATATAATCATCTGAAGGGAATAAGAAATTTGATGTTCTACCATCCACTCCAGTTCTCTGTCCACATTTTTGGGCTGTTCTTCGAATTCGGAGTAAATTGGTCACAATAAAACCCGTTGCAAGTGTTAATCTGTAATTATTCAGAATATGAATATGAGTTCATTGTCTATTAATGAGATAATTATTCGGAAGTTATGGTTATTTTTCAAACCTCGAAATATTTTTCATGATTAAAGTCTATATGGGTGTTGATGTAATATACCGCTCATATATGATCGAAAAAACTATACAAGAATTAGAACTCACAACAGGATTAGGAGCATCACTTTGCTGGCACATAACCCAGGGCACCCCTGTATCCAGTGATGTGGCCATCGATGCAGCCCATTTTATGTACGTTTTTGCAGCATTACCATACGCAGAATCGATGTTCCCATACTCGTTTTCAATCTAGAAATGGAAAAAAATTTAAATAAATATCTCGAAACATTTCAGAAATTCATCGTTTTCGAAACCAAATGATACCTGAGATAAAATTATTGGCCCGCCTTGAGATGCATATAGATTTTCTTGCTTCATCAAGTCAACAATCTTGGCCGTAAATCTCTTCATTTCAGCCTAAAAACTCATATCTCATATATCAATAGCTAATAAACTAGATCACAAAATTAAAAGAAAAAAGTGAGAAAAGCAAGAACTGTAACCTTGAAGGGCTCATTATCAGTTCTAAACACAATTCCTGGTATAAAATGCAGCCAAAGTGGAAATCCCCTGTTCAGAAATTCAAGTACCAAATTATCTATTATTTCAATGGATCGAATAAAAACTACCAAATTAGGAAAAAAAATTCAAAAAATATTTCGAAAATTTATGTTTACCCATAGTTCCATTCAGCGCATACATAAGGGCCGATTCGAAGATGAACGAACAAGCCAGCCTCGTTAACCAATTTCACGAATTTCACCAAATCATTTCGTCCTTCAAAATCATACTGCAAAATTCCAATTCATGTATCAGCATTCTTTTCCTACTGTATTTGTTCTTATGTTCATCCTCTTTTCAGTTGACTCTTTCAGAAATTCAATAAGAAATCAGAATCAATTAAACTAATGAACACTTTTATCCAAAAAGTTCACATTTTTTTTAACAACAAACAGGGAAAAGTGAAAAGGGTTATTATCTTTATTCTTCCCCCTTTTTCCTTAACTTTCCCTTTCCCCCAAAAACAGATGAACCTCACAATCAAGTAAAGAATAGTCATATTCAGAAAAGGAAAAAACAAAACCAAAACAAATCAATTAAATAAATGAAAAATGAAAAAAATTCACCTGGCCTCGAACTGGCTCATGCAAATTCCAGAAAACGTAAGTTTCTATCACATCCAATCCTCCATCCTTCGATTTCTGTATCAAATCTGGCCACATCTACATTCACATTCCAAAAACATATATTTAATTTATACATAATTTCCTTCAAAATTGTATATACGGATATATATATATATATATACACTTACCTCAGGAGTGCTGCGAGGGTAATGAATTGAACCAGAAACCAGAACTCTCCTCTTGCCGTCGATCACAAGCGCGCGGTGATCGTACGTCACATTGGCGCCAACGCAAAACGGCGTCGTAAAACACAACAGCAGAACTAAACCCAACACCACCGCCATTATTGCCGTTCCGCCTCTCATTTTCGGTTTCAACAACAATACTTAAAGCTGCTTTTATTGTCTCTTTAGTTCCGCTTATATACAGAACAAAATAATCACTTTTTTCCGTAACTTTAAGCACTTATTTTGGTTTCGCTTTGGGACTTATCTTTACTTTGTCTTGATATTGCTTAACTGAAAGCAGTTTTAGGAAGGGAAGATAACTATCGTACGCCGGTGGCGGACACGCCACCTCTTCAGTCACGTGACGTTAATTTTCGTCGTCGTCGTCTTCTTCTTCGTTAAGTATAGGTTCAGCTATTACGGTGCTGTATACTAACGTGCGCCACGAGAGTGAGACACTATTGGCGTTTGTTTTATAGATGAAAATTGGAAACTAAATCACAATTTATTTGAGGATAAGTATTTTCTTTTTCTCGCTTTTATTTTATGTATAATATAATTAAATGCGTGAATGCTTTCTATTCCAAATTTATTTTTTTATTTTAGATATTTAAATATTTGATACATTTCAAAATATTTATTCATATTAATATATCTTAAACAGTGTACATAATTATTATATTAAAATATTAAAATATCTGAAAAAACATAATATTAAAATAAACAATCATATCCCAATTAAATGATAAGATAGGCTCGAAACACAAACACCATGACAATTGTGCCCATATAACTAAAATAGTATAAAATTGTGAATAATTAGGTGACACTAATACCCTCTTATGCACAAACTTTCATAAAAATAATTGGTTACATAATTAGATATGTGTGGGCATAATGCTCAAACTTCGATACATATTGACACGTCATATTTTGTGTTTAAACAAGAAATATGTATAAATATATATGATAGGCTAGATGTATATTAAAGTTAGAAATCACATTAATATATAAAAAATGGTATAAATATAATTTTGTAATTATTATTAAAAGGGACCATATATCTCCATCCATTTAATTTATTAGAAAAAGAGAAATTATGAAATAGTTTATGGAAGCTCAATGATTGATTAAAATCGGTGGCAATTTTATGGTCGATGAGTCATGCACAATAAATTAGGTACAGTGATTTATTTCACTTTATTATTGCCGGCCTGTCACTATCTAAAGAATTGTGGAATTAATCATCCATTTAATAATTCATGTTAATTAGGTTTATAATTTTTTAAATATTTAGGTGCATTTTAATCATTAATGTATATGCACAAAGCACTTATTCGAGTGATTAATTAGAAATATTATTAATCTTTTTTAGTGAAACAGTTACGTTTATTACTATATCAACAACTTCGATTATTTAAGTAATTAATGGTTTTGGTTTTGATCATAGTATGGAATATTAGCTTATTTTTTTGAATAATTGGAATCTTGGCTTTACTAGTTAATTGAGTAGTTAGAATTCGTAGGTTATATAAATAATTTGATTTTGATGACATATTGACCTTTATTTGGAAACAACATTAAAGAATAAACCTAAAAATAGGATCAAATTATTATGTGGAATTTCATTATTTGACCAACAACGTCATAAGTCTCCCTTGACAAGAGTAATATTTTTTTTAATGACTGAGAAATTCTTAATTGTTATCTTTAAGTTGTTACTTTTTTTTTTTTTGGATGACGAGGGTAACCCGCAGCCGCTACCGTGAGGTGCGCACTGGGTAAACCCCGCTCTTGTGCAATAGCCTGCAAACCACACAAGAGAGGTAAACCAGCCTAAGTTGCCCATAGCTGACAGGCTCACAGTAGAGAAGGCAATAGGCATTCCCTCATCAGGATTCGAACCCGTGACCTAGGCCACAAGTTCACATGCCCTTACCAACTCTATCGGGGGTTATAGCCCAAAAGTGAAACAATTTTGTCTTTGTAAATTTAAAGAAACAACTCAAAGAAGGGCAAATTCATGGTAATGTATCAAACATTAAAGTGTGTAGTGTGTATTAAATATTGAAAAGTTTGAAGAGATCGATGCAATTTTTTGATTTAACTTGATCCTTTTTCAAAGATTAATAAAGATTATAATTTGATAATATTTTATTCGACTTGATTTGATCCATTTATAGTACTAATTGTTTAACATGCCTATCACAAATCAACATCATTTGATAATTAAAGACACAATGACAAGTTTGAGAAAGTTATATGATTGTCACTATTCACTAATGCCATTGCTTAATCACCATCTATATGATAATCATTCTTGAGTAGTTTAATCATTCAATGGACAAGGACCATAGAGACAATAGGCATGACAAACTTTGATTCTTTGGGGTTTCACCATTTATTGTCTACTTTTCAAGATTTGAAATCAATTTCATTATTTGACTATTGGGGGAAGCATGGGGAATGGGTGGTTTGTGTTGGTTCTAAATGAATTAGTTTTAAACTTCAGTTGTGTTCATTATCATTTTAAGATGGAAACAGACTTAAACTAAACAAGAACTATACTCAATTCAAGCCAAACCCATATATGAATTCAACAATTTTAGCCCTGTAGAACACAAAATTGAACGCAACTTGAAACCAGCTTAAATATGAATTGGAACCAAAATAGAATCTTTAATATCCAACTCAACTTAAAGCTACTTGAATTGAGTTGTAATCATGAATTTGAAATCAAACCATATCTAGTGGGAAATATCCAAATTCTTACAAAATCAAAAGTAGTTGTCATGTCTCAATCGACCGTATTATGGCTTGCAACAATTCTCCAAAAAAGTATATACAGTATTGGATCCAACAGATCTGATGTGAAATACACCACATATTTGAGGTGGGATGAGTGATTTTCACCACCCAAACACCACTTTTTAATTTCTAAATATATGATATATAACATACTGAATTTGTTGAATCAACTGCATTATAGAATATTTTTTTCAATTCTCCAATGATATTACCTAGGTTTTGTGGCTGATCCAAGTGTTAGGTTAATTAGGGTCAAAAGTTGTGAGTCATATAAAACATTTTGAAAGATGATTTTAATTGAACATCCAATCCAACCTACTACACGAAAAATTTAGAGGTCTTGCACATGGTGATTGGTACCAATTTTTCCCAACTTCATTCTCCCTAAAGTTGGACTTGGACATAATTTGAAAATTTTGTACTAGATTAGTTTTAATAGAGCCAATTTAATTTTCACTATTTAATGAAATACTATTTTGGTAAAATAAACTCAATTGCGTTATTTAATGGTGAAAAATAAATTAGCTCCATTAAAATCAACTTAACAACGAATGAGCGACATATCATGCATTGGTTAAAATGTCAGATTTAACCAAAATGTGAGAAATCTCCGGTCAGAATATTTCACTAGAATATGCAAAATCTGAAAATATATATCTTTAAAAAGTGGGAAATAATGTTTGTATGCCTATATCTTTAAAAAGTCATAAGGTATAATGTTTGTATCCCTATATATGAACATCTTTTAATTAACTCCATAAATTTATTATATTGAATTATTTCAATACCTTATCTTTTAAAGATAAGATGATTGAGATAAAGCATAAACTTAGCCAAACAACATATTATTGTCAATGTCATCATCATATTAAATGAGGAATTGGAGATCATTAAATCCGCTGTCACATTGGGTTCGTTCTATTTTGATGTTTCATTTTTATATTTCAATATTTCACAAATATATAAAAGTAACACATAATTTTAAATAAAAAATTTAAAATAATATTTGAATAATAAGTAATTCTAATTTTAATCACACCTAATCATTACATTTAATTTTACTACAAGTTTTATATCAAATGCATTAGTAATGTGAACTCATTTTTAACGTAGTATGTATAGAGTCCAAATGTCCAATCACAAATTATTCTAATCACATATATATTTATTGACTTATATGGCCTAAATTTGTCCCTTTTCCATGAAATGGTCCTATATGCTAAGTCATCAAAGTTGTATTATTTTCCTCCATTCATTTGAATTATAAACAAAAGTTGCAATTGAAAGTCATAAAAGTTTGGATGAGTCAATTTATAATATTTGATTCAATATGATTGATATTTATTTTCTAATGTGTTAATCGAGTTCAAATGATTAAGTTGTCCTATATGTTTCAATAAACTTTAGCGAAAACTAACATTTTATTATGTGTAAGGTAAAACATAGAGAGATTCCAACAAATTTATTTTTATTTATGTATATATTTATTTTGCATACGTACAATTGTTGGAGACTGAAGATGATTAGATCATCTTCCCAAATAAATGCAATTCAACAACTTATATTTATGGCATATAAGTATCTTTATATTATATTGAATGAGAAGCAGCAAAAGGCTATCATGATAGCCATAACTTTGAATAGAGAATAAAGGGATTATTATGATTACATAAACGTTAGTTTGATCTAATACAAAGTAATATTTTCAAAATTGAACTTTTCGCCTTTGTTAGGGTGTTTGGCTAAGCTTATTTAAAACATCTTATAAGATGTTGTAAGAGCTTATAAGATGTTTCGTCTTATTTAAAAAATAAGTTGTTAAGTGTTTGGCTAAAATAAGTCTATTGGACTTATAAGATGTTTTCAAATGTTATATGAGAGAATTGTGCAATATAAAAATAAATATTTTTTCGGAGAAAGGTATTGTTGGAAAGAATAAACTTAACTAGGTTTATTTTATGTCTTTGAAAAAATATAAACAATATCCCAAATTTAAGATTTTGAAATAAGTTGGGTTTTGCCAACTTATTTTTTATTTGCTTATAAGACCCAAACATCTTATTTTTTGGTCTTATAAACACTTTTTAAAGAAAATTATCCAAACACTTTCATAGAGCTTATAAGCTCTCAAACATCTTATGTTTAAAAGAGCTTATAAGATGTTTAAAAGAGCTTATAAGCTCAGCCAAACACCCCCAAGGTCACTTTTAGTCTCATTCATTATGGTTTCTCACTTTTAGTTTCATAACTTTCAAATTGTCTCACATTCAATTCTGCTCAAAATCGTCAACTCCGTTAATCAATATTTCAACCAATTTTTATTGAAATAATTCATATGTGAAGACATGTGAATTTTATTATGATACATGTACTCGATACCACGTGTCTATACATAAAATAATCTCCCACTAAGGTTTGGTCAAATTGTTGACTAATAGAGTATTCCATTGGTTTTTTGATGGTGGGACTAAATGCTAGACATTTTGAAACTTACAAAATTATATGTGAGAGATTAATACTGACTGAAATCAAAATTATATGTCTAAGGATTATTAGCCTTAGACCGGTATATATTAATACTTAAAGAGCCCAAAAATTGACATAAGCCCAATTGAGCTTATGAAAAGCCCATCATCAATAGTAACTCTAAAACTATAAATACATATAGTAAGATGTGCGTAAATTATTCATATATGAAATATTACCGGGCTTTTTGTATATAACCTCCCGAGGTATTTAGCTTTAGCAAATAACCCCCCGAGATTTGAAATCTTGGCAAATAACCTGTTTGGTTAAGTTGACCGTTAGTCAATGGTTAAGTTTATGGGCAAAATTGTAATTTACATATAAAAACAAGAAACAATACAAATAAATAAATAAAATTTAATTCACTTTATACAACAATTTTTTTTAATTTCAAATACTTATTTATTTATCTAAAAATTAGGATATATATTATATTATTTTATCTAATAATTTGAATGTAAAATTACATAAATTTAGATAAATAATTTGAAGGTAATAAAATATTTGAAATTGAAGGTAATTTAGATAGAATAATATAATTTAATATTTGAAGGTAGAATAATATAATATTATAATATATAAATTTGCAGGTAATTTAGATTTTGAAGGTAAAATTAAATAAATTTAGATAAATAATTTGAAGGTAATATAATATTTGATGTTGAAGTAATTTATATAGAATAATATAATATATAATATAATATTTGAAGGTAGAATAATATAATATTATAATATATAAATTTGAAGGTAATTTAAATTTTGAAGGTAAAATTAAATAAATTTAGATAAATAATTTGAAGGTAATATAATATTTGATGTTGAAGTAATTTATATAGAATAATATAATATATAATATAATATTTGAAGGTAGAATAATATAATATTATAATATATAAATTTGAAGGTAATTTAGATAGAATAATATAACATATATCTACATTTTTAGACAAAAAAATAAACATTTGAAATTGAGAAAATTATTGTTGTATCAAGTGAATTAAATTTTATTTATTTATTTTTATTTTTCTTTGTTTTTATATATAAATTACAATTTTACCCATGAACTTAACCGTTGACTAACGGTCAACTTAACCAAAAAGGTTACTTGCCAAGATTTCAAACCTCAGGGGGTTGTTTGCTAAAACTCAATACCTCGGGGGGTTATATATAAAAAGCCCGAAATATTACCCGTTTGATAAAATAATATTCTCTCTTCTCCGAACATCATTGTATCATTTATCGTTCACAAGGACCAAGAAAATTAGTTTTTTTTTTTTCACCACCCGTCATAAATATATAGTATATAATACATCAGCTCCACAAATTGAATGTGTTATAAATTTTTCTAACAAATTACTGATTATTAGTTTTTAATTACCATTCCATATATCTCAATCTTCTAAATAACTAGTACCATTGGTATAAAATTGACATATCAAAATGGGGTCTCTATAGTCATCTTGAGAAGACATTGCCAAATATGAACACATGGAATAATTTCACAAAATTCAAAATTGGACATGCATAATATATACATCACTGGCCCCAATAAATCATTTACAGTCATTTGTGGTCCAAACTATTACCCAAACCCTAGAAAAATATAAAATAAAATAAAATTAAAGCTATAAAACTTTGTTACATGCATGCAGTAATAAGAAATTCTCCTCTTGTACTATCTACATCACCCTTTTTGTCACGTCTCTTCCAACATGCATTACCCCTTTCTGACACTTCACAAGATCTCTCACTCCATTTTTTTCATTGAGAAAATTACATTTTTTTTTCTCTTTAATATTTTTCCAATTTCTAATTTAGTCATGTTTGTTAAATTTTCATATTGTATTTATAGCATTTAGAAGTATCATACTTGATTCTAGATTAAAAACCCGTTAATTATTTAAGGGCTAAATTTATATAGTACTCTGTAAATCAATATTTTGATCGAAATATCCTTTTTGAGGGCTCGCGCATGTACGATAATCGATATTGAATAAAGTCTGTGTATCAACTTCATTCACACAAAAATTAAATCACCCAAACCGATCAAAAAGCGTTAAACTACTAACAAATATATAGATTTGATCGTTAAATTTTAAACTGTATTTTGGTTGAGATTAAGTGTCAAATCTCATAACGAATAGGCCTAAATCGAAGTCCGAAAAAAAGATAAAAGGATAGAAAAATGCTATTTATCCATACATAATTTTTACAGTGCTCACTGATTATTTCTTCTGTAATGGCTCATATCCATTAATCCAAACTCATGATTTTGTTGAATGATCATACTGTTTTCAATATTTCCTCTCACTCCAAGAAAATCCCTTGTCATGCTGTTCTCATCTTCAACTCCACTTGATTGCCTTTGTAATAATTTCTTCCCACTGTTTGGGATCACAATTAAAGGGTTTTGTGCAGTACTGTTTCTTGAACCAGAAGCTGGATTAGAAGCCATAATCAAGCTGTTTTCACCTTGATCATTCATACTAATCCTTGTTTGGTTTACACTAGAATTGTTCAAATTTCCAAAAGATGACGTCATCAGCCCAAAACCAGTGCTGAAAATGGCAGAATTTGAGCTTCTTGTTGAGCCCATTTGAGCTGCTTTCTGTAATAACGCAGTAGCAGACATTGGACCCGTTTGAGCTGTAAGAATATTCGTTGTTTCATGCTGATGATGACGATTACTGTTGTTGTAATAAAGTGAATTTATGGCTTCAGAAAAATTTCCTTTACAGTTGTTTTCATCTTCCTCTTTCAGCCCTCTCGCCATTGAAGCCATTTGCACTAACTCAGGCATGAAATTGTTGCTATTAGCAGCATTATTGTTTGAAGAACTTGGATTATCGAGCCATACTGGAATTCTAGGCTTTTGTAAATGATCAAGATTGAGATGATTGTTTGCTGATGATGATGACTGTAATAACCCTTCATTTTCTGGTCTGAAAATGGTGGAAAATTGAGAATTTGCAGCGTTTTGGAGATTGTTTAGGCCGCCATTGTTGATGAGCAATTCGTTTCTGAAGTTCAGATTTGATGAAGAGATTACTGGATTGAATCTTGAATTTTCTTCTGCTAGGGCATCACAGAAGGCTCTGTGTGTTATGAAGCTATCCTTTCTGTTAACATGTAATCAAAAACCAAACTCAATTGTAAGAAATATTATTTTATATGTAAAATTTACAAAAATGTTATGTGCTTATATGGTGATTTTTCATTGTTTTGTTATTGGGTTTTTAAATGGTAAAAATATCTATTTCTTACTGTATAGTAAACATAAATTATGTAAATTCAATCAAATCAAAAGTTGTGACAAAACGGTTAAAAGTAATGGTGAAAAATCTAGCATAATTATTAATTCAATAAAAGATCATTTAATTCAATCGACATTACATTTTTCTTTCACATCCAATGCAAAAAATTCCAGCCCTTGAGTCACAAGACTCAAGTCAATCACAAAACAATATAAAATAGAATGATCAATCTCAAAATATATATTACATATTTCTTCATGTTTTAGATGTATACTGAGGAACTTATCCAGGTAAAAGAATATTCCAAAAATATATATATCAATGTATCTCTATAACATGAAAGTGAACAAAAAAAAAAAAACATCAAATTTAAATAGAGAATCTGAACTGTTCATTCACACTTCTCATTCTGTATTAAATTCACAATCATATAGTGCATTTATTTCTCATCAAACTAATCATAGAAAACCCTCTTTTATATTTATATATATATATATATATGACTTGCAATAAATAGAAACTAAATAGTGACATATATATACCAATGATAGAGAATTTAATTCCACAATGCAACAATTACATACAAAATACCTGGAGAAGAGAGTTCCACAGTCACATTTATACTCTCTAGTTCCACAAATCTTACTGTGAGCTTTCCAATCAGATTGAACAGCATATTTCTTCGAACATTTCTCACACTTCCATTTTTTCTCACCATGTTTTCTGCTGAAATGTTTCTTTATCCCTGTCAAATCCCCAAGAGCCCTTGAAGGATCATGATGAACACATGTTTTTTCTGGGCAAATGTATACTTTTTTCTTTACTTCTTTGTTGCTTCTTTGCTTAAGCTTCCATGGAAGGTTATGGCCTCTCCTGTGAAGCTGCAAATTCTGGTCCCTCTGAAAACCCTTGTTGCAGATTTCACAGATGAATCTGTTTGTTGCCATTAGAGACTTTGGGGATAGTGCTATCACTTCTGCATCTGGATCTGCATCAAATTAACAAAAAAAAAAGTTTTTTTTTTTGGTGAAATGGTTAGATTATTACATCGAATTTGGAATTAAGAAGAATATACTCATATATATATATATATGTACATACATATTATATGTAAATGGGATTGATTTACCTGGTGTTCCTGGAAGATTTCTTTTCCTCTTGGAAGAATTTGAATTAGGGTTTGGGTTTGGAGTAGGATCTTGAATGAACCCTCCAAAGGAAGGTGGAACAGAAGGGAGTCCATTATCAGACATCATTTTATTTCCAGCTAAGTAATTGAAATTTGCAGGAAAATTAGCTATGGAGAATTACAGAAGGTTGAAGCTCAAAAGGGTGATATAGTTTGGTGTATCTGTATATATACATATATATATATATATATGTGTGTGTGTCTGTGTGTGTGTGCTACTCACCAACAGGTAGAAAAAAACAAGATTTTTGCTGAAAATAGCTAAGTCCCTGAAGAAATTCTTTGCACTAAATACAAATTAGTGAAAAGAGAACTAGCAGGAGAATTTTTCTTTTATTGCATGTATGAATTTTGAATTTTAGCAGAAAATAAGATATGCCATGAAAACCTAGCTAGCTAGCAGCTCAAGAGATGAGAATAATTTTCTTTTCTTTTTGATGTTTTCTCTCTCCTTATCTCACCATATACTCACTTGGCCACCTCTCTCTCTCTCTCTCTCTATATATATATATATATATATATATATATGTGTATATATATATATATCTTTAATTTTATGTTTTTGATTTGAGGAGATTTGATTAATCACTAGAATAATTGACTCTCAGTAATACTAAAAAAATGATTAACTTGTAAGATGATACATTCTGTGGGGAATGGTTTTGTTAGAATTACAAGACAGGTGTTGCAAATTGAAAGTGAGAGATGGAGATATATGAGATTTTAAATTTGAATTTTTTTTGTTAGGACATTGAGTATTTTGGAAATTTGTATTTATATTGTATTTGTTTATGTTTTTTAAAAAAAATTATTTGAATTCGTAGTATGATGAGTTGATGCATTATGTGTTAATTGATTGACTTAGTTATTTATATAATTATTTGAATAAAAATAATAACTTAAAGAATGTATAAAGTATAATGTATGAAAGAAAGAAAAACCAATTATTAGGATAAATGATTTAGATTGACGAATGTGTTAAACAATCAATCGATAGACAATAATTAGTTATATAAGTGATTAAAAATTAGAGTTGAAAACAAAAGAAATTTAAATAAAGATATTTTATAAAATAGAATTTAAAAAGCAATAGATGTTTTGACATTTCAATCTATATTCAAACATGCATGTATTTTTTCCACAAGTAAATAATGAATAGAATGTCGGTACAACAAGCCCTCGTGCTTGGAAATAGGAGTTCGATTGGGAAAGGTCCAATACTCGATTTGATGCAATAAAGTATAAGTTTTTAGACAAATGATTACTTATAATTAATACAATAATCTTGTAAATTATATTTTAATTCTACTAAATCATATTAATATCAACATTTTCTTCTTAAATGTATATATATACACATTTGAATTATATCAATGGTTCAAAGTTTCGTTTTGAAGGTGAGTTTCGGATAATAAAATATTGGAAATATTTAGTAAACGTTTCGGAAGCGTATCGAAAACGTATCAAAATCACTATTACAATTTTACAAAATATTATAAAGTAAATTTAGCTTCATGTAAATTAATTTAGTGCTTCAATTTCTCTGCAACATAGAACTTTATAGAGGCGATTTTGTTTTAATTTTATTTAGGATTTAAGAGTCTAATTTTGATTCAAATTATATTTCATAGGTTTAACCATCTATAAAAAAAATTAATTCTTTTTTTTTCCTGATTTTTTCATGGTTTCCATGAAAAATATGGAAACTCTGTGAGTTTCTTAGGAACCCAAGTAATTTCGAAGATGTTGAATGATTTTGTTTCCATTACTTGTAAAATTGAAACGTTTCGGCTGTTTCGACGGAAACGTTTAGAAACTTTGAACCATAATTATATCTATATGTTAAATATAGATAAACATTTGAATTATATCTGAATTATGAACATGTTAAATATACACATTTATTTAAATATGAAAAAAATAAGATAGGGTATAGAAAGAATAGACATTTGAGTGTGAAAAAGTAGAAAAGTCGTAAAAAATTCAAACTTAGGGAGTCACAAAAAGTTTATAGTAAAAAGTGAAAAGGCTTTACAGTCAAAATGATTATGCCATAATTGTTTTTGGATCATTCTTTATTTTATTTTTTATTTTGTATTAAAATTGTGAAAATAATAAAATATACTACAAAAGTACGTATAAGTATACGATGCGTCTCGTGAAGAAGATTCAGTGGAAGAGTAGGTAGATGCTGCGGGGACCCGTTACACTGTCATTTTCAGTTCAAGAAAATATATATATTTTTTAATTTTATTTATTATATTTTGTTTTTACTATATTTCTAGAATTTTTCAATATTACCTATCAAAATCATTAATTATAATTAGAAAAATTAAAATATAATAGCCATTTTGATGAGAGAATTGAAAGAATTTCTCCTTAATTATAGTAGAAAATAGTGATTGATAGATAGGCCAAGTGATGTTTTCTAATTTGGTAAACATTGATATTAGATAGGTTCTTGACTAATTAATGTTATATTATTTTTTTAATTTAGTTAAAAATAATATAATAAATGCATTTATTTAACTTAGTTTGATTAATTCTTACCATATATAATAAAATAATATTTTATCTTGTCAAGCGTCTGTTGATAAATTTACGACTCATTATATCAAACTACTAACTTAATTTAAGAAACTTTATACTGATACAAAAGTTATATCGAACTATATATATTACGATATAGTATAAATTTTGGTACTAGTTTGTACTAGAATCGCAATTATGATATGGTAAGAATTTTATAAAAATATTGTCCAAAGTGGGCTTTAAGATGATTAAATATGTGATTTATTTTTCAAAAAAATTGACCTATATATCGATCTATCTATTTTTTGACAGGTACGTGTTTGACGAGAAAATGACCGAAAAAAATAAAAAAATAACATAAAAGTAGGAGTACATGAAAATTGATCATCTAACACAACATATCATGGAATAATATAGCCATAAATAAGGAATAAATAGTATAATATATTATGCATTTCATGATAATATTGGGAGGAAAGGTAAGTTATAATAAAAGTTGATAAAAAAGACAAGAGAGTAGCCCACGAGACCCACACGTTTTTCCAAAAATTCGTAACATTTTCTCATTTAAATAAATAAATAAAGAAATGTACAAGAAAAAAAGAATCTTAATTTGGCTTTGATGGGTCCCAAATGTCCAAAAAGATGGGTAAATAATTTCACATAATTCTTCATTTCATTCTCCTTTTCACCTACTCAAGTTGGTGTAGTCTCATTCTTAGCAATATTTCTTGCTTATAGTCGGCATTTATGTCTACATTTTTTTAAATGGATTAAATTATAAATAAGGATTAATTGTCCAAAAAATAATTTAGTTATCATGGTAGTGGTGACACGAGTCAAACTGAGTTAAGAGCCCGACAAGCCAATTCAAAATTAACTTGACTCGAGTTTGAAAAATTCGAGCTTAACGAGTCGAGTTAGGGGCAAAAAAACATGTTTGCCGGCTTGTGAGCCTAAGTAATTATTTCTATTAATAAATATAAATTATAACTTTTATTTATTTATTAATATACATATAATAATAAAATATTTAATATATAGTTTATATGATTATATTTAATAATACATAAATTTATACTAAACCAATAATATTTATTAAAAAAGAAAAATATTTTTTTGACTTGACTTGACTCAGGCTCGAGTTTGAATGAGTTCGAGCCGATTTTTTTTTTATCAAACTCATCTCGAATTAGACTCGTGAATACTAGGGGTGTTCAAAATCAACCGAACCGAACTGAAAATCGAAAATTCGGTTCGGTTTTCGGTTTTTTATTTTTCAAAAGTTCGGTTTTCGGTTCGGTTTCGGTTTTTGGTGTCGGTTAATCGGACCGAACCGAAAACCGATTTTTTTTTAATTTTATTAAATTTAAATATATTATATTATTTAATTAATAAGAAAGAAATAAGAATTTGTTGTAGTCTAGTTGGTGAGGGTACATGTCTCTCATTTGAGAGACCTGGGTTCAAGTTTTGCCAATGAAATCCTCCCCTTTTTTTTTGGTTAATAAAAAAATAATTAAATTAAAAAAAATAAAAAATAAAAAAAAATTCGGTTATTCGGTTTTTAACCGAACCGAACCGAACTATTTCGGTTCGTAAAATTGTTGAACCGAAATTTCGGTTCGGTTTCTGGCCGAATCGGGCCAACGAACACCCCTAGGACTGAATACCCTATATAGTCATTAATTTCTTCCCAAATCCCTTGAATTGTTCATCATATTAATATAATAATAAATTCTAGTGTATAATGGATGTTATATGCAATTTTTTAAAAACAGTTACAAATGTTGAACAAAATAGAGGGACATCTACTAACATCTTCATATAATCTATGCTCACTATTGAAAAATTAAAAAAATGTCACTAAAACCCAACTCAAATCTAGTTTTATTAATGACAAAATTCCTAAATATTTCCCAAGTTTATGTCTATTTTCATATTATGTATAAATAAGTTGATAAAATGAAATATTCCTCAACCTTGTTTATACCAAATAGAAGGTACCTCATTCGGATTATATCGATTCTTATGTTTCTGTTTTGTCTTCTTACACTCGTCTTTGGTTCAGATTAGTTTTTATTACAGAAGAGATATTTGAAAGAAAAACGACGAATAGATGGACACAAAGTAAAAGACAATGTAATATGTATCCACATTTACACCAAATGAAACAAGACTTCATAAAGAAAGATAAAGATATCGAAAACAAGATTGAAAAACGAGACAGACAACATGTGACATTGGCTTTTTCCCATGTCCAAACCGAAAGAGTTTTATCGAAGAGTAGTATAATCATGAAACGAGGAAACTATAAATCATGTTTAAGGTACAAGTTATAAGCTTAAATAACAACTTCATAGAGTAAAATGATATGTACTATGTTCTTCTATGAGTAAATATTAACACGATAAACTCACATGTGAACGAGTAAACTCGAAATCATGACATTGTTCCATCAAATCTTCTGAATTATTGTTTTATTACACTGCATAAGATGAATATGCACTCAATTAGTACAAGATGTTGACAAATTGTTAACGAGCTGCTGTAAAATGACTATAATACCCTTGCTACAACAATAACCTCGAAACCCCCCAAAGTTTACTCATTTGCAGTGTTTTATCAAAATTGGCTCACTTGTATTGAAACGTAAAGTTTGGACGAATAGTAAAACGACTCACTTGTACAAATACGATGCAATTCCCAGAAATATGCACAACAGAATGATGTCAATGCAGAAATTCTGACTGGACCTCACCTGTAAGAAAACTTGATCATTATAAAAAAAAAAATTGTATGAAAACTAAAATAAAAAATTTGAATCTAAAAAAGTTCATAATATTATTACCCTGAAAAGTGTGTCCTTAAGTCTAATATTAGTATTTCTCACTTCACTTGTTGCCTTATCCACCTGCAAAACACCAACAAAAACGATACGTCGAAAGAATTAAGACATCAACACCCCTCGATTGATCCTGATTACGAAAAACACCCCAAGTTTTAGAAAACACCATAATTCGCGCTATTAATTATTACAAGTCTTATTTAATTATCAGGTTGTCAAAATCTGATAAAGGGTATCTTGATAATTTGCAGAAGAATCAAAATAGACCTTCGTATCGATTTCATCGACCAATGGGACCTGCCTATCCAATTCCTGGATGAAAGAAAAAAGAATAAGAAAATAATTAGCCTTTTTCTTTCTATAAATAGTGTTCGGTTTAGAATGGTATGTCACCAAGAAGAACCTCATTCATATCCCTTGCCAAGTTCTTCAATACATCCAGACCGTCGGATATTACATCCAAACCTTGATCCTGCATGAGATCAAATCTGGTCCCTTGAGAATATTGAATAACATTCGAACAAAAAAATCTGCATATAAAACTAAAAGGGATAATGATACAAGCCTGTTTCAGTTTCCGCATCTCATATTCTCGCCTAAATTGATTTGCTTCTTCAGATTGTTCAAAAAACTCGCTACCAAAGTTCTCGTCTGATGTAAATTATACAAATCGAAATTTATATAAGCGCAAAATCAGCAGATTTATGTACAAAGAGAAAAATAATCACCAGAGTCGAATTTTATGTTCTTATGGGACGATAAAGCGCCCCAGTCTTGTTTTTGATTGGCTGTGCCATCTGGTATTGCTTGAATTCTATCTGGAAGTGCAAGAACTAGATCGAAACGAGCTTCTAGTTCTTCTTTTGATAGCCCTTTTACCTGTTGAAAGTATAGATCATCATCATCTGAATTTTAGTTTATGCTATATATACTTAGGTGCAAACGTCCAGTGAATGTACAAAGTAGTAAATCAAACACAATGCTTTTTTCGATAATATAACTCTTTCATGATAACTAAGTAAAGATAGTGATTACAATATCTGCATTTTGCAAGTTTTAAGTAAGTATTCAAGAAAGTAAATATTGGTTCTATACAATGTTTTTTCGACGGGTTTTTCTTGATTTAAACAACATAGTTTGGTGTGCTCTAGAACTCTCAATTAGATCAAATTTTTACTTCACAAAACATACATTTACTGACAATTAATAGTATACAGTACTTTACATTCCAATGATATTATAGAAGCAAACATAAATCAGTGCATTAAATGTCTTAACAATACCATGAAAAACTTAATGAGAAAATTACCTACAGACCCCTCACTTTGGTGCTAATTACCGGAAACCCCTAACTTTTTTAAAATTATATAATATCTCCCTTATGTTAACGCATTTTTATTCCAATTACACCCATTTGAAATTTTGAATTTAATAATTCTTACAAATTCACCCCATATAAACCTAGCAACAGTGGCGGAGATAGGGGGGCGGGCGGGGGCGGCCGCCCCACCCAAAATTTTTAAAATTTTTAACATGCGTGTATTTTAAAATTTTTAACACATGTATATTTTAAAAAATTTAACATTTCGCCCCCCAAATTTTTTAAAACATCTATAGATAAATATATTTTAAATTTTTTAATATTAGCCACACTTAATTTATAATTGAGACATCTATAAAATTTCAAAACTAAGACCACAATAATTTTTTATTTTACTTGACCCAACTAACTTTATTCAAAATAAAAGTGGCTCAAACTTATATTGGACCTCAAAAAATGTGTTTGCCTAAACTAAGCCCACAATAAAAGTTTGATAAAATAGAAATTATGGATCTAAGTAAAATGTTATGCATAGTTTAGGGGTCCTTGTGCAATATATGGCATAGTGAAAAGTAAAAACCCAATTTCTTCCCAATCCATTTACCCTCACCCATAAACACTTCTCACAATCTAGGCAAGATTATATAGATTTATGTATTTTTTTTATTTTTATAACAATTAATAGTTTCAATATAATTTGTTAATTTGTTATACAATTGTTATTGTTTACTAATTAGGGTTGGGTAATGAGTATAATAACTAATGGGTAATTGTAATTTCTAAGTTTCTACTATCTAATTACTAATTTTACTACTTTTAGTTAGGGGTTTAAATTTGTTGAAAAACTTAGCACATGATAATTGATAAACATAAATATTTATCTTTTTTTCTCAATCTTGTGAATTTGTAATGAACAAGATTACAAGAAAATCCCAACTTCCAAGCTTTTGAATTTTTTGGGACTAAATTTTGGTTAACTATTTGATTAACCAAAATTAACTGAACCGAACCGTTTGTGAAGCTTTTTGTTGTTGATGATATATGCAAATTACCTGAAAAGTTCTTGTTGGAAATCTTGATTGAGTAAATTGTATTTAGCACGATTTATCTAAAGATTTAAGTGAATTTCGTATATCGAAAGTGGAATGTCTTTGGCTCAAATTATTCTACGTTTCGAGTAGATAAATTTAGAGTATTTAATTACTCAAATCCGATTTCGGGTGAATGAGAAATTAATTAACAAAGTGTGTCACTTAAAACGTTGTTCATAATTGGAATCAATTTATCGATTGATACATATACGATTAAATGATCAACAAATCATACAATCGACGGCCGCGATTGTATGAAAGAAAGTTCATTTAGTTTGAGAACTAAAATGTTCAAGTCGAAAAATTGAGGGACCAATTTGAAAGGACGTTCGAGATTGAAAAGTTTTGGGGTCAAAACATAATTTATAAATGTTTTGAATGTGTGCAACTTTTGGAGGTTTGATGGAGGGGTGCTTGTCTAAAGGACATGACTCTCCTACAATTTATGAAAAGTTGTAACTTTTGACTCAAAACTTTTCATTATCTATAAATAGACCCTCCATTTGTGGAATTAATATACACCAAAATCATTTTCTCTTCTCTCCTTTTATCCTAAATACTAATATGAGTATTTTGAGAATTCTTTGCATATTAAATGTCTAGAGATGCATTTAATTCATACGAGTCCATAGAGAGAGTTTGGAACAATATTTTGTTCGCTAGACTCGGGAATTTGTAGTGGTACTATTGCCGAGACGCCGTCGTTGTATCTTGGGAGACAAATTGCCATATTCCGTAACCACCAAGAGCGAGGCAATATTGTCTTAAGGAGAGCGAGTAATATAAACTCGTGCCTCGACATTTTGCATCTTCATAAACACTGCCCGTTACGCTCCCAATAGATTTTTCCCAACATCTTAAGACAATATTCGAGTGTTTCTTGAAGATGATGATATCCGACGGAAAGATGATGAAATCAAGAGAAGAATTTAATTTCGTTTTATGTCATAATTTAAAATTTTATTTATTTTATGACTAATTCGTATTTGAATATTTTGTAGTAAAATTCAAACTGATCGAAGGAACTTTCGAACATCCGTGGTGTCAAAGATTCTATCAAATACGTGGAAGCTATTAAAGGCGAAATTTTGGTTACAAAACAAATTCATGAGATAAGTTCATTATGTGAATTATCGATTTTCGCTTGTTAACATATTATGTTGAATAATATTTTATCATTGTGATATTATTCTTGAGAAAGAATAAATAACTATGCTTGCTTAATATATGAAGCATGATTAAGATGATCATTTCTTGTAATCATGAGCTTGTTGTGAGCATGTAGGACATATAATATTTAATTATATTATATACTTATGATTTATTCTCGATAAAGAATAAATGTGTACATGCTTAGTATTACTTTATTTTGTGACACATATAAAGTAATGGTTTTGTAAAATTTCTTTCGGCTTATGAATAAATGCAATAAATGTAATTCTTTAGAATAAAATGTGATCACAATGAATGAAAAAATGCATTATTTAAATAAAATGATTTAAATTAGATGCATGTTCTTTTCGTGTGATAGAGACGTTTATTTAAAGAATAATTATTGTATTTTTTTAAGTTTTTGTTGTTTCATTTAGCGAAAGAAAATTGAGTTTGGTTTTAAGAATTTAAAACCAATGTTGTGGAATATCGTCACTATAAACCTATAAGGTTGCTAAGTGAGAATAATTCCAAATGTTTCATATTATGAAACGAACTTTCCCAAGAGAAAAAATAGAAAGGACTTATTGCAAAGTATACAACTTGGTCAAGAATAAAGAATGTTAATTATCGGAGTAAAATCGAGAAAGTCGATCAAACGTCCGAAATTAAATTCAAGAAAATGACTTTAAAGCTATGGAGAATTTGGTCAAACCAAATCTAGTGTTGGTGTACTGACAATAGTCAAAATGAAGATAAAAACAATTTCATTTCGAGGGAAAAACCACTAACGTGGTAAGATGAATCATGCTAGTGATGATCAAAGTCAATCATTGATTGACAACCCGAACCATGTTGATGGTGGGTGTTTGTCTAGGATAACTCAAACTATATAAATGATGGGTGATTATGTAGACAATATGGACCACACAAATGGTGGGTGATTGTCAAAACAAACTGAGCTAGACAAATAGTGGATGATCAGTCACTAAATCCAAGCTAGGCAAATGGTGGGTGGTCGAACCTCACGCTTTCGACTGCAGTATCTAACGTCTATTATGGAAGATAACTCAGCGAATGGTGGGTTGACAATGGTGATACGCACCGATATGAAATATCCAATAGTCCTAATTAAGATTAGCGGGTATTATTAATTGGCTAGATCTTGTGCCACAAACTTCGATACGTTATGATCATAAGCCGGCAATCGAAAAGGCACAGATTAGCACGTCTAAAATTAAAACTATTAAGCAGTGATCTTTAGTGGCATTGTCTCTATTGATTAAGAAAAATCAAAAGAGAATATATGGATCCAATTGTATGCCTAAAAGATCAAATATACTGCATATCTGGAGGAAGGGCTTAAAGACTACAAGTTAAGAACGGACATAGTGGAAACCCAACCTTGTTGACTGGAGATCCCAAGATCTTGGTTCAATGGGACAACTAAATTATGAAAGTTCAGAAATGCACTTGGGGAGTATAATACTCTTGCCCATTCCTAGGATAATCAAGTGCAACCTACAGAGTGTAGCAAAAGGTTAAGCTGTGACTTTTAATGACTCCTAACTGTCTAAGTGTGAGACGCAACAAAGTGGGGTATGGTAGGATACTCTTATAGGAGGTCACCTATGTAAGTGTGAAGTGGGGCCGCTTCAAATTGAAACACTTATGAATCCAAGTGGTGTTCCATGGCCAAAACGGACCCAACCGAGAACAAAAATTGTTAGAGAAGTTATTGTGTGAGTATCATTGTCTTGGTTTACACAAACGGCTGACCAGTTCAAGACATCGCGTTCACTGGGGAGCCAAGTAAATCCGATGGTATTTCACTAAGGAAGGTTCAAAGCCAAAAGCTACCTATCCTGATGCAATAGATTTTCGCCCGAACTCTCTCAGCGTCTGCATAGTCTGCATCTGTGTCAGCATAGTCTGTTATGAATTAATTTCATTCATGGTGGGTATTGTTGGAAATCTTGATTGAGTAAATTGTGTTTAGCACGATTTATCTAAAGATTTAAGTGAATTTCGTATATCGAAAGTGGAATGTCTTTGGCTCAAATTATTCTACGTTTCGAGTAGATAAATTTAGAGTATTTAATTACTCAAATCCGATTTCGGGTGAATGAGAAATTAATTAACAAAGTGTGTCACTTAAAACGTTGTTCATAATTGGAATCAATTTATCGATTGATACATATACGATTAAATGATCAACAAATCATACAATCGACGGCCGCGATTGTATGAAAGAAAGTTCATTTAGTTTGAGGACTAAAATGTTCAAGTCGAAAAATTGAGGGACCAATTTGAAAGGACGTTCGAGATTGAAAAGTTTTGGGGTCAAAACATAATTTATAAATGTTTTGAATGTGTGCAACTTTTGGAGGTTTGATGGAGGGGTGCTTGTCTAAAGGACATGACTCTCCTACAATTTATGAAAAGTTGTAACTTTTGACTCAAAACTTTTCATTATCTATAAATAGACCCTCCATTTGTGGAATTAATATACACCAAAATCATTTTCTCTTCTCTCCTTTTATCCTAAATACTAATATGAGTATTTTGAGAATTCTTTGCATATTAAATGTCTAGAGATGCATTTAATTCATACGAGTCCATAGAGAGAGTTTGGAACAATATTTTGTTCGCTAGACTCGGGAATTTGTAGTGGTACTATTGCCGAGACGCCGTCGTTGTATCTTGGGAGACAAATTGCCATATTCCGTAACCACCAAGAGCGGGGCAATATTGTCTTAAGGAGAGCGAGTAATATAAACTCGTGCCTCGACATTTTGCATCTTCATAAACACTGCCCGTTACGCTCCCAATAGATTTTTCCCAACAGTTCTATACATAGCATTGTCGAAAACAGGTAAGTCGTGTACTTACTTTTTGGTTGATAGAATGATTCGACTACTTTTAAATCTTCCGGTATCTACAACAACTACTGAGCATGCATTTTCTGCTATGAAAATTGTGAAGAATTTGATAGGATGAAGACATGTAGAGTACAATTAAAGTAGGAGAAGATTATGTGATATCAAGACGGCTCGATATTTATGTTTAGTAAATATTGTGATAACTTTTTGTGATTATATATAAAGTTTTATTTTGATTTTTGTTCATGTTTATATTCATATTTGAATTGTCAAATTTTGGTATTTAGGCGATTTTCAATATCCGAACTCTCGACCCGACGTAAACAACTCGACCCGAAATAAACCGATTCACGTCATCATACTTCGCCCCCCCACTTTCAATTCCTGGCTCCGCCACTGACTAGGAATTTACCAAAAATCAGGTTTTTTTTTTATGTAATTAGCATTATAGTGAGAGAGTGTGCATGTAATTCACCCAAAAATCATCTGGTAATCTCCAATCTCCATTTTTAATTTGAACCAATTAATCCAAAATTACAGAAATAATACAAAGAAAATCACCTTTTTCTGGGCGAGTTTCTGCAATTTAGGCACTTCATCCATGAGCCTGGCCTTCATCCGCCGCACCTCAGCCTTCAGCGCCACCTCAGTTGCCCTATTTGTCTCCATCGCCGCCGCCTCTGATTTCTGCAGATCAATCAACTCAAAAAATTGAACAAGTAGAAAAAACAAATAAAAAAGGGATTAAAATTGAGATGAATTTGACCTTGAGCGTGGCTTCAATTTGGGAATCAAATGAGGCGTAGAGGCGAGCAAAGGCATCTTCGGAGGATCCATGGACGGATCGCTGCCTTTCCACATCGTATTTGTCGTACTTCTTGCAATGTCCTCGACTCTGAACAAAATGTCGATTACGCTCATTTTTCAATCGGATTGTTTGGGGAAATTCTTGTTATTTGCGTTGATAATCTTCAGAGAAATGAGAAGAAAATGGAAATGGAGTTGATCTTCTCTTTCCTTCTACCATTTTTTCTTGTTTTGTTGCTTGGTGAGAACGAGGGGTTCGGCGTTAATGGCGGTTGTGAATAAAAGAGAACGCGCGGCAATTATCTTCATTTTAAGATGTTTGTCTGATTTTTTTTCCTAATTAATTTAAAATCGAATTGTTAGGTGTAATTTTTTATTAAAATAATCTCAAATTCTTATTTTCTTGATCAAATTAGGAATAATAATTTGAGTTTAGTTATTTAGTGGAATTCCTATTTTATTATCTATACTAGGGTCCCATTATATGAAAAGTGTATTCCCGTAATTTAATAAAATAATTTATATAGAAGCAATGTTAATATGTTACGATAGCAAGCTGCATAATGAGATTCGAGCCCATGGCCAATAAGACGAGCCCATGGCCCATACTAAGCTTACTATAAATTTCATCTTAATCAGCTAAATGAGGATGATGTCATGATTATAACCATTGGGGCTAGTTTGAATGAGGACCGCATGATGAAGGGAGTGGATTATTTAATCACAGCCGTCCATCGCAGAATAAGAGAGTGGAAATTTAAAAGGGACGACGTCGTTTTGGCTGAGCAATTAAGTGGGGACCACGGACAAGTGGCACATTGTGAAGAGAGGGAACGATATGCAAAATACAATTCTGCTAAGTTTGTTAGGAATGTTTTCTTTTGTCATTTTGCTGAATTTTATCTATATTAGAAATATTGAATGTACATATGATGAAGATTATCAATGAATTAATATCTAATTTCCTTCTACAATTTTCTCTAAAATCTCCTTATCTTCATCTTTTTCTTCTGAATTCTCTAAGTTAAAATCGGTTTATTAAGCAAGATCATTACAGATGATCTCATTTACACTCTAAAAATTAGAATTAATTATTACTCTATGAAGCTACAAGATTGAGAAGTACAATATTTAAGAACTACAAAAAAACTTTATCCTATCGAAGTAGATACGTAGGCAGCTCGAAGTCACCGAACGCAGCCCTCAATCTATCAAAACACTAAGGGCCTGTTTGGATGACTGTTTTTAAAGTGTGTTTTTGTTTTTGAAAAACAAAAATATGAAAAAGGCGTTTGGTTGGGCTTGTTCTCACTTTCTGTTTTTGAAAAACAAAACTCCAAAATCTGCTATTTCGCAAAACATGTTTTACCTGTTTTTAAGTTTTACAAAACGCTTTTACACTCCAAACTAAAAAAACACATCACTAAAACCCTCATTGAAAAAAAATATCTTTTCTCTCTTCTCATTTCACTCCAACTCGCATCAAAACACTCCCCTTGCAAAGTGTTCCCGATATATATATTTTTTTTCAGAATAGTCAACCAAACAGGATTTCAACATTATTTATACTGCAAAATTGTTTTGATAAAATTGTTCTACAAAACTATTTTGCAAAACATCAAAAACAAAAACAATCCAAACAGACCCTAATTAATCTGTGGTGGGTTGTATCAAATTCCATTCCCACATGCTATTCACATGATACATAATCGGATCAGGCATCAATATATAAATAGTGTTTCTCATTTTTCTTTTCTATTGTGTTATTTTTGTACTTATAATAATTGATAAATTATTGCGTAATTTCAAGCTACATGTGATATTAAAAAAAATTATATAACAAAATAATAAATAATTAATTAATATAATTTATAACATTTTAATATATACGCATGCATATCGAATGTACCACCGCAACTAATTGACTATTATGTGAAAATTAAAATTTTAATTTGTAAAGAATTGAGAATTAATACTTTAATATAAAAATAAAAAGTTTTGTGAATCACACATTTATTTTTATTTTTATAGTGAAAAAATATTATTTATTCACATGCAAGTGGAAGGAGCGTCTTAAAGTAACTTTAATTTCTTCTTTTTTCATTTAGAAAACTGTTCCCGCCCGCTCTTTCTCCATTCAAAAATAAAGATATATATATATTTCCAATTCATCTCTGATCAATTGATTCTCATTTCTGTTCTGATTTTTCTTCAACAATGGAAATTCATCCCACCCCATTTCCAGGTTTGTTTTTCCTTCATTCTTCTCCATCTTTTTGGGTTTTTTTTTAATTTAATTGTTTTTCAACTTTGTTTGATGATTATTGAATATGCCACTGTGAATAATTCATGGACTTTTTTCAGTTAAATCCAAATATATGAATCCAAAATCAACCAGAAAAATCACTGAGGCGACAAAAACCAGCGCCAAGTGTGGACAGCCACTTCTCAGGTGAAAATCTTCTCCTTCACATCAGACTCTGTTTTGCAATGTTTGGATCTACAGTTTCTGTGAAAAATCTAGAATTTGAAGTACAAACTTACATTTTTTACTGTAAATTGTGGGTAATAAACGAATAAACTCTGTTTTGCCATGTTTGGATCAACAATTTCTGTGACAAATCTAGAATTTGAAGCACAAACTTACATTTTTTACTGTAAATGGTGGCTGATAAATGAATAGACTCTGTTTTGCTATGTTTGGATCAATAGTTTCTATGAGAAAACAGAACAAATCTAGAATTTTACTGTAAATGCCGATAATCGACTGATTATATTCCCTTAATCAGCCAAAAGCGAGTATTTGGAACCGCACGGAACCCTAACATACCTTCAAAGCCACCACCAGAAAAGCCAAAGGCCAAATCCTCATCTACACTGCTAAAAAAAGCGTTAAAACCGACCCACACAACTCCCCCCGCCCCGCCAATTTCAGAGGCCAAAAACTCTTCAGAAAAACCAACCACAAAGACGAAGACCAAAAGCGTTTGCTTTCAAGAGAACGAGGGACAAAAAATCGGAAAAATTTCGAGGGATGTTAATGTTATAGAGCCTCAAACGCCAGCAAAATCGCCTGTCGTTTTAGCCAAGCCTAGGCTCTCGGCCACGCCTTATCGAACAGCTGAGAGATGCAGCAAATGCAGGTTTGATAGGCTTGAGACTTCGGCTTACTGGCTTGGACAGATCAAATTGTCTGAATCTGTGGGGAAACATTTTGTTTCTGCTGATTTCTTTAGACTTGCTTTGGAGTGCAAAGCAGAGGTATTCTTGTTTTTCAGTTTTTTTGTCTTAGGATGTTGGATTTTGTGTTTTTTCACTCAGGTTGTGTTTGGATGGTGGAATTTGAGGGGTATGGAATTCAAATTCATACTGCAAGTTTTCTTGCAGTTAATTGTGGAATCATTTTGAACCTTGAATTTCAAATCCAAACATATCCTCATATTGTGTTTTGACTCGTGAATTTGGATTTGAGGAAGGGATTTGATGAATGATTTCAAATAGCTCTAACTTAGATGCAACTAGCAATCCACCATAATGATTGGAAAAATTTGCTCAGAATGAGTTTCAAGGTTTTAAAGACATTCGAACTTGAAATCTATTGATTTCAAATCCTTCCATACGAACACATAGAATTTGCAAAAAAATGCATGTATATTGCAAATGCAGCATGGTTTATAAACTGATTTATGTTTGTGTTTAATGCAATTTTTGCTATTAAGTTGCTTTAATGATCACAAATTCATGTGAAAATTTGCTGTTAGCCCATTCGTAACATCCGAGTTGAGCTAAAGAAGTATTTGGCACGACACGAGTACTTAAATGGCGAGGAGGACTGGAAGAAACTGGGAGCCAACTATGGACTCGTGAAAGAAGATAGCGGTGTAAAGACGGGGAATGGAAAGGCGGGCTTGGAAGAAGAGACTGTAATTGTTCATAATCAAGAAGATAAGGATCTGCAGATTGAAATTGCAGACGAAAATGAAATCTTGAATCTTTCTTCAGAAGTCATTTGATCTGTTTTAGTATACTATTTGGTTGCATTTTCTGTTTATGGAATGATAAAGTTATGAAAATATTGTGAATTATGTAATAGGAGTAATAGAGAAAAATGTAGTGTGATTGTGTTTTATTTTGTCAATTCTGGTATGTAGTAGAATTCCCATAGTAAGTTAAATCAGAGATTGTATTTGCTCTCTTTCTCATTCTCTCTTTTGGTCATTTTAATGTAGAGATTTTGCATAAATTTTATAACAAATTTGGTCAAATGAAGTGTTAGAACGACAACCCGATTATTGAATTTGGGTATTCATCGATGATGCCCTAACCGAGGAATTTCCCAGTTTTCATACTGATGGATATAAAGTTCTAATAATTAGTATTCTATATTATGATCCATTCCTTTTCAAAACTGTAAATAACTCATGCAAATTACTGGGATGAGGTTTAAAATGGTCTGCTTTAAAAAAAATTGTGTTCACAGATTAATAATTTTATTTTCCTCTGATTTAACATAAATTAACGCCTTTAGACTGCACGTATAAAGAGCATAAAACGGAACGTACTCGTCACTGCTCCTTGAAGAGCTCACGACCAATTATCATTCGTCTAATTTCACTGGTACCAGCTCCAATTTCATATAGTTTGGCATCACGAAGAAGACGACCCGTTGGATATTCATTTACATACCCGTTTCCACCCAGACACTGAATGGCCTGAAACAGAAGCAAAGTTGCAAAAGTGAAATTTCCATAAACAATTGGCATGTAAAACTTTTTTTTTGCACTTATATATACATTCCTAATAAAAATGCCAATTTGAATGCACTTTTTGCAGGAAAATTTGAATATCGGTGAAAATTTGTATTCATTTTTCACCCTGATCGCTTATAATTCCAAAGCCCATACACGAATTTCATCATCTAACATAGAAATTGAACGAAATTTGTATTCACTTTTTACAATCTATTAAAAACTTTGTACCTGAAGAGCAACTTGTGTTGCTCTTTCGGCCGCACATAGTATGACTCCAGCACAGTCCTGTATAAAAACATGTGTCCAAGATTTGAAAGTTGTACATTTGAACATCAAAGAGGGTTAATTACACTAACTACCCTTTTATCTAATGTAATTGCAACACAAACATCATATTTTGAGATCAAAACAGAAACACAACTTACAAATAAATCTTACAATTCCTAATTTTTGGCGTAATTACACACAGGAGGGTGTCTGTTGTGAGCCCAAAATAACGGATGAGGTTGTAATTACAGTAAATATGAGAGGTAGTAAGTGCGATTAATCATATCTTGATGTAATCATGTAATTAAGCGCTTCACTCAGCAAAAAGTAAATTAAAATTTATACAAACCTTCGGATTAACATTTCCAGTGTCGCAATCCCTAGCAACCGAGTACACATACGACCTGAAATGAATTGAAAACTTTTTCTGAGGTTCTGCATGGAAAAAAAAATTCATTTACGCCATTTACAGCATTATTCAAACTTGTCACCTGGAAGATTGTAATGAAGTATACATATCAGCAATCTTTCCCTGCATTTGTTCAAATATCAACCTCAGCAATCGGTTTCCGATAAAGCATCAAGGGGACATTCATCATGCACTATTACGAGGTTTTTTCAAACCTGTATAAATTGAAATTCTCCAATTGGTTGGCCAAATTGTTCTCGCTGTTTAACATAGGGTAGAACAACATCAAGACATGCCTGCATGATTCCAAGGGGTCCCGATGCCAAAACAAGCCTCTCCAGATCTAACCCAGACATCATGACATAGACTCCTGTAGGAAAACACGATTTATGGCAATGAGATATTTTTTAGGATCTTTTGTATATTTTTAGGATTTTCTATACATCCCAAGATTATGGGATCTGTTCATTCTTCCCTTTTTTGGTTGATATGTTAAGTTGTATATAGTTTACCTCGTGTACACAGTTGATTATTTCATATTGAAGAAACGTTTTCTGCACATAAATTATGTTCTTAGTTTTATAAGAAATGTTCTCTTCACATAATTTATTCGTCTCAGTTACAACAATTATTGGTCTTAATTTCAACAACCCTTGATGCAGATGGCGTATCATGCTATTATAAAATACCTCTCCAATACCATTAGAAGTAACACTTCAGATAGAAGAACTATTCCTTTCGTGAAAACTTAGAGAAATAAATAATGGGTAATAAGAAAAAGTGTTAATTACATGCATAACTCCTCACTTATTGGGCACCTACCACGAGTCCTTCCGGTAATGAAAATTACCAAGATACCCCTATCAGATGTGACAACTCGAGAAACAGTGGGTGAAATTGTATTATGTTTTTACTGACAAGTGGCAAGTAATTAAACTCTAATATGCTTTTATTGATAGTGGAAGTTATGATAATTTCTCAAACCTCGAGCGTCTTCTGTTATTAGGTCCCACGAAAGGTGTGTTTATGTAACTGTTTCCACAGAGAGGAGATAATGGGAAAACAATATGGTTTATCTAGATGGTTTGTTAGAAATACCTTTTCCTTCCTCGCCTAGAACGTTTTCTTCAGGAACAAAGCAATTTTCGAAAACAAGTTCACATCTGCAAATTGTTTCAACATTTTATAATCAGGTCACTTCCTGCTGATACAAAGAACACAAATTAAGCAGAGCAAAAAGCTGCTTAAGCTATCAGACTTACGTATCACTTCCACGCATCCCAAGTTTGTCTAATTTCTGGGCAGTACTAAATCTGCAAAGGGAGAAAAAAAAAGAAATCATAAGAGCGTTATCACAATACAAAGTTATTTCAAAATAGATTCTGTTATGAATTTGACTTTTCCGATGTCACTAAAAGGTGCGTACCCAGGCATGTCCTTCTCAATGATGAATGCTGTTATTCCTTTGGAGCGAGCTGCCATATCTGTTTTTGCATAGACAACCTGGACCAATTTATCAATGACAAAATGATGTTGATGAAAACAAGTCAACTGAATCGAGTGGAGTTATTCTCAGTGTTAATGAGCACATTATAGATATCAAGAGCTATGAAATATCCAATTTTATTCAAATACTATTTCATCAGGTACGCATGTCAACAGAAAACCGGCATTTTACTGCTAATCGTGAATTGTAACCATATAAACTTTTAGTTTTCTTAAAAAAAATACAGGCAAATCGATAAACAAAAGAAAATATGTAAACGAAAAAGGGAAAGTTTTGATTCTAAAGAATAATACCAGTGTCTCAGCAACAGGACCATTCGTGCACCACATCTTGTTCCCATTTAGAATGTAACCACCATTACCACGATCAGCTTTGCATTTCATGCTGACGACATCCGAGCCAGCTAAATGACACAAAGACAGTCAATCAAGTCAAAATATAAACGATTCATTAAGTAATTGTAATTATAGCTTGTATATGTTAAGAAAAGTAAATGTTCTTTACCATTAGGTTCACTCATTGCCAGAGCCCCTACATGCTCCCCACTTATTAGCTTCATCAGAATAAAGATAAAAGTTAGCAACAATATATACCACGGTTTTACATTTAGATATATACCAACATCTAGATATATGAACATATAGGAGCACTTCACTGCAGTATTTGATAAGTTGAAGATAGAATTTAATATCAGTAAATTCGTGGAGTAACTATTCCAATTAAACCATAAAAAAATAATGAGTTTATCATTTTTGACCAAAAAAAGGAGATACATAGACATTTATCCACAAATAGCTCATAGAGAAATGAAAAATTTGGGATGAAAGTAAAACCTTTGGCAAGTACTTTTGCTTCTGAGCAGGAGTTCCATTCCTCACCTTCAAGACATCAAAGTTAAAACATGTTAACAATCATGATAATTAAATCTGTGGTAATCCATACTTAAGTGAAGGCAATTACCAATTGATTGATACATAGATTAGAATGTGCACCATATGAAAGACCAACTGAGCCTGAAGCACGGCTAATTTCTTCCATAGCTATGCAGTGGTATAAATAGCCAAGGCCAAGTCCTCCATATTCCTCTGTAATTTTCAGTGATATCTAAAATGATGAGTTCTTATAACATATAAGCTACAAATAAGAAAAATATAAAGGGCGGACAATCGATATGAATTCTAACATATATCTTCCCCAATGATCTTCTTAAATTCTATTCACTGCACTCTTAATTAATAAGAATTAAAAAAATCTCAACAGCATATGTATGAACTCAATTTCAATATCACATTCTACCTCCCCTGCCAATAGGTTCCTTTGTACTGATTAAAAACCAGTAAGTCGAACAAAAAAAACCAAGTTAAATAAATATCCTAACAAACCCTGTTTACCCACATGAATCTGATCTTAAAATATCCAAAAGAAAGTTTTATTAATGTGGATAAGTGCATCAAAAAGAGAAAGGGTTGTGAGGCTTCAAATTCTTTTGAATGATTATGCACAGAGAGCTCTTCAGATGTTCTACTTTCTTTTTGTTTCAGGATGTCTTCACACTTATCATCATGTAATAAATATGCAAATAAAGAAATGTAATAGTTAAATCTAGTCATGATCATGTCAATATATTCCTTCAGAAAAATTAGAAGAAAAAATGTACTCGTATGAATAGTTCATATAGTTCCTATAAGTTCATGAGATTGAGTTATTGACAACTTAGAAAGAATGATGGAACTTTTAAGCTTTCGAACAGAATTAACCTGAAAAGGAAGCTACACTATAGACCAACATGTAGTTCAACCAACGTTCTAATAAAGATATACGATGAAGTCCAAAGTTGCTAATTTTCACCATAAATATTTACATACAGAACGCAGCATCAGAAAGTATAGTTAAAGCAATTGCCATGTTGAAAGTTCTTACCAGGAGCAGTAATTCCATGGAGATTAAAATCCCCCATCAACTTCCACAAATTAACATCCTAAATGTTGAGGAGTAATTAATTAAGTATTCAATTGATTGTCATTGCATCACATTGGAAAAAGAAAGAAAACGAAACGGGCATAATATATAACCTTTGGGAAATAATTTGATCTGTCGATTTCTGAGGCATGAGGGGCAATGTTTTCTTGAGCAAACTGTGCCACACTTTCTTTAAACTGTCAAAATTACAAACAAAAGAGTTCTTCAACAGTGTGGATGATCTCCAGTTCTCAAACATTTCCCACAAATTTAAAATAATTAATGCTAGAATTAAAAAGGAGAAATCAGCTTGAACTTGAACCATGAAAATATGTTTAATATGTTCAAGAACCGGAAAAAGGGCCTACTTAGCTGATTGTTTTTGCTAATTGGACGTAATTACAGTTGAAATTCACGATATGTATCATGTAATCGAAATATTTACATCAAAATATTCAAAAAGAAAATGCAAAATGGAAACTCTTCAACCAAATCATATCAAAATTGATATTCCAATTTACAAAAAAACAATCACTAATTGAATACACAATCAGCAATTTCTACGAGCCTCAATTCAATCAAAAAAACAAAGAAGAAAAAGCTCGTAAACAACTGAGCCAGAGTTACAGGAGATACCTGTTTCTGAGTATCATCAAAGAGAAGGGAGGTGGAGAAAGCAGCACGATGGGGTTGTTTTGTCAATAATGAAGAAGTCAGGGACCTCACTGCAAACAATCTATGCATCTTCTTGTATAGAAGCTCTTCTTTACCAGAAGAAATGGAGACAGATGGGAAATTGAATAATTAGTTAACATTTATAAATATTTATATTCGAAGGACTGAAAATTAATTAGATTTAGGGATAAGTATTGGGGAAAAATAATCGCTTTAATTAATTTCAGTTGCACACGCAATTAATTTCATCCTAATCTATATGAATTAAAAAATGGAAGGTAGGAATTAATTAAATCCAGGTCAGAACATATTTAATTTCACACTAAAATTAATTACCTTTTTTCCAGTAATAAATTTAAACCAAAATTACTCAAACCCACTCAAATAAATTTTAATATCCAGAAATTCATGGAAATAATTTCTAATAAAAAAAACTCGTTTTACAACTTTGTTATGTGAAAAACTTCAAAATTAATTTTAATAATTGTTTGTAACAAATTACCCTTCATTTCTTATGTTGCGAATTGATAAATTAAATTTGAAGAACTCTTGTTGCATTGAATTTGTTAGGTTAATAAAATGTAGGACACAAATTTTATTTTTTAATGTTAAATAATTTAATAATTCAATAATAACTGTGTTCATGCTTATATATCACACTTTACTTTTATTTGGAGAAAGGAAATAAATAGCGGGTTTGAACCCTTATCTTTTATTTTATTTGAATAAAATTTAATTTTCTCAGCCAATGAAATATGTGATATATTTTTATCATATTTTATTTTTGAATAATATTAGAGTTTTTCGTCGTAACAAATTATCATCATATGATTTTTATTTGTATAACATCACTGGATATTCTATATTCAACCAACTCAACTTTTATAATTAAATCTGGAACGACTAATTTTTTTATTTTTTTTATTTATTACTAACTATTTTTGTCAACAAATAATATGAAATAGCTAAACTCGCTAAATTAGAATCGAACATCTTAATTTGAAAAGATAATTGTGCGATTTCATGTTGATATTTTTGTTCACTCGCTCATATCGACTCGAATTAATTATTTCATTTAACTCTGTATGAACCTGACTGCGTATATACCTACTTGATTGGTTATTGACATGATTTCAGAGCCGAAAGGCCCTTAGACAACCCCTTGGTCTTCCACTTCACGATGTTGAACAAAATGTAGATATCAGTCGAGCACTTAAGTAAAAGTTCGGGTTCGTGACAGTTCAAATTAAATTTTAATCTAATTGATTTATTAAGTTACGAGCTGATTCGATTCATCTTTCACCTATAAGCCTGACGCAAACCTAAATGTTAGGTCTAAACTCATCATGTTCAAGTTTTTGAGTTTTGGTCTAAATCCAAAACACAATATGTTTTTCTCTCTAATTACATTTAAGTAAATTATCATAAATATGGTTTATGAAATATATTATGGTATAATATAAAGAAAAAATGTATATATACACATGTTGCTTCATTTTCAGTTTGACTTTCTTAATGATATAAAATAATATAATATAGCATAATATATTCTACATATATATATAATTAAATCTAATTACATATATACAAGATTAGAATAAATATATGATTTTCCTACTTACTATTATAATAAATGTTTAATATGTAATGTGAATAAGTCTAAAAAACTAATGAAATCTCTTTCGTATACATTTTAATCTGTAAAGAATATTATTATGTATATCTAAAGTCAGATTTAATATTTTATTGTTGCTAAAAAAGATTTAAACCTTATATATGTATACATTATAAAAATCATAATTTTTTTAAAGGCATATATATATATATATGTATAAATACACAAATTCAATTTTGAGTGAGAAAATACAAACAAACGTAACCAAAAGGGTTTAATTCAAATAGTACAAAAAGCAAATTGAAGGGTTTAAGTGGAAATCTACAAATCATAACTTTACTCAAATACTCTCTCTCTCTCTCTACTCTCACACAGGGCTTGTAATTAGTTTACTCTAAATTCTTGACTCAGCGAGTCAATTAAACCCCTTTTATTTTGGTACAGAGATTATAGCTTTTTAATTCACTTTAATGGAGTCGCCGGAGCAAGACGACCACCTACTCTACATCAGCGGCGGCGATGAAGACGCCGATGAGGCAGAAGTAGAACTGGAGAGTGATCTCTCGGTGGAGAAATCAAATTCCTCCTCCGCCGTCGTCAGCAAAAATTACACGATTTTGTCGGAGGCAGATATAATTAGACGTCAAGGCGAAGCCATGGCTACTGTTTGCAGCGTTCTCTCTGTTTCCAGGACGGCGGCGTGCTTGCTGCTCCACCGCTACAATTGGAACGCTAACGTCGTCTCTGAGAATTGGTTCTCCGCCGAAGAAAGCGTTCGGAAATCCGTCGGATTGTTGCCGGAAAATTTCAATCAATCGATCCAATCCACACGATCGTCGTCGTTTGATGAAGTAGTTTGCCAGATTTGTTTCGAGAATTTCTCGCCGGATAAATTCTATTCCGCCGCTTGCGGTCACCAATTTTGCGAAACTTGCTGGAAATCGTACATCAACACAGCGATAAATGACGGTCCAGGATGTCTGACGTTACGATGCCCGGATATCTCTTGCGGAGGCGCAGCCGCCGTCGGATTGGATATGATCGGATTGCTGGCGTCGAGAGAAGATCGGAAAAGGTACAATCGATTTCTGTTGAGATCTTACGTAGAAGACAACAGAAATTGCAAGTGGTGCCCCTCCCCTGGTTGCGCTTTCGCCGTCGAATTCAATTCCGGCGGCGACGACGACGGCGGAGATTTCAACGTCACCTGCAATTGTTCTCACAGCTTCTGTTGGAACTGCACGGAGGAAAGTCATCGCCCCGTTGACTGCGAAACCCTAGAAAATTGGAAAACCAAAAACGACACCGAATCAAACAATACACAGTGGATATTAGCCTACACAAAGCCCTGCCCCAAATGCAAGCGCCCAATCGAGAAAAACCAAGGCTGCAACCGCATCACCTGCCGGCCTCCCTGCCAATTCCAGTTCTGCTGGCTCTGCCTCAACGATTGGTCTGTCCATGGCTACAATGCCTGCAACAGTTACATGGAATCAAAAACTACACAAGAGATGCAGATGAACCGTAAGCATTTGTCTAAATATACTCATTACTACGAGAGATGGGCCTCAAACCATAAGTCTAAACAGCAAGCACTGTCTGATCTCCGCGAGATGCAAAACAAGCTCCTTGAGGAGTTGAGTGAATTGCAATGCGAACCCAAATTGATGTTCGATTGTGTGGTCGAGGCATGGAAACAAATAATTGAATGCAGGAGCATATTGAAATGGAGCTATGTTTACGGGTATTACTTGTCTGAGGAAGAAGAAGGCAGCAATATAAAGCTGCAACTTTTCGAGTATTTGCAGGGGCAGGCAGAGTCTGGTTTAGAGAGGCTTCACCATTGTGTTGAACGAGAGCTCAATCAATACATCTATGGCGGGTGTGGTTCTGATTTTCGAGGGAAGCTTAAGCGTCTCACCAGGGTTACTGGGAATTATTTTGAGAATTTGGTTAGGGCTTTAAAGAATGGGCTTTCTGAAGTCGATTCAAATGGTGATCAACATACCAGGAAAAGATTGAAGACAGGACAGGATGATGAAAGAGTTGCTTAAATCTCAAATATAGGTAATTCAGTCTTTTTTCTGTATATTCGAATTTATGTCATCCCATTTTCAGTTCTCAGTTAGATCATTAACTGATGATGGGAGTAACTGCAGTAAGTATATATCTATGTGTATAAATATTCAATGTTGGAAGTTGGAACTTGAAGCTATTTAACTTATTTCCTCCCAATAAATGATGAACAAGTGATATCGCTTTGTATACGACAAAAGTCGTGGTAATCAAAGGAATTTGGATGGTCCACGTGTAAACGAGTGAACAGATTCGACCGTTGACAGTACGGGTGAGCTTTTGGGTCGGGTTTCAGGTACCCACCCGACCCGGTTAGCTCGGGTATTATGGGTTGGGAATTTTTCTGAATATTTAGGTATTGGGTACTAAATATTGTACCCGAATTACTAAAGAAATGTAAGCCAACTTAAAAAACGATGCGACATAGAGTGAGTAAGAAAATACAAGTCATATTCTTCGGAAAAATTGCATTTTTGGTACACTAAACTCCCTATTGTGCTTGCTATAATAAAGAGGATGTTTTAAGTTTTAGTATAGAAAAGATTTGTTTTTGGTAATTTTTGTAGAAAATGTCATTTGGAGGAATGATTGGCTTACAATTAACTCTGATGATGGGAGTAACTGCTGTAACTATATACCTCTGTGTATAATACAACTCAATGTTGGAAGTTGGAAGTTGGAAGCTATTTAATTTATTTCCTTCCAATCAATGATGGACAAGTGGCATCGCTTTGTATACGACAAACGTCGTGATGGTCGAAAGAATTTGGATGGTCCATGTGTCAAATACGACAGTTGACGGTAGGGGGTGAGCTTTTGGGTCGGGTTTCAGGTACCCACCCAATCAGATACGACTTGAAATTGTGGTTAACCGATGTTTGGTTGAACATGAGTCCGTTTTGAATAGATTTTACTCAACCTCAAACATGATTGGACCTTGATTGAGCTTTAATCAATCTTGAACATGTTAATCATACTCGAACATTAAGAAAATGTACATGAGAACTTATCAACAAATTCAAGATAATATTATCAAAGACACATCATGTAAATTACAATAATCTCCTATTCTAATTAAGTATTTGATCATTTAAGCTTTAATCAATGAGTACAACTAAGGGTATTATTTTAATTATACAATAATTTATTTTGCTTGTTATAGTTTTTAATAGTTAATATTTATTCATAATTTCCATAAATTAATATGTTTTTACTTGTTATGCCAATTGTAAAATTGCATAAAATATCTTACATATTAATGTTCACCAATTTTACCATTAATTTCAAGGAAAATTTACCATTAATTTCAAAGAAATATCTTTCATCTTGAGAACACAAAATTCATAATATTCATATGAGTGAAAACTAATAAAGTGTGAATATCTTTTATGTCTTTGACCTATGCATTGTCCAAAAAAAAGTTGAATCCCCAACCCCGAGAGCCCCCAATGCCCCAGCCCGGTAGAGCTATAGGAGGAATAAATCATGGTAACTCAGCCAATCACAAGGGCTAGACCTGTGTCTTTGACCTATGCAAAACACATACAATGCATGTGATTGCTCTCCCTATATTAGTATATACACACATCTCATTTAGTAATTAATTAAAAGACGATATCTAATGGTTACCTCCGCAGGAGAGATGACACTGGCAACATATATCATTACAAAGATTTTCCAATCGACGGTGTCGTTTCTTCTACGCAGGAAACCTTAACGGTGCACTTTATTACTGTTCTCCTCATCTTCAAGTAAGAATTTATTTCATGATATAACTCACTTAATAATTCATCTTAAAGGTTACCTCCACACAATAGATGACATTGTCAACTTTGGACATTTTCAAGATTTTTGATTCTATGGCGTGAATATTGAGCTTAAGACGAGCCTCCTTATTTAGAGACGTAGATAAGATGGGGTTTAAAAGGCAGAGTTTACTTGACCTAATGTGTTTTATAATTCTCGTGAGTGCAATATTGTTTGCTCGCTCATATGCAGTTCAAATTACACCCCACGTTGATGAAATCGTACTTAAATAGTAAGTTCTATATAAAATATAATAATATATACATCAAAAATGAAAAGTTTGAAAACACAACCCGAGACCCCCCGGAGGACAACATAGTAATTTAACACAGCAGTGAGAATGGATTATTAGGTAAAGAAGCGCGCACTAAGAAAACAGATGGAATGCTTTTTTAGCTGCCTAAAAACGCGTCACGATTTCTATCCGTCGGATCATTTTTGATCCTACGGCCCAACACAAACCCTAATCACATCTTCACTCTTCAACACTATAAAGCTCATTTTCCGCTCATTCTCATTCTCCACAATCGGCCGCTTGAGAGTTTTTGGTACTCGCTAATTATCTCATCAAGGTCAGTCTCTCTCTCTCTCTGTGTATTCATCTATTGATTGTTTATGGTATGAATTCTATGTTTATTTTCTGTATATGTGTTCAATTTTATCAGTGTTTGCAAATCGTGTGATTTTCCACGGAATTTTTTTGAGATGTGTTCATATATCGATGAATTATGGTTGAATCTTGAGTTTAAGTGGAGATTTGTTATCTATGATTTAGTTTTGTTAAGATATGATTGGAATATGCTTCTGTTTGGTATTTATTGTGCGATTCAAATTAGATGTGAAGTACCAAAATATGGATCTGAGTATTGGATGTCGATCGATTTGAGCTAAGGCCTTGCATGTACAGTTTGTTTATTTGTTTACGGTATGGACCTATGTTTATATTTGGTTATGTATTCAATTTTAACAGTGATGCAGTTCATTTTGTGTTTCTGTGGATTTTTTTGAGTTATCTTAATTCAATATAATATTGACCCGAGTATTAGATTTAGATTGATTTGAACTATTTTGTTATGTGTGCTGTATTTCGGAGTATTGGATTGATAGTTTGTAATGTTTGTGTGAAATATAATGAGTTCAGATTTATTGTTACATCCGTTATTGGTTTTAATCTTGTTTAAATGGGGTCCTTTTATTATATTATGTTGAGGATATATGTTTATATTCTGCACAAAACTATATAGTATGTTTGTTTGAGGAATGCGTGATTATATTTAGTATGTGGCGGACCAGCCAAAATTGGTGCACGAAGCAAGCCTTTTCTGAAGTCTTGTTGAATTTATGACTTGGAGTTTTGGTCCCCTTATGATTTTTTCGCAGTTTGACAATGTGTATTGTGATCATGCAGTATACTATTCAAAGTTCAGAATGGGAAAAGAGAAGATTCACATTAGTATTGTGGTCATTGGCCATGTCGACTCTGGAAAGTCCACAACCACTGGTCACTTGATCTACAAGCTTGGTGGTATTGACAAGCGTGTCATTGAAAGGTTTGAGAAGGAGGCTGCTGAGATGAACAAGAGGTCATTCAAGTATGCCTGGGTGCTCGACAAGCTCAAGGCTGAGCGTGAACGTGGTATTACCATTGATATTGCCTTGTGGAAGTTTGAGACCACCAAGTACTACTGCACTGTCATTGATGCCCCCGGACATCGTGACTTTATCAAGAATATGATTACTGGTACCTCACAGGCTGACTGTGCCGTCCTCATCATTGACTCCACCACTGGTGGTTTTGAAGCTGGTATCTCCAAGGATGGCCAGACCCGTGAGCATGCTTTGCTAGCTTTCACCCTTGGTGTCAAGCAAATGATTTGCTGTTGTAACAAGGTTTGATAACTCGTACTTGGGTTTTTGAATGTTACTCTAAATTGCCTCATTTTTTATCCTTACCACATCTAATACAATTTTTTTTAATGTTATTCAGATGGATGCCACCACACCAAAGTACTCCAAGGCTAGGTACGATGAAATTGTGAAGGAAGTGTCCTCCTACCTCAAGAAGGTCGGATACAACCCCGACAAAATTGCATTTGTTCCCATTTCCGGGTTTGAGGGAGACAACATGATTGAGAGGTCTACAAACCTTGACTGGTACAAGGGCCCAACCCTTCTTGAGGCTCTTGACATGATTTCTGAGCCCAAGAGGCCATCAGACAAGCCCCTCCGTCTCCCACTTCAGGATGTCTACAAGATCGGAGGTATTGGTACCGTGCCAGTCGGACGTGTGGAAACTGGTATCATCAAGCCCGGTATGGTTGTCACATTCGGCCCCACTGGTTTGACCACTGAAGTTAAGTCCGTTGAGATGCACCACGAGTCCATGCCAGAGGCCCTTCCCGGTGACAATGTTGGGTTCAACGTGAAGAACGTTGCAGTTAAGGATATCAAGCGTGGTTACGTTGCATCCAACTCCAAGGATGACCCCGCAAAGGAAGCTGCCAGCTTCGTTGCCCAGGTCATCATCATGAACCACCCCGGTCAGATTGGTCAGGGATATGCCCCAGTGCTCGACTGCCACACTTCCCACATTGCCGTCAAGTTTGCTGAACTCGTGACCAAGATCGACAGGCGATCTGGTAAGGAACTTGAGAAGGAGCCCAAATTCTTGAAGAATGGTGATGCAGGTATGATTAAGATGATTCCAACCAAGCCCATGGTTGTGGAGACATTCTCTGAATACCCACCACTTGGTCGTTTTGCTGTTCGTGATATGCGTCAAACCGTTGCTGTTGGTGTCATCAAGAGCGTGGAAAAGAAAGACCCCACTGGTGCCAAGGTGACCAAGGCTGCAGCCAAGAAGGGTGCCAAGTGAAATTTGCAGGTTTTTGGAGCTGGTTCTGGTGTGAAACAACTTTATTTCAATGAAATTATTAGTCATCAACTCTTTGTTTTTGGTTTTGCTACTTTAATAGTTCGGTTGTTCGACTTGTGTTGTAATTTTCTGCCTTGCGTGTTGAGTACTCGTTCTCAGAACTGGGTACTTGATAGGCGGTGGCAAAAATTGAGGCATGGGTTCTCTTTTGTTGAATTTTTATGATGTATTAAGTGGATTGAGGTGCCTCCGGGCGGCTCGAGAGTTTTGTGTTTCCCTTGCAAGAACTGGTTATGGTGTCTGAAAAGTTTTATATGATTCTGGTTACTTATGTGGCTTTTTTCAGTACAGCATATTTTCTTTACTTTTTATAGCTTTGTCTGGTTGTGTTTTGGCTTTCATTTGGTCCTGGACTTGGTAATTGTTTTTAATAAATTACCCTGTTAAGACCACTAGGGGCATATATCTTTATCAACCTGTCATTTCTCTTAAAAGTCCTAGCACTTGTGGTAGTAGTGCACCTTATATGGTGTGCTTAATGTGTATGTCTGTCTACTTGCTAGCTCTCTACTGTTGAGAATGTTGAGAATAATAGGAATGCATAACTTATTTACAGTTAAAAGGGTGACAAATTGGGTCTTTACATATATTTTCACTTGAATTTAATTAAGAAAGTCCTAACATTTTAGTTTTAATTGGGTTCTTTTTTAATAATATTTTGGTCTAAGTGGATTTTACCATTTGGGTCTAAATTGGGTATAATTTATTTAACACTTTGAGTTAATAATCTACAACTTTATACAGCACTAATTTAATTCATAATAAATTTTTATTGGGTCCAACTATAGTGTATATTTTTTGACATTGTATCCAATGAAATTCAATCCACTTTAAGTCCCTACCCATATGGACTCGATCCAAAACCCAACACATTCAACTTAATTGCGACCCCTCAAAACCAACACAGATTTATTATGTTTTTTCGGTGCATATATTATTAAAAATGAATCTAAGTGAGTATGATTTTGGGTCATGAAATGAGACATGGGGCCGGCCCATAATAAATTAATTCTATGGCTAGTAATAAATTAAAACACCCAAAATCTCAACTCTTGGGGATATCGAATTAATAACGAATTGAAGATGAATTTAGAAATAATAATTTATTGAATGATCATCAAATAGAGATGACTTTTATAACTTTCAACTCTTTTGGTATATTTTGCCTTCAAGAAAAAACCTGGGTGAATACATTTTTCTTTTTCTTTTCTATTTAGTGAGTTTGGTGATATATGTCAGGGTGCACTTTGCCAATTACCCCTAAAATTATTCCGCCGCCCACTGCCTCCAGTCCACCACCACTCTCCGCCGTCAACTCCGCCCAGCTCCGCCACCTTTAAATCTCAAACCCATCAAATGAACAGTCATTCTTCACAACTTCCAATAAACTCTCCATCTATCTAATTTTTCCTTTCCTAATTCATTATTGAACATGTTCATCCTACCCAGGAAACAGATTCACCATTTTCACTTCTATAAGAACCTTAATTATCATATTTTATGCTCACAAACTCAAATTTCTTCATTAAATTCAACCACTCCTATTTCATCAACAACCCTCTTTCAATTTCTTCATAAACAGCCTAAAAATGCAATCTTTTGCAGACACTCGTGGGTTTCTTTCTATTCTTCAAGAACGTATAAAGGGCCCATATCAAGATCTTTAAGAAAAAGAATTAACAAAAGAGCTAAAGCGGCCGCAAAACCAGTTCTAAATGAAGCTGTTTTTCAAAGAACAATTTCTCAACTTCCACCTAGATTCACACCTGAAGAGCTTCATAATGTGATAGCCTTACAAGATGATCCCCTAATTTGTTTAGAGCTTTTCAATTGGGCTTCTCAACAGCACAGGTTTAGGCACAACGTGCTTACATTTCACATTACGATCAAAAAGCTTGGTGCAGCTAAAATGTATGAAGAAATGGATGTTATAGTCAACCAGGTGATAGCTATTCCTTCTATTGCTTCTGAGGCTCTTTATAACAGCATGATATATTATTTTACTGAGGCTAGGAAATTGATTAGAGCTGTGAATATTTTTAAGAAAATGTGTGCTTGTAGGAAATTGGATTGTAGGCCATCGATAAAAACGTATAACATATTGTTTGCGGCATTTTTGAGTCGAGGAAAGAATTCTTATATCAATCATATATATATGGAGACTGTTAGATGCTTGTTCAAGCAAATGATTGAAGATGGGGTTGAGCCTGATATTTTTTGTTTAAATTCTATGATCAAAGGGTATGTGCTTTCACTTCACGTGAACGATGCCCTTAGGATATTTCATCAAATGGGGACGGTTTATAATTGCGAGCCAAATTCGTATTCGTATGATTATTTGATCCATGGGTTGTGTGCACAAGGCCGAACGAATAATGCAAGAGAACTTTGTGATAGAATGAAAAAAAATGGTTTTTTGCCCGATAGTAAATCGTATAACTCGCTTGTGAACGCTTTGGCTCTTGAGGGTGAGGTTGATGAAGCAATTAAATACTTGTGGGAAATGTCTGAAAATCAAAGGGTAGCTGATTTCATCACATTTCGGACAGTGCTTGATGAAATATCCCGACGAAGAAAGAATGGAGATGATATTAGGTTGTTGGAGGAATTGAAAGAGAAGAATATCGTTGATGGGTATACATACAGAAAGCTTCTATATGAATTTGAAGATGATTCGTGCAATTTTAGCGCCAGAAGTTGATTCGGGTATGATAGAAATAAATAAACAGGGGATGTTTATTGATATATTTTATGACAAACTTTTCAGGGGATGGGTTTTTTGTGTACATGTTGACTTGTGAATTCTTTTTTACTATTCACACGAGTTGCCATAATAGCGGGGACTTGCTTTCTTGTTTTAATTTCCCTTAAATCCGTTAGAAAATTTGCGTTTGTACTAAAGTGATTTTCTTTGAATACCTATGTGGAAACAGCAAAATTCACTTTGGAGATTATGAGTGTATGCTGCATAGTATGTTGCAACTTCATGAGAGTGATATAACACACATATATGTATATATATATTGATCATTTGGGTGTTGTTTTTTGCAGGATGCAACATACATGGGAAAATTGCAAAATTGGTACCTCAAGTTGGCATGTACACGAATTTAGTACTTTAAATTGGACCACTTTCAATTTGGGTACCATATGTTTAAAAAATTGGCAATTTCAATACAAATTTCGCCGGAAAATCATAAATTGGCCGGAAAAAGTCACGTGCGTGGCACATGACTCTCAATTTGGGGATTTTCTCTCAATTTGGGGATTTTTGCTCTCAATTTGGGGATCTCTCAATTTTCCCTCCAAATTCCATTTAATATTATATTAAACAAAAATGAAAAGAATTTACCCTAATTCGCCTCTAACATTGGGGTTTAACATTGGGGTTTAGAAATAAGATGTTAGGATCGACGGCAATCGATCCTAAATCGCATTCGATCCGTGGCGTCAACATCGCGATTTTAATACTCGAATCACTAGATTGATCATAACCGAAGAGATACATTCTTGCTAAACCAAAATATGCTACTGATCACAATACCTAATCTATGATTGTTTGAAGAAGAAGACTTGACAGAGAGGAAAGGAGAAGAAGAAAGACAACATAACGTACAAATTCAATAAACTTCCAACAACTGCTCTAACTATCCCACTTGCCGTCTATTTATAATTGCTCCCATTTTGTCTTGTTAGAATTACCAAATTACCCCTCTATTTAATCCGGATCCTGACAAATCTCCCCCCTTATAAGAGGTTTGCCCTCAAACCTCTATTTAGTAAATCCTTCGAAATTGCACGAAGAGTAATGCAGCCTACTTAACACCTCCACTCCTTGCATTTGAGAAAGTATGGAACATTAAAGCCTCACACAGCTTGTTTCTGAAATTAATATTGACTCCATCTTGGCAGCTTGTAAGCACTATACGGTGGTGGTGGTTCCGGCGGTGGAAGCGGTTGTTCCGGCTGCCTTGTTAGACACCTAAGTCGAACCTTCACTAATATTTGGTTTATTAAATTTCTTTTCCCAAGAGTCTGGCCAGCGTCCCAAGATTTCAACCAATCCCACACCTTCACTGATTTATCATCCTCACCTGAAATGATGAACTTCATTTTCTCTCCAAACATAGGAAAAGTCTTTCTATTGTTCAGCTCTTCACATTGAGAATCTTTTGCTATTGACTTGGCACCACGTTTAAGAGCAGGAAGTTCTGATTCAAAATCAATGATATTGACAACACCATCACCTCTGGTTATCACACAGATCCTGCCTCCGAATCCAGCAAACTCTTCATTTGATTCAGGATGTAAGGTGTCCTGTGCCGTAACCACCGATGATGGCGAAAAGTTGGAGTGAACAGGTCGAACTCTCGACTCAGGAATTTCCTCAAAAACCTCAACTGCAACTTGACTGGAATTCATCCTTTCGACAGGAAAATGGAGAGCTTTTGAATCTATCGACTTAGGCATTTTATCAATCACCATAGGTTCAGACATTTCATCACTCACCTCTGTTACAAAATCTTCATTTGAATGTAAAATGCCTTTATCAATCCATTGAGGCATTTCATCGAACACCTCTGCACCTTCAACTGATAATGGGAGAACTCCTGCATATTCCAGCCTTCTTGTTATGGCTTCCATATGTTCCTTCATTAATTTCGTCATTTCTGTAATTAGCTCTTCCGTATGCCTCGCAAATTTGCTATCGATCGATGCAGTGAAGTCTCCAAATCGTTTTTCCAATCGTTGCTCCAGATCACCCAATCGATTAGACTCGGCTCCACTTTTTGCATTCGTCGCTTTGCCGCTAGGATCGATCGCTCTGATACCACTGTTAGGATCGACGGCAATCGATCCTAAATCGCATTCGATCTGTGGCGTCAACATCGCGATTTTAATACTCGAATCACTAGATTGATCATAACCGAAGAGATACATTCTTGCTAAACCAAAATATGCTACTGATCACAATACCTAATCTATGATTGTTTGAAGAAGAAGACTTGACAAAGAGGAAAGGAGAAGAAGAAAGACAACAGAACGTACAAATTCAATAAACTTCCAACAACTGCTCTAACTATCCCACTTGCCGTCTATTTATAATTGCTCCCATTTTGTCTTGTTAGAATTACCAAATTACCCCTCTATTTAATCCGGATCCTGACATAAGAAAAGAATAAAATGCTAGGATTTGATAAAAAGTGGAATCCGCCATTGTTGTTTCTTGATCTTGGAGAAATTAAGAATATTAAAGAAGATGATGAATTTGGAGAAGATAAAGAAAGAAGAGAAATTAATTATGGAAAAGTTCCTCAAAGTTGTTGGCACGTTTTTTGTATTTTTCATTTTTGTTTAATATAAAATTAGATGGAATTTGGAGGGAAAATTGAGAGATAGAGCAAAAATTCCCAAATTGAGATCAAAAATCCCCAAATTGGGAGAAAATTCCCAAATTGAGAGTCACGTGCCACGCACGTGACTTTTTCCGGCCAATTTATGATTTTCCAGCGAAATTTGTATTGAAATTGCCAATTTTTTAAACATATGGTACCCAAATTGAAAGTGGTCCAATTTAAAGTATTAAATTCGTGTACAGGCCAACTTGAGGTACCAATTTTGCAATTTTCCCCAACATACATGATTGAGGTCCTGAACCACATCACATAGTTTCAGCAACAACCAAAGCTGAAAAAATATGGCCATGATACTATTCGAGATTACGCCTTTTCTTAGTGGTTTTATGCTTTAATATGTATAAACTGAGGTTCACCAACAACCAGTGTGGGAAATAGATTAGTCTCGATTATTGACACAACTGTATTTATCTGACAAATCAAAATCGTGGGCATCACAAATTATATATGGAATATTCATCTGATGGCCTTCTGAAAAGCTTTGGCAACCTATCCCGGTGGTCAAAAGAGGGACCTTACTCGTCACATTTATTTTCGTTAGATGATGTTATGTCCATTGCAAGTATGGTTAATGTTTGACAATGGGAATAGATATCGTTGTTTTCTAATCGTTTCTGATTCTTGATTCGAATTGACTGGTCATGTAGTACTATACAAGAATAAATTCGAGTATATGAAAAGATTTTCTTGACCAGAGATGTGATTGGATGATGAATAGAATTACAGCAACCATATTAGGGGAAGTTAGAAGTAAATGAGATAAGTTCACTAGCAAATCACCATATTTATTGTGTATCAACAAGGCCCATGGCTACTGCTCACAATCATAAGCATGAATTAACCAGTTTTGTTTTGGATTTTATCTATATGTAACAAAAGACAAGTTCTTTCGATCACATTTCATCATAAGATCATCCTCTTCAACTCAGCAACTTCAGATTTTCTTTTTCAAATTTATACCCGATCGGTGAACCCGGTCAGTTAGTATAAACGAGTTTAAAAAAACTCCACTACAACTTAACAGTTTCATACACAACATAAAAGCAACCAAATAAAAAAAGATGAATAAGTAAACTGAATCAAGAAGAACTTGTTACGCAAAATTTGAAGTATCAATTATAAATAGACAAACAAACCACATAAATAGCAAGACAACTAAACCATGCTATAAACTCTGCCACCTCCTGTCGAGTACCCAATTCTGGGAAAGGCCACCCAACATGCAAGGCAGTAGAGTACAGCAAGACAAGCAATACAATTGTCCTAATAAAGCAACAGAAATTAAAACATAGTTTTCAAGACATAAATTATCAAAATATAAATCTCCAGAACCATATTCAGAACCAAAAACCAACATGATTCACTTGGCACCCTTCTTGGCTGCAGCCTTGGTCACCTTGGCACCAGTTGGGTCTTTCTTCTCAACACTCTTGATAACACCAACAGCAACCGTTTGACGCATATCACGAACAGCAAAACGACCTAGTGGTGGGTACTCTGAGAATGTCTCCACAACCATGGGCTTTGTTGGAATCATCTTAATCATACCAGCATCACCATTCTTCAAGAATTTGGGCTCCTTCTCAAGTTCCTTACCAGATCGCCTGTCGATCTTGGTCACAAGTTCAGCAAACTTGACAGCAATGTGGGAAGTGTGGCAATCAAGAACTGGGGCATATCCCTGACCAATCTGACCGGGGTGGTTCATGATGATGACTTGAGCAACGAAGCTAGCAGCTTCCTTTGCGGGGTCATCCTTGGAGTTGGATGCAACGTAACCACGCTTGATGTCCTTAACGGCAACGTTCTTCACGTTGAACCCAACATTGTCACCGGGAAGAGCCTCTGGCATGGACTCGTGGTGCATCTCAACAGACTTAACTTCAGTGGTCAAACCAGTGGGGCCGAATGTGACGACCATACCGGGCTTGATGATACCAGTTTCCACACGTCCGACTGGCACGGTACCAATACCTCCAATCTTGTAGACATCCTGAAGTGGGAGACGGAGGGGCTTGTCTGATGGCCTCTTGGGCTCAGAAATCATGTCAAGAGCCTCAAGAAGGGTTGGACCCTTGTACCAGTCGAGGTTTGTAGACCTCTCAATCATGTTGTCTCCCTCAAAACCGGAAATGGGAACAAATGCAATTTTGTCAGGGTTGTATCCGACCTTCTTGAGGTAGGAGGACACTTCCTTCACAATTTCATCGTACCTAGCCTTGGAGTACTTTGGTGTGGTGGCATCCATCTGAATTAACATCAGAAACATTGTGTTAGATATGATAAGGATCAGAAATGAGGAATTTTCATTAGCATTCATAAAACTAAGTACGAGTTGTCAAACCTTGTTACAACAGCAAATCATTTGTTTGACACCAAGGGTGAAAGCAAGCAATGCATGCTCACGGGTCTGACCATCCTTGGAGATACCAGCTTCAAAACCACCAGTGGTGGAGTCAATGATGAGGACGGCACAGTCAGCCTGTGAAGTACCAGTAATCATGTTCTTGATAAAGTCACGGTGTCCGGGGGCATCGATGACAGTGCAGTAGTACTTGGTGGTCTCAAACTTCCACAAGGCAATATCAATGGTAATACCACGTTCACGCTCAGCCTTGAGCTTGTCTAGCACCCAGGCGTACTTGAATGACCTCTTGTTCATCTCAGCAGCCTCCTTCTCGAACCTTTCAATAACACGCTTGTCAATACCACCAAGCTTGTAGATCAAGTGACCAGTGGTGGTCGACTTCCCAGAGTCGACATGGCCAATGACCACAATGCTAATATGGATCTTCTCTTTTCCCATTTTAAAGTGCTATGAACTGCAATAAGACAAAAATAGATTGTAATGTCCAGCATCAGTGATTAACAACAGGCATGTAGTCGAATTCCTTATCAATAGCTACAAATTGAACACATTCTTCACCAATTAGAAGAGAACAACTAAAATAGTCCAACCTTATAAAATCAAAACAAACAAAATCCATAACAATTCTAAATCAATTTTAGCTATATGAGACAGACACATACAAACAAATTCACAGTATCATGTACTTCACTTAAACATTAAAGAATTCATCTGATCTCTTGAAACATATAAATATATGCAATACACAACAAACGATAAAGAAAAACTTATGCCCTAAGTACATCAAATATGCTAATTAACAACTTCGGAGCAACAATAACTACACAATTTTACTCAAACAAAACTTTTAGAATTGAAACTAACAAAAGCAGCACTAAATAGTCAGATCAGCTCTATAAACAACAATCCAAAAAAAAAAATCTCGAACAAAACAAACAATCACTGCGATAAGCAAATAAAAAAAACGCATACAGACCAACATCAAAATTGCAAATCGAGTAAATAATAATAATTAAAGCATGCCATAACCATGAGAAAAGATCTTACCTCGGATACGAAATTGAAATAGAGAGAGAGCGTCTAGGCTGAAAACCCTAGCCGCAAGTAATCAAAGATAGAAGTGAAGCACAAACTAGGTTTTAGGTTAAAGGGGGGGTTTATATAGGGCCTTGTGGAGATTTTTGTGACTATAAATAAATTTACTAAAACGTCCCTATACTTTCGAATTATCCAATCAACGGCTAGAAATAATTGTGCACCAACTTTAATTTTCAATTCTTTTTTTGTGATTTAAAATTCTTGTCTTTGTCTCAAGGAATATTTTAGAAATAGACAAAAATAATGGATGTTAATTTATTAAATAAGAAATCTACCTATATTATATATCACTTGGGCAATACGCAATTAACAAAAATAAAAATTTAAAAAGAGACACTTGGGCACTAAGAAATATAGAAACAAATATAGAATTTAAATTATTTTCACATGGTAAAATTCGAGTACTTTTCAAGTAAAATACTCGTGAGTAAAAATTGAACCCGGACATAAACGGCCTAATATCATCAAGTTCGGGTCTGGGTCCGGATCGGGTGAAACAAATTGTACGGGTCAGAGTAATCCCCTACTATTAGCACTTTGAAACTATATCAATCCATTTAAATCCTATTAGTAGTCATGGCTGCAATGTGGTGTGGGGCCTGTGGGCTACAATTTGCAACAAGCCAACAACATTATGATTAAATTGTGAGATTCATTGGTAGACATTTTTGGGTGAATTTATTTGAATTTTTGTTTGTTGTAAGTATAATACAACTTTTCATAAGTTATTTATATTTATTTTTGACAATATATCTATATTATTATAAAAAGAAATATCGTTTGTCTCACAAATGGAAGTTATTTCTGTCATTTTTACCATTTTGTCCTTTATTTTCTTTTTAGATTGAAAATATAATTGTAATTTTGAGTGTAAAATAGGAATTTCATCATAATTTAGGTAGTTGTCACACCAATTTTCAATTGTCTAAATATACCCTTTAGACTAATAAACACAATTGGTTAAAAATAGGGCTAAATTTGTCATTTGCATGTACAACTTAAAATACACGTTCTCCACCCACTATCCCACTATTTCAAATCCCTATTTCTTTAAATTCTTAAATTCCCATTTTTTTCTCACGAAAATTATAATATTTTTTAAATTAATATTACTTATATTTTTAATTACACTAAACAATAATTATGCACGCGGTACATTATGCACACGAGTACCGCGTGCAGAGTCGCTAGTATAGATAAGTTGTAAGTGACAGTACGTGATTTAGAAACTACTAAAGCCCACAAAAACGAAAATACAAAAGAGTCCTGCACAAATTGAAAAAAAAAAAAATTCTTTAATGCGAAAACCACATTTAAAATTCTCTAGCATATGAGAATAGTTATACAACGAATAAAGTACATTCCTAGATTTTATGGTTAATATTTTATTTATCTAATGATTTATTGTTAACCAATCTAACTTAGGTTTTATTCCACTGCTGGATTGGATAAAATAACTAATATTTTTTTCTTGAACATTTTAAGGCTTAAGCTGCCACAATGTTTTTTGGATGAAATAGATTAGGGGACAGAGCTACCTTAGTTTGAGTGCTTAATTTAATTGTAGTGTTTTAGGGCTTTTTGTACTCTACAAGCTTCTTTTTCTTAATATATATTATTAAGATTGTCTCTAAAGGTATGATAATAATTTCATTATTTAAGGATGTTTGTCGAAAAAATATATAATCTTTGTGCTTTTTAAATTATACAATATACTTTTAAGGTTATTATGCAAAAATTATACGTGAAATTCCAGCCTTTGAATTTCTAATAATCGAATCCTCCACTCAAAATATTATTTTTCAGCGTTCTGTGTATGAGCTTATTTAAATCAAATTTATTGCTACTGATTCAATAATAATCAAGAATGATAATTAATTATAAGATACAAACAATACCGATATAACAACAATGTCACATTTACGATATTTTAATCAACATGGTCAAAATGTAATACAGTAAAACCTCGTTAAATTAATATTCGATAAATTAATAACCTCGCTAAAACTAATAATTTGTCCGGTCCCAAGTTGGGACCAGTACAAATTTGGGACCCAATCAATAAAATTATAAGATAATAATTTTTTGAGATCCCAGTGTATATATATTGGTCCCGACGAAACTATAAATTAATAATTATTAAAAATAATCCATATATATATATGATGCACTTGAATATTCTTAAGACAACTTAGATGAGTGGCCATTTTTGTGTGTGATTTACCAAGATTCCAATGGATAAATATATAGTGCTGACTTCTATCCATGATTCAATGCACAAATGTTAGTCCAATGAACCATATTTTTGTATTTTCCAAAGCCAATTAATTTAAACAAGCCATTCCAACTTCCACGTGAGTTTGTGTTTATGGAATTCTACTAGTACATTTGTATTTTAACTTAATTTTCATCAATAACTATGCATGTATACTTAAAGTTATTCAAAGAATTTGGAACTTTGAAGGTCAACTGTGCATATACGTTAAAACCTCTTTAAATTAATAAATTATTAATTTATCGATATAATAATATCTCTATAAATTAATAAAATTCTCCGGTCCCAAAATTATTAATATATAGAGGTTTTATTGTATGTAACTATATTTATTAGCTAGTAATGAAAAATGTATGAAAAACTAAATACAAAAGCTTATTATGTAAAGTTAGGGAAACAAAAAAATTCTAATACTATTCTTATTAAAATTCCGAGGTCTAGGTGTAAGGGAAAAGTGAAAGGGAAACATTGAGAAATTAGGTTATATTTGTTTATATTTTTTAGTTTGAATTTTAAAGATAACTAAAAATTATGCATTATACAAATTCTTGCGAGAATGATGTATTTTTGTTTATATTTTTCAAAATGGATTGAAAATTGTAAATATGTCAAATTAAAAGTGATAAATTAATGGTTAGTGTTGAATAATTATGTTAATTATGTATATAATGATTATATGAATAAAAAATAATAAAATATAAATCATAAAATATGATTATAAATAATTTTAATTGGTGAATGTGCAAAATGGTGTATATGTATATGATTAATAGATAGTTATAAATGTGATTAAAAAACTTAGAATTGAAAAAACATAAATTGATCTGAGAATAGTTGTGTTACGTTTATTTAATATATTATAATCTAAATTTTCGAAAATTGAATTGGAAAATATAAACAAACAAGGCTTAAGAAAAAGGAAAAGTTAGGTTGTTATTTGACCAAAAACCAAAGGACAAAAGAGTAATAACAGCAAGTAGATGTAAAAGCAAGCGCATTAGGGCAAGGAAGGAAGTAGGCCGCGGCCGTCCTAAAAGAACTCTCTGTATGGCCGTCAGATCAGTTTTGATCCAACGGCTCATAAGAAACCCTAGTTACGCCCTGATTTCATGTCACTCCACTTATAAAGCTCACTTTCAGCTGCACAGAACTTCTCTTTCATTCACCACTACTCCCTCTCTCTAGAATCGGCTGCGAGACTGCTCTCGCTCCATTTCGGATCTCTTCGTACAAGGTCAGTGTTCGATCTCTGTCTCTCTATTTATGATTTGTGAATCTAGTTATGAATGATATGTATTTATGTAAACGTTATATGTATGTTTTGAATTTGTTTATGTGATTTCAAATTTTCAACGTGAATGGTTTTTTTACATGTAGATCTGATTGCCTTTATTGCTTATTTTGATGAGTTGTTGGTGTATGTTTAGTTTAAATGATGATTTGATTTGTATCTATGCGTTAATCTGTCGATATGTAATTTGTGTGTTAGGTTCTCTTTTGATATGTAATTTGTGTGCGTTCGGTCTCGATCTGGCTTAGTTATGTTTTTTGATTTGGAGGAAGTCTTGAATTACTGAATTGCGGTATAAAAATATTGATCGATTATTTTACTAAGTTATGCATTTCGTATGTGTGGAATACTCTGGATTTATTGTGATTTTTCTGGAATATTGTTGGATAATCATATCTAGATCCGTGAATGCCTTGTGACTTTTGTCCTGGTTATATGTTTTGTACGACTCTTAATTGTTTTTAGGTGATGATATTAATTGCATGTTGATCTGTGTTATGTATTCACTTGTTTATGTTTGATTAATCATTTAATATTGTTAATTGATTGACAAGCTCATGCCGGTAACTTTAAAGTTGTTCTTCTGACTGTACATGCCCGCTATGTGCACTCTGCCGTAACAGTAATCTTACAATTTGCTGTTGGCTTTTTTTGCAGTAGTTCAACATGGGTAAGGAAAAGATTCACATTAGCATTGTTGTCATTGGCCATGTCGACTCTGGGAAATCCACAACCACCGGGCACTTGATCTACAAGCTTGGTGGTATTGACAAGCGTGTCATTGAAAGGTTCGAGAAGGAGGCTGCTGAGATGAACAAGAGGTCATTCAAGTATGCCTGGGTGCTTGACAAGCTCAAGGCTGAGCGTGAACGTGGTATTACCATTGATATTGCCTTGTGGAAGTTTGAGACCACCAAGTACTACTGCACTGTCATTGATGCCCCCGGACATCGTGACTTTATCAAGAATATGATTACTGGTACCTCACAGGCTGACTGTGCTGTCCTCATCATTGACTCCACCACTGGTGGTTTTGAAGCTGGTATCTCCAAGGATGGTCAGACCCGTGAACATGCATTGCTTGCTTTCACCCTTGGTGTCAAGCAAATGATTTGCTGCTGTAACAAGGTTTGACAGCTCGTACTTAGTTTTATGAATGCTGATGAAAAAGCCTCATTTCCTATCATTATCATATCTAACATAATGGTTCCGATGTTATTTTAGATGGATGCCACCACACCAAAGTACTCCAAGGCTAGGTACGATGAAATTGTGAAGGAAGTGTCCTCCTACCTCAAGAAGGTTGGATACAACCCAGACAAAATTGCATTCGTTCCCATTTCCGGGTTCGAGGGTGACAACATGATTGAGAGGTCTACAAACCTTGACTGGTACAAGGGCCCAACCCTTCTTGAGGCTCTTGACATGATTTCTGAGCCCAAGAGGCCATCAGACAAGCCCCTCCGTCTCCCACTTCAGGATGTCTACAAGATCGGAGGTATTGGTACCGTGCCAGTCGGACGTGTGGAAACTGGTATCATCAAGCCCGGTATGGTTGTCACATTCGGACCCACTGGTTTGACCACTGAAGTTAAGTCCGTTGAGATGCACCACGAGTCCATGCCAGAGGCTCTTCCCGGTGACAACGTTGGGTTCAACGTGAAGAACGTTGCAGTTAAGGATATCAAGCGTGGATATGTTGCATCCAACTCCAAGGATGATCCCGCAAAGGAAGCTGCCAGCTTTGTTGCCCAGGTCATCATCATGAACCACCCCGGTCAGATCGGTCAGGGATATGCCCCAGTGCTCGACTGCCACACTTCCCACATTGCTGTCAAGTTTGCTGAACTCGTGACCAAGATCGACAGGCGATCTGGTAAGGAACTTGAGAAGGAGCCCAAATTCTTGAAGAATGGTGACGCAGGTATGATTAAGATGATTCCAACAAAGCCCATGGTTGTGGAGACTTTCTCAGAGTACCCACCACTTGGTCGTTTTGCTGTTCGTGATATGCGTCAAACGGTTGCTGTCGGTGTTATCAAGAGTGTTGAGAAGAAAGACCCAACTGGTGCCAAGGTGACCAAGGCAGCAGCCAAGAAGGGTGCCAAGTGAGGAGAATTAGTGAAAAGGATGATCGTGTATCATTTTTGGTTACATTATGAGATTTTAGACCCTTGGTGTTTTCTTTTGTGAACTCTTTTTAGATAATTTCGTTTGAACTTGAATTGTTTGTTTTATGAAATTTTGTCTTTGGGATAATTCGTTATTTTCATTTTTTTCTTATTTAGCATTTTCTACTTTCTAGAAGATCCCTTTTTTCTAGATTAATTGATTTGAAGTTTTTTTTTTATTATTATTTATGCTGATGAGATTTGCAGTATATTCCGAAATTGAAAGGGACTTATTTGTTCATCCTTGTGTACCAATCAATTGGTCTTGTTATCTAATGAAATTGATGTATATGCGTATTAGACTCCGTATAACTATAACCGGTAATTAATTTAATTTATTTAGAAGTACAGAAATGATAAACTGGAATTAAATATTTTTTGCTGCGGCCGACAATTAAAATATCCAGAATTTAAAAACTTGATATTCTAATTAAATAATTGAAATTAATACAAAACAACATTTAAAAAGGTGAATTATTTATTATTAAATTGAAGTCACACTCACACCAAGTTTCATAACCAATAATAATTAGCCACCAACTCATTATTATTATTTATTATTTATTACCTTTGTATCAGTTATATTTTCAGAAACTGGTTCCACTAGAACGCAACGGAGATTATGAATTTGAAATATTGATTCAAGAGTATTTGATCTCTTTTATTAGAGTATTACTTTTCTGTTCTAATTAAGTGTTACAAAACAGAGGAGATTACAAATTATAATCCACGATACTTTTATTGGATCTTAATTTTGTGTAATTAAGATATTTTTGTAATCAATAATTATTTGGTCAAACGGTTATAGAAAATAGAGCAGTAGCTTGTTCAAGTTTTTTAGTTTGACTAAAACATTGCCTCATAGAAATATCCAACATCTAATGCAGTATACTATGTTTGAGTTATAAGATTTTAAAATAGACTTTGTTTTTTTGCACCAAGATCTAATTTTGCCTAAAAAACTAAGCCATTTGTTAACACACACATTTAACAAGCCAAGAAGTCCCAACTTTATTCACAACTTCTCAAAGGCACAAAGCAAACACCAACTTCAGACCGAAAACGAAAACGAATAACGAAAAACACGATCCAAAAAAGCACAAAAACTTAACATAGGTAGCCCCCGAAAACCTAGTCGAACCCCATGACCATATCATTGCCAAAGCTCGTGATCACCTTTGCCGCCACCTCACCACCACCAACCACCGCCTCATCAGGCGGCGATACGGTGGCCGACGGCAAGATCACCGACTCACGCTGCGCATCGATGATTTTGTTCAGCCTATCTTCACTCAGCCCAAATGCGGCGGCAACCTCGGGCCCCCTCATAGCTTGGAGCAATGAGTTTGCACCCACTAAGAATTGAGGCCTATTGTTTCGGGCCGAAGTGGTGAACCCGAAGAACTCAAACGGGCCGGTTCGAGAGGCGATTTGGCAGAACGGGAAGTAACGGGGTATCCAAAAGACGTCTCCTTCGGTCACTTTGGCATTCATGGCTAGAGTTCCGTTTGGGGACACGATTTGGATGGTACCGGATCCGCTCAGTACTACTCCGTATTCGGTTGCTCTTGGGTTGATGTGAGGTGCCATCATTGATCCCTGCATTTGTCGTTAAGCACGAGTAATCTTACATGATTGAACATAGCAAAAAACGATACGATTTAAGCCAGGTTTGTTCAGGACTCAATATTAAATTAGTAACAAAAGAATCATGGGACAAACAATCTCAGTCTAGCACACATCAGTTTTACATTACATGGGGTGGGTGAAAACATGTGTGTGGACTGGACCAGTCCAGCATAAAATTTTTCAATCACACGACCAATATGACAAGCGTTGTGATGATTCTATTCTAGGATAGACATGGACCAATCGTATACCCCGGTGGTTAAATTAACGAGATTTAGGGTTGAATGAGGTAAACTTTACCATCATATAAATTGCATCTTAATAGTGTATAGTGTATGGTGGACCTAGACATAAAATTACTCGTGTAATTTGTATTTCTTGACGTCTAAATAATTTGTATTTCTTGACATCTAAATTACCTTGGTTCACGCTTTCATGCTATCATATCCCATGGTTAGTAGAGACAATATAACGGATTTTGGTCGGACCGTGTTTTGATCTCATTTTCCCATCACGTTATACAAGACAAATTTAGTAAAATTTCACACGATCCATTAATTAGACAATGACGTGCCTCGTACATCTAATTAGACATTAGAATGAAGAAACTCTATGATCAAGTATGTAAATATGAACCATGGACGCTCGAATAATATCAAAATACATGTCAAACGAAATATAGGATAAGGGTTTTACCGCAGTGAGATTGACGAGATAAACGCCAACATCATCATGTTTAAGGGGCGAATAATCATTCTCATCCAACGCAATGCTCCATCCATAATTGTTCTCGAAATCGTGCTTTCTATCGTAGATGTTATACGAATCGGGCCCTTTACCCGTTGCCGCCTTAGTATCTTCCTTCTTCTTCTTCCCAACTTTCCCGAACATAGAGATCAAAAGCTTTTTGAACGACCATTTCGGTTTATCCTCATCAACTAGTTCAATATCTTGTTGCCTAATATGGACAATTCTCCTCATGTACACCACTCTTTCATGTTTCTCCATGTCCAAAAACTTAGACCACATACTAGGCGCACGAGACTCCGATAAGTAGATAATCGGACCCTCTTGTTGCCTAGTCAACATTTCGCCAATTTCCGATTCCGACACCTAAAAAAATTAAATCTTTTGAGGTGGGCCCCGCCAAGTTCTCGTAAAATACAAAAAATTTAAAACGAAAAAAGTATGATGAATTAGTTCGTTTACGTTGAATGCCGTTGACAATGTTAGTTGATCAAATCCAGAGAGAACCGAGGTTGGATATGCGCCACCAGCAACGAAGAAAGACTGTAAAACGCATATATATATTATATATATATATATATATATATATAAACGAAGAGTTATATATAAATGTGAAATAATAGTAAAGCAAAAAATTAACGAAAAAGAGTGCTAAATGTTAGTACTTGGAATGTATGCCAACCCAAACTCTCTGAGGCATCAATGCTGCAAATTACATGAAGCCGTTGGCCTTCTGCGGTATTGGTCAAATAAAAAGCCGAGCCAGCCTCGATTCTATATATATCTCCCCTTTTTAGTGTCTTTTCAACAAGTTCATCTTTGTATATATGTCCAACTTTTGCTCCACCTGCATTTATTTGATTCAATTCAATTCAAAATGTATCAATCAACAATAATCGATGTACGCATTATACGTTTCTATCTAATCTTATCGCCTAATAATGACCCTTCAAAATAAGTGGATCTGAAATCAGCTAATAATCGATATTTGCAATCTACAAAAACTTGGCATCATCTAAATTTCTTCGGGATGTGTTTGGATCGAAGGATTTGTATTTAGAGTAGTGGATTTGGAGGAGGGATTTCAAATGATTCTAAAATGACTGTCATTTGAAATCCGCTATAATGATGAAGAGAACCGTTCAATATGAGTATTTGAAATCTATTGCATTGTGAAATTATCCAAACAAAATTACTGAATTTCTTGATGAATGAAATCCACGACTTTCAAACTCTTCGATCCAAACACACCCCGTTAATGAATTTGAAAGTTTTCACAACGAGGACTTCACTTAGATCTCGGTCCAGTGTAAGAAGGGTTTCAAATGACTCGAAATCAGTATGCATTATTGACAAAATAGCACATTACAAAGTCATCTAAAAGCTCAATAAATTTGTTCGAAACGCTTTCAAATCCTTCGATCCAAACACATTTTCAACCCTTTAATATTAGTTGTCTCATAAACAAAAAGCTAAGCCTAAAATACTTAACCACACATCACAAACAAAGAATCAAACATATATACAAACATATATATACATATATATATATATAATACCTCTACGAATGAAGAGAATGAGGCTTGAATCAAGGTACTGAGGGATGAACAAGCTCTTAGGCTCCATAGTAATAAACCCAATATGCATAGGACTCTTCATGAATTTCCCACCAACACCCTTCACAACCCTCATATTCCCAGCATCTGTCTTCACCACCTCCTTCGATTTCTGCAACAAAAACCACTCCTCCCCCTCTCTCCGCCCTGCGCCGCCCTCATCTCCGCCGCCCGGCCTCTCTCTTTCCTCCTCATCAGCCACCACCGACCAACAAACCACCAGCAGTAACACACACAAACAACTAATTCTCTTTCCCATACTTAGAATTGTGAAAACGTGTTTGTAGAGATATTGATGATGAGATTTGTGAGGAGAAAAGGTTGAGTTTATGTAGAGAAACGGCGGGGACACGTGGCGGGCATGCATGAATCGGTAGCCTACGTGGCGTTTCTTGTAAAGACACAGATGAGATTTTTAAGGTGAGAGAGAGATTGATCATGTATTACCAGGTCTCACCTTGAGACAAGCTCATTATATGCATACACATGTACATATTTTGCATTAAATTATATTTAGACAATTTATGAGTTAATTTTATGGACAAATTTTTATTGGATATTGATAATAATTAATATGTAATATAACAGATCGATTTTATTAAATAAATTGAATTTTTAGAAATTTTAGAATAGTAGAAGGAGAGGAGCTAGTGAGAGCAATTTTTAAAGTTATGTTGTGATGATTAAGGCTAAGGCTATAAAAATTTGAAAGTTAATTGATATTTAATTTAAAATGCAACAAATTTTAGTTTCATAGTTTTCAGTTTAACTCGATTTAATTTGAAAAGCGTAGTAATATATTTAGAGAACCAATTATTTGAATTAGTCTAAAATCAAATTGATTAAAATTCAATTAACAATAAACCAAAGTCATATATATAAAGTTGAAACTAAGTAGAAATTCAAACAAATTTAACTAATAATTTTGTTGCATGAGGTTAAGGACCGATTGAATTAAGCCTAGTAAAATTTCACCATCTCTCTTAAAAAAAATATTTAAGAAAACAATTTGATTTATAAATCCAATTTTTAGGTCAAATTTCATGTTTTCAACATCCAATCCGTATCTATGATATAGAAAACGGACACAATTGGGGGCAACCCCCGGTAGAGTTGGTAAGGGCATGTGAATATTGTGACTTTGGTCACGGGTTCGAATCCTGATGAGGGAATGTCTATTTGCCTTCTAGCCTGTCAGCTATGGGCAACCTGGTTTACCTCTCTTGTGTGGTTTGCAGGCTATTGCACAAGAGCGAGGTTTACCCAGTGCGCACTGCTATGGGCAACCTGGTTTACCTCTCTTGTGTGGTTTGCAGGCTATTGCACAAGAGCGAGGTTTACCCAGTGCGCACTTAACAGTAGTGGCTGCGGGTTCTCTTGTCATAAAAAAAAGAAAAAGAAAACGGACACAATTAATCTATTAACTTTTTAGTTACTTGTAGTCAAATTTTATTAATCCAACAAATATAAATTAAAAATGATCCAACAAAATTTGGTATCTAAGAAAAAAATCATTTAAATTCGTAAATCAAAATCATATTCACTCTCTGTAATTCAAAATCAAACCGTTGTAACTCAATCTAACAGTTCAGTGTCTTGCACGTTAAGCACCTTCCACATGGCTGCGAAACCCTCTAACATGGCGGCGAAACCTCCCCAATCTTAGGCGATTTTTCCAACACCATGACCCAGTCACCCTCTCCATCGACGTCCATTGGTTGCGGTGACGATAAAGCCCCTAAAATCCCCATTGAGATTGTCACCGAAGAGGAAATGGCACTAATCGAAGCTGCCTTCGCCGCCACCGCCGCTTTGCCAGCGACTAATTTCCACCGGAGTTCTAGGTCGATTCGATCGATTACGCTCTTGTCGAAGCGAACTCTATCTGCTTGCACGGCGAACGGATCGCCTGATATCGAGGACTCCGGTAGAGTTGGTCGATCGAAATCTAATAGTCCACAGAAGAGTAAGAAGAGTAAAGGGTTAGAGTCTTTTCTGCATCGGTTCAGGAGAGGGAGAGGCCTCTCGGTTACCGATATTACTGGCACGGTACAACAAGTTTTCATTTTTTTGCTTTTTCGTTACTTTTTCAAAAGTATTGGTGTTGTTAGAGTTAGATGAGTTGTTTGTTGTTGTTCATATTGTTCAGCACATTTGAGGATCACTTTACTGTACTTTCTTGCACATATTTCATATTTTCTGTCTACAGGAACGACCTTTTCCGTACATATTGTTGGTTAGGTCATCTCCATGTTTTAGAAAATGCAGAGGTTGATTCGAAAGATAATGTACTACATAAAATGATAAACCTCATTCAGGGACGGGGTGAAGGTTTCAATTTTGGGGGGGTGGATGTTAAAAGGGGCAAGCCTTGATACCTTTTAGATCGGGGAGGGGGGGGGGACCTAGAAAATCAGCAATTTATAGGGCAAAATATGATTTTCTCAAAGTTAGGGTGGTGGTGGTGGTGGTTGGGGGGGGCACCTGCCTCCGCACCTCGGCTCCGCCACTGGCCTCAATCACTCTGTATGAACGATTATATATAAGTATGGCGTTCTTTGGAGGAGTGATGGCCTATTATAAGGAGATGTCTCTGTAATGCAGTTCTGTTTTCTTTTTGTTGATAAAGTTCACTAGCCATCTCTGATTAAGTTTTCTCGATCTCAAATATCTACAGTTTCCTGAAATTTTGATGTGAATTTTCTTTCTTATGTTAATATAGGAATGGTGCGAAAAACAGATGGAGTTTATTCTTCTTTTCGGCAAACCCCGAAAGACCAAAGCTATGAAAGCAGGTAGCGCTCGCCACGTAGCATTGGAAGAAGAGGTATATCTTCAAACTCTTATTCTGTTAATTTATGTTCAATTGTAATGAATATACAATCAACTTCTCATGAGTTTTCTTTTGTTTCAGAAAATAATAGTATGACATTAATATACATAAATATATACATCTACTTAGCACACACAGATGCATAAGCGCAAACACACATGTATGCTTTTATTGTACCTGGAAAATATTGTGCATGACAGCTTGTATAATTTTGAAGTACATTCACAATTTTATGGAAGATAGTATTCATGTGTTTCATATGATGCCTGTTCTTACTGGGGAAAAAATTGATGAATTTTTTTTAGAGGTTGATTGATTGATATATGCAATGTAAATATCCATGTTGGTGTTGTAGTGGAGAAAGACTTAGATGCTCAACTGATGTGATTTTCTATTTAATTCTTGCCTAGTGTTTTGTGATTGTATGTGCTTCATCTTCTTCTCGCTCATTCTCTAGTTTTATATTAGGCATGTTTCATGGTTACATGTTTCGAGGTCTAGCACACATGTAATGATAGTTATCACTGCAATTAACATATAGAAAATCTGTAATGTTGTTGCTAGTTTCTCTTATTCGTTCACAGGTGTGACCTATTTTCAATGTGCACAGGTGATCAAAAGGGTAAAAGTCCATGTTGAATCAGCTGAGGATGTGTGGGCACTTAAACTTATGAATTTTATTGTTGGTGTAAATCAACTATTATTTGATGGATTGACACGCGAGTTACCTCTGTGAGTTTGCTGTACTTGTTAATTGGTCTATGCATTGTGTTTGATATCATTTTGCATCAATTAAATTGCTGATATGTAAATGAACTGACACTAGAACCGTGTGTTAAATAGAGTTCTGCCCATGCCCTGGGCCATTTCCTTACAGAAATTTACCTAGTAAGTAGTGTTTTGGCACAGTAGTCGGATTTATTACATTAGAATCGCTCCTAAGTCTGAATGTCCCATAACTGAACATCAGTTTTTAGGACATTATTGCCACGAGATGGAGATGTGCATGCTGATATGTGATCATGGGAATTTTTTAAGCTCAATTCATTCCCTTTAAAAAGAAAAAATAAAAATAAATTGAAGCTCATTCCATTTGTTATCCTGTCTATTTTGTGTGCAGACCCTTCATCATTAACAGTATGCTATTTGTATCTAGGGGAATCTGAATAATTTATTACCATCATATTGTGGATTTTAACTTGATGTGTCTTCAGAGTAGGCTTTGCAGAAGGTGTATGGATGGTGGGAATAATAGATGAAATTCGGCTGCCCGTATCTGAGACTGAAAGATACCCAATATTAGTTGACACAAAAACTCGGGTGCGTGCAACACTTCCAGGTGAACCACAAAGGAGAAATGGAAGGTATAGATTAGTCGGATCAATTGCTGAAGCGATTTACCTTTTTCGCCCTTCTCAACTTTCTAAGTCATTAGTTAAACATCTGTTTTCGCAGGCTTCAACTAATGTGCTACAAGCATATGTGGGACAGTTTAGTTGCTGACAAATTTCCATCGCAAAAGTTTTTTGATTTTTTCTCATTGAACCCCAATCATGTTTTATCCCAAGAAATTAGGGAGAGTACAGCAAAATCAGGTTTTTCTTCAGAGGTAAAACATTTATATCTGATTGATTTGTGGCTTCCAATTAAATGTTCTGTTTATATTATAGTATTGTACGGACTCAATACTGTCAATTAACTAAACACTATATATTTTTCTTTTTCATTTTGAGAAGATATCAGAAAACTTTAAAATGTAAAAGTTGAATTAAGTTGGTACACTGAATTAAATCAAACAAAATATTGTTGTGGTAAAAATGAATTAATTTCTTATGTAAGAAATGAGGAGTAATTTAGTTGGAAATCATTAAAGATTAACGGGTCTTAAAGTTGATGATTGTGTTTTCTGGAATGAGAAGCGTGTAGAATGAACTTAATGGATTAGAAAAAATCATGAGTGAATCGTATATAAAAGTTTGATTAGAGTTTTGTTTTTAATATCCTACAAAGAAAATTTCAAAACACGAAAAAGAGGTTTTTGTGTTTCTCAGTTTTATGCTTGTTGATGTGCTTGCTATAATCTAAACATTTATTTTGTTACTTGTGCAGACTCTCAACGATCTGGTTAGGTATTTCACGAACAGTTGCCGTCTATTGCCTCAGGCTCATGACCAGCTACTGTTGAGGTGAGCTTAAACTGAAACTCAAATTAGTTTCACATTTCTTTGAACTCCCTCCCTCATCTAGACTCTGAATCTGTGATGTTTCGAGGCATAGTTTTGTCTTCTTATCCCGAGATACATTAGGCCTGCATGACACATATTCCGGTTTTTGAGGCCTTATCTTTTGAAGCCACATTTATATTAAATTAACCTCAACTGGCAAAAATTGCAATGTTTCCAGTTTTCTGGCAGTCTTGTTATTTTCCATGCATCTTTTGGGTTTTGCGTTTCATTGTAAATTGGGATAATTGCTTGCACAGCCCCTCATTTATAGGGTAATTACTAATTACCACCCCTTGAAGTTTTGCTTAAGACACTCCTTGTCAGTTATAACTCCGAAAAGATAGCGGGTGAAATTGTAATATATTTTTATTGATAGTGGAAGTTATGCTATTTTTTAAAATACCCGAGTATTTATTCGTAATTAGGGTCACATGAGGTGTTTATATAGTTTGCCCTTATAAATTTTTTCACTTTGCACAACACCTAAATCACTATCGGTTTCTGGAGATGCAGATACGAATTACAGGAGGATCAATCCTTACTAGGCGAAGACGAGTTTTGTCACGAGCCTGATTTGGTTAAAGGTAAAATAAAATCTTGTCTCGAGTTTTGGCATGGGGAGAGAGAAGCTAGCTACCCTCCTATAGATGAGCGTTGGAAATGCCGTTTTTGTAACTTTGCATCTGCATGTCCAGTAAATTCTAACCCCGACAAAGAATGATGAAACTCTTTCGCCTGAGACCAAGTCTTCATAAATTATACGCCGTTTTGGAAATTGAGTTATAATTGAGCTGCCTATTTTTGATGGCTCTAATATATTTTTCATTGTTGTAAATAAATGGTTATGTTACTATAAATGTATAATGTTTATATGTTTTAGCAGATGGCCAAACTATATTGAGACGGGTCGTAGAAAAGCCTGGTATTTTATTTGTAATTTGGATGATATATTCATAACTTATGAGCATTCGTTTCAATTTCAGGTCGAAAATCGTGGTTTCGCCTTCTTTTTTCCTAAACATGTCCATAGCATTAGCCTTGATCTAGATCAAAATCTATCAACCCGATCAAGCCGAGCCTAGCTCGGTAGTAGAGAGGATACGTACTAACCAATCTCCCTTTCTATGAACCACCCCCGGTATTTATAGAGAAGAGGGGGGGGGGGGCTTGTAATGCAATTAGCCGGTTCGTAAGGACCGTTGTGTAAATTAAACCCTATAAGATTTATCCTTATAATTCTAGTGGGTTGTAGTCCATATGGGTCGTATGTCATATGGATCGTATGTCATATGGGTCGTATGTCATATGGGTCGTACATCGTGTTAGAACCATTATATTATTATCCATATCATCTACTCCCCCAATTTATAATTATAAGGTCGTAAATTGTATAATTATAAAATCAATAATAAGTACTTTCGACCTCTGTGTGGGTCGTTCAGGGTGCTTTGTATTTTTCCACCCTTTCGACCTCTGTGTGGGTCATTCAGGGGGCTTCATATTTTTCCTCCCATTCGACCTCTGTGTGGGTCGTTCAGGGGGCTTCGTATCGTTGTTTTTTTATCATATACTGTAGTTATTTGATTTTATCTTATTTACAGTAAATTGTATTTAAGTTGATTATCAATATTACAAGTGGTTACAACATAACTTGAGTAGAAAAATTCTTTGAAGTTGCTCAAATTAATATGTTTTTGGATTGAAAAATATTATCACATATTTTGGATAGAAAAACCAATTTTAAGGGAATGAAATTATTTTAAATAAATAATTATAACCATGATGGAATTAATTCCCCCTTAGGTCCACTTACTTAACACAATATATTTATATTGTAACTAGTTTAAAAAAATTTCAGTGACTAATTGTTTTATTTCTTATTTTTTAGTAATTTGTTATTCATGATAAACAATAGTATTATTATCATATATATATATATATATATATTCATGTGGTGACCAAAAGAACGTATTTTTCATGATACTATATAGCTTAAATGCTACAAGGTCATTCAGTAATTTTACTAACAAATCACTTATTTAGCTACAAGTTAGTTTTGAAACTTTACTGCTTGACATAAGGATGAAACTGAAATTTTCTAAAACTTCAGGATGTATTTATCCATTAATCGAAACTTGAGGGATGCAAAAGCAAATTTGGATCTATGAAACCAACGCTTCAAGTTCACATTAATACATGACTGAGCTCAAACCCTAACCCCACCACCAACACAAATTCTCAGTTGCGGCGGCGCCGGCGTTGTGGAAATGGCGGAGGAGGGTGGCGGGAGAAAGAAGCGAGAGCGTCCGAACATACTCATAACGGGAACTCCGGGGACCGGCAAAACGACGACGTCTACGGCTCTGGCTGAAGCGACTAATCTCCGACACATCAACGTCGGTGATTTGGTTAAAGTGAAGAACCTTCACGATGGCTGGGACGACGAGTTCGACTGTTATCTCATCAACGAAGACCTCGTAAGTTCATTTTTCAAAATCTGTTTGTAGACGTTTGTGTGTGAATTGAAGTGGTGTTGATTGAATTAATGATTGTTTAATCGGTGAGAATATAATTTATGGTTATGAAATGAGTTTCGTATAATCTGGTTGTTGTAAGCATATGATGTACATATCAAAGTTGTAAGCATATAATGTGCACATCGGACTTGTTGTAGAAACTCTCTGTTGTCATTTGAATCAATTTTAATGTTCTTCTGTTCTTCAACCCTGCTTCATATGTACTTTAAGTATTGATGGTGAAATTACTTGCACTCATGATTTCGTGAACATAGGACTTTCATCCGTTTTTATCTCTGCCATAGTGCCACCATATCGAAGCACCCTATAATTGATTTTTCATTGTGCCAAACTTATATTATATTTTTAGCCTGTGTACGTTAGTGTTAAATGAGCAGAGTCGTTTAAAAGCTCATCTACATCCCCATTAAAGTCGAGATATTGGCGTATAGAAAGAAATGAAGATTGTATGCATTAAGCAATTGGGTATTTTTTGATGAACTTGAAGATTTAATGGAAGAAGGTGGAAACATTGTGGATCACCATGGCTGTGACTTCTTTCCTGAACGTTGGTTTGATCATGTTGCGGTGCTTCAAACCGACAACTCCGTGTTGTATGATCGATTAACTAAGAGGTAATATGTTTCCCCTTATACCCGATTGTTCTTTTTATACTTTCATTTCATATTTTTTTTTTGTTTTTAACATGTAATTGTGTACTAATCATCTCTTCGTTATTGACAGGGGCTATACGGGTAAAAAACTCTCGAACAATATTGAATGCGAGATCTTTCAAGTTTTGTTGGAGGAGGCGAAAGAGAGTTATCCAGAAGAAATCGTGGTGGGCGGCACTAAAGAGCGATTGTATCGATAGGAATGTGTCTAGTTTGGCTGATTGGGTTAGAACTTGGACCTCATTACCTTGATATAACAACTTTTGTTGTTTGTCATTGTCTAGTTTTCTTACATTTGTGGTTTATAATTTTATTACTAGTTTCTTTGAGATGTGATCTTATCCTTGATTTATATATCGATTGATAAAAAAATGTGGAAAAATTCTATCTTGGTCCGGTCCCGGCCAAGATAGACCACCCGTTATGCATGGGGGTGGGTGGTTTTTTCCACCACCCATGTATAATATGCGGTTAAAACTGGATCGGGACCAGGATAGAATTTCCCAAAAATGTGCAAGGTTTCTTTTTCGAAACATTCATAAAAGTGATATGTTTAGCCTTTGTTTTCAAAATTTGTTGTATTTTCAATTCTTTGAAGCTTTATAAATTTGCGGAAATTTAAGAGAGACGTTTCGTTTACTTACACATAATCCAAACATATATACAAACATTAGACAGTACTAATCATTAGACAAATTCTATATTATGCTACAAACCCATAAACCAAAACTCTCCAGTCACATAACACAGATAGATATATACATACACACACTCTCATGATAACCAATGGCCCAATAAAGATATAATCCATAATTTACTTATTTTGGGCTGGGATTTTATTGCAAGTCATAAACACAAGAATTACATATCTCAATTGGTTTGAAGGTTCACTCACAAAAAAAAAAAAAAAAAAAATCATAGTAAACTGTTTAAAAAGTATTAATTGTTTGGTATCTCACAATTTTATTTTATTTTGTAAATTTGTAATATTCTTAGGCTTTAAAACTCGATGCGAATTTATTTGCTACGTGGGTTTTTAATCATGCTCGGTGTGAAACCATTTCTCACGATATCATTCCCATTTCACATCTTTTGTGAGTAATCTTCAAACATGGATTGTTTTTATTTTGAACAAAAACATAATTTTTCTTTTTAAAAAAAGTACTCTGCTATTAATTAAACTCTTTATAATGGATGTAACACTATACAAAAATCATCATATCACTGGACATCCATTTTAGTAACTTTCTCTTTTAAATTACCTATTCATATCAATAAGCCCTTCAAATTTTCAGGCTAAACAACTAGAAACATTCTCTCTATCTGCCTCTCTATCACAGGTAAATACCTCTGCATTTTCTTCATCTTCGGTGAAAATTGGATCAACTTTCGGGACGAGAGGGCCTTGAGGATTTCCAAAAACTGTAGTAAACATCTGTCGATGACATTCATCACAGAAGTAAAAGTAAGTGAAATGGCCTTCATATGGCAGCTTATGCAGCATTACATCAGGCAAAACTCGGCTTGCAAAATCGCTCATTGATGGTGGAACGACATTATCTTCGTCGCCCTGTATATTTGATATGAAAAAATGGAGAAATTAAATGGTGCTTTTTGATAAGAACTAGTATATTAAATGACCACATAATGAAAACGGTTGCTTTCTAAACTAATAAGACTAATTCGGTTTATAAACCACTGAACCTTATTGTATATTAGTGACAAAGTTAAGAGTTGGGTTTACTTTTGAATGAAAAGTTGGTGAAACGTGTTTTCTGAATTAGAGTCATGGCTTTTGGCTTTTGCATATAAAATTTCATTTAACGTCGCTTTTAGTCCGCAAAAAAGATATGAAAACAAGCAAGGATTATCACATATTGCTTGAAGGTAATGAAATTAGTGAAGGTTGGTAGGGTGGATTATCACATGATCCCAACACTAAAATTCGGTATTAAAATCATCTAACACAAACAATTACATTACGATGATCAAACAAATTAAACAAGATTAAGAACATATAGCAAATTCACTGACCTGCCATATATGGATTGGGCCAAGAAACCCGTTCATCCTTTCTTCTGCCGAACTGAAAAATGATTTAAGCCAGACAAGAATGCCTTTACCCTTATGTGTATTTTGCACTTTTAGGTCTGCAATGCTGAAACCCCAATCTGAAACCAGTAAGGCAGCTTCCTGAACAAATGGTTTTACATTCCCCTGTCGAACTGATTCTTCAACGTCTCTTTGCCAAAACTCTTGAAAGATTCGGTCATTTATCAGAACTCTGTCCTACAAAGTTCATCATCCTCAATCAGATACTTTAGATTCAACCAAAGAGACCTTTAACCACGATTAGCAATTGGCACTACAATATCATAGTTTCCAGTTAAGATGACTCACTTTTTTACCAAGAGAGAGGGAAAGCCAAGTGTCCATCTGACCGTGGTTTCCAGAAAGAAAACTTCTACGGTAGAAGTACGCAAGTAATCTAGGAAATTTTCGAGCTAAAAGGTACATCATTTTTTTCTTTGTTGTCCATGTGCCCCATATTGTTCGTTTCTCTACCTTGGTCAGCCTTGGTTCATATGGATTAACCATCGGAGCAACCATAATGGCACCTGAAATTCAATTCAATTAGGACAAAACTGTCATGAGTTTAATTACCCTCAATACCCGTAAAGAAAAAAATAAGAAGCAAGTACGCAGTATTATCACAATCCTTCAGTAAACAAACACATCTATTTACTTCTCACGGGTTCCGTTCAATTATAAGCATCATGAAAGATCTAATGGCTAAAAAGGGATTTTTAACATAGAAAATCATACTCTACATTATTGATGACTTGTTTTAAAGTGTAGGAAATAGTTCAAATCACATTTTCTTCTCCCTACAATAAAATATACCATTTTCAAGTTGCTCAAATGACAGAATAGACGATTTTTGTAAGAAAATATGTCAATGGCGAATGGATTAATGTATGGGATCTAATGAACTAAACTGCAGTTAATATAGACGTACCTTCAAGTCTATCAGGAATGTACCGAAGGGCAGCCCAAGCATGCATGCTTCCATCAGAATATCCCACTACCCAAAACTTCTCCGTAACATTCACAGCATACGACAAATGTAACATATCCAAAGCCGATGACTCAAGGTCCCTATTTGGATGAGGATCACTTTCCCCAAATCCAGGTAAATCATATGTCACCAGCCTAACACCAAATTCTTGCATTAAGGAACCCTTAAGACCCGGAATTCCTAGTTTCATAAATAGTTTAGCCACAAATAAAAGAATGCAATGAATATTTTAGGAGAAAATGTAACATTTAGTCCCATAGGGTAGGTCCCTTTGCAATTTAGTCCCAATATTTACAAGCTTGCAAAATTAGTCCAATAGGATGCACTGTTTTGCATTTTTAGTCCCAATCATTAAAAGATGGACGAGAACCGTTAGTATTGCTCATGATCAGTACTAAATAAATTTAACAGGATGTTGATTCAACATGCCAAATTCCATAATCTTTTAATGGATCAAAATTGCAAAAAGATACGTCCCGCTACACTAATTTGCAAGTTTGTAAACAATGAGACTGAAATTGCTCCGAACTAAGTACATCAAAAAATACCTGCTAGTCGGGATGAAAGAAAAGAATGGGGAACAATCATCGAGAATCTAGCTTGATCAGATGGAACACCATGCTCTTGATAAGCTAACCGTCTTCCATCCGGAAGCATGATGAGGCTAGCACTAGTAGGATGCATCTTCATCTTTTTAACCGAAGGAGTTGTAGTTTGATTACTATTTACAATTAAAGCTGCAGAGTTTTTTTTTTTTAACTTCGTCAGTGAACAATTAATTGGGACAAAATAATTACTGCTCAGAAGACAGACTATTACTACATTTTCATGCAAACTATTACTCAGCCATAGTCTTTGATCTAGTCTTTCACTAATAAGAACAAAAAGAATATAAAGAATAGACAGAGCGCATTGTTGCAGGAAAAGAGACCCGAAATTTATGCTCAAGAACTGACTCTATTAGAACAGTCTTCATAGTTTATCCAGACACATCACTGATCAGCTGTATCCATCCATGCTTTAATAAAGAGTTTTCACGGCCGACATATGGCAATTTCAAGAACATTGCAATAAATGGTCAATAGCAAGCAAGAAATACGACTAACAGAAATTGCAAAAGGGTTAACCTTACAAATAGAATCCCTATAGATATTTAGCAAGAAATCAGAATTCATTCAAACCAAGATTTCATTCGGTTAGCTAAATGTATAGTTCTTATTTGGAATTTCAGGGTAATGCGGTAAGGAGATAAATTCGTTCAAGAAAAGCCAAACGTGTAATAATTTTTATGTCTAATAAGGAAAATACTGTCGGATCATATATTCCTCACAAGTCGCAAAAGCCAAACGACAGTCCAAATCTCGAAAAATTGATGGCAAGTAGACAAAACAGTTTGCCCTTTCCATTTTCAGCTAAGATCTTCCATAACAACTGAAACCAACATACTCGAGTTAAGTGTTTTATTTTAAGCCCTCAAAAAGACAGATTTATGAACAAAACAGTTGAAAACTGATGACTGATCAATGCAGCACAGATCTATTCCAGAATTACAGTGCCATTCTAATAGCTTCAATGAGACATTTATGTTATCCTTATTCTCTTCCTTTCTTTCCTTTTCCCACGGAAAATCATGTTAAATCCAGTATCTCCTCATTGCATTTCTCGAAATTGCATTTGTTGCATCAAATTGAAATCAGAATTACTGTAACAAAAAACAAAATAAAATTGCAAAAATACAAATTTATCATAAAATGGAAAAAAAATTAAAAAAAATACCTGCAAGAGCAAAAAACCAGACACAAGCAATGACGGTCCAAGCATGAACTGGATCACGATCCTCAGGTAAATACTCATTCAGAAACCTCAATTTCTCGCAAATCTTCACACAAGGCCCCTTGAACTTCCTCATAATTAGAGAATCATCCTTTAGTACACTTTGTCTCACTACATCTCTCACTCCTTTTCCAAACTCCACACTCATCTCCGCCGCTCCCTTCGCAAATTCCGCCACCTGAAACCTCCAATCGCCGCCGGCGGAGCTGTAACTGTACCGATCAGTCTTCGGCACGTCCTCATCCAGGGGGCGCGTGAATTCCGGCCCCCACCCCGCTGACTCGTTGACCTCAGACATGAACCCGAATTTACCGAAACACTACAATGGCGTCAATCTCAAGCTTTGTAGAAAATATACTACATATATATATGTAGTACCTTTTTTAATATATTTTTCTGCAGTATATAACGAACTTCTATTGTTTTTCTCCAATTATTATCATAATTATTGTGAAGTAATTACTTGTGATATATATAAATGATGGTTGGTTATGAGAGTAATTGCGTCAGATGCTTTTGTTGTGCTAGGCGTCGCCATTAATGGACCTTTTTGTTTACTTAGGGGGTGGGGGCCGGAATGCAATTTTGAAGAATACAGGGGCTCGTATTAGGTGGGGGATGACACGTCAGCGCCAAGGTACTGACAGCGGTGGTTGCAAAGTGGTGGGGCCCGCCGTTGAATTTTATATTAGGCACTGACGCCCGTTACTACTAGCCTGCAATTAAATAATCTGTAATGTGGAATTTACAAATATATCATTATTTAAGTTAAATTAAATTATAATCGTATTTTATATTTATATTGAGCTTTATTTGATCGTTAATGACTTAAAATTTAAACAAATTGTTAATCGAATCAAATTCGAGTAATTTAAATCTTTTGTACGCTTTCTATTTTATTAATCTGACGAGTTCGAAAATAATAAATACAAAAAAAATCTTTCTAATCTGTTTTTGTAAGTTAATAAATTCAATTCAGACAAATAATTAAATATCGAATAATTTAGTTTACCTTTCAGAACATGCCCTTAAATTCCAATCTATAAAATAAAATAAAAGAATTTAGTCGGTCTTATTCATACGTTAGTGTACATGTATAGTAATTAATACATATAAATATCACCAAGCTTGGGGGTTGACTTACGTTTCTAATATAAACATAAACTAACACTTTGAATACTTCAATAATATTCAAATTTGTGACATTTATTTTAAAAGTTAATAGTCTTTGAAATGTATAAATAAAAAATTAAGAAGGGGAAAATGGGACAAAAATATTGTGTACCAATTAATTAATAATTTTTGTAAAATAGTATTCTTTTAGATAGTATATTATTTTCATTTAGGAATTTTTATAACTTCTCAATGTAATTCCAAAACGTCGTGGGATAATTTTGTCTGTCTAACATGTGTAGCTACAAATATAATAAATTTGTGGTCATAATGATAGATTATGGGGTGTGGTCCATAAATTCCATCTTTGAGAATCAATAATAGTAATAATGCAACCCACAGACATCAACTACTATCCTCCAACTCATTATCAACATTACCCACATTTGTAATGACAGCTGTAAATTATTATTACATGATATTTCAATATTTCAATTATGATATGATTATTTAGCATTTTAAAACTCATACATCCACCTCAATTAGTTTCAAAGAATAAATAGCTAAAACTCATAGTATTTTGGGTAAAATACCTGCATTTAACAATTGGACCCGAACCCAACTCGGACCTCATGACAGTAGGTAATTTGGGTCTGGGTCAAGTCCAAGTCCAATTGTTACCTTCGGGTATTTTACCCAAAAAATATCTGAACATTATTCAAACTTTACCCTTTGAAAATACTCGTGGGTCTATACCTGAAACTTACTTGTGGGCAAATGCTCGATATGGACCCGACCCAAAACATACCCAGCCCATCGGATCTAACTTTTTTTGGACCCATTAGGTCCGAGTAAAATATTTTTATAGGTATTTCATGGGTCTAGGTATTCCCGCCCATTGACACCCTATTGTATACTAGATCCGGCTTCAAAAAGACATATATGGTGTCAAATTAGAAAGAAAAAAAAAAATTTCAATAAGCACAGAATAATCGTATTCTGGGCATTTGATCATCAATGGAGGCTGCAATAAGGCATATCAAGGAAGTCTTTCATATTCACAATGTTTAAAAGAAATGTAATGATAAAACAAATGTGTTTATCTCCTTATTTCTCAATTGGAGTTGAAAAAAAGTTGACCTCAAAGGGGTTCATATAACTGGTAAATGAAGTGAAAGCTACTAGCCCCAGTAATCGTTTCGAATTTCGTCATCAAACTTCTTCTTGAGCTCGGGATGCTTTGCAAAGTATTCATCAGCTGTCATCGTACTAAGCTTCTTCTGTTATACCCAAGAAACAAATAGATGTGAGAAATTCAAATACAAACATGTGAATATATATATATATATATGTGTGTGTGTATATATATATATATGTGTGTGTGAATATATATATATATATATGTGTGTGTATATATATATATATATGTGTGTGTGAATATATATATACATATATATGTGTGTATATATATATATATATATATATATATATATGTGTGTGTGTGTATATATATATGCGCAAGTGTGTTTGGGGGGTTGCATAAAATTATGCCTTCATCACCTTTAAGTCTTGGACATCCGCAATTTCTTTTTCTAATCTTTCGGACTCCTTCAGTGACGTTTGCTCAGCTTCTTTCAGCTCTACCAACTGTAATTAAGCGATATTAGTATAAGTTAAAATATATAATCTTTCAAGATTGTCATAATGACAGTGATTTAAGAAAACATAAATGAATATGTCTAAAAATGAATTTTAACAGGTTACTTTTTCGAAGTATTCAGGCTGCTCTAAAATGCCTTTTGCATGAACGGATGTGGCTTCTTTATCTTTATCTTTCTTCTAGTTGTGATAAAATGCAGTTTGATATTAAGTTTACTAAATAGGCATGAAGCTATAAGTCAACCAAGCTATAAGTCAAGTTTATCGTGCCAAAACTGTCGAACAAAAATAAACTTTTCTATTTATTAGGCGATCGACAGTAGAAAATCAGATACAGGTCTGCCAAACTTCTAGAAGAAGAGTCAGTAAAGAGAAATAAGATTCGTGAGTTTTCTCACCAGAGCATCAAACTTAGGTTTGTACTGAGGATTGACATTGTCAACGTACTGTGGAACTTTAATTTCTGCATGAAACAAAATAAAATTATGCTATTGGACTTCTAATAATAGCACAAACAAGTAGCTATAACTTCAACCAGATTATACACACACACATCTATTAACCAAAAGTAAAAAAAATTGAGATGCAATCAAGTATTTCAGAGTTCGACATAGTATCAACTCTCACTTTCCTGCTTGTTCACTATAAAAGGGTTTGAAATATTTCCTCCAAGTTCTAATATTCAGGAAAGAGAAAATTATAAGAAGAATCTAGTTTTGTAGAAGAGTTATAATATACCTGACTGGGGAAGTTTAATTACTAATGGAAGATACTATGAAAACAAAATTTACATAATGCTGAAAATGAAACGGAAAACCAAATGCAACAGAAAAAGCACATACCATCATAAGCTTGCTTGTACATATCAACCAAGCGAGAGCCAATTCCTTTTCTGTAATACTCCCAGTCTATGGCTTCTGGTTCCTTCATATTTGGAAAGAAAAAGAATATCAGAATAGTCCTAATACTTCTTTTTTTTCAAAAGACAAAGCAGCTAGACACATCATGATTAGCACATTGCAAGTTGTAGCCTTGAATAGTTTAGAATTTGCCTTATGTTACACAGGACTAGAAGTGTTTGTTAATATCAAAATTCCTTTTAGCTAAAGTTATATGCACAATGAGCCATAATATACTCATCCCAAATATTCTCGTCTTCCTTGTTTTATCATGCTTGGTAAACAAAAGTAAATAAAACAAATATTCAAGGATTGTAAGGGGTCAAAGGGCAACTAAGGCCATGCCTCCAAGGAAATGTGTCTATCAATTGCCCTTTGTTTATAGACAAGATCGGATCCTGCACGTGGATCAACACTCTATTGCAAAAATCACAAAAGGGTATAAATGTGATCCTCCTTTTTTGTGCCTGCATGTTTATTTTTGTGTAATGCCATTAGAGTCAATATGGCTTGATTTTACCATTCTGGTTAAGTGAACCTCAAACTCCTTTGCCACTGACACTTTCCACACTCCACACACCTTAAACCCTGGTCACTGAATGTGATGATGCTCCAAGAAGAGAGAGATCATGCTCCTCTAATATCAAGAGAGAGAGAGATGGTTTTAGGGAGAAAAAGATATTTGATAATATTTTTGATTCTAGGAAGATGCACCTTACTTATATGCATTTTCTTAACACTAGAAAGGCTACTATTCCAACCCTAAGCTGGAAGACTATAACAAACATGGGTGCGATATGGACTGTGGGTGACGAGTCCACCGATGCCCCACGATATCTCCTAACAAATATTTGATTTCCAACTTATACATATTTGATTGGATCTCTTAGAATCTCATCCTTATAATCTCTCATCTCACATCAAGAAAAACGGCATCTAATCAAGCTAGAAAGAAGCAGGTGACTAGAGTTATATCAAGTATTTGTCAAACTAAATAATCCTATAATTCCAAAAAAATGTCGTTATGTCCCAAAAACTGTGGTTATTCTAGAATTTGGATGAAGCATTTGTGTGACAAGAAAACCATGCTTAAGACCAACTACAAATTTATGCTCACAACTATGTCAAATGCAGTAGTTAGCCGTCAGGATATGGAAGCAGTGCATCAGTGTATTACCATCTTAATTCTTCCACAGATTCTCATGCTAGTTAAGCTTGACCTTGATAGTTTTTTCAATCATGCTACGATAAACCAGGCTTCTTAAAGGAATTGCAACTGTAAGATTCAATAAGCGAGCAATCTAGGAACTTCCAATGAGGCTATGATGTGTGCTAGAACTCAGTTTTGCTTTGCAATTATCACGTAATTTTCTCTCAAAAGCTTTTATCCTAAGTATGATTTCTCTATTCTTGAAGAATCGCCAAATTTCACTCCGAAAGTTTAAAGCGTGTAGACCATGAAAAAATTCTAGTAGCAATCAATCAGTCAGGTAAACAAAAGAGTTTAAGGTTCATCAAATCCAAGAGGCTTGTAGGCAAAACTCGAATTCGGATACAAATTCATTCCTCCTATACACTGTCTAAATATTTATTCCCTACGAAACACTTAAAACAAACCCGACCAATCTAACCACTGAACATCATATTTCTTCATTTCATCTTCTTCAACATCACTCAAAACATAATAAACCTAATCACTCAAAAGAAAAATAAAACGTACGATAAGAATAACACTAAAGCCACCAAGCAACATCCAAAAAAATTAAACAGCTAAAATAAACAAACAGATCCAATCCAATCCCAAGAACATCACAACAAAGAAACGCGAATAGCTCATTACACAAAAATACAATGTAAATGAATCATAAAACGCAAGTATGAGCTAATAAATGATAGAGAGATGAAATGGGGAGCTACCTGGCTGAACTTAGTCTGGAGCTGGGTGTTAACCTCGTCGAAGGCGCGGCGGAGGGTTGCGAACTCCTTGCGAGCCTCGTCGGAGACCAGAAGTCTCGCCATTCCTTCCCAATCGATTGTCCTTCCAGCCTTGAACGCTACATCTGCCACCTTCTTCCCCGCTCCGCTCATTCTGTCTCACTGTCTCTCTCTACTGCGATTCGATTGATAACGGCAATTTGTGAATTTGTGAGTGAGCAGGATTTTCAACCAAAAAGGGAATTTCACTATTTGGGCCAAAGGGCTGTGGGGTGATGTTTTTCCTTTTCATTTTAGCCCATCATTCATGGATTTTTATTTTTGTGTAATTAGTTGTTTTTCAAATTTGATTGAATTATTATTAAGTTTTAAAAATTTATATTTTTAGTTTAGTTTGAATGTTTATGGCATTGAGCTCTAACAAGTTTTTTATTGAGCTAAACATGAGTCAATCTCGATTAGATTAATCTTTTGCATATATTCTATTGTTTTTCACAAATTTAGTTAATCTCGAACCGAACTTCAAAATTTGACGAAATCAGAATATTAAACGGTTAACAATCAAATTCAAACCATCTTTGAATGATTAGTCGAGTAATTTAATTTATTGTTCAAGGGGTATGCATTTTAGCTCAACCAAATCGAACCAAATAGAATTTTATTATTAACCAAAAATTCAATTACGTAAAAATCATAACCATAAATGAATCGATAAAGTTATATCCAAAGCTTATTCAGTTTGATTTTAATTTGAACCAAATTATTTGATTCGATCAGTTAGTCAATCCATGAACAGCCCGAAAGTATAGTTAAAATGGAAGCATTTCACAAAAATTTGAGAACAAGTATATGAAAAAAAAACAGTCTCCGACTAGTTTTAACCACACATTTTGGTATTGGGAGTGGTTTTTCCACGTGGGTACATGATGATAACTGAAACGCGTCCATTAAAGCGATCATTTTTCAAGACGAAACCACAAATTCTAACCGAAATACGCAAGAAATAGCGTACTCGCACCCCTAGAGCATAAACCTTGATATGGGGTATTGAAAATCAGTTCATCATCAAGCAGTAGAACAATAAAGCCACCCAAATCAAGCAAGAAAACACAAATAGAAGCCAAAAACAGCTACAACATGGCCTTCATTTCAATGATAGAAGAATCTTGATTACAATTTCACAGTGAACAATTGGCAATTACATTCAATGGACAAGATATAATCGAGGGATCGAATCAAGCTAAATAATATTCATAAAAATCGAAACCCCACCAATTCCTTAAGCATTCACCTCAACCTGCTTTACTCTTTCATCAGGGATCAATGAACCAAGCCCATCTTTCTTATTACCACGAACCGAATCTCCATACCCTTTCATATACAGAGGATTAGACGTCAAAACTCTGAGCTCCGATTTTTCATTGATCTCCAAAACCTCGGGAAATTTATTCCCACAACCCTTGGACATCCCCACATCAATCCTTATAGCTCTGTTACCACAAACTGTGCTAATGCCATCTTCTTGAATCGTGTGGCCCATGATCATCCTCTTCGCCCCTGGAATAGTCTCGAGGACATGCTCCAGCAATGAACAATCACAGTCCTTCGCCAGTTCATTCGAAAAGCTCCTCAACCAAACAATGGAGTTTCTACCTCGTACTAACTGATTAGCAACCTTATCTCTAACACCCCTGATCCAATCCCTAACATCCTCGTTCACTCGTTCCAATCCATACACCACGTGTTTCTGCAACAATCCACCATGAGCGAAAACTGAATCGCCTACCACAACAACAGTTTGATTTTTCGATAAGAACCTGTTGGCGATCAATCCGTTAGGTCTCAGAGCAGCGAAACGAATCCTGGCGGCGTTTTGAAACTCAGGTGGAACCCTAGGAAAGCTATCAGGTAATAGTTGTAACAAATCTCTAATTACAGCATTTTCATCTATTCCATCACACATTTTCTTCATAGAATTTCCGATAAATTGCCACATTCCCCAATCCTCGAACTCTTTGAGCCCCTCGCGAGTCACATACCTGAAATCCCCATCCACATTCATGATCTCATGGTTCCCATTCATCGTAATCACCAAACCACCCGCTTTCGCCGCTTCTCGCTTCAACTTCTCGAAGAAATACAGCAACTTGATTTCATCTCCGCCGCGATCGAAGATATCACCAACCTGAACAACGGTTGTTCGGCCTCCAGACCAGCGATCGTCGCCGTCGATCAAATTGGCGAGACGTAGGGCTTGTTTGGCCTTGGGAAGGTCGCCGTGGAGGTCTCCGATGGCGATTAAACGGCTAGGCTGAGAAAATACTGTTTGAAGCTGATGATTAGGGTTTGTGATTGGTTCTGGAGGTAAAAAAAGACCGCCGCTGACGGAGAAATCGATGAAAGTGTCGATGAAGGTGGAGACTAGGGAAGGAAGGGTTGCGCAGTCGATGGTGGTCGACGCGCTGTTTACCATTTTTGCAGTTGTTTAGATTTTTTAGCTCTGTAATGGAGGTTTGACCGTTTGAGGGTTTGGAGATGCAGTGTAGGGGCGGGGAAGAAGGCAAGTGGAGGGTTTTTTTTTTTTTATTAGGGGAGTTTTGAAAAAATAATATTATTAATTATTATACACCGTTTTCAATTGAAAATATTTCGTTTTATTTTTATTTTTTGAATAAACTTTAATTATTTTTATTTAATTAAGTAAATTTGATATGGATATCTCTATTTCTTGGGAGAAAAGTTAAAAAATTCGATTCAATTTTACTAATTTGATTTTTTTTTTATGTACAAGTATGATATTTAATTCGATTTGATTTAAATATATAATACACGGTTGATAAATATAAATCATTGATTTTAGAGAAATAATATATATATGTGTATATATATAATGTCTAAGTAAAGATTTTAGAAATATATATATATATATAAGAATTGAAAATCAAAAGTCATTTTCTCAGTTGTCTATCTTCAAACTCTTCTCTAAGGTACATTTATTCGAACACTTTGTGCTCATTACTTTGAACATCTTATCTTTACGATTCAATCCATTCTATATCCTAGTTTTTCCATCTCTGAAGCTTCGATTTGCATATTCATTGTGGTTTGATTCATGCGATGCTCAGCTCGACCTGCATAGTTCATATGAATATGTCAATTGTCAATGCTCTAATTAATTGCTACAAGTATTTTTATTTTTGTTGTAGTTTGTTGTATTTTATGAATCTAACCCTATTGAAGTATGCCCACTAGTATTTGAATAAGATGATCATTATTCTCACTATATTTCTTGTAAACATTGGATGAAAATAGCTGGAATTATAGTTCATAAGGAGCAAATAGCCCAGATGGAGATTTTTTTTGAAAAATTCAATTGAATCTCTAACATGGATGCTGATATGTTCAAATTTTTAATCAATATAGAATGATGAAAAACACGAGTTTTGATGTATACGATCATGGATATGTTCATCTAACAAGAACAAACTGAGAGAATAAGAGTTTTTACAAAACTGGGAATAGGAGCTGAATGAATTGAGCATTATTCCAGATGGTTGAGCTCAATTAACTTCTAACTAATCCTTATTGTGTTTAACTATCTAACTATCTGTATTAACTGCTAATCAGACTTGCAATCGAAAACGTAAAATTAGTTATGCAAAGGCCACTGTTTGGTGCCTTCTACTTGAAACCCTTCTCTGCATAAATGAAGATTTCAAGCTAATTTTCTCCTTTATGAGAAAATTGATTGGATTAATAACCAGTGTGATTTAAGTCGCTTTGAGCTGAAACTATATTCTCCATAAGCCGTATATCTGAATCGATCTTGGGGATATAACAAGTCAGCAACTAATCCTCTAATTCCAAACATGATTTTCGCCCTTCGATTGTCTAATTCTCATAATGTGATAGCATTGTTTTCTCATTTTCGGCAATTTGAATGAAACGTTGGTTCTTATTTTGGTTCTGATAATACGATTCTATCCAAGTCAATAGACCTACTTTTAGGTATTAGAAATGGAGGCATCACTAGCTAGCAGGTCTTATTATAACCCTTATTTGTACTAACAATGGTTATCTCAAAGATTATTATATCCATTTGAGTCCCAAAAAAAATCTCGTTAATTGTTTTCTCATCTTATATATGTCCAAGTATATAGTTAGTTTGTCTCGTATTTTCTCATTTTTGCCATTCTTGACGAAACATGAAGGGATCTCCTTATATTCCCATGAAGCATATTATGGCGCCAAGATGGAAAGGAAAAACGGCTCAAGCAAAAGCCCTTGCGGACCCCATGTCGAAAATAATTTCCCGACTCCAATCCTCTCTAATTGAGTCGAATTCACGAGGATTGCTTTCGGGTTGTAGTGTAATTCTCTCAGCACATCCCGAGCAAATCGAACTCTTCAACCAAGCATGTTTTGGCCGTCCCATTATAACCACAGAAAACGATAAGCAGTGGTTTCAACTAAGCCTCGATGAAGCTTTTTACTTGTGCTATGTGTTGAAATGCATCGAAATTTCAGGTGAAAATAACCGCGTTTTAGATGATGCATCATTGTGGCGTTATATGACGTTAAAAAGAACTAATTTCGCAATTATCGTTAAAGCGTATTGTCATCTTCGCATGAAGAACTGGGTTGTGAGATCAGGGTCTCAATATGGTGTCGATTTTGTTGCCTATCGACATCATCCATCTTTAGTGCACTCTGAATATGCCGTTATCGTTTTGTTTGATGAAGATGTAAAAATGAACGGTCGTTTAAGGGCTTGGTCGGATTTTCAGTGCACTCTTCGACTGTGTGGTAGTGTGGCGAAGACGTTATTAGTTCTTTACGTTCTCGAAAACGGTAATGGTGATATTACTTCTTGTTCATGTTTGGATCGTTTCTCGGTTGAGGAGAGAATTGTCACTAGGTGGAATCCCGAGCAAAGCCGTGAGAATGAAATATAAGGGTGTGTTTGGATTGAGTGATTTGGATTTGGGGAGGGGATTTGAAATGACACATAATATGGAGTTATTTGAAATCCACCGTAGTTATGGAGAAAATAGTTCAAAGTGAATATCGAGTGATTTGAAATCCATTATAACTTGGATACATCCAAACGAACTTCATGGATTTGTTGACGAATTTGAAATCCATAAATTTCAAATCCTTCAATCCAAACACACCCTAACGCTACAGAAGGTATAGTGAAATTCTTGAACTTTTTTCTTTGTATTATAATTGCAAATTTAGGATTTTGTGATCTTGTAATAAGATATGATGTGTTCTTCATTATATTCAGTTTATTATTTGTCATGTTTGAGTGATTTGTGTAGATTTTTGTGTTGGGTATTTGGCCTTGCAAATACGCTCCCCCAGAATCTACTCTTTGTGGAAACAGAAAGCAAATACGAGAAATAAAAATGACACAAGGATTTAACGTGGAAACTCCAAAATCCGGAGAAAAAAACCACGGGGGACCAGACAAGAAAATACACTATGTAGAAAATTATTACAACTACACAATTCTTCTTCTCACCCCAAACCGACCCCGAACAAGCTTCCCACTAGCAACACTCTCTAACTTAACACCTCAACTCACTATATGATTGAAGAATTAGAGAGAAGACTAGATAGCTTTGTTTTTCGGAATGAATTTCATAAATGAAATGACCTCTATTTATAGAGAATGAAACCGTCAAATGAACAGTGATAAACCGTCATATGCACAGTGCCAAACCGTCATATGAACAGTGATAAATCGTCATATGCACAGTGCCAAACCGTCATATGAACAGTGCCGAACCATTTTTGACATTCTTGGCTAATGGACAAAATGTCCAATTAATCCAACAATCTCCACCTTGGACTTTTGGCTATTCCGTAACACTTCGATGAAGATACCCGTAGCTTCAGCTACCACTGTCCACTGCAAACGCAGTCATAATTCTCACCGTAGAGAACTATCATGCTCCACCATAAAAGCATAACCACTTGGAATACAGCAATCCCAAGAATTCCAGTTTCGGCCCATGTCGAAAAATACCTTGCTGAAGATTATGGTGCAACTCCCAAAGTTGGCTTTCCAGGGAGTTCTCAGCCCATCGACATGATTTTCCATCACACACCTTGCATCAATGCCAACCAATGCCCGTGTGCAATTGTGGACCCGCTAACATCACACATCCTCTATCATGGCAACCGCGAGTAACAAACTGCCAAAAGGATGTACATGCCGCTCTCAAGCGACATCGAGATAGGAGAAAGTGTTAGCGTCATCGTCAGTATCTCCTCTTACTGACCTGGAACCATTTGCCGAACCGGCTCCACCTTTTGGACAATTTCTTTTCGTGTGGCCTTTTTCTCCACACTTCCAACAGACAATTTTCCCAGAACTCTTCTTCCTCCCTCGACGAGCTACCACATTCAAGCTTGAATCACCGTTGACATTTATAACGTTACTTCCAAAAAGCCTTTTCTCTTCAGAGATAAGCTTGCCAGTAACATCAGATAAAATAATTTTATCCTTCCCGTGAATCAATATCGGCTTCATGTGCTCAAACGAACGCGGAAGAGACCAGACTCCAGCTCAGCAACAATACCATTGAGAGTACCTAAATGATCTAAAACACTTGTACCTTCCTCCATTTTCAGCGTGTGAAACCGCTCTTTCAGGTACACCCGATTTGAGGCACCCTTTGCTTTGTACAACTCCTCCAGTTTTTCCCATAGCTCCTTCGCCGTAGTTAGTCCATGCACGTTTGCAAGAACATTGTTTGCTAGGTTCAAACGGATTGCACTTGCTGCTCTCAAATCCAGATCCTCCCAATCATCATCGCTCATAGCTTTGCCTGTCACACTAGCCCCGCTACCGGCCGTGCTAGTCTCGCCGTCCTTTTCAGGGACAGGGATGAATCTTCCCTTCAAAGCCTTGTGTAAACCAGACTGAATCAACAAATCCTTGACTTGAACTTGCCACAAGCCAAAGTTGATTTTACCGTCAAATTTCTCCACATCATATCTAACCATATTCGTGACCCTGCTTCCTGACATTGCTCCGTCAGAATTTCGGCGTGTTTACCGCAGACTTGAATAGTACCCACTAAGTAAGCCCCCGGAAAGAGAGAAACTCAATCTTCCCCGGACGGAGCTTCAAGGTTCCCAGGACAGACTGGTGGGGTCACAAATGGTCCCACTTAAGAACCAGTCTCCTTTGACAGAACCGCCTTAGACCGTACGTATTCCCACTACTACCACACCAGAGCTCCACCCAGCAAAAAAACGCGTTCCACCTCAGTAGGACCCGGGCTCTGATACCACTTGTTGGGTATTTGGCCTTGCAAATACGCTCCCCCAGAATCTACTCTTTATGGAAACAGAAAGCAAATACGAGAAATAAAATGACACAAGGATTTAACGTGGAAACTCCAAAATTCGGAGAAAAACCACGGGGGACCAGACAAGAAAATACACTATGTAGAAAATTATTACAACTACACAATTCTTCTTCTCACCCCAAACCGACCCCGAACAAGCTTCCCACTAGCAACACTCTCTAACTTAACACCTCAACTCACTATATGATTGAAGAATTAGAGAGAAGACTAGATAGCTTTGTTTTTCGGAATGAATTTCATAAATGAAATGACCTCTATTTATAGAGAATGAAACCGTCAAATGAACAGTGATAAACCGTCATATGCACAGTGCCAAACCGTCATATGAACAGTGATAAACCGTCATATGCACAGTGTCAAACCGTCATATGAACAGTGCCGAACCATTTTTGACATTCTTGGCTAATGGACAAAATGTCCAATTAATCCAACATTTTGTGTATGAAAGAGAGGTTGATTACTGCATTTTGTAATGCTAAACATGATATGATCATTTCTGCAGTGTTTTGGATGTTTTATATACGATTTTATTGGTATTTTATCTTGTATTTCATTTTTTGTGTGGATGCTATGTATATATCTATATATATATATAAATTTTTACCTTTAGGCTTTAATATACAAGTGAAGTCGATTTTATACACGTAATGGGTACATATGAAATAAAAAAAACAAGACAAGTTTAAAAATGAATGAACTTTTGAAATAATTCATATATTCAAAAAGTCTATTTTACAAAAGGTGCATACTGGTGATTTTCAAAAGATAAGGGGGTTATATGTAGGTTTTTCTATTTTTGATTTTTCTGTTTCATTTTAAGCTCGAGTCGGCCTTATTTCCTTTTAGTTGCTAAAATCATTATTTCGACCTACATAATGGAATATTAAGCAATAAGAATAATATGTAGACTGACATAACTAAAAACTCAAATCAAAATTATGTAAATGAGTGCTCAAATATATCTATCTATCTATTTTTATAAAATAAAAGAACAATTTTTTCAAATTTTTTTGATGAACCCAAATAACATGGAACTCAATTTTTCACAACGAAATAGTTAAAAACAAATAACTAACATCAATTTCATATATCCACAATAAATACTACACGAATACAAATATAAATATACTACAATTTATGTGTACAACAAGAAAAAAAAAAAAAAAGAAATCAAAAGTAAACGCAGTATGCTTAGAAGGTGAAATGGTTTCTTATTTACTATTTAAAAAGGTATTCCAAAGTATTTATTCATATTTTTTTAATCAATTATATAAAACTTGTATTGAATGAAATAATTGAGCATCATTACAAAATGCATAAAATGTATAATTTATACAGACTTACCAAGAAACATCATGCACATTTTCTCCAAAAAAAAATTAGTAAAAAAATAGCACGTATTATTTATTATATATGTAAAATGTATGACAATATACGTACATGTATATATTATATTTATATAAGCAACAAGTTGCGAGTAAGATCCAAATGCACCGACCACCCATGATGAAAAGTTGGAAAAATATTACAAAATTTGTCATTATTAACCCTAAAATAAAAAAAAACAAATGAATTTCAGACAAATTTGGTCTATAGGTAGAGGTAGGTGGTGATGGCAAATTCAAGTTTGTTTTTACACAAATTAAATATAAAATTTTATGTCACATCGAGTTTAATATAATTAAATATGGTATACTCATCCTAAATATATGTTTAAAAAAAAAAAAAAAAAACCGATTTCCCCTATCATCCAGACCAGAACTACCCATATGAAAATTATAGAGACCATATTTTTAATTATCTCAACAACAATTATCCCATTCCATTAATTATTAATTGAGTTTACCATAAACATTTTATCGCGTATTTTCTTCATTAATCATATAAACTATCACATCTATAACATTTAACCTTTAACATATATAAAACCACAAACTTCTCAGAAAATACATATTTCGAAACATCAGAATATAATTATACAAGAATATGCAGCAACTAATACAAATTATACATCCCGATTTTTTGTTTTTTAAAACAAAAATTACTAAAAGAACCCGAAAAATAAATTACAGTCTTCTTCCATCTACGAAATAGTCAAAATAAAATTGCAAATCAAGACCTTTCTATTTGAATTTTTTTTCATTTTAGTCCCTTTATTTTAAAAATGTATCCTGCTAGGCTGTGCCTTTTCCATTCGGGTCTCGCCATAAGATTCATCATTGTCGTTCCGTTTGTTGTGCCTAAAAGCTGCAATTGCGACAATATACACTATAACAAGTAGAATCAATATTACGATATTGATAATAGAAACTTTTCTCCAACTCTTCTTCAAGCTGGCTAACACGCCGGCTTTGCATGAGTCACAATTATAACACAATGCTTCTTGATCATTGGACCATCTTACACAATCGGGGTCCATTCCCACGAGCCCGCCTCCCATGCTCCAAACCGTCTCGTTTATGTAGACGAACCCGCATGATGTGGGGGGTTTGCAACACCCAGACTGAATAAAACCAAATGTTAAAAGACTTTTGTTAGTTATATATAATTCAAACCGGCCCTTTATATAGGAATAATTTATCTTATATTTCACTTTTGGAAAATATTATATAGTACTGTTTTAACATCATCGATTTTTTACCGCCTCTTGATTTAACCAAGAAAGTTTAGATGTAATAATTCACTAAAATCAACTAATTGCAAATGATTTCTTACTAAAACTAGAGCAGGTGAAAAATCAATGAAATATGAAAAATGGTATATAGCATCACTTTTCACTTTTTATATATGCACTGGGAGTATAGAATATTGCAATAAATATTCAGATGGCGTGTTTTTTATACACGCCATATGTATATGCAAAGCATTTTATATATTTAAGCCAAAATGGGGTATTGTTTTATATTTCATTTTTCATACGCTCAATAAGTGTATATAACATATATTGAGTCTATATTTTTCGAAAAAATTGTATATGAAATACGAGATAAAATCAAGATTCCAAACCACATATGAAATGGATTATTATATGAAATATCATATTGGAATAAACATACGAAAATGAATACTAACAATATGGTGTTAAAGAATGCACCCATCCCTATATAAGTTGACCATTAAAGTATACACCTTTCTATTACAATGCAAGCAATATTATATCCTATTTTCAACCTTATAATTAAAATATTCACATATGATATATAAATATCTATTAAGAGGACCCATATTTAAGTCGGCCCATGTGAAGAAAAGTATGGAGATTTTGGCAATTACTCAACAATAATGCTTGGGAACATCCCAATTTTTTTTTATCAAGAAAATAATACTATAAATGTGATGATGTACACATTAATGACAATAACCATTATGGCTTTTGGGAAAACACATAAAATTAAGAAAAAAGAGGAATTATACTAACTTATAGCAAAAATTACTAAAACGAGTTAGGATTAAGAGAGAAAAAAAAAAACTTTTGGCAAAAAAAAAGTACAAAAATTAAAATAAATTTCACGAGTCCAATAAAGTTGATTTATATTTCATGTAGTTAAATGATTGCTTAATTGACTTTACTAATGCAATACATTAGGTAGTCATGAAGGTGACAGATTAGATATTTTAATTCACACTTGAAAAGATATTTTGAGTCACAATTAGGAAATTTCATGGGTGATTCTATCTTGGTCTGAGACTGTTGGTCCCGGAGCCTTACAACCACACATTTAGGGGGTGGAGGGTGGTTTTTCCACCCACAAAAGAAATACCACCCACCAAATATTCAAAATGTGTGGTCCTAAGTGGGCCGGGACCAACAGTCCCTGACCAACTTAGAATTTTCCGAAATTTCAAGGCAACAATTTCTTGGAAGCAACGACAAAGACAATTATAGAAAATTCAATCATAAATTCCAAGTCAAAAAATTAAAATTCAAATTGAAATTAAATTAATCCTAATATGTTCTTACTCCATCTACCCTTTTTGCAGGAAAAAAAAAAAAACAGAATCTCAAAAAGGAATTTTCCCCAAAAAGATCATAAATAGTACCATTTTCTTAGTAAAAATGTTTCACCAAAGCAAGAAAACCCATAATAATACTATGGTTTTAAACTTGGTTTAATTATAAATCGAGCTTAGTTCAAACGAGTTTTCAAGCCGATCATAAGTCGAATTCGAATAATTTGATTATTTTGTGCATATTTCTATTATTTTTTACTAATCGATTCAAAATTTATTAAACACAAAAAGTTGTCCAAACATGATTTTGTAAGTTATCGAACCGAGCTCGATTATCTAATAATTTGGTTCAATTTTTAGCTCTAATACCACCCAAAACATTTGATTAACCATAAATCCCAACACAAAAATCACAAGTAAATTAAATTAAATTAATTTAGATTAAAATGGAACAAAACAAAAAAAAAATGCAATAAATTTTAATTGTATTTTTGTTACCTGAATAGGATTAAGTTTTCTGATGTAAAACGTTTCAGCAGATTCAGGCACACCTCCAACATTCCTCCCCATATTCCGACAAGCATGTGAATCTCTTACACAGGAGCTGATCTTGCCCCAATAGCTCCGGCTCGCGACCCGATCCGCTAACCAACCCGAATAATCCTGCAACGAGTAATCCTGGTAAGCCCGGTTCAGCACGGGTCGACCCGAACCCTTATCGGTCACGGCGTAGGCAAATATGACGAACCCGATGAGTGTGGCGATGATCAAGAACATGGCCCACAAGTAGAGGTACATGAGGAAGGTGTTTCGATAACACGCGCCGGCGAAGCCCGCGAGTGAGACTACCAGGATGGAGACGCCGATGATGATGAGGGGCCACTGGAGGAAGGTCATGCAGTCGGTGTTGTTGGCGCGGCTGCTCAGCCATATGCCGCCGCCGAGGATGGGGATTGAGAGGAGGAAGGTTAGGAAGTTGAGGACTCCGATTAGGTGGTTGCTTGTTCTCATCGCGGCGGCGCGTGGATGAAATGATGGTGAGTTTTGTGGGAAGAAAGGAAGTGTAAATGAAGGGGGAATTTAAAATGGTAAGGAGGGAGCATTTATAATGGAAAATGTTTTTGATTAATTGTAGATTTAGTTTATGTTTGGTAGTAATAAAAACAAAATTAATTGTTTTATATTTTAAAAATAAAAAATTAATGATGAGTAGTTCCAACTAGGATTGCACCTAGTCGGCACAACTTTTGAAATTTTAAAAATTGTATTTGAATTTTTAATCGCAATTTTTTGTGTGTTCGGGTTTCTTTTTCTATAATCTCATTTGGATATTTTTACATTACTAAGTATTGAAAATCCTATATATGTTTGTTTATGTTTTCAAATTTCATTTTCAAGTTTTTAAATCTTAAAATTCAAAATAAATTTAACACATTAAATTTTCATTCAAATTTACTCTTTTTCAACTCTACTTTTCCAATCTCCAATATAACTACCTACCATTACCAATCATATATACAACCTCACACATTTACCAATCAAATCAATCATTATTTCACTTTCTCTTTCCTATTTTATAATTTTTTATTTATATTCAATTATTTTTTATTCATATAATTATTATATGCACAACTAAAATAATTATTCCACACATCATCCATCAACCTATCAATATTGATTTAACACATTTCACAAAAAATATAAACAAACAACTATCATTTTCACACGAATTTTGGTAGCACGCAATCCCGAGAAAAAATTTAAATTTTTTACTCAAAAACATAAATAAACATAGCCTAAATTTTTGCATAATTAATTATAAAAAAAATAGACCAAACGTATCCTTAGTATTGAATTTATTTTGGAATGAGACTGATCTTGTCGACGTTTAAATACCACTCAATTGGAGCAAGGAACGAAACTAAGGAGGCCAATGGTGGCACCCGCCACTTCAAAATAATAATATTTGTCTTAAAAAATATTGTTATTTGAAATCTTATCATTTTAAAATTATTAAATATCAAATTTACTCTTTTTTTTTTTTTTTATATCTCCGGAGTATAAATCCCGGGTTCTTCCCTTAACTGAGCTCATAAATTATTCTAAAAAATTGTTAAATTTAGAGTGTTAACATAGCAATTATATGAGCTCAAATTTATGAGCTGATATGACTCATATTATTGTTCTTTTATAAAAAGGACTAATCATAGATAAATATTATAGCATTTTCATGTAAATAATTAAGTAATATCAAATCAATTTACAAAAATAATAGAAAAAGTTGATATGACAAGAGCAACAATAGTTAATGCATTGACTATATGACAAATAAAATTTCAAAATCACATGGTTGGTTGAATGCAATGAATGGGTAGTTTAAATCGGAGTAATGGACAAGTTTTGTTACTTATATATAATATTATATTGCCATTTGTATTTGTTATTGTACTTAACAACTAATCATATTTTTATACGTTATGATCATTTATTAATGCACGACTTATTTCTTAAAACCTTTACATATATACATTTTCTATGTGTACATAAATTATTAATCCCCTCTCAGACATAGCTAGGCAAAGCTGCATTTACTTGGTGATAATAACAAATATTATTATGTTTGTTCGAAATGTATGAGTCGAATCAAGATAAATATATAATCGTTTAAATTTATTTGAATTATAATCAGGTCTTAAAATTTGTGTTTAAGTTTGTTTTCATTGTTAAATGAACTGAGCTCAAACGGGCTTTAATCGAGACGAAAACAAGTCGAGTTCGAGCCGAGTTTTAAATATTTTTTAACACAAAATATTGTCCAAGCTTGATTTGATAAATTAACAAATCGGGCTCGAACGAGTTTTTAATAATCGAGTAATTATTTGGTTCAATTTTTCAATCTTAGTTAACCTAAAAATTCTATAAAACTCGAATTCAATGAAATAGATCTGGGGCGTTGTTTTGATAAAACACCTTATTCGATATGCTACAAAAACACTATTACACATACATGCACAAATAGTATGTAACATATTATTTCTCTTATTGCTTTATTTAGTTAGAGAAATTGGAGAAAATAAATGGGAATTCTTTTCAAAATTTTCTTGTAGAACAATAGGTAAAACCAAATAAAAGAAATTAAAAAAAAAAAAAACCAATTTGGGACACTTTTGGGCCACTTATATATATGCTTTCATTTAAGATCCACTTAGGCCCATTGAAATTTCCATGGCTAAGAATGGGCTTTGCAAATACAAAATTGGGCTGGACATTCATCTCTAATTCCATAAACCTAAGGAAAAATCATATTTGGGCTATTTATACAAAAATCATATTTGGGATTTTTCTATCTAATATATCTATTAATCTAATTAGGAAGAGTGGAAATAGTCATTTTTGGTGTCATATTTCTTTTTTTTTCTTCTTCTTTATAGGAAAGGAATAAAAAATTCTTATTTCGGCCCATTTGAATTTTCTGTCTAAAATTTCGTGGTCAACTTCATTAATCAACTTTGCACTCGTTTTTCAGAAATTTTAAGTATATCATATATATCAGAAATTTTAAATATATCATATATATCAGAAATTTTAAGTATATCATATATACAGAATAATCCGTATGTGATTGATTATATACACGTACAAATTTTCCGAAATAACAAATTAAATTACTGACTACATCATCATGTAATTTTAACAGAAAATTTGGTTGGGACGAATTATTTTAAAATTATAAAATAATATGAAAAATCTAATTAAAAAGGGAAGAAGTAAAGAAATATATTATAAAATCATGATTTAGTAAATATTTCATAAAAAAACGTTTGACCGGCATTAATTATTAGACCCTATTGACTGATTAGTGATTACCTTCAAACCTCCCGCTAATATCTCATTCATGCAACCCAACCTCGACACTCTCGACAATGGCGGCCATCACTTCCCGAGCCCCAATCACACCTCTCCATTCCCAAATCGAAAACCCTAATCCGAATCCCTTCTTCACCCTCAAACTCCTTAAACGACGCCGTTGTATCTCCATTCACGCCTGCAGCAGCAGCAGCAATGACAAAAGTAACGATCAGAAAACCGACGGAACTGAGCTGCAAAAGCTCGTCGAGGACTATTCTTATGAGTTTAATTCCAAAGAATCTCCACCTTCACTCCCGCGTATACTTTAATTTTTATTGGTTTTGCTGAATTTTGTTGAGATCTCTAGGTTTAAGGTTGTTAATTGATTTTTTTATTGAAATTTTTGTGATTGTTTCAGGGCCTCTCACATCTGCGCAGCTTTCTAATTTGACATCTGAAGGTTCTCGTCTCCGTGTTGCATATCAGGTTTTGTTTTGCACTCAGGAAAATTGTTTTTTGTATTTTTATGCTGATAAATGTTCAAGCTTTGATGAGTAAGGTGTTTTCTTTAAATGTGTGCCTTATGTTTCATCCGTTGTATTGAAATTAAATGGTGCATACTCCGTGGTAGACGAGTGAGCGTGTGATTTGGATGAATTTTGAGCTATAGATGTTTAAGATCTCCTTCCTGATTTTATCGATTATTTCCTTGGAACTAGAACTAGATTTAGTCTTGGACAAGAATGAAGATTTAGAAGGCGTGACGAGGATTTCCCTGGCCTTTGCCCTCCAAAACTCAAGTCAGAAATATTCTAGAAAAATTCATATATCCTCTTCAAAATATCATAAAGAATCGTATTTATAGTTACATGGTACTGTACAAGAAACCCTAATCATCATAAGTTTGTTAGGCTTGAACCATAGCTCAACCCATCAAATGGCATAATACTTGTGTCACTTGCCCAAGTTTACAACTTGGTCCAATAAATTATATTTTACCCGCATCAGTGTGTTTTCTGATATTTGTCAAATGTATTTTAAAGGGGGTTCAAGGTGCATACAGTGAGTCTGCAGCAGAGAAGGCGTACCCAAATTGCGAAGCAGTTCCCTGCGAACAGTTCGACACAGCTTTTGAAGTAAGTATTCAGACACACGTCTGTTGGTGTAATAAATTAATTGTATTATTAACGAATTTTCTCTTATGTAGTTGAGCAATGAACTTTACATGGTTGCCAAGCTTTATTTTCTGCATATGAATCTATACATATTGATGTGGATATGATGGATGAAGAAAATTAGATTGTGTTTGTATCATTGGCTTTAGAATCCATAGGGAGAAGGTATGTTAGTAAAGCTGTCTCAATTGATCAAACATTGTCAGTTTCAGTTGGAATTAGTTCTGTTTACGGTGATGTTTATCTTATTCAAATGTAATAGGATCGTTTCCAATCTGGCTTGATATAATTCTCTCAATATGAAATGTTGATTATCTCATTAAAATGTTGCATACCATAACAATCTGGCTTGATAAACTTCTCTCAGTATGAAATATAATTATTTCTTGTCTACTTCATAAATTTGGGTCATTTCTGGTTCGCAAGTATGTTATACATTATCTATGACACACTCGGAGCATTTAAATTCCTCCGTCCTACTAAAAATATTTAAGAGCGTGACCATAAAATGATCGGGACAAAATATGAAAATCGCAAATCATGTCATGTAGCATGTGATGAACGTAGTCACTGTTTATTTCTGTTCCTTCTCTTTAAAGTGAATGTATTCCAATCCTCATAATCTCTTTTCCTCATCCGTAATTAATAACGTGGATTGGTTAATACACTTTCTTTATTGGGTGAGGATCTCTTAGTTTCTTTTTTACTCAATTCAAAATTAATGTTTCCCGAAAAATTTCTTTCATCTATTTCCGAATTACCATTTATGATTAATTGAACGTGGTTACTTTCAAGGCAGTTTGTCCGGATGACATGCATTTCAAAACTATTGTTGCTAAATGATTGAATATCAATGACACGCGGAATAAACACACAAAGCTATGTGAAATATTCAAGTAAATGACAGCTCTATTATCTTATTTGGATCCTTTTGTTGAGTATTCAAGTAAATGACAGTACTTGTTATAAACATGTATTTCTAATTGATAGATATTAAGGAGCTATAATATCGCCTCTCGGTTTTTTGTCAAATCTTGTTTCATGTTTACAGGCGGTCGAAAAGTGGCTTGTTGACAGAGCGGTTTTGCCTATTGAAAATTCTTTGGGCGGAAGTATTCACAGGAATTATGACCTTCTACTCCGACACAGATTGCATATTGTTGGAGAAGTGAAACTAGCAATTAGACATTGCTTACTGGCTAACCATGGAGTCGATGTTAAAGATCTTAATAGGGTTCTTAGCCATCCACAGGTACCTCAAAAATTTAGGGGTGGCAAAATGGGTCCGGAACCATGGTTCCAACCCAATTAAACTAGTTTGGGTTGGGTTGGTTCCTAAGAAATTTTATTTGGTTCCAAGTTGGGTCCAACTAATTTTATGTTAGGCCCAAATCGCTTACCAATGATCTAGAACAGAATGCAAGGTATTGAGTCGGGTTGGGCTTGGTTTCCTTTCGGTTTGACTTTGGTTCCTTTTTGGGTTGAGTTTGGTTCCACCTTAAAATCATTTAAGAAACCAACCAATTTAAGAACCAACCCATTGGAACCAAACCAAAACCAACCCGACCCACCCGTTTGCCACCTCTACTCAAAATCAAAAACCAATTTATTTATCTCGATGACATTGAGCTAAAAATCTTTTAACTTCTTATGCTTCAGGCTCTTGCACAGTGTGAAAACACATTAACTAAATTAGGACTGGTTAGAGAAGCTGCGGATGATACTGCCGGTGCAGCAAAGGTAGTTGATCTTTTTTAGTTATCATTTTCTTACTTAGTGCGGTTTGTGTATCATAAAACAGCTTCCAAAACTTTACTTCTATTGGTTTCTAATCCATCCTTGTGTTTTTGGACAAGTTTCAATGTATTTCATATCCTTTAACATTCACTTTGAGCTGTGTTTTTCATTAATCATGGTGAATCTCAAATTCACCTAATTTGAAGTCATTCCAAAATCTTCATCCATGTGCACTCTAAGGTTGTGTTTGGATCGCTGAATGAATTTGGCGGGAGGATGTCTAATGACTCCGATTTGGGGTCATTCAAAACCCACCATAATGATCGAAAGTTTAACCCAAAATAAAGTTGAAAGGGCTTTAAAATCCATTATAACTTGAAACCCTCGAAACAAGCTCCATGGATTTGTTGGTAGATTTAAAATCCCTGACTTCAAATCCTTCAATCCAAAGACATCCTAAAGGAATCTGAAAACAATATCCTGAAGTATTGGTGATTTGATGAGATTCAAGACATATGCCAGAATGATTGTTAAACATGTTCATGTTATTTCTGATTATAATTGGGTTCACTTTGTTTTTTACCTCACACTTCTCTTTTTAAATATTTTAGCATGTTGCTTTTAATAAACTCAAGGATGCTGGTGCAGTTGCTAGCATGAAGGCTGCTAAGATCTATGGTTTGAACATACTTGCTCAGGACATACAGGTTGGTCTGTGGAGTTTCTTGGTATTTTTTGGGCATATGTTCAAAATTGGGATAATTACATGCACACTCCTCACTTATTGGGCAATTTCCGCAAGCCCCCTAAAGTTTATCAAAATTCCAAAATAAACCCTCTCAGATCCTGATAACTCAAAAACAGGGGGTTGGAATTGTAATGTGCTTTTACTGGCGGAGGCAGGGTGGAATTTAATATAGTATTGTGGTTATGGTAATTTTCCAAACCACAGGGTGTTTTTCGTAATTCGAGTGTCTATATAATTTAATTTTTTAAATTTCCACAAATGATTCTGCGAAATCGAACATTTGGTAAGTCATCTATCTTTTCTTTCCAGGATGATTCTGATAACGTGACTCGTTTCCTTATGTTAGCTAGGGAACCTATTATACCAGGCATTGATAAACCCTTCAAGGTTAGTACTTCCAAATATGAGACTATTGTTGATTCACGAAATCAAAAATTAATTTCTTTACATTTTCGCTTCTTACATGTATTTATTCATTATATCGATCATTTATCAGACAAGTATAGTCTTTTCACTTGAGGAAGGTCCTGGGATGCTTTTTAACGCACTTGCTGTATTTGCTATGAGGAATATCAACCTCACCAAGGTGAGTCCTCATTAAGTTATCTTTATTAGTTCTTGTTTATGGATGAACTAAATTAAATATCTAAATTAACAAATTCTTAATTATTCTAATTTTTAAAAATATATATATTTTTAAATACAACTTCTCTTTTTTCTGCTGGTGTAGATTGAAAGCCGGCCACTTCAGAAGCAAGCGTTGCCAACACCTGATGACAATGCACCTGGATTTCCTAAGTAAATGCCGCAAATTTCCATACTTTAGTTATATCTAAGTTCATTATATTACTATTCTAATGTGACATCTAATGTGATTCTCAACTATTCAGCCACTTTCGGTACTTAAAATTCCTATATATGTCTAATCAGATGTCACATTATTGCACAGATACTTCCCATATCTTTTTTACGTTGATTTTGAAGCATCCATGGCTGACGAAAGAGCTCAAAATGCCCTTGGTCATTTAAAGGTACACTCTTTCTCCACACTAAGGTACGCTATAATATAAATATATATCATTTAGGCGCGTGATAACAATTGTACACTCTTTGCAGGAATTTGCAACATTCATGAGGGTGCTTGGGAGCTATCCTGCAGACAATGGCCTTCCATGAGTAACTCTAATTCTTGTAAGTTGCTATTTGGAATCTAGTATACAGTCTATATATATATATATATATATATATATATATATATATATATATATATATATATATAGGGGCTATGCTATTCGACTGATAGTTTGTGTTTTTTGACATGCGGTTCACTTCTTAGCTTTAGTAATACAATTTTTGAGTACAAAATCAGGATTGAGTTTCACTTCTTAAAGGTCTATTCGATTTGACGTAATAGTTTGAAGATAGTTGTATGTCTTAATTTCAGTGCCTCATGAGGGGAAAAAATTACTCATTTTGGAAGATAACATTGATATTGAATATAAGCTTTTCCATCAATGTAAGCTTTAAGTATATTGCAAATTTTTCGAACGTTTGAAATCACGGGGTTATTGTAGTTTATGGAAGTTCGTGGGCGTTATTGTATCTCTTTGATCAATTTGTCATAATTAACATTAACTTCTAAGTGAGAATTACATCTCAGTTCATTGCGTATCGTGTTTATAGCGTATCGTGTTTATAAACAGAATACATACAATGTTACCTATTATGGATGGCATAAAATCATTCTTAGGTACCTCTAATTATCCGCCTTTGAATTTTTTCGACTTTCGACTTTTTTGATATCGTTAATGCTGATTATGGTGCAGGATTTGGATTTGCAGAAAACATAAGTACAAAAGAATATTCTTGAGGTGTTTAGAATTGAACTGAAGATTGTTAGAGAAGAGCAAGTTTTGGTATCATTTTGCATAAGATGCAAAATTCCACAAATAAGATTTATCATTCTTTTGAGTAATTACTCAATTTTGCTTCAACTTATTTTTATTTTTCGGGTTCTTGACATCATCGTAAAATTTATTCGAGCAAGTTAATAAATTGCTTCCCATGTACTGTAATATATAGCATTTTTCGTGTTTTAATAAACCCGTTTCTAGATAGTAAATTAAAATTTTTTCGAACTCTCGAGTAAAAGTTTTCGTTAGTTTTCGAGATTGCTCATGATTTTGGATTTACTACTAATTTGATTGCATTGAGAAATATCATATTCTTTCTATCTTTACGATACTTTTAACCATCTTATAGTTTTTATTTTATAATCCAAATAGAGGCTAGTTTAATAATTAAGTTAAGTGAAATATACACTCACGATTATATTTTAATTAATAAAAGATGATGTGCACATGGAATTAAGGTAAAGGTACCTTAGTTCGAATTGAAATACTTTCGGTCTACAATAGAATAAATTAGACCAATATTAAAATTTAAAGGTGGTGATTAATTAGATTCTATTTTCATTTACAATTATTCCCAAAATAATTAATTTGAAAACAATTAATTTTTTTTGATCCAATAATATTTATCTATAGTATTTTATCTAAGGTTCATCCATTAAGAAGAAAAGGTTATACGTTATAGCGTGTTTTAGATTAAAAGTCCAAACACGAATATACACGCTTTTGGTAAATAGACGTTATTTTGAGAAAAAGTCAATTAAACGCGTAAGTAAAGTGATCAACATTTATTTTCCTTTCAGAAATGACCAAAATTTATCCCACCGCCGTCGCCGTCGCCGTCGCCGCAGCCATATAGTTTCTTGATCCCAGATTCACACATACAATCGTAAGCGAATAGGAAGCTACAACAGTTTCACACAGTAACACGCACTGTTACGTTTCCATATGATCAAATTCAGATCTGAAGGACAGTGAGTGGTGATTGTGATTCCAGATAGTTATCCGAACAACATCGAACAAGAGGCGCGATTTTGGCGGTGGATGGAAAATGGAGTACATAGACAATTTGCCTGGCATGGATCTGATGCGCTCCGAGAAGATGACGCTTGTGCAGCTCATTATCCCCGTCGAGTCCGCTCACCGCGCTGTTTCATATCTCGGCCACCTCGGTCTCCTTCAATTCCGAGACGTATGTTCTGATCTTTCCCTCTATTTTACTGTGTTAATTTGCATGTACGGTGATTTTATGTTTATGTTCCGGTTAGTTTAAGGATGAATGTTTCGATATTCGGATAGTTCTTTGAGTGGAGTGAAGGCATACAAGAGTGTCCGAATGGCTCGGGTACAATGGAACTGATTCATGATTAATTGAGAAATCTGTTGCCACTGATGTCACTTCACGAATTTGGTATGGGTTGATCATGATTAATGGCATCTGCTCTAACAAGTCGATTTAGACTTTAATATTGTTCCAGGACATAGGCTGTTAGGGTCATTTAATATAGTTGCACTGGAACAGTTTTGTATTTTCTAAGCTGAAGAGTGCTTGCATGTGTATGTATAAGTATAGCTGATCGAGAGAGAGGCTCGGTCAAAGAAAGAATATTGTTTAACTTTATTCCCCTTGTTCATTTCTTTCATGTTAGTTATCACTTTGCAATTAGAAAACAATATATGCATATATCTGCAGCGCCTGCGGATGTTTAACTGGGATCTATAGGGATTTTGATTTTCAAAGGCATGAATGATGGTATTGGTGTGCAGATCAATATTTTTATTCTCAATGGTTTGCTACTCAACGCTTGTCTGGGACATTTTACTGTAATTGTTATGTTCAGATCATTTGGTAGAAGGCTTCTCTAAGCTTATGGTAACTTATTTTATTCTCTGTCTTGCTAATATTTATCGACTCACTCAACTTTGTTACTTAACTGGCAGTTAAATGATGATAAAAGCCCTTTCCAGCGAACGTTTGTTAATCAGGTATTACTCGTGATTTATTGGTTATTATCTTTAAAATGTATCTAGTCAATCCATTTCTTTTCCTATATTTTGAATGTTATGCCTGAAAATTAAACAAAGTTTATAATGGAGTATTTGTCATTTTCCTTTAATTGCCACCTGCATTTCAAAGTGAATTAGGTGGTTTAACGTTTATGTTCAACTGGGCTTTATATACAGAGAGTTCTTTTAATGAATATGCTCTTAAAAATGCAAACCAAAGAGCGCGAATGTAGATTGTTTAAGATGGGAAATTTAAATATAAGATTGCGAACTATTACTATGAAAAAACTGACCAAAAAGAACCAGGAGCAACTTTCAGATAGTCAGTATTGTTGGTTGAGGTGGCAGCAGCTTATGTTGGACTTCATTTCCCATATTTGGTTATGTGTTGTTCACCAAAAGAATCAGGAATGACGATCAGAATTCTTAACGCTGTTGCTTGAGGTGGTATTTATATTCTATTCATAATACTATCGAAAGAATCAGGAATAGCAAGTCTTGCAGTTAACATTTTGGTTATGAACTTGTTAGGTGTATTGCAACAGTCAATAGGCCTTTAGTCACAATTTGAAGAGATATTTTGGCATTGAGATATTGGGTTGTCCAAGATATTTTGTTCACAATTTTTGGACTTACACATTTTTTTAGTCAGCTAAGTAGCACAAAGGGATTAAGCTATTAACTGTTTATCAGCGTTAATCTTATGGAGATACTAAATATATTTGGCTTTGTTAGTTTTGGTGGTTAACCAATGCAGTTCTTTTATGTATGACTGAGTGCCTTTGTAGTTGCTTCTTTGTTTCCTTTTTCTAACAGATGTCTTTGTAATTATTTTGAAATGTTTTCTGGATCTTAATTGAAAATGAACTGCCTGCTCATCTTTATGCACAAATCTGCACTGTGCTTATGTTGGTTCTCTGGAATTTTTTGTCTTGTCCACCATCCTCCTTGGTTGTTTAGCTTCAGTTGTTGGAAAATTGTCCACAGGTTAAAAGATGTGCGGAGATGTCTAGAAAACTACGGTTTATTAAAGATCAGATACATAAAGCTGGTTTGATGCCTGGTTTAAATCAAGCTCCTAATCCGGCTTCCCAACCTGATATCGAGTTAGAAGATTTGGAGGTCTGTATCTTGTCATGACTCCTTGTAGATTAACGATTCTCTATGGAAGGATATATTTTGCTTCTGCTTCCTATATGACTAATTCTGACTATTTATATATATTTATGTATATATATTACTTTAGGTTCAACTTGCGGAGCATGAGCATGGGCTAATTGAAATGAATGCCAATAGTGAGAAACTCCAGCAAACATATAATGAACTGCTTGAGTTCAATATGGTGTTGCAGAAGGTAGATAGTCAGTCTTTATATTTCTCTCTCTTTCTTTGTCAAGAAAAAATGTTTATGTGATTTTATTAATTAATTCGCGAGTAGTCTCAAGGCACAATTTCCATATGGCCAAGGATCTAAGCTGTTTATTCTTCAGGAAATCAGTGAGCTGAATGCATTCACCACATTGCATGAATGGATGCCCTTTAAACAGGAACTTGAAACTCATGCAAAAAACTTACAAAGAAAAAACCAAATAAGAATACATATGTATGCTAGTGTGTTTTCCTATCATGAATTCTCACCAAGCAAAAGTTACTATTCCCTTTGTGAATTTTGCATCATTCGAAGTGATAGCTTCAGATTTATGTGCAATGTGGGTATTGCCAGGCAGGTGATTTTCTTCTGTCAAGTGGGAGTCATTCTGCAGACCAGGAGACAGAATTAGATGAAAATATCCATACAAATGATGATTATACGGATACAGCATCACTGCTTGAGCAGGTAATGAATGACACTGATGTTTGACACTGGATTATTTTGTATTTTTATGAACCATTGCTGAAGCCGTACTGAGGTAAATTTTCTAATTTCAGGAGATGCAACCTGGACCGTCAAATCAATCTGGCGTAAGATTTATCAGTGGTATCATCTGTAAATCTAAAGTTCTAAGATTTGAGAGGATGCTATTTCGCACTACAAGGGGAAATATGATTTTTAATCAAGCACCTGCTGATGATCAAATCATCGATCCTGCATCAAATGAAGTGGTATTGTTTTTGTTCTTCATGGGGAATTTATTGAACATTCTATATTTTAATATGAATGCTTAACCATTAAAAAAAACGAAAAGAAAACTGAAAGCTTACCACTACAAAAATGAAAGAACAAAACTCATTTATGCTTTTTTTTAGAATTTTAACTTGTTAGAAGAGAGGGTATTATATTTTTATAGTTTTTGCTGATGGACAGTCACAAAATATGTTAAAAGAATTGATGCAAAGTTTTGAATCTGCAGGTTGAGAAAATAGTTTTTGTGGTATTCTTCTCAGGCGAGCAGGCAAGAACGAAAATCCTGAAAATATGTGAAGCATTTGGTGCAAACTGTTATCCAGTTCCTGAAGACACGACTAAACGGAGGCAAATAACTCGAGAAGTACGTCATTAACTGGATTGTAACTCTTGTCGCATTTAGAAAAGATTTGAAGATATTTTTGCTCCTTACAGTGTTATACTTGTGATGAGAAATATGAAAATGGCTCTTTTTTCCTATTTTATTAAATGTCCATCCTAATTTGTTGTGTAATTGATCATCCCTCTTATAGAGTTAAAAATTGATTAATGATCATATATGGACACTACTCTTTGGCCTGTATCATTAGTATACTGGTGATGTACATGGAGGAGCACCTGATAGTTCTGTGCATTACCAGTTATCAACATTGTAGTTGATAACTATAGGGTTCTTGCTCCTTTAGTCTAAATACGCATGTGTTTGTACTAACAATTACTAAATACAATTTATCTTTACTGTCTAGTTGGCCCACAAATTGACATGAATACTAGAAATGGCTCTGGTTGCAGTATACAATGTTTCAGTGAATACAACGACCAGTTCTTATTACTTTTCAATTTACAGGTCTTATCACGCTTATCTGAGTTGGAAACAACCTTAGAAGCTGGCTTTCGTCATCGAGTTTCGGCTCTCACCTCTATTGGGTTTAACCTTGCTAGGTGGATGAATATGGTACACTAAAGCTGTTGATTTTTTATTCTGTTTAAACTCAAACGACATGCAAATATGGAAACTAACCCCAACTCCTATTTCTAGGTGAGAAGGGAAAAGGCTGTTTATGACACATTGAATATGCTGAACTTTGATGTGACTAAGAAGTGTCTTGTTGGTGAGGGTTGGTGTCCAATATTTGCAAAAACAAAGGTATTTGTATAGTGTTTTATGATGTATTTCTTTGCGAGAGTAACTGTCATCGTATAGTATATTAATTGAAAAGGGATAAAATCTCGCAATACTGCAGATTCAAGAAGCTCTGCAACGTGCAACATTTGATAGTAACTCACAAGTGGGTGTAATATTCCATGTGATGGATTCAATTGAGTCTCCACCAACATACTTTAGAACCAATCATTTCACAAACGCATATCAAGAAATTGTTGATGCATATGGGTAAGTCCATATGTGTAAAGATATATATTTGGTGATGACCATGTCTGAGTTAATTTCTATATACTGTTTGTTCTCATCAATTTCTAGTTGTAAAAGTATTATAGACAGGAAAACGTTTATATGGATCATTGTTTTATATTCTTTAGGCCCGACAACTCTTGCATCCTGAGTAACGAAGTGCAGGAATATACTGTTAGCTTTGTTGGGATCAATATTGTCTTTCTGTAATATGTTCGTATTTGTTGGTATAACTAATGTGTTTATCTTTCATACTTTCTAGGATTCTTAATACATGAAAAATTTGGAAAACTATCTTTCGGGAGTAAAATTCTCTATTTTCTCTTTATAATAGATAGAGCCTTGGGAAGTAGTCTGAATGTATGCTCCTCCTCCTCAGTCTAATATGTACTTTGTATTTTCCATCGATCAAGAATACAGATTGTTGTTTAGAATCAGTGGATAGGATCCTGTTGAGATTGTAGCTACACAATTTACCTTCTAGGGTGCGGAACCTGTTTCCAAATCTTATTCTGGTGAACTCAACTTACCAATAATGATGTTTGCTTTGAATATCTGTTTATGCTTGCAAGTGCTTAGCTGTATATCCCTAAGTCACTGATGAAAAGTTTTATTTGGGCAGTGTTGCTAAATACCAGGAGGCGAACCCTGCCGTTTATACTGTTGTTACATTCCCATTCCTTTTTGCTGTGATGTTCGGGGATTGGGGCCATGGTATTTGCTTACTATTGGGAGCACTATTCCTTGTTGCCCGTGAGAAAAAGTTTGGTTCACAGGTGTGCTCTCATTTATTATTTTTTTAAAGGATGTTAAACTGTGTATGCATTTCTGAATGCATTTTTGCTACTTATAGTTACTTTTACGAATCTGATATTTTCTTGAGTTGCTATCCCGTATCCCTCTTCTTATTTCAAGAACTTGATAAACGTGTTTTGTTAAAAGCTGTTATTTATTGGTTTCTGGAGTTGCTCTAGTGCGCATACAACTGTTCCTCAGCATCTCATGCTGTTAATGTGAATTATCTAACCATTCAACTGTTTATACGGATCTTTGTAGCTTCTGCTGTTGACAGTTTATCGTGGGATGTAATTGTTGAGATTGAAATTTTAGAATGTACTTGTGTATTATTTATGGATAGATATATTTGTATAACAAAAGTTACGGGTAATCCCAAGAAGTAGATGGGCCTAAAATTCCTTCCGTGTAAGAGTTGGAAAAGTTGGAATATTTACAAATTTACCTGAGACATTCAATCAAAAGAGTCAAGAAAACTATACGTTGGCTTTTCGAAGATGTTAAGGTTTCAAGGTTAAAAGATCAAATCGAACATCAAAATAGCTGCGATATTTTTATTCTGATAAATAGTTTGTTCAGAATTGATCATAGTAACACTGGTTTTTATGCCTTTATGGTATAATAGTACAAAATACTATCTCCTGTTTATTCTGGCGATGAATAGTTAGAGTAGATGATAAATTAGGAGGACTGACCCCCATCTCCTGTTTTCCTTAAAGACTTTATAATGGTGATAGTGGTAAACCTCCATTTTGCTGACGTGAGGTTTATGTGTATTATTACCTCAATTTTCTCAAGTGAGCCATTCTTTCGACTCTTTCATATGAAATTGTTTATTTATTTTTGAAAATCTGTGTAATTTAAACATTTATTTCCATCAGAAACTTGGCAGCTTCATGGAGATGCTATTTGGTGGCCGATATGTCCTTCTGATGATGTCACTCTTTTCAATATATTGTGGCTTGATATACAATGAATTCTTTTCGGTGCCTTTTCACATATTTGGTAGCTCTGCCTACAGTTGCCGTGATGCCTCATGCAGGTATGAAATAGCACCTTCTCTTGGTCATTTAAGTGACTTGCGTTCCTTGAGTGTATGGTAGGAGTTAAAGTTAAATGGTAGGCTCTGGGAGTGAACTACCAGGGAGAAAGGGGCAACCTCTCTATGAAAGGGAAAGGAAAGGTTTTCATGTTATGGATCATTATTCCATGTTAGGGGTCCCTTCACTTTCCACCTATACGGACAGAGCATGATATATAGTATAACTGTTGCGGAGATATAAAGTAAGTAGGATTTTGTAGTAAAATAATGACAATCTCATGGGAACTCCACTAAAGTAAACGATATACAATTTCGAAAAATAATCATACAAAACAATATATGATTTTCAGGAGGATCGAGAATCACTGTCATCATTAGTGTCTCTCCTATATCCACTTTCACACTTAATAGGAGTTGTACCAAAGAAATAACAAGAATTTCTAAACTAATCTTTTACATAATATAATTAAACATAAATTGTTTAAATAAAAATAAACAATTTCATATTATTTTAAACTTTGTCAAATTTCGTGTTTCAATTGAAATTTCAGTCGATATTTGCAAAATAATTTTAAATTTCGGAAATTTCAGATTTCGATTGAACTTCGCGAAATTTCAGGTTTCTGCCAAACTTTCTATGGGTATTCTACAAAAATAGGATTGAAAGTGAGATTTTGCTTTAGGACCTTAGGAAACCTGAATTTGCAGTTGAAATTTTGGGTGTTATATAACTGAATATTCGTTTTATCCTTTTTTACCACACAGGAGCAAGTTAAGTAAGGTGAATGAAGCTCATCTGTCCTAAATGTTTGAGATCTGAGTCTTTATATACTGTACTATGGATACCTCTCTAGCTCATATTTTGCTTTTCAATTTGAGAGTTCCCATCTTTTCAATTTTATCATCTATGATATATTCCTTTCCCTTTTTCTTGTGATATATGGTAATATATAGGTTTGATTTCTTTGACTGTGGTTATATATAGCTCATACTGTTGCTCTCTGTGTCACCTTTACAGTGATGCTCGTTCAGTTGGTTTAGTCAAATCTGGAGAAACGTATCCATTTGGTGTTGATCCAAGTTGGCGTGGAAGTCGTTCTGAGCTGCCTTTTCTGAATTCTCTCAAGATGAAAATGTCTATTTTGTTGGGTATTACACAGATGAATCTGGGCATTATACTTAGTTATTTCAACGCACGCTACTTCGGCAGCTCACTTGATATTAAGTATGTTCTCTGTATTCTTTTCTCAACTTTTATTAATTAGTATCCCTTACATGCACTTATTCCTTTACTTTCTTCCAGGTTTCAGTTTGTGCCACAGATGATCTTCCTTAATAGCCTCTTTGGATATCTTTCTCTTCTCATAATAATGAAATGGTGTACTGGTTCACAAGCGGACCTCTATCATGTGATGATTTATATGTTCTTAAGTCCATTTGAAGATTTGGGTGACAATCAGCTGTTCAGGGGTCAGGGTGTACTTCAGGCATGATCATTATCATATCGTCTCATAATTATGCCATTATATGTGTATATAGGCATAAATGGACAAATAATTTGAGTATTGAGTTTTTTGTCTGCAGGTTATATTACTGCTTTTAGCTGTTATTGCTGTTCCATGGATGCTCTTCCCTAAACCTTTTATTTTGAAGAGACTTCATAGTGAGGTACTGTCAATATCCTTTTTTCCATTTTCCGGTTCTTGCCCTCTGAAATGCTTTTCATATATTTCCTTTATCTTATCTTACCTTGAATATGGTGGCAAACCATTCTCTATATCAAAAAAAATATAACCTTTTCTCCCATTAACAAAATTTTCCAATGCAACACCTTTTTACCCTCCTTTTTACATTTATGCAGTGCATCCTTTTGTTTTTGCCTCCAAACTGGAACACCTTCTATTTTGTCTCAGAAGTTAATTTAGAGGGCTTAGTTGTACTTGTCTGCGCCATGATTTTCCACAGTCGAATTATATCTTAATATGTGACTTACATGCACACCCCCTCACTTTAGTGCTAATTACGTAACCACCACCAAAACTTTGGTAAATTACGAGATCCCCCAAAGGGGTCTACTCTTAAGGTTTACAGGGGATGAATTTGTAAGAATTTTTAAATACATGGCCATGGGGATATAGTTGTAAGAATGTCTTAACATGGCGAAGAATTTATGTAATTTCGAAAAGGTCCGAGGGGTTTTTGGCATCTACTACTAAAGTAAGGGGGTCTATATGTAATTTTCTCTCTTTCATACATCCATACATTCAGCTACAAAAATAGTTTGAAGTGCTTAGTTAGGCTTGTTTGCCTCATGGATAATGATTGTTCATTGGTGAAGTAAGCTAAAAGAGCAGGAGACATCTATCCTTTAATGTTTTTTGCCTTCTAATTTTGTCTCTGACGCTATTATAAGGTGTTTAGTTGGATTTGTTTTCTTCATGAGTATTCGTAGTTGTAGCAAGTTGATAAATACATTTCCTTTTTTTGTTTCTTTACCCTTTGAAATTATTTTCCTTCTGTTCAGAAAGGACCTTTCCTCCGTAAGACTCTTTTTCTCCACTTTGATTTTTGTGTGTTGCATGCATGTGATTGTTCCTTGATAAAGCTAATCGAGAAATATGTATATAAGCATGTCTTTAACTTCCAATTCCCAATTGTGATGTTTTTATATGATTGGACCTTTTCGAACTGTATCAGAAGATTTGGAATGAAATAGTGCTTCAAAATCAGAACTCCACTTTTCGAACTATGATGTTTTTGTTCTAAAACTGAATGTTTTTAAAGTACATTTTCTATAACTCTCCAGATAATTAGTGAATTGATTTTGAAAAAAATGAAAAAATTCAAATGTGCAGTGCCAGTAATGGATGCCAATATCTTTGATTGTGTGAGTCTAGTTTCAACGTGTATCCATCAACTAAAGGAGTATCAGTGAAATGGAGGGCTAAAAATCTCATAGTCTTGTAACATTTGAATCAATGATTAACTTTGCCATTTCATTTTGCATATCTAAGAGGTTTCAAGGCCGGACATATGGTATTCTTGGAACATCTGACATGTATAAGGACGAGGAAACTCGTTCTCCAAGACAACCACACCATGAGGAATTCAATTTTAGTGAGGTCTTTGTGCATCAAATGATACACTCCATTGAGTTTGTATTGGGTGCAGTTTCTAATACTGCATCATATCTCCGGCTGTGGGCATTGAGGTACGAGCGGTTCAAACATGACTTCTGAATAAGTTTCATTCTTGACGTAGTTTGTGTTCTAATTGTTACCGTTGTGTTATTACAGTTTGGCCCACTCAGAGTTGTCAACTGTTTTTTACGAAAAAGTTCTCCTTCTTGCCTGGGGGTAAGTTTCTGTGACATGCACTTTTATGCTCCTTTTGCCGTTCTATTTTTAGTTTAAGATAAATTACACAGACCTCCTGCGTAAGACTCTAATTGCGAATTACACCCTGAAGTTCAACAAATACTATGACTTCCTTTAAAAGCATATAATGATTTCACCCTCTGTCATTGAAAATAATATTACAATTTCACTCCATGTTCGAGTTGTCAGGATCTGATGGGGGTTTCTTGGTAAGTTACAAACATAGGGGACTCGTGATAATTACGTATTGAGGATGTGTGCTTGTAATTAATCTCTTTAAATTACATTAATTTCATTTGTGAATTGACTCTTGTTCAAGCTGTTCTAGTCATTTTCTGTTTATGCAAGGTAAATTTACAAACGTAAATTCTAGATTAGTAACCTAGAATTTTAGCTAAATCTCTTATGCCTAAAGCTAAATAATAGTTTATTTTTTCATGATGGCTAAATCTCTTATGCCTTTCTGCATCAATAAATGCAGGTACGACAATCTCATCGTACGTTTAATAGGTCTGTCAGTTTTTGCTTTTGCAACAGCATTTATACTGCTTATGATGGAGAGTCTCAGTGCTTTTCTCCATGCTTTGCGTCTTCACTGGGTGGAATTTCAAAATAAGTTCTACAGCGGCGAGGGTTACAAGTTTCAGCCCTTTTCTTTTGATGCATTAAATGATGACGATGATTAGTATCTCATTTTCGAAATTTTGGAATGAAAAATAGCTGAAAAGATCAATTTTTTTGCATAGTTGAGATGAGTAGAAATCTTTTACTTTTCTTTTTAACATTAGATCTGCTTATTGTAAATCCTGGCTGGAGAAACGAGGATTAATACATAGAACCGCAAGGATTAGGATTGAGTTGTTGTAAAGAGGGAACCTTTTATACCTAGCTTCTGTCCCTTTTTTACTAAAGCTGTACACACACGTAATGTTGCTCGAATGTTTAGATTACGTTTACATGATTTTTTGTAATGACTGGAACTGCCAGAACTCTGAATTTATAAGATTTTGAGTTCAAGATTCATGAAATATATACATTACTGTAATATTGCACAACTTTGTAGAAATGGTTAGATTGTCTTTCAGTGACTTAAGGTTATTTATTGTAAGACTATAAATGAAGCCCATAATCTTCAAATTTTACTATCTCTATTTGTTTTAGTATGATATTGCTCGATTCGAACCAATTCTAGAGATCCTAGTAGATGGGACATAGAGGTGAGTTTTATCATGGAAGTTGAAAAGTGAGAATTTTGTTCATTTGTTTACTATTTATTGCCTGAAATGTGTTGTTGAAAGATGGTGGTGTTGAGACATTTTGTGAAAAAATGACTTATTGATGCAGTTTGAATTTCTAACACATGTTTCCAAGTCTTAGCAATTAACATTCTCCAGTTCATACATAATTTGTATGAACTTCAAACTACTTTAAATTAGAATCATCTCAAATCCACCATAATGGTCTACGAGATAGCTCATAACTATGAACTAAATACATTACCCCCTCTTGTATTGATCATCAGCTTCTGTTAGAACCTTTTGCATCTTTTTCAGCATTGTGATACTTGTACATTGATGCACACACAAGAAAATAGCCATAATTCAGAGCTCCCAAGGTACAAGCAACCCAATACACATTATCCAGCCTCCCATTGTTGATACCATCTGTTGGTAACCATCCTGTTGCCCTTCTTATCAGATCAATCACACCATTGCTCAAGTAAAACGCCCCCCCGATAGACATAGCCACCGCTGCAGTTGATGTGCTCTTAAGCGTCTCGGGAAATTCTTGATAGTACAATGCAACTTGCCCTGCAAAATGAAGTGCCTCTGCTATACCAACACTAGCAAGTTGTGGCACAAGCCAAAAAACCGAAATTTGGGTCTCGGGTTTTTTCGATTTTGATTCAATTTTGAGCCTTTTGGACTCGATGAATGCTGAAATAGCCATGCTTAGAACGGTGAAGAAATGGCCCGTCCCTATGCGTTGTAGAGGACTGAGAGGCTTTCGAGTGAGTTTTGCCCAAAGGGGAAAAACGAGGCGGTCTAGTGCTACTATTGTGAGTGAAGTGGAGATGAGTGTGAAGACTTGCATTGAGGCATCCGGGATTTTGAAGCGGGGCCCGAGACGGGCGTCCATGGTTTTCGCTTGGAAGATGATGAAACTCATTTGGATGGCTATTGGGATGGAGAGGATTAAGCCACTTGACCATATTGGGAAGATTTTGATGAGTCTTTTGAGATCTTCTACTTGTTGTAAAGTGCATAGTTTCCATGGGTTCACGATCGAACCGTCCGAGGTAGTGTCGCCTTCGGTTCTCAGTGCAGCACGGTTCAAAAACCTGTGGATACACTGAAAGTTTTAGAACGAGACCAGTGGCGGAACCAGAAACGAAAAAAAAATAAAAAATGAGTGGAGCGACAGTTATAAAATTATATAAGGATTAAATAAAAATTTAATAAAATATATATAAATTAATTTTTTTGGGTGGGGCGGTGGCCCCCGCACCCCACCCTGTCTCCGCCACTGAACGAGACAATGTGATATGTGAAACTTTAATATGCTTTTACTGACTGAGAAAATTACGATAATTTCCTCTAACATCGATTCATTTTTGTATTAACCCTTGATAAAATAACTGACCTGAAGAAACGGGTCGGGTTTTTTATCGCCGTTTTCGTATCATCTCCATGCAAATCATGATAATAATCTTCGCTTTTCAATGAAAGGTTCATTTTCCTCTTACTTATAGCTGCAACTAAAACGCGCGCCAAGCTCTTAAACGGGCTTCCTTTTCTTTCGGTAAACCGATAAAATCGATAGCCAGATAGAAAAACGGCTACACCGAGCACGTTAGCCAAGGCGCATATAGTGAACCCCCAAGCCCAACTCACATTTTCCTCTACATACACTATGCCAATGGAGCTTATAATATTGGCCACATACATTGTGAAAATATACCAATTGAAGAAAATCCCTTGATGTTTCGTGTTGTCGAATTGATCGGCCCCGATTGGTACGATAGTGAAACGCGAACCTGCAGTCCCGAGAGACGCTAAAACCAAGCCAAGATATAACACTGAGAATTGAAGTTGTGATGGATTTTTACATAGATTTGAGCCCTTTTCACATGATGGTCTAAGTTGATTTACTGTTGAAGTTAATAACAAAAGCACTATCCCCTGCATGAGCAAAAAGGTTGGATTTGATATGTGCATTTTAACCATTGATATTGTATTTCACAATCTAATCCATATTTTTAATCTCAATCAGTTCATGCAGGGGTAAAATATGATTTGATATGGATTTGATATGTGCATTTTAACCATTTTAATCACAATTGATGATGTCATCAGGGGTAAAATAGGAAAAGTACAAAAGTTTTTTGCTGCCAGCAGCAAAAATCTGGCCGAGAGAAAAGGACATGGGTTCACGTGTTATAAAAAACTTGTGATAGGGGAGGTCCGAGTAATTATGGAAAAGTGAGGGGAGTTTTCTGTAATTACGACATAACACAGGAGAGATGGATGTAATTTTCCCTAAACTATATGATAATCCTACATTTATGCACATCTGATAAAGTTATTTGTTTAATTATAAGAGAACTCAAACTTATTGTAAAAACCAATGTAATGCAAGTTTGATTGTAATATCAATCTATATTGCAAAAAACATTAGTACATGACAATATTTTGGTGAAATTTTTCATTTTTTTAATACAAAAACAGTGATTTAATGGTTAAAGTACACATTTTTTAAGGTGGGCAAAGTCCCATAGCTGGTAAAATACATTGATACTAATATATTTCAACAAAAAGATCTAAAAAAAACATCGAAAAATTTAAATAAAAAAAAGGGAAGTACCAGAAGAGAGACGAGAGACGAGAACCAGATGACGGAAAAACAGCTGAAAAACGAGTCTGCAATAATCGCCCCGACTATAGGAAACATAGTAACACTGCCATTGACATAATTGTAAATCTTAGTAGCATTTATATCTTTTACATGAAATTCATCTTTCAAGAATATAATCAGGTTCACAATCCATCCTCCTGAGAGTGTTAATCCTGCCATTGTCCCTATTTTTCGACAATAAAGATTTGCATTAATACGATGAATTTATCAAGATATACACGTTAATAATATTCAACACAAAATGCAGAAAATAATTGAATTATGTTTATGAATTTGTGTTAAAAGATAATAAAAAAACCTATGATAAATGGAAATGCGATCCAACCGCCTCGTCTAGGACGAGCCGGTTTTTGTGCTGCTTCATCAACAGAGGCTAGTGAGCTCTCCATGGTTGCTCAGTTAGTGAACTTCAGATTTTTTATGTTACAAAGCAAAAAATTTATATCTTTTTAAGATTTTAATTCATGAAATTATTGTAGCATCTGCTATAAAAATCTTACACTATTTAATTACATTTAAGAAGAAATTACACCATCCAAAAGCAAAATAGGGAAAAAAATCCAAGATTTTTGAAAACAAAATCTTTGGATTTTACACCTATTTTACAGTGGGAATTTATTAAATAATCATAACAACCATTCTCATTGCCAACTATTAAGACAGCATTTTTTTGCTAATTATGTTTATTTTATATAGTAATAATTAATTTGGAAAATAGCCTTTGAAGCCAATAGTTTGTTGTATTTTATTTTTGGGTCTTTTTGCCAAGATATTTCGTTTTCATCTAAAACTTGTCCAATGTCATACTAGAGAAAAATCATGAAATGAGATGTGACATTCTACAGTAAGAGCTTTTGCATGTTTCTTTAATGTCAATAAAAGTTAACTAGTTATTGCTTAATTTCAAATAATTGTTTAGCTAGTTTTGGTCAAGAAAAGGACATTACAAATCAAATTCTAACCAACTCGGAAAAAAAAAACAAAAAACACTAAACATCCTTATATTAATCATCAACTTTCGGGAAATATCAATATGGTCCCACAAGATATGACTCACTGTAATTTTAATCCCATAATTGCAAAAATAGTCTCATAGGATTCTTTTCCTTTTTCGGCAATTTTGGTCACATCTATTTATAAATTAAGAATTTTTCAAATTTTTCGCAAATTAAGTAATTGTCATTACCAAGTTGCAAGGCACGTAATCGAACTAACACTTCACATCCATTATTTTTAATGACTAACACTAAAAATACGAAAAAAATACATATTATACGACCATTTTTTGCAAATTTACAAAGGGTACAACAAAATACAAACGACCCATATCTTATGAGACTAATACTGCAAATTTTCCACTCAACTTTTATTACAACCATCTTCACCTTTGTCTCCATTTTGGTACTTATACAATGATGCACATACAAGAAAGTACCCCAAATTAAGTCCTCCTAGTACACAACAAATCCAATACACATTATCTAACCTCCCATCATTTATATCATCAGGCAACCATCCTGTCACTTTATTCACCAAATCAATAACAACATTACTTATATAAAACGCGATCCCGATAAACATAGCCACACATGCAGTCGAAGTACTCTTTAACGACTCTGGAAATTCTTGATAATATAACGCGATTTGCGCTGGAAAATGAAACGCCTCGCCAAAACCGGCAATAGCCAATTGTGGGACCAGCCAAAAAACCGATATAGCAAAGTTATTTCCTTTAAGCCTTTTCGACTCGACTATGGCTGATATAGCCATGCTAATGACCGTGAGGGCGTGGCCTATGCCTACACGTTGTAGGAGCGTGAGGGGCGTTTTGGTAATTTTTTCGTAAAGTGGGAATAGTAAACGGTCTATGATGAATATGAATATGGAGGTTGAGAGTAGGATGAAAACCGGCATTGAACCGGCCGGGATTTTGAAGTGGGCCCTGATGGACCGGTCCATGGCTAAGGCTTGGATGACGGATAGGCTCAGTTGGATGGCTAGAGGGGTGCATAGGAGTAAACCGGTCGACCATAATGGAAACATTTTGAGGAGAGTTTTCAAGTCTTCTACTTGTTGTAATGTGCACGTTTTCACGCCTGATTCGTGTTCGTTTATTAGTGCTGCGCGGTTCAAGAACCTGCGGATATTTTGGAAGAGATTTTTTGAGAATTAGCAAGAATTTGAGTTGTTTGATTTCGATTATTGTGCTTATGCTTCTCTAGAAAAACTGAAAATAAGCGAAAATTAATACATGTCGAAGTACTTCAGGTAAATTGCTTTTTTCATCCCATAAGTGTCACCATGTACACTTTAGTCATGCGCTTCTCACTTTCCTCACTTTTAGTCTCATAAGTCGTCAAATTAAACTTATCAGTTTTGGTCCTTGACCAAATTCCGTCCAAATTAACGGAACCACGCACTTGAGTCGTGCGTGGCCATTACTAGCAAGGTATTGGTTCCGTTTAAATTTGGACGGAATTTGGTCAGGACCAAAACTGATAAGTTTGACGACTTATGGGACTAAAAGTGAGGAAATTGAGAAACGCGGGACTAAAAGTGTAAATAATGACACTTATGAGACGAAAAAAGCAATAAACCCAAGTACTTCTATCGACCTTTTCTACTTCTCCTTTTAGCGGGTTTTGCAAAGAAACTCATCTTTAGCCTTTTGATCAACATTTGTACGATTTTTCGAAAATTTAGCACTTCTTTAAAGTATAAGTTTTGAAAACATAGAATGTCCCTAGTAAAATAAGGTATACATAACGCGCGACAATAACGAACCTGAAAAAACTTGTAGGATTCTTCGGGACTATTTTCGCGCCATCTTCACGCAAATCATGGTAATAATCCTCACTTTTGTCCGAAAGAACCATTTGTCTTCGACTAATAGCTCTAACAACAACACGACCCAAATTCTTAAACGGGCTCCCTTTAGGCTCAAAAAGGCGATAAAATCGAGATCCAGACAAGAAAACGGCTAAACCGAGCAAATTAGCCACTAAACATAGTATAAAACCCAAAGTCCAACTCACATTGTCCTCAACATACACTATAGCTGTGGAGCTTATAACTGTGGCTGTGTACATTGTGAAAATGTACCAATTGAAGAAAATGGCTTGATGTTTTGGGCTATCGAATTGGTCCGCTCCTATTGGCGCGATAGTGAAACGTGTGCCCGCGTTTCCTAGAGACGATAGAGCTAAACCGAGGTATAAGATTGCAAACTGAAGTTGTGATGGGTTTTTGCATATATTCGATCCGTTTTGATCGCATTTTGGAGGCCTCAAATGGTTGATTGCTGCTGTTAGAAGTAGAACAAGTATGCCCTGTAATGAAAGACAATAAATTTATGTCTAGTTTGATAATATCTCTAAGTTGTAATAAAGAGAGAGAGAGAGGGAGAGAGAGAGAGAGAGAGAGAGAGAGAGTGAGGGGGAGAGAGAGAGAGAGAGAGAGAGAGAGAGAGAGAGAGATTACGAGCATAGAGATGAGAGACGAAAACCATATGACTGAAAAACAACCGAAGAAAGAGTCGGCAATTATGGCTCCAACGATAGGAAACATAGTTATGCTTCCCATTACAACGTTGTAAATTTTTGCAGCACTTATGCTCTTAATGTTAAACTCTTCGATCAAATAAACGATCAAATTAGTGATCCATCCTCCGGCCCCTAGTGTTAAACCAGCCATTGTACCTGTTTTTTGCCCACAAAAATCCCATTTTAGCACAATCATAAGTTCATTATATGCCAACTTATGTGATGTTTAAATGATTGATGAACATCATGTACAAAATCATGCATATTACGAACTTGAGATAAAAAAAAAAAAAAAAAAAGGATAAAAAACCTATGATAAACGGAAAGGTGATCCAGCCGCCCCGCCTGGGAGGAGCTGATAGCTTTGCCGCCTCATCCATGGTGGCTTCTGAGCTGTCCATTGATCTCTCAGCCACTGAACTTAAGCCTTTTTTTATGAAGCTAGTGATATTGAGAATTATATTAGAAATTTTGTTCAACAAATGGTTGGTATACCAATATCTTATTTAAAGTCTTTTTCATAGTATAAGGATTACATTGCCAACCTGCAAAGTCAGCATTTAGTACAACTTGTTAACATAATTATTGATTATTCAAAGAATCTTGGAACAGATAGACCCCATTTTGTGAAAAAAATGGTCCCTTGGATAATTTTAAAAAACAAATTTGTTTGACTGCTTGGAAATATGAATTTAGAGGAGAAAAAAATCGACTTTGTAGACTTATAGCCGCCTCTAAAAAATATCGAAAAAGTGATCACCACAATCATTGTATGGCTATATGACAAAGTAAAAATAGCATGCCTGATAAGTATGGATATTGATTTTTTGATATTGCTTGAAGTATAAGAGTCATGAAAGTGATATTTTTGTACAACTTTATTGTAATAAACTAAGAGTCATGAAAATGATATTTTTGTACTATTTCAATATATGTATCCGGACAAATCGAGCTATAAGTTAAGAGAAACGAAAAAAATGTTTTACAATATATTCTTGTGATCGAGTCGAAACAAAGTGATAGAGGGAAAAAAATATAATAGATAGACTAACACTTGTTTTGTGGTTGATCATATTGATTAGTACTAAATAAGAGATTTAAACCTTATTTAACATAGGAAAAATAACTCTCACATTTAATACAAAGAATATTACAAAACTTGCCAAGTTCATGTCCTTGGACAAGCAAAAAATAACTGTAAGATATATATCTTTCAGCTGTAAGAAAATTACTTAATGAAAACTAATAGATATTTCATACAGATTGAACTCTTTATTGCCTATATAAAACAGTATATCCGATTTTTCGTATTATGAATGCTCGGGATTTAGTGCTAAGGCTTCCTTGTAAATCATGTCCTTAATCTGATCTTCGGTCAACATTTGATGCTCAAAATCAAAAGAAAACGACTCGGGGCAAATTGGTTCATCAGCTATATCGTGTAATCTAGCAAGATATGGATGCTCTAAAGCCGCCTCGACTGCAACAATATATTTCATAAAATTTATCAGTTTTCTTAAAAAAAAGTATATATATATATGCTGTCATTAAAATATGAACACAAAACTAGCTAACAAAATGGCAAAAAATACCTGTAATTCTCTTTGTGGGGGTTAATTGTGAGCATCTTATCGATTAGATCCATCGCCAAAGGATTAACATGTGGGAAAACCTTTGCTAGATTTTGACGAGGATGACGTGGAAGTTGCCTTATGTACCTTCTTGCATCCTCGTTTCGTGTGAAATCTAGGTCCGAGTTTGTGGGCGTGCCCAAAAGCTGCGAAAAAAGTCGATTAATATCAATACTTGTCCAAAAATGACCATTACTCAACTCTAGTGAATGATAATGCAAAAGCTAATAAGTATTATTCTGAGGTGGCAATTTGTGTCCATACATATATATGGACCCAAACCAAATTAAATTTTCAATGGGTTGGGTCCTTACATTTTAGCATTTTAGATCAAACTGGGTTGGCTTTTAATAATATTTGGGTCCAATTGGGTTTTAAATTGGGCCTAATTTGGGTCTAAACTATTCTCCACTTTGAGTCAATAGTCTACATTTTACACTTTACAACAACCCTCACACCACTTTGATTCAATGGGTCCTTATTAAGTCCAACTATATTGCATATTTTTTTGACATCGGACCCAATTGGACCCAACCCACTTTAAGCCCAACTCAAATGAACCCGACCCAAACCCAACCCATTCAACCCAATTGCCACCCCTAGTCTCACGTATAAACTTGCAAAATCAGTCTTATAGAATATAGAACACGGTTTTTCACAATTTTAGTCTCATCTGTTAAAAAACGAACGAAAACTATATATATATATATGTATACCTCAATCAACAAGTGCATTTGATAGTGTATTTCTCAATCTAATGCCTATTTTTAATCTCAATCAGTTCATGCAGGGGTAAAATATGATTTGATATGTGCATTTTAACCATTTTAATCACAATTCATGATGTCATCAGGGGTAAAATAGGAAAAGTATAAAAGTTGTCATTAGCAAAAATCTGACCGAAAAAAAAAAGGATAGAGGGTTCACGTGTTATAAAAAATTTGTGATAGGGGAGGTCCGAATAATTATGGAAAAGTGAGGGGAGTTTTCTGTAAGATGAATGTAATTTTCCCTAAACCTGATAAAGTTATGCACATCTGATAAAGTTATTTGTTTAACTATAAGAGAACTCAAACTTATTGTAATACCAATGTAATGCATGTTTGATTGTAATATCAATCTATATTGCAAAAAACATTAGTACATGACAATATTTTGGTGAAATTTTTCATTTTTTTCAAACAAAATAGTGATTTAATGGTTAAAGTACACATTTTTTAAGGTGGGCAAAGTGCATATCTGGTAAAATACATTCATACAAAAAGATCTAAAAAAATATCGAAAAATTTAAAGAAAAATGGAAGTACCAGAAGAGAGACGAGAGACGAGAACCAGATGACGGAAAAACAGCTGAAAAACGAGTCTGCAATAATCGCCCCGACTATAGGAAACATAGTAACACTGCCATTGACATAATTGTAAATCTTAGTAGCATTTATATCTTTTACATGAAATTCATCTTTCAAGAATATAATCAGGTTCACAATCCATCCTCCTGAGAGTGTTAATCCTGCCATTGTCCCTATTTTTCGACAATAAAGATTTGCATTAATACGATGAATTTATCAAGATATACACGAGAATAATATTCAACACAAAATGCAGAAAATAAATGAATTATTTTTATCAATTTGTGTTTGAAAGACAATAAGAAACCTATGATAAACGGAAAGGCGATCCAACCGCCTAGACGAGCCGGTTTTTGTGCTGCTTCATCAACAGAGGCTAGTGAACTGTCCATGGTTGCTTAATCACTGAATTTTAGCTTTGATTATGTAACAAAAGCAATTTTTTTATATCTTTTTAAGATTTTTGTTGATGAAATAATTGTAGCATCTCCTATAAAAATCTTGTTATTGGACACTATTTAAAATTACATTTAAGAAGAAATCACACTATCCAGAGTAATAAAGGAAAAAAATTCCAAGATTTTTGAAAACAAAATCTTTGGATTTACACCTATTTTACAGTGGGAATTTATTAGAATTACATAACAACCCGTGTTATTGCCAACTATCAAGACAGCATTTTTTTTTTTTTGCTAATTATGTTCATTTTATATAGTAATAATCATTAATTTGAAAAATACCCTTTGAAGCCAATAGTTTGTTGTATTTTATTTTTGGGTCTTTTTGCCAAGATATTTCGTTTTCATCTAAAAATTGTCCAATGTCATTACTAGAGAAAAATCAAGAAATGACATGTGACATTCTACAGTAATAGCTTTTGCATGTTTCTTTAATGTCAATAAAAGTTTGCTTTTTATTGCCTAATTTTAAATAATTGTTTAGCTAGTTTTGGTCAAGAAAAGGACATTACAAATCAAGTTCTAACTAACTCAAAAAAAAAAAAAATGGGAAAAAACACTTAAATTCGAAATAAACATCCTTATACTAATTATCAACTTTTGGGAAATAGCGATTTGGGTCCCACAAGATATGACTCGTTGCAATTTTTTTTTATGACAAGGGAATCCGCCCATAGCTAACAGTCTAACAGTAGAGAAGGCAAATAGATATTCCCTCATCAAGATTCAAACCCATGACCAAGGTCACAACATTCACATGCCCTTACCAACTCTACCGGGAGTTGCCCCCATGACTCAGTTGTAATTTTAATTTCATGTGAAGTATACTATACAGTTGTCATTAAGAATTTTTTGAAATTTTCGCAAATTAAGTAATTGTCATTAGCAAGTTGCAAGGCACGTAATCGAACTAACATTTCACGTCTATTATTTTTAACGACTAAAACTAAAAACACAAAAACGATACATATTATACGACCATTTTCACAATTTCACAAACAAAACCCGAAAATACAACGACCCATATCTTACGAGACTAATACTGCAAATTCCCCAATCAACTCTTATTACAACCATCTTCACCTTTGTCTCCATTTTGGTACTTATACAATGATGCACATACAAGAAAGTACCCCAAATTAAGTCCTCCTAGTACACAACAAATCCAATACACATTATCTAACCTCCCATCATTTATATCATCAGGCAACCATCCTGTCACTTTATTCACCAAATCAATAACAACATTACTAATATAAAACGCGATCCCGATAAACATAGCCACACATGCAGTCGAAGTACTTTTTAGCGACTCTGGAAATTCTTGATAATACAACGCGATATGCGCTGGAAAATCAAACGCCTCGCCAAAACCGGAAATAGCCAGTTGTGGGACCAGCCAAAAAACCGATGTAGCAAAGTTACTTCCTTTAAGCCTTTTCGACTCGACTATGGCCGAAATAGCCATGCTAATGACCGTTAGGGCGTGGCCTATGCCTACACGTTGTAGGAGCGTGAGGGGCGTTTTGGTAATTTTTTCGTAAAGTGGGAATAGTAAACGGTCTATGATGAATATGAATGTGGAGGTTGAGATTAAGATGAAAACCGGCATTGAACCGGCCGGGATTTTGAAGTGGGGCCCGATGGACCGGTCCATGGCTAAGGCTTGGATGACGGATAGGCTTAGTTGGATGGCTAGTGGGGTGCATAGGAGTAAACCGGTCGACCATAATGGGAACATTTTGAGGAGAGTTTTCAAGTCTTCTACTTGTTGTAATGTGCATAGTTTTGTGTTTGATTCGTGTTCGTTTATCAGTGCTGCTCGGTTCAAGAACCTGCGTATTTTCGAGAATTAGAAAGAATTTGAGTTGTTTTTTGTTGTTGTTTAACATTTGTACTTTAGGTTCAGATTCTGCAAACAAACTCATCTTTAGCCTTTTTAACATTTGTACGATTTTTCCAAAATTCAGCACTTCTTTAAGGGTGCGTTTGGATTGAAGGATTTGAAATCTATGGATTTCAAATTCGTCAACGAATGAAGTTCGTCTGGATGTATCCAAGTTATAATGGATTTCAAATCACTCAGACATTTACTTTGAGTTATTTTCTCCATAACTACGGTGGATTTCAAATGACTCCATTTTAGGTGTCATTTCAAATCCTTCCTCCAAATCCCCTCCCCAAATCCAAATCACTCAATCCAAACACACCCTAAAACTTTAAATTTTGAAAATATAGAATGTCCCTAGTAAAATAAGGTATACATAACGCGTGACAATAACGAACCTGAAAAAACTCGTAGGGTTCTTCGTAGCTATTTTCGCGCCATCTTCACGCAAATCATGGTAATAATCCTCACTTTTATCCGAAAGAACCATTTTTCTTTGACTAATAGCTCTAACAACAACACGGCCCAAGCTCCTAAACGGGCTCCCTTTAGGCTCAAAAAGGCGATAGAATCGAGATCCAGACAAGAAAACGGCTAAACCGAGCAAATTAGCCACTAAACATAGTATGAAACCCAAAGTCCAACTCACATTGTCCTCAACATACACTATAGCTGTGGAGCTTATAACTGTGGCTGTGTACATTGTGAAAATGTACCAATTGAAGAAAATGGCTTGATGCTTTGGGCTGTCGAATTGGTCCGCCCCTATTGGTGCAATAGTGAAACGTGTGCCCGCGTTTCCTAGAGACGATAGAGCTAAACCGAGGTATAAGATTGCGAACTGAAGTTGTGACGGGTTTTTGCATATGTTCGATCCGTTTTGATCACATTTAGGAGGCCTTAAATGACTGATTGCTGCTGTTAGAAGTAGAACAAGTATGCCCTGTAATGAAAGACAATAAATTTATGTCTAGTTTGATAATATCTATAAATTGTAATAAAGAGAGAGAGAGAGAGAGAGAGGGAGAGAGAGAGAGAGAGAGAGGGAGAGAGGGAGAGAGGGGGAGAGAGAGAGAGAGAGAGATTACGAGCATAGAGACGAGAGACGAAAACCATATAACCGAAAAACAGCCGAAGAACGAATCAGCAATTATGGCTCCAACAATAGGAAACATAGTAATGCTTCCATTTACAAAGTTGTAAATTTTTGCAGCACTTATGCTCTTAATGTTGAACTCTTCGATCAAATAAACGATCAAATTAGCTATCCATCCTCCGGAAGCTAGTGTTAAACCAGCCATTGTACCTGTTTTTTGCCCACAAAAATCCCATTTTTAGCACAATCATATGTATATTATATGCCAAAAGTTATCTATTTAAATTTTCCCATTTTTATAGTTTTAAATTCGACGTTTAAGGATAAAAAAACGAAAAAAAAAACCTATGATAAACGGAAAGGTGATCCAGCCGCCCCGCCTGGGAGGAGCCGCTAGCTTTGCCGCCTCATCCATGGTGGTTTCTGAGCTGTCCATTGATCTCTCAGCCACTGAACTTAAGCCTGTTTTTATGAAGCTAGTGATATTGAGAATTATAGTAGAATTTTTGTTCAACAAATGGTTGGTATACCAATATCTTATGTAAAGTCTTTTTGATAGCATAAGGATCACATTGCCAACCTGCAAAGTCAGCATTCTTCTGCCTAAATTAGTACACAATTATTGATTTTGCAAAGAATCTTGGAAATAATTGACCCCATTTTGTGAAAAAAATGGTCCATTGGATATTTTTTTTAAAAAACAAATTTGTTTTTTTGCTTGGAAATATGACTTTAGAGGAGAAAAAAAATCGATTTTGTAGACTTATAGCCTAAAAAATATCGAAAAAGTGATGAGCAAGTAGAAACCACAATCATTGTATTGCTATATGACAAAGTAATTAAATAGCATGCCTGACAAGTATGGATATCAATTTCTTGATATTGCTTGAAGTATAAGAGTAATGAAAGTGATAATTGTACTACTTTATTCCATGAAAATGATATTTTGTAATATTTCAACATATGTATCGGGACAAATCGAGCTATAAGTTAACAAAAACGACAAAAATGTTTTACAATATATTATTGTGATCGAGTCAAAACAAATTGATAGAGAGAAAAAAATATAATAGATAAACTAAGGGAAAATTGCAATTTTGGTACCTTATTGTGGCCTGCACGTTTGTTTGATACAGTAATATGGGGGGTGGCAATTACGGTACATTATTGTGGGGTATACGTGGCAATTTGAGTACAATTTTCGCCTGAATATTCGATTTTCGCCGGAATATTCGATTTTCACCGGAAAATTAATTAATTTTGACCAAATTTGGGGATTTTGACTGAATTTGGGGATTTTTGACTTAGAATAACATGTAAAAGAGAATTTTGACCTATTTTGACCAAAATTAATTTTGACCTTTTACTCTTTTTTTTTCAATTTAATTATTTATTAAAAAATTATATTTTATTTAATATTTTCACCACCACATGTCAAACAGCCCGGCCCGGCCCGGCCAGGACCATGACGGGCCGGGCCCATGATGGCCGTCAAATTCTTCTTATGGCCCGGCCCGTGGTGGGCCCGGCCCGGCTCAGGCCCACTTAGACTAAATAGGGTTGGGGGCAATTTGGTAAAATCAATTTTTATTATTCAATCCCTCCAAAAATTTCAATTAATTTGCTTAATTTTGGTCAAAATTGTAAAGAATCCCCAATTTAGTCAAAATCCCCAATTTTACAAGTCATGTGCAATGCACATGACATTTTCCGGCGAATACCGTATTTTTCGACGAATACCGTATTTTCCGACGAAATTTGTACCCAAATTGCTAGACATACCCCACAATAATGTACCGCAATTGCCACCCCCCATATTACTGTATCAAACAAACGTGCAGGCCACAATAAGGTACCAAAAATGCAATTTTTCCGATAAACTAACACTTGTTTTGTGGTTGATCATGTTGATTAGTACTAAATAAGAGATTTAAACCTGATTTAACATAGGATTTTGCTAATTGCTTGAAGCACTATAACAATACTAGAAAAACAAATAACTCTCACAATAGATACAAAAAATATTACAAAACTTGCCAAGTACATGTTCTTGGACAAGCAAAAAATAACTGTAAGATATATATATCTTTCAGCTGTAAGAAAGTTACTTAATGAAAACTATAGATATTTCATGCAGATTGAACTCTTTATTGCCTAGAGAAAAACGGTATATTCGGTTTTCGTATTATGAATGCTCGGGATTTAGTGCTAAGGCTTCCATATAAATCATGTCTTTAATCTGATCCTCTGTCAACATTTGATGCTCAAAATCAAAAGAGAATGACTCGGGGCAAACTGGTTCATCGGCTATATCGTGTAATTTAGCAAGATATGGATGCTCTAAAGCCGCCTCAACTGCAATAAAATATTTTATAAAATTTATCAGTTTTCTTAGCCTATGAAAGTATATATATATAATGTCATTAAAAATATGAACAAAGATTAACTAAAAAAATGGCCAAAAAATACCTGTAATTCTCTTTGTGGGGTTAATTGTGAGCATCTTATCGATTAGATCCATCGCCAAAGGATTAACATGTGGGAAAACCTTTGCTAAATTTTGACGAGGGTGTCGTGGAAGTTGCCTTATGTACCTTCTTGCATCCTCGTTTCGTGTGAAATCTAGGTCCGAGTCTGTGGGCGTGCCCAAAAGCTGCAAAACGAGTAGCTTAATATCAATACTTGTCCGAATTTTCATTTTTCAACTCTAGTTAATAATGCTGCAAAAGCTAAGCTTATGTTTGTTTATGTTTTTGAGATAAAATTTTTAAATTTTATCTGAGATCGCGCATTATGGAAATCAATGTGAAAATGGTAGGTGTTTGTTTATGGTTTTAAAAATATGTTAAAAGTTGTAAGACATGTCAAATCAATAGTAGTGATAGGTTGATGGATAATGCGTAGAATAATTGTGTTAGTGGTGTATATAATGATTATGTATATAAAAATAAATATGGATAAAAAATTGTAAAGTATGAAAGAAAAAGTGAAAAAGTGATTATAATAAATTATTTGATTGGTAATTGTGTGAAATGATGTATATAGTTATATAGAAGATTGAAAAAGTAAAATTGAAAAAAAAAAAAAGGAAAATTTGGTCTGCTACGTTAATTTAGAATTATTTTGTGATTTAAAAATTTGAAAATGGAGTCTGAAAACATAAACAACAAGACCTAAGTATTAGTCTCACTATATATATATATATATACCTCAATCAACAAGTGCATTTGATGGACATGATCTTTTCCGGCAAAGAGAGGCTTCCTATTCATGAGCTCCATGAAAATGCAACCAACGGACCACACATCTATAGCAGCACTATATTCAGACGAGTTCAATAACAGCTCTGGGGCTCTGTACCATCTGGTCACAACGTACTCAGTCATGGCGTCGTTTTCTGAGTTTGGCCGTGCCAGTCCAAAATCACATATCTTCAGATCACAATTAGCGTTCAAAAGTAGGTTACTGGGCTTCAAATCCCGATGAATTACGCCAGCAGAATGAATGTACTTCATCCCTCGAAGGATTTGGTACAAGAAGTACTGAGAAATAAGAATATAATATTGAGAAAACTCGAGGTTTGAGAAATTATCGTTAATTTTCATGTTACTAAAAGTTTATTACATTATATATTTTGGTACTTTATATTTTGGGCCACTGGCAATTTCGGTACATTATATTAAAAAAATTAGCAATTTCAATACAAATTGGCCAGAAATTTACATTTTCGTAGGAAAAGCTCATCAATTTGGGAATTTTTTTTGACGGGAAAATTACAAAATTGGAGGGATTTTACATATAATTTTTTTACCAAAATCCCCAAATTGGGGAAATTGGAGAATTGTGGACATTTTGGTAAAAACATATGTAAAACCCCTCCAATTTCTTAATTTTCCCGCCAAAATTGGAAAAAAAATCCCCAAATTGACAAGTCTTTCCGGCAAAAATCCAAATTTCCGGTCAATTTGTACTGAAATTGCTGATTTTTTTCAATATAATGTATTCAAATTGCCAGTGGTTCAAAATAAAGTACCAAAAACATGTACACGCCAAATTAGTGTATCGAAGTTGCAATTTGCATATATTTGTGTTTTACCTGACAATGTTCTTCGGATAATACTTGATTGGATCGAATGATTTGGTGAAGATCGGTGTCCATAAGTTCGGTAGCAATGTAGACATCTGTGAATTCTGTTCTTACAGGAGGAGGGATTACATCTTTTATAGCAATCACCTGGGATTGATTAAAAATGGTGAATTTAGTTAAGTTACAAATAAGATCTTACTTATTACAACATTTCATTATGGCAACTAAAGTTTGAGTAGAGCTTATATTGTTCATTTTAGGTATAAAAACATGAATTAAATGGGAAAATATTCTTCTGAAATGAGACAAGGTAAAAGACATAATTTTGGCTTGTTGAGTACTTTTATAATACTTTCTTTTGATCTAACTTAGTTTTTTAATTGAAAAATAAGGTTCGTTTTTGATATATAATTAACCCAAAAATTTACATTATTTTTATCGAATTCCATGACTCAAAAGTAGTTGCAACTTGCAATAGAATATATGGATGGCTTTATTAAGCTATTGCAAAAAGAAAATTTTCAAGGATAAGTCAAATATAATTATGGCTCATCAATTTCCAGTGTAAAGAACTTTTAAGGTATAAGAAATTAGGGGGCCATGCTCAATTATGTTTATGAATTAAAATTTTGAATTTTTTTTAGAAAAATGTGTATTACAAAGATTTGTATGGAAAATAATATATCGTGTTGTTATGTTTGTTTATATATAAGAAATAGGTAGAATTTTGTAAAATACGTAAATGGATAGTGATATGTTGTTGTGTGATGTATTGAATGATTTTAGTTATTTATATAATAATGATGTGAATAAAAAAAATATAATTAAAAAGTATAAAAGAGAAAGGAAAAATAAAGATTATAGTAAATAATTAAAAATAGATATTATAGGGAGAATTAAAAAGTACATTGAAAAAAAAAAGTGAATTTGAATAAAAAAATTCATTAAATTAATTTTAAATTTTGTGATCAACTTAAAAACGGAATTCAAAAACATAAACAAATTCTTATATGGAAAAAAAAAAAGGAAATCAATATCTAACTATACCCTTCCTGTATTTTTGTCAATTTTTTAATATTAAAGTCAACAAACATATTAGTATGTAAAAACATAAAATGGATAGAAGAAATACGAACATTTTCATGATCCAAGTGACGAAGAAGCTTGATCTCCCGAAGGGTCCTCTTTGCATCCATATAATTATCGAAAGCATTAGCTATCTTCTTTATCGCCACCATTTCATTAGTCTCCACGTTCAAAATCGAGCTTCAAAATTTACCAAACAAAAAAAATATTCAATTCCACAATAATCCTAAAACTATTAAAAACAAACAAACAAAAAAATAGTAAAAAACTAACAAAATTTTCTTACCAAACTATGCCATAAGCCCCACGTCCAATAGGCATGATCGGAGGCCGATATTTGTTAGTGATCTCAAACATGTTCCCAAAAATATTGTACTGAATAAACTGTCCGCCGTTCGTCGCCACCGCCGGAAAATCAGGGTACTGGCCGCCGGCAGCTCCCATTTCAGCCATTTATAGTTTCACTATATCTTCGTGTAAGTAATACAAAAAAATATATATCTTGAAATTATTTTTACGTGCAAAAATGTGACTACTGAGGATATGGATGAATATGTATATGTCTGTATATATATATATATATATATATAATCATAAAAGTCTATGTGAGTTTCTTGGACGAGGGGTGCGGGGAAGGAGGTAAGAGGGTGCTTAGAAAGTGGTGTAAAAAAATAATTTTAGCCGCCTATGATCGGACGGCTGATATTGGTCTTCCTTTGAGTCCTAGGATGACCAATTTTTTCTATTTTATTTTGCAAGTAAATGTGTTTATATATTTGTAAACTATCATGGTCTTACTCAATTTTTTACGCAATTGTTTTATATAGTTTTTTTTTAAAATTGAGAATAAGTGTATATACGGGTGGGTAGAATGTGAACAGAAAAAAAATTATTATTTATTATATTAATTATAATTTCTTTTGTTTCATGTTCTAATTAGTCATGTACACATTTATGCGTCTAATAGAAAATGTAATATGATTGTATAATAGAGGGATTTTGGTTGGTTATTTCTACCGGTTCAAATTATTGGTTATACAATTATGCAACGGTTTCAATCTTATGCAGAAATGATTGATAAATGAATTATTCAATGATTAGAATACATAAAAATTAAATATGGAGTGAAAATTTTAACCACTCCTATATGCAGTGGCGGAGCCAGGAATTGAAAATGAGTGAGGCCAAAGTACGATAGACGTGGATCGATTTATTTTTGGGTGGAGCGACAATGTTAAAATTTTTAAAATATACATATATTGCAAAAAAATTGTCTGCCTATATGCATTTGCTATATATATATATGACATAATTTTTAAATATGTTAATATATTTATATATATATATTGTTAACACATTTTGCAATGACGATTTTTTTTTTAAAACTAAGCTTCAAAAGTGACCCAATATTGCAGGATAAGTATATGTGGCTCTTTTAGCCATAGAAAATGTCAATGGTACATTCATTTAATTTAAATCAGCACTTATAAAGACTAATAATGACATGTCATGAAGACTTGAATTTCCAAACTTTTATATTTTATCTCCTCCTGAAATTGTGGGCCTTAATTCAAACTATAAATCATAATTAGTTAGGTATAATAAGGGAAAATTTATCGTGAAGAGAACAGGAAGATTTCAAATTATTAAAATTATATTAAGTTTTAATTAGTTAAGGAGAAAAGATTTCTCAACTTTATAATAATTACTAAAATGAAATTTAGTGCAAAAGCATAATTGTGCTATGTAATTCATATATCTTATATAAAAAATACATATTGTTCACTCACCAATCTTTTTTCACCTTTAATTGAATTTTATTTTCTTGGTTTTTTACGGATCGGTCCATCAAATTGAATAAGAGAAATAAAATAATTGTATAACGCTTCTCAATGTGTTAAAATAATTGAAAACAAAATTATACAAGTTTTTGCCCTTTACAGATAACAATCTTGTAGGCGTGCAATGATTTTTTGACAACTATATCATACTTGACTTTGCAACTTACGACTATGAATTGTGTTCCTTAAACTATTTAAATTAAAAATTCTCAACACATGGATAAACTTTAAAAAAAAAAAGTTTAAAAATCAATAATATTGGAGCATTTGGAATTTTGATCCAAGTATATGTAAAGAAATAAATAATCGTTTATAAAGTGGATGTTTTACTCTCTTTTTGAAAAAATATTTTAGTTTGGACTAGGGGTGGCAAATGGGCGAGTTGGGTCGGGTTTGGGTCGATTTCAATGGTTTCGTTCTAAAATGAGTTGAGTTCTTAAATGGTTTATAAGAATGAACCAACTCAACCCAAAAGGGAAGCAAAATCAACCCGAAAGAGAACCAAGCTCAACTCAACTCAATACCTTATATTTTGTTCTTTAATTTTAGAGTATTGACAAGCAAACTATTTGGGCCTAAGTTGAAATTATTTGTACCCAACTTGGAACAAATTAAGAACCAAATAAAATTTTCTTAAGAACCAATTCAACCTAAATCGGGTTGAAACCATTGAAACTGCGGTTTCGGATCCATTTTGCCACCCTAGTTTGGACTAAAAAAAATAATATAATTTCATAAAATATTTGAGGTGCAATTATCAGCACATTAGTTACGCAATTATTCATCAATTTCCGCAATATTTAATTTGGTTGACTAGTTAAATAATTCGAAATACAGTACGGATGGTAGTGACAAGTTGCCTAATCAAGATTAATATATATATATATAATATATATTAATATGGACTTATTGAGCAATTGGACTGGGTCCATATCTCTAACTTAGCATGTCAAAGTTGACCAAAATTCTTTCCAAGCCGTGAGGTATGGTTAAATTATTAGTACTAGATTCTTTTCTTCTTTTTTATGAGGAAATAAGTCATTTCTTTCGAACCCATTAAATGTTTACTAATTTCAAAAACAATACAAAAAATGGTCGAAAAAATAAGTAACAACTATTTACATATGCATATGGATGATAAATCTCAACTAACCAAAAATATTTCAAAAACATTTTATGATTAGTCTTTCTATAGTTAAATTAAATATAACGAAATCATGGTTTCATGACACCCTCCTCTATGTTGTAAGTAATCTATGAATATCTATAAGATATGAATTATCCTTAAACTTATATTAATATTTATTTCAGTCTCATTCTTTTTTTATGTTAGAAATTTTAAATCTCTTCAATTTTTATACTGTTAATGCAAGAGGTGGCGCCGTTAGGCGGTGACAGACTGGAGGGGGCAAATGTTTGGTGACTCAAGATAGATAACAAGATAGCAATTAACAGAAATAACATTAAAAAAAATCTATAGTGACAACACATAATCAAAACATAATAATAAAAAAAAAAAAAACGGTGCAATATTTAAGTGAGAATATTAAGGTTGTATTATAATATTTTTATCAATGCAACATCAGACTTTTTCAAATAACTCTGAAGTAATTGATACGTATTGGACTTCATGGACTCAATGTCAAAGTCCAACCACCAAACTTATAATAAACAACGGCAAAAAAGGATAGATACTCAGTCTTGTCATACGCTATTTTTATACACAAAATGTTAGAAAAATATATATGATGTAATGCATAATTGACAATAGTATTTATTTTTTGAAATGTTGATGATCATTGTTATTTGTAAATGTAGTTTATATTTATGGAAAAATCTCACACTACCTCACAACCAGATGCACACTCAAATTTTCTAGAAAAGCGATGACCATGTATATCATTGTTTGCTAGCAAAAATGTCAAAATCCAACACATTCAGCAGAAAATGACGAACAAATACTCCAAGTTTATCTAAAAATTATAACACGAACTCAATAAGCAAGAAATGTATCAAATACTCTCCGACCCCAACACAAATACCATACTGTTGCTTAGGCTTCAGCAAATCTGCAAAACGGAAGAAAAGATGAGAACTCACACATAGAAAAGCTAACAAACTAACAGAAAATAACTGGGGGCTGCCTTACCCCAACTCTGAGAGCTTCTGGTGAGCCACAGCATAATCTGCAAAGAATGCATCCTCATCCTAATCCAAAACAAGCACATTACCATCAGCATATAAATAGCTAGAAAATAGCTATGTACATTTGGTAAAGAGGAAGATTTACGCACAGCAGCGTATTTTTCAACGAGTGGGCGGAATTTTGGGTCAGAAAGAAGAGCCTTGTCTGATGGCAACTGCAAAAGCCCCTCTTTCTCTCCACTTAGAAGCTCCCTTTTGGTAACCAAAAAATATAAACAAATTAGAAGACACCAACAGCTGATATTATTGCCCCAAAAAGGCTAAATTGTAAACACACCTCTAGTGAGACCCTAATTACAACTCGACTCCTAATCAGATTACGATTTCACTACATTTTACTCAATATCAGTAAAAATATATAACAATTTAACCTCCGATGGGGCATTACAAAACCTTAGGGGGGTACTTGTAATCGCACAATAAATGAGGGGGTTGCATGTAGTTATCCCCCACAGAAATGATGCAGTAACATTGTAAAGACTAATATAAGAAGGTACATAGGTCTTACGTAAAATAAGAATTATCGAAGATGAGAGGGTTAGCAGTCCATGGTCCCTCATAACCAGAACGCTCCTTGTGGCATCTCCCCTGCAAAGAGAAAATATTTACATTTTTTTGTCATTTGATGGTTCTAAATCTACATTACGAATGTGAAATAGCAAAAACACAAACCAGTGTGTGTCCACCAGAGAGTGCAACAATATCCTGGTCGTTCAGACCCATTTGTTTGACAAATACATCCCTCAGGTGGTCACATCCTGCAACAATAATAGGTAAAGATACCATTCACAAGATAGATAACTAATATAGGCAATAAAAAGGGAAAGCTATCAACGCAATAGAACTCAAATATTAGCTAAAGATCAACCAATTTAATTTCTTATTAATGAAGTTGTCGAAATTGAACGTTTTACACACCCTTGGCAGCATCAGGCAATCGACCTTCAACTGGGGGCTCCTCCTTGTCCTGACATTTAAAACCATCAACATTTCTCAGTAGTTGCTTTTACATCACTATCAAGTAATGCTTTTTTGTCAAATTGAAGTAGACAAGGAAAAGCTATTAATTTTCTGCAGGATTATTCTACATTAAGAGTAGTAGGATGCAGGAAGAAATACAATAATACTGATAAGTAAACATCCATATGCAGTTTCACTTAGTCTTATACACCAGCAGGAAGTTAAGGGAAGTCATTGGGATCAAATTGTTTTATTTATTAACATATGTTGCAAAGGAGAAAAGACTTCATCAAGCAGCACCCTATTCAAATATCAAAAGTCAAAAGAACTTGATTCAATCCAGATACCATACCAGACCATTTCTCCACAAAGAATTCATCCATAGTTTATATAGAACAGCCACACAGTAGCACCAAGTAACAAAAAGCTTATATTTTTTTTTTAACACCACAACTTCACGGTACAAGAGAAGACAAATCCACAAGCATGCACTTTTTTCAAACATATGAGTATGCCTGTACTCATATCAGGGAGAAAAATAACAAAATAGAATAAGATAGAATAAATAAATAAATAAGAGACTTCACTAACCGGCCTTCCTGGGTGGAAAGGAACTTCAGGTCCTCCAGTAATTTCAACAGCAACAACACCAGCTAACTGTGGATAGACAGGACACAAAAGGATCAACTTTCTAACATATAAAGTGTAGTGTTCAAATCAAAGATGTTATTGAAGGCCTTTGTACCTGAAAGAAGTCAGCATAAGAAATGCTGGGGAATTGCTCCTTGATGGGCTCCAGGAGCCTGATAGCAATGTCAATACCATTGTTGGCAGCATGTCCTTGCTCAGCCTTGAATCTCATTGTCCCAAAAGGACCTCCAGTCTTGCTGCACTGATCAAATGTACCAGCAGAGTGCCAACTACAATAACAACACCAACACATTTTTATTAACCACACTTCTCTCACAAAGCAACCATTCATCTGTCGATTCACCACTCACAAGATTTCAATAAGGCTTAGCATACAGAGAGAATGTAAAATCTGTTTGTCCAATTGTGCGCACGATACAACAAGACAAGTATGCATAAATATAAATATGGATATGAGATACGCAAATTTTAAAATTACAGTTAACGATTCATGGGAAATATGCATAATAATATATAATGTTTAAAAATAAATTTGAGTCAGTATGTTCACTAAGATAAATAAAACTTCAATACAGATGTCATTGTTTATAAGTTCAAAAATCTTCAAAGATAAACTAGAAAACTTCATTTCTAATGTACGAACATTGTTCCATTTGCACCAACAATTATATTCTTATATATAATCTCTAGTGATGAAGTATAAATGATATATTTCACGTGAAGTATGAGAAAAGAAAAACATATATAAAAACTGAAACCAAAGTGGGTTTTTTCTCTTTTAAGTTTCTTTTTCTGTATGTTAAAGCTTTTAATATAAGGTAAAAGTTACTTTTATTTCATATTTTAACGTAAAAAATATTATATAGTATTCAAAAGATATTCTATCCGGTATCCAGAATTTTAATTTTATCTTTATTTTTGGATAATTTAAGTAAGTATACTATACATATTTTAGGAGATTTGTGTACTATAGTTATAATTGCATGTTAGCCCACAAGACTTCATCTCTTGATTTATAACTCAATAAGATTTCATTACTTTGTTTCAGGATTTAAGAATACAAAAACATTTTGTTCTCAGATTACATTTTCATGTAAAAATCAGCATTTCAATTTGCATCAGAAGATAGATGTATTTCCTACCGTACAGATCGCTCACCAAATTATTAGATCATGATATATAATGATCACGACATGGAAAAACCTGTCTGAAACTGAAGTCATAAACAGATAATTTCGATATAAATCCAGCCACGTAACGATAAGAATTATGAATTATCGTAAGAACGATGTACATCAACAAATCCACAACATCTTGAATGAAAAACACAGAACAGAAGCGCAAAAACTTACGCCAGGCGGAGCATGAGCGGAGCGCAGTTCTTCTCAGCGATAAAACCTCTGAGCTTCCTCTTGCATTTCTCAATGGCCTTCACGTACTCCTCACTCACAGTTGGGTAGCTTTTCACCATTTTCACCGCTGTCTACAATCAGATTCACACAGATCACGTGAAATTCAAATGCACACATATATAATCAAACACTAACAACAATCAAATTAAAAGACATCGCTTACAACTAAACACGTACGAAATCGTAAACATTCATTCATTTAGCAACAACAAAATCGGCAACGAAAATTCAATCTCAGATCGGGAAATCGGTATATCCTCTTACCTGAAAAATGTAGATATCGGAGAGATAGAGAGACTGAAAAATCAGCAGCAGTGAAGAAAACAAGTGTGGTGAGCACACATAGAGTGTGATGTGTATATATATTTATAGCCATAGGGTGGGCCGTTTGATATATGAGAGTGAAGGAGAGAGAAGTTTTTAGTAGGTTAACGGAGACCCGTCAGATCATTTGGGAACAGACGGCTGAGATTGGTCAGCTGATTCGGAACACACGACTCGCACTTTTACGTGTATAGAATAGAATTGGAAATTCTGTTTATTTTCTATTTCAGATATTAATGATATAATTTATTATAAAATTATTGCGAATTTAATTTGGACAAACCGTATCCAATTCACTATATATTGTGTATACTTGCAATGTCCATGTATATAATTAGACTCAATGATTGTACATAATAAATAATTAAATATTACTGAGTATTTTTTAATAGGTCAATGAATGTTACTCAATTTTCTCTATCAATGTTAGTATTTATAATTAATTAGTTGAAATTTTCAAAACAATGAAGTGTCGTCTTCAATAAAAGAAATTAAATGCACCAACCATTCATTTACCAATATTAGAGCAATAATACAATTGCAAATACGATTACTACTCTTTCAGTTATAAAATTCAATATTTTTTTTTACATATACACACTGTTGTTCCTAAGGGTGTTCACGAGTCGAGCCGATTCGAAAATAGTTCAACTCGAGCTCGAAAAAATTCGAACTCGAGTCGAGCTTATCGAGCTGAGCTTTTCAATCGAACGAGCTCCAACTTAAAAATGCATGTTATTTTGATTAATATATATAAAAAATAAATATTTATTCACATTTTTTTATATAATATGAATATGATATATTATAATAATATATGTATAAATAATAATATTTTTACATTAATTATAACTACATTTAATTATATATGAATAAATATAAAATTAATAACATATTTTTTTGAGCTCGAGTCTGGCTCGATTTCCTGCAGCTCGTCGAGCTCAAACTCAAGTTCGAATTTTGGCCCCAGCTCAGCTCGACTCGTGAACACCCTAGCTCGACTCGTGAACACCCTAGTTGTTCCTATCTCGTTCATGTCTTTCTCACTCCTCCCCTAAATATGTAAAGAAAACCATAATATATTTTCATGTGTGTGTATATATATTATGTAAAGTTCATCCACATCCATCCACATCAAACCAAGTAATTTTATGAGAATAATTTTGTAGAAAGAAAGGCGAGGACCATATATTGATTATGTAGCAACAATGTCAAAATGCAACATCAATAAAGAGAACAAAAGCACAAAAGAAGGATAACATCCCACCAAGTTTACACAAACTTGCAACACAAAAGAAAAAACATAAGCCGGAAAAATTGGTCGTTCGCCCCTTTCATTGCTGCACATGCCTATTGCAGTTTAGGCATGAGGACAAGCCTCAGCAAATCTGCAAATGAAAAAGGCAACATGTTAACAACAGAAACCTTTGACATTGAAAAATAAAGCCACACGAAACACAGTGACTAAAGCCTTACCCCAACTCAGACAGCTTCTGGTGAGCAATAGCGTAATCTGCAAAGAAGGCATCCTCGTCCTAATAAAAGGTAATTATACATTAGCACATGTATAGCTGCAAAAAAAATTTACTATATACTTTTTTTCGTGTAGTAAATTTATGTACCGCAGCATATTTCTCAACAAATGGGCGGAATTTAGGGTCCAAAAGAAGGTTCTTGTCGGATTGCAACTGCAAAAGCCCTTCTGTGTCTCCATTGAGAAGCTCACTTTTCACAACCAAATGACGTAAAACTAGAAGTTAGCAAAAATGATTTGAGTAACATTGTAAATCACCAATTCAAGAGGTATATAGGTCTTACGTGAAGTAAGAATTGTCGAAGATGAGTGGGTTGGCAGTCCATGGTCCATCAAATCCCGAACGTTCTGGGTGGCATCTTCCCTGTATAGCAAAGATGAGAAAATATTAATAAAAAATTACAAGCAGGATTAAAAGGTAACAGTTAAACATACACAGGTAGCAAATGCACATACCAGTGTGTGTCCACCAGAAAGGGCAACGATATCCTGGTCAGTCAGACCCATTTGTTTGATAAATACTTGCCTCAGGTGGTCAGGTCCTGCAATAATAAAGATACAATTCACAAGAAAGACGCATTATATATACAAACAAAAATGGAGCGCAACTTAAATATTGGCTAAAAATAACCCCAAGTTCATTGCTCAATAATATAATTGGAAAAACTGGCTGTTTAAACTAACCCTCGGTAGCAGCAGGCAAGCGACCTTCAACTGGGGGCTCCTCCTTGTCCTGATATTTTAAATCATACAGTCATTCAGTATTTGCTTTCAAGAAAGGATCAAGTAACATATTATCTTAAACAAATTAAAATGCACGAGGGCTATTGATCTTCTCAGGAATAAGTCTACATAAGGATACTAATACAAACACCATTACTTTCAATTAGAAATATCTTAAGAATTTAATTCATGAGATGCAGAAAGACTTTATTTTCAATGGAATCGAACTGTTTTCTCTACAAGCATATTTTGCAAACGAAAAGGACTTCATCAAGCAGTGCACAAAATCCCAGATCATATATGACCAGTCAAAAAACACCTAGTGCGAGCCAGATATTGGACCAAATCATATCCTCACCAAATAATTGCCATCCATAAATCAAAAAACAGCCATATGGCACCAACACATATACTACTTACAGGTTCTTTTTAACGCCAGATGAATACACAAATGCACAAGCATGCACTTCTTACAAACTTATAATGAAGACTATACTCATCGTATATTAAAAACAAAAGAACAAAAGAACAAAATAGGAACTTCACTAACCGGCCTGCCTGGGTGGAATGGGACTTCGGGTCCTCCAGTAACTTCAACAGCAACAACACCAGCCAACTGTGGACAGACAGGGAATAAGAGGTTCAACTCTCTAACATCTAAAGTACATTGTTGAGTGCAAATTTATACTTGGACGGCAAAAGTACCTGATAGAAGTCAGCATGAGAAATGATGGGGAATTGATCCCTAATGGGCTGTAAGAGTCTGAGAGCAATGTCAAGACCATTGTTGGCAGCATGTGCCAGCTCCTCCGGGAATCTCATGGTCCCGAAAGGGCCTCCAGTCTTGCTGCACTGATCAAATGTACCAGCAGAGTGCCACCTATAGTAATAGAACCAGAATATCAGATGATGCAAGCATTAGAATATGTATATCTTCTGTGTTTCAATACTTACAATCTATGTTTAATATAACAAGCCACCAAAAATTCTACATATACAAACACACATAAGACTAATAATTAATATTAGAGAACATTATTAAAATAAATTTTTATATCAAAGAAAACCCATGATAATTGCTAATATCTGTCAATCTAATAATCATTATTAAATAAAACCCCCAACGTTTAGAGCTAATATAAACTTATGGACTTAATTGCTTTTAAGAATATTAATAATTTTAAAAATTGTGTAGAAGTTTATATAATTAGAATTACTATATTGATAATTGATATTAATTATGATTTTAATTTCTTTTTTTAAAATTTTATAATATTCTTAAGAATTTCAAGGAATTGTATTTTAAGATAACTAAAAATTAAAGTCAATAATAAATTAAGTAAAGCATTTAGAATTTTTTTAATAAAAGTCTTTTCATATTGTTCAACTTTGAAAATCCAAAACAAAAAAATATTAAAAATTAATTGATTCTTCTCTAAATAAGAAATGAAAAATAACTAAATCGAAAAGGTTGTTTAAGTAACTGTTCCTTTTCAAATGAAAACTTTAATAGTTTCTGACATTAATAAATATTTTCATGGATTTACTGGATATTTATTTTGAGGGATTAAGTAATTCTCCCTTAAACATTACAACTGGGATGTAAAGTTGATTTTAAGGGGTTTTTCACTAGTTTCATATTTAACTATTGAGAAAGTGAAAAAGTCTGCCAAACAAGTCACCTCTGGATCCATTACTCATTAATTTATTTCATTAATTTGAAAAGATAACATTTAATTTATTTTAATTCACTGTCAAATGCATTGTTCATGTACTAAATTATAAACTTAGTAACGATTTAAAATAAATGATGCATTCCATGTACAAATTGCTGAATCATGATAGAAGCAATCATTAACAGCATCCACAACTTTTCTTAACTCATATACACATCATTCCATACACATCCGCCAAAACACAAAATCTTAAAAGTAAAATAACAGATCGAAAAAACTTACGCAAGGCGGAGCATAATTGGAGCACAGTTCTTCTCGGCGATAAGCCCTCTGAGCTTTCTCTTGCATTTCGCAATAGCCTGCTGGTACTCATCGCTCACAACTGGGTAGTTCTTCACCATTTTCGCTGCTTTCTACAACCAGATTCATTTTCATTCCATCAGCACATGTCAAATTCCATAAATCTCACAAACAACAACAAAGAAAAACACAAACAAGCACAAAAAACATTCATTCTTATACCAAAAAACGTCAACACGTAGTCCGATCTTGAAATCTGTAAAGCTCCTTACCTAAAGAACGTAGAAATCGGAGAGTAGACAGAGAACCGTATAATCCGCAACTGGAGAAAGAAACTCGAGTGTGCTGAGCACAAGTAGACTGAGCTGCATTAATATATATACAGACATATAGGAGGGCGAAGATAGAGAGAAGTTTCTAGTAGGTTAATATGAAGTCGTTAGATTAGAAATGATCGTGCGGCTGATGATGAGTTTAGGAATCGACGGCTTGGATGGGTCCGAGGAGTGAGAATATACGGTTGGCATTTTAAGGGTAGGTGACGAAATTGGAAGATATATTTAATTATTGACAATAAAAAGGGAAAAATTATTTAATTGGACGTGAATGAGAGTGGGGTGGGGAGCTCATGAAGATGGACTTTTTGGTTGTACTTTGTTAAATGACCAATTTGCCCTTTTGGCCTTATGTAAATAGGGTTTATTGGGTTTTTATATTGTGTTTTTCGCCCTAAAATCGATAATAAAGTTTCGTCCTTTTTGGTACGAATATTTATTATCAATTTTGTGATTTATGTATTTATTTGGTAGTATCGTTTTTTGATTCTCGAGGATTGTAATTGTGCCGAGACTAATTGTCCTTTTCCGTAATGCTTGTGTACGAACTGAACGTCACTCAAAAAGGTGTTTTGTGTTGTCAAGTGTATAAGAAAATAAAGTTGTCCGTTTGCTATTATTTACACTTTTGGCTCAGTAGAAGATTTTAAGAACTTATACTTCAAAAATAGAATGTGTACTGAAGAGATAAAAAATGGTTTTTGGATCAATAATCAATTTTGATGATATAAGTATATTTTTGAGTAAAATCGAGTGTATAAACACCAAATATTGCTAGTAATGCATATCAAATGTCTTTGTTGCGTGGAATTCTATTTTTCAGTTTTTTTCCTTCTTGTTTATAAGGTACCCCATGAATTTTGTCACGATATTTATTTAAGAAAAATAAATATATTTAACAATGTAATAAGAACATTTAAAACATGAAAATAAAAATTAGCACAAGAAAATTCATGTAAAAAGGACTACAACATTCATATGTACATATTTTAATATATTGTGTGACGGTTATTTATCGAGAGCCATCAAATATCACTCATGCTCCAAAGTCCAAATCAATACATCGATAAAGATAATAACAATAGTGGTGATTAAAATAATTACTTCACCAAATCATTATCATATAAAAAAAACAAGAAAATGATGTTTAGGCCTATTTGGCCGGCCACATAAGATCCCTACCCTTTGAGAGGACAATTTGGGCAAATCAATTAAAATGTCCTGAAGGCAAGTGTGAACGCTCGGGGATGCTAAAGATTCCACTGGGAATTGGCCAATGGGAAATTAACACGTGGAATATAGATGTCTTATTAAATTCCACCAATTGGAATTTTACTTAAATAATGAACGAAAATGCAGTCCCCATGCCCCCACGTCCACGCACTAGTGAGATTGTACGATGTTTTCTATAATTAGTTCAACTTTATTTGCATTTTTATTTAGGAATATTTTATATTAACATATTGGATTATTAATTGAATTGAATTTAAACGATTTTAATTAATTCGAACACTGAATAAATTTGAATTGCTTACGGTTTTTGCCCATATGGTCTCGGTTTTCAATTCAAATTTTATTGGATAAAAAATTATATTTGATCGTGTTTGTTATATTAACTTACTAAGTTGAGAAGAATTAATATCGACTAATTTGAATTGTTTTTAACGATAAATAAATTGGAAATGAAGTGTTGCTTTTCACTAAAAACACAAGATACTACAAAACTATTGTTTATTTTAAATTGAATTGACAATCTTGTTTCTATTTTTAATTGAATTGAGAATTTTTGTGACTCAAACATTTTATTATTTTAGTTTATTTTATTCTATTGACATTCTTTCATGACAGCAACTTCCATGGTGGTATTAGAAATCAAATTCCATTGATCATGTTCTCATACTTCCATTTTATTTTTCAATATTCCTTAGTTCATTTCCACGCTCTCTTTGATTGATTCTTTCACTTTCCTTATAACAATATTAAAAAAATATATATTAAAAACTTCCTAATAATGTTTTTATTCGAAAAATTTGTGAATAATATTTGTCAATCTCAAAAACCTATTTTACAAAGTACAAATTATCATAGAAAGCTCAAACTATCATAAAAACAAGATTTTGGATCTGGATCCAAGCCCCGACCCGTTCAAATTACTTAACCCATATTTGGGAACATGCGAACTCTAAATACTTGTTGGGCCTTTACAAAAGCATGTCCTTATCCTTTTTTAAGCTTGGTACTTAAATCTGAAACGACATTTATTAGTACATAAACGAACAATATTTCACATTCGTGCAAGAAATCATATACGAAATTTCGTAACCATCTTTTTTTCTGAATTCGCACGAACAACAGAAGTTCGGATTATAATGTAATTAAAGTTCATGATGTGTTTGGATTGAAGAATTTGTATTTGAGTAGTAGATTTAGATGACTCTTAAATACTGCAGTAGTCATTTGAAATCCAGTTTGATGATGGGGAAATAACTGAAAATGAGTGCCAAGAATTTGAAATTCATTACAATTTGAAATCACCCAAACAAACTCAATATTTATTGATGAATTTAAAATCCATTAACTTTCAAAATTCTTAAATCCAAACACACGACTGACTCGTAAAAAAGAAATTATATTTTTTTTATAGATGTATAGATAGTTTTCAAGTATTACAACCTTATTTGGTGGTCTTGGGCAGTTGGGCTTGGTTTTCCTAACAGAACCCAAACAATTTTGTTCATTGAATCTAAAATATATCTCTCATTTTTTTTGGGCTAGATATATTTTTATTACATCAAATCTTTCGTGTATATTTTGGGCCCTTATTGCATTCATACTTAAATACAAAAGCCCAAGTGTCCAACAAACAAAGAACATATATATTAAGAACTCCTTTTGATATTTTTCCATAAAAGTACATCTAAAAATTATAAATTTAACTTTTTTGATTAAACAAATATATATATATTATATATATATTATATAAATGACAATACAATCATGGTGAAAAGATACCAACCACATCATCATCATAAATAGAAAGAAGAAAATAAAACGGCTGGAAATCTACCTTAATATTTAAATTGACGAGATTGAATAATTAAATAATAAATACCAATTTAATTTTGTACCAATATTAGTTGGATCCTCCATAAAGTACTCCTTTCCCTGTAAAGCAAAAGTCCAAAGATTCGAACCCGTACCCGTACCCGTATACCCGTTAATTGGACCTATCCGAATAACAACACAGCGTAATAAAAAGGACCCATCATCCAAAACCAACCCTTTCTCTTTCCTCGCTATCAGTCTTTCTCTCTCTATATCTGTATCTATATCTCTCTGCGTCTCTTTTAATCCATATCTTTTATCTCGATCCAATTAATCAACTGTAAGATTTCTGATTTCCAATCTTAATTCCGATTTGGATCCCTTATTTCATTCATTTTTGTTTGTAATAAATCTGATTGAATTTTTGTTATTTATCTGTTGGTTTTAAGTTCAATTGCTGTTCTTCAGTGTTCATTTCAATTGGATTTTAGCTTTGATCAATTTTGTTTCTTATTCCTGTACTGGATTTAGTTTTGATTTTAATCCGTTTTCGAGTTAGTTGCATTTTTTATTGATCGATGGGTGATTTAATTAGGAAAAAGGTTTGTAACCTTTAAGGTCGTGGGTAAAAAGGTGGTTTTAGGGTTTGACTTTGGATTGGGTAGGTAAAAAGTATTTTTTATTCCAAAGTTAAGCTTGTGTTTCACTTGATTCTGATTTTATTTATTTTTTGAATTTTAATTACATTTTTACTGTTACGAATGTTTTAATCTTGGTTGTGTTTGATCTGTTGTTTATCCTGCTGGATGTGGATCCACTTATATTTTGTTTCTCTAGTAAATTCAATCTAATCTACTCCCATTCTGGGTTTTTGTTTCACAAGTAAAATTGCTAGTGTTTTATTCAGATTGATATTTACTTGTGTGATGTATAATTTTTTTAAGGCAATCATGAGTGATGAAGGAGAGAAGAGTTGCCCCCTCTGTGCCGAGGATATGGATATGACTGATCAGCAGTTGAAGCCTTGCAAGTGCGGTTACGAGGTATACAATGCAAATTCTTACCAATTTCATGTGAATTATATATATCTTGTTCAGAAACTGAATTTTACCAATCATTTTTCTGATCAGATTCTTTGTATTTACACATGTTCCATCATAAGATGCAATTGTACCTTAGTTTCTTCAAGAAAGGGTTGAGGAGGTGGGGACACAGTAGAGTCTACTCAAAATCCATTATTTGTGTTAAAGCCAAGGCCAAATAATATATATATATATATATATTGCCGATCCAAGTAGACATAAGTTTCTATTTATTTTGCCTCTTTTACAAGGGATAACACCATCACCAGTTTTACTTATCAATTTCTGTCTAGGGTAGTTTCATTGCTCGATACACAATTTCGTCCCCTAAATTCCTGCTAGCCTATATTGTCTTTATCTTATTCACCTCTGTTGAGACTATTCACCCAGTATTATCTGTATTGTCTTCATCTCTGTCAAGTCTATTCACCCAATATTATCTCTATTGTCTTCATATCCGCCGAGTCTATTCACGACCCCACATCGTAATAGTGGAATATGGAATTTATTGCTCCAATCGAGTCTCATTGCTGTTTTCTCTACTCTAGAAAGTGATAACCGAATTGCATAAATGCTGGCTAACTTGAGCAATGTTTTTATACTGGACTGGTGGTCAAACCGGAAAGATCACCAGGTCACTGTTCAATTGGTTGGACCGGTATAGAAAAAACGGATAACCCATTTTTTTTAAAATACATATATTTATTTCTTATAAACTTATAGCATTAAGATAAATCTGATTTGTACTTTTAACTATGTCTGCAAAGAAATTATTTAAAGGTAAACTAATTGAAAATAAAAGGAAATAATGTTATAAAAGAGGTAAGAAGAAACCTAAAGTACGTTCTGCTTCAACGCCGATACCTGTCTTTCTTCTTAAAGAAACAATTATTCTTCCTCCTTTTCTTTACGTGCTTTCCCTTCTGTATAATAATGTGTTGAGCTGCATCTGCAAGAGTTCATCTCTTACAATATTTATGCTGTACAGCGCTGTTTACTACTTTGCTAATTCTCTATATGCTAATATTTTCTCCTTGACTGAAATGCAAATCTTTTCCTTTTTTTGCAGATCTGTGTTTGGTGTTGGCATCACATTATGGATATGGCTGAGAAAGATGCGACTGAAGGGCGTTGTCCAGCATGTCGTACTCCTTATAATAAGGAAAAGATTGTTGGAACGACAGCAAAATGTGACAGGTAATTGTTATGTGTTGCTTAATGGACCGAGAACTTTCACACTTGAAACAGTAAGGTTACAGCATTCTCTACTCATATTGTGACCTGCATGATTATTGTAACAGGCTGGTTTCAGAGATGAGTGTGGAGAAAAAGCTTAAGTCACAAAAAGGAAAGAGCAAAACATTGGAAGGAAGAAAGCAACTTAGTAGTGTACGAGTTGTCCAGAGGAATCTCGTTTATGTTGTGGGCTTACCACTTGATTTTGCAGATGAGGATGTAATTCTCTCTCTCTGTCTTTGTTCTTATCCTCCTCGATCTCTTCTAAATGTCTTAACTGTGTTGATTTTGGGTTGAGCAGCTTCTTCAGGGCAGAGAATATTTTGAGCAGTATGGAAAGGTGATGAAGGTTTCCATATCGCGGACAGCGGCTGGTGCTATACAACAATTTCCAAACAGTACATGCAGTGTGTAGGTTCTGAGTTTTCTGAGTTTAAATGTTCAATTATGTTATTGTACAATTTCAGAAGTTGTTCTCAGTTCTGAATGATATCATGCATACTCACTTGAATATTGCTAAGGATGCTTGTATTGCCTATTTTCTTGGCAATTCTGTTTGATGAGGGAGGACTTAGCCTCAGGTGCCTGTTAAACGCAGAAATTTTGAATTTTGTCGAGTCGATTGTCCTGCTGTTTATTTTGTTTCATATATGCTAGTATTATAATGGACTTTTACCCCAATTTATTATTTACCACTTAGGGACATATTAACATCTTCTGGCCTACTTCAGGTTAAACTTTGATGGTTACATTTGCTTACTAATTTTATCCTTTTCAGCATTAGCTGCATCAATATTATGTCTTCCTTCTTGTGATAAGTAACATAACATATGTGGATCATATATGATGTGTAATATATCTTACTCCAGTAACTATCAATGAATTATATTTGACTAATTTTTGCATCTTGTTATTAACTTGATTTTGGTTGTATTTATTTTTGCGCCTAGATATATAACATATTCAAAGGAGGAGGAAGCAGTTCGGTGCATTCAGTCGGTACATGGATTTGTTTTGGATGGTAGACCTTTGAGGTGAGTGTCATTTTGGATATATGTACTTTCACCTCTTTTGTAATATTAGATAGTTTTTGAAAACCTTTGTTGCAGGGCATGCTTTGGAACTACAAAATACTGTCATGCATGGCTGAGAAATATGGTATGACGTATATTGCTTTCCTGATCAAACTGTGGATAGCATTCCAAAGTAGTTATTGTTTTGTCCATTTTAAAATCTTCATTATACACCTACAATATATTGGTTTATGCGTACTGCTTTATATTAAAGGCTTTACTCTTTGGTTCAGCCATGCAGCAATCCCGATTGTCTATATTTGCATGAAATCGGTTCACAAGAGGATAGTTTTACCAAGGATGAAATAATATCTGCTTACACAAGGTATTTCTACCTGGATGGATTTAGTTATATATATTTCTTTCCCATCATATTTTGGTTTGCTGCAATTTTTTCTGAGTGTACCGCTTTTTACCTCATTTTTTCACATTGTATGCACATGTACGTACACATGCCAATTGTATCACATTTGGGGTTCTTCAAGAATAAATAGTATTGAGTGAAGGCTTGTTAGCCTATCAACTTCCACTTTCATGTGAAAGATTTTGGGTTCAATCCCAAACTGTCACAAATTTTATTCTCGTTTGGAGTCTTCCATGGTTTGTAAGGCCGATGCTTAAAAAACTATAAACCCGGAATCGTCGTGTCAAGTATACCCCTTCGTCTAGAATAAAACAATAATTAAAAAAGGTTAATACAGATGTCAGTACTGGCATCCTAGAGCAAGAGTTGAAGTTCTCCGTGAAGCTTAGTTTTCTTGTGGATGACGTTTTAATCCTTTATTTTATATAAAAACTGTCTTGAATTAGTTTTTCTTTATGCCTTGTCCAGGCTAATTTATGTTCTTTGAAAATTAAGGTTGATACTGAAACCTGTGATAAGTTGATAATCCTGGTATAGAATGATTGATGATATCTCCATCCGACAACGTAATAGTACGCTCTTTGTTTATATTGGCACGAAATCTCCTAACGAGTTGACAAGTGAAAGTTATGTGTGTTTCACTTTTTATCTTAGAACTAGTGGTTTGCAGTTCCTGGTCTCACATAAATTTAAAGGCTGCTTTTGCAAAGAAAACTACATTTTCTGCAAATGGTACATTACTTGTGCACATCAGAGAAGGGAATATGACCCTTTAATTGTGGCCGGATGGAGTGGTATTGTCTTTGGGTTTTGCTGGTCTTTTTTGGGGTATTTTGTCTAATTGTTTCTCAAGTATCTGATCCACAACCGTTTTTTGAAGGAGTAGAGTTCAACAAATTACCAGTTCCTCAAATATGCAAAGGCGTTCTGGAAATGTGTTGCCTCCACCAGCTGATGATTACTGCAATAACAGCTCCGCATTTACAGGAAAGCCTGTAACTACAACTTCTATAAATACAAATGTAAGATTGATGGTTACTTTCTGTCAACATTTCTGTCATCTTATAGGTTGACATGTAATGCATCATACTCCATCATTTTGCGATTGTTTCTATGCAATGAATGATTCTCATAGTTGACATGCAATGCGTCATACTCCATAATTTTGCCATTGTTTCTGTGCTAATTGTGACTGAAAGATCATTGATGCTGAATTACTTCAATCCTTTTTGCCCCTTATACATTTTTTTTTGTTAATCAGCAAAACTTAGCAACCAGTGCTACAATATCTCCACCAAATAGTAACTCTGGCAGATCTGCTGCTCTTCCAGCTGGAGCCTCGTGGTACGCCAACCTGTTGACCGTATTTTTTCTCCATAACTTATTTTGCTAGTGTTTCTGAATTTGCTATTGTTTTGATGATCAGGGGTACTCGTACTTCCAGTAATCAGACTTTGTCAACAAGTACAACATGCTTCAGTGCACCACTTAAGCAGAAACTCGATTCGTGTAATGGTTCTGTGGCATTTTCTACAACAGCTGCAAGCACAAATTCAGTTTCTTCATTGCATAGTGATTCTAGAAAGAAGTCAATTCCTAATGAGGAAAGTACCAATTCTCAACATAACAGCAAAATGGAAACTTTTGAATCAATAAAAAAGGATTCAGATACAGATGTACATTTTGCCAGTTTGTCAAGAAATAGACAGCCCCATAGCCCACCCGCAAACAAGCGTTCACCAAATACTATTATATCTGATTCTTCCATAGTGTCTTCTGGACCAGCGTTAGATGAACATGATATTGATGACACAGATGGAAATGTGGAGAATGTAAGCCATGGTAATTTATCAATGAGCGTTCATGAAAGTCGACAGTTACAGGACAGCAATGTTGAGCACATTAAAGAACCTCAAACATCTGGAAAAGCTACAAATATGACTGAGGAGGCCAGTGTTGTAAATACTCAAACTGATTTTAGATTGGGCATGTCAATTCAAGTACCACAAGTGGACATGCATGATATGGAAGATGATTTGTTATCTTTTCATAATCAAAGGATAAAGGATCCTGAGGTTGCCATTAACAGAGTTTCAGATTCGTCTCATGCGATTCATCTGGCGAAACATTCTAATATTCATTCTCCGCAGTTAAATAATTTGGATAAGCAGGTTGTAGAAAGAACTAACAATTTGTTAGTTTCGCCTTCTAATTTTCCTAGTGGACGTGCTGAGAATATTTTCAACAGTCTTGAGGGTAATGATGTAGAATATTCTAGTTTCTTTCCCAATAAGGAGAAAAGGTCTCTGCTAGGGAGATGTGAAGGTGAAGTAACCTCTAATGCTGCTGATATGGGCGAAAGCAGCTTGATATCAAATATTTTTTCATTAGACCTTGACTCATGGGATGAATCTATAACTTCACCTCGGGACATGGTTAAGTTGTTAGGTGAAACTGATAGACGACAAGGTTCATTTGGAGCACCAGGTCAACGAAGAGTTCAGAATAGCAGTCAATCGAGGTTTTCGTTTGCTAGAGAAGAGGAACCTATCAGTCAAGTATCTGATTTTGGACAATCTATTGATTATTTTGGACAAGCCTTTAAGCAGGGGGCTGCCACCCATGATTTTTCTGGAAGCAACAGCTTTCATCACGAGAAGTTTAGTCGCAATGGTTTTGGACAATCTATTTTCAGTGGCACGGAGGAGGATACTTTTGCCAGCGGCCATTCCCATATTTCTTCTAACAAGCTTTCAGGTTAGTTGTCAATGGCTCATTTATTTTGAGTAAGTCCAACGTAGTTGTTTTAGATTTTATGTGACCTTATCATGAATTTTTTTTACAATATGCAAGAGGGTATATGTAATTTAGTTTTTAGTTGATCATCTCAGTGCAAGAATTCTGATGGAAATCAGTCATCTATTCCGGTGGGTAGCTATTTCCTGATGAATAGCATAGTGCTCTGGGGGCTTTTGTATATATACCATAGGGCCACTTTCATTTTATCTGACCATATGTCTCTTATAATTCACTATAGGACCACTTTTCACTTTATTTTACCACTACTATCTCTTTTATAGACTATTATGTGTCCCTCCACAACTCGTAAACAACACATGAATTTTCATCAGAAATTTTGGATCTTTTAGTTTCTACAACAACTAAAAGGTTTGATATTCCTTAAAATTTGAAATACAGTAATACACTAAACCTGTGTTGCTTCTGTTACACTTTTCTACTCTGGTTGTGAATGATAAGCATGTGAAGTGTTGCAATATGCACCCCTGTTTTCATTGTTTTTTGAGGTGGATTCAGAGCTGGGGAACAGCATTTGGATTATTATAGACCAAAATAGGCGGTGTGCTTGTGTCCCTCGAATCACCAACTCACATTTGTACAATTGTACTGATTTTGACATTCTATTATGGAAAGACTTGTTTGTAATCAGTTTACTGGATTGGCTGGTGTTAGGGATGAAATTAGGATTTTTAAGAAAAATTTACCCTACTCTTTTAACTAGTGTGATTTTTGGACAAATGATAGAACATTCTCGCCTCTCTTATATATCTTCTGTAGGCAGGCATTTATTTATTTTATGTATTCTGTCATCTCCTTAAACATCTTTTTTTCCACTGTGTTCGAACAGTTTCAAGATCTCAGATGTCTGCCCCTCCAGGATTTTCAGCTCCCAGCAGGGCACCACCTCCACCTCCAGGCTTTACCTCTCATGAAAGGACGGATCAGTTTTTTGATACACTCTCCGGTTAGTTTTATGTGCATGTCTTTTCTAATATACAAAGATAACAATGTTTTTGCATCTTGCTATATGATAAGTCATCTTTTTATTGTTGAACAGTTTTTGTTTATTTTTATTAAACAAATGTAACTCCGAAAAATTCTTGTGGCAGAAGTACGAAAAACAGGGTAGTTGACTGTTTTATTAAAAAGATCAAACAGGCACCCTCCCACTTAATAAATAGTATAGATATATGCTTAGTGGACTGTTTTATGTTCAAAACTTGCTCAATTGTCATACTTACTTCTGTTCTGTACTTTGCAGGAAATCATATGTTTGATGCTTCCTCCTTGTTAAGAAACCAGTATCAGACCCCTTCGAGTGGCAATGCTTTTAGTAATGGTGATATTGAGTTTATGGATCCTGCAATTTTAGCAGTTGGCAAAGGGACAGTTCCAGGTGGCATTAACAGCCCAAGCTTCGACATAAGGTCTAATTTTCCTCCCCAGTTGAGTACTCGTTATGAAGATGCAAGATTCCAATCTTTTTTACAAAGATCCAACTCTATACATCAGAACCAAAGATTTACAGATTTGGGGGACAATTTTTCAAATGGGTATGGAATTCCTTCTAGGGTTATGGAGCAAAGTTTTTCCAATAATCTCTCTCCATTTTCCCAGTTTACCCTTCCTCAGTCTAGAAACGGAATAACTTCTAACGGGCAATGGGATGGGTGGAATGAGGGGCAGAATGGGAATAATAATTTGAGTATGGCAGATCTGCTCAGAAACGAGAGATTGGGATTTAATAGGTTTTATGGTGGTTATGAAGATTCCAAGATTCGGATGCCCAGTTCAGGCAATTTATACAACGGGACGTATGGGATTTAATTTTGTCTTATTTTGGATATCGATGGCGAAATAGGACAATGCTGTATGATTTTGACAATCCAGCACCAAAGGCTTCAAAATGTTGATCTCGAATGACCCAATAACCGGCTCTTGTATTCACATAACAAAGGAGATTAGATTGATTCTTGATTAGTCTGACTGGGCTACTTTCAGGTTGGCGAAGGATCAAACCTTCTCAAATGAGGTGTCCACAAGCCAACAGGTAAATTTTGACTCGCTTCGTCTTTCTTTTATGGGATAGAATTTATTGAATGGCAATTTTGACTATTGTACTCTTTCGACTTCTAGTGATGAATTTTTAAGTGAGTGAGTAATCAGTAACATGTCTAATTCCCATAGGTCCCCGTGTTATTAGAACTGATTTAACATAGGTAAGTAATTCTCTTGAACTTTTGACAATAACTTACCATTTTATTAGTACTAATCAGACCATCATCTTTACTAATCTTAGTTTTGACTGCTTATTTTGGTGTTTTGCAATTTCATTCTCAACTTTCTTGCCAGTTTGCAGGTGAAAGGATCTTTAGACCGTGGGTCGATGCGAAAGCTGCTCAATGTTTGTGGAAAAACCGGTTATTGGTTTTGAGATATTTGTGTTACTCTTGGTATTCTGATTAGATGGGAGATTAATTGATGTTCCATAGTTGCTAATTGGGGAGAGATATATAGAGAAATTCAGAATAGTAAAAAATTGGTACATTTGTACAAAACTTGGTGTTGTTTTAAAAGCATACTATTTGAATCAACAATAAACAACCAATGGATTGCTTATAAATTATTAATGAAATATTGAGGATTAACAAATCAAAAGGTTGTGTTATGATGTTTTGATAGCAAAGAATTTTAAATTATTCAAAATTAGGTTGATATGAAGGATTTGGAACGAGTTAACATGTATATTTGGGCACAATATGATACTTTAATAGCAAATTAACATTATGATAAAGAGTATACAAATTGCAAACCTTCATAAGGTGTGATGATATGTATGTAGAAAAGGAATTTAAATTTTGATGGTCACTTTAGTGATCCTTTGTATGCAATATGTCATTTTCAATTTGTTTTGCGGAGATCACAAAACTTAACAGTTATTTGAGTTTGAATGAGCCTTTTTTAAATGTGATGAATGGATAGTTATGCTAAAGTTGAAATAAATTGAATAAATGACATCGTTTTATTTCGTTTTGTGACCTTTATTACTTGAGTAATTAAGTTTGCGGGGATGACATTTTACACTTAATGCTTTAAAATCTATCGAGATTGAGAGTAATTGAGCTAAAGATGCGACATAGTTGCAATATAAAACCTAACAAAATAGAGAACATTGCACAAGTTATATTGTTTTGTTATAGAATAGTATCTTAATACACTCTTATGCAATAATTAATACTCCTATGTCCACTAGCCAATCTCAAGTCGAGTTAGGTAAAAAATCTCGGCTCAAACTCGACTAGTTTGAGAAAAATGAGTTTCAGCTCAATTTTTTAAATTGATATATATTATTATTTTGTATCTATACATATATTATTAAATGTAATCGTAATTTATCTATATCTATATCTGTTCTAAAAATGTGAATGTTTGTAGATGACTTACATTACTTAACTTTTTTGTTAAGACCAAAGCAACCTTATAATCCTAAATTATATATCAAATTAAATAAAATAATTATTATAATAATAAATGAAAGTGAACGAACTTGAAATGTATAATTAACATTGTTCAATATATATTTAGGTGGAGAATTTATATTATTATTCAGTGTATATTTGGATGAAGTTTAATAAGAATATTACAGTTTACAAGAATATGAACGAGTTAAATATTTTTTATAATCATCATTATGTATTTTTCATAATATAACTATACAACACAAGCATAAGAAAACGTTCATTCTTACATTTATATATTTTTTTTCTTCATATTGCTATGTTAGCTTGTTATGATTTTTTAATTGTTTGTCTTTTTTGTTATTTTATATATTTTGGTGCGCATGTTCTTACTATTATTGCGCAAGATTATTGCTTGCTATTATCAAAATTATATGGTTTATTGTGGTCAGATCACAAGTGCATTCAAATCATAATCAATATTACACTCCATTAAGTGAGATTTTTAACGCTAATCCTATTTCTTATGGATTGCTATATATTTAACTCGAAAACATCTTCGCTATAGTAATCTGTTACATCAGTAATATTGGAGAACTCCCAAAAATCTACCGCGATCGTAATCATTTCATATTGTTGAACAAACTTTGTCGGTGAGAGAAGTTTTATCATAAATAAGGATGTTCTCTTTAATATTGTTATGTTAGATTGTTATTGCTTTTTAATTGTTCGTCTTTTTTGTTCTTTTAGATATTCTTTAGCGTATAACATTATTTATTCATTTTTTCAAACACCATATTGAACATTCTTACTGTGTTATTGTGAAGAGATATCACATCAAAAGTGCATTAAAATCATAATCAATATTACACTCCATTAAGTGGGGCTTTTAGCGCTAAGCCTGTTTCTTATGATTGCTATTTAATTCGAAAACCCCTTTGCTACAATAATATGTTACATTACTAATATTAGAAAAATTCACTAAAATATGATGGATTGGAATCATTTCACATTGTTGAACAAACTTTGTAGCAATTGAGAATGCGCTATATTTTGTAGCAAGTTGTATGCAACAAATAGTTGATGTTGAAATAATCCAAGGGCCAAAAAATTGGAGCAAAAATTTGGCCTTCTTATTGGAGAAAAGGTGTAAAAAGAGATGAACACATTAGCGGGGTCATTTAATTCAGAGTAATAAATTTCTTGGTATGTAGTGTAATATATGTATGATCCCCTTTTGTTTGTATTTCTAATGTAATATAATACATTTTCCAACCACGTCACAAATTTATTCTTCTTTTTTCACTTTTCATAATACGAAAATTTGTTGATATCTCTACTTTCTTCATCAATTACATGTTTTCATGAAGGATTAATGAGTTTCAAGTGTTATGGTTCTTTTGGTTTATGATCATTATTGTCACGAAGAAATGAAGGATGACTTTAATCAAATTTTAAGTTCTTCCTAACTATTGAAGTCAATCTATTTTTTTTTTTTTGAGATGCTATGCTTTATTTGATGGATATAATTAAATTGACTCAATAATATTAATGAACCAACGATGTCTTATTCGGTGGTGAGACTGCGCCCCCAAAAGTGTGTCTTTAAGATACATTTTGTTTTCAAGTTTCACATTTGTATTAGGACTACTCTCGTAATTAGTATTACTGTATTAGTATTCCTTCATTTCCTTATATGATATTGATTAGTTTTATACATATTTTGTCATAAATAAGGTCTTACTTATGCTATTCCTATCTAACTAAGGATTAATGATCGAAAATGCCATGCACAAGTATAATTTTGTTATGAAATTATTCATATATGGTACTACATATATGTGAGTACCAATAAAATATGAGAGAACATTTCATCACATGTATTTAATCCAAATAATTGCATTCAACGCACGATGTATGTCAAGCTATTACAATGTCTTGCCGTAAATAATATTAATTAATTTACTATCGACATATATATCCCATTATTAAGACTTACACAAATAAACAACGCAATTCTAAGAATATAAAAATTTCACTAACAATGCGGCCGATTTATTAACCACACAAAAAGATAATTTATGATAATATGAGGGATATCGCATATTTGTAGTGTATGATTTTTTTCGATTTTATTGGAATTCCATATTAATCAAACGAGTTTGATGTGATTTAGAATTTATTCACTATTCCATATGAACTCTATTGAGTTTCATGTGATTTAGGAAGTTTAGTCAATAGGAAACTACTTATGTTAATACTTTCTTTCATCTATATTTATATCTATAATCATATATCTACATCTGTATCTATTAGATTTTAAAAGTATGAATGTTTGCAAATGATTTACATTTCATAATCTGTTAACACCAAAATAACCTTATATATAACAATAAATTAATATTATTATCAAATTAAATAAAAAATTATTATTATATAATTAAATGAAAGTGCTTGAACTTGAAATGTATAGCTAACATTGTTCAATATATAATGGGTGGAGAATTTAAATTTAATATTTAACATTGTTCAATATATATAATTGGTAGAGTTTAATAAGAATATTAATAATTTACAAGAAAATTAAAATTTTAATTATTGTTGTGAATCATTTTAATTATTTAAGTAGTGCCTTCGAAAATTAAAATCTTAATTTTCATGAATTTAACTGGTGACTTTAAGTTAACATATTTTTGTGAACCATGTATCACGTGCAACGCACATATCCTTTATTAGTCAATTTAAAATATCTCATATTTATATGAATAATATTTTAAAAAAATTATTTAGGCTCGAGAGGCGGTGAACATATTTTTTAATTTCAAGCTGGCTTGCTTGGAAACTCGAGCTCGAATCTTTGAGCCAGCTTAACTCGTGATCACGTTAATATATGAGAATTGACAATATAAAGGTTAAAACTACGAAAATACAAGTAAAAACTGGCATTTAAACTTCCTTTTTTTAGAAATGCTTGCTCATTCCAATTTTAATTTGTTGTTGCAGTAACTAAATACATCATTTAATATCATAGTACAGTTAGTAGTGACTATATAAATCAAACATAGTATTTAATCACATTTATTATAACTGTGATAGAAGATGGAAAACAAAGCATTAAATCCCTGGAAAATTAATGAATGAATCGACGGTTACCTTTTTTTTTTTTTTTTCTCTTTTCCATATCCTAATTGATTTTGATTTTGTCATTTCAAAATTTCAAATACCTATACTATCTTCTATTCCACGATTAAGATTTTGACACATACAAAAGACGTACTTACAATTTTATTATTAACCGTTCGAGATAAAATTTCTTCAAAATTCTGAAATCATTGCTTCTTGTAGGCATATTTAGCTACACCAACTCGATCTTTATGCCTCGTCGACTCATTCAAAATTGAAATAAATTATCGAAACCGCTACCTAATAGCGAGTAAGATAGTTAAGCCCCTTATCTATATTGTATTATTCTAGACAAAATGCCAGCCTCCCTATTTCTACCAACTCCAACAATATAGCTATTATCCTTTATGTAAAAGCTGGCTATCAGCACCCTATGGAGCAGGAATGGCAATTCTTTATTTGGATAGATTCTTGATGGTGTAGATAGGTTAAAATTTAAATCAAGGGTTGACAACTCAACACATTCGTTAAAGTATGATCGTGTAGAATATTCAAATCGAACCACTCAAAAGAACGAGCTAGCTAGTAATCGCAACAATCGATATATAAATCCAGACGAAAATTCCTCCATCATAGAAGTCACATATAACAAGCCAAACCAATCGGTCCTAATTGTGTATCGATCTATACGTTCTTACAGTGCAAGCAATTACAACATAAACGAAGAACAAAGAATATGATTTCATTTCCACAAATATATGTACATATAAACAAATTATGAGGGTGGCTTATATCGATTAATATGATTAGAACTGTTTGTCGATATATCATGATGAGATGAGAAACCGAGATTTAGGGCCATACGATATGAAGAAGTGGAACTTGACAAGAATCCTGATGATGCTGCAGTCGAAAACGTTTCATTTGGGTTAACATGAACCTGGCTGTGCATTTGCCTTGCCCAGTTTGCCACTTCTTGTGCAGAAACTGAATTCGGTCTTTGTTCGACTGCCATTTCCTGCAAAGAAAATTTTAGCCCATTTAATGATTTTACAACATTTTATATTAACTTAAAAACGCATTTTAAATCATCTGTTTTCGACAATATTTGGTGTTTGGTCTTATATTCCACGATACGAGCTTTTTACAAGCATTTTTGACAAGGGTTTATAACAATTATGAAGAATAACTCGAAACCAACATTTTAGAAATGGAAATCGTTGAAAAAAATCTACATATTTTACCTCATAATCGACAGCAAATTTAGGATTTACACCAGTATAGAAAATAGGATGCTCCGATGTTATTGGCACTCCCTTAAGAGGTGGATTGCCTACACTTGTTGTAGCTGGATTTTCAACATGTATCTATGGAAACCAACATTGAGCATTATAAGCATCAAATTTGCAGTGAACCGTAGAATGAAACAACGAATTATAGCGTGCAATTAGAAATATAACAATCGAGTCGTTTCATAAAAATGTTAGCGTTTTCCTTTTTGATTGAATTTCAACCAAAAATCCTCGAAAATTTTCTCAAATAAGCCCTTTTTTCGTCTCTAGTTTTTACCTTCAATGTTCTAGAATTTTGCACACCATAAGGATGGAATTGTGGAGATGTTGAAATTCCCAAATTCAGATCAAGATCTTGTGGGGTACCTGAAAAAATGACATCAAACAAAGCACTATAATTGACTAGAATGAGTTATTTACAAAGGAACAAATTTTACAAGTAGAAACTAAAGAAATAAAAATATAAACAAATAAAATACTACCTTCGTTTCGCGTTATAGATGTCCCGGCCCCACCATACGCGCTCGGTTCAAAGTTTGTGACAACATCCCGTCCGTTACATTGGATCGCCGCCTTGTCATAAGCCCTAATTTGCAAAAAAAATCGAAATACTTATAAGATTGATTTTTTATGAAAATAAATTGAGTATCGATGAAATTGTAACTCATGATCATTAGAACCTTGCAGCTTCTACTTCGGAGTCGAAAAGCCCAAGATACATATACCTGCATCGTAAGCATCGATCCCCACTATGAAAATACGATTCCTAAATCGTTTTGGGCTCAATATACACGAAATATCTAGTTTTTATAATTGATAATTAGATCAATCTCATATATGTGGCACTTATAGTGATTTAAAAATAATCATGAGAATTCTATATAACATCGATAGCGATATTTTTATTGCAGTATATTATGTCGATCTCTATCACATAAATGTATAAATAGCGTATATATCAAATGTGCTTAAGAAAATAATGTTTCGAGGGATAAAAATTTGCTTACTTCTTGCCAAGAAATTGGCCCATTCGAGCTTCCCATCGGCCACATTTGTGAAGTGTTACGCCTCTATATTTCGAACTACCTCTTGAGAATCCATTGCTTTGTCGACGTAATATGTGCACAAATTCCTCTTTCGACAAATTCTTCATCTACATTACACACAAAAAAAAGTCTAATTTAACAAGTGTCAACATATATGAAGCTTTCTTTTAGCAAGAAATGGAAACAAATGTTTATATAAAGTAAGATCCAACAAAATCCACACATATATAAAGTAAGATCATTATGATTGTCTCGAAACTTAGATTTAAAAGTTTCTAACCTGTTTCATATCCTCCTCATAATCAGCAAGGTTAAAATTAATATCGGCATCAACTCCCCGGAATTTAATTGCTGCTCTATCATACGCTCTATCGCCATAAAAAAATAACATTAATTCGTCGAGAATTTAATCAAATTATATATATGGAAAAAATAAGACAATTATTGTACTCCTTAAATCAATGGAAATAAGCTCAATAAACATTCCTAGGTCATAAAATACAAGTGGAGAAAATTAAGTGTGATTTACCTAGCTGCAACAAGAGCAGTGTCAAATCCACCTGAAAGTGTACAATTACCAAATCCATCATTATTTTACCAAAACTAGAAGAAAAAAAACACAAGTACAATATACTAAATTGGGTTTAAAAAACAAGAAAATGATCACAAGTACAATATACTAAATTGGGTCAAAAAAATAAAAAATATTCTTACCCAAATAAACTTGTTTCCCACAGTCCCTGCACCCAAAAAAATCAGACCACAATACATAAATCAGTTAAAAACTTCACCAATATAATCAATTAAAACTATCAACAAATAAAATTGTATAGTTTGTAAAAAACAATAAATTTGAATTCACAAAATTGCAAATTAGTACCAAATATGTGATTCCCATCTGCCAGTCCTTCTGTAAAAAGTAACCCCTCTATACTGAGAACTTCGTGACCTAGGGCCTCTCCGGCTCTTTCTCGCTTGCCCTTGTTGTACCTGCGGCTGCTGCGGTTGTACCTCCATCGGCAGCGAGCCACGTAGATCCGCCGGGTCATTGCCCAAGTGCAACTCGCCGAGGCGACTCACCGGGAACAGCTCCCGGGTCACCAAATCCGACCCGGTTGACGCCAAACCCTGATCATCACCATCATTTCCAATATCACCTGTGTTGTTGACGTTGTTGAGAATATCGAAGTTGAATGTGAAGGTGGGGGAGGCCCGTGCCGAGCACGTGTCGCCGTCGCTGGAGCTAGATAAAACGTCGCCGTTTACCACGGATGAAAGAGACGTGGCTGGGGATTGTTCGTTCGGATTATTTGCGACGATTTTATCTTTGCCGTTGCAATTGATGCTCAGATTGAGATCGAACATCTTAATTTATCTCTCTCTCTCTCTCTCTCTATGTATATATATTTGCGTTTCTCTCTCTATGAAACAAGAATGTAAATTGAAGAGCTGGAAATAAGAGAAGGGTTTATATCTGTGTGTGTGTAATGCACATCCTGACCAAACACTTTTGCCTATGGGGCTTCAATATATACATATATATATATATATATATGTGTGAGTATATGTGGGTTTCAAATTGGAGATAGGTTATGGAGAACTACAGTTCTGCCTGATGACAAATGCCATTGGTCGGAGAGATAGAGAGATGTGAAGTTCGTTTACTGTACTTTGTGGGTACTAATAATAGTACAAAAAGTAGAGAGAGAGAGAGAGAGAGAGAGAGAGAGATTAATACAACAAATATATTTGATTAGTTCAACATATCTTCAAGTATTTTACTATTCTTTGCCCTACCGGAGAAGCCAGTTCCCGGTTACTCTTGATTTTTTCCGACATCCTTCTTTTTCTTTCTTTTTAGTACGTATTATAACATATTTATGAGAATTATTATATACAACAAAGTTAATAAATCTTGGTATTGGTATTGATATCGAGGGAAAAATTTATGAATTTTATTTGAAATTTTTAAAAAATTCAAATTTATCGTTAAACTTTGGGTAACTTTAATTGTTTATCATAGCTATGCATCTATTATAGTAATAATTGTTTAAAGGTTGAATCCTCAACCCCAGGGCCCCCCATACCCCGGATCTATTATAGTAATAATATTTTTATGTAATGTGTGTATAATGAATACTGTCAAATAAACATTCCAAAACCTACATTCAAGAGTGTGAAAGAAATATGAATTATATATTTTTATGAATAGCTTTACTAATGAGTGGAAAAGTTTGATGTATTTTTTAAGTCAGATGCGGATTATTATTAATTTATACACTAATTCCACGTTATTAGTAGTATCATTTGATGTATAGTTTAATTCTATTTCTTAATGATGTACATTATTAATCATTTATTATCTTTTAATATGAAGCATCATTTGATCATGATTTAACTATAAATATATATTTAAAAAGTAGAAAAATAATATTGTTTTAAAATTTGGAAAATGCTGGTTTTGATGAACACTTTAAGAAATTTGGGAATTTGATTGAAATTTTGAAAGAAATTATGCACTATTAGATCGAATATTTGATTTTGTTTAGGAGCCCCAAAACCCGAAAATTCGATCATACTTTGGTAACAATTTATTGAAAAATAGAAATATAATAACAACCAATATATACATATATATTTATCAATCGTATATACAAATTCATTATTATTAACTATTATGAGTGATAATTTCTATATATAATTTTAGTTACTACTTATATATATTAAGTAATAATTTTAATATTGTCGTTTTTGACATCTCAATAGTATATAAATTTTTTATGATGTGAATATTATATTCATATTCACATTAATATATATAACAGTGGGATATTAGAAAGGTTCACTCATTCTTAAGAGATACACGGATCAAATTAAATTTGCGACATTATCAACAAAATTCATAAATAGCCAAATTAAGACTTTACTTTAGAAACGTTGTAAACTAATCTCTTTGATGAGTAAAACTAGAAAGAAATAAGATTACTCACAAACAATTTAAAATCTCATCTGGTATAGGCTATAAGCCATTCAAAATAGTATTAATTTCTCATATTAAACTATAGTTAGATCATTTAGGGAGCTTGATTCTTCGATTTATAATCTATTTATCTTGGATTTGAATTCGACATTAGGGTCATTGATTTAGGACAAAATTATCTCAACGAGTTTCGAGGCAAATCAAGTAATAAAATATTGAAAGTGTTAAAATGTAGAATATTGGGACACGTGCAATTTTGGTGAGATTGTGTTTGGTTTTAAGTTGGGAATTGATTTTTGAATGTTTTTTTTGGTGTGATATTGTTGGGTTTTGTTTTAAAGAGAACATAAATGACTTGTTCGTTAAATCATGGAAGTTTTTGTTGATAAAATAATGATTGAAAGTTGTATTATAATATTAAAATTGTAAGTATATATACATGTATAGAGAGAGAATGATAGAAATAGGGAAATTAATAGTGAAGTGATGGAGAAGGTGTAAGATAAAGAAGTGACATGATAGATAATGCTAGTAGTCTAATCAAATACAATTTTTGGCCAAAAATTGTGCTTTTAGTTGGTCAAAATTATTCAAGCCAAACAAGTATTGGTGGAAAATTTGGGCCAAAACATGGCCAAAACAAAACCAAACATAGCCTTTTTATTTTTCAAAAGAGGACTCCAATATTAGGGTGTGGTGTGAATTTTTTAAAAGAAATTTCATTTTGCTATTAATAATTTCTGATGTTATTTTATTTAAAAGGTTAAAAAAAAATAGGGAAAAGATTTAAGTTTATGATGACCTTTTGAATTTGAAGCTTATTATGTTTATTTATCAACTTAATTTCTAAATAGTTAAACACTATTATTTTCATTTTAAGAAAAGAAACATTTGTCTAACCTCGCGCAACCACTTAGATCTTTCAGTCTAATTAGTATTTTCCTTCTTAAAATTGTTAAGAGTTCATGATAATACACTAATTCACTTTTCAGAGATGGACCTCCTTGTGTACAATAATATATTTTATTTAATTTTCAAATTATTAATTTGAGGTATTTATTCTAAAATTATTGTTTTAAATTTGTATATAATTCTAATTTTGATTTATGTCAATCATGCATATATTTTTCTAAAAAGTCATAAAAGGGTCACTAGCCACTAGCCAGTAAGGCCATCTGTCAATTCTTTTCCCATTCTTTAATCTTATTTAAGATTTTGAAAATATTCCTTTGGAATATATGACAATTCCACATTGATTAGGGCATTCCAATGTCAAATGTCTTATAAAATTTTAGTTAAAATAAAATAATTATATAATATTTTTTGTTCATTGTGATTCTTCACACATGCTGCGGATATACCCAAGTTTCAAACAAAGCCAAGACAACTGTCTTATTAGAGCTATATATTTATATATACATATATATATATATATATATACTTGTGCTGATCATATGTTTAGGTTTTGATACTTTTGTTATTTGTCATTTAATATTATCTTGATTTTATATGCTCAAAATCATATTTAATAAAAAAAAATCCTTTTGCCTCATCACTTTTGGTGGGCTTAGGAAACCTAAGATAGCAATGAATTATTAAAATATGTCAAGTCTATATTTATAGGCAAATATCTATAATGAGGATAAATATCTCACAAAGAATTTATCAAAATGCCCTTGATTAGAACTTATAATAACATGGTATGCACATTCCAATAGAGTATTTGAATAATTCTTAGATCACAATCTAATTTAGTAATGTGCATGTCTTTTATGTGGTTACATGTTCTGATAAAATTCTTGGTGTTACCAATGCACGAGGTATATATGTACAAATTATACGGAAAAAAGACTACAGATTTGCTGTGCTTTTGTTGAACTTTCAATATATATAATTAAATTACAATTTTTAGATGCAGAATATAAATGCATTCATCTAAAACAGAAAAAAAATTCCAATAATTAATAAGTAATCAGTTGGCTTGGTGTTATTCTAGAATCTAGTGTAACCAAAGTCTTGAGTTCGAGCTTAGAGAATTTAGCTATGATAAATAATTTTGGGAAAGAGGACTTTGCCGTCCAATATAAACTCAAATTGATTGGTTGCTTAATTTACGACTATTTTTATAACAAAAAAATCTAAAACAGAAAAATCCAAAAAATTCATTATTGCATGTTAATAACGAAGAAACCAAAAAGGACAAATAATTATTGCACTCTAGAGTAAAATAAAATAATTTTATCCGAATGATATCGAAACCCTAGTTATCCTTTTTTGATGTACAAAAAAATCGGCTGTGTGGAAATTATCCAAACATAAATATATAAAATAGGCTATGTTTTGGAATTATAAATAAAAACATTTTGAAAATAAAGTGTGTTCAAATTAGTGAACGTTGAAATTTGAATCAAGGTGTGACATGCTGACCTGATATTTCATTTTCAAAAAAATATTTCAAAGATTCATTAAATTGAAATTTGTTTCAAGTTAAAAATGCTAATTATATGTTCCAATGATTAACTTCTTTTCTATGGCAAAAAATCCCCATGAAATCAGAGATATTTTCTTTAAAGAATGGAACCGACAGTGTTCTATCCTTTTCTAGCATCAAATTTAATTTCCTGTTCTAAAATATGATTAAGATAAGAATGTGGACAGGCAGATGTGACATCGATGGACTTTAATCAAACCTTAGAATTATGCTAACAAATTAAAATATTAAATCTTATTGGACGATAACTGAACACGTCCCTTAAATCAATTTACTATTTGATTTTATTTTTAATAATTCACCGTTGCTCGGATATGTGTACCAAATAAAATCTACACTTAATAAAGCTACCAATTAAAAAAAGCAAATATATTTCTTGCATGGTTTCACGTTGTTGTTATTATTATTATTATTATTATTATTATTATTATTATTATTATTATTATTATTATTATTATTATTATTATTATTATTATTATTATTATTATTATTATTATTATATATTGATGTGAGAACACTGAGAAGTTCTTTGTCACAAGAAAACAAAAGATTTGGAAAATTTCGTTTTCCCCCTCAACAAAATTCAATTTAGTTTTGACTTGTCGGACTAGAATTTCAGAAAACAAATCATATTTCTTGATATAAACAACAAATTAAAATATTAGTGGTATTATAACGTTGAGAAATGAAACTAAATAAATAGGTGTTTGTTTATGTTTTGGAGTTAGATTTTGAATTTTTCTTTAAAATTGCATATTATGAAATATGTGTGAAAATAGTATGATGTGTAATATATTTTTTTTTAAGATAAAAAATTATAAAATGTATCAAATTAATAGTAATTAGTTGACGTGCGTTGTATTAAATAATGTAAACTATGAAAGAGAAGAGAAAAATATTCGTGAAGTAAATAATTATTGATTGATGATTAGTAACTTTTTGTTTTTACCAAGTTTACAATCTATCTTATTTAATCATTATTATTTATCTAATATACATTAATATATACTAGAAAATAGTATCCCATAAAAGGATAAAAATAAAAAATGCATTTATAATTAATTTCTAAATAAAAAATAAAAATAGCTACTCTTATTTTAGTTGTTGTAGACTTGTAGTATTCATTGCGAATAATTAATTTGTTAGTACGTACATTGATTGCTTTAGAAATGACAAATAATCATAATGCATAGTAAATTTGTGGACTTAAATTACACAAATGTAATGATTTATAGACTATATATGGCATTTTTCCCAAAAATTTAAGATGTTTGATTTCATGGTCTTTTTTATTTGACTCATGGAGTTGGTGCAAAAATTGCTTCCTTTGATGGGATGAAGTGCATATTAAGGAGAAAATGTTACTCATAAAATAAATATGAGTTTTTGAATTGTTAGTTGATAAATATTTATCTATACTAGAATTTCTAACATACCAATTTTTATGCTTTATCAAGTTGTTTGAGTAATTGTAAGTTGGTCAATTAAACCAAGCTACGCAAATGTTGCTTTTACTTTTGCCCTTGGTTAGACTCCAAGTGCTCCATTCTCCTATAAAAAATAAAAAAAGAGAAAAAAAATATTCTTGAAGTAACAAAGTTGATTGATTCTCCAATAGTTTGGCTATTAGCATTGGTATAATTATATTAAATCATGTATACACTATGATTAGATAAATAATACTTACAATATATTTAGTGAAAATGCTAAATAAAATATGGATATGTTTGGAAGTTTTTTCAAATGGATTCTGGAAATGGAAATTCATTTATAAATATTAATGTATTGTCATTAAATTGTTTCGGAAGGTGCAATATAAAAATACTAATAGTGGCAACTTAACAACACTACCTTTTGTCACTATTAAATTTGTGAGATGATTATTATTATTATTATGTAAAAAGGAAAATATTATAAGCACTCCAAAACATTATAATGTCCCTCGTCTCAACTTTTCTTATATGTGATGTACTAAAAATTCCCTTCAAATTTGAGACATCATATTTTGTATCTTAAATACTTCACTCGATATTATTTTAAATAACCGAACAATACAAGAGCGTGTTACTTGCTATACTATTTTGTAATGGATACATAGGTTATTCATTTTTTTCCTTTTATTTTTGTTTAAAATATTAGTTTATATGTAATTTGTTTTATATATTATATAGTAAATTAATAATATAAACCGTATGCATTGTCTTATTAATTGGAATTTTGATCATATAATTTGCATGGATCACAATCTTTTTAAAAATACTAATTTGCCTCAGATTCAAACTTTTGTATAATTGGTATAAGTGATCTATCAAATTTAGCTAGAAAAACTAGAGTGCACTATTTTATACATATATATATAATACATTATTAGTTATTGAATATTTTTTCCTTTTGAAATTCTAATAGAGATTCTAAATCACATAATCTTTAATTGTAATACATTATTTTGGACTATACAAAAAAAATGCATAATCATGATCAATCGTATATAAAATAATTTTTAATAGTGCTCATCTAATTAAGTAATGTGCTCATGCATAATTGGATTAGGTAAGTTAACAAAGTAAAATATTTAAAATACAAAATATAATTTCTCGTATCCGGTAGACATTTTAGTACATTATATATTTTATAAGAGAAAAAGTCAAAATTGGAGCCCATTATCATTCTTAAGTTCTAATATCATTTCTCCTATTAAAAAGTCATTATAGCTAAATACACATTAAATTAATGAATATCATTAATATATTTTTTTTTTACAATTATAGTGCACTCTACTTGGATTTCACTATTGCGAATATTGAAAAGTTGATTTCTGAAAATGACTCGTAGAGTATTTTTTGTGTGATGTAATGTAATCCCAATAATAATTTTGGAGAGAAACTTATATTTATTTGATTTATAAGATCATTATAATTACTACAACATAAAAAACTTTTGGAAGGTTATATTCCAATATTTTCAACAATATTTGAATTTAACAAGACATAATAGTATGTATACTTGCAGATATCTCAGTAAAATGATATCTGGATTAATTTGTTTGCTCCTCAACTAAAACCTTCTTGATCACTCAATTAAATTTGATTTAATTTAATAAGAATATTTTTGTAATTTTTTGTCACATTAATCATGTGTAAATTACCAAACAAAAGCGTCAAGACTTCTCTTTATCTTTATGTTTTGTCATTAATTTACTCGACTGATAAATATTTCTTGCTTTAATTCTTCTATTTAAAATTCCCCCTTCACAAGAAATCCTTGTGGACGTGTCGATCTAAATATTAAAGACATCATTTTATTATGAAAAAAATTTACCTAAATGTATTTTGGTGGATCCCAACCATATTATATTGAGTCATGTGATCTTAACTCTTGTTTTTTTCATGTTTTACTTTCTTATAAATTATTCAACACAATTTATTGCCAATTAATAAAGTGACGGTATAAGTCACATATATGGTTCATTTGTCTTGTATCCTTACATTTATGAATTAATAATCCACATCATATGATGACTTATTTAAGAATAATAAAAAGAAAATTGATCATTCGAAAGTTTTGAATCTCGATCAATGTTCAATATCTTATAGAATTAGGGTTTTGTTTGAACACGTTAAATTCAACAATGGTTAAAAGGCATTTAATTATATTTAATGTTAGTGATTAAATATTTTTATATCAAATTAATTAAGGGAGTCGTACACTAGAGAAATTATGGACAATATGAATTGTGCACATGGTTGTGAAAAAAAATATGAAGCACGTGAGAATTTATGTGTATAGGCTTCAAGGAGTTTCTACTTGACTTGGATAGGAACTAAGACTTATCTCCTTTATTGGGATGTGAGAGATTTCTCATGTGATATATTTGAACATTAATGAGACCTTATGACTAAATAATTATTAATGGCTATTGCTTATTAAGAAATATATTTAATAAATTTATTTGTAATAATTATTCATATGCAAGTAACATTTAATTTGCTCTTCTATCATTTGTCTTTTGAACTACCGATATTAATATATATATATATATTCTATATTTATAATTATTGAGGATTAGTTGAATCCTCATATTTCTACCATTATACATAATAAATCAAAAGAAAAAGAAGTTAATAAAGCCGACAGCTCATGCACTGAAAGACTGTAATGATAATAAATAATAATAATAATTATTATTATAATTAAAGATAAAGGGCAGTGTGAACAAAAGATATATTAGCAGACATAGAAAGAGAATATATTAATTTAATATTAATAAAAAAATGTGGCCTAGTTGTATTATGGTCCCTTCCTCTTATGGTAACCATACAAACGTTAATCAACCTTTTAACCTAAACCTAATTTCCAAAACAGGTAAACGTACCATTCACTTCAACCGGCTGCAGCCGGTTCTCATCACCAACTATATACTCTTTTTTTACTTTTAAAAAAGTTGATTACAAAACACTTTATAAATTATTTGAAATTGTTATATATTCTTTTTATTTAAAAATAAGTAAATAAAACCCGTATTTTATAAAACTCGGTGTAAAACTCTCATTCCGTTAATAATTAATTGAGTTTGATTAGTGAAATACAAAATTTTGCGTATTATTATATAAAATACGAGGTTTAATTTGCACATTTTTTAACAAAATGAAGTATTTAACAATTGTGTAACAAAATAATAGGTGTTTTGTAAGTATGAGCTAAATTACCCTTATAATTATCCTATGATGCAGTACTGGTGAAGTTATAATTAGATCTGTTCACCCCCTCCCTTTAACAAGTGGAGTTATAACTTATAAGATCTAACAATTAAAAATTTCAACAACACTTGGATACAGCTAAATCAGAATAATAAATAATAAATAAATAAAATCATTCTCTGTGTGAAATTCAATTATTGTCAGTAGTTGTACATTTAATTGATAGATATCATGTCAGGATATTGTTTTGCTGTCTTTCTTTGATTCATTTTTTATTTTTTTGTTAAATGTTTGAACATGAAATTATCATAATAATAATAATCCATAACGCTTGTATAACTGCTGGAATAGAAATGTTTTTTTTTTTTAATCTTAGATGATATATATTATTCCCTAATTAATGAGAACCAATTTTGAGAAATAAAAGTTTTAAACAAGGTAATAAATATATGAATATTCTTACTCTTTTACTCGTGAAAACTGCAGTTAATTAGAAATTAGTTGTGTGCCAATTTGATTATTTTAAGTAAAATTTACCGCATCTGTACATCATTAATTCTTAAAGCTAATCAAACAAGGAATGCATGTATAAACAGACAGATTATTAAAGATAATATATATATGAACTGTTATTAATTATTTGAAAACGTATATATGTGCTTTTCTAATGAATAGTAAAAATGTGGACAAAAGTAGTTAATTGAAATGTACCATTTTAGATCATTAATTAGTGTCTATTAGAATTAAGTTTTTAAAGTAAAAAAATTGCTTTATGAAATTAAACTTTAATATTGAGACTTGAAAGATGCTAAAACCCTATGATACAGATATATATAAATATATAACGAACACAATAAATCTCAGTTTAATAGAATAATACGATAATATATATATACATATTTAATATTAAAAAATCAATACAATCAATAAATAATTATCATAAATAAAAAATTTCCATTTTTTTAATTTTTTTTATAGTTGTTTAACTTTTATTTTTAGTTTTTAACAAAAGAGCACAAATATTATCTCTTTCATATACGAGCACAAAAAATATCATATAATATTAAAAAAGATGTTACGTTGGTGTTCAAGATGTGTCGAATACTATAAATTTTATATTGGTACAATATCTAAAATTTTCTAGTTTTCAAATTTTTAGAACTTCAAAATTGTTCCAAGTATATATATAGGAGTATCCGCATCAAATACGAGTATAATACGGATAAATACTACATAATATAATTTTTAGGAGTATCTATATATTATAGGTAAAAGAAATGACAAATATATATATATTGGAACTCAACAACTCTTGTACTATAAAAAGTCTAAATGTAGAAAGGAGTTAAGAATATTTTTAAGGAAAGTACAAATTGCGAAAGCACATTATTTTTCTTTTTCTTTTTTTTTTAATTTTTTTTTTTTTTTGTCGGCAGAGGGGGGGTGGTACGAGGTTTGGTACTATGTCTGGGAGGACGTGGATGCTTCTTCTCCATTCCTACTTCTTTTGTCGTTTTGTCCACCTAACCCCCTCTTTTTAAATATCCACCATAAAGTTAAATATAATTATCCTATCCCATCAGACTTTTTTTTTTAATAATATATTGGTTTTATATTTATAAATATTTATTATTATATTAAACTTATAAAATTATATATATTAATAAAAATATTATGTTTGGTTTTAATATTTTTGGCTTGTGGACTTCTGACATATTTTTTTAAACTCAAACTCGACAATTTTAAAAATTTCAGCTCAACCCAAATTTTTTAAACTCAAGTCGAGCTATTTTAAGAGATAATAACCCGACTCTACTAATTGGTATTATTACCATAATATGTACATATATATATAATATGTAAAATTTAAAGTGCACAAGTAGTTCGATAATTACTAATATCAATAATATTCAAAAATTTAGAATCCTCTGAGCATCCTTCAACAAATTTGTTATATTAAAATGGTCATTTCATGCCGGTTATTGAAATTAAATAGTTTGGTTTTTTCTACTTTTGAGTTGAATAATGTTCAATTTGATTTAAATACGTATATATATATATAATATATATAATAAGATGTTAAAGGTTTTTTCTCTGCAAATTAATTGGGGAACTATTGTGTGTAACGACAACAATATTTATTATATAATCATTGTTATTATTATTACGTATATGCTATCTTCGTTTATGAGACAGGCTGCATTATTATGAGTTAAAATCATTATAATTTCTTGCTTTTTAAGAAAAAATCTGTCACCAAAATCACACCAGAAATGTAGGCCACACCCATTCAAAATCACCATAAGTGAAATCTGTGTAACAAAGATATAAGATTCTTTTTTAAAAAATTCGTTACAAATTAAATAAATAAAGCCTTATTAGCTTTAAAGAATCAATGATCTTATGTGAGCTTAGAACAATTAAACCCTAATTGTGTACTACATAACAATGAATAACAGACGATCACAATCCAAACCATAAATCTCAAACCACCTTATCAAACCAAAATTACTATCAAAATCTTATTAGGCCATTTTCAACTTAAAAAACTAATTTTACATCAATTTGTTATTTTGTAAATCTACTCCAATCCAGAACACTATTTATTGAACCAAAAAGAAATATTTCAGAATATTTTATTTTTCATATTTTTAATAGTTTTTATAATCTTCGAAGTTTTGTTCTTTTTCATCCAATAAAATATATTTTGTTATTAAAATATTATAAAACTTATAATTAAAAGATATATAATTATTAAATACATTTTATTATTAAAATTGAAAGTAAAATGCATTTTATTTAATGTTTGAACTATTAAGTGTATCGGTTCATTATAAAATTTATTTTTTACAAGTTTTAATATATATATTTAAATTAAATAAAATTAAAATAAAAAATATTCTAATTGAATAAGAATATATTTATAAGATATAAATTATAACTTATTAAATTTTAAAGGACTAAATTGAAGATATTCAAACTTTATAAACTTTCAAATAGCTAAATTAAAACCTAAAATAAAGTAAATAGCCAAAGTTGAAAATAAGAAGAAAAAAAATTTAAAAAGATACAGGACGTCATTTCTAGCACAAGATGAACAGTATTGCACCAGAAATGGCACAACATTGTTAAATCACCTGAAATGGCGCAATGAATGACGTCGGGTTAGAGAAACCTGACATAACATTGTTCATTGCCCCTGAATGGCGCAATGAATGACGCCGGGTTGGAGCAACCGGCGCCAAAAAGTGGGCCAACCAGTGCCAAATTGGAGATCGTCTTACAAGTCCGTAAAATCCGTTTTGTTTATATTTTCAAATTTTATTTCTAAATATTTTGAAGCAAATATTTTAAATAATTTCATATATTAAATTCTTATCCAAATTCACATTTTTTTTTCAATTCTACTTTTGTAAACCCCTATATAATACATTCAATCGCTTATATATATGCATATAAGTTCACATATTCACCAATTAAATCATTTACTATAGTCATTTTTTTCTTTCTCTTTCACATTTTGTGATTTTTAATTTATATTCTTCACATATTTTACATAATCATTATATACACATCTAACACAATTATTCTTTACACACTATGAATCAACATATCACTATTACTTTGATATATTTTACAACTTTCAACTCATTTTTTAAAGAAATACACAAACACCTACCTTTCCAAATTTTTTCCTACTATACAATTTTTTTTCTACAATTTTTTAAGATTTTTTTTTAAATTTTCAAATCAAAAATATAAAAGTATATAGCCATTACTTGTACATGTGTTTTCTTATCTTAATTTGCAATTTATATATAGAAATAATTTCCCTCCCGAGGCGTGTCATAAGATTTTGTATTTCTGAAAACAGAAGGAATTAAATATCATTTTTGATAATCAATTTTTTATTCTGCATTCAAATTACTAGTTAGGTGCCACAGAGTGCGTCCTAACATATGTTATTAAAATATTGATGTAATCGAGATATGACAACTTACCGTTAGAGGAAATGTCACATAGCACAATAAACAAATTAAAAAGGGTTAAGAATAATGCATATATCAAGTTGGTAGTAATGCCACTAGTTGCATTGTCACTTGCTTATTAATTATAATATTATTACATTATATAAGATGAATGAAACAATAACTTAGAGGACATTAAGATCCCAAAATATGAATAAACAAATCAAAACACACCAACTCTTTAAAGATCATAATATTTAATTTGAATGGGGAAGATTGAGTTTTTCGAAAATATATCGATTATATCCTTCTAAAATAAGTAAATGGTAGTAGATATTTTTAGGGATTATAATTTTTATTTATAGTTCAAATGGACAAATTTTTTTAAGGTTTTATACCTATAAAATTTTACATAGTAAAATAAAAATATAGTGTTTAATGGGTCAATTAAACTAACACAAGTTGCATATCTTTTAGTTACTATTGATCAAATTTGAATGGTAGTTTAGTTGACGTGACCACAACACCACTTGCCTTGGAAAAATAAACTAATAGAGTGATGAGTTCAAAGTAAAACACTAAGCACAATTACATCATTGTATTTTTATTATTAATATTATAATTATTTTATTGTTTATTATCTAGATTTTTTAGGTAAAATTTGTCATAATTTAGATAAAATATACATTATCGAAACATGCATTTCCGTCTATGATTAATGCGTTCCTTACTATAACAGTTATGTATATGAACTATGATTTTTTTTTTCTAATATAGTTTATATTTTATATAAACTCTACAATTATGATCCTATGAAGTAGATTAAAAAAAATTGAAACAGTTCAAACTCATGTATTTAGCAACAGCACATTAAAAAACCACAAAAATACCTTCTCACCTTGAAAATAGAGAATTGACAGCATAAAAAGGAAATAATTGAATATCAATGTGTGGAGGCATTAATGAATTAATATGAAAATTCATGTATTTACATATATTAATATAATTATTGGGTTCAGCTTGCAAGTTTCGTTTAATAATTTTCTGTTAAATAGTAATTAATGAATTGCAGACTAAGGAATTGTTTGAAGTATCTGTTGTTATATATTTCTTTAAGCAACGATAAGCTTTGAATTTAGGGTTACGCCCTCTGCCTATGATGATTTTTCTAGTTATATATTCCAAAATTTGCAATATTGTTCGATTGTAAGTTTGACCAATCAAGTTAATATGATAGTTTATCATTATGAGATAACATTTTTATAAATTTATAAATGAATATATTATTGTTTTATAAGAGATTAACGTACGGAGCGCTTTATTTTTGAAATGGGATGTATGTTTTGTACATATTTAGAAAATAGGAAAATGCTTTCCTCACAGAACTGTAAGATATTTAGCCTTACAGTCAATTTCTTAGCCACAAATTTTGGTACTATGTATAATTATAGTGTAGCAGTTTGTCATGTTTCCAAATAAAATATTTAAGATAATCCCACATAATTATGTATAATTATAGTTAACTTCACATATATTATAAATTTAGATGAATTCCTATTAATTATTTTTAATTTATATTTTTTGTGTCACAGAAATCCTATATTAATTATAGATCGAATATTAATATTTAATCTCATTTTTAATGTATGAATATCAAAAATGTAATAAAATAATATTTTATCAAATAGATGTTAAAATGTTATAATGTTAAAAAAAAGTTGATAAATTCAATACATTGTTAACTTTTAAAACATAATAAAATCTCAAAATTACACCAGAAATTGGATTGGATCTTTTTTATACTATTGTTTAATTGCTTACTGTACGCATATTTATTTCTTTATTTGAAATAAAGAATCACCAAATTACACCTTATTTAGTATTTTAGCTCCAATAATTAATTTTTATTTAATATGATGTAAAGAAAATTATTTAAATAAGAAAAGAGGTGGGCTTTATGATTTTTTTCCTTTTACTATCGTCTCTAGATGCTAACCTCACAGAAATATGTGGGATTAGCATCACCCTAGAAAATAATTGAGAATTAAGCAAAATAAATATGATTTCATACTCGAAACCTACCGACCCGGATCCGAACCAATTAAACACATTATGGGCTTGGATCACATAAGATTTTTTTTCATATTAGCCCACTTTAAAAGTGGGTTTAAATTTACACTGGATTGGGCCACAAAATATAAAAGTAAAATAGGGGCTAGTATACTTTGTTTCCAATGTTAAATTATTATTTATTACATAATTTTTAAAAACTGTGTGATCAAAACTTAATTGGGTCAAGGTTATGCATGTTGAATTGAACCTCTTAAGCACAATTGCATTGGAATGTTCTAATCATTATCATAAATAATAATGACAGCTTATTCCAACATTTAAATTATTGGAAAATTTTACCAAAAAATAATATTGAAAATCACTTAACCTAGAAATTTAAGTCGTGTTAGAGATGGAAAGATATAATATTTCTAATTTTTTACAAACCTTTTTCACTTTTATAATTGTTTTTATGATTTTTTTTCATTTTCAAGAATTAATGATTAGCAGAACATTTAATTTTCACTGAAAAAATTACTGTAGCATTTAATCAATTGTTTCAAATTTAACTTTTTTTTATTATTATATAAACTGGATGTTCTATATGAATTCTTCACATTTAAATTTGTTGCTACCATTCACTTAGTTAAATATGATAATTGGAATAAGATAAGGTAAACAACACTAACAATGACATTTTGAATGGATACATATATATAATTATGGAACATAATGTTGTATAATGATTTGATGTATAATGATTTGACACAAGTCCTTGTTCACTGCATTTAGTTTGTTTAATTATTATAAATATACCTTTTTCTTAACTATCAGTTTGTGTCATTGTTTACGTATACATTGGAAAATGTTACTTTCATATCCAGCTAAATGATCTTTAACGCGTAAAAACGTGGAATTATCCATTTCATCCTTTACTACAAAATCTTATTATTTCTTTACAACACAAATTTCATTATATAATATTCATAGTGTAGGGCCTTATATCCATCTTTAAAAGAATAATTTTTGGAGAAATTTATCTATAAAATGTATTTGGATGAGATGCTATCAAGACTTTTACATTAAAAATAATCTCCAAATTTTTATCTAGTTTTTTAAGAAAAACATTTCAAGTTAACTTTTACTGTTCATGATTTAACAATTAAAAGATTTTCTTTCGACTATTTAACAACATCTAATTGAAAGTAAGCACTTACTTTAATGGAAATTATGTAACGTGTAAAATACGATCTATTTTGTCTATTTTAAAGTTTAGACTATGAGACAGAATCGTCAAGCTTTATAATTAATTTGTAAGTGGGAGATGATTAGATTGTGAAGATTGATATAAAAAAAATTAAAAATTGCAGCTCACTAAAGTGAAAATCGCGTCTCAAGTAGGATTGGCATAAGGGGTGATATTTGGTGGCTCTTTACAGTCCAACTTTCGAGATATATCCACTACACAAAATGTTAAAATATATGCAGGTCCATCAAAATATATACATATAATACCATATTTTGTGGTGGATATCTTTTAAAAATTTGACTCTTAAAACTCAGAAAAAATCACTCTAGCATACGCTTTAACGCATCAGAACACTAATAGGCCCGCATGTCTTAAGGGAATTTAAGATAATTTTTTATGAATTCTGAGACTCGAGGTCCTACAAAATATACACAAGTAACTTGACGTGAATATACGCATGTATTTACAATGTCATTCATCCCGTGATCCGATGACACCCATTATTGGAAGCTATAGAATAATATGGAGACGAGTCGAAGTGCAAGAAAAATTGCAAAAGAAAATGTCAAAAATCGACGAACTATTTATTATTATTATTTTCTTTTTCTTTCATACTTTATAATTTAAACTTTTAATTTTTTTCATTCATATAATTATTATGTACATATTTAATATGCTCATTCCACACATCATTTATCAATCTATTACTATTAATTTAATATTTTTTAAACTTTTAATTCATTTATAAAAACATAAATAAGTATCTATAATTCTCAAACAAATTTAAATATTACGCAATTCCTAAAAAAAAATATTTTCAACTAAAAACATAAATAAAGATAAGCAATGATGTTTTAAGGGCAAGTGAAGTGGGCATGAGGAAATTAATACTATAAAAAGTCGGTTTAAAGGCTTGTTTTTTCAGCCGTCCAAAAAAGAAATGTTAGTGGGACATGATTTCCCAATTAGTTAAAATAAATATAAGCATATAATTTTCAAGATGAATTAATTATAATCACAATCTAACTTGAAATATTGCATGTGCCATTGCATTACCTTGTTTAGGGGTATGTCTATGTTTCTAAATGTCATTAAAAATAACTATTGCTTCTATCATTAAAAATTGGCTTACATTTCAAATGAAAATATAACTAAATAATGTAATTTTCATTGTAAATAACTTTTAGTAACGGAAAATGGGTTTTAGCGCGGATGTATCTGACTCTGATACCATGTATTCCTGTAGTTATATAAATACTTTCTTAAAATTATTATTCAACTCTAAATTAAATATTTTGCATCTACTATCTAATTATTACAAAAAAAATTTTTATCGAAATACGGAATATTTGTACAATTTCCAAATAAATGTATTTTTACAAAAATTCTTCTCAATTGTCTAACAAGTACATTGGAGTTGAGAAATTTACGATAAAAATAATAAGGAAGTCACGTAAGAGAGTGACTTCTATTGACGCGTTTGGTATTATGATAAGGGGAAACGCTTTATTAATTGTACAATTCCTTTTTCATATTTATTTGGTAGGTGAAATATAGCTTAAATGTCAAATCTTATTCTTAACTATAAATATTCTGTGAAAATTACTTCTTTATCAATTATATAGTTGCATAATAAATCTCTTTGACAAGAGTTTGATAGTACATGGTTGATATTGATAATTATTGATATTACGGTCTTTTAACTATTTTTTTTTTATTTAATTATGGATGGAAAAAGTTATTTATATATATACCCTTCTATATTGCTATTATTTTCACACATCTCAGTTATTCTACTACTTTTTATATTTCAATACTTTGCTAATTTCATTCTTAATAATATATTATGGTATGGATCCAAATAAACATAACTACTATAAAAATTTATTAAATTCTTCAAATTCATGTAATACACGAGAATAATAATAAATTTATATTAAATAAATAATTATAAATAAAATAAATTTATAATAACATGTAAAATATAAAAAATTTATTGTGTTTTCTTTAATTATAATATTTTAATTATTTTATATATGCATAATGAAATATAAATTGATACATGATGGATGGAAGGTGATGTGACATTGTAAATTCAAAAAAAGTGATGTAATATTGTGAGTGAAAATTTGTAAGAATTTCTAATAATTTTTTATTTTAGAGGAATTTAACTTGACACTATGAAAAAGTGTGAAAAACTATTGCTAAATATTTTCATTACTAGTGCTATCAGGAAAGACATTAATGAACTTAGATAGCAACTTTAGCTATCATCTAGAAACTCATAGGACATACTAGAAAGGGCCAATAATTGTTTTTCTAATTTAAAAGAAAATAACAAAAATTGACATTAGGCAAAACCGCCATCTTTGTTATATATATATACTAGCGTATAACCCGTGCTACGCACGGCCTGAAATTAATAAAACATTAATTACAAAAAAATTCTAATTTTAAAAAACCTTGATGTGGTTATATTCTTTTTTCGTCAATTCAAGATGCTAATTGTAAATGGAAAAATAATGAAATATATTAATAATATTGGGCATCTAAATATTGACACATAAAACTAACCAAAATTCAATTCATTATATCATATATAAACACTATATAGTTTATCATAGATGTCTCTTAAAATTTGTAATAACTAATATATTATATACAACATGAAAGTTATATAGAACATAATCCTTGTTTCCAAAGCTTATCCTGCGAAATAAGAAACAAAAATATTACAAATTCGAAACATTTGCATCATTAGTATCTTAGTAAACCTATATACTTATCACATAATTAAAGTTTCATAAAAATTGAAACAAACTACTTTGCCGTCAAATTAAAGGCATTGATGTACTATTTATTAACATTTGTACCATAACTTTGCATCCTAAAATTTATGCCAATTCAAGCTTCATACACATAATTTCATTATCGTCACCCTCTTCGAAACCTTTCTATAACTTATATTTTACAAACTTACACTTATTATTTTATAAGAAAAATAACATCAAAAATAATATTTCATAAAATTTGAAATAAATTATTTTGTTAGGAAATTCAAACCATTAATGTAATATTTCATAATATATGTAACTCTATTAGGGAACTTTCTATCCTTTAATTTATGCAATTTCACGTGCTTCTTATACAGAGTATATTATTATCATCACCCACTAAACATGTATATCTAATTCTTGCCATTAGTTTGGAGAAAGTATTATTCGATATAAAATCCCGTTCAAAACCCTCATTTGAATATAAAATTGGAAAATAAAAGATCATGTCCCATCTTGAAGTAGACAAAATTCAGAGAAAATTTTTAGAAGCAATTTAACTCGGCCTTGAAAGTAGTAAATTTTTGCCGAAAAATATGTTTAATCTTGAATTCGAGAAATGAAAGCTTATAGAAAATACAAATAGACGTAAGTAAAAAACAATAGTATAAATATACTTACCATGGTACTTCAACACTCTTCAATAAATGCAATAATTTATGCTTCTTACCGTTTATCATATATCCGCATGTTCATAATTGGTGATTGCTCCAACTTTTCTTATTCCATATGATGTTCAAATATGTAATTAATTGCTTCAAAATGTAATGCTTTAGTAACATTAAAAAAAATTTAACAACCTATTAATCTAACTACGGGGAATGAAGGGGGGAATGCTAATGATCATATTAGATTTTAGCAAAAGAATGTGAGAACTGCAAATCTGAAATTTATAGAAATCACATTCTCTATAATATATATACTATCCAAATTTCACATAAAAAATTAAAAATGGCAGGAAAAATTATAATTAAATAAATGAACTTTAAATAATGGTATGTGTATACAGAAAATTAGTAAAATAAATGAAAAAAATAATAACATAAAGTTGTAATATATTCCTCATAAATGCCTAATTCTGTATGAACTAAAACTCTTAACAAACAAATAACTAAATAATAAAATGCATAATCAAATGAGAAAAATAAAGTTTGCCAATAAAGATGATGATATTTGTTATCAAGGATAAAAAATGTACAAACATATGAAAATAAATTGAGAATAAAAAAGATCAGAATTTAAAGTAAATCAAGTTAACCAAAAAAAATAGAAAATCAACGAAATCAAAGAATTGTGAAACCAAGACAATGAAGGTTCAATTACATAAAAAATTCAAAAGAATTTACAAAAGTGAAAAGAAGGTAAGAATATTGAATAATAAGTAAAATACTTAACGTTTAGATGTATATAAATATAAAATTCAATCATATATGTAAAACCTCTTAAAAAAATCTACCAAAGGGTTAAAATTTTAAATCATTATTTACTTTAGCATTTAATAATAATAAAAAATCACAAAGTAAAAATATGAAAAAGATAGTTTGTGTTCTCAGCAATTGCAAATCAATTTAATGGAGTTGGCAATGGGTAAAATTTTACATCATTATCTAGGTTAGACTTGATAATAATAAACAAATCAAGAAAATAATATACAAAAAAGGATTTCATGAATTTAATTCACTTACATAGTTTTGGGACCCCTCAAACAATGATGATACAGTCTCAATGTATGTGAATGTAAGAAGATGCGAAAAAGAAAAAAAAAATAAAATAGGAGAAAATGAGATCTGTGATGTAAACAAAAGGTGAAGGACGATGACATCAATATTTGGTGGGTATTTTTACATTTTAAAATTTGAAAAAGTAACTGCATGACAGTGGGCAGTTAACACGGAGGGAAATTATTTGTTATATTACTATGAAAGAAATTAATAATTATTAATATAAAGAAATTCTAAATTATCTAAGTTTTGACTTTTTTGTATAAATTAACTTAGTTTATAAGACAACAAATGAATCATATTATAAAATTCATTCTTCAATTACTTAAATCAACCAAACCAGATATATACAATAAGATTATCCTTCTCATCACTTTGTACAAATTTCCTATTTTGGCTTTTATTATAATGCATGAAAATTAAACAATTTATATATAATAGAAAAGCTCATCAAAACGTCATATTTATTTCCTCATCAAACACAAAGATGATTGTGTAAAATGTAATATAATTGTCTTATATTTATTATATATATAATATATAATTAATAGTAGTAATATTCCATTTTGCTTCTCTTACCTGGCTTCCATTTCTGCTCTCATTTCAAAAATCACTATCAGAGTTACTACCAGGAAAGGACGATCAAATAAATTAAATAGCCCAAATTGGCTGACTTTACAATATAAGATGAATTTGTGATGCATTTCATTTTGATTTCAAAAAAATTCCAAACCCATAAATCTGATCATCAAAAAGTTGTACGTTGAACTTTATTGTACTCTTTTCAACATTAATTGGAGTTTTAATTTATAATTTAATGATGTATAAGACTAATTTGTTGGCACACTATCTAGGTAATTCAATGGTGGAATTAAATCATTGGGTTAATGAACTCACAAGGGCAAAATTTATTTTTCACTAATATATAAATATTTCGTATATCCATAAAGTTTATAAATATCCGTATATATTACATTAAAAAATAGCAAATTGACCCTCGAGCATTTAAAAGATATTATTCATGGAATAAAACTTCTAAAAATGATTATATATATAAACTTTTATTTGGTCTACACATATTAAAAAAAACATTTATATCAGCCCAAGACTAGATCATGTCTTGTATTTTTTTTTAAAAAATTTTAATTCAAATCTAAACTTTCGATCCTAATTTGGTTTGCATTTAAAAAAAAATACTTAAAATTTGAAAAGTCATGCACTAATTTTTTCAACTCTTGAAATCACAAATTATCCCCAAAGTATATATAAATGACACGTCAAATATATAAGTTGTTTTTTTTAACTAAAAAGTCATGCTATAAAACAATAGGGTAGTATATTCCTGTGACACATTCCATAATCATCAATATTTTTCCTTTACTATATTGTGTACTCCTTAATAATTATGTGTCTTTTGAGTAAATTAAAATGTAGATTAATTGTTTCCTAGGGATGAGAATTATTTCCTAACTGTTTAGGATTGTTTTTAACGTTATATACAATTAATTAGAACATTTTGAGAAATAAATATGCATTCTAGTGTTGACCTGCAAATGTGGTTGACTTACCAAACAAAGTTAATTTCTTGTGTTAATATCCAAAGAGTAACCACGTTTAACATTAAAAAAAAAAATTGGCAAAAAAATTATCCAACAATAAAATTAATTAAATAATTCTATACAAAGTGCACTTTTCTATGCCTATATATACATATCCAAATCCTCTTTATTCATCTATCCTTATTCAACTCAACCACCACCACCACCACCACCCTCAGCCCCTGAGGGGGCTTTTCTCTTTCTTTTCTTCTCAAATATTTTCATCTAAAAAAAATTCCCATATTTTAAAGGGCCTCAAAAATTCTCTTCTAATTCTCTCTTTTAGCAGATAAACTACTCAACTCATGGCTGAGCCGAAACGAAACGCCGCCCTTCCTCCGCCGCGCGGCCGCGTCAAGGCTCAAATTTTTCAGAGCCTTGCCGGAAACCTTTCCTCCGCCGCCTCCAAAGCTGCACAAGTGTTCGTTAACATCAAGGGCGGCGGCGGCAGTGGCGGCGGCGGCTCGACTTCCACCTCCGCCTCCACCACTCCACCGCCGAGCGCGTACGCTTCCGACGGGTACCCTGATCGTGCCTGAAAGATTAGTGTACTCACATGCTATACTATATATCAGTTTTATTATATTAAATAAAGACTGCAGGGTCATACAGGCTGATAATATAAATAGTATAGTAGTGTTGATTTGTAATATTTAATGTTTGGTTTGTATTTTGTAGTATACTCTTTCCTCCTACTATTGTTTCTGTAGTTTTTGATCGGAGATAATGGTAGGTTTATTTGGTGTGCTTAGATCATGTATAATATTATTGTAATATAATATATTTATATATATGAAAAAGTATTGTGTGTTTATCTTTTAGGGTTTTCCTTTATCTCAGTCTCTTTGATTATTCCACCTTCATGATTTGTTGATTTTGTTCAAATGATTAATTTTGAGTTCTTTTTGTTTATATCTCAAACTGATAAAAATTCACTTTAGTTTTATTGAACTACAAAAATGATATTTTTTGTTCCGTACGGTTCAAAGTAGATGAAATTTTGATATTTTATTATTACTTTTAGGCTTTAGCTGTACTGGACTAAAAAAATATGATATTCTTGGTTTTATTTTTTTTGTTATATTTATAACAAAAAGTATTAGTTAATATTGTAATTCAATGGGACAAAAAAAATGAGACAAATTTCCACCTTGGTGGGACCTGATCCATAGTTTTATATACTTTGTATATGAAGTTTGGATGAAGGAATTAGGTGAAGAAAATGAGAAGAAAAAGAAAGTCTAGCAAGTAAGGGAAAATACTAGGGCAACACTTGTGTATCATAGTTAGTAATATATATATAAAATATATATTACTATATATAAATACCAGGCAACACTAAAAAATCTTTGAGTTTTATTTCCATTTATGTCCTATTTTCTTAGACTTTTTTAAAATAGTTATATAAATTTTTAAATACGGAATTACTATAGATTTTCATTGATATATTGTAATTGATTTACTAAAAAAAATCTATTACATGATTTAGAGCAAAACAATTGTTTATTTTCTCCAAACCCCATGTTCCAAATTAACCTACAGACTTTTGACATTTTATATATAACTATTTGAACGAGGTGATATCTGCAAAATTCCAGTCAATCATTATTTTTTATCTAATAATTTGACCTCTTAAACAATTTGGGCAATCTTATAAAGATAATAGTAGCATTTTCAGGTACATATATAATTAAAAAGTACATTGAAAAAGACATGTTTTTTGTATATTAAACATGAAATATTTCATTTATTTCTCGATCTAAAAGTTGTAGAAATTATGTTGGAATATGTTGCAAAGTCAAACTTTAATACAAATTAGAATTAATCAAAGGTTGAGTGTAGCTTAATAGCATTAGATTCACCACAAATTTGTCTGTTTAATTGTTTATTTAGAGAAAAAAAATTCAGTGAGTCAGTTCTTAGTCATTGAGACAAACAACACACCGTGTTTAGCTATACTTTCTATGTATTATTTAATATTTAAAAAGTTCATAAGTAATATATATATATATATATATATAATTGAGGTTTACTTCTGCTTCATAGTCTTGTTGAAGATAAAAGTCAACCCCTTTTTTAAGGTTTGATTTAGACTTTTTTTTAGGAATAATAACATTAATTCATTTGAACCTTTGCGGATATTTATATTTTTGCATATTTTTATATGAATAGTTTGATTTTACATAAATTTATATTTTGACATTTTTGGAGGAATAGATTTTTAATCTGTGGTTATGCATTTTTTTCTGGTTAGATTTATAATTAAATCCTGAATATATGTTGTTAAATCGACTCGATTTGAATCATATAATTCTTTTCTAAAAAACGATTGAACTAGCCAAAATTGTAAGTCGATCCATTTGTACCTTTTTTAAACTCTTAAGGACAAAACAAATCACATCATAATCCAAAAGATTAGCATAGATAGCTGGAACTGATTAGGACTTAATTTCCAATTACTTTAAGGATTAATTTAAGAACTTGGGACCATAATAGCAATGGATATATTTATTGAGTAGCTTGGATATGCTGCAATGTTGGTAAACATCATCCTCAAACTAAGGAATTTTTTTTAATCAATTATTTTCCAAATTATTTTTTTACAAAGAAAAATTTACGATAGTTATTTTTAAAATAAGTATTAAGTAAATATCGTTCTTGTATAATAGACTATAATGATTTTAATTGTAAATCTGCTTGATTAATAATTTGTTAGCAAAATGAAAAAATAAATATAAAAATAGATAGTGGTATATTCTAGCAAAGCAAGAATTGATTTCATTTCTTTATTAACTTTGAGACGTCAAGAAGGCCTCATGGGACTCTGCAAGAGTCGGATTAGAAAAGAAATAGGTGGTAATATTTTATTTAACAACTTAGATACGAGTATTACATAGTTTAATTTATTAATGTTTTGAATAAGTAAATAGTTTAATTAACAACTTAGATACCACTAGTTGAATATGGAACGGAGAGAATTTTTGTCATTAGACTATTCCATATTTTGAGAAATTTAAAAGTAAAAGAATCAACTAAAAAAATATGAGTGAAAAATATTCCATGTTATATATATATATATATAAATAAAATATACGACTTATTCATATAAATTTGAAAAATATACTACTTGTACTCGCTTTTATGTTAAAAAGTAAAATTTATATGAGTTTCTAATTGATTATAATAGTACAATCATTAATTAATTACTAAAATGTTAAAAGATTATAAAGTTTACATATGTATTATAATTGGTCAATCATTTTTTTTTATTGTATCCTACTATGGTGAAAATTTGTATCTCCTTAGTTTAATCACACCACTTCTGCATGACGTTATCCTTACCCGTCAAATATAGTTTAAAATTGTAAATTCTATAACGAAATGCAATAAAATCAGTCTATTATAAATTATTATATGAAAAGTATTTTAGTAAAATAACTTATTTATTTTCATATTCAATGGGTACAACAAATTAACTTGATTAAATCCAATATATAGAATTACCCTTTTAGAGTTAAAGTCTATGCAAATGAGGATAAGGACTACTATCACTCTCTTTCAATCCCTTTCAAACCTAATGTGAATGGTTATGAATATTGGTTACCAATTTCTTTCTTGAGGCCCCATTTCTATAGTAAGTCTTCAAGGGCAAGTAACTAAAAATAAATAATTAAAAGGAAAATTTTAATAGTAGGACCAAAAGTCTTAATGGTTATATAAGTCAGTGTGAAACCACTTTGACTCATTTGTGGTCCTATTATCCACGTGAAATTTTATCAACAATTAAGTTTAATAAACTCAATTTGTTATAGAGTTATCTTTGAAATCATATCCAAAGAACAAATTCAATGAACCACTAACATATCAATACAGATGATTATTGACAAATGTTTTTATAAAAAAAAACTATTTTAATTAATTATGCGTTCAGTATAAAAAAATTGTATTTCACATAATATGTTGAGATTGCTATATTTAATACTGTATATTTGTATTGAGGTGAGTTGGTTTATATACAAATGGTGAAAAGGAATATCAATGATCAATCGTCCAAATAAATCAATATCAAGAGATCGATATGAAATAAAATTTCTTAATTATTCTATCTGTCAAACAAAAATTATATTTGGTGTCTATCCAAATCCAAATATTTGTATTTCTAAAAATCTCATACCCTAGAATACATAAACTACTTGAATCTTCCTCTATTTACTAAATTAGTACAATCTTTTTTTTGTGTTTTTGTGACATTTTTGGGGGTAAAAAAATTTAAGAAACCCTACTTCCCAACCCATCCACATTATGAAAGAATCTTCTAAATTTTCAAAATAGATACCCCACCTCATAGATTTGTCCTATATAAGAGATCAAAGAATAAAAACGTCACTAATGATGCACGAACACGAGATACATGATATAACACAATACTGACAAGAAACATATTGTATTTTTAAAAATTATTAGGACACGACATGACCAAAACACAGCTATCAAATATATATCCGTGATTAAGACAACTTATTCTATTGGTTAAGTTTAATACGCCTTAATAAATAGAATATTGGTAATGGATACACCTTGATGGGGTGATTTGAGAAATTGTTAAGCAATCACGTGAGAATTTCATCTGAATTTCTTGGGTAGATTATATTCTATCACGTGTAGAGAGGCGTTTAGGAGGAAGGGAATTAAGTCAAAATTGTTCTAGAATTTTCATTAACACAACATTAATTAATTATTATTATTATGGTATCTCATTCCTCCACCTTTTGTTATTACCTTTTTTTTATTCTGCAGTATTTTCCTTCCACAAAAATAAAAAATGGGTACTCAATAATTGTATATTTCGCCTAATTAATAAATAATTAGGGAAAATAATGCACATATCTCGATCACTTTACTTATTGTGTACTTACAAAAAAAAACTTCATTTTTTTGAAAATTGCATAAAGTCCTATACTCATCCAAAGTATTTTTATGATTACACCTCATGTGTAAATATCACATCACACGTAATCATTATATTTTATTCTGTCAAAAAATAATCGAAATACACTTTTTCCCGCAATAATGTACTCCCTTGAAAACAAATTATCTTATTATTTCAAGAAAAATATATATAAAGTAACACCCAAATCCAATTGGAGCCTTAATATTCTTCTCAATAATTGAAGTAATTAAATCAAGTGCGTAACACTTAAAAAGGTGAAAGATAAGAGCATTTATTTAATAGATTGAGTATGCCCCCCCTATTAGCCGAAGGTCAAAAAAAAATATGCATTGGGCCAAGTTTTGGTTGGTTCCATATTTGGGTCTTTAGATTATCCCCAACCCAAATTTTAAAGTTGTGTAATTATTGCACCATTTTATGAGATGATAAAGTAAAATGTAGTTGGAAAAATATATTAGACTAATTTGTATTATAAAATAATAAAATTTTCAAATAAAAAATATATATTTATTAATTTTAAAATACAATCAAACACAATCTCATCAAATTGTGCAAACTCAAGATCACAACCCTCCCTTTCCAATTTATATAATATAAATTGCTAGACAAAAGTTTAGGTAATACCTCAAAATACCGTATAATGCAACAACAATTTTTTATTTTAAAAATAATTATAAACAATAATTCAAAATTAAAACCCTTGTTTAAGTGGTCACAATTTTGTATTAGAATAATCAAAACCTCTTATCATAGACCAAGTAAAAATTGCAGAGAAGGACAATAAGTCAAAGAAATTGAATTTATTTCTTTGTTGAAATGGTCCACTTTTCATACAGTCTTGGTGATCAAGAATACATATTTGCAAACTAGTCCCTACTGCCACATCTATAAATCCCCTCACTCTTCAACTCCCTTTAACCACTCCAAAACCTTTCACCACAAATTCACATATCCTCTGTTTTTTTTTCTCACTCTGTTTTTTTATCCCCTGTTTCAGAAAACAAATATGGAAACAATATCCGAGAAATATGTTACCTGGGATAACAAAGGTGTTCCTCCTAAAAGAGGACAAGTGAAGATCAAGATCATCAAATCTATAGTTAAATCAGCTCAAGAATTGTTATCAATTTCAGATGGATCAAACAAAAAGAAAGAAATAAGCTCGCAACCCATAACCCCACATGATTCTCCCAGTGGATTCAACTCATGGGATGATTATTATAAGGATTGATGATGATTACTTATCAGTCAGATTATCTGGGTTTGTTGTAATTACAGTGCAAAAGTGCATAAACCTAAGAAATGCTCTGTTTTTCTACTGTTATAAAGCTTGATTTTTTGTTTTCTCAGCTTTCTTTTCTTCTTTCTTTTTCGACTTTTTCTTTGTTTGTAACTTGGTAATGAGTAAAATAACAATCTTTGCCTCTTTTTGAGTGCATAAGAATTTTTCTAATTTGTGAATTTGGGAAGGGCTTTACTATATGGTAGCATAGGATGGATGATGTTGTAAAAGTTTTAATCAAATGTGTTTTGGTAAAATATTAGGGCCGATAAGAAAATAGGTAATGATTGTGGTTGATGTGATATTTTTTTATTGTGAAAAATTTGTTTGAGTTGATATTTAAATATAATTTTGATTAGATTTGTTTAGTCAAACTCGTTGATTTACACGTCAAAAAATAGTCACAATGGATCTTATTTTAAACGTTGTATTATTTTGCATTAGAATATGTAATTAATTTTAAACTTAAAAAAATTCAGATTATTTGTAGTTTTGAGAAAAAAATTTGTAAGATTTTTCTATGAGATGCCAAATAAATAAATTTTTCATAATTTTTTACCCTGAAATAATTTTTTGATAGCATAAGAGGCCAACCAATTGGGGCCTTAATTCGTAAGACAAGTGAATTACATTTAATTTTTGAGATAAATTGATTATATTTACCAAATTACATTTTACTACAATTTTTGTAAGTAGAGGAAAACCCTCCAAAATTCACAACTCGAAAATTTCTTCTCGATCAAGTATTATCTTTTATATTTTGTTCCGTCATAATATTAATTTTTCCAAATTTGCGTAACGACAAAAGTCTTTATCATTCGACACTCTACAATAGATTATGGAAAATAATTAAAAGAAAAAATTGATAACACTATTTATTTAATTATCACAATCGCTACTAAGTTATCACTAAACATGTATCATTAATAATTAATAATCGCTACTAAGTTATCACTAAACATGTATCATTAATAATTAATAGTGACAAACGGACAACTAAAAAATATCGTAGTCACTTAGGCTATGTACAACAGCTAGGCAAATTTTTACCTTCTTTTCCCTGCCACATCAGATTCCCTACCACATTCCCTATCACATTCCTTTCAACTCCACAGCAGCTAGTCAATTAAAATTTTTTACTTTCTCTTTCATCCACATCACTAATTTTAATAAATAATTTTATAGTTACAATTAAATCGAATATTCATAAATTATTAAAAACGTACAAGAAAAACACAACAAACATCGATAAACTTAGAAAATTTGAAATTTGAAGTAAAAACCTAAAAAAAAACCTCAAATTTTAAAATATAGAGTAAAAACCTCGAAAAAAAATTGGTGTCCAAATGACACAAACTTAGTCTCTATTTATAGAGCTTGAAAAAAGAAAAATAATGGTGATTTTTGTTTTTTTTATTTTGCACAATTAATACTAAAAAAATGATTTACAAAAAAAGAGGAAAAAAAAAATAAAACAGGGACACATGGCAGCGTTTCATAGGCTGCTTTTTTTTATTTGTTATTTTAATAAATTAATTGGTCCCACAAAAAAATTTGCCTACCATTTCCCCGAAGGCAAAATTTGCCTTCCTCACAAAATTCATTCTAATTTGCCTATCTACTGGATCAAACATTTTTTTTTCACACCCATTTCACACCCATTTGCCTTGCTGTTGTATATGGCCTTAAAGTCATTATAGCCACAATTTTGATATTATCACTTCACATTCTATCACTAAGGCCATATACAGCAGTGAGGGAAATGGGGTGGGAAATGGGTGTGAAATAAAACTGATTGATTTAGTAGATAGGGAAAATGGAATGAATTTTGTGAAGAAGGCAAATTTTGCCGGGAAATGGTAGCCAAATTTTTTTTGTGGGACCCAATTAATTTATTAAAATAACAAATAAAAAAAAGGCAGCCAATGAAACGCTGTCAAGTGGCAAAATCCTTTTTTTCTTTTTCCTCATTTTTTATAAATCGTTTTTTTGTGTATTAATTATGCAAAATTATTTTTTTTTTCACCATTATTTTTCTTTTTTCAAGCTCTATGAATAGAGACTAAGTTTGTTTCATTTGGACACCAATTTTGTTTTGACATTTTTACACTATATTTTCAAATTCGAGGTTTTTTTTAGGTTTTTACTTCAAATTTTAAATTTTCTAAATTTATCGATGTTAGTTGTATTTTTCTTGTACGTTTTTAATAATTTCTGAGTATTCGGTTTACTTGTAACTATAAAATTAATTATTAAAATTAGTGATGTGGATGAAAGAGAAAGTAAAAAATTTTTAATTGACTAGCTGCTGTGGAGTTGAAAGGAATGTGATAGGGAATGTGGTAGGGAATCTGACGTAGCAGGGAAAAGAAGGTGAAAATTTGACTAGCTGTTGTACATAGCCTAATATTATTTTTTATTATAACGATTCTTAATGTGACCCAGCCCACACACGAATCTATGCTTCTATAAAAGCAACATAACTTTAGAAAACTTTATAAAATGGAGATTTAGGTAGTGACATGGATAGTTGGAAAAACACTAGGGATATATATGCCTATATTGGGTGGATGTGTATAAGTTGGATGCCAAATCTAAATAGCAAAGAGATCATTTGGTTGGAACATTTTCTAAGGGACAAATGAAAAATGCCCTTTTAAGTGATAGCAAAATCACAACATATATTCTCATAAATCTATGTTATATAAGTGTAATAGTCCTAGTATCTAGTAAGGTGTACTTCTTTAATAAATACTGTGTAGTAAGGTGTACTTATGTAAGATAGATAAATACGAATTATATATTTGAAATTTTAAACTTGATTTGATACAGCGTTTTAAAAGGCGAAGGATGGGGGTGGGGCGTTTCTCGTCCACAGGGGCGGGGAGTAAGGCCCGAGGCGTGGGGCATATGCCCCGCGAATTTTCTATTTTTGATATTAATAAAATATATTAAATATATAAGTTTGATCTAAATTAGTGGAAAATTACACATCTTCGGAGGAAAACTGAAGTTACTAAATTTCGATAGATAGAGTTCTAAAATTAATATGTATTTAACCATACAAGTTAAAAATTCTCATATGCATGATATAAATACATTAGAAATAAATTTAAAAAATACACTTAAAACTCCAAGTTTTCTCGAAAAATATTAAAGAGAAAAAAACACAAATTTTATTCTTGCATGAATATTTCTCAATAGGAAGACTTCTAAGTTCTAACATGTTGTGCATGGGAAAATGAGTAACTCATTGTTGAAATCTGGAAAGGCTTTCTAAAAATTTGATATTACTTTAAATGAATTTTAATTGTTTGACTTAATTGAATATTTGTAGGCTTCGAATTTCTTAATAAATATGAATAATAAGCATATTTAGAGTGGGTTATAAATAGGGCTGACTAACTTTAAAAAGTCGAAACTTAATTATTTTTTGCTAATACATCATTGGACATACGCCCCATGCTTCGGGGCGCAAAAAAACGTGCCTAGACGCATGGGGCGTACGGGTAATATCCGCCCGTTGACAGGCCTACGTACGCCTAATGGGATTTTAGCCCCCCCCCATTGTCCCGGGCATTTTTGGTATTGCCCCGCCCAAAAATGCTTTTTAAAAACACTGATCTGATATAAATTTATCTCATATTGATACACATAAGGTGTTAAATCAAAATTCATTCTAGAACTATCATTAGTGCAACAATAATTAACTATTTTGGCATCTCATTCCCTTACATTTTGCAATGTATTATTTTCTTATATTCCTTACTTTTAGCAATTTTTTCCTTCCACAACATAAAGTGGCTTGAATATATATTGCAATGATTGTATCTGGTGCATTTATTAAATATTAATAATCATGTGGGTAGAATATTCCTATCACAAATCTAAGCGCTAAGATGCGCAATCTAAATAATATCTATAACACTGTTTAAATTCACTAGTTAAATCTTGTGGGTTTAATATTCGTGGACCGGATCCAATAATAATATAATAAGTGACATTATTTAATTCAGATAAAAGCATACACCTGGAAAATTGTATATGTAAAGTGTGGTGAACAACACGTTTACATAAAAAAAAATCGACTATCAATCTCCATATATTAAATATTATTAGATAATATTAATCTATATTATGAGTTAATAAATTTGGCAATTCAAATTTTTGGAATTGAATTTAAAACGAATGACAAATTAAATGATAAACCTTTGATGACTTTTTTGATAATCGGGTTTCTATTGACTTGTCTATTAGAGTTGTCGTGTTCAAAATCTTTATTCATGTTTATAGGAAATGATTGAATTATATTTACTTGCTTAATCAATAAGATTATTGCATCACCAAAGAAAATCAATATTACCTTAGATGATATTTTCTTCTAGTAGTTTTGAATTATATTTCTAAAAATTCTTAATTGTGGATGCTTCGCTATTTATTTTGCATTATTACTTCATTTAATGGTACTTTCATGATTATTTATTCTCTAATACATCATTGAGTGAAAATTAACTTTTTTTAAATAGAAATTGAAAGAATATTTTAATTTTCAACTTGTAAAAGATGGGAGATGCATACCAATATTCTAAAGATTAAGAGTGTGAATATATTAGCTATGTTTGTTTATGTTTTTAAGTTAGAATTTTGAAAATTTCTCGGGAATGGCGTACCATCGAAATTCATGTGTAGGTGTTTGTTTATGTTTTTAGAATTGGGTTGAAAATTGTAATGTGTCAAATCAATGATGATTGGTTGATGTTTAATGATTGAATTAGTTGTTTTTGTAATGATTATTTAAATAAATATATATATATATATATAAGTGTGTAAAATAATGTATATATTAATTGTAATTGATGAATGTGTAAAATGATTGATGTGTTGATTGATAGGTAGTTAGTATTGGAGATTGAAAAAGTAGAGTTGAAAAAAGGAAATTGAGATGAAAATTTGGTGTGTTAAGTAGATTTAAGATTTTGTGATTTGAAATCTTGAAATTGAATTTCAAAAACATAAACAAACATAAATATCTCTAATTATCGTATTTCAATAATCCAAATCTCTAATCTTGGTTAAACTAAAAATAATTAAATTTGATTGAATTTTTTATATAATGGCCCACTTTTCAGACAGTCTTGGAGACCAAGTATCTAATACTTTGCAAATTAGTCCCTGTTCAAACATGTATAAATCCCCCCAACTCATTCACTCTCTTTAACCACTCAAAAAACACCATTTTCGATCAAAAAATTCACAATTTTCCGACAAAAATGGAAACCATAGCCGAGAAATCTGTAATAACCTGGGAAAACAAAGGTGTTCCGCCCAAACGGGGACAAGTGAAGATCAACATACTCAAATCTCTGGTCAAATCTGCTGTCGAATTATTATCAGCTTCTTCTGATGAATCTAATAAGAGGAATAAGAAAGAAATCAACACCAATTTCTCAAATCCCAGTGGATACAACTAAGGGAGGGGTGTTTGGCTAAACTTATTTTCAAGAGTTTGTAAATTCTTATTTCAGCTACTTATTTTGAGGATTTATAAGTTGTTTTACTGAATATTAAAGAATTTGTAAACTTATTATAAGCTCACCCAAACAGACCCTTTCAATCCTATGAAATTCTGGTTTGTTGTCCGTACAGTGCAGAAGGGGGATGATATGAACCCAAAAGGCTTTGTTTGTTTTCTCTTTTTGTTATAAAACACTTTTTTTAATCTAATTTTATGATAAAGTGGATGATTGTATTTGCAATAGTGACAATGAAAGTTTTAGTTTTAAATATTATTTAAGTATAGTTTTCATTTCTATGTTGTTAATTTAGGGTGTGGATTATTATTAGGTTGTAATAACACAATTATGTGTTGGTGACTTCATGTGGGACACTAATGATGCATATTTGGGTGCAATTATTCAACACTATCAAAAATTATATTGCTTTGGTGTACTAAATTAATAGGCAATCAATGATCTCATTGATTTAACTTTCTAAGCTCATTTTTATTAAAAATATTTATTGTGAGACTAATCATACACTAATATATACATATGATTAATGTTTTCAAAAAATCATGGATCACATTGGTCCGAAAATCCGGTAAAATCAAAATTCGCTTGAAAAATCGGTCTTATTATAACATTGGTTTGATCATAATAGGTCTAACCCACTGTGAACCGATTGCACCGACTTAAAAGCTGATGATTCGAAGTATCTGATTTTGCTCATTTCTTCATATTCATCACAAAAACATATTGTATTTATATATGCACGATATATATATATATATATATATATATATATACTAGGTTAATCAATTTTTTTTACATCGGTCTAATTAGTCAAATCAGTAACTCAATAATTCAATAAATTATTTAATTCGATTATCATTTCAATTTTAAAAATATGACATTATTACTGTTTCCACAAATTTGAAAAGATCCTAAGAGCACTCACAATGGTAAGCCCTTATTCAAGGGATTTTCACATTTTTCTATATGTCAAGTCATCTCCCTCCAAAATAAGAAGCCCCATAAATTTTTACCTACAATGGTAAAGCCCTTCTTTTGGACCCACAATGCCATATCATCTTCCACCATATATTACTTTATATATATAAATAACTATAAAAATATTATCATCATAGAAAATATAATAGATTTTTATACATTATTGTAAACTTAGTTTAATTATCATTATTTATTTAATATAATTTTATTATTATTCTCAAAGAATAAATAGAATTTATTATAGATATTATTAAATTAGTAAAATAAAGTATATACAAAAATTATAATTTTTTTAATAAAAATGAATTATAAAAAAATAATAGTGTAAGTGGGGTATATATAGATAAAATTTTTTATAATTAAAAAACAAAAAATAATAATAAATTGGGGCTGATTGCATGTGCAAAAATTAATGGCACATTTTATAATTAAAAATAAAAAAAAAACAATAAAAATTAAATTTTATTTAAAAAATAATGCTGACTCAGCATCTCAGCATTTAAATGCTGAGTTTAAATGCTGAGTCAGCGTATTTTGGAGGGGCTGCTTAGGAGCAGCCCTTGAGAGGGGCTTTTCAGGAGCAGCCCACCAAAATCCCCATTGCAATTAAAAAGTCCCATGAAAAGCCCCATGAAAATCCTCATGGTGAGTGCTCTAAAAATAATAATATGTGAACTAGTGAATTTTTTTAGTAGTGAACTTGAAAGGAGCTTTCCAATATGAGGAGTAGATGGATAACTTAGAGAAATTTTAATTCAAATTTGATTTAACGAATCTAACTGTAATTTTCAAAGCAAATAAACTACGTTTAATCTAGCATATCAAAAAATTTAATAATAATTAGATTGCATTTGGGTTGATAAGACAAGACAAATTAAGTGGGAGCAAGATTTTCAAAATGCTTGTAGAGATATTATCATTTATTAGAGGTTAATTGCCAATTGGAATTATTCTTATTCTTTTAATATTTAATTATCTTTGATTTTTTGAATATATGATACTTGATTGTCTACTATTAGATATGATTCATTCACGTGTAAATTTGTGGTTTGTGGTGTCTTCAACTTTTAGCCATATATTCTTCATTTCCTAAACAAAGAAATATTTTTAGCAAAAACAAAAGAATCAACCCTCAAAAGGCCAAAGCCTTTCTCATACCTCATTTTGGTTCACTTGAATGTGATTCTTATATAATTTTGGATGTGTCTAGATTCATTTTCAAATCATAAAGCTATATATAAGATAATTTTTTCAATGTGAATATTTTAGTAAATTAAAAAAAAAAAAAAACTAACTTCTCAAGGCCTATTTAGTTTGCCATATATGGCAAGCCCGAAATAATGCACTTTTTAATAATTGTCCGATTAATCAATAGAATATTTGGAAAAACAACAAATAACTAGTCTTAATACATGATTCGTTTTAATTTTCATAGCGTGTTTATTGCAACGGACTCTTGTATTTTGGTGCACTGTTTATGTGTACCAGCCATACACACATTGTTTGTTGATTGCAGGATTTTGACACCTTTTGACCAATCTAAGGGTTGACTTTTGTTACCTATACACCAATCGAGCGGTGAATTACCTAGCTAAATAGACAACCTCAAACGGAGAAGACCACTTGCATATATATCACAGTTGACCTCCAATATATTTTATGATTAAAGATAAAAATAATAGTTTTTGTTGATACCACCCATTAAACGAACTTTGTAACATTTGTTTAATATTGATAATACTTCGTTCAAAAAAGTATTTTTTTTTTTCTAGCACAATCTCTGTGCTATATAGAATGACTTTTTTAACAAGGTCATTTTTTGTTTTTGTCTTGAGGTATAAAGTGCAAAATAGGTAAACTACAAGGGGGTGAATTGCAATTAGCAAAAAAAAGAAAAGCAGTCAAAATTATAACATGACCCTTAGCCAGCTCAGCTAGCTACGGATAAAATTTCAAAATTTCAAAAACGAAAACCCCCAAAATTAAAGCCCTACCACATTCTCCACTTTCCCTCTCACTTTATCTTGAAATTCATTCATAAGATCTCAAAAGATCGACAATTTTCCACATTTCTCAGCAGAAAAGCGAATGGAAAAGGAAAACGAATCCAACGGTTCAGCTGTTCAAGTTGGAGTTCCGATCCATGGCGGAAAATTCATTCAGTACAATGTCCTCGGTAACCTATTTGAAATTCCATCCAAGTACATTCCTCCTATAGCTCCTGTTGGCCGCGGCGCTTATGGCCTCGTTTGGTACTTTTTTTTGTTAATTTTTTTATTTGATGTGTTCTGTATGTACTTGTGTTTGAATCTGATTTGGTGAATTTGGTGCGATTTTACTGTTTGCAGCTCTGCGAAGGATGCGGAGACGAAGGAAGAGGTTGCGATTAAGAGAATTGCAAACGCGTTCGATAACAGGATTGATGCGAAGAGGACTTTGCGCGAGATCAAGCTTCTTACGCACATGGATCACGAAAATGTATGTTGGTGAAGCTTTTGATTCGTTTTAACTTGTTTTGGATGTTTTGGAATTGTTAAGATTGTGTTGTGTGGTTAGTGAAAGATGTGTTTCGTTGTGAAGGTTATTAAGATTAAGGATATTATAAGGCCACCTGATAAGGAGGATTTTAATGATGTCTACATCGGATATGAATTGATGGATACTGACTTGCATCAGATCATATGCTCGACTCAGGAACTCACTGAGGACCATTGTCAAGTAAGTCATGACGATAAGTCGATAACTAGCATAATTATTTACTAATCAATTTTTTATGTATTTGTTTGTTTGCAACTATTATCGGTTCCGATTGGATCCTTTTCAGTAAAACAATGTTTGGCTTCTCATAATGACTTAACAATACATAATCCAATGATGAGGTATCTTTGTATTCAACTTGCATAAGTTATATCACTCTGTTAAAACAACTTGTCTAAAATGAGTAAGTGTTGGATAATTGTCTTAGCTATTTATAACTTGGATATTGTAACCCCGAAGAAGTGTTGTGACGACAATATTGCTGTCAAACGTGTTATGGTTTATTTGGTTTGTTAAACCTTAATATTTTCTCAAAAGCTTTGCTGATCTTTGTTGTTCCCTGCCTTACTGTTCTCTTTCTTTGGCAGTATTTCCTTTATCAGTTATTGCGCGGACTTAAATACATACATTCCGCTGATGTTCTACACCGTGATCTGAAGCCCAGCAATTTGCTTCTAAATGCCAACTGTGACCTGAAGATTTGTGACTTTGGACTCGCAAGAACCACTGCAGAGACAGATTTCATGACCGAGTATGTTGTCACCCGATGGTATCGGGCTCCTGAGTTATTGCTCAACTGTTCAGAGTATACTGCAGCAATTGATATGTGGTCAGTGGGTTGTATATTGATGGAGATTATCAAAAGAGAGCCTCTTTTTCCAGGAAAAGACTATGTTCAGCAATTAGGGCTGATAAATGAGGTACTTGTCCTCCTTCCTCTCCTAACCTTACACATGCCTGTTTATTGAAATTTTTAAGGAATTATGTAAATTTGATGTCCTCATAGATGAAATTTCGAAGTGCAAAAACCATATACATAATCTGTTCCACAAAGGATGTTCCATTGACTTTGACTAAAAATTGAAAATACCCTATTAAACAAGGAGAATAAACAAAGTTACTTTCCAAAACATGCCATGATTTTAATTTAGTTAACTAATGATTTCAACTTCCCATGTATGAAACTTTATTTCCCTATATATGATTTTGTTTATATGGCAAAAATAATTCAATCTCTTCTATTGAAATGAAGAAGAGTATACTAAGATAATATGATAAATACATGCGTGTATAGTAGGGGACAAACATTTTGGGATAAGATAAAAACAGAACAATGTACATCATTTTTTGGCACCAGGTTGTATATTTTTTCTTATTTACAAATATATTGAGGTTTTCTTCTACTCGAGTAAACGTTTAAGTTAAAAATTGCAGCTATTGGGTACCCCAGAAGATTCTGATCTTGGGTTCTTAAGGAGCGAAAATGCTCGAAAATACGTCAAGCAGCTTCCCCATGTGCCCAAACTACCCTTTTCCGAGAAATTCCCAGATGTATCCCCTGTTGCAATAGATCTTGCAGAGAGAATGCTTGTTTTTGATCCAGCTAAACGTATCACTGGTATGCCTTTTGTTGTCATCATATACTCTGAGCATTAGCATATATATATATATACTGTATATATATATCTCATTACTGACTGGTTAGTTGTTTTCAATGGTTAAAGTTGAGGAAGCATTAAATCATCCCTTTTTATTGAGTCTTCATGAGATCAACGAGGAGCCTATTTGTCCATCTCCGTTTGTGTTTGATTTCGAACAAGCATCTTTAAGCGAAGAGGATATAAAAGAGCTAATATGGATGGAGTCTCTCCACTTCAACCCTGAATAGATTGTCATATTCCTGTTTTTCTGGTGGTGTTGGTTTCACCTTTGTTTTTCGTCGAGAGTGTAAATAGGTGATTTTGGTTCGCAACGTGTGTTTATTTGTCGTGCATGATAAAATCCTATATGGTTTGGGATCATAAGGAGATTAGGATTCAGTGTGATCCAAACTTTGGATCCTTTTTCCCCTGGAAAGTTGATCTAAAAGAATGGAAGTACAATAATGTTGTAATTGATATTGTATTTGTTGTTTGCTTATATTATATTTGAGTATAAGATGAGACATCTCATGTTTTTTATGTCTATTTTGTTGGGGTCATTATTTACAGTAATCAGTTGGACTTGGTGTTGAAAGTGGATGAACTATATCACATACAACTCTTTTGGGGCTTTCCCCCAATTTACACCATCCCAATGTTGTACTAATTACAATAATTTACATCTGAATTATTCACTAGGAACAAAAAATGTATTGAAAAATGTGCACATGAAGTATTTTCAATTACTAAATGCAATTTTATCAAACATGAGGGAAGGTTCTCTCCCCACCTTAAATACACTTTTTGTTTGGTGGACAAAATGAATAAACTCAATCATTCTCAATTAACATGAAGAAAAATATACTCTTGTAATACAACAAATTCTCACTTTAATAAAATGTTTGCAATGTACTATAAGAACATCATTGAATAATTTTATTTGCTGAAAATTGGGGAATGATCTTTCCTCTTTTGGTAACTAAACATTGGTAAACAATCTTCTGTCAGCTAATTTTAGGTCTGTACTCAATCTTCTAAATTAATATCATATTTATAGTTAATCAAAATGTAGGAGTACAAATTATGTGGTGTATATAGAACTTTTAGTGACTGAATTTCCAAAATCAAAATCAAAGCCATTTACATAAATAACCAAAACTCATAAAACATGTAAAAAAAAAGAATCAGGTGAGATTGTAAGAAACCAATATTGAGTTCTAATCATGGTGAGCTCAAAAAAAAAATTATTTGTTGAAATACTTCATGGGATTGGTCAGGCCCTGTTTGTTTGGTTCAACATTTTGTTCATCCTTAATATTTTACATTCAGATTACGATATACAATCTTTCGTCATGAATTTCATTGTTACATTACGACAAGTCTCAAATCCGAGGAAGTAATAACAGCAACACTAACTATCAAAACTAGAACTTAATCACTTGTTTGGGTTGACTTCCTAGCTTCCCAAGGGACTTATCCAAGGCAGACGTAAACTGGTCAAAGGGAACCAGCTCCATGCTGCAATTCAATGAACAAAATCCATAATACAAAATAATAGTTTGTAAACAAAAAGCTCAAAATATGATCTCAGATGAAGTTTCTGAAGATACAAACACAAGCCCACAACATAAATCGATAACATAAAATAAACACGGATTATTGGGTAGATATATATATATATAGATAGATAGAGAATAATTACTCGTATTTCAATTCACCAGTACGGGTGAGGCTCAAAAGGTAATCTATCATATCCCTGCACTCTTCTGCCTTGTCTGAAGTCAACCATTTTTGCAACCAGAATCCTCTCAAGGATAGGTCCTGCATAAGTAGGAATGAAGGATATGTCATATACCAATACACACACACACACACACACACACACACATATATATATATATATATACGAAAAAAGGGAGGGGGGCGAAAATTAAGCAACTTGAGCAAAGGACTATTCATGGAGTTAGCTTGGTCACATATCTGTGTACTATTGCTGTTTTTTCAAATGGGAAATTGCATGATAACCAGTGTTAAATGGGAAAATAGGTTGAATTATTGATTAACTCGATCGTGATAATTAAGTATGAATGCAGTAGAAAGTACAACTCTCAAACATGTACCTTGAATATAAAAGATGAAGTGGACACAGTTATAGGTTTCTTTGACATCCCACCATATGTAACCATAGTCCCTCCTTGCCTAGAGACAAAAATAATAAGTTTATACAGAGTAAAAAGACGAACATAGATTAAGGGTATAAGGTTAAGTCTCACTTTAGGAATTTAAGAACCAATGAAGCAGCATTTCCACCAACACAGTTAAATCCCAATACGGGTTCTGATATATCAGCCTGCAAAAACAGATTATGAACTTGAAACTGAATAAATATGCCATTTCATATAAGACATTAACATTTTGTTAATAATAATACCAGAAGGCTTTTGACATTTTTAATTTCCAGCTGGCTCTCAGTAAAAACTTCATCTGCACCAAGTTTCTTAAGCTTTTCTTTCACTTCATCAGATCCTGCCCTGAGACGGTATTTTTAATTTTTTAGAGTTTTGCGTGTAATTGTTTTGAAAATGGAACAATAAAGGGCACATAATTGGACCTGTTAAATTTTCAACATAAACGTGTAAATGTCATTGTAAAAGATTGAGGTCGAGAAATAATGTTTCGAAAAAAGCCCACAAGTTAATCTAGCATATAAATACGAGCCAACACATGTAAGTGAAATTTCGATAAATCCCGAGCCAACTAAAATGCACCTATCCCTGATAATGTTGATAGATTGAATGCCTCGAACTCGTGCAAGCTGAATAATACACTGCCCCACAATGCTTGTAGCACCATTCTGAACAACAGCATCTCCTATTCCAGTTAAACCAAATTAGAAAGAAGATGAAAATGCATTCATAGAACATTACTTACTGTAGGAATGCAAACCTGATTTTAGATCAACAAAGTCCTCGAGCATTCTCAGGGCTGTCAAAGGATTTACAGTTATAGTTGCAGCGTATTCCATGGGAGTGCTCTTATCGATTTTATGCCACATGGTTTGGTCTTTGACAACATATGTCTGCCATGTACCTGAGCGTAAAAAGCTGTCACGGGTAATGTATATTATAAAAATGAAGAAAAGGGTATTTAGACTAACATTTTAAGACCCGAAAATATGAAAATTCAGTCTAGTATAGCAATCATCAAGTCGTGCTTTTTTAACAATGTTGTCATTTTTATAACAAGCAAAGGCAAATCAAATCAATCACAAATCTTAATACACCTTGTTACATGAAGAAGTATTTATTCTGTGGTGTTGAAATTCGAACGGGCGTACCTGAAGAAGGTGGAGAAGGAATGACCCAATCACCAGGACCAAGTCCCTTAACCGCAGAGCCTATGGAATGTACCTCTCCTACCCCCTCGTATCCGCCAATGGCTGGAACTGGCGGCCTAACCGGATACAAAATTCAACCCAAATACAAAAGACTTAGAAAATATACATATATATATATATATGGGAAAAATAACAAGAATTTCAAAGATATGATATACATAAACGAAGTAAGAACTAAGAATTCTTTTTATAGCTATGCCCACTCTTACTTCATTTCGAGCATAACAATAAAGGGTTGCTCAGCTAAGTAAAGAGTTCAAACAGAAGAAAGTAATAATGAACAACTATATTAAATTGAAGTAATCGAGAAGAATATGAAAAATCAGTAATCGAGCAGATATACAGAAGAAAAAAATTGAACCTTGGATTCGATTGATGTCGGAGGGGTTGATGGGAGCAGCGAGCATCTTGACGCAAACGTCGTCGTCTTTGATTGGAACAGGACGCAGTTCTTTGACTTTGCAGACGGCGTCAGGAGGGCCGTGATCATCGTAGACAACGGCCTTGGACGGCGGAGACGTGGCGGAGGATAATGCTCGAATGGCCCTGTTGGGGCGGCGGAATAGTGACCATGGCGGCGGAGGGGATGAAAGTCCGCCGTGGCGGTGGAGCACTGCTTTCAGGTACAGAAACTTCACTGTCGCCATTTTCAGTTCCTGAAATTTCGATTATCTGGTTCGAATTTTTGAAATGGCTTATTTAAATTGGGCCAAAGCAGCCGATGGTCCAAAATTGTGAGCAGATTTGGCCCAATAATATTATGGGCCCATCCCTTTAAAGCCCTTAAACTTAATGAGCTGGCCTTAAAGGGCAGGCCCATTAGGCATGGTGTCAAGGCCTTTATAGCACACTAGACACCTTTGCTTGAGAGTTGTTAATGCTCACATTTTTCATATAAGTCTAATTTATATATATATATATATATATATATATCTTGAAATATAAGTTGTCTTTTTAAGCAGCTTATAAGTTGATACAGCTTATAGGGGTCGGCTTGTTAAAATAAAAATAAAAATGATTTTTAAAATAATTCAATCAAGAAAGTTCTTAGATTGACATGATCTATGAAATAAATTGCATATGGTCCCTAGATGGTCCAAATAAAAAAAAAATCAAGTTTGATCGCCATACGATCCAATTTGACGACCCGAGACCCATGGTCCATTTAAGCCCTGTCACGTGGTATCTGTTCATTGACTCAATTATCAACTCGCGAATAATAATAACCAGCTTAAACCCTATAAACACATCATTTATATGAGGACCAAATATAAAATGCTTTACTAAAACTTTTCTAAATAAACATAAATTTATTTAATCAAATTTACATGTTATTACAGAAGAACGAGTTTTACTCAATACATATTCTTTAGGTGGAGCGAGTTTCTCTCATAAAAAAATTAATTTGGCCAAAAGCTTCAAAGTATTAGTTCCGTGCAATAAACTATAACGATAATTTATTTTCGATTTATTGAAAATATCCACATCATATGTACTCCCTATCATTACTAATTAGGCTATGCCACACGTGGTAAGTGGTAACATTATACACTAGAGTTCATTTTCACCCATCTCTTTTTTTTTTGATCAAGTAAAATGCATTCATTCAAACGTAAAAACAGGAGAAAAGATTACAGCCATTTCCCAAAAGTGGGAGGTCCATGAAAACAAGACAAAAAAGATGGAAAATGAGCAGGAGAAATAACATTGTTCCATGCGTAAGACATCGCCCATTTTGCCACTTCATGTGCAGTGCAATTCGCCTCACGACGGATTTTTTTAACCTTCCACCGTGGCCATGTTTGCCTCAAACTTCGAGCTTCTTCAACAAGGGATTTAGATGTCCATTCCATATCCGATTTGCTTCCCGAAATCCAAGACACCGCGAGTAAGGAGTCACTTTCAAAAATAACATCTTCAATACGTTTCGAGTCCATACGACGCATTGCCCACACCACCGCTTTGGCTTCTGCCGCAGTGGGATTTGGCTCCCAAGTACTCCAAGCTTCAGCGAAAACAATTTCAGCGGATGAATTTCTCACAACCATTGCAATCGCACATTTACCATCAATAAAAGCAACGTCTGTGTTAGCTTTTAGAAAATTTGGTGGTGGAGGGGTCCACCGAAATTGGCCACCATTCTCATGATTTTGAGTGATTTTATCAGATTGAGCCTGTCTATGGTCCTGCCAATTCTTTACCGCTTCACGGAGAAGCCGAACGTCGTCAAAATGATCATTTCCGTGGAGGATTGCATTCCTTTTACGCCAAATCAGGTCATTAAGAATGATCCAGTACAACAGGAAGTCATTTTTTAATTCTTCCAAAATGAACATTCCATTCCTGTTGTTATGGATCATTAAGAACCACTCGGGAAGAGAGAGATTCTGAAATCTATCCAGTCGCAAATTCCAATGAGAAGCAAACCAAAGACGAATGGTAAAACGGGCATTGAATGAAAATATGATCTCTTGTTTCCACCTGTTCACCACAAAAAAGACAAGTCGGATCAGAAATATGGAAACGATTAATAAGTTTACCTCGAGTTGGGAGGATATCATGAATAACTTTCCAGAGAAAAAGTTTGTGTCTCTCGTGAACTCTCAATTTCCAGATCTTGCAATCAATATTTGACTTTTCATTCGGAATACGCGGTTGAAGAATAATTTTGTAGACTGATTTCGAAGAAAGGTTGCCGGACTTGTCCGGAGTCCACATAAGGGACTGCTGTTCCATTGAGGATGGAATAAAAATTTTTTGGATTTCTCGAACCAAGTTTATCGGAAAGATTTGATAACATTTCTCAATATCCCAAGTCTGGTTGGAGGCATCCATAAGGTCCCGAACAAAATTCACTGGGATTGGGTTGTTCAACTGGACAAGCGGTTTGAAACCTTTGATTGATGGAATCCAAGGATCCTCCCAGATTCTAAGAGCTGAATTTGCTAAAACTTTGTAGCACGCCCCTGTTGCGATAATCTCCTTGCATTGGATGATGTTTTTCCAAATCCAAGATGCGTCGGGTGGGCAATTTTGATATTCTAAAAAATTAGATATTCTGAGGTATTTGGCCTGAAGAATCTTGGACAAAAGATCCCCACTGCTCGTTGCCACTTTCCAAGCAATCTTTGAAATCATTGCAAGGTTAGTGTCATACATTTTGCGAAGACCAAGCCCGCCAAAGTCTTTAGGAAGACAAATTGAATCCCAACTTTTCAGGGCCATTGGAGACTTGTCCGGATTAGTACCCCACCAGAAACGCATCATAATCTTGTCAAGGGTGTTTGACACCGTTCGCGGCAAAATAAATGTTGACATGTGATAGAGAGGTAGAGCTTGGGCGACGGATTTTATAAGGACCAGGCGCGCCGCTTGAGAAAGATTAGTGATTTTCCAAGATGCTAACTTTTTTTTCATTTTATCCACCAACTCTTGAAAAGCTGCCGAGCGAGACCGAGGTTTACAAAAGGGTAGCCCCAAATGTTTAATGCGATGATTACATTCCGGCATGTTGAGGATAGTAAGGATCACATTTTTTTCCTCCTCACTTGTGTTCCCACTGAAATGGACAGCAGATTTTGTTGCATTTGCCATTTGGCCAGACTACAATTCAAAAAGAGAGAGGATCCTTTTAATTTCCATGGCATTGTTCCTGTTAGCTCTACAAAAAATGGTAAGGTCATCCGCATAAAGAAGGTGAGAAATAGATGGTGTTGTGGGTGCAACTTTAATACCAAAAATCTTACCTTGAGCTTCAGAAACTGATATTAATCGCGAAAGTAGCTCAATATAAAGGATAAACAAATAGGGGGAAAGAGGATCACCTTGGCGAATCCCTCTAGACGCTTTAAAAAAACCACACGGGGATCCATTAATAAGAATTGAGAAAGATGGTGATGTGATGCATTGCGAAATAAGCTTAATAAATTTATCTTGAAATCCCAGCTCATACAAAATACGAATTAAAAGCGGCCATTCAACCCGGTCATATGCTTTTGATAAGTCAATTTTGATGGCCATGAGCTTTGAATTACCTTTCTTTTGTTTGAGGTGGTGCATGATTTCATGAGAAAGAATAGAGGAATCATTAATAGATCTACCCGGGATAAAAGCTGTTTGGAAGGGAGAGATTATGTCGCCAAGGAGCGGTTTAAGACGATTGGCCAGAATTTTTGAGATAATTTTATAGACCACATTACAGAGACTAATTGGGCGGTAGTGATCAACTTTGCAAGCTTTAGCCGTTTTGGGGATAAGGGTAATAAAAGTATGATTTAGTGATTTTAACATGTACCCTTCACGAAAGAAATATTGAACAGCCCGCACAACTTGATTCCCCACGATATCCCAATATTTTTTATAAAAAACAGGAGGAAAACCATCCGGACCAGGGCTCGTGTAATTGCCCATCGAGAACGTCACCTTTTTTATTTCACTAGCAGATGGAATCATGGCAAGATTTTCATTTTGATCCGGGGAAATAAGGGGAGGGAAGAGGCCATCTAGATTATGGGGAAAAGGGTTCTCGTTGGGGCAAAACTTTGAGGAGAACATGCCCTTATAGAAATTACAGAATTCATTCTCTATATGATCCAAATCTACAATATTCTTACTCACATCATCCTTAATAGAGAGAATGCGATTATACCTGGCATGCCTTACCGAAGAAAGATGGAAAAAACGAGTATTGGCATCTCCGTCCATTAACCAATGTTGTTTTGCTTTTTGTTTCCACATCGTTTCCACCCGTTTTAGGAGCTCATCAAGTTCTTTTTGGAGAAAATCTTCTTCAGCCAATGTTGCTGCTGTTTGGTCTTGAGCTTGGCAAAATTCGATACGAGAGCGGGTGTTGAGGATGCGTTTTTGACATTTTCCGAAATGCACCTTATTCCACTTGGACAAATGAGCCCTTACGTTTTTTAGCCGATTGTGTAATTGGAAAGAAGGAGAACCAACTTCAGGTGTATTCCATGCTTCAAAGATGCTGTTTCGGCATGATGGGTCCCGAGTCCACATATCTTCAAACCGAAAAGGAAAAAACTTACCACGTGTATCAGGGAGCGTGTTGAGAAGAAGAGGGCAGTGGTCTGATTGGATGGCAGGAAGATGGTTAACAATAGCATGGGGGAAAAGAAGAGACCAATCCGGATTGGCAACAGCTCTATCGAGTCTAAGTTGGATGTTATTATTGCCACTTCTACGATTCGACCAAGTAAAAGGATTATCGGAGAAACCTAAGTCTATGAGATTTAGATTGTCAAGATCATTTAGGAAGGAGTTCGATGATGAAGAAGCAAAAGATCTGCCACCTTTTTTTTTCGATTGGGACAAGATTGCATTAAAATCACCAATAACTAACCAAGGATCGGCTATGGAGGCATTGAAACTTGTAAAAAGGGACCAAAAAATTGCTTTGTGAGCAGGTTGACATGGACTATACACACAAGAAATTTGCCATTGGGTTTGATCAATCGGGGATTGGAGGGATGCATTGATAAACCAATTATGCATGTGTAGAATTGAGACCGAGACAGAATCGTTCCAAGCAAGGCAGAGCCCTCCAGCTTTACCAATTGGCGGGACAAAACAATGGTTTGTGAAATTGACAGAAGAGAGTAAACTAACTATTTTTTGAGTTTTTTGAGTTTTTGTTTCGCAAAGAAAAACAATATCAGGGCGGTTGGAGATTATAGTTGCCCGTAGCATTCGACGTGCCTTGGGCCGGGCTAACCCTCGGACGTTCCACGAAAGAATTTTCATTGCAATTACTCGAGTAGCCCCTCTGGGCCCGCGACTTTTTCTGATATGAAAGAGATTTTTCCTTCTGTTTCGGGTATCAAAGGAGCAAAGGATTCCAAGTTCATATTGTCATCCACCATAATATTTTTACCAATCATTTTTCTCTCTCTTGCTAACTGTTTCATTTGATGCATTTTTGTTTTCCTCGAGTTTGAATATACCAGGGGAGCCGGTAAAGAAAACTCGTGATTATTGTTTATGTGTGCAGGTTGGTTTTTGGTGTTAGGGGACATCATATCAGATCTTGGCTTTTTTGTTGGATATGTTATTTTTGAGGGTGAGTTCTCAGCATTACGTTTTCTTGACTGGATAGTATGTGGGTTGGGTTTAATGGGAGATTTTCTATTCAGATTTTGTTGGGCCTCAGAGATTGTATTTTTATTTTGTTTCTCCTGGTTTAGGTTTGGCCCATCATTATGTTTATGTAGTTTAGGTCCATTAAGGTTTATTATATTAGGCTTGGGGTAGTTGTAGGGTTCCAAGGTATTTTTTCCATCAACGATCTCATCAGTTAACATAGGACTGCTGACATTGCAGCTACTTTTTGTGATATTCGATGAAATAGCTGAATTGTCAGGTTGTTTTTTGAGCTTAGAAAGGAAGTGCTTTTGGGTTTTGTTTTTGCTCTCACTGTCATTTTTCTCTAAAGAGGAAACTGATGGGGTTTTGATAGGTGAAAAGTCAGAGTGAACAGTGGGAAGGAAATAATTTTTGGGATTTTGTGTGGTTAGACTTTGACTTTTATTTTGTTCGTCGGAGACAGGATTTCTATTGGTTGTGTTGATGGGGTTCCGGGCAAGGTGAGGGTTTGGGGTGAGGATGTTATCTCCTTTTATCCATGGCCCGAAGGGAAGAGGGGTTGATCGAGATGTTGTGTCTATTGGGTTAGGACAAGATTGGATTTTATGGGCAAGTGATCCACACACATAACAAAAATCACAAAGTTTCTCATACCTTATCTCCACCAGAATCTTCTTACCGTCAGAACCTTTGAGGAGAACTCTGTCCTTTAGTGGATTATTGATATCCAGCTCGACTCGAATGCGCAGCGCCTTTCTCCATTTGAGATGTTCTTTAGCTAAATCTGCTTTGATAAATTTACCAAGACAATTTCCGATGATTACTGCATTTTCGTGTGTTGTATGGATGATCGGTAGGTTATGAACTTGTACCCAAAATGGACATTTTGTAATTTCAATATCAGCATACGCGAGATCGGGGGGCCATTCTTGTAATGCGACGAGATTTCCACGGAAAGACCAAGGAGCCTGAGCAAGGATTTTTTTTGTATTTTCATTGTTGTCAAAGACAAAAGCTAGGGTGTTTTTGTCTAGTTCATTTACTGAAGCTGTATTCCCAACACCCCATATTTTGGTTAAGGTATTTTTAAAAGCAAAAAGATTTAACTCCCGTTCAGTAATGATTTTGGCAATAATAGTGTGTTGTCCTCGGGGCATTTGAGGTTTGCTGTTTGGTAAATTAGGTCATTAATGGTATCTGGGTTTGACATTTTGGGATAAACAATTAGATGAAAAGGGATGGTTGGAAAGGGGTAGAAGGACAGGGGAAAAGGCAAAAAAAGCTTAAGTGCAAGAAACAAATCACACAGCTCACAAAGCAAAAAGGAAAAGATAGCGAAGAAAACAACTAAAACCTATTGGAGAAGAAACAAGCACAAAGGCCAAGCTCCACCAAGGGAAGAGTTCTACTCAGAGAGAGAACAGGATTTGTTCATTTTCACCCATCTCATTCAAAAAATATTTGGTTTGAATATTTTCATCTATTTTCCAATTTTTTTTTACTACAAGATCCATATAAGTCTATTTCATGAATTTTTTACTTCAAATTAAATTTGATCGAATTAAAATATATGTCAAAAAAATTGAAAATTACGTTTGCTATTTTTCTTAAATATATTTAGGTTAGGTCATATCGAATACGGCTTGTAATTTTCAAACTTATTTTAATATTTTCAAACTTGACTAGGATTTTGGGATATTCGTACACTTGTACACGTGTGCACATATTTGTCACTTTATTAGTAGTTAATCAATCTTTAAACCAATTAATAATCCTTGTTTAGTGTACCAAAAATCCGAATGTGTCAGGATTATTCCTAATCAAATGATCTTAATTTATTAGCATAATATCATATTATCAGGTACAATTGACAGCTGAAAAAAATATTAGAAATTATAAAATCTTGTGGCTGTTCCACCTTACACATGGCCATATATATATGGGTCAAATTACATAAATTATTACGTCTTCTATCTTGAAGAAGATTAAAAAAAATTATCTATCCATAAGAAATATTTCGAATAAATGGTCAAGTAAATATTGGTCTAATCATAGCTTATTAATTAGATTAATTTACAATTTAGTCCAATCAACTACGAGCAAGTAATATTTTACAGATGTTACATTTGCTTCCTCAATAATGAAAAATATAAGAGAATTACCAAAAAAAGAAAAAGAATATTAAAATTGACATGTCAAAATGTAAGTCCTATTAAGATCCTTAATTATAAATTGTTGGATTTATAATCGGATGATTATATATGGGCATTATATGTTAAATATATGTATTAAAGTTTGTGACGGAATTATTATTCCATTAAAAATGAGATTGTTTTTTTAAATATTTTTGTTACTTTTGCTAATGTAAATTTTATTTCTTTTCTGTATTTTAAGCAAAAATACACATATTTTTCTACCATTTTAACGTAAAAATGATTACCAAACTTTTTAATAACACATGGGGTGTAAGTGTTTAGCCTTCTTTAACACATATATTTTTTGCATTTTCGATATAACAAAGACGTATGTATGTATTTAACCCTATTATTTGAGCATATCCATTATAATTTTAATTTCTTTAACTAAGCCAATCATATAATAACAATTTTATTATACACCTAACATTCAAACTCAATATTCGAGATAGAAATCTCAAATGAGCTAGTACCTTAATTAATATATCTATATAAATGCATATAAGATAGGTGAATTTTATTATAAAGTAATAACTTAGCATTAAGCATGTCTACAAATACCAACAGTTTATATGTGAATAATTATAAATATTAGTTTAAAAAAAGATTAAAAAAGAATAATCTAGGAAAGTTATAGAATAATATGGGTTTTACATAAAACTAAATTATTTAAAATTACACCTTTTATCATTTTCATTTATTTGACAATGCAAATATCTGTACATCAGTAAAAATAAAAATAAAATAAAAAGTATGAAACATATAATCAGGTTTCATAAATTCTCTGACCAAACCCAAATTAGCACAATAAATACCTGCAACCAAATACAGCTCCTAGGGTTACGTGGCGTTATTTAATTGGATCGATTTAAAATGTCAACGCCTTTCCTAGGATCCTATGTTATGCGGAGCCCACAAAAATTTATTACTAAATCCTCGATACTCTATATTATTAGAATAGGTGTTGTTCCATTACTTTCCACAAGTTTAAAATTTTAATATCAACGTTATTAATTTTTCATATTTAATTTTATAATTTTCAAACTATATTATATGTTATTTGATACAATTTTTTTTTTTCAAAAAAATTATACAGATAATATTTAATATTACAATATTTTTACTCTATATTGCGTTCTTTTATGCATAGAGTCTACCTAAAAAGATTTGAAAGTTGACTAATAGATTTGATCTTAATTGTGGAACTATGTATGCACAATTTTAAAAGTTATGTAATTAATAGTAAAAAATTTATAAGGAATGAGAGCAAAATTGAAATTAAACTAAATCACAAAACAAAAGGTACAAAGTTTTCTAAATTATATTATTGTCCAATAATCAAGGGATCACAATAATTTGGGCAATAATTTCCAACAAAGAAAGAATTATTGGAAATATATTAATAGGTAATATATGGAATCACAATGTCATCTCTAACAAATTCGGTGACAATATATTTGTTCTTAGTATTAATAAATAATAATTAATATGAACTTATACGAAACATCTTAGCATTAGAATATATGAAAGACCTTCACTTCATTTAAAATATATCATTTAATTTTTATTGTAATTTTATGTATATACATTGCATCTTGTATTAGAAATACTCACCTATAATAAAGAATTTCATATTGGTGTCAACCAAACATTTAAATTTTTATGACCCTGGTTTGAGTTCGATTTTTCTTGAAAAATGTTTATTTGACCTCGATCTCTTCTGTTGTGAGTTTGCTAACTATGACCAATTTAAATTGATTTGATTCTTTTATGTAATTTACAGTTTATTGCATAATTGCGATGTTTACCCAATACGCATCCCTAATGATAGCGACTAAGATTTCTTCGTCATTAAAAATCATAAAAAATGTAATTAAAATGCACTAATAAGACTTACGAGATATAAATTACAAGGCCATCCAAGAAGCTTATTTGTTATTCTATACAAAATATATGTTTTAAATTTGATTTTTAAGTATTTAGGTTATAAAATCTTAAATAAATGTATCACACCTTAAATAAATGTATCGCACCCAATTATCTTTCAAATTCACATTTTTCATCTCTACTTTCCATCTCTAAATAAACACCTATTAGTTGTGTATACACGGTTTCACATATTCAACAACCAGAATCATTTAGTATTATAATTATTTCTTTATTTCTTTCATACTTTACAGTTCTTAATTTATATATTTTTATTCACATAATCATACATAAGTAACACAATCATATAACACATCATCCATCAACGTATCATTTTATATACATAACTATCATAATCATTATATACATATCTAATACAATCATTTAACGCATCATCCATCAACGTATCACTACTGATTTAACATATTTTATAATTTTCAGCTTATTTTAAAAATACTTACAATTTACACACAAATTTTTATAATACGAACTTTAATTTTTTTAAAATTTTAATTTTCAATTCAAAAACAGAAATAAACATAGAAACATAAATAAACATAGTCTTATATTTTAATATTTTAAAAAGGGCAAAGTGACAAATCACCCATTAAAAAAATAGGATCCAAGCCACCTAATCTCACACGTCATTTAGCTGTACGCGTCTACGCGATTATACGGCAAAATTTATTATTACCATAATCCCAATAAAAACGTACCAAAAATAAATATGATAAAAATTAGAAAATACTATAAATTATCATATTTGAGAAAGGTAATTAAAAAAAAGCTACAGAACAGAAGTATATATTAAACTTTCAGTCATCTCTCTCTCTGCTTCCACCATTTTCTCTCTCTAAAATTCTCGTCTCTCTCACAAATCAATTTTCCCCCATTCTCTGTTTTGTACCTGTAGCTGAAAAATCAACAGATATATACACAAAATTATATATATATATATATGGGGTGTTTCCTTTGCTCTGGAGATTCAACGATTGACGGCAAACAACAGCAGAGAAAGCGAAAGAATAATGGTGACAAGTATAATCGGTACAGACGAGATGATCATGTACATCAGCCAGCAGGTATACTTTTTTATGTGATTTAATCGCATAAAATTAATGAAATAAATTGATTGAAGGATTTATATTTAATTTTTTTGCCCATGTATTTTGGAATTTTAAACGTGCGTTATCGGAGATGAATTGATTTAAGGATTTTTTTTCTTGCTAATGACTTGCATGCGTGTTTTTTTCCCCATCCTTCTTATTTGAATTTGTTTTATGATTTTTTCTTTATTTTTTCTGTGCATGTATATATATATATATATATGCAGTTTGTTGCATTCAAAGCAGAATTCTTGAGTATTTATTAATAATTTAGTGATGGGTTTTAGAAAGGTTTAATTTTGTACATGTCTGATTGTGGGTTCATATTTTCTTTGTGTTTTTTTTTTTAAAATACATATACTTGGGTATAATATAGGTGTTTATTCTATTGTCAATTTGCAGATATCATTTTGTTTGTTCGATGACTGTATCCTGTAATGGTGTAGTTGCAGATGACAAATTTAATATTAAATTTGATTTTTATATTCCCAAAAATTTTTGATCTATGATAAAATTTAATATCAATATCTTTTCATTTATCCAGTCTTTGTCACTATGGCTATCTCTATCTCTGCTTTTGGTGTAAAATTCTAGCCAATGTGTTATGAATATTATGCTCCTAATCTCTGTTTTATAATTTCTTTTTTTTTTTCTTTGTTATCTTAGATATTTCGACGGAGCATAAATTTGCGAAAGAGGATCACAAAGTTGTGAATCAATCTCCAATTGAAAACACGAATAAGGAACAAGATGATAATAAGAGTCCTTGTGATGGAGTGGTTAATAACTCAAAAGCAAGGTCCTTCAAATTTTCAACCTTAGTTACCGCAACTCAAAATTTTAAGGAAGAATATCTTTTGGGCGAGGGAGGTTTCGGAAGAGTTTATAAAGGTTATTTGCCGGATTCCGGTGAGGTAAGTTATATACATATATATATATATATATTTACGTCAAATGAATTAATTGTTATTTTTTTTAAGTTTATCAATTGGATTATTGATTGTGCAGTTTGGTGGTATTATATTGCAGATTGTGGCTATCAAGCAACTCGATCGTAATGGTTGTCAAGGGATTAGGGAATTTATTGTCGAAGTTTTAACATTAAGTGTTGCTAATCACCCTAATCTTGTTAAATTGATTGGTTATTGTGCTGAGGGAGATCAAAGGCTGTTAGTATATGAGTTTATGCCTCTCGGTTCTTTGGAGGACCATCTACACGGTATGTCGTTTCTTTTTCTGAAAATGTATTTGGATTGAGATGTTTTTAGAAAATACTTTCTGAAAACATTTCACGAACAACCCTGTATTTGAAATATACACTCTGATTGCATATCTTAACTTCAAAGCCTACAACTATTTTTCAAAATGCTACACGACAATGCACATGTTCAGAAAATAAAGTCTATTTTACATCTATAAACAAGTGACCAAACATGTTATTATCCAAATAAAATGGCAAATCTACTTGTCAGCTCAAATGGTCAAATTTTGCAACTAATTCATCCAAACACATTTTCATCTCCAGAAATTCCCAAAACAATTCTAGGAAGTATTTTCGTAGAACATTTCTTGAAAATGAATCAAACGTGTTGCAACTGTTTTACTCTGCCTATGTTGCTTTTAAATACAGAAAATTGTATACATACATGAGTATATCCTATAAACCATCATTCGATTTTGTTCTCCATCTTTGTGACTTTTAATGACAACTTTTAAATATGTTTAATTCCTTATAATTTATGAAAACTTGCTTATACAGGCCCTCTACCCAAGCGAAAGCGTCTAGATTGGAACACGAGGATGAAAATAGCAGCTGGTGCAGCACAAGGGTTAGAGTATTTGCACGATAAGATGCAAAAACCAGTTATATACCGTGATTTAAAATGCTCCAACATTTTGCTTGGAGATGGATTTCATCCTAAACTTTCTGATTTCGGTTTAGCCAAAGTGGGGCCCTCCGGAGATCAGACACATGTCTCCACCAGAGTGATGGGCACATACGGATACTGTGCACCTGATTATGCAATGACTGGTCAACTTACGTTCAAATCAGATATCTACAGTTTTGGTGTTGTTCTTCTTGAGATCATAACGGGCAGGAGGGCCATTGACAATAGAAGAAGTGGTTCAGAGAAAAGCTTAGTTGCATGGGTAAGTATATGAGATTTTATACGTTTTACGTTTTGGTTGCGTTTGGATTGAAGGGTTTGATAGCCAGGTATTTGAATATGAAATCATAAATTTATTGAATTTGTTTGGATTGTTCTGAGTTATTATAGATTTGAAACCCTAGACACCCTTTGGAGCTTTTTTCGCAATTGTTAAGGCTATGTTTGGTTTGTGAATTTTGGTGAGAAAAAGGAAAGAAAATATGTTCGTCAAATCAGATGATAGTATATTTTGCTTTACCTTTTGATCTATCCCATTTCCCATTCCATCATAATGTACCAAGCATAACCTAAGGGTGTGTTTGGATTTGGGAAGGGGTTGGAGGAAGGATTTGAAATGACACCTAAAATGGAGTCATTTGAAATCCACTGTTGTTATGAAGAAAATAGCTCAAAGTGAATGTCGAGTGATTTGAAATCCATTATAACTTGGTTACATCCAAACGAACTTAACTTCATGGATTTGTTGACGGATTTGAAATCCATATCCTTCAATCCAAACACACCCTAAAAGATTTCAAGATTAAGCAAACAAACTTTATCTGTATTTTTCCTTTATTTTATCCCACTAAATAATGATTTATCAAGGAATAATATTGATGCTTAATTTCATTTGTTTGCAGGCGAGACCATTATTCAAGGATCGTAAAAAGTTCTACCAAATGGCTGACCCTGCGCTTGAAGGTGAATATCCCGTGAGAGGCTTATACCAAGCTTTAGCAATAGCTGCAATGTGCGTCCAAGAACAACCTAGTATGCGCCCTCTCATTGCTGATATTGTCACTGCACTAAACTATCTCGCGTCTCAAAAATACGACCCAAACATCCATCCAATTCAAGACCGCAAAAACAAACGAGATGGTGAAATTAAACATGTTGGTAGCCATGAAAGTATGGAGTTCGGGGAACTACATTAAGGTTATGATATGAATGGATATATATATATATATATATATATATATACAGCATCTTCTGTTACACACACTAAAGCGTGAAATGTGTGTAAAAAAGGTTGGTGGTGATATGGGGCGTATAGTTTTTCAGTTTTCTATCTCCATATTACAACCACCTATATATACACGTGTTGCACATTTATGTATGTAACTGAAGATGTCAACAGTACTTTTAGCAAGAGTATTTGAGGTTTAGTTAAAGTTGGTTCCTTATGCACTATCTCGTTGGCCCGTCTTACTATGTAGATGTGAGCTTGAGGTATGATTCTATGCTATGGCTTTTGCTTGAAAATAGTCGATTGGTATATTAGTTAGGGTAGTAAAGCTTTTGCTCTGTTAAAATGGTAAGAAAACGTTTTCGGGCTATTGTCCGTTGTAAATTAAGAACGCTCGAGTTTGGGAAATGGATTTGGAATATCCAGATTTTTCATGTTGGTTTTTGACTTGGGGATTGAATTGATATATCGGTTTTGAGACGATTAAGAGATTATACATATATATATATATATATTTTCTTTGAGTTTGTGAGAACTTGGTAACATATTTCTGAACAATATGAACATTTTCAAGCTCAACTGCAGTGTTCTTGTGTGTTTCAAAGTGTATGAAATTGTGAGATTTTTGACTATATTTCAGAAAATAAGTAGAATAATCGAAAGATTTAAATTGCTTTTTCTTCTTCTGGGAAGTAAACCTATCAAGATTTATCGACAAAGGGTCTCATTCTTATTGCATATCATGTATATCTACTCAAAAACAGAGGAATTGGAGATCAAGGATGGCCAAATTACAGCTATCTTACCTAGTCGTAACATGGAATATCGAAATATCGAACAATTTCTCTAATGCAGATGGTGAACAATGAACTAAATATCGAAAATAGTTTACAAATTTAAATCAGAATTAGACAGTTTTTCGTCGTAATTTTTCATTTCATGGGCTTTAATGAATGTAAGTACAGCTAAAAGGGCTCACTCAGTTACAATTTACAGCAAAAAAAACTACAAAATCTAAGCAAAAATTACATCTAAATGTGTGTTTATGTGTGTTTTATTTATGTCATGACTATAATTCAGGTACTTCACCTTGTCTGCAGTTTCCCACTCTTAAGTACAAAACTGAACTCTTTCTTGATGGAAGTACTTTACAACAGTCTCTCCTAGGTGACTGCAAATAAACACAAAAAACGAAACTCGTTTAGTTGCAACGATTTATGGGAAATTTCACTTTACGATATTATCTTAAGATTGTTTATCATGCCCTTGTGAATAAAAGCATATTACAGTCTCACACTTGTTGTTTTTCGAGTTGTCAGGATGTAACAGAGGATGTTTTAAAATTTGTAAAACCTTGAGGGGCTAGTCGTAATTATTAATAAGTGAGAGGGTATACATGCAATTCATTTATCGATATAAAACTTACCCTTTTCCATCGGTCAATATCCAGTCTTTTTGAGACGATAATTGACAGGAGTCTCTCACACTTGTTTTTCGAGTTGTCACGATGTAACAAGGGATGTTTTAAATTTTGTAAAACTCGAGGGGCTAGTCATAATTATCTAATAAGTGAGAGTGTATACATGCATTTCATTTACCGATTTTGAAACTTACCCTCTTCCGTTGGTCTTTTCCAGACGATAATTGACTGGAGTCTCTTACACTTGTTTTTCGAGTTGTCATGATGTAACAAGGGATGTTTTAAAATTTTGTAAAACTCGAGGGGCTAGTCGCAATGATTAATAAGTGAGAAGGTACACATGCAATTCATTTACCGATATGAAACTTACCCTCTTCGGTCATTATCCGGTCTTTTCGAGACGATGATTGACTGGAGTCTCTTACACTTATTTTTCAGAGTTGTCATGATGTAACTAAGGGATGTCTTAAAATTTGTAAAACCTCGAGGGGCTAATCGTAATTATTAATAAGTAAGATGGCACACATGCAATTCATTGAATGAAATAAGACTTACCCTTTTCCATCGGTCACTATCAGGTCTTTTCGAGACGATAATCGACTGGAGTCTCTCAGGCGAATCACTTCTCCATCTGCAAGAAGGATACCTTTCTTTACGCCTCGAGTAAACCCCGATTATCTGTTTCTTATTCTCGTCATATCTCACCGTTCTCAAGTAGAACAAGAACGGCTTTTGACAAGGGTGTCTTGCAACGGGCCTAGTGTTGAACGCATAGGCCGTGTAATCGGCTCGTCTATACCAATTTAGAAACGTTCGTGTGGGCATTTCAAGCTCTCTCGGAGATACAACGCCTCTAATGACTTGTACCACGTACCCCCACGAAACGGAGATGGACCAATGCCGTTTGTTGTCATAGCAAAAGGATTGTTGTACAATGCTGCCCGAATCGAGCTTCACGGATTCAAATAGTTTGCGGAGCCCCGCCACTCGGGTCAGACCCGGGAAGATTGGATCCACTACATCAAGATGGTGAAGTGATACTAGTGGAGTTACAGCATGTGCTCCAAGAAGGCCTAATAGGTTTCCATACACATCATACTGCATTTAAGATCATCAAGTTTTAGGTGTAATTTATGACATTGTAGCATGCTACTTATAAGCCACAATAAACACATGCATGGAAATATAACGCGAAATATAAGATAAAACACCAAAGAGAAACGTTAGAGGATCCTTATTCTCTATGGTTATTTCTCCCTTCTCCTTATGCATCAATCATATAAAGGACAATAATTGTAATGTCCCACGAAAGAAGGTAATATGTATAAATAGAAGCCTATGAATTCAAGTATAACAATGGATACCAATTTTGGGCAGTCATATAAAAATGCCCAACTCAATGTTACGCTCTAGTTCGATTGGAAAATTTCTTGTCCAACAGGCTCGTGGGCCCGGGGCGTGACAATTGATGTCAGAGGCGCTCACAGGCTCGAATTTCTGGAGCTAAGTCCTACATGTGCACGAGGGTCGATTGGGAAATTTCTGGTCCAACGGGCTCGTGGGCCAGGGGCTTGACAATTGGTGTCAGAGCCGCTCACAGGCTCGAATTTCAAGAGCTAAGTGCTACATGTGCGCGAGGGTCGATTGGAAAATTTTTGGTCCAACGGGCTCGTGGGCCCGGGATGTGACAATTGGTGTCAGAACCGCTCATAGGCTCGAATTTCAGGAGCTAAGTGCTACACGTGCGCGAGGGTCGATTGGAAAATTTCTAGTCCAACGGGCTCGTGGGCTCGGGGCATGACACTTGGTGTCAGAGCCGCTCACAGTCCTGAATTTCAGGAGCTAAGTGCTACACGTGCCCGAGAGTCACATCTTGAACGTGCCCGAGACTAATACTTTGTGACAATAATAAAAAATTTGAGAAATTTAGGTTCAATATAGCATATAAGAGGACTTACTTGATGAAAACCAATTTCTTTAGTGAGAGGCACACCAAGCTCAGACATGCAAGCCTGAATCCTATCATCACTGCCGTACAATCCCGGATACCGTTGGATGCACTTATCCTGCATTTTCTCAAGCTCCATAGCCAGTGGATAGCTTATTGCAAATCCTCCTCCACCATAGGCCATAGAGTATGAGAAAAATATGTTCTGAATATGGCTTTCTGATGAACTCCCAATATAGTAGTATTGATTGTGATCGTATTTAGAAAGCACTCTCAGCACGTTTTCGACTATGAAAACTGTGTCATCGTCCCCCATCACGAACCACCTCACGTCTTTCAACCCGAGTCGAAGAGTCTCGGAGACGACTCGTGAGATTCGTAGTGCAGATCTCGATCCCTGTTGAGTTCGTGTTATTAGAGGACATGATAGTGAGTTAATTGTGAAATATATGTTTGATTTTGTGTAAGAATTTAGAAGTTAAGTCTCATTTGGTTATACACATGCATGAGTGAGTACATATAAATTTTGAACATTTTATATTTTTTATTATACAAAGTAAAAGTGGCAAAACTAATCATGTAAAATGTGATACTAACAAATTAAGGACAATTTTTTTTTTTAGTTTTTGTAATGTAAGGACAAATTCCACCTAAAATTGAAAATTTGGTTGGAATTTGGCATGTATGTCTTACATAACCATTTAATTTGAGGATTTTTGAACGATAGAGATAAGAATAAAACGTGATGTCAGAACTAAAATGTTATCTCGCATGAATTAAATTGTCGTTTTTTCTTAAAATTTGCGGGACTAAGCTTACTTAATGCACATGCACCTAACACAAAATTGTAATTTTAGTCCTGCACATTATGATAATTGGCATATTTGGATATCATGTGAAGATTTTTCGATCAAAGTTCATGATTCAAAAATTAAAAACACATATAATATAATCATGGTCTGTTTTAATATCATCGGTTTTTCATCATGACCTCCATAGTATTGCAATCAACAAATCAATCTATTTATTTCAAACATCACATAAACTTTGCATGCAGATCACAATATTTTCACCTGTCGATTATTGTACTTAAACATGGACGTATCCCCGGAAATACGAATCTCCGGCAAGAACCCACGATCATATCTGCTAATAGCCACATTCTTATCCAACCAAACAACCCCTCTAGTTTCCTCAGGCCTCCACCATAGCTTTATATACTCTTTCCTCTTTTCCCACAGATTCGAAGATGCAGCAATCCCAAAAACGACGTGATTTAGCGTCGTTTCACCTTCTTCTGCAGAACTTTGTTCATAAGACGAGTTGCCGTCCGACGTGAGACGAGGCGGCGGAAGGTCAATCGCCGCCACCTTTTCGACATCTTGGCCGGAGGATATTGGTGTAGAAGTAATTATACAGTTGGTGGGATTATTGTTGTTGTTTTTACTGAGAATGAGGAAAAGGGAAATGGAGATGAAGAATAGGGCTATGGAGTTTCCGGTGCGGCTGAAGCAGGCGGCGGGGCGGCGGCGAGACATTTAGAAGAAAGTAATGAGAGATGAACAGAATGAGAGGTTAATTCAATGGAGGGATGTGTGTTGGATCTGTTAAAGTTTGTTGAGAAATAAACGAAGAGGAAGGCGGAGTTAGCTCCTAGCTTGTCACTTTGTATAATCTTGTTAAAATAATTTAGAAATATTGTGTAATTTTAAAATATTATGTATATTTATAAATTTTGAATTATTATTTAACTAGGTACTTTATTGTTCAATAAATTATAACTAATTTGAAGCACTAAATATTTATTGACAAGAAAGACTGAATCAATGTAAAAAGAGCTAAGTTTACTGAAAATTCCGGCATGATAATGTACATAAATATATTTAGAGAAAATTGTATCGACCCCCAAAATTGTATTGATCTCCCGTCAACTATGAGTGCTTGAAATTCACAAACCATATCTTTAAAAAATTGGCATGAACCTCCCTTCTTTCACTTTTTACATTATATCAATTTTATAATGACTAAATTACCCTTCACTTATTATTTAAAAGTTAACTTTCACCTATACTATATTGGAGAATGAAAAAATATCATTGAATGACAAAATAAATGTAAATCAGATTTTTATGGTGTTAAAAATTTAAACTTTTTTTAAAAATTTTCTAGAAAATTTGACGTTGTCAAAAAAAAAAAACTAAAGAAAAAGGAGAACATGTAAATCAATGATAACACAAAAGTATATAAAATTATTATTTTTACATATAAAATATATGCAAGTTCTATGTTTTATAGAGGAATATAATAGAGGATCGGAATTACTATTTCAAATCTTGTTTCTTTTTTATTTCATTTCATTACGGTATATGTTAACAAATTCTGAAGAACAAGCTTAAAGATTTTCATATTGATGATATCGATATTAATATGTTTGACACGTGACAAAATATTTATACATATTAAGCATATTTTAATAAATGCTAAATGATGTGTGAATTATACTTGAGAAAAATCTAAAATCTGAAATAAAAGGTCAAATAAAAATTTTAAATAAAAAATTATAATATAATTATCCAAAAAAAAAGAAAAAAAAAAGGTAATTTACACTTTTTCATGAGATTTGTCTCTTCCTAATTCCAATTTACCCCATGGTAATCTATTCCCCACACACTTTCCACTTCGTCCCCTCCAAATTCCCAATCCATCAAACAAAAACAATAAATACTCATTTCAGATCCAACTCTCTTCCTTCCTTGGATTCCCATTCACTATGACACAAACTGACTGACAGACAATATACTAATCATCTCCATCTCATCTTCTTCAGTCAGCTGAGTTCCCTTTCAATTCAATTCAATGGCGGCCTCTGATTACAACAACAACAACAAATCATTCTCAAAAAACCAGCAACAACAAACAGTTTCAACAATGATCAAACAGGGCTTCATATCCGACCCCTTTCTCTCTCCATCCCGCCTCAACTCCACTCTCTCTCCACTCCACAGCCCAACCCTCTTCGAGATGATGTCCGTCGAACAGGCACGCGAACACCAACACAAACCCTCGTCCGAAGCCCACAAGAAGCTTCAAGAAACGGTTTCTGATATTCTCTCTAAAGCCCCATTTTATGATACTGATAATCATCAATGGGGGATGGGTGACGTCAGGCTGACGGTAGCGTCTAAGCCGGAACCAGGGGATGGTGAACAGGGGGCTTTTCGGGTGTCCATGGACGTGCACAGGAGGGTTTTGGCATCGAAGAGCAGATTCTTTGCGGAGAAACTTCATAGGAGTGGGACCCATTCCGTCGAAATTCTTGACTGTGATGACGTGGCGGCTTACGTGGAGGCTATGGCGCTCATGTACTGTGATGGGTTGAAGGCCAAGCTTATGGGTATGGAGGTGTCCAAGGTCTTGACCCTCTTAAAGGTAGAATCTGCTTTTTAGTCCATCTTCTTGTGTCTGTTCTTATTTTATTTACTTTTATCATTAGTGTTAATATTATTGTTTTTTCTTGTTCTGTTTTTATGTGGTGTAATCAAGGTGTTTTGATAGTGGCTATAGAGTGTTATAAATCTATGTCATGGTTTTGGTAAAAGTTTTGAGTTCTTAGAACTTCAAATAAGAAGATAAACGTATTAGATTGCAAAGAGTATACTTGATATTCACTGTGAGACTTTAATATGTTGTGTTTAAAATAGCTAACTAATATTTTACGTGAATGATGTTGTTTATACAGTAAGTTCCGCTTGTTAATATGGACTTTAGAATTTCGGTAGTGTTTTAACTATGCATTTGGATACTTAAAAGGAATTTGTATACAATTTGTATGCTGTCAAGTTAATATGGAGTTCTTGTAAACGATTAGTTTTGGTATAAAATAAGTTCAACTAGTTCCTTGTAAGTATTATGTATATTTTCACTTGACATGAAGTGTTGCCAATGTTAATTGTGCTTGCCCTTTGCAGATATCTTCAACCATTATGTTTGATGATGGGATAAGGGCGTGTTTGGAGTATCTAGAAGCAGTCCCATGGACTGAGGAAGAAGAGGAAAGCGTGGTTTCACATGTAAATCAACTTCATCTTGACCGTTCAAGGACGAACGATGTGCTTCAGAGAGTAACATCTGAGCCATCGACCTCTTCAAGAGAAGATGAAATTTTTTTGAAATTATCACTCGGTCTATTGCAAGGTAAAGATGATAAGGCCCGTAGAGAAATGAAATCATTGATATCACGATTGCTCAAAGAGGATCAAAATCATTTCGATATCTCGAGAGATACACTATATCATCTTTGTCATAGATGTCTTAGCTCTCTCATACTATGCTTATCTGGGCCCACATGCTTAGATGAAAACAGTCAAGATCGAGGCACTTTAATGGTTGAGATTGCTCGAGAAGCTGATAATATGATGTGGCTTGTCGATATTTTAATAGATAGAAAAATGGGAGATGAGTTTGTAAAACTGTGGGCTGACCAAAAGGAGCTTGTTGATCTTCATTCGAAGATACCAATTATGTATCGCCATGAAATTAGTAAAATTACTGCGCAATTATGCGTTTGTATTGGAAAAGGGCGTGTTTTAGTGCCTAAAGAAATTAGATTTGGCCTTCTTTCGACTTGGTTAGAAGCTCTTTACGATGATTTTAGATGGATGAGATTATCCGGGAAATTAGTTGACAAGAAAGTTATTGAGGAGGGACTTTGTCAAACAATTCTCACTTTGCCATTATCTCAACAAAAATCGATTTTGATGAATTGGTTTGATAGGTTTCTCAATAGGGGCGATGATTGTCCCAATATTCAGAAAGCGTTTGAAATTTGGTGGAGACGGGCTTTCGTGAAGAGTTATGTTATGGAGTCGCAATTGCAGATAACTGTCGTTGATATTCCAAATTGATGGGTACGTCACTTGAAATCCGTGTGACATTCTTGTACTTTGGTTAATTAAAATTGCATTTGATCTCGAAGTAATTATTTTTCATAGTATTTCTGATTTGGGTTATCGTTTACATCATGAACTGGATTCATCAAACTGCAGAAATGGGGAAAAAAGGAAATAAAGTCACCTGAAATTCAAAAAGAATCATTTTAGATTTTTCAAATAAATTATCTAAGTTCCATCTCATAAATAATCGTTCCAAATTGAATGGTAGGATCTAAATGCTTCAGAGAATTAAACGACTTCAGGGTTACTTTTAGACATGTCTTTTTTGGTCTTCTTTTCTGTCGAGCTTTTACTAGAGTTAGTTATTATTGTATATCCCATTGCTATGTTCATTATAAAACATTCTTGAAAAATGATTTTTTTCTTTTAATTTTAAAATGGCAATGTGCATAGGTTTTCTGTCATTACCACCTGGACATTATTCCTCATTTTCGATAGAACTAGGACCATTACTGTTCTAATCATGCTCCTTCAGTATATATAAATGACGAGCATCGTGAAAATTCTTTTTCTTGTAAAATGTATAGGGTGATTTAATGATTAATTTTTCAAAAAGTCTTGGCAAAAAAGGGACGACATATATCTTCCTTGTCACTATGTTTATTTTGTTTGGAAAAAAAAAGAAAAGTTATAGCCTTTCTTTAAGTTGCAACATTAATGGTGGAATAATTTTGAGCTAACCACGAGTTCTCTGGTATTTCTATAGGATGTTGTGATGATATATAGTAACATATTTCATATCAATACATATCTATAACATATCTTTTGTAATTTTGTATGATTTTAACTAGAGTAGGAGTCATCTTCTTTCTACATATATCTTGTACCTCAGCTGTTATATTTTGAGATATAATACTTGATGTACAAGTTATATATAGAAGTAGAAGGTGACTTTAAACTCTAGTTTAAAAACTACCCAAGATAATACAAGATTATTTCTACTCTATTGATTATGATCCATCTTTACGATCAATTCAACGTATAAATGGAGAATTCTGGTTTACATTCCTTAATTTTGCTGTGAAACATTTTATTGTGTGTTGGCAGTTCATTTTATTGATTTCAAATTACTTCTGTATTTTTACTGTAAAAGCTATATCAACTTTCAAACACTCTGTGTTTATTAACATTTGGTGTTTAATGTAGTGAAGTAGAAACTTCAATCACTCATTACAATATTTAACATTTTTTTAATTGTTTTAGATTTTTTTTATAATTCTTTGAGCCTTTTATATAAGTAAAAGTATTGCGGGATGGCTGCAACTGATCTGAAATATTGCAATAGAACTAGAACAATGGCCTTTGGAACGACAAAACCGTGATGGTTCATTTTATTTATACTAACATTAAGAAAATTGAAAATATAACTACTTATAACATCTTTATTTTGTTATAAATTGATCACTATTGACTAGCTAAGAAATCTTGAGCCTGCTTTTCATATTCGAAATTATACTTCTTAGAGTCATCTGCAGACCAAATAAAGATCCCATGAAGATTCCCCTGTTTACTCAAAACGCTGCACGCCTTAAAAAACCCGTTTTTTGGCGATAACCCGCCACTCCCATCTGTACTGAAACTCACCAGAATTTCCCCTCCGTAATAATTCGAGCTTTGTTCATCAAAATACTCGAGAAATTGATAAACTGATGTGTCCTTTGCATATGCATAGAATTGGAAATTAACATAGTCTATGAGATGGCCATACTTTCTCCAAAGAGCCAAATAGTATGGCTGGATAGAATCATTTTCATACGGTGCAATTGAAGTAAACGAAACGATTTGATTTTGTTTAAGATAATATATAAGTCTTCCTATGCATTCTGCAAATGTATCGGGATTTAATCCTTTGCTGAAATGTTCGTAATCTATATCTATACCATCTAAACTGTATTTTTGCACAATTTGTGTTATTGAATAGATTGCATTTGCAACCCAGGTGTTAATAGAGACGGGATTAAAGTATACGTACTTTTTGTTTATTGTATCGCCAGCTAGACTCATGCCTACCTTAACATTTGAATGCTTGGCTTTAATGGCGGAAATTTGAGCAGGGTCGAGGTTGTAAGAATCCCAATAGACTCGAAAATCACCGTTCGTGGGTTTTGGAGTTGATGTGTTTGTGTAATCAATGGCGAAGGATAGAATGAAGTGAAAATCAACGGTGGGATTGATAGGTACGTCTGAGAATTTTACGTTATTGCCCTCAGCTCCTATATATTCTCTGAAGAGCTTTTGTGATGATGCTTGAATTGTCGAAAGATTGATGAATAGAAAAAATAGTGAGATTATGAGTTTTGACGATTTCATATTCGTTCGTTTTTTGTGGGATATTCGAAGAGATTTAGAGTAAGGTTTGGTGTATAGAGTGAGTGTTTATAATTGCTGCAGAAAGTGAGATAAGATTACTTACTCTTTGTGATTTGATTCTCTTTGTGCCGGATTATATGATTCAACAATGCATTTTTGTAATCTTTTGATTATATAAAATGTATTTGATTCAATTTTTTTTTATGGATTTTGTTGTTATTTACAAGGTTTCTTTTTGACTGCCGGATAGTGGTATGTTTTTCATGTCATTTGGTTTGCCTTTCAAAAGCCAAACAGATTGCAAAAGTATTTGCAAAGAAAAACAATATTTTACTTCTCATATTCAAATTTTAGTTAAAAGTATGATAAATACACGAATAAATAGGTGAGAGTATGTGATTATTTTATCGATAAATTAAATACATTCCTATGGAAAATGTATGTGAATATGTCATTTTTGTTTTTATTATGTATAAATTTTATGTATACATATTTAATAATCTAAATTTTTATTAGTTAGTGATACTTTTATGACATTAGCATGTATGTATGTATGTATGTATGTATGTGTGTGTTTATGTAAGTATACATTAGCATCCTTGTGTTTTTTCATAAGTTTAAATTTATATATATTATGCATCTCAAATTAATGCATAATACTTATTTCACCCCAAAAAATTAACAAAAGTTCAAATTTTTCCTTTAAGTAAGAAAATCCCAAATGGATGGAATATGTAATAAAGAATTGATTGAATATGCATAATTAATGCTCATTATAATAAAAATAAAATATTACTACATCAATTATTCCATAATTATAAAATGGTGAAATGTAAACGGGCAGATAATTTTTATTGTGTGAAAAAGAGAAAACAAACTGAATACTCTGGATCCAACATACTCAAACGTGTCATTTATTTTACATTTATATATCGCATTTATCTATTGGACCAGTATGGTATATATTATTCATTATTCTACACATGCATGTCCAGGCTTGGTTACAATATAGTGAACAAGCCTTTAAATGACATGTTGCCAAACATTTAAACCCAAAAAAAAAAAAAAAACATTATGGGTCCATTCTAATTTAAGACACAGATTCAATTATTACGTCATCCTACGTATATACTGAAAAGTGCCATTACAACCTAAATAACTCTTGTATTTAACTTTCCAATCCACCATACATAACTCATGGACCATTTCTCTTTATGAATGAAGGCCCCCTATTACGGTTTCATATTGCGTCATCATTCATCACTTCCCATTCCCCATTATTTTCATGCTTTCAATGCAACACAATTAGAGATAATTAATATACATATATTTTTACATTAAAAAATATTATATACTAGTATTATCAATTTTTTTTTACCGTTTTTAATAATGTAATAAATTTATTAAAATTAAATAATTTTAAGTAAAATTAATAAAAATTAATAGTGTGTAAAAAAATATATATAGCATTACTCGCTCTAACTGTAGTCTCCTTGCGTTCAGCTCATTGCGCCCATATATACCATGCGTTCTATCCCAAATTGTTGCCGTAGTGTTAGGCTATAAGGCGCTATAATTCAATTACTTAGTACCATTTTCGTTAATTAATTTAACACATATATAATTTGCGTATTTTTAAACATGCACATATATGAAAGTATCGCACAATAGCATCTATTTTATAGCAAAACATGAATATTTGAGATGAGACGAGTAATTATACCAATTTTAAATGATACCTAAATCTTCAAAAATTGTTACGTAAATTATCCTCATCTTTGTTCGGTGGAGTATTTTCACTGAAAATTCTTTAATACTTTAAGATATGCATATGATCCCTTCAACATTAGAAAAAAACGCATTTTATTTTACCATTTGAACTATGTAGAATGATGCATTTTGTGTCGTATCCTTATTTTGATTAAATAAAATAAAATATTTCGGAAATTAAAGAATCGTCATGTGCTAATGCCTAATAAATTTGATCTCAATTTGGGTTATTTTTTATACAAATTATTTTATAGTTATGTTTATTCTTAGGTTCCTGTGATTAGTTAATTAAAATATAATCACAATAAATGCATTAATTATGAAGCCTTATTACCATTCCCATTAAAGTAATAACACTAATTGTTTATAAGAATTTTCCTGTCCATATAATTTTATTAATTTTTTAAAATTATGTTTATGTGAATACAAACTTTTCAAATTATGAAGAATACATCAGTTTTTTGTTTATTCTGAGGGAAGAAATTAGGAATGATACTGACGTACGATTTTAATTATTTTCCCAACTTTTCTTTCAATGATACAAATTGTGAATTACATATATGACCTTCTACAATTAGTAGAATCTTTGTATGAAATGGTTCTTTTATTTCGTAATGGTGTTACATTATCATTTAATTATCAAGTGTCGAATTACTTTTATTGTTCACAATTTATTTTTAAAATAATACTTATGAATTCCTAATAAAGTAATATTATTATAATACACTATTATGATATAAGATATGCACTTTTATATTGTAGTTGAAATATTTTGTATCGATAGGGACAACTCATTTGTATTTCATTTGTGTAACAGCTTTTCTAAATTTTTGTTGATTTTTAATGATAATATTAATTGTCTTTGAAAATGCCAGGCCGGCTAATTAATGGCATTCACCTAATCCTTTATCTAAAATCTAAATACTTCAAATCGTCATTATTGAGAATCAAAATTTAAATAGCTAGTGCTTTTACTTTTCCTTCGTCAATTAGTATTTAATTTATATTTTATAATTTGGTCATATGTATTTATTGAAAATTGGATAGCAATAACACATTTAGCTCCAACTCTTTTATAAGTTAATTAAAAATAAATAAGAAAATACGTGACTTGCCAAGATGGAATTGGGTTGACCTATGAAATATACAGCATAATTTTTCAAAGTGGACCACCAAGATGGATTGGGTTCACCTAGTCAACTGAATCCATCATTTTTATTGATTAAGTATTAATCCCATCAAAATTATTTAATTACGTTTAAATTTATTTTTTTCTATAACTTGCATATCCCATATGAAATTATCAAAAAGCCCTTGATCATTTTAACATAGAAATATCCCATTTTCTATTTATAGCGCGACTCTCTTGGCTCATCTCGATTGTAAATGAGAGAAAACACCAAGGACATGAGTGCCACTTAGCCAATCTCGTCGAACCATATCGTAGCTCAATGGAGTACAAAATAACATTGACACCACGAACCTTTTGATTATAAATACAATATGTGTATAAGCTCTTCACTGACATACTGTGATCGAGTGAGAGTGATGGAATGTCAAGCTCACATGATTCAGTATCACGTTATTAATCATTGTAAGATGAAATTACCAAACTACCCTCTGTGTTCCACGAGTTAGTTTATTTGTATTGGCTAAAAATTTCAATTTTATTGCCTATGATCGCACAAGAGAAATGTAAATTCCTTCTTGGCGATCATCTCATAAGGACTACTTGTATTATATAGATCGCACTTGAAGGTCAACACTACAACAAGTCATTTGAGTCTAACTGTTCCAGTAATATATAGGTCAAGTCCTACAAACACATTGCTCAGGACCCTCAGGTATAAAGCGCACGCATACTATTAGAATCAATAATCAATTACCGATTCTTCCATATTAAATATCCATGTAATAGATTTACAACTGAGTCGTGTTCAAATACGTCAATCCTATATTATGGACACTCTCCTTGTCAGAACATGTGGCGTTCAAAGTAAAACTTAATACATGATTAATAACTTAGCGATTGATTGATGAATATTGATTAATAACTTCACCTCTTTCTCTCTAGATGTTAGAAGTGTGAAAGTATCTAAACCTAGCCTATCAATGACAAACATTATAAAACACATAGAAACATGCTATGCAAATAATTTTATGGTACTTCGAAAGAACTAACTAAATATATACTTATGCTGCGTTTATCTTATTCAAACAAATGTATATAAAGTTCACACACAATACACTTTAATATATACATGATATATACACAATTAAGAGCAATACTTCTAATATATATATATAAATGATATATACACTAAGCATGCATGCCTCTAGAATTTTAATTTCTTTCTTTTTAGAATAAGACTACAATTGTTGATGAATGATGAGACGTGTTGACACGACTGTGAAACATCGTAAACAAAAAAGTCATAAATGAGAACTAAATTTCATGCGGCTGATTTACGTCGGTAGCAGGTAAACTTATAATTTCAAATATTAATTGTTTTGCCAATTTATTTCTATAAATATTAATTCATTTGTATATATAAATATTAATAATTAGTGTTTAATTTATTTCTCATAACTAAAATGGCATACCCTCCATCTGTAAAGATTAAATAATTCAGGCGGATCACTGCAGCGCAAACCCCACGGCAATATTTTTATCTCCGCTGTTACAGTATTTAGGAGAAGAAATCAAATGCATTAAAATGGAGACAAAATAATTTGTTGCCATCAATATTGTATCCTAATGTCCATGAAGCAGTAATGGAATTTGATATCTATATATAAATACGTATATATATGAATATTTTTGTATTTGTTTTGCCTAGGATTTGTATTATTTTTACAAATATTAATACTGTATGGTATTAGGATTGTAGAACCAAATGACAGTTTTTTGGAGTACCAAAAAAAAAATGAAATATTGAATAATTTAAAAGTTTAGAAACGATGATAAATGATTTAATGTGGTTCAGTATATATCCATATGTAGATAATGTAATAATTATTTTTATTTTCAATAAAATAGACTAATTTTTATTTTTATAACTTTTTATAAAAAACTAATTTTATAATAATGTAAAATTTTATTTTTAAGTAATTATTTATAATAATTTGTAAATAATGTAATAAATTTATAATAAATAAATAATGTAATAATTTTTAAATAAAATAGACTAATTTTATTTTTACTTTTAGTTGAATTGTTGAAATATATTAATTACGTATATCAAATAGAATAATGTAACTACTTAAGTAAAATGATAATAATTATAATAAAAGTATACTTGTAAGGTAAACCATATTTGATATATCTTTTATTCATTAATATTCTCATATTATGAAGTAATCATGAATTATTTTTATTTAACTTATTATTTTTATTGAACTTATGTTATATATATATACTATCGTACGTTCCCCATGGGTAGCACGATTGAATCATTTAAAAACTTTTTAATGTTGAAGTTTAAAAATAAAAAAGGTTTTATAATGTGTGATGACCCATATCATATATTTTGAAACTATTATTAAAAAATAAGAGATGTATTATTATGCACGTATACTAATAATCATATAGATGTTGAATGTTGATATAGTAGATTAAAGCTCCTATAATGGTGTTACATAAAAGAAAAAAACACTAAATATAAATATATTTATATATACCATTACATAAAAGAAAAAAACACTAAATATTAATATATATATATATATATATTGTAAAGATATGATTTTGTGACAAACTAAATGTTTCTTAAGTATTTTTAAAATATATTTTGAACAAAATTTGAATATTAATTTTATATACTCAAGCATTTACAATCATATTTAAAAAAATAAAAAACTGTAACTGATAAACAGCTCAATAACCAGCTGTGAACAATTATAAGTAAACTTGAACTTGATTCACGGAGAAGTTCGAAGACGAAATGTTCGGCTTGAACTCACTATAGCTCAGGCTCGAACCGAGCTTCAATCAAACTGACTCATCAAGTTCATGCGTCGACTTGATTAACCTAATTACCTTATACCCTACAATTTTATATACCAAAAATACAAGTTTTCCAATATTTTAGCAACAAACATAAAAGGAATTATGCCTAAATTTTTCCAATGATACACTAGAAAAGAAGGAAGTAAATTCACAACAAAAATAATGGTAACAGAGAATTAAATTAAATAAGAACCCAACTTTTATAATTATGGTTGTGATCAATGAAAAATATTAATTAGTAGGACCTACTTAAAAACATAAATTCAGTAGGAACCAATTAAATAGAGTTGAGTACGTAATTAATTTTTTTACTAAATCACATCCCACACAAATTTTGCTTAATACATCAGATTGGTAATGCATGTATATAACAGTTTCTTTCATACAAACACACATATATAATATGAATAATATACTTATTAATTAAATATGGTGAATATCATAATATCGTGATTATATTTTTTTTTCAGAAATAATGTAATTTTCTTATCGCCTCACGTACATGTCCTCTTCGAATTAAATTTAGTAAATATATGGGATCCGACCCGACTCACGACAGACCAGATAAATTGTTTTTAGATAGTGGGGCTGCGCTCAGTAACTTCGAGCTGCCTACATACCTATTTAGATAGGATCAAGCCTCTTCGTAGTTCTCAGATATTATACTCCTCAATCTCGTGGATTTGGGAGAGTATTTAGTAGTTATAATTTTTGGAGTATAAACCAGATAATTCTCAGTTTAGCTAAAGATGGTACTTATAGTGATTCTGGTGGGCCATGGGCTCGTCTTACTGGGCCGTGGGCTCGGGACCCACAAGGCGGCCCATATTCATAACGTAATAATATTGCTCTTAACAATTATTTTATTAAATTACGATAATACTCCTATTCATAATTGAGAACCCATCGATATGAAATTTGGCATACCAACTTCAATAAAAGTTTGTATTTTTTTTTTTGAAATTTACGATAAAAAATCAACTTAAGTTAATAAAAACAGATGTGATAAATATCAACATTCATATAGAATTAAATGGTCTGGGTTGAACAGCATAATTGCAATTGAAATACTTGTTCAATTTTGTACAATTTTAGTTAAATGATCAACATTCATATAAGAATTAAATGGTCTGGTTTGAATAGCAGTAATGTTTGATTTTGTACAATATATGTCATTCTTCTATGTGTCTTCTTCAAGATCACTGAAAGACTTTTGGTAGAGTAATTAATAAGTAGTAATTGAAAAGATAAGTGTGAAAGGCTAATTAATTAATAAATGGTATTAGATAAGGTGTATAAAAATGGGATATCAATTCTATATTATATTTAATATAAGAAGATGTATGTATAATAACTATGGATGACAGTATGATTCCAAATACATTATTCGAAATTCATATGATTTCAACCTAATTCAACTAATTTTTGGTTTAATTGATTTCTAAGGAATTATTTTAGTTCCGACTTAATTCTATATTGGATTGAAATTTATTTCAAGATGGGCCCCACTTGATTCTAAGTTGGCCAAAAAATTTATGTTACGCAATAATTAAAAATTTGCTAAGAATCAAAACTATAAGAAACAACACAAGGTAGTTGGGTTGGGTTGAAGGTTTCAAGTTTGTGATAAGTATGAAACTTGTTAGTTCAAATCCTACTTGAATCGTTGACCCTTGGGTCAAATCAAGTATCATAATTGTTAAATTATAAATCGCACTAAAAATATAGAGTTGCCTATATACCTAAATATTTAGAATAAAATATATCGTAGTTTTGTTAGGTTAATAAAGCTACTGATCAGTACGGTTAATATAACCATACTGCATATGAAGCATTGTTTGTAAGAATTTTAGAGAGATAATTTATTTTCTGATATGGAAGTTATTAATTGGGTTCAAAGTAATTATTATTCATGATTTGATAACTTGTTATGAGCGCACACCACGTGGCAACTAGAGGTGTCCAACTTGGAACCGGAACCGTGGAACCGAATCGGTTCGAACCGTGGTCAACGGTTCCAGAACCATTGACCACGGTTCCCGATTCGGAACCGGGAACTGGAACCGTGTTCCATGGTTCGGTTACGGTTCCTAATATGAGGAACCGGGAACCGCCGGTTAGAACCGGCGGTTTCCAACCGTTATTTTGGCCTCTTTTTTTTACTTTCATCCGATAGCCGAGATTAAGTGTTCGCTTTTACTTTTAATAGATATAATACACATTAATATCCTATAGTATACTAATTATGATATAATATTAACATAATATATGATATTATATATTAATAACTAATATTAATATCATATTAGTATTTTTTTTTTATCGAATATAATATCACACTAGTCATATTAGTATATGACTAGTATGATAGTTAGTAATAGTATATGATATAATATCATAATAATATATCAATTAGTAACATTAGTAATATACTCTAATATTAATGTGATATACTATAATATTACTATATTGTCCAAAATAAATTCAAAAAAAATAAAAAAATATTTAAAAAAAAAATATTCGGAACCGCCCCGGAACCGTGAAACCGGACCCGTGGAACCGGGTAACCGAAACCGTGCCCAGACGGTTCGAATACGGTTCCGGGGTTCTCGGAACCGGGAACCGGCGGTTCCGGAACTAGAACCGGAACCACGAACCGTTTGGACATGTCTAGTGGCAACGCCTGAATGGACTAGGTGTGTTGGGTTGTCGGGTCGCATGGAGACCCAAGAATTTAAGGGTCGGATTATCCAGACCATTGTATAAATTTCTCACTTAGATACAATTTGTAATAAATTTGAATATTTTTTTCATAATATTATTTATTTTGTCCATTAAAAGTTAATAGATTGAATCCACTTTTGATTATTAACACAATTAGGTTTTTGATGATTGGTATAGAGGGATAATATTGGCAAATGAACATAAAATATAATATTGAAACCGTACTGGGTGTTGCATACTGTTATGACGAAAGTGACTAGACTATTGAGTTTGATGCTGGACAACACTAGCAAAATCTTACACACTAAATTCTAAGTATATTTTGGCCCAATTCCGCATAATGACCTCACTTATGGGCCCCAACATTTAAAAACAGTAACTATAAAAGGAAACCTTATTTTTAAATTATTATTACAGTTTGGTATGAAGAAGTCAATATTTACGGAAAAAACAGGGCTCAATTGAAAAGTTAGACCTCAATTGGTTGGATATTCCAATCCTAAAAAAATATTTTAGAGTAAAAAAAATTTAAGAAATATTAATTATTTGTTTTAAAAAAAACTTACAAAATTTTAAATTATATTGAAGAAATTCTTTAAAAAAAAAATTAAAGAGAAATATGATTCTGACTATTCATGATTAGACAGTTCATTTCATTGATTTAAAATATTTTTTCGACTATCTTTCAACTCAAAAAATTAAATCAATCACATATTCTAGTATAAAAGAATACAACGTTAAAATAAGATTCATTATAACTATTTTTTGACGTCTAAATCGATGAATTTGACTAAAAATAATTTCTATAATTTATATTTAATTATCAATTTAAATAAATTTCTCACGATAAAAAACATACCACAGAACCGTAATCATTACAAATTTTTCTTTGAAAAAACTCGTCCACACACATTTCACAAATTCTAAAAGTATATTTTTTCCCAATTTTATCATGAAAATAAATTTTCGGAGATGGCCCGAGCCCGGTGCCTTATATATTACATTGAGTCCAATAAATTTGGTATAATATATATCACATATTCGAGGGTGTGATGTTTAATTTTCACCACATATATTTCACCACCTTAGTGCACCCCACAATATGTAATAAATTTTTTCAAGATTGCATTCATTGACTTATGTATTCCATCAAAATAAAATGATTAATTCCTGTATAATTTTTTTGAAAATGTTTGTATATACATCATTGTATTAAATATATCTAAACCACCAACTATAATGACCAACACTAAATTTTTACAATTTATGACATATAATCTCAACGAACAAATTACTACTATGACGGATCCTTAAGTTGATAAAATTCGAACTAAGAACCTTTCAAAGGTATTGAGATTTCAAGTTGGTAGGCATCATTATTACTGCTTTTATCAAATTCAATACTTGAGAATGTGTAATAAATTAATTAGTTGCAGACCAAAACTATCATTCTCGTCATACAACTTGGCTGTATTTCTGGTTTGCTAAATTCCAAAATTTCGACCCATTGTTGTACGTACGTACCAATGTGGCAAGTTTTGCACCATAAATAGTCTTTATTTTTTATCTAGAAGTTACATCAAAAATTTCTCCTATATATGCTCAAATTAGAATATCAAATATTTAAGAATGTTATATATATATATATATATTTCGCTCAAACCCTAATGATAAAAGTATTTATTGTTAGGAATATGATCGCAAGTATGATTAAACACACGAAAGAAAAATGATAAAAGACACACGAATTGTTGACCCAGTTCGTCAAAAGAATTTGACTACGTCTGGGGGCACTGCCAAGCCAGGATTTTCACTATATTTCTGATGAGATCCGTGATTACCACGAGAGTCTTTGGACTCTAAGGGTTACAATGATATTATGGTTATTTATAATAAATATAGCTAACACTAATAGGAGAATGACATAAGCCATCAAAATACTTTTGGGCCTATTTAAGTCTTTCAGGCTCCATAACTCAAGGGTGAATGACATATGACATGCAAGCTTATTGGGCATGGGTCATAGCTCAATTATAACTCAACCTAATAAAAGTACAAACCAGCTCGAATGGTCTGTGATACATATATATGAAGCTCATAATTCATATTTATTCTATTTAGATTATATTATATCTAAAAGAAAGATAATTTTTATATTTTTATCACAGTAAATGCATATTAAAAGCATTATATTAACAACTTAATATTAAATTTGAAGTTTTATATGGTTATATTGCAGTTAAAAAATAATTAGAATGAAAGATACTACTCATATTAATGCTCTTTAAAATAATTAAATGAATTAAAGTATCAATTCATTTTTACTATATTGCATGTAAAGACAAAACTTAGAGCTCAATGAGTTTCGTATAGGGGTGTAAGTTGAGCCGAGCCGGCTCGCGCGATCAAACGAGCTCGAGCTCGAGCTCAATTCTTTCTAAAAAAAGCTCGCGAGCCCGGCTCGCAAGCTTTTTTATTTTTTAATATATTATTATTTTTATTATTATATTAAAAATATATATATTAAATAATTAAAAAATATATATTAAATAATTAAAAAATATATATTAAATAATTAAAAATATATATTAAATAATTAAAAAATATTAAAAAAATTCGAAATTTGAATTTTCCCGCTTAAAATAATTAAAAAAATATTTAAAAATCGAAATTTGAATTTTTCCGCCTAAATTTTACGGGCTCGAGCTCGCGAGCTTGGGCTCGGTTCGAGCTCGAACCAAAGCTCACGAGCTCAAGCCCGAGCTCGAAAATTTTGGGCTCGACGAGCTCGAGCTCGTATAGTAAGGCTCGAGCTCGAGCTTGAAAAAAATGCCAAGCTCGGCTCGAGCTCGCCTCGTTTACACCCCTATTTCCGTAGATATGATGATTGTTAATATAATGACAATAAATATTAGATATATGTTATATCTAATAACTTGAGTTTGTAATAAGATGGTCATTTTATAATATAGCAATCAATAGGTGTGACTTATGAGCTCAAATTATGTATATATATATATTCTGATTTGCCACCCTATGAGGAAGCTTGATAGATATAATAAATATAAATATAAATATTTCTCCCACATAAATATGAAAATACTATATATTTAAAATATTTAATATGCAGTCACTATATCCTAACAAATTTCTATGGGACTTTGATGATTATCATGCCTATATTAATAAGTTTTCTTTGGACTTAAATTCTTGCAACTTCTTGATACTATCATCAAAAATAAATTCCTGCAACTTCTTATTGGTACTATCATTAAAAATAATTTAGCCAATAGCACTTACATATTGGAATATAACGATCACAGATCACAAAATGAATTGCCCACATAAATTTTTATATCTATCACAATATATTAATCTACATACTGCATTTACATTCTTATTGTCATTTGCTTGCATATTTATTTTTGGCAGTCTAATGTCATTTTCGAGGTCCATGAATAACATTTTTATAAGAAGATGAAAATGCAATTTATTTACTTATTGGCAAATTCAGTCGTATAGGCATAGAACATTTAATTTGGACAGGTTGTATCAATTATTTTGGCATGCTGTTAATTTTGATGGTTCTGGAAGAAAAAACATTGGAGAGATGTAAAATATCTAATATATATTGTCTTTCTTACATTGTTTAATTTACCTAATTTCATGCGAAAATGATATAAAAAAAAATCCAATAATTTTACTGATCATTTGTTTAAATTTAAGTTTATATATTTCTCTATGTGATTAATCACACATCGAATAAATCATATATTTCTATACATTAATGATTACTTAAAAAGATGAGATGAACACCCTTATTTATAGATCAATAGAGTTCGAAAATCAGGTCTTGGAAGACCCAATTTGTGTCCGTACCATGCAGCCTAGTCGAGAATGAAATCTTTCAATCATAATCATACTATATATATATATATATATATTTCTTCCATGTGTGAGTACAAACTAAATCCCACTCTTTTAGGGAATGATTCTTATATCTAAAAACAATAAATTTCCACCAAACCCTAATTTTATTTTCCTTAATTAAGTTGTATACGAACAAGTTTATTTCAACTCATTAAATAATTTAATCAATCTCGAAACTAATTAATAAATAAGTTTATTTCAAATTATTTGCTTAATTTTGACAATTTTTCGTATGTAGCATGAGGATCTCGCTAGTTTTTTTATTATAGAGGACTAAATTCTTCACAAAATGGTTCGGTTAAGGAAAAATTATGATCGAATTAGACTTTGGCCGAAACAGGATGGACAAGAAGTTAACTCGTGAGTTGTGGTCTACTATTTGTTATTAAAAAATAATCGACAAACGTATAATTTTAATTATATATGATTAATTACACATGTTATTTATAGCAAATTGAATGAACAATATTAGATTAAACTTACACCTATAATTCATGATGTAGTGAGTAGTTATTATCACTCACTCTTATTATTTCAATGGATTGAGGTCAAACATTGTCCGATCCATGTTAAATGTAGCAAAATCATTCTTCTATTGCTTAAATATTTTAAAATCGGTAAAAATTCAAAAGGCAAATAATCTTGAGCCCGTGATCTTGAATTTATTTTTCACAACTAAGCACATCGGAAAAATGTCAATTTTGATACCATATTATACGAGAAATCTATTTTTGGTACTACGCCTTTTTATAAGAACACTTTTAGTACTAAGTCATCTTTTTGTTAGTATAAAAATTGACAAAAAAAGGGGGGCAACCCCAGTAGAGTTGGTAAGGGCATTGAATGTTGTGACCTTGGTCACGGGTTCGAATCCTGATGAGGGAATGTCTATTTGCCTTCTCTACTGTGAGCCTGTCAGCTATGGGCAACCTAGGCTGGTTTACCTCTCACAAGAGCGGGGTTTACCCAGTGCGCACCTAACGGGCAACCTAGGCTGGTTTACCTCTCATAAGAGCGGGGTTTACCCAGTGCGCACCTAACGGTAGCGGCTGCGGGTTCCCTTGTCATAAAAAAAAAAAATTGACAAAAAGAAAATTAATTTGATACCAAAAGCGTTACTTTGAAAATTAATAGTGGTAAGATTCATGTATATATATGTGAATCTTACCAGGAATCCAATAATATTCTTCGGGTCTCCTATTGAATCTAGCTAGTCTATGGGAACAGCAGGATACCTAATCTTAGGTCTTTCTATGAAACGTCAAACGAATCAATGAGAAAGCCTGACAATTCTTATGATAATTTTGAAAAAAATAAATATTTACAAATCTATTAGAAAAAGACAGAAGAAATAATAGTAAAAATTTCACGAGAATTGTATGTTGTTGTGCTAAATGACAAGTTCCAGTCCTCCATGCTTTGTGATGCACCTCGAATTTTATATGGTTCATTTTATAATTTTACATCTTGAATATTATATCCAATATTTCTTTAAAACTAGTTGCATGAAATGAAATTATTTCTATATAATGCCTAATTCGCAATCTTATTTGGAGTTTATATATTGATATGAGGGGTATTTAATTTGGCTTAGTTAACTAGTTTTTCACTAGGGATGATCAAGTCAAAATATTTGTCATCATAACTATTTCAACCATAATAATATATTTCAGTATTAATTACATAATTAAAAATTTCATATATTTTTAGTGACAATTTCTTTTATTAGTGACAACTTAATGATTGAATGATATACATTTCTATAGTCATTACAGTGTGTCATTAATTACTAATTGAGAACTTTTTATGAGAGCTACCAACTGACAGTTTAAAAAAAGAAAAACTATAACTATTGAGTTTGTGAAAATATTGTTCTAGCATAATAAGAACCTTGACTGAATATCTATCAAACAATTGAGAATTTATTATTGCCATTTATCAGTAATTATGTTGCCATCAATATCGTTCTATATTGGTATTTATTGCTTTGAAAGATGTACGCATGTGAAAAATGAAAACGTTATAGTTGGGTCATAACTTTTTTATATTGACCCTAAACATTGGAAAACCCATGTACTAACTAGCTAGGGAAGTAAACTAGAAAATTAAAATCGAACTAAAAATGGGCCGGGAGAGACAAATTAAAATAAAATAATCACAAACAAAACATCATAAATGCAAATTAATTGTCTTAAAACTAATTAAATGCATGTCAAGTTTAATTACTATACTTTAACTCCATTAAATCAGGTCTCGGACTAATAACTTTTAAATTAGTTGGTATAATTTTGAAGGCAATGCATGACAAAATCTCAGACATGCAGATAAAATTATCCAAGAATCGAGTTTAATAGCTTTTGTGCTTTATAAGTATATAAAAGCACAAACTTTATCCATGCATGCAATTTTTTAGCAGATTAAATTCAAGAAAACTGAAAACAAGAACATAACGAATTAAGTACAAAAGTTGCTAAATACAAATTAAATAGATACAGAAAGAGTGTCCTTCCATCTAGGGTTATTATATACATTTCTGCTAATATATATATATATATATAGTTTTGTATAATTACTACACAATGAAAATCTCTCTCTCTCTCTCTCTCTCTCTCTCTCTCTCTCTCTCTCTCTCTCTCTCTCTCTCATCCCCACCCCCTTAATGTTCCCACCAACTGCCTCGCTAAGAGTAGACATCAGCATGACACTCTGTTTTGTACAAGTCTCTCTCTCTCTCTCTCTCTATATATATATATATGTATGTATACACGTTTGTACGTATATATTCGTGTGTGAAAATTGAAAACTGCACTGAATGCCCCCGTAGGGACGATAGAAGACATCAGCATGACACATTGTTTGGTACAAATTTATCTCTCTCTCTCTCCAAATGCATCTTCTATTTAAACCCCCTCTTATCATTCTCCCTATCCATCCCAAACACAGATACCAAACAAACAAATAACTATAATCAATCAAATTATAATAATGTCTCCTTCTCCATCAACCCGATGGTGCCCAACCCCAGAACAGCTCATGATACTTGAGGAACTGTACAGAAGAGGCGTTAGAACCCCTAACGCTTCTCAGATACAAAAAATCACTGCCCATTTAGCCTTCTACGGCAAAATTCAAGGCAAAAACGTGTTTTACTGGTTTCAAAATCACAAGGCCAGGGATAGGCAGAAGCTTAGGAAGAAATTTGCTAAGCAACTGCACCAACAGCAGCTTCTTCAACAGCACCTATACCACTACCAAACCCATATAAACCCTAATAATAATATTCTCGATTTTCATAACCCTTCTACTTTCCATCAATTCTCCATCAGTTCATGCTCACCAGATCATAATCTTCTTCATCAGGTAGCTTAATTATTAACTGTTTTTATATGATTCATTCAGTTTTACTTTTATCACGTTTTGTATAAATTCAAAATGTCAAAATTAGTAATATAGTAATATTATTTGTAGCATGATAAATTAATTCAAACCTAGCTAAACTGCAGCTAAATTTTATAATGTACAAAGCAACGATAAATTTTGGGACGTATGTTAATATCACGTACGTTACCAAAAAAAAAAAACGTACGTGCACTATTTGCATGTGCAATTGAGAAGTGAAAGTACATATATGCGTATACATATATATGTCCAGTATAATTTCCACGTCACTTTATTCTAGCAAGAAAAGAAATATTCATAGTGAGCAGTACATTTCTGTAAAGAAAATCAGAAATCTTTAAACCAAGAAAAACATTATGAAATAAAACATTGATTACAAATTCAGAAATTCGTACACAAATCATAAAATGCATTATATAATACTGATCCCACACATTCTGATTATTTCTGCAACACCGCGAGCTCTGACTGTGATGTTAATTGTATGCATTTAATTAATTTTTTAATGCGAATTAAGATCGTTGTTTCTTTCTTACTCAGATCTGGTCAAAGAATTTATATATCCAAGTTGCATTTCATATAATTTAACGTTTATTTTACTTGTCATTGTCATGTGATTAGTTAGTTCTATTCGAGCTAAATCCGGTCTAATCAATAATTTTTTACTCTATTTTGTGAAAATTCACATATAGCTTTCACTTATAGGCTTGTAAGTTGTAGCCAAACAAAACTTAAATTGTTGGTTAACCCCAAGTTATAGCAATTCAAGTCCTTAGACCAGTATAAATTTGAACACTGTATATATTTTTAGTGACAAGTATATTTTGAACACTGTAATATAATTAGACCAAACAAAAAGGAGAAAAAAAAACTAAAGAATTAACCTTTTTTCTCTCTCCATATTACAATAATATATTTCCCACTTGTTGTACAATATCCAATTAGTATATTCCAAGATTTTATGATTGTGCAACAGTGGACATGGATTCCCAAGTAGATATGTAGTTTATCAACTTTATTTCTCTTTAACCTTTCGTATGTACACATATTATCCTAATTAAAATCTGAATTAAAATCTGTCAGCTCAACAGCTGTTGAAATGTAAGTTAATTTGATGTCGATATGCTTTGGACCCGGAAATAAAACTGCTCTTTATTACTCGGACAAACTTAATTAGTGATAAGACAAACAATTAATGCACTCAAATCATGCCTTCCAAGATCTTGTTATACATATATATATATATATATATATATATACACAGAGATATAACTACAAACCGAAAGGACCTGTGTAGCCCATGTGCTGTAAATTTTGCTTCATCTCTTTCAGTTAATTTGTCTCCAAAAACTTCTTTTTCATTTAAACAAAACAATTGATTACTAAGAATTCACCTGTGCATGTAAATCTTGTTCACTTAATTCTCACTTTGTTTTTACTGTGTGCTATAAATATATAAATATATATATAGGGTACAACTGAAGTTTATAAGGAGATGGTCCCACAAGGAGTGATGAAGCAGACATGGATGGCAGATCTTCCAAAAGATTGCTCGATGAGATCATACGGCCATGATTCAATGATGATTATGGACGTGGGTCCCACCTTCCCTTGCTGCAGGAACAGGCCCCTTCAAACCCTAGAGCTTTTTCCACTTAGATCCTCCACTGCTGAAGAGAAGAATAATTCATCTTAATTATGAGTTAATTAATTAAAAATCCCAGTTATTTACTTTAGTTTAATATAGATGTTCCTTATTCCAAAATAATTAAGAGTTAATTTAGTCTCTAGTCTTTCTCTCTCTAGAATATATATATATTCTCCCTCTCTCTAGACTATCTTCTGTTTTCTGTGTTGCTGTTTTCAGTTATGTGTCTGTAGCCTCCGGAAATGTGCTGAATTGTCCAATAGTTTCAGTAAAAAATTAATAAAAAATTTATTGTATAATTTATCACTGTCATCATGCACTGCTATAAATTTTACCACTGTTGATTTCCCAAATGAGAATCTGATTGTAACTGGCAGAAATATTTTAAATTTTCCACCGTTTTGTTAATGGGATTTTGATCATTTATGTTCAGCTTATGATCTGAAATCACATAAAAAAAAAAGCTGCCATTGACAGTCATATATATTATATTATGTCTTTTACTTGCATGCAAATGGATAAATCATCAGTGAAGTTGATTTGCACTAAAATCTATCAGACAAGTCAATGTTAGTAGTGTTCTGCATGCATGCATCACAAATCATGCAATTATAAAACTAATATAAATAACTGGGATTTTTTCAGTGATAAATAAGAATAATATATATATATATATATATATATATATAGTATATAATAGAGACAAAAAGATTTTGGGGAACATTTTCCAAAACTGGAGTATACTGAATGGGTTTTGACAAATTGAGTTGGACAGGACAGATCACTAGGGAAATTAGCTTTTTACATGGTTATAGGATTTATTCACACTTTGACTTTCAAGTTAGGACAAAAATCTAAATAAAATTAATTAATATGTTTCACATGAAAGCATATTATTTAGATGTGATTTTGGTACTTTGCATTATTAAATTATGTATACTTAATTTGGTGTTTTTGCACTCTCAAATATCCAAATCTTCTATAAAAATGAGTTTGAGAGGGTAAAAACAATCAATTTCATAATATTATGGTAGATTGGACTCTTGAATTGCTATACAATATATACCCTCATATATATTGCAGTTGCACCCTAGAATTATCATCATTTGGCACTTTGTTGGAGTACATTTAATTTAGATATATATTTTTTCTCAACTCTCTGAAAATTAATCAAGAACATGCACGATTAGTTTTTGAAAAAATTACTAAAGTCTCCCTAAAATATATTTTTATATCCGAAAATTCATAAAAAAAATAAATCAAAAATTTATTCAACCAAAAATCCAATTTTATAGGTTAATAAATTTATAAAGTTAATTTCCTTTAGCCTTTGATTTAAAAATAATCGAGTTTCATCATTAATTTATTATTTAAAACTTTTATGTTGGCAATACAACTGATTATGGGCTTGAAAACTAGAATTTTAATTGACTTGAAAACTCTGAAGAAATAACTTTTTGGACCCAAAAATTATATGGGCTTTCTTATGTGGGCCGTTTAAATAGAGTACTTGAGTCTCAGCCCATTTAAATACTCTATAATGCATGAATATTCTTCACTTTTTTTTGTTGTCAATTTTGTTTTTGTCAAAATTAGAAGTTGAAAATGTCGATTTAAATAGTTATCAAGCTGAATACTACACCAAATATATTTTTTATTGCAAGTTATAACATTAAACATTTTATTAACTTTTCAGGCATTGATTTTTAAATTTAAAAATAATAAAATATTACTTTATTCTTTTTATTAATTCTTAAATTTAAAAATATTAAAATGAAATACTTTTCATGTATTATGGCTTCATGATTTTTTTACTTTAAATGATAAATATATGTTTTAGATACATTTGTGATAGAGATTTCTAATATTATATGAATTTAATTTACTCAAATTAATTCATTTAAAAACGAACTCAAATTAATTTATTTTTATATGCAATTTTTTTTATATAAATTGTCAAAAAATATTATTTAACTCAAAGATAAATTAATAACAACTTCTTATTGTGCTCAAGGGGAAAAAATCGACATTTTGAAAAGAAGATGATAAAATGTAATAAAAACAAAATTTGTGTGGAAAAAATCACTTTAATAATGTATAATCCAACAATTCTCTTTTCACAAAATTAAAATTTATTAATTAACTTTATTAATAATTTATATATTTATTAATTTTGAAACCTCCAAGTACCTAATTCTTGTAATTTCCTAATTTTATTTTTGAACAAATACTATTTTCCTTATTACAATGTATGTAATAAACAAAAATGTTGTTATATTTCATCTTAAAATTCTTGCTATGTCCACTCCTCTACATGACTAGAGACACACCTTATCTCCCTCCTTTGGAAGCCCTTTTTGGTCATTTCACATTATCCCCAATCAATCGGACGGCTCACACTCGTCTTCTTCTTTCTTTCTCTTCTTTCACCCAAAATCCAAGTGTTACATTCTCTCTCTCACACACAGACACACATAATATAACCGCCCCCTTTTGTGTATCCATTGAGAGCTAGGGTTTCCACGATACAGAAGATTTTAATCTCGATCGCTCTCAAAATTCTAGTTCGCTTTTTGCCGCACCTTTTTTTGTCTCATCAACGGATTTCAGGTCTGTGTTTTTGATCCCCATCTAATACGTCAGCTTTTCTAATTTTGATTTTTGGTACAGTGTGATAGGTTTCAGTTTTTTTTTTTTTTTCCTTTTTGTTGATTTTGGTGGTAATTTTTGTATCGCATGTATTGGTGTTTTTGCTTTGTAATTTGGGTGGTCTCTGTTTGGTCTAGGGTTTTGAAGTGGAATGATTGAATGTTTGAATTGGGAATTGAGTTCTAGTTGTGTCCCTTTGTGTCTTTTTCTTTAAGCCTCTGGGTTGCTGCCACACTGTTAGTTCGGATTAAGGTTTGATTTTTTTCTCTCTTGTATTTGATGTGGGTGTTTTTTTCTTCATATGCTAGGGTTTTGAGTTCGACGGATTGGTACTCTGGCGAGTTGTGATTGTGGGTTCTTTGTGGTTATGTTACTTTTGAATGACGATTGAAAAGAATAGCTTCAAGGTAGCTCTTTTTAAACCGGAGATTCATTCACCGCACAGTAAGGATACACAGATGTCTAGCGATGATGACGATTCTCAGCGACGAAACTCTATCTCTGCTGTAGAATCGGATGATGATGAATTCGATGACTGTGATTCTGGAGCGGGCTCTGATGATTTTGATTTACTAGAGTTGGGTGAAACTGGTGAGGAGTTTTGCCAGGTTGGAAATCAGACTTGCAGCATTCCCTACGAATTGTATGATCTTCCAGGGTTAAAAGATGTGCTGTCTATGGATGTGTGGAATGAGGTCTTAACAGAAGAGGAAAGATTTGATCTTTCCAAGTTTTTACCCGATATGGACCAAGAAAATTTTGTTCTCACGATGAAAGAGCTATTTTCGGGTGACAACTTGCATTTCGGTAGCCCTGTTGATAAGTTGTTTGAGATGTTGAAGGGAGGATTGTGCGAGCCAAGGGTGGCACTTTATCGGCAGGGTTTGAATTTCTTCCAGAGAAGACAGCATTATCATAACATGCGAAAACATCAGAATGCTGTGGTAAACAATCTTTGCCAGATAAGAGATGCATGGCTGAATTACAAGGGGTATAGTATTGAGGAAAAGCTTCGTGTGTTGAACATTATGAAAAGTCAGAAAAGTTTGATGAATGACAATATGGAAGACACTGGTAGTGAGTCGTCTGACAGAAAGGCGAAGGATCAGAAGTTAGGTCAAAAGACTAGTCGATATTCCGGTTATGGCATGGGTCCCGCCTTGGGTAGTTCTTCTCGTGTTCGGAAAACTACCATGGAGACAACTAAATATGGAAAACAGAATCCTAGAGGGGCTTTGAAGCTGGCTGGATCGAAAATTAAAGAGTTAGCTGAGCCCTTTCCTTCAACTCACCTCGGAATCGAAATGAAGTTAGGCCGTCATGTGGGACCCCCTGTTTCTCGGCATAATAAAACATTGGGCTATGATTCATCTGCAGCAGTTAGAATGAATGAGCAGATTTTAGAAGATGATGATGAGACAGAGACAATGTACGAAGTGGCTGTGCACAAAGATCGAAGTGTCCACCGAGTTGGGGCGAATGACAAACCCGAGGCTTCGAAATGGAGGAAATATGAAGGCCCGAGAGCTGAAGAGGATATAGTTAGTTTCACGGGACTCCCTATTTCAGCAAGGAATGATTTACGTGCTATTGGCAGGAATAAGGGCATTAACAAATTGTCCGATATCAAGGTGTTAACTGCAAAACCTTCTAATGCAAAAAGCATATATGGCGGAGGGAAAAAGGTGAAACGTGAAAATCAGATGAAATTTGATAAGGGTCAGAAATCGAGTTTAGATGGAAATGATCCAATGTGGTATGAAACACAGGGGAGGCTATTTCCCGGTGATGCATCTTTTAAAAGTACTGATTTGAGTGCCAAAAATAAGAAGTTGAAGATTGGTAGGGAAGGTGTTGATATAAATGCTAATGATAAAGTATTACATGAGTATAGAGGTATTAGGACAGACAGAAGTGAAGACACAGAGTCTGATTCATCAGAACAAATGGACGAGGATGACAATCCTTTGATGAGGAGTAAATGGGCTTATCCTGGTGGTGGTCGGGATACAAAGAAGCCCGAAATGTCAAAGAGAGATAAAAAAGGAAATTACACGACTCTTGATGGACAATCACACTATTCCAGAAAAACGGAGGATTATACTGGAAGTTTAGAGATGATGAAATCGGGTCAAAAGGGTAAAGTGGATGATTTTGGCCACTTCAATATTTTTCCTGGGCCAGCAAATGATGCACGCCAACAATTGAACCAGTTACGAAGAAATGGCCATGTAGAAGGTGACATTCGTAGTGATTTTGGTGTTCCCAAGTCAAGTTATATGCATGACTCTAATCTAGGGGATGACTTGTTCTGGACACGACCCTTGTCCCCTAGCCATCATCCCGAAAGATCTGATGTACCATTGATTGGGTGCAACACTTTCTCAAAGAAGCGGAAAATAAAGAATGACTTGACACACATGGACCCACGAGATAACAGTGATTACATTCATGCTGAGAATGAACACCAACTCAATGATATGAGTTTGTCAAGAAAACGAGGGAAACACAAGCTGGAGGATGTTTTAGATGAGGGAATTTCTGAGCCACCTGTTATGGAAATGGAAATGGAAGAAATTGTTGAAGCTGACACTAAACGACAGAAAAAATCGTTTCCTATAATTACACCTACCGTGCACACGGGCTTTTCGTTCTCCATTATTCATCTGCTTTCTGCTGTTCGCATGGCGATGATTACCCTGCTTCCGGAAGATTCCTCAGAGCCCGAAAAGGTTATTGATGTACAAGGGGTCAAAAACGAGCAAGATAGCAAACAGGGAGATGTTGATGTGGCTAATTCAAATCCAAACACTTCTAGTCAAGCAAATGTACCTGCTCTAACTGTTCAGGAGATTGTTAACCGTGTAAAATCGAATCCAGGCGATCCCTGTATTCTCGAAACACAAGAACCGCTTCAAGATTTAATCAGAGGTGTACTGAAAATATTTTCTTCGAGAACGGCCCCGTTAGGAGCAAAAGGATGGAAACCCCTCGTTGTTTATGAAAAACCCACAAAGAGTTGGTCATGGATTGGTCCTATCTCTCATAACAATTTATCTGACTCTGAGATTATCGAAGAGGTTACGTCTCCAGATACGTGGGGCCTACCTCACAAAATGCTGGTCAAATTAGTCGACTCATACGCTAATTGGCTGAAAAATAGTCAGGACACTCTTCAGCAAATAGGAAGCCTTCCCGCCCCTCCTCTGGCACTTACGCAAACCAATTTGGACGAAAAAGAAAGGTTTAAGGATTTGAGAGCTCAAAAGAGTCTTAGTACCATAACCCCAAGCTCTGAAGAAGTGAAAGCTTATTTCAGACAAGAAGAGATGCTTAGGTACTTGATTCCCGATCGGGCTTTTTCTTACACAGCCGGTGATGGTAAGAAATCGATTGTCGCCCCTTTAAGGAGGTGTGGTGGCAAGCCCACATCGAAAGCCCGAGACCATTTTATGCTGAAACGCGATCGACCGCCACATGTTACGATTCTTTGTCTTGTAAGAGATGCGGCTGCTAGATTGCCCGGGAGTATAGGAACACGAGCGGATGTTTGTACGTTGATTAGGGACTCACAGTATATCGTCGAAGATGTTTCTGATGCACAGGTGAATCAAGTGGTGAGTGGGGCCCTGGATCGGTTGCACTATGAGCGGGACCCGTGTGTGCAATTCGACGGTGAGAGGAAATTGTGGGTTTATTTGCATCGAGATAGGGAAGAGGAGGATTTTGAGGACGATGGGACTTCGTCCACGAAGAAATGGAGACGGCAAAAGAAAGAACCGTCCGAACAAGGGGATGTTAGCATTGCTTGTGTGGGACCCACCGAGGATTTGGGCTCGGGTTTGAATGTTGTGGGTTCGTGTGCGGATGGTAATGATCGGGTCGAGGATAGTGGGCCCACTCAGATGATGTGGAATGGTGTTGGGTTGAATGGATCTACGAATGATGAGTTTGATGAGGATGTGCTTTGTGGAGAGCCGCCTGCGTGATTGTATAGCTCGATCTTGGTTGGGTTGTAAGGTATATTTGGTTGAATTTAAGAACATGTAAGGTGTTGTTTGCCTTGCTTAGTTTTGTTCTTCTCATTATCCTTCTCTGTGTTTTTGGTTAGGAGATTTAGGGTGATAACCATGTCAAGCATCCTTTTGCTTGTTAGTATTCATGAAATGCTGAGAAATGGTTTCACATGTAAGATTATTTATATGAATGAAAATGATTTTTGTTTCACTTCTATGATAATATACTTGGTTTTATGTTTGTAAAGTGTTGATGCTGTGTTTTCTTTTTTATTTTCTCATTTTCTACTCATTCTTTTCATTCTTTTGCCTGTAATTTTCGATGGGAATTTTTTTTTTTTAAACCGTGCATATAGCACTTCTGTATTGTAATACACAATATAGAACCAGAACAATACAAAACAATGAAGATCGACGAGAATAGAAAATGAATAAATGATAATAGTTACAGTGATATAAATAGTTAACTAATGTATTCACATTAATTCAAGAATCATTAATATTCCCTCGAGATAAGTGGGTCCAAACTTGGCTTCAAATAAGCTCGATTGCAAATAGTCAAGCTCCGGCTTGATAATATTTATTGTGAGTTTGATCCTATATTTTCAAGCTGCAGCTCAAATATTTTTTTAGAGAGACCGAGAGAACTTATAAGTTCAATTCATTTACAACTTTATACAAACCCAATCCCCTATCGATATAAGTTTGGGGATGCATCTACAAATGAATGTTGTCAACAAAAGAAAAGCACAACATATGGATATGTGGTGAACACCATTGAGAGAGTATGTTACCATATCATCCTCTCATGTTCAAAGAATTACAATAATGTGTAATCTAACAAATCACAATATCCAATTGGATAGAATATCATGTCCAAAGGTTCATGAACAATATTATGTTCTTCAAGGTACAATAACTAAACTCCAAAACAACTGGATTAGTCATTTTGCTGTACTACTTATCTGGAGAATTTCAAAGAACTAAAAATTCTATAGCCTAAAGTTCCTACTGAAGCGCGTCATCACCTCCAAAAACTAAATTAACTCAATGAATAGCAATCAGTAAATGAGATATGGTCTATTCGATCTATACAACTGCAACAATGATCTCAATTCCATATATATATATATACTGGCTCAAAAATTAACAACCTTTTAATTGATAGCAGCAAGTGGAGCTCTCGTGTCTCTTATGGCTTCTGAAACATGCTTTGTGTCACCGTTTGCTTGCTTTGGTGATTTTACATCCTGGAATGTCTTTAATAGTTCTTCAGATGATGGCGTTCTGAGTTCTTCAATGGAAGCAATGCTTGGAAGATTGATTTGTCTCTTTCTTGGAGTTGAGCATGATGGTTGATCCATCTATCCATAAGATATAACAGAAAGTGAGTAAATAAAATCTTGTTTAGAAAATTATGGATTCGAGGAAACACTGTTTTCAACTGCATAGATAGAAAAAGGAGGGAAAATTACATTTCCATTTGTTCATCTTCCTTGGTGTTCAGTTGAAGTTGTTAGGGTTATTGCTCGTCAACATTAGTCCGTGTTCATTTTTGAAAATTTTGACAAACTCTAATATTGCTGTCAAATCTATGTTAATTGCTAATAAATTTCTCAAGTTCCAAGGGAATAAGATTACAAAATGTTCAAAATTAAGCGATTAAAACCTGTAAAAAAGTTGAATTATGGGACAGAAATGGTATTGCGCTAACGCCAACTTATGTGACTAATTCCATTAGTACTTAATCGTATTTTTTTATTAGAATATCGCGGTTAATATAAGATCTAATTCAGAGGGACTGCAATCAAAGTAATGACCAAAAATGTCATTATGCTAAAAAATGTAAATTTTTATATTATGATGCTCTGTCTTACCATATACTCTTCTTGGAAGCATTTTCCTGCATTTTCTTTGATTTCAGCAATCTTGTGGTGATGTCCACTATTCAGTTCCCTCAAGTCTCCACAACAAGGACTAATAATGGAATCAAGATTGTCACAGGCCTCATGGTCAAGTTGTAATGAACCTGCACATTTTTAGTATTTATACATAGTTGGAAAAATACATTTTCTATCATTTGAAAAATTAGAAAAATTGGTTTTATCTTACGGTCTATAAATGAGAGCATATTCTTGCTTCCGTTAGCTGCATCTTCCAGAGCAGAATTAACCGCAGAAGAAAATTGTCCACGTAAGGCTTCAACGGTGTCATTTCCAACCCTGTAATTAACACCAAAATATCACTTACAATGAAGAAAATGTGCAAGCGTAGACTTAAAAGTATATTGCAATTTCACCCTATGTTAGTAAACAAACATATTACACTTTATCCCTCTAACTTTCAATTTGTTAGTATGTAGGTATCTCGATAATTTTGAAAACTTCAGGGGCGAGTCATAATTACCCAATAAGTTAGAGGTGTCCATGTATCTATCCCATAATTACAACTAACCTAACTATTTCATCCATTGAAGTGACATTTCTCTTCTCTAGAGAAAGCAAGGAATCTTGAGCATTCTTCCATTGTTGTGAACCCAATTTTGCTTGTTCCGAGCTGCATATTATTATTTCAGAGTTCAGAATAAAAGTAATACAGTATTGTGATACAAAAGTGTATAGAGTTGTGAAGAACTTCTTATATATGATACTAACCATTTATGAAGAACTTTTTCCATATCCTTTTTCCCACTTTCCACTGAAGCTGTATCCTCGAGATAACGAGATTCAGCACTTTTTGTGTAACTTTTCCATTCATTTTTGATAGAAGAAGCGGTATCTTGCATAATTGACATCTCTTCGTGTAATTTGTTGGTTCCACTGGCTGCACTCTCCCGAAGCCCATCAACAGCACATCGAACCTAGTGAAGTAACGGATACGAATAAAAAAAGAAAGGAAAGAGAATAAAACATAAACTGAACATTGATGTGCATATACGGTCATTACTGATTAAGTGATGAAGCTTTCTCAGAGTCTCCATGTCAGTTTAAGTTGATTTCATGAGTTGACAAGCTTGTTTGAAATTTTGATAGAGGTAATAATTGAAAATAGCTTTTGTAGTGGTATAAATTAGAAAGATGTGGAACAATATCAGGACTCATGAAATAGAAGATATTATACATAATTATTTTTGGACAAGCCCTTGTGAGCAATTATATCAAGATGCTGACCATATCGTCAACAAGTTCCCCTTGGTGACATGATACTTTAACCTTTTTTCTTAATCCTAAAAGTTGATGCGAGATTACGCCAATATTCATCCTTTTATACAAATGCCAGTTGAAATTCACGTTATATTAGTTTTTGTCATGTAAATTCAGCATCCTGCTATTCGCTTGAAATATTAATTGACAAATTTTAGGCACACAAAAATGTTTAGAGACTTCAGATTAGGTAAAAGAAAAGGGCCATTTGAAATTCCGATCAAGCAACTAGATTCAATACCAGTTTTTTCTTCCTAGCATTTGAATCTGCAAGCAACTCTGCAACTTTTGCTAGTATTTGTCTTTCTTCAAGGGCAGCACACTCCTACAGAAAGAGATTTCCACTCAGAAAAAACGTTTATATTTAATCTTATTCAAGACAAATGGTGTTGTTACTTATGCAAAATTTATTCACCTCAAACTGGTTTTCAAGTTCAGCTAATTTCTTATTATTTGTCGTGTGCGCCTCTGCCACAATTTTACCCAACTTTGAAGAATGTCCATCTAAAGTTTCGAAGAAGTTCATGCTAGCTTGAGAAATTGATCTAGTGGTTTCAATAGCTCTGCTGTGAGCCTGCAAATGATGCCAACAGTAAATTATGTTCAACTTTGAAATGAAGAAAGCATATTAAAAAAGCATTCCAGTTGAATAAGTAATCCGAACCTCATGTTGCTGTCTCGAGTATGCAATTAATTTACTTTCCTGGTTATGCAGACTGTCTTGTAGATCATTTAGTAAAGTATCCGCCTCTGTAGTAATTCCTTTGAAAAGCTGAAATACACAAAATAACATCATACTCGTGCAAAAAGTAAGGTTCTGCAGTAATTCCATGTGGTAATATCAGTAAACTCAAACCTCATCTACGGCTGCGAAATGCTTAGAGACTTCGGAATTCAGACTTCCAAAGGCTGATTTGGAATCAGAATTCAATTCTCCAGCTAAGTTGTCTAAAGCTTTGACATCTGAGCAATATATTGTTTTCAATTTTTCAAGATGCACTCGAAGCTCTTCAGTAGTCTACAAGAACAACGAGAAAGTATGTTTACATGACACATTGAAAGCACTGGGTGTTTGCTATATAGATAAACAATACCTTAGCCTTGGTTGTTACAAATGAATGCATGTCTTCTTCTATCTCTTTGAGTTGTTGTTCTTGCTGTGTTGTTGAAGTTGCTACAGCTTTATGCAAGATTTCAAGCTGCTGAGTCAATTGAGATTGGAACTTTTGCATAAGAGCTCTATTGCCATCTTCTATTTTGTCCTTGCGTTCTGTAATGTGAGTGATACTTGAGATTATCAAAGAATTATTTGTTTGTTTGAGAAAAGTAAAGAATTTTCAAAGTAAGGATACAGACCAATCCTGGAGAACAGATTAGATACATCTGATGCAGCATTCTCCAGTTCTACTCGTAGCTCAAGTGCCAGCTGTACGAGTGCTTTCTCTGGTAGAAAAGAATCACATGAATATGTAAAAAGTCCAGAAACAGAAAGGAAATGAAGTTATCACCTTAGGAAAGGGAAATTGACAAATACAATTTTCTTATGTAGCATTTGTAGGTCAGTATTCAACCCCGAGAAAGTTTCTTAATCAACACCCTGCCTCCATCCCCCTACCCCCAAAAGATTATCATATCGCATGAACTTCATTTACGTGTAGTTAGGAAATCACAAGAGCTATCGCTTGTCTACTGGTTATGGATAGAAGAAGTCTCTATCTAATTTCATGAAATTAATAACTACACTGTTATAGCATTAGAAGTACTTACCATGGTGTATGTTTGGTTTGTGTTATTAATGAGGACTACATATATATTTAGCAGGCTATTGGGGAAAATTGCACATTTCGCTCCATAGGATAGTGTGAGGTCATCATTTTGGTCTCACGCTTAATAAGAGTTGCACTTGTAGTTTAATGAGACAGTTAAAATTTTGGTCAATCTGTTATAGTTTTTGGACAAAACATGTCATGTCACTTGAATGTGGCTTTTAGTGTGCAGTTTCAGTCCGAGCTTTCCCAAATGTGCCAAAAGTGCACTTTTTAAAAAAAAAAAAATTCCATACTTTTTTCGTCACGTTTCTTTTCTCTATCTTTCTATAGTTTCCATATTCATATATGTAGGCTCAAAAAGAGGATACCTACCAGACTTGAGAAGATTCGATATTAGGTATTCATTTTCTTTTATTGTTGCTTTTGCCTCCCTATATCGTTCTTCAAGATCAAGCAGTGTGTGCTCAGTTTGTTGTAGCTTTTTCTGAATTACAACAGAAAGTCTAGTTAGTCCACACAACAAAGAAAAGGGCAATGAGTACTATTCATGAAATCATACCTCAGTGTTTTCAATTTTACCACTTAGTTCAACATTTAACTGCTGCTGAGAATTATACAATTCCTGGAGCTCCGATATTTGCTGCTCACAAAGCACAAGTTTGTAATGGATCATATTTCTTTATAGCAACAACCAAATGATATCCACTGAGACAATGGTATAAGAATCTACCTTGTCCTTCGATTCTAAATCAATATCTATTCGCTCTATCTTTTCTGACATAGCCTACAACATGAAAGAACATGACATAACAAGATCAGGTAGAAATCACTCTTCTCTAATTCAATTACCTCAATATATTATACGCCAATCACACCTTTTTCTCTGCCTCTTCTTGGAGATAACGCTCTCTTGGTATGTAGACTCCATTCTTCTCTCTTGCAGCATAGACCTCTACACGGCATAAAATTGTTGTAAATCATCGTAAATATAAATAAATTAAAATTAAAATATACTTTGCGTTATTTGATGACCATAAATTTCACACACACAAACACATAAAAGGGATAGCAATTAACAACCTTGCTTTAGTCGTTCAATTTCAAAATACAAATCCTTCATTAGCGCAGATTTCATCATCTTTTGATTGATCTGTAATTGCAGTAACCAATAAATACTTTATCTGTTGGGACGGCAGAAATAAGAGCATAGCAGCTAAAAGAGAAGTCATGATTGAGATATATCAAAACTATTAACCTCTGGTTTGTTCTTTATGTTTTTGGCACGGTGAGCATAATCTAAAGTGCTCAATGTCTCTTCCAGACAATGGATGGAAGGTGATATAGTACCAATTATACATGTCTTTGTTTTCCCTCCCAGAGAATCTCTAAGCAACCTTGTTAACTTGCTATCTCTGAGATTTCAGTTGACATCCGTTAATCTTTCTTAAAATGCTTACACACCACACATCATAAAATTGACAAGTGGTATACCTGTAAGGTATATGGCCAGAATGCTCAACCAAAGAATTTATGATACGACCAAGAGTCAGCAAACTCTTATTGATCTCACCCGCTTCCCTTGCTCTACCCTGGTAAAGAAAATAAAAGCTATCTAAAAACACAACAGAATTGTTTGGTCAGATTATGAAGAAGGTTGATCAAATAATGCCCGTCAGACACCATAATTTCTTCCACGATTTCCATACAAGTTCAACATTGAACAAATTCTTAACTTCTTTCCATAAGAACAATGTCTCAAGGCTACTCAGCACTCTTATGGAACTGACACTACGAAGAAAAATATATAACTCCATACCTCTTTAGCACCAGAGCGTGAAACATTTTCCGACCCAGCAAGGTCAACTAAGTTTAGCTTCCCACATTTGATCATCTCCTCTCCTTCTGGAGTAAACTCCTTAATATGAATAGTAATAGAAAAAATGGAGTGAGAACGGCTGCTCTGTTTATTGAGTAGCGTCTCTGCTGTTCTTCTTTTAGCAGAACCTTTCTCTAAGATTTTATATATTTCATCTGCAGTTGTCACAATCTCCTCTTCCAATCCCCTAACAAGAACTCCACCTTTTCCATCCTCCATGAGCGCAATTGGTTTCTTTGACTTGTCTTCTGTGAATTTTGGAAATTCTTCTGGTGCCAAAAGATCTGTTATTTCCTCATTGTACAGCTCCAGGAATGTAACCTTCATATTGTACTCAGCCTTCTGAGCCTCTAAGATATCAAAAATTTGTCTAACAGCTCTCGGGATAACACCCGCATCACTTGGGATTTCACCATTCTAAACAGGAAAGAACCAAATCACCAAAAGGTTCTTATAATAGAAGTATAAAAGCATAACAATTGTGAGATTCCAACAACAATAAAAACCATACCTTTTTTCTTGCTCCACCCTCCATAGTATAAGTCTTTCCAGTTCCTGTTTGTCCATAGGCAAAAATGGTACAATTATAGCCTTCTAGAACTTCAAATACTATAGGGCTGACTGCATGAGCATATAAATCCTTTTGCTGAGATGATGGGCCAAAGACCTAAGCACAAATACCTTAGATTTATTTCCCATTCTCTAAAGAACACATAAAATAAAAACAGATAAGGGAAAAACAAAATTAGGAACCACAATGGCGATGGAGACAACTTATGCATGCATGTTCCTATTGTCACTAACGAATACCCAACTATCACAGATTCACAGCTCTTTTTTAAATCCTGAAAATGCGAAATGAGATTCAATAGCTAGTATGGATTTCAAATGCTATTGGATTCTCACTTCATGTCTCTCTGGACTTCTTTCGAGCAGTACTTAGATTTATTTAGATAACAAATGCAAGAATCCATATACAAATAGTCAGCTACATGTATAGCAGACCTTGTCGAAGACGAAAGTCCTATCAATCTGCTTATTAGCAATATTTTGAGCAGCACAAACTTCTCTTCCGTTCTCATTGCAAGAAATCACCACAGGCGTACGTAATCTCACCTCATCCTCACTCAGCGGCCTATAAAAAACCACAGAAATCAGCAGAACAGAATCAACCAAACCAAAAACAACCTTAAACAGAATACAACCCTGAGAATTGATTACCTACACCGCACTACCACCTGTACATTAACACCTTTATCCTTATCGTGCTTTCCGCTGAAACTCCCCTCCGCCGATCGCAAATCTCTTGCGGCTTTGTCGCTCGTGCGTGGCGTTTTTGACGGAGTTACAGGAGCCGTTCCACCACCTCCTCCTCTTCTCTGAGAAGGCTCCATTCTTTTACAATATCAACTCGCTCCAAATCGCAAAACTTTCGTTTTATATATTATGCCTTTTCCGCTTTCCTGCTGCGACGAAACCAAATCATCACAATTAGTCAGCTCACGCACATTTATCCGTAATCTCCAAAAATAAACCCTAAATCGGCACAGGCATTGATATAACACATCCATGTACGCAGAAAACAAAATCCCAGAACATTCTTTTACTTTTTATATATGATCATACAATAAAACTAATCGGAGATAAATAAAAAAACGATCGGCTGATATATGATCACACGATGAAAACTGAATTAAAAAAAATCACGTCAAGAAACAGTTACAAAAGAACATCTAGCTAATAGCTCATGTACCTGTGCAATCAATATAAAAAAATGTGCAAATTTGTGTAAAAAAGGATTAGTATTTACAGTGGAAATGTGATGCCGGCAATCTGGTATTGCAGACGAAGAATCTGAGTACAAATGGCGATGATTTATGTGAATATTTTAGGATAAAATCAACAAAAAAAAAAAGGAGAGAGGAATTAGAGCGTAGAAAGAGAAGATGAAAGAATATTATGGCCGTTTGAGGGCGGAGCGTTTGAATTTTATATTAGTGGTTTCAAATTATTTTTAAAAATAGATACCTAGTCTTTTTATCGTTTTAGTCAACTTATATAGAAAATGACTTTGAATATTATTTAGGAAATTTTTTTAAAACTCTTCTAAAATAATTTTTTTAATCCCAAAACTCCATGATTTTTTTTTCAATGAGATAAACACATGCTACAAACTTTTCACAACAATAAACCTGAAAATAATGAAATTAAAAAATTGATGAATAAAGTTTTTTATTGAATTTTTTTTAAAAATTTAAAACTTTTCAGATTGATAAATCGTAAATACAATTTTTTTATTTTTTATTTAATTCATTCTTTTACTTTATCTAAAGAATTTTTTTTTAAAATCTAATTTAAAAATTTAAAATAAAAATCATATTCAGCATTGACTATCAATATAAAATTGTAAAAGACTATATTTAAGTATGGAACTATAATTGATCTTTCTTCTATAAGGGCAAGTTGAGCTTGATAAACAAGAAATGACTAGCTCTTTGGCTTGAGGAATTATGTTGGAGATGTACTTCTATATTAGGTCGATTATTAATATAGTTAGGCCCGTATCATCCTTAAATAATATTGACCTCGAAATGTGGTCTAATTAGCAAGTAGTATTCTCAACTAATCGTGGAAATAAGATTTATTTTCTCGTAGGGGGCAACCCCCGGTAGAGTTGGTAAGGGCATCTGAACTTGTGACTTAGGTCACGGGTTCGAATCCTGATGAGGGAATGCCTATTTGCCTTCTCTACTGTGAGCCTGTCAGGGCAACCTAGGCTGATTTACCTCTCTTGTGTGGTTTGCAGGCTATTACACAAGAGCGGGGTTTACTCAGTGCGCACCTCACGGTAGCGGCTGCGGGTTTCCCTCGTCATCCAAAAAAAAAAAAGATTTATTTTCTCGTAAGTGAATGATTAATTATCCCATTTAATTCATGAGCAAGAGAGATCAAAGACTTTGGTCAAAGTTGCTTTAAGCTTGGACTTAAAAGGGAAGCGTAGTGATCTCAATTTACTATTAATAGAAAGTTAAGACGGGTTATAAGATTTGACATTTATTTATGATTCTTACTCGTTGAGGATAAAAGAATGATGGGTTTATATCGTATGATATTTAAACTTAAAAATTAAAAAGAATGATAATGATTCATTTTTATTTGGGCTACGATTTAGGTCACGAGAGTGACTATATATTATGCACATCCTTTGGGTTTCATCCAATTGACAAATAAAATGAAGCTAAAGAATCACACTTAAAAAGGTAACTTGAAGGAAAATTATAGAGATTTTTCTTGTAATGAGATATTGAGTATAAGATACTTAATATTATTTATGGGATACATAAAAAACTCAGTTACATGGAATAATTAATTCAAACAAGTTATTATTGTTGAGAGAAATAATTTGTTTGTGTATTTATTTAATGATATTAAATTAGTTAATAAATTAATTAATGGACTAAAAGTAGGTGCACCATATAATGGGGCAAAGGCAAAGTACTATTACAATTTACATATAATTAAATTATTAAAGCTAGAAAAATGTGTTTTTTTTTTTTTTTGGTTTAAGTATTTCCCTCTCCAAATGCACACTCCAATTATTGCCTTAGAAATACATAAAATTTGAAGCTAGTGATGCAAAATTCCATTTCCAAGTGTTAGTTGGGCTTTTAATTAGCTCCCCAATGGGCCTAGTCATTTTATACATCTGGGCCATGAAAGCTTGGGTCATTTGAAAGTTTATTTTTATTACCAAAATAGGTCCTAAATGTCCTTATGCAATTGCCTTCTAAACACATTCTTATTTGACCCCTTTTTCTAAATTTTATCTCGAAAAATGATTAAAAAAAAATAGAAACGCATTTATCTCATCAAAATTAAAAATCGGAACATATTCAACTTTTATATTTTCATATCCTTCATTGAATCATATGTAACTAAACGAAATATGCAATAAATATACAACATAAGATCGTTTACGAATTCCAAAATATGTCAAACTTTGATGCATAATCGACATTGATTAAATTCAATTAGTCGTTTATCATCTCCCTCACATATATTTGATATATTCCACCATGCTTAGAATTCTTTAGTTGTAGTTCACATTTTACTAACAATTCTCAATGTTTATTATTATTTATTATTTGGTAATTTTAGTTCTAAAAAGCAATTTAATCATAAAAACATAGGTCCTAAAAAGCAATAGTTGTAACTTGTAACTTGTTGGAATGTAACATTGATTGCTAATTAGAAACCTAACCAACTATCAGAAAGGTGTAAAATTAGCGTTGACCTTTTAATAGATTCGTTGAATTTTGACTTTTTTAAAGCCATAAAGCCTATTATTTAGCTAGAATACTACCATCTTGTTGCTCTTTTTGGTGGAAAAATGCACAAATGAAAATGACAATAGTGCTAGAATTGCCTTATCATGAACTTTATTTCTTCATCATTTTATTTCAACTCTGAAATTTCTGATGTTGAAATCCCACTGGACAGTTCAAGATTTGATGTGTGTTGGGTGCCAAATTATGACAAGAAAGTTTTGCACTAACATTGTATATTCATGTTAAAGGCTATACATGTTCTAGTTTTATTTTCAATCATCATTTTCTAAGTTATATATGATATACATGATATTATAATTTTTTTTACAATATGTTTGGTGTGTTTTTAAAAAGTAGTTGGAATTGATAATTTGATCATTGGAATTATGTGAAATGATTGAGTTGATTAAAAATGATAGTTAATTATATCATATTTTACAGTGTGTGTTAAAATTTTTATCGAGAGATCTACCTTTGAAAACCATCAAAAATCACATGCTATATATGTGTGTGTAGTTGATTGTATAGCCATAAATTCATGCTTGTACATTAATCTCATATCTGTATTCGTGCATCATACACATCCATGCTCAAAATGAAATACGGATAGGGAAAGCCAAGCTTGACTTTTTTCGTTTTGAGCACTTAAACATAATAAGCTCATCTATAATTGTCAACGTAAATTGACTTTACTTAAAAAGAAAGTCAATAATCGATTGGCAAACCTACTTAAATATATACTTGGTCGTTCTTTAAAGGTGTGTTTGGATTGAAGGATTTGAAATCTATGGATTTCAAATTCGTCAACAAATCCATAAAGTTCGTTTGGATGTATCCAAGTTATAATGAATTTCAAATCACTTGACATTCACTTTGAGTTATTTTCTCCATAACTACGACGAATTTCAAATGACTCTATTTTAGGTGTCATTTCAGATCCTTCCTCCGAATTCCCTCCCCAAATCCAAACCACTCAATCCAAACACACCCTAAGAAAAATCCAAGTCTCTTAACCAAATTTTCGTTGGTGAATGTGAAAGTAAAATGCTCTAAATTTCTATAAAAAATAAATAAATTGATTTCAATTTTTTCGTTTTCACATACTTGATTATCGACCAACAGAGGATCGAAACGTATCTTCACGAACCCTCTCCCTTTCATTATATCCTATAAATAGAAGGAATAAAACCACAACAAATATTTTAGATTCCAAGTGCTTTAAAAGTACTGGGAAAAAATCAATATGCCTGTTGAAGTGCACTAAAAAATGTTGCAATTTTGAGGATGTAATTGGCTTTAGATTGTGTGAATTTGGTTTCAGACCAACCCAAGAACGAAACGTTGTGTACATGGGACTTAGGTTAGTTAGTTACTTTCGTCATAGAAAGTCAGAAGGGCCATCATTTTGAGCAACATGAATTTAGGACACACAAATTATAGATAAAAGTTTTGAAGTGATCATATTGAGGATACTTGTATCATATATAGTGTCTATATGTGCATGGTGCATACTTTGTGTATTCAAACTATTCATCATGTTTATAAGAAGGTGTGAGTCAAATCTGGTATATTTCACTAGTATTTATCACTTTCCACGTCGTAATGTATGATTAGACTTGTCAACGGGTGAGAATTGCCCAGACTGAGCCCGTTCAATAAAAAATTTACCCGACCCGTAGGCCTGAGACCTGGATCCGGACCCGATAAATTAGTCACTAGGTACTTCGGTTTTGGGTCCAATATTTACCCGCGGGTATTTTATCCGAACAATACCTGAATTTTACCCTTTGAAAATACTCACGAGTCTATACTCCGAACAATCCCCGAACCTTACCCATGGGCACTTGCCTTGACCCGACCCAACCCAAAATGTACCCGGTCCTTTGGGTTTAACTTTTTTGAACCCATCGGGTATGCCATCGGCTCCGGGTTGGGTCAAGGTAAAATATCTTTTGATGAGTATTTCATGGGTCCGATTTGGATTTGAGTATTCACCACTTTGACAGCCCTATCAGTATGATGTGATATAATTTTAGGATCTAATTATCAAAGTCATCAATATTACGTGTTACTAGTAAGTGAAATACACTTATTATAACTAAAAATTGATATTTCAACTCTGAGTAATTATATGATGGATTGTATGACCTAGTTACTTGTTAGGGTTTTATGTAACATTGGTTAACATAATTTTGCAATTCATGAAATATTAGAAATATAAAAACAAAAGACCATGGTGGGGGTTTGTGGTTCCGTAATGGTAGTAAACGACGTTAGAGTGTCGATGTTTCCAATGATTGATACATAATAGAGTTTTGAGTTTTGAGATTAGTATTAAAAGGATAAATCAAAGTATATTTTGTATTCTGTAAAATAATTATTATAATGTATAAGTTAGGTATATATAAATACAACTTGCTTAAGATATGGCCAATATACAAATACATATTTACAAAAATGTTAAATTGTAACGACGAAGTCCAAACTAAATGTATTAAGTAATAATGTTTTTTTACTACCATAATGATTTTCACAAACTTGATAGTAATAAATAGATTGTTGACAAGTAATGATTTTGCAGTAACAACATAACATAGTCAATAAGTTCATCTAACAATTTTCATTATTATTGTCTTTGTACATATGTAATTAATCATGAAATTTTTCAATCTATATATATCACGCCTAAACTTTTTAAATTTGTTACCATAACAAAACAAAAATTCTCATCATGTCTAAGAATAATATTATATATATATATAGGGATAGATACTTTAGGATTATTAAATAAAATCTTGTGACTATTTATTTTTTTTTCCCCCTTTTTTGTGTCTATAGGTCTATTATTCATCACTGGTGCACAAAAAAAAAAAAAAAAATCAACTGAAATGGGTCATTTTAGCGTGTCTTATTAAGAGCACTCCAACATATACTATTGAATTAAAGTAAGAAGATTTTTACTATTTCATTCTATACTATACATTATTAAATGGATTAATTAATTTTAATAGACACGATCCACTATAAAATTATTCTAATAGAAACGTGCATTTGAAGATAAAAATTCATCCACTGCCGCAAATGTGCTATAAAGAAAAATCGAATAGTACTTCTTGGTTGTTTGGTGTCACATGAATCAACTCATGATATTGACTTCTTTGAGTATACATATATATATATATACAATATATATATATATATAATTAACTATTTACGAGTCAATTAATTAGATACTTTCCACAAAATAAACTTTATGTTAATTGTACCTAATCTTAATATATACGTTAATCAATCTTATTTCCTTGTAATTATGATTACTCAAGCTTGATCTAACCCTAACCTATGATACATGATTGAAATATACTATATGCCTCCCACATGGTTGAAATATTACATTATTTTATTTAATTTTCACATCTTTCCTAAAAATAAGTGGTGGGGATATTTAATATATTTTTTTGTTCAAATTGCAAATTGCGCATAATTAGAATCAAAGTCGCACGAGGCAGATTATGAGCATGAATTGCAAATACAAAAATCATTCATAGGTCCACATTGAAAATCAAAGTGCTCTATAATATGACCACATTTATATAAATACACATATTTAATTCAGAAAATATTATTCTGGTAGATATTGTCTTCTTGGACTGAAATATTATAAGGGGTCATGTTTTCATGTCTCCATATATAGTGATCATTTAACAATTCATCAAGCTAAAAAAGTACGACCAATTTAGTAGCCCATGAGTTGATTCTATTCTTGCATAGAACTATTATCATAATCCAAGTTTAATGTTTTATTTAAAAGTTTTAATGTAAATTATTATAAATTGTTAACTGTTAAAATGATTGTTGGTATTCATGAATCATGATATTTATCATACAAAGAAAAAAACCACCCCCAACCCCAATTTTGGGGCAGTTTTCCATTGGTGGGTGAAAAAAAAATGCGTGGTTCTAAAAGGCTGGGACCAACAGTCCTGGACCAACTTAGAATTACCCCAAAGAAACATTAGCAAGTCAACGCCCTCGAGAAGTATGACATCATCATCCACGTCATCTTTCAACTTGTCCATTCCCTTTAAGAAGAGTGCATGTGTTTATTGCTCTTTATCAAATCAACCCCCCTCCAAATTTCCTATTTCCTTTTTCCCCTAATATTCTTACACAAAAAACCATGTTTGGACACAACATGAATTGTATTTCCTATGACTATTCATCTGAATTCCAAGCCCAATTCAATTCCCAATCCCTATCCCATCTCGTGATTCCAAGTAACGAGCACGAATCATTATCGATATTAAGCTCTCCAAATTCAATAACTAGCTATGGAACGTATAGCCCGAGTTTGATCCCGAGCCACTCTCTTCAAAACAATTTTGAAGTTTACTACCCTATGCATTCATCCCCACCATACGAGACCAACTCCATTAGGAAAGTGCTCAGCACCGACGATTTACAGGTAAACTCAAAAAATTCTAATAAAAACCTTTTTTTTTTACACGATTGACATCAATATTGAATTGCGACTACTATATTAACATGCACTTTAAACTGAGCGATCTATAACACTTGTCATGTAATCAGTTCTGGTCAAAAAATCTTCATGAAATTTAGGTTTTGCATGTATAGAGGCCTTAGATGCATGAATCATGCTTCATAGATTCTTACTATAATTTTTCATGAACAACAGGGAGTAAACTTGGCACAACACCGACAACGGTTAAACAGTCCATTATCGAACGAGAGCAGTATTATCGAGAGCATGATGAGCAAAGCCAGCCCATACAGCCCAGAAGAGAAGAAAGAAAGAATTGAGAGATATAGAAGCAAAAAAAATCTCAGGAACTTCAATAAGAAGATCAAGGTTTAAACTTTTATAAACCATTTATTTACAATAATTTCGTAAATTAAATGGAAAATTTCGCCCTGTTCGATCTTCTAAATTAAACCCTCCTGGCCCTGTAAGTCAAACCCTTTATTTCCAATAATTCGAAAGAATTTTTTTAATAAATCATGCATGTATGTCACTGTTTATATTAAATTCCGAGAATATAATTATTACACGTCGAAAAAAGTACGTAAAAACACGTATAATTTCTCAAAATTCATGTGCGCGTGTCTGCCATATGTAACTACCATCCGTTGACTATCTACATGGCTATTTTTATTACACAAAAGTCAAATCATTCATATTTTCTTGTGGATCAGTATGAATGTAGGAAGACTTTAGCAGATAGTCGACCTCGAATAAGGGGAAGATTCGCAAGAAACGACGAAATAGAGAAGATTCCTCAGTGGGATCAAACAGGCTTAGAGGAAGAAGATGATGATGAGATTAATGATGATAATTGGATGGATTTATTTGATGCATTTTCTGCAAATTTGATACCTTAATATGTTAGACCTTAATAAGGGCTCCACTAATTTTACATGTCTAGGAGTTCTTGTTTATAAATTTGTTGTTGCATTAGATTACTTTTTATGAAGCATTATTTCTAAGGAATATTATGCAAAAACTAGCTTATATATGTAAATGTATATCCTATTACAATGTTTGTTCCATTTTTTGCTGAAAAAATTACTCGATTTCATATCATATTAGTAACGGGCTAGTATCAATCCGGCTTGGTCATAAATTCACGAGTCTTTGAAGATCATTATCCTTAACAATATTCGGCTATGACCCATTTTACATAGATTACGAAATTAGAAAGAAAAAAAAACGAACTTATGAGCACTGATTACGAATTAATATTGAATCAAACGCCAAATTAGATATTGCACTTGGTGCGTACAAGGATACATCTAAAATTGTTCTATATCAGTTCAAGCTTGAGTCGAGTTCAATATATGTCACAAAAAGTGGAGCCCTCAAAAAAGGCTCTTTGAAGATGCATGGATATATATAGTTCCTAGTAGCTATTGTCCACTTAAGTCACTTTAGCCCTACAAACAAGAGCTTTATAATTAGTGGATATCACAGGCAATTTGGACAATGGCTTTAGCAGAATGAAGCACTCAAATATCAATTCAAGAGAATGAGGGTTTCAAATGAGCATAGTATAATTTATTTAATTTTTTTGCGATAATCGAATGCAGACAATAAGTGGGTTAAATTATTGCACTAAAAGGACAATATACAAGCTAGGGATTGAACATTTGATAGACTATATAATATGAAGTAATGGGATGAATATAAGTGGGGTTGATACCACATACTCACATAGTGCTGCATACTAATGATTATAATTGTCCTGAAACTTAAAACACTTAAAATTTTATGTACAAAATATCACATGTGTGATTTGCGGGCATTCAATAAGGATGATTAGTGGTTCAGAAATAGTCGTCTGAGAAGACGATATTCGAAATTGCATCATCTAAACGTGCTTGAAATTAAGATGAAAACATGGAGTTAAAAATTACAACAAATTTATACCCTAATCTCCCTTAAAAACAAGCATTTCTTTAACATAAAAGAAGGATATACAATAGAAAGGGTTTGATTTACAATAGAAAAATTATATATATCTGATGGGCCTCGACTGAGCCCGGCCCACGAGCCCATGTCAAATGGCATACGGCCCACCATGGATTTAATTTCATGGGCTAGGGTTTGAACATGTTAGGCCCATGCACCCTATGTCCGGCCCGTCTACCAATCTCACAGCTATAAATACCACCTCAGTTGATTCATTAATCACGTTTTGACTATTTGGAGAATTATCCTAATCTCTCTGAATATCCCTTAGCTCTCATTATTAGAGACACCCATTACATCGAACTACGAAGAGGCTTGATCCTATCTGCTAGGTACGTAGGTAGCTTGATCGCTCAAGTGCAGCCCACAATCCGAAACACCTTACCTAGTCTGTCGTGAGACGGGTCGGATCTCATCTCCACGTGTCTCTCACGTGACACACTTACTTGATCCCGCATCAATATCTCAAACCTAGTTGCCTCAACACATATGCTCTATATACATTCTTCATGATAATTACTGGGATAAATCGTTAATTTGACGCTGGATAGAGTACATGGACGACGTTTAATAATTCAAACATTCGACAAAATTCTTTAAATATTCGACCGAGCACAAATCCAACAAAACCAAACACTTGCAAAGTTGTAAGTAGGGGTGGCAAAATGGATCCGGAACCACGGTTCCAACGGTTCCAACCCAATTTAGGTTGAATTGGTTCCTAAGAAAATTTTATTTGGTTCTTAATTGGTTCCAACTTGGGTCCAACTAAATTTAAAGTTAGGCCCAAATCGTTTGCCAATAATCTAAATTATAATGGACAAAATGTAAAGTATTGAGGTGGGTTGGGCTTGATTCCCTTTTGGATTGATATTGGTTCCATTTTGGGTTAAATCCGGTTCCACCTTAAAACCATTTAAGAACCAAACTCATTTAACAACCAACTCATTGAAACCGACCCAAAACTAACCCAACCCGCCCAATTGCCACCCCTAGTTGTAAGTACTAACTTGGATCCATTCCAGCTCAAGAAGTAATATATATATAACATAAGCCATATATGACTAAAAGATTAATGCTAACAAGTCCATATATATATGTTGGAAAAGACAGTCTAGGGCAAAAAAGGTCGGAGACAGCAGCCCAAAAAAGAACAACTCTGAATGTTTCTGGACCAAAAAAGAGCAGCCCAAAAAGGTGAATGTCCAATTAGGCAAGCCCATCGAGCTTTAATGGACCAGGGCAGCAGCGGCCCGTTATCCTTCCACTGCAAAGAGCGGGTAGTTTTCGCTGCTCTGTGAAACCAGCCTGGCGCATTACCCACCACTCTAAGAGCCAGGCAGCCCAAGCCTTCGTTTGGGCCACATGACCCAACTCCTCGCTTGGAACGGGCAGGCCAGTAGATAGCAGCCCATGGGCCGGCTATATAGACAAGCACAATGTTCAATCACCTTACTATTCCCACTTGGGTTACAAGCCCACGTAACTGAGCTCAACGATGATGCAGCATTCTTTGGGCACATTTATAATACAACTGGATATAATCTTTATGCGATGTGGGATATGCTTTCTTATTTTTACACGAAATGGAGCTATTTCTTGCCTGTCTGAATTTTAAAATATATGGAAAATATTATTATTAATGAAAGGTAAAGAATAATTATCAGATAATTGAGGTTTATATTTAATATATAAAATAGTGGGAATTTTATGTCGGATTAGCTTTTGGTAAAATTAGAGTGCATTTATAAAAACGTTCTTTTTTTTTTTACAAGTAATGATATATATACATCGAGTTACTAGTATATTTATTATATACTGCCACAAACATGTTCTCTTGTTATATTTTAATATTCTGAATTTTTCAAAATTCTCTCTTGTAGCCGCGAAAATTGTTCTTACAACTGAAGCTAATTCGTATACAAAATTTCAAAACATTTGGTTCCGAGCCAAAACAAGCACAAATCTCAAAACCCAAACCCACGTCATCAATCCACGTGATCTGTAACCCCTCCATCCCCACCGTCCAAAAACAGATCAACGGTCCAAACGCATTCCACAACCATTCCCCCGATCCATTACTCCCTTTATAAATAAACCCCATCCCATTTCTCCATTCCATCACACATACCTCATATCTCACCAACTGTTTGTGAAAATGTCAGGGAGAGGCAAAGGAGGCAAAGGTCTAGGCAAGGGCGGAGCCAAGAGGCACAGAAAGGTCCTCCGTGACAACATCCAGGGCATCACCAAGCCTGCAATACGCCGTCTCGCTCGAAGAGGCGGCGTGAAGCGTATATCAGGGCTGATTTACGAGGAGACGCGTGGTGTTCTCAAGATCTTCTTGGAGAACGTTATTCGTGATGCTGTTACGTATACTGAGCACGCTCGAAGGAAGACTGTGACGGCTATGGATGTGGTTTATGCTCTCAAGAGGCAGGGCAGGACTCTGTATGGATTTGGTGGTTAAATGGTGTTTTTTTACTGTTGATTGGCTCTTTGGGGGATTTGAATCTTGCTCACTGTCAAGAATATTCAGGAAGGGCTGAATTGATATTAGTAGTGTTATGTAGCTGTAATTACGAAATTTTCTTTTAGCTTTTGGATTTGGTTTCTGTTTTTACTATTTTGTAGTGGAAATCTGGTTATGTAATGTGATATTTTCGGTTTTGATGATAATGAGATCAAGATTTCTGCTTCAATTTTGTTTTTTCATGGCGATATTTGCTTTGAATTTACTTGTACCTTATGAGGAATTGCAATGGCACTTTGTATTATATGCTGGGTTATTGAATGTGATTATTTTGACGATAATGAAATCAAGATTTCTTTGTCCACTAGTTTTTTTCCCCTTGGTATTATAGGCATGAAATTAGTCATTTAACCTTGATTTATTGTTTGTTTGTCTAATTTTTATTTTAAGCAATTATAGTTCTATTCATTATCAGTTTTTTTTTATTAACCGAATGGTGATTATTATGGTTAAGAATTTGAAAATAAAGTGGGTTTTTTTTTTTTTTTTTTTATGACAAGGGAACCCGCAGCCGCTACCGTGAGGTGCGCACTGGGTAAACCCCGCACTTGTGTAATAGCCTGAAAACCAAGCAAGAGAGGTAACATGCTCACAATAGAGAAGGCAATTAGGCATTCCCTCATCAGGATTCGAACCCGTAACCTAGGCCACAAATTCAAATGCCCTTACCAACTCTACTAGGGGTTGCCCCAAATAAAGTGGGTTTTGGTGAACGCAGAGAACTTGAATGGAATTATAAGGCATGATTCTATGAGAAAGATATGGATTATGGTAAATAAAAGAAAAATAGCAAAATAAATGATAGTGCAGAAATTGAAGATGAGGATAAGAATGGTTAAGGAGCTAGGATTTTAAAAAATAATAGATGAGATTTTACAATGTATAATAATAAAAGTAATACCGATTTATAGTTAATACAATTTATCTAAACTTTATCATTCGTGAAAGTAGTTAATGATGTCATATATTCATTCAATAATATAAGATATAAGGTCTCAATTAAATTACTTTATAGTTTGTTTGATTAAATCTTTTGGAGCCCAAAATCTCAACGGCCCGTCTTTTTTTCTTATGTGTCGATTTCCTATTGAGGGTCAAATCCTAAACCTAAAAGGAAACTATCTCAGAAGTGTTGGAACCTAATTGAAAGACCATTCACATTAGGAAAGGTAAATTAATCTTATCATCAATACCTATATATATATTTGATTTAGTGTATACTTAAAAACACTCAACACATTGACGACAGTTAAGTTTATCAACATTCAAGAAAAGTAAGAATTCTCATCTTTCTCTCTTCTTTTTTTCACCATTTTTTTGAACACGTATAATCTATATTGTATATGTATACTATTAATAATATAATTAATAACTGATTTATTAATTTTCCAGCAAGAAAAAAATGGCATCTACTTGCAGTACAAGCTACGAAGACGATTGTGATGTGCCCATGAGAGCCACTTTCGCCAACCTCTACAAGTGGCCGGAATCTGATGTCGAGTTTATCAAGTCGATGAGCTCCGCTAACGTGCGCATGGATGGGCAGGATAGTGTAATGTATGGTCAAAAGGTGGTGATCAATAGGTTTTCTTGCAGACAGTTGTTTTTGAGAAGCTACCCTTTCACAAGAGATGATGATACGATCATAAAGTGCCTCGGTAGGGTTAAGGATAAGGCGGCTAAAAATCCAAGTGAGCGAAAATCCGGTGGTGCCGCTAGGCCGAAGTGTTCGGGGTTGAGGAGGGTTAAGGCCGCGTCGGAATCCTTTTTCTGGCGGTTGCTAACTTGCACCGCCAAGTTTTAGTTTTTACGTAATCCTTTTCCTATTAGGGTTACGTATTCCTAATATCATTGTAACTATCTTACGAGAAATATAGTGAATATCCTGGCTTGACAGTGCCCCCAGACGTAGTCAAATTCTTTGACGAACTGGGTCAACAATTCGTGTTCTTTTATTGCTTTTCTTTCGAGTTATTTTCATTATTGATATCATATTCCTAACAAATATTATTTTTGTTATTTTTGTTCGAGGGGATTAATTATTGATCAAAGAACTTGCATCTCTTTTTATATTTTATACTATTAAAAAAAATCCTAATTTTTGTTTTATAAGACATCACAATCCTAATTTTAGAAAACGTTATTAGTTCTTTTTATAATAATATAAGTCTCGTACTTCATTTTTGTTATGATAAATTTTAGTTTGGCCCTTCAGCTAAACCAACTATTTATATTAAACAACCTCTTAAACAAATCTTATTTATCTCTAAACTTGAAATATAATTTAAATATTACAAAAGGAGAATATAAAGGTTTAGCCGAAATGTTCATAACATAGCCCAATAATCATCTTTCTCAACAATATTTTTATTTTCTTCTAATTTTTTTGAAGGCATAGTGATGATGATATTTGTTTAAGGGGTTGTTTGATACATTTTGTATAATTTAAGGAAAAAAATATAATTTTAAATGATAAAAATAAAGTATATGAATAACATTGATTAGAAAAGGACTAACGTTGCAACATTTCAAAATATTGAAACTGTTTTCAAAATCTTGTAGAACATGAGACTAAAATTGAAATTGTAATTTCCTGTAGAACTAAATTTATAATTTTTCCTTTTTATACGATTATATAATAATTAATTTAATTCTATTACAAAAGCATGAGTCATTTTCTTATAATTTGAACTACTTCAACATTAAAATATCCATAACTAATTTAAAGATTTTTGAACTACTTCAAAATGACAAAAGAGTCAAAAATAAATTTTTAAACATTTATATAAAAAAAAATTATATTAAAATTCTACGATCAAATTTATATGGACTTGGAGTCACATAAAACAAGTCCTATTTATTTATTTAAAAGAAAGGAAAAAGTTTCACTTAACATCTATACATCCAAATTATGTATAGACTATTAGACCATCTATACCGTACGAGTGCGGGAATAATCCACCGATAGACAACTTTGTTATGAAAATAATTATGTATATTATATATTTTTTATTCTTTTTATATTTTAGATTTAGATAAATTTAATTAGTTGTTACGTAAGGAAAAATAATGATTTGGATAAGTAAGATATCAAATTGGATTAATTTTCTTTCCAAATTAAAATTCTTGGTTTTTTTGCCTGTAAATAGGCAATTTACACAACTAATAATTTTGTACTTGATAATTAATAATCTTTAAATTAAAAAAAAAAGGCCTATGGGCAACATCACCGCGCATTGCTCAATAACGCTCTATATCTAGTATAAATTATAAAAGCTGTTGCAATGGTTGGATAGTTAAAATATTTTTAAAGTCTAAATACTATTTAATTTGTATGTCATCTTACTTTTTATTATAAAATATGATTTTGTAAAGCAGAAAATTTTAATTTTGTCATAATTAATTATGTTAGCCAATTTAATACTGGTAAATTCTAAAGCATTTATACTGCAGACTTTAAGATTTATGTTTCAAGAGCAAACAATTATTCTGGAAACTTTAAAATGTTAAAGTCAATACATTCTCACCAGTCTTATGATTTGCCTTATTATATTATTTTCCAGACATTAGTGGGTTATTTTTAAAATTGAAGCTCAACAAAGGCCCATTAGCTCAGTTGGTTAGAGCGTCGTGCTAATAACGCGAAGGTCGCAGGTTCGAGACCTGGCCATTTCTATATTTTCTCTTTTGCGCCATCTTTTTTACTCCTTTTCTTATGGGCCACCTTTTTTTTGGTTTTCTTTTGGGCCATTTATAATCTTATTCTTTTGGGCTATCTTAATCTTTTGGGCCACTATTTTACTCTTTTTCTTTTGGGCCAATTATTCACTCACTCTATTTTGGGTACCTCCGACCTTCATGGCCATATTTACTCTTTTGTTTGGGCCATCTTTTATCCTTTTCTTTTGGGCCATTCTTTTGCTCATTCTCTTCTGGGCCAATTTTTTGCAAATATAGACTAATCAGAACCAAAATAGGGGGAAAGGAACTTACAATCCTAATTACGTTTCTAATGAACTTATAATCCTAATTACGTTTCTAATGAACTTACAATCCTAATTACGTTTAAAAAAAAAAATAAGTAAGGGGCCAATTGGATGGCACGTTCGTCTACGAAAAAAAAATCTCATGATAAAAGTAAGGAAAAAATATTTTTAGGAGTAAGAAATATGATATGAGATTTTTATTTGGAGAATTTTTTAAGAGAAAAATATGTAATGATTATGGTTGATGTGATATATTTTTGTTGTGAAAAAATTGTTGTATATAATAAATCATTTTAGTCAAAATCATCGATTTAGGTGTCAAAAAATAGCCACAATGGATCTTATTTTAAACGTCGCATTATTTTACATTAGAATATGTGATTAATTTAATTTTTGGAGTTGAAAAATAGCCGAAAAAAACCTTATAAATCGATTGTGTGAACTGTCAAATCATGAATAGTAAGAGTAAATTTTTCTCTCTTTTTTGCAAAAAAATCTTCAAATTATCTAAAACTTTATGAGATTTTTTTTAAGAATTTTTTCGTAACATACCAAACAATTGAATTTTCGGAGTTTTTTTACTCTGAAATATTTTTTTGGGAGTAGAGGTGCCAACCAATTGACCCCTAAACTTCTTAGAAAACCTAACTGTCTCTCACCAACGGCTCTATTATTCCTTATATATATATATATATATATATAAGTTTCGATTTTTCATTGCGTCCCAAAAATTCATTCTCGTTTCTTCAATTCAAAATTCTCTCATGGTGATGATCTTCTTCTTCATCCTGTAAGTAATTTCTCTATCCATTTTATTATGAGTTTGATTTACTTTTCAGAGAATTTTATAATTACATATGATCTGAAATTTCTCCTAAATGATTATCTTATATTACCTTCTTTCTCAAATTCTTGTGTAATTATCTTATATCTCCTAGATGAAATTGTTAAATAATATTGTTTAAAGAATATAGATATGGTGTTCTCTTTCGTTACTTGTTGAAAATTACTAGCCACCGTTCACATTCCAAGATTACTACAAGTATTCAATGCTATACCCTTCTCTGGCAAAACACATAATTTACTTTTCACAGATATTGTTGATATTCAATGAGATTTGTTGTATACTGTCCCCTCCGTCCTATTGATAAACTAAAGTCAATTTGTGCAAATCTGTTCATTGATATAGTTCTTTTCTCCTATTATTTTACTGATGCATTATTTTTCCATCTCATGTTTGAAATACAATTTACTCTCTATAAGTGATGAATTTAATAACTTCCCTTGGTGATTCAGGTCAGCCAAATGTGTTGAAATTGGGTTGCCACAGCTTTTCTCAGGTAAGAGTTTAAATGACAGGTTACTTTACATAATTTTTTTGAGTAAATTCTGGAAGCCAAATTCAGAAAATGATTTTGTCGATCTTGTAGCATGTTGTGTTTGGTTTCCGCATTATCTGATACATATATTCCTCCGGTTATTTGCAGAATATATTTGACCGCTTTGCATTTATATTCTCGGTTGCAATCGTGTGGATTTATGTGGGCGGGCCCTATAATGGGACTTATTGGTGATGCTCCTTGGTAAGCTCAAGTTTCTTCTTGGTGATAGTAATAACTTCCTTATACTTTTTCGCTCTAGACTCGGTTGATTAAATGTGTTGTTTGAAAATGTTGATTCGTTTTTTTCCTCGTTATGATCTCAAAGAAACAGAATAAGTATTGAAATATATTTGTTCTTTTGACTCATTACAGGGCATTGCTATCTTGTTGTCCAGGCTGTTTGGAACTGGCAACGGATCATCCGTATCTATGTGAGACTCAAAAATTAATTGCCTAATTATTTTGTAATAAATTCTTCCAAAATATGCTACTGATTAATTCTTGGTATGCAGTGAGAATGCTGGCCTATGTAGAAGAGTTGTGCATTCATGATTTTCTTTTCCGTTCTCGGTAAACTATCTTAAGACATTTAATGTCTTAATTAACGACAATTTTGTGCAGGGAAATTTGGAGCTGTCTTTATACTGCCTCTTCTTTGCATATGTTGGTGTGTATATAGGCTTAATTCTCTCTTCCTTCATCCATTTTCCCTCATTCTTAAAGACTCAAGTAAGTCTTCTTTAGCCAATTAGATAATAGGCATGGCTTATTGGCCATAGTTTTTTTAGTTTGATAAATTAAGAATTATAGTGTTAATTCGCTTGGCGCCACCCACGGCTTCTGGTTCGGGGTAAGCTGATGGCATATCACACTGATGAGAAGTGGTGGAAAAGGTGGATGGTAGGAAGCAAGTACGCCTGATATGTAGAATATTTATCTTTGATACTATATTTAATATTTTTTACTAAGATTGGTTACCATTTTTGTTTTTTTAATATAGTACTTTACTTTCCTAAATTCTTGTTATGATAGTTTGTTTTTATAATTCAAATTTCATTTTCTAAGTTTATTTTCTAATTTTGCTTTATCTTGTTAATATTTGTTCTATTTTTGGCTTTATTTCCTTAGTTTTCGTTTTGATTCCTTCTTTCATAGTTAAATTTAGTTTTTTGAGTTTATTTTCTAATTTTACTTTTCAATATTTTAAAGTTATCTTGTTAATTTTCGTTTTGGTTTTTGCTTTAATGTTCAACTTTATTTTCCTAACTTTACTTTTGATTTATTCTACTTAGTTTTTGTTTTGATATTTCCTTTTCATAGTTTAATATTTGTTTTTTGTGTTTGTTTTCTAACTTGTCTTTTGATTATTATAAATATTTCTTGTTAATTGTTGTTTTGATTTAACTTTAGAGTTCCAATTTATTTTCCTAACTTTAGTTTTGATTTGTTTTTTAGGTTTTTCTTTTCATATTTTCTTTTCATGGTTTAATATTTATTTTTTGAGTTTGTTTTCTAACTTATCTTTTGATAATTATAAATATTTCTTGTTAATTGTTCTTTTGATTTAACTTTAGTGTTCCAATTTATTTTCCTAACTTTAGTTTTGATTTATTTTCTAGGTTTTTTTCTTTTCATATTTTCTTTTCATAGTTTATATTTGTTTTTTGAGTTTGTTTTCTAACTTATCTTTTGATTATTATAAATATTTCTTGATAATTGTTATTTTTATTTAACTTTAGTGTTTCAATTTATTTTCCTAACTTTAATTTTGATTTATTTTCTAGGTTTTTCTTTTCATATTTTCTTTTCATAATTTAAATTAGTTATAAGTTTTTTTGTTCCAATTTTGCTTTACATTATTGTTAAGTTATTTTGGTTTCAAATAATACTTATTTTGCAAAGCTGATTTCTTTTTCGTTTCTTAAATTATTTTTAATTCAATTTCCTTAGTTTGGTTTTTAGTTTTGCTTTTGATTATTGTAAAGCTATCTTTTTAACTTATCTTTTTATCTTCGACATGTTAATTTATTTTGCTAAGTTTAGTTTTCAATCCTATATTTTTTGAATTAGTTCAACATCAAGTTTTTAGTGATCAAGTTGAGGACCAAGCTGAGGTGTGGAAATGAAGATGCGCCAACCACGTCAGTAGCACCGTTGCAGGTTAGAGGCGAAGCACGTTGGTGCTTAGTTTTATTTCATTATGATTAGTTTTATTAAATTATTTTTTTAGGGTAGTTAGTTATGTTTCTATAGGATATTAGTAGTTTGAGTTTGATTATAAGGAATCCTAGTTCTATTCCGGTTCGGAGTATTCGTTTATATATAGGGTGCTTAGTGCCTCGTAACCATTATTGCACACGATTGAAGTCAATTGGAGCACATTGTTTCTAGTGTAAAATGGATTCATCTCTTTGTTTGTAGATTAAAAGTATTCTTTGACTCATTACGAATGATTTTTCTAGTTTTCTTGACTGTGGTATACTATTGTTCCATCGTTATGTTTTAATAAAACAATTTCCTTTAAACAAGGACGTATATTGTGGTTTCTTATTGTTGACAAGAAAAAAGCTTAAGCATTAATCGGATCATCTTCGAAGCTTGCCTACAACTTTCCGGACAAATGATTTTAACATCCACTACAATGCTCTCAGGTGATGTATTCTTTTATCATCATTATGTTTTAATAAAACAATTTCCTATTGTGGTTTCTTATAGATAAGAAAAAAGCTTAAGCATTAATCGGTATCATCTTTGAAGCTTGCCTACGACTTTCCGACTACAATGCTCAGGTTATGTATTCTTTTCGACTTCAATTCTACATGTATTATGCTATCTTGTTTAGTTTTTATTTATGCTTGTTTCGTTACTGAATGCTTTGAAGTTAAAATCACAAACTAGAATTTTAAACTTTCTTGTATTCTTGACATGATCATTTGGAAACGACCATATATGCTTACTATTATGTTTACTGTCTGAAGTTGGAAACTTAGTTGTCAAATAAATCCAGATACTCACTCTACAAGAGAAAGAGACGATGAATAACAATGATGTAGGTTTTTGAGTCCACTGTCAGCTGTTCCTTTGGTTGCTCTTGCCGGTTTTGGGCTCTATGAGTTTGGTCCTCTTTTCTCAGATGAGAGTTTAAATGACAGGTTACTTTACATTATTTTTTGAGTAAATTCAGAAAATGATTTTTGTCGATAAAATTCAATGGACTGTGTGCCCCCACTCAATCTCGTAGCTAAAATTTTATCAGCATGGTGTGTTTGGTTTCTGCATTATCTGATACATATATTCCTCTGGTTATTTGGAGTATTTGGCCCACATAATTCGCTCAGGAAAGAATATATTTGACCGCTTTGCATTTATATTCATTTATGCCCATCTACTTCTACTTGTAGTATTTTTATGTCTTTGTTAATCGAAATGGATGTCACATTATTTCTGGTAATTATTCAATATTTAATGTTGTACATGTTTTTCCTATATCTGCAGTACGCGAGTGCAATCTCTATTCTCAGCCGCGATGTAGGCTGGCAGGTAAACTATTTATAAATATTAATGACATAGAATTTTGTGCATTTAGGTTAGTTTCTAAATCATATACGATTTCTCTTACATTTTCCAGGTAATGGCATTTTTTCAATTGCAATCATTATTCCAAAGGGCTAGTATAAATTAATAAAATTGGATTCTGATTCTCTATGTAATTCTCTCTTCCTTCGTCCATTTTCCCTCATTCTTAAAGACTCAAGTAAGTTTTCTATAGCCAATTAGATAATAGGCATGGCTTATTGGCCATAATTTTAGTTTGATAAATAAATATAAGATTATCGTGTTAGCGCCAAGGCTTCTGGTTTGGGGTAAGCTCAGGGCATATCACACTGATGAGAAGTGGTGGACATAGAATTTATCTTTGATACTATATTTAATATAATATTCTTTACTAAGATTGGTTTCCATTTTTTTTATTTAGTACTTTTCCTAAATTCTTGTTATGATAGTTTGTTTTCATAATTCATATTTTATTTTCTAATTTTGCTTTATTTTGTTAATATTTGTTTTGTTTTTCGCTTTATTTCCTAAGTTTTTGTTTTGATTCCTTCTTTCATAGTTAAATTTAGTTTTTTAAGTTTATTCTCTAATTTTACTTTTCAATGTTGTAAAGTTATCTTGTTAATTTTCGTTTTGGTTTTTGCTTTAATGCTCAAATTTATTTTCCTAACTTTACTTTTGATTTATTTTACTTAGTTTTTTTTTTTTATATTTCCTTTTCATAGTTTAATACTTGTTTTTTGTGTTTGTTTTCTAACTTATTTTTGATTATTTTAAATATTTCTTGTTAATTGTTCTTTTGATTTAACTTTAGTATTCCAATTTATTTTCCTAACTTTAATTTTGATTTGTTTTCTAGGTTTTTCTTTTCATATTTTCTTTTCATGGTTTAATATTTATTTTTTGAGTTTGTTTTCTAACTTATCTTTTGATAATTATAAATATTTCTTGTTAATTGTTCTTTTGATTTAACTTTAGTGTTCCATTTTTTACCTAACTTTAGTTTTGATTTATTTTCTAGGTTTTTTTCTTTTCATATTTTCTTTTCATAGTTTAATATTTATTTTTTGAGTTTGTTTTCTAACTTATCTTTTGATTATTATAAATATTTCTTGATAATTGTTGATTTGATTTAACTTTAGTGTTTCAATTTATTTTCCTAACTTTAGTTTTGATTTATTTTCGAGGTTTTTCTTTTCATAATTTAAATTAGTTATAAGTTTTTTTGTTCTAATTTTGCTTTACATTATTGTTAAGTTATCTTGTAAAGTTATTTTCCATTTTGATTTTTGGTTTCAAATAATACTTATTTTGCAAAGTTGTTAAGTTATCTTGTAAAGTTTTTTAACTTATCTTTTTTATTTTCGTCATGTTAGTTTATTTACTCTCTGAAGTTGGAAAATAGATGAATTATATAATAACATAATAATGCATGTTGCACATAAAACATCTTACCTTAATGCACTATAATTGACTCCATAATCCCCTATTTATAAGGTTCAACACTTGACTTTTCTTAGTATTCAATTTATTCTTCCCTGATTAACTCTTTCTGCTATCTACCCCAACCATATCACATACTTGTCAAATAATTAAAGAAATCCAGATACTCACTCTACAATAGAGAAAGAGTCAATGAATAAGCTCTTTGCAACAAAGAAGTCATGAATCATAAGACGTTCTCGTTCTCATTCCTCATTTTTTTGCTTCTGATTCTTTCTCGTTTTCCTTCTAATTCAGTTTCTCACCTTTTATGGTTTTTCCCCCATCTCTTTTTCCGCCTACTAGTATTTGCTCATTTTTCTTTTTCTTCTAATTTTCTTTCTTCTCCTCCAATTGTAACTCCATCTTCCTTCATCCATTTTTCCTAATTCTTAAAAACATCGAGCAAGTCTTCTCTAGCCAGTTAAATAATAGGCCATAATTTATAATTTGATAAATGTTAGAACTATCATGTTAACTCGCTTGGCGCCAAGGCTACCGGTTAGAGGTTAGCCCAGGGCATATCACACTGATGAGAAGAGGCGGAGAAGGTTGGATAGTAGGTAGCAAGTTATACGTCTAGATGTAGCTTATCGAACACAACATTGCGTTCAATTAATTTTGTTTTCGTAGGTCTTATGTAGAATTTTTTTTCTTTGATATACTATATATTTAATACTCTTTCCCCTAAGTGCTTTACTTTCTTAAATTCTTGTTATGATATTTTGTTTTCATAATTCAAACTTCATTTCTTGAGTTTGTTTTTTTCATTTTGCTTTTGATTATGGTAAAGTTATTTTATTAAATTTTGTTATGTTTTTACCTTTATTTCCTAAATTTTTGCTTTGATACATTCATTTCATAATTACATCTAGTTATTTGAGTTATTCTTTAATTTTGCTTTTAATTGTTTTAAAGTTATCTTGTTATTTCTTTTGTTTTAACTCTTGCTCTAATTTACTAATTTATTTTTCTAACTTTATTTTTGACTTATTTTGCTAACTTTTGTTTTATTATTTCCTTTTCATAATTTTGAGTTTATTTTCGAATTTAATTTGTTTTGTTTTTGTAAAGTTATCTTGTTAATTGTTGTTTTGATTTTGCTTTGTACTAATTTATTTTCCTATAATTGTTGTTTTTATTTTCCTAAGTTTTTGTTTTGATATTTTCTTTTCATAATTTAAGTTAGTTTTATGAGTTTGTTGTTTTAATTAGTTTTCGATTATTGTAAAGTTATCTTGTCAAGTTCTATTTTGAATTTTGTTTTCAAATACTATTTATTTTCCAAATTCGTTGTGATTTCTTTGCTGTTTCTTAAATTATTTCTAATTCAATTTCTTTAGTTTTCAGTTTTGCTTCAGATTATTCTAAATTTATCTTTTTACTTTTTATTTTGATTTGTTAATTATTTTTTACTATTGAGTTTTATTTTATTATGTTTAGTTTAATTTAATTATTTCTTCAGGGTAGTTATGTTTTCATATGATTAGTAGTTTGGGTTTTGATAAGGAGTCCTACTCCTTTTCACGTTAGTATTTCTTTTCAGGTTAGAAGCATTCACTCACACATTAGTATTTCTTTTTAGGTTATGAGTATTCCATCATATAATAGGGGTGCGTAGTGTCACGATCTCTCATCTTGGTGCGACCCAAATTGAGGTTTAGGCCTATCTTGGACCACCTCATGCAAATAGTCTCTAGAATATTCTTGTAGTTGTAAGAATTTTCATGAAATTAGCTTGTACAGGCTATTGATTATCCCTAGAAGGTTTCTTTCCACTATTAGAGTAGATCGATCTACAGTGTCCATTGAGGAAGTGACTTGTATAGTGATGGGTTCCCATTTATGAGTTCATGTATTTCCGTAATTTAATAAATAATTTATATACAAGCATCATTAATATTTTATGTTTATTGGCAGTGCTGTGAGAATTGAGGTGACGACCCAATAAGGTGAGTCTGTAGCCCAACAAGGCTTAATATAAATATAATCTTAATCAATGAAAATCAAATGATTTGGTTTACACTCTAAAAACTAAAATTGCTTAATGCTCTCTTAGTTTTCAAGATCGAATAGTATAATATCTGAGAACTACGAAGAGGCTTGATCCTATTAAAATAGGTACGTAGGCAGCTCAAAGTTACCGAGTGCAGTCTCAATCAATTAAAACACTAACTAGTTTGTCGTGGGTCGTATTAGATCTCATCCACACGTGTTATTCACGTTATACATATTTGATCCCGTATCATTTTGGCGCCATCTGTGGGAAACAGATTCACCCACTTGGTTTACAGACTAGGTCTCAAGCATATACCAATGATGATAAGGTCGGTAACAACCCCTCTATGGAGGTTGGAAGAAGTGTGCATAATCCGATATCTCATCTAAGCCCAGACAGCTCCTACTACCGGGAGAGCTTCATAATTGCTCCTTCCATCGGCTGCCCACGAGATGATCCTCCTTCACGGAGGGTGATCGAGATTACCCAAGAAGCACTCCTAGCCCAAGTGGAGACGCTTCGCTCCTAACAGCGACACAAGTGGACCAACACCTGACTTTTCTTTATTAATATTCATCTATTCTTCCCTGATTAACTGTTGCTGCTATCTACCCAATCATGCCGTCTATTCTTCCATGATTAACTGTTGCTGCTATCTACCCAATCATGTCGTGTACTTGTCAAATATTTAAAGAAATTCATGATGCACACTTTAGAAGAGAAAAAGTCGATGGATAAACTCTTTGCAACACCTGAATCATAAAACGTTCTCGTTCTCATTCCTCATCTTTTTGCTTCTAATTCTTTCTCGTTTTCCTTCTTATTCAATTTCTCACCTTCATGTTTTGTTCCCCATCTCTTTTTTCGCCTACCAATATTTGCTCATTTTTCTATTTCTTTTAATTTTCTTTCTTCTCCTCCAATTGTAACTCCATCTTTCTTCATCCATTTCTCCTAATTCTTAAATACGTCGAGCAAGTCTTCTAGACAATAAGCCATAATTTATAATTTGATAAATGTTAGAACTATCGTGTTAACTCGCTTGGGGCCAAGGTTACTGGTTAGAGGTAGCTCAGGGAATATCACGCACGCTGATGAGAAGAGGCGGAGAAGATTGGATAGTAGGTAGCAAGTTATACGTCTAGATGTAGCTCATTGAACACAACATTGTGTTCATTTAATTTTGTTTTCGTAGATCCTATGTAGAACTGTTTTCTTAGATATACTATATATTTAATACTCTTTTCCTAAGTGCTTTACTTTGTTAAGTTCTTGTTATAATATTTTGTTTAGATAATTCAAATTTCATTTTCTGAGCTTGTTTTTAATTTTGCTTTTTGATTATGGTAAAGTTATTTTGTTAATTTTTGTTTTGTTTTTGCCTTTATTTTCTAAGTTTTTGCTTTGATACATTCGTTTCACAATTACATCTAGTTATTTGAGTTGTTGTCTAATTTTACTTTTAATTGTTGTAAAGTTATCCTGATATTTTTTTTGTTTTAACTCTTGCTTTAATGTACTAATATATTTTTCTAACTCTATTTTTCACTTATTTTGTTAACTTTTGTTTTATTATATCCTTTTCATATGAATTTGTTGTTTTGATTAGTTTTTGATTATTGCAAAGTTATCTTGTCAAGTTCTATTTTAATTTTTGCTTTCAAATACTATTTATTTTTCAAATTCATTGTGATTTCTTTTTCCCTTTCTTGAATTATTTCTAATACAATTTCCTTAGTTTTCAATTTGCTTCAGTTTATTCTAAAGTTATCTTCTTACTTTTCATTTTGATTTGTTAACTATTTTTCTAATACTGAGTTTTATTTTATTGTGTTTAGTTTTATTTAATTATTTTCTTCAGGGTAGTTATGTTTCCATATAATTAGTAGTTTGGGCTTTGATAAGGAGTCCTATTCCTTTTCACGTTAGTATTTTTTTCAGGTTATGAGTGAATCCCCCACACGTTAGTATTTCTTTTTAGTTTATGAGTATATAGTGGTGCTTAGTATCACGATGTATCGGATCTTGGCCCATCTCATGTAAATATAGTCTCTAGAATATTCTTATAGTTGAAAGAACTTTCATGAAATTAGGTAACTTGTACAGGCTATTGATTATCCCTACAAGGTCTCTTTCCACTACTAGATTAGGTCGATTTACACTCTCCATTGAGGAGGTGACTTGTATAGTGATGAGGTCCCATTTATGAATAGGGATTTTTATGTAATTTAATAGATAATTTGGATACGAGCATCATTAATATTTTATATTTATGAGCCGTGCTATGAGAATCGAGTTGACGGTCCAATAAGGTCGTATAGCCCAACAAGGCTTGATATAACCATAATCAATTAAAATTGTATGATAGAGGAGTTCAATATCCGTAGCCCAACAAGGCTTAGTTTACACTATAAAAACTAAAATTACTTAATACTTTCTTAGTCTTCAAGATCGAGGAGTACAATATCTGAGAACTACACAAATAGGCTTGATCCTATCAAAAAAGGTACAACTCAAAGTTACCGAGCGGCGTGCGCAGCTTCAATCCATTAAAACACTAACTAGCATGTCGTGGGTCATATCAGATCTCATCCACACGTGTTATTCATGTACAAAATTGATCCTGTATCATTTTAGGGCCATCTGTGGGAAACAGATTCACCCACTGGTTATGTAGACTAGGTTCAAGCACGTACCAATGATGATAGGATGGGTATCATCCCCTCTGAGAGAGAGGTTGGAATAAGAATTCCTGGTTCGATATCTCATCCAAGCCCATGGAGATCCTATTACCAACAGAGCTCCATAGTTGTTCCTTCTATCGGCTGCCCACGATGTGATCCCCCTTCACGGAGAGTGATTGAGATCACCCAAGAGGCACTCCTAGCATTCTTCCTAGCAACGATACAAGTGGTCGAGCAGTATACTAGATAGCAGTATACTGGATAACTCATTCATGTTATACTTCTCTCTGCTTACACATCGTGAGCCAGCCAAATAGGAAAGTCTCGAGTGATGCCACATAGACTTCGTTAAAAGCCTGCACCAAGAGAGCGAGCCTCGCGCGATGACTCCCCTCCATCTCTACATGGGGGCCCAAACTCATTGGTTACTACGGGGTGGATCGAGGCGCTCATGTAGCTAGATTGGTGGCAACGTGCGTGAGGACAAAAAGATCAGTGTTGCCTCCCCTCACGAAAGGTCGTCCAGAGGAAGAGATAAGGTTTATTACTCTCCTAAGTCCCTGTTAGAGTTCGAGAGTCTTAGCCCCAGCTAAAGACTGACCAAGGTCTTAAGGACATGAAAGTGTGGAATCCTGAGGCAGGTGCACAGAGGTGAGAGTTGTATATCTAGAAGTAGTACCCCTTAAAAGGAGTCATTTCTGCACCGTTATACTACCCTCATGAGAACTTAGACAAGTTCATTGTGAAGGCTGATATGTATGACTAACAATGCATCCTATTGCAAGATCTTCAAGACTACGCTATCTGGAATAGCCCTTTCCTGATTTAACCAACTGCCTTTTGGCACGATGATCAATTTTGAGCAGTTGGCAGAATGTTTTCTTCACCACTTCTCCATGAATAAGTATCCAAAAATTGCTTCATACTTATTCACGGTGACGCAGAGGGACGGAGAATCCCTTAGAGATTACGTTTGTCGTCTTGCCACAAAAGTGTTCGAGGTACCCCATTTCAACCATAAGCTGGTCTCTAGTATAATGCAGCAAAATCTTCGTTCCAACAAGTTCTAAGAATCCATAGCTGGAAAGCCTCATCCACCATGGATGAGTTGTTTGCTCGTGTTGAAAAAGTATATCCGAATGAGAGAGGTAATAATATAAAAAGAAGGCCTGAGAGATAATAATAGAAGTCCCCCATAAATCTTGTTCGAGGCTCCCAAGTGTGAGAGCTCCCCAAACAAAATAAAACTCTTGTCGAGATTACCCCACGTAACCCATTTACGAGCGCGTATGGGCTTGAGGCTCCCAAGTGTGAGAGCTCTCCTCAATAAGAATAAAACTTTATGTCGAGGTTACACATGTAACCCCATACGAGCACGTATGAGACTTGAGGCTCTTAAGTGTGAAAGCTTCCCCCAAGAAGAATAAAACTCTAGTTCGAGGTTGTCCAATGTAACCCCTCTACGAGCACTTATGTGCTTGAGGCTTCCAAGTGTAACCTCGAAGTGAGATTCGAGACTCTCAAGTGTGAGAGCTTCCCCCAATACGAATAAGACTCTAGGTCGAGGTGACCCTATGTAAACCCTTCTACGAGTGTGTATGGGCTTGAGGCTCCGAAGCGTGAGAGCCCCCATAAATGAGGTTCGAGACTCTCTAGTAAGTTTGAGGCTTCCAAGCGTGAGAGTTGCCATAAATGAGATTCGAAACTCCCAAGTGCGAAAGTCCCCTATAAATCAGGTTCGAGGCTCCTAAGTGTGAGAGCGCCCCGTAGATGAGGTTTGAGGCTCTCAAGTGTGAGCGCATCACACGAATGGGGATTGAAGCTCCTAGGTATGAGAGTGACCCAATAAAAATAAGGCTAGAAACTACTTTGTGTAACCCTACGAGCATAAAGCCTCCATATGTGAGAGCTTCTCCCATTGAAAGCAAGACTCTAGACTGAGGTTACTACCGGTAGCCCTCTGCGAACATACATGAGGGCTGAAGCTCTCAATTGTGAGATGACTCCAATAAGTACTCTTAAGCATCATCACGCACTGTCGAAAAAGCTTGATCATATTAAAATAGGTACGTAGGCAGCTCTAAGTTACCGAGCACAACCTCAATCCGTTAAAACACTAACAAAATAGAGAAGATTCCTCAGTGGGATCAAACAAGCATAGAGGACGATAATGATGATGATGAGAATGATGATTATTGGATCAATCTTCTTGATGCATTTTCTGCAAATCTGATACCTTAATATGTTACAGATTATTAAGGACTCCCACTAATTTTACATGTTGAGGAGTTCTTGGGTAACAAAATGCAATAGATTACTTTTTATTAAGCATTTTTTCGAAGGAATATTTTACAAAAGCTAGCTTATGTAAATTTATATCATATTACAATGCTTGTTCCATTTTTTCCTAGAAAATTGCTCGATTTTATTTCAAATTAGTAACGGCCTGGTATAAATTCGACTTTGGTCGCTACCAAACTCACGAGTCTTTGAAGATCATTATCCTTAACAAATGCGAACTTATGAGCACTGACTACGGATTAATATTAAGTCAAACGCCAAATTACATATTGTACTCTTTGCGCGCAAAGGTACACCTAAAATTATTCTATATCATAACATTGAAGAAACATTGAAATAAGGTTCAAACTTGAGTCGAGTTCAATATATGCCATGATAAGTTGAACCCTCAAATATGGCTCGTTGATTATATAACATAAAGTTTGCCTACTAAAATACTGTTTTCAAGTATCCTACCAAGTGCGAAAGCGCATTTTTGGCTTTAAGAGCCATTCAAGACATTTGAATTTGAAAAAATCTACATACTTTGCAACAATGATTTAGTTTCTCATGTTATTGAATCATTGTTTTCAGAAAAAGTTGAAAATTTTAATTTTTGTCATAATTAATTGTGTTAGCCAAACTAATACTAGTAAATTTTAAAGCATTTATACTGCAGACTTTAAGATTTCAGTTTCAAGAACAAACAATTATTATGGAAACTTGAAAATTCTTAAGTCAATTTACATGCTCACCAGCGTTATGATTTGCCTTTTCATATTATTTCTGACTTTATAGGCAACGAAGAAAGGGTTTATACTTGAGTTTAATGAGGAAATTGATAAGTTTCAACAATGGCCCATTAGCTCAGTTGGTTAGAGCGTCGTGCTAATAACGCGAAGGTCGCAGGTTCGAGACCTGCATGGGCCAGTTTTACCCTTTTCTTTTGGGCCACCCATTTTTACTCTTTTTTTGGGCCACCATTTTTTACTCCTTTTCTTTTGAGCCGTTTTTTACTCTTTTTCTTTTGGGCCACCATTTTTTACTCTTTTTCTTTTGGTCCATATTTTACTCACTATCTTTTGGGCCATTTTTTCGCTCATTTTTTCAGTCACTCTCTTTTGGGCTATTACTCACCTTTTTTTGGGTCAATTTTTTAATCTTTTTCTTTTGGGCCATTTTTTAATATATTTATTTTGGGCTACATTGTTACTTTTACTTTTTTAATCTTTTGGGCCACTATTTACTCTTTCCTTTTGGGACAGTTTCACTCTCTTATGGGCCAATTTTTCGCTCATTCTCTTTTGGATACCTGACTTTCATGGCCATTTTTACTCTTTTTTTCTTTTGGGCCATTTTCTAATCTTTTTCTTTTGGGCCATTTTAATCTTTTGGGCCACAATTTACTCTTTTTCGTTTGGGCTACTTTCACTCTCTTATGGGCCAATTTTTTGCTCACTTTCTTTTTGTACCTACGACATTCATGGCCACTTTTACTCTTTTTTCTTTTGTACCATTCTTAATATTTTTTGGGCCTTTGTTTAATCTGTTTCTTTTGGGCCTTTTTTAATCTTTTTCTTTTGGGCCTTTTTTTACTGACTCTATTTCGGCTTTTTAATCCTTTTCTTTTGGGCCATTTTTTACCCACTCTCTTTTGGGTACCTTCATGGCCATTTTCACTCTTTTTTCTTTTGGGCCATTTGTTTACTCTTTTTCTTTTGGGCCATTTTCACTCTCTTATGGGCCAATTTTTCACTCACTCTCTTTGGGTACCTTAATGGCCATTGTTTCTCTTTTTATTTTTGGGCCATTTTGTCAATCACTCTCTTTTGGGTTATAACTCACTTTGGTTTGGGCCATTTTTTCATTCACTCTCTTTTGACCCATTTTTATTCTTTTTTTCTTTTGGGTCTTTGTTTGATCTTTTTTTCTGGGTTTATTTGATCTTTTTTCTTTTGGGCCATTTTTGTACTAACTCTGTTTTGGGCCATTTTTGTACTAACGCCCTTTTGGGTACGAACTTTTTTTTGGGCCATTTTTTAAATCTTTTTATCTTGGGCTATCTTCACTCTCTTATGGGCCAATTTCACTCACTCTCTTTTGGGTACCTGCGACCTTCATGGCCATTTTTACTCTTTTTTCTTTTGGGCTATTTTTCACTCACTCTCTTTTGGGCCATTTACACCCTCATGGGCCAATTTTTCACTCACTCTCTTTTAGATACCTGAGACCTTGATGGCCATTTTTACTTCATTGAATTTGTATTGCGGTGTCCAATTCTCGTTTTTTATTTTTCTTTATGTTCATTTTTATTTTATCAAAGTTAATTATTTGAAATGTGGATTAAACATTTGATACAATAGTATTTAATATTTATAGCACAAACAAATCATAATAGTTAAGCAAGATTTATTATTTTCCTTGACATAAATACATGCTTTAGATTGTGAAACAGTTTTGAAAGTTGTGTACGTTTTTATTCTTTATTTTTTGCATGCGAATTTTATTACCATCATTATTTATTACTGATGATGTATGTAATAATTCTTTCCCCATACATATATAGAGATCAACAGACTAGTCAAATTCCACCTTAAATCATATTGAAAAATATTATGTCAATGCTTTTGTGTCCTACATATATCACTATCTCTAATCTAGTGAAAACATTCATGTTTGTAATGAGTAGAATCAATCGTCATGTAAGCCATTCTAGTGTGTGTGTATATATATATATATATATAATCATCGTTATGTTTATAATTATCTTCCCTTGGAAGCACTACCCAATAAAAATAAGGCTAGAAACTACCTCGTGTAATTTTACGAGCATATATGTGGGATACTGAGAGATCATCGAGGCACGTGGATGGGGATTTAGCTCGAACTACGGCTCTCACATGATCAATACAGCGGAACTATTAGCTCTTAGAGAGGGCCTCAAACTTGCTCGAGACAAACAACTTGAGAACATAATTGTGGAGATTGACTCAGCAGTGGTGGTGAAATTAGTACTGAAAGAAGATACCTCAGCGCACCCTCTTGGTGTAATTATAAAAAATTGTCAACATTTATTACAAACTGTACGAAATATTTGTCTGCAACACACTAAACGTGAATGGAATGCTTGTCTGACGCATTAGCAAAGATGGGACACGTACGTTAGAGAGAAACGCATGTTTGGGATCAGATGCCAGACGAGTTGCAGGATTTGATTTTAGAACCTGAGTAGTTGTTTTTTCTTTGTTTTCTTTTCTCGGTGTCACAAAAAAAAAAATTCTACGAGCATAAGTGATGCTTGAAGCTCCCATGTGTGAGAGCTACTTCCATTCGAAGCCAGACTCTACACTGAGGTTACTACTGGTAGTCCTCTGCGAACATACGTGAGGGCTGAAGCTTTCAAGTGTGAGATGACTCCAATAAGTACTTCTGAGCATCATCACGCACTGTCGAAGAGAGCTTGATCCTATTAAATTAGGTACGCAAGCAGCTCGAAGTTACCGATCACAACCTCAATCCATTAAAACACTAACTAGTATGTCGTGGGTCGTATCAGATCCCATCCACACGTGTTATTTACGTAATACATATTTGATCTCGCATTATTTTGACGCCATCTATGAGAAATATATACGCCCACTGAGTATGCAGATTAAGCCTCAAGCATGTACCAACGATTTAGCCTAGGGTTTGTCTATGGGAAATATATACGCCCACCGAGTATTGATCAGACCACAATATTCATATTTTGTTTCAGGCCAAAATATTATATTAACACCTTTGGGTATTTTGAATCAAAATTCCAACCCTTTAGCCTAGGGTTATCAAGGGTAAAATGAAAATACTCAAAAATATATTTTGTTAACATCATTATAATTTTATTCGAAAAATTGACAAAAGGGTATTCGTGTAATCAAAATCGACAATTGAAGAAGATCGTTGTAATTACTAATAAGTGAGGGGAGAGATTTTGGTAATTATACATAAATAAGAGGGTGTGAAGGTAATTCCATTTTAACCATAAATACTAAATATAGAGTTCATACATAGTGGACTTTCTTAAATTCATAATAATGTATGTTTGAATTGAAATTAGATTGCCAGTAACTGTATTCCAGCTAAACAAATTGATTCCTTGATTTGCACCAACTTGTAAATATATTCCCATATTTAAATAAATAATTGATCGTAGAAATTCACAACTTGTAAATATTTATATTTATTTTGCTTGCATGACTGCGCATAATAGGCTATTAACAGTTCGAATATTAGTTTTATTTCTTTAGAAACAAAAAAAAACCCAACGATTTCAAAACTGTTTATTTTGAAAAGTCAATAACCTATCCTCTTAATCAAATACCTGTTTCATTATTATTGGAAAATAATAATAATAAATATTAATAATAATCAAATAACTTATTATTGTATGCCTTTATCACTATCTTATTTTCTTGTCCAAACTTTGGCATTTCAATAATAGTACATTGATATGTGATTGGTATCGCAGCATGAATCAGGCACACAGAATTTATATACTACATAAAAAGAATAAATAATACCATAATACTTAATATATTTAGAAAAAAGTTTTAGTAAAAAATTAGTCTAATTAAATTTGAGTTTAACTTATAAAGTGAGTGAATTTATATTTATCATATAATTGGTTACATGCAAAATAGAAGGATTGGATTGCACGTGAAATCAGCCGAACTAAGTTCAAATTACAATTTTCGCCATATTTAAATATGCGTTCAAATTAAATTAGCAAATGTATTTTCTTTTTGGATTGAAATATATTCTATATAACCCAATAAATACAGATGAAATAATTTTCTTAATTATTTCAATTCATCCCGAGAATGTTTATTTTGATTTATGGGTCCAGAGCGAATTATATTGCCACTTGAAGATATAAACAAAGGAATGATATGCATGTATATGATCTGTTTTACGTATTTTACATGGTTGACTGACTGAGTCTCCAATCACAAGTCAACTCCTTGTAATGGATTTTGACTTTTCCTCTATTGGTTCATTGTCTCAAAGTCAACATGTGCATCCAGTAATGACTGCCCAAAGTGTGCCCAAAAACACAGAATTCTAACTAATAAACAAATCTGTATTTGGAGACTCATTTACGTAAGATATCTACCATTTATTCACATGATGGATGTGGACAATTATGAATTAATTAACCAATTAAGGCAGTATTTAATTTGACTCTGAGTATGGAGAAGTAATTATAAGTAAAAATAAATAAATATGATAAGTTAAGAAATAAAATGGGTACTATTTGTAAAGACAAGTTGAAAGTGAAAAGAAAAGGTTGTAGCACAGTGTTTTTGCAAAAAAAAAAAAAAAAAAAAAAGTGATTAGCATGTTCAAAATAATTTTGATTTATTCATAAAAAAAAAACTAGAAATACTTTGAAGCACAACCTATGGATTATAGCTAAAAATTTAAAAAAGATTTTAGATATAGTTTAATAATCACTTAATTTTAGGGTTTGTAAGACCTTCCAAATACAATATATCATAATAATATCTAGAATTAATTGCCTCTAAACTTAGTAGAATAAATGATGTCATAATATCCACTAGCTAGAGTACTGCTGCTAAAACTTAAAACTGATTGTGACAATGAAATATTATTGAACAAATTCACATATATATAAGTCGGCACAAAAACCATTTTAGGTTCAAACTCTTCGTTTCTCAATATTTCAGTCGGCATATTTGTTTTCTCAAAAATAAATAAATTACACTTTGTTATTTATACAGACAATAATACTGATATGGAAATACACAAGAATTAATAGAACTATGATTTTGTAATAATGCAAACATACAGACAATAATACATAATAAAGAAAATTACACAAAGGCCCCCAATACAAAACTTTTTTCTCATATATAAATCTAAGTCCTACATTTCATTATTTATTCATCTAAAGATCAAAAACTTCACAATTTCCTCTAGATATGGGTAGCCATCTCCCTTTCCTTGTTCTAGCTCTTTGCATTTTATCAGCAACATCTGATGGTAAATAATTCTAAATATTTTGATTCTAGTTCATATTCTTACAATACTTATTATTCTTCATTTTTCAACCTTATATTAATTTCATTACACATTACTAATTCACTAAGGGTGTGTTTGGATAAAAGGACCATCGACAAATTCATTTAAGTTCGTTTGGATGAATTCATGTTACGCTGGATTTCAAATCTCTTGTCATTCATTTTGATCTATTTTGTCCATAAATACCGATTTCAAATGACTTCATTTTAGGTGTCATTTCAAATCCTTCCTCCAAATCCCCTCCCCAAATCTTAATCACTCAATCCAAACACACCCTAACATTTTTCTGTTCTTACAACTCATGCTACTTCTATTTTCTAATAGTTTTCGTGAGCATCGATTGTGGATCATCAGACGTATCGACCGACCAAAACTTGATGGTATGGACCGGTGACAATATCTACATGCAAAACGGCGAATCAAAGGTTGTCGAAAGTGAATCAATATCTCCCATAATGGACACACTTAGGGTTTTCACTACAAGAAAGAAGAATTGTTACACTATAGAAGCTGATAAAGGCCAAAGGGTACTTTTACGTGTTAGCTTTTACTATGGAAATTACGACAAATTGTCTAAGCCTCCAAGTTTCGATCTTCAGTTCGATGGAAACTATTGGGCCACAGTTGAGACATCAAGTACAGATCTTGTTTATTACGAGGTTATTTATGTTGTAAGAAGTGATTACATAAGTGTTTGTGTTGCCCAAACGAATCACGGGCAGTTTCCATTTATATCGGCCATTGAAGTACGTAGTTTGGATTCGAGTATGTATAGCCATGTCGATCGAGATTATCCTCTACATTTGATCAGAAGGGTTGCTTATGGTGCTAATGAGACTGTTAGGTATGAACTTCATCGCCTCGTCTATTTATTATATCTAAATCGATTCTAATTAACAAAGATTATGACCCGTTATATATGATATTAATATTATACTTTACTTTACGATATGATCGTATTTGCTTTAAATTACTCACGGTTTCATCCTCAAGTGGATATATATAACACTAAATCAAGCATTGGATTTGCATGTAATTTGTTAGAATTAGATTGACTAATAGTTTGAGTTTAAAGTCAATGTCTTGGTTTTCTTGTTTGAGTAGTTAAATTCTTCCCCATAAAATTCATGCATGTAATTGACAAATCATCAAATCTCATACTTAATAAGATCTTTTTTCATCAACATTAGATCTAATTAAATTAACAAAGATTATGGCCCGTTATGATATCAATATTATACTTTACGATATTATCATATGTGCATTAAGGGACTCAAAATTTCATCCTCAAGTGGATAATATAGCACTAAATTTTCTATTTTAAACATTTGGATTTGCATGCTTATTAGAATTAGATTAGATTGACTAATAGTTTGAGAAATCATCTTCATAAGATCTTTTTCATCAACATTAGATCTTAACTTAAAATTCTAAAAAAAAAATACTTATATGATAATATGTTAACTACATCAAACTACAGGTACGTAGATGATCCATATGACAGAATATGGACTCCAGCAGTACCCGGGAATGGACTAACCGACGTTTCAAGTGATGCTTTTCTAATCGAGACCAATGTGTGGGACCATCCTCCCTCTGCAGTTCTCGAAAACGCAATTACTGCACTGAACCCATCAGCACAGATTCAACTCCGAACGGGATTTACCACCGTTGATGTTTCTGCCTACATAAACATGTATTTTTCCGAGGTCACTCAGTTGGACTCAACCCAAACCAGATCCTTTGATGTTCTTATTGATAATGAACCAATCTTGAACCACCCCATTGTACCAACTTATGCGAATTGCACGGAATTGTATGCTAGTAACTTTACGGCTAATTCGAATACCACAATTGCACTAGTTCCTACCGATGGCTCGTCACTTCCTCCTCTCATTAACGCCATGGAAGTTTTCATAATCGGAGATGTGATGACAGACGGAACCAACAACGATGATTGTAAGTATTAGATAATAAATATATTAGTTTAGATTATACATATTTTTCGTTATCTTGCAGTTATTTAGATTTGTTTTATTTTCTTGATTGTAATTAGGTTATAATTTAATTTGATTTACTTATAATACAAGATTCACGAGTTTATACTATTCAATAGTAAGCACTAAACTTTTTATACAACTAAACATGATTAGTTTCGTTATTTCAATTATGCATAAACTAGGTGTTTATGGTGAAATATATGAAAAATTAAAAAACCCTTTTTCCGCTGGTTTCACCAAAGGGTCTAGGCGATCCCAACACTGATCACATCAGATCATCGATAATGATTTGATACTTTATCTTATATTTCACTTTAAAAATACACACCAAGTATACAAAATGTTACACTACCAACGATATTTCATTGTCTCATTCGGCTTTTATTTTTGTAATTTAGTGGAAGGATTAGCTTCTTTGATGAACGCCTTTGATACGCTACAAGACTGGGGTGGCGATCCGTGTCTACCCGCGCCTTACTCATGGGATTGGATCAATTGCACCAGTGATCCTACACCACGAGTAACAGCATTGTAATGCTTATAACTTATAATCTAATTAAGATTATCGAATTCATTTATATATAACTATATATATATATATATATCGATTTTGTGATTTACGTTTGAATGTTGAACAGATATCTAAGTAGCTTCGATCTCTCGGGACCACTTCCAGATTTTAGTTCCATGGATGCTCTTGAAACAATGTAACTTCTATTCCACAACGTAAAACGAATCACTTAAAAACGATATATATTATTGTTAAGTTACTAATAAATTTCTTCACAAATTTGCAGTGATTTTCATAATAATAGTCTGAATGGGCCTGTTCCTGAGTTCCTTGCCACATTACCAAACCTCAAGCAATTGTGAGTACATCTCTAAACATTATCAATTGCTTATTCCCCACAAAAACTAGCAAAAATAATTTATTTATTTATTTATTTAAAATCCGACAGGAATCTAGCAAGCAACCAATTCAGTGGTCCTATACCGGATTCTTTATCAAATAAAAACGGCCTCAATTTAGAGTAAGCAATTTTTCTCTCTATCTCAAAAATCGAAAAAATATATATATATATATATATGCAAATATAAACATATATGATTAAAAAAAATCGTTTATTTTTTTAGGGTGACGGGAAATCCAGATGTGTGCACATCTGGAAAGTCGTGCACGACCACAAATTCAGCAAGGAAGAATCCAGGAGTGGTGGGTTCGTCTGGGAATAAGAAGACGAAGAAAAAGAGTAAGGTGCCGGTTATAGTTGGCACCACGGTTCCGGCTTTTGTTATGATTTGGATAGGTTTGGCTATTAGGCTCTTTTTGCTACACAAGAGAAAAACTGCTTCTGTAGCTGCACTAAATTCAGGTCAGCATTTTGTCAAAATCGTTGAGATTGCGTCGTTTTTTTATATATTTCAACGTTTTACGCCATTAATTTTGATTTTAAAATATTATTTATGGAGACTTTTGAGCTGAAGGTAACACGCTTACTTTCGAAAGTTGAAATTTAGATGATGGGAAATTACATTAATTTTTGTATAATTTAACCTTTTTGTATAATTCAACATTTTACGATATTAATTTTGATTTCAAAATATTATTTATGGAGGCTTTTGGGCCTTAAGGTCCTTTACACTTTTACTTTCAAAAGTTAAAATTAGATAATGAGAAATTCTAATTAATTTATATTGAATTCAATGAGTTCCAAGCAGATAACCTGTTTTGTAATCAATCACATGACAAATATAATTTTGTGAACTATGCTTGGGCTCGACTAGGTCAGAGGTCATGCTAGAAATTTTTCCCTAAATGTGAGAAATGAGTTTGTGGCTATATTGGATATTGAGTCCATTTTATCATTATTGATGACTTAAACATAATTTCGATTAGTTATTATTTTGTGAACAGCATACGTTTAGTATTAACAAAAATATTTGTATTTTCACTATTATTTTTTTTTTGTAAAATTTTAATTACTTATATAATATAATTGGGTGTTTTAGGACAAGGAGGAGCAAAGGGGCACCAATCATCGTCACCAATAAACGCTGAAATGTTTGGTAAAGTGGGAAAGGTATTTATGGATGAAATAAAAGTAAACATACAAGATGGAGCTAATGTGGAGCTTTCCGATCAAACAAATCAACAACAAAATGGAAATAATTCTGTTAATTAATTTCAAAAATGATTTTAATAATTTTATGAAGAAATTTCTTGTATTTTCTAGTTTTTGTTAATGATCAATTGTAAGTTTGTTTTTAAGGATTGGTATATTGGATTCGGGAAATTAAATTATGTTAGAGGGATTGGTAATAGTAATACATTATTTATTTTTAACTTGCAATTAAGTTAAATATATTTTAATATTGTGACAATTTTAGTCATTGAAATGGTAAGTTTGGTCCTTAAGGCTGAAAAATATAAAATTTTGGGATTTTGTATTTAGTTTGGGAAATTAGGGTTTTTGCTAATATACATAGTTATATAAACATATAACTCACACTTTCACACTGCAAATTTAAACATAATAATATACAATCACTAATGATTAAACACAATAATTTTTTTTGTTTTCATACTTGTTTACACATTTTTTTGGTTATTAATTAAGACTCATAATTTAAAGTATCCTAACATAATATAAATTAAAATTATTAAATAGCAATGATAGTATTCATCTATAACAAGTACTATAGAAAATTATATTTTGAAAGTTCAATTTGAATCTCTAACAAGTAGCTATAGACTCATATGATCAAAAAAAAAAAATTAAGTAGGTTAGAGATTATAAGATAACTTTTTCACAAATAAATATAGATACTCATCCATTTTTTTTCTTAATCTTTTTTGTATTTATTAGAATTATCCAACCCTTGGACCATCTCTAATCCATGTTATTATAGTCAATGTTTTAAAAATTGAATCACGATCAAACCGGACAATTTACTGGGTCACTGGTTCGACCGATCGGGCTGGTATTAAAAAATCGGTTAACCTGGATTATACATATATATTATAGTGCATATAAATTAATTTGAGTTTATTTTTTAAAAAATAATGAGCAATTAAATATAAAAGAAATAGTGTAGTAAAATTCATATAATATTAAATATATTTATCACATATGTACCTATAAATGTATTTTTATCATTCTAAACTAAAAAAAAAATCATGAGGCCATTATACATAAAACATTTTTCATGTTCAACCTTATATGCAAATGAAACATTGAATAGAATAAAATAAACATAATATTTTTTAAATTTAAAAATTAATGCATGAAAAGTTAATATAATGTATAATGTTATAACATTGAATAAAACCTAACTTTGGTGTGGTGGTGAGCTCTCCCTATGCGGAGGTTCAATTCTATACTAAAAAGCACACAAATATCTATTTTACCATGAATGTGAAACGATAAAAAATCGATTTGATAATTATATCGATTTAACCGGGTTTGGGCCGGTTCGACCACGGTCATGACCGGTTCGTGTTGAACCTGTTGCCAACCGACCCAACTACACAATCAAATCGAGCTCGCGATCGATTCACGATTAAACCGGCTGGGCTAATCGGTTTGGTTCTAAAAATATTGATTATAGTGTGGGTGCAAATGAAATTGGCGCTGGATTGATATTGGAGCTGGATTGCTGCGCCATAAATTGCATATCACTGTTTATTGTGCAATTTCTGGAGCAGTGTTTAGTGCTTTTTTTAAGTTTTTTGTTTTTGCGTTTCAATCCTTTATGTTTTGAATTATTTTTAGTTTAGCCCTTAAAGATTTAATTAGTTATAATTATACCATCTTGATTATATTTTATTCAGTTATGCGTTAATTTCAGTTTATAATTTAATTATAAATAACAAATTTATTATAAATTATATAAAATGTATATTTAATTTGAATTATAACAAATTATCAGAATAGTCATTATCTGGCGCAGTAATTGCATATATTTAAATAATAATAATAATAATAATAATAATAATTGTGTGAGATTTCATTGCATATAAAAGTGAAACACAAAGTTGTTTTTAAAAATCTTTCAATTGATTACCATTTTTTTCTATGTGATACTCATAAATTGGTTAAACTTAATAGTGTAAATTTTAAATTAAATAAATTTGTTGTTATTAGTCGATTTCTTTTATTAATTAAAAGTGATCACATGTACACTGCCACAACCAATTTATTTGTCTTTTTTACCTAACAGATTACATATGATATCCCCAGGACCCCAACTCATCTCTGGTTTTAAATTTTGTGAATTTCACAATTCATTTATCAAATAATATATATTTCTTAATTAATTTATAAAACATCAAAACGTAATTAAAATATTATTATTTTTGTAAATTATACTAAAAAAGTATATCTTATTGGATGTGTTGGATTTTGTTTGTGAAAAATTATAAGATTATAAAAGTATTACAAAAAGTACTTTTAAATATTATTTTTGGTGCAGTGTAGCTGGTTGAACTGAATTTATTGAATATCACAATGGAAAATAGTTATTATTTTTGGTTATAAGAGAATAAAAAATGTTATTTCTTCGTGACTTGGCATGAGTAAATATAAATTATTGCGCCTTTATTTTTTTATTTAAATGCAGGGGGTTCAATTATCGTTTTTTTCCATCCGATTTTCAGCTAAAAAAGTTTTCTAGGGGTTTGGGTCACAGCGATAATTTTCCTTTTTTCTTTGGATTTCCCCCAATTTATTGTTCAATAAATCGCAATCACTTCAGGCCTTCTTCAATTTTCACATACAGATCTGTATTCTGTTCCAGGTCAATTTTCTACTCCCTTTTCTATACTTGAGCATACATGTTTTTACTTGTTTTTATGGGCGTTTTTGGAGTTGTATTTGAAGAAAAAAAATGTTATTAGGGTTTAGTTGCAGCAAATTTTCATGCTTTTTGTGTTTGTATTTCGCCTTTCTGTGTTTGTAATGTTTTCGAGGGATTAATTGATAAATGCCCTTTACATTTCAAGGCAGTTCTCTTGCAATTGAGTTGATCCCTGTTTTCTGTTTATCAAGGTGTTTTCTGTATTTATTTTCTGTATAAATAATATCCTTGTGCTGCTCAATCATTCCTGAAATATTATAAATTTATCTTGTTGCCAGTAAAAAGACTTCAAAAAATCAAACTTTATGTATTTTCGTTTTCCTAGGCCTTTACATTCTCTTTATTAAAATTCATGATCTAATTTCTAAAGTAGACTAACTGTAATTGTCCTTATGTATAGTGGTCACTTAGAGATTTCTATAACACATGTGTAATCGTATACGGAGATTCGGGGCCAATGTTGTAAGAAGAGGGGCATGTGGTGGGAAAAATATCAAAATAGGAGTAGGTTTATTGAGAAGTATAGAGATGGCAAGGTGAAGTAGGTAGGTAAGTTTATGGAGTAGATGGTAAGTAAAGGGGAGAATTATCTGAAATTACTCAGAAATTATTTTTTCTCTTTTTCGATTTTGCTTAAGCACCTTTATTTTAATTGTATATATGTCAGATAGAAACATCAGAGGTTGCAGCGGGGAGCCGGTCCAAAAGTTTATCTAGAAATATTTTCTTAGTTATTTTAATTGAGAATAAGCCATCTACTTATTTCATGATTTTGAACTTTTCCATCTTTAATAATATTTATTTCCTTGGATGACATTGGAGGCATCATAGTCTTATGTTAGTGAATGGAAACTGTCTGTGAATTTGATCTAAAGCAGGTCCTTCATTTTTTATTTATGTTGTCTGTTGACGTAAATATTTGTAGCATTTACTGTTCTGTGCACTCTAGTATTCTAGTGTGTGGCTATGGGGCATTCACAAAATAAAAATGATATGTAGCAAACGGCAAACCTTATGCTTTCCTTTTAAATTCTTAAATAAATAATAGCCTGCGTTTTCCCTGTTTTTAGTTGATTCCTTGCCTTAGGTCTTCTTTCATTTGGAATTATACTTAGCTTTTTTTTATTACTCTGTGTTGCTGAATCTGAGTGCTGCATATTGATTGTGACTGGTTGCTTAAACTATGCTATCATTTTCAGAATTTATAACTGAGAAGGAATTGGGTCTGAGCTCTTTCGAAGAATTTCTTGGAAAAGGGCAAAGGAAGATTGCTGCTTGTGGAGGGAAATTTCTCTTAATGACCTTTTGACATTTAACAATGTCGGGGTTGCTAAATGTATTGCTCCAACTATTGCAAATATTTTCATGTATTTGATATTCTACGATAGCTTTGAAGAAGTTGCATTTGTTTTTATGTTCTTTTGCTTAGTATTTAATCATTATTACTTTTCTACTCTATTGATAATTAAAGCTGTCAAATTGCAATTCATTTTATCATATGCATATAGCTTTTAGTACATGGGTTTGGTTGTAGTATGTGTGGGTGTACAGACTCTATGTACTACAGTTTGATGTTGTGGCTAAAATTTTGTTATATTAGCTTTCTCTGGTTGCCACATCCTAGGCATTGTAACTTATTTGAAGTTGTTTGCTTTTGAATTAACAAAACTATCTGGATAGTGGACATAGATCTATTCTTAAGCAGGATGGAAAAGAATTGCTGATTTCAGTGACCTGATGAAATTATTATGTATGTGACGTAGCCAACATTGTTGCATTCTTGCACCAACGGGACAGGCAGAGAATGGCAGTTTCTTGATGCATTATTAAATTATACATTAAAACTTCACGACTTACGGTTTTGAGTTTTGAATTGATCTTCGTGCTGAATGAAACCATGCAATTTGATCTTCAGGACTTTGTACTGAATGTGAACACTTTGACATGCACTGATATCTCTGAACTTTCGTGTCTAAAAGTATCGCAGATGCATAGACATGACTCATCATAAATGTTCTGCTTGTATTGATTAAATTTTTCTGCATGTAAGTAAATGCTACCTGTGACTTGGGTCGTGTAATTGATAGTATGGATGAGGATAAACCTTAAATGAATTCAGGCGAATATTGCGATCTGTATAAATTAATTCTTTCACACACACTGCAGTCATCACTGAACGGATCAAACTCAAATCTTTCCGAAAGCACAGGGCGCCCATTTTCTCCTTCTTTCTCTCCTCAGTCTGGTGCTGGTTCTCCTGTTTATCATCACTCTGGTAAGATATTTGTTCGAATGATTACTGTTCATTTTCTTTCAAATTTTTCTATGACAGCAAGCATTGGTTGTACAGGAAATATTCAAGGACTGCATAGTATGCATGGAAACTTCAATGTTCCAAACATGCCGGGCTCTCTTGGATCAAGAAATACGACCTTAAATAACATCCCTTCAAGTGGGGTGCCACAAGCTGCTGGCAATCTCTCGAGTGGACGATTTGCATCAAATAACCTTCAAGTTGGCCTTTCTCATGTGAGAGTTTTATCTCTAAATTATGGATACTATGTGTTGATACTATGAATCATCATCTAGTTCTTACTTATGGTGAATCCCTGTTATATTTCGTGTCTTGTTTGCAGATATCTCATGGAAGTGCACACGGTCATTCGGGGATGCTAAATAGAGGTGGTATGAGTGTTGTTGGAAACCAAGGGTATAATAGTAATAACAATGGAGTCGGTAGTTCTATCCCCGGGATTCTTCCCACCTCTGCTGGAATTGGTAATCGAAGCACTGTTCCAGGTTTGGGTAATGCAGGGCCACGAATCACAAACTCCATGGGGAATATTGTGGGTGGGGGCAATATTGGAAGAAATATTAGCTCTGGTGGATTATCCGTGCCTGGGCTTTCTTCCCGGCTAAATTTAAGTGCCAACAATGGTTCTGGGAATCTAAATCTGCAGGCACAGAATAGACTGATGGGTGGTATGCTTCAACAAGGTAAATTATTATGCAATTATAGTTCTCTGCTGTAACACTAGCCTACAAACGTTGACAATGTTTTATTTTAGAAAGCTTACTTGTTGATGTTATCAAATGTGTTTTTGATTGCTGAGACCAGATGTGCCTACGAACTCTGTCGCTCTGTTTTTGATTTTTCACCTCTCTCTTAGAATCACATATTTGCCTTATTTTCTTTACTGTGTAATAAAATGTATTATATTTTTATTTATTTGTCTTTGGTTGCTAATATCTTTCTTGTTAAAGCAATTGTATCGGCTGGGATTGTTTTGCTTCTAAAATTATCTTGATCACAAGCAAAAAAAAGGTTGCTGACCGTGAAGATGAACTACAGAGGAATCTAGAGCTTTAAAAATTTGCCCTATTAGCTCATGTTTGTCACATTTTCTCAGTATCTTGAAGCGGCTTTGTCGAAATGATTTGCTTTTGCAGTATAACGAATAGAAAATGAAGTTATACCTACGGTATACATTTTTAAAAAAAAATTATGGTTCTGTAGTTTTATGCATATAGTACAACTTTTAAGGTCTGTAATGATTATGTTGATATTTTTGCTTTTTAGTATTTTGGTTTAACTCTGGGTTGTGGGCCCCGCCCCCTTGGGAAAGAACCCATACAACTCTTTGTTTGTTCAGTTTTTACTAGAAAAAGTAATGATATCTGTTTGTTGTTTTGTTGTTTGATATTTGATTAAGATTTCTGGTTGAGATTATTTAGTTTGAGTTTGGATTCTTTATTAGGTGTGATGCTATTACGGTTTTGCTGTTATGTGAAATTGCTTTAAAGACTGAGATGAATGATATATGGCTAATAAGCCTAAGTAGTGAAGTCCAATATTGACATGGAATTTTCTGCTATTCAGCTTCTCCACAGGTATTATCAATGTTTGGAAATTCATACTCCACTGCTGGTGGCCCTTTATCTCAAAACCATGTTCAAGGTTTAAATAATCTTAGTAACATGGGTATGTTGAACGATGTGAACTCCAATGAAGGTGCCCCTTTTGATATAAACGACTTTCCCCAGCTAAGTAGTCGTCCCAATTCTTCTGGGGGCCCACAAGGACAACTGGGTATTTCACTAGATTGGTTCTTTTTTTGTAGAACTTTTCTTTCTGCATTATCTGGTTCTACTTTAAGATGCATAATAATACCAAATTTTGCAGGTTCTTTGAGGAAACAAGGTATTGGCCCTATGGTCCAACAAAATCAAGAGTTCAGCATTCAAAATGAAGACTTTCCAGCTTTACCAGGATTTAAAGGTGCTTTCGTGTTTTGAACCCCAAGTCTTATTTGTTTTTTTTTCCTATTAATGTCTGATTGTTTATCATCGGGTATTTACTGTCATTGACTAGTATATTTGCAGAAATAACATGGAGTGGTTTCACAACAAAATGACCATGTTTTGATGTGCTAGTATAAATCTTTTTTTCCGTACAATTAGCGGACAGTAGATTTCTCAGGAATTGTATTCAAGAATTTTACAGTTACCCTAGGTCTCTCCTTAACTGTGTTTCGTTCTCCTTTAACTTGGTAAATATCAATACTTGACCATCCTTTGCGCCCAGAATATAAAGTCACCTTGTATAATGTCAGCCTCTGTAAGTTACCCTATTCCTGTATTGAGTTTGTGGATGGACATTTCTATGCCTTTGTAAATATGAATTGTCTTGTTGTTCATGTAACCTGTTAAAAAGGATTTTTACTAGGTTCCATTACTTGCCTCTGTTTCTTGTTGGCATCAAGTCACATAAAACCCTTAGTTGGAAACATCGAAAATTTTACGTTTTGGGGTAGTTCGGCATTGTCATTGACAACTTATTTGATTTTGCTCAGGTGGCAATGCTGATTATTCTATGGACCTACACCAGAAAGAACAAATTCATGACAGTTCTGTTTCTATGATGCAGTCTCAAAATTTTCCCGTAAGGATTTATTTTTAAAAACTTAAGCATCTTATTTTTGAATTTTCATTGGGTTTGAACTGAATTCTTAAGCCTTTGTGATTTGATATAGATGGAACGCTCTACTGGTTTTAATTTGGGGGCAGCATTTTCATCTCATCGGCCTCAACATGTTCCATCATCTAGTGGCAGTGGTGGGCCCTTTTCAAATGTAAACAACCAAGATTTGCTCCGTTTACATAGTCCAGAGATGTTTCCGTCATCACATTCAAACTACCATGCACAGGTTTGCTAGCAAGTATCTCTAATTTTTTTTTAATTTTTATATTGTTGAAAGTAACCGGAATTTTTTAACCTCTAACAATGATCTCACATTATTTTCCTTTGCTTTCTCATGTATTATATTTAGTGCTGCACTCTGCTACCTCTTAATAACCGAAGTTTTAATTTCTGTTTTTGTTTAATCCAGCTGTGGAATATTTATTGTCATAGTATCGTTGACTAATAAGTAATACCTGAAAGTAGAGGTGGCAAACGGGTGGGTCGGGTTGGGTTTGGGTTGGTTCCAATAGTTCAGTTCTTAAATGGATTTAAGGTAGAACCAAATTCAACCCAAAAAGGAACCAAAGTCAACCCGAAAGGGAACCAAGCCCAACCCGACTCAATACCATACATTTTGTTCTAGATTATTGGTAAGCGATTTGGGCCTAACTTGAAATTAGTTGGACCCAACTTGGAAGCAAGTTGGAACCAATTAGGAACCAAATAAAATTTCTTAGGTACCAACCCAACCCAAACCATGGTTCCGGACCCATTTTGCCACCCCTACCTGAAACAAATTTAACTTGTAAACCTTAACATGAAGTTTTTATTACCCACAAATGTACTCTTTTCTTCCCACTTTTGGATTTAATTTCAAAGTAGATTTATGCACATCAAATATTGTATAAAGTTTGTTTAGAATATATCGGAATGTCAATGATAACTTTCACAACTTTGTCAACGGCACCTTTAGTTTGATTGCTTCTTGTTATGGTGGCTGTTCTTTTGATACCATATAAACTATAATACCTAATGTACGTCTTTGTTATATTTTACATAATTCAGAGCAGTGGGCCCCCCGGGATAGGGTTGCGATCTATGAATAATCCAAGTTCAGTACCTGGTATAGGATCATACGACCAGCTTTTACAGCAATATCAACAGCATCAGAATCAATCCCAATTTCATCTTCAGCAAATCTCTGCCGTTGGTCAGCCTTACAGGGATCAAGCAGTGAAGCAGGCTGCACAGTCAGCTTCTGATCCATATGGTTTGCGTGGTTTGCTAAGTGTGATCAGAATGAACGATCCTGATTTGACATCTCTTGCACTCGGGATTGATCTAACTACGCTAGGATTGAATCTTAATTCAACTGAGAATCTATACAAAACGTTTGGTTCGCCATGGTCAGATGAGCCCACTAAAGGAGATCCAGAGTTCACAGTACCTCAATGTTACTATGCTAAACAAGCACCACCTCTAAGTGTAAACTTTATGATTATTTAAATTGATTTTTTTTATTTAAATTTGATTTTTTAGTTATCCGTTTATTCGTATTGCTGAAATGTTTTTGATTGGCTGCAGCAAGCATACTTCTCGAAGTTTCAATTGGACACACTCTTTTATATTTTTTACAGGTATGTCTTTTGCTTTAAAAAAAAAAGCTACGCTAATGTTGTCACCTACCGGTATCTTTATGTATGACATATTTGTTATCTTTTTTCCTTATGCAGTATGCCAAAGGATGAAGCACAATTATATGCTGCAAATGAATTGTATGTTATCTCCTCTATGAACAAATGATATGGATCCTGTTTCTTGCCTCTTTCTTCTTTTGATGTTATTATTGTCAACAATCAACACATAGATAATTGTTACTCTCTTCGTCCAAAAAGGGATTGACATAATTCAAATTTATGCTGCTTTTTCTCAGAGTACTCTTTCAACAAAACAAAGAGAAGAAACACAAATTTACCTTTCAAAATATGATATAACTTCAGTTTAAATTGTAACTATTATCAGTTATCCATGTGTGAGACTTAAATTTCAATCTTTCTCAATTTTAGTGAAGAATAATAAAGAAAAATGATATGGCAATGCATACTTTTATAGTAAGGGACAAACATTTGGGACAATAGAATATTACACATCCTTTTTGAGACGAAGGATGAACATCTTATGTCGAAATCTTTTGTTATGCTTGTTGATTTCGTTTAAACAGCTTCTATGGATAATTTTGATTTTACTGCTATGGATAGCACTGGACTGAGGCTATCTTGTATAATGTAATGTTTTCAGGTATAATAGAGGGTGGTTCTATCATAGAGAGCACCGGTTGTGGTTTATGAGGGTCGTTAACACAGAACCTCTTGTAAAAACAAGTGCATATGAAAGAGGTTCTTACATTTGTTTCGATCCAAACACATGGGAGAAAATTCGAAAGGTTCGCATTTCAATATGTTTATGTTATGTTATGATTCTCAGTCGGTCAAAGTATCATTTAGTTAACTTTAAGTACATGTACATTCCCTTACTCCCTTAGGGTGTGTTTGGATTGAAGGATTTGAAATCTATGGATTTCAAATCCATCGACAAATCCATTTAAGTTCGTTTGTATGAATTCATGTTACGATGGATTTCAAATCCCTTGTCATTCATTTTGACTTATTTTCTCCATAACTACGGTGAATTTCAAATGACTCCATTTTAAGTGTCATTTCAAATCCCCATACAAATTACTCAATCCAAACACACCCTTAGGGTTTACTCTTTAAATAATTTAATAGAGGCGCTTAATTGGAGTTTTGTGCAGGATAATTTTGTGGTCCATTATGAGATGCTGGAAAAGAGACCAACTCTACCTCAGCATTGACAAATATGCTCTGTTTAAAGTGTAAATCATCAGGTTCAACTAGATTTTTATGGCAGAAGCAAAAGTTTGCTTTTATTTCTTCTCTTTGTTATTTCTAGGCATGACATTGTTATTGTTGTTGTTAATTTGCAGTTTTTAGCTTCTATGTATCTTTTTGTATGAAATTGGGTTATAATAAACCCTGATAGAGCAGTTTGTTTGAACATTTTGATCGGCATTTCATGGTCTTAGAATTGATCCGTTTGGAGGATTTTTAGCAAGACTTCATCGGTACTACAAATATTAATTTTTGTTTGCTAAGCAGTGATAAACAGTGTTATTTTTATGCATGCAAGTATTTTTGAACCATATTATTCTGTGTTTTACATGTTATAAATATAATGGTAAAGATGTGGTGTAAATGAAATAGCTTAAAGTTGCATGAGATGTGAATCAGTTTAGCTTTAGCTTTAATTTTTTTTGGAATTTGTATTTTAAACTTCTGCAGTTTGTGTTTGTTCAGGATTTTTAGCTGTGCAATGTGCTGTAGTTTGATTTCAGTTGAATAAAATGCTTTTATAGGTGAATCTTTTATATATAAATGCTATGTAAATCCAATTAAGTACTTATATTATAAAACTTGAATTTTCTACTATAATTGTGGTAGGTTTTTCTATTCTATAGTTGCATAACTGAAGCATCAGTCTTGTCTCACGTCAGCTGTGCTTGAAAGTTATTTAGAAAACTATTTCTCTGAGTTTCTTATAATTTATGAGTATTTCGTGCCCTTAAGTTTTCAATTTAACTCAACTAAAAATGAATGTGTAATAAATATTTTCTTTCGAAACCTTATATAGCAAAACAAAGGACAACCTAAAAAGGGAAAATTTAATTTTTGGTTCCCTTTAGATCTGATTTCGGTTCTCCAATTGTGAAGTGTAGTTTCTAAACTATCACATTTTGTAAATAAAAATTAATCATAAATTGTGATCTTGTGCTTGCTTTAAAAAAACCGTGGTTAATGCAAAGAACAACAATTGAAGTAATGCCTTTTTTGAAAAATAACATGGGAACTAGGGTGTTTCTCCATTTTCACAGCATTGTAAGGGTGATTGTTCCCTTTACAAACATCCTTGGAAGTAACTTAGGTATTACTTTGTAAATGAGCACATAAAACAGTACTTTTCGAATCCATATGTTAATCCATCTGAGTATAAAACTACTAAAGTCATTGCTTCATCAATAACATAAGCAACAGGATATGTTACCAGGAGTAGATTGGACCTCAAGATTTTAAAAAATGACCAGAATTTTAGAACAAAAAACTGAATATGGCATGTATTTTTGTGTTTTAGAGTCGACCTAAGGGAACTGAATCAAGCTTGTGATTGCGAGCTAGCTAAGACCAAGCTCTTCAGTGAAGGCATTGAATCCTCGAGTAGCTCCCTCTTGCTCAATATTCTATCTGATGTACAATCTTCTTCCTGAACAAAATGCAGCATGTACAGATATTTTAATGATTCATATCAAAATATCAATCCGTTTCGAACATTAAACAGATATTATAAATAACCCGAGGAAAAGAAAACAGAGAAAAAAGAAATGAGAAAAAATTAACTCACATTGCCAGTTGCAGCCGATATTAGAGAAAGAAGGGTTACTGCAGCGCTTTGGTAATCTGATAAAGTCTTGAATGCTGTATCATCCAGTTTATCCTATATATATATATATATATATTGAAGCATAGTGAGGAGATAGATTGCATCATTCATGCAAATGTAATAATCCTGTTTCTAATTATTAACATGAGCGTCTAATTATTATCACGTATGTCAGTAGGAATATAGAGAAATAATCTCATAATTTATTGGGAATTAAAATATTTATTAAAAGTTCACACCTTTAATCGAGAAATAACAGCTGAAAAGGCCCTGCCAGGAGCTTGAAGAGCTTTCCCGTGTATCTGCAATCATACATAAATAAGTGTTTTTAAGAGAAAAATCAAATAAATAATTAATGTTAATCCTAGTCCGTCTGCAAGATTTATCAACGATAAAAGAACATGATTAACCTGGACATATAGTAAAGAAACAACTTTCGGCAAAAGGCTGACGGGATCAGTTTCAGCAGAAACTTGAGATGTCAAATCCTGAAAATCTCAAGAAATACCACATCATGTTAAAATGTAGACAGAGCAGGAGATTATCCCCAAATAATCTACGCAAATGTCACACATCAGGCTATAATAATGAAAAAAGAATGAGGAAGACCATAATAGCTCTGTCTGTTGTTCTAAAAAGAGTCAAAAACAATGATTTTCATATCTCCACATTAGGGAACAAAGTCCTGTATAAAATGGATGAATATAAGTGATGAAACGAAACCTACTATTTCAAACAACTAACACACATGGAGACAATATGCAATGTCAAATTTGACTTTAGGCAAATTAAGTACTTCAGGAACTTCTAATAAAACAAATCCGAGCATACACATACCTTACGGTATGAATGAAGAAGAGTTCTCTCCAATTTCTTATCAAGTTTCTTGAGAATTAACCCACTGCAAAAAATATGTGGGAAAAAAGTAAGTTTTGGTTCTTTATGAACATATACCTGAAATTTGCAGAATATAAATGCATCTTTTTTACCTTTCCTCTGCTAGTTCTCTTACTGCACTTATAAATAACTCCACTCGCTGCAAGTACATAATCAGTAACCCAAGTCCGTTAGATAAAATCAGATGCTAAGATAACAAGCAATTTACGTAGGATCATGTATTCCATGAATTAAACAGAGAATTTAGCAAAAACGAAAATAATTATACAAAGAAGGCATTGTTCTGACCTTCCCCTCCAAAGTTTCAATGAGCGCAATGGCTTTGACTGATAAAGATCCAGGCAAGCCCTTAGCCTGTGAGGAGAAAAAGCAATTAGAAACTTATAGTTTGGATTAAGACAAATGGCATCTACTTAGGAGATTTACCAGTGCAATTCTATCTGCAGAACTCATTGAAGTAATTTCAGAATTTTGAGATTCCTCAACTTGAACTCCGTTTTTCAATTTGTTGTGCATGTCCTGCATACGCAACATTCAGATTCTCAAGCCCAGAAGAAATATCATTTCATAGTCAAAAGATTAGATAATAGTGAATAATCTGAATTAATTACCAGGTTGACTAAGATAGTATCCACAATTGGGGTGGCTGCGGTCCGTAACAAATGTTTGTGTAAAAGAACCTATCGTAGAAAAATGGAATTATTTCCTCAAGTACGTGTAACTAGAAACACGGTACAAATAAAAATGAACAATAGAACTTACTGCAGTTGATTGGTCATCTTCAAACAGATCTATTGCCTTTTCATAGAGTTGAATATGTAAGAATGCCTGGCCCACAAAAAAGTTATGAAAAATTTAAAGAAAAGTTTGTACAGTATATCTCTGTCCAGAAGAACATGCATTTTAAAGGTGAAAATTAAGAGTGACCAAAAATAGATCATGGAATAGCTACTGCATCACATGCTGGAAAGAGTGGAAACATTTCATCAGATTGTCAAAAACATTTAGGAAAGAAATGGGGAAAACTGGAAAGATAACTGATATTTCATATCTAAGAACTACACCATTATCCGCAATTTTGGGGGACTTTTGTATATGACAAATATCATGCGTATGCAAGAATGCGAAGAAACAAAATGAAGTATCTTACCTCATCAAGCTTCCGCTGCAAATTATCAAGCACCTGTTTCATTTTCTGAGAATTTTCTGTAAAAGTAGACTTCCGTCTTTCCATCCATGAATTTAGGAGCATCGGTCTCAAATAGTGTGCCAGAGGTGCAAGAACTGTCTCAGGGTCATACATACCTACGGAACACAAATCATTGTCAAAATCAGATGATAATAAAAATACACCCTTTGACTTTTCTTAGGAATCAACAGAACTCCATTGTTTCCTAAAAATACCCTGTTCGTAAAACAAAAAACCAACAAATTACATTTACCTTCTAAGACATGCAATAATATTAATTTAATTTATAACTTCAATCTATTATCCATATATGAAAATTTCTTTCATGAAATACAATTGCAGCTTTATAGTAAAACTAAATTAACAATATATCCCTCAATTAAAATGGAGCCCAACATTCTCAGATTACAATAAATACTATTCTTATAATAAGGGGCAAACATTTTGGGACGGACAAAATGGAACAGTAAACATCCTTTTTGGGATGGGATGAGTAAAAGGATTTGAAATAAGCAGAGACCTCTAGAAAAATTCACACGACATACCTTGCTCTTCTAAATCAGGGACCAATGCCATTATTTTTTGAATTAATGACTTTTCTGATAGAAATTCGGGGTTGTCCATTTTATTAGCATCTTTTTTAGCACTTGACTTTGAATCAGAAACTTGTGAAGCAGGGATAAGCTTATCCTTTTTTTGCTTTTTCTTAGATTTATTAGTGGTAGTTTCTTGGAGCTCTGGATCATTTTCAGCATTACTGGCTTTTGCAGTTCCAGAAGCTTTTCCTTTTTTCTTCCTAGATCCTTTCTCAGAAGCTGGTTTACTACTAGTAGTACTTTGATTATCATATTCGTCCTGATCAGCAAGACTGCTTCTATCATCACGTCCATGCTTGGCATCTTTGATGGGATTTGAAGCTTCAGACAACCCAGCATTATTGAACCCAGAAATGTCTATGCTGTCCAGATCTTTCTTAATACGATCAAACAAATCCTGTCGTTATTAAATAAATACATATAAGTACCAAGATTATGACAATCTCAGTGGCACGTGTTCAAAGAACTCCATTTAGATATAATTACCATTTTGTTCAGTATATTCCATTACAACTTCTAGTACTAATAAGAATAAACAACTGAGAACTTCAGCACCATTCAGGGAAATGATGGAAGTCCAATGGGTCCAATAAAAGTTTGTCACCATTCATAACTAACTTCCAAGATGCTACCGGATATTCTATATACTGAATAACTTATACATTACCAACTAAGTAAAGCAGCAGTCTCCAACTACGTAGTTATATTAATGTGGGTGATGTCTGAATTCACCATTTTGCATCACACAGATAAAGGGAGGGAACTGAGAAAGGGTCAGATCCAGATATAACAAATCTAGTAGACCAAATACTGCAACAACATTGACATCATTAATGGGTAGGGCACAAGTATGTCTGGTAATATGCGCCAAGAACACTAAATTGGTCCAAACAATGTTCCAGAAAAGGCTTACAAAACAAGTCAATTTTCTGATTACAAATACATATATATATATTTACATAGGCAATAGAATATATCCCCCCAACACCCGCGGCCACAAACACACACAACCTCATCCTGATAGAAGTGAAAGAACTAGTCAAGATATAATGAAAAAGATAAATAGGGAGATCTTTTTGAACAAACCTAATGGATTTCATGGGGATGGTAAAACCACAGTAGGGTATGATAACATTTTAACCTGTCTAAACTAGCAACTTATCCATTTCCTAGCCATACCCCACCATGTGATACCCACGAATTTCAGATAATAGTAGCTGAACAATGAAGCATATGAAGCATAATAAAGCTCACCAACTAAACAGAAAAACAGAATTGACACATGAAAATTTAAGCACATATTAAAGAGCATCATTATCAGGAAAAAAGGTTTGTAAATATAACAATGAAAAATCTATCCATGCTGATATGTAGTCTTTTTGAATAAAAAACTTATCGGATGACACTGAGAAATTTTCCTTTTTTCCCTCTTAAAACTGTGTGAACCCAAACTTTGCTACTTAGACATCAGAAGAAATGCTTACCTTCACAAAGGTATCACTGAAGATATAGGATTCCCCAAGCAGAAATGCTTTACTAGACTGAAACAGAAGAGCGATTTCTTAAAGACAAGTACAAAGAAAATTATCCACTGATAAGACAAGCATGCAACAAGGCGAAGAATAAGACGAAATACCTTTAAAGCCTTCTGAACAGATGGACAAAGTGACAGAATCTTACTCGCATCTTGGGACGTAAAGGATGTTGGCAAAATTGTAAGTGAATCTATCCTGTATTTTTAAGAGAAAAATATCAAAACATAGAGAAATTTCATGCAAGTAATGCATGCTATATGTGAAGGTAAAAACAATCATCAGATGCAAAAAGAAAGAAGATCATCATGTTGAACGGCAAAAGTATCAAAGGATGGAAACAGTCCCATATCAAAATTTCTTCAAAACGGTTCATGATTTTATTGATAACCTGATAACCATACTACCAGGTAACTACATAAGCTCGTCAACGATGCAACATTGAAATTGCTTATCGTTTTATGACTTATGTTCCTTGTTCTTGAGTGTAAACTGGTGATGAATTGTACCTTCTCTTTGCATTGTATGATTATAAATTTTCAACCCAGTACATGTCATGGAACAGATAAGCAATTTCAACTCCCATTGATGCACAAACAGATATATATCAAGAAAACAGCCACAAACCCACAACTTCACATCATGCAAAAGTATCTCTCCAAAATTGGAGTGAAGTGTGTGGTCCAGAATCTAATTGCAAAGTAATGTATTTTTTAAGTAAAAATACATGTTTCAATAAATTAAAAGCTGACTATAATATGTAAATTGCTACCAAGAGCAAATTCAGTAATTCTTTAGCAGAGCAAATTCAGTATCTAAATTCAGAAAGGTTTTGGATCAATTGATATTTAGATTAGAGGAATATGTCGTGTTTTAACAACTTCATGTCATTTTAGTTTCAGCTTCTTTATTAAGTTCCCAAAATTCTTGTCAATCATTTAAATAGGATTGGAAAATCCGTCATCCATGACACAACTTGGCCAGTTTGTTTCTTAGCAAGCAAGAAAAGTCATGTTATAATGCAATGGTTTCAACAGTTCTAATCAATTGAGTCAACTTCTGTCCAAGCCAACACAAATACAAGCTTTACAATATACTCAGGCCTATTCATTTCATTATTCAGTTCAAGAACAATCTTTTCATTAGTTATGCACCTAACTAACTTCAGCCTAACACAACAATATTACAGTTTACGTGCAATCTCCGACATGAGTCTTGACCACATTCTCGACTCGTATGCAAGCAGTAACTACAGTCCATTCATGTTTTTTTACAACATTAGAGACAACTACAATCAGAAGTAAAAGGGGATAGAAAAATGTATGTGCACTTAAAACTCACCAGCTACCACGTTCTAGGGCATCCTCCACAGAAGCATCCACCATTTCAATAGTTGAACCATGAACGAATACATTGACAAGAGGTTTACCCTCAGGATATCTGGACTACATTGACAACTCATGGCAAAATTAATTAGACAATTACCAAAGAGCTTTTTTCTTGTTTTTGATCAGATTTATTAGCAGAGTTGTATTACTTTTATTTGGTCAAGTAACCAGGAGAGAAAAAAACAGTTCAGATAGATTAAGGTACCTGCAAAAATTGAATAGGTTGTGGAATTCCAAGTTTGTGGAGAGCTTCGTAAGTGATGAAAGAATTCTGCAGCAGGGGAGGGAGGAATTACATAAGAGTTCTAGTCTTATTCTTCAAGTAAGTACAAGCTTAGCATTTGCAGTTTCAATGATAAAGAGAAGCGATCACTTATATATCTGCCTTCCTCACTCTTACCGTCTTACGTTTTATTATATCCTGTTTCTCTAGTTCTACCAATCTAAAAGCTGGTAATGGTTGCTTCCTACATCTTGAGGAGGTTGTAGATTGGTGACCTTACTCTTTCAATTACGACTTGCCCCCGCTTACGTTGCTATGTCATTTCTCCACTATACGCCAACTTTTACCATTTATTTGATGGAGAATCTACTTCACGATTTAAATATTTTACAAAATGATTGGGAAGTGGAAAATTCGGAAAGCTCACTGCAGTCTAGATTTGTTCTCTGCTCTCCCACATTTCCTCCATGATGCCAAAAATTTGGGCAACAATCTGGTGAAACTCATTCTCAACTTTAACGTCTATATACTGAAAAATCAAACTCCTCCAGGGACCGTGGCATTTTTATTTCTTTGAGATTTTTTTTAAGTCCCTCCAATTCTGTGTACTGTATCTGAGACTAATTGCAACCTTTAGAAGGTCATCAATCCTGCCTTATACTCAGTTATGTATTCCATGTGAAATATTACAGGTTTTGGCAAGAGTAAAAGATGCCAAAAGTTTATAATATTGCAGTATGACAATATTACTTTATTGGCATGGTTGCAATAAAACTGTGTACCAAAAACCCACTGATCATCAAGTGGAGACATAAGTATGAAATCACTGTTTTAATTTTTGTCTAGCAATTGGGAAAGGAAAGTACTGTCCATCTTAACTCACAGTATTATTTCTTAACTAGCTTACACTTTTTATACCACAAGGAGTTATCAGTTCCATTGATATCGACTACTTGGATAACTTCTCGGTTGTACAGAGCTTATTCATCTTTATGTAATGATGAAGTTGTACCAACAATTCTTGCTATATAATTGAACTTTGAGCTAATAGCATTTATAACTCCTAACTTAATTGTAACCCTTTCTATCAATTAAGCATCTTCATGAAATTGAAACCCTTCTATCATAATTGAAAGTATAAAGAGACGTCATTATGAATAGAACCAGAATCCTTTATGGCACCCCAAACTTAGGTACCAAGATGAATCATTTTAATAAAGTGGGGAGCAGAGGCAACGATACTTGTAAATAGATGACCAAATATGGCATGTCTTCTCCATTCTTTGTAATTTCACTTAGTCTATGATCTCTCTTCCTTTAATCACTTCTAAAGTGAAGGCCATAGCTTTTAGTAGAAGAGTTTATTTATAGTATTCGGTCTAAAGTACAAAGTTTCCTCAAATAGCAAAGATTGTCAATATCAAAAACTTAAAAAAGTTAAGGAAGAATTTAAAAAAAGCACTGCCCAGAATGACTTCTTGATTTGCTCAACTAACTAAAATTTTTAAAGCAATGTGTTTCCAAGATCTTTGTAGTTGGGTAATCACTTTTATTTCTCTGAACATACAGACTCAAAGTCTACAATAAAGCCACACATTTATAGAAAAGAGGTAAAAAGGACAAAGCTTTGCACCTGTGAAAAGAAAGAATCCACACACTCCTTTTGAGCCATGGCAAAGACCTGTCAAATGCACATGTCATAATCTACATATTCAGCCAAGATAAATCCCACAAGGATTGATAAGTGCAAAAAATCATATTTTTTATATACAAGTATTTATGCAATACCGTTAACTAGAATCCAAGGATGGAAAAATAATGATAGAGACGTCATACTATCAATTATACAAACATATATTTATCTTATAGAGCCATTGAATCAAACACAAACGACATTTGAATTTAAAAAATATTATTGAAGATTGAATCTTGTCAAAAAAAAAAAGATTATTCTCACATACAGAAGGTGTCCAGTGTACTCCAGCACGAACCGAACCAAGAATCTCGCCTCCCTTCACCAACCCATTAAACAATGACTGGAAAAAAGAACTCTCAACTACCACCCCACTGAATCCATCCATATCTTGCAACAGAACTTGCAAAGAGCTCCACAATGCTGACAAATTCATTGGAACAGCAACCCCCCTTGCTGCACCACGAACCATTGCACTCACACGTTCAACATATGCCGGAGTATATAATTGCCCACCTTCAAGCCTTCCCTTCACCTATGCAACAAATATGATAAAAAATATCATATTTTACAATATTACTGAAAATAAACGAAGAGAACTTATACAACTCTACAAGTACTTACTAAGGTTCCAAGGCGAGGTTCTAGAACAGAGACTATCAATTCAGAGCCGACTTGCAGCTGTGCTGCAATTTCTGCCAACGAAATTTGGCTGCATTCCTGGAGTCTTTCATTAATTTCTTCAGAAACAGTGTCCCAATAGGAATTCGAAATTATTTCTCCATTAATCAATGTAAGCGAAGAGTCATTCAACACAACGTGATTCGCTTGTTTCTCCACATGGTACAAATCGACGCCAATTATATCCGCTAAATCAATAACCGATACTCGGCCGGTCTTATTAATCTCAAACACTATTTCACTCCTCAATTGCTCCTAAACAACACAAAGCAGCGATAAAAATAAATCAATTTCGATAAATTAAAATAAAAAGTTGGAGAAAGAAAACACTACTTCACTCCCCAATCGCTTCTAAAACCAAAAACCACACATGCAGCGAAAAATTAATTAATCCCGAAAATAAAAATCGATGACTAAACAAACACTGTTTCACTCCTCAATTGCTCCGAAGCAACAGAAAGCAGCGATAAAAACCAACCAATTTTGAAAAAAAATCCAAAGATTGGAACAGACACTATTTCACTCCTCAATTGCTACTTAACAACACAAAACCAGACACGCACTCATAAAAAGAAATCAATTTCGGAAATAAAAACGATCAGTTGAAAGGAAAATTAGATCAATTAGGATGAATCTGGTTACCGGAGTGATGTATTCTTTGCCGGAGGTGGTGTGGAGGAGGTCGAAATCGATGATTTGGAGTTCGTGTAGTTTCTGAACCAATTCGACAACGTTTCGTTCGGACAATCGGATGCTGGATTTAGCCTGCTGTGCGGACTCAAATTGCCTCTGCAGTTCGATCAGCTCGTCATCCATGGCGGCGCGTGGGTTAACAATCCCGTTGGGAGTGATCGATCGGTGATTATTAGTACTCAAATAAACCAGTCAAACCTTTTTTGATTTAATTGGAATATTTTCCTTTTCACGTTTTTATTCTTATATATACATTAATTAAAATTTGCCATGTACATCAAAATTATCTAGACAATTCTAAAAAGAAATATAATTTTGTTTTTAAATTGTAGTTTTTTGGACATTATTTACACAATTTAATTCCTCACTTTTTTGTAAATTAAAAACACCTAAGGTAAATTTAAGGACAAATTCGGGACAATAGTAAAAATTTGTAGTATCATTTTTTCGGTGTATCCCAATTTTACCCTTAAAATTACTAAATGTAAACATTTGAAATGGAATTATATTGGTAATTTTACATTAATATGAAAAAATTGAAACCTCATGTTTTCACCCACTACCACCATCATCATCTGCTCATTCAATAAATGAACATAAGTCATCATCTTTCATCTCATCTACGTGATGAGTATGAATTTATCAACTGGTAAAAATAATTATTTATTAATATCACTTTTGATAAATAATATAATCTATATTTGTTCCAATTTGATAAAAAATAAATTATACGCGCAAATATAGAGTGCTTATTAATTAAAATAACAACTATAAAATCTCTTACCATTAACATTCATTTTACTTATTATTGACAACATAGTACATTAATGAGAGACGTTCATATTTGAAGACATCATAAGTCATAACCAGCAAAACGTAGAACAAAATTCGACTTGTCCAAACTAAAACTGGTCAGAATTTACTGTTTCTCCTTTGCAGCATTTAACATCAACTCGTACAGCGCGACTCCTCCTTGGTGGCATCCGGGCATTTTAGATGCAACGACCGCCAAATTATTCTGAATAACAAAAATTCACAAACAGTAATAACTAACACGAAATACCGGTTTGGAAATAACAGAAACAACGAGGTCAAACGTCACATTTTCATCAAAATTCGACAAGTTCAAATTGCATATTTTGAGTTTTCTATATATGATTTTGATTCGACAAAGATATATTATAACTAAAAGAACGTCTAAGTATTTTACGTTTCGTGGTTAAAAACGGAAAAGAAAGAAACTTGAAAATTGCATACTGACCACGGGCATAGTATAAAGCTGGGTCGATTCATAGCCATCTTGAGCACTACCGTACAGATGATGAATCTCCTTCGACTGAAGACTGCATTTAATGAAGAAGAAAGCTGTTGGTCTAACATTCAGAACCCTCTGGGATATACCAATAAAGAAGGGCTTTTCCTGCATACACAATAAAATGTTAAAATGATCATTTCCATTGTTTATACGCATAGAACTATAATTATTGTTCCTTAAAAGAGAAATTATATGTAACAATATTGCGGCATATATAAATTAATAATGTACATGATAGAACTACTTCAGAAGCACATTTTGAAACCCCTAGAACATGCAATGAAAAGAATTAACAATTTGAAACTGGATTTTAATCAGTAAAGGGCTAATGTAAAAGCTAGATACCGTGAAAGATTCGAAATGAAAATAGGAGATTCATAAACAAATTCCAAAAATCATTTGGACTCAGTTTTAGGAAAAATTCGGATGAAATCATTTTCAAGTAACATAGCTGATACTTACAAGGCTACTAGCAGGAACTCCAATTTCTTCAACTACTTCACGAATGATACTGTCGAACATTTCCTGAGAAACCTTTCTATTGACCATCTGATTGGTTAATTCTTCATCGGTGTGATGATTTGATATATCAACTTCTTGGGGCTGTCAAAGATTGTTACACTAAGAAAAATAAATAAAAAAAATATTACCAATATTTCAATATAATAAGAGTGAATCAAAACTTAAATGCTGTGAAATTATAAATCACATGTAGCAGAACTTTAATGGAATTTCAAAAGGCAAGAGTAAAATGTACTAAAATATTGTTGGAAACAAGAAATTGGAACTCATTTAGTATGAATTATCATAAAAAAAAAAAAAAAAGAATATGAATTCATTTAATATGGTACCTCAGGATGGCCACCAGGGAACACAAAGTGACCAGGAAATTCACCAACATTAGTACTTCTTTGCAGCACAACAATTTCTTTGTCTGATGTTTCCACAATTGCACCATTCCCAAGAGGATTGGAGGTATGCTGACACCGTATCGAGTCATCTATATATCAACAAAAATATATATTCAAATTACAACATTCTAAACTGTATACTTGATGGGATTTATAGATCCCATCTAGTATACACAAGAAAAATATCTTTCTTATAAGGGTAAAATAAATCTGATTCCTAAAATCTCTCTAACAGATCATATGTACAATAGCAATCCAGATATAATACATATTTCTATAAACTGTCGAATCTTCAAACAATATATATACACACTTTTCTTTCTTTGAGGGGTGGGGGACAAGAAGCAAAATAAGACAGCCTTACAACATAAAAGCAGCAGAACTTATTCTCCCCATGTTTTCAAATGGTTCCCTTTTTTACAACGTTATAATTACACAAACTTACCTTCAGATGGGAAAAGAAATCTATCCCACAAAGGATTCAAATTTGTTCCCACAAATGTCCTGCAAGAATATACAAATTCAGAGAATCATCATCAATGCATCAAATCAAAAACTAGAAACTAACATTCAAGCCAACATAAGACAAACGAAGTCTGTAATGACCTCGAACTACAGAAATTAAAAGTTAAGGAGAAAAAAGTGAAATATAACCTACTAACTAACATTCTGACATTTTTCTTGAAATCTAGTGAAAGTTAGCTGCATTGCTCATGGGAAATATGTTCACAAAATTAGATTTCCAGTACAGTAGGTAAAGCCAAAAGTCATGCATGCACACAAATGAAAAGAGAGAAATGAGAGGTAAAAGAGTTGGAACCTATAGTCAGTTAAGCCAAGATGAAGGCACACATCAATCTTCTCAGAGGGATCAGCCCCATCACTCACGGTGTGCCCTCCGTACTGTCATGTTATCAACTAAATAAATTATAAGATGCATAACTTATTAATTCAACAAAATAGTCTCAACTTTGGCATCTTCCAATACAGTACTTATATAGTGTAATGTTTCTTACCAAGAATTAAACACATAGTATAATGTTTCTGATACAAAGTAATCAAGCTCCACTTATAAGGCCACATAATTCATATACACAAACATAATCTAAGAATGCATTTATAGCTTCAGCCCTCCATAGAAAACATATATACAGACAAGAAAATATATATATATATATATATATGTATGTATGTATATACACTAATTACACAAATTACATTACTGAAGACATAAATAGTGGGGCCTTGAGGAAACATTTACATACCCTGAACTTTAGTCCATTGTACAAACTGGGGTTTTGTTGAACTCTGTGATCCCATATCTAACCAGTAAAAGGAAAATTCGGTTAAATATCTCCACAACTAGAGGGTTTTGAGAATCGTAATTAGGAAATGCTTCTATTCAAGTTCTAACAAACAACTACAAAACCAACCCAATTCTTCAAAATTAGTGAAATATACCAAAGCCCGGAAATTGAATTACAACCTCTGAAATGGAACTTTCCAAGGTGATATCCGGATGGGGAAGTCTATCATAGATCTGATTAAACACCACCGAAACCTGATATTTGCAAATGGAATTACGAACCTAATACAATGCAAGCAAAAAAGGGGAAACATAAAAGATGAAAATAACAAGAGAGCACCTGAGATGGAGAAAGACCAGAAGGACATGAGAGAAGAAGCTTAAATGCGGGAAGATCATGATCGCCACCGGTTTCAGAAGGGCGATCCATAGTCTCCCTTGCTGCTGACAACACTTGCGGTGCGCCAAAGGGGGTGAAAATTTAGTTCTAACATTTTTACCAAAATAAGATTGAACAACTTTTTCAGTTCTATAAATTTAAAAAATTTGACTCGAACTCGGTTCGATTAACAAAAAATAACAAAAATATGTGCAAAATATTCAAACTACTCGTGATCGTCCCGATTAAAGCTTGTTTGATCTCGGCTCGATGAACAATCAAACCAAATTCAAACACAATTTTTAAAGCTCGATTGTAATTCAAACAAGTTTGAACACTCGACTCGACTCATTTTCAACCCTAGCCCCAACTGCTCCATAAAATTACTGAATTGGATCTCGGTAAATCCGGGAGCCGAGCCGGGCTCGATTTTGAAAAATAATATTTTTTTATAAGAATATATTTTTATTTTGTATTTAAATTAAATATTATTAAATATAACATAACTTACTAATGTAAACAATATTATTTATATATATATATATTGTTATTATTATTATTATTATATCATATTATATATAAATAAATATACGAATAAAATGTGCTAGCTCACGAGCCGGAATAAAAAAAGATATTATTAATTAATATGTTTTAAAAAGATAATTATTCATATATAATTTTTCTGGCGAGGTGCTCGAACAATGTCAAGTAATTGCTAAATTTTCTGGCTATGTTTTATTTTTGTTTTGGTTGGGTATTTTGGTGAGAATTATTGGTAAGAATTTTTTTGGGACACGTGCATATTTGGTGAGATTGTGTTTGGCTTTATGTTGATTGTTAATTTTTGGGTGAATTCTTTTTGTGAGATTATATTTGTTTTTATTTTCAAAGAGAACATAAATTACTGTAGCAGTCAAATCACGTAAGTTTTTATCTTTTAGTAATTAATTATTGATTGAAAATTATAATATAATATTAAAATTGTAATAATTGTTGTATATATATGTGTGTGTAATAGAAGGTGATATATATATATATGTATATATGTATAAAAAGAAAAGTGGGCCATGAAAGTGTGTTAATTTCAAAATAAGAATACAAAATTTTGACCAAAAAATAAGGAATTTTTTTGATGAAAATTGTAAAGGTCAAATACAATTTTGTCAAAATTTTGACCAAAAACTGGCTCAAACTGAAACCAGACATAGCCTAATTTTTGGAATAATGATACAATTATAAGTAACATCATTCATTAAATTAACTATCGACCAATCAACACTATCACAAATTAGAATCAATAAATTTTTATGTACGTATATAAATAATTTCAATGCAACTTGACCAAATTGAGTAATATTAATATTATTTCATACACTAGCTAATGAAAGTATCAAATGCAAATTAGTGGCAATCACATTTATGTTTAGAGCAGGAAAAAGTCTTCTGCCCACAAAATTTGTCAATAAATTGCAGTTTTCATGACTTAATCAATATGTTTTTCATTTTTTATTATTTAATCAAAATGTAGATACATTTGCTTTATGTTAAAATTAAAAAAAATCATGTAATTTATTAATCCATTTCTTGACAAATTCAGACCATTGAAATCCATACGTGAGTAGTCTACCACTACTTTGTAATGCAGAACTTTATGAAGTTAATCATCAAAGCTTGCCAAAATTGATGACTATATAAGGAGTCTAATAGTTCTCCATTCATTAAACACAAAATCAAAAGTTTTTCTCCATTAAGCAAAGTTGGAGCTCCTAAAGATGGAGATCCTTGTAAAATCAAGGCAAATGCCCTTACTTATATTAAGTGTTTTAGCTTTTTGCGTTTTTGCCAATCAAGTTGCTGCTAATGAGCCATATGTTTATGCGTCACCACCACCGCCATCGTACTATTACAACTCACCTCCTCCTCCTAAACAAGTAGAGCATCCACAATATTTATATAAATCACCACCTCCACCAGCAAAGAAGTATACATATAGCTCACCGCCACCTCCACATAAGTACTCGTATAGCTCACCGCCACCACCAACATACTATTATAAGTCACCACCTCCTCCGAAACACATAGAACATCCTAAATATTCCTACAAATCACCGCCCCCACCATCTAAGAAATACTCTTATAGCTCACCTCCACCACCAACATACTACTACAAGTCACCGCCTCCGCCGAAGCACGTGGAACATCTTGAATATTCCTATAAGTCACCACCACCACCAAAGAAGTATACTTATAGCTCACCACCACCACCATCATACTACTACAAGTCACCGCCACCTCCGAAACAGGTAGAGCATCCCAAATATTCCTACAAATCACCACCTCCACCACCAACAAAATACTCATATAGCTCACCGCCACCACCAAAATACTACTACAAGTCACCGCCACCACCAAAGCACATAAAACATCCTGAATACACCTACAAATCACCACCTCCACCTTTGAAGAAGTACTCTTATAGCTCACCGCCACCACCAACATACTATTACAAGTCACCACCACCTCCTAAGCACGTAAAGCATCCTGAATATTCATATAAATCACCACCTCCACCCCTTAAGATGTACTCTTATAGCTCACCTCCACCACCAACATACTACTACAAGTCACCACCTCCTCCGAAATACGTAGAACATCCTAAATATTCATATAAATCACCACCTCCACCATTGAAGAAATACTCTTATAGCTCACCGCCGCCACCAACATACTACTATAAGTCACCTCCACCTTCGAAGCATGTAGAGCACCCTGAATATTCCTACAAGTCGCCACCTCCACCATTGAAGAAGTACTCATATAGCTCACCGCCACCACCAACATACTACTACAAGTCACCGCCACCTCCAAAGCACGAAGAACATCCCAAATATACATACAAATCACCACCTCCACCATCGAAAAAATACTCTTATACTTCACCGCCACCACCAGCATACTATTATAAGTCACCACCACCACCCAAGAACATTGAGCATCCAGAATATCAATACAAATCACCTCCTCCTCCAACAAAAGAATACTACTATAACTCACCACCACCTCCATACTCTTATTAGTGGCCACCTCCACTATACTACTATGCATATCCACCACCTCTATGACCATCTCCACACCCATCTTATGACAACATTTCACCTCCGCTTGCAAACTAATATTAAAGAAGATTGTTTATTTCATATTTGTATCGAAACACCTAGAGTTCATATGGAACTTATCGCCTTTAATTTATCTTCAATTATTTGTTTCCACTAGCAACCCATATATCAATGCGTTGAGAGAAATCCTTGCTTTGTGTTTTTAATTTGATAGCTCTTTGTATCATTATTCAATGATGTCTTTTATAATTTATACAATTTTTAAGAAGAGTGATTTCTTTGGGATTTTGTTTTTGTATAATACTAGATTTTTCAATAGGCTGAATATATTTTACTTGAGCGAGTAATTTGAGATGAAATAATTGACAATAACATTTGGGATGAAATGCGAGGAAAATGGTTAGGGTCAAAATTTGGATCGGTAGATAAGGGCTAAAATTTGTCATTTATTGCAAACAATTCATACCCAATTTCATAATACGTGAATGTGTGAATGTGAATGTCAAGCGTGAGGAGGTAAATTACATCTTTATTTCTTCTCAAAGGGGGGTTTCTTGTTATTTAATTTTAACATAGAGACGAGTAAATCATAAAACTTTTAATCGCCTTGAGTAATTTTAAACAAGTAGATTACATGTAATCTTTGCGGTTATCTATAATTATTATAAAATCGTGGATGATAGGACTGGGTTATATTTTTTAATTTTTCTTGTGAAGATCTGTATTAATATATTGGATATTATTTAATAATGTCATGAAAATGATTGATGTATAGTAGGGGTGTGTGTCGAGCTGGGATGATTCGGCTCGAACGAGCTCGAACTCTTAGTCGAGCTCGAGCCCACTTCTTTCTAAAAAAAGGTTGCGAGTCCGTTTTATTTTTCAATATATTATAATTTTATTATTATATTAATAAATATATATTAAATAATTAACAAAAAAAATTTCAAGAGAGCTTGACTCGAGTTCGGGCTTGTACTAGAACCCAAGCTTATGAGATCGTGCCTGAGCTCAAAATTTAAGCTCGACGAGCTCGGGCTCGTATATTAAAGCTCGAACTCAAGTTTGAAAAAATCACTAATCTCGATTCGTTTATACCCCTAATGTATAGTACCTCACAATCACACAGTATATTATAAGCTATGATGCACGGACGCGGGACACGGGACACGGCGCACGACACGACACGGACACGAGACACGTCATTTTAAAAATATTAGGGCACGACACGGCCTCGATACTATTAATAAAATGTGTATATATATAACATACATATATATATATTCATTAATTTACGTTAAAATATATAAATTAGTCTTTTCATTCTAATTTAAATATGACTGTTAGAAAAATAAACTATAAGCACGACTATTGTAAATTGTAAATTTGTATTTGATTTGTAAAGTTATATATGTTTGAAAGAAAAATAATTATTTCAATTTTCAAAATCACAAAAAATAAGTTAAATAACATCAAGTGTCACAAATAATGGATACATAGTAGACATAACATTTAACTGCATCCATTACGGTGTTCATATTTTATTTTTATTTTCATTTTATTTAAGCACACAAATTTATTTTCACATTGGATACGGTGTGAGAGAGTGTCGAACGAGTGTCGTGTCTGATCAAGTGTCCGACACGACACATTGTGATTTTTTGAAGTGTCTGTGTAAATAAATTAATGTATTTCACTATATATTTTTTTCTAGAATATATAATTTTATTTGTTCAAAAAGAACGTAAAATTTACAATTAAATTCTAAATAAATTATAGCATATATCATCAATTTTGACGTGTATTTTACGTGAAATCTGTAAAAAAAATATGGAACTTAAATTCGATGAATAAAAGGCTCTGCTAATGGTGACATTTCCCATTATGTTGTAAGCTTTATATTTTTCAAGAATATTACTTTTTTATTCCCAATATTATTGACTTCTAAAAACCAGTTAAACGACATAGCTGAAAAAATAAAAACATTTAGTCATAAATGTTAAAATCTATTTATTATTTGTTTTTTTTTATTTAACAACTACGAGAGTTAAGATATATTATTTTTACAAAATTGACTAATATTATTTTTATACACTAACTAATAAAAGTATCGTGAAAATTAGTTGCCAATCGCATTTGTGTTTAGAGCAGATCCGGCTCCTCTCCAATACCCCTTCCCACCAAGTGTGTTCAATACCCTTTTAGATTAATGACACATCACAAATAATTTAATCTAATGGATTAAATTATATTTACTTAACTACACACTTAATTCAAGTTATATTTTTAATATTATTTAATTAAATTATTATAACTAACAAACAAATCTCCTAAAATCTCTCCCCTCTATATCACGTAAGTTAAGGATGAATTAAAATTCTCATCTCTTCTAAAATACTAAAAATATAAAGAATCTTTCTTCCTTTTCTAACATTGAAAATAAATTTAATTTTCTTCGGTGTTATTTATTTTTAAATTTTATTTTAATTTTCAATTAATTATATGTTCTTAAAAGAAAATTACAATAGGCCATCGTAATATTCAAATTAAAATAAAATACTTATTAAGAAAAAAAAATTAGACCAAAATCGAGAATTCAAGAATTAATTGAATATAATATTGATTTTTTGAATCAAAAAATGAAAATGGTGAGAATCCATAAAAGAATTTTTGTTGAATTATTGTCTCAATTTTTGCACAGAAAAAAAAAAGGAAAAAACAAACGTGTTGAGAGAGATAGAAGGTGGGGAGGAATTTTAGGAGATTTGATTGTTAGTATTCTTTATTTAATTAATGGTATTAATTTTTAACTTGAGTTAAATATTTAGTTAAGTAAACATAATTTAATCCATTAGATTAAATCACTTATGATGTGTCATCCATCTAAAGGGGTATTGGACACACTTGATGGGAAAGGTATTGGAGAGGAGCCAAATCCGGAAAAAGTCTTATGGTACATAAAATTTATTAAATAAATTGCAGTCTGGTTTATTTAATCAATATGTATGTACATTTGCTTCTCTTTTTTCTCTGTATTAGTTTCAACTTTCAAATATGTTTTCCTACAATTTTGGTTATATTATAAAAAATTTGCAAAATAGTTCTATAATATGTATATATGTATTTTTACTCCTAGTGGTTAAAAGTTTGGTGAAATTGGTAGTTAAATAACACGAAGCCATGGTCATTATGAAATTTGCATAATTTCATAAAAACCCCAATATTTATAAAATTTGTAAATAGACTCACATTTTGTTTAGCGTGTATCACTTAAAGTTACAAGAGTCATAACTTATAGGGTATTTATGCAAGTAATTCAACCTAGCCTAATAAGAATCATATAGGACTAATAGCAACTTAAAAATAGAGTCTGAAATTGCAATAAACCATATTATATGGGATCAATATTGTAATTTTTTTAAATTTAATTATAATAAAATATATATAAGTGGGAAGGATGTAACATTTATCAATCCATTTCTTGAAAAATTCATGATATGAATATTCAAATCCATATGTGAGTAGTCTCCCACTATCATGTAAGTGGGAAGGGTGTAACATTTACCTTGTAATTTAGAACTTTAAGAACTTAATTATGGCTAAGATTGATGACTATATAAGGACTCTAATATTTCTCCATTCATAAAACACCTTCAAAAGCAAAGTTGGAGCTTCTAAAGATGGAGATCCTTGTAAAATCAAGGCACATGCCCTTACTTATATTAAGTGCTTTAGTTTTTTTCGTTCTAGCTAATCAAATTGTTGCTGATGAGCCATATGTTTATTCGTCACCACCACCTCCTAAGCATGTAGAACATCCACATTATTCATACAAATCACCACCCCCACCAACAAACAAGTATGCATACAGTTCACCTCCACCACCAAAGAAGTACTCTTACAGTTCACCACCGCCACCGGCATACTATTATAAGTCACCGCCACCGCCAAAGTATGTAAAGCACCCTGAATATTCCTACAAGTCACCGCCACCACCAAAGCACGTGGAGCACCCTAAATATTCATATAAGTCACCACCTCCACCAATAAAGAAGTACACTTATAGCTCACCCCCACCACCAGCATACTATTACAAGTCACCGCCACCTTCGAAACACGTAGAACATCCCAAATATTCTTATAAATCACCACCTCCACCACCAAAGAACTATACTTATAGTTCACCACCACCACCAGCATACTACTACAAGTCACCGCCGCCTCCAAAGCACGTAGAGCACCCTAAATATTCCTATAAATTACCACCTCCACCATCAAAGAAGTACACTTATAGCTCACCGCCACCACCAACATACTACTACAAGTCACCACCACCTCCAAAACACGTAAAACATCCTGAATATTCCTACAAATCACCACCTCCACCGTCAAAGAAATACTCTTATAGCTCACCACCACCACCGGCATACTACTACAAGTCACCGCCACCTCCAAAACACATAGAACACCCTGAATATTCATACAAATCACCTCCTCCACCACCAAAGAAGTACTCTTACAGCTCACCGCCACCATCAACATACTACTATAAATCACCACCACCACCCAAGAACATTGAGCAACCACAATATCAATACAAATCACCTCCACCTCCACAAAAAGAATACTACTACAACTCACCACCACCTCCAACCTATTACTAGTTACCCCCTCCACCCTTCCCCTCATTCACCATATTACTATACATCTTCACCACCTCTTTCATCATCCCCATACCCATCTTACTACTACATTTCGCCTCCTTAATTCATATGGGATTTATCGTTTTGAAGTATCTTCAATTATTTGTTTATTAATAAGCAGGGGTTGAGTGAGATCCTTGCTTATTTTTCCTTGTTGACGCTTTATATCATTTTTCTTGTATCAATATCAAATGGAATATCATTTAGAATTTTTGAATTCTAATGACGAATGAAATCTTGGGCTCTAGAGGATACTTCATTTTCGTTATGCTGAATATTGTATTTGTATCTAAAATTTAGTCATGAAATCAAAAAATATTCAAACTTTCAAAATTCTCAATTATTAAGATGACAATGAGAATGGAAAAAAGTGAGGATTCGCACCGAATTCGTATCGATGAGATTGAGAATGAGTTAAAGAAAATGGGACCGTCGAGTATGAGACCTGGTATCAAAAATTGAGACTCGACTCAGTCCGAGTACTCTGAATTTTTTAACGGAAAGGAGGTCTCACGTATAATTAAGATAACATAGAAGGTATTATTTTTTAACAAATGATATTTTAACAATTTTAAACAAAAAAGAAAAAAAATCATTTATAAAAGACCAAAATAAATAAGTAATTACCATGATGGGAATTGGGAATAAAGACATAAAAAAATTATTCTATATTTATGGAAGTAGGGATTTAAGGCAACTTATACTTACTTCTTCACCACATTAATGTTGTCACGTGGAGGGCCAAATATATCTGTCACACATTTAATGATTTCAAGTATAAGGCTTCAAAGTAGTTGCGGCTTAAATGAGAGACTCGTGCAATTATCATCTTAATCTAATTATCAATCATTCACTAAAATAATTTTTTTTTATTTTATAAAAAAATTAAGTGATGTAGATGTGTGTACCATTTTTTTGGATTTTATAAAACTCGATTCGATTTCAACCAAATGCACACCCTAATCGATATGCAAATTAGCATGCTATATATATATATATATATAAACATACTACACATTTTTATCTCCAAAAATAAAGCACCCCAATAGTGAATGGCAATAAATTTTGCACCACATTTATGAACAACTTTGAATATTGTGGCTATTGAGTTGTTACGTTACCGTACAAAATGCCTCAAATTTGAAATGAATGCACAAAGTTATAATGTCTCGTGCCAGCCGTAGAAGCAGATATACTATTAGCTGGATCCTCTTTGCACCAATATTGCTCCATGCGATTTTCGAAAAAACATAAGTAAAAATATTATTCCATGTGAACATTTAAAGCACCAAAAAGGAGATGATCTTTAAATATAACTATTATTGCTTTTTTATTGTAGGTTAATTTCAAATATATATATATATATATATTACTAAGGGTTGGATTATAGCAAAATCAGCCAATGGAGGGAATTATTTCAAAATTGTTGCAATACAAGTTTATCATCTATCAAACTCATCAAGTTTTGTGTTACATATAAAATGAGGTAATTCTACAAAAGACTCGTTTTTTGTAACCCATCGATGTTGTAACAGTCATACCAAAATACGTCCTAATCGAATAATTTGTTAAAGAATTTTCAAAAAATTGAGTGTGACATGATAGAAATAATAAATAAATACACATATATGATATTTTTGTAGTTCAAAAATCATATTGCTTCTCGTGTAAGAATTAAAGACTAATAAAGTGGATATTGAGTAAAACATTTCTTTCGAATTTCATATTCACAACCTTCAGATAGGAGGATTTGGATTTGAGGAAATGGTTTGAAGCCAAAAAAAAAAAAAAAAAATTGAATTAGATCCATATTAAGTGGATTTTCCTTAAGTCCATCATGATAATTATAAATGTTTACTAAGCAATTTGAAACCATACTAAATGAAAATCAAATGCAAATAAATTGAAAAGTCTTAACTTCAAATACAATACTCCAAACAAACAAACAAACAGAAATTTGAACTTTTTCATTAATTCTTGTAATGAACATCTTCCAATAGGATACAAATTTCAGGTGTAAACAAAAGTATATCAATGTCACCTGTATGAACCAACAATATGGCCTATATATTAATGTCACACTTAAAGAAGAAATATTAAGGGATCAAACAAAAGTACATCAAAATAACACTTGTAAACCAATCTTTGGTAATCAGAAAATTAAGTAAAAAAAATTCAATTTTTTTTTTCAAAAAAAATTAATCGGGTATTTCATAGTCGTCGGGTATGTAAAACGTATCCGGATCCTCGTTTTGGATCCATCCATATTTCTGCAAGAAAGGATTAGCCAAATTCTTTGGTGGATATGTATCAATGCAATTTTTCCACACATTTTCACCATCCAAATCTCTCATAACTTCCCACAAGCAACTATTGCACTTAAATCCTGCCCCAAAGCTAATCATGAATACTCTATCACCTTTCTTAAGCCTTTTTTTGGCCTCCATATAGGCCAAAACATACCAAAGGCTACTTGCGGACGTGTTTCCGAATCTGTGCAGGGTCATTCGAGCTGGCTCAACATCATACTCGCTCAGATTCAGATTCTGTGCTATTGCATCGATCACAGCCTTTCCCCCAGTGTGGAGGCAAAAATGGTCGACCCCGGTTTTGAAGTTGATCGCGGGTCGACCCGTGGAGCCCGCTACCGATTTGCTCCACTTTTGGCGTATTTTTCGAATGAGAAGCAAGCCCGCGAAGCGGATAAGCTCGGCCACAGGTAGGATCTTGATGGCTATTTCTTTCAAGTTATCGACGAAAGCCCGTGTGGCGGCCTTGGGTAGGTCCTTCCCGAGGTGAAAACCGTCGAACCCTTTGTCGTCTTCTTTTTGTATGCAACAATTATAGGACTCATCTTTTGCACCATGATGAGTTCTCACTAGGCATTTGAGTTTGAACATGGATTTGTGCTTCAAAGAGGGTTTATTTGTTAAGATCATAGCACAACCTCCTACTCTAAACAAGCAATTAGCAAGTATCATGGATCTATCATTGCCATTGTACCATCCCAAGCTCAAAGACTCTGAGGTTACCACTAGGGCTTGCATGTTTTTTCGAGTTTTGAGTATGTTTTGGACTATGTTGATGGATATTAAGCTAGCACTACACCCCATTCCGGTGAGATTATACACCTTAACATCCTCTCTCATCTTGTAAAAGTTTATGATTCTTGAGGATAAAGAAGGTTGTGTGGCTAGCATGGATATATTCACCACTAAAACGTCGATTTCTGCTGGAGAAATGCCCGTTCTCTTGAAGAGCTTGTCGATAGAATCTAGAAAAAACTCGTCCATCTCGACGAGCCCATCGTGTAACGTGGGCTCCGCTTCGCGGCCCTCGAAAACCATCTTCGGGGCGTAAGTCTCCTCGCCTATGCCCGAGCTCACTATGGCTTTCAAGAGAAACTTGTACTCGTTGATACCGAGGTGTTTGTTTCTCCTAATGATTTCGCCCGAGAATTTTGTGCTAAGTTTTCGATCATCGGTCGATTTGTAGCATTCGTAGTCTAGTATATAACAAACCCCATTTCTTCTTTGATCTAGGGTTTGCCATAAGATGTAGAATAGAGAAAGAAGAGGGAGAATGAAGAAAAACATGAGGAAAATATCCATTTTTTTTTTGTTTGGAAGAGGAGAAAGTATAGTAAGTTTGTGAGGGTTGGTTTGTGTGTATAATGAGGTAATGTACTATGTGTTATTAAGAGATTATGAGGCATTTAAAACAAGCATTTTTACTATTATTATAGTTATTATTATGGGGGGGGTTGGGTTGAAAAATTCCACATGTGACCATAGTCTTTAAAACTTTGTATTGTCTCAACTTCCACCAACTGAAGTGTACGTGACTATTATTGACTATCTTTAATATGCTATCAAATAGAAACCCTATTTTACTCCTTAATTAAATATATGTCAATTAGAAAACCCCACTTTTATTTTTGTTGTATTTATATAAAATCATTAGTTTTAGCTAAGATTTAATTCAACTATATATATATAGTTGATTGAATGTGTATGTATCTTGTGCATCGTAATCCATTATTTGCAGGTTCTATATTGCGTATAATTTTGGTAATTCGTTTCAAAAAAAAAAATCGTAATTATTGCATGTGTTTTAATTAATAATACACATCAATTATACACTCTCATTAATTAACATCATAATGCATATTGTGTGCATAAGATGTGTGCATAGTAAACATTTTATTTTCACTCCCTTTTTTCTTGTTTCTTTTGTACGAATGGATTACGTAAATAAAGGCCTTCATAATCAATATTTAACAAGTTTAAAGAATCTATAATGAATTCATTTGACTACTATTCAAGCTATAGTAAATTAAATAAACTTTTTTGGGTAATTTATTAAATGATGATTAATATTATGACATGTATCATAAGAACATTCACTCAAAAAAAAAGTACGTTTCACTAAATGAGGGTATTATACCAATCATATAACTGCTTACTTAACTTAGGAATTATGCTAAATAAAAGCAATAATATTTCTGCTATGACTAATTACTCCATATAACTATTTTGTATGCTACAATAATTGTAATCCATTTAAAACCTGATAGGTTTGAAGCAGCTGACTTGGAAATTTCCATCCATTATATATGAAAAATTACACACAGACCCCTCACTCATTGCGTAATTATAAAAAAATCTTCATCACTTATTGTAAATTACAAATACACCCATCTTAAGGGTCTACTTGTAAATATCGTGAGAAGTAAAATTGTAAGAATTTTTAAATACACAGTAGTATTAATTGTAAATATTATTAATATTAAGGAGTGTATTGTGAAATCTGAATATTTAAGGAGACATTTTAGTAATTATTAATTTAGGGGTTCTATGTGTAATTTTCTTTATGTATAAATTCTGACAGCAACTTTTATGGATGGATATAAAGTAGGCCACATTTATGAAAGGCGTAGTATGGTAGATGGTTGTTTTAATTCGTTTCAAACAAATTATTTGAATATTATAGTTCATTTTATATGCCATAGCATCTTATAATTATAGAAAATTCAAATTTTATTATATATTCGAAGAAATATTTTGTTTACTTAATGAATATTCATTAACTGACATACAAAATAAATTTTATTTAAGAATTACAGTAACCGAGTTGTTATAATGAATGATTGATGGATACTTGATAAGATGTTAATACACAATAAATATTGGTTTTTCGGTTTTGACTAGCGGGTTATTGATTGCAAAGATGCCAAAATTTGATGTAATTAAAAAAAATTAACTATGACTTAAATTTATGACTAGCGGGTTGTGACTTAAATTTATGTATAATTAAGAAAAGTTTTATTTTACCGGCAATTTATAATAGATCAAATTCAATAGAGTTAATTTGTATCTTATTAATTAAAATAATAATATCAAAATGTTATAACAAAACTGTTTTAGAACCTCCTGACCTATTATATAACTTCCAACCACACAAAGGCAAAATGGAGAAAAATAATTATGGTGATTTCTAAAAATAAAAGAAAATATCAAAACTTGTTATTTGCTGCCTTATATAATTAGAAATTAACATATCGAAAATATCAAAAATGGATGATTAGAGTGTTGAATACGCAATGTCTATAATTGATGAATGATGGAAAATATTTGGTAAAAGGCTTAATTCGATTTCTCAAGAGGGGACCAACCAATATATAATTAATTTTGCGAATGTTGATTATGAAAGGATTTTAGGTGTTGTGTTTCTATCAATTTAGTTACATTTGTAACTTTGCGTATTACCTATAATAGATAATTTCCATCATTTCTAAATGTTCATTAGACCATAGGATGTAAAAACGTTACGGCCCCAATTGGATGGCACGTTCATCTTCGAAAATTTATTTTTATGATAAAAGTGAGAAAAAATATTTTTAGGGATTGTAAAATATGTATTTGGATGAGTTTTTTTTTAGAGAAAAATTTGTAATGATTATAGTTGATGTGATATGTTTTTTGTTCTGAAAAAATTGTTTGAGTTGATTTTGAATATAATTTATAAAAAGTATTTTTACTCAAACATGTCGATCTAAACGTAAAAAAATAGTCATAATGGATCTTATTTTAAACGGTGCGTTATTTTATATTAGAATATGTGATTGATTTAATTTTTCGAATTAAAACATAGTCGGAAAAAACCTTTTAAATAAATGGAGTGAACTGTCAAATTATGAATAGTCAGAATCAAATTTTTCTTTTCTTCAAAAATTTCTTCCAAATTATCTAAAATGTTGAGAGAATTTTTTGAAGAATTTTTTTAAGACAATACCAAATAATTGATATTTTTTCGGAATTTTTACTCTGAAACATTTTTTGTGAGTTGGAGTTGCCAACCAATTAGGGTCTTATTCTTCGAATCATTACAAATGTAAGGAAAAGTATGCATATATGCATATTGATTTACATTTTCTTGAATACAAATTTAATTATTTTGGTAAGTGAAAACAAATTTATTCATGAGGCTCAGATCTGTATTATGTAAATTGGCTTGTACCTTGGATTTGGATATATATAACTACGTGTATTTTCTGATGGAAAAGGATATTAAATATTGAATATTTATACTGAGAAAATAAGTAATTGGATAAATATATATCATAAATATATATATATATTATATTATGTTGTGGAGGGATATTAATTGACTGCCAAATTCTTCAAAGGCCAATTATTTCCATGGAATGTCAGATACACAGAAGCCCTTCTCAACCTATCCCAACTCAGATTGCCATATCTCTAATATACTATATTTTATATGTTAATGATTATTCAAGTTGTAATGTAATATTAAATTATCACATGTTTGGTTGGAGGGTTAGTGCATGAATCAAAAATAGAAGTTATAATCATCTAAATTATAGTTAATTCAGTATCTATGTTTGACCACTATTGTGATTGTATTAAAATTTAGAATAGCAATTTTTTTTTTTTGGATGACGAGGGAAACCCGCAGCCGCTACCGTGAGGTGCGCACTGGGTAAACCCCGCTCTTGTGTAATAGCCTGCAAACCACACAAGAGAGGTAAACCAGCCTAGGTTGCCCATAGCTGACAGTAGGGGTGGCAAATTGGTTTCGGAACCGTGGGTCCAACCCGACCCAATTAGTTTTGGGTTTGGATGGATCTTAAAAAAAAGAATTATGGTTCCAATTGGTTTTGTATTTATTGAATTTTCAAGACTTTGGTTTCTTATGGTTTTTGATTGGGTCCAAATTGGTTCCAATAATGGGCCTATTTTGGTTCCCAAATGGATCCAATTAAAAAAGAGAGAAATAATTCTCCATTTTTTCTTTCTTAGACCCAATTGGTTTTCTTTATTTAAAATTTCACTTGTAGAGAATATATGTGATTGCTTAAGAACTAAACACATACTTGTTTTAGTCATTTGAACTTATACTTTAAATAAATTTTTATAATAAGATCAAAAAATTATTTTATATTATTTTTAGTCATTTGAGCTTTTTTATTTTTTAATATATATTATATTTTTATTAATATAATAATTAATAAATATATATTAAATAATTAAAAATAAATAAAAATATTTGGCTCGGCTCGAGTACGGACTCGAGCTCGCGAGCTTGGGCTCGGCTCGAGCTCGAACCCATGCTCGCGAGCTCGAGTCCGAGCTCGAAAATTTTGGGCTCGGCTCGAGTTCGAGCTCGAGCTCGCGAGCTTGGGCTCGGCTCGAGCTCGAACCCATGCTCACGAGCTCGAGTCCGAGCTCGAAAATTTTCGGCTCGGCTCAAGTTCGGGCTCGAGCTCGCGAGCTTGGGCTCGACTCGAATCCATGCTCACGAGCTCGAACCCGAGCTCGAAAACTTTGGGCTCGACGAGTTCGAAAAAAATGTCAAGCTCGGCTCGTTTACACCTCTATTCTAAACCGACTAACTTTCAAATAGTAACATAAATTATAACTTAGTATCAATTAATATATCTTTAATTCCTGTAACCGAAAAAAAAAAATTATATTTTTAATTTTTGTAACCGAAAAAAAAATTATATCCTTAATTTCTCTACATTAATTTTTTCGTTATAAATTAAAATACATTAGTTAATAATATATTTTACATATAAATTATTACATTTGTATAATATGATTGGAATTTTTATAAGAAAATTATAAAAATATAATGTAATAAGTTAGTTAGTGAACAAGAAAAAAAAATTATTTGCATTATATTGGATTAGTTGGTGAACAAGAAAAAAAGATTAGTGATTAGTATACAAATGTTTGCATTGTGTTGGATCCATAAGTCACCAACCTCCTATTTTGGATCCTTTATGGTTCCTAAATGGATCTTTGTATAAGAACCATTTGGAACCAATCAAAACCAATAAGGACCCAATTCATATTTAAAAGACATTTTGGTTTCTTGTTGGTTCCAACTTATTTTTTTTATAAACCCAATTGGACCCAACCCAAATCCGATCCGATCCACCCATTTGCCACCCCTAGCTGACAGGCTCACAGTAGAGAAGGCAAATAGGCAATCCCTCATCAGGATTAGAATAGCAAATTTTATTTATATAGTTGGAGGAAAGAAAAAGAAAAAAAAAAGAAAAATATCCCTTAACATTTTGGAAATTATCAACAGACCCCTCATATTATGAGTAATTTGTAGTTATATTATCCATGTGTTTTTAAAAAACTTTATAATTTTGCCACATGTAAATAGAGGTGAAAATGAGTCAAGTTGAGCCGAACGCATAAGTGTTCAAGCTTGTTTGAACTACAATAGAGCTTTAAAAATTGTGTTTGAATTTGGTTTGATTGTTCATCGAGCCGATCACGAGTCGAGCTCGAGTAGTTTGAATATTTTGTACATATTTTTGTTATTTTTTGCTAATCGAGCCGAGCTTTAAAATTTATCGAACAAAAAAAAGTTGTTTAAGCTTGATTCGGTAAAATGTCGAACCGAGCTCGAACCGAGCTTTTAGCGATCGAGCTCGAATCGAGAATATTGAGTAAAATTTTCACCCCTACATGTAAACATTACAAGTAGACTATGATGCACGGACATGGGACACGGGATACGACGCACGACACGACACGACACGGACACGGGACACGACATTTTAAAAATGTTAGGACACGACACGGCCTCGAAACTGCTAATAAAATGTGTATATATAAATTAATATACATATATATGTTCATTAATTTACGTTAAATATATAAATTAGTCTTTTCATTCTAATTTAAATGACTGGTTAGAGAAATAAACTATAAAATGATTATTGTACGTTATAAATTTATATTTGATTTGTAAAGTTATATATGCTTGAAAGAAAAATAAATACTTCAATTTTCAAAATCACAAAAAATAAGTGAAATAACATCAAGTGTCACAAATAATGCATATATAGTAGACATACACTCTAATTGCATCCATTACGGTGTTCATATTTTATTTTATTTAAGCAAATAAATTTATTTTTATATTGGACACAGTGTCGGAGAGTGTCGGACGAGTATACTGTCCGATCAGGTCTCCGAGACGACACGTTGTGATTCTTTGAAGTGTCTGTGCATTACAGCAAGTAGACTATCAAAGGGGTGTGTTTGTAATTTTCAATAAACGATAGAACGTTTTTATAATTACACAATAAGTGAGGGGTCAATGTGCAATTTTCCCAATTTATTTATCTTAGACTTAGTCAGTTGGGATTTAAATTATATTAATGGAATCCAAGTGGGTAATCTTCATAATTATGATTCTTATTATCCCAACCATTTTCAATTATATACCCATGCAATGCATTAATATCAAACGATCAATTTCGTGATAGCTGTTATCGTTGCATTCACATTAGCTATGATCTGTCGTTTCAGTATGAAAGATACCTGATATCTAATTGTTTTCCTGAGTTTTTTTTGGCCCACATTACTTACATGACCATGCTAATTAAATAACTCTTGTTAGGTGCACAAATGAGGAAATGAAATAACTATAATATTGTATTGTGAGAATCACATAGTTCAAGAGTTTAACCTAATGGTAAATTTGAGAGATACGTCTTCTAACTTAGCCCGAGTTTTATTTTGATCTTATTCATTACTGATTTTCACATTTAGTCTCATAACTATCAAAATATTATACGTTTAATATCAATAAAAATTTCTTCTAAAATTTAACGGTTAAAGTACTCCGTTATTCAACACTTTCAGTGAGTTTTTTTTTTTTTTTGAAAAGTTCATGCACGAGTCCACTTAAACAAGGATTATATTCAATATCATAATATTTTTTCTCAATATCACATACTATTTATGAAAAAATCAATATTCCCTAAACGTCTGACCAAAATGTTAACTAACGGGGTTGTCCTTTAAATTTTTTGGGAAAAAAAATTGATTGAGACTAAATATTAGACATTTTTTAAGTTATTGATCTAAATGTGAACAAGATAAAAACTGAACTAGAACTAACTTATGAGACAAAAGGCATAATTCTAGTTGAATCTAATTATATATGAATTAATAGATATGAACTTACTTATGTGCTTGAGAGTAACAAATTTGAGCCTCCTCAAAGTTTAAAAGTATTTGAGTGAAATATTAACCGAGATTTTTTTTTTTCATTTTTAAAGCTTTAATTTAATTTATAAAACCCAATTCTGCATGGGAGTTTCTTTGAGTAAAAGAATATATTGATCATAAAGGAAATTATCTTGTTGTGATGAATTAATCGAACAATCAAAGAAAGAACAGAAAACGTAAATAAGCGACACAGAATTTACGTGGTTCACCAACGTTGTGTTGGCTACGTCCACGGGCAGAGGAAGAACGATTTTATTAGAGGCTAGGTTTTCAGATTACAGAGTTATTCAGAATAACCTGCGAACAGGTCTATTTATAATACTAACAGACTAATCTAACTTGGGCTCAGCCCATCACGTATCTGCAGGCCCAAATCCGAGTTCCATTAGTAATCCATAGTCGATTCAAGGCACTTATTTAACAAATCTCCACCTTGACTTGAATCCTCCAAACAGACGCATCCTTTCGATTGCCAGACTTCTTCCTCCACCTCAGAATTGCCCCAAAGGGCAACTTAACAGCTTGTGATATTTAGCAAGTTCAAACAATATTGAAACTTGCTATGAGGAACCGGCTTGGTAAACATATCAGCGGGATTATCAGCAGTACCAACTTTCACCACCTTGATCCTCTTCTCACTTCTCAGGAAATGATACCTCACATCAATATGCTTTGTCCTCTCATGATGAACTTGATCCTTGGCTAAACAGATTGCACTCAAACTGTCACAATAAACGACAGTTTGATCATGATGTAGACCAAGGTCACTAACTAGCCCTTTCAGCCATATTCCTTCTTTTGCAGCTTCTGTCAACGCTACATACTCTGCCTCAGTTGTAGACAAAGTAACTGCAGCTTGCAATGTTGCTTTCCAACTAACAACAGAACCACCAAGAGTGAACACATAACCAGTCATCGACCTCCTGCTGTCAACATCTCCAGCATAATCAGAATCAGAATAGCCAGCCACAAAACACTGTGAATCTCCACCATAAATGAGGCCAACATCAGACGATGCAACCGCAGCGGAATCAGTCACCGTAGAACCTCGCAGAAAATACAAGGTACCACGCTTCAAGCCTGTCAGAACCACCTTTGAATCTCGACAGATATGCATAACACCACCCTCACCTTTGAAACTGAAACCTTTGCTGTCGAGTAAACTCAACGAAATCAGATTCTTAGTCATATGTGGAACATGCCTGACGTCATTCAAGGTGCAGAACGAACCATCATGTGTCCTGATCTTTATTGAGCCAATTCCGATTACTTTACAGATAGCACTATTGGCCATGTTAACGCTGCCTCCATCTGTCTTTTCATAGGTCGAGAAATACTCCTTGTACGGACATATGTGGTACGATGCCCCAGAATCAAGAATCCACACATTCCTGCGATGTGACTGTTCATCTGCAACTAAGGCCAAATCCTCTTCAGACTTTGTATCAGTTTCTGCTACAGCAGCAGACCCACTAGGACCTTCTTTTCTGTCCGACTGCTTTTTCTTCTTAGGACAATCAGATTTCCAATGCCCTGTTTCTTTGCAATAGTTGCAAATATCATCAGGTTTTGGACCCTTTTTATTCTTTTTCTTTTTCGATTTTTCACTTCCCTTAACTGTTGCAGCCAGACCAGATGCCTGATTCTCTGTATTGGAACCAGACGCCTTTTGACGATCTTCTCTTGTGTGAAGAGCAGATCTCACATCTTCCAGAGATAAACTATCTTTCCCAACAATAAACGAATCCACAAAATTCGCATATGATTCAGGCAAAGATACCAACAGAATTAAAGCAGCATCCTCATCTTCTACTTTAACATCAATATTACGCAGATCTAGCAAAATTTTATTTAATTTATCTAGATGGTCCCGAAGGGACGTACCTTCCTGCATGCATAATCGGAACAGGCGTTGCTTCAAAAGCAACTTGTTGGTCAGAGATTTCGTCATGTAGAGACTCTCTAATTTCAACCAGAGACCTGCCGCAGTATCTTCATCAGCGACCTCAATGATCACGTCGTCGGACAAACATAGCATGATCGTAGAATGAGCATTCTCCTCCAGAGTACTCCATTCTTCATCGTCTACATCTTCCTTCTTCGTCTTTCCAGATAGCGGAGCCCATAAGCTCTGCTGTTTCAGAAGAGATCGCATCTTGATCTGCCACAAACCAAAACTGTTTCTCCCGGTGAATTTGTCAACCTTTACGTTAAACGCAGACATCTTCAATTCTTGCCGAAAAATCCAAGTGCGGAAAAGCCGATCGATTGATCTGGCTCTAGATACCAGTTTGTTGTGATGGATTAATCGAGCAATCAAAGAAATAACAGAAAACGTAAATAAGTGACACAGAATTTACGTGGTTCACCAACGTTGTGTTGGCTACGTCCACGGGCAGAGGAAGAACGATTTTATTAGAGGCTAGGTTTTCAGATTACAGAGATACAGAATAACCTGCGAACAGGTCTATTTATAATACTAACAGACTAATCTAACTTGGGCTCAGCCCATCACGTATCTGTAGGCCCAAATCCGAGTTCCATTAGTAATCCATAGTCGATTCAAGGCACTTATTTAACAAATCTCCACCTTGACTTGAATCCTCCAAACAGACGCATCATTTCGATTGCCAGACTTCTTCCTCCACCTCAGAATTACCCCAAAGGGTAACTTAACAGCTTGTGATATTTAGCAAGTTCAAACAATGTTGAAACTTGCTATGAGGAACCGGCTTGGTAAACATATCAGCGGGATTATCAGCAGTACCAACTTTCACCACCTTGATCCTCTTCTCACTTCTCAGGAAATGATACCTCACATCAATATGCTTTGTCCTCTCATGATGAACTTGATCCTTGGCTAAACAGATTGCACTCAAACTGTCACAATAAACGACAGTTTGATCATGATGTAGACCAAGGTCACTAACTAGCCCTTTCAGCCATATTCCTTCTTTTGCAGCTTCTGCCAACGCTACATACTCTGCCTCAGTTGTAGACAAAGTAACTGCAGCTTGCAATGTTGCTTTCCAACTAACAACAGAACCACCAAGAGTGAACACATAACCAGTCATCGACCTCCTGCTGTCAACATCTCCAGCATAATCAGAATCAGAATAGCCAGCCACAGAACACTGTGAATCTCCACCATAAATGAGGCCAACATCAGACGATGCAACCGCAGCGGAATCAGTCACCGTAGAACCTCGCAGGAAATACAAGGTACCACGCTTCAAGCCTGTCAGAACCACCTTTGAATCTCGACAGATATGCATAACACCACCCTCACCTTTGAAACTGAAACCTTTGCTGTCGAGTAAACTCAACGAAATCAGATTCTCAGTCATCTGTGGAACATGCCTGATGTCATTCAAGGTGCAGAACGAACCATCATGTGTCCTGATCTTTATTGAGCCAATTCCGATTACTTTACAGACAGCACTGTTGGCCATGTTAACGCTGCCTCCATCTGTCTTTTCATAGGTCGAGAAATACTCCCTGTACGGACATATGTGGTACGATGCCCCAGAATCAAGAATCCACACATCCCTGCAATGTGACTGTTCATCTGCAACTAAAGCCAAATCCTCTTCAGACTTTGTATCAGTTTCTGCTACAGCAGCAGACCCACTAGGACCTTCTTTTCTGTCCGACTGCTTTTTCTTCTTAGGACAATCAGATTTCCAATGCCCTGTTTCTTTGCAATAGTTGCAAATATCATCAGGTTTTGGACCCTTTTTAATCTTTTTCTTTTTTGATTTTTCACTTCCCTTAACTGTTGCAGCCAGACCAGATGCCTGATTCTCTGTATTGGAACCAGACGCCTTTTGACGATCTTCTCTGGTGTGAAGAGCGGATCTCACATCTTCTAGAGATAAACTATCTTTCCCAACAATAAACGAATCCACAAAATTCGCATATGATTCAGGCAAAGATACCAACAGAATTAAAGCAGCATCCTCATCTTCTACTTTAACATCAATATTACGCAGATCTAGCAAAATTTTATTCAATTTATCTAGATGGTCCCGAAGGGATGTACCTTCCTGCATGCGTAATCGGAACAGGCGTTGCTTCAAAAGCAACTTGTTGGTCAGAGATTTCGTCATGTAGAGACTCTCTAATTTTAACCAGAGACCTGCCGCAGTATCTTCATCAGCGACCTCAATAATCACGTCGTCGGACAAACATAGCATGATCGTAGAATGAGCCTTCTCCTCCAGAGTACTCCATTCTTCATCATCTACATCTTTCTTCTTCTTCTTTTCAGATAGCGGAGCCCATAAGCTCTGCTGTTTCAGAAAAGATCGCATCTTGATCTGCCATAAACCAAAACTGTTTCTCCCGGTGAATTTGCTCTGATACCAGTTGTTAGGAATATGATGCCGGTGAATAAACACACGAAAGAAAGAACAATGAAAGAATACACGAGAGTTGTTAACCCAGTTCGTCAAAACAATTTGACTACGTCTGGGGGCGCTACCAAGCCAGGATTTTCACTATGAGATTACATTGTGATTCAATTGAGAGTCTTGAGACTCTGAGGGTTACAATGATATTAGGGTTATTTATAATACAATATACCTAACCCTAATAGGAGAATGACATAAGCCCATCAGAATACTTTTGGGCCTATTTACAGTCTTTCAGGCTCCATAACTCAACAATCTCCCACTTGGAGACTGAACTCAACAATCTCCTACTTGGAGACTGAACTCAACAAATAATGTAGCCATCTCTCGATCTTCTCATTCAGTAGCCCACAACATGATTCACGGCAGCGCCAAGCCTCTCACCTCAAGTTCCGAGGCCAATTGCTTTGATTCCGATCTGCCTCTAATTTCTGTATTCAGAACTGATCCCGAAGCTATATTCGATTCTCTCCTGCGAATTTCTTCGCTCATAATCAAATATCTTACTTCGTCAGATTTCAACCTCTCTTTCCCTGCTGAAGACGGTAATCGTTCAACTCCAACTTTCCGGAAACCTCTCTTTCCCTGTTGAAGACGGTAGCCGTTCCACTCCAACTTTCCGGGAACCTCTCTTTCCCTGCTGAAGACGGTAACCGTTCCACTCCAACTTTCCGGGAACCTCTCTTTCCCTGCTGAAGACGATATCCGTTCCACTCCAACTTTCCGAGAACCTCTCTTTCCCTGCTGAAGACGGTATCCGTTCCACTCCAACTTTCCGGGAACCTCTCTTTCCCTGCTGAAGACGATAACCGTTCCACTCCAACTTTCTGGTAGAGAAGACAACAGAATTAGGGCTCTAACCTCGTCATCAAAATCGAATCACACTCATCGTCTTCCTGTCAAGCACCTTCCACTTTTCGTCTTTCATATCCGACGGCTTATCACCAAGGGGCTCATACAAATTTTTACCATATAGGTAATCTTCGATTTGCATCTTCCAGAACCCAAAATCAGTCCCGTCAAACTTTCCAATCAGCATTTTTCCTTCACCCATCATATTCGCTCCCGCTCAACCCGAGCTCTGATACCAGTTTGTTGTGATGAATTAATCGAACAATCAAAGAAAGAACAGAAAACGTAAATAAGCGACACAGAATTTACATGGTTCACCAACGTTGTGTTGGCTACGTCCACGGGCAGAGGAAGAACGATTTTATTAGAGGCTAGGTTTTCAGATTACAGAGTTATTCAGAATAACCTGCGAACAGGTCTATTTATAATACTAACAGACTAATCTAACTTGGGCTCAGCCCATCACGTATCTGCAGGCCCAAATCCGAGTTCCATTAGTAATCCATAGTCGATTCAAGGCACTTATTTAACATATCTTTATTTAATATTGATCAGAATGAGAATGATAAAAACTAGATGGATTCAAATCTAGCATATAATTTCTCAGCAAAGGGTTAATTAAGAAAGGCAAGTTGGGGGCTAAATACAAAAACTTTAAATTATTTGTGGGGTTCTATCATAAATAATGCTTAGCAAGTTGCTGGTTTATTTCAACCACAATTTGTGGCTGAGATATGACGTGAGTAATTAGATGATAGTGTTTAAGATTATTATCCATGCAATAATTAAGATTATGATAGATAACACACATTTTTTAACATGTTCATTCACGTGCGTAAATAGACAGATTAAATGAACGAAAATGATGGAGCGGAAATTAGTACTTGTGAAATATTAAAGGATTAAACCATATATAGGCATTCAAAACATTTTGATAACTCTGAGAAATTTCAAAAATTGCAGTTGTTGACTTTATTAATTTAAAGATGACGACAAAAATAATAAATATGATAGAAATTTAAAGGGGCTTTTGGCCCCTCTCTAATATCTCTTCAATCTAAATGTGTTTTGTACATATAATATATTTAAATAAATGATACGTGATAAAAAGTTTGATCTAATAGTATATACAATATTACTCTAATCACACAGTACTCAAGTTAAATTGCTAATTTTTATTATTAAAATGTTGAAATATAGAAAGATAATTAAAAACGAGCCTCGTACATTCTTCAATATCATGCATAAAACCCCTACCCAGTTAGAAACTAACCTTACTACAGGAGTGTAAACGAGCTCAGCTCGAGTCAAGTCTACTTAAATTTTCATATTCAATCTCTGTTCATTTATATTTCTTTCAGGTCGAGATCGAATATGACGAGCCTAATTTTTAATTTCAAACTCAAGCTCGATAAAGACGAGTTGAGCTCGAGCCGAACTTGAACAAAAAATTCATTTAGTTATTTTTTGAGTTTTTTTAAACTTATTTTTATTTAACTTGTACTAATGAGATATATATATATATATATATATTTATATATGTCACAAAAATATAATTTAATTGAACCACTTTGTAGAAACACATATAACAAACACCTCTAATAAGTTGGGCCTAGATAAAATGATTTAACAACTGAATTTAGCCTGTTGGACTTTGGGCCTTTGGTAACATATAAATTATATTTTAAACTCAATGGCCCAAACTCAATTCCCTTTTGCCTCCAAATATTTTTAACAAAAAAAAAGATATTGGCGGGAATTAAATTTATTTCCATTTTTGACCTCTCATTCCCGCCAATAGAAAATCCCTAAATTCCCAATCAGTACTTCTATATAAAACCCTAACCTTCACATTTCTTTGATTTTACTCCTAAATTTTGAAACCCTAACGCATAAATTTCCCTCAAAATTCCATCAGTATTTCTGTAATTGAGTGAAGATGTTGGAGCTGAGGCTAGTGCAGGGGAGTCTATTGAAGAAGGTGCTTGAATCGGTTAAAGATCTGGTGACCGATGCCAATTTCGATTGCTCTGCTACTGGGTTCTCGCTACAGGCCATGGATTCGAGCCACGTGGCGTTGGTTGCGCTGCTGCTCAGATCGGAGGGCTTCGAGCACTACCGCTGTGACCGCAACATTTCCATGGGGATGAATCTCAACAACATGGCTAAGATGCTGAAGTGCGCCGGGAATGATGACATTATCACCCTCAAGGCCGATGACGGCAGCGACACCGTCACCTTTATGTTCGAGAGCCCAAGTATGCTCACTTCTATTTGCCTTTTTTTTTTGTTGGATTTACTTTTGCAGTCAACTTTTGTTTGCGGTAATGGTTATGGTTATTATGTTTAGGTGTAATGCTGTTTGGTGAAGCTTTATTTTTGCTCTCATAGTTATGATATTCGTATGTTTGTTAGGAAAGAGAGGTCTATGCTTATCTTTTCTGTTGCGTAAGTCTCTTAGTGTTGTATGGTAAAAGAATGGCAGCATGAACTTGTAGCACTAGAAGTTTTTGTTGTTTGTGAGTGTACTGAATTGTCCACTTGTTATTCTGATTATAATGTTCTAATTGTGTGTGTTTTGCCTTGTTACAATAAAACATTCTTGTTCAATAAAAAGTACAAATGTGAACATTAATTCAAAGTTTATATAGTAGGAGAAAATAAAGGCACATGTGTTAGTCGATGTAGTCGAGTAGCTGAAATGTAAAGCTTGATCTTGAGTAAGGCAAAATGATTGTCATGCACCATGGCCATGCTCTTTAAACTTTTGTTATTAAGTGTAATCTGTAAGAATTGAGCTTCAGAATGAGCTGTTAAACGGGTTCTGGAAATCCTGTTGTTAATCTTCATACTACAATCAGTATTAGGTTTTTCTTCTACGTTCGAGAAGTATGAGATAAAAATGAAAATTTTACTGAACCATACTGAGAAAACAATTGCGTGCTCTCTCAATGTTATTCTTTCCAGCTAATAAACCATGCACAGGATTGGTTGTTAGAAATTTCTGTCAGTTTATATGGAAACTGTATTTAAGTTCTTGATTCTGATAAGGTGCTTAGGGTTGTTTGGCACAAATTGCATGCCTATGGTTGACATGAAATGCATCTTATGATTCTTTGCTTATTTTCTGATTCACGTTCGATATATATGTGCTTGCCAAAATTCTAATGCTGAATTCTCTATATTATGTCTCACAGCTCAAGATAAGATTGCAGACTTTGAGATGAAGCTTATGGATATCGACAGTGAGCATCTTGGAATACCAGAAGCTGAGTACCATGCTATAGTTAGGATGCCATCTGCAGAATTTGCACGAATCTGTAAAGATCTTAGCAGTATTGGTGACACAGGTGAAACCACTAATATTCTATAAATTGATATTTTAAGTTATACCTTAGTTTACTATAATCTGCATGTACTTGTTGAGATTAACCCGTAATGCAATTTGAGCTTTGCAGTCGTGATCTCTGTTACAAAGGAAGGTGTAAAATTTTCAACCAGGGGCGATATAGGAACTGCCAATGTTGTTTGTAGGCAAAATACCACTGTTGACAAGGTTCATTCTTCTCGGCCTTTATTACTCATCTTACGTCAATTTGGGTGTATTGATCGATTCATCTGTGGTGGATAGGGGTGGCAAAATGGGTTTGGAACCATGGTTCCAACCCAATTAAACTAGTTTGGGTTGGGTTGGTTCCTAAAAAAATTTATTTGGTTCCTAATTGATTTCACCTTGGTTCCAATTTGGGTCCAACTAATTTCATATTAGGCCCAAATCGCTTACCAATAATCTATAACAAAATGTAAGGTATTGAGTAGGGTTGGACTTGGTTCTCTTTTGGGTTGATTTTGGTTCCTTTTTGGGTTGATTTTGGTTTCTTTTTGGGTTGAGTTTGGTTCTACCTTAAAACCATTTAAGAAATCAACCCATTTAAGAACCAATCCGTTGGAACCAAACCAAAACCAGCCTGACCCACTTGTTTGCCACCTCTAGTGGTGGATTATTGACATTTTTATCGTTTGTTTCATGATATGCAGCCCGAAGATGCAACCGTGATAGAAATGAACGAGCCCGTATCTTTGACATTTGCGCTTAGATATTTGAACTCGTTCACAAAGGCAACACCATTGTCAAATACAGTAACTATCAGCTTATCTTCAGAGCTTCCAGTGGTGGTTGAGTATAAGATTGCAGAGATGGGGTATGTGAGGTTCTATTTGGCACCCAAGATTGAGGAAGATGATGATGAGACTAAGCCTTGAGTTAATTGTTCTGGAATTTTCATCAGCAGTTGTAATCACAAGCCCACAGGCCTTGTACAATTTTAGTGTGTTTTCTTTTTAATGTTGTAGTAAGTGGAATTATGTTGAATTCTATGTCTTTTTTGTGTATTGATGTTTGATGCATGTGCATTGTGTTATGCAACTTTTTGTCTTGTCAATCTTTGGTTTAATCATGCCATATAAATGAATTTGCATTTAACCCGAGTAACAAATTTGTAATTGAGGAAAATAGCACTTAAGAAAATAAAATCAAGCTTCAAATCGCGAAATACTATTATATATCACTACATCGATGTCAATATAATTAGTCCACATTAGAGTCAATACAACCAACCTAAGTATTAATTAACTAATCCATACAGGACAAAGACAAGCAATTTCCCTCTACCTGCCAAGTTATACTAAGACTCTAAGTGACCTCAAATTCAAAGTCAAGTCAACTGAATAAACCAGAAAAAATTGGAAATCTAAGAATATATTAGATTTTGATCTCTTAAACTAAGCACAAACAAGATCATAATATGGATTTCTCATCATCCTCTTTGTTCTTATTGTTGATCATAGCCATGTTTTCCATAGTTGAAAGTGATCAAAGCGAAATCGATTGCTTAAGATCAATAAAACAGTCCTTTCAAGATCCCCAAAACAAGCTATCTTCTTGGCAATTCGATAATACTCAAAACGATACCTTTATCTGTTCATTCAATGGGGTCAACTGCTGGCATGCCGATTTGAACGAGAATCTGATCTTAAACATCAAACTCAGTGACATGGGGCTTATCGGTGAATTTCCTCAAGGCATAGCCAATTGTTCATCTTTAACTGGTTTGAACCTTTCGAATAACCATCTTTATGGACCCATCCCTTCAGATATCTCACATATGATTGCATATCTTACTACTCTTGATCTTTCGTTCAACGAATTTTCAGGCGAAATCCCGACAGGGATAGCAAATTGTAGCTATCTCAATGTTTTAAAACTCGATAATAACTTTCTCACAGGACAAATTCCTCAAGAACTGGTAACTATGGCTCGTTTGAGGACTTTTTCGGTTGCTCATAATCGTTTGTGGGGCCCTGTGCCAAAATTGATGTTTTCGGGTGAAAGTTATGAGGGTAATGAAGGGCTTTGTGGTGAGCCTTTAGAGCCTTGTAAATCAGGAGAAAAGGATCCGTTTTCATTTGTAAATGGACTGGTTATTGGTTGGGCAGTCTCTTTTGCTGTGTTTCTGATAGTTGGATGGTTTATTCCCATTGACAAGATTATAATGGATTTCGTTTGGAGACAAAGAATAGCCATTACAAGACTTCAATCTACAAACGTACTTGACAATAATACTATGGTAATGAAGTCTTTCTTTCTCTTTATTTATTACATTCACTGATATTCAAGTTTTTGAATTGCTTGCCGTTGGCATATCCATATCGTCTAATACTTTGAAATAGGGGTGGTAATTTGGGTCCATACATATATTTGGACCCAAACCAAATTAAGTTTTCAATGGGTTAACATTTCAGCATTTTAGTTCCAACTGGGTTGGTTTTTAATGATATTTGTGTCCAATTGGGTTCAATTTGGATCTAAATTGGGTCCAACCTATTCTCCACTTTGAATCAATAATCTATATTTTACATTTTACAATAACCCTTTACACCACTTTGATTCATAATTGGTCCTTATTGGGTCCATTTTGGCTCCTTAATAAGTTCACTTTGGGTCCTTGTTGGGTCCAACTATAATGCATATATTTTGATATTTGACCCAATTGGACCCAACCCAGTTTAAGCCCGACCCAAATAGACCCGACCCAAACCCAACCCATTCAACCCAATTGCCACCCCTACTTTGAAGTTTGAACTATTTTCTGACTTATTCCTAAATTGTTGCACTAATACAACTCTAATATATCATCCACAGTCATCAGGGCTGGATAAATTTGCGACAAGAATAAACTTTTTCGAACTTAGCAAATCAACAGACAATTTCAACGAAAGCAACATCATAGCAATCGGAGAAACTGGAACAACGTACAAAGCAACGCTCTCAAACGGCCGGTGTGTAGCAATCAAGAGGCTATTCAATTATCCTCATCTTCAACACCAGTTTGAGTCTGAAATTATTACAATAGGTAGATTTGGACACAAAAACTTGGTCCCACTCATAGGCTTTTGCCATGAATATAATGACAGATTTATAATCTACAAATTCATGCCAAATGGAAATCTCCATGATTGCCTTTTCTCACCGAAGATCCTCGAATGGCCCGTTAGAATGAAGATTACTGTCGGAATAGCAAAGGGCATAGCTTGGCTACATCAAAACAAAGTGGTTCATCGTGGGATTAGTTCAAAATGTGTACTTTTGGATGAGAATTTTGTGCCAAAGATATCGGATTTTGGAAAGGCGATAACCCCGGATCGGAGTTATATGAGATGGGATCGTACATTGAATGGGGAATTTTCGGTACCCTGTTCGTATGAGGAGGATGTATACGGGTTTGGAATGGTGCTTTTTGAGTTGATCACGAGGAAAAAATATGTTGACTCTTTCGAGAGTAGTGATTCTGATATTTATGAAATAGTTTCGAAATTGCAGTTATCGGGGAATTATAACGATGAGATGTGTCGTTTTTTGAGAATTGCGGGAAAGTGTTTAGAATGTGACCCGGGAAATTGGCCAAGTATGGCGGAAGTGTACCAAATGCTAAATGGTACGAAATAGAATTTGCGAAAATATTTTCTTTTTCTTTTTCTTTGAGAGTTGTAATATTTAAAGTGGTTATATTTCAAAATATATATTATTATATTAGAGGACACCTTTTCTACTACCCGTATTATTAAGACGGGGCAATTTAACATTAAGAATATAAAATTTTTTGTTGCCTTGATATAATTTTTTGTGATTTTCACTTTCTCAATTCTAAATTTAAGTGAAAACTATAGAATAACAACACATAATGCCTCTATTTGGACAATATTTACAAAATGGACATTATATAAGTCATCCTAGATGAATTATTATGATTGTCTACTTACATTATAATTATGAAAATGAAAACGAGTGAATACCATCAATTACGGATCAAAGGGACAAATAAGTATCATTGTCGTTATTTCTTTGTTTCTTATAACTTATGCTATGCTTGATATATTTTAATTGAAAAAGCTGCAGTCGAACCCACTTGTATTTTCAATTATACTTTTTAAATTTTTCATTTTATATAACTCGGTATGTCATAAATTTTTATAAAATTAAATCATTATATAGCCAAATATATGATTGGTTGATTTAGATCCACATTTCACTAGATTGCTATATATCATGAAGTGGATGTCTTATGTGTAAAGCATATCCACTGAGCTTTATTGTTAAATTGTAAATAGACATTTCCTCCCCTTGTCACATCAATGTCCCTTCTGTATGATTTGGAGGAAATTTTGATCAGGGAAAAGTTAGGCTATATTTGTTTATAATCTTATTTAACATTTTTTTCCATCTACGTAAAGATATATATATATATATATATATATATATATATATATATATATATATATATATATATATAGTTCCAACTGTAATTTTATCTCATTAATTGAGCAGTTAAAATCATGGTAGGCCATGCAATGCAATTACGTGTAGAGACTGGAAATTTAAAAAGTCTTTGGATCAATAATTATTGAATTAAAGAGATATAGAATTCATATAATATATATCGATCAAATCTCTAGAAATATACCACAAAGCCTAAGAACAATCTTACTCTTTATTTTTGGCTATGGATCAAAAGAGAATATTTCAAAACCTAAATAAGCAGAAAACCCAAAATTACTTAATGATTGTCAAAAATATATAAATTGTATATACACTCAGTTAAAATATCGCTGAACCAAATAATTATTGCCGACCAAATAAAATTAGGCAATGGTCAAACAAAGTTTCTCAATATGTTTCGAAAATGTAAGTTTGAATTGAATCAATCATACTTTTCTGCTTTATATTTACATTGACAAGTGGTTAGTTGTGTATTAAATTAGTAGTGGTCTGTAGGAGTGGAAAAGTTTATTTTTATGAAGAAAAAAAAAAAAAAAGAATTTTATTTTCCTACAAGCAAGTATGTGATAATAAATATACAAAAGACATTATTTTTTTAAATATATAAAACTAATGGCTCATGTGTGATATATTAGCTTTTTCGACCCTCCAATATATATATATATATATATATTATATTTATGTGGCCTAGAAAAATGAGTAGAAGTTCGTTGTATTTTCAACCGTATATAGATAGATATACATATATTATGTAAAGAAATAGAAGCGTAACAGAATATTTATAGAACACGATTAAATGGTACAAAAGTAAACCATAGACTACTATAATTAAATTAATTTGTCCTAGTGCCTAACTGCAATTAAAAGTTAGTATGCGTACTTTATATTAAGTGAAGTTAGGCAATCACAATTATATGTAAAAAATAAAAAAGTTAGGCAATCACGTGAAAAAAAAAAAAAACTCAAAGATTGATGCCTGAAATATGGTCCCATATATATTTGTGAAATAAATATCTTGTGTAGCTATTGAGATAAGTATTCTAGGTTTATAGTAACAAATATATTGAGCTTATTGTAAAATATTTTATTAAATTTGAAGTAGATTAATAATAATAATAAATCACTTTTATGCTTCGGGTTTCGTTTTAGCGTCTCTTTTTTTTTTTTTTTTTTTTATCATAACGTCTCATTGATCCTGTGTATCAGTCTTTAAATTCGGCCATTATTAATATGAGAATAATTAATTAGGTCTTAAGTTCCTATCTTGACTTGAACAAAAGATTTTGTTGCTAATAATAATGTTAGAAAGTGTATTTTCTGCTATAATTTTCGTACTTTTATGAGCAAAACATATTGATATGCTTAGAAAAATATTTTGTGATAACTTATTTATATCAATCAAGAGACTTCTCCAGATACGTGCTCCCACGATTTGGCAAACTGATAGTAATTAAGGACCAAAATTAAATATGTTTTTTTTTAAATGACTAAATGATAACATTGAATATTAAAATAATTATTATCATCAAAAAGTTCTGTTACAAACAAAAAATAGCTAACTGTTATACTAGTTGATAAATAAGATGAGATCGAATCCATAACTTTTAAAATTTAGGTCTCAATTTTGTAATTAGACCAATACATCATGGACGATTGAGTACTCCATTCCTAAGACAATTTTTGACAACATAAAAAATTTATACACACAGTGTATTTTATATTTTATTTTGTTAAATTACACAATATTTATTATATGATATAATAAGTATATATCTTGAAAATGAAAAAAAAAAATGGTACTTTCCTGAAACGTTGATGAGAAAAATTAGTAACACATATTTTTCCACTTCAAACTTTCAGTTAAAGACAAATTTTTGTACTTTGTTTTAATTGTCTTAACCCAAAATTCTAAAAATTCAAAATAAGCAAATCAAATACTGAAAAGAATTAAATTGCCTGCACAAAAATCAATTTAAAAAAAAATCTTGAGGTACAATCAATACTCCAAAATGTTTATTTACTTAAAACGTCCCTTTCTAAGGTCCATTTCGTTTACAATTTGCAGATTGTTTCTTATACACAAAAAATAACTCTGAGGTAATCATCCTAATCACATCCACATGTATTTTAATATACGGTCAAATATACGTATGAGTATCTCCGGCCAATCAAAACCCGAAAATACCCTCTCAACGACCACGTGACGTTACCGAAGAGGGCATATAAGACGAAGTCCTACTATCTCCGGCAGCCGGAAAAAATAAGTCCGATAAGTAATTATCCAAGTCTTCAGGGGCATATCTGACAATTGGCTCGATTTCTCTGACAAAATCTCCTCTATGTTTCTCGTAAAAAACCCGATAACTTGGTACGATATTTTTGGCGAGATTAAGTTTGACCTCATCGCGTAGTTTCGGGTCGGGTATGACCCATGAAGTTTGCTTCTTATAAGCCTCCTCAAAACCCGAATTGAATCTTCTGAAAGATTCCTTCACATCCTGAGGAGGAATCTCAGCCGTTGGATCCTCAGGCAATGATGAGATCACATTGCTCCATCCCATCCTCTGGTAATTGGATAAGTATCTATGGACCTTTGACCGGGTCGTCCAGATCCAATCGGGTCCCATTAGGAGCCCCAAACTGGAGTTTCGGACCTTTGTAACGACGTAGTTTAAGTTGTTTGCCAAGAACAAATAGGACAATGCCACGTCATTGTACAGCACCGCTTTGCCGTCGAGTTTACAGAGTAGGACTAGAATCAACCACGCCAGGCGGACGGTGATCGCCGCCGCAGACGGGTCATCTCCGGCGCCGGAGGTGGGGCTGGCGAAATAAGATTCCGGCAGAGGGGTCTGTGCAGTTACAGTCCAGTCCGCCAATATGTCCGTGACGGCGCCGCTGTAATCGCCGAGGAAAACGAGGAAATTCATCACGTAACGAGTGAGAGGATGAACACCGCCGGTGGACGGCGGTTTCGACGAGTCATTTTTAATCGCCGCCTCGAATTGGGTCAACATAATTCTCACAGCCTCGCCGAGTTTCACCAGCGCCGCCACAGCCTCCGACCTCACCCCTGACAGCGACTCGTAAGAGAAAATCGATTCAATCTCCGGCCACAGGTCGGAGATCGCCTCGTAGAGATCCAGAGCCCGGAAAGTTTTCTCCGGCGACAAAATCTTCTTACTTTTCCCGAAATTTTCAGGGAAACTAAACAAATTCAAAGCCGCATCTCTAGAAATTTCGGTGAAACACGACTCCGATATCTTCTCCGACGACGAGAAGACGAAATCACAGAGAAGCCTCTCGCCGCAAAACAGAGTTCTAACAGCAACCTTAGCAGCGTATAACCATGTCTTGATTTTCTGCTCCAAAATCTTCCAATCCATTTTCTGCATCTGAGAATGGTTCAACTTTTCAACACCCAAATAATACATCGTCTCATCAATAATCGATTTTCGAATAACTTTGTAGATGTTTACACACTCTCTTCCATAACCAGAAGCAATCATACAGTCAGCTATGCTCTTTAAATCCTCCATAGCAACATCAGAAGCCATTGAATTCCCACTTCGAGGTGGGGTACGTGGTGGGGTCATACTCATACCAATCTCTTCCTCTTCAGAAATTTCATCGTCATAGAAATCTGATACGCTGGTTCTTGTAGAGGCCCTGGATGAATGCCCAGATACAGTTTCAGAATCTAGATTTTTCCTGTTAGCAGATAAAATAACATAGAATTCTTTCTCAAGTCTCTTGATTGCGATTTGCATGAGTTTTTGAGCTCTGACAAGTCTCTCAGAGCTTGAGCTAAGCTTGACGTAATAGTGCATAGCATTCTGCAAACTGGTTACAGCTTGGAGAAATCTCTTGGCTTCTTGTCTGTTATCAGAAAATAGGGGAATGAATTTATCGTCGTGTTTATGAGAATCCAAATCCCATCTCGTGATTATTTCTTCGGCATGGTCGAAATTTTCATCGATCATCGTGTCGGAGAAAGTATGGTGGTGGTGGGCGCCGGGCGGCGGAGTGGAAGAAGGAGAAGAATGTCTGCTGGAAAACAATAAACCCTTCATTATGAACTGATTTTGATCTGAAATTTCGATATTTGAGGTGTTAGATTGTGTTTAAAGATCACAAAAAAGCTATTTGGCAATGATTTTTATGGGGAATTATATTTTGTGGTGATTTTGGAATTGGGATTTGAATAGAAAATGCAAATGGGGAAGGGGGTATATATAGAGCAGAGAGGAACAGGGATTTGACCAAGCAAAATAGGAAGGTTGAAAAAGGGAAGATTCTTTGTGGGTGTAATAATTTGAATTTTATTTTTCTCAATGTTTTTTGTTTACTATTGGAGTTGACATGCCAAGCCGCATGCGCGTCTTATAGGCCTTGTTTGGTCAAATGTCTAAACTAAATTTTTGTGGTAATTTTTATACAAAAATAAAATAATGTAAAAAATTATTTTAGATGGTTTTTGTGTTTATTTCTTTTATATGTAAAAATTATATGGTATGTGATCGTTGTACATAAATTGTATGAAAGAAATAGATACAAAATACACGCTAGAATTCTTAGTTATAAAGTTTAAATCATTTTTAATTAATAATATATTTATTTCTATTTATGTTTTTACATTTCACAACAAGTCTCAATAATTATTATTTTTTTTCAAATTATATTTCACGCCACTTTATCTCACTTTCTATCTTTTTCTTCTTCATGCAATCTCTCTCGCTTTTTTCTCTAATCCACATTGTCAACAATCAAATCATTAAATCAAATACTATGGACAAAATCCTCACTTTTAACCAACTCTGTTATTTTATTCATTATTTATATCAATTTTAATGATATTAAAAAAATACATTCAACTATATATATATATATATATATATCTACTTTTTTTTTCACATACAAAAAAGGCATGATTCTTATATTTTTGTAAACAATAATAATACAATTCAACCAAACCTAATATTTTCATGTGCTTTTTGATAGTTTCATTCAAGAACATGGACTAAATATAATATCTTTTGTTAAATTGAAGAGCAATACGTGCATCAACTTCTCCATTCATGTTTGATTTTGTACTTACCCCTACAATTATTCGATTAAAAATTCTTTTTGATACTCTAATTATTTAATTCTGATGTAACTTAATACTTCTAGGTATATTAAAAGAAATATATGAGTGTGTGCATATTTTTTAGGGATCAATATTTAAGTAATAATCTATTTAGCAGTTAACACCCCAATGGTTTACTTCCATTAATGACGAAGACATTTAATGATTTAATATTTGGCATCAACTTTAGTAAACTACTTTTTTTATATATTCTTCATTCTTAAGATTGAGGACCCAAAAAAATCAACTATCTATATATTATATGATTAATTATTGGTGTTAATGAAATTTCTTCATATTGATTGCGTAATTGACTATGCACAATAGTATGCTGTTAAAGCACTCAATCAATTAACGATTTACTATAAGAAACTTCTCAGGAAGTTTATATTTCTTTTTTGTTTTTCCAATTTCTACATATATTGGTCGAAACTATATTGGTATATAGTTTATCGAGAATATTATATAAAATCACTCACAACAATCATTGAGTAACTTTTATATAGTGGGTTAGTATTAAAAATTTATTAAGATGTATCAAAAGTTCTGTTCTTAATGCATCAAAATTAATGAGACATGGTAATATTTATATGGTGGTTAAGAATTAAAAACTTCATTTATATTTAAAAGCGTTAATTCAATTACATCATAAATATATATTTTGTACTAAAAGATGATGGGTAACAAACAGTCCTATCACGTTTCTATATTTTCTATTTATGGCTGCTATTTGATCACATTCAAACATTATTATTAAAAAACAAAATACAAATCAATTTTATCATTCTTAACCACTATAAGAACGACGTTGTCTGTTTCTTCGTACCTAATTTTTATTTAAATATTTTGAGGACTGTTAATGATTGGAGGATAAGAAGAAATTATAGTTGATAAAAGAATGAAACTCGTGTCGTATATACTTAGCCCGTCAATTTTTAATATATATATATATATACAAACGATTAGTAGAAAATAAACTTGATTGGATGTCATATTGATTTTAAATTCTTTTAATGATAAAAATGGAAAAAATTGTTTTTTTGGATAAGAAACACAGTGTTAAAGTTGTGTTGGGATGAACTTTTTAAGACAAAAACATATAATAATTATAGTTGATGTGGTGTAGTTTACAATTTTTTGTTGTTAGAAAATTAGTTGGATTGTTTAGGTATAACTTTTTGTAAATATATCTTAGTCAAACTAAACTATATATATATATATATAGATAAATTGGATCTAATTTTTTGCATGTTAGAATTAATTTACGTTAAATATATGTTTAATTTAATTTTGCAGTATTGAGAAATTGTAAAAAATAAATAAAAAAACTATTTTAATCACTGAGTAAACTGTCAAATCATAAATAGTAAAATTTATCGTTTTTTTAAAAATTTCTTCAAAAACAGCTAGAAGTATTTTTGAAAGAAATCTAGTAATGTGTCAACCAAACACATTTTTTTAAAGAAAAATATCTTTAAAATCACTTTTTTTTTATAAAAGAAGTGACCATCTAATTAAGGTCAAAGTTTCTCCTCTTTTTACTTAATACAAAAGAATCATTTTGGTTATGCAAAAATGAGAATATTAGATTATTAAATTAATGGTCAAATAGAGAACATAGAATTGAAAGTCAGACTTTTTCCTCTCTACTCACCCAGTCCCTGCTATTTTAAGGCATCACGAGCCAATTCAAATAATATAGAAATATTAGGACTGTTTCAAACTTATTTTTTTATGAAAGATATTCAAAAACTATGACCGTTATTAATAAATGCTTTTATTAATATGTATGACCTTTTCTAATATATATTTTAAACATATGAATATTAGGGAATCATTACCTAATTTTATTTGGTACGCAATAACTTTAGTCTGCAGGTTCTATATGAACTTATTTACGTAACTGCATTTTGACTGACTATAATGATTAACTAATTTCGTCTGATTTCGAAAAAATAATAAATAATTTCATTTGTAATATGTGGGCTTATTGAAGACTCTTTCGAAATAATAAGATTCTCTTAATTAGGCTAATTAAATGTATACATAATATTTTCCTTAATTTATATACAAAACACACTGATCACATATACATTATATATATATATAATAAAGTGTTAATGTAATATATAAAATAAAATTTTCATCTTTGTTATTTGTTTTATTGCTAAAGTAAAGAAGGATAATAACAAAATTTTGTATAGGAAGCCATATTGTATTTCTTCTAAAAGTTTGTTGTGACAAAAAAACAAGAAAAGTATAAATTCCTTGAAGCCTAAGTTACACATAATCTCTAAAAGGTCCTCATATTTTATACTTTGAAAATTTATAAGTATTTTAAATTTTTGGGTTTATAAAATCTCAAATATATTATAGATGTTTTAAAGAATTTTCAGTTAATTTAAGTATATCATAATGATAAAACAGATTAACAAATTAAATTACATGCATGCCAAGAACCTTTGAACCACTGCACCGCATCAATAATTTAATCTTAATTTCTGGGGATAACAAAAAATACAAAAACAATTTCTGGAAATTTTGAATTGAATTAATAAAATTAAATATCTTCAAATCGCAGTTATTTTATCTTCAAACCCCGTAAATAATATTATTAATAATGGAACCTATATATATGATTACAAGAATCTACTGATATCGTAACTTACCCTAAACTACCCTACAAACAAGGAAATAAAATATTACTAACCTATATATAATATATTACCATCTATCTATATCTATATCTATATCTATATCTATATCTATACTATTATAAAAAGACGAGTTGTTTTTTTACATTTTTGAAGTACCTAAAATATCCCTACATATTTCAATTTTTAATGGTAAAATAGTAAAACAATAAGATATATAACTTGATGAGGACTCTACAAGTAAATTAAATAATAAGATATATAATTTGAGTAGGACTCTATAAGTGAATTATAAATATCTATATCTATATCCATATCCATACTATTATAAAAGGACGAGTTGTTTTTTTACATTTTTGAAGTACCTAAAATATCCCTACATATTTCAATTTTTAATGGTAAAATAGTAAAACAATAAGATATATATAACTTGATGAGGACTCTACAAGTAAATTAAATAATAAGATATATAATTTGAGTAGGACTCTATAAGTGAATTATAAATAAATATAAAATACATAATATCTTTTTTATTATTATTTGTTAAACAAATTAAAAGACACATGAAAAATCTTGCTATGAAACTGCCGACCATGCATCTATAACACTTATGTCATTTTCAATTAATTAGTCATTTATTATGTTTAACTAAATCAACAATTAAGTAGGTTGCAAATTATTCTTTTAAGTAAAATAATACCATACAATTAGGGGTGAAAACGAGCCGAGTCGAGCCGAACGCATGGATGTTCAAGCTTGTTTGAATTACAACCGAGCTTTGAAAATTGTGTTTGAGCTTGGTTTGATTGTTCATCGAGCCGAGCTCAAACGAGCTTTAATCGAGTCGATCACGATTCGAGCTCGAGTAGTTTGAATATTTTGTACATGTTTTTGTTATTTTTTTGCTTATCGAGCCGAGCTCGAGTCGAGCTTCAAAATTTATCAAACAGAAAAATTTGTTCAAGCTTGGTTTGATAAATTATCAAACCGAGCTCGAACCGAGCTTTTAGCGATCGAGCTCGAGTCGAGTATCGAGTATCGAGCTAAATTTTCACCCCTACATACAATTGCTTCTAAATTTTTCGAATAAAATTCAAATATTTGGAAATTATTACAATCTTCAATAAATATATTGTTGATTTGGAAATAAAATACGTCTCTCATATTATGTTAAAAAGGAGATATAAAGCAGTGAAGAAATATAATATTTATTGAGAGAAAAAATCGTAGAGAGCCCCATTGTTACTTATTTAATATATTAATTAATTAGTCAATTATCCTAAAATATTTTTCAATTTGACTATGTCACTTTATAATTTAGTATAAAATTGATTGTTCAATATAAAAAGTTTTATAATACATGCATATAAGGAAATAAATGAAATTTTGGTAGTATCCGTACCAAAAACATAATTATTAGTACTACTACCATCCACATAAAAGATTCATTTCTTGTCATTGTCCTGAATTTTTATTGAATTTTATTATGTAACTCAAGCTTTGAATAGTGTTAATTGATTAGGTTTAAAAGTTGATTAGCACCAATTCTAATTTTGTATTTAAGACCTCCATTTCACGGGTTCAATTCCTGCTGAAAGAATGCCTATTAGCCTTCTCTAATGTGAGTCTGTCATAGCCTAGGCTGGTTGAACTCTCTTGTGTGGTTCGCAGGCTACTACACAAGAGCAATGTTTACTCAGTGCGCACCCTAAGGATAGCGGCTACAGGTTTCCCCCGTTATAAAAAAAATTACATCCTATTCAATTTGAGTTGTTTTTAAGCGATTAGGTAATAAACACAAGATAGACATCACATTTTGATTTGAGTGTTTGAGTTTCTCAATATTCAAATATTATATTAAACCATTTAAATTATCAAAATATGAGTTATTAGTACCGAGATAGTAGCTAAGGTTGAGTAACTTGAATTTTAGTTGGGTAATTTGGGAGTTGGTTTAGTATACAATATTAAAAAGTTTCATATAAATAATTTAAAACTCATGTTAATACTTGAAATATTAAACCAATTCCCATATTAGTCTATAAAAGATACAAGCTAAAATGTTTCATATAAATAATTTAGCCAAATCAATTTTATATTGATACTTTATATTGAACATTGATGGCAATTATAATTTTTATTGATTTGGCTATTATTATTTTACAAAATTATTCCGATTCTCATTTAGGTGAACTGGTAAATAATTAACAGAAAAATAATTAAGATATGAAATCAACTTTTATTGAGATAGTGAAAATATCAAAGTTATATCGAAATAAATTTCTATTTTTGAATCTGTACAATACGACAAATGAACTCTAATACTATTTTAATCAACACCAAACCTTTTCAAAAATAAAAATAAATATCAATGTTTATTAATATATTATTTTAATCAACACCAAACCTTTTCAAAAATTAAAAAAAATATCAATTTTTATTAATATTAGGGGAAATATCATAATTCTACAAATAAATCTAAATTAACAAGTTGCCAAAACTTATGACTCCAATTACTAAGTTAAGAAAAGTTAATAAATAATATATATATATGAGGTATAATAAAAAAGAAGCAAAAAATATAATGTGGTAAATTATATGATGAAAAAATTAAGAGGAAAGTACAATAGATAGCAAATGATGAATGTGTAATTTTATTATAAGAGGAGGTATTTATTATATGCACATGAAATTAAGCGTACGAACTTATAATTACATGAAATAAGCAGAGTAGTCAAATTGGTTAACTTGTTTAAAATTTTCTTTTTAAAAAAGAGGGTGATATTATAAGTGTACACTTTTTGTAATGCTGGACTAACGACCATTAGTTAGAGGGGTCAATGTAACATTTTTAGACATTTTAAAATTAATTAATATACAATATTTAAGAGCATACATAACGAACACTGTTTTGACACCGATACGTATTGCATTAAGTCTTTTTTAGTTATGTGCTATGATGCACAAACATGAGACAAATGATACGGGGCACAACATTTTTCATAAAACGTTGGACACGATACGACACTAATATATCTATATATATAAATATAAATTAATTATTTTTAAAAAAATTCGATACGTCACAAAAAATCAACTACCCATCATCAGTACTCAATAAGTAAATTACAATTAAAACAATCATGTATGCAACACAAAATACAATATAACAAGAATAAAATGTTTCACTATTCAAATCTTAATGCAAATAAGTGAAATAACAGTTAAATATTAATCATCATGCAAATAATGAAAATAATATCAGTCTATGTTTGGTCAAATATCATAATCATTAAGACGTACTTCACGGCCATCTTTAATATCAATTAAAACTATATCAGAACAAAGTTCTATTCTTGGTCCATTACAAATTTACAGTCCGACATATGATCTCCAATATTATTTTAATCAACAACGAACTTTTCAAAAATAAATATATCAATTTTCGAATATTAGGGCAATATCATAATTCAATGCAAATAAATTTAAATTAATAAGTTGCCAAAACATATGACTCCAGTTACTAAGTTAACAATAGTTAATAAAACTTCAATAAATAAATATATATATATATATATATATATAAGGTTATAACAATAAAGAGCAAAAAGTAAAATGTGGTAAGTATATAATAAAAAAATTAAGAGGAAAGTACAATAGATAGTTGAAAGGGTGAATGTGCAATTCTATCATAAGATGAGGCGTCTATTATGTGAACAAACTAAGTGTACTAACCTCTAATTACATCTCTAATCACATCAAATAAGCAGAGTAGTCAAATTGATTAATTTTGTTTTAAAAAAATATCTTTTAGCGAGTGTGATTTATTAGTGTACTACACTTTTTGCAACGCTTGAATAACAACCATTACTTTGAGAGGTCTATGTTAACATGGGTATGGCACTGATATGATACTATACCAAGTCTTTTTATGAGTATATACATGTGCAACATGGGTTATGTGTTTTTATGGACACTCCCAACAGAAAAGGCGTACCACTGAAGTTATTTGAATGAAAATAATAATAATAAAAAAAAAATAAGAAACAAAAAGTCCACGTAAGTATCCACATTTTGAACAATAATGAAAAAGTTTGTCAATATACAAAAAGAACTAAATGAGAAAATGAATAATATAAGTTTATGATCCACTAAAATTGAAAAACACAATTTCGTAAGATGACATAAGAATTTCTTTGGTAATATTTATTTATGTTTTTTTTATTACGTTGATTTTACATTTCATTCAATTCAAAATTTAATCTTTTAAACAATTATAGTTTATTTATGAACAACTCATCTAATTAAGTTATTACGGAAAATTAAATATTTTGAATTTAACCATAAATTTTTATTCAAATAATTTAAACGAGACCATATGATTCACGTGCAATGCACGTGTTATTTACTAGTATATCTAAATGAGCAACAAGATATGGAAAGATATTAATCTAAAATATTAAATATATTCTCTAACACTCCCCGCATCGAAGCGTGAAAATCTTGAACAACGAGACTGGAAGAGAAAACGTTAAACACCCAAATGATACCATATGCCAAACTCAACTGGAGCGCATACGAACGCTGAAAAATCAGCCCAAATCAGCATCACTCTGCTGACAAAACGTAGAAACGAAAGCAAACTCCAAATAAACGAACCCAGACAATTCACAAAATTGACTTGGTAGAGATGTAGATCAAAGTCGGTTGACGCTTAATACGAAAATCGGATCGAGCCTCCCTAGGGCGGAGGTGAACGATCGCGTTACAAAGGTGACGTGAAGTCACAAATCATGAAACCCTAGAACCCTAAAAGTTGCATCGGACAGGGTCATGGCTCTGATACCATGTAAAAGTTTGATACAGTAAATTCATCTTGATATTCCAATTAGTGTTTACAAGTATATATAAGGTCCACGAAACAAATCGTATCAAATCCTGCCTAACTTAGAATGGATACGCTAAATCGTATCGAATCTGCTAGAATCTTAATATCAATTGAACTAATAAGTGATGTCAAATAACCCAACATGCAAAGATTTAGAACTTCCTTGCTGTTAAAGTAATCGTGTTTTGTAATAAGCTAAATTTAGTCCTCACACGTATTTACTTTTGTACAGAAATGTTCAATTTCTTGAACAAGACGGAAATTATGTAACCATGATTTAACCGCCCATCTATTTAGAGAAATAATAGCAGTTGGAAATATAAAGGAATTTGAGATAAAATAAAACAAATTGCAACAATAAGAAATAGAAATGAGTACAGATATCCATTGCATGAATACATGATGTGAAATATAAAAACTAATTCACCACCTAAAATTAGGTGAAATATTTAATAGTACAGAAGGGTGAAAGAAGAAGAAAAAAAATGTGCATGGGACATCAAATTAGTGGTCATATATTATCACATAACGGATCTAACAAAATCAATGTTCTATAGTGTAAAAGATAATAATGTTTTTTTACTATCTTGTTTCTGCATTCAATGTGTATGACACACTTAACTTATTGAATCAAGTGTACCATAGAATTTTCTATACTACTACAACATCAACCTCGATTATATTAAATTTGTATTGTAAAAAAGAATGTAAATATGTCGAAACAAATCGTTGTTCAAACTTACTTGCATTACAATTTACAATCAAGCTACACATTTTGTGATTGAGGTTGATTAAATGTAAAAAATGAGCTTTAATCGAAACGAACATAAGTTGAAATCAAGTTTGATTTTTTGTTATTTTTAACGAATCGAGTAGAGCTCGATCTGAGTTATAAATCTATCGAATGCAAAAGGCTGTTCCACCTTCATTTGATAATTACGAAGCTAGTTCAATCGAGCTTTTAACAATCTATGTCGAGTCAAGTATTAAATAATTTGATTCGATTTAAGTTAGATATTTAACAAGGTCATTATAGATTTATTCATCAATACATATAGATCAGATGTGTATGTATAACATGATTGTAATTTAATCAATAAATTGAAACATACTCTATGTATATAATCAAATATAAAATGGCAATATCATTTCTTAATTTAAAATGTCACACGTGACTGTAAGAATTAACAACTATACGTGTATAACCTAATAAGTAAAGACTACTTATCTTCCTAATCCAATATATGTTTGACTCTTAAAATCACGAAAAGGCATCATTAGTATAACATAATCAAAATTATACCAATATACAACACTTCCTAACATAAATATTACCGACATAATCTTTCGGTGAAGTCAAAACATTATGGAGTCAAAAGAGGGATTTAAGATCAAATTATTCCCATATTATCATATAATATTTATATTTTATATGGGTTTTGATTTAAGAATGTTATCTATATAACTATATTGGATTTGGAAATCTATTTTATTGACTTACTTGAAGAATCCCACTTCTCAGAAATAAGATAATGAGGACTATATCTAACTACCTACCTCTCAGGGACCAAAAAGAAGAAGCAATTTAATTTAAAATTAAACATTTACTAAAAACTAAAATATTAATAACCAAATATTAAAGTAATAACGACAAAGTTGTCATTAAGTGAAACTTTTTGGTGATAAGAGTTTTTACTTTGTTACAAAAAATAGTTTTAAATGTTTATGACATGATTTGTATAAGGTTTGTCACTCCTTTTATAATTATTTCAAAAAATTGTGAGAATTAGTAATATACACTTAGTAAGTATTATATTATTATTATTATCACTCTATTCTTATTATGTGCATAAACTTTAGCATGAGAAATTTAGAGTCAACCCAATTAAGTCACTACGGTAAATATTTTTAAAATGGGACTAATAATCAAATCGAAATATTTATTGAGTTATTGGGCCAGTGTTCCGTGGGACTAATGATCAAGTTGAAATATTTATTGAATTATTGGCCAGTGTTCCATCGGTCAGACTGCTATATAAAACAATTAAATTGAATTATTTACCAAATAATATTAGTTTGAGTTTATTTTGAAAAAAATAAATTTGAGCAAATCAAGTATAAATGGTAATTAGGAGAGGGTCAACCGTTCAAGACTAAAACATACACGTATATACTTTTGGCATTGATTAAACTAATAGGATGGGCTGGTTTGATTTAATTCTCAAAAATTGATTATCATTAATAAAATAAGGGCTCTTCTCATTAATAAAAACCAAATCATCAAATCATGATAGCTTGAATACAATAAGGCCCAACTTGAGATGAGAAACATTTTAAAAACCAATAATCGTATTTAAACTCAAGTCTACGATTCGAGACCAACTGAAAATCCAACATTCATAAACACAAAATATCAAGAACCTCAAAAATTCGAAGCAACGCTACTTTGAGCAGAAATGAAGTTAAACTTTAATGGCATATTTCCTCAATGGGAAATACATCTCTTTCTTTTTTTGCTTCTCAGTCTTCAACGACGCCTAAAAAGATACGAAAACAACCAAAGATTAACAAAAATGTATACAAATGATAATAGTATTTCACATCATTTAAGAAAACAGCATTTGCATTATGGGAAAAATATAAGCATCTTGAACAAATTATCACATGAAAAGTAAACAAATGTTAAAACTTGAAGTGCAAATTCCTAACTAGGAAGGACGGTTGCTGCTTGTTTTGACTGTTCATAGTTAAAGGGGGTAGCATTTCAAGAGACGTAAATAGAAGCTAAAACTAAATCTTAACACTATGTTTGAAATGTGCCGAATATAGATATACAGCTTTTGGTCACAAATGACGATTAACAAATGGCATCGGGATATGATGACTGTAAATACATTCAAGAATTCTCATAAAAAATACTGATAAAAACATTTCAAACTATTGAGTCCTAAAGAAGTTCGTCAAACTTGACGTTTTAAAAACTTATAATATACATAGGGATAAAAATCTAACTAAGGAAGATCACGTAGTGCATATATATTAATGTTAATACTATATATCCACTCCATTCCCATACATTTAATTGCCAAACTTCAGGGGGAAAATATAACTACAATAAATCTAAAATCCTAAACTAACAAAGCGCGTTAATAATAACGATTAATGCCAACTGTATCAACGATATCAACATGCATTTCAAAGAAAACAAAGCACTAAATATAATTATCACAAGTGTTTAACCAAGCAACATTTATAGATGATTCGATATTCAACACCTAAATGGCCATAACAAAGAATAATAACCAATTATCCTACATTGCATATAATGATTCAATCAAAGCTCAATAAGATGAAGATTTCCAGCTAACAAAAGTATCACTGAGAAATAAAATCAATATCACTATACCTGGTGTTTGGTGAGGCGACGGCGGATAGCACGAGTCTTCTTAGGGCGGAGATCGAGAGGCAAATACTTCTTGTTCTTGTATACTTCCCTCAATGCCGCTTTCTGCTTCTGAGAAATCACGGTCAGCACCTGCGCAATTGAGAGTCTCACCACCTTGATCTTGGACAGCTTGTTCGGTGCACCGCCGGTGACCTTAGCAACTCTCAGCAACGCAAGCTCCGCCTTCAGATCCTTCAACTGTGCAAGCAGATCAGTCTTGTTCTTCTGCCTCAACTCGTGAACCTTAATCCGAGCTACAATTTAAACAGAAATTGAAGAATTGTTAGTGAATACAAAGATAATCTTTTTTACCGTATACGCAGACGATTGAAATTCTACATACCCATTTCGAATTCTTGCTTCTGATGCTAGGGTTTGGGTGTGGCGGACTGATGAAGAAGAGGGGTTAAATTAAAAGAACAACTATTAAACCCTACAAGGCCTCTTTTACTTTTTGGTCTCAGCAAAGTTATTGTTCATGGCCCAATACTGTGTGAAGCCCAATAGATGTGATGGACTTATGTAAAGCCCAACAAAATTAAAACTTTCCAGCCCAAGTGCTATGCCATTTGCAATCAAGCCCAAGTCTCTCTTACTTATATTATTTGTATTGAACTAAAATACTTATATAAAAAGAATTTTCAATTATAGTCATCAAATTTGAATCAAATCTTTAGTTTTGCATATTACAATTAATTTTTTATGCAATGATAATATAAACTTTTTATTTTTATTAGTATCTATATCATTCTAATTGTAAATGATTGGGGCTTGATTGAAAACCTCAGATAAAAGGTATATGAATATTATACAAATATTAATTTACTATATTTACAGTACAATCTAATTCTCGTAGTCTGAATATAAGACAAAACGTATATATAGTTTTATTTTGACATGCTAACAACAAATACTTTTGAATTTGTTACAATTATTATATGCACATTAAATTTAAAGAATTAAATTTTATTTAAAAGGTTTGAATTATCTTTTAACTTTCATACGATTAATCGTAATAAAGTGTTTGCAAAAATTATGAAAAACTAAAGGTAAAAGGACCATAAATGAAAATATATGAATAAGATGGCAGATCATTAAAGGCGGTAGTATAATCAATTAAATAATTAAAAGCTAAAAAAAAAGTAGAAGAAAATGGATAAAGAGAAAAGAACCCTAAATCAAAGTTTAAGATTATTCTAAGCAGCTCCTTAATCTTTTTTCTCTAACTATTGCCCCACAGCTTTAAACGCGTGATTTAAAATATCAATTTATATATTACAAGGAATGGATAAAGCCATTAATGAGGTTTATTTAATTTATTTCAATTTCAATACACACAAAATATATTTTTACTATCAAGATTTAGATCGTTTCATCTCAAATTTCACTATCAATTTTTACTTGCCAGTAAATTTATGTTGTGTGACAAATTAAATTCAAATTATTGATAATTTACATGAAAAATAAATTTGTGATTATTATCATTCTAGCTATGTTACAAATAATTTAAGAAAAATGTAATAGAGGAAATTGACATATTGACTATTGGAGTGTCATCATGAAAACATGTAATGAGCTTTTTATCCCACTAAAAAGCTTGCAACGAAATTGGACCTACCAAATTAACCATTTTTCGAGGTGTAATCATTACTCTTATAATTTAATTTACTAATGACACCCCAATTAGCGAAAAAATAGGGCTTATGTAATAAAAACATATTTTAATTTATAGTTTCACTAGTGAAAACTGAAAACAAAAAAATGCAATAAGAAAGATTGTATAAGTAACAGAGTGGTAACGGGTTTAGTCGATGCTACCCATATGGGTAGTGTCCTCAACCACACAAATGATGACATGTGTCATTTCTCATGACAAATTTGCTAACACTAAAAAATAGTTCAATTTTATTCATTTGTTTTGATGATTTAATCTTGGAATAAAAAATGGATTTTTTTTAGAGAACATAATTAAAAATAGAATTAAAAATACAATTCACTAATCTTATGAATTACTATATTATTATTATTGTATAATTAAATATAAAAAATAACATATATAATGGACCTAATCGTAACATTTTCAAAATTAAAATATATAAAATTTTCAAAAAATAACATATATATATATATAAAATAACATATATAAAAAATTAATATATATTTAATCGTAATATTTTTAAAATTTAGGGACTTAATTATAATGGACCTTATTGTACTATTTTATAAATATATACTAAACTGAAAAACAAAAGAAAAAGAAAAAAAAAGTGGATATAGTAAATTTTGGATGTTTAATAGCCAAAACAGGAGCAAGGGCACTACCCATATGGGTATCATCTAGTGAACCAACAAGAATGACAACATAGTACATATTAATATAATTTAATTTAATTTAATATAATTTCGTCTTGATATAAGAACCAAAGGTATCATATCACGTGCCACACTGCCATTACATATATGGATCATTATATTTAGTTAGTTCATATTTTAATCTTGCTTATTAATTTATATATATATATATATATATATTTATATATTGGTTGAATATGGTGGAGATTACCGTTTCAATCATACATTGGAAACTGAATTTTGAAATAGAATTTAATTTCTGCACTCGCGTGTTTTCGTTTTCCTATCTTGAATAAAACTATTAAAGCAATATTTCAAAAATTCGAAATAATTTTGAAAATAAATTCGCCAAACAAAAAAAATAGTTTCCTACTATCAATATTAGACAGTTAAACTCATTAATTTTTTTTTTGCCAACTCTCTCCCAAGTAAAATCCATTTGTTCTATTTTCTTGTGTCTAAAATAATAAATTTAACTAACACATATTTATTAAAAATTGTATTTAAAATATTAGTGCTAAACAAATTTCTCACAATAAAAATATGTCAGGATAACCATAGTCATTAAATACTTTATCTAAATCATCCAAATACACTTTTAACATCACATTTTTTAACCCTAAACATATATATATATATTTTACTTTTGTCATGAAAATATATATTCTAGATTTAAATAACATCCCATTATACTAAATAAAGGCTTGTTAATTGTGGTCCATTTAATTAAAGCAGCAGGCTTAGTTTTAAATTTATTATGTAAACCGACATATATATATTATATTTAAAATAAATATCCCAATAGCCCCTAATGGTGGGATTTTTCACCTTCACCCTCCAAAATGCCCTTTTCATTTGAGTTAACAACTTTAAAAAAAAGTACATAATTAGTTAATTATCACAATAAAGAAAAAATATTTATACTTTAACCTAAGAAACAAAAATCAAAGCAGGCAGTAAAGGCTATACTTTCGGCTTGGTCAATTCTGGTTGCTGCTAACTAACTACCAATCATATGTCAATAATAAGAAAGCACAAGTTTTGAAATATTTTGCCTAATTCTTCTGCTAATAGTGCTACTAATCATAACTTATAAAGCCCTCAATAAAAGAAAACAAAATAAAAAGGGCACAATTAAAACTTTAATTAAAGGTTTATAATAATTAATTCCTCTACTTCCGATATAATATCAATCAGTATAATTTGATGTTGCGTCTTATATTTTAAATTATAAAAATATATTAAATATATAGGTAAAAAATATTCATCGAAATTGAGGGTATCTACCATCAACCACTAGCTCCTTCTCTTCTTTTATACGTTCATAAAAAAAAAAATCTTATAAAATGCACGATGTTAAGATTATAAGATGTTGAATTAACAAATATGTTAAATTAATATAGTCCTATAAACTAGTAAAATAAACCATTAGAAATTTATAAAGATTTATGCTCCAAACAAATGATTTACCATATCCTAACTTATCTCTTAATTAAAGTTGATATCTTAATTACAATATTGTCATTACTTATAAGCTCCACAATTTTAATTTATCTAATATATTTTTTAAAAACCCAATATTTATAAGTACTTACTGTGTATAATATATTTTAATAAAACTTCACCAAACTCCTCTTGCACTACTATTCATAACAATTATAATTTATTTTATTCATTCTTAATTATGAATAATTTAAATAAACCAATTTATTCCAAACAAGAATTTCCCATAAAATACCACAATCACGGCATCCAAAGTGTGTCCTTCAAACATTACATTGTTTTTAAAAAAATATCAATTTTCAAACAATTTTCCTTTTCTTTTTCCTTTTTATTTTAAATTAATAAATCATCACTTTCAAATCCCTCCACTTTATATCCACATTGAATGGCCTCATTTCTGAAACTCTTTCTCCTACTCACCTTCTAAACTCTACCCTTTCTCCTCATTTTCATTCAACACAAACAAACTTACAAACACATAAAACCCTATTTTTCCTCAATCTTTCATACAAAAAACCAGTAAAAAAAGAAAGAAAATGAAGTCCATAGAACTCTTCTGTGCTTCACCATCTTCAACAGCCATTTGCTCAAGCATGGATCATCGCTCCATTCTCCGACCCGGCCCCAAGCCCATGAACCGACCCGTTCACCGCCTTGGCGACCCACCAAAAGCCCCATGCTATTCTGAGATCCCGATTGATCCTTCAAGGCATTTTTATAGAAGCAGAAAAAGTACTGAAATATTACGCAGAAAAAGCTCAGCTGATGTTGATGATTTAAGCTCTTCAAAATATTTACTGAGTGATAAACCTTTCATGGATTATATATTGGATTCTGAAAAAACCCTTGTTCCTAGTAAGCCCTTGAAGGATAATAATAATGATAATAATGTTAATAGTAATTATAAACGTTCGAATTTGGAGGGTTTTCGAGGTTTTAGGTCTCTGTCAACTCGTTCATATGAATCTCCTGTGTTTAAACCTTCGTACAAAGATGATGGAGTACAGAAAGACTTGCCTGTGAGATTGAGTGATCATTTGAATGTTCAGAAATCTTCATCTTCTCCGGCGAATAATCGTCAGGTTTTGCTACAGGCCTTATGGTTTCTGATATGTTTTTGTATTTCATTGAATTTGTTTATTTTTTTGTTGGTTTTGTTAATTATATGGTTTTAATTATGATTTTTGTGGTGTTTTTTTTACTGCAGGTTGTTGAATTGAGGGTATCGATTCATTGCAAGGGTTGTGAAGGGAAATTGAGAAAATATATCTCCAGAATGGAAGGCAAGTATATATTAGCAATTCTTAACATTTAAATATATATATATATATATATATATATATATTGACGGAAAATCGTTTTGAGTTGTTTATATCCTTCATTTTATTATGGTTTTTATAAAATAGTCATTTTGAATTATTTATTTCAATATATTGTATATTATCTTGCATCCTACATCTTCTGCTGAATTATTAACTATGGTACTTTTCTTGGGTAATTTAATACTATATCACATCATTACAATATATAATTTCACTTTTTTCCAATCTTCACTTGACATATATACATATAAAAACTATCAATTTGATTTGCATGTGTTTTATGATACTTTGGCAATCTTATCTATATTGTTTAAAACCACTAGCTACCAGTGTATTTGCTTTCATGAAACTTTACTACTCTATATAATTAATTAAGTAATCTCGAAATATATATAATATCTTTAATTTAACATTTTGAATTAATTTGTAGGTGTGACTTCATTCAGTATAGATTTGGCAACAAAAAAGGTGACCGTAATTGGGGACGTGACGCCTCTAAGTGTACTCACAAGCATTTCCAAAGTGAAGTTTGCCCAATTTTGGCCATCCCCATCTTCTTCGTCATCTTCATCTTCGTCTCAATCTCCTCGACTCAGTTTCACAAGATAAATAATTAATATTAAGTTATATTATGAGTCATGTTTAATTTTCGTATTAAAATAAATTTGAGGGTTGCTTAGAAATGTACGTGTATTTCGAGAACTGCGTATTTGATTGTGTAATTTGTCTACGGTGTGTATATATACCAAATATTTTACTAAACTTACTTTCGTTTATAGACTTTTACAAGTACTTTTGATGCATTCGCAATATTCTAAAACCGTAAAGTGGAAATCATTATGGAAACTCAAATTATTTAGTTACGTAACTATATTCAACGTAAAGGAAAAATTTAAAATAGATCGGATTTGATAGACTTAATCGAGTCTGTCCATTATAAATGATCGAATGATGAGTGTTTTAGTAAAACACTCTTCAGTTATCACATCCAATCAGCTATAACAAACTGATTAATTGAATCCGATCTATTGTACAGTTGCTCGTTAAAAAGAGAATGGACTATATCACGATTGCAATTCAAAATTACAGATAAGTAAAATATATATAAAATAACATAAGCTTTTGTCTTTTTTTCTAGTTTGAATTTTCTTTTTTTCCAATTTTTAAGTGAAGTGAGATTCAAAAGGGTTAAGTTGTTTAGAATAGTCTCGTGCTTTCTGATCATAATTTCTTGGGAATGAACCCCTGCCCTTTTTGTAAGTCCCAAATTTGTTTCTTTTTAATTTCAAAATTCTGCAGCTTAAGCTGGCAATATGTCTTTGTGTCTGAGAATATCCTCTCTTGTTTATTGCTTTACAGATTTGCAAACTTCATCACGGATGTTGTGCATTTTTTGTCGACTTTTTTTACTGCAATTCAAAATATACAAATTAAATATACCAATAAACAAAATATGCTGCTTATTTAGTACATCCAAGGAAAAAAAACAAGATAAATAAAGTAGTATAATATGTACAAAAATGACCCAATATATTATTATCTCAAATTTATCTTATATGTATATGAGCCAAATATATATTTCCAAAATCAGTGAGAAAGGAGCTTTCATGTGTCCGAACTAGAAATTTCGATTGGGAAAATTTTAGCCGAGATTTTTTAGGTCGATTTAAATATAATTTATAAAATTATAATTAGAGTATATTTAAAATCAAATTATAAAATCAAATTTTTTTAAAGACAAACTGTAGATATGATAATTACACGTGGAAATAAGAGATGCATGCGGGTGGCCATAGTCGGTACAAGCATTAGGTTTAGAAGCAGACATAAATAAACTTTATCTTTTTCTTTTGAATAAATATGTTCACCAAAGTGGTGTATTATGATTATATTGTCTACTCCCCTTTGATTTAAAATAAAATTCAATTCCAGAATCTGGATCTGTTTATTCTTTACCAAATTAGACAATTTTATTATGGATAATTCTAGACTAGTTTTAATATTTTTATTAACCTTCCTTTTTATATATCTCTAATTAAATTCCAATGATTCTAATTATGTCCTACAAATTGATTAATCGCTTATTATTTCTATCTTAAATTAATTGAACAATAATGGAGAACTTATTTTTAATAATAATGCAGGCAAGCATTGAGAACAATAGACTAATTTCACCAACTTTTTAAATCAGAAAAATCCAACAATTAGATTGGTAAATCTTTGCATTCAATTGCTCTTAACCTGTTATATCAAGTATTAACCAAATGCATCTTTTATCTTCAATTTTTAAGAGATAATTACCACGTTAAATTAAAAACAATTTACATAAATTAGTAAAATAGTCTAATGATCTATAATTTAAATTTTTTAGTATACAATCCATCAATTTAAAAGATCTTGAAAAAAGAAAAATCTTTACTACAAAACAAATTTAATTGATCGATTCTTACTTAAAAAGGAACACAATTGCAAATTGTAATAGTTGGATATTTTTTGAATTAAAATTAGTAGAACGAATACTTTAGATTGAAGAACGAACATTGATCATGTAAGGCTATGTACAGCAGCTAGGCAAATTATCACCCTCTTTTCCCTGCCACATCAGATTCCCTACCACATTCCCTATCACATTATTTTCAACTCCACAGCAGCTAGTCAATTAATTTTTTTTTACTTTCTCTTTCATCCACATCACTAATTTTAATAATTAATTTTATAGTTACAATTAAACCGAATACTCATAAATTATTAAAAACGTACAAGAAAAACACAATAAACATCGATAAACTTAGAAAATTTGAAATTTGAAGTAAAAATCTAAAAAATACCTCAAATTTTAAAATATAAAGTAAAAACCTCGAAAAAAAATTGGTGTCCAAATGACACAAACTTAGTCTCTATTTATAGAGCTTGAAAAAAGAAAAATAATGGTGAAAAAATAAAAAATTAATTTTGCATAATTAATATTAGAAAAACGATTTAAAAAAAAGGAGGAAAAAAACATAAGCCAGAGACACAGCATCCCATTGACTGGCTTTTATTTTCCCTTCCAATTCCTTGAAGGCAAATTTTGCCTACCAAAAAAATTCCCTACCAAATTTGCCTACTGCTAAATCACCCAATTCCATTTCCCTTCCATTTCCCACCCCATTTCCCTTGCTGCTGTATATGGCCTAATGCATAAAGACAAGATTAAGCATAAATACAAGATTAATGTTTTATGTAATGGTCTAATATATAAAAAAAGAAAAGAAAATCATTTTCTTCTTCAATTGATTATAAATTTTTGTATGATTGTTACGAGACAGAAATTCAATAATGACAGCAAGATATTTTATCTACTTTTGTAACTTTGATCCTTCTATTTCTATTGGTGGGGCTCAATCATGTTATTATGTTTTTTCCACTCTTTTTCCTTTTGGAAATTGTAATTATGAATCTCGATCCTCCTACCCAGCTCTTTCCTTCTTTTCTTTTTCAATATAATTATCTAACTCAAAGAACAAAAATAATTGCTGCAAAAAATATGAAAACCCTTTAGTTCAAACTAAATATTTCTTTTTTAATTAATTGAAAACTTTATTGTTTTGAGCAAATCTTTGATTAACTTGAAAAATATATACTAACTCCACAAAAGGGGAATTTGGCCCGTCCATCAAGGTAATTATATTATTAATTATTATACTTTATATGTGGAGGAAACAACATTATTTTTGACATGCAGTGGCGCACTTTGTATGGTCCCTTATTTCTCAGTGAATTTCCATTTATGAATTGGAATTTTTCGCTTCTACAATTAATATTCTTAGGTATAAACAAAAAACTCATAGTTCAAATCAACATGGCTATTGCTAAATAAAATCCAAGAATGTGGTTTGGGTTTAATTCGAGTTTTTGTTGGGCTTATCTTGAAGTCCGTCTTGTGTTGTCATTACAAGTGCTTTACGACTGCCTTTTTTGAATCTCCTCAATAAAATCACTAGTTCTTGTATCTTTACCTTTTAATATCTCGATAATTATGGAATAGATATACAAAATAAAAATAGACATGCATATAGTTGTTGAAATATTGGCAAAAATAGGTGTGACACATTTTCATTTGGTTCTCCCCTAAATAACCAAGCCCATTATCTCTTTTGGCAGTCCCTTCATCTGCTCATCTGCCCTCAATTCAACGACCAGTTTTTAGTGACTCTTGGTTTTTTGTTCTTCCGTCTCTTGAGACTTCTCACAATCAGGCTCTTGGGCTTTTTTTTCTGCTGCTATAAAAGAGTTGTTGGAAATCTTGATTGGATAAATTGTGTTTTAGCACGATTTATATAAAAATTTAAGTGATTTTCGTATGTCGAAAGTGGAATGTCTTTGACTCTAATTATTCTACGTCTCGAGTAGATAAATTTAGAGTATTTAATTACTCAAATTCGATTTTGGGTGAATGAGAAATTAATTAACAAAATGAATCACTCAAAACGTTATTCATAGTTGGAATTGATTTATCGATATGTACATAAGTAATTAAATGATCACAAATCATATAATCGATGGCCACGATCGTATAAGAAAAGTTCATTTAGTTGGGATTAAAATGTTCAAATTGGAAAAAATTAAGGACCAATTTGAAAGGAAGTGATTGTTCAAAATTCAAAGTTTTTGGGGTCAAATTATAAGTTTGGAAAAGATAAGGGATGAGATGCACCACAATGGGTGCACCTAGCTGCACTGAATCAGCGCCCTTTAAGTGAGCAAGCTGAGGTTGAGAAGCGGGTGCACCATGCACCCGCTACATTAAATCCGTGCTCATTTGGGGGCTATTCACCAAACAAGCCAATTAGGGGCTGTTTTGAAAAGCCATTTCAGGGGCTTTTTAGTCCAAAAGAAATACTTTTTGGGCCCTTATGCAATGTACGAAAAGTTGCAATTTTTGATCCAAAACTCTTCATTTTCTATAAATAGATCGTCCATTTATGGAATTAATCACACCAAATATCATTTCTCTTCTTTTTTCTCTAAATTACTAATTTGAGTATTTTGAGAGTTCTTTTATTTCTTAAATATTAGTTTTAATATTTTAAGAATAGTGTTGAATATTAAATGCTAAATTGAGCATTTGAAATATTCTTGAAGTTCTTGAATAATATTTCTAAGAACTTTTTAGTACTAAATTGAGTACTTTGAATATTCTTAAATATTAATTTAATAGTTTAAGAATAAGTCTTGCATATTATATGTCTACATATGCATTATTAAATCATGCGAGTCCATTGAGAGAGTTTGAAACAAATATTTATTCGCTAGACTCGATAATTTATAGTGGTACTATTATCAAGACGATGTCGTTGTATCTTGGGAGACAATTGCCGTAAACCGTAACCACCAAGAGCGGGGCAATATTGTCTTAAGGAAGTTGGGTATCCCGTGCCTCGACATTTCATAATTATATTGCATCTTCATAAACACCGCCTGTTACGCTCCAAATTTTCCCAACAAGAATATTTTCCCACTTTTTTAGACACACCAAGAAACACCAACCAACACCTAGAGCAATAGAAAGAATTGCTAGAAATACAAAGTCTTCTCTCTTCTATCGATATCGGTCTTCGTGACTTGTCTTAGTGACAACCTTGTTTAAGGTTTGAGGGTGATAGTTCTTGTGAGGGTGTTACTGGGTGCTTTGGGCTTGGGGTGTTTGATTCTTTGTGAATGCAAATTGAGTGCCCTTCATGCTACACACACTGTGGTAGAATATAGAAATAAATTCGAAATTTTTGAGCCTACGAAATCGACTGCAACTGATATCCAACAATAGTTCTAACATAAAAGAGAATATATATATATATATATATATATATATATATATATATATATATATATATATATATATATATATATATATATATATATATATATTTAGACTTGTTTTGGTGGGAGTTAGGGATGATACACATGTATAGAAAAAAATAAAACGTCCAATTTTTTTTTCTTTAGAAGTCACAAAACAAATGGAAGCAAAGTTTATACCGTATACATGAGAACTAAAAGCAGCCTTCAAATTTTCAATTTTGAACTCAAATCAAATTACAAATTTGTCACACAAATCACAAAAACAAACATATACAACAATTTCCATAAATAAAATAAAACCCTAATAATCAAGCAAGATAAACACTAATCTGCAGAAGTGTCTCAACCCCATCAGTCTCATGCTGGTTCGTCCCTGGGAATGTCTTCACAGTAGCAATCCCCTTAGCATCTACATACTTTCCAGTCCCACCCATTACAGCCAAATGAGATTCAGCCACAGCCGTCCGATGAACTCCAAAAAAGCTCAAACTATCAACATATCCACCACCTGTAAACATCACTGTAAACGCCATTGTTTGGCTCGTCCCATCTTCGGAGCTCGATATGTAAAACCCTTGAGCTTTGCCTACTAACCCTGATCCCAATTCATGGCCTTCTGTTAATTCGTCGTCGAAAACTGTCATTGTGCCGAACATTAGCTTCTGAAGGGTCGTCCCGGAGGGAAACTGGGCGCTGTTTAGGACAGGGAAACCTGGCATGCCGCCGATGATGTTGTTGTTTCCGTTGTTGTTGGTCTGAATGTTTGATGTGAATCCGCTCAGACCTGTTAAGAATGGGACGTTGTTGTTGTTGACGATCCCGCCGTTGGCGTTGTTGGTGGGGATGCCGTTGTTGACGGGGAGAACGGCGCCGTTTGGTTTGGCGAACGGGACTTGGCCGCCGACGGCAGGGTTGGCGACGATGCCGGTGACAGCAATGGCGGAGGGTTGGCTGCCGCCGAGGATGTCGTGCATGAAAAATGTAAGCGAGTGGTCTCCAATAGGGATTGACTGGGCGGCGGCGCCACCGGTGGCAGTGGGTAACCCGCCGGGGATGGCCGTAGGAGCGGCATCCTCGTCGAGGATTCGAGCTGAGGTGATGGATGAGATTGTGAGAGCAATAATGAAGAGGGAGATAAAGCCTTTAAGTTGAAAAGCCATTTTTGTTTAGAAGTTAAATTATAGAGGTTTATTTAATGATTTTGATGAATGATAATTATGGAATTGAGGTTTTCGAGTTTTATTTATGGAGATTTGGAATCAATGGAGCAAGTATGGTATTATGGGGATACGGTGTGGAGTTGATGAGATGGATTAGTTGCATGCTTTTGAGTTGTTTGGTGTTATAATTTGTATATTATTTTTACAACTAATTAAGTCAACGTTTTAGTTGGAAAATATGGGGATGAGATCCTGTTGCACTTAGCTGTTGCATCCTCTGTTGCACCTATAGATGGTTGACACGTGGATTAAATTGGCAGAAACTTTAACGGAACACAAAACCATCTGTTAGGACTGTTAAGGGCTCTTATATGGAAATCATATTTATTTTAGATTTAGCTCTAGCCTTTCCCTCATTAAACATAGAGATAGAAGGAAAATTCCAAAAACATAATTGATTAAAATCCACTTATTCTATTTGATTTGCATTTTGAGGAATTTGAAATGGTATTCGATCATTGTTCTTATTTTCTCTACATTTGACTAATTATTTTTGATTTCATTGATGATTGTTTGTTCGTCAAATTTGAAATTGATTAATTAATTACTCTAAATTTATTTAATTAATTGTGAATTAATCTGAACTAAAGACGTCCTATTTTTACAAATGAAAACTCACTTAAATTTATAATTACTGGAATAACTATTATTATTATTTAGAAAAGATAACCACAATAATAATTATAAAAAAAAAAGCAAAAACCCCAATATTCAAGCATCAATAATTACTGGCACAAAGCAAAGCCTCCACCGGAAAAGTCTTGGTAATTCCGGCGAGGCTCTTGAAGTGAATTTTCCCCGTCGCTGGATCATCGGCGTTTATCTCGTTCACCGGCGGCCATAGCATCAGCTCCTTGGCCTTCACGCCTTGCAGCTTCTTTATCTTCTTCTTCTCCAAATACCCCCAGATCTCGTTACTGTAACTCACGACTTTGCTTATAATCCTGAAATCTCATGGATGGTTGTATTTGGTATTTGGAATTTTCTTAAATTTCCATGTTTTTGGAATTTTCCTTCTATCCCTATGTTTAATGAGGAAAAGGCTAGAGCTAAATCTAAAATAAATATGATTTCCATATAAGAGCCCTTAACAGTCCTAACAGATGGTTTTGTGTTCCGTTAAAGTTTCTGCCAATTTAATCCACGTGTCAACCATCTATAGGTGCAACAAAGGATGCAACAGCTAAGTGCAACAGATGATCTCATCCCGAAAATATGAGCATATTATGTAAGGAGTAATATTATGATTATCGTGAATTGCAAAATTGGCCAATTTTGCAGCCTCATCTAGGGTGAATAGATTGGCCAAATGGAGTCTAATTATTAATGTATTTAATTGCTCATTTTGAAAACATAAAAGATAACAAAATTACAAGAGGGAAATCATTAATACTCTTAAATGAAATAGGAAATACTTCTCAATTATATACCAAAAAATCCAAATAACCGAATCACAAATTAGCATCCATAGGGATACCAATGTGAAAATTAACCATACAAAAAAATAGGAAATTAAAATTGCTGATTTATTCCTTAATACTAATAAAAACTAAACTGAAAACTGTGGGAAAAAAACACCAATAATTCTTGATGATCACTTTGGTGGTGGGAAGAAGATTTCTTCAGCCTTTCTCTTAGAACTGAACTTCTCCTCTATATCTGCACCAACATTGAAAGAGGCTTGAAGCACTTGTGGAGACAATGCCTTCCAAACTGAAGTCTTTCCAGCCAAATGAGTGAAAATTGGACTGCCATAAAAAGAAAAAAAAAGTTATTTCAAAATCAGAAAATTTAAAATATTTACACAATCTTTATGCTAACGTACTCTAGTCAATGAAAACAGGTAGGGTGTAAGTGCAATTTTTTTTTCCAAAATACTACTATTGAGCAAATGTATGTATAACTATGGTAAATTAAATAGAAAACCCTATGTAAAACCCTAGTTATGAATCATGACTCCCCATGTTGCAAGTAAAAGGACAATTTCACATCTTGGTTTTTGAATTGTCAATTATATAGGGGCTATTTTGATAACATGCGATTTTGAGGGGGTTCATGGTGGATTTATCCACTATAATTATGCCAAAATAAAGACAAACTAAAGAAGCAATGGAAAATGAATAGGATTTTCTAGTCGAAATTCCTATTTCATCATCTATTTCACCTATTATTGACACTTGTAATTCATAAGTGCATTTAATAAAGGATGCTTAATATGTATAAATATTTTGGCACGTGTTAACTATATGGAATAAAAGATAGAACATGATTTGGAACAGAAAATCTTATCTCAGGTATAAGTAAGGGATAAGATTTTATATTCTAAATGATATTCCATCTGTTGTTCCATATATTTAAATTTTTGCAATGTATTTTACGAATGTACTTAAGTATATGAGATAGAAGATGAAACATGTTTAGAATATAGAATCTTGTCATGAAAAGTAATAGTAATTGAGAAGCATATACTAACTTGGGAGTAGTAATAATAGAGAACCAATCCATGCCATCGGGATCACAAATCTTCGATACGACAAAAAACCTCGGGACAATGAAGAGATAACCGGCCTTGACGGTCGTCTCCAAGACGCGCTTACCGTCAACCCCAACCACTTGAACCCTACCACTTCCCCTCACAATGTAAGTCACTTGCAAAGCTGAGTCACACGAGAAACCGGGCGAGCACATGGCCCCACCATCGAGTCTCACAAGATCAGCACCCAGCCCCACTTCGCCCACCAGGGGCAAATTCTTAGTATTCAACACAACAACTTTTCCACCGTCCTTAATGTCGACATCCAACGGGGCTTCTTCGCAATTTAGGGCCATGCCCGTGTAGTGTTCCTTCTTGGGCTCAGGCATTTTGAAGCTCGGGTCAAGCTTGACTATGCCCTTAGTGGGTTGGTTGTTGACTAGGGTTTTGACCGTGGCCTCGTCTAGGTCCCACGCTCGGGAGACGAATTCGGTTGAGAATCCGGTGAAGATTCCGGTGGGGCCGGTTAGGGAGAAGTCGGTGAATGAGCCTCGTTTGTGGGCCGTTGAGGTGTCACCGAGGAAGAGGATGGCTAGTTCGGTGGCCTCTTTGTTGTACCACCATGTTGTAACGCCGAAGGGGAGGGCGATTGCGTCGCCTTTCTTGATTGCGAGAACTTTTTCTTCTTTTTCCGGTAGGATTATTCCGGCGACTCCACTACCTAGTTATGGTTGTTTTTGAGTTAAAATTAGAGCATATGGGTAATATTAAGTGAAACATATAAAGTGCAGCAATCATAATATGAATGAATTGCAATATCAAAAAACAAAGATGCACTTTATATCACTGGTTTTTAACTACTATTGGATGAAAAGCGATTAGGTTATTACATAAAATAGCCATATTATATGTGGTTTAAACATCATAACAGATGCATTGATACACATTCAAGAAATTGGATAGAAATGTTTTTTACAGATCTGTATGTGATTCTCTTGAATTAAAAAATTCAATAACGTATAAATATCATCAACTAATTCGAAGTTTCACATAACAAACCTAATCGTCTTCAATTTCACAAGATCCATTGATCTGTTCGTAATTATCTTACTCGACACAAACAAATCAACTAATATATTATCGTCATCCTCAACGTGAACTACAAATCAAACCACATGATCACATATAACAGATTATTAAACTAACAATCAAACATTAAAACAATCAATAGATTCAATAAACCAAAATTAATTCATGCATGAAAAAGAACAAATTACGATTATGCAGATCCATTTACATACCTTGAAGAACATAAGCAACCTTAGCAGAATCGGAGTAGGTAGGCAAAGCAAATCCATTCTTCTCAAGGGCAAGCTTGGCGGCCCCAATGTTGCCTTCACGCAGCATCGGGAGTTCATTAGGGCACCACGCGTAGTATGAGCCACCATCTCCACCGTACACTTTCTTCGACAGCTTTGGTGATAAATCAATCTCCATTATTATTAAAACTATGAGTAATTAATTAGTAACTATAAGAACAAATATGGGTTTTTTTTTTCTTCTCAACAGCTGAGATTGATGTGAAGAGTCTGAGGGCCGTGAGGGGTATATATAGGGGTTGAGGATGGAGGTTATGTGTGGCGGAAGGATAGTGGAATAATGACTCTTGAGGCTGAGTTTTATTCATAACAGAATTCTGTTTGGCTATGCGTAGATTTGGATCTAAAATGAAAATTTACTATATCTTTCTTCTTAGTTGTTTTGTACATACTTTAGGGTATGTTTGGATCGAGTGATTTGAAATTCATGGATTTCAAATTCATCGACAAATCCATTTAAGTTCGTTTGGATGATGATGGATTTCAAATCCCTCGCCATTCATTTTAAGCTCTTTTCTATACAACTACGGTAGATTTCAAATGACACCATTTTAGGTGTCATTTGAAATCCTTCCTCCAAATCCACTTCTCAAATCCAAATCCATAGATCCAAACGCACCGTTAATGTTTTTAGAATAGTTTATGATATAAGTAAATACCTCGTATTCTACCGACCGTATGCATTATAACGAGCTTAATGCTACAATTTATTGGTATTTGCACGGAGGCCCCTAATTAAGAGAGAATTTTTTGCAAAATACTATTTAACCTGCGCGTTAATTAAAAATCGGGTCAAATACATGTCTAACCCGAACAATCTGATACACTTATCTAATGACACGTGTACGACATTCCATATGTAAACCAACCATCCGTACAACGTGTCAATTTTATAAATAGTTCTCATTAATGACATGAACATGACTTTTGGCTAATTAAGCAGTACATCCGTATTAGATTCTACGGTATAAGATCCGAGAGCAAGATCCCATTTCTATAACCGAGCTAAGAATCTTGTTAATGACCTTATATTACATATTGAACTACGTTTAGACTTAATCTTAGAGAAAGATACGTAGGTAGCTCAGTGAACCGAGTGCAGTCTATACACTTTCAGCGGATCATCTTGGTCCAATACGAGTCTCGACTTGATTTAGTTTGACTCGTATTTTACGAGCTAAATCAATGTAATTAATGTAGATTAGACTGTAACAAATTAAATTGCAAAGCCCATCTTATTTAACTTAAAGTACAATCAACAAACTTAATGTGGAATCACTTTATGTGGGCATGTTCATAATCATGAAAAAAAAAGGTTAAATGTTAAAACATATATTAAGTTCTAATTATTGAATTAATTTGATGAAAATAAATTTGGCTGGAATTGCTTCCAAGACAAAACCAATGGACTAAATCATTGAATTAAATTTATATATAAAAAATTAAAAATATGGATTTTTGAAAAAATACTACAAATACAATATATTTAATTTTATGCCTATGTGGCGCCAATTATCCGTACATCAATATATCATTTTTCGATTGGATAACAATAGTGAAAAACTAGAGGCGCTGTTTTCCGATAGAAATGGCCAATTATCACGAAACCAATTTTCTGAAAATATATAAATAATTTAAACAAAAAGGAAATTTTATTCCCAATGGATTGCATCGTTTTCCAGCAGTTACAGTGTTTATCATTTTCTTCATCAAAAAGTTTGGGACTTGGAATAACTAGAAACAGGTTTACTACTTGCTGGGCCGTTGGATCATCATCATCTGGGAACATTTCTGATGAAAAGAAACAAAATTTAAATGGATCACTATTTGATGATGATCAATCTTCTCCAGCTCCTTTTAAGACACTGAAAGCAGAAATAACTCAAGAGACCATTGATTTCTTTGTTAGTGATGCCGAGGGCGATCCTGACCGTCCATCTCCCGGATACGCCTCAATCGATCAAGCACTTACCGCTTTGCGCCAAAAAAAGGTTAGAATTTTTAATTTGTATATATATGCAATAGTTCAAAGTATCGGCAAATATTCTATAAAATCGAGGATGTATATGTTTGTTGGTCCTCGTATCTCATCCAATATAATCAAGATAATATTCCATAATATTTGATAATTATCGCAGATATCGATATATTTGATAGTATCAGATATGGGCCATATAATCGGACTTCAATTCTACTATTTTTGGGAACACGTTTTAAGATAATAATTCTAGTGTATAATGAATATTTTGAGCGTTTTGTATTTATTTTGTATCACTCGATAATACTTTAACATGCCACGATTAATATGAGACCGTTACACCAAAATTTTGAACCAAAATGAATATTTCTGTGACTGATTAATTATCATTTTATGCTAATTGAAATTCGTTTTTTGAAGTTTGTGATAGTTGCAGATGATGAAAATGGGGAGGTAGAAGGTAACCTCGTTATGTCAGCATGCCACGTCAGCCCCGAGACTATTGCATTCATGGTGAAACATGGATCAGGTATAGTTTCAGTGGGCATGAAAGGCGAAGATTTAGAGAGGCTTAAGCTCCCATTAATGTCTCCTGAAAAAGAAGATGATTCTTATGCCCCTTCATTCACAATCACTGTGGTATATTTATATATAACTCAATTTCTTCTATTTCTTAATCCTTCTTTATGTTCAAGATCATGTTTCAAGATCGTATTAAGGCCTGTATAAGCAACATCGTTTATAATTTGCGAGTAGCGGTGACAATTGGGTTGAATGAGTCAGGTCCATTTGGGTTGAGCTTAAAGTGGGTTGGTTCCAATTGGGTCAAATGTTAAAAAAATACATTATAGTTGGACCCAACAAGCACCCAATAAGGACCAAAAATGGACAAATTATGAATCAAATTGGTGTAAGGGGTGATTGTATATTGTAAAATGTAGATTATTGACTCAAAGTGGAGAATAGGTCAGACTCAATTTAGACCTAAATTGGACCCATTTGGACCCAAATATTATTAAAAGTCAACCAAATTGGAACTAAAATGCTAAAATGTTAGACACAACCTATTGAAAAATTAGTTTGTTTTGGGTCCAAATATATGTATGGACCCAAATTGCCACCCCTATTTGCGAGTTTCTGTATAGTAGAATCTGCATTTTTTGGGATAATTTTGGAGGCCGAGATACATAATTTTCCATATAAACTTCGAGATATAACAACGATCAATTGTTATATGGACATTTAGGATGCTAAAGTTGGAACATCAACTGGTGTATCAGCTTCGGATAGGGCTAAAACCGTCCTTTCACTTTCGGACCCTCAATCTCGACCCGAAGATTTTAGAAGGCCAGGCCATGTATTTCCACTCAAGTATAGAGAAGGAGGCGTTTTACGTAGAGCTGGTCATACCGAGGCGTCTGTGGATTTGGTCATGCTAGCTGGTTTACAGCCCGTCTCGGTTTTATCAGCCGTTGTTGACAAAGAAGATGGTTCTATGGCTACCATTGCCGGTTTAAGAAAATTGGCCTCTGAGTATAGCATTCCAATTGTCTCTATCACTGATCTCATAAGGTAAGTTCTATATCTTTTGATTCCATAAAAAATTGGTATATAATGTTTTAAGTAGTTGTATTTGGATATTGGAATTGTTAGATACTGATATGATATAATCTGAACTAATACATATATTATCTGACGAGAATGGTGTTTATAAACTTTGATCATTCTTTATTTTGGTTATAGGTATAGGAGAAAGCGCGAAAAACTGGTTGAAAGAACTGAAATTTCACCTTTGCCTACTAAATGGGGTTCGTTTGAGGCGCACTGTTATCGCTCAAAACTAGATGGAATTGAGCACATAGCCCTTGTTAAGGTAAACGAAAATAGCATGAGTGCTAAATAACATAATATAAAGATTAGTTTAGATTATATTCTATCGTATCTTTTATCATAATCTGCTAGTTATTTAACAATGAAAAACAATATATATTCTTTTTCTATCATTTTAGCTTTGAATTCATATATATATATATATATATGTTGACAGGGAGATATAGGAAATGGACAAGATATTCTAGTAAGGGTTCACTCAGAGTGTTTAACAGGCGACATTTTTGGATCGAAAAGATGTGATTGTGGTAATCAACTCGATTTAGCAATGCAATTAATAGAGCAAGCTGGTCGAGGCGTAGTTGTGTATCTTCGGGGTCATGAGGGGCGTGGAATTGGACTTGGTGGCAAACTTGAGGCGTATAATTTGCAAGACCAAGGTCATGACACTGTTGAAGCAAATATTGAGCTCGGTTTTTCTGCTGATGCTCGTGAATACGGGATTGGCGCTCAGGTATGTCGATAAATAGGCTTATCAATGGGCAACCCGGACTCATGCAATAGAAAATGAATCCGACCCGGACCCGATGAAACTAGGTAGTTGGGGTCCGGATACAATTTTTACCCGCAGGTATTTTACCTAGAAAAATCCAAACATTACCCGAATTCTACCCGTTGAAAATACCGGCGGATCTATACCCGAAATTTACCAGTGGGCATTTACATGATGCGGACCCGACCCGAAACATACCCGACCCATCAGATCTAACATTTTTTAGATCCGTCGGGTATGCGATCGGGTTCGGATAAAACATTTTTTTGATGGGTATTTCATGGGTCTGATTTGGGTCTGGGTATTTCCTGCCCATTGACACCCCTGTCTATAAACACAAATATAATTTTGAAAATAATAGGAAAGCTATAATTTAATGGTTTATATTTGTCGATGATTCAATTTTAGACGTTCGTTTTATCTGGTTTGAACAGATACTACATGACATTGGAGTCCACACAATGCGGCTAATGACAAACAATCCGGCCAAATTTATTGGTCTAAAAGGGTACGGTTTGGCAGTTATTGGACGGGTTCCGGTTATGACCCCCATCACAGACGACAACAAACGTTATCTCGAAACAAAACGAACAAAAATGGGTCATATTTATGCATCTGATCTACAAGGACTATCCAAAGACTTCACCCAAACAGATAAACAAAAAAGCTGATTGAAGTGTTCTTCACCACTTGATAACAATGTATATAGAAAACTATATTTTATAAATTACATTACCTTAGGGTGTGTTTGGATCGAAGCATTTGAAAGCTACAGATGAAAATTCAAGTCATGATGGATTTTAAATCCCTTGACATTCATTTTGAGCTATTTTCTCCACAGCTATAGTGGATTTCAAATAACTCCATTTTATAGTCGTTTGAAATCCTTCCTCCAGATTCCCTCTTTAAATGCAAATCACTCAATCCAAACACACCCTTAAAGTTTCAACACTTCAGCCCGAAACATTTCTAGCACAAATTGGTAGCGTTACAATCTCTGTCTATGAAAATCTTCCCGATTCAAAGTTTCCAAAAGCACAGAAACCGAACACTCATGGCTCATATTAGCATCATCGCATACATAAGATCTACAAAGTGGGCAGCTCGAATGAGTTTGAAACCAAGTATCAATACACGAAACGTGAAACATATGACTACAACTCGGTAAATATTTCGCCCAATCACCTTCTTCGAATTCACCCAAACAAACGGCACATTCCCCATTGTTTTCGTTTTTCTCGTTTTTCGGTATCTGAGAAATGGGGAGTGAGTGCATAATGTAAGAATCCAATCCCCTGCTTTGGAACTGGGACGAAAATTCTTCAAGGTGCTCGTTTATTCGCCTCCTTTGATCTGCATTATGCGATAAAGTTATTACCCGAACAGTGTCGCAATTCCATCCTAGAATCTTGTAATAACTGATTAATAATACGATGCAACAGATTATACCGACCAATCCGATAACCTGAGGGTTCCAGTGTGAATGATCTGTATTTGGAGATGGTGTTGGAGCTGAAGGCATGATAATTGGTGATATTGGATTGTTAGTTGTAGAAAAATTTGATCTTTTTCTATTTGTTTATAGTTATGATTTAATATTTATGTATATGATTATAATTGGCAAGATGGAAAAAAAAAAAAAAACCACAAAATTTGGCGATTATAACAGAGGATTATGTCCCTTAAATTTAGTGGTAAATTGAACATTGGAAATACCAAGAAAATTTGTTTTGGATTTCATGACAAAATTGAAGAGGGTTTAGTTTTATTGTTCTCAACTTAGTGATTGTCATAGATAAATAACTCTCACTTTCTTGACCCATGAAAATTAGGACCTTTATTTATTCGTTTTTGTCATTTTCATTCTACTAATTTGTAAGTTTTTAATATGGAGATTAGAAACTTTAACCTCAAAATTTTATATTATAAAAAATTAAAAGTAACAACACCTTAATAAAATTGAAAAAAAAAAATTTAATTCACCCAAAACATTTTAAATTTAATGTATGACATTTACATCAACTCATCCATTCTTCTACTTATATAGAACAAAAAAATAATGTCCTAAATTTAACTCAATCTTTGTCTCTTAGCCAAAGAGACAAAACCACCATTGTTAACACAATCAGTTCCAAAACTCAACATAGGCTGTGCATTAACTGATCTCGACCCCAACTGTGCCACAGTAACCAACGGTTTCTGATCAAAAACCTCCGGTTGATCGCAGCCGTTGATCGAGACGGGAGGTATCTGAAACGTCTGAAGCTGCGGGGGATTGCGCCACGTGGGCAGTGGGCCCGCCAGAAGAAGTGTCTGAAGAAGTGGGCCCGCTTGCAAAACTGCTTGCAAAAATTTCCCATTCTGAGGCAAAATTCTTCCCTTCACAAGATTGTCTATTACAAATGAACCCTGATCGAACTCTTGTTGGACCAATGGCTGGCTGACACGTAAGCTGTTGATGTTAGATAACTCGGGGGATGAAACGGCGTCGAATAGTGAGTCGACTGGGGATGAGTTTAAGCTGTTTGACTCGGTCACGCTTGAGTTTGCGGGCTTTTTGAACTCGGTTTGGAAATGTGGGATTGTGGGGAAATTAGTTTGTGGTAAAAGCGTGTTTGTGTTGTTGAGCAATTTTTGGATTTGAGTTATGGCTTCGTCTCGTTCGTATAAAGCGTCGTTTAGGAGATGGATTAATTGTTTTATGTATTCTTTGTTTTTGGTCATTTCTTCCATGGCTTCTGATTTTAGAGTCTCGAGTTCTAGAGTTGTGTAGAGGAGTTTTTGCCCCAATTGCTCCATATCATGATTCTGAAAAATTGGAAAATAAATAAATTATGATAGGAAAATTAAATTAAGAAAAATCTAAATCATTACAAATTGGGTAAATAATGATTACACATCATGGGCAATTTTTAGATCATTAAACATTTTAATCAAAATGATCAAGTAGTGTGCATCTAAAGGAATAATATTATTTTCAAATCATTAACATATATAATGTAAAAATGAAGAAAAGGGTCATTAAGAATTGCACAAAAAATGAATAAAATTCAACAGAAATGGGACAATAATAGGAATGCAATTAAGTTATAAAGCTTGGAAATTTGTTCTAAGAAAAACCCAGAGAAAGATTTAAAAAACATGCAAAGACTAATAATTATTTAGGAGAAATTTTAAGTATTTTAAGAAATTCACCTCTTGAAAAGCCCATAGAGAAGTTAATTCACCCATTGTCTTAAAAAGATCAATAAGAATTAATCTTTGTTATAATGTTGTGAAGCAAAATATGTTTGGGAGAAAGGGATTTGAGAAAGATGAGTCTTGAGGATTATATAGAATGAGAAAGATCAATAATATATATATGAATAAAAGAATTCATATAAATATATTTATAAGAGATAAAAAACATTACTTATATGGAATCTAGAAGACCTTCCAACTAAAAAAATGGACCCCATTATTACTCTATTCACTTTCTATAAATATTAATATTGTTAAATAAAAAATCTCAATTTTGCTTTATGTTTTTCTCACCTAAAGTTATTTCTTTGTCGTAATAAATGGCTAAATTGAGTTAGATTTCCTTAATTATTCTCTTAATAATTGCATTTCTATTCAATAGTCTTGTGAGTGTAAAAGCCAGTTGTAATTACGCGGTTTTGTTAGTTACAAATGGTAATGATGTTCTTTTAATTTGACTTAAACTTTTTCAACTTTTCACTATTCCTTTTCCCTCTCTTTTTCTCAATGGTGAAAAGAAAATTATTCATTTAAATGATTTTTTTGCAATGATTATTAAAAACTTTGTGAGGCATATATCTTTAACAATTTTCGGTTGAAGGGTTTACCGCCATATTTTTTCTTGAGTTAGAGCTCACTTATTACAAGTCTCCAATACCTAATGAGATATGTCAACAACTTTTTACTACTATTTTTATTTATATATAACTATATAATACTAACTTTTTTTTAAAAAAAAACATAATAAAATTTTATATCTAGCATAATTGTTATTAAAATGATTGTCAAGCTATATTATCTAATTCTTTAAGTCCTGCAATTATTTAAAATAATTTATGATAATTTACTTTAGGTGCTTGTATAAAATAATTCAATCAAAACGAGTTGTAATGACAGCCTCCTCTATTATGTAAATAATCAATGTATAGAAGATACATAATTATTATTTATCTTATGGCCATATTTATTTTTTATTATTCTTGTTACGTTCAATAAATCATTTATGAGATTAATACGATTTAGTTTCTAATTAACCTCATACATACAAAACTACAAAATATCATTGGCTAATTACCAAATGAATATTCTAAAAAAGTACCATGTATGTTTTTCACAAAACCTTGAATGTAATTGTGAAGAAAGAATAATTCACAAAAAAAAAAGGACCCTATTTTTTGTTATGACTTGTTGAGTTTGCATTTCATATTCTTTATCATTATACATAGAATTAACACGTGTTGCAATCTCATTGACTAACGAACTTAATTTCAATTCCCTGAAATTGAAGTAGTTTAAATTATTGTTATCATAAATAAATGTAAAAACAAATATTATAGTATTATATGACAACCCTAAAAGAGGACAAATGAAACGACGTCTGAGGAAAACTAGTGAACGTGGATGATGTATTCTTTTAGATAAACCTAGAAGATTTATTTATTTATTTATCCCCGACAACTCGCTTCCTTAGATTCTAAATTGTCCCATTTATTTAAATCTTATTACAAGACAATGATAATATCACATTTGTCTTATACAAAATAAAATATGAATCACTTCTTAATATTAACCCATTAAATTAACATAGAATTTTTCAAATTCTGTTATATTCTTTATCACAAATTCTTGGTGAATGATGTGTAATTATTTAATATTTTCTATGTCTCATTGAATCAAAATCAAAATTAAAACCATTCAATTAAAGTCAAGTTCAAATAAATTGAAAATAAAATTGAGCTTGAGCACTTTTCTGTTTATATTGCAATTAATAATATAATTCGACATGAATCTAATTAATTCAATATGATTTTATGATATTGGCCTAAAATTTCGATATGATACCAAACACCATTAAGTCAAACTAGCTCCAAAGCTCAATTTATTTTAACTCTATTTCACGATATTTGAACTTGACTTTAGCTGTCATCGAAAGTGTATAAGGGCTGTATATAGAATAATATGTTTTGTAATATATTAAAATCAAGTTACAAGACGTAAAATATACATATATACATACAATCATAAAGGACCCGAATTATAAACAAATGGGCCGAACTATATGAATATCTATATGCATTAACACTTATCTATTGAGCTATGGAGCCTGAAGGACTGTACAACCGGGCCACAGCTTTCGCGAATTTTTTTAGGGTATTTGAGTCTTTTACGGAATCCTTTGTTATTAGAGTTACACACTTAGTATAAATAGCCATATTCTCATTGTAATCATTATAATTCGAAACATAGTGATATTTCTGATTGGCAGTGCCCCCAGACGTAGTCAAAATTCTGTTTGACGAACTGGGTAACAATTCGCGTATTCTTTTATTGTTCTTTTCTTTCGTGTGATTTTTATCATCGGCATCATATTCCTAACATTATCTTTTGTTAATTTAGAATATTAATTGGTGTAACACGATTGTTCCATACAACGTGGGTAGTGCAAAAAATCTTTGTTTTTAATGCTTAATGGATTTTTATACTACAACATTAAATTATTGTCTAGAATAAGATAATAATATTGGTATATAAATTAATAAAAAGATGCTCAGATGGAGATCAACAACCTGCTATTAACATGCAATGCATCTGGGTAGTTTGTCTCTCTAATGTGACTGTTACACACACGTACTTCCTAGGTATAATTATATATATGAGTTTTAAATAGATTATCTCAACCGAACAAACCACTGAAATTATTGAATTTACAACGGAATTCTTTAAATTGTTTGAAATCGAAAGTGCATGTTAGAGAAAATTTTAAAATTAGTCCTATAATTTTAAGGGATGGCGAATTAATCCCAATTTTTATTCACAGGAAAAATTGATTTTGTACGTATGAAATATTGTGAATTAAGGACAAATATCCCATATTTATTTAATATGCTCGATTCGAAGATTTTCATAAATTTCAGCCAATTTGAAGTAGTTACTACAAAATTGAAAAATGTATTCTCAATTCGTGAGTTTACAATAGACACAAAACTCATTTTGCCGGTTGAAGAAACATAGGACCAATTTTTCCAATCATTTATAACTACGGTATTAATTTTGCATTTCCTCATATATATATATATATATATATATATATAATTTAGATCAAACTATTTAAGTTATGGCCTATCCAACTAACGCTTAACTTCATGTCATATATGCATGGTCATCGGGTCTTGAAGATGAGTTCAAATTCTTTAATAGAGTCGAACTCGAGCTATGTAATGAGTTTAATGTATAATCATGAGTATGTTGGCCAACTCTTGATCCAAATGATTATTGGCCATATCATTAGTGTTCATCTCTTTTTATTTGTTTTTTAAGCAAATTTAGGTCTTATAAATAAAAATTTGATTACAACCATTCTAGTGTTGTTATTTTCATAATCACTAATAGAAAAACATAAATAAAACAATAAATGGCAATACTGAAATCGTCCGTAATTGATATTTAGAGACAACTAATTTTATTCTGCCAACAAAAAAAAATAAAAAATTCAGAAACTTAAGAAGAACGAAAACAGTGTGTGAAAACATAAGACCTTTTTGTAATTGAAATGTTTAACATATATACCATTAACTATCAAGAGACAAAACCACAATCAATGATGGCCTGATGGGCTTTATATTGCATAAGACCCTTGCGAGAATGGCATAACACAAGTTTATAAAGTTTTATTTATTTGTTTAATTAAAGATCCTTTTGAGTGCAGTCAAGAAAGGGTCCTGAAAAAGTAAATATTATTCTACATTTTACCTAATGAAAGTCGTTAATGGCATCATCATGTGGTTTTAGTGCATTATCATTACGAAAACGTGGTTATCAATGATTAATAAAACTTTAGGAAATATATTATATTATAAACTCTTGAAATAGATTTTACACTCAAAACACCCCCCATGAATATTTGAGCTAGAACTTGGGGTATTTGACAATTATGTTTTTATAGGTTAATTAGTAACATAGTTTCGAAAATAAATGCAATTATCCGATAATTTCTTAATTTACTGGTAAGACTGAGACCTCATAATTTATAAACAGTGAGTTTTTTTTTTTCCGTTATTTATTTACAATCAAGTCTCGTAAAAATTAAATAATTCCTCGGTTAAATTGAATAGATATAATAATTCATTTAGTGATCCAAAAGGATTCAAGATTTTAATTATTCTACAAATACTTAAAAGTTTCTTTATTTCAACAACCCAATCAGAACATTGTCTCGTTTCTAGCCCAATTGGATAATGCCACGATTCGAACAACCCATTTTGTCTATCACAAATAAATAAATGCCCTACCTCTCTGTTAATATGAACCTATTATCTTTAAAAAGCAAGTCCAAAAACCCATTCCCATTTTTCATGCTTCTCAATCTCAATATAATTGCAATTGGCTACATATTATCATTTCCATCTATGCCAATGGCGGATAATAATTGGCCCTTGTAGAACACCTTCAAAAAACATCCATTTAATCCTATGATTGGTTTTGGACCAATTCAAAAATCCACTCCTCATACCTGCTAAACAGAAGTCAATCGTTTACAGTGAAAGTGAATTTAGCGATATGTGCACCTTTAGTGTCATTTTGCTGATGGGATTGTGATTCACCAGTTTCACAATAACCATATAATTTATTGTATTGATGTTTTGTCTCCCATTTCACCAATTGCAGAGCATATCCTTTTGCTCTATAAACTTTGTTCATGCTACATTCAATCTGCCCCTTCTGATATTTTTAGGCATCTAATGTTCATTAGGATTGTCCTCATAATGTGTTCAATTAGGGGTGGCAATTGGGTTGAATGAGTTGGATTTGAGTCGAGTCCTTTTGGGTTGGGCTTAAAGTGGATTGAGTTCAATTGGGTCCAATGTAAAAAAATATGCATTATATATAGTTGGACCCAATAAGAACCCAAAGTAGACCCAATAAGAACCCAAAGTGGACTCAATAAGAATCCAAAATGGACCCAATAATGACCGATTATGAATCAAACTGGTGTAAGTGTTTGTTGTAGAGTGTAAAATGTAGATTATTGAGTCAAAGTGGAGAATATGTTGGACCCAAATTGAGCCCAATTTAAGACCCAAGTGGACCCAAATATTATTAAAAGTGAACGCAATTAGAACTAAACTACTAAAACATTAGGATCCAAACCATTGAAAACTTTGTTTGATTTGGATCCAAATCTATGTATGGACCCAAATAGTCACCCCTATATTAAATTCTCGTGCCTATATACTTATAGTTTAGCTTGATTGTTTCTTATTATATGTGCACTTGTATGTTTTTTCTCCAAGTGAAACCAGTAGTTGTACTCTGCACTAAGGAGACATAATCCCTCTGGTCTAGGGGTGTAAGTCGAGCCGAGCCGGCTCGAGCTCGAACAAACGAGTTCGGCTCGAGCTTCACGAGCTCGAACTCTTAATCGAGCTCGAGTTTTTAATATATTATTATTTTTATTATTATATTAATAAATATATATTAAATAATTAAAAATATATATATTAAATAATTAAAAATATATATAAAATAATTAAAAATATTAAAAAAATTCGAAATTTGAATTTTCCCGCCTAAAATAATTAAAAAAAGATTAAAAAAATTCGAAATTTGAATTTTCCCGCCTAAATTTCACGGGCTCGGCTCGAGCTCGGGCTCGAGCTCGCGAGCTTAGGCTCGGTTCGAGCTCGAACCAAAGCTCACGATCTCGAGCCCGAGCTCGAAAATTTTGGGCTCGACGAGCTCGAGCCCGAGCTCGAGCTCGAGCTCGTATAGTAACACGATTTTGATACATTTATTATTAATAGACCATTTCAATTATTAGACCTCTCAAACTTCGTTTATTTTTTTAATTTAATTTGTTGCATTAAAAAGTGACCATGATTCCGGAAAAACAAATATTCTAAGGAATATTACAATTATTGAAGATGAAGAAAATAGTTAGTCTTATACAGGACATTTCATTTGTTGCACTAACTGTCTTTAAGCCGCCCAAACTATATATTAATTAAGAGATAATATAAAATATTAGAGAAAATATTTATATAAATAAAGTCCACTATCTACCTACTAATTATTCTAATGTTTAAACAGCTCCATTGTAAATTTCGATTTAAAATAAAACAGGATATGCACGAAAAGTAAGCATCTAGACTAATCAGAGAGAAAAAAAAATGATTAAAGACATAATGATGATTGTTTGTTTATTAAAAAATTATTAAAAAAATATATCATTTTTTTATTTTATTTATTTAAAAAAAGTTATGTAAAAAATTGTGGTTAATTGGTTATGGTTTTTGCTAATAGAATTATTTTAGAAAGTCAGTGGTGACAAAGCAAACTGATCCAATATTTAGGTGTCACCATCTGCTTGTGTATGGGCGGCGCCAAGGAAAAAATTATCTGGAAAAGGTTGAAATTTATTTCCCATTTTGTGGCTTTAAATATTTTTTCCTACTTACAAAATTAATAAATTTTGTGAATAAATATATAATATAGGAGTTTAATTCTTAATTATTGATAATTCAAATATTGATATTACAACTAATCCCCTTCACTATTCCAAATGGTCGGTTTTAATTTATCGTCATGACCAATCATTTGTGGACCTTCATATGGTCGGCTATTCGAATAATTCTAACCCTCTAATTATCATATTTACGTGACTAATTATTGGTGTGCAGGGCCCACAATACCACGTGGCACCATAGTAAGAACTTGGAGGCGCCCCATTTGAAATGGAAAAATAAAAAGCATTTTCATCTATTATTTCGAAAGAAAAAATAAACTATATAACAATATTGTTACACAACTTTTATATACTTTCTTTTTAATTTAAAAAGTATTGATTTATGAATTCTATCAAAATTAACTAATTTCTTATTATATTGGAGAAGGTGAAAAGTAGAAATACAAAAATAGTGCTATATATATTGATTTTTATATACTAAATTGATGTATCATTTTATATTACATTTTATTTATACAAAATAATCAAATATATAATAATTATTAATTGATTTTATATATTCTAGACTATTTACATAGACTGCATATGCATGCATAAACAAAATTAAATATGACCAAAATACCATTTTACAATAAAATATTTAAATTGAAATAATAGGTTCTCTTGTTCGTCCCCCACTATATAAACTGAAGCTATAATAGAAGGCAAACACACAAGGTGAAAGATACTCTAAACTATTTGAGCTCTTGAAATTCCAAAAACCCTAATAACACACACTATCTTTCACCGGAAAAAGAATGCCGCCAATAGCCATCGGAACCACGGCTGAGGTCCGCCAGCCGGATGCCATCAAAGCAGCGGTGGCTGAGTTCATTTGCATGCTCATTTTCGTTTTCGCCGGCGAAGGCTCCGGCATGGCTTTTGGTAATTCATCCGACACTAATCACATGATTAATCATCATAATCAATATATTTAATTCGATTGCCCAATAGTTTATTTAAAATAATATGTTTGTTATAAATTTCTTTCAACAGCTAAGCTTACCGACGGCGGAGCTAGCACACCGGCGGGCCTGATATCAGCGTCGATAGCGCACGCTTTTGCACTCTTTGTGGCGGTTTCCGTCGGAGCCAACATCTCCGGCGGCCATGTAAACCCGGCGGTGACCTTTGGTGCGTTCGTAGGTGGTCATATATCATTGTTCAGGAGCATTCTGTATTGGATTGCACAGTTGCTTGGATCAGTTGTTGCATGCTTGCTACTCAAGTTTGCCACTGGTGGATTGGTAAGCATATTCATGATTCATCCTAAAATAATTAGATAATAGTAAAAATTTCATTAATTTTACACTTTATTAATCTTGAATTAGTGGTTGAGATTTAATTGTGAAGCATGATAATGACTCTTATTATATGAAGAAAAAAATAGAATCTATTTCTAATTTTGGAACTTTATATAGAAACATGACTTAAATCTGAGGATAAAGAAATAGCAGCAAGAAATTGAACAAAATGAGTACTATGCAGACTTATCATAATTCAAGATAAGCACATTATATAGACATACTCTAATATCATTTTTTTCATTTTTATAAAATAACTAGAATATTTTGTTCTTATATTTGTCACATTAACAAGAATACTATGATATATATTTTGACAATCTAGTATTTTTTGGTCCGATTCGTCACACTCAACTAGTTAATTAAAATATTTTATTAATTATATTTATCATGTGATCAGTTTCAATAGGATCAATTGTACAAACACTGTTGCAATTCACTCACCGTCCAAATAATTAATATTCAACTAGACTGAATTTAAACCAACCAGCATATAAAATCGACGTTCAACCGTAGAATGTTTTGTTCTTATGTTAGTTATATTAATAAGAACACTACGATATATATTTCGACAATCTAGTATTTTTTGGCCGATTCGTCACACTCAACTAGTTAAATAAATCATTCTATTACAGTTGTCATCTGATTAACTATTTTCAAATAATATCATCAATCATAACACTATTGTAAATAAACACATAATCAAAGTTCAATCAATGTTACGATGGCAGGAAACATCAGCGTTCGCGCTTTCAAGCGGGGTCACACCATGGAACGCCCTGGTGTTCGAAATAGTGATGACTTTCGGCCTAGTCTACACAGTTTACGCCACAGCCGTTGATCCCAAAAAAGGCGACATAGGGATCATTGCCCCTATAGCCATTGGCTTCATAGTGGGTGCCAATATCTTAGCCGGTGGGGTCTTCACCGGTGCATCAATGAACCCTGCAGTGTCTTTCGGACCAGCCGTGGTGAGCTGGACATGGGCTAGCCACTGGGTCTACTGGCTTGGACCATTCATCGGTGCTGGAATTGCTGGTCTTGTTTATCAAACCATCTTCATTGGCCACACTGGTCATGAGCAGCTCCCAACTACAGATTATTAAGATGGATTTGTATTTGTTTGTCTTTGTTTGCATTTTAAGGGGTTGTGTTGAAAGTGTTTGTTTTTATTTTCATTTTGTGGTTAAGGCCACTTGCTGGTTTAATTGTGGTTTATGTTAATAACAGTGTTCTTGCTTTTGGTTTAATTGTGATTTAATTGTGATTAATTGTCATTTTGTGGTTAAGGCCACTTAAATTGGGCCTAATTTGGGTCTAAATTGGGTACAACATATTCTCCACTTTGAATCAATAATTTACATTTTACACTTTATAACAACCCATTACACCGCTTTGATTCATATTGGTCCTGATTGGTCCACTTTAGGTTATTGTTGGTTCCAACAATAATGTATATTTTTTGACATTTGATCCAACCCACTTTAAGCCCAAACCAAATGAATCGGACCCAAGCCCAACAAATGAATCGGACCCAAGCCCAACTCATTCAACTCAATTGCCAGCCCTAATCTTGTACACTAGACATGACTTATAAGCCTCTCTCTGAAGGAAATTTCATTGTGTGACTAAAATGTTATAACGGGGTCAAACCCAATTCACTACAAATTAGGTAGTGTATTGTTTTAAATTCGGGTTATAATCTGCACTTGCTAACTTCAAATTGCATGCTAAAAATAGAGTGCACTTAGGTTCTCAAGCTACCTACGTATTTTTACTAAGATTTTCATAAAAAAATTGGTAGTTTCATATATGAATTGTGGTTAGCTCGGTGTATTTATACCAGTGATATCGTAATCTTAGGTTGAAAGACAAATATGGACTCTTGGGATTGAATACAAGTATAATTAATATTGCTTGCTTGTGTGGTTTTAATATAGTTGGTTCTATTTATAAAAAAAGAACATATTGTACGGATAATAATTAAGTAGCCACTTATATTGTTATCGTACACATGTCTTTAATTTGTGGACGGGCCAAAGGAATCTTATACCCTGAATAGAAGTGACATGAGGATTTCGTAATATTATAAAAAAAAAATATCAAAGGGTTTTATTTAGGGTGACAATTTGGGTCCATACATATATTTGGACTCAAACCAAACTAAGTTTTCAATGGGTTGGGTCCTGACATTTTAATATTATAGTTTCAAGTGGGTTGGCTTTTAATAATATTTGGATCTAATTGGGTCTAATCTATTCTCCAATTTGAGTCAATAATCTACATTTTATATTTTACAACAACCCCTTACACCACTTCAATTTATAATGGGTCCTTATTGGGTCCTTATTAGGTCCACTTTGGGTCTTTGTTGGGTCCTACTATAATGCATATTTTTTGATATTGAACCCAATTGAACCTAGGGGTGGCAAAATGGGTCCAAAACCATGGTTCCGACCCAATTAAACTAGTTTGGGTTGGGTTGGTTCCTAGTAAATTTTATTTGGTTCCTAATTGGTTCGACTTGGTTCCAAGTTGGGCCCAACTAAATTTCAAGTTAGGCCCAAATTATTTGTCAATAATCTAAATTACAAAGAACAAAATGCAAGATTTTGAGTTGGGTTGAGCTTGATTCCCTTTTGGATTGAGTTCGGTTCCCTTTTGGGTTGAACTTGGTTCCTTCTTAAGAACCATAAACAACCCAACCCATTTAAGAACCAACTCATTTGAACCAACTCAAACCCAATCCGACCCATCCAATAGCCACCCATAATTGGACCCAACCCATTTTAAGCCCAACGTAAATGGACCCGACCTAAACCCAACTCATTCAACTCAATTGACACCTCTAGTTTTATGTAATAACCTAAAAATATGACATTAGACCGGTGTATTATGTTTGACAAAGAATCTCGTGGTATGTTTGACAACCCAAGTTCACCATTAGGTTTAAGTTATTTGCTAATGTTTATACGAAGCAAATATTTCAATTTTTAGCCCAGATGGAATATGGGCCATCACATGCAGTGGCGGAGCCAGAAACCAATAAAATTTCAAATTGGGTGGTGCAAAAGTTAAAATTTTTTAATATTTAAATAAAAAATTAATAAAATACATATAAATTTTTTTTAAATTTTTTTTTGGGTGGGGCGGTGGCCCACCCGCGCCCCACCCGCCTCTGATCACATGAAAGGTTCAAATACATATTCAACTCTTGTGTTTATATGAATCTACAAAATATTATTAGTCACATTCAATATATGTTTATATCTCTTGAAAGAGACATTGTTTTTCTTATGCATCTACCAAATATGAATATTCATATTTAATATATGTTTATTATATCTCTTGAAAGAGACATATTTTTGTTTATGCGTCGACCAAATATGATTATTCATATTTAATATAAGCTTACTCTCTTGAAAGAGACATCTTTACTACTTGACAAAAAAATGTGACACTTTTGGATCTACCATTAGTTGAAAATTTGATCAAAGTTTTACTATTAAATAACAATTAGTATATTACATAAATTAGGGATTTTAGATTTAAAAATATTTATAGTTATTAATGTGATAATAATTTGTACAAAGTTTATGATATAATTAATAATTACAATTATCTTAAAATTTTAAAAACCATTTTTAGAAATCAGTACAAGTGGTTATTGGTGAAGTTCATAAATTTTGAGCCATCAATCATCAATATTCCACCCAATTAAGAAAGGAAGATACCACTGAAATTCCTAAATATAAAAAGTTATCCTAAGCCATTGCTTTAGTTCCCACTTGTCCTAATTGTATCAAGTAAATTATTATTATCATTATTGACTTATTTTAATAAATTTATTAAATCGATTTTCTAAATTCAGAAGAGATAATGATTCCCAAAAAGATCCAAAAGAGATAATAAAAAACTGGTGATAATAACAATTTCAATATAAAAGTAGCATCTCTACGCGTACATGCGAACCATAACATTTCTTGATACACAAATATATTAAGTACAATACATAATACATTCATCGAAAGCCAATAAAATATCCTATTCTTACGTCATACAATACTAAAAATTAAACCGACTTCATAATAATTAACCTAACATAAATACTTAGATGCATGATTATTTTTACAGTGATAGACTTGACTAGAAACTGAAGAACCATACCTGCAGAAAACCCTAATAATACTATACATACAAAAGTTAGAACTTACCCTTACTTATTAGTCGACCTAAGTCCTATCAACGAATATTATCTTTTTTTTATTTTATTTTATTTTTATAAATAAATTTTGACTTTTTTGTTAGCCAATCATATTATTGCAAAAAGGGAAAGCATATTGAAAATGATCACTCATCATCTTGCTTTGTTCTTCTTCTTCTTCTTCATTCATGGACCACAAATCTCCAGTTGGAGGGCAATAATCCCATATGGGTGACCCCATAATTTCTGGGCCTGTAGAAATTTTGAAGCTTTTTTCAGACATTTCAATATCTTTCCATATTTCATCCATGGAGTAAGCTTTGGTGCTTTCTGCTACTTCCAGTCCAGTTTTGTTTACTCCAGGCGTAGCAAGCAAATCTTTTCCCCCTGTGTCGTAGAAACTACGTTCCTTTGTCAGGGTGGCGGGAGTGAAAACTGCGCTGGGGCTAGTCGATATTGTCGAAGACGAAGAGTGTGAAGAAGAAGAAGAAGATGATGATGGAGAAAAGGGTTTTTTCTTCTCTTGAGCCTCTTTTCGCATGTGTGTTCTCCAGTAGTTTTTTATCTCGTTATCAGTACGACCCGGTAATTTTCGAGCAATTCTTGACCATCTACAAGCAAAACTATAGTAATATAGAAAACCCTTTGGATATATATATAACAAATATAAAATTATACACTAGCATATTTAATCAATGATGTATAAGTACAAACCTAATTGTAGCTATATAAAGTATTTCTAGAGTAAAAATCTTGCTCTTCCTAGGCTAAAAGAAACATTTAAAATCACATGAAGATTGACAAAATTTCCACTTATGTTTTTTGATTAAAATTATGAATTTTTGACCACTTAGATCATCGATTATATAATAATTAGTATCATCGATCGATGATATAATATATAATATATATGGACATAAAAATTATGTTGTTTGAATATATATATATATATATATATATAATATTTCAAATTATGTTGTTTGAATGCAATTATGAATTATTCTTTTTTTGAACACTTAGTTTATGTGTATATATATATATATATATATATATATATATGGACATAAAAAACGATAAACGAGAAATGATTTAAACCTGTTTCCCCATTTATTATGAAGCTCAAGAACAAGACGTTCTTCATGAGGGGTCATCTTTCCTCTTTTCAAGCCAGGATGAAGGTAATTAACCCAACGCAGCCTGCAACTTTTACCTGTCCTTTTCAAACCTACAATCAAAAATACATATACACATACAACAAAAGTGTTATATAATTATATTTTGGGCTCATGGTTATATTTCCATGGCATGCCCAAAACAAGCCTTTATACCTATCTTATTCTGTCTCCCTCCACCTTCAAACCTGATACTTTTGCTATGAAATCCCATCTTCGATCCCCGAATAAGTTCACGTAAAATACGAGCTGTATATCTTCTTGTTCTGTCCATGGCCCTTTTCTTGCTTCTTCTTTCTCCATTCTTGTTCTGTATATATATATATATATATGTATGTATATATATATATATGTTTGTTTTTCTCTTTGTTTTGTGACTCACTTGTAAGGTATTTGGTGTTGGTATTTATATAGTAATGATGGGTAGATGATTAAGGGATTGATTTTTATTTTTATTTTTTGATGATTGATAGGAGAATGTGGCTATATGATGCAAGCCCACTATAAAGTGGGCTAGATAAGTGGTAATTTGATATGTTGATGTAACTTTCATAAATAGTTTTTTTATTATCATATTGTAATTCCACTAAGAAGTCTTACGCAAAAATTGTGGTTGTTAGACGACTCGTTTATCTTGACAAAACAATGTTTGGTTTGGAGAATGGAGATGCTTAATTAGGTTTGTAAATGAATTTATGGCACAATATAGTTTATAATACCAATTGATATCGCAATTTCAAGATATACTACTATGTGCTTATTTATGTGTTGGAAAAAGTCTGGTCAAAATATTAATCAATGGACTGATTGGACATTAATTAGTCATTGTAGAATAAGCTCCAAATCGTTTCTTTTATGAATGATATGAAAGTTGTTATTAAATGGCATGCATAGAAAGTCTGCTAGAAACTTTGGATTATTTGCATGAAAGTTAATGGAAGTTGTTAGGATTTATCTCCTTTTTCCAATTTCCAATTTTCAATTTCCATTTTTTGAAATGAGAAGAATGTATTAAGAATGGCCCTTCATTTCAACAAAGGCCACAAGTATATACACGTCTTTCAATAAATTAAAAATGCACTACAACAAATGAGGGTCATTTTATATGGGTTTTTTATTTGAATAATATTATTTTAAAAAAATAATATCAAAAAATAGCACATTCACAGAAAATAATACAAGACACATTGACGACGCCTTCTAATTCTAATTAGAAGGCGTCAACCAGATTGACGTCTTTACATTTTATTTTTTTTAATTGAGAAAATAAAAAAGTCTTCAAATTTTTAATTAGAAGGTGCCATCACGGTTGGCGCCTTCATAATTTTAATTATTTTTAATTAGAAGGTGCCATCTCTGTTGGCACCTTCATATTTTTAATTATTTTTAATTAGACAAATTGTTTTTAGGGGATTAAACTTGATATGTACATCATTAAGAAATAATTGATACATTTGGTACTCAAACCAGCTGCTTAGGTAAAAAAGATATCAACCTAGTAAAAAAAATCATTAAATTTACAATTTTACAATGACATATCCAGTTTAGTCCCCTACATATTTAGCTTATTTCACTTTAAAATTGTAAAATATATTTTTTTCATACTACTATTTCAAAAGTTATATTTTCATCACATTTTAATTTTTAATTGTACTTTTGAGTATTGAAATATTAAATTTGTACCGTTTACATCCCTAAAAAGAATTTGTCTAATTAGAAATAATAAAAAATATGCAGGTGCCAATAGTGATGGCACCTTCTAATTAAAAATATGAAAGTGTCAACTGTGATGACACCTTCTAATTAAAAATAATAAAAAATGTGAAGGTGCCAACCGTGATGGCACCTTCTTTATTTTCTCAATTAAAAAAAATAAAAAATGTAAAGACGTCAATGTGGTTGACGCCTTCTAATTAGGCGTCAACCACATTGACGTCTTGTATATTTTCACAAATTCCATGTGAATGTGCTATTTTGGTATTATTTTTTTAAAATAATATTATTCAGATAAAAAATCAAATTTTATACTGTGTTGGAGAAATTAGAGTTCATTGATGACCATTGGATATATATAGAATATATGTATATAAATATAATCTTTTACCACTCCAGTGGATGTATGCATCAAAAATCTTGCTTCTGGTGCTTTAAAACGTAACACAAAAAAGTGTGTGACAAAGTTGGAACTTTACGGATGAATGTATTCTAGTGAAGATATTGAAAGGAGGCTCGATACATATTGAATTTCTCTAGTTCGAATTTCATGCAGTTATATATTGTGACAACATGAGTTACACTAATATAATACATAATATGGTACGAGAATTTAGTTTCTTATGGTGAGTGGTGAGTTTATAACTTGTATATATTAAATTTTTAGTACAAATGTAATATTAATTTAAGGGCAAAATACAAATAACCTCCACGTGAAATATTTTATTGGATGAAAACCCCCTGTAAAAAAAATATAGCTTAAAATCCCCCTGTGAATTTTCAAATTGCATGAAATCCCCTGTGAAAAAAATATAGCCTAAAAACTCCCTGTAAAATTTTTAAATTGCATGAAACCCCCTGTGAAAAAAATATAGCCTAAAAATCCCTTGTAAAATTTTCAAATTTTCAAATTAATTAATAGTACTAATAATTAAGTTTTATGATATTAATTAAACTTTATCCAATAATTAATTTTCAATGTAGTTATATTTCATAGTGGTAAATTTTTTTCAATGTTTCAACAATTAATTTAGGTTATATTTTATTCACAGGGGGTTTCATGCAATTTAAAAATTTTACAGGGGTTTTTAGGCTATATTTTTTTCACAGGGGTATTTATGCAATTTGAAAATTTCACAGGAGGTATTTAGGCTATATTTTTTTTTCATATGGGGTTTTCAGCCAATAAAATATTTCACGTGGGGTTATTTGTATTTTGCCCTTAATTTAAAAAATTTTAAATTTAAAGTTCTAAATTAGTTTTGTTAACCATAAACTAACCAGCTAAAAGTTTTTCAATTTAACTTATAACTCTAGTAATAAAATTCTTTATTGTTTTGCAGCAAAATGAATTGTGAGACCCTTTTTCAGACTCAGTAGCTAAGGCACTAGTTCTTGTTGTTGTGGTAAATAGTCTACGATTTCGTACTTTCCATACCTTGTATATAACACCCATAATAGCAGAGTCAGTAACAGTTCTTTTTTGGATCTTTTCACTTCGTAAATGCATAATATTCTATACAACTAGTTCGACACACTCACAACAGTAGATCCACACAACAGACAGGTAGAGTCATGTACAGTCCAATAGGATATGAAATTCTAGTTTTCATTTCATAATTTATGAGATTTAAAAAATAATTCCAATATTTGATTTGCAATGTTAATCAATTTCTTAAACTAGGGCTATGTTTGTTCATGTTTTCACTTGAAATTTATCGAAAACTACTTACGGTAGAATATCGTGTGAAAATATTATATGTTTATTTATATTTTTTCAAAAGCGGTTAAAAGTTGTAACATATGTCAGATCACGAGTGGCAGGATAATAAATGATGTGAAAAATAATATAATTGTATTAATTAGAGATATAATGTTTTATGTGAATAAAATTATAAAGTATGAAAGTGAAAGACAAATAATGACCATAGTAGACTATTTTGATTGGTGAATTTGAAAAATGATGTTTATATAAATGATAAATAGTTATATAACAAATTTAAAAGGTAGAGTTGGAAAAATACAAATTTGAATGAGAATTTTGTGTGTTACATTTATTTATAATTTTGTGATCCAAATATTCGAAAATGAAATTTGAAAACACAAGCAGACAAGCACGCTTTATTTCTTTTATTTCAAGTTGCATTTCCCTTTTAAACTATATAAAATGTATAATACAACCTCTAAATAAATATTAATGGCTTGAAGATTTAAAAAAAAAAAACTGTAAATGGTAGAGAGAGTTGAGGTTTTTTTCTTTTAATATTTATTTTATTATATTTCGGGGTAACTGAAAAAAGAATATCCTATGAGATATTTTATACAAAGTATACAATTTCAGGGATAAATATAATTTTAAGTTGTCAATTCCGTCAAAACTTAACCAAGAAATCTTCAAATTTCTTATTTTCCTAATTTAGAATGGTAGAAAATTGGATACAGAAAAATTGTTCAAAATTGATTTTATGAATTATTGAACCGAGCTCGAATGAGCTCTTATCGATCGAGTTCGAGTCAAATATCGAGTAAATTGTTTTGATTTTCAACTCTATTCATTACGGTAATAATTATGGTTTAGCCAATTGAAGATTAATAATTATGCCAAAATGTGCATCTATTCGAGAGCCACGTGCATCAAAAGTAAAAATCCGACCTTATGGCTACAATTTGCTTTTTTAATAGAGATTGGGATGAAGAATCAACAATGGAGTGGGAATCAGCGGGTAACTAGAGGTTGGCTGCATGAATAGGGGGATTTGCTTAATTTTTTGGTTATTTTTACCTTTATTCAGATAAGTTTTTTGGTGAAAAAATTACATACGATGCAACTTGCCAAAACTAATTCAATTTAAGCGTGTACAGTGTTAATTTTTTCTTTTTTAGAATGAAAAGTGCATTCAGGATGCATAATACAAATTACCGATTCGAAAATTTATAATTTTATTTTACTCTATTTAATGGTTCATTTGCATACTATGATGCCCGGACACGGGACATGGCGCACGACACGACACTAACACGAAATACGACATTTTAAAAATATTCAGATACGACACGGCCTCGATACTTTTGATAAAATGTGTATATATATATATCATATACATATATATATATGTTTATTAATTTACGTTAAAATATATAAATTAATCTTTTTCATTCTAATTTAGATAACTGGTTAGAGAAATAAATTATAAGAATGAATATTGTAAGTTATAAATTTGTATTTGATTTGTAAAGTTATATATACTTGAAAGAAAAAAAAAATATTTCAGTTTTCACAATCATAAAAAATAAGTGAAATAACATCAAGTGTCACAAATAACGCATACATAGTAGACATACCATCTAACTGCGTCATTTACGGTGTTTATATTTTATTTTTTTATTTTATTTAAGCAAACAAATTTATTTTTATATTGGACACAGTGTCGGAGAGTATCGGACGAGTGTCGTGTCCGATCAAGTGTCCGACACGACACGTTGCAATTTTTTGAAGTGTTCGTACATCACAGTTTGCATATAAGGTTGGGACATGAAATAATGAATATAATGGCCTCGTAGTTATTATTTTTTTTAATTTTAAAGCGATAGATTTATTTATAGTTATAGCCGTATTTAACATAAGCATGTTATATGTATTTAACATACACTATTTCTTAATTTAATTGATTCAAACTAATTTATTTAAAGTAAATTTAAATTAATTTATTTGTAAAATAAATATGTCTTCTACATATGTAAATGAACAATAATATATGTATATTTGTATAATTCAGGTTAATCAATAATTTTATGTCGATTGATCGAACTAGCTACCCAAATTCAAAAGATTGTGCAATTTAATTACCGATCCGATTATAAAAAAAACATTAAATTGAAGAGCTATTGTGGTGGAAGTGGGGTTTTAAAGTGACGTGGAAGGCACCAAGTCATGTCCACTCCACTTATAAAAGTCTTCATTTTCGTCCCATATGTGTATATCTTATTATAGAGATGAGATTATCTCTTAGCAAAAGAAGAAAAAAAAGATTGAGATGAGATTGTGACATATATATGGGGTATATTTACGTGTGTGCACTTGTAATGAATGGAGCTTTGGTGAGAATTTAGTATATATTAAGGTAGCATTAACTAATTATTTTCATAAAAAGAAAAACAAAAATATATGCTAATTATTTATAATACATTAATTAAATTTATTAGTATTATAATACTCAAAATAACTAATTTAATAATAAAATAATATAGAATAATTTTTTAAAAAGATTTTTCGAACATTATGTTTGTAGTTTTTTTTTCGCTAAGCACCAAATATTGAATTTCTTCAAGAAACAAATAAACGAGAACAAGAGCACACTCTTATTCAAGAGACAAAAATCTCGAATCTAAAGAATAAAAGACTAAATAAAAATTTAAAAGCTATTAAAATATATTATAATTGATTTGTTTTATGAAACTATTATTCAGATTTAATTTGTATTTCAGTAGACTTGCTTGTAGTTTTTCTATGTTTCCCCAACAGTGTCTATCTGACTATTTTGTTATTAATATAGGAAAATTTATTCATGACTCACTAGTCCATCATAATTCATAGATTCAAATATTTTGTTATTAATATAGGAAAATTTTATTTATGATCATTGGAATTTTATTCACACTTTTGATCACGTTAAAGTTAAAATATTGCATTTTGTCCCAACACTGAGAATTGGATGGAAAACAGTTAGGGTCATATATGCACCTTTATCACATAAATTACAAAAATATTCATCACAGAGTGTGTATGACACACACCATTTTTTAATTATTTTTTTATGGCTTAGAGCAAAAGTAAAACTTTTAGAGTTATATGAGGCTAAAAATGCAAATGAAGTTTCCATAGGACTGAATTTAAAATACAGCAAAGTTTATGGACCAAAAGTGAAAATATTCCTATCAATATGCATAATTGATTCATCGCAAATAGCCAAAATTTCAAAGGAAATTTCAAAGAGATGAATGATTTCGATTTGGATCTTAAACATGGGGGCAAAAGAAGAAATACTAGAAATAAAACAAGCACATAGAAATATAAAAGATTATATGCATAGTTTGTCCAATACTGGCTCATGGTAGAGATTTTATATTATTCTGGTGACTGGTGGCACTGTAAATGGAGACAAGTTAGAACAATTAGTGGATTGGAATCAAAATTGTAATTTTTGATATTTACAATCATATATTAAAATTAAAAATAATACTAAAATAAAATTCGCGAGCCGACTAGTGAGCTTATGAACAATTACAAGTAAACTCAAACTCAGTTCACGAGAAAACTCGAGCTCGAAATGCTGGTTCAAGCTCATGATATCTTGAGCTCGAGCCGAGCTCCAATCGAACTGGCTCCTCCAACTCATGAGCCAACTCGACTCACCTTACACACTAATTAGACTCGAGACACCAACTTACTAAATCATCACGACTCGTTTGTGTTAAATAAATTCCATTTTATGTGTTAGACTTTTAGTCCTTCAATCTAAATTAAATTTGCCATTAAACCCTAATTCAAGTTTTCTTTCATCAACTAGTACTCAAACACCTCTTTTAATCGGTCACAATTAGGGGTGGCAATTTGGGTCCATACATATATTTGGATTCAAACCAAATTAAGTTTTCAATGGGTTGGGTCCTAACATTTTAGCATTTTAGTTCCAACTGAGTTAGCTTTTAATCATATTTGAGTCTTAAATTGTTCCAAATTTGGGTCTAAATTGGGTCCAACATATTCTCCACTTTGAGTCAATAATCTACATTCTACACTTTACAACCCCTTACACCACTTTGATTCATAATGGGTCCACTTTGGGTCTTTATTGGGTCGGGTCCAACTATAATGCATATTGTTGACATTAGACCCAATTGGACCCAACCCACTTTAAGTCCAACCCAAATGAACCCGATCCCAACCCAACCCAACCCAACCCATTTAACCCAATTACCACCCCTAGTCACAATTATATAATATAGGTAAACGAGTCATTCTATGTTACACCGAAAATTACTTAGCACTGAATCAACCATTGGTCTTAGTATATAATTTTCCTTATTTAGAGGTTTAGTAAGTAAAACATTCATTACACATGGCATAAAAATGGTATACGTAGAATAGCACTAACATATAATTGAACATCAGCCATGACAAGGGGGAATCAAAAGAAGCAATAAGTACTGTACAAGTGATAGATATATAATTATATATAAACATGATAAGATATAAAATTGCTTATTTGTTCATTATCTTATCTTTTTTTATTTCTTTACATAAAATGAGTGGCAACAAATTCTTTTGGCATGAAAAAGTAGGACTCATTTCGTTTTAGATATCACAGTGCTCACCACTAACCCTAGTGATATATATTGTTCTAATTGTCTTTATCTCTGGCATATAATGAAATTAAAGTTATGTCTAAATCTTAATTTTATCTCAGTTAATTAATTATCATTATTAATCACTAATTATAGTAACAATATAGGGTGTGGAATATACATTAGACAGAATAAGTGAAGATTCTAAACCCTAAAACGGGAAATTTTATATCTAACAAGTGTTTGTTTAATCATAAGCATCAATCACATATTTATGTGGAAGTTACATTATTAAAATATATTCATTCAAATTATATGATCATTAAGTCATTTGCCATATTTCTTTCTAGTAGTAGTCTTTCTTTTTTTAGCTAACTTCGATAAGACCTATAGTGCAAAATTGTGAGTACGATTATAATTTATAATTTCGCCCTTAAATTAACACCATTTTGCAAAGTACATCCTCAAACTAATTTATATAAAAGATCGTGTCGTGAAATTAACATTAACTTGGTTATTCATACCATCAACCAAGTATGATCTAGGTTGTGAAGGATATATGTAATATGCGAATTCAACTAATATTATTTCTAGGGTCCAATCGACTAAAATTACAATTTAAGAATATATTGTATCGAAATAATATTAATTTGATGGTGCAAAATGCAAACTGCCACAATCAATACTGTCGTGGTGGAGATTCATGGTCAGGTCACATTCAAAACATGCCACTTGAGCTTATCTAAAGGCTTAAATTAAGTTCAAATATAGCTAAAATTAGTAATTTAGATTAGCCATTGTAAATTAATCTTAAGACATTATCTCTACATAATAATATTTTGCTCAACTTTCTGCAAAGAAGACATATTTTGCTCGATTTCAAAACTTTCTAAATATTATTTTTATATAAATCTTATTGGTTAATTCTTATTATATACGATTTATCAATTTTAAAAATATAAAACAAAAAGATTGCAATAAAAATTAATTTAGTCCAAAAGAATTATAAAACTTACTATTGGGTATTTTGTGATGTAAAATTTATAGAATGAGTTTTTGAGATGTTGAAAAATACTTTCCTGGGTTTTGGGATATAAAAATTTATTTTATGGGATTTTAATAATTTTTCTAAGAAACATTATTAAATTATTTTTTCTAGAAGAGAGAGACTAAACTATCTCTGATTATAATAAAAATATTTTAAAATTACCAATCCGTATTTACCAAAATTAAAATTGTTGCACTTTATGGCCACTGGCCATCCTTTTTGCTAATGTTTGGACAAAAGTAAGCACTGTAAACAAGATTAGAATCATCTAGACAAAATTGAATTCATGTTGGCCACTAATTATATATATTAGTACAATTCCATAATATTAAATAAGATAAATAATTAGATTATTCTATACTAAACTAGATTTAATTGAATTAATTTGTTATAATTTATTAAATATGGAGATAGCTAACTTTGATTAAACCCAATTTGTTATAAAAAAAATTATAAATAAACAAGTCATATGTGGCCCTGATTGTATCTATCAGCTTATGAAAGTGCGAGTCCTTTGACTATTCGGATCTAGAATATACTTGGTTTAAATATCGATGGGATTTTTTTTCTTCCTTTTGTTATATGTAAAAGTAGTGGAGGGACTATTCGTATTGTACTCTTATTTGTCTTATTTCCATGTGAATGTGATCAGTGCTAAATATAAAAGTATATAAAAATTATTATGTATATATGTTGATTTAAGTGAAAGTGTGTGCTCTCTCAATTATAATATAGTATAAATTACCAAAAGTATAGGCTATGTTTGGTTTTATTTTGAGCTAGTTTTTGGCCAAAATTTTGACCAACTTGTATTTAGACTTCACCATTTTGCCCCCAAAAAATCCCTAATTTTTTGGTCCAAAATTTGTATTTCAATTTTGAAATTTAATACACTTTCATGGCCCACTCTTTTTTAATACATACATATATAACACCTTCTATTATACACATACATAACAATCATTACAATTTTAATATTATATTATATTTTTCAATCAATAATAATTACTAACAGACAAAAGTTTACGTGATTTGACTGCTACAGTAATTTATGTCCCATGGAAACAAAAACAAACACTATCTCACAAAAAAAAAAATCCACCCAAAAATTAACAATCAATATAAAACCAATAACTATCTCACCAAATTTGCACATGTCCCAAAAAATATCTCACCAACAATTCTCACCAAAATACTCAACCAAAACAAAACCAAACATAACCATAGTATTTGAAGATTAATTATGACTTATGTTTCTGCTATATGGAAGAGATTTAGGGTCTGTTTGGATTGTTTTTGTTTTTGATGTTTCGCAAAATAGTTTTGTAGAACAGTTTTATCAAAATAATTTTGTAGTATAAATAGTGTTGCAATTCTATTTGGTTGACTATTCTGGAAAAAAATTACTTCTCTTCTCTTCTCTTCTCTCTCTATGGTTTTGATGAAAGGAGGAGTGAAATGAGGAGAGAGAAAATATATTAATTTTTTAATGATGGGAAAAAATATGGGTTAAGTGCCGTGTTTTTCTAGTTTGGAGTGAAAACGTGTTCTGGAAAACTTAAAAACAGGTAAAACCTGTTTTGCAAAATAGCATTATTCAAAAACATAAAGTGAGAACAAGCCCAACCAAACGTATTTTTCAAATTTTTGTTTTGGAAAAACAAAAACACACTTTAAAAACAGTCGACCCTTAATAAATAATCCTTAAATTGGAACAATAAGCACATATAATTCGTATGGATATAAAATATTTATATATAGTGTAAATACACATATAAACAAATGAATGTTAAGAAGTGCTACAATATTTATGGGCATTGATTCAAATAAAAATAAAAAGAAATTATATCGTGTTATATTGATAGATCGGAGTATAATTTTATAAAGAATAAACTTTAGACTATTAAACAAATATAAATATAAAAATAGAGGAGATATTACTACTTTTTCACTTAGTTGTTGGATGGCTTTAATTTTATTATTTATTATTTTATGATCATGCCTTACAAATAATTGGGGAAAAAATGCATGGTGGCCAAAGTGCCGGGCTATGGATCATTTGCGTCAAATTAGACATGATATAAGTTGCTCAACTTTTTCTTTTAATTGTTTAATTTATGAGGCAGCAAATGAGGTGACAACACATATTAAAAGCATGAAAATTTTATTATAATCGAATTTCAAATGGAGACGACTTCATTTTTAATATTAGATAATTTAATTTAAAAAAAATTATTACACGAAAACTAACTAATACAAAATAATTTATTAAAGACGTATCATTACTATTAGATAGGTATGTATGACCAACTTTGATACCGATATCAAGTAGTAAAAAATAAATAATTGCGATCATTAATTGCGGTATGACAAACTACAATAGATTATATACGAAATAAATATACATTATTCCATATTTTTAGAGGGAATCAAATTTATAACTCACGTCTCAACCTTGACATTGAGTCGGACCCGATTTTTATATAGTTTAAACTCATAATATTTTTGAATTGGATATAAATGTAAAAAATTGGGCCAAAGTCGATGGGCCTATTGAACCAATGGGCTATATGGATGTGCCTATTGGACCTACTTTATCCATTTTTGTGCTCTGAATCGGATTTTCCAGCTAATGATGCTTTCGTTTTTGGGCAGAAACTGGATATGTTTAGTTTTGTTTTGGTTGGTTATTTTGGTGAGAATTGTTGGTGAGAAAATTTTGGGGACACGTGCATTATTGGTGAGATAGTGTTTGGTTTAATTGGAGAATTGGTTTTTGATTGTTTTTCTTGGTAAGATAGTGTTTGGTTTCATTTTGAGAGGGAACATAAGTTACTGTAGCAGTCAAATCAGTACAGTTTTTGCTTGTTAGTGATTAAATTAATAATGATTAAAAGTTATATTATGATATTAAGATTATAATAATTATATTATAAATGGATATATATATATATATATATATATATATATTATAATTTAAAATAAATAAATAAATTATTAAATATTTACAAAAATGACTTATGTTAATATGTACTATTGAATATAAATAATTTAAGTTAAAATATATTATTAAATAAGACACAATAATTTAAAAGGAACAAATATAAATAAATGAGACATTAAATAAATATAGGGAGCATATGCGTTGCGTACGATTTCATAAAAAAATATGAATATTATTTTTGAAATGAATATAAATATGACAATAAAAAAATCAATAAAAAAATGGAGCTAGCCAACCGAAGTGATTGAGAGAGAAATGAGTAAGTGAGATGTGACATGAGTTAGTAATAAGTCAAAAAGAGTGATTTTGGGTAAAAATTCTGAATTTTTTTGGGTTCAAAACATTTAGACCAAACACTAATTAGCCAAAATTTGGCCAAAATCAAATTCAAAACAAAACCAAACATTGCCATAATTTCCACTTGTATGCATTGATAGAGAATATAGAGTTTGAACAGATCCAATCCAATTTTGTGGAAACTGAAGCACATATATTGGGCTTTATACTTGGATTAAATCCAGGCCCAATAAATAGATATTAGACCCAAATTCAGTGGTGTTAATTCGATTTGGGGATAGCCAGGCCCGAAACTCTGTATGTTGGCCGAAGATATTTATTACCCATGGCTCATGAGGTACTTCAGCCATAATATATACAAGTATATATACGAAAAGTAATAATATAAATAGAGAATATTAAGATATATATAATATAAAAAAAAAAGGTTATGCATGTATACACTTGTCATATTTATATATCATGGTTGCTACATAGTTAATATTGCGAAAACATGAAATTGCAAGAAAAACTCACCATAACTATCTCAATCCAATCAGAGTTGAATTGGGTTGAAATCATTGTCACAACTATATATATTGTCATCGCTAGTTAGAATCATGAATGTAGCATGCAAAACTCTATTTATTTTGATATGATATGAAGAAAGTGATAAAACCAGTTCACTCGAGTGATCAAATAATAGGCCGATTTTTCAACCAGCTAGTTTCTATCCAATCCCATTATGAAAATATATATTGCATTCAATACAATGATTTTGTAATCAATAACTAAAGTCAAAATAGTTTATCACCAAAGGAAGAAAGAAAGTGGAAATAAATAAATAAATAAATAAATAAAAGAGGTGTCCAAAAATGTACTGAAAACTAAAACAAAAAAAGTTGGCAGAAAAGATGATTTGTTTGTTTAGCAGTTGTCTCCATCTTTCGATATTTTGTAGCTTCCCATTATTTATTTCTCTTCCTTTTATTTATTTAACACCAAAATACAGTTGAAAATAAAGCTCATCAGCTATGGCGATGCTCAACTCTATGTCTGAGATTCAAATAAGTAAAAATAAACTTGAAATAAAAGTGCCCGTTTTGTATTATCTCTCAAGAAATGGGCAGCTTCAGCATCCCCATTTCATGGAGGTCCCTCTTTCTTCTCCACAAGGCCTATTTCTCTCTGGTAGTATTTATTTTCCATTTCTTTCTCATTAATTCAAGTTATATGTATATATATATGTTTCTTTGTTTCTTTAACAGATGTGATTGACCGCTTGAATGCTCTACGTGGGAAAGGCATGGCCTCCTTGTACTCCTGGTCTTGCAAACGGTAATTAGTGTTATAGTCTTTTTTTGTTTCTTTTTGAGTTTTGGTTTTCTTATAATGGAAAAGTTATGAACTATTAAGATTAGTTAATAGCTAGATTTTATCGTTTTTCATGATGATGATGATTCAGGAGCTACAAGAATGGATTTGTATGGCAAGATTTATCGGAGAGCGATTACATATACCCCGCACACGGTCAAGAGTACATTCTCAAAGGATCAGAGATTTTAGAGACTACTCTTCCACAAGCACCGCCGGAAAATCACATCACCGGCGTCGACAGTCGGCGGCGCAACCAGTCCTGCAGCTCAATCGACTTCAACAACCTCGACGAGTACAGCGTCTACAAGACTGATCAGTCATGCGCCGCCACCTCAGCCGCAGCCGCCCTCAACGCCTCCACCCAAACAGACGAACGCCGCCGCCGCAGGCCACCGCCGGCGATAGTCGAAGAGGACAAACGCGACGAGATCGAGATCTCGCCGCCACCATCGGAGTCGAGCCCAGAAACCCTAATGAAAGCCACATTGCCGGCGAACGAAGATCAAATACTATACAGTGATGAACCGATTACGATAAAGAAGGGTATCAGTAAATCATCATCAGTGCTTATGCAGATGATATCGTGCGGTAGCTCGATATCGTTCAAGGACTGTGGGGCCGGGCAGGGCATGGGGTTGATCGGGCAGTACAAAACGAGAGTGACACGTGGAACGGGCAGCGTAGACAGAGAGGAGAAAGAGTATTTCAGCGGGAGCTTAGCTGAGACGACAATGAAATTACAGGAGTTAGTTCCAGCTGGTCTCAACAGATCATCGTCTTACACTGCACATCGGTGAGTTTTGTTTTTTTATTACTGAACCACATTTGTTCGCTTTATTCACTCGAATTAAAAAAAAAAAAGTTATAACAGGTTTAATAGAGTCAGTTTATTATAAATTATTATATGAAAATATGTTTTAATAAAATGTTTTTTATAGTATAGGATTGCCCATTTTATATGTAATATGATGTCATAACTAGGAGACTATATAATATATAATTGGATGATTTGCGCAATTTCATGTCATTTTTTTGGATCGAGTTCAATAGTTTGAAATGTAATTGTATTTATATCTATATCTTTTACATAAATGATTGTGTATTTTACTCGTGAAAAAGAGATAGACACAATATACTAGTTACACTTGTTTGAAATTTAGTACACTCGTTTGATTGATTGGTTTTTTTTTTTTGGGTTTTAAAATATTATGGAATGAACACAGCAATTTTGTTTAGTTAGCTTGTGAACTTGAATGCAAAATACAGGGTCATTCTTTATAGTTTTTTGGTGCATGGGGGGGGGGGGGGGTGGTAATTTTAAATTCAATCCGTTATACTATCATGATTATTAATAAAATAGTGCCTGATTTCATCAAAATAATTTCCTATTTACTTCAAAAAATTTAATTTGGATCATTACAAATAGGAATCTTCTATTTAACCTTATCGAAATGGTGGTTATTTAAAGACAAAAAATTAACCTTTGTGTATTTTTTCTTAAATTTTATTTTTAAACCCTTTCAGAACATGACTTATAGATATATTTTAAGTTGTAAAAGATAGAGAGTATCCACCTCGAGATTTTGCAGTGAAATATTTAATTTCTATTAATATTTGCCCAATAATAATTGCAATCAATTTCCAATATTTGGTGTAAATGGATTGCAGGACTTCACAGTTGGAACTTACCCTAGAAGAGAAAGAGATTGAAGGTGTAAGAACAAAATGCATACCAAGAAAACCCAAGACTCAATCCTCTATTACTACAAAACAAAATATCAATGTTGGTACCATTGGCATTGATGGTTGTACTTTATAGGCCACCTACTCTCTTTTCTTTGTCTTTTATTGTGGTATTTATCCATGTCTTTTTTAATGTAGTTATATGTACGTATTTAATGTCTTTATGAACCCCAGTTCGTAATAAAGATGGATAATTTAATGAAGAAAAATGCAATAGTTTCAACTGCAATTGATTGTAATCTATTTTTTTTTTGGGGGGATGTGTATTTTGTAAAGGAAGTAAAATATAAATTCATAAAGTTTAAAGTTTAAACACACTAGTACTGGTTTTAAATTAATGAATCATCTAATTCTAATGATAGAGAATTTTCAATTAATTTGAATTCCAGTTTAATAGACTATACTAAGTTCAAAGTTTTAACAAACTTTTTAGCAATAATTAATAGTTATTTATGTTTGCATGTATTAATAACTATTTGGCAGTCATCAACAACATTTACAGTAAAAACTTATTAAGTAAATTTAAATATATATAGTTACTTAAATTTCTATAACTATTTTTATCATCACTATATTTATATTCTCAATCTTCACTAAATAGTGACCATTTCTACACAATTTTTCATTTTTTAAGTGTCAAATAGAAACTAATTATGTACATTTTTGTCACCGCTGAACTTGTGAAAAAATAAAAGTATTAATATATATATATATATATATATATATATATAAATATTTAATTTAGTAACCAATAACAAATATTGAAAACGAGAAAAATTGATGGTTGTACACATTTCACAAAAATAATACTTTTATTGAGCTTGGAAACTAGTATGGATGAATTAATGTTGTCCTTTAGTATTTGGGAGATTGCAATTTGCATGTGCTTCTTCCATGATTTTAGAGCCTTTTGACAACATCTCCGGAGCTCTTTGACTTTGTATATGGGAAATAATTCATGATCGGTGAATTTTTCATGAGGCAGAATTCAATTATATAAACATAAAAATAAAATATATATTTTATGTGGTTTATCCTACATTTATTTTTGTATCTCTACAACAATAATTAACGTAGTTTTATTGGATCTCTACATTCCGACAAAAAGTTGTTAAAACAAGAATAATGGGAAATTTATGATTGGGATATTGAACATTGAACAAATGTTCCTAAGATGCACTAATAATTGTGTATCATTGTTTATATAATAATTAAGAAGAATATATGTATGTAATAATTAAGAAGAATATATGTATGTAAAAAATGTAGTGTATGGGTTAAGGCATGGATGAAAATTCTAGGGTCTAATAGAAAAAATAAATTATAGATTATATTAAAGAAAATTACACTATAGATTCACACTCATATCTTTCTAATATATAATATATGTATCAATTTAGATTTCTTTATATTTCTTGATTTATTATATTTCCTAATTTGTTACAGCACATATCATTGCTATACCACCTATTGCCTTTTGGGTATATTCGAGTTCTAGTAAATTCTCAGAAAATTTTGCTTTATAGTTTTGTTTTATTTCCTCAATCTCTTAGTCTTACGTACTAAAGCATAATATCACGGGACCTTGTATGTATACACGTCATTACTACATACAGGGAAGAACATATATATAATCCGAGGTTGTGTTTAAAATATAATACACTTATTTGTTTTATTTTATTGATTTTTCTATCTGGTATTTATGCAATAACATGGCAATTTTGTTTAATTATCTTATATATATAGATGCTTTCTTCACTTTTTTAAACCAATATATAATTATCTTATAACCCATGGATTTTTTTTCTATGACAATCAATAACGAGAACTAATTAAGTATGAATATATGTCTAAACCTATAATGTGATTAATCGAGTTGAAGGTGCATTCGCGACGCTAAGTTTGTCACTAGATGTTGAAAAGTAAAGCAGCCATAAGAACCGAGATCACCATGGAGAGAAAGTATTGTTTATTGATTTGAATAATAGAGAATGAATGAAAACGTACAACTCCAAAGATATATATACAGGAGATATAAAGAACTCCTAACTAACATAACTAACTAAAAGGGTAAATAAGTAAATTAATAATACTTCTAATACTCCCCTCAAGTTTGGTCCTTAAAAATATCTAACATGCCAAACTTGGACAAAAGATGTAAATGTTGATCTCTCGACAGTCCTTTGGTGAGAAGATCTGCTGGCTGCTCGGAGCTCCTCACATAGCTCGTCTTGATCAGTCCTTGAATAATAAGATCACGAATCATATGACAATCGACCTCTATATGCTTCGTTCTCTCATGAAATACCGGATTCGAAGCTATACTCATTGCACTCTTGCTGTCGGACAATACTTCCACTGGTTTCTGCAGATTTATCCCCAGATCCTTTAATAATCCAATAATCCAAATTATCTCGCATGAAGCCGTAGCAATAGACCTATATTCCGCTTCACATGAAGACCTTGAAACGGTATGTTGCTTCTTCGTTTTCCATGAAATCAATGATTTCCCAATCTTTATAAAAAATCCAGTCAAAGACCTCCTAGTCATCATACATGATGCCCAATCCGCATCACAATATGTAACTAATTCCAGCTTACTATCTGATGGTAAAAAGATGCCCATTCCAGCCGTGGCTTTAAGATACCTCAAGACCCTCAAAGCTGCTGCTTTATGAGACATCTTTGGCTTGTGCATGAACTGTGAAAGAATATGCACGGCATAACTAATGTCGGGCCTAGTCATGCCAAGATAAATCAGCTTCCCAATCATCCTTTGATACTCTGTTATATCCTGCAGAGGTGGATCCTCCATGTCACTCTTCATTTCCTGATCATAATCCAAACTCGTCAATTTCAGATTCTGCTCAATGGGGGTTTCAGCTGGTTTGCAACCAGTCAATCCTGCTTCCTTCAAAAGGTCCAATACGTATTTTCTTTGGTTCATACATATTCCCTGCTTACTCCTTGCTATCTCAATCCCAAGGAAGTACTTCAATTCTCCAAGATCCTTGATATGAAAAGTCTTCTGTAAATAGTCCTTCAAGTCCTTGATCATGTTCTCATCCGAACCTGTGATAATAATGTCATCTACATAAACTAACAAAACAACAATGTTAGAACCTTGACATTTGGTAAATAAAGAATAGTCATGTTTGGATTGAGAATATCCAGCTCTAAGTAATGCCTCAGTGAATTTGGCATTCCATTGCCTAGAGGCTTGTTTTAATCCATAGAGGGATTTGAGAAGCTTGCACACTTTGGTGTTATTCTCCCCCTGATTCCCAAATCCTTGTGGAATAGTCATATAGACCTCTTCTTCCAAATCTCCCTGTAAGAAAGCGTTAGTTACATCTAATTGAGATACAGACCAATGATCGATAGAAGCCAAAGCAAGAACGGTTCTAACAGTCACAATTTTAACAACCGGACTAAAGGTTTCATGATAATCAAGGCCCTCTTGTTGAGTGTACCCTTTAGCCACTAATCTGGCTTTATATCTATCCACTGTACCATTGGCATTAAGCTTGATTTTGTACACCCATTTACATCCAATGGGGTGTTTTCCAGGTGGTAAATCCACAATGGACCAAGTATGGTTTGTCTCTAAAGCCCTTATTTCTTTGTCCATAGCTTCTTTCCATCTATGGTCTGTAATAGCTTCAGCATATGTATAAGGTTCTTTATGATTAGATAAAGAACAAATGAAAGCCTGATAAGAATTAGACAAATGAGAATAAGTAAGGTGATCAGAAAGAGGATAAGTAGCTGTGTTGGAAGATAAAGTGGGACAAACATAGTCCCTTGTCCATACTGGCTGTTGAACAGCTCTATGAGATCTTCTAGGCTCATTAACAATATCATCTGCAGATATAGGAGGTGTAATGGCAGCAGAATTATCATTAAGTATAATGGAATTATCAGTGGGCACATTTGAAGGTTCAGAAATAGGCATAGTGAGATGAGTATTGTGATCACTGTTGTGTGTAGTGTAAGGGAAAACAAGATCATCATAGAAAGCCTGAGAGTTTGGAATAAGATCAGTGTCATTGGATGTAGAATGAATGATAGCAAAAGGAAAGACATGCTCATGAAATATAACATCTCTAGAGATAAAAAAAGAGTTATTATGCATATCCAACATTTTGTAGCCCTTTTGTGTAGTTGAATACCCCATGAAAATGCAAGCTTTAGATCTAGGGGTAAACTTATCTATACTAGGAAGGACTTTAGCAAAGCCAAGGCATCCAAAAACTCTAAGATGATCAATATTAGGGCTTCTGTTATAGAGAATGTCAAAAGGTGTTTTTCCATTTAAGAGTTGAGTGGGTGTTCTGTTAATAAGGTATATAGCTGTTTGAACACAATCCCCCCAATAGTGCATAGGTACATGAGATTGAAACATAAGTGCTCTAGCCATATTCAAGATATGTCTATGCTTTCTTTCCACTAAACCATTTTGTTGAGGTGTATAAGCTATGGAACTTTGATGTATAACACCTAGAGACTTAAAAAAATCAGTGCAAGAGGATTTAAAAAAATCCCAAGCCCTATCTGATCTAACAATCCTAATGTTGGTTTTAAATTGATTCTTAACATAAACAAAGAAATTCTGAATGATGTTTAAGACATCTGACTTGAGTTTCATAAGAAATCCCCATGTGGCCCTTGAATAGTCATCAACTATTGTCAAGAAGTATATATCTGAAGAGTGTGTAGCAACCTTGTATGGCCCCCAGATATCCATATGTATTAGTTCAAAAACTTCTTTAGAATGATGTTCACTGTTGTGGAAAGGTGTTCTGGCATGTTTAGCCATAGGGCAAACACTACATATCAACTGTTCTCCCTTGAGAGTTTTTCCAATCTGAGGTAAAAGTTTTAATCTTGGAAAAGAGGCATGTCCCATTCTGAGGTGCCAAAGGTTGGGGTCAACAGAAGAATGACAACTAATAATATCAGGTAAATAAGTCTGAGTGGCACTGTAAATAGTATCTTTATTAACAGCAAAACTTTCAATGTTATGTGTATTAGAAGATTTAGAAAAGCTATCAGTACAGTGAGCTTTATTATGAAGAAGTGAATCAGACAAACTGCTTAGATTGGAATATTCAGTAGGGTCTTGTAGCAGATATAAACCATTCTTCATTTTACCAATCCCCCTTATCTTGCCATCCCATAGATCCTGAAATAAGCAAAAGTGAGGATAAAAGGTAACAAGACATTGGTTGTCTTGAGTGAGTTTAGCAATAGACAACAGATTATATTGAAAGTCAGGAATATAAAGAACATTAGTAAGGTTCAAACCATTGGCTAATGTGATAGGTCCTATCTTAGTAACATTAGATATACCACCAGTAGGCAGTTTGACACAAGTGTGAGGATTGGTGTCTTGAGCAGTACTTCCAAAAAATTCAGGATTGTATGACATATGGTGATTGGCACCACTGTCAATAATCCATTCACCTTTGGATGCATTGCTCATGAAGGCTAAGATGTTACCAGAATTCCCTGAAGGTCCAGAAGATGAAGGATGGACATAGGTAGCTCCATTGGATGATGCTGGATAATATTGTTGTCCATTATGTGTTGATTGTCCATTATGGGCAGGATATTGCTGTCCTGCATTCCCATCTGGCTGTATCATTTGGATCAGCTGTTGATATTGATGGGGAGTAAACATAGGAGGCATAATAGGGCCAGTGTTAGCAGGTATATTGGTATTAGGGGTCTGATGAATCAAATCTTGAGAGGTGGCAGCTGGTGTATTGTTATGACAGGCAAGATTGGAATTGTAGCCTCTCCCCCTTCCTCTATTATTTCTGGACCTGCCTCTACCCCTTCCTCTATTGGGTGGATAGCCTACGAGTTTGTAGCAAGATTCTTTGGAATGTCCAGGAATGTTGCAATTTTCACATATGATATTGGGTTTTTTATTATCTTGTGAGGAAGAATAGAGGCTGATAGGGGTTTCACTGCTATTGTTGATAGGAATGGAATTGTTAATCCCTCTTTGAGATTCCTCATTGCAAACCATCGCATAGGCTTGTTTGTGTGATGGGGCTGGAGACATCATAAGGATATGAGACCGTAATGAAGAATAAGATTCATTAAGCCCTATCAAAAATTGCATCAATTTGTGTTCTTGAGCATAAGCTGTAATGTCTTTGGAAGAAACACAAGTGCATATGGGAAGATTCAATAATGAATCATATTCTTCCCACATATGTCTAAGTTTAGAATAATAGGAAGTAACTGGAGAATTCCCTTGGACATGGGAATTGATGTCTCTGAAAAGAGCAAAAATTCTTGCTCTATTAGACTTGCTAAATTGTTCCTGGAGATCGCTCCAAGCGTCTGCTGCGGTTTGGCAATAAACGAGACCGTTGTATATTTCCCGGCTCACGCATTTTAGGATCCATGAGAGAACCAATGCATTGCATTTTTCCCATTGCATCAACTGTGGCGAATCAATAGAGGGTTTTTGACATTCACCGGTTATAAAACCGATTTTACTCTTTGAATATAATGCTAGCCGCATCGCCTTGCACCAAATACTGTAATTTTCAGATCCCTTTAATTCATGGGGAACCAGATGTAGGTTGGGAACATCTGATGGATGGACGTATAAAGGGTCGTTAATGTCGAGAACTTGTGATGAAGCGCTGGAAGACGTGATAGGAGACTCGCCCGCAGTAGACATTTTCAAGAATCGATGGAGAGATAGAATTAATCGGATTCTTGAATGGGATTAGGGCGTGAGCAGTTATCAATAATGGAGAAGAGGGATAATAACCGCAAGATTGAATAACAAGATTGCAGAAACAATGATTCTGCAGAAGGGTTTGAAGATAAGAATATCGTGATTCACAACAAAGAAAAAGGATAAGAAGATGGTGATCATCAGAGATGAAACCAAGCTCCTGATACCATGTTGAAAAGTAAAGCAGCCATAAGAACCGAGATCACCATGGAGAGAAAGTATTGTTTATTGATTTGAATAATAGAGAATGAATGAAAACGTACAACTCCAAAGATATATATACAGGAGATATAAAGAACTCCTAACTAACATAACTAACTAAAAGGGTAAATAAGTAAATTAATAATACTTCTAATACTAGTGTAGTTAAACCAAATTCATTTGTTGTCTCACAAGTGTACGAGAAGTGTCATATATATTTATAGATATATAGATACAGTAGAAACTCGATAAATTAATACTCGATCATTTAATAAACTCTCTAAGATAATATTTTTGGCCGATCCCGACTCGGGGATAGGGTGCTAAATTAATAATTCGCTAAAATTATAAGATAATACATTTTTGATAATTTCTATAGACCCCATATAAAATATAAATTAATAATTTCTTATATACTATATATTACATGAATGATTTATGAAGATTTCTTGAAAAATGACTCAATTGTGTTTTGTTTTTTATTGAAATCAATTTCACCTTTAATCTCGTCTCTAATTTTCCTTATCATTGTAAGAACTTTTGATTTTGTTTTCTCATAGCTCAATAAGAAATTATTCAATGTGATTGCCGCTTTAATAGCCTTGTTTCGCGAAGGGGGCTCCATGGTAGAACTTTCATCATCATCTTTATCTTTTATAGCATATTTTGATCTTGTATTTATATAGAAAATACTTTTTAATGTTCATAAAGTGACACATTGAACACAAGAAATATAATACGGTGAGAGATTAAAAGGTTCTTTCAAATTGGGCACTTCATTTAATATAGACATGCATTGTACAATAATTAAGTGGAATGTTGAAAGGTGTTTTTAAATTGAATCTTTTATTATAAATTAATAAAATATTAATTAATATATAAATTAATAATTATTAATTTATCGATTAATTAATAACTCTTTTAATTAATAATTTTTTATGGTCCCATAAGTATTAATTTATAGAGTTTCTACTGTAATTAGATCAAAGTCTTTTGGCCAAAACATTGAAGTTGCTCATTCTACTTGTGATCTAGTATTAATAGAATTAAACATATGGTCAAGTTCTGTCGGATTGATTTAACATAACTCTAAAATTGTATTCATACGATGTTAAACAAGAAAGATTTCAAAATGATCTACTCATTCGATCTTATTTAGATTACAATGTGGAGTAACACCTACATCCTTTGATTTCCTCCATTATTAAACGAGATGAACTTAAAGATCCACAATATAGATTAAAGAATGAAAATAAAGAGAATAATCCTACAAGGCTATGGAGTATTTAATTTGTTAGGTAAACTGAATATTTTTAATTGATTATTAATTCGATAAATTAATTAATTAATAATAATATTAATTAAATATATGAATTTCATGGAGAAATAAATTAATAAATTATTTATTTATTGAATTTATAATTAATTAAGGAGAAAAAGGCCAAGCCATTGTTCGAGTGCATACTAGTAGTGGGCGTCGACTTGGACATCTAATTTGGCTCAACTTGTTCTCTAGGGTAAGTCCATGGGCTTAGATACATAAATTAAAGAGAATACATGTATGATACTATAAAAGAAATAATATGAAAAAGGAATAATATTTCATTTTTGACAAATAAAGTATTGTCTACTTAAAACTTAGGCTTCGTTTGTTTGACATGGAATAGAATCTAAAATAGAAATAAGATTTCTAGTAATTTGATTATTAGAAATCTGATTCCATTAATAGTGTTTGTTTGTCTACAAAAAATTAGTTAAGTATATATATATTTTTCCTTTTTTATGTTTGGTTTAAACACATATAATAAAGAATGAAATCTAAAGTTAAAGACTTTGACTTAAATACCCTTATTTTAAATCATATCTGTATAATCTAATTATAAATTTTCAACCATAGTAGAATATTTGATATTATATCTATATACATAAGTGTATATACACATATATATTTAATTTGGTTAAATAATAATAAAAAAAGATATCAATTTGGTTCAATTGCATTATCATCTTTTTATAAAAATGACAATTAAATTGAACATGCTTATTTTTTATTTACATATTAGTTTGATTTTTAAAAAAATTGATACATATATGGATTTTTCATATACTAATGCATTGATAATTATTTAAGTCGAAAACATATTATGTTAATAAATAAAATATATTAATCAAAATACGAAACTATTTTTTCATAAATAATAATTTAAATAAAATACATAAATATATAACTATTTTTGTATTATATTTGATATAGAGTATTTAGGGCATTAAAGTAGTGTATTTATGATTACCATGATATGATAATCACATTACCTCCATAAATAAGATATTGTAATTCCCTTATTTGGGATGATAGTTGATAAACCTCGATTATACGTATTTTCTAGCCTAAGATTAGTCATTTCTATATCATTTTATATTATGATTTATACCTCATATGCGTTTAATAGTTTTGTTACATGTTTGTAGGGAAAAATCATTAATTTCGAGAAAGTAACGAAAAACGTATGAAAGGAGATACATGGGCGCTGTTTGGAAATACAATCATATCTTGGGCTACAAACCTCCAACGTTAATGAGCCTTATATGTTTGGAAATCTAAGACAATTACCTAAAAGTTTTGTGAAGATGACAAGATCCGGATCAAACGTTTAAAGGTCCGAAAGTTACAAATACGCTCTGTTCCGAACCAAATGTGGCAGTTTTGGTACAACGATCATAACTCGAGTTCTACAACTTGGATTGGATCCAAATCAGTTGGGTTTTGAAGCTAAGACATATATCTACAACTTTATAGAAGACACCGAAGGCAAAAACAATCTTCTCCGAGCGCTTGAGCGCGGCGCTTCAGACCCGTTTATGACTTATTTTCGGTCTTTTCTTTCTTTCTGGGGGTATAAATACTCCCTTCAAACATTGTAATAAGGGTCGAACTTTATTTTTCTGAGATTGATTGTAAAGATTAGGGATTCAAGGACGAGATTCGACAATTGATTGTAAACAGGATCTTTGACAACGGGTTTTATCGAGTTTATCTTTTTAATCTCTTTTAATTCTCGTCTATCTATCATGTTTATCTTCATCATCGTTGATTGTGCCCTTGCATCTATGGAGTAGTCTATTTTATTCTGGAATTGGGAATAGCCCGATAATATGTTATCAGCTTGAATTATATTATTGTTTACGTTACATCGCATATGCTTATGATTTGAATTCTTGATTATTAATGCTTGTGAATTTGCTGGCCACATATTTGCATGTTCATAGATATTAGGTGAAAATTCTGAAAGGTGACATCTAAATCGGAACCCTAGAATTCAAACCTAGGATCCTAAATCACGAAAGTAGTTTTAGGTCTTTTGAGGAATCGATACATTATCATAGAGATTAATGAACTCGAGCTTAGTCTAATCATCACGACAGTAGTTGATTAATTAACTTGGGTAAATTGTTATACTTCGACAGAAGATAATAAGTATAATTGGATAGTGTCCTTCATAGGTAGTGATCGTAACTGAATTGATTGTACGATTTAATTGATAACGTATGTCGTGGTAAAACCTGATTCTGGAATACTAATCCAATATAATCAAAACCAGTTTTCTACGTTCTGTTCAGTTTTTTTTACTATTTATCTCGTGTTTTCGTTAGGCTTAGATTACTGATAATTGATAGACTAGTGATTGATTGTTCGGTCCTCGTGGGAACGATATCTTTTGTACTATACCGAAGCCGTGCGCTTGCGGTTTAGGCACATCAATAATTCCCATATTTTGGGAATTAGATTGTATTCCATGAAATCAAATAAAAAAATACCAAACAAGTTATTTGATTTTTGGGAATTATATTCTCTATTTTAATTCCATTCCCTTGACAAACAAAAGAAGCCATAAAGAATTGCAATAAAGTAATTACAAGAGTTATATACAAGGTTCAAAGTTTCGGTACTAACCTAAGTTTCGTTTCGGATGGTTAAATATTTGAAACGTTTCGAAAAAGTAGGAGAAAACTTGCAAAAATAAGAAAAAAGTCGGAAACAATGTGAAACAAAGTAAACAACTTTATTTATTTTTAAAAACTAATATTTTGTTTCAAACTTTATATATGTACACCAATAGTTGATAAAAATTTCAATAATGAACTAAGTGATAATATTGGATTCAAATTTAGCGCTTTTATAACATATAATCGACAAAGTTCAAACAACTTAACTTATAAAATACAAAATTATAAAATTATTACGGTATATATTTTTAAATTATAAAAAGAAAAAATTGCTCATATAACATTATAATCAGTAGTATATATTATGATGTTTGTTAAAATAATTATTTAATAACATATATTGTTATAAGAAAAATTATAATATCTTACATTTTTGTGTTTTTTTTTATGCGTGTATTTGAATATAAACAAAATTATCTATGATTTCTTTGGTTAGTTATTTAGAACTTATTTGATTATGTTTTGGACTTAATAAAGTAAATTGATGGATTTTATAACTCTTTTATGTCTTTTTTTAAAATTTTATTTACTATTATATACTCTGTCGGGAAAATAATTAAGAAACTTTCAGTGTTTCGTGGAAACTGTGGAAACACTGATGGGAACAATAGAAACATTCCTTGGAAACATTGTAATTTCGAAACTATTTTATAATTTTTTTTTGCTTATGAAAAATGAAATCTTTTCGAACTTTTTGATGGAAAAGAAAGAAAATTAGAATCATGGTTATATACAAAAGAAACCAAACCCATATTATTAATTATAAAATTAAAATACAAATCTCAGTTATTATGGTTGAGGGGTAAAGTGTAATTCGAAATAAATAATAGGGGGCGAGCGTAATTTATGGAAAATAAATCCTCAGTGAGGGGTATATATAATAGTCAAAACCCTAGAATTTCTTTACTCTGAATCAGAAACACAAGACGGCGAAATTTTTCTTCAGTAAGTAAATTATTCAACTGAGTTTTGTATTCACATATTTGATCATAAATGTTCCATCTTTGTTATTGTGAAATCGATTTATTACATTACTGTAGTGTCGTAGAGATGCAATTTTGTAGTAATTGATCTTTAGCATCTTGATTCTGGGCTTGTGGGGATCGGTCTTGAAATTCATGTATAGATTGTACGATAAGATATCTGGCGCATGAGTTAATATTGTAGAAGATGGGTTCTGGATAAAAGTATAACAATTTTCAACTTAATTTACAGTTTCTATGTGGCTTAAATCTTTTGAGGATTAGGGCTTATGTGTACGGGTTGCCTCTGTTGAACATTGGATTTATTATATGAGGGATATGCTTTTCATGTACCATCAATTTTCCACCTCCCCAAATTTTCATAAGAAATCACTTCCAATTCATTGATTTCAATTGAATTATTATATCCATACTTTCTGAACAAAAAGATGTTTCTTTTATAATATAACTTGTGGCAATATTGGGGTTCTTACTACTTTTATGTGTTGTAGTAGAATAAAACCAGTACTAACAGTGTTGTTGCCTAGTGGATGCTCATATACACCTTAATTTTGTGAAGCTCTGTTTAATTATATCATACGCCTCGCCATTTGCATCATACATTGCCTCCTTAAGCATCATTTACTTTATGATAGGTTGATAAACTGTTAACAGAATATAATATTTTGCCTGGCTAACATTTATATAATTGTCCACAGCATTTTTTGAAAGATGGTGAGAGTCAGTGTCTTGAATGATGCTCTGAAGAGCATGTATAATGCAGAAAAGAGGGGGAAACGACAGGTCATGATCAGGCCCTCCTCGAAAGTGATCATCAAGTTTCTACTGGTCATGCAAAAGCACGGTTTGTCCCTTATCACTTGATCACAGTTTTTTTTTCTAAATTCACTTAGGGTGTGTTTGGATTGAGTGATTTGGATTTTAGGAGGGGATTTGGAGGAAAGATTTGAAATGACACCTAAAATGTTGTCATTTGAAATCCACTGTGGTTATGGAGAAAATAGCTCAAAATGAATGCAATCCATTATAACTTGAATTCATCCAAACGAACTTCATGGATTTGTTGACGAATTTGAAATCCATAGATTTCAAATCCTCCAATCCAAACACAGCCTTATGAGTTATTTAATCCCTTTTAAATGGACTTTACAGGATACATTGGTGAGTTTGAGTACGTAGATGACCACAGATCTGGAAAGATTGTGGTTGAATTGAATGGAAGACTCAACAAATGTGGTGTTATTAGCCCTCGGTTTGATGTTGGTGTGAAGGAAATTGAGCCTTGGACTGCAAGGCTGCTCCCATCCAGACAGGTAGAAACAACTAAAATCTCAATTGCATTTGTTTGCTCAATATTTGTCTGAAGTGAGAATTATGGGATAGAAGTTTTTTGAATAATTTATTACATAAGTTCACACTTTGACTGCAGTTTGGTTACATCGTGTTGACAACCTCGGCTGGAATCATGGATCATGAAGAAGCTCGAAGGAAAAATGTTGGTGGTAAAGTGCTTGGATTCTTTTATTAAGAATGCAAATTAGTTTTGGCCTTTTTTGCCTTTACATGAAGAGGACTTGTTCTTGAAGTTGCAAGCTTATTTTGACTTATTGTAGTTCGATCAAACATTTTTGTCGTTAAAAATTTTGACGATGTTTTACCTCGCTGGTACAAATGGATGAGTTGTGTGAACAAATTCCTCTTTTTATGATGAAGACCTCAACTTATTTGATGCAATTTCTCTTCTTCTTTTTTTCAGATTGATGTGTTAATTGTGTTCGACTTTAATGCAATTTTTGTTCAATCACGTTGTTTCGTTGTTTAGAATGAGTTTGGTTGAATATGGTTTTCTTTTGTTTGAAATTGGTTTACAATCATAATGAACTCAATTCATTTTGGGTTTAACTCATTTAAAATTAACCTAAATTCAAAAACAACCCAAACGAATGAAAATATTTGTATATAGATAAAGTGTCGTCACTTAGAAAGTATGGCAAATACAAACACTAACTTAGTAAATGAAAATATAACAAAACTTAATTATAATGTATTGAACAAAAATAAAAAAAAAATACATACAAATGAAAACAAAATAAAAAATGACTAAAATTGATATTCGTTGCAAATTCTACTTTTTGTCCCAAGAGGCGAATGACATTTCCAAACAGTAAAATCAAGAGTAAAAATAAGAAATAAAAATATTAAATTATTGAAAAAATAATTTATGAATTTTACAAATAAATAAACAATTTACTCACCACATCTAGGTATAAATCACATCCTACATTATGAATGTTGCCACGTTAGATAGCGATCAAATGTTGTTGTTGACCTTATCACGACCGTAAAACTAACATGAAACAACCCTAATTTGTTCCCGAAAAAGCAATTTTGTTACCTTCACAAATGAGTCAAGACAACAATGAAACAAATAAAAAGTAGTCTATATGAAATGAGATTAAGAAAACTCTAATATTTTATTTGAGCGCATTAGATCATCTCCAACCGCTGCCAAATTCGCCTTGGATGCCAATGTTTGCACCGGGTTGCTCCAACCTAACGACATTCATTTGCGCAATCCTGCGCAAATAATAAATTGTGCTACGCATTCTACACTCGCCACCATTTATTTGCACCTAAAAGAGCGCAATCTGCTTTTTTCTTATTTATTATTTTCATATATTCATTTTAATCTTTTACTTTATTTAATGTTTTAGTTTAGTCATTTGAAATATTATACTGTATGAATTTTATTCAATATAGTTCATTAAAATTTAATAAGTTATAATTATATCATACAATTGTTATTTCTTATTCATCTATATGTATATATATTTTTATAATTGTTTTATAAATTAAACATATGTTAAAACTTGTAAAACACATTTATTAAAATTAAAAACATTGATACATTTAATAGTTAAAAAATTATATGTAATAGAAAGCATTTCAATTTTAATGATAAAATGAATTTTTTATTTATATATATTTTTATTGTGAATTTTTATAATATGATAGCATGAAATAACAAATATATTTTATTGGATAGAAAACGCAAAACATAAAGTTATCAGTTTTGACATAAAGTTTTTAGTTGTTGAAATAAAAAAGATTGCACCTTAAGTGAATGACTTGAGATATCAAATATCATACCACAAAAATAATATCGAACTATCAAATCTTCAATGCAAAGAAACTTGGTAGAGAAATCATCAAATAATATCCTATCAATCTTCAAACAATCCAAAACCAAAAAATCCAGTTTATGAAATTCACGCACATTTGATAGACAACCCATAACTGATACATCTTGACCCGCATGTGCCATTGGTTTATCAGTCAGCAGATTAATAAGACTAAGTTTCTCGAGCTTAACCAATTTACTCATATCAACGTTCACAAACACCCCATCACAATTGTCCAATATGAGATTCTCAATTAAAGGGCATCCGGAGATTATATTCTCAATCGTTTCATCTACTAGAGAAACCCCACATAAACTAAGAGACTCAAGTTTTGAACACTTAACATTCTCACTAGAAATTCCATCAATTTCGCACGAAGAAAGAGATAACATTTTCAGAGACTCAGATTCAAAAACTTCATTTGGCAAAAAGTACGTCATTTTTGGAGAGTCAATTGCAATATTCAGATTCTTAACACCCAATATCACAGCTTTGACAATTGATTCAGTAGCCAAAGTAGATGAGTGAATATGCCCAACATTCATTTGGAGCTTAAAACTCTCTATACTTAAGTTCGATTCATGGTATGATTCCATTCTTGTCACGACAAAAATCTATAATTAACACGAGGAGATGGTTTTACATTTTGAAAATCACGATCATCAAAATGGAGTATAGGGTTAGTTCACCAAGAATTGTACCATGACTTAGAGAGTAGAGTCGTCAAAGAAGCTTCTTTTATGTAGAGAAAGGATTGAATATGTTGAACAATTGGTTCTGATAGCTGCAAGTGCTCCTCAATGGCTTTGATCTTCTTGCATTTTCCAAGGAAAAAGAAAACCCTAGAAACTAAGAAATGGGGTGAGGGGTCATCTTTTATAGTTAGTTATAGCAAGGACTAACCCTATAAATCTTATCGGAAAATTTTATTACACATCCGATGTATTATTAACTATAAATTTTTGTTGTGAATTATTGTAATAATTACTCGTCCATGTAAATGTATTATATTTATCGAACCCACACCGATTATCAAATTTGATTTACGGTGTTCCAATTTTAGGACTAGATATATATTAAACTTCCATTAAATTAAATTGAAGTGTTCTAATTTTAGGACTAAATATATTATTATAAAAGTTATATAGAAATAAGTATTACATCAACCTTTGATTATAGGACTGAAAAATTGCGCAGTCGTGCACAAATAAACTGTGTTGCGCATTCTAGACTCGACACCATTTATTTGCGCCTGAATAGCGAATAAAGCAATCTGCCTTTTCTTTTTTAATGCGGCCCTCATTTTCCTTTTCTCTTTGTCGAGATATGGCGATAACAAGTAGAAGGTGTGTTAATCATGTTCAATCTAAAATATTAATCCTTAAATGCAATTAACTCTTTCCCTTAAATAAGTTATAAGAGATTAGGTTGGGAATAAAGTTTAATTTACAATATTATAAACGAATGAAAATATTAGTATGTAGATAAAGTTTTGTCGAAGAAAATATGACAACCACACAAACAAAACTGAAAAAAGGAAAACATAACAACTTGTTGGTTAAAATCAAGTAAAATCTACAAAAATGAAAAAAATTATATATGACTATGATTGCTTCCTTGTAGTATGTCTATTTTCCCCAGAGTGGCCAATGACATTCCCGAACTATAAAATCAAAAGTAAAAATGAAAACATAAATACTAGTATATTTTCTTAGAAATCATTTATGAAGTTATGAATAAATTAGTAAATTAACTCACCATATTAGTTATAAATCATAGCATACATAATGAATGTTGCAACGGCAGTTAGAGATCGCATATTCTTCATGATCTTGTCATGAACGTAAACCTGGCATGGACAATATTTGTTAGAAAATATATACATTTCACCCTATTTTTTCTATAATATAACAATGAATACAAATTTAAAAATTCAATAACAATTATTGGAGTTCAATACATTAATCGTTAAAAGTTTAATTATAAAAGATAAACTAATTTCTATATGAAAATCTATTTTATTCCTTTTCATTCTATAGTTATATATGAATTAGGCATGATAGGGAGCACAATCTTAATTAATTTATGGTCTCCCTAATGAAATAATTCTCAAGTCGAAGTTAACTAAACTACCTTATCAGTTTTTGTTGTAGTAGTACGTTCTCTAGTCTCCAATGTCCATTTCCCCTCTAACCTTTCTTTCAGGGATAGTCCATACTTATTTTCAATGTCTGGATACACTTCTTCTGTGACTGGGATTACCACTCTTTGTCCAAGAAGTGTTTCAGTGGCCCTCATCTTCCTTTTTCCATTATCGAGATATGGCGATAATAAATAAAATGTGTCATCTCCTGTATCAATCTATAATAAAAAGATGTTAACACAAATGATAAATATGTTTTTTTTATTATTATACTACTTAAGTTGCCTCTTAGGAAATTTGGAACATGCAAGAAAAAGAATTACAAACTGTCAAATTTATCTCTTCTAATCTTTTTTAATTATATGATGGACACAATATTTGTGGATAAATATTTATTGATACAAAAAAAAAACTTCGAATTTCTTTTTGCAAGAGAAATAATTTGTCATTTATAATATATCTTGATTTAATGAAATTACAAACCTCATGTGTCTTCAAAATAAAAGCCGATTCTTCATTGCATGTTAACAGCTCTAGATATAACTCTTTGATTGAGAGTACTTTTGCGGCCATAAGAGACCTTCTTTTTCTTCGTGAGCCTTCTGTTCTTGTTCTTGATTGTGGTGGTTCCTGCAAAAATAAATCAAATATTAATTATTGAAGCAAAATAATTATTTCTTCACGAGATCAAACATTAATTAATAGATAAAAAGAATTGTAATTCAATTTTCAGGTTTATATACAATTATCTATTATATTGAGGTTTCAAATAAGGTATTATTTAGGGGTTGTTGCTTTTTTCATTCCCATATGTTTGGCCTTTTTCAAATATTATCCACTTAGTTATGAGAGTCTCATATTGTGTCCTAAATAACTCTTTACAATTTGGACGTTTGGTCTCAACTCAATTATTTATTCAAAATTGTGCTAGTCAATTCCATCCAACAACATATTTACTGGTATTTTTTATTACAATTTGTGCATAATTTGTGCATGAATATAATCCATGTTTGAATGTATTCAAGTGCAAATTCTCCAATTTAGCACCACTAATTAGATTTGCTAACGAAATTGACCGTTGTTAAAGCTTAATTAATTGGGACAAATGTGATAAATTTTAAAGTTTTAGGATTTATCATAAAAGTTCCATAATATATGGAAAAATTTTTGAAAAGGGATAAACAATGAAAATAAAAATGAAAATTTTCAATAATTCAGGCTAAAGTGATATTTTATGTATATAAAGTATATTCATTGAAGTATAAATGACAAAGCTAAGGCAAATTAATAGTTATATATAATATAAACTTCTAAAAAATAGAAAAACACAAACCAGTAGAAATAAAATGAAAATTAACAAATATAAAAAGAAAAAAAAAAGAAAAAGAGATAGGTACTTCGTGTGGAAAAGTTGACGGAGCCACTTGGTTAATCGGCGTCGGGTAAAGTAGACCATTTACCCTTATGCAACTATATTCCACATCCCATTCCACCTGCAAGACGAGACAATATAATTTATATTTATATCAATTTTCATCCAAGAAAAAAATTATTATAACAATACATATATATTTGTATGATATATTCAAATGGAGGTTAATCTGATGATTTAATAGATAGAATACATTTCTGGCATTTGAACTGGAGGCCATTTTTTCGGTGACAAAAATGTTGAGAGCTTGTTTTATTTCTCTTTTATTTTTGTGTGTTTGTGTATATGTTGAGGGACAATGAGGAGTATGTGAATATATAGAGTGAAGAAATGCAATTTTATCACCTGCACAAATGGGTCAGTCAACAATGAAATAAATAGAAAGTACCTCCAATATGAATAAGAGATTAAGAAAACTTTAATATTGAATTTGACTGCGTTAATATTCAATCTGTCAAAATTGAAAAAAATTCATTGTTAAAATCTGAACAATGTAATCCACACAGATTGAGAAATTAATGTGATATCATTAGTAAAATCTAAGACTAAAATACATAGAGCATGAAAATAAATATTTGACCAATACTTGACTCATAAATAGGAGATTTAGTGTGCATATATCAATGTTGCAATAATATGATAAATTACCACAAATTCATAGTCTAGAAATACTTTCCCATAACCATTACTTCTGGCAATTTCCAAGTATTGTTGAAATTCAGTAAAAGAGTCAAACAACAATGAAACAAATAAAAAGTACCTCCAATATGAAAAGAGATTTAAAAAACTTTGATATTGGATTTGAGCGCATTGACCAACTCCAACCAACGCTAAATTGGCACTAGTTGGTTAGCCCAATTTTTGGCGCAAGCCACTTTTTGGCGCCAGGTTGGCGCCATCCATTGCGCCATTTCCAGCACAAATGAACAATGAAGTAAAACAACTAAAATAAAAAGAAGAAGAAATTAAAAAGGAAAAGGTAGATTGCGCCATTTCAGACTGCACAATCTACCTTTTCCATTTTAATTTTTTCTTTTTTTCATTTTAGTCGTTTTACTTTATTTTATGTTCTAATCTAGTCCTTTGAAAGTTTATAAATTTAAATTATGTTCAATTTAGTCCTTTAAAATTTAATGTGTTATATCATATAATATTATTTGTTATTCATTTAATGCATATAATTAATGCTAAATAAAAAAATTAGGCAAGATTAATATTATACACTTTTAGCACCCTTTTTTCTTTTTTTCATCCCTTTTTTTAGTGAATTAACGTAGGAAATCGGACTTTTCAAAATATTATTCGTAAAAGTGGGATAAAAGTTGGAAACAACCCTAATTCATAGCCGAGAATGCAATTTTATTGCTTTCACAAATGAGTCGCATCAACAATTAAATAAATAAAAATAGTCTATATGAAATGAGATTAAGAAAACTTTAATATTTGATTTGAGCGTAATAGACCATCTCCAACTGCTCTCAAATTCGCCCTGGTTGCCCAGGTGTTGAAACCGGGTTGCTCCAACCTGACGTGCACACCCATTGTAAAAGTTTTAAATGCAAGGTGTATTGAAAATCTAATAATATGTAACTTGAATCAGGAATTATTGAATCCAGTCCAGAAGCCCAAACTAAATTATGTTCTTTTAGATAACATGCTAAAGGCACCTGTCCAAATTGTTCTCCAAAGAGAAAAGGACAAGAAAAGAAAGTCAAGGAAGAGCCTGGAATCAAGGAAGAGCCTGGAAAATGTGACAGTGAATGGTTGCTTTATACTGTTGAAGACTATTGAAGATTTTTATACTGTTTAAGATTCTGTACTAATTAAGATTTTTATACTATTGTAAAATAGTATGGCGGTAGTTTTCTCTATATAAGAAGGTAGAAGTAATGTAAAGAGGCAAGAGTCCTAGAGGTAATGTAAAGAGGGAAGAGTCCTAGAGGATGTAAAATAAATATCTTCCATGTTGTAAGCTTAAAAAATATTCTATAAATAAAAATCCTTATGTTTTAAAAATTTCTATATATATATATTCAATTTAATGCTAAAATTGCAACAACATGGAGTAATACTGATGTTGGCCATGATAACACAAATGGGGCATGAAGTCTATTATCCTTGAAATGTAGGATATTTGTGAGATGTGAACAAAAGACAAATTTCGCGCTTGCATCCAAATGCCACTTTTAAGACCGAGAGTATCGTTATTCTTCATCCATCCTTAAATCATTCCATTACATTTGCGATTGCTTTGCTTCTTCTTTGGTTTATCATGTCAGTCATAATCGTGGGATTATGAACTTAGGCCGAAGATGCCAAAACACAGCATCCAGTAAAGCTGAACAAACTGATAATGGATAATTCGCGTCTAATGTCAAATTCTCCAATAGAGGTTTAATTTGGCAAATCGTGAAAATCTGGCAAACGTCCAACCACTCGATCTTTGGGTAGCCTAATATTGAGAGATACTCTCGACCCACTCAAATCGTGAACACTTCACATTATCACCAGAAATTCCATCAATTTCACACGAAGAAATAGATAACATTTTCACAGACTCAAATTCAAAAACTTCATTTGGCAAAAAGTATGCCGTTTTTGGAGAATCAGTTGCAATGTTCAGATTCTTAACACCCAATTCCATAGCTTTGACAATTGATTCAGTAGCCAAAGTAGATGAGTGAATATGCCCAACATTCATCTGGAGCTTAAAACTCTCTATACTTCAGTCCAATTCATGGTATTATTCCATTATGTTTTTTCACGAAATCCAAAAATCTATAATTAACACGAGGGTGAGTTAACCAAGAATTGTACTATGACTTAGAGAGTAGGGTCGTCGAAGCAGCTTCTTTTGTGCTGAGAAAGGATTGAATGTGTTAAACAATTGGTTCTGGTAGCTGCAAGTGCTCCTCAATAGCTTTGACTTCTTGCCGTTTTCCATGGAAAAAGAAAACCCTAGAAACTAAGAAATGGGGTGAGGGGTCATCTTTTATAGTTAGTTGTAGCAAGGACTAGCCCTATAAACTCATTGGAAATTTTTATAGCACATCCGGTGTATTTTTAACTATATTTCTGTGGTGAATTATTGTAATAATTACTCGTCCATGTAAATATATTACATTTATTGAACTCACATTGATTATCGAATTTGATTTAAGGTGTTCCAATTTTAGGACTAAATATATATTAAACTTCAATTAAATTAAATTGAAGTGTTCGAATTTTAGAACTAAATATATTATTATAAAAGTTATAGAAATAAATATTACACCAATCTTTAATTATAGGACTAAAAAATTGTGCAATCGTGCTCAAATAAACTGTGTTGCGCATTCTAGACTCACCACCATTTATTTGCGCCTAAATAGCGTACTCTGCCTTTTCTGTTTAAATGGCCCTCATCTTCCTTTTCTCGTATCAGTATATGGTGATAACAAGTAGAAGGTGTTATTTCATGTTCAATCTATAATAAAAGTGTTAACACAAAGGTTAAATATTTTTTCCTTTTTGCATTATACTACTTATGTTGCCTCATTAGGGAATTGGGAACATGCAAGAAAATGAAACTTTTGGTATTGCTTTGTTGTGCGGGGTACGGTGCCTGCAACAAACAAATGGATAATTTGATTTCAATTTTCCACAATTAACAAATATTGATAAAATCCTCAAATTCATTTTACCATTAATTAAAATACCCTCAATCATTATCACGGTACATCAGTCCCTAAAGAAATTTCTTAAGAATCTTAAGATATTAATCCTTAAATGAAATTAACTCTTGCCCTTAATTAAGTTATAAGAGATTAGCTTCGGAATAAAGTTTGATTTAAAATATTATAAACGAATGAAAATATTTGTATCTAGATAAAGTTTCTGTCGAAGAAAATATGATAATCACACAAACAAAACTGAGAAAGGGAAAACATAACAAAAGTTAATAATGCGTTGGCTAAAATCAAGTAAAATACACAAAAATGAAACAAAATAAAAAATATGACTATGATTCATCTTCCTTGCACTATGCCAAAGTGGCGAGCGACATTCGCGAACTGTAAAATTAAAAGTAAAAATTAGAACTTAAATACTATATTTTTTAAAAGATAATTAATGAAATTTATGAATAAATTAGTAATTAACTCACCAAATTTAGTTATAAATCATAGCGTACATAATGAATGTTGCCACCGCAGTTAGAGATCGCATATTCTTCATGACCTTGTCATGAACGTAAACCTGGCATGGACAATATTTGTTAGAAAATATATACATTTCATCCTATTTTTCTATAATATAACAATGAATACAAATTTAAGAATTCAATAACAATTATTACAATTCAATACATTAATCTTTAAAAGTTTAATTTTAAAACATAAACTAATTTCTATATGACAATCTATTTTTCTTTTTCATTCTATAGTTATATTTGAAGGAGGCATTACACGGAGCACAATCTTAATAAATTTATGGCCTGCATTATGAAAAATTTCTCAAGTCGAAGTTAACTAAACTACCTTATCAATTTTGGTGATACCAGTACGTTCTCTAGTCTCCACTGTCCATTTCCCCTCTAATCTCTCTTTTAGGGATAGTCCATACTTATTTTCAATGTCTTGATACACTTCTTCGATCACTGGGACTACCACCCTTTGTCCAAGAAGTGTTTCAGTGGCCCTCATCTTCCTTTTTCCATTATCGAGATATGGCGATAATAGATAAAATGTGTCATCTCCTGTATCAATCTATAATAAAAAGATGTTAACACAAATGATAAATATATATAATAAAAAGATGTTAACACAAATGATAAATATGTTTTTAGTAGTATTATACTACTTAAGTTGCCTATTAGGAAATTTAGAACATGCAAGAAGAAGAAACATAAACTGTCAAATTTATCTTTTCTAATCTTTTTTATTTGTATGAAGGAAACAATATTTGTGGACAAATAATTATTGATAGAAAAAAAAACTTCGAATTTCATTTTGCAAGAGAAATAATTTGTCATTTATAATATATTTATTTAATGAAATTTCAAACCTCATGTGTCCTCAAAATAAAAGCCGATTCATCATTGCATCTTAACAGCTCTAGATATAACTCTTTGATTGAGAGTACTTTTGCGGCCATAAGGGACCTTCTTTTTCTTCGTGAGCCTTCTGTTCTTGTTCTTGATTGTGGTGGTTCCTGCAAAAATAAATCAAACAAATAATTATTGAAGCCAAATAATTATCTCTTCACGAGATCAAACATTAATTTATAGATAAAAAGAATTGTAATTCAATTTTCAGGTTTATATAAAATTATATTGAGGTTTCAAATAAGGTATTATTTAGGGGAAATAGCTTTTTTCATTCCCATATGTTTGGCCTTCTTCAAATTTTAACCACTTAGCTATGGGAGTCTCACATTGTGTCTTTTTAACTCTTTAAAATTTTGACATATGGTCTCAATCGAATTATTTATTCAAAATTCTGGCAGTCAATTGCATCCGACAACATTTTTACTGGTATTTTTTATTACAATTTGTGCATGAATATAATCCATGTGTAAATGTATTCAAGTACAAATTCTCCAAATTAGCACAACTAATTAGATTCGCTAACAAAATTGACCGTTGTCAAAACTTAATTAATTGGGACAAATGTGATCAATCTAAAAGTTCAAGATTTATCCTAAAAGTTCCATAATATATGAGGAAAATTGAAAAGGGATAAATAATGAAACTAAAAATAAAAATTTTCAATAATTCAAGCTAGAGTAATATTTAATGTATATATATATATATAAAGAATTTTGGTTGGAGTTAGTATCAATAACAAGGGTAAGGAAAAATAATAGTTATCTATAATATAAACTTCTAAAAAAATATAAAACACAAACCAGTAGAAATAAAATGAAAACTAACAAATATAAAAAGAAAAAAAAAAGAGATAGGTACTTCGTGTGGAAAAGTTGGCGGTGCCACTTGGTTAATCGGCGTCGGGTAAAGTAGACCATTTACCCTTATGCAACTATATTCCACATCCCATTCAACCTGCAAAACGAGACAATTTATATTTATATCAATTTTTATTCAAGAAAAAGATTATTATAACATATATATATATATATGCATATATATAAATGGAGGTTAATCTGATGATTTAATAGATAGAATACATTTCTGGCATTTGAACTGGAGGCCATTTTTTCCGTGCCAAAATATTGAGAGCTTGTTTTATTTCTCTTTTATTTTTGTGTGCTTGTGTGTATGTTTAGGGAGAGCTTGTTTTATTTCTTTTTTATTTTTGTGTGCTTGTGTGTATGTTTAGGGAGAATGAGGAGTATGTGAATATATAGAGTGGAGATACAATTTTATACAAATGGGTTATTCAATAATGAAATAAATAGAAAGTACCTCTAGTATGAATAAGAGATTAAGAAAACTTTAATATTGATTTGACTGCATTAATATTTGATGCATTTCTGTCAAAATTTGAAATTTTTCATTATTAAAATATGAACAATGTAATACACAGAGATTGAGAAATTAATGTGATGTGATTAGTAAAATCTAAGATATCTTAGAGCATGAAAATAAATTGACCAATACCTTGACTCATACATAGGAGATTTAGTATGCATATATAAATGTTGCAATAATACTTGACTCTAACCCAGCAAATTCGTTGCGCCATTTCGTGGCGCACTATTCTCATACGCATTACTAACCATATCCATTACTAATCATGTTGAGTTATTCTCATACGCATTACTAATCATGTGGCGAATGCTTTTCTTTTTCTTTTTTATTTTTCATTTAATTCCTTTTGTTTTTGTTTGTTTTTAATTTAGTCCGTTGCAAGTTTATGAAGTTTAAATTATATTCAACAAGTAATTAAAAAATGAAGAAGTTGTAATTATCGTATAAATGTTATTTGTTACACATTATATATGAGTTTTACTTTGCAATTTTATTATAAATAAAAATATAATTAAATAGATCTTTTAATTGCAAATCATATTAATTTAAGAAATACCAAATCGAATTAAATTCTTTTTTTAAAACTGTTTAATAATCAAAATATATTGGAGTTAAAAATTTCATATCGTTTGAAGCTCTAGAAAAAGTAAAGTAATGGAATTCTGTTGACATAAACTTAAAACATAAGAATATTTGGAACATCAAAATTGACTTTGAATATTTCAGTGTCCCATGTTTACGTACTTAAGTGAATTACTTGAGATATCAAATATCATACCACCACAACAATATCGAACTGTCAAATCATCAATGCAAGAAAACTTGGTACAGAAATCATCAAATAATATCTTATCAATCTTCAAACAATCCAAAACCTAAACAATTCAGTTTATGAAATTCAGGTACATAACTGATACATCTTGACCCACATATGCCATTGGTTTATCAGTCAGCATATTAATAAGACTAAGTTTCTCGAGCTTAACCAATTTACTCATATCAATGTTCGCCAACACCCATCACAACTGTCCAAGATGAGATTCTCAATTAAAGGGCATCCGGATATTATATTCCCAATCGTTTCATCTCCTAGAGAAACCCTACATAAACTAAGAGACTCGAGTTTTGAACACTTAACATTCTCACCAGAAATTACATCAATTTCGCACGACGAAAGAGATAACATTTTCAGAGGCTCAGATTCAAAAACTTCATTTGGCAAAAAGTACACCATTTTTGGAGAATCAATTGCAATATTCAGATTCTTAACACCAATTTCACAACATTGACATGTACAATAGATTCTTAACACCAATTTCACAACATTGACATGTACAATTGATTCAGTAGCCAAACATTCATCTCGAGCTTAAAACTCTCTATACTTAAGTTCGATTCATAGTATGATTCAATTATTTTTTTCACAAAATCCAAAAATATAAAATTAACACGATGGGTGGTTTTACATGTTAAATCATGATCATCAAAATGGAGTATAGGGTGAGTTAACCAAGAATTGTACCATGACTTGGAGAGTAGAGTCGTCGAAGCAGCTTATTTTGTGCTGAGAAAGGATTGAATGTGTTGAACAATTGGTTCCGGTAGATGTAAGTGCTCCTCAATGGCTTTGATCTTCTTGCCGTTTTCCATGGAAAAAGAAAACCTTAGAAACTAAGAAATAGGGGTCATCTTTTGTAGTTAGTTATAGCAAGACTAACCCTATAAGCTCATAGGAAAATTTTATAACACCTCCGATGTATTATTAACTATAGATTTATGTTGTTAATTATTGTAATAATTATACGTCCATGTAAATAAAATTGATTAAGGTGTTCCAATATTAGGACTAAATATATATTAAACTTCAATTAAATGAAATTGAAGTGTTCGAATTTTAGGACTAAACATATTATCACAAAAGTTATAGAAATAAATATTACATCAATCTTTAATTATAGGACTGAAAAATTGCGCAGTCGCACACAAATAAAATGTGTTGTGCATTCTAGACTCACCACCATTTATTTGCGCTTGAGTAGCGAATATCGCAATATACCTTTTCTCTTTTAATTATTTTCTTCTATCCATTTTATTCCTTTTACTTTATTTTATGTTTTAGTTTAGTCGTTTGAAATTTTGTAATGTTTCAATTATATTCCATTTAGTTCTTTAAAATTTAATAAGTTATAATTATTTCATATAATTGTTATTTCTTATTCATTTTCAGAGACTCAAATTCAAAAATTTCATTTGGCAAAAAGAACGCCGTTTTTGGAGAATCATTTGCAATATTCAGATTCTTAACACCTAATTTCACAGCTTTGACAATTGATTCAGTAGCCAAAGTAGATGAGTGAATATGCCCAACATTCATCCGGAGCTTAAAACTCTCTATACTTAAGTTCGATTCATGGTATGATTTCATTCTTTATTTCACGAAATTCAAAAAAATATAATTAATACGAGGGGGTGGTTTTTACATTTTGAAAATTACGATCATCAAAATGGAGTATAGGGTGAGTCAACCAAGAATTGTACCATGACTTAGAGAGTACAGTCGTCGAAGCAACTTCTTTTGTGCTGAGAAAGGATTGAATGTGTTGAACAATTGGTTCTGATAGCTGCAAGTGCTCCTCAATGGCTTTTCTTCTTGCCGTTTTCCATGGAAAAAGAAAACCCTAGAAACTAAGAAATGGGGGGGAGGGTCATCTTTTATAGTTAGAGCACTCACAATGGGGATTTTCATGGGGCTTTTCATGGGGCTTTTTAGTTGCAATGGGGATTTTGGGGGGATTTTGAGGGGCTGCTCCTGAAAAGCCCCTCTCAAGGAGCACTCACAATGGGGATTTTCATGGGGCTTTTTAGTTGCAATGGGGATTTTGGGGGGATTTTGAGGGGCTGCTCCTGAAAAACCCCTCTCAAGGGGCTGCTCCTAAAGCAGCCCCTCCAAAATACGCTGACTCAGCATTTAAATGCTGAGTCAGCATTATTTTTTAATTTAAATTTGATTTATATTTTTGTTTTTATTTTTAATTACAAAATGTGTAATTAATTTTTGCACATGCAATTAGTCCCAATTTATTATTATTTTTTATTTTTTAATTATAAGAAATTTTAATTTATATATACTCCCATTACACTATTATTTTTTATAATTCGTTTTTATTAAAAAAAATTATAATTTTTGTCTATACTTTTTTTTTTTACTAAAATAACAATTCCTATAATAAATTCTATTTATTCTTTAAGAATAATAATAAAATTATATTAAATAAATAATAATAATTAAATTAAGTTTACAATAATGTATACAAATATATTATATTTCTTATGATAATAATATTTTCATATTTATTTATATATATTATTAAATTTAAAATAATACATGGTGGAAGATGACATGTGGCATTGTGGGTCCAAAAGAAGGGTTTTACCATTGTAGGTGAAAATTTATGGGGCTTTTTATTTTGGAGGGAGATGACTTGGCATATGGAAAAATGTGAAAATCCCTTGAGTAAGGGCTTACCATTGTGAGTGCTCTTAGTTGTAGCAAGGGCTAACCCTATAAACTCATCAGAAAATTTTGTAACACATCCGATGTATTATTAACTATAGATTTTATGTTTTGACTTATTGTAATGATTACTCGTCCAATGCAAAATCAAATTGATTTAAGGTGTTCCAATTTTAGGACTAAATATACATATATATTAAACTTCAATTAAATTAAATTGACGTGTTCGAATTTTAGGACTAAATATATTATTATAAAAGTTATAGAAATAAATATTACGTCAATCTTTAATTATAGGACTGAAAAGTTGCGCAGTCGTGCATAAATAAATTGTATTGCGCATTCTAGACTCACCACAATTTATTTGCGCCTGAATAGCGCAATTTGCCTTTTCTTTTTTAATTATTTTCTTCTATTCATTTTATTCCTTTTACTTTATTTTATGTTTAGTTTAGTCGTTTGAAATTTTATAATGTTTCAATTATATTCCTTTTAGTTTTTAAATTAATAAGTTATAATTATATCATATAATTGCTATTTCTTATTCATATATATATTATAATTGCTTTATAAATTAAACAAATATTTAAACTTGTAAAAACATTTCTTATAATTAAAAACATCAATACATTTAATAATTCAAAAATTACATGTAATAAAATGCATTTCAATTTTAAAAATAAAGTGCATTTAATAATTATTTATTTTTTAATTGTGAATTTTATAACATAATAATATTAAATGAAAAAAAAATATTAGATGAAAAAGCACACAACAAAAAGTTTTCAGTTTTGACATGAAGTTGTCCATTGATGAAATAACAAAAAATGCACATAAATGGTGCAAAATTCATCATGGCTTTCATAATTAATGCATTTTTCTCAAAATTTTAAACATATGTATCAATTAGAAAATCTGAATAATGTAATCCAAATGGTTTCTGTCGTGGATGTCCTACATGCATGACCAATCTTCATACAAAACTTTTTGTGCTTGAATTACTTAAGGGTTTCAAAATTAGAGTGTCCAAGCTTAGTTAATTACTTTTAAGTTTCGAAATATAAATGTGATATGCTTAAATAATTCAATTTTAAATGCTTTCTTATTGTATTTTTATTATAATGTCATTTAGTTACACTGTTTCATCTTTCAACTAATCATATAATTCAATCATTGTTTTAATTCAAAGTTAAATGACGTATTTATCTTTTTACAAAAAAATTTAATGGAAAGGATATTGATGCAATATTACAAAGTTGTAGGTGTGAATGTCAAATATTCAAAAATTAAGGGAGGTTGATGGCAATTTTCCCTTTAGTTGTTAGGTAGATATATAGATAGTTTGGATATATAGTATGATAGTTGAGGGTCAATGTGTAATTTACACAAATAACGGGGACTTACCGAAAAGAAACCGTCAGCGAGGGGGGTATATATATCCATATATCTGAAACCCTAATGTTTCACTGCCCCCGTTACCTCCGTTGGCTCTGAACCAGAAATCAAGCACAAATCGAAGCAGCGGCGGCGACCTATTCAACTGATTTTGTATGGCTCGTATTTGATCATACTTATTTCAGTATATTTACTTGATTTGTTTTACTTTATTCAGTTTTTTGATGGATTTTCGTAGTTTTATTTGGTAGATTTTTGCGTTGGTATAAGATGCGTGATTACGTGTTTAATTGCTGAAACGTTCAAACGTCGACATTTTTATGCTTCGTATTTGTGATTCTGAGGATGCTTTGTAACTTTGATACGAAATTTGGTAATGAATGGACTGTGAAATTTTGGTTATATGACTTATGTCTTGGGATTTTGTTAAATTTACAGTAATTAACTAGACTCATTTAAAGGCATTGAACGGACACATTTTATTCGAATTTATTTTGATGAAGTACTAAAATTTTTGTTTTAGAATTTAATTATTGTGGCGTTGTAGTGCTGTAAAGATGCAATTTGCTTGGCATATCATAGGATATAGATCTTGACTGATTACTTATGTTTGATTTTTGATGTGGTTAGCTCTTGTGAGGATTTAAGGGCCTTTTTTTGCTGAATGCCTCTGTTGAATATTGGATTTACATGATATTTCTTGTGACAATATTTTGAAATGTTTTAGTAGAATCAACCATTACCTTTCTGGTGGGATGGGTGCTCCTATGCACCTTACTTCTGTGAAGTTACCTGTTAGATTGAAACATACCTGCTTTTTGACCGCATACTGCATTCATAAGCATTGATTACCTTATGATTAGGCTGATAAAGTGCAAAAGAATTAATATATTACCCTATCGAATATTTTGTTGAAACAGTTTTTGTTGAAAGATGGTGAGAGTCAGCGTCCTCAATGATGCTCTGAAGAGCATGTATAATGCAGAAAAGAGGGGGAAGCGTCAGGTCATGATTAGGCCCTCTTCAAAAGTGATTATCAAGTTCCTTCTTGTCATGCAAAAGCATGGTTTGTCCTTGATTTTGCTTAATACCAGTTTTTGTTCTTTTTTTGTTCACTTTGGCATTATTTAAATGCTTTTCAATGGTCCTTACAGGATACATTGGAGAGTTTGAGTACGTAGACGACCACAGATCTGGAAAGATTGTGGTTGAATTGAATGGAAGACTAAACAAATGTGGTGTCATTAGCCCTCGGTTTGATGTTGGTGTCAAGGAAATTGAGCCTTGGACAGCAAGGCTGCTCCCATCCCGACAGGTAGAAACTCAAATCTTAATTTTATTCGTTTTCTAAACAGTCATGTTTACTTTCAATGGAATGTTATACACCCAATCTTTGTACGAAGTTCTTGAATAAACTTATGATCAATTTTTGAAATAGGATTGAAGTTTGGATAGTTTAACATCGTTTCTCAATTTGACTGCAGTTTGGTTATATTGTGCTGACAACCTCTGCTGGAATCATGGATCATGAAGAAGCTCGAAGGAAAAATGTAGGTGGTAAAGTGCTTGGGTTCTTTTATTAAGTATGACGAAGTAGTTTGGCCGTTTTTCCCTTTATTGGAAGAGGATTTGCTGTTGAAGGTGCATTTGCGACTGTTTTGTGCAAGTTTTCTTGAGTTATTGTAGTACAATCAGACATTTAGGAATGCTAGCAACAAATTTTACTTTATATATAAATTCACGAGTTGTGTGAACAAGTTCGTTTCTTGTGAAGTAGCGAAAATCAGTTTATTTGATGCAACCTGTTTTGGTGTTATATTTGATAGATCGATTTCCTCCTGAGTTTGGTAGCATTTTTGATTTAGAATGTTGCAGATCACACTTTTCATTGCGTAAGATAATTGTGTAGTTGAGGGTTATGATTAGGGGTGGGCAATCGGATCGGGTAGTTCAGGTATCGACCCGACCCGATCGGGTTCGGATTAATCGGATCGGGTAGTTCGGGTACTAATTGGGTTCGGGTATTTCCGAACCCAAATACCACTGTCCGGGTTCGGGTTCCAAATTTTAGCTATTTCGGGTAGTTCGGGTACCCGAATTAACCGAAATAAATTTTTTTTCCCTAAAATAAGTCAATAAAATTTTACCTTGAATATTTTAATATGTAGTAACTATAATTAAAACTTGTAGTCAATTATAGATTGAATTTATATGTATTAGGCTATTATTTTCTACTTGATATGTATTCCATTCATTCATTGATACTATTAAAAGTATGTTATGAGTTTAAATTTTAACGTTTTTAAACCACATTGAACATTTTAAAAATATATATTTGTAACATTTTTAACTAATTTTCACACATTTTCTATAATTTTTATACTTGGAAATTAGAATCATATCCTACTATTCTTCTATTCATCTACTACATAAAAGTCCATTTGAAAATTTATAAAATTTGTTTTCAATCCTTATTTTAGTGAAAATCATTGTTGAGGTATCTATTTTTATCAACCCATTAAAAACGACTATTTCAAAAAAAAAAAAAAGTCGGAAAAACCCGAACCTGACCCGATTAACCCGAACCCGAACTATATCCGAACCTGATTAACCCGAATACCACTGTTTGGGTTCGGGTAGTAAGATTTAGGAACCCGAACCCGAATAACCTGAACCCGACAATTCAACCCGAATGCCCACCCCTAGCTATGACTATAAGGAATATATTGAGACGGATTAAAATTTCAAAGACTAATTTGACATTTTCGACAAAGTTTTAAGACTAAAATGAGTTCAACCCAAAAGGGAGGGTGACGTACTTTAATAATCAAAAAATGGTGCTAGAGGCCCTGAGATTGATTAATTATTTTTGGTTGGGTTGGGTTTGGTTCTCTTTCGAGTTAATTTTGGTTCACTTTTGGGTTGAGTTTGTTCCATCTTAAAACTATTTAAAAACTCAACCCATTTAACAATCGAACGGTTGAAACTAACCCAACCCAACCAATTCGTTTGTCCACTCTAATTTGTAGGGATTAAATTGACACAAATTAAAAACTTGAGGACTAAAATGAAATTTAGTTAATGGGGCTATTTTGAAATTGAGCCAAAGTAAAAATAGTCAATGCATTGCCTCGGTATAATGTGCCCGTGAGCACCTGAATTCTTTTCTTACGGGGTGTTGCTAGAATGCGCAGGGGACACCACGGCGCACCCACGCTTAAAATATATATTTCTCTCACTAAAAGTAAACAAAATGCGCATAGTAGCACCAGTGTGCACCTGTCAATCTCTGTCTCCCAACTGGTACTCTCTCTCTCTCTCTAAAAATCAACCAATTCTGTAGTTAAAAAATTCGATATTTTGATTGATTTGTGTATGTAAATTATAAAAATATTCCTGGAATATGAAGGTTTTGTGATAATTTTTATTTTATCCCAGAGCTGTGGGTAAAATATACATACGAAAACCATAAGCGCGAAGAGAGACGGAGATTTTGTGCAGTTTCTGATACTCTAATTTGATTGGTCAATGGCGGCACCACCGGCTAGGGCGCGTGCAGATTATGATTATCTCATCAAGCTTCTTCTCATCGGCGATAGCGGTTAGTAATTCAGTTGATTTTTATCCTTTTATTCTTATTTATATGTTTTGTTTCATTTCCCCGATCCCCCTTTTCTTGAGTCCAGATTCATGGTTTATGTTGTTTGTATCTATGACTTAATTTAATCGTTTGAAGGTTTCGGATCTGTAGCTCTAGATTGGTGTTTTATGGAATTTATTCAGTTTATGGCTAATTGATTCATTGTATTCTCACAGATGTTATTTTTAGGCATAGTATAAACTATAAAGAAAAAAATTATCATATTTAGGATTCTTTGTAGTGATATTTTTGCTTATTAAAATGCTGCTTGCCTCTCGTCGATTTCGTGTTAAAAATAAGGTTCCTGAGTTGTGTACTGTATATAAAAGTTACCTTTTGCTACTGTTATGGATAGCTTTTGTTATAATTTGTAACTATGTATGAATTGCTTATGTTAAAAAGGGTGAACTTTAGACACGAAATGTGTGGCTGCTAATTGTGATCAAGTCGTTTGGGTGAAATTGCAGGATGAAGTTTCTATCTTTTTCCCTCTTTGTTCTGCAACTTTTTTGTTGGCAGAGTTGCAATTTGTTCACCTAATTTCAAAGTACATTATTCCAAACAGCTTGAACTCTGTACTAGGCAGTCGTATATTGCTCTTGCGGATTTACTTGTTGTGCTTGGATTACCAGAATAATTTCATATGTTCTTTAGGGGGAAGAAGAAATATAATTTCCTATTGCTAAATGTATGTTCCATATATATGCACGTGTTGTCTGAGAGGGACTGCAGTAATCTCTAGTAGCTTGCTTACATGCGTAGAATTACCTTGATGGTAAAGCCCATGAACTTGAGATTTATAATCACGTGTAAATCTTTTGTATGTCTGACTGTGCTGACCGAATGAACATATAGAATTTTGTTTTGTTACTTATAAGGTCTTATCTTCTGTTACCGAACCAGCTGTGGCAGTAATTGGTCTGTTTTATCTACTTCTTTTTCTACCATTATGTTCCAAATATTTAAAGGGTTTTCAGTTGTTATGGCCTGGCACAAATAATAGGAAATCTTCAAATAAGAGCAAATGATAAAAGAAGAATCCCAAATTCATATCCACACCCAAATACATAGTAGTCATGGCTCACTTTTTCTTGAAATTTTAATTTCTCATACATTGCATCTTGCAGTTAGTGGCACTTTTTTCATAAAGGTTGAGATACTTTGTGACAACTTAATGTGGACTGATAGAAATTTATTTATTACTCATCGTTTTGTTTTTCTACCCTGAAGGTGTGGGTAAGAGTTGTCTCCTTTTGCGGTTCTCTGATGGTTCCTTCACGACTAGTTTCATTACCACAATAGGGTAAGTTCGTCATTGTGAAACATAATTATTAACTACTTGGTTATTTCTTGAGTTGTGGATATAATCTTCTATCTAGAATCGATTTTAAGATAAGAACCGTTGAACTTGATGGCAAACGGATCAAGCTTCAAATCTGGGATACAGCTGGCCAAGAGCGATTCAGGACTATTACTACAGGTATATTCTTTGTTTGCCTTTTCCAAGCAGAAGTTTACTTTATTTACATATCCATTTATCTGCATGGGTTTTTGGAGAGGTGTTGAAGGGAGATAGACGAAACCTAGACGCTTATGTCTGATTCATTGGTATCTTTTTCACTAATTCTGCGAGTTTTTTTTTTTCAGTTTTTAGTTCCTCATTTATTTATTAATATCTTTCCAGCTCGTAAAGAAACAGTGACACTTGATCTTACTTTCTTTTTTTCAGTATTGGATATTGCAACTATCTGTATGTTGTCTGCAATTTTGTCACATACATTTTTGACATACATACATACTTATCGATTCTTCTTCATACTGAAATTTTCTCCAGCTTACTACCGTGGAGCAATGGGTATATTGTTGGTTTATGATGTCACTGATGAATCATCCTTTAACAGTAAGGTTTCTTTCCTATCACAAACATCTGGTTGTTTCGCATGTATTCCTTTCGTAACTCTAGTTCGCCCGCCGATCCACCCATCCCCCTCTCTGTTCCGTCCTACTGCTGTAATTTAAATTAAACAGATCAAATAGTTACAGAACTTCTCCATCCCATTATTGCAGTTATACTTACTTTTCTCTCTACCTCATAAGTATCCTTATCATGAAGGGTTAAATTCGATAGTGCCCGAAGTTCTCTTTGATAATTTTATTCTTAAGCTTTGACTGGTAAAATTTATATTATCTTTAAAACATGTGTCGTATAAGAAATCATAAGGAACATAATTCCCCATGGTCTCCCCAAATTTCTGTTGAGAGGGCGAGCTCCCTACAAAAGTGAAAAAACAAATATAACTACAATAAGAGTGAAGAAAAAATAAATTAGATGGTTTACTAATATATGTAAATTCTTTAAGTTTCATTTTATTTCCATCCTTGTATCATTTTTTAGTTAATCTGAGACTTGATTAAAGCTGTTACCTAGTATTTATTTGTGGGGTTGAATAAGTTGATGGGTTTTGTTCCTGTTATCTCACTGTTAAAAGCCATATTTCTCTGTTTCAGACATTAGGAACTGGATAAGAAACATCGAACAGCATGCTTCTGACAATGTCAACAAGATATTGGTAGGGAACAAAGCTGACATGGATGAAAGCAAAAGGGTAAGATTCCTCATCTCGACTTTCATTTTGATGTTCACTCAAAAGATAAAAGAAACATCTTAAATCTTGAACGGTTATTTGATCATTAATACTTATGGAACTTCTTCTTGTTTAACATATAGGCTGTCCCAACCTCCAAAGGTCAAGCACTTGCGGATGAGTATGGGATCAAATTCTTTGAGACGGTAAGTACTTTTGAACTTTTTAATGGAAACGAATTATAACATTTCAACTGAAAATTTTCTTTTGCTACAGAGTGCTAAAACCAATCTTAATGTGGAAGAAGTTTTCTTTTCAATAGCGAAGGATATAAAGCAAAGGCTTTCAGATACTGATAGCAGACCAGAGGTAAATCATGCGGTTTAGTTTTTCATTTTTAAGATGGTTACAACTTAACTCAAGTTATATAAAAATGTTTAATGTCGAGGTAATAAAGTTTTCATAATTATGCTCAAAGGACAAATCCTTACATGAGGACTTGACCCCTACCTATAGAAGATCGCCCATAAATTCTGTTCTCTGATGTGCCTCCCTATTTTAATTAAGGGGTATTTACCTAGAGAACACTGAGCTATGGTTGAAATATGGAACCTACCCTATTGTTTGCATAATTAACCTATGACCCCCTATCAGTCGAGTTATTATAGATTCATCCCCAATTATGGTCACTCTATCATTAAAGACCATTGGAGTTAGATTTACAGCTAGGACCTTATTGACTCTCTTGTGGACCAAAATTTCCTTCTCTGTGAGAATGTGTTTAATTTTAGAAAAACACAGGGTTCTAAACATAATATTGTCAACAGATTGAAGTTCCAGAAAAGTTTGTGATTTTTAAGAACCTCGATGCTTTTTATATTTCTATTTTCAGAGTAGAAGTTTAAGTTTTGCTTACTTTTACTCTTATATTTCGTTAAATGATTCAAATACTCGAAATTTAGAAGTTATACTCTTGAAATCATATTTAAAGAAAAACTATTTACTTGTCTTAAAATGATTGATTTCAGCAATCAGCGATCAAGCTTAATCAGGCCGAGGGAGGTGGTGGAGCAGGTGAAGTTTCACAGAAGTCAGCTTGCTGTGGTTCTTAAATCATCAATAGTGAAAGTCAGGTTTTCGACCTTTGTTATCGGAAGAAAAAAAAAGAAAAGTTGAATTTGTGTTTAAGTCTCTTTGCTTTAGTTTGCTTTTAACATCTCTGGAAGTCTGGATAAACCACCTTTTACATAAGATACTAATTTTTTATGCTTATTATTACTTTTCTTATTTTCATGGGGACAAATATTACATGAGGACTGATGTTTTTATATAGTGAATTGATATAATAAGATAGGTCCATTTTTCACCATTTGAGCATATAAAATGGTGTGGGTGGTTTTCATCACCTAGCTTACCATATCTATGATTATTGTGGACCGACGAGGTGGATTTGTCGGAAACCCGGATTAGCTTGCCCAACCTTTTGTGGACCTGAGACTCGCCCTGACCTGAGACCTAATTCTAACATAAATACTATAATCTATAAAATCGCAATAAATTCATATGATAATTATACTAAATGAATGAGATATCTGGTCATGATATAGAATTATATATGATGACATCAATATAAAATGGTCAATAGAAATAAAAGGAAAAAAATTGTGAATTTGGAATGTTGTCAGATAAATAACTGAGTAAGCTTATAAGTTTTGATGCACGGACACTTTAAAAAATCACAATGTGTCGTGTTGGATCTTGATCGGAAATGACACTAGTGTTTGACATGATACTCGATCGACACTCTCTGACACCGTGTCCAATATGAAAATAAATTTGTATACTAAAATAAAATGAAAAAAAAAATATATGAACACCGTAATGGACGTAATTATGGGGTATGTTACTATGTATGCATTATTTGAGACACTTGATGTTATTTTACTTATTTTTTGTGATTTTGAAAACTGAAGTATTTATTTCACTTCTAGATTTTTGGATACTTTATTTCTTTTGGATGGAATTTCAATTGATGATTGCGGGCAAAATACATCTTTCATCCCCTTGCCGTTAATTTACCATTCAAAACTAACGAACTTAGCATGTGCGGCGCAAGTGAAGACCATTTGGTTTGGAAAACTCGGTTTTTGGTGGGAAAATTGCACCAACTACGCCTATTTTACCATATGTGATCCATTTTGACCACCTACCACCATAAATTAACACAAAAATCAATTTTTATTCCCCAATATTATTTTTCCCAAATTTTTAGGGATTTTCCAAATATTTAATTTATAGCGCATTTTGATATATAGTTTGTAAATATATTTTAATTTATCAATTTGTTATTTTCAACTCGATACATTTCTATTAATTGATTTATAAATCCATTAATTAACTAATTAATCTCCAATTAAGTTATTTTGGCTCTTATCAATTGATCATAATCATTTAATAGTCTAAATAATTAATTCAATTAATTGTAATTTAATCCAATTAAATAATATAAATAACTGCATTGTCCCGTTTTCTAATTAATTCCCACATTAAATGTGAAATTACCAAAATGTCACCTTGTAATTAGAGAAAAATGTCACACTATATGAGAATAGCGCGATTCTCTGAAACTTGTCTCAATTGATAATGGGAGGATATCAAAGAATATGATTACCATCTAGTGAGTGTAACGGAACCATATGTATATCGTTGTCCAACTGAGTCCAACATGACGCGGTCATCATGAACCTTTTGATTAGGATTGGCGCACGCGTACAAGCTTCGACGTATTCTAACCAAATAATAATTATGGAATTTCAAACCCACAGGACGCAGAACTGTGTAAAAGATCATAGTAACATGAAATTACATGATCATAGTAACGTGAAGCCAGGCGGGTCGAGTTGGATTTCAAAACAATGCTCAACTGAAGTGAATTTATTATTGATAGTACAGGTAACGCTGACATATCTTATTTATTTTATTACATTACAACACACCTATATTACATGACGCATAAGATTAAACGATCGAGCATGTTCACTGTCTTTAGGAGGAACAAAAGATATAGTGCTAATCAGTCCTCTCTAAAAAAACTTTTGCTCGACACATTATTTAGACAGGCACTATATGAAAGCCAATGGCATCCAAGTACCACCCGCTCCTTCCTTTGAAACCAACAATCTTTCCTCCTTCCATTGCAAATGAGAAAGGGGTTCCTTCTTCAACTCCGAAGGGCGCATACGTTTTCTTGTTAGTCTGAAAAGTAAGTGATCTGATAACAGGGGTAGCAAAACCCTTCAGCAAACCGTAGTAGCCCTTCACGGACGTTAAGAACTCCTCTGGATATTGTAGCTTGATCTACGAGCCAATGCATGAAATATAAAACTTAGTTCCAAATATTTATAAAATTAAAAGTGATCAACAATATTTTAGGTATATCTACAAGTACATAATTTTCTTGAAAATAAATGAACCAACCCATGTTTTAAGAGATAATAGTATTGGCAACATTATCCGAATGTTTTATTGCATATGAGTGGCAACAATTACTACTATACTAAAACAAATATTGAACATAGTACAACACTACAAAATTCATTAATCTATAAAATGGGCTTGTCAAATTATCTTAAACCAAGGAGGAAAAATTCAGACAAAATATTGGTTCTTCAAATTGTGACACTAATATCTAAAAACAAAAAATAAATTTTTTTACCTGCGCAGTTTTAGTACCAGCAAATTCACCACTGTTAGTCCCATGTTTCGAACCCGAAATTGTAATGCAATTTTTCCCCTGATATAGTACTTGTATTGTGCTGATGCAAGCACCATATGTGAGGCTGATTTCCCTCATTCCATCATAAATCCCGTCATCCCAGGTACCCCCACCTGGACCCCCATATGGCACAACGCCAATTGATTTTTGATCTTTCGGACATCCCTATAAAATTACAAAAAATATTTTATATACTATATTATTAAAATAACACATGAAAATTAGTATATTAGTGAAATAGGTAAAGAATAAAACTCTACTATTAATATAGGTAAAGAATTGCATATCATATGAACCATGATGAGCTTACAAGAGATTGATAGCAAGTGTGCATATAACAATCCTACAATTTACTATTTATAGATACAAAAACGTTTGTTACCTTTTGCTATGGGATTTCATTCTTTACTTTAGTTGAATTATCTAGTTTGGGAATAAAGTTGAACATCACTTTGAATCTTGTGCTTAAATGATAAAACCACGTGTATGTATTTTGAAATAGATGTGTATATATTTTGAAATAGATGATAAAATTATGTATAGAAACAAATATGTATATAGATGTGCAGATGCAAGGAAATGTCTGCTAATATTGTTTCACATATGTTCTTAACAATAAATTTAGTGCCATAATTTGAATTTACACAAATAAAAAATATCAACAATTTTATTAACCACGGGTCTTTTGCTAAAATAGATAGAAAAAGTTTGTCTTATTTCGTTTGAAATTAATAATTTTTGGCTAAAGTTAGGTAATATTTAGTATATCAAAATTAATATTGTAATCAAAGTTATTTAGTTATTAAAATTCGACTGACATATCTAATTCAGATTTCAGACTCAATCTCGTAATCTAATGGCACGATAATATAATTTCAGTAGTATGCTTATAATAATAAACGCTAAAGCCAGGATCATACTATTTAATAAGATAATAAACTCAATAATTCAGTTCATTAAATAAATTAACAAAATCTTAAAAATTAATAAACATGTAGAAACTTTGTAACCTAGTTATAACAAGTATAATGTGAAACAATATTAGCAGATACATTTATTATACTAGATAAGTGATGGAACATTTCCTTTGTATCTTCTTATCTATATAATATATTTTTTTCTCTATACATAATTTTACTACACACACCATAAAAGATCATACGCAAAATGTTGACATTTTTAAGGAAAAATACAATAGATGTGGCCTTATCATTTAAGAACAAGATTCAAAGTGATCTTCAACTTTATTTCCTATTTAGATAATACAACTAAAGTAAAGATACTAAAGAATGAGATACCATGTCAAAGGTTACTAACATTTTGTACCTACACATACATACATTAAATTTGTAGAACTGTTGCATGTACACTTGTTATCAATTTGTTGTAGTTCATTTAAATAATTATGCGTGTGAGTACTGCGTACGAGGTTGTTGGTGTTAGATGAAAGTTAATCAAAGTTTCACATAAATGTGTTATTATTTCTGTAAAATTCTATGATTTCATTAATATCACATATAAAATATTGAATACCCTCATATTTTTATAGAAATTTTTGTATAATTAGTGATTTGTGACCATAGTTTAGCCCTATAATATTGGATCATGACACAATATTTGGGAACTATGGCCCCGATATGATGGAATCTCATTTCTCACTTGTTTGATATTTTTTAGAAAAATCTCAAGAAATTGTTGTGCTCAATATTCCCAAAATAGTTCTCAAATTTTATTGTGTGCAAAAATTCCAACGAAAGATGCCTCAGCCTTTAACGCCTGCCCCACCTTTAGCAAGGTCCTCGAGTGGTTTCGAGATCTGTTGTTCGTTTAAGCCTTCCAAACGTATCCCCCTCTCGACACCCATATCTATTGCAAATCAAAAGAGACATCAATGAAGGCTATATAAATGTAAACATGAGTTCCGTATATAATTCCTTTTTCAGAAAGCACAGACAAAAAAAGAAGCAGTAAAATCTGTCCGTTCATAGATAAAATTTAAAATTTGTAGTTCTAATTACCAATTTACTAGATAATATATGATTTTCATAACTCTTGATATTATGTAAATGCATTACATTAGCGAAACAAGTTCGATTTTAGTGAGTTATTTATTAATTACTTACGTATTTAATGAAGTACAATGTCACGTAAGCAAGATTTTATCCACCTTTTTTAATTATCATTTAATCAAAATCATAAAATATATTATATAACCAAAGGTGTGAGTTTGATTCTAACGAGAAAACGAGTGAGCTCGAATTTTGATGAACAAACGAGCCGAGTTTGAGCTTGAATGAGCAGACGAGCCGAGCTTGAACTTTACTCATTTACCTCGAGCTGGAGCTCAAGCTCGAGCTCAAAAAAATGGACTCGATGAGTTCGAGCTCGAGCCTGTGAAATTTTCAAAGCTCGGCTCGTTTACAACCCTAATTAACACTATAGTATAACCAAAATTTTGGAGGAAAAAAATGGAAGTCGAACCAAATTTTCAATTTAATTCGATAACATCAACTGGGATCATTGTGTCAAGCTAATAGGGCTTTGAATCCATATTCTAGTCTCAATTTGAGAAATATGATGGAAGAATTTTACTTAAACGAGGATCACGATTGGATATTTTTTGCCTCGTCTCAGATTCGGCAGAATTTTTCTACCCCGTCTCAGATTCGACAGAATTTTTCTGCCCTATCTCAGATTCGGTTGTAGGCACTGCAGGGGGTGTTGAAGTGTTGTTAGGACAAAGGTTGTTTAACACCGCCTTCAATTCCTCTATTTTTTTTTTAGCAAACTTGGTCTCCAACTCCATTCTTTTATCAAACTTTGTTTCCAGTACAGCAAATCGAGTGCTCAGTATTTTCTGATTATCCTCCAAGGCGGTGAGTCGTGCATCAACGGAACGCATCATGGTGGTGGCAATTGAGATTCGGCAGTGGTAGTGGAGGTGGGTTTTAGATCTGGCAGGTGGGACCAAATTCATAGAAACAAAAATAAGAAACAGTTTATTAAAATGAAATAGACAAATAAACAAAAACAAAATGTTTCTGCCCGAAATACTAAGAATTAACGTTTTTTTATGCCAAAACTAAAAAGGCTCCCAATTATTTGATCAATTCTTTGATAAGAAGAAATGAAACTGTAGCCAAACTAAAAAAATGGTGAAAGTCAGGTTTTCGACCTTTGTTATCGGAAGAAGAAGGAAAAAAAGTTGATTTTGTGTTTTAAGTCTCTTTGCTTTAGTTTGCTTTTAACATCTCTGGAAGTCTGGATAAACCACCTTTTAAATATGATGCTAATTTTTTATGCTTATTATTACTTTTCTTATTTTCATAGGGACATATTACATGAGGACTGATGGTTTTTCCATAGAGAATTGATATAATCTATAAAATCGGAATAAATTCATATGATAATTATACTAAATGAATGAGATATCTGGTCATGATATAGAATTATATATGATGACATTAATATAAAATGGTCAATAGAAATAAAAGGAAAAAAATTGTGGAGTTGGAATGTTGTCAGATAAATAACTGAGTAAGCTTATAAGTTTCAATGCACGGACACTTCAAAAAATCACAAAGTATTGTGTCGGACATTTGATTGGAAATGAAACTAGTGTTCGACATGACATTCGACCGACACTCTCTGACACCGTGTCCAATATGAAAATAAATTTATCTACTAAAATAAAAAGAAAAAAAAATATGAACACTGTAATGGACGCAGTTAGAGGGTATGTTACTATGTATGCATTATTTATGACACTTGATGCTATTTTACTTATTTTTTGTAATTTTGAAAACTGAAGTATTTATTTCACTTCTAGATTTTCGGATACTTTATTTCTTTTGGATAGAATTTCAATTGATGATTGCGGGCAAAATATATCTTTCGTCCCCCTGCCGTTAATTTACCATTCAAAACTAACGAACTTAGCATGTGCGGCGCAAGTGAAGACCATTTGGTTTGGAAAACTCGGTTTTTGGTGGGAAAATTGCACCAACTATACCATACGTGATCCATTTTGACCACCTACCAACATAAATTAACACAAAAATCAATTTTTATTCCCCAATATTATTTTTCCCAAATTTTTAGGGTTTTTCCAAATATTTAATTTATAGCGCATTTTGATATATAGTTTGTAAATATATTTTAATTTATCAATTTGTTATTTTCAACTCGATTCATCTCTATTAATTGATTTATAAATCCATTAATTAACTAATTAATCTCCAATTAAGTTATTTTAGCTCTTATCAATTGATCATAATCATTTAATAGTCTAAATAATTAATTCAATTAATTGTAATTTAATCTAATTAAATAATATAATTAACTGCATTGTCCCGTTTTCTAATTAATTCCCACATTAAATGTGAAATTACCAAAATGTCACCTTGTAATTAGAGAAAAATGTCACACTAGATGAGAATAGCGCGATTCTCTGAAACTTGTCTCAATTGATAATGGGACGATACCAAATAATATAATTACCATCTAGTGAGTGTAACGGAACCATATGTATATCGTTGTCCAACTGAGTCCAACATGACGCGGTCATCATGAACCTTTTGATTAGGATTGGCTCACGCGTACAAGCTTCGACGTATTCTGACCAAATAATAATTATGGAATTTCAAACCCACAGGACGCAGAACTGTGTAAAAGATCATATTAACATGAAATTACATGATCATAGTAACGTGAGCCAGGCGGGGTGAGTTGGATTTCAAAACAATGCTCAACATTGAAGTGAATTTATTATTGATAGTACAGGTAACCCTGACATATCTTATTTATTTTATTACATTACAACACACCTATATTACATGACGCATAAGATTAAACGATCGAGCATGCTCACTGTCTTTAGGAGGAACAAAAGATATAGTGCTAATCAGTCCTCTCTAAAAAACTTTTGCTCGACACATTATTTAGACAGGCACTATATGAAAGCCAATGGCATCCAAGTACCACCCGCTCCTTCCTTTGAAACCAACAATCTTTCCTCCTTCCATTGCAAATGAGAAAGGGGTTCCTTCTTCAACTCCGAAGGGCGCATACGTTTTCTTGTTAGTCTGAAAAGTAAGTGATCGAATAACAGGGGTAGCAAAACCCTTCAGCAAACCGTAGTAGCCCTTCACGGACGTTAAGAACTCCTCTGGATATTGTAGCTTGATCTACGAGCCAATGCATGAAATATAAAACTTAGTTCCAAATATTTATAAAATTAAAAGTGATCAACAATATTTTAGATATATCTACAAGTACATAATTTTCTTGAAAATAAATGAACCAACACATGTTTTAAGAGTTAATAGTATTGGCAACATTATCCGAATGTTTTATTGCATATGAGTGGCAACAATTACTACTATACTAAAACAAATATTGAACATAGTACAACACTACAAAATTCATTAATCTATAAAATGGGCTTGTCAAATTATCTTGAACTAAGGAGGAAAAATTCAGACAAAATATTGGTTCTTCAAATTGTGACACTAATATCTAAAAACAACAAATAAAACTTTTTACCTGCGCAGTTTTAGTACCAGCAAATTCACCACTGTTAGTCCCATGTTTCGAACCCGAAATTATAACGCAATTTTTCCCCTGATATAGTACTTGTATTGTGCTGATGCAAGCACCATATGTGAGGTTGATTTCCCTCACTCCTTCATAGATCCCGTCATCCCAGGTACCCCCACCTGGACCCCCATATGGCACAACGCCAATTGATTTTTGATCTTTCGGACATCCCTATAAAATTACAAAAAATATTTTATACGCTGTATTATTAAAATAACACATGAAAATTAGTATATTAGTGAAATAGGTAAAGAATAAAACTCTACTATTAATATAGGTAAAGAATTGCATACCATATGAACCATGATGAGCTTACAAGAGATTGATAGCAAGTGTGCATATAACAATCCTACAATTTACTATTTATAGATACAAAAACGTTTGTTACCTTTTGCTATGGGATTTCATTCTTTACTTTAGTTGAATTATCTAGTTTGGGAATAAAGTTGAACATCACTTTGAATCTTGTGCTTAAATGATAAAACCACGTGTATGTATTTTGAAATAGATGTGTATATATTTTGAAATAGATGATAAAATTATGTATAGAAACAAATATGTATATAGATGTGCAGATGCAAGGAAATGTCTGCTAATATTGTTTCACATATGTTCTTAACAATAAATTTAGTGCCATAATTTGAATTTACACAAATAAAAAATATCAACAATTTTATTAACCACGGGTCTTTTGCTAAAATAGATAGAAAAAGTTTGTCTTATTTCGTTTGAAATTAATAATTTTTGGCTAAAGTGAGGTAATATTTAGTATATCAAAATTAATATTGTAATCAAAGTTATTTAGTTATTAAAATTCGACTGACATATCTAATTCAGATTTCAGACTCAATCTCGTAATCTAATGGTACGATAATATAATTTCAGTAGTACGCTTATAATAATAAACACTAAAGCCAGGATCATACTATTTAATAAGATAATAAACTCAATAATTCAGTTCATTAAATAAATTAACAAAATCTTAAAAATTAATAAACATGTAGAAACTTTGTAACCTAGTTATAACAAGTATAATGTGAAACAATATTAGCAGATACATTTATTATACTGGATAAGTGATGGAACATTTCCTTTGTATCTTCTTATCTATATAATATATTTTTTTCTCTATACATAATTTTACTACACACACCATAAAAGATCATACGCAAAATGTTGACATTTTTAAGGAAAAATACAATAGATGTGGCCTTATCATTTAAGAACAAGATTCAAAGTGATCTTCAACTTTATTTCCTATTTAGATAATACAACTAAAGTAAAGATACTAAAGAATGAGATACCATGTCAAAGGTTACTAACTGTTGAATAATATGAAACCCCGTGAATTATATTATTGATAAAAGAAGGGTATAAATAGTGTTACAATAGAATCTAATGAAATCGTAATCTACCTATAAACATGGAAATAAGATAAAACTAAATAACTACAAGGTTATAAAAGATACGATACGATATAATCTAAACTAATGAAAATATTATCTAACACTTCCCCGCAGTTGAAACTCTTGAACGTTGAAACTGGATCCAAATCCAAAAAGATAAAAACCGGCGATAACCTTGAAAGGCGGCGGCAATGGCTCTAACTCCTTATTTCCAAGAGTGAGCGGTTGTAACATTAAAAAAAATTGATTCTAAGTCCTCGTATGATGAGGGCAGATTAAGGTGCGTCGGACGGGGTTGGCGACTTAAAAATAGCTGAAGCAAAACACAAGATAATGTATATTAGAAAAAAAACAAAAAAGATAGGTGCGTCGGACGGGGTCGACGACTTGATGGCGGCAACGAAAGCGAAAGATCGAGAGACCAAGGCTAGAAGCCATGGCTCTGATACCATGTTGAATAATATGAAACCCCGTGAATTATATTATTGATAAAAGAAGGGTATAAATAGTGTTACAATAGAATCTAATGAAATCGTAATCTACCTATAAACAGGGAAATAAGATAAAACTAAATAACTACAAGATTATAAAAGATACGATACGATATAATCTAAACTAATGAAAATATTATCTAACACTAACATTTTGTACCTACACATACATACATTAAATTTGTAGAACTGTTGCATGTACACTTGTTATCAATTTGTTGTAGTTCATTTAAATAATTATGCGTGTGAGTACTGCGTACGGGGTTGTTGGTGTTAGATGAAAGTTAATCAAAGTTTCACATAAATGTGTTATTATTTCTGTAAAATTCTATGATTTCATTAATATCACATATAAAATATTGAATACCCTCAGATTTTTATAGAAATTTTTGTATAATTAGTGATTTGTGACCATAGTTTAGCCCTATAATATTGGATCATGACACAATATTTGGGAACTATGGCCCCGATATGATGGAATCTCATTTCTCACTTGTTTGATAATTTTTAGAAAAATCTCAAGAAATTGTTGTGCTCAATATTCCCAAAATAGTTCTCAAATTTTATTGTGTGCAAAAATTCCAACGAAAGATGCCTCAGCCTTTAACGCCTGCCCCACCTTTAGCAAGGTCCTCGAGTGGTTTCGAGATCTGTTGTTCGTTTAAGCCTTCCAAACGTATCCCCCTCTCGACACCCATATCTATTGCAAATCAAAAGAGACATCAATGAAGGCTATATAAATGTAAACATGAGTTCCGTATATAATTCCTTTTTCAGAAAGCACAGACAAAAAAAGAATCAGTAAAATCTGTCCGTTCATAGATAAAATTTAAAATTTGTAGTTCTAATTACCAATTTACTAGATAATATATGATTTTCATAACTCTTGATATTATGTAAATGCATTACATTAGCGAAACAAGTTCGATTTTAGTGAGTTATTTATTAATTACTTACGTATTTAATGAAGTACAATGTCACGTAAGCAAGATTTTATCCACCTTTTTTAATTATCATTTAATCAAAATCATAAAATATATTATATAACCAAAGGTGTGAGTTTGATTCTAACGAGAAAACGAGTGAGCTCGAATTTTGATGAACAAACGAGCCGAGTTTGAGCTTGAATGAGCAGACGAGCCGAGCTTGAACTTTACTCATTTACCTCGAGCTGGAGCTCAAGCTCGAGCTCAAAAAAATGAACTCGATGAGTTCGAGCTCGAGCCTGTGAAATTTTCAAAGCTCGGCTCGTTTACAACCCTAATTAACACTATAGTATAACCAAAATTTTGGAGGAAAAAAATGGAAGTCGAACCAAATTTTCAATTTAATTCGATAACATCAACTGGGATCATTGTGTCAAGCTAATAGGGCTTTGAATCCATATTCTAGTCTCAATTTGAGAAATATGATGGAAGAATTTTACTTAAACGAGGACCACGATTGGATATTTTTTGCCTCGTCTCAGATTCGGCAGAATTTTTCTACCCCGTCTCAGATTCGACAGAATTTTTCTGCCCCATCTCAGATTCGGTTGTAGGCACTGCAGGGGGTGTTGAAGTGTTGTTAGGACAAAGGTTGCTTAACACCGCCCTCAATTCCTCTTTTTTTAGCAAACTTGGTCTCCAACTTCTCCATTCTTTTATCAAACTTTGTTTCCAGTACAGCACATCGAGTACTAAGTATTTTCTGATTATCCTCCAAGGCGGTGAGTCGTGCATCAACGGAACGCGTCATGGTGGTGGCAATTGAGATTCGGCAGTGGTAGTGGAGGTGGGTTTTAGATCCGGCAGGTCGGACCAAATTCATAGAAACAAAAATAAGAAACAGTTTATTAGAATGAAATAAACAAATAAACAAAAACAAAATGTTCCTGCCCCAAATACTAAGAATTAATGTTTTTTTATCCCAAAGCCAAAAAGGCTCCCAATTATTTGATCAATTCTTTGATAAAAAGTAATGAAACCGTAGCCGAACTAAAATCTTAAAACTAAAATAATTAAATCTCCCCAAATATTCCCAAATTCTGCTCCATAGACAAATCCTTACATGAGGAATTGACCCCTATCTATAGAAGATCGCCCATAAATTATGTTCTCTGTTATGCCTCGTTATTTTAATTATGGGGTATTTACCTAGAGAACACTTTCTTTTTTTACTTGATATTCTCGAGTAAATAGATAGATAATAAGCGTGAGTAGGATATTGAGTAAGCGACGAAAATTTGAATTATTATTATTATAATTATTATTATTTTTATTATTATTATTATGTCGTAATTATTGAGATTGCATCGGTTTTTTTTTTAATAATACGTCATTATTTTTTATTTTGAAATATCATTCATTTAGAGTTTTGAATTTACACGTGTGATTGAGTAATTTTACTTTGAAATATCATTCATTTAGAGTTTTGGATTTACACGTGTGAGTGAGTAATTTTACGGGCCAGCTATGGCTGAAATATGGAACCTACCTATTGTTTGCATAATTAACCTATGACCCCCTATCAGTCAAGTTATGTTATAGATTCACCCCTTTCATGTTTTACCGGCCCGATTATGGTCACTCTATCATTAAAGACCATTGGAGTTAGATTTACAGCTAGGACCTTATTGACTCTCTTGTGGACCGAAATTTCCTTCTCTGTGAGAATGTGTTTGATTTTAGAAAAAAAAAAAAGGGTTGTAAACATAATATTGTCAACAGATTGAATTTCCAGCAAAGTTTGTGATTTTAAGAACCTCGATGCTTTTTAGATTTCTATTTTCAGAGTAGAAGTTTAAGTTTTGCTTACTTTTACTCTTATATTTTGTTAAATGATTCAAATACTCGAAATTTAGAAGTTATACTCTTGAAATCATATCTAAAGAAAAAGTATTTACTTGTCTTAAAATGAATGATTTCAGCAATCAGCGATCAAGCTTAATCAGGCCGAGGGAGGTGGTGGAGCAGGTGAAGTTCCACAGAAGTCAGCTTGCTGTGGTTCTTAAATCATCAATCGTGAAAGTCAGGTTTTCAACCTTTGTTATTGGAAGAAGAGAAAAAAAAGTTGAATTTGTGTTTAAGTCTCTTTGCTTTAGTTTGATTTTAACATCTCTGGAAGTTTGGATAAACCACCTTTTACATAAGATACTCAATTTTTTATGCTTATTATTACTTTTCTTATTTTCATGGGGACAAACATTACATGAGGACTGATGGTTTTTATATAGTGAATTGATATAATAAGATAGGTCCATTTTTCACCATTTGAGCATATAAAATGGTGTGGGTGGTTTTCATCACCTAGCTTACCATATCTATGGTTATTGTGGACCGACGAGGTGGGTTTGTCAAAATATAAAGAAATTCCAAATATTTTTCATTTAATAGCCTAAATAATTAATTCAATTAATTATAATTTAATCCAATTAAATAATATAATTACTTATATTATTCCATTTCGTAATTGATTCCCAAATTAAATGTGAAATTACCAAAATATACTTACTTTGTATTTTAGAGAAAAAAGTGATCTCATATAGTGCGACTCTTTGAGCTCGGCTTGTCTCAATTGATAATGGGAGGATTCCAAAGCATATTATTGTCATCCAGTCAATGTAATGGAACCATATCCATATTGTTGCCGAATTGAGTCTGAGATGATATGGTCATCACGAACCTTTTGATTAGGATTGGCGCACACATATAAGCTCTGATGTATTCTGATCGAGTAACAGTCATGTAATGTCCAGGACTCGAAACTATGTATAAGATCATAGTAACATGAAATTATATGATCATTAATAATGTGAAGCCAAGCGGGGCGAGTTGGATTTCAAAACAATGCTCAACATTGAAGTGAATTTATTATTGATTTTATATGTAACCCTGACATATCTTATTTATTTTATTACATTACAACATAATTGCATTACATGACGCATAAGATTAAAAGATCGAGCATGTTCACTGTCTTTAGGAGGAGCTAAAGATATAGAGCTAATCAATCCTCTCTAAAAAACTTTTGCTGGACACATTGTTTAGGCAGGCACTACATGAAAGCCAACGGCATCCACTAACCAACCACTCCTCCCTTTGAAACCAACAATCTTCCCTCCTTCCATTGCAAATGAGAAAGGGGTTCTTTCTTCAACTCCGAAGGGCCCATATGTTTTCTTGTTAGTCTGAAAAGTAAGTGATTTGATAGTAGGGGTAGCAAAACCACTCACCAATGAGTAGTGGCCCTTCACGGACGTTAAGAACTCCTCTGGGTATTGTAGCTTGATCTACGAGCCAATGCATGAAATATAAAACTTAGTTCCAAATATTTATTAAAATTTAAAAGTATTCAACAATATTTTAAATATATTTACAAGTACCATTTCTTGGAAAAAAAATGAGCCAACACATGTTTTAAGAGTTAATAGTATTGGCAACATTATCCGAATGTTTTATTGCATATGAGTGTCAACAATTATTACTATACTAAAATAAATATTGAACATAGTACGACACCACAAAATTCATTAATCTATAAACAGGGCTTGTCAAATTATCTTGAACCAACAAGCAAATATTGATTTGTGACAATGTGCTCGTAAGAATGTCTACTAATATCTAAAAAAAAAAATTCACCTGCGCAGTTTTAGTACCACCATGATGACCACTATTAGTCCCGTGTTTCGGACCTGAAACTGTAGTGCAGTTCTTCTAATATACTACTTGCATTGTGCCGATGCAAGAACCATATGTGAGGTTGATTTCCCTTACTTCATCATAAATCCCATCATCCTAGGTACCCCCACCTGGACCCCCATATGGCACAACGCCAATTGATTTTTGATCTTTCGGACATCCCTATAAAATACAAAAATATTTTATATGTTATATTATTAAAATAACACATGAAAATTAATATATTAATGAAATAGGTAAAGAATAAAACTCTACTATTAATATAGTTAAAGAATTGCATACCATATGAACCATGATGAGCTTATAAGAGATTGATAGCTAGTGTGGATAAAACAATCCTATAATTTACTATATATATAGGTACAAAAAAGTTGGCTACCTTTTGCTATGGGATCTCATTCTTTACTTTAGTTGAACTATCTAGCTAGGAAATAAAGTTGAAAATCACTTTGAATCTTGTGCTTAAATGATAAGACCACATGTATTATATTTTGTATTATTCTTTAAAAATGTCGACATTTAATTCTTTTATGGTGTATGTAGTAAAATTATGTATAGAAACAATTATGTATATAGATGTGCAGATGCAAGGAAATGTTTCATAACTTATCTAGTACAACAAATGTGTCTGATAATATTGTTTCACATATGTCTTCTTAACAATCAATTTAGTGCTGTAGTTTGAATTTATACAAATCGGAATATCTACAATTGTATGAATTACGGGTCTTTTATTAAAAAAGATGTAAAGTTTGTCTTATTTCGTTCGTTGAAATTAATAATATTTGTCTTAAGTGTGGTAATATTTAGTATATCAAAATTAATATTGTAATCAAAGTTATAAAGTTATTAAGATTCGATTGACATTTCATAATTCAAACTCAATCTCGTAATCTAATGGTAAGATAATAGAATTTCAGTAGTACGCGTATAGTAATAAAGCTAAAGCCAGGATCATACTATTTAATAAGATAATAAACTCAATAATCCAGTTTATTAAATAAATTAACAAAATCTTAGAAATTAATACAAATGTAGAAACTTTGTAACCTAGTTACAACAAGTATAATGTGAAACAATGTTAGTAGATACATTTATTTTACTACATAAATAATGGAACATTTCCTTTTCATCTACTTATCCATATAATATATTATTTTCTCCATACATAATTCTACTGCACACACCATAAAAGAGCACATGCAAAATGTTGACATTTTTAAGGAAAAATACAAAATAAAATAGATGTGGCATTATCATTTAAGAACAAGATTCAAAGTGATCTTCAAAAATACAACTAAAGTAAAGAATGAGATACCATATCCACGTTAACTAACTTTCTGTACCTATAGATACTGTAAATTGTAGGATTGATGTATGCACATTTGTTATCAATCTTTTATAATTCATTTAATTATGCATGTGAGTACTGCGTACGGAGTTGCTAGTGTAAATAAAAATTAATCAAAGTTTCACATAAATGTTCTATTATTTCAATAAAATTCTATGATTTCATTAGAATCACATTTAAAATATTGAATATCCTGAGATTTTCATGAAAATTTTTGTATGTTTAGCGCATTGTGATCTCATTCTAGCACTATGATATCGGATCATGACGTGTTATTTGGGATCTTATGGCCCCGATAGGATGAAATCTCATTTCTCACTTGGTTGACATTTCTTAGAAAAATCTCAAAAAAAAATTGTTATGCTCAATATTCCACAATATATCTCAAGTTTTCTTGAAAATTAATTCAATTGGCATCTCTCAAAATTTCCAAAAGACACTTATGCGCCAATATTAAGACATCAGCATGAAACTACATTACAACAAAACGAAATAAGATCTACTTCGCATATATTTGAAAATGATAGTTCAATAATTTTAACTTAAATTTGTTTAGATTTTCTTAAATAATGAAACTTATTCATAACAATTTTTCACAAAGTACATATAACATAATACTTAGTTATTATTACTTTTTTCCTATTCAAAAGATTTATCCAAATACACTATCAAAATCAAATTCATTTAGTTAACCAAATCTAATTTAATTATGATCGAACTAAAAGTCTAAAACCTATTTAATCATTTTGGGTATATTTAAATTTCATTTAAATAGTTAAACCCACAGCTTTAATTGGAGAAAATAGTGAATATGGGACAGAATAATTTAATGGGCTCGGCCCAAGTTCACATCAGATTTGAGCCCAATCCGACATTGATTCACTATGTGAGCTTTAAAGTTAGACAACTTAACATATATGACTTGCATATATGAAAATGAAATAAAAAGGTAATGCTCACAGTTGAAGTGAATTTATTATAGATAGTACAGGTAACCCTTACCTGACATATTTATTTTATTACATTACAACATAATTGCATTACATGATATATAAGATTAAATGATCAAGCATGTTCATTGTCTTTAGGTGGAGCGAAAGATATAGAGCCAATCAGTCCTCTCTAAAAAACTTTTGTTGGACACATCGTTTAGGCAGGCACTACATGAAAGCCAACGGCGTCCGCTAACCAACCGCTCCTCCCTTTGAAACCAACAATCTTTCCTCCTTCCATTGCAAAAGAGAAAGGGGTTCCTTCTTCAACTCCGTAAGGCCCATATGTTTTCTTGTTAGTCTGAAAAGTAAGTGATCGGATAATAGGGGTAGCAAAACCACTCACCATAGAGTACTGGCCCTTCACGGACGTTAAGAACTCCTCTGGATATTGTAGCTTGATCTACGAGCCAGTGCATGAAATATAAAACTTAGTTCCAAATATTTATTAAAATTTAAAAGTATTCAACAATAGTTTAGATATATTTACAAGTACCATTTCTTGAAAATAAATGAACCAACACATGTTTTAAGAGTTAATATTATTGGCAACATTATCCGAATGTTTTATTGCATATGAGTGGCAACAATTATTACTATACTAAAACAAATATTGAACATAGTACGACACTACGAAATTCATTAATCTATAAGATGGACTTGTCAAATTATCTTGAACCAACAAGCAAATATTGATTTGTGACAATGTGCTCGTAAGGATGTCTACTAATATCTAAAACTAAAAAAATTCACCTGCGCAGTTTTAGTACCACCATGATGACCACTATTAGTCCCGTGTTTCGAACCCGAAACTGTAGTGCAATTCTTCTGATATACTACTTGCATTGTGCCGATGCAAGTACCATATGTGAGGTTGATTTCCTTCACTCCATCATAGATCCCGTCATCCCAGGTATCCCCACCTGGACCCCCATATGGCACAATGCCAATTGATTTTTGATCTTTCGGACATCCCTATAAATTACAAAAATATTTTATATGCTATATTATTAAATAACACATGAAAATTAGTATATTAATGAAATAGGTCAAGAATAAAACCCTACTATTGATATAGTTAAAGAATTTCATACCATATGAACCATGATGAGCTTATAAGAGATTGATAGCAAGTGTGATTACAACAATCCTACAATTTACTAAATATATAAGCAAAAAAAGTTAGTTACCTTTTGCTATGGGATCTCATTCTGTACTTTAGTTGAATTATCTAGCTAGGAAATAAAGTTGAAATCGCTTTGAATCTTGTGCTTAAATGATAAGACCACGTGTATTATATTTTGTATTATTCTTTAAAAATGTCGACATTTAATTCTTTTATGGTGTATGTAGTAAAATTATGTATAGAAACAATTATGTATATAGATGTGCAGATGCAAGGAAATGTTTCATAACTTATCTAGTACAACAAATGTGTCTGATAATATTGTTTCACATATGTCTTCTTAACAATCAATTTAGTGTTCTAGTTTGAATTTACACAAATCGGAATATCTACAATTGTATGAATTACGGGTCTTTTATTAAAAAAGATATAAAGTTTATCTTATTTCGTTCGTTGAAATTAATAATATTTGGCTTGAGTGTGGTAATATTTAGTATATCAAAATTAATATTGTAATCAAAGTTATAAAGTTATTAAGATTCGATTGACATTTCATAATTCAAACTCAATCTCGTAATCTAATGGTAAGATAATATAATTTCAGTAGAACGCGTATAGTAATAAAGCTAAAGCCAGGATCATACTATTTAATAAGATAATAAAATCAATAATCCTGTTTATTAAATAAATTAACAAAATCTTAGAAATTAATACAAATGTAGAAACTTTGTAACCTAGTTACAACAAGTATAATGTGAAACAATGTTAGTAGATACATTTATTTTACTACATAAATAATGGAACATTTCCTTTTCATCTACTTATCCATATAATATATTATTTTCTCCATACATAATTCTACTGCACACACCATAAAAGAGCACATGCAAAATGTTGACATTTTTAAGGAAAAATACAAAATAAAATAGATGTGGCATTATCATTTAAGGACAAGATTCAAAGTGATCTTCAAAAATACAACTAAAGTAAAGAATGAGATACCATATCCACGATAACTAACTTTTTGTACCTATAGATACTGTAAATTGTAGGATTGATGTATGCACATTTGTTATCAATCTGTTATAATTCATTTAATTAGGCACGTGAGTACAGCGTACGGAGTTGCTAGTGTAAATAAAAATTAATCAAAGTTTCACATAAATGTTCTATTATTTCAGTAAAATTCTATGATTTCATTAGAATCACATTTAAAATATTGAATATCCCGAGATTTTCATGAAAATTTTTGTATGTTTAGCGCATTGTGATCTCATTCTAGCACTATGATATGGGATCATGACGTGTTATTTGGTATCTTATGGCCCCGATAGGATGAAATCTCATTTCTCACTTGGTTGACATTTCTTAGAAAAATCTCAAAAAAAAAATTGTTTTGCTCAATATTCCACAATAAATCTCAAGTTTTCTTGAAAATTAATTCAATTGGCATCTCTCAAAATTTCCAAAAGACACTTATGCGCCAATATTAAGACATCAGCATGAAACTACATTACAACAAAACGAAATAAGATCTACTTCGCATATATTTGAAAATGATAGTTCAATAATTTTAACTTAAATTTGTTTAGATTTTCTTAAATAATGAAACTTATTCATAACAATTTTTCACAAAGTACATATAACATAATACTCAGTTATTATTACTTTTTTCCTATTCAAAAGATTTATCCAAATACACTGTCAAAATCAAATTCATTTAGTCAACCAAATCTAATTTAATTATGATCGAACTAAAAGTCTAAAACCTATTTAATCATTTTGGGTATATTTAAATTTCATTTAAATAGTTAAACCCAAAGCTTTAATTGGAGAAAATAGTGAATATGGGACAGAATAATTTAATGGGCTCGGCCCAAGTTCACATCAGATTTGAGCCCAATCCGACATTGATTCACTATGTGAGCTTTAAAGTTAGACAACTTAACATATATGACTTGCATATATGAAAATGAAATAAAAAGGTAATGCTCACAGTTGAAGTGAATTTATTATAGATAGTACAGGTAACCCTTACCTGACATATTTATTTTATTACATTACAACATAATTGCATTACATGATATATAAGATTAAATGATCAAGCATGTTCATTGTCTTTAGGAGGAGCGAAAGATATAGAGCCAATCAGTCCTCTCTAAAAAAATTTTGTTGGACACATCGTTTAGGCAGGCACTACATGAAAGCCAACGGCGTCCACTAACCAACCGCTCCTCCCTTTGAAACCAACAATCTTTCCTCCTTCCATTGCAAAAGAGAAAGGGGTTCCTTCTTCAACTCCGTAAGGCCCATATGTTTTCTTGTTAGTCTGAAAAGTAAGTGATCGGATAATAGGGGTAGCAAAACCACTCACCATAGAGTACTGGCCCTTCACGGACGTTAAGAACTCCTCTGGATATTGTAGCTTGATCTACGAGCCAGTGCATGAAATATAAAACTTAGTTCCAAATATTTATTAAAATTTAAAAGTATTCAACAATAGTTTAGATATATTTACAAGTACCATTTCTTGAAAATAAATGAACCAACACATGTTTTAAGAGTTAATATTATTGGCAACATTATCCGAATGTTTTATTGCATATGAGTGGCAACAATTATTACTATACTAAAACAAATATTGAACATAGTACGACACTACGAAATTCATTAATCTATAAGATGGACTTGTCAAATTATCTTGAACCAACAAGCAAATATTGATTTGTGACAATGTGCTCGTAAGGATGTCTACTAATATCTAAAACTAAAAAAATTCACCTGCGCAGTTTTAGTACCACCATGATGACCACTATTAGTCCCGTGTTTCGAACCCGAAACTGTAGTGCAATTCTTCTGATATACTACTTGCATTGTGCCGATGCAAGTACCATATGTGAGGTTGATTTCCTTCACTCCATCATAGATCCCGTCATCCCAGGTATCCCCACCTGGACCCCCATATGGCACAATGCCAATTGATTTTTGATCTTTCGGACATCCCTATAAATTACAAAAATATTTTATATGCTATATTATTAAATAACACATGAAAATTAGTATATTAATGAAATAGGTCAAGAATAAAACCCTACTATTGATATAGTTAAAGAATTTAATACCATATGAACCATGATGAGCTTATAAGAGATTGATAGCAAGTGTGATTACAACAATCCTACAATTTACTATATATATAAGCAAAAAAGTTAGTTACCTTTTGCTATGGGATCTCATTCTGTACTTTAGTTGAATTATCTAGCTAGGAAATAAAGTTGAAATCGCTTTGAATCTTGTGCTTAAATGATAAGACCACGTGTATTATATTTTGTATTATTCTTTAAAAATGTCGACATTTAATTCTTTTATGGTGTATGTAGTAAAATTATGTATAGAAACAATTATGTATATAGATGTGCAGATGCAAGGAAATGTTTCATAACTTATCTAGTACAACAAATGTGTCTGATAATATTGTTTCACATATGTCTTCTTAACAATCAATTTAGTGCTGTAGTTTGAATTTACACAAATCGGAATATCTACAATTGTATGAATTACGGGTCTTTTATTAAAAAAGATATAAAGTTTGTCTTATTTCGTTCGTTGAAATTAATAATATTTGGCTTAAGTGTGGTAATATTTAGTATATCAAAATTAATATTGTAATGAAAGTTATAAAGTTATTAAGATTCGATTGACATTTCATAATTCAAACTCAATCTCGTAATCTAATGGTAAGATAATATAATTTCAGTAGAACGCGTATAGTAATAAAGCTAAAGCCAGGATCATACTATTTAATAAGATAATAAACTCAATAATCCAGTTTATTAAATAAATTAACAAAATCTTAGAAATTAATACAAATGTAGAAACTTTGTAACCTAGTTACAACAAGTATAATGTGAAACAATGTTAGTAGATACATTTATTTTACTACATAAATAATGGAACATTTCCTTTTCATCTACTTATCCATATAATATATTATTTTCTCCATACATAATTCTACTGCACACACCATAAAAGAGCACATGCAAAATGTTGACATTTTTAAGGAAAAATACAAAATAAAATAGATGTGGCATTATCATTTAAGGACAAGATTCAAAGTGATCTTCAAAAATACAACTAAAGTAAAGAATGAGATACCATATCCACGATAACTAACTTTTTGTACCTATAGATACTGTAAATTGTAGGATTGATGTATGCACATTTGTTATCAATCTGTTATAATTCATTTAATTAGGCACGTGAGTACAGCGTACGGAGTTGCTAGTGTAAATAAAAATTAATCAAAGTTTCACATAAATGTTCTATTATTTCAGTAAAATTCTATGATTTCATTAGAATCACATTTAAAATATTGAATATCCCGAGATTTTCATGAAAATTTTTGTATGTTTAGCGCATTGTGATCTCATTCTAGCACTATGATATGGGATCATGACGTGTTATTTGGTATCTTATGGCCCCGATAGGATGAAATCTCATTTCTCACTTGGTTGACATTTCTTAGAAAAATCTCAAAAAAAAAATTGTTTTGCTCAATATTCCACAATAAATCTCAAGTTTTCTTGAAAATTAATTCAATTGGCATCTCTCAAAATTTCCAAAAGACACTTATGCGCCAATATTAAGACATCAGCATGAAACTACATTACAACAAAACGAAATAAGATCTACTTCGCATATATTTGAAAATGATAGTTCAATAATTTTAACTTAAATTTGTTTAGATTTTCTTAAATAATGAAACTTATTCATAACAATTTTTCACAAAGTACATATAACATAATACTCAGTTATTATTACTTTTTTCCTATTCAAAAGATTTATCCAAATACACTGTCAAAATCAAATTCATTTAGTCAACCAAATCTAATTTAATTATGATCGAACTAAAAGTCTAAAACCTATTTAATCATTTTGGGTATATTTAAATTTCATTTAAATAGTTAAACCCAAAGCTTTAATTGGAGAAAATAGTGAATATGGGACAGAATAATTTAATGGGCTCGGCCCAAGTTCACATCAGATTTGAGCCCAATCCGACATTGATTCACTATGTGAGCTTTAAAGTTAGACAACTTAACATATATGACTTGCATATATGAAAATGAAATAAAAAGGTAATGCTCACAGTTGAAGTGAATTTATTATAGATAGTACAGGTAACCCTTACCTGACATATTTATTTTATTACATTACAACATAATTGCATTACATGATATATAAGATTAAATGATCAAGCATGTTCATTGTCTTTAGGAGGAGCGAAAGATATAGAGCCAATCAGTCCTCTCTAAAAAAATTTTGTTGGACACATCGTTTAGGCAGGCACTACATGAAAGCCAACGGCGTCCACTAACCAACCGCTCCTCCCTTTGAAACCAACAATCTTTCCTCCTTCCATTGCAAAAGAGAAAGGGGTTCCTTCTTCAACTCCGTAAGGCCCATATGTTTTCTTGTTAGTCTGAAAAGTAAGTGATCGGATAATAGGGGTAGCAAAACCACTCACCATAGAGTACTGGCCCTTCACGGACGTTAAGAACTCCTCTGGATATTGTAGCTTGATCTACGAGCCAGTGCATGAAATATAAAACTTAGTTCCAAATATTTATTAAAATTTAAAAGTATTCAACAATAGTTTAGATATATTTACAAGTACCATTTCTTGAAAATAAATGAACCAACACATGTTTTAAGAGTTAATATTATTGGCAACATTATCCGAATGTTTTATTGCATATGAGTGGCAACAATTATTACTATACTAAAACAAATATTGAACATAGTACGACACTACGAAATTCATTAATCTATAAGATGGACTTGTCAAATTATCTTGAACCAACAAGCAAATATTGATTTGTGACAATGTGCTCGTAAGGATGTCTACTAATATCTAAAACTAAAAAAATTCACCTGCGCAGTTTTAGTACCACCATGATGACCACTATTAGTCCCGTGTTTCGAACCCGAAACTGTAGTGCAATTCTTCTGATATACTACTTGCATTGTGCCGATGCAAGTACCATATGTGAGGTTGATTTCCTTCACTCCATCATAGATCCCGTCATCCCAGGTATCCCCACCTGGACCCCCATATGGCACAATGCCAATTGATTTTTGATCTTTCGGACATCCCTATAAATTACAAAAATATTTTATATGCTATATTATTAAATAACACATGAAAATTAGTATATTAATGAAATAGGTCAAGAATAAAACCCTACTATTGATATAGTTAAAGAATTTCATACCATATGAACCATGATGAGCTTATAAGAGATTGATAGCAAGTGTGATTACAACAATCCTACAATTTACTATATATATAAGCAAAAAAGTTAGTTACCTTTTGCTATGGGATCTCATTCTGTACTTTAGTTGAATTATCTAGCTAGGAAATAAAGTTGAAATCGCTTTGAATCTTGTGCTTAAATGATAAGACCACGTGTATTATATTTTGTATTATTCTTTAAAAATGTCGACATTTAATTCTTTTATGGTGTATGTAGTAAAATTATGTATAGAAACAATTATGTATATAGATGTGCAGATGCAAGGAAATGTTTCATAACTTATCTAGTACAACAAATGTGTCTGATAATATTGTTTCACATATGTCTTCTTAACAATCAATTTAGTGCTGTAGTTTGAATTTACACAAATCGGAATATCTACAATTGTATGAATTACGGGTCTTTTATTAAAAAAGATATAAAGTTTGTCTTATTTCGTTCGTTGAAATTAATAATATTTGGCTTAAGTGTGGTAATATTTAGTATATCAAAATTAATATTGTAATGAAAGTTATAAAGTTATTAAGATTCGATTGACATTTCATAATTCAAACTCAATCTCGTAATCTAATGGTAAGATAATATAATTTCAGTAGAACGCGTATAGTAATAAAGCTAAAGCCAGGATCATACTATTTAATAAGATAATAAACTCAATAATCCAGTTTATTAAATAAATTAACAAAATCTTAGAAATTAATACAAATGTAGAAACTTTGTAACCTAGTTACAACAAGTATAATGTGAAACAATGTTAGTAGATACATTTATTTTACTACATAAATAATGGAACATTTCCTTTTCATCTACTTATCCATATAATATATTATTTTCTCCATACATAATTCTACTGCACACACCATAAAAGAGCACATGCAAAATGTTGACATTTTTAAGGAAAAATACAAAATAAAATAGATGTGGCATTATCATTTAAGGACAAGATTCAAAGTGATCTTCAAAAATACAACTAAAGTAAAGAATGAGATACCATATCCACGATAACTAACTTTTTGTACCTATAGATACTGTAAATTGTAGGATTGATGTATGCACATTTGTTATCAATCTGTTATAATTCATTTAATTAGGCACGTGAGTACAGCGTACGGAGTTGCTAGTGTAAATAAAAATTAATCAAAGTTTCACATAAATGTTCTATTATTTCAGTAAAATTCTATGATTTCATTAGAATCACATTTAAAATATTGAATATCCCGAGATTTTCATGAAAATTTTTGTATGTTTAGCGCATTGTGATCTCATTCTAGCACTATGATATGGGATCATGACGTGTTATTTGGTATCTTATGGCCCCGATAGGATGAAATCTCATTTCTCACTTGGTTGACATTTCTTAGAAAAATCTCAAAAAAAAAATTGTTTTGCTCAATATTCCACAATAAATCTCAAGTTTTCTTGAAAATTAATTCAATTGGCATCTCTCAAAATTTCCAAAAGACACTTATGCGCCAATATTAAGACATCAGCATGAAACTACATTACAACAAAACGAAATAAGATCTACTTCGCATATATTTGAAAATGATAGTTCAATAATTTTAACTTAAATTTGTTTAGATTTTCTTAAATAATGAAACTTATTCATAACAATTTTTCACAAAGTACATATAACATAATACTCAGTTATTATTACTTTTTTCCTATTCAAAAGATTTATCCAAATACACTGTCAAAATCAAATTCATTTAGTCAACCAAATCTAATTTAATTATGATCGAACTAAAAGTCTAAAACCTATTTAATCATTTTGGGTATATTTAAATTTCATTTAAATAGTTAAACCCAAAGCTTTAATTGGAGAAAATAGTGAATATGGGACAGAATAATTTAATGGGCTCGGCCCAAGTTCACATCAGATTTGAGCCCAATCCGACATTGATTCACTATGTGAGCTTTAAAGTTAGACAACTTAACATATATGACTTGCATATATGAAAATGAAATAAAAAGGTAATGCTCACAGTTGAAGTGAATTTATTATAGATAGTACAGGTAACCCTTACCTGACATATTTATTTTATTACATTACAACATAATTGCATTACATGATATATAAGATTAAATGATCAAGCATGTTCATTGTCTTTAGGAGGAGCGAAAGATATAGAGCCAATCAGTCCTCTCTAAAAAAATTTTGTTGGACACATCGTTTAGGCAGGCACTACATGAAAGCCAACGGCGTCCACTAACCAACCGCTCCTCCCTTTGAAACCAACAATCTTTCCTCCTTCCATTGCAAAAGAGAAAGGGGTTCCTTCTTCAACTCCGTAAGGCCCATATGTTTTCTTGTTAGTCTGAAAAGTAAGTGATCGGATAATAGGGGTAGCAAAACCACTCACCATAGAGTACTGGCCCTTCACGGACGTTAAGAACTCCTCTGGATATTGTAGCTTGATCTACGAGCCAGTGCATGAAATATAAAACTTAGTTCCAAATATTTATTAAAATTTAAAAGTATTCAACAATAGTTTAGATATATTTACAAGTACCATTTCTTGAAAATAAATGAACCAACACATGTTTTAAGAGTTAATATTATTGGCAACATTATCCGAATGTTTTATTGCATATGAGTGGCAACAATTATTACTATACTAAAACAAATATTGAACATAGTACGACACTACGAAATTCATTAATCTATAAGATGGACTTGTCAAATTATCTTGAACCAACAAGCAAATATTGATTTGTGACAATGTGCTCGTAAGGATGTCTACTAATATCTAAAACTAAAAAAATTCACCTGCGCAGTTTTAGTACCACCATGATGACCACTATTAGTCCCGTGTTTCGAACCCGAAACTGTAGTGCAATTCTTCTGATATACTACTTGCATTGTGCCGATGCAAGTACCATATGTGAGGTTGATTTCCTTCACTCCATCATAGATCCCGTCATCCCAGGTATCCCCACCTGGACCCCCATATGGCACAATGCCAATTGATTTTTGATCTTTCGGACATCCCTATAAATTACAAAAATATTTTATATGCTATATTATTAAATAACACATGAAAATTAGTATATTAATGAAATAGGTCAAGAATAAAACCCTACTATTGATATAGTTAAAGAATTTCATACCATATGAACCATGATGAGCTTATAAGAGATTGATAGCAAGTGTGATTACAACAATCCTACAATTTACTATATATATAAGCAAAAAAGTTAGTTACCTTTTGCTATGGGATCTCATTCTGTACTTTAGTTGAATTATCTAGCTAGGAAATAAAGTTGAAATCGCTTTGAATCTTGTGCTTAAATGATAAGACCACGTGTATTATATTTTGTATTATTCTTTAAAAATGTCGACATTTAATTCTTTTATGGTGTATGTAGTAAAATTATGTATAGAAACAATTATGTATATAGATGTGCAGATGCAAGGAAATGTTTCATAACTTATCTAGTACAACAAATGTGTCTGATAATATTGTTTCACATATGTCTTCTTAACAATCAATTTAGTGCTGTAGTTTGAATTTACACAAATCGGAATATCTACAATTGTATGAATTACGGGTCTTTTATTAAAAAAGATATAAAGTTTGTCTTATTTCGTTCGTTGAAATTAATAATATTTGGCTTAAGTGTGGTAATATTTAGTATATCAAAATTAATATTGTAATGAAAGTTATAAAGTTATTAAGATTCGATTGACATTTCATAATTCAAACTCAATCTCGTAATCTAATGGTAAGATAATATAATTTCAGTAGAACGCGTATAGTAATAAAGCTAAAGCCAGGATCATACTATTTAATAAGATAATAAACTCAATAATCCAGTTTATTAAATAAATTAACAAAATCTTAGAAATTAATACAAATGTAGAAACTTTGTAACCTAGTTACAACAAGTATAATGTGAAACAATGTTAGTAGATACATTTATTTTACTACATAAATAATGGAACATTTCCTTTTCATCTACTTATCCATATAATATATTATTTTCTCCATACATAATTCTACTGCACACACCATAAAAGAGCACATGCAAAATGTTGACATTTTTAAGGAAAAATACAAAATAAAATAGATGTGGCATTATCATTTAAGGACAAGATTCAAAGTGATCTTCAAAAATACAACTAAAGTAAAGAATGAGATACCATATCCACGATAACTAACTTTTTGTACCTATAGATACTGTAAATTGTAGGATTGATGTATGCACATTTGTTATCAATCTGTTATAATTCATTTAATTAGGCACGTGAGTACAGCGTACGGAGTTGCTAGTGTAAATAAAAATTAATCAAAGTTTCACATAAATGTTCTATTATTTCAGTAAAATTCTATGATTTCATTAGAATCACATTTAAAATATTGAATATCCCGAGATTTTCATGAAAATTTTTGTATGTTTAGCGCATTGTGATCTCATTCTAGCACTATGATATGGGATCATGACGTGTTATTTGGTATCTTATGGCCCCGATAGGATGAAATCTCATTTCTCACTTGGTTGACATTTCTTAGAAAAATCTCAAAAAAAAAATTGTTTTGCTCAATATTCCACAATAAATCTCAAGTTTTCTTGAAAATTAATTCAATTGGCATCTCTCAAAATTTCCAAAAGACACTTATGCGCCAATATTAAGACATCAGCATGAAACTACATTACAACAAAACGAAATAAGATCTACTTCGCATATATTTGAAAATGATAGTTCAATAATTTTAACTTAAATTTGTTTAGATTTTCTTAAATAATGAAACTTATTCATAACAATTTTTCACAAAGTACATATAACATAATACTCAGTTATTATTACTTTTTTCCTATTCAAAAGATTTATCCAAATACACTGTCAAAATCAAATTCATTTAGTCAACCAAATCTAATTTAATTATGATCGAACTAAAAGTCTAAAACCTATTTAATCATTTTGGGTATATTTAAATTTCATTTAAATAGTTAAACCCAAAGCTTTAATTGGAGAAAATAGTGAATATGGGACAGAATAATTTAATGGGCTCGGCCCAAGTTCACATCAGATTTGAGCCCAATCCGACATTGATTCACTATGTGAGCTTTAAAGTTAGACAACTTAACATATATGACTTGCATATATGAAAATGAAATAAAAAGGTAATGCTCACAGTTGAAGTGAATTTATTATAGATAGTACAGGTAACCCTTACCTGACATATTTATTTTATTACATTACAACATAATTGCATTACATGATATATAAGATTAAATGATCAAGCATGTTCATTGTCTTTAGGAGGAGCGAAAGATATAGAGCCAATCAGTCCTCTCTAAAAAAATTTTGTTGGACACATCGTTTAGGCAGGCACTACATGAAAGCCAACGGCGTCCACTAACCAACCGCTCCTCCCTTTGAAACCAACAATCTTTCCTCCTTCCATTGCAAAAGAGAAAGGGGTTCCTTCTTCAACTCCGTAAGGCCCATATGTTTTCTTGTTAGTCTGAAAAGTAAGTGATCGGATAATAGGGGTAGCAAAACCACTCACCATAGAGTACTGGCCCTTCACGGACGTTAAGAACTCCTCTGGATATTGTAGCTTGATCTACGAGCCAGTGCATGAAATATAAAACTTAGTTCCAAATATTTATTAAAATTTAAAAGTATTCAACAATAGTTTAGATATATTTACAAGTACCATTTCTTGAAAATAAATGAACCAACACATGTTTTAAGAGTTAATATTATTGGCAACATTATCCGAATGTTTTATTGCATATGAGTGGCAACAATTATTACTATACTAAAACAAATATTGAACATAGTACGACACTACGAAATTCATTAATCTATAAGATGGACTTGTCAAATTATCTTGAACCAACAAGCAAATATTGATTTGTGACAATGTGCTCGTAAGGATGTCTACTAATATCTAAAACTAAAAAAATTCACCTGCGCAGTTTTAGTACCACCATGATGACCACTATTAGTCCCGTGTTTCGAACCCGAAACTGTAGTGCAATTCTTCTGATATACTACTTGCATTGTGCCGATGCAAGTACCATATGTGAGGTTGATTTCCTTCACTCCATCATAGATCCCGTCATCCCAGGTATCCCCACCTGGACCCCCATATGGCACAATGCCAATTGATTTTTGATCTTTCGGACATCCCTATAAATTACAAAAATATTTTATATGCTATATTATTAAATAACACATGAAAATTAGTATATTAATGAAATAGGTCAAGAATAAAACCCTACTATTGATATAGTTAAAGAATTTCATACCATATGAACCATGATGAGCTTATAAGAGATTGATAGCAAGTGTGATTACAACAATCCTACAATTTACTATATATATAAGCAAAAAAGTTAGTTACCTTTTGCTATGGGATCTCATTCTGTACTTTAGTTGAATTATCTAGCTAGGAAATAAAGTTGAAATCGCTTTGAATCTTGTGCTTAAATGATAAGACCACGTGTATTATATTTTGTATTATTCTTTAAAAATGTCGACATTTAATTCTTTTATGGTGTATGTAGTAAAATTATGTATAGAAACAATTATGTATATAGATGTGCAGATGCAAGGAAATGTTTCATAACTTATCTAGTACAACAAATGTGTCTGATAATATTGTTTCACATATGTCTTCTTAACAATCAATTTAGTGCTGTAGTTTGAATTTACACAAATCGGAATATCTACAATTGTATGAATTACGGGTCTTTTATTAAAAAAGATATAAAGTTTGTCTTATTTCGTTCGTTGAAATTAATAATATTTGGCTTAAGTGTGGTAATATTTAGTATATCAAAATTAATATTGTAATGAAAGTTATAAAGTTATTAAGATTCGATTGACATTTCATAATTCAAACTCAATCTCGTAATCTAATGGTAAGATAATATAATTTCAGTAGAACGCGTATAGTAATAAAGCTAAAGCCAGGATCATACTATTTAATAAGATAATAAACTCAATAATCCAGTTTATTAAATAAATTAACAAAATCTTAGAAATTAATACAAATGTAGAAACTTTGTAACCTAGTTACAACAAGTATAATGTGAAACAATGTTAGTAGATACATTTATTTTACTACATAAATAATGGAACATTTCCTTTTCATCTACTTATCCATATAATATATTATTTTCTCCATACATAATTCTACTGCACACACCATAAAAGAGCACATGCAAAATGTTGACATTTTTAAGGAAAAATACAAAATAAAATAGATGTGGCATTATCATTTAAGGACAAGATTCAAAGTGATCTTCAAAAATACAACTAAAGTAAAGAATGAGATACCATATCCACGATAACTAACTTTTTGTACCTATAGATACTGTAAATTGTAGGATTGATGTATGCACATTTGTTATCAATCTGTTATAATTCATTTAATTAGGCACGTGAGTACAGCGTACGGAGTTGCTAGTGTAAATAAAAATTAATCAAAGTTTCACATAAATGTTCTATTATTTCAGTAAAATTCTATGATTTCATTAGAATCACATTTAAAATATTGAATATCCCGAGATTTTCATGAAAATTTTTGTATGTTTAGCGCATTGTGATCTCATTCTAGCACTATGATATGGGATCATGACGTGTTATTTGGTATCTTATGGCCCCGATAGGATGAAATCTCATTTCTCACTTGGTTGACATTTCTTAGAAAAATCTCAAAAAAAAAATTGTTTTGCTCAATATTCCACAATAAATCTCAAGTTTTCTTGAAAATTAATTCAATTGGCATCTCTCAAAATTTCCAAAAGACACTTATGCGCCAATATTAAGACATCAGCATGAAACTACATTACAACAAAACGAAATAAGATCTACTTCGCATATATTTGAAAATGATAGTTCAATAATTTTAACTTAAATTTGTTTAGATTTTCTTAAATAATGAAACTTATTCATAACAATTTTTCACAAAGTACATATAACATAATACTCAGTTATTATTACTTTTTTCCTATTCAAAAGATTTATCCAAATACACTGTCAAAATCAAATTCATTTAGTCAACCAAATCTAATTTAATTATGATCGAACTAAAAGTCTAAAACCTATTTAATCATTTTGGGTATATTTAAATTTCATTTAAATAGTTAAACCCAAAGCTTTAATTGGAGAAAATAGTGAATATGGGACAGAATAATTTAATGGGCTCGGCCCAAGTTCACATCAGATTTGAGCCCAATCCGACATTGATTCACTATGTGAGCTTTAAAGTTAGACAACTTAACATATATGACTTGCATATATGAAAATGAAATAAAAAGGTAATGCTCACAGTTGAAGTGAATTTATTATAGATAGTACAGGTAACCCTTACCTGACATATTTATTTTATTACATTACAACATAATTGCATTACATGATATATAAGATTAAATGATCAAGCATGTTCATTGTCTTTAGGAGGAGCGAAAGATATAGAGCCAATCAGTCCTCTCTAAAAAAATTTTGTTGGACACATCGTTTAGGCAGGCACTACATGAAAGCCAACGGCGTCCACTAACCAACCGCTCCTCCCTTTGAAACCAACAATCTTTCCTCCTTCCATTGCAAAAGAGAAAGGGGTTCCTTCTTCAACTCCGTAAGGCCCATATGTTTTCTTGTTAGTCTGAAAAGTAAGTGATCGGATAATAGGGGTAGCAAAACCACTCACCATAGAGTACTGGCCCTTCACGGACGTTAAGAACTCCTCTGGATATTGTAGCTTGATCTACGAGCCAGTGCATGAAATATAAAACTTAGTTCCAAATATTTATTAAAATTTAAAAGTATTCAACAATAGTTTAGATATATTTACAAGTACCATTTCTTGAAAATAAATGAACCAACACATGTTTTAAGAGTTAATATTATTGGCAACATTATCCGAATGTTTTATTGCATATGAGTGGCAACAATTATTACTATACTAAAACAAATATTGAACATAGTACGACACTACGAAATTCATTAATCTATAAGATGGACTTGTCAAATTATCTTGAACCAACAAGCAAATATTGATTTGTGACAATGTGCTCGTAAGGATGTCTACTAATATCTAAAACTAAAAAAATTCACCTGCGCAGTTTTAGTACCACCATGATGACCACTATTAGTCCCGTGTTTCGAACCCGAAACTGTAGTGCAATTCTTCTGATATACTACTTGCATTGTGCCGATGCAAGTACCATATGTGAGGTTGATTTCCTTCACTCCATCATAGATCCCGTCATCCCAGGTATCCCCACCTGGACCCCCATATGGCACAATGCCAATTGATTTTTGATCTTTCGGACATCCCTATAAATTACAAAAATATTTTATATGCTATATTATTAAATAACACATGAAAATTAGTATATTAATGAAATAGGTCAAGAATAAAACCCTACTATTGATATAGTTAAAGAATTTCATACCATATGAACCATGATGAGCTTATAAGAGATTGATAGCAAGTGTGATTACAACAATCCTACAATTTACTATATATATAAGCAAAAAAGTTAGTTACCTTTTGCTATGGGATCTCATTCTGTACTTTAGTTGAATTATCTAGCTAGGAAATAAAGTTGAAATCGCTTTGAATCTTGTGCTTAAATGATAAGACCACGTGTATTATATTTTGTATTATTCTTTAAAAATGTCGACATTTAATTCTTTTATGGTGTATGTAGTAAAATTATGTATAGAAACAATTATGTATATAGATGTGCAGATGCAAGGAAATGTTTCATAACTTATCTAGTACAACAAATGTGTCTGATAATATTGTTTCACATATGTCTTCTTAACAATCAATTTAGTGCTGTAGTTTGAATTTACACAAATCGGAATATCTACAATTGTATGAATTACGGGTCTTTTATTAAAAAAGATATAAAGTTTGTCTTATTTCGTTCGTTGAAATTAATAATATTTGGCTTAAGTGTGGTAATATTTAGTATATCAAAATTAATATTGTAATGAAAGTTATAAAGTTATTAAGATTCGATTGACATTTCATAATTCAAACTCAATCTCGTAATCTAATGGTAAGATAATATAATTTCAGTAGAACGCGTATAGTAATAAAGCTAAAGCCAGGATCATACTATTTAATAAGATAATAAACTCAATAATCCAGTTTATTAAATAAATTAACAAAATCTTAGAAATTAATACAAATGTAGAAACTTTGTAACCTAGTTACAACAAGTATAATGTGAAACAATGTTAGTAGATACATTTATTTTACTACATAAATAATGGAACATTTCCTTTTCATCTACTTATCCATATAATATATTATTTTCTCCATACATAATTCTACTGCACACACCATAAAAGAGCACATGCAAAATGTTGACATTTTTAAGGAAAAATACAAAATAAAATAGATGTGGCATTATCATTTAAGGACAAGATTCAAAGTGATCTTCAAAAATACAACTAAAGTAAAGAATGAGATACCATATCCACGATAACTAACTTTTTGTACCTATAGATACTGTAAATTGTAGGATTGATGTATGCACATTTGTTATCAATCTGTTATAATTCATTTAATTAGGCACGTGAGTACAGCGTACGGAGTTGCTAGTGTAAATAAAAATTAATCAAAGTTTCACATAAATGTTCTATTATTTCAGTAAAATTCTATGATTTCATTAGAATCACATTTAAAATATTGAATATCCCGAGATTTTCATGAAAATTTTTGTATGTTTAGCGCATTGTGATCTCATTCTAGCACTATGATATGGGATCATGACGCGTTATTTGGTATCTTATGGCCCCGATAGGATGAAATCTCATTTCTCACTTGGTTGACATTTCTTAGAAAAATCTCAAAAAAAAAATTGTTTTGCTCAATATTCCACAATAAATCTCAAGTTTTCTTGAAAATTAATTCAATTGGCATCTCTCAAAATTTCCAAAAGACACTTATGCGCCAATATTAAGACATCAGCATGAAACTACATTACAACAAAACGAAATAAGATCTACTTCGCATATATTTGAAAATGATAGTTCAATAATTTTAACTTAAATTTGTTTAGATTTTCTTAAATAATGAAACTTATTCATAACAATTTTTCACAAAGTACATATAACATAATACTCAGTTATTAATACTTTTTTCCTATTCAAAAGATTTATCCAAATACACTATCAAAATCAAATTCATTTAGTTATCCAAATCTAATTTAATTATGATCGAACTAAAAGTCTAAAACCTATTTAATCATTTTGGGTATATTTAAATTTCATTTAAATAGTTAAACCCAAAGCTTTAATTGGAGAAAATAGTGAATATGGGACAGAATAATTTAATGGGCTCGGCCCAAGTTCACATCAGATTTGAGCCCAATCCGACATTGATTCACTATGTGAGCTTTAAAGTTAGACAACTTAACATATATGACTTGCATATATGAAAATGAAATAAAAAGGTAATGCTCACAGTTGAAGTGAATTTATTATAGATAGTACAGACATATTTATTTTATTACATTACAACATAATTGCATTACATGATATATAAGATTAAATGATCAAGCATGTTCATTGTCTTTAGGAGGAGCGAAAGATATAGACCCAATCAGTCCTCTCTAAAAAACTTTTGTTGGACACATCGTTTAGGCAGGCACTACATGAAAGCCAACGGCGTCCACTAACCAACCGCTCCTCCCTTTGAAACCAACAATCTTTCCTCCTTCCATTGCAAAAGAGAAAGGGGTTCCTTCTTCAACTCCGTAAGGCCCATATGTTTTCTTGTTAGTCTGAAAAGTAAGTGATCGGATAATAGGGGTAGCAAAACCACTCACCATAGAGTACTGGCCCTTCACGGACGTTAAGAACTCCTCTGGATATTGTAGCTTGATCTACGAGCAAGTGCATGAAATATAAAACTTAGTTCCAAATATTTATTAAAATTTAAAAGTATTCAACAATAGTTTAGATATATTTACAAGTACCATTTCTTGAAAATAAATGAACCAACACATGTTTTAAGAGTTAATATTATTGGCAACATTATCCGAATGTTTTATTGCATATGAGTGGCAACAATTATTACTATACTAAAACAAATATTGAACATAGTACGACACTACGAAATTCATTAATCTATAAAATGGACTTGTCAAATTATCTTGAACCAACAAGCATATATTGATTTGTGACAATGTGCTCGTAGGGATGTCTACTAATATCTAAAAATAAAAAAATTCACCTGCGCAGTTTTAGTACCACCATGATGACCACTATTAGTCCCGTGTTTCGAACCCGAAACTGTAGTGCAATTCTTCTGATATACTACTTGCATTGTGCCGATGCAAGTACCATATGTGAGGTTGATTTCCTTCACTCCATCATAGATCCCGTCATCCCAGGTATCCCCACCTGGACCCCCATATGGCACAATGCCAATTGATTTTTGATCTTTCGGACATCCCTATAAATTACAAAAATATTTTATATGCTATATTATTAAATAACACATGAAAATTAGTATATTAATGAAATAGGTCAAGAATAAAACCCTACTAATGATATAGTTAAAGAATTTCATACCATATGAACCATGATGAGCTTATAAGAGATTGATAGCAAGTGTGATTACAACAATCCTACAATTTACTATATATATAAGCAAAAAAGTTAGTTAACTTTTGCTATGGGATCTCATTCTGTACTTTAGTTGAATTATCTAGCTCGGAAATAAAGTTGAAATCGCTTTGAATCTTGTGCTAAATGATAAGACCACGTGTATTATATTTTGTATTATTCTTTAAAAATGTCGACATTTAATTCTTTTATGGTGTATGTAGTAAAATTATGTATAGAAACAATTATGTATATAGATGTGCAGATGCAAGGAAATGTTTCATAACTTATCTAGTACAACAAATGTGTCTGATAATATTGCTTCACATATGTCTTCTTAACAATCAATTTAGTGCTGTAGTTTGAATTTACACAAATCGGAATATCTACAATTGTATGAATTACGGGTCTTTTATTAAAAAAGATATAAAGTTTGTCTTATTTCGTTCGTTGAAATTAATAATATTTGGCTTAAGTGTGGTAATATTTAATATATCAAAATTAATATTGTAATCAAAGTTATAAAGTTATTAAGATTCGATTGACATTTCATAATTCAAACTCAATCTCGTAATCTAATGGTAAGATAATATAATTTCAGTAGAACGCGTATAGTAATAAAGCTAAAGCCAGGATCATACTATTTAATAAGATAATAAACTCAATAATCCAGTTTATTAAATAAATTAACAAAATCTTAGAAATTAATACAAATGTAGAAACTTTGTAACCTAGTTACAACAAGTATAATGTGAAACAATGTTAGTAGATACATTTATTTTACTACATAAATAATGGAACATTTCCTTTTCATCTACTTATCCATATAATATATTATTTTCTCCATACATAATTCTACTGCACACACCATAAAAGAGCACATGCAAAATGTTGACATTTTTAAGGAAAAATACAAAATAAAATAGATGTGGCATTATCATTTAAGGACAAGATTCAAAGTGATCTTCAAAAATACAACTAAATTAAAGAATGAGATACCATATCCACGATAACTAACTTTTTGTACCTATAGATACTGTAAATTGTAGGATTGATGTATGCACATTTGTTATCAATCTGTTATAATTCATTTAATTAGGCACGTGAGTACAGCGTACGGAGTTGCTAGTGTAAATAAAAATTAATCAAAGTTTCACATAAATGTTCTATTATTTCAGTAAAATTCTATGATTTCATTTGAATCACATTTAAAATATTGAATATCCTGAGATTTTCATGAAAATTTTTGTATGTTTAGCGCATTGTGATCTCATTCTAGCACTATGATATGGGATCATGACGCGTTATTTGGTATCTTATGGCCCCGATAGGATGAAATCTCATTTCTCACTTGGTTGACATTTCTTAGAAAAATCTCAAAAAAAAAATTGTTTTGCTCAATATTCCACAATAAATCTCAAGTTTTCTTGAAAATTAATTCAATTGGCATCTCTCAAAATTTCCAAAAGACACTTATGCGCCAATATTAAGACATCGGCATGAAACTACATAACAACAAAACGAAATAAGATCTACTTCGCATATATTTGAAAATGATAGTTCAATAATTTTATCTTAAATTTGTTTAGATTTTCTTAAATAATGAAACTTATTCATAACACTTTTTCACAAAGTACATATAACATAATACTCAGTTATTATTACTTTTTTCCTATTCAAAAGATTTATCAAAATACACTATCAAAATCAAATTCATTTAGTTAACCAAATCAAATTTAATTATGGTCGAACTAAAAGTCTAAAACCTATTTAATCATTTTGGGTATATTTAAATTTCATTTAAATAGTTATACCCGAAGCTTTAATTGGAGAAAATAGTGAATATGGGACAGATTAATTTAATGGGCTCGGCCCAAGTTCACATCAGATTTCAGCCCAATCCGACATTGATTCACTATGTGAGCTTTAAAGTTAGACAACTTAACATATATGACTTGCATATATGAAAATGAAATAAAAAGGTAATGCTCACCGTTGAAGTGAATTTATTATAGATAGTACAGGTAACCCTTACCTGACATATTTATTTTATTACATTACAACATAATTGCATTACATGATATATAAGATTAAATGATCAAGCATGTTCATTGTCTTTAGGAGGAGCGAAAGATATAGACCCAATCAGTCCTCTCTAAAAAACTTTTGTTGGACACATCGTTTAGGCAGGCACTACATGAAAGCCAACGGCGTCCACTAACCAACCGCTCCTCCCTTTGAAACCAACAATCTTTCCTCCTTCCATTGCAAAAGAGAAAGGGATTCCTTCTTCAACTCCGTAAGGCCCATATGTTTTCTTGTTAGTCTGAAAAGTAAGTGATCGGATAATAGGGGTAGCAAAACCACTCACCATAGAGTACTGGCCCTTCACGGACGTTAAGAACTCCTCTGGATATTGTAGTTTGATCTACGAGCCAGTGCATAAAATATAAAACTTAGTTCCAAATAATTACTAAAATTTAAAAGTATTCAACAATAGTTTAGATATATTTACAAGTACCATTTCTTGAAAATAAATGAACCAACACATGTTTTAAGAGTTAATATTATTGGCAACATTATCCGAATGTTTTATTGCATATGAGTGGCAACAATTATTACTATACTAAAACAAATATTGAACATAGTACGACACTACAAAATTCATTAATCTATAAAATGGACTTGTCAAATTATCTTGAACCAACAAGCAAATATTGATTTGTGACAATGTGCTCGTAAGGATGTCTACTAATATCTAAAAATAAAAAAATTCACCTGCGCAGTTTTAGTACCACCATGATGACCACTATTAGTCCCGTGTTTCGAACCCGAAACTGTAGTGCAATTCTTCTGATATACTACTTGCATTGTGCCGATGCAAGTACCATATGTGAGGTTGATTTCCTTCACTCCATCATAGATCCCGTCATCCCAGGTATCCCCACCTGGACCCCCATATGGCACAATGCCAATTGATTTTTGATCTTTCGAACATCCCTATAAATTACAAAAATATTTTATATGCTATATTATTAAATAACACATGAAAATTAGTATATTAATGAAATAGGTCAAGAATAAAACCCTACTATTGATATAGTTAAAGAATTGCATACCATATGAACCATGATGAGCTTATAAGAGATTGATAGCAAGTGTGATTACAACAATCCTACAATTTACTATATATATAAGTAAAAAAGTTAGTTACCTTTTGCTATGGGATCTCATTCTTTACTTTAGTTGAATGATCTAGCTACGAAATAAAGTTGAAATCGCTTTGAATCTTGTGCTTAAATGATAAGACCACGTGTATTATATTTTGTATTATTCTTTAAAAATGTCGACATTTAATTCTTTTATGGTGTATGTAGTAAAATTATGTATAGAAACAATTATGTATATAGATGTGCAGATGCAAGGAAATACTTCATAACTTATCTAGTAAAACAAATGTGTCTGATAATATTGTTTCACATATGTCTTCTTAACAATCAATTTAGTGTTGTAGTTTGAATTTACACAAATCGGAATATCTACAATTGTATGAATTACGGGTCTTTTATTAAAAAAGATATAAAGTTTGTCTTATTTCGTTCGTTGAAATTAATAATATTTGGCTTAAGTGTGGTAATATTTAGTATATCAAAATTAATATTGTAATCAAAGTTATAAAGTTATTAAGATTCGATTGACATTTCATAATTCAAACTCAATCTCGTAATCTAATGGTAAGATAATATAATTTCAGTAGAACGCGTATAGTAATAAAGCTAAAGCCAGGATCATACTATTTAATAAGATAATAAACTCAATAATCCAGTTTATTAAATAAATTAACAAAATCTTAGAAATTAATACAAATGTAGAAACTTTGTAACCTAGTTACAACAAGTATAATGTGAAACAATGTTAGTAGATACATTTATTTTACTACATAAATAATGGAACATTTCCTTTTCATCTACTTATCCATATAATATATTATTTTCTCCATACATAATTCTACTGCACACACCATAAAAGAGCACATGCAAAATGTTGACATTTTTAAGGAAAAATACAAAATAAATAGATGTGGCATTATCATTTAAGGACAAGATTCAAAGTGATCTTCAAAAATACAACTAAAGTAAAGAATGAGATACCATATCCACGATAACTAACTTTTTGTACCTATAGATACTGTAAATTGTAGGATTGATGTATGCACATTTGTTATCAATCTGTTATAATTCATTTAATTAGGCACGTGAGTACAGCGTACGGAGTTGCTAGTGTAAATAAAAATTAATCAAAGTTTCACATAAATGTTCTATTATTTCAGTAAAATTCTATGATTTCATTAGAATCACATTTAAAATATTGAATATCCCGAGATTTTCATGAAAATTTTTGTATGTTTAGCGCATTGTGATCTCATTCTAGCACTATGATATGGGATCATGACGCGTTATTTGGTATCTTATGGCCCCGATAGGATGAAATCTCATTTCTCACTTGGTTGACATTTCTTAGAAAAATCTCAAAAAAAAAATTGTTTTGCTCAATATTCCACAATAAATCTCAAGTTTTCTTGAAAATTAATTCAATTGGCATCTCTCAAAATTTCCAAAAGACACTTATGCGCCAATATTAAGACATCAGCATGAAACTACATTACAACAAAACGAAATAAGATCTACTTCGCATATATTTGAAAATGATAGTTCAATAATTTTAACTTAAATTTGTTTAGATTTTCTTAAATAATGAAACTTATTCATAACAATTTTTCACAAAGTACATATAACATAATACTCAGTTATTATTACTTTTTTCCTATTCAAAAGATTTATCCAAATACACTATCAAAATCAAATTCATTTAGTTAACCAAATCTAATTTAATTATGATCGAACTAAAAGTCTAAAACCTATTTAATCATTTTGGGTATATTTAAATTTCATTTAAATAGTTAAACCCAAAGCTTTAATTGGAGAAAATAGTGAATATGGGACAGAATAATTTAATGGGCTCGGCCCAAGTTCACATCAGATTTGAGCCCAATCCGACATTGATTCACTATGTGAGCTTTAAAGTTAGACAACTTAACATATATGACTTGCATATATGAAAATGAAATAAAAAGGTAATGCTCACAGTTGAAGTGAATTTATTATAGATAGTACAGACATATTTATTTTATTACATTACAACATAATTGCATTACATGATATATAAGATTAAATTATCAAGCATGTTCATTGTCTTTAGGAGGAGCGAAAGATATAGAGCCAATCAGTCCTCTCTAAAAAACTTTTGTTGGACACATCGTTTAGGCAGGCACTACATGAAAGCCAACGGCGTCCACTAACCAACCGCTCCTCCCTTTGAAACCAACAATCTTTCCTCCTTCCATTGCAAAAGAGAAAGGGGTTCCTTCTTCAACTCCGTAAGGCCCATATGTTTTCTTGTTAGTCTGAAAAGTAAGTGATCGGATAATAGGGGTAGCAAAACCACTCACCATAGAGTACTGGCCCTTCACGGACGTTAAAAACTCCTCTGGATATTGTAGCTTGATCTACGAGCAAGTGCATGAAATATAAAACTTAGTTCCAAATATTTATTAAAATTTAAAAGTATTCAACAATAGTTTAGATATATTTACAAGTACCATTTCTTGAAAATAAATGAACCAACACATGTTTTAAGAGTTAATATTATTGGCAACATTATCCGAATGTTTTATTGCATATGAGTGGCAACAATTATTACTATACTAAAACAAATATTGAACATAGTACGACACTACGAAATTCATTAATCTATAAAATGGACTTGTCAAATTATCTTGAACCAACAAGCAAATATTGATTTGTGACAATGTGCTCGTAAGGATGTCTACTAATATCTAAAAATAAAAAAATTCACCTGCGCAGTTTTAGTACCACCATGATGACCACTATTAGTCCCGTGTTTCGAACCCGAAACTGTAGTGCAATTCTTCTGATATACTACTTGCATTGTGCCGATGCAAGTACCATATGTGAGGTTGATTTCCTTCACTCCATCATAGATCCCGTCATCCCAGGTATCCCCACCTGGACCCCCATATGGCACAATGCCAATTGATTTTTGATCTTTCGGACATCCCTATAAATTACAAAAATATTTTATATGCTATATTATTAAATAACACATGAAAATTAGTATATTAATGAAATAGGTCAAGAATAAAACCCTACTATTGATATAGTTAAAGAATTTCATACCATATGAACCATGATGAGCTTATAAGAGATTGATAGCAAGTGTGATTACAACAATCCTACAATTTACTATATATATAAGCAAAAAAGTTAGTTCCCTTTTGCTATGGGATCTCATTCTGTACTTTAGTTGAATTATCTAGCTCGGAAATAAAGTTGAAATCGCTTTGAATCTTGTGCTAAATGATAAGACCACGTGTATTATATTTTGTATTATTCTTTAAAAATGTCGACATTTAATTCTTTTATGGTGTATGTAGTAAAATTATGTATAGAAACAATTATGTATATAGATGTGCAGATGCAAGGAAATGTTTCATAACTTATCTAGTACAACAAATGTGTCTGATAATATTGCTTCACATATGTCTTCTTAACAATCAATTTAGTGCTGTAGTTTGAATTTACACAAATCGGAATATCTACAATTGTATGAATTACGGGTCTTTTATTAAAAAAGATATAAAGTTTGTCTTATTTCGTTCGTTGAAATTAATAATATTTGGCTTAAGTGTGGTAATATTTAATATATCAAAATTAATATTGTAATCAAAGTTATAAAGTTATTAAGATTCGATTGACATTTCATAATTCAAACTCAATCTCGTAATCTAATGGTAAGATAATATAATTTCAGTAGAACGCGTATAGTAATAAAGCTAAAGCCAGGATCATACTATTTAATAAGATAATAAACTCAATAATCCAGTTTATTAAATAAATTAACAAAATCTTAGAAATTAATACAAATGTAGAAACTTTGTAACCTAGTTACAACAAGTATAATGTGAAACAATGTTAGTAGATACATTTATTTTACTACATAAATAATGGAACATTTCCTTTTCATCTACTTATTCATATAATATATTATTTTCTCCATACATAATTCTACTGCACACACCATAAAAGAGCACATGCAAAATGTTGACATTTTTAAGGAAAAATACAAAATAAAATAGATGTGGCATTATCATTTAAGGACAAGATTCAAAGTGATCTTCAAAAATACAACTAAATTAAAGAATGAGATACCATATCCACGATAACTAACTTTTTGTACCTATAGATACTGTAAATTGTAGGATTGATGTATGCACATTTGTTATCAATCTGTTATAATTCATTTAATTAGGCACGTGAGTACAGCGTACGGAGTTGCTAGTGTAAATAAAAATTAATCAAAGTTTCACATAAATGTTCTATTATTTCAGTAAAATTCTATGATTTCATTTGAATCACATTTAAAATATTGAATATCCCGAGATTTTCATGAAAATTTTTGTATGTTTAGCGCATTGTGATCTCATTCTAGCACTATGATATGGGATCATGACGCGTTATTTGGTATCTTATGGCCCCGATAGGATGAAATCTCATTTCTCACTTGGTTGACATTTCTTAGAAAAATCTCAAAAAAAAAATTGTTTTGCTCAATATTCCACAATAAATCTCAAGTTTTCTTGAAAATTAATTCAATTGGCATCTCTCAAAATTTCCAAAAGACACTTATGCGCCAATATTAAGACATCGGCATGAAACTACATAACAACAAAACGAAATAAGATCTACTTCGCATATATTTGAAAATGATAGTTCAATAATTTTATCTTAAATTTGTTTAGATTTTCTTAAATAATGAAACTTATTCATAACACTTTTTCACAAAGTACATATAACATAATACTCAGTTATTATTACTTTTTTCCTATTCAAAAGATTTATCAAAATACACTATCAAAATCAAATTCATTTAGTTAACCAAATCAAATTTAATTATGGTCGAACTAAAAGTCTAAAACCTATTTAATCATTTTGGGTATATTTAAATTTCATTTAAATAGTTATACCCGAAGCTTTAATTGGAGAAAATAGTGAATATGGGACAGATTAATTTAATGGGCTCGGCCCAAGTTCACATCAGATTTCAGCCCAATCCGACATTGATTCACTATGTGAGCTTTAAAGTTAGACAACTTAACATATATGACTTGCATATATGAAAATGAAATAAAAAGGTAATGCTCACCGTTGAAGTGAATTTATTATAGATAGTACAGGTAACCCTTACCTGACATATTTATTTTATTACATTACAACATAATTGCATTACATGATATATAAGATTAAATGATCAAGCATGTTCATTGTCTTTAGGAGGAGCGAAAGATATAGACCCAATCAGTCCTCTCTAAAAAACTTTTGTTGGACACATCGTTTAGGCAGGCACTACATGAAAGCCAACGGCGTCCACTAACCAACCGCTCCTCCCTTTGAAACCAACAATCTTTCCTCCTTCCATTGCAAAAGAGAAAGGGATTCCTTCTTCAACTCCGTAAGGCCCATATGTTTTCTTGTTAGTCTGAAAAGTAAGTGATCGGATAATAGGGGTAGCAAAACCACTCACCATAGAGTACTGGCCCTTCACGGACGTTAAGAACTCCTCTGGATATTGTAGTTTGATCTACGAGCCAGTGCATAAAATATAAAACTTAGTTCCAAATAATTACTAAAATTTAAAAGTATTCAACAATAGTTTAGATATATTTACAAGTACCATTTCTTGAAAATAAATGAACCAACACATGTTTTAAGAGTTAATATTATTGGCAACATTATCCGAATGTTTTATTGCATATGAGTGGCAACAATTATTACTATACTAAAACAAATATTGAACATAGTACGACACTACAAAATTCATTAATCTATAAAATGGACTTGTCAAATTATCTTGAACCAACAAGCAAATATTGATTTGTGACAATGTGCTCGTAAGGATGTCTACTAATATCTAAAAATAAAAAAATTCACCTGCGCAGTTTTAGTACCACCATGATGACCACTATTAGTCCCGTGTTTCGAACCCGAAACTGTAGTGCAATTCTTCTGATATACTACTTGCATTGTGCCGATGCAAGTACCATATGTGAGGTTGATTTCCTTCACTCCATCATAGATCCCGTCATCCCAGGTATCCCCACCTGGACCCCCATATGGCACAATGCCAATTGATTTTTGATCTTTCGGACATCCCTATAAATTACAAAAATATTTTATATGCTATATTATTAAATAACACATGAAAATTAGTATATTAATGAAATAGGTCAAGAATAAAACCCTACTATTGATATAGTTAAAGAATTTCATACCATATGAACCATGATGAGCTTATAAGAGATTGATAGCAAGTGTGATTACAACAATCCTACAATTTACTATATATATAAGCAAAAAAGTTAGTTCCCTTTTGCTATGGGATCTCATTCTGTACTTTAGTTGAATTATCTAGCTCGGAAATAAAGTTGAAATCGCTTTGAATCTTGTGCTAAATGATAAGACCACGTGTATTATATTTTGTATTATTCTTTAAAAATGTCGACATTTAATTCTTTTATGGTGTATGTAGTAAAATTATGTATAGAAACAATTATGTATATAGATGTGCAGATGCAAGAAAATGTTTCATAACTTATCTAGTACAACAAATGTGTCTGATAATATTGCTTCACATATGTCTTCTTAACAATCAATTTAGTGCTGTAGTTTGAATTTACACAAATCGGAATATCTACAATTGTATGAATTACGGGTCTTTTATTAAAAAAGATATAAAGTTTGTCTTATTTCGTTCGTTGAAATTAATAATATTTGGCTTAAGTGTGGTAATATTTAATATATCAAAATTAATATTGTAATCAAAGTTATAAAGTTATTAAGATTCGATTGACATTTCATAATTCAAACTCAATCTCGTAATCTAATGGTAAGATAATATAATTTCAGTAGAACGCGTATAGTAATAAAGCTAAAGCCAGGATCATACTATTTAATAAGATAATAAACTCAATAATCCAGTTTATTAAATAAATTAACAAAATCTTAGAAATTAATACAAATGTAGAAACTTTGTAACCTAGTTACAACAAGTATAATGTGAAACAATGTTAGTAGATACATTTATTTTACTACATAAATAATGGAACATTTCCTTTTCATCTACTTATTCATATAATATATTATTTTCTCCATACATAATTCTACTGCACACACCATAAAAGAGCACATGCAAAATGTTGACATTTTTAAGGAAAAATACAAAATAAAATAGATGTGGCATTATCATTTAAGGACAAGATTCAAAGTGATCTTCAAAAATACAACTAAATTAAAGAATGAGATACCATATCCACGATAACTAACTTTTTGTACCTATAGATACTGTAAATTGTAGGATTGATGTATGCACATTTGTTATCAATCTGTTATAATTCATTTAATTAGGCACGTGAGTACAGCGTACGGAGTTGCTAGTGTAAATAAAAATTAATCAAAGTTTCACATAAATGTTCTATTATTTCAGTAAAATTCTATGATTTCATTTGAATCACATTTAAAATATTGAATATCCCGAGATTTTCATGAAAATTTTTGTATGTTTAGCGCATTGTGATCTCATTCTAGCACTATGATATGGGATCATGACGCGTTATTTGGTATCTTATGGCCCCGATAGGATGAAATCTCATTTCTCACTTGGTTGACATTTCTTAGAAAAATCTCAAAAAAAAAATTGTTTTGCTCAATATTCCACAATAAATCTCAAGTTTTCTTGAAAATTAATTCAATTGGCATCTCTCAAAATTTCCAAAAGACACTTATGCGCCAATATTAAGACATCGGCATGAAACTACATAACAACAAAACGAAATAAGATCTACTTCGCATATATTTGAAAATGATAGTTCAATAATTTTATCTTAAATTTGTTTAGATTTTCTTAAATAATGAAACTTATTCATAACACTTTTTCACAAAGTACATATAACATAATACTCAGTTATTATTACTTTTTTCCTATTCAAAAGATTTATCAAAATACACTATCAAAATCAAATTCATTTAGTTAACCAAATCAAATTTAATTATGGTCGAACTAAAAGTCTAAAACCTATTTAATCATTTTGGGTATATTTAAATTTCATTTAAATAGTTATACCCGATGCTTTAATTGGAGAAAATAGTGAATATGGGACAGATTAATTTAATGGGCTCGGCCCAAGTTCACATCAGATTTCAGCCCAATCCGACATTGATTCACTATGTGAGCTTTAAAGTTAGACAACTTAACATATATGACTTGCATATATGAAAATGAAATAAAAAGGTAATGCTCACCGTTGAAGTGAATTTATTATAGATAGTACAGGTAACCCTTACCTGACATATTTATTTTATTACATTACAACATAATTGCATTACATGATATATAAGATTAAATGATCAAGCATGTTCATTGTCTTTAGGAGGAGCGAAAGATATAGACCCAATCAGTCCTCTCTAAAAAACTTTTGTTGGACACATCGTTTAGGCAGGCACTACATGAAAGCCAACGGCGTCCACTAACCAACCGCTCCTCCCTTTGAAACCAACAATCTTTCCTCCTTCCATTGCAAAAGAGAAAGGGATTCCTTCTTCAACTCCGTAAGGCCCATATGTTTTCTTGTTAGTCTGAAAAGTAAGTGATCGGATAATAGGGGTAGCAAAACCACTCACCATAGAGTACTGGCCCTTCACGGACGTTAAGAACTCCTCTGGATATTGTAGTTTGATCTACGAGCCAGTGCATAAAATATAAAACTTAGTTCCAAATAATTACTAAAATTTAAAAGTATTCAACAATAGTTTAGATATATTTACAAGTACCATTTCTTGAAAATAAATGAACCAACACATGTTTTAAGAGTTAATATTATTGGCAACATTATCCGAATGTTTTATTGCATATGAGTGGCAACAATTATTACTATACTAAAACAAATATTGAACATAGTACGACACTACAAAATTCATTAATCTATAAAATGGACTTGTCAAATTATCTTGAACCAACAAGCAAATATTGATTTGTGACAATGTGCTCGTAAGGATGTCTACTAATATCTAAAAATAAAAAAATTCACCTGCGCAGTTTTAGTACCACCATGATGACCACTATTAGTCCCGTGTTTCGAACCCGAAACTGTAGTGCAATTCTTCTGATATACTACTTGCATTGTGCCGATGCAAGTACCATATGTGAGGTTGATTTCCTTCACTCCATCATAGATCCCGTCATCCCAGGTATCCCCACCTGGACCCCCATATGGCACAATGCCAATTGATTTTTGATCTTTCGAACATCCCTATAAATTACAAAAATATTTTATATGCTATATTATTAAATAACACATGAAAATTAGTATATTAATGAAATAGGTCAAGAATAAAACCCTACTATTGATATAGTTAAAGAATTGCATACCATATGAACCATGATGAGCTTATAAGAGATTGATAGCAAGTGTGATTACAACAATCCTACAATTTACTATATATATAAGTAAAAAAGTTAGTTACCTTTTGCTATGGGATCTCATTCTTTACTTTAGTTGAATGATCTAGCTACGAAATAAAGTTGAAATCGCTTTGAATCTTGTGCTTAAATGATAAGACCACGTGTATTATATTTTGTATTATTCTTTAAAAATGTCGACATTTAATTCTTTTATGGTGTATGTAGTAAAATTATGTATAGAAACAATTATGTATATAGATGTGCAGATGCAAGGAAATACTTCATAACTTATCTAGTAAAACAAATGTGTCTGATAATATTGTTTCACATATGTCTTCTTAACAATCAATTTAGTGTTGTAGTTTGAATTTACACAAATCGGAATATCTACAATTGTATGAATTACGGGTCTTTTATTAAAAAAGATATAAAGTTTGTCTTATTTCGTTCGTTGAAATTAATAATATTTGGCTTAAGTGTGGTAATATTTAGTATATCAAAATTAATATTGTAATCAAAGTTATAAAGTTATTAAGATTCGATTGACATTTCATAATTCAAACTCAATCTCGTAATCTAATGGTAAGATAATATAATTTCAGTAGAACGCGTATAGTAATAAAGCTAAAGCCAGGATCATACTATTTAATAAGATAATAAACTCAATAATCCAGTTTATTAAATAAATTAACAAAATCTTAGAAATTAATACAAATGTAGAAACTTTGTAACCTAGTTACAACAAGTATAATGTGAAACAATGTTAGTAGATACATTTATTTTACTACATAAATAATGGAACATTTCATTTTCATCTACTTATCCATATAATATATTATTTTCTCCATACATAATTCTACTGCACACACCATAAAAGAGCACATGCAAAATGTTGACATTTTTAAGGAAAAATACAAAATAAATAGATGTGGCATTATCATTTAAGGACAAGATTCAAAGTGATCTTCAAAAATACAACTAAAGTAAAGAATGAGATACCATATCCACGATAACTAACTTTTTGTACCTATAGATACTGTAAATTGTAGGATTGATGTATGCACATTTGTTATCAATCTGTTATAATTCATTTAATTAGGCACGTGAGTACAGCGTACGGAGTTGCTAGTGTAAATAAAAATTAATCAAAGTTTCACATAAATGTTCTATTATTTCAGTAAAATTCTATGATTTCATTAGAATCACATTTAAAATATTGAATATCCCGAGATTTTCATGAAAATTTTTGTATGTTTAGCGCATTGTGATCTCATTCTAGCACTATGATATGGGATCATGACGCGTTATTTGGTATCTTATGGCCCCGATAGGATGAAATCTCATTTCTCACTTGGTTGACATTTCTTAGAAAAATCTCAAAAAAAAAATTGTTTTGCTCAATATTCCACAATAAATCTCAAGTTTTCTTGAAAATTAATTCAATTGGCATCTCTCAAAATTTCCAAAAGACACTTATGCGCCAATATTAAGACATCAGCATGAAACTACATTACAACAAAACGAAATAAGATCTACTTCGCATATATTTGAAAATGATAGTTCAATAATTTTAACTTAAATTTGTTTAGATTTTCTTAAATAATGAAACTTATTCATAACAATTTTTCACAAAGTACATATAACATAATACTCAGTTATTATTACTTTTTTCCTATTCAAAAGATTTATCCAAATACACTATCAAAATCAAATTCATTTAGTTAACCAAATCTAATTTAATTATGATCGAACTAAAAGTCTAAAACCTATTTAATCATTTTGGGTATATTTAAATTTCATTTAAATAGTTAAACCCAAAGCTTTAATTGGAGAAAATAGTGAATATGGGACAGAATAATTTAATGGGCTCGGCCCAAGTTCACATCAGATTTGAGCCCAATCCGACATTGATTCACTATGTGAGCTTTAAAGTTAGACAACTTAACATATATGACTTGCATATATGAAAATGAAATAAAAAGGTAATGCTCACAGTTGAAGTGAATTTATTATAGATAGTACAGACATATTTATTTTATTACATTACAACATAATTGCATTACATGATATATAAGATTAAATTATCAAGCATGTTCATTGTCTTTAGGAGGAGCGAAAGATATAGAGCCAATCAGTCCTCTCTAAAAAACTTTTGTTGGACACATCGTTTAGGCAGGCACTACATGAAAGCCAACGGCGTCCACTAACCAACCGCTCCTCCCTTTGAAACCAACAATCTTTCCTCCTTCCATTGCAAAAGAGAAAGGGGTTCCTTCTTCAACTCCGTAAGGCCCATATGTTTTCTTGTTAGTCTGAAAAGTAAGTGATCGGATAATAGGGGTAGCAAAACCACTCACCATAGAGTACTGGCCCTTCACGGACGTTAAGAACTCCTCTGGATATTGTAGCTTGATCTACGAGCAAGTGCATGAAATATAAAACTTAGTTCCAAATATTTATTAAAATTTAAAAGTATTCAACAATAGTTTAGATATATTTACAAGTACCATTTCTTGAAAATAAATGAACCAACACATGTTTTAAGAGTTAATATTATTGGCAACATTATCCGAATGTTTTATTGCATATGAGTGGCAACAATTATTACTATACTAAAACAAATATTGAACATAGTACGACACTACGAAATTCATTAATCTATAAAATGGACTTGTCAAATTATCTTGAACCAACAAGCAAATATTGATTTGTGACAATGTGCTCGTAAGGATGTCTACTAATATCTAAAAATAAAAAAATTCACCTGCGCAGTTTTAGTACCACCATGATGACCACTATTAGTCCCGTGTTTCGAACCCGAAACTGTAGTGCAATTCTTCTGATATACTACTTGCATTGTGCCGATGCAAGTACCATATGTGAGGTTGATTTCCTTCACTCCATCATAGATCCCGTCATCCCAGGTATCCCCACCTGGACCCCCATATGGCACAATGCCAATTGATTTTTGATCTTTCGAACATCCCTATAAATTACAAAAATATTTTATATGCTATATTATTAAATAACACATGAAAATTAGTATATTAATGAAATAGGTCAAGAATAAAACCCTACTATTGATATAGTTAAAGAATTGCATACCATATGAACCATGATGAGCTTATAAGAGATTGATAGCAAGTGTGATTACAACAATCCTACAATTTACTATATATATAAGTAAAAAAGTTAGTTACCTTTTGCTATGGGATCTCATTCTTTACTTTAGTTGAATGATCTAGCTACGAAATAAAGTTGAAATCGCTTTGAATCTTGTGCTTAAATGATAAGACCACGTGTATTATATTTTGTATTATTCTTTAAAAATGTCGACATTTAATTCTTTTATGGTGTATGTAGTAAAATTATGTATAGAAACAATTATGTATATAGATGTGCAGATGCAAGGAAATACTTCATAACTTATCTAGTAAAACAAATGTGTCTGATAATATTGTTTCACATATGTCTTCTTAACAATCAATTTAGTGTTGTAGTTTGAATTTACACAAATCGGAATATCTACAATTGTATGAATTACGGGTCTTTTATTAAAAAAGATATAAAGTTTGTCTTATTTCGTTCGTTGAAATTAATAATATTTGGCTTAAGTGTGGTAATATTTAGTATATCAAAATTAATATTGTAATCAAAGTTATAAAGTTATTAAGATTCGATTGACATTTCATAATTCAAACTCAATCTCGTAATCTAATGGTAAGATAATATAATTTCAGTAGAACGCGTATAGTAATAAAGCTAAAGCCAGGATCATACTATTTAATAAGATAATAAACTCAATAATCCAGTTTATTAAATAAATTAACAAAATCTTAGAAATTAATACAAATGTAGAAACTTTGTAACCTAGTTACAACAAGTATAATGTGAAACAATGTTAGTAGATACATTTATTTTACTACATAAATAATGGAACATTTCCTTTTCATCTACTTATCCATATAATATATTATTTTCTCCATACATAATTCTACTGCACACACCATAAAAGAGCACATGCAAAATGTTGACATTTTTAAGGAAAAATACAAAATAAATAGATGTGGCATTATCATTTAAGGACAAGATTCAAAGTGATCTTCAAAAATACAACTAAAGTAAAGAATGAGATACCATATCCACGATAACTAACTTTTTGTACCTATAGATACTGTAAATTGTAGGATTGATGTATGCACATTTGTTATCAATCTGTTATAATTCATTTAATTAGGCACGTGAGTACAGCGTACGGAGTTGCTAGTGTAAATAAAAATTAATCAAAGTTTCACATAAATGTTCTATTATTTCAGTAAAATTCTATGATTTCATTAGAATCACATTTAAAATATTGAATATCCCGAGATTTTCATGAAAATTTTTGTATGTTTAGCGCATTGTGATCTCATTCTAGCACTATGATATGGGATCATGACGCGTTATTTGGTATCTTATGGCCCCGATAGGATGAAATCTCATTTCTCACTTGGTTGACATTTCTTAGAAAAATCTCAAAAAAAAAATTGTTTTGCTCAATATTCCACAATAAATCTCAAGTTTTCTTGAAAATTAATTCAATTGGCATCTCTCAAAATTTCCAAAAGACACTTATGCGCCAATATTAAGACATCAGCATGAAACTACATTACAACAAAACGAAATAAGATCTACTTCGCATATATTTGAAAATGATAGTTCAATAATTTTAACTTAAATTTGTTTAGATTTTCTTAAATAATGAAACTTATTCATAACAATTTTTCACAAAGTACATATAACATAATACTCAGTTATTATTACTTTTTTCCTATTCAAAAGATTTATCCAAATACACTATCAAAATCAAATTCATTTAGTTAACCAAATCTAATTTAATTAAGATCGAACTAAAAGTCTAAAACCTATTTAATCATTTTGGGTATATTTAAATTTCATTTAAATAGTTAAACCCAAAGCTTTAATTGGAGAAAATAGTGAATATGGGACAGAATAATTTAATGGGCTCGGCCCAAGTTCACATCAGATTTGAGCCCAATCCGACATTGATTCACTATGTGAGCTTTAAAGTTAGACAACTTAACATATATGACTTGCATATATGAAAATGAAATAAAAAGGTAATGCTCACAGTTGAAGTGAATTTATTATAGATAGTACAGACATATTTATTTTATTACATTACAACATAATTGCATTACATGATATATAAGATTAAATGATCAAGCATGTTCATTGTCTTTAGGAGGAGCGAAAGATATAGAGCCAATCAGTCCTCTCTAAAAAACTTTTGTTGGACACATCGTTTAGGCAGGCACTACATGAAAGCCAACGGCGTCCACTAACCAACCGCTCCTCCCTTTGAAACCAACAATCTTTCCTCCTTCCATTGCAAAAGAGAAAGGGGTTCCTTCTTCAACTCCGTAAGGCCCATATGTTTTCTTGTTAGTCTGAAAAGTAAGTGATCGGATAATAGGGGTAGCAAAACCACTCACCATAGAGTACTGGCCCTTCACGGACGTTAAGAACTCCTCTGGATATTGTAGCTTGATCTACGAGCAAGTGCATGAAATATAAAACTTAGTTCCAAATATTTATTAAAATTTAAAAGTATTCAACAATAGTTTAGATATATTTACAAGTACCATTTCTTGAAAATAAATGAACCAACACATGTTTTAAGAGTTAATATTATTGGCAACATTATCCGAATGTTTTATTGCATATGAGTGGCAACAATTATTACTATACTAAAACAAATATTGAACATAGTACGACACTACGAAATTCATTAATCTATAAAATGGACTTGTCAAATTATCTTGAACCAACAAGCAAATATTGATTTGTGACAATGTGCTCGTAAGGATGTCTACTAATATCTAAAAATAAAAAAATTCACCTGCGCAGTTTTAGTACCACCATGATGACCACTATTAGTCCCGTGTTTCGAACCCGAAACTGTAGTGCAATTCTTCTGATATACTACTTGCATTGTGCCGATGCAAGTACCATATGTGAGGTTGATTTCCTTCACTCCATCATAGATCCCGTCATCCCAGGTATCCCCACCTGGACCCCCATATGGCACAATGCCAATTGATTTTTGATCTTTCGGACATCCCTATAAATTACAAAAATATTTTATATGCTATATTATTAAATAACACATGAAAATTAGTATATTAATGAAATAGGTCAAGAATAAAACCCTACTATTGATATAGTTAAAGAATTTCATACCATATGAACCATGATGAGCTTATAAGAGATTGATAGCAAGTGTGATTACAACAATCCTACAATTTACTATATATATAAGCAAAAAAGTTAGTTACCTTTTGCTATGGGATCTCATTCTGTACTTTAGTTGAATTATCTAGCTCGGAAATAAAGTTGAAATCGCTTTGAATCTTGTGCTAAATGATAAGACCACGTGTATTATATTTTGTATTATTCTTTAAAAATGTCGACATTTAATTCTTTTATGGTGTATGTAGTAAAATTATGTATAGAAACAATTATGTATATAGATGTGCAGATGCAAGGAAATGTTTCATAACTTATCTAGTACAACAAATGTGTCTGATAATATTGCTTCACATATGTCTTCTTAACAATCAATTTAGTGCTGTAGTTTGAATTTACACAAATCGGAATATCTACAATTGTATGAATTACAGGTCTTTTATTAAAAAAGATATAAAGTTTGTCTTATTTCGTTCGTTGAAATTAATAATATTTGGCTTAAGTGTGGTAATATTTAATATATCAAAATTAATATTGTAATCAAAGTTATAAAGTTATTAAGATTCGATTGACATTTCATAATTCAAACTCAATCTCGTAATCTAATGGTAAGATAATATAATTTCAGTAGAACGCGTATAGTAATAAAGCTAAAGCCAGGATCATACTATTTAATAAGATAATAAACTCAATAATCCAGTTTATTAAATAAATTAACAAAATCTTAGAAATTAATACAAATGTAGAAACTTTATAACCTAGTTACAACAAGTATAATGTGAAACAATGTTAATAGATACATTTATTTTACTACATAAATAATGGAACATTTCCTTTTCATCTACTTATTCATATAATATATTATTTTCTCCATACATAATTCTACTGCACACACCATAAAAGAGCACATGCAAAATGTTGACATTTTTAAGGAAAAATACAAAATAAAATAGATGTGGCATTATCATTTAAGGACAAGATTCAAAGTGATCTTCAAAAATACAACTAAATTAAAGAATGAGATACCATATCCACGATAACTAACTTTTTGTACCTATAGATACTGTAAATTGTAGGATTGATGTATGCACATTTGTTATCAATCTGTTATAATTCATTTAATTAGGCACGTGAGTACAGCGTACGGAGTTGCTAGTGTAAATAAAAATTAATCAAAGTTTCACATAAATGTTCTATTATTTCAGTAAAATTCTATGATTTCATTAGAATCACATTTAAAATATTGAATATCCCGAGATTTTCATGAAAATTTTTGTATGTTTAGCGCATTGTGATCTCATTCTAGCACTATGATATGGGATCATGACGCGTTATTTGGTATCTTATGGCCCCGATAGGATGAAATCTCATTTCTCACTTGGTTGACATTTCTTAGAAAAATCTCAAAAAAAAATTTGTTTTGCTCAATATTCCACAATAAATCTCAAGTTTTCTTGAAAATTAATTCAATTGGCATCTCTCAAAATTTCCAAAAGACACTTATGCGCCAATATTAAGACATCGGCATGAAACTACATAACAACAAAACGAAATAAGATCTACTTCGCATATATTTGAAAATGATAGTTCAATAATTTTATCTTAAATTTGTTTAGATTTTCTTAAATAATGAAACTTATTCATAACACTTTTTCACAAAGTACATATAACATAATACTCAGTTATTATTACTTTTTTCCTATTCAAAAGATTTATCAAAATACACTATCAAAATCAAATTCATTTAGTTAACCAAATCAAATTTAATTATGGTCGAACTAAAAGTCTAAAACCTATTTAATCATTTTGGGTATATTTAAATTTCATTTAAATAGTTATACCCGAAGCTTTAATTGGAGAAAATAGTGAATATGGGACAGATTAATTTAATGGGCTCGGCCCAAGTTCACATCAGATTTCAGCCCAATCCGACATTGATTCACTATGTGAGCTTTAAAGTTAGACAACTTAACATATATGACTTGCATATATGAAAATGAAATAAAAAGGTAATGCTCACCGTTGAAGTGAATTTATTATAGATAGTACAGGTAACCCTTACCTGACATATTTATTTTATTACATTACAACATAATTGCATTACATGATATATAAGATTAAATGATCAAGCATGTTCATTGTCTTTAGGAGGAGCGAAAGATATAGACCCAATCAGTCCTCTCTAAAAAACTTTTGTTGGACACATCGTTTAGGCAGGCACTACATGAAAGCCAACGGCGTCCACTAACCAACCGCTCCTCCCTTTGAAACCAACAATCTTTCCTCCTTCCATTGCAAAAGAGAAAGGGATTCCTTCTTCAACTCCGTAAGGCCCATATGTTTTCTTGTTAGTCTGAAAAGTAAGTGATCGGATAATAGGGGTAGCAAAACCACTCACCATAGAGTACTGGCCCTTCACGGACGTTAAGAACTCCTCTGGATATTGTAGTTTGATCTACGAGCCAGTGCATAAAATATAAAACTTAGTTCCAAATAATTACTAAAATTTAAAAGTATTCAACAATAGTTTAGATATATTTACAAGTACCATTTCTTGAAAATAAATGAACCAACACATGTTTTAAGAGTTAATATTATTGGCAACATTATCCGAATGTTTTATTGCATATGAGTGGCAACAATTATTACTATACTAAAACAAATATTGAACATAGTACGACACTACAAAATTCATTAATCTATAAAATGGACTTGTCAAATTATCTTGAACCAACAAGCAAATATTGATTTGTGACAATGTGCTCGTAAGGATGTCTACTAATATCTAAAAATAAAAAAATTCACCTGCGCAGTTTTAGTACCACCATGATGACCACTATTAGTCCCGTGTTTCGAACCCGAAACTGTAGTGCAATTCTTCTGATATACTACTTGCATTGTGCCGATGCAAGTACCATATGTGAGGTTGATTTCCTTCACTCCATCATAGATCCCGTCATCCCAGGTATCCCCACCTGGACCCCCATATGGCACAATGCCAATTGATTTTTGATCTTTCGAACATCCCTATAAATTACAAAAATATTTTATATGCTATATTATTAAATAACACATGAAAATTAGTATATTAATGAAATAGGTCAAGAATAAAACCCTACTATTGATATAGTTAAAGAATTGCATACCATATGAACCATGATGAGCTTATAAGAGATTGATAGCAAGTGTGATTACAACAATCCTACAATTTACTATATATATAAGTAAAAAAGTTAGTTACCTTTTGCTATGGGATCTCATTCTTTACTTTAGTTGAATGATCTAGCTATGAAATAAAGTTGAAATCGCTTTGAATCTTGTGCTTAAATGATAAGACCACGTGTATTATATTTTGTATTATTCTTTAAAAATGTCGACATTTAATTCTTTTATGGTGTATGTAGTAAAATTATGTATAGAAACAATTATGTATATAGATGTGCAGATGCAAGGAAATACTTCATAACTTATCTAGTAAAACAAATGTGTCTGATAATATTGTTTCACATATGTCTTCTTAACAATCAATTTAGTGTTGTAGTTTGAATTTACACAAATCGGAATATCTACAATTGTATGAATTACGGGTCTTTTATTAAAAAAGATATAAAGTTTGTCTTATTCCGTTCGTTGAAAATAATAATATGTGGCTTATGTGTGGTAATATTTAGTATATCAAAATTAATATTGTAATCAAAGTTATAAAGTTATTAAGATTCGATTAACATTTCATAATTCAAACTCAATCTCGTAATCTAATGGTAGGATAATATAATTTCAGTAGAACGCGTATAGTAATAAAGCTAAAGCCAACTGTTTAATAAGATAATAAACTCAATAATCCAGTTTATTAAATAAATTAACAAAATCTTAGAAATTAATACAAATGTAGAAACTTTGTAACCTAGTTACAACAAGTATAATGTGAAACAATGTTAGTAGATACATTTATTTTACTACATAAATAATGGAACATTTCCTTTTCATCTACTTATCCATATAATATATTATTTTCTCCATACATAATTCTACTGCACACACCATAAAAGAGCACATGCAAAATGTTGACATTTTTAAGGAAAAATACAAAATAAAATAGATGTGGCATTATCATTTAAGGACAAGATTCAAAGTGATCTTCGAAAATACAACTAAAGTAAAGAATGAGATACCATATCCACGATAACTAACTTTTTGTACCTATAGATACTGTAAATTGTAGGATTGATGTATGCACATTTGTTATCAATCTGTTATAATTCATTTAATTAGGCACGTGAGTACTGCGTACGGAGTTGCTAGTGTAAATAAAAATTAATCAAAGTTTCACATAAATGTTCTATTATTTCAGTAAAATTCTATGATTTCATTAGAATCACATTTAAAATATTGAATATCCCGAGATTTTCATGAAAATTTTTGTATGTTTACTGCATTGTGATCTCATTCTAGCACTATGATATGGGATCATGACGCGTTATTTGGTATCTTATGGCCCCGATAGGATGAAATCTCATTTCTCACATGGTTGACATTTCTTAGAAAAATCTCAAAAAAAAATTGTTATGCTCAATATTCCAAAATAAATCTCAAGTTTTCTTGAAAATTAATTCAATTGGCATCTCTCAAAATTTCCAAAAGACACTTATGCGCCAATATTAAGACATCGGCATGAAACTACATAACAACAAAACGAAATAAGATCTACTTCGCATATATTTGAAAATGATAGTTCAATAATTTTATCTTAAATTTGTTTAGATTTTCTTAAATAATGAAACTTATTCATAACACTTTTTCACAAAGTACATATAACATAATACTCAGTTATTATTACTTTTTTCCTATTCAAAAGATTTATCCAAATACACTATCAAAATCAAATTCATTTAGTTAACCAAATCCAATTTAATTATGGTCGAACTAAAAGTCTAAAACCTATTTAATCATTTTGGGTATATTTAAATTTCATTTAAATAGTTAAACCCGAAGCTTTAATTGGAGAAAATAGTGAATATGGGACAGATTAATTTAATGGGCTTGGCCCAAGTTCACATCAGATTTTAGCCCAATCCGACATTGATTCACTATGTGAGCTTTAAAGTTAGACAACTTAACATATATGACTTGCATATATGAAAATGAAATAAAAAGGTAATGTTCACCGTTGAAGTGAATTTATTATAGATAGTACAGGTAACCCTTACCTGACATATTTATTTTATTACATTACAACATAATTGCATTACATGATATATAAGAATAAATGATCAAGCATGTTCATTGTTTTTAGGAGGAGCGAAAGATATAGAGCCAATCAGTCCTCTCTAAAAAACTTTTTTGGACACATCGTTTAGGCAGGCACTACATGAAAGCCAACGGCGTCCACTAACCAACCGCTCCTCCCTTTGAAACCAACAATCTTTCCTCCTTCCATTGCAAAAGAGAAAGGGGTTCCTTCTTCAACTCCGTAAGGCCCATATGTTTTCTTGTTAGTCTGAAAAGTAAGTGATCGGATAATAGGGGTAGCAAAACCACTCACCATAGAGTACTGGCCCTTCACGGACGTTAAGAACTCCTCTGGATATTGTAGCTTGATCTACGAGCCAGTGCATAAAATATAAAACTTAGTTCCAAATAATTATTAAAATTTAAAAGTATTCAACAATAGTTTAGATATATTTACAAGTACCATTTCTTGAAATAAATGAACCAACACATGTTTTAAGAGTTAATATTATTGGCAACATTATCCGAATGTTTTATTGCATATGAGTGGCAACAATTATTACTATACTAAAACAAATATTGAACATAGTACGACACTACAAAATTCATTAATCTATAAAATGGACTTGTCAAATTATCTTGAACCAACAAGCAAATATTGATTTGTGACAATGTGCTCGTAAGGATGTCTACTAATATCTAAAAATAAAAAAATTCACCTGCGCAGTTTTAGTACCACCATGATGACCACTATTAGTCCCGTGTTTCGAACCCGAAACTGTAGTGCAATTCTTCTGATATACTACTTGCATTGTGCCGATGCAAGTACCATATGTGAGGTTGATTTCCTTCACTCCATCATAGATCCCGTCATCCCAGGTATCCCCACCTGGACCCCCATATGGCACAATGCCAATTGATTTTTGATCTTTCGGACATCCCTATAAATTACAAAAATATTTTATATGCTATATTATTAAATAACACATGAAAATTAGTATATTAATGAAATAGGTCAAGAATAAAACCCTACTATTGATATAGTTAAAGAATTTCATACCATATGAACCATGATGAGCTTATAAGAGATTGATAGCAAGTGTGATTACAACAATCCTACAATTTACTATATATATAAGCAAAAAGTTAGTTACCTTTTGCTATGGGATCTCATTCTTTACTTTAGTTGAATGATCTAGCTAGGAAATAAAGTTGAAATCGCTTTGAATCTTGTGCTTAAATGATAAGACCACGTATATTATATTTTGTATTATTCTTTAAAAATGTCGAAATTTAATTCTTTTATGGTGTATGTAGTAAAATTATGTATAGAAACAATTATGTATATAGATGTGCAGATGCAAGGAAATGTTTCATAACTTATCTAGTAAAACAAATGTGTCTGATAATATTGTTTCACATATGTCTTCTTAACAATCAATTTAGTGTTGTAGTTTGAATTTACACAAATCGGAATATCTACAATTGTATGAATTACGGGTCTTTTATTAAAAAAGATATAAAGTTTGTCTTATTTCGTTCGTTGAAATTAATAATATTTGGCTTAAGTGTGGTAATATTTAGTATATCAAAATTAATATTGTAATCAAAGTTATAAAGTTATTAAGATTCGATTGACATTTCATAATTCAAACTCAATCTCGTAATCTAATGGTAAGATAATATAATTTCAGTAGAACGCGTATAGTAATAAAGCTAAAGCCAGGATCATACTATTTAATAAGATAATAAAATCAATAATCCAGTTTATTAAATAAATTAACAAAATCTTAGAAATTAATACAAATGTAGAAACTTTGTAACCTAGTTACAACAAGTATAATGTGAAACAATGTTAGTAGATACATTTATTTTACTACATAAATAATGGAACATTTCCTTTTCATCTACTTATCCATATAATATATTATTTTCTCCATACATAATTCTACTGCACACACCATAAAAGAGCAGATGCAAAATGTTGACATTTTTAATGAAAAATACAAAATAAAATAGATGTGGCATTATCATTTAAGGACAAGATTCAAAGTGATCTTCAAAAATACAACTAAAGTAAAGAATGAGATACCATATCCACGATAACTAACTTTTTGTACCTATAGATATTGTAAATTGTAGGATTGATGTATGCACATTTGTTATCAATCTGTTATAATTCATTTAATTAGGCACGTGAGTAGTACGTACGGAGTTGCTAGTGTAAATAAAAATTAATCAAAGTTTCACATAAATGTTCTATTATTTCAGTAAAATTATGTGATTTCATTAGAATCACATTTAAAATGTTGAATATACCGAGATTTTCATGAAAAATTTTGTATGTTTAGCGCATTGTGATCTCATTCTAGCACTATGATATGGGATCATGACGCGTTATTTGGGATCTTATGGCCCCGATAGGATGAAATCTCATTTCTCACTTGGTTGACATTTCTTAGAAAAATCTCAAAAAAAAATTGTTATGCTCAATATTCCACAATAAATCTCAAGTTTTCTTGAAAATTAATTCAATTGGCATCTCTCAAAATTTTCAAAAGACACTTATGCGCCAATATTAAGACATCGGCATGAAACTACATTACAACAAAACGAAATAAGATCTACTTCGCAGATATTTGAAACTGATAGTTCAATAATTTTATCTTAAATTTGTTTAGATTTTCTTAAATAATGAAACTTATTCATAACAATTTTTCACAAAGTACATATAACATAATACTCAGTTATTATTACTTTTTTCCTATTCAAAAGATTTATCCAAATACACTATCAAAATCAAATTCATTTAGTTAACCAAATCCAATTTAATTATGGCCGAACTAAAAGTCTAAAACCTATTTAATCATTTTGGGTATATTTAAATTTCATTTAAATAGTTAAACCCGAAGCTTTAATTGGAGAAAATAGTGAATATGGGACAGATTAATTTAATGGGCTCGGCCCAAGTTCACATCAGATTTCAGCCCAATCCGACATTGATTCACTATGTGAGCTTTAAAGTTAGACAACTTAACATATATGACTTGCATATATGAAAATGAAATAAAAAGGTAATGCTCACCGTTGAAGTGAATTTATTATAGATAGTACAGGTAACCCTTACCTGACATATTTATTTTATTACATTACAACATAATTGCATTACATGATATATAAGATTAAATGATCAAGCATGTTCATTGTCTTTAGGAGGAGCGAAAGATATAGAGCCAATCAGTCCTCTCTAAAAAACTTTTGTTGGACACATCGTTTAGGCAGGCACTACATGAAAGCCAACGGCGTCCACTAACCAACCGCTCCTCCCTTTGAAACCAACAATCTTTCCTCCTTCCATTGCAAAAGAGAAAGGGGTTCCTTCTTCAACTCCGTAAGGCCCATATGTTTTCTTGTTAGTCTGAAAAGTAAGTGATCGGATAATAGGGGTAGCAAAACCACTCACCATAGAGTACTGGCCCTTCACGGACGTTAAGAACTCCTCTGGATATTGTAGCTTGATCTACGAGCCAGTGCATGAAATATAAAACTTAGTTCCAAATATTTATTAAAATTTAAAAGTATTCAACAATAGTTTAGATATATTTACAAGTACCATTTCTTGAAAATAAATGAACCAACACATGTTTTAAGAGTTAATATTATTGGCAACATTATCCGAATGTTTTATTGCATATGAGTGGCAACAATTATTACTATACTAAAACAAATATTGAACATAGTACGACACTACGAAATTCATTAATCTATAAAATGGACTTGTCAAATTATCTTGAACCAACAAGCAAATATTGATTTGTAACAATGTGCTCGTAAGGATGTCTACTAATATCTAAAAATAAAAAAATTCACCTGCGCAGTTTTAGTACCACCATGATGACCACTATTAGTCCCGTGTTTCGAACCCGAAACTGTAGTGCAATTCTTTTGATATACTACTTGCATTGTGCCGATGCAAGTACCATATGTGAGGTTGATTTCCTTCACTCCGTCATAGATCCCGTCATCCCAGGTATCCCCACCTGGACCCCCATATGGCACAATGCCAATTGATTTTTGATCTTTCGGACATCCCAATAAATTACAAAATATTTTATATGCTATGTTATTAAATAACACATGAAAATTAGTATATTAATGAAATAGGTCAAGAATAAAACCCTACTATTGATATAGTTAATGAATTGCATACCATATGAACCATGATGAGCTTATAAGAGATTGATAGCAAGTGTGATTACAACAATCCTACAATTTACTATATATATAAGCAAAAAAGTTAGTTACCTTTTGCTATGGGATCTCATTCTTTACTTTAGTTGAATTATCTAGCTAGGAAATAAAGTTGAAAATTGCTTTGAATCTTGTGCTTAAATGATAAGACCACGTGTATTATATTTTGTATTATTCTTTAAAAATGTCGACATTTAATTCTTTTATGGTGTATGTAGTAAAATTATGTATAGAAACAATTATGTATATAGATGTACAGCTGCAAGGAAATGTTCCATAACTTATCTAGTACAACAAATGCATGTGTTTGATAATATTGTTTCACATATGTCTTCTTAACAACCAATTTAGTGCTGTAGTTTGAATTTACACAAATCGCAATATCTACAATTGTATGAATTACGGGTCTTTTGCTAAAAAAATAGAAAGTTTGTCTTATTTCGTTCGTTGAAATTAATAATATTTGACTTAAGTGTGGTAATATTTAGTATATCAAAATTATTATTGTAATCAAAGTTATAAAGTTATTAAGATTTGATTGACATTTCATAATTCAGATTTCAGACTCACTCTCGTAATCTAATGGTACGATGATATAATTTTAGTAGTACGTTTATAATAATAATGTTAAAGCCATGATCATACTATGTAATAAAGATAATAAACTCAATAATTCAGTTCATTAAATAAATTAACAAAATCTTAGAAATTAATACAAATGTAGAAACTTTGTAACCTAGTTACAACAAGTATAATGTGAAACAATATTAGCAGATGCATTTATTGTATTAGATAAGTGATGTAGCATTTCCTTTGCATCTTCTTATCCATATAATATATTTTTTTTCTGTATAGATAATTTTACTACACACATCATAAAAGATCATCTGCAAAATGTTGACATTTTTAAGGAAAAATACAAAATACAATAGATGTGGCCTTATCATTTGAGAACAAGATTCAAAGTGATCTTCAACTTTATTTCCTAGTTAGATAATACAACTAAAATAAAGAATGATATATCATATCAAAGGTAACTTTTTGTACCTACACACGCAGTAAATTGTAGAATTCTTGTATGCACACTTGTTATCAATCTGTTATAGTCCATTAAAATAATTATGAGTGTGAGTACTGCATACGTGGTTGCTGGGGTTGATGAAAGTTAATCAAAATTTCACATAAATGTTTTATTATTTCTGTAAAATTATATGATTTCATTAGAATCACATTTAAAATATTGAATATCCTGGGATTTTCATGGAAATTTTTCGATATTTAGTGCTGTGGGACCACATTCTAGCCCTATGATATGGGATCATGACGCGTTATTTCGGACACTATGGCCCCGATAGGATGGAATCTCATTTCTCACTTGGTTGACATTTCTTAGAAACATTTCAAGATTTTGTTATGCTCAATATTCCCACAATAAATCTCAATTTTTCTTGAAAATTAATTTAATTGGCATATCTTTCATTTTTTCCAAAAGACACTTATGCGCCAATATTAAGACATCGGCATAAAACTACTTTACTACAAAACGAAGTAAGATCTATTTGCATATATTTGACCGTGTTGTTCAATAAGTTTGTCTTAGATTTGTTGATATTTTCTTAAAGAATGAAACTTATTCATAACAATATTTCAGAAAGAAGAACATACAACATAATACTAAATTATTACTTTTTTCCTACTAAAAAGATTTATCCAAATACACTATCAAAATCACATTTATTTTGTTAATCAAATCCAATTTAATTATGGTCTAATTAAAACCTATTTAACCATTTTGGGTGAATTTCAAATTATTTTAAATAGTTAAAGCCTGAGCTTTAATTGGAGAAAATAGTGAATATGGAACAGATTAATTTAATGGGCTCGGCCCAACTTCACATCAGATTTCAGCCCAATCTCACATTGATTCACTATGTGAGCTTTAAAGTTAGACAACTTAACATATATGACTTGCATATATGAAAATGAAATAAAAAGATTATGCATATATATGTCCATTTAAATTAATGCATGATCATACTCCACAAAAGGTTACAATTGAAGCTGGAAAATTGTCACATATTAAGCACATATGAAATCAGACAGATTGGTCATGAACTAAACCAGAAACCTCTGGCAGAAATTTTATTGTGTGCAAAAATTCCAATGAAAGATGCCTCAGCCTTTAACGCCTGCCCCGCCTTTAGCAAGGTCCTCAAGTGCTTTTGAGATCTGTTGTTCGTTTAAGCCTTCCAAACGTATCCCCCTCTCGACACCCATATCTATTGCAAATCAAAAGAGACATTAATCAAGGCTATCATAATAATTGTAAACATGAGTTTGGTATATAATTCATTTTTTCAGAAAGGACAGAACAAAAGAAGACCATAAACCGTTCAAGATAAACTTTAAAAGAAAACCAAGTTGATGAGAGATTATTTTCCTAGTATTATTTCATGCCTTATTTCATATCATTTGGTCAATGGATATTAGTAAAATCTGGTATCGTGGCAACTCCAAAAAGCAGTGAGAAAAACCAGTTCCGAAAGGTATGGTATCTGCTAATGCATATGAAGTGTATTCAATCCTTTAAAACAAGCGTAAATTAATCCAGCCAACTCATTTGAAGCTCCTATAGTCAAAATTAGGACTATATTTTCACATATTTCTATTTCCACTCGTACATCATATTCTTTAGAGAGTGTTAGGTCAACAAAATCATATTTCCTTATTTTATGTCCTAATCATGACTAGCATTTTATAAAACTTACTAGTTTCTGTTAATTGATAGACTCGTTTACAAAATCATTTAAATATTTTTAGAGATGTGTTGTAGAAATTCAACACAACATCTTAAATTTAGGCCATAGGTCTAGAGGTTAAGTAGCCACAATGGATTCTACTTTTGATGTTTTCAACACAATTTCACTTGCAGGCTCAGTTATCTTCCAGAAATAAAGTAAAGGAATTGTCCAAGGAGTAGTGGCAAGACATTATATACTATTATGCCATAATGCAAGACCAACTAAAGTGAATTCTTAGACTATTAAAGGACTACAAAGTTACTAACATAATGTTACCAAAATTATTCTATACTATATAAGTGAGTATGATTAGATGAGCAAGTGAAGGGCCAAATCATCTTCTTCGTGAGGAACTAAATTCTACATAATTTGCATGAAACGATTAAAGGCCTTTCTCCTTTCCATTGTTTCATCTCCTTTCTTGGCCGTTCTGATTTTAAAACATTGTATACAAAGTTAAAATTGAGACACATGTAATTCTAGATAATGGCAAATCCTCAGAACATCACTCCTTGTTCTTCGTTTACGTTTAGGTTTGCTTAGCATTTACCCAATACAAATGCACAAATTTCATCTAGACTTTTAGAAACAAATTTCTCTTTTTAATTAGTTGAACTGAAAGGAATTTATAATTACCCTAGATATTAAGCTCCATTCAGGAAAAAACATTAAGATGATGCCAAAAAACAGTCCAAAACTATAGCTAAGAAAATAGGGATCTGCGAACGAAAATCAGCAAAAAAAAAAAATTACCATATCTAGCCCAAAGCTGAGGCTCGATACCAGTAGCCTCACGGATCAAAATGGGGAGCTTAGGGTTCTTCGTCTTCAGATCCTTGTAATTATTCTCAATAAAAGCTCTGCCAAGAAATTACACGACAAAAATTAACGAAATAAGAAAAAAAAAAAAAAAAAAAAAGGATGCAGATATTTGAAAAGAAAATCGAGATATGGAAAAACCAAACCTAGTAGAAGAGCTTGATGGTGAAGAAGGAGAGAATAGGATGCGAAGCTCTTTCAGATTTCTCGAAAGCTGTCCCCTCCACGCCATTGTTGAGCTTTTCTATGCCTTCAAGCTCCCAATTAGTTCCTTTTAAAAGGTTAAATGAAATTCAATTACTGTTGGACTAATTTAATTAATCACATGTTTGGTTTTCTCTCGCTAGATAAAGGGCCGTCCCCCAAGTGAAACCTTAAATTAAATTATTTATTAACTTAATGCCAAGATTAGAGTATGGGATATTGGTAATTACAAATTACTAATTACTCTCTCTTAGAGTCGATATGTTTTCGAATTCAATGGTTTATAACAAATTGATTTAAATTGAAACTAATATTTTATATATTTTCATGTAATTTTAGAACTCAATATTCATGGATGGAGAATGAGCATTGTTGAATGGTGATTTACCCCTTGCAAACAATGTTGAACCCTACATTTTAGCAATAGTGCACAATATTTGTCGATCATATAGCCTTATTTGTCTATGTTGTTGAGTTAAATTTTAAATTTTTCTTTCAAAAAATGTGTAGTATAAAAAAAAATTGTGAGAATTGATATAATATGTTAGATGTTTATTTATATTTTAAAAAAATAGTTGAAATTTGTCAAAAATTTTAATTGAGCATTAAGATTCAACTTGAACGTCACATACTCTCACATGGAAAATGTCAGCGGATAGTGAGGCTTGTCATGTTGGTATGTCAATGGAAATGATTTATATGAACACGACTGACAAGTAATTCGATCACATGGGTATTTACTTTAGAATCGTCAATGATTGGATTACTGATGATAATAGTATGCATGTGAATTTTAGATTTGAGAGGTCATTAACAATAATAATGTACTTGTCGGATTAAATTTATTACCTGAGTAGTTAGACCTTACCACCCGTTGATGAAGTTAACATCGACGTGCGATCTATATAATGCGAGTAGCAATTGTTGAAAACTAAATGTCTTTAGCTTAAATTAGTGTACATTTCGAGTAGATATTATATATTTAATTATTCAAATAAAATTTCAGATGAATGAGAAACTAATTAATAAAGTGCGACACTTAAAACATAGTTTACAATTGGAATGACTTTATTAATGTAAACATATGCGGTTAAATGATGACAATCATACGACCGACGACCGCAATCATATCAAAAATAGTTCATTTAGTTTGGAGACTAAATTGTTCAAGTTAAAAAATTGAAAGACCAATTAAAAAGACCTAAGACTAAAAGTTTTTGCGTCAAATTATTGGTAACCCTCGTAACATCAACACATTTAAACCTCATAATACTGGTAAAATGAAACCAAACAAATTCAAATATCAGGATTTATATAACTATTTTACACAAACAAATATAAACAGTACAGAATTGTGAAGCAAGTATACTTGATTAATATAGTTTATACAGTTCAATAAACAGACTATATATCTTGTTCACAATCTTCATACCAAGATGACAGCATGTGAATGTCCATCGAGCTAGCAAAGATCTGCATATGCTTCTTATCCTCCATCAGTTATCCTAAGACAAAAAGAGAAATCAAGATATGTCTTTTCTATGTTTAGGAACAATGAAAATACACACATAACTCAGAATGAAGAAGAAAAACAGCAAATACTGGAAATAGTGTTGTAAATCTTGGTTGAGTAAATTGTGTTCTAACACGATTTATCTAAACATTTAAGTGAATTTCGTATGTCGAAAGCGAAATGTCTTTGGCTCAATTCATTCTACGTTTCGAGTGGATAAATATAGAGTATTTAATTACTCAAATCCGATTTCGAGTGAATGAGAAATTAATTAACAAAGTATGTCATTTAAAATGTTGTTCATAATTGGAATCAATTTGTCGATTGATACATTTACGATTAAATGATCACAAATCATACAATCGACGGCCGCGATTGTATGAGAGAAAGTTCATTTAGTTCGAGGACGAAATGTTCAAATCGAAAATTTGAGGGACCAATTTGAAAGGACTTAATTGTTCAAGATTCAAAGTTTTTGGGGTCAAAATATAATTTATGAAAGTTGTTGGTGCACCCGGATGCATGTGATTAGATCAAAATTTTAAAGAAATGTGATTGGTTAATGAGATGGTGCATGTTGCACCCGTTCACACCAAATCATTTCTAATTTGGTGTTTTTGAATGAGTGGAACTTTTGGAACTTTTATGGAGGGGTTTGTCTAAAAGACATAACTCTCTTACAATATATGAAAAATTGCAACTCTTGACCCAAAACTCTTCATTATCTATAAATAGGCCCTCCATTTGTGGAATTATACACACCAAAATCATTTTCTCTTCCCACTTTTTCTCCTAAATACTAATATAAGTTTTTTTAGAATTCTTTGCATATTAAATGTCTAGAGATGCATTTAATTCATACGAGTCCATAGAGAGAGTTTGGAACAATATTTTGTTCGCTAGACTCGGGAATTTGTAGTGGTACTATTGCCGAGACGTCGTCATTGTATCTTGGGAGACAATTACGATATTCCGTAACCACCAAGAGCGGGGCAATATTGTCTTAAGGAGAGCGAGTAATCAAAACTCGTGCCTCGATGTTTCATTTTGCATCTTCATAAACACCGCCCGTTACGCTTCTACTAGATTTTTCCCAACAAATAGTGATTATATGTGATTACATATGCAGCCACACCAAATAATATAATCCATTTTCATTTGCCTATAAATAAATGGATATTTCAATTTCCTTGCAGCATCTTCTTCTTCATCTATTCTCTTTTCCCTTGTCTCAATCTCTTAAAAACTATTTCGTTTTCAAGAACAATAAATTGCAGGAAAATATCTCTATTTAACTTAGGTAAGCCATAGCCAGATTGAACAAGAACTGAGGAGCTGCAAGAGGCACAAAGGAGCATAGACCATTGAAGGATCCTTGATATGATATTAGCACTTTAATGCCCCATTTTAAAGGAAGCAAGTCATTGGAGATTATAGGAGTAGTTTCGAACCATTGAGATGTTAAAAAATGATTTACAAATGTCTATAATACTCAAGTTGATATGTTATTTGTAAACTGATCGATTTGAAGAATATAACCTAGATTCAATCATAATTGTTTCAAAGAAGTAGAGAATTTTCATCTTGTCGTGAAAGAACTGCTGAAGTGGGCTTCATGAGATTTACCTTCTCGGAAGAATATATCAACCTCAAGTGCTTAATTGACACTATCAACTACTTAAGTGGAAAAAAAACCAGACGCGTGTATATATATATATATATACATGCGTGTGTGGTAAGTTCAAAAGATTTATATATGGTTAATTGGGGATAATTGATGCTTAGAAAGTGTCGAAAAACATAAAATCCCGTAAATAATATTATGACGATATATAGAGTCATAAGAGAATCTACCGATATTGTAACCTAGTCTACAAAGGAAATCAAATATTACCGACCTATATATATAATAGATTATCATCTATCTAAATGATCAAATATGGAAAGATAAACTATTTCTTATTCTCAGTATTCTGCTTTCCTGTTCAAATCAGCAAAATCACTTAAAACTCACTGTAATTCTAAACTCAACGAAATCGAGGAATTATAACCAACTCATAAGAATTAATAACTAAACAGAAAACCAAGTGATCAGAACTAAAGAAAAAACTGCAATAACTGTAGTTCAATTCACTTATTACTACTAGGGATGATCATTTTGTTTCCTTTAGCTCTCTCCGTAAACAAAGGTAATAATTTTATGATGAGTGGCATGAGACTATTAAAGCAGTATGCACGAGGTAAATAAAATAGGAATGTGAAAATCAATCAAACAAATTTAAACTTCATGTAGTGAGCAAGTGAGTAATAAGAGAAAAGATGGTGACAACGGTTTTATAACGAATAAAACAACAGTGAGAGCTTGAGAATAATATTAAACCTGACTTCCTTGCCTTTCCCTTCTGCGGGCATAATGAATGCGGATATTTCTGCCATCCAATAACTGCATGAAGAGAAAAATATACTGAAGTTGTATAAATTCAGGCTCGTAAAATTATCATGTATATGAATAGTTGAGAATACCTGGCCATCCATTTCCTTTAAGGCTTTGCTTGCAGCCATCTCACTTGAGTAATTCACAAATCCGTATCCCCTTGATTTACCACTTACTCTGTCACAAATTACCTTAACTGCTAATAACGAGAAGTCACTTTCCTTCCAAAATAATGTCAAAGGATTAATATTACAATCATTAACATATATACCTTCAATTACTTCACCGTATTCTTGAAACGCATCCTTCAAAATAATTTCATTGGTATCGTAAGAAAGTCCTAGGAACAAAATAGTTCAGTTTCAGATCAGAGAGATAACCGTCTGAAATTCTAAGTTGAACTTTTCTCAATTATGGTTATTATCAGACCACATTGATGATGGTAAAGATGGATGAAGGTAATATGTTAATGACTTTAGCAAATGAAGATAGTTTTATCATTTTCGATCAAATTTTGTAATCGAAAAGCAAAAAGTAGAATCGCATGAAGTTAAGGAAGGGGGGCCAGTAAGAAGAATAATGACAGCACAATAATCACATAAAAGCAAAGCACCTACATCAGACAGATAGGAAGGCAAAAAAACTTTAAAGCCATATCTTTCCTAAATGGTATGCTATTTTGACATTGCAGTTTGAATTTATAATATGAAATGAGCTGCTGAAATAAACTAAAGTAGTCCAATCCTGCATTCACAGGTATTTGCAATCTTTAGCCAAACAGTTTAGCTTATTAAGCCATGAAACATAGAAATTGTGCCAAACATCGAGAAACCACTTTGGTTACGTAAACAATCGAATCTGATAGACAATATCAAACTACACCATGGATTCCATGCATGGAAACACCCGAACAACTAATCAATAACGTGCTATTTCTAACATGCATCACTATTTTTTAGAAGAATGAGAAAGAGCTTATCCTTCATTAGAGCATTATATCAAACAGGTGACAGATTAAGATATAATAAAACACACAATTATGTTTCATGTGCTTAAAGTTCATCATAGTTGTTCCAGACACCAATTTAAGCATATTTACATGTTCATATATATATATATATATATATATATATATATATATAGAGAGAGAGAGAGAGAGAGACCTCCAACAAAGAGTTGGGTGCAAGAATTCCGCAGCGTGAACCATCTATGGAGAGGAGATGTGAAGCCAGGAAAAAATCTATTTAGCGAATGCATCGATTCGAAGAACCTCCAACAATCAAGGAAAACAAGTTATCAGACGCAAGGATTAGATTGGCGTAAAAAAAATCATTATATTTCATCAAAAATGAATATGAAAAACTGAATATTAATATCAATAAAAACGCATATATAGTAAAATTTCTTGTTCCCCATTAATGATTATGAGGAAAATGAAAAGGACGCCTCAATATTAACGATGACAAACAATCAAATTCATTTATGTGGGCATCTAACTTTTGCAATCAAAAGCAATAAAACTATCTTTAAAGTGCACAAACCAAAAGGCCACAGCAAAAAGATTCCCAGATAACCCCACATAAAATTAAGCCCTAATTTCAACCAAATTACATCTTAAACACCCAAGCTAAAAAGCATGACAAAATAGAAAAAAGAAGAAATAAGATCCAAAATGTAGTTTCATTTCATTTAAATTCATTAAAAAAGGGCTCTACACAAAAACTACAGAACTACAACAATCAATCTAAGCCCCAAATTACATACATTATAGCAAAACCTAATCAAAGAAATCAAGCAGCCTTCTTTGGCGATTTAGCAGCCTTGGACGGTGATTTAGCAGCCTTGGACGGCGATTTAGGCTCCTTGGCAGCCTTCTCTCCACCAGTCTTCTTTGGCAACAGCACCGGGTTAATATTTGGTAGCACACCACCATGAGCAATTGTTACTCCTTGCAACAATTTCCCCAATTCTTCATCATTTCTCACAGCCAAAAGCACATGCCTTGGTATAATCCTGCTCTTTTTGTTGTCTCTCGCCGCATTTCCAGCCAATTCCAAAACCTGTAACCAACAATACAAAATAACTAAATCAGATGAAATGAAAGTTCTTCAAATTTTATCGACCTAAAACATGTATTGCGTTCAATGACAGCAATAGACAAGCTTAACCGACAGGCTTAAACAAAAAAGCCAAATTCTCGTCCTAAAATATACAATTAGGTTCAATAACATCAGATCTGGAAAAAAATCGCTAGCTGATCATCGTAGTACCTCAGCAGCTAAATATTCAAGCACGGCGGCCATGTAAACCGGAGCTCCGGTACCGACACGCTGCGCATATCGTCCTTTCTTGAGGAAACGTCCGATTCTACCAACTGGGAATTGAAGGCCAGCTCTCATGGAGCGTGTAATCGGCTTCTTCCTGGGGCCGCCGCCCTTCCTGCCTCCGGCGCCCTTCTTGATTTTACCAGCAGCCTCCATTGATGTTGTTAAGGAGAGATGAAAATGTTATTGAATGGTAATTTGAATGCTAAAATGGTAAGTAATGATGAATCGGGGTTGGGATATATATATAGTAGTGGTGGTGGCATTTTGTTCGTGGTGGTTCGATACTGGGAGCCGTTGGATCTCGGTTTAATCGACGGCGTTGGAATATGAAGTAGCGATCCACGTGATGTTGAACGAACCAATGGGAAGAGAGTTGTGAAATTTGAATTTTTGAGAAATTAATTTAGTTTCGCTTTCTCCCGCGCTACGAATTCCTTTTTGCCTTTTCAAATTGTTTCTATTTTTCCAGGTCCAAACATTTTATTTTCATAGTAGATAAAAGAAGGATGTAATGAAAAAGAATTGTGAGCTAAAATGTATTCACCCATTTTACGAATTTTTATCACCTAGATTAGGGATGGAATGGGACTATGGGACTGTCACGTTCATAAATATTAAGACCCAAATTCATCCCAGACCCAGATCTGTCCCAGTCCCAATGAGTCTTTGAACTCGGTAGAATAATAATTTAAAGTGTTTTTTATGTTCTCATAAATATATTCAAAACAAATAATATAATATTTAATCAATATAAACATCAAAAACACATCCAAAAAGATAATTATCTGGTACTTAAATATAAATTAATTCACAATAAGTAAAAATTTAAGTTGATAAAGTTATTTCCAAATTTTAAAACAAATATAAATGTTATATAACCATCAACCATAAAGTTTTATTTGAAAAGTAGTAATTTTGGTATATTTTAAGTAATAAATTCAATAATAATTATAGCATATATATATAATAAAGTATATAATTAATGACCGAGTCCGGATACAGAAATGGGACGGGTATCTATCGAACTCGGACCCGGTCCAAATTTTTAGGATTCACTCCCGGTCCAATTGGAAGGAGTCTGAGGCGGATCTTCACTTTTCCCTATCCCATCGTCATCCCTAACCTAGATAAATGAAAGTTATATGACGATATCTTATGCCTTTTTCTTTCGTGTTATATTGCATTTTTAATTATTAAATTAATTCCACTATATATTAATAATGTAGGAAAAATTGAAAGTGAAGTGCATCGAAAGAAATATTTGGTATAATAGCTGATAAAACTACTAGCAATGATAGAAAATAACTCGATTAGATTCCTAATAAAGAGGAGATCGAATTTTTCAAATAAAAAGCTTAAACTCTTCAAAGAGAGTGAATAAACATACCATGTGCGATTTTTTTACCTTGGATGTATACAAACACCGATCCAACTCCTAGTCGAGATCTTCTTTTTATGAAAATTCATGTGGAGTTCAAAATCCAATTTAATGATCGATTGTGTCTTATGTCGCCTTTATGTTATGAGCCCGATGGAAGGTTTCACAATAGAACCTTGCTAGATGGCGACATCTGAATAGTTCAAGAGCAAAAGATCTAGTCTTTTAAGCAACCACGATCAAGAGTCGTGGAGCTGACAGCGAGACGAATTAGCGGACTACACATAGAAATAATTTGTGGTTGGCGGAATTTAATAGACAGATATAAGAGGAAAAAACACGATGCACGGGGTGTGGCACGAGGAAATGATGGGTGAGGGGCGGAAGAAAATGGGTGACGAGGGGTTTTAGTGTGAAAGGGGCAAAGGCGACAAAAATTACCAGATAGAACCATCATCCTATGGAAATGATTCCAATTTGAAGAGAAAATAGGAGTATGATTTTCTATTTTAAATCCTTATTTTATCTCTTATTCCAGATATTTAAAGATGTATGGTGATAAAGGTAATTATATATGAAGAGCTGTGGCGGAGGCGGCAATAGAAACCGAAAATAAACCCTAGAGCCACGCTATTCTCTTAGGGAGAAAATAGAAATTTTGTTATTTTTTCTTTAAAAATATGAAAAAAATCTCATTTATCTTATAATATATGTCATTATAGAAATTTAGTAAGGGATAATGCATCAAAACTAAATTTGATAAATATATTTATGTTAATTTAGCTTGTTTTTCATTTATTTCAATTAATTAGTTACTTAAAATCACATCACCACTAACTTTATTTCTCCAAATATTGTAATATGAGATGCATAAATAGTTACATTGCTTCATATAAATTTATATCAATAGTAAAATATACGCGTGTTGCTAGTGATATACTATTTTATTTCGACTTTTAGTATGAAATTGTGTATATTATAATAGTAGATTAGAGACACACCCGAATAAAACAATTTAACATTATGGTAAATTTTAGATTAGAGACACATAGAAATTAGTAAAAAGATAAACCATATATAATTTATAAATTTTACTATATGGTAACTCACAAGTCCACAACCAAGTAATGATGTAATATAGATACTTCATCTTTTATTTGTTGTGTTACTAAAAATAAAGAGCATTTTACTTAAAAGCCATTTAGAAATCAATAACACAAATTTAGGTTATTGACTAAGCTTGACAATTTGAACCCTTGAGATTCTTTCTACACATAGCTGAAAAGACGAAAAGCCCCTTCTTCACACCAATTTTCCAACAAACAAAATATATATGGATATTAATCCTCCACAATTATATTTTTTTTTCAATAATAATAATAATAATAATAATAATAATAATAATAATAATATATCTTACTATCTATCCATTTATCTCCACTCATCTCTTCAACTCTCATTTTCTTCATTTTTGTGAACCCACAAAAACAGTGTTGATTTCCATGGCGAGGACCCTAATTTCCTCTCCATCTTTCTTAGGTACACCACTTCCTTCTCTCTCATCCCGCCATGGATTCATGCTTCCTCATCACGGCGCCAGGCATATCAGCACCACCAGAGTTCAATTCAGCTTCCACCAGCTCCCCCCTATTATTTCCTTGGATAATTCGATCGATTTCAACTCGATTATGCAGAGAACTGAGAGCTTATTATATACCCTTGCTGATGCCGCCGTGGCGGCTGATGGTGGCGCGGCCACTGACTCTACTGCTGCAGCTGCCAAGAGCGGAGGGTGGTTCGGGTTTATTTCCGACGCCATGGAAGTTGTCTTGAAGGTAACTACTCTTTTTTGTTTTTGGAAGTCTTGTTTTTCAGTATGTTTTGTTTCTGATTTTTGTGCGTATCAGCTTAAATTAGTTGGTGGGCTATTGGTGAGAATTGCTTAATTTAATTTGACGCTATCCTAAGTTAGTGTTGAGTGAACATTACATCTAGTTACAGTTAATGTGTATATATATACACACACTTCATTAGCTAATCATTCTTCATGCTGGTAATTAATTTATTGTAATTGGCAAATGCAACTTATACGTAGAGCATATGATCAATGGACAAACATAGAGCATATGGTCGATGGAGAAATCAAGACTACTGCACAGTAATCTACGTGGTCAAACTATATTCAATCCAAATCAGCTGGAGGATTTCATTTACTATAAAGTGAATTGTTCAAATTCGCACTAACTTATTATTCAAGCCTTAAAACCAAGCTTAGTGAAGCTGGATAGTTGTACTTTCTGTTGAATTAATCCAAGCTTCAGGGTTTTGTAATGTTAGCAAGTAAATTTTGTAATGTCCAGTAATAAACTTCTGTAATAAAGCATTTGAAGTAGGTTTAACTATTCTGTGATGGTTCAAGACCTTTATATTAAAACAAATGATGCCGTTAAAGAATGAAGATGCTGGCACCCTGCACATAGTATTGGACATTTGAACCTTTTGTTTTATAGACGAGCCCTCGACATTAGAGAATGATGAGCATTTGCTTTACTTTTATCAGGTACTTAAGGATGGACTTTCAACTGTTCATGTCCCATACGCTTATGGATTTGCAATAATATTGCTCACCGTTCTTGTAAAAGTTGCAACATTCCCTTTGACTAAGCAGCAGGTAAGCTTTTGCTTCTACAACTGTTACACATGTAAAAGATGTCTGCTCTATTCGAATTTAGTCCTCTTCTTAGAGGGTGCATTAAGTAATTTTTTAATATGATTTATCACCTCTTCTTGCACTTCTGCTAATGTTCTTCCAGTAAAAACCACTAACTTGCTAGATAATATCTACAGAATAATGTGTTTTCTCTTTGATATAAGGTTGAGTCAACGCTAGCAATGCAAAATCTTCAACCAAAGATCAAAGCAATCCAACAAAGATATGCTGGAAATCAAGTAAGCAATTGCACTGGTTTTCAGTCATGCAGTTAGTTTTTGTTCTTGTTCTTGTTGTTAATGCTTGAGCAGTGTTCTATAAGCTTCTTGATTTTGAGAGATGGTATATTGAGATAAAGTCTTGAGTAGCGATGTTGTCTTTGCGTTTTCCACATGTTTATGACTCTAAGTGACGTAAATTTATTGTTATTATATTGCAGGAAAGAATACAGCTTGAAACTTCCCGTTTGTACAAACAGGCTGGGGTGAATCCTCTGGCAGGTAGTTTTTTAATTTATCAATTATTTCCTTCCATTTCTATCACCTAGATTAAATTTTGATGTCGAGTTATTTTTTTCCCTATTGCATAATGTGGCATATATGACAATAATACCCGATGGCATACTATCTTGAGATTTGGATACAAACAATAATACTATTTCGTGTAATAACTCATATGGCTTTCATCTTTGATTTTTCACAAGAAAGATCAAAGTAACCATTTGACATAGGCCAATGGATGATTTTCACAATCAACACGTGTAATGATCTGATTGGAGAGAATCCTTATCCTGCTTAGCTTTGTGCTGTATGTGTTTGGAACCTTAGCCCTTAGGTGTATAAGATATTCTGGGATTGTGAAATCAATTCTGAACTGGTTATAGTTTATGGTTCAAACAAGTGATTATGTAATGTTAATCATTTCCAGAATGTAATTAATTGTGATCCAATAATGACCAGGAAAATCCTCTGGCGATAAATTGTCACTATTGCTATTCCGGTTTGTCCAATAAATTTATTTTGATTTAAGCTATTCTATTATATCATAAATGGATGAACAGGATGTTTTCCAACCTTGGCCACAATACCAGTCTTTATAGGCTTATATCAAGCTCTTTCAAATGTTGCGAACGAGGTAAACATGAATCCATTTAATTTATCGTCATATTTTTTATTACCTGATCCATCATAGGAAGACTAATTATACTAATTTTTTTTTCTTGATCTAATTTACTAAACAGGGATTGCTAACTGAAGGATTCTTTTGGATTCCTTCTTTGGGAGGCCCAACATCAATTGCTGCTCGGCAAAGTGGATCAGGAATTTCCTGGCTGTTCCCATTTGTGGTAATTTAAAAACAGTTTTCAGATATATCCATCTGAAAACTATAGATGCATTTTTCAGATATATTCATTTTTCTGAGTTTTTGGAATATACGAAAAATATATATATATATATATATGCCGGTTTGGGTTTTTTGCAGGACGGGCATCCACCACTTGGTTGGCATGACACGGCAGCATACCTTGTTTTACCTGTTCTTCTTGTTCTATCACAATATGTGTCGATGGAAATTATGAAACCTCCCCAAGTAAGTTCCAATATATTTTAATCTCAACTTTTTTGGAAATTGTTTCCTTCGGGCCATGTTGAACTGATTGATGACTTAATCCTGTTCTGATAGACAGAGGATCCATCTCAGAAGAACACGCTTCTTGTACTTAAATTTCTACCGCTCATGATTGGCTACTTTTCTTTGTCTGTTCCATCTGGATTATCAATATACTGGTAATTTTTTATTATTTTCTCATCCTTTATCTCATGTACTGCAACTATAATGAAGTATGGCCTAAAATAAGAGAATACACAATAAGACATTTATTCTCTCTTAGTGTAAATTTACAGTGACATCCAATTTATGTAGATGAATTACATAATGACAACATATTAAGTGGATATAATATCATGAATACCACAACAATCGATTATATATATATATATCGTGATCTTCCTATTGATTTTAACAATGTCTTTTGACTAGTATCTATTTTCTTTGGTTTTTAGGTTCACAAATAATGTACTTAGCACAGCACAGCAGGTGTGGTTACGTAAATTGGGAGGTGCAAAACCTATTGTGAATGAGAATGCTGGTGGGATAATTACGGCTGGACGTGCAAAACGATCAGGTTCTCAGCCGGAACAAGCGGGTGAAAGGTGGGCTCGACTTTTTTGGATTTTTTTTTTTTTTTTGTTGCTGTTTCAGAATGTACCTTACTGAGTAGAGTTATTTCTAAACAGATTTAAACAGTTGAAAGACGATGAGAAAAAGAAAAAGAGTAAGGCACTGCCTTCAGATGATGTTCAAACTTCAGCTGCATCTGATGCTGAGTCTGAATACGACTCTGACAATGAAGCTGAATCAAAGGTAAACATCAGTGCATATTTCATGCAAAATGATATTCAACAAATTCTTCTTTGTGATTGGCTTTCTGATCTGTTTAAAGCTAATTTGGAAGTGTAATATGGTGCAGGATAAGGAAGTTCTTGAAGAGGCATATGCTTCTACTGGTAGCAAACAACTTCCTAACTACACTGGGCCTAAAAGAAGTAAGCGCTCGAAGCGAAAGCGTTCGGTATGACATAATTTAGTAAATTTTGTAGTTATAATGAACGTTGTATATCTGTTAAAAGAATTGCATCCGATTGATATATAGTGGCCATTTTCATGTCGGTCATCAGTTAAGGCAACTAAGATATCTTCCAAATCGGTTATTTCTTAGGTTGAGAATGCATATACTTGCTATTTGGATTGCCATTCACCTTGCAAAGCATACCTTGTTTTAGTAAAATCAGAGTTTAAAAGTTACAAATTCGTCATAAAAACATGAATATATCTGTTTTGAATATGTTTTCTGCTTATGGTCTACAAACAAAAAAGGAAAAAAATGTTTCCACTAACATTTAGTGCTTGTGAGAATTTGAATTCCAATCTTGGATGGTTTAACATTTTCAAATAGTAATTTAGGAATGCTTTATGTTAGTACAAGATTTTGTTTAATTTGGAAAAGCTAAACTGAATCTTCAGAGCTGTTGGACAAAGTAAAATACCATAAGGGTGTGTTTGGATCGAGTGATTTGGATTTGGGGAGGGGATTTGGAGGAAGGATTTGAAATGACACCTAATATGGAGACATTTGAAATCCACCATAGTTATGGAGAAAATAGCTCAAAGTGAATGTCGAGGGATTTGAAATTCATTACAATTTTGATACATCCAAACGACCTTCATGGCGAATTTGAAATCCATAAATTTCAAATCCTTCAATCCAAACACACCCTGATATAAAGATAAATCTATAACTTCTAAACTAGAACAATTAATAAGAAATACTTCATTCCACATGCATTGTTTCTGCAATCATTCAGTTTCTGGATGGTGGACGATGATTTTCAATCGGGCTTGGTCCTGATGGTGTCTTATGAAACTTCTTCTCGTTTACATCCATCACGTTTCTCTGTTTGTAGAATATAATTGCATTTTTAACAGACCATAACGAATCAGAGTGAAGGAAAAAAGATTGCTCATATGCTTACCAAAGTTTTTCTAATGTCTCCACCTGTAATTCTTGAGTTATATGCTGCATGTTTGATCTTGAAGTTAACTGTTATAGATAATCGAAACCAGGATATGGTTAGTAACTGAAAATTTGTCTTAAAATTCGAAATTTCACATTCTTCTTCTCGAAAACTTACCTGAATTGGTTTCTTGAGAAATGGAAATGAGAGCATGGTGTTGCTGGATTGCAACCAGTAATATGAAGAGCAGATAGATAGAAACTTGTATTGTTTTCATGTTAAGCTAAAGATGAAATGAATAGGAGAATATATCTCAGTACTAACTTTTAACTGGTGAATGCTGCTATATCATAACAAACCTTGAAAACATAGAATGTTTAGTGAAAAAGGTGATTTGGATACTTTTGTCTGATTCGGGTAGTGGGGTGATAGGATGGGGCGATTCTAAGTCGGTATGTTGTAGTTTATTGGATGTGACAACATGAGAATACAACTGTTATAGTATTTTCCCTTATTTAATCCAACGGTTTATAACAGACTGACTTCATTAAAACGGGCTAATATAGAATTTCCCGATATGATGGGGGAATTTGAATATTGTTATCATTGTGAGTTGACTTATTGGAATTCATCATTGCATCCATGATAAACATGTATTGGAGTCTATGCAGTTATCATTGTGTCAACTAGATATGGTAAGATTGTTTGAGTAAACTTATGGCAACTATTTATGTATTTATTGTGAAATAGTTAACAAAAGTTAACTATAATTTGTGTACAGAGAATGGAAGTAGCAAAAGTTCTCTCTTCTTAATTTTTATCTCCATTTTTTCTTTCAAAAGAAGACTTTTTTGCTTAATAATTATTTTGATAAATTAGTTATAAGTGAAGTTTTCTTGGTGCAAAATTGGATTTAATGAAAAAATGTATACAATGTTATGTAATATTGATCACCAATAAGACATATATTTTGCAAAAATCTACTTAATTTTCTTTTTGTGCATGTCTAGAATTTTATTATAATTTTTTTTTTTTTGTAATTTGTTAATCTCAAATTGTTCTTAAAGGTTCTTTGAAACAAATTATGAAGATTGTCACAATCATGCATGTAATAAGATTTACCTAGAATCTATATACAAGATGGCAAACGATTGCGATAGCATGACTTAATAAGAATTATTCATTATTCATGTTAATTTGTTGTTTCTAATAAGGATTAAGAGAAATGAATGTATATTTTTATCTATAAAAAGCAATTGGCTTTAGTTATTTGATCTCATTTTCACATAAGTATGACTCAAAAGATTTTGCTAATCTTAATCTAATAATTTGCTAGCCAATTTGTTGGTGGGGTCCCACAAGTGATTAGATAAAAATTAGCGGATTGAACTCCATGTACTTCCTAAAATTTGATTTTATGAAAACTATGGGTAATTTGTTTATTGAACTTTCTATGAGATTTAATCATGATTTTATCATCCTTTCATTCTTATTTTTACTATTTTAAATTTATCTTAACCAACTTTTAATCTTATAGTTTGACAAAAGCTTATTTTACACGTATCATATGTACTAATTATATTCCAATCAAAATATCAGCAACTTCATAACGATATTCAGCTGATTCTTCAATTTTAATTTTTTTTCTAAATTCTAGACAAAGTTGGACGTCAAAATTACGTGAAATTTTTCATAAATTTGTGACTCTAAATTCTACGTAAATACTTGATATAGAATATAGTTCAGCTTCGTATACATGTATACGACCTAAGCATAGATACTATAGTTTATTTGCCTGAAGGTCCCTGATCTAGCTATATTTATTTGCAAAACATTACATAACCCGCATGTTTATCTTGGAGCGGACCCGGTGTTGCCCTAAGCCGGACAATCTGGAGCATTCATCCCTGGACACGTATTAGACATTCCGTATATCCCGCGATCATCCGTGCAGTGTCTACAGTATCTATAAATAGCCCCATTTAATAATATAAAAAAGACTTTTGACCAACTGAATAGTACCTCTACAGTACCAAGTACGATCTGACAATACGTTCCCATTTCTCTATAAACCGAGTTAAGAACCTCGTATATGACCTATATTAATTACTTGAACTACGTTTAGACTTGATCCTAATATAAAGGTACGTAGGTAGCTCAGTACACCTGAATGCAGTCTATAATCGTTATACAACCCTCCTTGGTCTTATACGAGCCTCGGCTTGATTTGGCCCTGAAGTATCTTACGAGCTAGATCAATACCAATATTTGATACCATGCTCAGAGTAGTCTAAAATTTGGGAATGTATTCATGACATGCAAACAGATACCCAAATGAACACTAATATTTTTATGTCATAGTTTTTTGAACATATTTTATGAAAACTAAGTTAAAAAAGGATTTGGAGAATGAGAGAGGACAAATTGAAGATGAGTAAAAACTCTAAAACGGGTTATTAAGCTTCAAATTTTAGTGATATTCAAGCGTAAATTTAAGAAAAATACCAAAAAATCCTTGGACTTTAGTGCAAAATTACCAAAAAAATCATTTTGAAATTACATAAAGTCTCTCTTACCTAAATGTAATATTGTAATCACAACCGCTTGTACTTAAAATTCTCAATATTTTTACCCCCATAGGCCCCTTGAGGAGTCTAATTGTAACAAAAGTCGAAAATATTTATGTAATTAGCACCAAAGCGACGAAGTTTGCATGTAATTTGTCCATTCAATAAAAAGTATCCTACTCATGTCCAAGAACATACAACACACAAGTGACACAATCCTATTTTTGTATCCACAACATAAATCAGGAAATGGTATTAAAACATTTTCCATTTTAATTTCTCTTTAAATCTGAAATAATCAAGAAAAATATCCAGCATTTACCCACAGCATATCCATAATCGGAGAATATACATACACCACAAACGATCATAGCGCAAAACATAAAAATAACCAAATCATTGAGAAGAAAAAAGCAAGATAAAGGAACCTAATCCCAGTTAGGTACTAAATCATATCTGTTATGAAATTCATAGTAAAGTCCAAGCAGATTAGCATAAAAGCCCACACGATGATCACGTTTATCGGTCATATTTACCAAGTGGGTCTCTTCTATTTTCCTAAAAATACAAAGAAAATCAGTTTGAATGCTATCACAGTTCATAATAATAGTACAAAGTCTAACGCTAATCATAATATATTGCTTCAACTTATGCTTAAGCCCAGAGGTTTTATAACTAAAAACAGAAGTTCGCCATATTCGTCACGCGATCATAACAATCGCGAAAATAATCAATCACGAAATAAGATGTTTCATCGTACATACTAAACTAGTAATCGGGATTTATATTCCAAAAAAGCCTGTTTAATTAACCGACGATATTGAGAGATTAAGCTACTTCTAAAATCTACCAACTAAAGCCTGAAATCAGGCTGCAAGAATTTAATCCTTGAACCAATCGCCCCAGCATCTAAATTCAGAAAATCTCAAACTACATCTATCAATATTCAGGAAAAAAATTTATAAAAGGAAAAGGTAAACCAGAACAGCATCAAGCTAAGACGAGAATCAGTATAATCTTTGAATATAAGTATATAATCAAGATAATGCAAATTCATTCGGGGGGCGAAGGCAAACAAGAACCTCGTGCTCCTCGGGTCCCACACGATGTTTTGGCACATTGATCTCAAGAATAGTTCCACTCTTGTCAAAGTACGCTTCAAGCTTAGCATCATCCGGGATTCTGGTGGGCAGCGGAATTTCTCTTATGAACTCTCCTGGTGGGCAATGCTCTGGGGCTCGATCGGTTAGCCTGAATGTTCGATCATTTCTCTGAATAAACGGCATGCATGATGTACTAACCGACGATATTTTCACCACGCCATGTGTTAGATTGTTCCACCAATGGACTTTAACCCTTTCGGGATCAGCAAAAGGTAAAGTAACGAGTATTAAGTATCCTTCTTCATCCTCATATATGGTTTTAGCTGCTGTAACGGGGCCATACACATTTCTCATCACCCCACTAAACTCACACAACCAAGGAGGCTCGTTAGGATTGATTTCTGTATCTTGATGTCGATCGCTGTTGAGATTATTCTGCAAACAGCAATCTTCATCATTTCCATTCGAGAAAAGATGTTTCCTTTTCTTGCCGAAAACGGACGAGAAATCTATTTTCTCGCCATTTCCATGGTTTGATGATGTATGTGTTAATATATCTAAACCCGACCCATTAAGCAGTTTCTTTGTCGGGGCGTTCGAGTTGTTCTTCAATGACGGAACTGGTCGTTCGAGCTCGAAATCCGTGTTCGGGAGAGTCCTCCATGAACTAAAATCTTTTGCCTCGGGTGGTATACAAAAATTTAGATCTCTACCGGTTAATTCAACCCACTTTTTCTGTTCTTCCTCATCGAGGCCCATGAGATTGGGCGATGGGACGAGTTCAATTCCATGCAAACACTGTGGATTAGAGAGCCCTCGGTAATGCTTTCTTTGCATTTTGTGAGATCTCACAAAACCCTTTTCAGCACTAAACGGGAATGGACGTTGACCCTGGCGAGAATGCCCGTTCATGTAACTTCTCAACTGCATCTTACCCAACGCATTCTCGGGCCTCTCCCTAAAAACCCACATATACAAATTCTCCATATCGTGTTGCACAAGGAAAACATCTAGTTGAAGATCAGATTTATCGAAACCCGAAACCCCATTACTATCCCTAACAATGGTGCACTTTGATTTTTCTTTCAAAACAGGCTTGAAATAGAAGCTAAAGAAGAACCAAGCACCCCACACACTATCCAATCGTTTTGCACATTTTCGGCCAACTTTAGGCAAATCAACAAGCTTTTCTGAATCATTAATATGTTGCCCTAAACCAACCTCAAGCATATCAAAGGAATCATGGTTCCATGGCTGTGGGGGTGGACTTCGTTCCACAGACAACGGAAGATTAATATCCGGTGGGCCCGGAAGAAGGAGCTGCCTACTCATATCACGGCCCGGTTCTTCATGACAAGTTGTAATTGAATCCATAGACAGAAATGTTGATGGGTGATAATTCTCAATACTTAGGCTTGTTAACAAATCCTCACCCATTTTCATTAATTTTACTCTCTTTGTCAAATAAGGGTTTATATTCAAGAACACAGTAATTAGGGTAATTCAACTCCGAACACCCAAAAAAATCAAGAAAAAAATTGGCACCTTTTACAAAAGCCCCATAACAAGAAACCCCTATAAAATTATCTTACGATTCATCTTGTTACAGAAATACTCAAAATCTATAAGGGAACTGATAAAATTTATCAATTCAACAGTCAAGAAGACAAATCTATGAATTCAAGAAGAAAAACTGTACAATCAGAATAAGGGCTTACAATAAATAAAAAGTCGAAAATTAAAACCAGAGCTTGATTGGAGACAAGAACTTAGGGAATTACCTTATGCTTTGTATACCCAGGGAAAAAATTGAAGATCTTGGCAAGCATTTCTATGCAATAATAATCAATAAATTGAGGTTAAAGGTGAAAAATAAACGGTGACGGTGACGGTTTCCGTTAAAAGATAACGTTGTTTGTGATAAGGACTTGTGGAATGGATGATAAATGGTTTGTGATAAGAGCTTTGTGTAGTTGGGTAAGGGGACCATTATTATATTGAAAAAGAATTAAAGGGATGTAACAAGTTCAATTAAACGAAAATATCTCTTTTGAGTCCTCAAAATATCATGATGTTTATTAATTTAGGAAATTATTTGTTAAAAAAATTGTTTAGGATTTTACATAGAATAGGTAATAAATTAAAATACATTTAAATAATTAGAATAGAAGCATTTGGTTAAAATAATAAATAGAAGATCATTGTGACAACGTATTTAATCGATTTGATGCGAGATAGGGCGTTTCGCAATTACACAAGTGTCGAAGATATTTGAATGTCGATTTTGGTCATCTTATACATAATTGGTTACACTTTGATTTATCCTTTTATAAGTTTATTTGAAGAGAACCGTCAATATGTCATTTGGAAAGTCTAATTATGCATGTGGGCGAGTGGATGTCAAAATAGAAATGGAAATGAATCTCCCGTGTATTTTGTATTATATTAATTAAGAGAATATTTGGTGATATTTGAGCCGTTAAGAAGACGTGTGTTTCCTTGCTTGATTCACTATCTGGGGTGTGCATCGGTTTGTTTCGATTAAACGATTTTTAACTGAAACAGTTAAGTTCAATTTTTAACCGAAATAACTGAATTTTCAAAATAAAGAAAAAAAGGCTTGGTTTGGTCGGTTCTTTTTTTATTTTTTTTAATTTTGATTTTCAACCAACTCTTTTAAATATATTTTTTAATTTTTTAATATATAATCTTTATTAATTATATATAAATTAAAATAATAATAAATATATTATATATTTCGTTTTCGGTTCGGTTCAGTTAACCGTGCCTAAAAACCGAAACCATACCAAATAACCAAAATTTTGAAAGAAAAAACCTGCAAACTAAATTGAATTTTTCGGTTCGATTTCAGTTTGAATCAAATTTTCGATTTTCGATTCTGTTCGGACGGTTCTGTTAGATATAACATCAATTGTGTCATTGTGTTAATCTAATAGGGTTTTGACTAGTATCCATATTCTAGGCTCAATTGAGAAATATGATGGAAGAATTTTACTCAAACGAGGATCACCATCGAATATAGTTGACAAGATCAGCCCGTGAAATTAAAATTATCAGCTTGTCCCCCTAAGATACAAAAAAATAACAAAATAACCCCCTAAAAAATAAAGAAGCAATTTAACTCCTCGTCGATATGATGATCGTGCCCTAATGTCCAATGTAATATTACTAAAATAACCCATACCTTTAATGAAATCACCATTTCTCACCATTGTTGTAAATTCGGGGATCGCCTCAACGAGAATCTTAAAAAAAATGGGAAATACGGCCTGAATTGGATTATATTATGTGAATTGTCTGTATAAAATTTATCGTCACAGTTATAGCAAACGCATTTGATTCCCATTTAGAAAGAAAAAAAATTAATGTGCATTTATTTGAACTAGTTCAATGCTTCTTCACACACCAAATAAAAGGCAACCATATCCAAAGAGCCAATTTGATTAAATACATAAGAAACAAAATAAATACTAAAAGCCACGTTTTATCTTTTATGTAATGTGACCTCTGCAAATCCTAAATTATAATGGCACATAATCTTTGTAGTTTGTACCAAGTGGGCTTGTTTTTAGTTCCATTGGGCCTGGGCTGATTGGTTACATTTTCCATTTCAGTTTCTTCTTAAGCAATTAGGTTTGGGCTTTTTTAATTCAGCCCATTTGTATCCAATAATCTAGTGTCCAATAATAGCATTCTTTTAATTAAAAAGCATGTGTTAATGGAAAGAGGTTGGGGGCAAATCCCATTTGGTGGTTTTATTTAGTTATTCTATTATTATTATTATTATTATTATTATTATTATTATTATTATTATTATTATTACTTTATTAGTTGTATTGTTGTTATTCCAATTATTGCTATTATTATATCCCATGGGCCTTTTCTTTTCTTTTTAAAATAATAATAAATTATATAAAAAAATATACAATGTACTTTCTTATCATCACCAATGAAAAATCAAATTAAACTATACAAAGTATACAAACAACTAAAAAAAATCTTATAGACTTAGAATTACTAGTTTTATACCGAGAATTTGAGTCGATCAGCTAAGCTATTACTGCTAAAAGCGTTTAAACGTTTACAGCAGTGTTCAAATATACTTCTTTCGAAACTCAAACCTCTTTAAATTGAAATATACTTATTTTTATTTTTTATTAAAAATTGATTATTATTATTATTATTATTATTATTATTATTATTATTAACTTTTAGTGTGTTTGTATCATGCATGCTTTTGGCCAACCCATGTGAGATATACAGTGAAGATGTGACCCCTCTTACCATTCTATACACATCACCCTCTCTACTCTGCTTTGCCAATCTATCTGGCTATTGTTTTTCAATTATTTCAAATTTCCATTTGAATCAAAATAAACCCAAATACTTTCCTTACTAATTTCTTCCCACTTTTCAACAACTATTACTTTCCTAAGTTGTGAAATTTGGAAATTGTTAAAAAGGTGAAATTTTTTGTTCTCTTTTTTCTTCTCCACTGATAAGATTTCTCACTGGCCATAGCGTGCATCTTATGCCATTTACCTTATATAGCCATTTTTAGAATGCTTTACGATATGGAATCGTGTATATTCTGTTGAGTATGTGAATTTGGGGCAAAAAAGTGTTGCCTTTTCAAACCCTATTTCAACAATTTACAGTAGCATTTCAAGAAAAGAGGCAAACCCCTGTTTTGGACTCTGTGTAGCAGTATATTTTCTTTGATTTTCAGGTAAATTTCTATCTGGATTCTCAAAATTTCGTTCGATTTTGTGGCTATTACACAAATGGGAGCATCTTGGTAAACTTTTTCTCAACAAAAATTGGAAAAAAATGGGATCTTTGAGTGGGTTAGGGATTGGATTGAGTTTTGTGTTTGGTTGCATTTTAATGGGTCTTGTGGCAGAGCTTTATTACCTACTATGGTGGAAGAAAAAAATAGCCTTTGACAACAATAACACCACAGAAATTGAGGAATTTTCACTTCTTTTCTGTTGCAAAATGCCTAATTTCTTCACCACAAGTACTCAAGAACTCACTAACTCAGTGAGAAACAACCCTCAAGAACAACAACAACAAGACATAGAAATGGGGCCAAACAAGGATTTAGAAGGCTCAAAAGGGTATGGTGAAGAAGGTATTGAAACAGAGTTGATGAGAATGCACAATCTTTGTGGGCCCCCCAGATTTCTATTCACCATTAAAGAAGAAAGCAAAGAGGATTTGGAGAGTGAAGATGGTAAATCAAGAAGCAGTAGAAAAGGGTCAAGAACAAACAAGAGTTTAAGTGATCTTGTTTTTGGGCTTGATGTTACACCTTTAGCTTCACCAATTGCTAATCAGGCTGGATTGGATTGTGGATATAATAATCATGGATTTAATCCTCTGTTTGAGTCTTTATCAGAGGCTGAGGTTAACAGGTTAAGATCTTCACCACCTCCAAAGTTCAAGTTCTTGAAGGATGCTGAGGATAAGCTGATAAGAAGGCTATTAATGGAAGAAAATGAGAGAAAAAAGGGCTTAAAGAATGAGAATGAGAATTCAAAAATGGAAAATGAAGAAGATAATAAAAACCCTTCATTTGTTTCATTGATTCATAAGAATCAAGCATCACAGGTACTTCCATTGGCTTCTTCACCAAAATTCAAACATATGGTTGATTAGAAATCCTATGTATAATCCTCCTATATTCAATTTTTATTTTGTTGATGTTCACTGAAATTACAGATGGGATCTGTATTTTGATTCTTAAGCACTTAGTAGCTTTTTAATTTCATCTGTTTTAGAGTTTAGGTTATTCTTGATACTTTGGATGTTAATTGAAAAAGAACAGAAATTTAAGGCGCAATTGTATGTAAGTCTTCTTCCAAAAAAATTATTTGTAAAAAATTTAATAAAATTCAATTGCTTGTCATCTCACAAAATTTCTCTTAAAAAAATCTTTCAAAATTAAAATTTTTTGTGAAAAAATCTTATAGAAAAAGTGGAAAAATAAATTTTAATATTAGTTATTTGACGGTTACTATTACAAATAAAAATAAGGCTTTTTGGCTATATTTTGATTATAAAAATTAAATTAATTACATATTCTATTGCAAATAACGAGACATTTAAAATTAAATTGAATATTTTTTTGGTCTAAATCAATGAGTTTTTACTAAAAAATGTAAATAAAATTTATATATAAATATTAATTCAAACTAATTTCTCACAATAAAAAACATATCACATCAACTATAATCATTACATATTTTCTTCAAAAAAAACCTCATCCATACTCTCTTTTCAAACTACATTTTTATCCTTAAAATTATTATTCTTATTTTTATCATGAAAGATCAAGGTGCCATCCAATTGGGCCCTTATTTTAATCATCTATTCTAGATTTAGGGTTCCTTTAAGGTTTAAACTTTAAATTAATTAAATAGTGAAGACTCATTAATGCAAGTTTAGTGAAGCTATGTTCAATCTTCAAACTAGAATTTTGAGTGATTTATTATGTCTCTTAAAAGAAAAAATTTGAGAAATACTATGGACTTATTTGTTTATGTTTTCAAATTCTATTTTAAAATTTTAAATCACAAAATTCAAAATAAACTTAACATACCAAATTCTCATCTCAATTCATTTTTTTCAACTCTACTTTTTCAATTTTTTATATAACTAACTATCAATCATATGTACATTATTTCACATATTTACCAATCAAATCATTTTTTATAAACATTTTTACATTTTCTCTTTTATACTTTACAATTTTTTATCCATATTTTTTTATTTTTTTATTTACATAATCATTATATACATCAGTAACATAATTCAACCTATCACTATTGATTTGATATATCTACAACTTTAAACTTAATTTTAAAAATAATAATAAATATCTTTTACGTAAATTTTCATAGTACGCAATTCCTAAATTTTTTTAAAATTTCATCTTAAAAACATAATCGAACAAAGCCTTAATAATGTGGGATCATAATTAAGAGGTCACTCGTATTAATGTGCTATAGTTGTCATGAATGCTATGTTAGTAAAAGGTGGAACAATGAGTGTGGAAAAGCACATTGAGATTGATGCCTTTATAATAGCTCAATTTGGTTCATTATTGCAAATGATTGGGTTACCTATGATAGGGGCATATAGTGAAAACTTTGATGCTAATGAATCTAGTATCATTTTATACTATCTAGATCAATTGAAGATGAGTATTTTACCCATTTAATAGTGTGTTTTACAATATTATTTATGCAACCAAGCAAGTTTATTAATGGATAACCAAATACTAAAGTTGATTTTATTAGATCAAAAGGTGTGTTAATTTTTTTTTTTTTTTTGGTTAAGTGGCTTAAAGCTTGAAAATGGATAATACATATGAATGACATAATTTTATCCAGTTGTTTAGCCAAAAATCTTGACTTAAGCACCCATTATTTCATTTTTTTCAACTCACTTTTTTACAAGTGCTTTTTTTTTTTTAAATAAAGGGGAGTAATACTTTGTTACTTTTATTAAAGTTGTAGTTGATATCCTAATTTATCACTTATATAAATTGAAAATTCAGTTTTACATCGAGTCTAATATAATTAGTATGACACGTTAAATATTATGGACAGAAGAAATTAAGTGGCCAGCTATGATGCACAGACACTGGACACTACCATAATTTTTTAATATTAGTTTCTCGCGATACAAATGTAAAACCTCTCACAAAAAAGGAAAACTTTACCTAACTTTTTTAATGTCTAGATTTACTATATATAAAATATCAATTTTTGCAATGTACCCTAAAGTGAACTTTATCTAATAATCCAATCCAATCCAAACCAGTAAATATTGACCAAATTTCAATCTATCATGTCAAGTTTATACAAAAAGTACACTCCATTGTCGAGTTTTAAAAAATTAAATATACAAAGCGTGAATTAATGATAGTGGTGAACTTATTTCCTAAAAAACAAGAAATAAGTCATTTTCGTCACGAGATGTGCCTAAAATTCGTCCCCACCACGAACTACTACTCCATTAGTTAAGAAATTTTTCGATTATGTTATATTATAGAATTGAATTTTATGTAATTTACATGTAAATATGAAATTATATATATAATTATATGTATGTATATAACTGAGTGGAAGTGACCATCGGACAATGGCCCAGAATCTTGATCATGCACAGGTGGTAATATTGAGAATCCAAAGCTCTTTAGTTCAGAAGTTCTTGTCCGAATCTTATCTATTTTCAAAGTAATTTTTATCACTGACTTACGTTTTTATGGGCTTTTTTTTTATAAACATATACGTGTTAGTTTGAAATTGTTACAAAAGCAATTTATTAAACTGATAAATATAATACTCTCTATGTTATTTTAACCTTGCATGAAACCTTATTTTCATTGAGCATAATATTCATGTTTTTTACATTTATTAATGATGGGTCCCCAATTATGAAGAGGGGCACTTATGAAAAGGGGCACTTCCGTAATTTAATAAAATAATTGATAGAAGAGCAACATTAATTAGTTGCTATCGTATGCCTCTCCATGGGCCTCAAGCCGAGAGCCCAACAAGGCCAGCCCATGGCCCAACTATAATCTCTATAAATATCATCTTAATCAGCTAAATGAATCATTATCTGATTTACACCCTAAAAACTAGAATTACTAAATACTCTCTAAATCCACGAGATTGAGGAGTACGATATTCTTGAACTACGAAGAGGTTTGATCCTATCAAAGTAGGTACGTAGGCAGCTTGATACCATCAAGTGCAGCCCACCATCCAAAAATATCTAACCTGGTTTGTCATGAGTCGGGTCAGATCTCATCCCCACGTGCTATCCGCGTTACATCTATTTGCTACCACATCAATTAACAAACATGCTAATTTGATATTTGGAGTTGAAATATAACTGTAATAGAAATAAAATATTCATTCTTATTGATAATATTAATTTTCAAATCATGAATATTAAAAATCATTTTTCTCTTTTTTTTCCAAAGATTTCTTCGAATTTATCTGAATTTTGAGACCTTAGGGGTTAATTGGTTGGCAATCTCTACTATGAAAAAATGTGTCCAAGATAAAAATTTCGAAGAAACCTAATTGTTTAGCATGTCTAGGAAAAATTCTTAGAAAAAAATCTCTCAAAATTACAAATAATTTAAAAAAATTCTTACAACAAATGTATTTTACTATTCATGATTTGACAGTTATTACAATCAATTAAAATGACTCTTCCGACTATCTTTTAAAGCCAAAAATTAAACTAATTACATATTCTAATGCAAAATAATGCAACGTTTAAAATAAGATCCATTGTGACTATTTTCTGACATCTAAATCAACGAGTTTTACTAAACACATTTAATAAAAATTATATTTAAAATAAATTTCTCACAACAAAAAATATATCAAATCAACCACAATCATTACCTATTTTTTCTCTTAAAAATCTCATCTTTCAAATCACATTTCTCATTTTTATCATGAAAAAAAATTCTCGGAGATGGACATACCAACCAATTGAGCCCATAATTCTCCAAAAGAAATTGAATCAACCAATTACCAAAATGCTTTAATAGACACAGTTTGGGTCCCGCCAAGTTAAAGTACAGAGACGTATCGGACACATAACTACTTGTCTGAGTAAGAATTATGTCTCTTCATATTTATTATTCTTGTATGAAAATATAAATATCAATAAATGATTTTATTTGTTGCAATTATTGAGAACTGAAAAACATTAGCTTAATGGTGGAGAATGAGAAGGCACATGAATGGTTGGAAAAATAGGGCCACAATCTTAATTAACATATTTAAGAAACATGGACCACATGCATATGTTTTGGAGTTTCATAAATTATTGTAATTTATGAGGGTCAAATTTTTTGAAATTGGTAGGGTTATGACAAAATAATAATCCCATTCTCAATACATATTTGGTCCATTTCAGTACAAAAAAACATTATTGGTACAAAAATGACGTATTGATATCCAAGTTTTTATTGTTCACAGTTTGTTAACAAGTAGAAGAGAAAGTGAAAACAATAAAACAATTATAATAGATTTTTATGGTTCACTTTACACTACATATTGCTGTTTAATTCTATGGAATCGAAGTTTTGTGTTTGTTGGGTTGAGAAGGTGGTATTTTGTTATTAAAGATTTGCTTTGAAAATTATTGATATAATTTCTTTTCCGATTTGATTCTATTCCATTTGTAGGTCGGAGTGGTGAAGTCAAAGATCAAATTAGGACAATTTGACAATAAATGGTGTCCATAGTGATATGTCATTGGATGATAAGATGTTCTAGTAAAACTTTTTTTTGTTGAATCATCCAATGAACTATAATATACTGACTTTATTGGACCTGGTCTGTTATAAAATTTTCCACCAGAGTAATGACACCTACCTTCTTTTCTAATTACGGCCAATTTTGTCAATTAGAACGTTTTTCGTCTCACATTATCACAAGCCTTGTGTATTCATATACTATTAATTGGGAGAATTGCATTAACCTCCCATTTTAAATATTTAGCGTCCACACCCCTCAACTTTAAAAAATTGACATCAACACCCCATCTTCTACTTTTTTACTAAATTTTCTAGTGAAAAGATAAAAAAAGCCCTTTCTCATTGAATTAGAAAATGGTTAAATTGTATAATTAGTTGGAGGATTAAATAGTATCACTAAATGACATATTAATTAGAAAAAATAAGATAGCATCTCAAAGTTAAGTTCTTCAAAATATGTTGATATTTCTAAACTTAAAATTTATTAAAAAATATTTTAATATCGAATACTTATGTACCAAATACACTAGTTATTAGTTTAAATAATATATTTTTTTAATAATTTGGCTTTTTATTAAAATACAATTGTCAATATCAGAAAAGAAAAAAAAAAGTGGTATATATAGAAGCACATTTACTTTTTTTCAACTAATTTTTTCAATATACACTATTTTTGCACTTCAATTTCTAATAAAAAATCGTATTTGAATATGTATAGTGTTGGGTATATAAAGACTGTTTTTAGTATTTACTAATGTACTAATAATATTTTACAAAATGAGAAATTAAATTTTAGTAATCTACATTTCTTATGATATTACCAAGGTACATGTTTATGTAAAATGTATTAACATATTTAAGAAATAAGGTTTTTATTTAAATAGAGAACTAACTATTAATGAAGACAATTTTTTTAGGAGTTGTGAGTCATATTATCTAGAATTTTCAATTATGCACCCCTTATCAATTATTTCATTCTCCTTATGTCATTTGATGATATTTTGATTTTTTTATCTATATTTAATAGATTATAAATGAAAATCGAAGAGTATTTATTTTAGTCTTTTTCAAGTAAAAATAATGAAAAAAAGTATAAAGGAGAGATCCATTACGCATAAAAAAAAAATACCAACACAGTCTACTCATCACAATACAAGCACAAAATTTCAAAATCTAATTATAGAACCATCCAAAATTTTCATTTTTTTTTTCATACATATAAGCCTACATATTACATAAATATCAAAATCTAACAGTACTAGGACCCCAAGAACTCAATTCCATAACTTTTTTCAAAGATTTTTCAGTTCTCTTAATCTTCTCATTCTCCTTTGTCACCTTTTGTCCACCCATTTCAGAAGAACATTTAGGTGAAACAAAAGATTGAACATTAGCTTTAGCCCTTTGTTGAAGAGATCTCAAAGCATAGTTCCATCTGCATACCCCTAATTGATCCTTCAATGCCTCTACTGCCCCAATGCTTGTTGCCACTATCAACCTTCCTCTTCTTGCTCCACTCATTTTTCTATTTCAATAAAATTGTTATTATGTAATTAACTATAATGGGTTTACGAAATTTACAAGGGTTTTTGGAGATAATTATTAATTAGTATTGATTTGTGAGGATTTGTGTGTGTTATATATATATATATATATATATAGGGGAGATTTGGAATAAAATGGACCCGTATAGAATTATCCCGAAAAATGGGGATGAATAAAACTAGGAGCGGGTTAAGTTTAATCTATGGTCAAATGTTTATTTTATGATTAAAACCAGCGGCTTAGGTTTATAATACCTGGTTTTGGATGATTTTTTTTTAACCAATGGTACAAAGATACTCCCCATGGTTTTTACCAGTTGTTTTGAGTAAAGGTGTTTTATGTGGGAAATTTTTATTCGCGGTTTTAGGATACTGTTTGTTCCAGGTTACGGGGACAATCATGTAATAAATGATACATATCATTAATATTAAATTTTAATTATTTGAATAGATTAAGATGCAAAGAACTATATTTGATTTTAGGGAACTATTAGGACGTGATTGGTATACTGGAATGAGATGGGAATGGAATGGACATTCCTATGTTCATTCATATTCTAACGATTGGTATGTTTTTTTGTTGGGAATGCTCATTCCTATTGGAATCCATATTCCCAAAAGTATGGGAATAGTGATTCCTTCCATACCCCTTGGGTTTGGCTATTCCTTGCCTATCAAGAATCAATCATATTTTTTTTTTCTTATGATATTATTTCTTCACACCAATATAAAAGTTTTGAAAATGTGATAAATGCAATATATATATTTTTTGGACTTATGATTAATAATCACAAATTATTTTTAAAATAATATAAATTATTAAAAATTTCAAAAAATTATTTAAATGCATTGAAATAACTAAAAAAATACATATTATTTTTCGTATGTACTAAGTCGAAATATTTTCGTCAATAAGAATTACTTAATTATAATAAATATAATTTCAAATGTAACAAAAATAGGAAAAAAAATACAAAAATGAATTTAAAAAATATAAAATAATATTGCGTTTAACAAATAATATCTTATCCTTAAACTAGTTCATCAATAAAAGGTATTAGAAAAGGTGAATTATTATATAGACAATATTACATATATAACTCTTTCAATCATTATATAATAACAATATTTTTTCCATTTTTCATTTAATTTTTTTCATTTTTTCATCATGTCCCGTGTTATTTTTCTTTAAATAAAAAGTTCAAAGTCTCAAATCATTTAAATTTCATAGAATTAGATTGGATTCAAATTTGTGTTCGAGTGTAATAAATAACTCAAATATACGAATATACAGAATTAAAAAAAATCTCATATCTCGAATTCATTTCCTTTCTCATTCATGCACTATACCAATCATATGATTTATGAAATCAATATCATTCCATTCCTATCTCCATTCCATTCCTTATACCATTCCATTCCCACATAATTTCATTCATTCATACCAATCATGTCCTTAGTAGTTTTATTTGACTTGTATAGCTCGACCCATTTTTGTATACATTAGGGTTGTATTTTTCTATATATATATTTGTACTTTTTATATTATTCATTCAAAAGTATACAAGAATTCATTATATCTTATATACTATGTATTATAACAAATCTAATATGGTATCAGTCGTCAGGGCCCCCTTCAAGAGCCTACTCCCAACCTCCTGCCTGCCGCCTCTCGCAGGCTGCAGCCCCCGAAACCGCCCTTTTTCATTTTTTTTACTTCTTTTTATTTATTTTTGTTATTTTCTAAATTGTAACAAATGTTTTTGAAATTATTGGAAAAAAGATTTGAAATCTTGATCTTAAGGTTCACACTCTAATACTTTTTCAATCATGTTACATTTATTTTGAAACAATAATGATAAAATATTTATTTATTATCTAATAATAATATTTTAAAAAAAGAAGTAGGCCAAATTGGCCACTAGCTAAATTGGCTGGGCCGATTTGATTGGCCCATTGGGCTTAAGAGGTTGGCCCCTTAAGCCCCTCAAGCCTAATAGGTAGGTCTTAATGGATCGGCCAATTAGTTCCATTGTCAAGCAAGATCGAAAACTGCCTGCTTGACACCTTTAAGGGAAATTAACTAGAATTATGATTCAAAAAAAAAAAAAAGGTTTCCATTATGTTATCCTGAAACCATTAATTATGAATTTATGATGTATACATAAACTAATCATTAGATATGTTTCATTTATATATCTATATACATATATGGATTTATGGAAACTTATATACATATAGTATATCTAGAAATAAATGGTATGCCACTATATATTATAGAGTAATGATATATACCACCGTTTTCATACCACCGATTTTTCACTCCTTCCATTATTAGTAAACAATTATTTTGATTTAATTAATTCAATTGAATTTAATATACTCATACTTTCTAAATCAAGTGGAGGTGAAAAATCGGTGGTATGAAAACGGTGGTATATAGCATTTCCCTATATTATATTACTAACATAACATAATATGTATTATATATATATATATGATTGATGCCAATAGAAATATATTAAAATTTCATAGACCCTTGGAACCCCTTAAGATGTAAATATGTTCATATTTAGATTTCATACATTATATACACGTATTTAGGATATGATATTCGATACGAAAAAAAATAAAAAACTTATAGGTTTATTGATTTCTTGTCCATATTATGTTGAATACTTACAACATGCTCAAATGTTTATGCATCTTGCATGAATCTTCTGCCAAAACAGTTGTTATATATCCTAAATTTAGATTGGAAATATTAGGTTATAAATTACATTTACAAATTATATATTCTTACAAGTACAAAATACAAGGTAAATGTGATAAAACTTGCAATTAAACCCTTATTATGTTATTAATATTACAACATACAAAACATCACATTTTACTATTTATATATGTTTAAACTTTAAAGTTACATTTAATCCTTCCGGATGTAATTGGACTTTGGTCATCAATATAAGCCAAATATATATTGTGTATGTTTTAGAAATTTAATAAAAAATGAGATGATGATATGATCCGATTGAACGACACTTCATTTCATGGTTCATGATTAAAAGTTCATTTTACTATTAATGGTTAGACAACAACTAAATTACTTTTATCCATCATCATCTTTATAAATACATGAAAAAAATTACATATTTTGATTTAAAACGACGTAATCTATTATTCCTCAAGTTGAAAAGGCTGACCCTCTTATGTACGCCACCTTTTCATATTACCCGTTTGAAAAGTATAAATAGATGGTAATTATTTTAAATTGTAATTGGCAGACATAAACGTGAACCAATTATCATACTTTGCGTGAGCATATTTGCTCAAATCAATTATTAATTAACTTTATGATTATTCTTAAGTCTAACCAATCACTTGTATAATTATATACCACAGTAATTATTAATTAAGAAAAAGCTTAAAAATCTCTACATTTGATTGAACTTGTATTTTGTCCAACTACATGAATAAAGGGTAAAACCCAGAATATTGCTCTCAATCTCGAGTGGAAATATCATCACATTAGGATGTTATTGAGAATTAGAATTGATATATATATATATATATATATATATATATGATATATGTCTTACTGATTTTTTTTTAATTATACCAATTTATCATTTAATTAATATTTCATTAGTTCCAAAAATAATGTTCATTTTTCTACCTTTTTTAATCTCAAGATATTTGTCCATTACTATAAATTTACATAACTATAGTGTATGATTATATTACCTATATAACTGAAAAATATATAATTAATTTATTTTTACCATAAAATGCAATCATATTTAATAAAGATAGGTCTATATATAGATACAAATAATAGTCGCAAATTAATTAAACTAATCATAGCATATTTTAAAAAGAGAATATGACTAATTGTCTTTTTTTATTAAAGTTCATGAGAAAAATAAATTTTGATAATTTCCAAAAAACAAAATCGAAGTAGTTTTTTTTTTTTTTGGGTATGTAGAAAGTTATATATATATATATATATATATATGTATTAATATACAAATTGTTGGAATGGATTGCTTTCTTTCAAATCTACTCTCTCACTCTACCAAAAAGAAAAAAAGAGAATTTAATCTACTTTATCAAATCAAATTAATCAGATTATATTCAGACCATAAAAGTTAGATCTCAAATGCGATCGTACTTTAGGGGATCCATTCCATTATATATATTCATTATGAATTGTTAATTTCTTGTATCAATATTCTTTGGAATTAAATAATTATAATGTTGAAATATTGTTGGTATTTGAAATCATTGATGTAATGGGTCACTTTAACTTGAAGAAAAGGAAAGAAAAAACTATTGAAATTAATCGCAAACTTATATGAAAGAATAATGTCGTGAATTTTGTTTTGGGGTGCACGCCTCGTGACCAAATTAAATAAAAGATTACTAAATCAATATGTATTTTCAAAATAGTAAATAAAAAGTGTGCATTTTTTACTTTAGTCCAACTTAACAAACTACCAAATTTGACGTACTAACCTTACTTACTAAAAGTCATCCAACGACCAAGTTAGTTAAGTATCAAATCTATGAGCTATATATAACTATGTATATGATGTTTTTAAAATAAAAAAGATGATCAAATTGGATAATTTATTGGATTATTTAGTCGCTGGTGATTGGTCAAACCGATAAAAAAAATAATCGATCAACCCGATCATACAAATATATATATATATATATATATATTATTTTGGATATACACATATATAATATACATATTTATAAAAAGTATTTGATATTCAAAATAAAATTTAAATATTCTTAAATTTGAAAACTAATACTTGAGAAGTTAATATGACGTATAATACTATCAGTTTTAATAAAAATCTCTTTGACGTCGTTGTTAACTTTTTAAAAAGCTCCCTGTTCAAATGTTGACCATTGCACACATGGAAGTAATTTTGCCATGAAATTTAGGATAATTTAAACATCAATTTGACAATTTGACCGATTTAAACGTATTATTCGAATAATTTTTATCATAAATTGAATTGAATTTAATATTCTTTATAAGAAACGTATGTATTATTTTGAAAGAGTTGCAACTAGTCTTACATTATGATTAGTGTTCCATTAATTCTCAAATTATAGTGTGAAAACAACACACCAATACTCACACATTTGTTTTACCAAACAACAATACTTTACTATCTATTGAAAATTAAACAAAAGAAATTAAATCTAATCTTCAATAGTTTCATTATTATTATATTAAGTATTGAATATAAATTATATAGGGAATCAAACACTTCCCGCAAAATATCTGACTGGCTGCCCGCGGTCAGACGCCCTTTCTGACACGGTCCGTTTTTGTGTCTCCTTCTTTTGCCCGGGCAGCCCCAAACTCCAACAGTCCAACTACATAAATATACATGCTTATATTATATATATAATAAACTATGTAAAATCCATTCTTCAGCCATTATAACCACCACTTTCCACGGTGGTGCACCACTATCCGGCCAAGTGCACCGCCACCTCCTATACTTATAAAGTATCACAAATACTTGCTGAAAAGAATGGGGCAGGGGCTAAGCTGCAGGACTAACGAAGAGCAGGGGCTGTTTAGTGCAGTTCAGCAGGGAGATTTCGACACTGTTGAAGCTGTTTTGGAGAGAGATCCGAATCTTGTTCATTCTTACACTGTGTATGATCGCAACTCATCTCTGCATATTGCTGCTGCCAATGGCCAGATCGAGGTGCCATACAATTTCTTATAATACGATTTTTTTTTTTGTTTCATTTGGCGGTTTGATTTGATTTAATTTTTTTGTGGTTTATTTTAGATTCTTTCAATGCTTCTGGACCGATCTCTCAAGCCGGATTTATTGAATCGACATAAGCAGGTGAATTTATCTTAATATTTATTTTTAGCTCATTTTGTGTGAAAATGTTTGGTATTGATTTTTCTTGGTGATTTTTTTATGATCTAGACTCCATTGATGTTGGCTGCAATGCATGGCAAGATCTCATGTGTGGAAAAGCTAATTGAAGCTGGTGCAAATGTATGCTAATTGAACATCTCATTCTTTGTTCAGTAATTTCATAGATGTACATGGTTATTGAATGATTTGACAGTTGAGAATTGAGTCATGAAATCGATGTTATTATTTTGGCTGACCTTAAGTTTTGGTTTCAGATTTTAATGTTTGATTCAGTAAATCGTAGAACCTGTTTGCATTATGCCGCTTACTATGGCCGCTCCGATTGCCTCCAAGCTATTCTCTCTGCAGCACGCACTTCTCACGTGGCAGCTTCTTGGTAGGATCTTCTTCAATATTGCCTCCAAGCCAATTTTCATTGGTTTTCTTTCATTGTAAGAGCTGGTTCTAACCGATATTTGATGTTTCATGACAAAATTTACAGGGGATATTCTCATTTTGTGAACATTAGAGATGTAAAAGGAGCAACACCATTGCACTTGGCATCCCGTCAAAGACGCCCTGAATGTGTCCATATATTGTTGGGTAATGGAGCTCTTGTTTGTGCATCAACTGGTGGATATGGGTAATTTTTTTCATATAAAGTCCTTTTTATTTTGCCGTTGGCGTGCCTGAAATGGTTTTCTGACAGATAGTTTTTGTTCTATAGCTTTCAGGGCACTACTCCTCTTCATTTGGCTGCAAGAGGTGGTTCTCTTGATTGCATAAGGGAATTGCTTGCTTGGGGTGCTGATCGACTTCAAAGAGATGACTCAGGGTATTTTATCTTTTCTTTTTTCTGTAATTTTTGCATTACTTTGCGTTATATCATGAATCAAATCTCTGCTATTATTTAGATGAGGGTCTATAGTTTGAATATAAGGTTATTCTCGAATCTCGATGTGATATTGATCCATTCACCTAACTGTCGTTGAAAAAGTTGACTGCGAATAGTGGATATTGATATTATCTTGAACATTTATCTGTGTCCTTGTTAGAACAGTGAATTGTGAAGAGTCCATTTTGTTATCATCTTTATATCCATGATACAGGAGAATACCGTATACAATAGCTTTAAGGAATCACCACGGAGCATGTGCAGCTTTGCTAAATCCTTCATCTGCAGAGCCTCTTGTGTGGCCTTCACCTTTGAAGTTCATAAGTGAGCTTAATCAGGAAGCAAAAGCTCTCTTAGAAAGTGCTCTAATGGAAGCAAACAAGGAGAGGGAAAATACCATCTTAAAGGGAACAGTTTACTCTATGCCATCTCCATTAGAGTCCGACTCTGGCATCGATGACAATGTTTCCGAGGTAATGTAATTCGATGGTTTTGGAATAATGCTTTTCTAATTCCTAGTATTAGGTGGATCTAAAATCCAGCATAATGATCGAAAACTAGCTTGAAATGGGTGTTAGGATCTGAAATCCACTGTAAATGGATTTATTATTGTGATTTTGTATCTTAGCTTCCAAACCCGTCATTTATAACGTATTTGAGAATGTATTTTTGCTTTAGCATAACATAAATGTCAATTTTTGCATTTAACAAATGATGGGATTTTACTAAGATTATGTCATTTTCAGGTGAGTGACACAGATCTTTGCTACATATGTTTCGACCAAGAATGCAACATCGAAGTTCAAGCATGTGGCCATCGAATGTGTGCACAATGCACGCTAGTCTTATGTTGTCATAGTAAACCAAACCCGACAACGGCTAGCCTTGCTGCACCAGTTTGCCCATTTTGCAGGAGTAACATCGTCAAATTAATTGTCGCCAAGGGTAAAACTGGAAACGAAATAGACCCTGATGTGAACTCATCAAAGCCTCGAAAATCTTGGAGGTCCCGGAACTTAAGTGAGGGAAGTAGTAGTTTCAAGGGCTTATCATCTACAGTAGGCTCGTTTGGGAAAATGGGCCGTGGCTCGGGTAGGGTCGTGGCTGAGAATGAATGGCTTGATAAGCCATTGAGCTTCAATACATAGCACATTATCTTTTTTTCTGTATTTAGATTATTATCGAGCATCCGAGTCTGAGATCCAGCTGGCAATCAAGCATTTGTGTACATATATATATATATACATATATGATATATAGCTCTGCATATGGTTTGTGCATTTGGGAAAAAAATAAGCAAATGGGTAATATTTGCAAGTGTGGGTTTCTGTTGAGATGAATTGTTGTAATAGTATCCATGAAGAAGGGGTAAAATAGGAATAGTATTCTTGAAATTCTAAAATTATTTTAATTTCCTGCTATGCAGTGAAACTTGTAATACATGGAAATCTTCAAAGACTCAAATATTTGACTTATTCAAGAATTTGAGATATTATTCTTAAATATCTTTTTGGCCCACGATAATGGGTTCTTTTTAGTTTTTACGAGTCTATTTACATGTGGTTTGACTTTTTGTACACTTGCCGATGAATCAAATTAAGTAATCAATGTATTATACTATTATTTATTTTAATTCTTGTAGTTAATTAGAGGTTTTTTTTTTTGTTGCAACTTGCAAGACTTAAGTACACTATTCTAGTGACAGATATTTTTTGCATACTGACTCCCCTGCCATAAATATTCATGATTGGTTTAGAATTTTAAGAATGACCTTACTAGGACCATTTTTATTGTTACTAATTTTTGATTTAGTCAAATTGAATAATATAAAACTCCATCAATAAAATTGTATAATTCGATGATTAAGATAAATTTAATTAAACTATAAAAATATAAATAAAAAAAATACAATATATATAAAATTATATTCTAATATATTCTAACATAATAAACATAATTTTGTGTAAGGGATAGATACAAATTAATTAGATTCTTAAATTTGGATGAGTTATTATTTGTTCTTGTCTCTCATTTTTGACTGTTGAGACAGTGAGATAAGGTGAGTTAGGAGATAGGCCCAAAAGTTGACATGTCCAAGCAACTTCCATTATTCATTTATTGTCCTTTTGCTTTATTTATTTGTTTTCTGGCTAAAGAAACAGTGCTTTTAGATTCCTCACAGGCCACATAATTCACACGAATTATTGCATCAACATATGACCCTTTTAATTTTTCTCTACTCATTCCAATTATTTACTATCTACAAGCATAGAATAAGGCTTATAGATTCCAACATTATTTTGTTGATAAATTTATAAGTCAGGGGTAATATGGACTATCTACTACTTCACTTAACTTATTTCGATGTTCGATTATCATCAGAAATTCTACTTTTCTCCCCGTTTTCTCCCTCTGGGGTCGGTGAAAAAATCACTTCATGAAAAAATGTGTAGTATATACTAGACTGAATTAACTCTTCATAGCCTGGTAATTGGGTCAAGCCTAGGGATTATTTTGGTAAATAATTTTATAATTTTTTTTTTGGTTACAAATAATTTCTTTTTATAAATAATTTTATAAATTAAGCAAATGGCAATTGCTTCCTAAAAATGAAGTTTTGATTTATGTTAAAAAAAAATTATTTTTGAAGAGTCCTTGTGTTTGTTTTCTTCTTGTTACTTGATGTCACTAATGGAGAAGTGTGATGAATGAATATAATCCATGGATTCAAAGGTTATAAACTATAGATTAGAATAGGTAAAAGTGAAAGTTTTTAATGGTCAAAACTTATGTGCCACAAATAAGAATTCTTTTTCATTTTAAAGCAAAAGCCAAGTTAATTAATCTTGAAAAGTAGGCAGGTAAAATTTGTATCCTTTTATTTACCTATTTTATCTTAGTTTCCTATGATTAAATGTATAGTGAACTACTTTGTCAATGATTGATGGAATTTTAAACTCAAATTATAGGGAAAATTGCATCGACCTCCCCTGAACTATGTGCATTTGGCATCCACACCCCTCAATTTTAAAAAATTGGCATGGACCTCCCCTTTGTCAAATTTTCACTATATTTACTAATGAAATGACTAAAATGCCCCTCCCATGATAATAAAACAAATTAAAATAATTTCTAGAAATATAGTTATAATGTTCTTTAATTTTATAATAATAATCTTTTTAATTATTAATAATTTTATTATATCAAATAATATTACTTAAAGACATTAATTTAGCTCTCATCATACAACATGTGTTAAATCTCATGAAAAAAAATATGTTAGTATAAGAAAAAATAATATTGTGTAGTTTAATGAAACATAATATTATTTTTTCTTTCTTTCTTGAAACAAACTGAAAATAAACAACATATTATCATCCTAAATTCTTAATCAGTGATGTGAATTTATTCTAACTATATCTAGATAAGTAAAAATAACATAAAAAATTATTGAAGATTACCATAAAAATAAGAAATAGTGTAATCAACATAATTATAATACTAACATATTTTTTCATGAGATTTAACACCTGCTGTATTATGAGAGCTAAATTAACATCTTCAAGTAATATTATTTGAAATAATAAAATTCTTAATAATTAAAAAGATTATTATTATAAAATTAAAGAACATTATAACTATATTTCTAGAAACTATTTTAATTTGTTATATTATCATGGGAGGGGCATTTTAGTCATTTCATTAGTAAATATAGTGAAAATTTGAGAAAGGGGAGGTCCATGCCAATTTTTTAAAGTTGAGGGGTGTGGATGCCAAATGCACATAGTTCAGGGGAGGTCGATGCAATTTTCCCTCAAATTATATACTAGTTTGGTTTCAATAATTTTAGTGTATATAAGATTATTAAAACTTATAAAGATCGATGATTAAAAAAAACACCGATTTCATATCTTTTAATGGTTGAAAATGTACTAGGACCATTAACACCTGGATTGACATAGTCCACCAGCTATTCTTTAACTTTTATATGCAAATTATATTATTCCACATTTCCACTATGAAATAATCCCAAGTTTCTTATATATAAATATAATTTATATATGAGTCGACATATTTACTGTAGTAATGCCTTCGAATAATTTTTGACCATCTAGTCGGTAGTCTTTGATATAGTGACATATCAACTTGTTATATAATATATATTATGAAAATCTCAATTATTTATAAAATGGTATATCATACTACTTTATTTATTGTGTCCCACAAAAATCTAGAATCCAAATTCCCATCCCTGTTTGTCAAACTTAAAAAGAAAAGGGTACATAAATAATATTTTACATTCACAAATAATTGTCTAGCTACACATGTATACGCCATATATATACACAAATAAACAAATTATAGACGATTATTATTTATCTATGTATATATTTTGATCGACATGGCACAATCAGACCACAAGTTGAGTTAATAAAATTAATATAAGTGGTGCTATCCTGTTGGTGGTTGGGAGCTGATTAATATTATTCAGGATTCAATCAATTAAAGTTGCGTAAAATGGACAAATTATTTTTTATGAAAATATATAAAACTAATTGCCAAAAATATCTTCAACCACAAGAACAAGAGGTCCATCATTCAAAGATGCATAAAAACAAGAGGAGGGCTGTCAAGGGAGCCAAATCTTAAACAACTTCCTTCATTATAATAATATTAAGGGAATTAATCCATATTTGATTTTCATCAGATTTTTCATTCTTAATCACATAATTATTAAAATATTTTATGCTTAATTTCAATTAAAATTTTCTTTCAAAGTTAACTATCATTTCCGTTATTCAACACTTTAATTGTGCTTTTTTAGAGTTTATGCACAAAAATAATTAAACACAAATTATATTCAATAATTAAACACAAATAATAATAATATCACTATCTCTATCTATATCAAGAATGTAATAGTTTAAGATATTATTCAATACTAGTTAGCAGTATTGCACTAGATGCGTGTGCATAATTATCAAGATTATAACTATATAACATTGTAATTTATTTTTTCTCAATATCAAATATGTTACTTGAAATTGTGTGACCATAATTAAACTCTACACATAATTTTATGTCAATCATTATATATTACACTGACCCCTTTTAAGCCCACTAACAAGCCATTTCTGAGTTAAAATGTGTAGGCCCATTTGATTGTTAAAATCCAAACTAATCTGGGCCAAGACATAAAATTTTCTACAAGAAGCAACCCAAATAAGTAATAATTCAGCCCAAATTTAAACATAATATAAAATACATTGGCCTAATTACCATCAATTTACTTGGAATACCATAATCCATATTTCTAAATAGAGTCTAAGATTTAGAAATTTTTTGGGTGATTAAACATCAAATTATTCTTTCTTTTTCGCTAAGTACACCGACAGAACTGAGAGAATGATGATTGAAATAATGAAATTATGCGTGTGTTATATTTGTATTTGTATTGACCCTCCAAAATTTTCAGAATAGTAAATTCTAATTTTTTATAATTTACAATTATTTTTTTGATTAATAATTATTAATCATATTAACTTCTCTCAACTTCCCATTATTCAATTATAACATAAATTGTTTAAGCAATTTATAACATAAATTGCTTTTTTTCCTTTTCATAAGCCAATTTGAAGTAAATTTTAAATATCCAATAACGACCCATGAGTTTTGAATATGATTAAAAGTTTTAGAATGTGGTCAAAATGGAAATTCATAGATGGGCCCGTTTTTAGTTTGATTAATTTAATTTAGTCTATTATTAGAATAACTATAATTCTTTTGAATGGATTAATGTTCAAGAAAACTACTTATGTTGTATAAAGAACTTATTATAAATGTATTTGTAAACTATATCCGTAAGTAAATGAATTGAAGTTTATTACAGACTTACTCACAATTTTACGATTGCACTATTATATAACGTGTCTATGAATATTTATAATGCACGATATTAGTGATAATGTGGTTTTTCATTATTTAGGCATTTACAATGCACATGCGAATTTTGGTTAATATCATTTTGAAAGTAATATCATTTTTGTAATGTATTTTTAGTTAAACTCAAACCGTGCGTAGCAGGGGTTACACGCTAGTATCTATTAATAGATGAGCGGTATCATAAAATTATTATTATTTAACTATTTGGCTTGAAGTGAGCATTTCTTATTTTTTGATCCTCTAATAAAAATGTTATTAAAAAACACAAATATATAAAGCCTTAATCTACACGGACACAAGTGCTTGTATCTATGGAATTATTTTAAAATATAAAAAATTAAAAATACTGGGTAAGCTTAAAAAAATGGCAAAAAAATCTTCACGAATATCATTGAATTATAATGATCCATTTACTTAACTAAAGAATATTAAAAGTATAGCTTGAATTGGATAATTAGCTAAAAAAGAATATTGAAGTGTAGCTAATTCAAAATATTTTACCATAAATCAGAATTAGGTTTGGGTACGTATAAAAGTCAACAAATAATAAGACGTCACACTTTCGTTTCTTCTTACGTGAAATACATGCATCAAGATATTTTCAGTAGAAAAGTCAAGACAGCTTTTGACTTCTAAATTAATGTTTGTTTATATTTTCGAATTAATATTTTGATTTTTTGGAATATACCCATTATGAAATTCACGTGGAATGATGTGATATATATAATCTTTGTATTAACAGCTATAAAATAAGTTAAGTTAATGATGATTAATTTATACAAGATAAAGTACATAATTATAAAGTATGAAAATGAAAAATAGCTGTGAAATATATAATTATTGATTGATAATTGTGTGAAATAATGGATTTAGTGATTGATAGATAGTAATATTTTTAATAAAATATTAATTTATATGAAAATAATTTGTATTATGATTTTGTAGAATTTTTAGTGAAAAACATAAACAAACAAGGACTAAAGAACTTATTTACAAAAGAAAGTTGAAAAACTTGGAAATCATTTCATCATCAGCCTACCTAAGAAAAGTCTTTTCTCTCATCTCCTGACTATAACAATGGTACCTTAGATTAAACTGAATTAATTATTCACCGCAAAATCCGCTATCTAATGGCGGCGCTTGTGAATCACGCTTCTCGTCCCACTGAAGATTTCCTTTCTGGGTTCTCACCGGAGGCGACTTTTAGCCATGAATTTGGCCGTTCAGCGGCGGAGGAAGGCGGCGGGGCGGTGCACGTGGCGGTTGGGAAATCGGTGCATAAAACGATGTCGTTGCTGGAGTGGAGTTTCGGTAGGTTTAGAGGAGAAGAAATATGCTTGGTTCATGTTCATCGTCCTTCTCCACTCATTCCTACTCTTTGTAAGCCTTTTTCTTACTTACACGCACAGAAAACATTTATTATATTCATTCAGATTATTTTTGTTTATTATTGTTTGAAGTTTTGTATTATATATATGTTTTATGTGCAGAAGTGATTTTGATGCTTCTTTGTTTATTCCTTATGTTAATTAATATTAATGACATGACAGCAGTAAATATAAACTTCCCAATATTCCCATTACATTAGCAGCTTTTGTTGTTTTATTTTATTTTATTTTACCAAAAACTTGTTACTTGATTTTCTTGTCTCATTGTTGTGTATATTATTGCCCGAATTGTTATTTGTCGATTTATCATGTTGCTTAAATATGTTGTAGTGGGAAAATTACCAGCAAGTCGAGCAAATCCAGCAATGGTGGCTGCATTTAGAAACACAGAGAGAGAAGAGACAATGAAGATGTTATCGGCTTACTTGATAACGTGCACTAGATCAAAAGTATAATTCGTCCCGATTCTTACATCTGACTATACATTATTTTTGGACATTTATGATTTTGTGTAGCATGGTTACAACTATTATCATGCGGCTCATAGATAAATAGTTTATTAGTTTTAATTCAAGTTTAAGTGATGAAATACAATACTATATTACACACAGGTTAAAGCAAGCGTTCTTATGACTGAAGCCGATGAAGTTCAAAAAGGGATCGTGAATTTAGTAAACGCACACAGTATTAGGAAACTTGTTGTTGGTGCTATTCCAGAGTATGTTTCTCTTCACCCAAGTTATTATTAGTCTACTTGGCTATGAACTAGCTTTATTTATTGATTCTGTTTCAACTTTTTCTTCACATTAGTTCATGCATATCTATTTTTTCTGGAGTATTTGAATATCTAGATATGGTTCTTGTGAAAGAGTTCGAATACATTAGATTTTGAGTTTAATAAATCATCTGAAATTATATGAAATACGATGACCGAAAGAAGAAAAAACATAAAAGACATTGGCTACATTAAATTGAGTACTAGGTAGTGTTCATAAATAGCTTGTAAAGATGGTGTTTATTTTCCTGTAATTTGGATACTTTTTAACTCCCTATATACCCTCGATTTTGTCGATTGACGCAGTTATGTAAAAGGGAAAAAGAGCTCGTGCAAAGCCACCCATGTTGCAAAGCATGCACCTTCTTATTGTGAGATGTGGTTTGTCAACAAAGGAAAGCTGATCTCGACAAGACAAGCTTCCGAAAGCTCAAGCGCTACACACAATCTAAGATGTCATTCATTAAATTCTTGCAGAGACGAGGTTGTTTGTCGTCATAAAACATTATGTTTCGTTCCTGTTAGAAAATCTATTCTGATATGTAACATAAATTTCTTACAGATGAATATATCCCACAATGGCTCAACTTTCCCCTCCCGTGTTCAATTAAACGTGGAAATTGATGAATCGAAAGAGGAAGCATATTTAGAGCTCCTAGAGCAAAATCAAATGGGAGATGAAGCTGTTAAAGCATTCAATAAGGTGATATTATTTATTGTTTTTGTGGGTTCTTAATACATTCGAATAAATGTAACATAATCTCGTTACGATCTCTTAGGTTAGAGCTTTCGAAATGGCTCATACCCGCGAAGTAAAACTCCGAGAAGATGCTGAGGATGCGCTTAGAATAACATTACAAGAACAAAAAAATCTCTTACAAGAACGAGACAAAATAACCCACCAGCTACAAAAGACCATGCAGAGTATAAATCTCCTGGATAGCCGTGCACAAGAAGCAAACTGTAGACGTGAAGAAGTTTCTCGAGATTTGAAGCTTATTCAGGCTTCAGTTGCAACATTATGCAACGAGAAACAGAAACTTGAGGTTCAAAAGATCGAAGCCACTAGATGGCTCGATCGATGGCGAACTGATGACGCAAATGAGAGGTTTATTTCTGATACAATTTCTGAGTTGCCGGAGTTTTTGTTGCCGGAATTGGAGGCTGCTACATGCAATTTCTCCGAGAGTTTCAGGATTGGGCAGGGTGGATATGGGATTGTATACAAGGGAGAAATATCGAACAAAACGGTTGCTATTAAGAAGTTGCATTCGTATAATATGCAGAGGCAAATAGATTTCCACAAAACTGTAAGTCCTCTGTTCATGCTTAACTTGTACAAATCCTCGTTAAATTATTTTCCCTCGTTTATGATAAACAATATGACAAGTGACAATGTCAAAATTATAGTTTATATTTGTGTTTCCACTATCTATGTATTAGTAAAATCAGCAATGTTGGCTTAGACACAGTTCTACAAACTGCATAAGTTTGTTTGTTAGAAGAAAATTTGTTATTAGTTACCACATACAGTTAGTGACAACTTTGACATTATCACATAATGTTTTACTATGTTGTCTGTACTTAACCTTACATTTCTGTCAAACATGAAGGTCGAAATTCTGGGCAAATTACATCATCCTCACCTCGTGGAATTAATTGGAGTATGCCCAGAATCCTGGTCGCTTGTTTACGAATATTTGCCAGGTGGCACCCTCCAAAAACACCTCTCAAATTTCAATAATATCAGCGCCCTTAACTGGAAGATCAGAGCACGAATTGTGGCCGATATTGCAAGTGCCCTTCTATTCCTACATTCTTTTGAACCCAAAAAGATCGTACATGGCAACTTAAAGCCCGAAAATTTACTTCTCGATTCTGAAAACAGATGCAAAATAAGTGATTATAGTGATCATATGCTTACATCCAGCCAAGCCTTTCGTTGCCATAGTTTTCGACGATGTAGTGCATCAAACGGAGCTTACTCATATACCGATCCTGAATCTCATAGAACGGGAACATTAACGTATAAGTCTGATATTTATTCGTTCGGGTTAATTATACTACAGCTAGTCACCGGAAAAGCCTTGGAGGGATTGGTTGGCGGGGTCCGCAGGGCTTTGTCCAATGGGAAAGTGACATCTGTCTTTGATTCGTGTGCTGGCGAGTGGTCGATGTATGTGGGCCGGAGATTGGTGGAGTTGGGATTGCAGTGTTGTGAATGTAACAGTAGGGATAGACCTGAGATGAGTATATCTCTTGTTAAGGAACTTGAGCATTTGCCTTTTTTGGAAGAGCAAAATGTGCCGTCTTTCTTCTTGTGCCCGATTTTTCAGGTAAATATCGTTTTCGTGCGTTTTCAGATAATTGCTATATATGTTGGATTTTAGTGTTAAAATGAAATTGTTGATAAAATAAGAATATAAGATCATAAATGTTATTGATTTAGCTCGTACAATACGGGTCAAGCCAAACCAAGCCGAGACTCGTACTGGACCAATATGGCTCGTAGAAAGTATATAGACTGCACTCAGATTCACTTAGCTACCTACGTATCTTTCTCTAGGATCAAGTCTAAACGTAGTCAATATGTGATATATGGTCATTAACGAGGTTCTTAGCTCGGTAAGAGAAATGGAATCGTAAGATCATATCTTATGTCGTAGAATAAAACACGGATGTACTGTTCATTAAGCCAAAAGTCCTGTTCATGTAATGAGAACTATTTATAGAATTGACACGCTTTACAGATGGGTGAGTGACATATGGATTACCGTACACGTGCCCCTAAATGGATGTATGTGATCATTCGGGTTAATCATGTATTCGACCCGATTCCTCAATAACACGCGGGTTTATAGTGTTTTGCAAATAACCATCTCTTAATCAGGGGTCTCCGTGCAAATACTATGAGTGGGTAGGTCTAGGGTCGTATGATACGAGCTAATCATACGACACGTGTAATACGAGGTCCCACTTTATATCAGTTATATATGTAACTAAGATGAGTTGTTTGATTTCAGGAAATAATGCACGACCCTCAGGTGGCAGCGGATGGGTTCACGTATGAGGGAGATGGGTTGCGTGGATGGTTTGACGAGGGCCATGAAACATCTCCTATGACAAATTTGAAGTTGAGTCATTTAAATCTAAATCCCAACCATTCACTCAGGCTTGCTATTCAAGATTGGCTTTCAAATCTTCAAATCACCTCATCCTTGTAGCATGTACATTCGCCTTTTTTGTTATGTTTGTACAGTTGAATCCTTTCGTTATGTTTTTGAATTTTTTAGGGGAGAATTTATGCTGTGATATTTATATTTTTAGAAAAAAGTCGAAAAACATGATTCCATGCTCTTCTCTTTTACTTCAAAACAACCCAAATTAGAATAAACGCAAACCCAACAAAGCATAAAAACTCACACAAGCAGTCTATATCCCACACGACATTATTAACGGAAACGAGTTTTTTCCAAGAGCCCTACAAGTATGATCATCATGAAACGTAAGCTTAAAACCGAACATCAATCTATCTACTAACCAGTCCACATAATCGTGTGCTCGGGGACGGGTCCCACGTCTCCAATATCACGTACGAAACGTTCAACATGCCTTGAGATGAGGCGCAGGCGAAAGCAGAGACATACCCGTTAAATTCTCATCATTTTCATCAAACGGGTGACAAAATCCCATCGACATATTCTCTTTGGAATTTTCTATTTTGAGATTGGCAACGAGCGGTACATGCTCTGTTTCTGTTTTCGTGGTATAATCTGAAAACAGATCTTCGTGATTGGTATTGTGATCGATGAACTCGGATTTGCATCTGTCAAATGATTTAAACGATGATTCATTTTCTTGCACCGATGATGTCCTAATGCAAAAGCTACCAAATCCTTGTATCCCTCTCGAGACTTTTCGGGCTCTGTCTCGTTCTTGTTTGAAAACAGGGCCTTTCTCAAGTAGCTTCAATATTCTTTCACTTTTCTTTCTCACATTCTCACCCCAGTTAAATCTGCAAATATCATCATCACAAAGTTATATGTTTTAATGTCTATTTATATTTCTTGTTGGATCAAAAGGGATAATGAAAATACCCTTTATCATCAAAGTGTTGAAAGCATTCCATTTGCCTAATAACATCACCATCACATTGAAACTCCTCTGCAACTCTCTCAGGGCCATGAGTCAACAGATTTTCCAACACAATCAAAGCCTTGTATGATCCCCTCCAATTTCTCTTATCAAATCTTTCTAATCTACAACATATATATCATAAACATCGCAATCCAAATTTAAACAACAAAAAACAGAGTAAAAATAATAAAATCCCAAAAAATTAAATAAATGAAACCTTTTGTGCAGGATATCCACAATTCTCCAATAATCATCAATTTCAAAAGCTGCCCTTGATATGACTTTCAGGGTCCTGGCATCTGGCCCTCCTGGATTCCCATTTGTAGCTTCTTCTGTCAATCTTTCAATAAAAAAACCCAGAAAAAATCACATGATTCAAACTCCATAAAGTATATATATATATATATATATATATATAATATTATAGAAAAAATGAAAATATGATGAAGGAGAGACATACAGTTGTGCCTGAGTGACATCTGTTAAGGCCAATCTAGCAGTTTTGATCTTCTCCTTGAGGAAAAAAGAAGCCTGTTTCCTGAATTCATGAAAAATAGGTCCATTCATGTTCCCACTGTTACTCAGGATTGACATTTTTTCCTTGTGAAAAATAAAAATGGAACCAGTACAACTAATGTAGAAAATGAGCCCTATGCTATGCTATGACCCCTCCTATTTCATGCAACTAATAAGGTGGTTATATTAATACATCTGGTGATATTAATATATATATATATACAATAGATATGGTGATTGTTTCGATAGACTAATTTTCTAGAAATATCTATCATAAACATTTTAGAATAAATAAGGGTATCATAAAATATCATATTTTAAATAATATTTTTTAGAATTAGATTATCGAGAGCTATCAAAAAAGAATCGCGTTGAAATATATGAAGTTGTTATTATTGCCTATGAAATAGGAAGTGGATTAGTTGAGACCAACAGAAAAGAGATACGGCATTTGACACAAGGATGACAATTTCAAAGCACCCTTTATTATTAACTATTATTATTATATATTGTTGCACATTATATTAGATTAGATTATCTTTTTTTTTATATATTATTATAAAATAGAATCGGATTTTTGTGATTGTCTTGGAGTCAAACCAAGGAAGGTGGACGTTACAATATGGATGGAAAGACTTATAGATTGTATAATAAAAATGAAATTTGAATTTAATACTTAAAAGTAGAATTTATATTTTAAAATAGTGGAAGTGTCAACATTTCACATGTCAGATGTTGAATTCCGGACTCCAACTTGAATTTGAATTTGAATTTTTACTCTAGTTTATGGAGAGTGACGTACCAATTGTCGTGAATAAGAGTGACTAATGAGAAATAATCATTTTGATTCTCAATGATATTGATAGTTCTAAATAAATTAAAATGATCTACAAAAATAATACTCTAAATGATAAATAATATTTGATCTTCGTTACAGGTCTCTATAATCTTTTTTGTTGTTTCATTTTTATGGATGTCGCAATATTTTTACTGGAGTTGATATATATATATATATATTCCTTTTTTTTTTTGAATGATGGGGGAAACTCGCAGCCGCTACCCTTTTGGGCGCGCACTGGGTAAACCTCGCTCTTGTGCAATAGTCTGCAAACCATATACGAGAGATAAATCAGCCTAGGTTGACCATAACTGACAGGCTCACGGTAGAGAATGTTAATATTTCTTTATGAAATTGTTCATCATCATTTTTATACAACCCGTAAGGAATCATTTATAAAAATATTACATTGGTTTAATTTGGAGTTGGGCCCAAGTTAGGCACAACATGAAAAACACAACAAAATTTTTTAGGATCCATCCCATCAATAACTAGTTGGGTTGGTTTGAAATTATGGTTCTAAATCCATATTGTCACCCCTACGATTTTGATGTGTTTTCGCGTTTACATTAATTTAGTTTTATTTAGGGGTGACAAAATGGATACGGAACCACGGATCCAATCCAATTTAGGTTGAATTGGTTACTAAGAAAATTTAATTTGGTTTCTAAATGGTTCCAACTTGGTTCCAATTAAATTTAAAGTTATGCTCAAATCGTTTGCCAATAATTTAAATTCTGATGAACAAAATGTAAGCTATTGAGTTGGGTTGGGCTTGGTTCCCTTTTGGATTGAATTTGGTTCAATTTTGGGTTGAATTTGGTTTCACCTTAAAACCATTTAAGAACCAAACTCATTTAACAATCAACCCATTAAAACCGACCCAAAACCAACCCAACCCGCCCAATTGACACCCCTATTTTTATTTATATATACATTTAATGTGTTTGTGTGAAAATTAAAGAAGAAATATTAAAACTATTATTTCACTGGTCCATGAATAGGACTCGAACCAGCTCGGTATTCGCTGGTCGGCTTATGAGTGGGTCCAAGACGGATCCGAATTTGAAATATGTTAAACGGAACGGGTGTCTAATTCTCATCCCTAAAAATATATCATGATTTTAGACTACTATTTGTCATCCATGTTTAGAATTATCTTTTCTTAAATATATTGCAGATTTTTATAGTACAAATAAATTAATACTATTTTCCTTAAACGTATTAAATTGAACCTCTAAAGGTGTGCCATCTAATTTATGTCACAACTAAGAGAAGATGCTCATTATTTCTACTTGATATTATTTAATATTGATGATGAAAACCCTTTTGAATAAGCATCTAATTTCTGAATTCTTGGTCCAATATTAATGACAATACCAAAGTGTCCTATAAATTTTGTACCAGTCTTCCCCTCAACTACATTGCATTTACTACTTATACTGGCAATTGGTTAGCAGTTAAAAAAAGAGTTGATATTGATGATTATAGGACCCTTAATGTGGGCTATATATCACTAGTACAAACAATTCTTGGCCTCTAATTTTATCGATAAATTCTACATAAAACGCCATACAAATTTTCTCACTATAAATTGTTCAACCACCACATGTACTAAACAAGAGAGACGAAAAACGAAACACTTGTAACATATTCAAAACACGAGCAATAGCAGCAGTGTGGGGGTATAACAAGATGTTATAAACAAAATCCCTTTCTTAATGAGTTATTTATTTGAAAAATTACAACTTTATATTGCAATTTGTATGACTAAATTGAGCAGTTTTTCACACCTTTACAATCCCATTTTCTCAGTAGAACACAAGCAATATTCTCTCAGTCCTCAGAGCATGGTTTGTTAAGTATACAAAGGTGATTTAACAAGTGAACAAAAATGGGGTGCCCTTTGTAAATCATACCTTTCGATTTATCTTATTTTATGCACACGATCTCCATATTCTTCCTTCCAACGAAATAACGATTATCGAAACATCATCATGGTATCTCCTTCGATCCCCTTGTGGTATTTCGAGCAATTCATGAAAATCCATACCTAAAATAACACGTACCCACAAACGACTCTTCGTTAGTAAGTACTCTAATATATATATATATATATATATATATATATTGTAAGAATAATAAGAAGAAATAAACAAAGTTATACCAGCTCTTTTTGCTGCACGAAAAAGCAATTCTTCGACAAGATGCTGAGCTGGATCACCCTCGGGTGACCAAGAGATGAAAAGTTCGACTTCAGATACAGCTTCTTCGTTTGTGAAGTATTGATAAAGCCCGTCTGAAGACAATATGAGAAACCGGTCTCGTGGGCCCACTCTGTGATGGTAAAGAGACGGTAAACAGTTTATGTATGGTGAATTTCCAACATAGTCGATTCTGAACATCTCGAGAAGTGCATTGTTCCATTTTGGCTGCATAAATAAGATTCAAAATCATCAACAATCATATCAACTACAATTCAAAGATTATTGTATAGTAAGGAACAATTTTAGTAAATTATTCGATATTTACTGAATTTGAGAGATAGGTAAAAGAATATCGAGCAGTCTATTCAACAAGATTGTGACCAGTAATATTTGTGCATCAATTCATATACATTCTCAGCATTATGCTTTTAGCAAATGGATGGCAATTTGACTTCCATTACAAATTCCTATATTCTGGTCCAAAAAAAGGTTGTCCATAAACCAAAAAACAACATATTATTCTTGCATAGATATTTTGAACTTTCTACTTGGATAAGTTGTTGATATTAGCATAATATTGAAATTCAAATTGCTCTATAAGGTAAGAATACCGCTCGTGGATGTCAACAACCACGAAGAATATGCTTCCAAATATGGAAATAAAAGCTGCTTTTTTTTTCTCTACCTTAGAAAGGCTTGAAAGTATAACTTTTGTTCCCACAATATACCAACTTTTTCTTACTCTCAAAGTTTTAATCTTTGTAAGAACTTTACAATTTCATGGCCAATTAAGGAATCTACTTTTCTCATGCAGAATAGAATCAAATAATATAGCATAATGTACTCATAAGTTGACTCTAAAATTTTACACCTGTTTAAGAAAACCAGCACCAAAAGCTCGAGTGACCTTTAGCGAACCTTTCACGCGGTCATTCATCACCGCTAAAGCATCATCCGGATGTTCACTTTTAATCCTTATAACTTCCTGCATACCAAATTATCAATCAAAAACAAAAAAAAAAAAACAGTATAATTTGAGGAACAATATGCCTAAAACAGGGGATTTTTACGCAATTTTGAGAAATAAAACACGATTTATAATGGACTTTTTACCTCTTCTATGGAGGTGCTATGATCCATTGTGAGCTGAAAAGCGGTTAAGCTAGGTAAACCGTTGGATCTATCACCATCAAACGTCTCGAGATCGTACAATGTTTCTTCATTAATTCGTTCCAAATCTTGACTCCAAAGATCAAGCTCTTTCTTTTGAGCCAAAACCGCTCGACTATCGCCCACATTCATAACGTAAACATCCTCACCCTTCATCAACATCACAAGAACACAAGAGCCCATCAAAGCCAACTCGGGATTTTCCATAACCATCTTATCAGCAAGATCCAAATAAGCCTCCTCTGTTTTTCTCAGTGCTTGTGAAAGTGCCTTTAGAACATCGCCATGATTCGTCGAACTATTTCCATTCATTTGTTCCTTTAACCTTTTATCGAGCTCTAATCTCTCTCTATCCCATTCACATCTCCATCTCCTATGATTATCCTCCCATTTTTTCGACACCCCACGATACTTATTTCTTGAATTTCGACCTTTTCTTTTGATATACCACAAATCACCATTTCTATCGTCTCCGTTTGCACAAGGATAACTCTCTTGTTCTACACATCTAGAACAACCATCCTTAGTCCTATCACGCGAAATCTCCTCAACAACACCATCACTCGAGTTCTCATTATCGGGACACAAATTGGTATTTGATAAACTATCAGACTTATTGTTATTATCATCCCACAATAGCCCTTTAAGCTCTTTATGAACAGCTGAATACAAATTCGACAGCAAATAATCCGGTGCATCAGGGCCGTTAAATCCATCGTAAATCCCGACAAACACCCATCCATGCTCCTCCGAAACCACCACATGAACTCGATCCTCCCCTGCTTTCCCCTGAGCCCACTGTAAATTCTGACTTTCCAATGAATCATCATCATCTAAACTACACTCACTGCTGAAATTAACACTACTGTTAATTGTCAATTCATTCTGCTTTTCATGTTTCTCAGAAATCCAATCATTTTCCTTCATTGCAACAACACTTTTCATCGGTGCAACAATTGAGTTTTGACCTCTACTAATCCCCTTAGACAAGACCCGTTTAAGAGCCCGAACCCACGACCCTTTCCTCGATTTACGACGAAAGGCATAGCCTCCATGGGAATAGCTGCGTTGAAACTGATCGGACCCACCCTTCTCAATCGGGCCAGAAAACATGCCCCTTTCAATAGGGCCCGACATGAATGCCCTCTCAATCGGGCCAGACATGAATCCCCTTTCCATGGGACCCGAATTCGGGGTCAAACCCGAATTAAACAACGGCCCAGAGTTTACAGATGAGTTTCTAGGTATCGGTTGAAGAGGTATAGAAGCAAAACAATTAGAGCCCTCGAAAGCAGAGGCTCTATCGATGCTGTTGTATGAATAAAGATCGATTAAAGCGGTGGAAAGAGGTGTTGATGTATTAGCGCTCACGGCGGCGCCGGAAATCGACTTAAACATCGTCGTTTTGGGATCGTCGGACTCGATATGGACTTTCGAGGACGAGAGACGGGTTAACTCGGGGCGTATGTAGCAGAAGGAGTGACCCAGGTCGTCTAAGGGCTGCGATATGACCATCCCGGCAGCGATTTCGTGACGCCGCCGCCGGGAGTCGACGGCAGCGGGGTCTACTCCGGTGAAGCATACCGTTAGCTTTCCAGCTCCGTTTCCCATTTCAAAAAAAATGAAAAAACTAATAGAAAAATTGAGAGATTGTGATTTTGGTGGGTTTGTTCAAGAGTTCATCAGTGCAGGAGGAGAGAGAAAGAAGACGTTAAGTTTGTGAGAGAGAGAGAGTTGACTTTGGGAGAGAGAGAGGATGATTGAGATAATAGGGATCAAGCTTGGTGGATGGATGCTTTATTTTCAATTTTTGGCATTTATTTGTATTTTCCAAAAAATAATTTCATTTTTCTTTAATTTTTGGTGCATATAATTTTTAAAGGAAATAATTCGTTTTTTATCAATTGAGTTAAGAGTTGTTGGTTGTCTTTTATTTTAACTCAAAATAACGTGACATTTTTTTGCGACAATTCAAGGTCAAGCTTTTATATATAAAAAAATTAAGGTCAAGTAGTATGAATTTTAAATACCATATATGCATATTGTCATGTTTTTAAGTAAAAGTATTTGTCACTTTATAATATTAATTATTGAATAACATAGAAAAGATTACTTAATTTATAATAATTTAGAAACATAATTAGGTTGATTAGTGTTTAGTCCACATTAGAATCCATACATTGTTTAATGGGAGGACAGTTGACTGGCGGAGAATGCTAAAGTTTGAGGGTTTAATCACATTGAATTATTAAAAATTGAAACTTGAAATTTGGGTCAAGCTACTTTTCCAAACCTTATTTGTGGCGCGTGGAGTCACATTTTTTCATGTGTGTAAATAAAATATTTATTTTTCTCTTTTTTTAACAGTAAAAGGTTTGTTTCTTAGTCTTTTGATGCACCCTTTTAGTTATTATTATAATTAATAGGGATAAATACATTATACATATATAGTGTGTTTGGATTGAGCGATTTAAATTTGAGAAAATAATTTGGAGAAAAAATTTAAAATGACATCTAAAATGGAGTCATTTAAAATCCAACGTAGTTACGAAGAAAATAGCTCAAAATGAATGTCGAGTGATTTAAAATCCATTATAACTTGGATACATACAAACGAACTTCATGGATTTATTAGGGTGTGTTTGGATTGAGTGATTTGAATTTGAGGAAGGTATTTGGAGGAAGAATTTGAAATGACACCTAAAATGGAGTCATTTGAAATCCACCGTAGTTATGGAGAAAATAGCTCAAAATGAATGTCGAGTGATTTGAAATCCATTATAACTTGGATACATCCAAACGAACTTCATGGATTTGTTGACGAATTTGAAATTCATAGATTTCAAATCCTTCAATCCAAACACACCCTTAACCAAATCCTTCCATTCAGACACACCCACAATGAGTTGCAATTTAGTTATGAATTTGGAACTTACCTCTCTCAAGAAAATATAAATATCAAGAAGCATCACTAGAAAATAAAATAAAAAGATTTTGTTTATCGATACCAATTTTTTGGAGGGAAATGGCCAGGCCCTAATTGGTTGACAACTTCAACTCATAAAAAAAATTTGAGAGTAAAAAATTCCTAAAAGATATCATTTATTTGGATGTCTTAAAAAAATTCTTCAAAAAAATCTCTCAAAATTTCAAATAAGTTCGAAGAAAATCTAGAAAAAAAATTCTGACTATTCATGATTTGACAGTTCACTCCATTGATTTAAAAGGTTTTTTTCGACTATCTTTCAACTCAAAAAATTAAATTAATCACATATTCTAATATAAAATAATGCAACGTTTAAAATAAGATCCATTATGACTTTTTTTGACGTTTAAATCGGTGAATTTTGACTAAAAATATTTATAAAAAATCAATTCAAATAAACTTTTCACAACAAAAAAATATATCACATCAACTCTAATCATTACAAATTTTTTTTTAAAAAAAACTCATCCAAACACACATTTTACAATCTCAAAAAATATTTTTTCTCACTTTTATCATGAAAAAAAATTATTGGAGATGAAGATGCCATCCAATTGGGGCCTGTTTTTTTTTTTTCTTTCAGAAATTGTTAATTGATATCAATTAAAAAATGATATTGTTTTGATCAATTTACAAAAAGTTAAATGTGGAAAATGTAAATAACGTAATAAAATGACGCGTGAGATCTAAAAGTCAAAACACATAGTCACGGGAAACAGTGCAATTGTATGATTTTCCATGAAACGACAACATTTATAAACGTGGCACAACGCACCAACCATTCACATTTTTGTCAACTTATTGCCACTGTTTTTAAACCTATTCAAACCTATCAATTAAATCGATAAAATTGGAAATCTATTATTTAATTAATTCGAGTGGATGTAAAAATGGGTTTTGAAAAATTGCAAATTTCATGTAATTTGATGATTGAAACATTTGACTCGCTACTATGTCAAGAAAATTAATTGGGTTTAAAAAAAAATTAAAAAATAAGAGTTAAATTATATTGCCTAAAATTTCTAAAACTCAATTGTTGTCACTTGTCAATTATAATATTGGCGTTATATATATATAATATTAAGTGTACACGATAAAAATAATTTTAAAATATATGTATTACATATTTTTTATATATCAATATTGTACACTATGTATTTATAAATTAATTATCATTTATTGATAATTATGATATAATTGATTCGATACTATTGACTCGACACTTAGACTAGTGACCATAATTTATTAAATTTTTCAATTTGATATTCAGGTTGAAATTCAAAGATTGCTTATAAGAAACATCCTCTCGTACCATCACTATGATTTTCTAGAAGCCCCATAATAGACGTCTAATTTGTTGTTAATTATTGTAATATTAATTTATTTATAATATACTTGCAGAAACATAATAATATAGTTGTTTTATTTATTACAACTTGAGATGGACGTTTGATGCTGGATATTTTATTTAATAGTAAGTGGCTGATGCATCTAATAATTCTTTTTTAACTTGATAAGTTAAACATCATTAAATTAATTGAAAAATAAAACTTACTTCGTCCTATCTTTATGGGTTAAATATGATCCTGCAAATTAAACTAACAATAAAGCAATATAATTCAATTTTTTTTTATGTATAATATTACTTCAGAAAAATATTGGTTGAAAATTGGATTGAACCATATTATTAAATTATTGTAAATATAGCGGTGCAAGAAAATACTTCATAACCAGTGGCGGAGCTAGGGGGGCGGAGGGGGGCCGCCGCCACCCCCCAAATTTTTAAATTTTTTAACATGCTTGTGTAAAATTTTTTTTTTACATGTGTATATTTTAAAAAATTTAACATTTCGCCCCCCCAAATTTTTAACATAAGCATATTTTAAAAAATTTAACATTTCGCCCCCCCACTTTCGATTCTTGGCTCCGCCACTGTTCATAACGATAGTATTAGTATTGAGACGTTTACCAAAAATAAGAGTTTTAGAATTATTTAAGATAGATGCATGGAACCATCCCTATTTTGACTAAATAATTAATCAATGGAATTCAAACTCAAGCTAAAATTCAACCAAGTCTTTTATAATATTGTATTTAATTTGATTTGATTTGATCTGATTGGAGAAAAGTACATTAAAAAAAACCCATAAGAAAGTCTATTTAAGTTTTTGTTTTTGATTCTACTTGTAATATTTATAAGGATTAGTTACATATTTAATTTTGTAAGGTGGAGTGGTTGCGAGGCAACTAAAATAATAAATAAATACATTTATTGCTACTTTAGTGTTTTAGGTGGCATAGATTTATGCATTATAATATTTATGTACCACTTTTCTTCATTTTGACTTTTACAAAATTGACTAAAATGCAGACCATATATCCTAACAATAATTGAAACTTGACATGGGAATTTGATATTAAATTTGCTCTCTTCATTTTAGTCTAATATATTTTTCAATTCTTAATTAATTGGTTGGTCATAGTGAGTAAAGGTATGAAGTAAGATTAAGAACACACAAAATGGCATAAAGGTGAATCCATAATAGCATAAGAACTGTAATTTGTTTAATATTGTCTAACTAAATCTATTAGTATGTCTCACATACATAAAAACTATACCTAGCAAGAAAACTATGCAAATAAACAACATAACAAAATAAAATAAAAAATACAATGATCCAAAGATATTAAACAAAGTCGTCCTATTCATTGAAAATAATGAAATAACTTATGAAATTGTAAAAATATTATCTATAGATTGTTAAATAGAATAAGCCAAATTGATTTGCAAAGCTAAAACAAACTTAAAAAATATAAACTCATTGGTGCTTAAGTAAAAGTTAATTAAATAAACAATCTAGTAACCTAGTTGAGTTATTTAATTGAGTTAGTATTCATTATTTATCATTTCTGAACAATGGGTCGAGAAAATTATCATTTTTATTTATAATTTTCGTATTAGTAATAAAGATGGGTTAAGAGGCCCGATTACACCCTCCTCAATACGACGGTTCTAGTAGAAAAACCCAATACATATTTTGTTTGTCTGAAGAAGAATCGATAAATGCTCTAAAAACATTAAAATAAATAAAATGATAAGTTACAAATAAAATCTCATGTGAATAATGGTAATCTTTTTTTTTTTTTTTTGATAAAAAAGCCCAAAATCAACTTTCTATTTGGGTAAAAATGGTTAGCCCAATATTGCCTTTTAAGATGGGCCTTTTGTGATAAAATAAGGGGCTTTTGACTTATAAATCATAAATCCACTTTTTATATATAGGAGATTTGATGTAAAAGGAGATTTGAAGTATTACAGTAGAAACTCGATAAATTAATATTCGATTATTTAATAAATTCTCTAAGATAATATTTTTGGACGGTCCCGACTCGGGGATATGGTGCTAAATTAATAATTCGCTAAAATTATAAGATAATATATTTTTTATAATTTCAACAGACCCCATATATATAAAATATAAATTAATAATTCCTTATATATTACATATTACATGAATCATTTATGAAAGTTTCTTGTAAAATGATTCAATTGTCTTATTTTTTTGTTGAAATTAATTTCACCTTGAATCTCGTCTCTAATTTTTCTTATCATTGTAAGAACTTTTGGTGTTGTTTTCTCATAACTTCACAAGAAATTATTCAGGCTCCGTTTGTTTGACAGGGAATGGAATCTAAAATGGGAATAAGATTTTTGGTAATTTGATTACTAGAAATCTGATTCCATTAATAGTGTTTGGTTTCTACAAAAAAATTGGGTAAGGATATATATATTTTTTTCTTTTTTATATTTTGTTCAAATACATATAATAAATAATGGAATCTAAAATTAAAGACTTTGACATAAATACCCTTATTTTAAATCATATTTGTATAATCTAATTATAAATTTTATGACAAAGTAGAATATTTGATATTATATATATACATATATATATATATTTAATTTGGTTAAATAATAAAGAATAAATAAGATATCAATTTGATTCAGTTGCATTATCCTCTTTTAGAAAAATGATAATTAAATTGAACATGCTTATTTTTTATTTACATATTGTTCGACTTTAAAAAAAATTACATGTATTCATTTTTCATATACCAATGCATTGATAATTATTTTAAGTCGGAAACATATTATTGTTAATAAATAAAATATATTAATCATATGTGACCAACAACCATTTCAAAAGTACTATCGCAAAAACAACATAGCAATTTTTCAATTTCATTCAATAAATAAATATCAAATAAAATGAAATTGCGATCTATTTTGACAATAAAAATATTCTAAATAAATTAAAAATACGAAACTATTTCTTTATAAATAATAACTTAAATGAAATGAAAAAATAAATAACTATTTTGTTGATTTTGTATTATATTTGATATAAAGGTAGTAATGACATTAAAGTAGTGCATTTATGAATACCTTGATATGGTAATCACATTACCTCCATAAAATAAGGTAATGTAATTCCCTTATTTGAGATGATAATTCCCATATTTTGGGAATTAGATTGCATTCCATAATATCAAATAAAAAATACCAAACAAGGTTATTTGATTTTTGGGAATCATATTCCCCATTTTGATTCCATTCCCTTGACAAACAAACGGAGCCTCAATGTGATTGCCGCTTTAATAGCTACATCTCGCAAAGGGGGTTCCATGGTAGAACTTTCATCGTCATCTTCATTATAAATTAATAAAAGATTAATTAATTTATAAATTAATAACTCTTTTAATTAATAAATTTTGATGGTCCCATGAATATTAATTTATAGAGTTTCTACTGTACTTTCTTTTTATTTGTTACAAAATGAATTTCTCATTCCTCCAAAGAGAGAAAATAAATATTGGAACATCTATTTTGTCCTTCCAGTTATACCTAATATGTTACACTTGATTAATTTAATTAATGCTCAATAATCATATTCTAATAATAAAACCAACAATTCCAAATCATTTACCAAATATATCCCAATCAGTGACCAAATACCAGTAAACATACATGGACTCAACTTATAGTCTCTTGTGTGGTTTGCAGGCTATTACACAAGAGCGGGGTTTACCCAGTGCGCACCTCACGGTAGCGGCTGCAGGTTTCACACATGTATACCGTTATGTTTAAAGAATAGTAACACATTACTAAATAGTTGATTGGGTTTTTGACCAAACTAAATGCTTAAATCTAACAAAGAATTCACAAAAAATGTTGGACATTTTATATAGACTAAGTGATTGTTAATATCAAATTTACAATTTAATAACGTTTAGTGCATCAACACACCCAATTCACATTATAATTTTCCTCCATTCTCTAAACTCTCTTCCATTAAACAGATTACAGATTTTTATTTTTAATGTGATTTTTAAAGTTTAAATAAAGCTCACAACTCATTTCAGAGGCTATTATCATCTCCTGAGTTCAATTTCAAGAAATCTATTTCTTTTAAACATTACATGAAAAAAATTATACTTTGCACCAAAAAGGAATGGGCAGAAACAACCTCCAAAAGAGAAAAATGAATTTAATAAATAGGCACATGACAGGATAAGCTAAAAAAATGAACCAACTTTCCAACAGGATCAAAAAGCAAAAAAATGATTGCTAAATATGTACCCCATTGATGAGCTATGAATCTTAAACACAACTGTAAATATTGAACACAGGAATTTGTAATATTGTACAGAGGAATAGGGTAATTTTGCATCACCATACTGGGAATCAATCAACAGAAATCTCAATTGTACAACCAAAAGTTCATCTCAAAATATTATACATACATACATTAAATAATCAAAAAGATTTTAATTTTCAACTTCTTTACAACAAACAATAATGCAGATCCCAGAAGAAGATAATTCATAAGAACTCAATCAAGAATGAAAAATGGGTATTTTTAACTACCCTAAATTATTGCGAAAAATAAACACGAATTTGAGATACTTTAACTTGATTTACCTCATGAATTCACAACACGAATCCCAGCAGAGAGTAATGGCTGAGCTGCATTATTGTAGCATCAATCAAACTCCGATTCTCCGTGTTAAAAAATTGATACAATTTTCCAATTTCCAGTTCAACCAATTTTTCACAACTGCAATAGATAACACAATGCTATACATATCAAACCCCCAAACACTCTCAATCCTCCAAATCCCTCACCCACAGCTCCTGACCGCAAATCCGACCCTGGAGGTGTTGATAATCGACTTGGTTCAGGCGAATTACCAGGCGAGAGCGCAATATCCGGTGGCTGTGCTGTTGCCAGAGCTCCACCACCACCAGGAGGTTTATTAACCTCAATCGGATTCCTCCCAAAATACTCTCTAGGCAACAAAACTTTCGAAACACCGAAAATGGCAACAGGATTTTGATCGAAAACCGTTTGAGTAACCGAAGCTTGCACTACGCCGGTATCAATTGCCACAGACCCGTTAACCCTAGAAATGTTTACAGTAAAACTAGTTGCTCCATTTTGCTCTGTCGCTAATGTAGGATAAACAGGATTCACAATCCTCTCGAGTGAACCTAACGGATAATAGGAATGCAGGACATGAAATCTCAACACTACTGCTTTCTTATCGGCAGGTAACGATTGAAATCTTACAGATGCAGGTAGATCGGCGAAAGCTTCGTCCGTCGGAACAAAGAGCGTGATTCCAGCACCGCCTTCGTCGGCTTCGAATTCCGAAACCACGCCAGACGCGGCAAGCATCGACGCGGCGACATTGAAATCGTGGCCGTCGATGAGCGCTTTGGTGATGTTGAGCCCTAGCGGCGGTCGAGTTTCCGAGGCCATTAGATCGAGATTGTACGGAATTAGCAACGAATTGAGCGATATAATTGAAATGTTGTACGGTAGGGTTTTGATTGTGGATATCATCGTGGCGTTGGAGGTAGGAGAGTGGAACGTGACGGCGTCGGATGATGGATCGAAGGTGATGTTGACAGTGCCGGAGTTAGCGGCAGCTCGGCCAGTGATTTGGTAGAGAGTAGTGACGAGCTTCCCGGCGGGAGGAATGCGGCGGAGATCGGAGAGGGAAAGGTACTCGAGGAGGACATGGTAGCGGAGGACGTCGGCGAGGTTGGTGGAGGACGGCGGGTACTCGGTGGTGATGTAGGCGTTGGGGACAACAAGCAGAGTGAGGGAGGAGCGGCCGGAGAGATCTTCGGCGACGGCGGTGGTGGTCAGGAGAGATGTGAAGTCGGAGAGATTAGGGTTTGAAGAAAGGAGATCGGTGATGTTGACTGAGAGAACAAGAGATGAGGAAGATAAGAAGAAGAAGAGTAAATAGATGAATGTTAGAGGGGTAAAATGGGGAATTTGGAATGTGGTAGCCATTTGTGTCTGCTACTTTTATTTTTTTTGTTCTATCAGTGAGGGTGGAGTGTAGGGGAGAGTAAAGAGGGTGAGTAAATGGAAAACTGATGGGTGGGTGGCGGTGGGGGGGTGGGGGTGGGGGATTGAGAAAAAATCTATTTTTTTTTTAATTGTGGGTATTATTATTATTTTATTCCTTTTTTAAATTGAATATTAAATTGAATATTCTTGAACAACTCACCTTATATGAATTTTAGTGATTAAAATATTTTTCTGGGAAAATTTGCTGGTATAAAGAGTAGGGCATGAGCTCTATGTATAGATATTTCTAAAATTGAATTTGTACATTATCGTATTTGTACGTGATATGATACTTTACGGATACTATTTAAATATATTTTAAATAGTTATTTGTTAGTATTAAAAAATTAAATTAAAAAAACTTTTATATACTATATTCGATACTTACTCATCGCATACTTGATACAAAATTTGAAGTATCTAATACCTCGAATGTTAGATATAGTTCCGATACAAATTTTGAATATTATATAGTATTATAGGTTAAAATAGGAAAATAGTAATAATTTTGACCATATATTGAAAAGTTAAATTACTAGAAAAGAAAATTAAAACAGTAAAAAAACTATTTTCGCTTCAGTTTTAATATATGTTTTTCTTCAAGTTCAATTTATCATTTATATTGTCTCATATTAAATTTTGAATAAGAAGGTAATTATTGGCATCAATCAAAATATCAAATGATCTTCTATAATGTAATGATGAACTTTATTTACTGTTTTCGATTATTTTTGAACTTGTAAATAATAATTGGTGTCAGTAATTCTATTTTATTTATTTTAATCAAGATTCTATTCTAAGTTTACTTAAAATATATATATATATATATATATATATATATATATATATATTCACTTCCCTGCATATCTTAAAATTGGTAAATCTCAAAGAACTTTGTAGAAAAACCAAGAAAATTTTAGAAAGAATTAAAAAGTTTAAATGAATTTTGTACATCTTTAATTAACTCAATTAGCATTTTTTGACGTTTAAATGTACACCTTACATTCAAAAGTAAGGCTGTGTTTGTCTAAGCTAGAAAAAAATCTCAAAAAATGTGTATTATAATAGAGATTTATGCGTAAATAATATGATTTGTATTGTACTTATTTATGTTTTTAATTTGTAAAATGCGCCAAATTAAAGTGATAATTCATGTATGATGAATGATGATACGCTGATTGGGCCAATTAATAAAATTACATAAGGCAGGCCCAAGCATAAAGCCCAGAAGCCCAATTAAACTAAGGATTTCTGTATGCGAACCACAATTACTTTATTAGGCTGTGTTTGGATCGAGTGATTTGAAATCCATGAATTTCAAATTCATCGACAAATCCATTTAAGTTCGTTTGAATGATGATGGATTTCAAATCCATCGCCATTCATTTTAAGCTATTTTCTTCACAACTACGATGAATTTCAAATGACACAATTTTAGGTGTCATTTAGAATTCTTCCTCCAAATCCACTTCTCAAATCCAAATTCATCGATCCAAACGCACCGTTTTATTATTTCATCACTTTGTTATTTCAATTGTTTTTAATTTCTTTAGATTATTTCAAAGTTGTGAGGTAAAATTAAAAATGTTAAAATATGAGAAAAATAAGTAATGATTAAAATAAATATTTTCAAGTAAAAATTATATGAAATAATGAATATAGTATATAGTGATTGATGAGTAGTCTGAGAGATTAAAAAATTAAAATATTGGAAATTAATTTTATAAAATTTTGTGATTCAAACTACTCATAATTATAATAAACTTTAAAAATATAAACAAACTTAGCTTAATTGTTCCATTGTCACTTTTCTTATGTATACGTGTTTATTGATCACGAACATTTTGTTTCCACAGTCAAATAATCTTTATCACTTGTAATCAAATTCCTAGCATTGTTTGCATAGAGATTATATATATATGATTTTTGAAAATTATATATATATTATTGAAAATTATCACGAGACCATCTACCATATACAACTCATGATTTTTCCTGATAGTTTAACTTCTTTATTTACTGATTTTCTTATTGATTAAAAATTACAAAAATCTCTGAAATCTCATACTTAATCTTCTTTATCAAATCCAAATTGTTAAATTTTGTGTATCTAAAAAATTCTAATTTACATATGCCCTTTTAGTAAAGTCCCAAAAATTTCAACTATTTAAAACGAAACACATCATATATATATCATCATGCATTCTTCAAACGATATGAATAATTATAATATTTACCTTTTGTTCTCTCTTATTCTATGTATAAACTCTCCCCATATATTTGCATGTTTTTTCGGGCCTTTTTTTCGTTATGATGTATATGTCGTTAATAATCTTCCTTCAAATACTAAACCCTTATTATTACATTGTGCATCAAAAAACGACGATTTTGGAAATCGTACACTAAACCCTAATCAAGAATTTCACTTTGGGTTTTGCAAAAAACCCTTATCTACTTTATTCTTTTGTCACCTTTGGTGGGGTGATAAAAATAAAGCCTTTGAAGTTTATAATGCCAGGTGGAAAATCAAATTATGCAGTCAAAATATATGTTATTGGGCAGCAAAGAGCGATGGTATTTATTTTTCAGCGACTTATCCTCCACGGAACTTGGTGAAAGGATATGAGTGGGAATGAATTTGTAACTAGTCTTACTATTTATTGTCCTTTTAAAAATATATATAAGTGAATAATTGATTTATAGGATGATTCTATTTCGTATTGTAAAAATATATGTAAGAGTATAATAAACTTGATCTAGAGATCTTATGGATATGCTTATAATTGGCTTCTTTTGTTACGTATAATAATTGGGGAAAATATATATGAAAATGTGTTTGGTCTTATTTTGAGAGAATAGTATTTTATTTTATTGCTGGGAGAACGCATTTGGTTCAAAAATCTCAAAGTGCTTTTGTGTGTTTTTGGTAAAATAGTGCTTTGTTATTTTTCAAGAGAATAAAAAGTTACTTTCATAGTTAAATCATATAAGTTTTTATTTTTTGATAATGAATTAATAATTCAAAATATTTTAATATTTAGCATTTATATTTATAAATGAATTATATATGTGTCCTAAGTTTTGAGATCTAAAATGATATGTTGTGAAAGTAATATTCACACATATTCCATTTTTCTCTAAATTTTTTGTGCATTTGTTTTTATTTTTGTTCATTTAAATTAAAATCCCACAGATTAATTACCAAAACAATTAATTATTGCCACTCAAAATTTAACGTATCATGTATCGACAATAATATAATAATTCTTCATCATATTATGATGAAATACGGGAAAAGGGACTAATAAATAAAGATAGGATAAAAGTAAAATGAAATAAAAATGGGAGGAAAAAAGATAAATACCCAATATAATGGAAATATAAAATTCTGGTATCTCAATTCAGGCCAATTTTTTTCCCAATGATGGAAACAGTTTACTTAAGGTGAGATTTACTAGTTATTTCCTTTTAAAAAATGTTCGGATTTGAAATAGACAAAAATGTAGTATGATGAATTCTTATAACATTGAAATCAAAATTGCAATTGAACTAAGTGACGAGAATATTAAAAATGAAAATTTCTAGGAACAAGAGGATATATAAGAAAATAAATAAGAAGACAAATACAACATTGTTCAAGATTATGACAGGGTAATTTTACAGTAGAAATGATATTATAATTAAGTCAATTTATTGTAATTATTACATATAGCAAAATCAGAGTATTTTTTATCAAATATCCACATTCAATCTCTAACATATCAATTTTATTAAACTCAATTTATTATATAATATTTTCGAATATATCATATATGTAACAATCGAATTTCGCATTCGAAAGTTCCATTTAATTAGACTATTCAATAAAGAGTATTGTCAACTAAAACTTTGAAGTGGTAAAGGGTTCATGTCATAGTCAAAGTTGAAAGTTTTGATTATGAATTAATTATACCAATTTGGAGATTGATAACGACTAATACTCACTTTAAACACTAAAAATAAAGATTAAAGGAAGTCTTAATCACCATTAAGTTTGAGTCCAAAGCTTATCTCAAAGAACCCTTATTAATTTTGTGGGGCTAAATAAAATACACATATGAACTAATTAGGACTAATTATGGTCTAATTTGGCAGACAGCCCAAATAGTATGGAGACACATACGGTATACCAGGTCAAGGATGAATTAGCATTTTATAATGAAAAATTAATACACTAATCGTCAATTAAAAAAACTACTGTTTTCGTTCTATAACTTAGCTCAAATTCAACTTTAATCATTCATTATAAATTTTTCATATTTAGTCCAATAAATTTAAAATATCCCATATTTAGTCCTATTGTGACGCAACTTCATTACTCAACACTTTAACCAGATTTTTTTTCAATCAGATTTTATGTATTATAACACATGATATATAATTAAAAATATCATAATGTTGAATTTAATCTACGCGTATGAATGCATTCACGCATGAATTTTTAAAGAAACAAATTGACTAAGTATTGAATGACGGAGTTGGCCGTTAGATTATAAACGGTGGGACAAATGTCTCAATTTGAGACATTTTAAAAGTTTTTGGACTAAACTGAAAAAAAAATCATAATGAATGAGATCAAAAATATACTTATGCAGTTGTGCTACGAAGTACAATTTTTGTGAATATATACAGTAAATTTAAAAATGATCGTGATAAATTTAACCAAATGTATAAGATCATACATATTGATTTAGCTCGTAAAATGCGTATAGGCCAAATCAAGTCGAGGCTCGTATTAGATCAGGAAGGGTCGTATAATGGATATAGACTGCACTCAGGTGTACTGAGCTACCTACGTACCTTTCTATTAGGGTCAAGTCTAAACGTAGTTCAAGGTATTAATTATGATCATATACGAGGTTCTTAACTCGGTAATTGAGGTGGAAACGTACTATCAGATCGTACTAAGTAATACAGATGTATTGTTCAATCAGTCAAAAGTCATGTTCATATCATTAAATGAGGCTATTTATAGGAACTCTACAGACTGTACAGATGATCAGATGACATGTGGGATGTCTTACACGTGTCCTTAATTGTATGTTCCAAATTGGTCGGGTCAGGCCCATATTTGAACCGGTAATTTCTAAACACGCGGGTTAAGTAGTGTTCTGTAAATAAATATCTCTTAAGTAGGGTCTCTGTGCAAATAATATCAAGTTGATACGACCCCAGGAATATACGACCCTACGTATACGAGCTATGACCTGAACGAGGTATTCCTCTATATCACATATATCAGATCATACATATATCACTTGCATTTAAGGTGTAACAAAAACATTGTAAAAAATCTAAATTATTGAAGGATGTCGAAATCTAAAATTTAAATGAATTCATAAATGTTAAATAATAAATCAAAAACTGATTGCAGATAATTGCTTGCCTTTCTAAATATGATGCATAATAACTTGTATATTTTTGGGGTTTTTTTACAAAAACGCTCATATGTTATAACATATCGAAAATGAAAAAAAAAATTCTTAAAAAACTAGACATAATATCCTATTAATTTGTTATTTTAACCTTGCAAAAACCCACCTTCCAGATAAAAGATGCGAATGTTTTTCAGGCTTTCACATTTATTAAAACTATTTACCTTTTAACTTGTATGTAAAAGATATAAAATGTCAAATTAATGTCAATAAAGGTGAAAGCATGATAAACATACTTATTTTTTTTTAACGAAAAAGGGAGTTTCATATTGAATTAGAATAGCAGCGAGAGTATTCTAACTATTTTTTAATATAGATGAATTTTAGCAATTTTAAATTAACAAAAGGTGTTCTATAAAAAAAAACCTACAATATTTTCAGCTGGCTCTTGGTTAAGTGACGCTGTGTTAACAATATTTTTCTGTGTTTCTAATCTTGTTGGTTATGAATAGTTTCGTGATGAAAATACATTAACCAATTAAGTATATATATATATAATTATATATATATGATTAGTAAAGCATATAAATGAAGCAATTTGGTACTTATTTAGGGTATAAAAAAATCATAATTTTTGGTGTTACTGTTAGGTAGAGTTGGATTTGACTTGTGAATTAAATTGGATCCAACCTATCCTAGGATTTTGCTTCTTTAATGAGTTTTAACCCTTTTTGAGTGGCAACTTATTAATGTTAGTTAATATTTGATATATTGCTTGCTTCAAGTCTAAAACAATATTTATTTTATTCTTAATATCATTACATTAGGCTGTTAAAACGTAGATTTCATCACAATGTATGTGCAATCATTTGGAATTTTCATATGTTTCACTTTATGAATACACGACAATTACTGTTTATATTTCATACCAATTTCATTCTTTATGCATATGTGGTACATAGATTAAATTTAACTTAGAATAAAAGTAATACATATGTGGTACATACATAATTTGATTGATTGACATATTACTATATAAATCAAGAATTTAATACATAATAGTATGTTGATGAAAAAAAATTAGGATTTCATTTCATATATAATTAAAATACACAATTTATACAAAAATGTGACGGACCTAACCAACTAAATATATAACTATTTTGGAGCATGAGATCAAATAGAAGTAAGGGTAGTTGGTCCAATTTTTTCTACCCTACAATAAACAAAACATTCTTTAATTTATTTATATTTAGTTGGTAATCTGTTCTCATCCCACTAACTTCCTCCATTGCCTTAAATTGTTATCCTAAATAGTCTACAAATTATTATTCTAGAGCATTTGGAGAATTTTTAATTTTTTAGTATAACGTTTAACCGATATTATGAACGTTTAAATATTTTGCGTATATTTTAGTTAATCGACTCTTGTTTTCAGTTTGATTTCAATATAGAATTAATCACTCTTCGTCTGTTTAATCGACTATTGAACTATTTTGATTATTATTTATATCGAGTTTGGTGCACTTTCTTGTGGGTAATAACAAAATAGTACCTTGTACACCTTTTTGTAATCGTATTTTTATTTTAATGCAATCAAACTTCCAAATAAAAAGTTTAGGACCTAAATTAACAATTAATGTTAATATATTAAAAATTATATTTCAAGCTGTTCAAATTTATGTTCCTTGGTTGTGGTACTTTAATGGCGATTTATATGTTGGGATTATTTTATTCAAAGTATTAAAAGTAAAGGGTCTTCATCTAAGTTCTAATTTATTATTGATGATCCTATTGAATTCATATAAGCAACATGGGTAATTTTGTTATGAATGCAAGAATAATATTGTTCAACTTAATTGTGTTAAGTAAGTAAGATATATATATATATATGTTTTTGTTAAATTTAAATAATATTGTTACCTAAAATATATTATCTTTTATATATAATAAATAATACAGAAATACAAAGTCTATCCAAGTATTTTTAAATTATCCATTTTATAAACACCACTTCACAAGTATTTTTACATTTATAACAAAGGAATAAAATATTTATACACTTGACATGTACACCAGATACCATCTAAAATAGAATATATGGATTAATAATTCTTCTCAACTCCTGAAACCATTAGCCATAATAAAATATTCTATTTCCCGCCAAATTACTCACAAAATTAATATTACACGCTATTGATTTATAGATACAAGATCAAATTTAGCCATGGCTTAAAATTTTATTTTTGTAGATATATTTTGAGTTGTTAAATATGAGAAATATATCGGAAAATTTTCAAAATTGTCATAAAAACTTGCAAAATACTAGAAATAAAAGAGGAATAGTGTAAAATGATGAAACAAGCATTATTTCATTTGTCTCTTAACGCTTTTCAAAATGTTTTGATATTTAATGACTCAAAATTCACTTTGGAATTTTTTGTTGAACCATATCCACATTATTGTCATAAGAAATTTTTTCAACTCCTATATCCTTAATACCTTGACTTTTCTTATATGAGTATTAAATGATAAAATAATTCTCATATGATTTAGTTGATTATGTAAGGAACTTGTTCAATTCTAATAATATAACTGGATTGATTGTTAGATTTAGAGGGTGTTTGCCTAAGCTTATTTAAAACATCTTATAAGTTCTTACATCTTATAAGATGTTTTAAGAGCTTATAAGATGTTTTGTCTTATTTAAAAAATAAGCTCTCAAGTGTTTGGATAAAATAAGTCCATTGGACTTATAAGATGTTTTCAAATGTTATACGAGAGAATTGTGCAATATAAAAATAAATATTTTTTCGGAGAAAGGTATTGTTGGAAAGAATAAAATTAACTAGGTTTATTTTATGTCTTTAAAAAAATATAAACAACATCTCAAATTTAAGATTTTGAAATAAGTTGGGTTTTGCCAACTTATTTTTTATTTGCTTATAAGACCCAAACATCTTATTTTTTGGTCTTATAAGCACTTTTTTAAGAAAATTATCCAAACACTTTTATAGAGCTTATAAGCTCTCAAACATCTTATAAGATGTTTAAAAGAGCTTATAAGCTTAGCCAAACACCCCCTTATTACTATTTCCTCTTATTTTTTTGACTTTTTTCTTAAATTATTCTCTCCAATAATGAACTAGAAGCAATATTCAGATTATATGAGGAATTATAAAAAATGCTCTAAATTTTTTTCCCTTAAATCGAAAAATCGGACATTTTTGCTATAAAAAAAAAATTAGAACGATGAGTATCTATATATATATATATATGTTATGTATTGACAAAATATATAAGAGGGGTTGACGGGCAAAGTTTTAGGTACTTCTTAGCTTTCTTTTTCAAGAGAGAAATAGTCTTACAATTCAACGCTCTTCTTCTTTTCCATTGTGGGTCTACTTTGTTTAGCGTATACGTTGCATTTGCAAATTCATTAAATATCACATTTCTGTATACTATATATATATATATATACATATTACAGTTATATATATATATATTCTCTCTGTTTCTCCATAACTACAATTTTTTTCCTTCTTTATATTTTCATCAACTCGTGCATGCTTACTTGGACCCCCTTTGTGTTCTTCACAGCTACAAGGTTAGAAAAAAATCCCCTTTGAATTTCTTACAATTTGAAGTTTTTTCTGTGATGGTTTTTTTTTTAATAAAAAAGATATAGGATTTGATATTGAAATTGAACCCTTTGTTTTATTCTTGTTGAAAATTCAAATTGTATCAGTTTCTTCATCTATTAAGCTCTCTGGAGCTGAGAATCATAGATTTTTGATAAACTTATTTTTCTGTTTTTTTTATATGACTGATCAATACAAATTAAAATGATATAAATCTGATTAGAAAAACAAAGATGTAAACTTGTAAAGTGACTTATTGCTCACATATAATATAAGTTTCATATAATCTGATTTACTATATGTGATTATGTTTGTTGAACAGGTCAAAAAAGATTACATTATTGTCAAAAAATTTGAAACAAATTTGAGAATGGGAAAGCATTTCTGGGCTAAGCATGTCGATAATACAACACAGAGTAAGCAACCAGGCTGCATATGGGGACTAGTTCATGCACTGGACTACCATCATTGGCACTCTAATGTAAGGAAGAGGATCCATTACCATAAATACGAAAACGAAACATCTTCAACAAGTAAGTAGCTATTTGAGGACCTTTTTTGCTATATCATTTTTGGTTCGACTTGTATTTGATTATATGATCGATTTGCCGATAAATTGTTGAGTGATGGAGTCTGACTGTCTGAAGGACTATTTATGTAAATAGGGTCACAGCTTTTGCTGATCCAACTTTTGAGGGGTATTTTAGTCTTTACGTAATTATTCTCCTATTAGGATTACCTATCTTGTATTATAGATAGCCCTAATATCATTGTAACTCTCAAGATTTACGGAACATAGTGAAAATATCCTGGTTTGTCAGCATGCCCATACGTAGTCAGATTCTCTGACAAACTGGGTCAACAATTCTTGTTCTTTTATTGTCTTTTCTTTCGAGTGATTATTTTCACTGTTGACATCATATTCCTAACATAAATTTTGTACTGGGGAATCATATATTCATGTAGAATTCAGATTTCTTGGCTTTGTGTGCTGTATAAATATTTTGGCTCACAATTTAGAAATTTGAGGGACAATCCTCTACTCGATCCGAAATTTCTCTGTTAAATAATACGTATACATGCAATTTTTTTTTTCTGACTCGTGTATAAATTCTCTGTTATTCGTTTACAGGCTATTCGAGCCCTGAGTCAAAAATCCATCCTGATGATGCTAATGAAGTAGAAAAGCTTTCGATCGATCAGAGTACTAAACGATCTCGTGTAGCCAAAAAACGGTCTTTTAGAGCGCGTATAAAAGCCTTGATTGCTGAAGATGTCTCTAAGGAAAATGAGAACAAAAAACACAAAAAACCATTCTCATTGAAACCAAACTTGCAGAGGACTTATTCTATACACCATCTCGAATCTCTCGATGCTGAGTTTAGCAAAGTGCCCACAGACTGGAACCGTCCCATCATTTTCGTACCCAAAAACTTGGAAAATCGTACAAAGCCCGATGATTCTAAACCGGGCTCTGATGTTCTCGATATATTCAAGGTCGATAAAGAGTTGCTTATAGAACATCTCGAAGATGGTGATGAGGGTGTTGCTAATTTCACTCGTAGCGCGTTAGGATTGAATACGAAGTCAAATTTTAGCAAATCAAGATCATTTCCGGTGGCTGAATTGCCACAAGGGATAAAGGTTAAGCCCGTTAAACTCGAACACAAACATAACGAAGTTTGGTCATTACCTAAAGAAGGCAAATTTCGAGCCAATTATGATGAACATGATATTGGAAAAAGTATTCATCACAGGCGTTCGTTTTCAAATGAATCAATGGACAAATATGCTCGATTGTTTGAGAAAAGTTTACGAATGGATGCAAAGTTACATCCTTCTAAGAGCTTGAAATTAGCAAATGAATATGGCCATGCTCCAGCATATTTCAGAAGGATAAGCTCCTTATCTAATGTCGATTCTTATTATTCTACGTTAAATTTTGATGTATCGTGTGATGATCCCTTTGGAAATGGTTCATTTGTAAGTGCAAAAGATAGCAGTTTAGGTCAACAAAACTGCAAAGAGGAAGAAGAGATAGAAATTCAACTTACAGATAAAGAAAAATGTTCGATTACGAAAGAGAAATGCGAAAAAGAATTAGTCCATTCAGAGATTGCCCACGAAGAGCATCGAGATACGAATCTTATGTTTGATTCAGACATCTGCTTTAAGGAAACAGAATTTCAAGCTGTTGATGTTCAAATTTATGAAGGTATTAATATTTGATCCCTTGAACCATTTATACAAGTGAAAATTACATGCATAAACCCCCTTATGCTTGTTTATATTAAGGTATATTGTGAAGCTTTTATAAGAGTTGCATTAAGATTTTAATCACCATTTCAGGTTTGGAGCACAAATCATGTGATTTAACTGGATCTGATGAACACAACTCAATAAACCTCGAGAACAACAAAATTTTCGAAACGATTGACAAATGTTGTCCTGAAAACGACTTATATTATGTTAGGCACGTTCTTGATCGATCAGGCATAACATTTGATGCCTCTGAACGAACATGGCACACAATTGACCAACCTTTGGGCCCACAACTGTTTGAAGAAATCGAAGCCCGTTTTCACGATCAAGACGAGCCAATTGGATGTGATGAATTCTACGGGTGTTGGCATCATCAGATGCTGTTTGAGTTGGTTAACGAGGTTTTATTACAAGTGTACGATATATCATTGCCATACTATCCAAAGCCATTATCTTCTAGTTGTTATGTTAAGCCATTTCCAATTGGAAACCACATTGTTGATGATGTTATTACAAGCATTGGCAGGTTGATGAATTTGAATGTCGATGAAAAACAGTCGTTAGATTGTATTGTGGGTCGTGACCTATCGAGTGATGACAGGTGGATGAATCTTCAGTTTGAAAGCGAGTGCACGGGATTCGAGATTGAAGATATGATCTTTGATGAACTTCTTGAAGAGATCATTTGTTCTTCAACATTCAACACTTAAAAGGGTTGTATTTGCTTTAAGCTTTCACATGAAATTTTTGTTCAAGATTGTTTGTGTAGATATTGTTTTAGAGTCTAGTTTGCATAATGCATAGGAATATAGGGAAACGAAAGGATGTATTATAGTTTGTGAAGTTGTGTAGACTCTGGATTGAGATCTGTCCAATACTTTAGATGAATGACGCATCATAAATAACTTAATTTAATGGATTACATTAAATTTACTTTAGCTAAGCAATTAATTCAAGTTAAATATTATATATTATTTAATTAAATTAGAAGAACTAACCACCAAATCTCATAACGTCTCTCATCATTTTCTTCCCTCTAGATCGACGTTAGTTACTTAGGATGAATTAATTTTTTTTTTCTTATCTCTTCTAGATATAGAAAATATGTTAAATATATAATAGTTGATAAAGTGTTATTAGTTGTATTAGCACTTTTGTTATAGTGTAGCAACTCTTGTGGGTTAGTATTAGTTAAGGACTATATAAGAGATTCTATTCATTCTTCCTGTAACTCTCGGTTTTCATATCAATGAATTACTTTTTCTCCATATTTTAACATGGCACCAGAGCCACCATTTTCTTGCCGATCATACTTCGATCGATTGATTCCATATCATCTTCATTGAATGATTCTCGTTTATCTCCGTTCGATTCGCTTTTCTTTTATTCTCGATTTTTTGACCTAATTGGGGATAATCGATTTGGGGATTTTCTACAAGTACTGTCATTCTTGTTGATTCATCTACGATCCTTGCTTCCGCAGTTCGCATACTCTGTATCATCCTCATAATGGCGTTATCTACTCAATCGCAATCCAAGAACGGCGAAATCGATTTTCAGAATCCGATGTTCTTGCACCCTTCGGACACTCCAACCCTAGATCTTGTCACTGAAATCCTGACTGGATCCGAAAACTATAAAATATGGAGCAGAGAGATGATCGTCGCTCTACAGGCCAAAAACAAGATTGGCTTTATTGATGGTACGTGTCAACGACCTAATGCCGACTCATCTGATCTGCCTCAATGGATTCGCTGTAATGCGTTAGTCAAGTCTTGGATTCATCGTTCCATCGCACGAGATCTTGTACACGGAGTTGTTTATACAGAATCTGCGCATCTTATTTGGATGGACCTTAAAGAAAGGTTTGACAGGGTGAATGGTGCACGACTATACTCATTGTATAAGCAAGTTAACACCATTACTCAAGGTTCGAATAGTGTGACAGAATACTATTCCAAGTTACGAAGCCTTTGGGACGAATACGATAGTCTAGTCCCTTCCCCTGCCACGGTGATCTCCAAAGAATATGTCGACTTTTGCACCCAACTTAAGATGATGCAGTTTCTTATGGGGCTCAATGAGTGCTATAGCAACATGAAGTCCCAAATTTTGATGATGGATCCCCTGCCATCTCACAATCAAGTTTACTCTATGCTTTCAAATGAAGAGGCACAAAGAGGTATTAGCATAAGGAATAGTGCGATTGACAACTCCATCGCCTTAATGAGCAACAATAACTCCAAGCCAAACACTCGTCCAAATGTGAAATGTGACCACTGTAACACTCCTGGTCATACTGTTGAGAAGTGTTTTCACTTAATTGGCTTCCCTCCTGGTTGGAATCGGGGTGGTAAACGAGGTGGACGAAGGGGTGGTGCTCGAGGAAATAATGCCGGACGCTCATATACCAATTCTGCATCAAATCAGGAACACACCAACTCCGATACTTCAAATGTCGCTGATAATGTGAATCACCCGCCTGCCCAGACATCTGTCTTCACCAAAGATCAATACCAACAATTAATCCAACTTATTAAGGAGTCCTCATTCCTAGAAGGATCCACTGGTGAAGACAATGCTCAGGCACATAATGCAGGTATCACACATTCCTTGCCTATTAATAATAATACTCTACAGTCTTGGATTATAGACACGGGTGCCAATCAGCACATGTTAGCAGATCATAGCCTCCTTAATTCTAGTTTTAAGAGATGTAATCCTGTTAAAACTGTTCAATTACCTACTGGAGTTTGCACTAATGTGACACATGTAGGACAGATTACACTTAACACTGGCCTTCAACTCAATAACGTTTTCTTTATTCCTGATTTTAAGCACAATCTCATTTCCATATCTAGGCTTACCATAGATAATCAGGCTAGTGCTATCTTTTATCCACACTTTTGTGTGATTCAGGAAACTTGGAGTGGCAAGATCAAGGGGTTTGGTAGGATGAAGGATGGTCTATATTACCTCCCCTCTGATCAACACAAGAAAACTGTTGATACTCCAGATGCAGGCTATACTCTTGTTTCTAATAAAGTTGTTGGCAATTCTTTGAATAATAAAGCCAAGCTGTGGCATAGTAGGTTTGGCCATATGTGTTTTAGTAGGCTAAAATTTCTTCCTGGATTACAGATTCATGTTAATAAAAATGATATATGTTGTGATATTTGCCCTCTTGCAAAACAAACTAGGTCTGTTTTTCCTCTTAGGGAGAATTTTAGTACTTCTACATTTGAATTACTTCATATTAATGTTTGGGGACCTTATAGGACACTCACATACAATCAGGAAGGTTATTTTTTTACCATTGTAGATGACTTCTCAAGATCTACTTGGGTTTTTTTAATGAAACATAAATCTGAGGTCCTAGAAAATCTAAAGAAATTCTTATCTTATGTTTGCACACAATATTCTTCAAAGGTCAAAATTATTAGAAGTGACAATGCATGGGATTTTTTCAGTTCTGAATGTAACCAATTATTTGCATCCCTAGGCATTATACATCAAAGTTCATGTGTGTATACACCCCAACAAAATGGGGTTGTGGAACGTAAACATAGACATATTCTTGATGTAGCTAGATCCCTAAAGTTTCATTCACATGTCCCTATCAAATATTGGGGAGATTGTGTGCAGACAGCTGTATACCTTATAAACAGGACCCCTACTCCTTTACTTGGGGGAAAAACTCCTTTTGAGATTCTTAATAAGAAACCTCCTGTTTTTAATCATTTGAGGGTCTTTGGGTGTTTATGTTTTGCAAAGAATTTGAATCAGCATGATAAGTTTAACTATAGATCTTCACCTTGCATTTTTATGGGTTACTCTGTTACCCAAAAGGGATATAAGCTTCTTGATGTACATACTAACAATTTTATTGTTTCCAGGGATGTTATCTTCCATGAGAATGTGTTTCCTTTTGCCATTTCTAGCAATGCTCATGATAGACAATCCTTTCCTGCTCATGACAGTAATCTTTATTACAATGATTTCATTTTACCTTATGTTGGAAATGATGTAATTCATTCTGATATTTCTGCTCCTAATACCCAATTTGATATTTCTGTTCCTAATATCCAATCTGATATTTCTACTAATACTGATAGTATTGTTGTTCCCAGAAGATCAGAGAGGACTACTAGACCACCTATGTGGATGAAAGACTTTATTTCTCCTTTTGATACCTCTGAACAAAGTAGATCTATCAATGATAATGTTACTGCTCATCCTATATCTAATTTTTTACAGTACCAATCTATCAGTCAACAACACAAGGCTTTTTTAACTGCTATTTCTGATATCCCTATTCCACAATCCTTCAATGAGGCTAAGGCAGATTCTAAATGGCAGAAAGCCATGCAAACAGAGATTGATGCCCTTGAACTAAATAAGACTTGGACTATTGTTGACTTACCTTTTAATAAGAAACCTGTAGGATGTAGGTGGGTTTATACTGTGAAATATAATTCTGATGGATCAGTTGAAAGGTACAAGGCTAGGCTTGTAGCTAAGGGGTACACTCAATTAGAGGGGATTGATTATAAAGACACCTTCTCTCCTGTTGCTAAACACATAACTGTTAGGTTAGTTATATCTCTTGCTTCTATGAACAATTGGCCCTTGTGGCAATTAGATGTTACAAATGCATTTCTACAGGGAGACTTACATGAGGAGGTCTACATGAATATTCCTGAAGGATTCAACATTACAGGTAACTCCAAAAGACCACAGGTATGCAAGTTGTTGAAACCATTGTATGGCCTTAAACAGGCATCAAGACAACGGAATCATAAGTTTTCTATTGCTTTAACTGCTCATGGTTTTGTCCAATCAAAAAATGATTATTCCTTGTTTATTAAATCAAGGGGGAGCAGTGTTGTTTTCTTGCTTGTTTATGTAGATGATATTGTGATTTCTGGTAATGATCCTGAGATGATTACTGCATGTAAAACATATTTGAATACTACCTTTCACATGAAGGATTTGGGTGAATTAAAATACTTTCTTGGTATTGAGATTGCAAGATCTAATGAAGGGATTGTTATGTGCCAAAGAAAATATACTTTGGAACTTTTAAGTGAAACAGGCATGCTTGGTTGCAAACCTGTTGCCACTCCTATGGAACAAAATGTGAAATATTCTAATCACATTGAAGATAAGAATGATCCAGATATAGAAAATATACATGAATATCAAAGAGTGGTTGGTAAACTTATATACCTATGTTTGACAAGGCCTGACATTAGTTATGCTGTGCAGGTTCTAAGCCAATTTATGCACAAACAAAGGCAGTCTCACTTTGATGCAGTGTACAGAGTATTGAGATACCTAAAGGGTAAGCCAGGTCTTGGTTTGTTAATGAGTGCTAATTCTGATTTTTCATTGCAGGCATTTTGTGATTCGGATTGGGCTTCATGCCCTATGACGAGAAAGTCTGTGACTGGGTATGTCATCAAGCTAGGAGGTTCATTAGTTTCCTGGAAGGTTAAAAAACAGAATACTGTTTCAAGAAGCTCTGCTGAAGCAGAGTATCGGGCTCTTGGTTCGGTTACTTGTGAGATCATTTGGCTTCTAAATATTCTGAAAGATTTGAAGGTTGACATTCAGCTGCCAGTTAAGGTATATTCAGACAGTAAATCTGCTCTACAATTGGCTGCAAATCCGGTTTATCATGAGAGATCCAAACACATTGAAGTTGATTGCCATTTCATTCGGGAGAAGATACAAAACGGTCTCATTTGCACAGTTTATATACCATCAAAGGATCAACCGACAAATATTCTTACCAAGGCATTGGGGAGAGATCAGTTTGATTATCTTCTTAACAAACTTGCTGTCCACAATATGTTTGAGCATCAAGTTTGAGGGGAGTGTTAAATATATAATAGTTGATAAAGTGTTATTAGTTGTATTAGCACTTTTGTTATAGTGTAGCAACTCTTGTGGGTTAGTATTAGTTAAGGACTATATAAGAGATTCTATTCATTCTTCCTGTAACTCTCGGTTTTCATATCAATGAATTACTTTTTCTCCATATTTTAACAAAATATAAATAATCTTTCTTTCTTTTCTAACTTGAAAATATGTTTAAATTTGCTTTAGTATTATTTATTTTTTCAATTTTATTTTTATTTGTCAAAATATATAAATTAATTATATTTTCTCAAAGAAAGACCTTGGGTTGATCTGTTCTTCTCTCTTATTTGTTTGTTTTCTTTCACTGCCAGCCTGATTTCAATTTGAAAGGCTTAATTGAACACGGATTTACTCTCTTTCGGCAATATGTGCAATTTAAATACGAGAAAAGAAGCTTAAAAATGGTGGGAATCCATGAAAGAATTTTTGTTAAATTAATATCTTCATTTCCTTAAAAAAAACAACAAGGAGATTTGATTGTCACTTGATACTCTAAAAATAATTTAAACACTAGAAAGTAGAACATATATGTTTAGCTAAGACGTACATAACAAAACCAATCATCATCTTTTTCATTTTTTTTATTTTTCTGGGATAAGTGATAATATTATTTGTTTAAGTAGATGTTTGATATATTTTATATAGTTTAAAGAATAAAGTGCAATTTTAAATAAGAAAAATAAAATGTAGAACTAATATTAATTAACAAAGAATTACTATTTTCGAAATTTTATAAAATGTGAGATAAAAACTAAATTCGTGTTCTCCTCCACGGACACTGACTTTCGAAGAAACAATCAATGGAATATAATAACTCAACTCGCAAACACTCATCTCAAAACTCCTCACCACTGTCCAATCGAATACTTCTCTTATCATCTCATCAATTCTCACCACCGCGCCGGCGTTTCTCAGGCTGAGCATGGCCGGCGGCGCCTCCCAGAATAGCTCGATGACATTTGATGAGGCGTGGCCCATTTTGCAGGAAGGAGCCATTAACAAGGTCATTCACAATCTTGAACTTGGGGCATATCATCAATGGTTCACTTCTGATGAGTATATGCGGTTATATACGTATCCTTTAAATTTAATTAATTTTGCCCCCCTTGAATTTATAATCTATAATTTCACCATATATATTGTTTTGTTCTTATGATAAAAGTTGTCTTATGATCATATTGTTTTGTGGGTTTTGATTATTTTAGCTCTTTTGGGTTTCATTTTGCAAATCTGGGTTTTTCACATGTTCTGTGATGTAATTTTTCAGTTCATTTAATAGTTTAAATATTGTTACATTCTAATTAAACTCATTATGTGGATTTTGTATACTCTTAACTCAATTCACTAGAGTAGTTTATAATATGTGCTCCCCTAATAATATAAACCCGGAAGATCAAAAACTATATGATCAATACAGAAGGACATTTGAAGACTACATTGCTTCAAAGGTAACTACTCAAATTCAAATTGTGCATTATTATTACAACTCGTTAGTCGAATTTCAGACAAAGGTTCGTGTCTAATGCCATATATTGCCAGGTATTACCATCTTTGAAGGGAAAAGACAAGGAAGATTTGTTGCAAGAATTATTGAAAAGATGGAACAATCACAAGATCATGACAAGATTGCTATTCAGATTCTTTCATTACCTTTCCAGATACTTTATACCGAGGAGGAATCTACCTTCTCTTGAAGAAACCAGCCTTGTGACATTCCATAATCTGGCACATACTTTTACGGTGATATTTGGTTGAGCTCTTACAAAGTATTTCTTAGTAAGGACATAAAGGGTTTTTATAGTAATGCTTTATGCACATTATTCCATTGTGCTTAAAAGAAAATTGTGTTTCTTCATAATGGTTTTTTTCGTTGTTATACCTGTTGTACAGGTTTACGGTGAAATCAAAGATCAAATTATAGACGCCATTGTATCGTCGGTGAGCTTTTTTGCTTTTAACTAATAGGACTGAGATTATTGAGCTCTTTTGATGCTAATTGTTCACATTTCACTATTGAACGTAATCGTCTATTGTTCAGTATGGTTAGCTGATTGATAAAGGGTAGCAATTTATGAATTTGTATGAGTTTGTCCCTAGTTGAAATCTGATACGATCAATATCAAATGGGAGACTTCCCCGTTAAACTTCAGAGGATCGACTGATTGAATCGACCCCGGAAAAGCTCAACACAATACAAAATAATCTCAGAACTTAAGAAGAAGAAGAAGATAATAACTTGGCACATAAAACTTGCTTGCCTTTTCTATTAATGAACTCAATATATATATACATGCGTGCAACTTGTGAAAAAGGAAATAATAATCAAATCCCACATAATCCTAAGAATTACATAAATAAAGATAGAAAGTAGAAACTGAAATGCAACAGAATTAGTTACTTTCTAATTCTGGACAAAATCCCTTGATTAACTCTAATTAGACTTTAATAAGATGTTTGAGCTGTTCCAATCATCCGATGCCAACTGTCGTTCCAATTCTCTTTTGAATTGGCCTGTATCAAATACCCTCCCCTTCAACAATCCTTGTCCCCAAGGATTGAATGAAGGAAATTGGCGTCTAGTGTCGCTGAAAAACTCCCAAGTGCTGTCCTCGGTGGAAGCGTTGAACCATTTAGCCAGAACCTGCGTTGCTGTTTTGTGACCTTGACGTACAAGATGACGATCCAAAACCAATTCAGGTTTGTTCGGGTATTTATCTTCCTGATGTTTTCCAACCTGATTGTTATCGTATGGTTCGGGTTTTTGGTGAATAAATCCGACATGCATAAGTGAAAGTTGGGCAGATTGTTGAAGAGTTTTGTGCGTTTGCTGGGCATTTATGGTTTCAACGGTTGGGGTTTGTTTACCTCTCAAGGATACCTTCTTTCCATCTATCATGAAATTCATCTTAAGCTCATTAAAATTCAAATTGATGTCTCCCAACGTAATAAGCCATTGAACTCCCAATACTACCTCACATCCTCCCAATGGTAGAATCATTGCCTTAGTAGTGAAGGGGATTCCTTGCATTCGCCATGTAAATTCCTTACAAATGTGGGAACTGTAAATTTTGCTACCATCAGCCACGGCTACCGCAATTGGCTTGGTATCCTCTAACTTACACCCCAAACGCTTCGCAGCCTTCAAATCGAGAAAATTATGGGTACTACCGGTGTCTATAAGTATGTTTACTGGGTATCCATTGGAAGCCCCAGTGATTCTCATAGTCCGAAAGTCATGTATACCCGCCATCGCATTCACCGAAACATGATAATTGGCTACTTGGTTTTCATTCTTGCAATTGTTGTTGTCCCGATACTCTTCCTCAACTTCATTTTCGGTTCCTTCGATTTCCTCCAAACCTTCTGATTCAGGAATCTCCATTATATATAATTGCCGTCGTTTGTTACACATGTGGCCTGGTACGAACTTTTCATCACACCAAAAGCACAGATTCCTTGCTCGTTTGTCATCTAAATCCTGAGGGCTTAACCTGCGAGAGGGAATGATAGGTGGTGCCGATGATCTTGGTAAGGATTGTGGTGGTTTAGTGGTTCGATAAGAAGGTGTAGTGGTGGGTTGTGTATGGGCTGATGTGTGGTCTACCTTAGCTTGGTAAGGATTATAGGATAGTCTGTTATGGGAAAAATTATTGGTGATGGGAAGATTCGGTTTCTGGGATGAGAGGCTGTTAGCATGCTCCTGTAGTTTAGCTAAGCTAATGGCTTCTTGTAAGGTCCGGGGTTTAAACATTCTCACATGAATGGCGACGTCACTTTTAAGACCTCCAAGGAAACAACTAATGGCATAGGGTTCAGGTAATTCCACACAATTTACTAATTCATCAAACCTATCAAGATATTCTTGTATATTAGTGGTTTGTTTCAGATTAACCAATTCCGACATAGGATCCTCATATAATAGGGCCCCAAAACGATCATTCAATGCCCGAACATACTCCCCCCAATGAGGTAAATCACGAGTTAATCTATTTTTCATAAAGATTTGGTGCCACTGTAATGCCTTACCTTCCAAATGGACAGCAGCTATCTTAACCTTGGCTTCCGGTGGTGTATCATCAATTTCGAAAAATTGCTCGCATTTGTATATCCACCCTCGTAAGTCATCCCCTCCGAATTTAGGAAATTCTACTTGTGAAAGCCGAGTCGGTGCGTGATACGTGGGTTGCCATTGACCCCGTCGATATGTTTCTGATTCTGCATCTAAATCCTCAGCCACATGTGGCTTCTGTCGATCCTCCCGCGAAGGACCTCCCTGAAATTCCTTCATTGATTCCTTCATCGATGATGCTACAACAACTATCATATTTCGTAAATCGTCGATGGATTTCCGTGTCTCTTCTGAGTTTGCCTTTAGCTGGTCCTTCAACCCATCCATCTCACGTCTTACATCCATGCTCCTTGTTCCATCTGCCATTGTAATGGACCAGCCGCCGTCAATCCGGGGATCGACGGCTCTGATACCACTTGATATGATCAATATCAAATGGGAGACTTCCCCGTTAAACTTCAGAGGATCGACAGATTGAATCGACCCCGGAAAAGCTCAACACAATACAAAATAATCTCAGAACTTAAGAAGAAGAAGATAATAACTTGGCACATAAAACTTGCTTGCCTTTTCTATTAATGAACTCAATATATATATACATGCGTGCAACTTGTGAAAAAGGAAATAATAATCAAATCCCACATAATCCTAAGAATTACATAAATAAAGATAGAAAGTAGAAACTGAAATGCAACAGAATTAGTTACTTTCTAATTCTGGACAAAATCCCTTGATTAACTCTAATTAGACTTTAATAAGATGTTTGAGCTGTTCCAATCATCCGATGCCAACTGTCGTTCCAATTCTCTTTTGAATTGGCCTGTATCAAAATCTGGGAATTCCTTCGTTTATATATAAAATTGGGTAATGTATATAGACCCTTCTGCACGAGATCCTAATAACGAAAATAACTCCTGTCGAAAAAGCAAAAATAAGTGAGAATCTAACAAAGGGGATCTTGGTAATTTACAAAATCTCAATTTGTGATAATTACCCAAGTAGGGGTGGCAATTTGGGTCCTGGACCCAAACGTAACTAAGTTTTTAATGGATTTGGTCCTAACATTTTAGCATTATAGTTCCAATTGGGTTGGTTTTTAATAATATTTGGGTCTAAGTTGGGTTTTAAATTGGGCCCAATTTGGGTCTAAATTGGGTCCAACTTATTTTTCACTTTAAGTCAATAATCTACATTTTAAATTCTACAACAACCCCTTACATCACTCTGATTCATTATGGGTCTTATTGGGTCCATTTTTTGTCCTCATTGGGTCCACTTTGGGTCTTTATTGAGTCCGACTATAATGCATATTTTTTGAGATTGGACCCAATTGGACCCAACCCACTTTAAGCCCAAAAACCCGACCCAAACCCAACTCATTCAACCCAATAGCCACCCTTGTTACCAAGTAATCCAGCATGTAATTATCTCAATGACGTTTGAAACTGTAGCTTAAAGGGTTCAGCTTGAGCCTTCATATAGTGATGTAATGTTAAATATGACGAATTTTCAGATTGATAGAGAACGTGAGGGCGAAGAGATTGATCAAACGATGTTGAAACAAGTCATGAATATTTATACCGAAATGGACACAGATTCACTCAGACAGTACTTTGCAAAGGATTTAGAAGCAGCAATAATTGAAGCCACAGCTACATTCTACTCAGGAAAGGCTTTAAACTGGATCGATAACAACTCATTAGAGAGTTACAACCTTAAGGTCAGTCGAAAAGAAAATTACATTGTTAAAAAATTCGAGCACATTTCGATTCTTATATATATATATATGTTTGTGTAGGTTGAGGAATGCTTGGAAGATGAGAGAAAGAGAGTTTGTAATTACTTGAGATTGAGAAGCAAAGACAAAATATTCGAGGTTTGTTTTTGTACTCAAATTTGTCTTAATTTTACAAGGTTGTGTTTGGATTGAGTGATTTGGATTTGGGTAGGAGATTTGGAGGAAGGATTTGAAATGATACCTAAAATGGAGTCATTTGAAATCCACCGTAGTTATGGAGAAAATAGTTCAGAATGAATGACAATGGATTTGAAATCCATCGTAACATGAATTCATCCAAACGAACTTAAATGGATTTGTCGATAAATTTGAAATTTATAGATTTCAAATTCTTCAATCCAAACACACACTAAGTTCTTTTGAGAATTAATCCAAGAGATGGTACATTTTCTTATAACAGGTTGTAACACATGAATTGGTCTCTGTGCATGAAAACAAGTTAGTGGAGAAGATGCATCTTCATCAGGCTAGTGCTTAATATGATATTATTGTCATATATCAATTTCAATAATTTTTTTTTTTATTGTTTATGCATTCTAAATCTAATATACCCCTTGATTCTATTTACGGTGCAAGTATTCAATTGAAGATTCTTAAATATTTTGATTAATTGTCCACTAAACTTATTAAAACATATGTACCTTAATCAAAGATATCTCGTGAGTATTTATTCGGTGCATGTTATTAATATCTAGGTTCACTGTCATACGAGAAGGGTATCGACTTTTGAAATCTCTCATAATTTTAAATATCAATACAATCACAAACATATAATAACTAAATTCACATGATAATCATTTAAGTACACACAAGTCATTATGATTATTACAATGCGTTGAATTCGAAATAAGTTGTGCAAAATATGTTGAGTACATGGATATAGATGGCCAAAAATGCAAATTGCTACAAATACTTAGCACTAAAAATTTATTTTGATAGTTGATTTTATTAATGTTAAAATCAGTAATTACTAATAATCAACCGCATGTGTTTCCTTAATCATTGGTGTTTAGAGTCTTTTAGGACTTTAAAATATCAATAACATTTGTACAATTAGTTTTGTTCTCAAATATAACCGACTCATTAGTTTTTATTTATTAAAGTCAATCATGACGATTTTACAAAAATAAAAAGTATCAATCCAACAATCATGTTTACCAAAATAAACTTGAATTCAAGTATAAGAAATTGCATCAATAGGGAGAAATAAAAACATCAAGATAAAATGACATATACACCAATATCTCATCAAGGATAAGTAAAATTTAACAATTTCTTTCATACATTCCAATTTTACTTCACAAATACATCAAGATTCAAGCCCCAGTAACCAAAATAATTCAAACCATAAATAGAGATTTAAGAATACAAATACACACATTAGCCATAGATTTTACACATAATGGCTGATTTTATTTTAAAATATTTTAATACACACACTTTGCAACAATTGGTTACTATTTCACAGTGCTCAAATCATTAGGCCATTCAACAATTGCAAGGGTCACATTTGCAGTTGGATCCACACTTGCACCCATTACCTCCTTCAGCACCAAACCTTGTCTCAGATCCTTCAGTATACCTAAAAATATATTAATTTTAGTTATTAATTTTCTTTTAACAAAAAAATTAAAAATTTAATGTGCTCATAAGTTGTTAATTAGAGTAAATATTCGATTTTATAATATACAAGACTTACATCTTCATTGGTGCGACTCCTTCAATGATGATAATCGTTGATACGTTCTCCACAATATCAGGGTACATCCCACATCTGTTGATCGACCAATCAATGAATTGGGTTATAAATTTATAATTATAGTTTCTTATTATAAAGTATGCAAACAATTACTCATCAACCATAAAATTGAAGGACATATGGTATGTTTGATAATTAACAATCATATATCAATAAATGACTATAACGGTTGAAAAGTAGCCAAAAAAAGAGCCTTTTAGAATCCATACTAGCTCAAAATTACTTCAACAAACTCTTAGAATTAGTACCATTAGTTTGAAATCCTTAGCTCATAAACCCCTCTATTCAAAATAATTGAAGAATAAAGTTGTGAAAAGGGTCATAACAATTAGTATTGGGCTAACCCGTTAAGGCCGGCTTGACTTGCCTGGCGCCTGTTCGGCTCCTTAATAAAGGGGTCGAAATAGTTACCATGATTTTTAGGGGATATGATGTACTATTTCAAATGATGTTCCATCTTCTATCCATATATAAGATTTTTACATTGTGTCAAATTTTTTACACATATTAAATATCCTTTAATAACTGCATTTGTGAACTACATTTATCAAAAATCTGAATATATGGAATAGAAGATAGAATATGGATTTAGAATAGAAAATTCCATCCCGAATTTTAGAGGGGTGGGGTAGGGGTGTAAGTCGAGCCGAGCCGGCTCAACTCGAGCTCGAGCTCCAGGTCGAAAAGTTAAAGCTCGATGAGCTCAAGCTGGTATATTGAGGCTCGAGCTTGACAAAATCACCAAAATTGGCTCGAGCTCGGCTTGTTTACACCCCTTGGCTGGGTAAGGGTTGTTCATCAAATTTACCCACAACCATTGCCGCACTTGCAGCCTGAGCCACATCCACAGTTTCCTCCACAGCCAGACATTTTCTTATAGTACAAATAGTATACTAGAAAGAGAGATTTGTAATTGATTTGAATTTTCACTACAACTTCTTGTGATTATGCTTGTACCTATTGGCTAGTCTCGTATATATAATGCACAATATGTTACGCGTGGGATGACGTTGTATAACAACAATGGAACACTTTGAAATAAAATATGATTCGAAAATGATATAAAAATGGAAAAATCATGGTCAAATACGCAAAATATGTACTTTTTAATTCAATATTCAATTTTAAACTTCTTGAATGATTAAGAGAAATGAAAGGGAAAAGGCATGAAGCTTGCTGCTTTACACACATTAACAAATATTTTGACGTTTTCTTGTGAGTTGTGACCACATTTTCTATGCTTATTATACATTATTTTTGTTAATCATCAAAGCCAATGTCGAAACGATATCATCATCAATCTTTGATTATAAAAAAAAGTACGTAAAAAGATTCTTTGATGTGAATTATATTTGAGTTGTCACGAATCATCAATGAGCACATAATTTGCAAAGATTAATAAAAAATTTGAAAGATAATAAATATTTAACGTGGTTAGGCGCACATTACATATGTCAACGACACAGATTTCTTGATATTTGAGATGTTTTAACATAACATTATGTTAAATTCTAATATTTATAACGGGTTAATTGTAATTTACCTTATTGGGTAATTTTAAAAAGACAAAAAATATCTCCCTAAAAAAAAGTTTAACAAACTTAAATTGCCTTGATCAATTTGTGTCGATTTTGTTCACGTTCCTTAAGAGGCATAAATTTAGTGAAAATATTTTAAAAAATTGAAATTCATAAGTACGTAGTGATACCAACTATAACATAATTGTATAGTTGCTGTACCTTGAACTAAAACACCGAAGTTAATTTTTGTAAACCCTACACCTAAAATAAGTTATAAGTTCACCATATACTGAATTACGATATACGATATACGATATATTGAATTACAATATACAGATATACTTGATCTTTTATAATAAATACGTAGATAGCTCTATAGAAGCCTTAACTCTTGCTCTACGAGCTTAGCTTTTTTATGTTAGGTCTATACAATTTGAAAAAAGCAAGCCAATATTAAGCTAGGCCCTATGAGTTTTGTTTCATAATCCATATAGTTTAGACAAGTTTACTTTGAAAAAAAGATATTAACCTCATTAATATAAGTTCCATTAAGTATTAAAAGTTCCATTTCATTTCCTGCGAAGTGCGCACTTGTCAATTTATAATCAAATGAAATATTGGAAAATTTTAGACTATTTTCATAATCGATTATTTATTTTTTATAAAATAAATTTGAATTTGATCTCAAAATAAAATTTTCTAAATTGAAGATTAATATTAATTTGCAAATACTAAGCCTCATTTAAATTTCTTGAAACTTGGGAAGGAAAAAGTAGTTACGGATAGTTACACTTGTGGCGTTTCCAAAATTTAATGTTTGTGATAAAGTGTTATGTTTCCCATTTTTCACAAACTAAATGATGCATTAATCACCGTACTTAACTGCAGTTTGACATTACTTGAATATTAATTAGCCAATTTAGATTGGAATAATTAAAGTTTTGACGCACTGGAAGTAGAATATTTTAGAAATTTTAAATATTATGTACTCTAAAACAAATATAATTGTCTATTGATTGTCCAACATAAGATATGGGATTTAGGGGGCCATTATAATATTTTTCTACCGGTAATTTAACTCAATTTTACTTTTAACCACATTCAATTCAAGTATAACATTTAGTTTTATAACTTTTAAAATATTTTACATTTACTCTCATCGATCTAAGATTTACTATCAGAACTAGGGATGTAAACGAGCCGAGCTTGGCATTTTTTTCAAGTTCGAACTCGTCGAGCCCAAAATTTTCGAGCTCGGGCTCGAGCTTGTGAACTTTGGTTCGAGCTCGAACCGAGCCCGAGCTCGAGCCGAGCCCGGCGGGAACATTCAAATTTCAAAATTTTTTAATATTTTTTAATTATTTTAGGCGGAAAAATTCAAATTTCGAATTTTTTTAATTATTTGATATATATTTTTAATTATTTAATATATATTTTTTAATTATTTAATATATATTTATTAATATGATAATAAAAATAATAATATATTAAAAAATAAAAAAGCTCGCGAGCCTTTTTTTAGAAACGATAGAGCTCGAGCTCGATTAAGAGTTCGAGCTCGTGAAGCTCGGCTCGAGCTCGAGCCGAGCTCGTTTGATCTCGAGCTGGCTCGAGCTCGACTTACACCCCTAATCAGAACACAAAAGTAGGTCTGTAAATTAATTTAGAAGTGTTGAAAAAATCAACCATTGAAAAAAAAAGGGTATTTTCAAATTTGTCCCTCTAATTCTCCTAGCTATTATTAATATTCTGTACATATTTTTGTCATTTTTTTGTTATCCGAGCCTAGCTCGAGTCAAGCATCAAAATTTATCTAACAGAAAAAGTTGTTCAAACTTGGTCTGGTAAATTATAGAATCGAGCTTGAATCGAACTTTTATTGATTGAAATCCTAATAACAAAAATAACTCATACATAAATCTAATATACCCCTTGATTCTATTTACAATTGAAGATTCTTAAACTAAACTTAAAACATATGCACCTTAATCAAAGATATCTCGTGAGTATTTATACGGTGCATGCTATTAATATCTAGATTCACTATCATACGAGAAGGGTATTAACTTTCAAAATCTCTCATAATTTTAATATCAACAAATACAAACATTTAACAACTAAATTCATATGATAACCATTTAAGTACACACATAGTTCGTGATGATTATTACAATGCGTTGAAGTCGAAATAAATTGTGCAAAATATGTTGAGTACATGGATGAAGATAGCCAAAAATATGCTACAAATACTTAGCACTAAAAATTTATTTTGATAGCTGATTTTATTAATGCTAAAAAATCAGTAATTACTAATTATCAACCGCATGTGTTTCTCTAATCATTGGTGTTAAGAGTCTTTGAACTTTAGGATATGAATAACATTTGTACAATTTAGTTTTATTGTCAAATATAACCCATTCATTAGTCTTTATTTATTAAAGTCAATCATGACTATTTTACAAAAATAAAAGTATCATTCCGACAATCATGTTTACCAAAATAAACTTGAATTCAATAATGAGAAATTGCATCAATTAATATGTATTTAAAAACATCGAGATAGAAGGACAAAATAATACACCAATAAACTTTATAACAATTTTTTTCATACATTCCATTTTTACGTCACAAATACATCAAGATTCAAGCCCCGGTAACCAAAATCATTCAAACCATAAACAGAGATTTACGAATATAAATACACATATTAGCCATAGATTTTACACATAATGGCTAATTTTATTTTAAAATATTTAGATACACACACTTGCAATAATTGGTTACATCACAGTGCTCAAATCGTTAGGCCATTCAACAATTGCAAGGGTCACATTTGCAGTTGGATCCACACTTGCAGCCATTACCTCCTTCAGCACCAAAGCTTGTCTCAGATCCTTCAGTATGCCTAAAAATACATTTAATTTTTGTTATTAATTTTTTTAACAAAAAAAAATTAAAAAATTACAAATTTAATGTGCTCATAAGTTTTTAATTAGAGTATACATTCAATTTTATAGTATAAAAGACTTACGTCTTCATTGGTGCGACTCCTTCAATAATGGTAACCGTTGATACGTTCTCAACTATATCAGGGTACATCCCACATCTGTCGATCGAACAATCAACAAATCGAGTTATAAACTTCCAATTATAGTTTCTTATTATAAAATATGCAAAGAATTACTCATCAACCATAAAATTGAAGGACAAATGGTATTTTTGACAATTAACAATCATATATCAATAACTGACTATAATGATTGAAAAGTAGCTAAAAAAAGAGCCTTTTAGAATCCATACTAGCTTAAAATTACTTCAACAAACTTAGAATTAGTACTATTAATTTGAAATCCTTAGCTCATAAACCCCTAGATTCAAATCGAAGATTAAAGTTGTCAAGAGGGTCTTAACGAGTAGTATTGGGCTAACTCGTTAAGGCCGGTTTTGTTAAAGGGCCAGCCCGGCTTGACCTGCCTGGTCGCTCATTTCGACCCCGTAGTATAATTTCTCATTTCAAATTGTATTTCATCTTCTATTCCATATATTAGATATTTAACATGTGTCAAAATATTTACACATGTTAAACATTCCTTAATAACTGCATTTGTGAATTACACGTGTCAAAAATCTGAAAATGTGAAATAAAAAATTGAACAGAGACTTGGAATAGAAAATCATATCCCGACTTTTAGAGCAAATTTACCCGCAACCATTGCCGCACTTGCAGCTTGAGCCACATCCACAGTTTCCTCCACAGCCAGACATTTTCTTAAGAGTACAAATAGTATACTTGAAAGAAAGATTTGTAATTGATTTGAATTTTCACTACAAGTTCTTGTTATTATACTTATACTTATTGGCTAGCCTACTATATATAATGGACAATATGTTACGTGTAGGATAACGTTGTATAAGAACAATTGAACAATTCAAATAAAATATGATTAGAAAATGATATAAAAATGGAGAAATCGATGTCGAATACGTCAAGAAATGTAATTTTTAATTCAATATGCAATTTTCAGCTTCTTGAATGATTAAGACAAATGAAAGGGAAAAAGGCATGAAGCTTGCTGCTTTACACATATTGACAAATATTTTGACATTTTCTTGTGAGTTGTGATCACATTTTCTATGATTATTTTACATTATCTTTTGCCTCCAACATTTGTTTGAAATTATCAAAGCCAATGTTGAAAGTAAATAAATCACCATCAATCTTTGATTAAAATAAGTTGGTGTGAGATTCTTTGATGTGAACTATATTTGAGTTGTTAGGAATCAATGAGCACATAATTTGCAATGATTAATAAAAAAATTGAAAGATAATAGATATTTAACGTGATTAGGCGCATATTATATATGTTAACGACCTAGATTTAATTAAAAATTGATATTTGAGATGTTTTAATATAACATTATGTTAAATTCTAGTATTTATAACGGGTTAATTGTAATTTACATTTCCGTGTAATCTTAAAAAGGCAAAAAATATATCGCTAAAAAAGTTAAACAAACTTAAATTACCTTGATCAATTTGTGTCAATTTTGTTCGCGCCCTTTAAGAGGCATAAATTTGTTGGATTAATTGGACATTTTGTCCATTATTTTCAACAATGGTAAGCAATTGAAAAATCAATTCAAAAATGGTAGGCAACTTCAACAATGGTAGGCAATTGTGATGTCATGCATGACATAATCGTAGGGGCATTTTCGTCATTAATCGTGGTCGAAGTTCTCCTATAAATAGGAGTTTCGTCCATTATTCATTTATTCCGAAAAACAAAGCTATCTAGTCTTTTCTCTAATTCTTCAATCATATAGTGAGTTGAGGTGTTAAGTTAGAGAGTGTTGCTAGTGGGAAGCTTGTTCGGGGTCGGTTTGGAGTGAGAAGAAGAATTGTGTAGTTGTAATAATTTTCTACATAGTGTATTTTCTTGTCTGGTTCCCCGTGGTTTTTCTCCGGATTTTGGAGTTTCCACGTTAAATCCTTGTGTCATTATTATTTCTCGTATTTGCTTTCTGTTTCCACAAAGAGTAGATTCTGGGGGAGCGTATTTGCAAGGCCAAAATACCCAACAAGTGGTATCAGAGCCCGGGTCCTACTGAGGTGGAACGCGTTTTTTGCTGGGTGGAGCTCTGGTGTGGTAGTAGTGGGAATACGTACGGTCTAAGGCGGTTCTGTCAAAGGAGACTGGTTCTTAAGTGGGACCATTTGTGACCCCACCAGTCTGTCCTGGGAACCTTGAAGCTCCGTCCGGGGAAGATTGAGTTTCTCTCTTTCCGGGGGCTTACTTAGTGGGTACTATTCAAGTCTGCGGTAAACACGCCGAAGTTCTGACGGAGCAATGTCAGGAAGCAGGGTCACGAATATGGTTAGATATGATGTGGAGAAATTTGACGGTAAAATCAACTTTGGCTTGTGGCAAGTTCAAGTCAAGGATTTGTTGATTCAGTCTGGTTTACACAAGGCTTTGAAGGGAAGATTCATCCCTGTCCCTGAAAAGGACGGCGAGACTAGCACGGCCGGTAGCAGGGCTAGTGTGACAGGCAAAGCTATGAGCGATGATGATTGGGAGGATCTGGATTTGAGAGCAGCAAGTGCAATCCGTTTGAACCTAGCAAACAATGTTCTTGCAAATGTGCATGGACTCACTACGGCGAAGGAGCTATGGGAAAAACTGGAGGAGTTGTACAAAGCAAAGGGTGCCTCAAATCGGGTGTACCTGAAAGAGCGGTTTCACACGCTGAAAATGGAGGAAGGTACAAGTGTTTCAGATCATTTAGGTACTCTCAATGGTATAGTTGCTGAGCTGGAGTCCATTGGAACAAAAATTGATGAGGAGGATCAAGCCTTGAGACTCATCTGGTCTCTTCCGCGATCGTTTGAGCACATGAAGCCGATATTGATTCACGGGAAGGATAAAATTTTTTTATCTGATGTTACTGGTAAGCTTATCTCTGAAGAGAAAAGGCTTTCTGGAAGTAACGTTATAAATGTCAACAGTGATTCAAACTTGAACGTGGTAGCTCATCGAGGGAGGAAGAAGAGTTCTGGGAAAATTGTCTGTTGGAAGTGTGGAGAAGAAGGCCACACGAAAAGAAATTGTCCAAAAGGTGGAGCCGGTTCGGCAAAAGGTTCCAGGTCAGTAAGAGGAGATACTGACGATGACGCTAACACTTTCTCCTATCTCGATGTCGCTTGAGAGCGGCATGTACATCCTTTTGGCAGTTTGTTACTCGCGGTTGCCATGATAGAGGATGTATGATGTTAGCGGGTCCACAATTGCACACGGGCATTGGTTGGCATTGATGCAAGGTGTGGTGAAAAATCATGTCGATGGGCTAAGAACTCCCTGGAAAGCCAACTTTGGGAGTTGCACCATAATCTTCAGCAAGGTATTTTTCGACATGGGCCGAAACTGAAATTCTTGGGATTGCTGTATTCCAAGTGGTTATGCTTTTATGGTGGAGCATGATAGTTCTCTACGGTGAGAATTATGATTGCAGTAGCTGAAGCTACGGGTATCTTCATCGAAGTGTTACGGAATAGCCAAAAGTCCAAGGTGGAGATTGTTGGATTAATTGGACATTTTGTCCATTATTTTCAACAATGGTAAGCAATTGAAAAATCAATTCAAAAATGGTAGGCAACTTCAACAATGGTAGGCAATTGTGATGTCATGCATGACATAATCGTAGGGGCATTTTCGTCATTAATCGTGGTCGAAGTTCTCCTATAAATAGGAGCTTCGTCCATTATTCATTTATTCCGAAAAACAAAGCTATCTAGTCTTTTCTCTAATTCTTCAATCATATAGTGAGTTGAGGTGTTAAGTTAGAGAGTGTTGCTAGTGGGAAGCTTGTTCGGGGTCGGTTTGGAGTGAGAAGAAGAATTGTGTAGTTGTAATAATTTTCTACATAGTGTATTTTCTTGTCTGGTTCCCCATGGTTTTTCTCCGGATTTTGGAGTTTCCACGTTAAATCCTTGTGTCATTATTATTTCTCGTATTTGCTTTTTGTTTCCACAAAGAGTAGATTCTGGGGGAGCGTATTTGCAAGGCCAAAATACCCAACAAAATTTAGGGAAAAGTTAAAAAAATATGAAATTCATAAGTATGTACTGGGACCAAAATTGTATAGTTTTGGTATCTCGACAAAAAACACCAAAATTAATTTTGGTTTAATGGTTTTGTTAACCCTACACCTAAAATAAGTTATAAGTTCTCAATATACTGAATTACGATATACAATATACTTGATGTTTTATAATAAATACGTAGATAGCTCTATTATAGCCTTAAACACTTCCACTACGAGCTTAGCTTTTTATGTTAGGTCTATACTATCTACAAAAAACAAGTCAATATTAAGCTAGGCCCTACGAGTTTTGTTTCATACACCGTATAGTTTAAACAAGTGTATTTTGAAACAAAATTAACCTCATAAATATAAGTTCCATTAATTATTAAAAGTTCCATAATTCCATTTATATTTATAATCAAATGAAATATTGTTAAGTTATGGGGAAAATTTTAGACTATATATTTGATTTGGTTAAACTCAAATATTTTTTTTTAAAAAACAGTGAATTACACTATTTTTATAATTGATCATTTATTTTTTAAATAAACTTGAATTTGATCGAGTCAGATTCAAAATAAAATTTTATAAATTTATAATTAATATTAATTTGCAAAGACCAACCCTCATTTAAATTTCTTGAAACTTACGGATAGTTACACAGTTACACTTGTGGCGTTTCCAAAATTTAATGTTTGTGATAAAGTGTTATGTTTCCCATTTTCACAAACTTAACTTAAATGATGCATTAATCACCGTACTTAACTGCAATTTGAACTAAATGACTTACTTGAATATTAATTACCCAATTTAGATTGGAATAATTAAAGTTTTAACGCACTGGAAGTAGAATATTTTAGAAATTTTAAGAATTATGTACTCTAAAAATAAATATAATTCTCTATTGATTGTCCAAAGTAAGATACGAGATTCGGAACCGTTACAATATTTTTTGATCTGTAATTTAATTTAAATTTCACTTTTAACCACATTCATATCAAAATATAACATTTAGTTTTATAATTTTTAAAATATTTTATATTTACTCTTACAGTCTAAAATCTAATGATTTGCTCATCAGAACTCAAAATTAGGTCTATAAATTAATTTGAAAGTGTTGAAAAAATCAACCATTGAAAAAAATGGGCTTTTCCAAATTTGTCCTTCTAATTCTTCTAGCTATTAGTCCCTTTCAAGCAGCAGCTTGGTGGAACCCCTTTGAAAAACCTGGTATGTATCAAATTCTTTTTACTTTCCATTTTCTTTTTCTTTTTGGAAAATTACCAAAGTATCATAAAATAAATTGTTACATTGCAATATAATCACAAAGTTTTTACTTAACAATAGAAAAAAAAGGGAAAATGAGAACATTATCAATTTTTTTATTAATACTTATTTCAATGTTTATCCTAATTTTATTTTAAGAATTCACCTCTAAGAGATTGATATATTTATTGACCTCTACATATTAGCAATAAAAAGAAGTTTTTTCAAACTGAATTACTTGAAAAACATTTCTTATCTCACATTTTCAATTTTGGAAAATAATTATAAGATTTACAAGTGTATACACAAAAATCTCCATTAATTTGATATTAAGCCAATAAAGTAACGTTAATCAAAATAACAATTGTGATATAAAATATTATGTAAAATACATATAAGTCTTTGATAGACAATATATGTTTCAAAAATATAAGTTCAATAACATTATTGTCTAATTACATTTGTAATTAGGATATGTATTATTGACATTTTAATAAGTTAATCAAAACCTATATTGTGTGTCAAGTACTTAGCTTTTACAAGAAATTAGCTATACTTTCTTATCTTTTGTGTTGTTTTGCCGGGTCGATAGTTCTCAGTTTTAATAGAGCTGACTTAATTTTCACAATTGGATGACCTAATAAGAGGATATTTTACTTAAAATATCCCATCTAATTGTGAAAACTAAAAATTAATCTGATTTCATTAAAACTGGCATAACATAGAATTATATATATATATATAATGTGTTTTGTATACTAAATAATTTTGGATTGTAAAAAATCAGGAAAATATATATTAAACGGGGATCATGGAGAATGCAGTTACGTGTTACATCCGATAGAGACACTAGATGAGAATTGGTGCCAGGACACTTGTTTGCTTTACTTCGGATCAAATGTAAAAGGCGTCTGTGATTGGTGGCCTACGTCCCTTTGGATAGTAGGCGAATGTCAGTGTTGGCAATTGTGAGTCAAAATTAAATAAATAAATGATCATAATAATATTAATAATTACTAAAAGTAATGTTAATAGGGATTTGAGAACATTATGGAATAATAAATTCCGATATGAATTTTAAACTTTTGATTTCCTGTGTTTATTTTGGAATTAAGATATTGTATTTAATGAAATCGATCTGTTTTATTAATGATTTATACCAGAATGACTCCGTTATACTTAACCTAATATATAATTTTTTCAATTCATGTTTGACATTGTTTGTGAGTGTGAAAATATAAAAAGAAAGAATGTTGTGGCCTAGGTCACGGGTTCGAATCCTAATGAGAGAATGCCTAATTGCCTTCTCTACTGTGAGCCTGTCAGCTATGGACAACCTAGGCTGGTTTACCTCTCTTGTGTGGTTTGCAGGCTATTACACAAGAGCGGGGTTTACCCAGTACGCATCTCACGGTAGCGGCTGCGGGTTTCCCTCATCATCCAAAAAAAAAAAATTAACCCGCGTGGGTCACAAATGGTAGTTTGGTAGTTTTCTTTAAATTTTGGGTTAAATGAATGAAACATTCATGTATTATACCGATAATGCAAAAAGACAATGTGTTAACGAAATAGGTCAATCAATTCTTTACTAAAAAGTCTGAGCAAAATCTCAATTTTGTTAAAAATCATCGTATTTTTTTTAATGTTTTTTCACCGTTACTCATATTTTATTTGACAGGTTATACTATCTCTATACAACATAAAAAAGGTAGATAATTTTATTTCACAACCAAATACACATATTACCTTTAATCTTTATATCAGAATGTGAATTTTGTGCGGATTTTTTTTTTGGATGACGAGAGAAACCCGCAGCCGTTACCGTGAGGTGCGCACTGGGTAAACTCCGCTCTTGTGTAATAGCCTGCAAACCACACAATAAATCAGCCTAGGTTGCCCATAGCTGACAGGCTCACAGTAGAGAAGGCAAATAGTCATTCCCTCATCAGAATTCGAACCTGTGACCTAGGCCACAAGTTCAAATGCTCTTACCAACTCTACTGGGGGTTGCCCCCTTTGTGCAGATTTTTTAATAACACAATGGATATGTTAACCGTTTTTGTATGATAACTAGAAAGGGGCAGCACCGCGCAAAGCGCGGTGTTTGCCCGTAGCTGTTTTTTTAATAAAAATAATTTACTATAAAATAATTAATATATTTTAAGGAGTTAAATTTTAATGTGATTATAATATAAATGAAATAATTTTATCTCAAATTTGTTAATATTTATTAGATAGAAGTTAAACAACTTTGGGAATTATCTTTTGCAAACGTATGCAACCGAGAGATTTTATAAACATGTGCAAAACTTGTCATTAGTTAATTATATGTACATTACTGAAATTGTTGCATACTATAATGCCAAAAGTAGGTTACATAATAGTTTGCCTAAAAGAAATTGGTGATTGCCCAAACGAAGCTGAATTTCTACAATATTTATCAACATAAGCTGAAAACAAAATGGAAGTGATCAAGATGTGTGAAAAGAATAAAATTTCAGGCACCCAAAACTTTAGAAATCTGTTAGAGAAAGCCAAGTACATCAGAAGCACGAAAGTATAGCGAATAGATCACTGAGATATACGAGGCTTTTAAAAATCAGATGGAAGATCCTTAGAAAGCCTCGAGTCTTAACCCCGTAGTAGTAATACTCCGTCCCTGATACGCTGCAGTAAACGTAAGAGTATCTACAAATAAGAACATCTAAACGACTGAAAAGAAATTTTCCCATTCAATATATTTTTCAAAAAATTCATGGATTCAATTAGTAGTCATAGGTCAAACTTTGGATCCATCACAATCCCTTTGCAGCTCAAAAGAAGCCACAAATGCTATAGTGACAGATTCAAAGAATTAATGGTGGGGAGCTGAACTGTTGCTCTAATCATAGAAATAAAGTTTTTTAAAACTATTTAGTTTAGAAACAACATTGCTCCATTTGTGGGCCATTCAATAACATAGTAGACCAAATTTAATAAGCAACACATAATTAGCAATTTGAATTTACTTATGAACATAGGTTGCCAAATTTATTTATTTCTTACCCGTCGAGAGTAGTGTGAAGGAATCCACTCGGGCGAGACGTGAAGAAGAGTCCTCTTCTCCTCCACTGGCCTCGTCATCAAATGCGTTGAAGGAAGCGACAAACCTATCCAAACAGAGTTATAGTCATAAAACTGCAGAAGAATTGTTTCTTTTAACCTGGAACCTGATTCACAGATTGTTAAACTTGAAGAAGAAAACAGATTTTATTCATTGAAGATAAAAAACGATTATACAAAACAAAGAGATATCTAATTATTCTAAAAAAGGAAAGCCAAATACTCTTCCTTATATAGCTACTGTTTATAACACCCACAATTAGGGGTGAAAACGAGCCGAGTCGAGCCGAACGCATGGATGTTCAAGCTTGTTTGAATTACAATCGAGCTTTGAAAATTGTGTTTGAGCTTGGTTTGATTGTTTATCGAGCCGAGCTCAAACGAGCTTTAATCGAGTCGATCACGATTCGAGCTCAAGTAGTTTGAATATTTTGTACATGTTTTTGTTATTTTTTGCTTATCGAACCGAGCTCGAGTCGAGCTTCAAAATTTATCAAACAGAAAAATGTGTTCAAGCTTGGTTTGATAATTTATCAAACCGAGCTCGAACCGAGCTTTTAACGATCGAGCTCGAGTCGAGTATCGAGTATCGAGCTAAATTTTCACCCCTACCCACAATATATCAACTAACAACTAATAAAGCTAAACACGCTTTATACACTTTCTAACACTCCCCTTCAAGCTTGGTTTTGAAAGATATTGAAAACACCGAGCTTGGATATAAGATACTCGAACTGGCTTCTTCCCAATGCTTTAGTTAATGCATCAGCAGGTTGATTTTTGGAGGAGATATGTTGAGTAGCAATCAATCCTTGTTGAATTTTTTCTCTAATAAAATGACAATCTACCTCTATATGTTTGGTACGCTCGTGATACACAGGATTAGAAGCAATCTGAAGAGCTGAGCTGCTGTCACAAAAAAGCTGCACACTGTCCTTGATATGAACTCCAACATCTCTTAATACTCCTAATATCCAAATAACTTCACAGGTTGTAGATGCTATGGCCCTGTACTCAGCTTCAGCTGAGGATCTAGAAACCACATTCTGTTTTTTTGTCTTCCAAGAGATCAAAGACTCCCCAATTTGTATAGCAAATCCTGTAACAGACTTCCTGGACATGGGGCAAGATGCCCAGTCTGAATCACAGTAGGCCCTCACCTGCATTTTACTATGAGCAGACAACAAAATACCAAGGCCTGGATTTCCTTTTAAATACTGTAAAACTCTAAACACAGCTTCAAGATGTGATTTTTTTGGTTGATGCATAAACTGTGTAAGAACTTGGACTGAATATGAAATGTCAGGTCTTGTGAGGCATAAATAAATCAATTTGCCTACCAACTTTTGATATTGAGAAATATCCTCAAGTAAAGAATCATTAGTATTCTGCCCAGTTACCTGATCATACTCAAAGGATGTAAGCTTGGCATTCTGCTCCATTGGAGTGTGAGCTGGTTTGCATCCAAGCATTCCAGTGTCAGCAAGTAATTCCAATACATACTTCCTTTGATTGAGGCATATACCTTTAGATGACCTTGCCACCTCAATGCCAAGAAAAAACCTTAATTCACCCAAGTCCTTCATATGAAAAGTTAGCCCCAAATACTGCTTACACTCATTAATCAAAGTAAGATTATTCCCAGTTATCAAAATATCATCAACATACACAAGTAAAATGGTAATATCACTCCCCTTTGATTTGATAAACAGAGAATAATCATGTTTAGATTGGAAAAAACCAAACTTATGTAAAGCAGTAGTAAATTTATGATTCCATTGTCTAGGTGCTTGTTTAAGCCCATATAAGGACTTAACAAGTTTACAAACCTTACCTGTACCATGTTGTGCAAAACCAGGAGGTATATCCATATAGATATCCTCTTCTAATTCACCCTGCAAAAATGCATTAGTGACATCCATTTGGAAAATAGGCCAATGATGAATAGCAGCTAGAGACACTATAATTCTCACAGTGACATGTTTTGCAACAGGAGCAAATGTTTCTGTGTAATCAATACCCTCCTTTTGATTAAACCCCTTTGCAACAAGCCTAGCTTTATATCTATCCACTGAACCATCACTTTTGTATTTTATAGTATAGACCCACCTACTGCCTATAGGAACCTTTCCTGGAGGAAGAGTTACAATATGCCAAGTTTTGTTCAATTCTAAAGCATCTATTTCATGTTGCATAGCTACCTGCCATTTCTTATCCTTAGAGGCCTCTGTATATGTTTTAGGTATGGATTCATTACCAATAGAAGATAGGAAGGCCTTATATTCAGCAGATAAATGATCATACTTTATAACCTTGGACAAAGGATACTCAACAGATTGTGACATGTTAGAGTGAGGCAGATAAGGAGATAGATAATCATTAGCCCAATAGGGTGGTTTACTGATTCTAGAAGACTTTCTGGTACACTCATTAGTACTCTGATTGTGATTTATAGGACTAGAATCAGAGACATTCTCACTTTCTGCACCATCATTATTGGTACTGTTTTCAGACTGAATCTGTTGCTGTTGAGAAGCAGGCTTACTGTTATAAGGAAGAATGAGCTCTTCATAAAACTCTTGATGATTTTGTGTGACAAATTTCTCAGAATTGTTATCTTTGTTCTGCTCAACAGCAAAAGGTAGGATAGTTTCATAAAATATCACATCCCTAGAAACAAGAAAGGTTTTATTTTGAAGATCAAGTAATTTATACCCTTTCTGAGTTTCAGCATACCCAACCAACACACAAGGTTTACTCCTTACACTAAACTTGTCTTGAACAGGTAAAACTTTAACATAACATAGAGAACCAAAAACTCTAAGATGATTGAAATCTGGAACTTTATTATATAACATGTAATAAGGAGTTTGACCATTCAAAAGTTTAGTGGGAGTTCTATTGATAAGGTAAACAGATGTTAAAACACAATCACTCCAGTACTTTATGGGAATATTAGAATGAAATTTCAAAGCACGAGCAACATCTAAAATGTGTCGATGTTTTCTCTCAACAACACCATTTTGTTGAGGTGTATAGACACAAGAACTCTGATGTACCATACCCAAAGAATCAAATAAAGCAGAACATTCATGACTGAAAAAATCCCAGGCATTGTCAGTTCTAATAATTTGGACTTTACTGTTGTGTTGGTTTTGAACATATAACATAAATTTTTTCAGAATATGAAGCACTTCAGACTTGAATTTCATTAAGAAAATCCAACTATATCTAGTCATATCATCCACAATAGTAATGAAGTACCTTTCCTGATTATAAGAGGGTTCTTTATAGGGCCCCCAAACATCAACATGAATTAACTGAAAAGCAACAGTGGATTTAGACATACTCATAGGAAAAGAACTCCTTGAATGTTTAGCTAGGGGGCATACAGGACAAAGTAAAGAGGAAGTAGTAGAATCTACTCCTAATTGAGGTAAGAGACTAAGTCTGGAAGCAGCCATATGACCTAATCTATAATGCCACAAAGTGGCTTTATTCAAATTACAAACATTATGTGAATTAGGCCAAAAAACATGATGGACAGAAGGTTTGCTCTCCACCAGCCTAGTAAGAACAGAATCATTGGTGTTGGATTCCAGGTAGTATAATCCATTAGAGAGTTTACCAATCCTCTTTGTCAATCCACTGCATATTTCCTGAATCAAACAAAAGTTTGGATAGAAACTAATGCCACACTGATTATCTCTAGTTAACTTAGATACTGACAGAAGGTTAAAGTGAAAATCAGGAGCATATAGTACATTGTGTATAATAAGGTCATTATCTAAGGTAACACTACCAATATGAGTCACTGCACTACAGCTACCATTGGGTAATTTCACAGATGTAGGTTTATGCACACTTTGTATATTATGATCCAAGAGTTCCAGATTATAGGTTATATGCTGATTTGCCCCTGTATCTATAATCCATGTTTTATCATTGACCATATTAATATTAGTGTTACTCAGATTAGTGCATATACCTGCCACATTTGCAGTTGTAGTCTGAGCAGCTTCTTGATCATGGTTAGTGTTTCCAGTGAGCTTCATTAACTGAGCATACTGTTGGTGAGTGAGAGTAGGTAACTGCTGAGTACCATCTTGCCATGTAGACTCTGAAGGTGTATGCGAGCCACCATTATTAGAACCAGCATTAATCATGTAGGAAGAGTTTACATTTCCTCTGCCTTGATTGTACCCTCTGCCTCCCCTTCTTCCACCTCTTCGACCCCCTCTATTCGGAGGATAACCAATAATTTTGTAGCAATTATCTTTAATATGCCCCGGTAGATGGCAATGATCACATATAACCGGTGGTTTGTCCACAGAATTCGCCTTATTGGAGGCATTGGACAGTAAGGCTGTAGAATCTTGAACTCCAATACTTCGTTGAGTTTCTTCATTGCATACAATTGAGAACACTTGATTATGAGACGGAAGCGGAGACATCATCAAGATTTGTGACCGAGTGTTGCTATAACACTCATTTAGCCTCATAAGGAACGTCATCATCTTTAACTGTTGGCAAAACTCCGTATACTCTTTAGTCACAATAACAGAGGGCGAGGGAATTAGGGACTCATATTCATCCCATAATTGCCTTAATCTTGAATAGTAATCAGTCACAGAATTGGATCCCTGTGATATAGTATTGATCTGCCGGTAGAGTGAATACATGCGTGCCCCATTGATCTTGTCGAACCGTTCCTTCAAATCTCTCCAAATAATGTCAACAGATTCACAGTAAACAACTCCGTGAACCAATTCTCTGGATAAGGATCGCGTAATCCAGGACTTGACTAGGGCATTACGGCGCTTCCATTGGAAGAAAAGAGGAGAATCGGAATCAGGTTTCTTGCACGTACCATTAATGAAGCCCAATTTATTTTTGGCTTCAAGGGCATTCAACATTTCCCTGCTCCACACTTTGTAATTGTCACTCCCCTTTAAGGTTTCGGTCACTAGATCGATGTTAGGTGAATCGGAGGGGTGAAGGTAGAGCGGATCATTGAAATCGATCGGCGATTGCGCAGTTGTTATTGCTGTAGAAGGGGTTTCTGAAGGAGTTTCTGAAGTCATCTTGCAGATTCAAGAAAGGAACCCTAATTCGACAGGGCTGAGAAACGAATCAGAATGCGAGCGGAAGAAATCGAAGAACTCCTGATTAAAGATCGATCGACAATGGCTCTGGTGCCATGTTAAACTTGAAGAAGAAAACAGATTTTATTCATTGAAGATAAAAAACGATTATACAAAACAAAGAGATATCTAATTATTCTAAAAAAGGAAAGCCAGATACTCTTCCTTATATAGCTACTGTTTATAACACCCACAATATATCAACTAACAACTAATAAAGCTAAACACGCTTTATACACTTTCTAACACAGATTGACAATACCTATAAATTAAGATAAATTCAACTGTCAACTTTGCAGCATAAAAATGATAATTTGTACCATTTTTCCAAGAATGAACTTAAATCAGCCTCAATATACTTATTTCTTCAAACAAATGCCTTTGTTTTCATTTCTTTGTTTGAAACGTTTCTGATTGTACACTGATCCAAAATCCCTAAAAATTCTTGGGGAACATTTAAAAGTCTCACAAATGAAGCACATGAAGCGGTAGAGAGTTAAGAAGACGGAGCACAAACACAATAAATAAACAAAAATGACAGTTCTTAGCGAGAATTCAATAAAACAGGGCAAGGGGATCCATGAGTAATTAGATAATATGGTCTATGAACAGTTTTATTTCCACACATGGTATAGATTGAAAATCTATGTCTGCAATCAAGCATATTTTTACTATTCTAATCTATTTTAAAGTGAACCATATTCATATTCAATGTCACATTCTTCAACAAAATAATGACTTTGCAGTTTGCGCAAGTCTACATGCATCACAGCCATAGGCTTGATGGATCAAACAGTTGTTGAATGATTGACATGTTGACCTATCTTGCCAATCGTGGTTAAAACTATGTACTTTTATTGAAGATTAATATCAAAATATATATCGTTGGTTGTAAAGTCCAAATATCAAAGTCCTAACACATCACCAGAATTCCTACTCCAATTTTCAAAAACATATATTATTTGTGGGATCAAATTGATTTCTGTTGAATTAGTGACTGTAATAGGAGTCACATGATGAAGCACTAACATGCTAAATTGTAGAAGACAATCTCAAAGAGCTAAACAATGTCATATTGCTAAACAATGTGCAAAATATGTTGAGTACATGGATGTAGATGGCCAAAACTATGCTACAAAAATACTTAGCACTAAAAATTTATTTTGATGGTTGATTTTATTAATGCTAAAATCAGTAATTACTAATTATCAACCGCACGTATTTCTTTAATGTTTAGAGTCTTTGGACTTTAGGATATCAATAACATTTGTACAATTAGTTTTATTCTCAAATATAGCCCACTCATTAGTTTTTATTTATTAAAGTCAATCATGACTGTTTTACAAAAATAAACTTGAAAATGCACCAATAAGAAGTTTTCAAAAATTTCAAGATAGACGGACTTATACACCAATATCTCATCAAGGATAAGTAAAATTTAACAATTTCTTTCATACATTCCAATTTTACTTCACAAATACATCAAGATTCAAGCCCCAGTAACCAAAATAATTCAAACCATAAATAGAGATTTAAGAATACAAATACACACATTAGCCATAGATTTTACACTTAATGGCTGATTTTATTTTAAAATATTTTGAAACACACATTTTGCAACAATTGGTTACTATTTCACAGTGCTCAAATCATTAGGCCATTCAACAATTGCAAGGGTCACATTTGCAGTTGGATCCACACTTGCACCCATTACCTCCTTCAGCACCAAAGCTTGTCTCAGATCCTTCAGTATACCTAAAAATACATTTAATTTTTGTAACAAAAAAAAATTAAAAATTACAAATTTAATGTGCTCATAAGTTTTTAATTAGAGTAAATATTCAATTTTATAATATACGGGACTTACATCTTCATTGGTGCGACTCCTTCAATGATGGTAACACTTGATACGTTCTCCACAATATCAGGGTACATCCCACATCTATGGATTGAATCATCAACAAATCGAGTTATAAACTTACAATTATAGTTCTTATTATAAAGTACGCAAAGAATTAATCATCAACATATTCAATAAATGACTATAATGATTGAAAAGTAGCTAAAAAGGAGCCTTATAGAATCCATACTAGCTCAAAATTACTTCAACAAACTCTTAGAATTATTACTATTTAATTTGAAATCCTTAGCTCATAAACCCCTAGATTCAAATCGAAGATTAAAGTTGTCAAAAGGGTTTTAACGAGTAGTATTGGGCTAACCCGTTAAATCCGGTTTTGTTAAAGGGCCAGACCGGCTTGACCGGCCTGGCCCCCCATTTCGGCTCCTTAGTAAAAGGGCCGAAATATATTAAATATTTCACACGTATAAAAATATTTAAACAAGTTAAATATCCCTTAATAATTGTATTTGTAAATTACACGTGTCAAAAATCTGAATATGTAAAATAAAAAATTGAATAGGAATTTGGAATAGAAAATACTATCCCGACTTTTAGAGCAAAATTTACCCGCAACCATTGCCGCACTTGCAGCTTGAGCCACATCCACAGTTTCCTCCACAGCCAGACATTTTCTTAAGAGTACAAATAGTATACTTGAAAGAAAGATTTATAATTGATTTGAATTTTCACTACAAGTTCTTGTTGTTATGCTTGTAATTATTGGCTAGCCTTCTATATATAATGGACAATATGTTACGTGTAGGATAACGTTGTATAAGAACAATTGAACACTTCAAAATAAAATATGATATGAAAATGATATAAAAATTGGAGAAATCGATGTCGAATACGTCAAGAAATGTAATTTTTAATTCAATATGCAATTTTCAACTTCTTGAATGATTAAGAGAAATGAAAGTGAAAAGGCATGAAGCTTGCTGCTTTACATACATTGACAAATATTTTGACATTTTCTATGCTTATTTTACATTATCTTTGCCTCCAACATTTGTTTGAAATTATCAAAGCCAATGATGAAAGGAAATCACCATCAATCTTTGATTAAAATAAGTTGGTATGAAAGATTCTTTGATGTGAACTATATTTGAGTTGTTAGGAATCAATGAGCACATAATTTGCAATGATTAATAAATAATTTAAAAGATAATAGATATTTAACGTGATTAGGCGCATATAACGACTTGCACAGAAGATTTCTTGATATTTGAGATGTTTTAACATAAGGCTATGTTAAATTTTAATATTTGTAATGGGTTAATTGTAAATTGTATTTTACCTTACCGTGTAATCTTGAAAAGGCAAAAAATATCTCGCTAACAAAAGTTAAACAAACTTAAAATATCTTGATCAATTTGTGTCAATATGTTCACGCCCTTAAAGGGGATCTGAAATTCATAAATAAGTACTGATACCAACTATAAAATAATTGTATAACTGCGGTATCTTGAACTAAAACACCAAAATTTATTTTAGTTTTATTAACCTACACCTAAAATAAGTTATAAGTTCTTAATATACTGAATTATATTTTATAATAAATACCTAGATAGCTCTATTATAGCTTTAACCCTTCCATTACGAGCTTAGCTTTTTATGTTTGGTCTATACTATACTATCTAAAAACAGCAATTCAATATTAAGCTTAGGCCCTGTAAGTTACGTTTCAAACACTGTATAGTTTAGACAAGTTTATTTTTGAAAAAAATAATAACCTCATTAATAGAAGTTCCATTTCCTTTCCTGCGAAGTAAGGACTCATTATATTTATAATCAAATGAAATATTGTTAAGTTATGGGGAATTTTTTTTTTTTGAGTATTTTAATAATCGATCATTTATTTTTTAAATAAACTTGAATTTGATCGATTCAAAATAATTTTTTTTTTAATTTATGATTAATATTAATTTGCAAACAACAAGCCTCATTTAAATTTCTTGAAACTTGGGAAAGGAAAAAGAATTTGCGGATAGTTACACTTGTGGCGTTTCAAAAATTTAAAGTGATATGTTTCCCATTTTTCACAAACTTAACTTAAATGATGCATTAATCACCAAACTTAACTGCAGTTTGAACTAAATGACTTACTTGAATATTAATTACCCAATTTAGATTGGAATAATTAAAGTTTTAACGCACTGGAAGTAGAATAGTTTAGAAATTGTAAAAATTATGTACTCTAAAACAAATATAATTGTCTATTGATTGTCCTGCATAAGATATGGGATTTCCGACTGTTACAATATTTTTCGACTCTAATTTAACTCAATTTTACTTTTAACCACATTCATCACAAGTATAATATTTAATATTATAATTTTAAAATATTTTACATTTACTCTCACCGTCTAAAATATAACAATTTGCTCATCAAAACTCAAAAGTAGGTCTATAAATTAATTTGAAAGTGTTGAAAAAATCAACCATTGAAAAAAAAAATGGGTTTTTCAAAATTTGTCCTTCTAATTCTCCTAACTATTATTCCTTTTCAAGCAGCAGCTTTGTGGAACCCCTTTGAAAAACCCGGTATGTATCAAATTGTTTATACTTTCTATTTTCTTTTTGAAAATTACCAAAGTATCATAAAATAAATTGTTATATCGCAATATAATCACATTTTTTTGTACTTAAGAATAGAAAAAAAAAAAGGAAAATGAGAACATTATCAATTTTGTATTAATACTTATTTCAATGTTTATCCTAATTTTATTTTGAGAATTAACCTCTAAGAGATTGACATACTTATTGACTCATACATATTGGAAATAAAAAGAAGTTTTTGCAAACTAAATTACTGGAAAATCATTTCTTATCTATCTCACATTTTCAATTTGGAAAATTATTATAAGATTTACAAGTGTATATACAAAAATCTCCATTAATTTGATAAATCCAATAAAGTAACGTTAATCAAAATAACAATCGTACTATAAAATATTATGTAAAATATATATATATACGTTATTGATAGACAATATATTTTTCAAAAATATTAGTTCAATAACATTATTTCTAATTACATTTGTAATTAGGATATGTATTATTGACATTTTAATAAGTTAATCAAAATACTTCCTCATCTTTTGAGTTGTTTTTTCGAACCGATAGCTCTCAATTCTAATAGAGCTGACTTAATTTTCACAATTGGACGATCTAATAAGTACATATTTTACTTAAAACATCTCATCTAATAGTGAAAACTAATCTGATTTCATTAAAACTGACATAAAATAGAAATTTTCATTTGTATATATAGTGTGTGTATTGATTGTATACTAAATAATTTTTTATTTGTAAAAAAACAGGAAAATATATATTAAACGAGTATCGTGGAGAATGTAGTTACGTGTTATATCCGGTAATCACACTAGATGAAAATGATTGCCAAGAGAGCTGTTTGCTTTACTACGGGAAAAATGTAAAAGGCGTATGTGATTGGTGGCCTACATCCCTTTGGCTAGAAGGCGAATGTCAGTGTTGGCAATTGTGAATTTTTTTTGGAGTAAAAAATAAATAAATAAATGATCATAAAATAATAATAATAATAATAGAGAATACGATTTACTATTAAATATTAAATTCCGATATGAATTTTATACTTTTAATTTCATGTGTTTATTATGGAATTATTGAGTTGATGTGATAATTCTGCTCAATATTTTGTGTTTAATGAAATCGATTTGTTTTATTAATGATTTATATCAGAATGGCTCCGTTATATTTGACCTAATATACAGTTTTTCAATTTATGTTTGACGTTGTTTGTGAGTGTGAAAAAATAAAAATAAAGAATTTGTTCACTATTTCTTGTCTATATTGTATTGCGTATAATGTAGTTTGGAACACTGGACGTTTTTATTGTGTTAGGTTATTAATTTTCTCTTGTTGTTTAAAGAAAATTTTTTTAGTTGTATCTTAAGGAACCAACTTCGAAATGCGATATTTTTAATGTAAGTAGCATTTGTGAGACGAATTCACTATCTCGTCACAAAAAGTGCATGTATCATTTGCAAATTAGGTAAATGAAATTGTAAGTATTTAGTCAAATCAAAATAAACTAATTCGTGTGGGTCATAAATGGTAGTTTTGTAGTTATTTTTTTAATTTTGGGTTAAATGAATAAATATTCACGTATTATATCAAAAATACAAAAAGGACAGTATGTTAACGAAATGGCTTAATCGACCCCTTATGTTATTAAAAAAGTCAGGCCGAAATTTCAATTTTGTTAAAAAATATTTTTTTTCTTCATATTTTTCCACTACTATTAACCTGTTAATTTGGCATTTATACAAACTAAATGATGGATAGTTTTAATTGACTACCAAATACACATATTAATTATTATCACCTTCTATCTTACTAACAAAATGTGAATTTTGTGCATTATATAACGCATGTGATGTTATTACGCATTTACCCCTCAAAATTATATAAAATCCCGCCAAACCAATTACGTTTTTGTCAACCGAAGCATGCGATTTATGATTGCCTTCGTGATTCAAAAACAGAGTGTCTTTAGGGCATTATCTCGAACACTTGGCCTCTCTTCAATCTCCCCCATAAATCTTCGACCAGTTCTGAGTTTTTGTACCCAAATATCATCGAACGTTTGCGTAATTCCTGCAGAAACATCATCAAATGTAGGAGAAGCAACGAGTTTAAGCTGTAGGATTGAGAGATTACTCAGAGGAGAACCCGTGGCCTCCGCTTTTCAGAGGTGGATGGGCGATGGCTTTCCGATCCATAGAGGCGATATTTTTCATACCATCAATCGTCTTCGCAAGCTCAATTCAACTAAGCGTGCCCTCGAGGTTAGATGTTCGTTGATGTGCCCGCGAAGTGTTTGATGAAATGCTTTATAGCATTATAGAGTGAGCAAAAATGTTTGAAGCATTTTTTTGAAGTGTTCCTATCTCCTATCCCTAAGCATTGAGTTTTTCCTTTAACAAATTACGAGATTCTTCAATCAATTTCTAGAAACGCTTTGTTGCAATTTTGTTCACAACAGTTAAATTTGGACAGACTTTTGTGCGCGTAATGCATGAGTTGTTAAGTTTTTACCGAGCACTAACGATTTGTTTTAATGATTGGGTCGAAAGTTGCACAAATTCTGCAAGTTTGTAAACAATGGAACCAAAATTGAAACAAGCGCTATCCTATGGGACTAATATGGCTATCCTCTCCATGAAGTCCTAGTATAACTCATGCTTTTTTGCCTTACAATTAATATATACAAACAGGAATTTGTTCTCATCTTATTGGATTTTTTGCTTCCTTTTTGTTAAATTATAAGCTTCCTTAATTTTGAGCAAGATCTTTAATATGTTGAGAACAGAATTTTAAGATATATATTTATTTTCTCAGGTAATGGAGTGGGTGATTAGGGAGAGGCCTTACAAGCCAAAAGAATTAGATTACTCCTACTTGCTAGAATTCACTATGAAGTTTCATGGGGTATCACAAGGTGAGTCTCTCTTCACCCGAATTCCATCCGAGTTTCAAAACCAGCTACTTTACAACAATCTTGTTCTTGGTTGCTTGGATAAAGGGTTGATACGGCTTTCATTAGCATACATGAAGAAAATGAGAGAGTTAGGCCATCCCATATCTTACTTAGCTTTCAACCGCCTCATTATACTTCATTCCTCCCCCACTCGTAAAAAAGCAATTCCAAAAATCTTAACTCAGATGAAAGCCGATAAAGTTGTTCCACATGTGTCAACATATAATATTCTATTGAAAATAGAAGCGAACGAACACAATATCGAGGGCTTGGTAAAGGTATTTGGTGACATGAAAAGAGCAATGGTCGAACCAAATGAGATATCGTATTGTGTTTTGGCTGTTGCACATGCTGTGGCGAGGCTGTACACTGCTTGTGAAGCCTATGTTGAGGCCATTCAAAAGGTCATGACAGGAGATAATTGGTCAACATTAGACATGCTTTTGATATTGTATGGATATTTGAGGAAGGAAAAAGAGCTGAAAAGAATATGGTGCATGATTCAAGAATTGCCTTATGTTAGGGGTAAGAGCTTCGTTTTAGCAATTGAAGCCTTTGGTAAAATTGGAAACATCGATAGAGCTGAGGAACTGTGGTTTGAAATGGAATCGAAAAAGGGATTAAAATCAACCGAGCAGTTTAATTCAATGATAAGTGTTTATTGCCATAATGGGCTGATTACTAAAGCCACAGGGCTATATAAAGACATGGAGAAGAGTGGATGCAAGCCAAATGCTATTACGTTTAGGCATCTTGCCCTCGGTTGTTTGAAAGCGGGATTATTAAAGGAAGGTATTAAAACTCTTGAGTTAGGTATGGACTATTCAACAATAGAAAAAATTAGAAAATCAACTCCGTGGTTAGAAACTACGCTTGCTACACTAGAGATTTTTGCGGATAATGGTGATGTGGAAAACGTTGAAAAGTTGTTTGAAATATTAAAGAGAGCGAATTATACTAGGTATACGTTTGTTTATAATTCGTTGATTAAGGCGTATGTTAAGGCCAAAATTTATGAGCCTAATCTTCTTAGAAGGATGATTTTGGGAGGGTCTAGGCCGGACTCTGAGACGTATAGTCTACTGAAGGTCTTAGAACAGTTCCGGGCATTGTAGTATTAAGCTATGATATGTTTGTACAATCATTTGTTCTTATTGTAGATTATTTGTTCTATCATACGAATATGGAAGATTTTATTCAATTAAACAGGAAATGATGAACAAGTAATAATAAGGTGATGATGATAAGGTTTCAGGTGAGATAGTTGATGAAGACTGCAGCAGTAGCAAGGGCACCTCCAGCAATGGCATCCATTACAATCTTGTCTCCCTTACTGTTTGTTGCTGCTGATACAATTGCCCCAGTCAATGCGCCCCCTATTGTTGCGTTCTTCTGCAATTTTATTAAACAGGTTAACTCAGTACTAGGGGTGGCAATTGGGTTGGAATGAGTTGGGTTTGGGTCAGGTCCATTTGGGTTGGGCTTAAAGTAGGTTAGGTCAAATTGGGTCCAATGTCAAAAAATATGCATTATGGTTAGACCCAACAAGGACCCAATAAAGACCTATTATGAATCAAAGTGGTGTAAGGGTTGTTGTAGATTGTAAAATGTAGATTATTGACTCAAAGTGAAGAATATGTTGGACTCAATTTAGACCCAAATATTATTAAAAATCAACCCAATTAGAACTAAAATGTTAAAATATTAGGACCCAATTCATTGAAAGCATAAACAAAGAATGAAAATTGAACATAAAAGCATAGTAAGTCGTTTCAGATATTACCCAGTCTTTTGTTCCACGAACTTGTTCTAATCCATACTCCATTCCAACATAAACTCCAGCCACTGTGCCTGCAACAATTACAAGTACAAAGAAACCCAGATGGTTAGATATTTCAATGTTTTATCAGTTGTCAAAACTATGAATAATGTAAATGTTGCTTACCCCAATATGCACCTTCTTTACACATTTTCGTCAGCTACAATAGTGAAAATATCGTTAAACACATGCAAGAATTTAAGAATAATCTCATTTCTTTTAGTTGTCTTTGTAAGTAAAATGGGCAATGTAAACTTAGTGTCTAATTATGTAATTTATCAGTAATATTAGTTGTTTACAGCGAATTTAATATGATATCAATGGCAGGAAATCAATAAATGAGATAAAATTCTCACTGAGTTCTCTAAGCTGTTGCGTGAAACACTCCCTGCAAATTTACAACAAGAATGATGTGAAGAAAATTGACAAACGAAAAATCTAGAATATCTATGTTTGTTTATGTTTTTGAAATTCATTTTCAAGATTTCAAATCACAAAATCTTAAATCTACTTAACACACCAAATTTTCATCTCAATTTTCTTTTTTCAACTCTACCTTTTCAATCTCCAATACTAACTACCTATCAATCAACACATCAATCATTTTACACATCCATCAATTACAATTAATATATACATTATTTTACACACTCATATATATTTATTTATTTAAATAATCATTACAAAAACAACTAATTCAATCATTAAACATCAACCAATCATTATTGATTTGACACATCACAATTTTCAACTTAATTCTAAAAACATAAACAAACATCTACCATTTTCACACGAATTTCAATGGAACGCCATTCCCGAAAAATTTTCAAAATTTTAACTTAAAAACATAAACAAACATAGCAGTGTCTAAGAGTCAATATACAGAAGAAAATTGATCAAAGATTGAAATTTCAAACCAAAGTTAACCCTATTATGTTAGTCTTGAAGTTCAAATTAGGTCAACATCACTTCTCCCTGTTCCATCTTTACATTCTTAATCAAACAAAGATTTGCTGATATTATATGGTTGTATAAGGACAGAATTGAAATAAGTGAGACAGTTATTTGTAGTTCAAGTGATAGCTTATAAAAAATATCTATAAATTCCTTAAATGTTGATTCTAAGTTTCTAACATTTTTGCCAAATATTAATAATAATGAGGAGACCTTTCTTAACAATGTTGTATGATTCCTCAGCAACCACTTTTACAGCTCCCACCTGAAATCCCAGATCAAATAAATAAAAAATCCCACAACAATAATAGATACATTTAAATAAAAATCAACACATGAAAATAGGAAATGGGTTTTTTATTTTCTTACAGTGCCAATCTTCAAGAAGCCATCAAGAGTGGCGTTGAGTAGTGGGTTACCCATATCCACAAACACGTCTACCTTTGGTGATGAAAATTCTCCTGAAAATGTGCTCGTAGCCATTTTTATTGATTGATTGAATCTGTTTCCTAATTCTTAACTCAATTACAATATTTATAAACTTCTGATTTCACTTGGTTCTACTTTCACGTTCACTTGTTTCTAGTTTGTGTGGACTAGATTAATAATTTACGTCGGTATAATTTGGATTATCTGAAAATATTAATGGAATGAATATATTGTATGATTGTCGTATGCCAAATAAGCTGGAATAGCTCAGTTGGTTAGAGCGTGTGGCTGTTAACCACAAGGTCGGAGGTTCAAGCCCTCCTTCTAGCGACTTTTTCTTTTTCTTTTACTTTTACTTTTCTTTTACTTTTTTTTTACTTTTTCTTTTTCTTTTTTATGATGATAATTTTGATTAAATTTATAGACTCCAATATAAAATGATTTCTTATTACTAATCTTAGTCATTAATCAATTCATATTTTATCTTTTTTTTTTCTTCATCATTTTTCTCGCTTTCTCCTTTTTCTGCAGGAAAGTTACATTAGTAATCTAATGAAGAACAGTGGCCTTCAACAGTCAAGTTTTCATTCCAAATGATTTTAGGATGTGTTTGGATTGAGTGATTTGGATTTGGAGAAGAGATTTGGAGGAATAATTTGAAATGACACATAAACTGGAGTCATTTGAAATCCACCGTAGTTATAGAGAAAATAGCTCAAAGTTAATGTCAAGTGATTTGAAATCCATTATAACTTGGATACATCCAAACGAACTTCATAAATTTGTTGATAACTTTGAAATCCATAGCTTTGAAATCCTTCAATCCAAATACATCTCTTATACAATTTAATAGCTTTCAGTTCCCTTCCTCCAACTGTATAGACATTAGACTATATACTTCAAACCAAATTGGAGCATCCAGAATAGGTCTATCAAAAGTTTAAAATGTAACATGCCAATCATGTTAAAATTGTGTTAAAACAAATTATATGGCAATATATATATTCAAGGTGTGAATGAAAATAAAGAGGGAAAAAGAAATAGAAAATTTCGAATAAAAAATAAAAAGAAAGTAATTACAAAAAATAAAAGAAATTGTTAATAAGTAGGAGTACGTTTGAAAACCTAATTTATTTTGGGTATGTTAGAGAACAAATATTACATTTAGTTGTTCAAAAGTATTTAATATGTCTTCGATTATTGGAAGGCAACATACTCCAATGACATGAAATATATTTTACCCTATTATGTTAAAAAAAATGTATTTAATTCCAAAAGTATAAATAAGTCGAATTGAAACAAACGCCTAATTGAAGTTACTTAAACTAAAGTCGAGGTTAAAAAAGTGTATTTGACTTGGATTTGATTGTTAATCGAGTCGAGCTCGAGTAGTTTGACTATTTTATATAGATTTTTATTATTTTTTAATCATCAAGTCAATTTCAAAACGAGTTTCAAATCTTATCCAATACTAAAATATTGTTCAAATTTGATTCGATAATAACTTATAAAAAAACTCGATTTTTTAACCGATCGAGTTTGAATCAAATATTAATTAACTTAGATTTAATTTTGAGCAAAGGTCTGAATCATGAATTTGATATTTTTCCAATTAGCTTCCATATATATATATATATTATATAATTCGTAAAACCCTAAAACCCTCCAAAGGTTGATCCACAAAATTACGAGCTACAGTAAACCTTTTTATGAGAGCAAAGATAAAACCCATATTCACAAGAAATCAAAGCCATGGACATGAACTTGCTAGCAGCAGATCTCCAGTCCCTTCCGGAAGCGGATAAAACTAAAATTTCCTCCATTGTTGACCATCTTCAAGTCCGCGACAGGTATATATATATTTGTTATCAGTATTTTTGTGATTTTTCTCTATGCTTGTATATGTGGCTCTAGATTTTGTGGGTTCTTTGCAAAAGGATCGAGAAGAAGCAGGTTAATTAAAACGCTCAGAGTTTATAGGTTGCGTGAGGAAGAATATCGAAATTTATATGCAACTTTTTAACTGAAAGCTGTAATGTGTATGTATTCTCCTTAATATCGAAGATTTTGTGGATTTTGGATGTTTGTTTGGTGTGGACATGTATAAATGGCTATGCTGTAGTTGTGCTAATTTAATTGTTTTATCCATGATATAGGATGATGATCTTAATATAGTTTATATATATGTGTGTGTGTGAGGAAATTAACTTGTCTTAGCGTGGTGTATGTTCCAATTTTAGAGGAATTCTGTCTATTGAATATTGTAAGCTTGAAATGTTGGTTCCAGTGTGTGTGGTTAGTGTTAAAAGGATACCATACAATGATTAATGGAACTTTTTAGCCCCTTTTGTTTTTTCTGACTGAGGGAAAAGAGTTCAAGAGGATGAAATAAGGTAAATTATGTAATGCAAGATAGTTAATCTTGTCCTGTTTATAGGAATCTTGGTCATGCAACATTGGTTCATGTCCTCGTGTATTTAGTGTTGCTCATGTACAAAGATGTACATACAATTTCAAGCCTTCCAATCGGCACAAAGACAAATAAGAATATGATTGTTATGGAATTGAATCTTTTGAGCAAGGAGAAATTCTGTTGTTGTAGTTCCCTTACAATTATGCAATATTGTAACCTTAGCCTTGTAAAATTCTTTTCTGTAGCTGATGTATTAATACAGTTTGGTGCTGAATCCGTTGTAGCCTATTATTAACATTTGATACTCTGTTGGGTTTTCTAATAAAAATTTGGCGTAGAGGGAAATAATTGTGTCATTGGGACTGGTTCTATTTGCCTTCTTCATGGAGACTGGACCTCTATCACGACAAAACAAGAAAAAAATTACCGTCAAATCCATGGCAGTATGAAATTTAAGGTGGTTCTGAATGTAATGGGAACAATATCAGCCTATAATGGGCGAGATCATGTGTATGCGCTATTTGTATGTGTTTTTTTTGGGCCCTGTGTTATATGAAAGTATTTGAGAAGATAGAAATTGCACAGATATTTGATGGTGGATAAATCAGTGGAATTTTGTTTATTTATGATCAAATTCTTGGGAGTATTTGATTTATACTTCCTCATAACTTGATATCGCATGTTTGTTTAGTGTAGTTCCTATGTTTGACTTATCGTGATTATCATTATATGGTTTCTGTTGATTGTAATATACGATTTCTGTCAATTATCATTATGAATCTATGATAGTGTAAAGCTACAAAACTTAGGCGCTTGAAGCTTTCTTTGAGATTATTTATTGCTTACTTTTTTCCTATCAAATTTCGATACTGATACATTTCTTCTTGACTTGTTTTTCAGTCTCAGATTGTATAACGCACTTGCAGAAAAATGCTTCAGTGAATGTGTACATAGCTTTTACCGTAAAACTCTAGGTAAACAAGAGGAGAACTGTGTCAACCGATGTGCAGAAAAATTTCTGAAGCATTCAGTAAAGGTTGGTATGAAATTTGCTGAACTCAACCAAGGTCCATCGACACAATAGATGCATTTCGAGTGGTTAATATTCTTTTCAGTTTTTTGGGCATAATCATAATGGGTAAAGTTTGCAGATTAATTCTCGGGCGTTTAGGATGATTTACAGTTCTATTTATGCAGATTGAGAAGTAGCATAAATGGAACTATTTATATGCAGGGTTTGCAGCTTGAGAATGTATTAAACAAAATTATTCTTTCGGGTTTAAGAATTCACATTTTCTTCTGATTTTATTTTGTGCCTATCTTTGTTGAGCAATTTCAAGATTATGTAAATGTTGAACAGGGCTGATTGTTTGTTTGCATGAAATGCTGCACTTTGGGAATTTGTTTATAAAGTGAGAGTAGTAAAAGCATAAAGAACAAAAAGGGACGTTAAATAATTTTTTTTCAAAAGTAAAAGATAGATATAAAATAATTTTATTTGTTTTTTGGGCGGGAGGCCGGGTATGGACCATGTGATCTTGGATAAAAATAATGAAAAAGAAGATAAAATCTCGTAAGAAATTAAAACTGATTGTTTGTCAAGCGAATGGAATCAAAATAGGAAATACGATTCTCAAAAATCAAATAACCTTGTTTGGTATTTTTATTTGATATTATGGAATGTAATCTAATTCCCAAAATATGAGAATTATCATCTTAAATAAGGGAATTACAATACCTTATTTATTGAAGTATTGTGATTACCATATCAAGTTAATCATAAATACAATACTTTAATGCCCTTACTACCCCTATATCAAATATAATACAAAATCAACAAAAAAAGTTATTTATTTATGCATTTCATTTAAGTTATTATTTATGAAGAAATAGTTTCGTATTTTTAACTTATTTGGACTATTTTTATTGTCAAAATAGATCGTGATTTCATTTTATTTGATATTTATTTATTGAATGAAATTGAAAAATTGTTATGTTGTTTTTGTGATAGTACTTTTGAAATGGTTGTTGGTCACATATGATTAATATATTTTATTTATTAACAATAATATGTTTCCGACTTAAAATAATTATCAATGCATTGGTATATGAAAATCCATATATGTATCAATTTTTTTAAAAGTCAAACAATATATAAATAAAAAAATAAGCATGTTCAATTTAATTATCATTTTTCTAAAAGAGGATAATGCAATTGAACCAAATGGATATCTTATTTATTTTTTATTATTTAATCAAATTAAATATATGTGTATATACACTTATGTATATATATATAATATCAAATATTCTATTATGGTTGAAAATTTATAATTAGATTATACAAATATGGTTTAAAATAAGGGGTATTTAAGTCAAAAGTATTAATAAAATCAGATTTTCTAATAATCAAATTAACAGAAATTTTATTCTCATTTTAGATTCCTCCAACAATCTTTTTTTAATTGAATAAATAAATATGGATAATAAAACCTCTTTGTTAACAACATAAATAGCTAAACGTGTTATTTATTTAACATAGGGCCTACGCGTCAAGGCCTCAAGGGATAAATAACACCTTATTTATAAAACAACAAACACAAATATTTAATCCTACTTAGATTTTGTTTCCTAATCTATTTGAACTATAATTTGGTATATTTGTATACTCCTAGGAATTGGATTCCATATATATATATATATATATGATGTAACAAGAATAAATAAACTATATAGTTGGCTGGCTATTCATAAATCAATAACTATTATTCTCCTCTTCAATACTCATCAATTCTCGTTCAAGACGATGGAGAGAGTACTAGCAAAGATGAGTCTTGCGGACGCGGTTTGGATATTTCTGATTTTTTTATCTCTCTTCATAATGCTGTTAATCGACATATGTAACAGATCACGTCGGCAAATCCACATGCCGGAAATAGCTCAGGCCGTTATCACCGCCGCACAACCACCGCAGCTGCCGGAAAATCGAGAGGTGGTTTTGGACATATTTATTCAAGAAAAATCGAACGACGAAAAATGCGCAATCTGCTTGGAGAAATATAGAGATGGCGATATACGTGAAATTCTTGCATGCAAACATAGGTTTCATGTTATTTGTATTAAGCCATGGTGGATAAACCATAATACTTGCCCAATTTGCAGAACTACAGATTTATAGTGAAATTAACAATATATATAGATTTGTATTAGGTTTTGATTTCATTATTTTTGGTAAATCAGGGTTGTAACTCTAGTTAAGTTAGATATAGATTTAGTTGACTAGTTATCGAGGTTCCGATTGGATGATGCGTTATTTTTTATGTTCGATTTTTCGTAAAAAAGTGAATTTTATTTTGTAGAGGGTAGAGTTATGATGTCATAATGTATTTTAGAAGAGTATTTTAATAGCAAACAATTTAATTTTAAGTGAGATTTAATATGTCTCTTTTGAACTTGATGTGATGATTTTGTGATATTATGGATGATTGTTTTTTCCATAAATTTTGCGAGATATGATATGAATGGCTTCTTCCTAGAAGCGAAAAGTGACAAGAATAGCCCAATGCAAAAGAGATATATAATGTGTTGAGGTGCTCGTTTATTTTTTAGAATGTGGTTTAAATTTGTAAAATATTTGAATTAATAATTGACTAGTTGTTTTATGCAATTTCAAAATTTCAAAGGGGTTTTTTAGACTATATTTTTTTCGTAAGAGGTTTTCAGCCAATAAAATATTTCACGTGGAGGTTATTTGTATTTTGCCTTAAAAATAATGAAAAAGAAGATAAATTTCTTAAGAAATTAAGGGTATTCTTTTTTTAATTGAATAAATAAATTTGGATAATAAAACCTCTTTGTTAACAACATAATGGGCTAATATTTATTTTATTTCACACAGGGCCAACGCGTCAAGGAATAAATAACACCTTATTTATAAAACAACAAACACAAATATCTAATCCTACTTATATTTTGTTTCCTAACCTATTTGAACAACAATTTGGTATATTTGTATCCTCCTCGGAATTGGATTCCACATACATATATATATATATGATATATCAAGAATAAAACAACTATATAGTTTGCTAATCATAAATCAAAAACTATTATTCTCCTCTTCAATATTCTTATCAATTCTCGTGCATGCAAGATGATGTTGAGAGTACTAGAAAAGCTGAATCTTGCGGTTTGGATATTTGTGATTGTTTTATGTCTCTTCATGATAATACTGTTAATCGACATATGTAACAGATCACGTCGGCAAATCGAATTAATTGAGTTGCAGGAAATAGCTCCGGCCGTTACCACCGCCGCACCACCATCGCGGCTGCCGGAAAATCGAGAGGTGGTTTCGGACATATTTATTCAAGAAAAATTGAACGACGAAAAATGCGCAATCTGCTTGGAGAAATATAGAGATGGCGATATACGTGAAATTCTTGCATGCAAACATAGGTTTCATGTTATTTGTATTAAGCCATGGTGGATGAACCATAATACTTGCCCACTATGCAGAACTACAGATGTATAATGAAATTAGCATATATATATATATATATATATATATATTGATTTGTGTTATTGAAAGCAAAAGATCGAGATGCTTTTAAGCCTTGAAGTTCGAAGTGATTTGGCTAAAATTAGGTTTTGATTTCAAGATTTTTGTAAATTAGGGTTGCAACTCTAGTTAAGTTAGATATAGATTTAGTTGACAAGTTATTAAGGGTTCCGATTGGATGGCATGTTATTTTTTATGTTTGTTTTTTCAAAAAAAAATAGTGAATTTTATTCGGTAGAGAATAGAGTTATATGTTGAATTTATGGTAATCTCCATTAAAGAAAGAAAAGGAACAACAGATATGATCAAAGGGAAGAAGATGATTGCAATCGATATTATTAGGGTATTGTGTTCTGAAGAATTGAATTACAAAGAATGAGAAAATTGGGGAATATATAATTATCCCCAACATATAAAAGCGCGTCCCGCTTTACTCTTAAAACACGACTCCTCATAACATATAAACAAACTTATATATCTAATATCTAATACTCCCCCTCAAGTTGGTTGGCTATAAAGATCAAAGACACCCAACTTGCTAATCAAAAAATTGAATTGAACTCGATTTAAAGCCTTCGTAAAAATGTCCGCCGGTTGTTGATGTGTTGGAATGAAGGCTGTTCGGATGTAACCTTCTTGAATCTTATCTCGAATGAAATGGCAATCGACTTCTAAATGTTTCGTGCGTTCATGGAACACGGGGTTGGCTGCAATTTGAATTGCAGATTTACTATCTGTGTACAACTTTACTGGCTTCAGATTATCGATCTTTAAATCCTTGAAAAGAGCAAGTAACCAAATCACCTCGGCTGTCGTTGTCCCCATTGACCGATATTCAGCTTCAGCTGAACTTCGAGATACAGTCGGCTGCTTCTTCGACCTCCACGAAATGAGAGAATCTCCGAGTTGAATAGCAAATCCTGTAAGTGACCTTCGTGATATTGGGCAGGAAGCCCAGTCGCTATCAGCAAATGCCTTTAGCTCCATTTTACTGCTTGACGAAAGTATAATGCCCAAACCAGGTCGCCCCTTCAAATACCGTAGTATCCTCATAACCGCCTCAAGATGAGTTCTTTTCGGTTGATGCATGAATTGGCTCACCATCTGGACTGCATATGTGATGTCCGGTCGAGTTAAACAAGTATAGATCAACTTCCCAACGAGTCTCTGGAACTCTGCTACATTCTCCACATAAGGATCATCATTTCCACCATCTTCATTTGTAAATTTGACATTTGTCTCCATGGGTGTACCTGCAGGTTTACTACCCAACATACCAGAATCTCCTAGCAATTCTAATATATATTTCCTTTGGTTAAGATATATACCCGCTTTACTTCTTACAACTTCGATCCCAAGGAAATATTTTAAATCACCCAAATCTTTCATATGAAAAGTATTATTCAAAAAATCTTTGCATTGAACCATTAATTTTTCATCATTTCCCGTAATAACAATATCGTCTATATAAACTAACAATACCACCATACTGCTCCCCCTAATTTTAACAAATAAGGAGTAGTCATTTTTGGATTGTTCAAAACCAAAAGAAGTCATAGCTAAAGTAAATTTTTGGTTCCATTGTCTAGACGCCTGTTTTAATCCATAAAGAGATTTGTTTAACTTACAAACTTTTGGATGTGCAGAATCATCATTATCAACCGAATAGCCTTGAGGAATTGACATATAGACTTCCTCGTCTAAATCACCTTGCAAAAAAGCGTTAGTAACATCCATTTGCCATAATTTCCAATTATTAATAGATGCTAAAGAAAGAACAACTCGAATAGTAATATGTTTAGCAACGGGAGAGAAAGTTTCATTATAGTCTATTCCCGGAATTTGAGTATATCCCTTAGCAACTAATCTAGCCTTATACCTTTCAATACTTCCATCTGACTTATATTTAATCGTATATACCCATCGACATCCAACCGTAGACTTTCCTTTAGGTAATTCAACAATATCCCATGTATTGTTTAGTTCTAAGGCCTTAATCTCTACATTCATGGCCTCTTGCCATTTGGGATCATTTTTTGCCTCATTATAAAAAGATGGGATTTGTGCCGCATTTATGCATGACAGGAAGGCTCTATAGTTAGGAGTCAAAGCATCATACCTCAAATATTTTGAAATAGGGTATTTTGTGGAGGACACAAAATTAGAATCAGAAGAATCTATGGGAGAAACAAAATCTTTCATCCAAACAGGGGTTTTAATTTCCCTTGTAGATCTCCTAAGAGAAATAGGGACATCTGTAGGATCAGTCTGGGAATTAGTCGAAAAATCACAATTATATTCAGGATGACAGTCTGCCCTTCCATTGTCATTAGTATCAATAGATGTGATATGATCTAGATTTTCAGAACTTTTCAGAATATCATCTGATTGCATGAACTCATCATAGTATAAGTTCTGATCATTGGTAGGGATTAAAGCATTATGCTGATTTTTCTGCTTCATAGTAAAAGGAAAAAAATGTTCATAAAATATTACATCTCTTGAAACAAGAAATTCCTGAGTTTCTAAACATAGCAATTTATAACCTTTCTGAGATGGGGAATATCCCATAAAAATGCAAGGTCTTGATCTAGACCTAAACTTATCAGTTTGATTCAAGATTTTTGCATAACACAAACACCCAAAGGTCCTAATGTGATCATATGAAAGGTCTTGTTCATAAAGGAGGCTAAAAGGTGTTTTTCCTTTTAAGAGGGGAGTGGGCATTCTATTTATAAGGTAAACAGATGTTTTAATACACTCACCCCAAAATTTTAAAGGAACATGTGATTGAAATTTTAAGGATCGTGCTACCTCAAGAATATGTCGATGTTTACGCTCCACCACCCCATTTTGTTGTGGGGTATAAACACATGATGTATGATGAACAATCCCTAAGGATTTTAATAGAGAGGTACACTCCTGACTAAGAAACTCAGTGGCATTATCAGTACGAACAATTTTAACTTTCTTAGAGAAATGAGTAGTAACATAAGTCAAGAAATCCCTAATGTGCCCATAAACCTCAGATTTATATTGCATTAAAAAAATCCAAGTACACCTACTATAATCATCAACTATGGTGAGGAAATATTTTTCATTATTGTAGGTTGCTTCCCTATATGGTCCCCATACATCTATGTGCAAAAGGTCAAAAGTAGCTAAAACATTTTTAGATTTTATGAGAAAAGGTTCTCTTGTGTGTTTAGCTAATGGACATATGCAACAGTACCTTTTGTCCTGATTAATGTGGATATTAAGTCTAGGAAGAAATTAAAATTTATTGAATGACATATGCCCAAGTCTCTTATGCCAAAGATTGGCCTTAACATCTACAGAATCATGAGATTGACTAGCTACATTATTACATGAACTCATAAAGGAATCAAGACAGTAATTTTTACAAAGGAAATACAATCCATTTTGTCTTTTACCAATCCCTCTGATCAAGCCACTCCATGTCTCCTGTATAATACAAAAATGTGGATAGAAACTTACACAAACCTTAGCGTCATTAACAAGTCTAGAAACAGTAAGTTGTGTTTAAACTCTGGGACATAAAGGACATGTTTGAGTTCTATGTAATCTCCAATCTTAATGGTTCCCGATTTAACAACTTTACTTTTGTTACCATTAGGGAGGTTAACAGTTGATGATGGTGAATCAATATCATAGGAGCAATATAATTCAGGGTTAGAGGTCATGTGTTGGTTTGCACCAGAGTCAATTATCCAAGTAGTACTGAGGTTAGCATAATTAATATGGGATTGTGAAATACCTGCATTATTCGCATTAGCGGAATTTGTAGATGTGCAGGTTGTGATTCCACCTTCCAGCTTCATATTGCCTATGAGGTCTACAATCTGTTGATATTGCTTTTGGCTAATCCCAACAGTAGGCAATTCTCTTGATGCTTCCTCAACAGCCATTTTTCCTGGTGTAGACTCTTGTTGTCCTGATGCATTGTTAGCAGTATTCTGACCTCTTCCACCACTTCTACCTCTAAAGTTACCTCTCCTTCCACCACCATGTCTTCCACCTCTGTTCCAATTGGGTGGATAACCATGGATTTTGAAGCATGATTTCCTTGTATGACCAGTAATTTCACAGTGGTCGCAGTATAGTGAAGATTTATCAGCCCCATTATTTTTGTTGGACGGTTGATAAGAATTTCCAAGGAGAGCAATAGATGTTTCACCATTGCCAGGAATGTGATTTGTGATACCCCGCTGTGTCTCTTCATTGGATACCATAGAATATACTTGATTGTGATTTGGCAAAGGGAACATCATTAGTATTTGCGACCTAATTGTGCCGTAGCACTCGTTCAAGCCCATTAAAAACTGCATCATCTTGAGTTGGCTTGTGAAATCCATATATTTTCTTGAGACGTTTGTAGAAGGAGAAGGCGTCATCGAATCGTATTCATCCCAAAGTCGCCTTAGTTTCGTATAATAATCAGAAACACCCCTTGTGCCTTGAGTGGTGGTGTTGATTTGTCGATATAGGGCATAAAGCCGAGCACCGTTAACTCTGTCAAAACGTTCTTGAAGGTCTTTCCAGACCAGATGTGCCGAATCACAATAGATGACGCCGTGGATTAATTCTCGACTCAAGGATCTGTGGATCCAAGATTTGACCAACGCGTTACATCTCCTCCAATATGGATATTCGGCACTATTTTGATCCGGTTCAGGGCAAGTGCCATTGATCATCCCAATCTTATTCTTCGCCTCCAGCGCCACAATCATTTCCCGGCTCCACACATTATAATTCTCAGACCCCCATAGAACTTCAGAAACCAAATCCAAATTGGGCGTATCGGACGGGTGTATATAGAGCTGGTTATGGAAATCAATAATAGTCGATTCTTTGACTGTGATTTGTGTAGAGCTGCTACTCGGGAGACTACTGCTTCGCTGAGGATCCATGGAAGTCAATTAGGCACTAATCTGCAGCGGAAAGAAGATGTGATCGAAAGAAAGAAAAAACCCAGGTTTTTATGAAAGAAAAAAAATAATAATAAGGAGATACAAGGGGTTAATCAAAGCAAGGAGACCTTGCTCTGATACCATGTTGAATTTATGGTAATCTCCATTAAAGAAAGAAAAGGAACAACAGATATGATCAAAGGGAAGAAGATGATTGCAATCGATATTATTAGGGTATTGTGTTCTGAAGAATTGAATTACAAAGAATGAGAAAATTGGGGAATATATAATTATCCCCAACATATAAAAGCGCGTCCCGCTTTACTCTTAAAACACGACTCCTCATAACATATAAACAAACTTATATATCTAATATCTAATATTATATATGATGTCGTGTATTTAGAAAAATTCTATCATGGACCGGGACCGTAACCACTCACTTAGTAGAAAGGGGGTGGTCCCCACGTTGGGGCTGTGGAAAAAACCACCCCTATCCACTAAATGAGTGGTCTATCTTGGTCGGGACCAACGGTCCCGGACCAAGATAAAATTTCCCGTGTATTTAGATGGGTACTTTACTAGCAAACAATTTAATTTTAAGTGAGATTTAATACGTCTCTTTTGTACGAAAAGTTTACATGAGATGATTTTGTGAGATATTGATATCGATGAGTTATTTTAATTTTTACATTAATTTTGCAAGATATGATATGAATGGCTTTTTCCTAGAAGTGAAAAGTGATAAAAATATTCATGCAAACTTGCAAATTAATATATATAATGTGCTGAGGTGTTTGTTTATTTTTAGAATATGGTTTAAATTTGTAAAATATTTCAATCAGCAATTGACTAGCTGATGTATGAAAGCTAACAAAATGCTTCTTCATCTCCTCTCATATCTCAATAGGTGGCTCTATATTCTTTCGCCTATTTATTACCAATTGATTTTACCATGCAAGGTCATTGTCCGAGAACTCAATTGCTACTAATTTGACCTTCTTAAACTTGAAATAGCTATGAAAATCAAACATTAGCTCCACTTTTTCAAATATACAAAAAAAATATATAAAAAATATACAAAAAATAATAATGTTACCAACGGTTGCATCATTTCTATCCTTTTAAAAATAATTTATTTTCAAATCTAAAGCGTCTTTTATAAGCAATAACATTGATGTGCCCTTGAACTTCACCTTTGTTCTCTTATTCACTCTTTTCCCCTTTCACTTTCTTTATTTAGCATGTTGATCTTCATAAATTTGTTGAGGGGTTTTAATTATGTACAAGAAAGTATTTATTTGTGAAGTGATCATGCTTCACTCGCCTATCGAATTGCCACGGCCTCCTAATAACAAATGTCCACTTACATTAGAACAATATCACAAAATAGCTCACTTTAAACACTAATTTGGCATTCATCCCCAATTGGATTTGTCATTCTACTACTCATGACATAGATTCATATTATCCAAAAATATCTCCCTTTCTGAAAAATGAAAATTTACTCAAAAAGTTGGTTAAATTAGTTAGGTGAAAATAATTTTTTTCAAACTAAATTCTAACACTTTATAGATATATTTATATACTTAATTTGAGATTTGATAGGTTATGGAAGATGTCATTTGAGATGGACTTCAGATGAGATTTTGTTGAAATGTTTTACTATCTAAATGTCATATAAGATAATATCTTAAAGTTTAAAGCTCAAGTATTATTTGATTTCAATGTTCTGCACTATTTGGGTACAATAAGAAAAAAAAAATGTAAAACTCCTTTTATTTTAAATTTTTTGACCAATGAAAAATCCGAAAAACAAATTAGAAAATTAGAAAGAATTTAGGTAATTGAAAATTTCAGGAAAATGAAAAAAATCATGCATGGGAAATTAGAAATCACTTTAAAAATGTTTAGATTATTTCAAACAAATTGGAAATCTTAGGAAAAATTATTTAGCAAATAGAAAGGAGTAATGATATATACCACCGTTTTTATACCACCGATTTTTCACTCTTTCTATTATTAGTAAACAATCATTTGGTTTAATTAATTCAATTGAATTTAATACATTCTTACTTTCTAAATCAAGGGGAGGTGAAAAATCGGTGGTATGAAAACGGTGGTATATAGCATTACTCAATAGAAAGTTATGATGTTAAAACACATTCCAGAAAATACAAAAAAAAATAAAAATTAGAAACTTTTTACGTATTAATTATATAGATTAATTTATATTAACACAATAGAACAATATAAACTTCAATTTGCTGAGATAGGTGTAATCATTGGATAAGAAAATATAATCTTATTAGCAAGTCCAGCGAGTGATATCAAATCTGCAAGGAATTTTAGTTTTAAAAAAAATAGACAGTGAAACTAATCGATAGCGCTTTTTATGAGTAGGGTTGTGAATTTTTCTCATTAAATAATAATAATAATAATAATAATAATAATAATAATAATAATAATAATAATAATAATAATAATAATAATAATAATAATAATAATAATAATAATAATAATGATAATAAACGATAGGACAACAAGATTACATAAAACATATGCTACGGGTCTTAAATCCTTAACTATTCTTCATCTCTTATAAAATATACTTCTCTTTCAATATTCTTCAAATTTTCAGCATGTTTTCATTATACGGGTTGGCTACTGTGCTTTCCTTAGCTGTATTATGTTCATATTTCCTGATAAGGTTTATATTTGAATTTTGCCTGGATGAATCTATGGAAGATAATGATCTGCTAATGGAATATGAACCGCCGGAAACAATCCACCGCCCACAGAACCACCGCGTCTGGCGGCGAATCGAGAGGTGGTTTTGGACATATTTATTAAAGAAAAGTCGAACGAACCGGCCGATGGAGGATGCACAATCTGCTTGGAGGAATATAGAAACGGCGATGTACGTGAGATTCTTGCATGCAAACATAGGTTTCATGCTGTTTGTATTAAGCCATGGTGGATAAACCATGATACATGCCCACTTTGCAGAACTAATATAGTATGAATCATAATATATATGGATTTTTGTCAACATAACTACAATTTATATTTAGTTCACAGAAATCTAAACCCTGATGGGTTATGGAGATTGATTGGTGTTTAGCATAGAAGGCATTGAAGTTTAAACCCATTGGGTCTGGGTCTGAGACCCAATCGTTGGGTTTGAGTCCGAATTCAGACTCAAAATTTTGGGTCTGGGTCTAGGTCTAGACCCAATCGGTGGGTTTGAGTCCAGTTCTAGATCCAAAACTTTGGATATGGGTCTGGCCCACCCAATACCGGGCCTAAATTGAAGGAAAATCGCCAAGCGTTTAATAAGTGCATTGGCAAACGGGCGGCGTATAGGAGTTGAATGTCGAGGCATACCAGACAGAGTCGAAGTATGGGCTTTGCTATTCGCGGGCTTTGGTTGGTTTTTCGTTTTCTTATTGGATTTTAGGTTTTTAAACCTGGATTGATGGAATTTAAACGTATTTGAAAAGTTGGTGGCCAATGGTATTTTTAAGAGAAGAATATGTATTTACTCTTGTAGGAAAAATATAAGTTAAAACCCTTGTAAAATACACTTGGTGACGTCAAGTCGAGTTCAAACTAGAATTTTTCCTACTCGAGTATAAATACATATTCTTTTAATACAAAATCGCTCTCATACAATCAATAAAACCTTGTAGTGTAGATCATGGATGTACGCATCCTTGGTTGAACATAACCACCTTAAATCTTGTGTTTTTTTTTCTTGCTTTACTTTTCAATGCAACAACTTACACTGATGCGACTTTGAGATTGACTCTGTGAGTGAAAGCAGTTACGAAAAATATAGAATAATGTTCAAAATTCGATTTAAATTGGCAAAAAAATAATGAGATTGGAGGAAAAAGTTTCAAAATTTAAATAATATGTACATATTCAACATGTGAGATAAAAGATCAAGTTCAAACTTTACAAAAAATATGTAATGAATGTGGGCATCAACTATACAATAAAGTTGACTAACGTCAGTTGATACTTAATACCCAACTTCACGTTAAAAAATTTACTCGAACATCTGAAATATGAAATAGAAAAGCAAAATTTGATATAGACACCGGATTCTAGATGCATAAATTTGAAGTGATCCTTAAAAAAGAAAAAGAACTAAGTCCTTAACATATTCAAGGATTAAAATTGCACCTTAGCTTGTTAGCACCGAATCTGCTACTCATGAGTATCAACAGAAACAGAACATAGACTTTTCATATACTGGGGTCTAAAACACATAACAGAAATGAATGGCGCACTCGTCACTAGCGTAAATCAAAAACCTGGTACGACAATCGCTGACCTAAAAACTTGCTATTGTATGTATTGTATGTATACGAATTCCAGATTAACTGAAATCTAGCACGAAAATCCTTATGAAAACGTTAGACTAAACTACAGTACTTTACAAGATGTCTAGCTTAAGACAAGAAAAAACTACCTCAGGTCCATCCTTTAGCGGCCTGTCAAAGTGGTAAAAGCAAACTAATTGAGTAAAAAGATAAAAGGCTCTGAAATGTTTGTACGCGTAAACTCCTATCCAATGATGCTAAGGACATACCTAGTTACCTATAGCCTCCGGTTCTACCTCCATAACCACCACGGCCATAGGAATCTAGTCCACTATTGAATTCCCTACCAACTCCTCCATTATAGCCTACGGTTCTACCTCCATACAGCCCTCCCGCTCCTCTACCATAACCACCAACGGCGCCAGCACCACCAACGCTGCCAGCACCACCAATACCGCCAGCACCATAACCACCAACGCCGCCAGCACCATAAACACCACCAACGCTGCCAGCATCATAACCACCAACGGCGCCAGCACCACCAACGCCACCAGCACCATAACCATCAACGCCGCCAGCACCATAACCATCAACGCCGCCAGCACCATAAACACCACCAACGCCGCCAGCACCATAAACACCAATACCGCCAGCACCACCAACGCCGCCAACATCATAACCACCAACGCCGTCAGCACCACCAACGCCGCCAGCACCATAACCATCAACGCCGCCAGCACCATAAACACCACCAACACCGCCAGCACCATAAACACCAATACCGCCAGCACCACCAACGCCGCCAACATCATAACCACCAACGCCGTCAGCACCACCAATACCGCCAACACCATAACCACCAACGCCGCCAGCACCATAAACACCACCAGCGCCGCCAGCATCATAACCACCAACGGCGCCAGCACCACCAACGCCGCCAGCACCACCAATACCGCCAGCACCATAACCACCAACGCCGCCAGCACCATAAACACCAATACCACCAGCACCACCAACGCCGCCAACATCATAACCACCAACGGCGCCAGCACCACCAACGTCGCCAGCACCACCAATACCGCCAGCACCATAACCACCAACGCCGCCAGCACCATAAACACCACCAGCGCCGCCAGCATCATAACCACCAACGGCGCCAGCACCACCAACGCCGCCAGCACCACCAATACTGCCAGCACCATAACCACCAACGCCGCCAGCACCATAAACACCACCAACGCCGCCAGCACCATAAACACCAATACCGCCAGCACCACCAACGCCGCCAACATCATAACCACCAACGGCGCCAGCACCACCAACGCTGTCAGCACCACCAATACCGCCAGCACCATAACCACCAACGCCGCCAGCACCATAAACACCACCAACGCCGCCAGCACCACCAATACCGCCAGCACCATAACCACCAACGCCGCCAGCACCATAACCACCAACACCGCCAGCCCCCCCATAACCACCAGGGTCATAGGAACCTTGTCCACTACCAACGCTTCCATTATATGGACCAAATATACCAGAGTAGTCAACTGGGCTATCTCCTCTATAACCACCAATTTCACTTCTATCACCAAGACCTGGTCCCATTGACCTATAAGAAGGGCCACAGCCATCACTGCCATAGGAGCTGTTGAAAGGCCTATTACTATCACCATAGGCGCGTCCCCTAGAATTACTACCATATGAAGAAGAAGCAGGTGTTGGGTTTGAGGGTTTCTTTCGGTCACGTCTCTTAACATCAACCTACACCACAGAAGCAATTGAAATAGCGTCTTCCACGTGTTGCATATATGGAATAGTTAAGGCACATAAAGCCTGATGTCCTAACATGTACAAGAATGGCATGCAAGAAAATTCTGTCTCATATTAATTGAACAACAGCATAAAAAAATCAGACTAGAGTTGAGACGACAATTTCACATTTAACACAAAAGTGAACAATTATGATCCTAAAGGTAGCTGAAACAGGATACCATTCCAGCTTTATTAACACTTCAAACATATCTAACAAATATTAACGTCACAAAGGCAGGCCTAAATCCACTTAAACATAATTGACACGAAAACAACTATACAATGAAAAACATCTAAAGAAAATGTACAACATTGATATCCAATATCACACTACACGACAGAGCCATAAAGACGGTAAGAATAAAAAATCCTCACATATTTGCCATTGATGATATGAGTTTCAGCGATAACAGTTTCGGCAACAGAAGGATCAGCATAGGTTATGAAACCGAAACCACGAGGGAGACCGGTCAGCTGATCTATAATTATCACAGAGTCTATTATCTCTCCATACTTGCCAAAGTAGTGCACCAAATCATCTGTACAATTATTTTCATCCAACAAAACATATTAAAAGCAAATTATTAGAAATTTGACACAAAATTATGTGAAGAAAGAACGAGTGAAAGAAAGAAACCTTCAGTAGTATATCTTGGCAAACCACCAACGAAAATCTTCCTGTTTTTCACAAAATGTTAAAACCCCATTAGCTACATCGTTAATTTAACAAACGCATATACATATAATACGAGTAGATAGAGATATACCCGGGGATAAAGTCATCACCGAAATCCGATCCCCTGGAAGCCATTGAAGGAATTGAATTTGCCGATCTGATAGAGTAGAGATTTGAAGGTTCAGGGGTTTTCGATATTGGCGGGAAAAAATGCAGCGGTTATACTTTCAATTTGGGCGAAGTGTAACGGAAGGGGGAAAGCTTCTGGACTGGGCTTCAAGTGGGACATATACTGATATACTGATATATATATATATATATATTCATATTATATATATTGGCTTTTTTAATAAAACATAGTTTAAAAATGCAAAAATTCCATATTAAAAATAAGCTAATCACCGCGTGTTACTAAAAAATATGTACCATATCCATTTTAGAGGTTATAATAACAATTTCCTAATTTTTAAATTGTATAATAAATTAAGTGAAATTAACATATTAATAAAATCTGAAATTATGAAAAATGCGCTCAGTTTCTAGTTTTACTCAAGATTACAGAAAAATGAGGATCTTACGTCAAGTCGAATTAGAACTTTCCTACTCGAGTACAGATACATATTCTTCTCTTGTAATATAGAAGAATCACTCTCATACAATCAATAAAACATTTAGTGTAGATCGTGGATGTATGCATTCTTGGCTATGTTAAATCTTGTGTATCCAAATCATATTTGATAAAATTCTATGTATAGATAAAAAAATACTTAAATAAAGGATTTGATGATTTCCTACTTTAAGAAAAAATAAATCTGCTTACTAATAAACAATATTATAAGAGAGATATCCAGTCCAATTTAATGCGGAATTTTAAGTTTTTTTTTTTTTTGGAAAGTTAACAAAATATTTAATTTATCAACTTATAATTTAATATTAATATGTTTTCAATTGAAAATGTAATCACCATTTATACACTTACTAACCATATAATATAGTGCAAAATAATAAAATTATTATAACTTACACAATCTTGAATTTGTAATGATAGTTGTTATAAAATTATTATAACTTACAAAATATTTATTTTATTTTTATTGTTCCTTATTTTTGTATGTAAATTACAATTTTGACCATAAACTTAACCGTTGACTAACGATCAACTTAACAGAAAGAGTTACTTGCCAAGATTTCATACCTCGAGGAGTTGTTTGCTAATACTAAATACCTTGGGGGTTATATATAAAAATCCCTAAAAATATGCATGTACATATTCAACATGTGAGATAAAAGATCAAGTTCAAATTTTACAAAAAAAAAAAAAAAATGTAATAAAAGTGGGCACCAAGTATATAATAAAGTTGACTAATGTAAGTCGATACTTAATATCCAACTTCACGTTAAAAAATTTACTCGAACATGCCCTTTTGCACCTTTGGTCCTTTACTGCAATAGGTGTTCTCATTTTTTTCCTCTCTACTCAAGGGTTATTTACAAAAGATTTTTGCTCTTAAAAAAGTGCTAAATTTTTTAACCATGGATACTAAAATTCAAACACATATAATAAAAAACAAACCAGAAAAAAAAAATCAACCAGATAAATTCAAAAAAAAAGTCATGAATACACATAATCCCATTCAAACACATGCTCATTCATCATTTTTTATTTAGCCTACGCTTTAAAGTTTAAACCAAATCTTTACCTGTGTTCATAGAGGGTATATAACATGCAAACATATACATTCATGGGTCTTATTTGAGCAGCAAGCGAATTTGAATGATATTAATAGATATTCAGCAACATTACATTCTTGACATTATTACAATTGTTAATGAAACAAATTATTACAACAACAAAATTGCAGACCACCACCAACACTCCAGATCTCGAGCAATTGCCTCAACAACAGATAGATCATAAATATGAAATATAGACACCGGATTCTAGATACATATAGCTGAGGTGGATCCTTAAGATAATTTAGTCCTTAACATATTCAAGTATTTTAACACCTTAGCATGTTAACACCTAACCTATAACTCATGAGTATCAACAGAAACAAAACTTGACTCTTATAACAGAATTGAATGGCTCATTCGTCACTAGCGTAAATCAAAAACCTTGTACGACAATCACTGACCTGAAAAATTGCTATTGTATGTATGCAAATTCCAGATTAACTGAAATCTAGCACAAAAATCCTTGGGCAAAACGTTACACTAAAGTACAGTACTACTTTACAGGAGACTATTGCTTAAAACAACAAAAAACAAGCCCAGGTCCATCCTTTAGCCAGTCAAACTGGTAAAAGCAAACTTATTGAGTAAAAACAGTAAAAAGATAAAGGCCCTGAAATCTTTTAGAGATGGAAATTGGAAAATCTAGGAAGCTTTGTGCGCATAAACTCCTATCCAATGATGCTAAGGACATACCTACTTGAAGAAAGGATGATAGTTACTACTGCCACTATAGCCTCCGGTTCTACCTCCATACAGCCCTCCCGCTCCTCTACCAGAACCACCAACACCGCCAGCATCATAACTATCCCCCCTATAACCACCACGGCCATAGGAAGTGGAACCTTGTCCGCTACTGAAATCCCTACCAACTCTTCCATTATAGCCTCCGGTTCTACCGCTATACGACCCTTCCGCTCTCGCTCCTCTACCAGAACCACCAACACCGCCATCATCATAACTAGCCCCCCTATAACCACCACGGCCATAGGAAGTGGAACCTTGTCCGCTACTGAATTCCGTACCAATTCTTCCATTATAGCCTCCGGTTCTACCTCCATACAGCCCTCCTGCTCCTCTACCAGAACCACCAACACCGCCAGCATCATAACTAGCCCCCTCATAACTCCCATAACCACCACGGTCATAGGAACCTTGTCCACTACTGGATTCCCTACCAACGCTTCCATTATATGGACCAAATTGACTAGAGTAGTCAAGTGGGCTATCTCCTCTATAACCAAACTCCCTACCACCACCAATTTCACTTCTATCGCCAAGACCTGGTCCCATTGACCTATAAGAAGGGCTGTAGTCATCACTGCCATAGATGTTATAGGAGCTATTGAGAGGACCATTGGTGCGTCCCCTACAATTACTAAACCTATCACCAAGACCTGATCCCATTGACCTATATGAAGAAGTAGATGTCGGGTTTGAGGGTATCTTTCGTTTAGCTCTCTTAATCTCAACCTACACCAAAGAACCAAGTTAACCTACAACTTCAACCTGTAAATAGTTTAACAGCTAATTCTACAATTCACAGAGCGTTTCAAGATTGGACCACAAATAATAGGTTTTCAAGAAACAAACAAAAAATAAAACGAACTCATGTGAAGCGTTTCATTTGAATAATAAAGAAACAATCTAATTTAGGGACAAGACTCTAATTATCTAAATCATCTAACTCGATTTTGACAGAAAAAAGTTAGTTTTTTTTTCCTAATTTGGAGCCCAATTTTGAAATGTTAGGGATTAGAGGTTAGGGTTTTTCAATTTGGTGAAGCTTTAAATGTTGTGTATCCAAATCTATCCTGAATTTACATATTTGGCTAGTTGAGCATGGAGTTTGTTTGAACTTCGAAATGGCGCCAATGGCGTGCGACATATCGAAGATAGGTACCATGGCATTGAAGATTTTGAAAGGATATTGCCGTGTACCTATTTTACAAGTATAACAACCATGTCCAAGTATAACCAATATCACAAGAAACCACCGTAAGAAACTTACTAGGGTGCCCTCCATATCAATCATATTCCCACCAGCTAAGAGACTATCAGCAACTTGTTTGGTATCAAATGTGACAAATCCAAAACCTCGAGACTTCTTTGTTGAATGATTTTGGATAATCTTATGCTCAACAACGTTCCCATACTTAGAAAAGAAATCCCTCAGCTCATCTATGCACAAGAACAATTTCGAGAGGTGAGTATAATCAATGAACAAAAAGGATAGCATAAAAAGGTCTAATACAAACATAATATAAGATATAATTTCAAAAGAAAGATGTGCACCTTCAGTTACATAAGTCGGAATCCCGCCAACAAAAATCTTTCTTGTTTCAAAAACGTTGGAACCACCTGATCCTTCCGGAATAGGTCTTTGAATCTCAACCTGATCACGAAATATAACTTCATGTAACTCCAGCAACAGTTCAGAGTATGGAAATCGAGAATGTACATTTTATTCAAATATCAAGTAATGAACAAAACTATCTTTGCAGGTCTTACAAACTGTCTTCAGTATGACATGAGATAGTTTTGGTAACTCAATGGAAATAGTGTCTTCCGCGTGTTGCATATATAGAATAGTTAAGGCACATAAAGCCTGATGTCCTGACATGCAAAAGAATGGCATGCATGAAAATTCCGTCTCAAATAATAGAACACAAACATCAAACAACCCGACTAGAGTTGAAATCTTACCACAAATTCACATTTAACACAAAAATGAACAATTATGCTCCTAACAAGATATCATTTGAGCTTTATTAGCAAGCCAAATAATAAGTCCTGTAACACTCCAAATATATCTAACCACTATTAACATGACAATGGCAGGCCTAAATACACTTAAACATAATTGACATGAAAACAACTATACAATAAAAAATCCTCACTTGTTTGCCATTGATGATATGAGTTTCAGCGATAACAGTGTCGACAATGAAAGGGTCAGCATAGGTTATGAAACCGAAACCCCGAGGGCGGCCAGTCTCCGGATCTTTTAGTATCACAGAGTGTGTTATCTCTCCATACTTGCCAAAGTATTGCACAAAAGCATCTGTACAATTATTTTCATCCAACAAAACATATTAAAAGCAAATTATTAGAAATTTGACACAAAATTATGTGAAGAACGAGTGAAAGAAAGAAACCTTCAGTAATATATCTTGGCAAACCACCAACGAAAATCTTCCTGTTTTTTACAAAATGTTAAAAACCCCATTAGCTACATCGTAAATTTAACAAACACATATACATATAATACGAGTAGAGAGAGATATACCCGGGGATAGTATCATCACCAGAATCCGATCCCCTGGAAGCCATTGAAGGAGTTGAATTTGCGAATCTGATAGTGTAGAGATATTGGCGGGAAAACACGTAGCGGTTATACTTTCAATTTGGGCGAAGTGTAACGGAAGGGGGAAGCTTCTGGACTTACAAACGGCTGAAAAAAAAATTTATTTTAAGAATTTCTTTCAATTTCAATTTGGTTCTAAATTGATTTCAATTTGGGTCCAAATTGAATTTGAGTTAAGTCCAATTTTATATTTTATTGAGCTAAATATATATGCACGTGGTTGATTTGAGTTGAGTTTCGTTTTTATTGGTTTGTGTCATTCCACAATGAACTTAAAATATAACAGTAGAATTTCAACTTTTCTTTTTCTAATAAAAAAACATTAATCTTTTAACGAGCAGAATCCATGGATACAAACATTAATGCACATACAATACAAAACAATTTAATAATATCATAAAATTTAAAATTTATGACATGATAGATTTAGACTCTTTGAGTGAAAGCAGTTATGAAAAATATAGAATAATGTTAAAAATCGATTTAAATTAGCAAAAAAAAATTATGAAATTGGAGAAAAAAGTTTCAAAATTTAAATAATATATAAAAGAGTCATGCTAATCTCACAGATTTATGTGAGATTAGCATTTTACAGGCCATGTAATATTAAGGAACAGTTTTTATCAAAAGCCCATGTTTTCTAATTTTATAAATTGGTCCAAATCATATTTGATAAAATTCTATTATATATAAAAATACTTAAATGAGGGATTTGATGATCTCCTACTTTAAGAAAAAATAAATATGCATACTAGTAAACAATATTATTAGAGAGAGATCCAGTACAATTCAATGCGGGATTTTAAGATTATTTTTTTTTTTGGAAAGTTAACAAAATATTGAATTTTATCAACTTATAATTTAATATCAATATGTTGTCAATTGAAAATGTAATCACTATTTATATACTTACTAACCGTATAATTATAGTACAAAATAATAAAATTATTATAACTTACACAATACTTGAATTTGTAATAATAGTTGTTAGAGCATAATTATTTACTTTTAAACTTTAACCTTTTAACATCTATTAGATAAAATGTATTTTTAAATAACACAATTTTAATATTTTTATACATTTTACACGAGATTAAATAAGAACGTCCCTTATATATTTAATATAAGATTTTTATGATGCAACAATGAAGATTAAGAATAACGAATTGGAAATCATCTAAATTTTAAAAAGATGTTGAGCTAATTATAATTATATACAATTATGTGCGATTATTTCTTAAATATTTTATGTAAACCTAGCAACTTGCTACACAAGTTGTCGATTCATTAGTGCCAAAATTAGTAGCTATAAGTTATCTGTGAGTCTCACAAATCTTAGGACTGTGAAAAAAGCCTTTTTCTATGTAAAAATATGTATGTACATATAACATATTCAACATGTGAGATAAAAGATCAAGTTCAAACTTTACAAAAAAAATATGTAATAAAAATGGGCACAAGTATACAATAAAGTTGACGTAAGTCGATACTTAATACCCAACTTTACGTTAAAAAATTGGAAAAAATGCAAAAAAGTCTCATATGAAAATGTAGAAAATGTAGAAAAACCCATGTCTTAATGAAATATGCTGAAAAACACTTTGTGTTATTGAAAAGTCGGCAAATAACACATGATTTTTTTTTACATTTTTGAATTGACACATGAAACTTTTTTGCATTTTTTCCTAAAAAATTTACCCGAACAGGTCCTTTTGCACCTTTGGTCCTTTATTTTCAAAACATTTTGCTCTTAAAAAATCAATTGTAAAAATTGCAAATTACAGTTGAATTTATTTCTACAATTTAGTTTTTTTTAAAGAAAAAAAGTGACAGAAGTTGGTGTAGACATGCTTTTAATTTTAATTTATTTTTTAGCTTTTTCCAAATAAGTAGCAAAACCCAACTGCAAAAAAGTCAATAAAAAGCTGAAAATCACATATTGTAAGAGCAATTTATACCTTTATTATTTTCATTTTCGTTTTACGAGTAAAACCATTTGATATTTGTTTCACACCAATTGGCGTGCACCGGAACAATTACGCTATTTGCTGACTTGGTCACAAAAATTCATACGCATATAATCAAAAAACAAACCCAAAAAAAATAAAAAAAATCAACCCGTACATGCAAACTTTATCTTTATGAAATCATCTGACCAGATAAACTCAAAAAAAAAAAAAGAAGTCATGAATACACATAATCCCATTCAAACACATGCCCATTCATCACTTTTTGTTTAGCTTACGTTTCAAACCAGATCTTTACCTGTTTTCATAGAGGGTATATAACATGCAAACATACACATTCATGGAGCTTATTTGAGCAGCGAATTTGAATGATGTTAATAGAAAAGCAAAATTCGATATAGACACCGGATTCTAGATGCATAAGCCTTTAGCTTGTTAGCACCTAATCTACAACTCTAGACTTTTCAGATACTGGGGTCTAAAACACATAACAGAAATGAATGGCTCATTCGTCACTAGCCTAAATCAAAAACCTTGTACAACAATCACTGACCTGAAAATTTGCTATTGTAATTGTATGTATGTGAATTCCAGATTAACACGAAAATCTGGTACTTTACAGGATGTCTAGCTTAGGTCCATCCTTTAGCGGCCTGTCAAACTGGTAAAAGCAAACTTAAATTGGAAAATCTAGGAAGCTTTGTGCGCATAAACTCCTACCCAATGATGCTAAGGATGATACCTATAGCCTCCGGTTCTACCTCCATACGGCCCTCCCGCTCCTCCATGATAACTAGCCCGCCCATAACCACCACGGCCGTAGCCTCTTCCATTATAGCCTCCGGTTCTACCTCCATACGGCCCTCCCGCTCCTCCATGATACCTAGCCCGCCCATAACCACCACGGCCGTAGCCTCTTCCATTATAGCCTCCGGTTCTACCTCCATACAGCCTTCCCGCTCCTCTACCATAACCACCACCACGGCCATAGGAAGCTTGTCCACTTCTGAATTCCCTAGAATCAATACCATGTGAAGAAGCAGGTGTTGGGCGTGAGGGTTTCTTTCGTTTAGCTTTCTTAATCTCAACCTACACCAAAGTAGCAAGTTAACCTAGAATTTCAACCTGTAAATAGTATAACAGAGCTACCCATTACCTGATTGTACTGTAGGAGAAGAAATTTGCCTAAAAGTGAGTAAAATCCAAAATAATATGAAGCAACAAAACTAATAATTGCCCATCATTAAATATAGTTATTAATGGCAATTGGCGCGGCGTGGGGACAATGGTCTTGCAGCGCAGCGCAACGTGGCGATGGCGCGACACACACCTTTTCGAAGCAAAGTTATAAACATAAAATAATTATATATACTAATATAATCAATAATGTGGTAGCTTTTTAACAATAATATCCATTAATGTGTTAAATAAATCATAAATAAAATAAATTAACTCATGTCAAGCATTTGAACTCTATAATAAAGAAACAATCTAATTGAGGGACAAATCTAAAACTTAATCCGCTAACTCAATTTTGACAGCAAGAGGTTAGTTTTTTTTCCTAATTTGGAGCCCAATTTTGAAAATGTTAGGGGTTAGAGATCAGGGTTTTTCAATTTGGTGAAGATTTAAATGTTGTGTATCCAAATTTATCCCAAATTTACATATTTGACTAGTTGAGCATGTATTTTGACCCAAGAAAAGTATTTATTTTTAACTTCGAAATACTACGCAAGTTCGGGTCTTCAAGGCGCACGCCATAGCGAGAAAAGTGCCAATGGCGTGCGCCTATCTTCGAGATAGGTACCACCCCACGGTTCATGGGTGTTGAAGATTTTGAAAGTATTACCAATATCACAAGAAACCATCGCAAGAAACTTACTTGGGTGCCCCTCATAAAAATCATATTCCCATCAGCTAAGAGATGATCAACAACTTGTGCAGTATCAAAGGTGACAAATCCAAAACCTCGAGAGTGATCTGTTAAATGATATTTGAAGATCTTATGCTCAACAACCTTCCCATACTGAGAAAAGAAATCCTTCAGCTCATCTATGCACAAGAACAATTTCGAGAGGTGGGTATAATCGGGTTAGCATAAAAAGATCTAATACAAAACACATAAATGTAAGATAATTTCATAAGAAAGATGGTGCACCATCAGTTACTAAAGTCGGGATCCTGTAAACAAAAATCCTTCTTGTCTTTCTTGTTCTGAAAACCTTGGAATCACCCGATCCTCTCGGAATAGGTCTATTAACCTGAACCTGATCACGAAATATAACTTTAGGTAACTCCATCAACAGTTCAGAGTATGGGAAGGGGTAGCAAAAATCGAGAATGTACATTTTATTCAAATATTAAACAATGAACTAAACTATATTTCCATTTTACAATAGTTTCCAAATAACCAAGGTAGAACGTATAGAGACGAGAACTAACATTTTGTTTTAAGGAAGAAGGTTTCCCACATGACATCATCCGCACTATTAATAATGACAACGTTGCATGTGCAGGTCTTACAAACTGTCTTCAGTACGACATGGAACAATCTCCGTAACTCAATGGAAATAGTGTCTTCAACGTGTTGCAAATATAACATGTACATGAATGACATGCAAGAATAGTTAAGGCACATAACACAAAAGTGAACAATTATGATCCTAAAAGTAGCTGTAACAAGATACCATTCCAGCTTTATTAGCAAGCCGAATAATAAGTCCTGTAATACTCCAAACATATCTAACCAATATTAACGTGACGAAGGCAGGCCTAAAAAACAACTATACAATAAAAAACATCTAAAGAAAATGTACAACATTGATATCCAACATCACACTACACTACACAGCCATAAAGACAGTAACAATAAAAATTCCTCACTTGTTTGCCATTGATGATATGAGTTTCAGCGAGAACAGTGTCGACAACGGAAGGATCAGCATAGGTTATGAAACCGAAACCACGAGGGCGACCGGTCAGCTGATCTTTAATTATCACAGAGTCTATTATCTCTCCATACTTGCCAAAGTAGTGCACAAAATCATCTGTACAATTATTTTCATCCAACAAAACATATTAAAAGCAAATTATTAAAAATTTGACACAAAATTATGTGAAGAAAGAACGAGTGAAAGAAAGAAACCGTCAGTAGTGTATCTTGGCAAACCACCAACGAAAATCTTCCTGTTTTTCACAAAATGTTGAAACCCCATTAGCTACATCGTTAATTTAACAAACGCATATACATATAATACGAGTGGATAGAGATATACCCGGGGATAAATCCATCACCAAAATCCGATCCCCTGGAAGCCATTGAAGGAATTGAATTTGCCGATCTGATAGAGTAGAGATTTTAAGGTTCAGGGGTTTTCGATATTGGCGGGAAAACATGCAGCGGTTATACTTTCAATTTGGGCGAAGAATAACGGAAGGGGGAAGCTTCTGGACTTACAAACGGCTGAAAATTTTTCTTTTATTTTAAAAATTTCTTTCAATTTCAATTTGGTTCTAAATTGATTTCAATTTGGTCCAAATTGAATTTGAGTTAAGTCCAATTTTATATTTTATTGAGCTAAATATATATGCACGTGGTTGATTTGAGTTGAGTTGAGTTTTTATTGATTTGAGTCATTCCACAATGAACCTAAAATATGACAGTAGAATTTCTACTTTTCTTTTTCTAATAAAAAAGTATTAATCTTTTAACGAGCCGAATCCGTGGATACACACATTAATACACATACAATACAAAATAATTAAAAAGTATCATAAAATTTAAAATTTATGACATGATAGATTGAGAATACAAACATGTATATATATATATATATGTTGATGATATTATTGAGATGATATTATTCTTACGATAGAAGCTTGTTGGCTTCAAAATGTGTTACCATAGCAATAATACACTAGGTCTTTTATTGTCATACAAAGACTATATATATTGGTTTTTTAAGTCAATAATATTTTTATTCTAAAAATATATATAGATTAATAAGGTATAACTTATATAATATAGAATATGAAGTCACATGCTAAGCCGAGCCGAAGGTTTGTGGGCCAATTGGAAACATGCATGTGCCTTGTTGGGCGGCGATATTAAGTCCAAATTCCAAATTATGGAATAATTTAGTGCTTTGTGGATAATCACATAATTTAATTATTGTATAACTAAAAGCTATTAACAAAAGGCATGCTTTTGGATGCTAATAATTGATCACAGGAGATTAAATATTAGAGGAATAAAACAAGAATTTGATGAAAGTAAATTTTGTACATCATGAAAATCACCATAATAATATTGTCCAATTAAAAAAGCAATTGAGGGGGAAATAGGTAAATTACTATTGTAGATTCATGAAATTTGTCCCGATTTATTATTTTGATTGTTTTACCATTAAAATATATATATATACATATATGTAAATTTAAATACATCAATATTCTGCAAAACTCATGTTTATCAAACCCATACTTTTATAAAATAAAAAAAAATATTGTGTTGAACATCATACCTTATCCTTTTTCTTCCCGATAATATATAGTACGCCCTTCGCCCTATAATTATATGTATTAGTAGACTTGATTACTTAAGTGCAAATAAAAAAGTTATAAGATAAATTTAGAAATTATTGTCTAAATATTTAACTGTGTGACTTTGTAGTGTAGCTGATGTAAAATAATCTAGATAGAATATATTATTAAATTTAAAAAATTACAAAAAGAGTCGAATACCCCTCATGATCTAGTTAATAGTATATAATATTTCAATCAAGTTGTATAGGTGTAATTGGCAATTAGTTAAAATAATAAATTTTACATATAGGTGTAATACTTAAATTAGCATCTATATGCATTAATTATTCAGTATAATAATAAAGATGCAAATGGGAAGATATAATATTAGCCAATTTAAGAAGCATAACGGCTAATAATTTAGCTTGAGCGGCTTCAAGTGGGACATATACATACATCATTCTTAGAACCTACGTATACGATTCCTACAGTCAACAAAACTAGTCAATCCAGACTGCTACATATACATACACACATATATACCTATCATATATATATATATATTCATATTATATATGTTGGCTTTTTTCGTAAAACATATTTTAAAAATGCTAAAAATTCCCATATTTAAAAATAAGCTAATCAGCGGGTTTTAATAAAAATATGTATGATATGAATTCACTTTAGAGTTTATGATAATACTATCCTATTTTTAAATTGTATAAAAAAATGTAGGTAAAATTAACATGTTAATAAAATATGAAAAATGCGTTCAGTTTCTAACTTTATTTTTACGCAAGATTAGAGAAAAATGAGGATCTTATGCCTATTTCTTAATAAACTGATTTTAACAATTTTAAATTAAGACACACTTTTTTAAAAAAGAACCCTTATTTATTTATTGGCATATAATGTTACAACTTGACAATGATGGGCCAAAGCTGCCATTAATGTCATTTTTCTCCCAACTTTCCTCCCCTCTTCTTAATGCCCATGCACCCCTCTCTCTCTCTCTCTCTATATATATATATATAGTTATATATCACATAAATAATTTTCTAAAAAGTAGAGGTGACTTTTTATATATATTTTTTGTCAATATCCAAACTTTATGTAATGTTACTTTATGTCTTGATTATTGCGTGTTCTAGGAAATAGTTGGTGGGTACTGTACTCTACAGATTATAATGTATCAAAAAGGGCACAAATTATTTGTTCAAAAGATTTAATATCAATATATATATCATTGTGAATATAAATACTAGTACTTGCTTTTGATTTTCTTCCTTCTTTTGAGCTTGCTTTCACACTCTTCCTTCATTCATATACTATATTTAGTTAGTTTGTCAAAACTGGATAGGCTCTGTTTTCTTGCAATGGGGATTTGTTTGAGTGCAAGAATTAAAGCTGAAAGCCCTACTCATGATTCAGGTATATTTCTTATGATTCATCATTTTTTTTCAATTTTTCTGCATAAAAATTTACCCTTTTTACTGAATATTGATAAAAAAAAATGGTTTCTATGAGATGAATCTCATCATATCCATGGCTAAGTTCCTAAAATTTCAGTATTTTCTGAATATCTGGCAAAAGGGTTCCTATAACATACCATAGATTGATAAATTTCCATGGCTAAGTTCCTAAAATTTCAGTATGTTCTGAATATCTAGCAAAAGGGTTCTTATATATAACATTCCATAAATTGATAAAAATCCATGGCTAAGTTCCTAAACTTAAGTATTTTCTGAATATCTAACAAAATGGTCCCTTTAACATGATTATGATCTATTAATCGATAAAAAAAAATCCATGGATAAGTTGATAAACTCAAATATTATTCATTAATGGTCAATTCCAGGTATAGATTCACAGAATGATAGCTCAGATGGGAATGATAACAGTATTTGCAGTAGCAAATACTCTGTTCCGCCTACTCCACGGACTGAAGGGGAGATTTTGAAGTCATCTAACTTGAAAAGCTTCAGTTTTTCTGATATAAAAATGGCTACTCGAAACTTTCGACCCGATAGTGTATTGGGTGGAGGTGGATTTGGCTCTGTTTTTAAAGGTTGGATTGATGAGAACTCATTTACTGCTACAAAACCTGGCACTGGCATGATTATTGCAGCCAAAAAACTTCATCAAGAAAGCTTTCAAGGCCATAGGGAATGGTTGGTAAGTTTCTCGTATTTCGATTTCGATTTTTGTAATGAAGGGATTAGTTTTATTCGTAGAATTTGCTAAAAATCGGAAGAAACTGATAGAAATAGCCATAGATATGCGAAAAAGTGGAAGAAATTGATAGAAAATGGCCATAGAAATTGCACAGGCAGCTTGATTTCAGTAAAAAACTCAAAAAACACTTTTTTCCAGTTTGGCAAACAGGGTTTTAGTATGAAACATTAAGGGATGATTATGTAGTAATAAAATTTCACTAATTGTTGAATTTGTGGTTTTATAGGCAGAAGTGAACTATTTAGGCCAATTTTCACACCCACATCTTGTGAAGCTTATTGGGTACTGTTTGGAGGATGATCACAGGCTTTTGGTGTATGAATTCATGCCCCGAGGAAGCTTAGAAAACCATCTATTTCGAAGTGAGTCTTTTTTTTTTTTTTTTAATATATATTCTTCGTTTATACTTAGATCTATATATAAATGAAATTACTAAAACAAATTGCTATATTTATCGTCACAGGGGGTTCGTATTTTCAGCCTCTTTCATGGAGTCTTCGTCTTAAGGTTGCTCTTGGAGCTGCAAAGGGACTTGCTTTTCTTCACAGTGCTGAAGCAAAAGTCATTTATAGAGACTTCAAAACTTCTAACATATTGCTCGACTCGGTAATAACACATTTTTTTTCATATTTTTGTATCCAAAATCTGGATTCAATTTTTGTAAAATTCATTGAAATTTATAAATCATGGGTTTTTTTTTTTGCAGAATTACAATGCAAAACTTTCTGATTTTGGATTGGCCAAAGACGGGCCGACTGGTGATAAAAGCCACGTGTCGACAAGGGTCATGGGGACATATGGATATGCAGCTCCTGAATATCTAGCTACAGGTATGATTCTGTATTATCGTTTACTTTTTGGCCTTTAGAAATATCTAGATAGATTTTGAATATATGTTTCGAAATAAAGTAAGATAGCGAAATATGCACTTTCTCGTGTTTGAGTGAAAATTTTCTTCTTTGTGCCCATACAAATGCCAGTCATTTTCCTACTAAAGTAGTCACTTTCTTTTTTCCTTTGTTCATGGTTAATCACTCTACTCCACACTTTTTGACACACTTGTCTAATCTTAAGTTTGATCCCCCACCCCAAACAGGATTTTCTATTGTAGTTTCCTATCATGGATGATTGACACATCACAAACTGTTTCTTTTCGTTCTGTTTGATAATATTTATGATTAGCTTAGATTATATCGTATCGTATCATATTTTTTTATCACTATCTACTATCTAGTAGTTATTTAGGTTTATCTTATTTTCATGTTTATTGCGTATCTTATGATTTCATTAGATTCTATTGTAACTGTATTTATACTCTTTCATATTATTCAACACATTCATTAGTAGATTGTGTCGATCGAAAAGCGTCTCTCAGTCGTGTAAAGCAATAGGGAACCCCTAAGATGTCTTTAATTGGTTCATTTGATTAATTTTTGTATTTCCATGACATTTTGGCAACTAAGATTTTACCATTGCATTTCTCGTTGATTTTCCTAATGCAATCAATCAATCCTTTTTAAATTTTTTTTTGAAATTTAGGTCATTTGACTACAAAGAGCGACGTGTACAGCTTCGGAGTGGTCCTACTAGAAATGCTTTCGGGCAGGAGAGCAATAGACAAGAATAGACCATCCGGTGAACACAACCTTGTAGAATGGTCCAAACCCTATTTAGCCAATAAACGAAAAGTCTATCGAATTATGGACAATCGTCTAGAAGGGCAATACACTATGGATGTGGCTCAAAAAGTCGCTAACCTTGCCTTGAGATGCTTATCCTTAGAGCCTAAATTGAGGCCCAAAATGCACGAAATAGTTAAAGAACTCGAGCAGCTCCAAGATTTGAACAACATGGATAATAATCAAAGGAGAACCTGTAATGGATCTAGACAACATAGACGAAGTGTTAATGATGCTGTAAGTAAAATTGCTTCTCCACATGAACGAAAATAGAAGTAAAATAGTTGGAAAAAATTATGGGAGGTTTTTACATGATGATTAATGTAGTAATTATGTAAAAATAGTTTTGTTTTGTTGATAAAGTGATATGCAAGTATGTAGTTCAAAGTCAATATGAAATTTTGCATTGGGATTTTTGAGTTTTGAAAATGTGTACTTGAAATTATTTCCAGTTTGGTTTCTGAGTAAAGGGTCCTTTTCTGTGTAAAGGAGCAATCAATTCTGACATTAATGAAAAGTACGAGGCAGAGGAAACCACCAAACCTAATTAGGATTATATTTAGTTGGTCTTAAAGTCTAATTTCAACTATATATGATTAAATTAAAAAAAAAATTATAACCCGTATAATCTGATTGTAACATTTTTAAACTTTAGGGATCTAAATATAGTGGCCTGATAAACATATATTAAAAAAAAAAAAAACTGGACTCCACCCATGACGAATATGCCGTGGTTTGACGCTCCATTGGATCAGAAAACGCATTTTGCTGTTTTTATTGGAGTTGATCTTAGTTATTTTTTGTTTTATTGAAAAGGGGTTTTTAAAAACTATTAAATTTCGATAAATTGTAAGAAAATAAAATAATTTTTTTTGGAGTAAAAGCTGAACAAAAAAGTCACGTAGTATATAATAGTGGTGGTGATTTATGTGCTGTCTCTTTTTATCAAGTCTATTGTTCAACCACCCATGCCATATTCCACGAATCTTATCTACTATCATAATGGTGTATTAAAGAGCATGGGTTGATATCACTTGTTGCTTGTTCTTTTATAACGCTTTCAAATAAAAGCATCCAAAATGGCCATTAATGGCCGGTTTTCAACTTGTTCGTACAAGGACACAAGCCTTGTGGGGCTGTACAAGGACAACTATGATAGAATAATAACACGCTTTTTATGCATATCGAACACGGTTTGAGTGAGACGAGGCTTTGCATTGGGTGGATCGGACCCGGACCCAGACCCAAAACTTTGGATTTGGGTCTAGATCCAGACCCAGACCCAAAACTTAACATTGGGTCTGGACCCAGACCCAGGCCCAATAAAAAAAATTATTGGGTTTGGGTCCAGACCCTCAGATCCATCACCTATGCAATATTCTACGGGAAATTTGCTACCATGAACTTAGAGTTGATAATTTTATGTTATGCAAAACATTTTTTATTTAAATAATACTATAATTAATTTAATCTAATTATAGATTTCCTTTTGTCCAATAATGATTGAAGAATTTTGTTTCTTTATTTTTTTTCTATTTTACGTATATATTTATCTATTGAAATTGGAGTAACTATATATGCATAAAAGTGTATATATATATATATATTTCAGATATATATATATATATTTCAGATTTTATTTAATATTGTATAATATATACATAAATCAATAAAAATTTATCTAAAATATATATGTATATTATATATATATAATAATGTGTATGCATTTAATATATATAAAATAACATTATATATACTTAATATATATTATATAAAATAAATATTTTATGTTATGCAAACATTTTTTTAAATAATACTCTAGGTATTATTTTACAAAATTATAAAGCAATTTGGATAAAAAGATAAAAAAAAAAAGAATTGGGTCTAGGTCTAGACCCAAAACATTGGGTCCAGACCCAGACCCAAAACATTGGGTCTAGACCCAAACCTAGACCCACACATGAAACCCATTGGGTCTGGATCCAGGTCTAGACCAAAAGTTTTGGGTTTGGGTCCGGGTCTGGGTCTGGCCCACCCAATGCCAGACCTAACTGCACGATGGATTAAATCTGATTCACGTGTAAAACTGTAAATACAAGTTAATTTTGAACCAAATTTACTTATTTTTTACCCAAATTTACGATCAAGTTCTTGTGAGAAAATATGCACAAGTTTAACTTTCAATTAAGTAAACTAATCTCCAAGTTATAAAATTACCATCAGATTAGGTATAGAATGATATATGAGAGAAATTAGAAATTGGCAATAATTTAGTTTTGTTATGTGGGAAGAGATAGGATAAATTATATCGATATTCCTTAACAAAAAGGCGCAAATGGATCCTCCGTCCCATTTTGATGTTAGTGGACCTTGAGGATATTGATCATGTGATTAGGGTTTTGTACTATTAAAGATTGAAAAAATATTAACGACACCTCTTTACTAAAACTAAATAAATTTGTATATCCAAAAAACTCATTTACATATTTATAATCTCAAAAATCTATTTAGCAAAATTTTCATTTGAAAAATCCAAAAGTTCAGAACAGCGCTATTGGACTAGACTATCTTTTATTTCTTAAATTAAAAATTAATTAATTAATTTTATGTTATTATCAAAGACTTTTTCTTTTAAAATTTAAAACTTATACATTATATGAATTTTATTTTTCATATGAAGCATTTCAAAAGTTTTACATAATTTACTTTGAACTTTGTTAATTTGGTGACATGCATAGTAATTATAATCATCGAGATAATTATGAAGCTTGCCAAGTAATACAATTGTGTATGAAATCCTAAATGTTTGATTATGGTACACTAGCATGTTACTCACATTCACATATGACTAGTTTGCCCTTCGAATTTTGTAGGTTACTTTCTGTTATGAGGCTGAGGCAATATAGAAGAGTCCATGAGCCCAATAATACGATCAAGATGGGTATAAATGGACTAATATACAAGCCCACAATGCATCAAAGAAATATTTAGGGTGTGTTTGGATTGAAGGATTTGAAATCTATGGATTTCAAATTCACCGGCAAATTCATTTAAGTTCGTTTGGATGAATTCATGTTACGATGGATTTCAAATCCCTTTTATTTTGAGCTATTTTCTACATAACTACGGTGGATTTCAAATGACACCATTTTAGGTGTCATTTTAAATCCTTCCTCCAAATCCACTCCCCAAATCCAAATCACTCAATCCAAACACACCCATAGTATTACACCTTAGGCATATACAAAATAAGGAAATCAACACGTAATCAATATCGTTTGCATTCATCGAATATGAAATTAGTTAGAAATAAGTTGCAATGAGAAATAAGTTACAAAGAATCCTTAAATACCTAAAAGGAACATAAAATGTTGATTTATATGGTTAAGGATTCACCACTTAAAATTGAAGGTTGTTCAAAGGAAAAATTGATAAGTTTATTACTCCTCTCCGTTTATCATATGTAATGAATGTGCTTGATTTAGATCAAAATAAACAAGTAAACGAAGTCAAACTGGCCCAATACGACTCACTGATGATAAGAGAGATTATATACTTGGATGTACCCCAAGTTGCTTACATATCTTTCTTTAGAATCAAGTCTAACGTAGTTCCAATAGAATCACTAAGCGTGCCTAATAACTCGGTAGTAGAGAGAATTCGTACTATTAGATCTATCTCCGTCCCTTTTCTGGTAGGTGAAGGGTTTATTTATAGCAAGGACACGCTGTACGGACGATATGGGAACACGTGGGAAAACTGTACACGTGGCCTTGATGTGAGGAATAGATCTCTCGGGTCTTTGGAGATATCTGACCCGTCTAGCAATAACACGCGGATCATGTAGTGCAATGCAATTTAATTACTTTAAAGGACCTAAATGAAATATACGATCCATCAGGGACGACCCAAGGGTTAAGGTTAAGCCCATAATCTTCTATATCAGTGCTAAAGATGGGCCGTGACATTACTCAACGACAAACTAGCGTAAAATTTTGGGCTTCATAAAGGCTAACACATACATGTTGTCAATCGGCACCACCAGCTATAACCAATTGACCACCAATGCACAAAAACACAACTTATGGATGTTAACTTAGGCTATAGAATGAATATATAAAAGCACATTGAGAATCGATAAAATGAATATATGCATGCTATTGAGTTTAAGTATCAAATTACAAGAGAATGTCAAATATGCATAGTATATATATTAAAAACATAAATAAAACTCGTATAAAGTGCTCAGAGATTATTACTGACATAATTTATTATTTCTTGGCAAAGAGCCCTCCAAGGCCCGGAAAGCCACCTTCATTTTTCTTGGGCGGCGGTGTAGCCACCGTGCCCTTCCGGCCATTGGTGGTGGTGGTGCCGCGGGTCCCGGTCGTCTTATCTTCGACTTTCTTCAAGATAGGATCAGTCTCATAGAACTGATCTTGCTTTGTTAATCCCCCAAGAATAAAATCCAAAAAACTTTTCTCCTCAGTGCTTCCTGCAGTGGATTTTGATGCAGTTACTGCAGTTCTAATTACTCTTCTTTGAGGGGTCACAATTGGAGAAACAAAGAAGTTTAATGAAGCCATTGATTCTTATTGCAGTTTAGGGTTTTCAATATTGTTAACAGTTAGGAAGAAATGAAATGATATTGTTATTATATCCTAACTTCAGGAATAAAATGTGTAGAGAAATAAACGAAGTGTTTTCAAGCGTGAGGTCTCCACAAGTGTATTATCTTCAATATTTATTTATTTTTATTTGCATTTTGTTTGAAGAATGAAAGGTCATCTAACATGTAAGGCTTCGACTTTGACGCGATGAATGAAGCTGCTCCACATTAATTTGCAAGTTGCTCGTATATTTACACCACACGTTCAAATTGGCAATATCTTGGAATTACATTGAATTATGATATATGTATATAACTATTTAAAAGAAAATACACAAGAGTCATTCATTTGAATTAGTAAAAATATGTACATTGCTCGTGCTACCTTATTCTTTTGATAACTATTTCCGCCAAAAGTAATTCTCCAAATTTGGCCCATTTTCCAAACATAATTTCAGCCATATTAAATAGGCTAGAATTTTTAAGAAGCCCATCATATTAAATCGGCTCAAAATAATTCCCCAAATTTAGTCCAATCTTTAAACATAATTTAAGCCCAATTAAATACAATAATTTCTCATGCTAGAAATTTTAAAAAGGCCATCGTATTAGATATGTTTTCGGCCCAAAATAATTTCTCAAGTTTAGTCAATCTTCAAACATAATTTCAGCGAAATTAAATACAATAATTTTTTAGGCTAGAAATCTTAAAAAAAAAAACCAATCATATTAAATATGTTTTCGGCCCAAAATAATTTTTCAAGTTTAGCCCAATCTCCAAACATAATTTAAGCCCAATTAAATACAATAATTTCTTAGGCTAGAAATCTTAAAAAACCCATCATATTAAATATGTTTTCGGCCCAAAATAATTTCCCAAGTTTAGCCCAATCTCCAAACATAATTTATGCCCAATTAAATACAATAATTTCTTAGACTAGAAATCTTAAAAATCCCTTCATAATAAATATGTTTTCGGCCCAAAATAATTTCTCAAGTTTAGTCCAATCTCCAAAAATAATTTAAGCACAATTAAATACAATAAATTTTTAGGCTAAAAATCTTAAAAAGTCCATCATATCAAATATGTTTTCGGCCCAAAATAATTCCTCAAGTTTAGTCCAATCTCCAAACATAATTTTAGCCCAATTAAATACAATAATTTCTTAGGCTATAAATCTTAAAAATCCCCTCATATTAAATAAGGATAAATGAAAAAAAAAAAACCATGTGAAATAATTTATTGGCTGAAAACCCCCTATGAAAAAAAAATAGGCTAAAAATCCCCTGTGAAATTTTTTCGTTGCAAAAAACCCCCTCGGTCAGTTAGGTGAGCTATACGGGCAAAAAAAACCTGACCGAGGGGGTTTTTGTAACGAAAATTTTTTACAGGGGGTTTTTAGCGTGTATTTATTTCACATGAGGTTTTCAGCCAATAAATTATTTCACGGGTTTTTTTTTTGCATTTATCCCCAATTGGTATATTAATAGTTTTTCATAAAATGTTTATTTTATTTTTAATAAATATGCCTCATAATAGTAAAAATAATAATGTTAATGATCTAAAATTTAAATATTATGAGGCATATTTACTAAAAATAAAAGAAATATTTTATGAAAAACTATCTTTAATATCGTTTTTTGTGTAAACATGAGTAAAAGTGTATCCATTTTGGATACACTTTTACTCATGTTTACACAAAAAACGATATTTATTGTTTTTACTATATTATTGTTTTTACACAAAAAAACCCTAAAAACGATATTACTCCTAATATTTAAATTTTAGATCATTAACATTATTATTTTTACTATTATGAGGCATATTTATTAAAAATAAAATAAACATTTTATGAAAAACTATTAATATACCAATTGAGGATAAATGCAAAAAAAAAACCCGTGAAATAATTTATTGGCTGAAAACCTCATGTGAAATAAATACACGCTAAAAACCCCATGTAAAAATTTTTCGTTGCAAAAAACCCCCTCGGTCAGGTTTTTTTTTGCCCGTATAGCTCACCTAACTGACCGAGGGGGTTTTTTGCAACGAAAAAATTTCACAGGGGGTTTTTAACCTATTTTTTTTCATAGGGGTTTTTCAGCCAATAAATTATTTCACAAGGGGTTTTTTTGCATTTATCCCTATTAAATATGTTTTCGGCCCAAAATAATTTCTCAAGTTTAGCCCAATCTCCAAAAATAATTTAAGCCCAATTAAATAAAATAATTTCTTACGCTAGAAATTTTAAAAAATCCATCATATTAAATATGTTTTCGGCCCAAATAATTTCCAAAGTTTAGCCGAATCTCCAAATATAATTTCACCCCAATTAAATACAATATTTTTTTAGGCTTATAATCTTAAAAAGCTCATCATATTAAATATGTTTTCGCCCAAAATAATTCCCCAAGTTTAACCCAATCTCAAAACATAATTTCAACCCACTTAAATACAATAATTTTTTAATTTAAAATTGAAATATCTTTTAATTTAAACAAAAATGAACTAAATGTACACTACTCATTAATTTTTTTTACAACATTTAAAAACATTTTTCAGAAATCAGATTATCAAAATAAATAAAAAATCGTTAAAAGTTTTCTACAAATGTTTGATACGTTAAATACCAAAAGGTGTTAAACCTCAGGGACAATTATTAACATTTACACTTCAAGAAAACTATAAAAAGCGTAAATGAAACATTTTATACTAATTAAAAGAAAAGAATGTTAAAAAACGTGCCTGGAGCCCATTCCGATTCATACGCGATACCAAACCCGACCCAGAATCAAATAGACGCCCCCAAACCCGCCGAGAGTAGATAAAATAAAATATAGGGATGAATGAACGAGACACAGGGAAAATACAGAAAGATAAACGATAAATGGAAATCGGGGGAAACGGAAGAGACATGGCTTCGCCTTGTGCCGACGGAGATTCAATCGCCGATCACCAGAGCTTTTCCAACGGTAATTGCTAATTTTATTTTGTCTATATTTTAGCCCCAATACCAAATTAGGGTTTCTTCGGCGTTTGTTTATGAAATGATTGGGGCTTTGATGATTAACCGCTTAGCTTCTTATTTGTATTGTAATTGAATATCCAGAATTATTTGTCCAATTTCTTTATGTTTAATTTACAGCTATTCCAGAATTTGGGAAGGACCCAATCTGGAAAAGAGGTCACCTACAACAGCTCTTTACGGACAATTTCTGTAAGGAGAATCTAATGGGAAGGACCCAATTTGGGCTCCTGTATATGGGTAAGATTCCACAAGGCTGGAAAGGAGGAAAAGATTATGAAAATGAGAAAGCTGTGGCAGTTAAAATGTGGGATACTAAGAGCATTATTAGGCCTAATGGCGTGTTCTTTGATTTCGAGCCTGAATATATTCTTGCCAGAATGAAGGTCTTTTATTCCATTTTCTTTTTGCAGTAGTTAAGTATTGCCTCATATATCCACTAGCTAAAGGGTATTTAAGAATTTTGAAAGAAAATATATCCTAATTTCTTTTATTTTATGTTTCAGGATGAAATCAGATTCTTGAGTCTACCCTCACTTGAGAGAAACCAAGTTGTGGGGAAGGTTCAGGGTTATTGCTTTGAAGAGAACAAATTGGGAGTTGTATACGATGTCAACCCTTTGGATACAGTTTACAATCTCATCTGTGATCAAGGTATACATACCGGAATGTGATCTTTCTAATTAATTTATTGGATTGTGATCGTACCGGGATTCGGAGATTCACTAACAGTCACTCTGATTGTTTGTTTTTTTACCACTTTACTGTTCATTCTTTATTTCAGTTAATCTGCTGTAACATGTAACTCTCATCCTTTCATTTAAACTTCCTTTGATGTGAATCCCATATGGTTGAAAAATTACGCATACTTCATATGTGAAATTTAATGTTGATCTTGTGCCTTATGTTGATCTTCAGATAAATTGGGTTGGCGTAATAGGGTCAAGGTAGTCCTTGGATTGGCTCGTTTCTTATGTCTCTGCCATGAAAACACAACAAAGTATCTTGTCCGCAACCTTTCTACTGCACATATAGTTGTTGACCAGGATTTTAACCCAGTTCTAGTTGATTTTGCAATGATCCTTGGTGGTGTTATTGGTGATGACAGAGTGCCTCAAACATATGATGTACCAGTATCATCGTATGGCTATCTGGACTATCATCTAATCAATAGCGGTATGTCTCTGTTCATATGTTTAAACTTTGGCTATTTTAAATAGTTATTAACGCTTCATAACCAACAGCAATCATTTGTGATGTGTTTGGACCTTGGATTTTGTGAGTAGAAAACATACGAAAAAAACAAACATAGGACGAAATAAAGCAAATAGAGCCGTACTATTGACTCTATAGAATCAATTTTCATAACAAACTTGGAGAGAAGTTACGTTTTATGCGGAACCAGTACTGTTAGCTACACGGGAATGGTGATAGGTTAAGTGCAGCTATTAATATGATATCTTTTAACGTATAGATTTTACTCAGTATGACGCAGATAGTTTCAAGAAATATACTTACATATCATGTAATGCCCTCACATGTATATGTGTACTATAAATTAACAGTTTGTGTTGTGTTTGTAGGTTTTTGGTATTATAAAACTGATGTGTTTGTATTTGGGGTCATACTATTGGAGCTCATATTGAAGTGTACTTCCTGTCACGTGGCACGGGCGGTTGCAGTGATCGGGCTATTTTTATTGATGAGTCTGACGGGCTGGAAGAAGTGAAGTATTTTTGTGCCTTCAAAAAAAAAGGGAAAAAGAAAATAGTCAAAGTTTCATTTGTGAACTCACATCTTCGGGTTGATCTGTTATGCAGCTTCTCTAGCTTATCAACTATTTCCAGCACCTCCCTTGAAATGGTTAGGATCACGCAGGATTATCAATCTCCCGACAATCCTCACATACCCGCAAATTTTTGAAAACACGAACCGATCTCCCATATGTTGTTTTCATAATTCCATATGCCACAGCTAATTTTTCACTATGATACTTCAACATATGCTGTTTATCCTCTTCCTCAACATCATGCAGAACCAATTTTGTCGAAGAAAAATAACCATCCCTTTTCATCTTCAAATCGATCTCATCCAAAATATCATATATTCCATCATTCTCTGCATAGCTAGAATCACATATATAGAACGTGTGAATCTTATTTTGCACTTCGACCTAGCTGTACCTCTTGTTTTATTGATGTCTGTGTCCCTCATTCTCGAACCCTCATTCTCGAACGCATTTTATTAACAGACAAAAATTCATACAAAAAGACAGAAAAATGCATAAATAAAATAGAATAAAGTTGTGCATGAGTTTAAGATTGACCAATCCTGATGTACAAGGATTGACGAATAAAGGTAACTCCGGGTATTAATAACATATTGAGATTCAAATGTGCATGGCCAAAAGGAAAATTGAGTTTTACAATAGAAAATCCAACATAAACAAAATGGAGGAAAATTCAGTGCTTCCAACACAGTCTTTTAGTAACCATCTTAAATTTACTCTCCTTGTGCTTCAGCTCTTTCAAGTTCCTACATATCACACCTATATGAGGTCGTGTAATATATTTTTCGTCTTCAGGAACAGTTGATTCTACCCTCGATACTGAAGTTGCACCACCTAGAGTTTCTTGAAATTGGCTCATTGCAGGTGTTAACAGTTGGAGTTGTAACCTCGGTCAGTGATAAAGCCAATTTTGTTATATCCTTAGCATGTTTGCTGCTGTAGCCGGTCCTCAACAACATTCGATCTACCAATGTGTCTCTTTGTTACGACACTTGTCTTGCTCTATTCGGAAGATGATCTCCTGTTGTGATTCCTCTTGTATCATCAACCTTCATAATAAGCTGAAGGATGATGATAGCGAAGGCATATACATCATCGCTTTGCTGCGTGTGCATTCCTGCAAACAAGGATAACTAGCTATTAAGCCAAACTTTTCTGAGTAAAGTTTACTTACAACAATTTTAACTTACCTGGTTTTCTCATTTTTTCGGAATCGACATATCCACAAGTCATTAGGTTTGTTATTGTGCCTTCTTCCTCGCGAGCCAAAATCAGACAATTTTGGTTGATTATCCTACGACATAAAAAGACAAAGGTCAAAATTCCGATAAAAATATATTTATTTCTAACTAAATCACATACCCTTGTAATAAGTACGTTGTCTGTTTTTATGTCGTCGTGTATATATCCACCAGTCAAAGAGTGAATGTACTCGGGTGATTTTTCCAATTGTGAAAGGATTTGAATTGTGCTCCTCCAATCAATATCCGAATTGAACAATTAGAAAGTTAATTCTCAAATCATTAACGTTTCGCTTTAAAATGTAATTGAAAAGAATTACAAACCTGGTATACAGTTAGTCAACGTGCCTAATTTTAAACCGAACTTAATGATTTGAGAATAACTTTCTAATTGTTCAATTCAGATCTTGATTGGAGCACAACAATTCAAATCCTTTCAAAATTGGCAAAATCACTCGAGTACATTCACTCTTTTTGCGAGTGGATATATACACGGGATATTAAAACAGACAACGTACTTATTACCATGATATGTAATTTAGTTAGAAATAAATATGTTTTTATCGGAATTTTGACCTTTGTCTTTTTATGTAGTAGGATAACGAGCCAAAATTGTCTGATTTTGGCTCATTTATGTGTGAGGAAGAAGGCACATTAACAAACCTAATGATATGTGGATCCCGAAAAAAGGAAAAAACCAGGTAAGTTAAAATTGGTGTTAGTAAACTTTACTCGGAAAAGTTTGGCTTAATAGCTAGTTCTCCTTGTTTGCAGGACTGAACACGCAACAGAGCGATGATGTCTATGCGTTCGCGATAATCATCCTTCAGCTTATTATGAAGATGGTTGATCCAATAGTAACCACAACTGGAAATCACATCTCAATTAGAGCAAGAGAAGTGTTGCAACAAAGAGACACGTTGGTAGATCAAATGCTATTGAGGACTGGATGCAGTAGCAAAAATGCTAAGTATATAACAGAGTTGGCTTTATCACTGACGGATGTTACACCTGAGAAGCCTGTTAGCAGATATGTGATTAACCATTTTCAAGAAGCGGTAGATGGTGGAGCTTCAGTATCGAGTGTAGAAACAGATGACAGTGGGGGAGAAGACTACGACCTCATATAGGTGTCATATGTAGGAGATTGGAAGAGATGAAGCCTAAGGACAGTGAATTTAAGATGATGGTTACTAAAAGACTATGTTGAAAGCCCTGAATTTTCCTCCATTTTGTTTATGTTGGATTTTCTATTGTAAAATTCAAATTTCCTTTTGGCATGCACATTTGAATCTCTATATGTTGTTAATACCCGGAGTTACCTTTATTCGTCAATCCTTGTACATCAGGATTTGTCAATCATAAACTCATGCACAACTTTATTCTATTTTATTTATGCATTTTTCTGTGTCTTTTAGTATGAATTTTTTGTCTGTTAATAAAATGCGTTCGAGAATGAGGGACACAAGCGTCAATAAAACAAGAGGCTACAGCTAGGTCGAAGTGAAAAATAAGATTCACACGTTTCTATGTATGTGATTCTAGCCATGCACAGAATATATGGTTTTTTGGATGAGACTGATTTGAAGATGAAAAGGGATGGTTATTTTTCTTTGACAAAATTGGTTCTGCGTGATGTTGAGGAAGAGGATAAACAACATATGTTGAAGTATCATAGTGAAAAATTAGATGTGGCGTATGGAATTATGAAAACACCAGATGGGAGACCGGTTCGTGTTTTCAAAAATTTGCGGGTTTGTGAGGACTGTCACAGAGCTATGAAACATATGGCTAAGATTGTTGGGAGATTGATAATCCTGCATGATCCTAACCATTTCAAAGGAGGTGTGTGTAATTGTGGAGATTATTTGTAATCACTGAGAATATAGCTATTAAACATTATTCGTTCAGGTGAAGCATAATCGAAGGGCTCAAGAGGCTCTATAAGTGAACAACTGTTGGAAATTATGTAAGGGCTTGAAATGTGCTGTTTGAACTTTGATTCGGTTTGAACTTTTCTCTCGCTAATATTTGACAGATACGTAAAAGAAGGCATATATATGTGTTAGCGTGGTTGAAGTTTTGCGCAAAAAAAAACCGAATATGCTTTTAATCACAGCTATGCATTGCCAAGATCAGAACTAATCACAGCTTTCAAATTGAATCCTTAAAAGTTATGGTGAGTTAGTTATTGGCAGGTCAAGCTATATATCCTTGTCCAAAAAATCCAGAGAAGGTAATCTAACTATCCAAACAAGACACGTTTCTGTTTCTTTGATTATTTCCTGATAATCTTTTATTACAATGTTTTGTAAATTTTTGTGTATGGATACTAATTTAGCCTTGAGGAATAAATTGAGCCTTGAGGAATAAATTGAGTCCTACTGAATAGAATATCTGGAATTGCATTATATTGGACTTAATAGTTTACAAATGCATATTCCAGCACCTAAAGTTCTCTCTTTTCTCTCTATATATGAAAGATCAATACATAACAAATAACAGCACACAAGCAAAAAAAAAAGGTTAAATTCTAGAAATTGAAACTTTATGCAAAATTCAATAACACATACTTTCAATTCCCCTACCACATTTAGGAATTAGGACGCTAATAAGAAATGAATTACAAATCCTGTAGTTAGAATTCAATTAGCTACACGATTATATATTAAAAAAACAAATTAAGCATACAAGTCTATTATGATTTATGCAAGTATTGTGTATTTGAGGATCAGTATGTTACGTGGTCACATGTACCTAATCATCTCAGATAATGCTTACGAGTTATTAAAACATTGGAAAAATAAGTAAGAATAAACTATAAGAGGCAGTAGCAACACCTAATAATTTATAAAATCAATTATTTAACAAATAAAATGCTTTCCCGGCCAATATAACAAGCCAGAAATCATTTATCAGGACCTGAAACAACTACTTGCTAAGAATTTAACTAGATAAATAGGTTGAATAAACTTCAATTAGCAATGCATCACTGTAATAATGTGATTCATCAACAAAAGTTTCAAAAAGAGCCACAATCTAACAATTTTCCTTCACTTTGTTCTTCACTTTGTTCCTGTGAATTTTATCTTGTAGATAGAAATTTTCAATATTTAAGACCATTTATGTAAATTATCGAGGCTACTTCATTTATCTAATAAATAATCTATATCTATATCTATACCAATTATAAAAGTACGAGTTGTTTTTTTACATTTTTGAAGTACCTAAAATATCCCTATCGACTTAACTTTTTAATGGTAAAAGAGTCAAATAATAAGATATGTTTTGATTAGGACTTAACAAATTATGGTATCACATATGGACAATTTGATGCAGAATTCCATTAGGTTTAAGTCACTATAATTTATAGATTAAATTAAAGAAAAAAGAATGTAAAATTAGTGTTCACGGCAGATAAATTTCATTAGGCTAACTGAAAAGTTCAGTAGTTTAACTAAATTTTTTATGAAAAAATAATAATATAAGAAAAGATGCATTATACAATTTGTTTCATTCTTTTAAGCTTATAGTATCCCTAACCCCCAAGACTTAAGTACATATAATAAATGCATATACTTAGAAGGTGAAATAATTTATCATTTATAAGGGAAACAATGTCATGGCTAATATTTGAATTTGAATTGTCATTTCATTGTTGTATGATTTTATCCATTATCTTTTGTGCAATGAGGGTCATCAATGACGGTTCTATACATGCCCTATTAATGGAAAAGCTCATTATTTTTGGTCTTATATGTTTGACTCTATTCAAATTTTGTCTCACTCATTATGGGATTCTTATAATATGTTTTATAACTTTTATAAATTCTCGCATTTGGTTTTATTTAATTTTTCATTTAAAATTTAATAGGAAACCCCATAGCATTTAACCAATTCTTGGGGAGATATTGTAAGCCACTAACAAGTAATATTGAATTGAAAACCACACAATAATGAATACATAGTGAGAATACACACAATTTCTTTAACAAAAATCAGTCAAATATTGACAAATCGAGACCATTATGTATCGAACTTAAAATTCGATAACAGCCACATATTAAAATTTTGAAAAGTTAAGGAATATAATGTGAAAATTTCATAACGAATGTGACCAAAATTAATAAAGCCCAAACAAATGAGAAGAAACGTAATTTTTCCCAACATCAACAATTTAGGTGAAGTGTAAATATTCCATAACTTTACTACGAAATTCACAAAAAGAAATCTCAGTGTTATAAAAAATTATAGATAAAATTGTTTAAAATGGCTAAAAATATTTTTGATATCAAATTAAAGGCGTGAAATATTCATTTAGTTAACTTTTTATTCAAAATAGTTCTTGGGGAATATATTTTTTGATCTAAATGCCGTTCTTCTCACAATCACTTTCTCAGGTTTAGAATTAATCAATTAGATGTATTTTTCTATAAAAATATTCTTGAAAAGTCACATTTTTAACTTTGATCTATAATGCTTGGTGGACATGGTCTCGATGATTTATGAAGAAAAGTTCCCATGTTGATGATGGAAATCTTAAGGCTTGAATTTTGAAATTCTTTTGAGGGGTAACACAACGACGAAAAAAAATTTCTTTAAAATTTTGATTGTATATACATATATATATATATATATATATTAAATGTGTTTGTAAAACATTTCAATATTTATGAAGCTTTGGTGAATTTTATAAAATTTGGCAAATAGAGGATGCTAGAGACTTGTATTGGAAAATGTTAATTTTGGAGCTTCACTTAAGGTATTTATATATTTTATTTTGATTCCAATATTTTACAGCACCATTTAATATATGTAGGGAACATTTCATGCAATAATTTGGAATTTTTGGATGAACATTGCTTTTATAAAAGATTTGCAATGCATACTGGTCGGATAAAGAATTGTAACTCGTTTGGTTTTGATTAAGGAATTCCAACTAAATTATGTATAATTTTTCTTTTGACATATCTAATCCTAAAAGTTAATAGATTTCAAAATAAAAAAAAAAATATCAATTTTAAGTATTTACAATTGGCTACAATAAAAGTGTAATTGTATTAGGTACTATAATGAAATAATATATAGGAAAGCATACTCCTGTTTATTCATTCATTAAAAGGAGATAAAAAGAAAAAAAACAATATTTATTATAAACATATGGATTGAAAAAGATGTTCTTAAAATTTCTGACATTCCTAAAACGCCTATATATTTCTATACTTTAATGATAAAGAGTAAAATAAATAACAATAATAAATTTTGAATATTTATTTATAAAATGGATATTTACTATAGGATTCTATAGTGAAATCATATATAAAATACTTGGAAGAGATCTTTTACTACTATGTATTTTTAGTAAAATTATAATATCTTCTAATTTTTCTAACATGTTAAAATATCTAGAAAAAAAATATCATCGCATGATAGTATATATATAAACACATATATATATTAGCATAAACTACGTGCGTTGCACGTGGACACTCAACTATAATACAAAAATTTTATTACTGAAAAATATAACTTCAAGGAAAATAAAACTATAATTAAAAAAAATTATATTATAATTAATATAAAAATATTATTAAACTTACAAAATACGTTTAGATATTATAAGAAGTTGCACTATTTATTGATTTATAAAATATTGAGACCTAATGAAAATACAAAATTTCTCATTATTATGATTTTTCAGTCTTGTGATCTTTAAAGTAAAAAAAACTTTTCATGTTTAAAAAAATATTTCTGGTATTAATCTTGGTGGTCAATTACTTATCATTTTATAATATCTAACATCTCTATTGGTAAATACTGCTAAATGTTTAATCATTTTCTTTAACACATTATTGTCTATGTTTCATCATTAGCTAAAAGTTTTTATCTAAATTTCATTTGGTCTCTAATTCTTTTTGTTTTTTTTGTTGCATTATAGTTGTCATATTTTCATTTAACTTTTGATGGCGAGTATTTCATTATCTCTATGTATCATCAATATGAGTATAAATTAGCGGCAATTGAAAGGGAAAATAAAACTCCGTTATGATATTCGCTTCATCAATTCTTTAAATTTTGCAATGATTTGAAGCTGTTTGTTTATATATAAGGTCACGTTATGTAGTTTCATATTTTAATCAAAGTTGGAGAATTTCTTTAATATATGTTATTATGACAAAGAAATATAATTGATATCAGATAATAAGTTTCCATATTCATTTGAAATATGCATTTCATAAATTAGGGTAACATCAAAATTGTCATGTGTAAGTTCCGAAAATCCACGTGCTCATACTTACGACTATCTACTCATGGTTCATTTGAAAACCATGAAAACCATGAACAATAGTTTATGATTGATTTTTTGTTTATGAACTTTTCTTAAATAATTTAAAAGATTTTGTATATTATTAAATGCCAATATATATGTATGCATATATATATATAGATATATTAAAACATATCCATAATTTCGTTAATAAGTACACATTTCACATGTCTATGACAATTAAATTACTTACACTGTATTATAAGAAGAAAAAAAACACTGAAAGCTCTCTATAAATAACTTGTTATATACATAAATCCAACAAAAATAAGTTTAATATCAAACTTTCAGTTTAAAATTTTCTAGCTTATAAATCACATAATCAAGATTTATGTTTTAATATTAAATATTTTAGATAATTTTATATAATATATTTTTTTGATTTTATGGTAACCATTTAAAAAACATGACTTAAAATTTCAGAATTTTGAAGAAGATTAAAAAAATTTGAAAATAAAATTGAAGGCACAATTAATATCAATTATCTAAATAAAAGTTCTAAATTAATATTTTTTCTGTACAAAACTACACCTGCTTAATTTTTAATCTAGACACGTAGGACGATTACATTCATTAAGTTATTAGCCAAAAATGTCAAATTTTTGTGAAATGAGAGTTAGAAAATGTGATTTTTAGATTTTTAAAAATCATCATTGGTGTTGAATATTGAAGATAATATAATTGTATATTAGTAGTTTTATTATATAAATATCGGTCGTTAAATGTATATATTATACTTATATATACACTCACATAATATATACATATATTATTTTCATAGTTAAGATTCTTATTATTTGCGTTTAATATGTATAATCTTAATATATGTATGATTATACATATTAAACATAATTTCAACCCACACAAATATAATAATTTTTTTAGGCTACAAATCAAAAAGGCCAATTCCAATGAATATTGCCCCCATTTTGTAGAAATAATTTTCCATCGTATGAACTATGTTTCGGCCCAAAATAATTCTCCAAGTTTGGCTCAATTTCCAAACATAATTTCAGCCCCATTAAATACAATAATTTTATATGCTATAAATCTTAAAAAGCCCATCATATGAATTATGTTTTCGGACCAAAATAATTCCCCAAATTTGGCCCAATTTCCAAACATAATTGCAACTCAATTAAATATAATAATTTTTTAGGCTAGAAATCTAAAAAAGTCCATCATATTAAATATGTTTTATGCCCAAAATAATTTCTCAAGTTTAGTCCACTCTCCAAAAATAATTTCAATTTTCAACCCAATTAAATACAATAATTTGTTAGGCTAGAAATCTTAAAAAGCCCCTTATATTAAATATGTTTTCGGCCCTAAATAATTTTTCAAGTTTAGCCCAATCTCCAAACATAATTTCAACCCAACTAAATACAATAATTTTTTAGGCTAAAAATCTTAAAAAGTCCATCATATTAAATATGTTTTCGGCCCAAAATAATTTCTCAAGTTTAGTCCAATCTCCAAAAATAATTTAAGCCCAATTAAATACAATAATTTCTTAGGTTAGAAATTTTAAAAAGCCCATAATATTAAATATGTTTGCGGTCCAAAATAATTTCCCAATTTAGCTCAATCTCCAAACATAATTTCAGCCCAATTAAATACAATAATTTTTTATGCTGGGAATTTCAACAAGCCCCCTTCATATTAAATACGTTTTCGGCCCAAAATAATTCCCCAAGTTTAGCCCAATCTTCAAATAAAATTTCAGCCCAATTAAATACGATAATTTTTTAGGCTTGAAATCTTAAAAAGCCCATCATATTAAATATGTTTTCGGTCCAAAATAATCCCCCCAAGTTTAGCCTGATCTCCAAACATAATTTCAACCCACTTATATACAATAATATTTTAATTTAAAATTTAAATATCTTTTAATTTAAACAAAAATGAACTAAATGTATACTACTCATTAATTTTTCTACAACATTTAAAAACATTTTTCAGAAATCAAATTATAAAAATAAATAAAAAATCGTTAAAAGAAAACTTTTTTCTACAAATGTTTGATACGTTAAGTACCAAAGTTGTTAAACCTCAGGGACAATTATTAACATTTACACTTCAAGAAAACTATAAAAAACATAAATGAAACATTTTATACTAATTAAAAGAAATGAATGTTAAAAAACGTGCCTTGTAGTGGAGCCCATTCCGATTCAACTGCTTAACCGCAACATCCATATTCGATACCAAACCCGACCCAGAATCAAATAGACGCACCCAAACCCGCCGAGAGTAGATAAAATAAAATAAAATAAAACCTAAAAATCATATATAAGGATGAATGAACGATAAATGGAAATCGGGGGAAACGGAAGAGACCTGGCTTCGCCTTGTGCCGACGGAGATTCAATCGCCGATGACGGGAGCTTTTCCAACGGTAATTTGCTAATCATTTTATTTTGTCTATATTTTAGCCCCAATACCAAATTAGGGTTTCTTCGGCGTTTGTTTATGAAATTATTGGGGCTTTGAACCGCTTAGCTTCTTCTTTGTATTGAAATTGATTATCCAGAATTATTTGTCCAATTTCTTTATGGTTAATTTACAGCTATTCCAGAATTTGATCCTGGAAAAGAGGTCACCTACAGTGACTTGCAGCTCTTTACGGACAATTTCTGTAAGGAGAATCTAATGGGAAGGACCCAATTTGGGCTGCTGTATAGGGGTAAGATTCCACAAGGCTGGAAAGGAGGAAAAGATTATGAAAATGAGAAAGCTGTGGCAGTTAAAATGTGGGATACTAAGAGCATTATTAGACCTAATGGCGTGTTCTTTGATTTCGAGCCTGAATATATTCTTGCCAGAATGAAGGTTTTTTTATAATATGTTTCCATTTTCTTTTTGCAGTAATTAAGTATTGCCTCATATATCCTCTAGCAAATGGATATTTAAGAATTTTGAAAGAAAATATATCCAAATTTCTTTTATTTTATGTTTCAGGATGAAATCAGATTCTTGAGTCTACCCTCACTTGAGAGCAACCAAGTTGTGGGGAAGGTTCAGGGTTATTGCTTTGAAGAGAACAAATTGGGTGTTGTATACGATGTCAACCCTTTGGATACAGTTTACAATCTCATCTGTGATCAATGTATACATACTGGATTGTGATCTTTCTAATTAATTTATTGGATTGTGATCGTATCGGGATTCGGAGATTCACTAACAATCACTCTGATTGGTTGTTTTTTACCACTTTATTCTTCATTCTTTATTTAAGTTAATCTGCTATAACATGTAACTATCATTCTTTATGTTGATCTTTGTGCTATATTGTTTTCAGATAAATTTGGTTGGCGTAAGAGGGTCAAGGTAGCCCTTGGATTGGCTCGTTTCTTACGTCTCTGCCATGAAAACACAACAAAGTATCTTGTCCGGAACCTTTCTACTGCACATATAGTTGTTGACCAGGATTTTAACCCAGTTCTAGTTGATTTTGCAATGATCCTTGGTGGTGGTATTGGTGATGACAGAGTGCCTCAAACATATGATGTACCACTATCATCGTATGGCTATCTAGACAATCATCTAATCAATAGCGGTATGTCTCTGTTCATATGTTTAAACTTTGGATATTTTAAATAGTTATTAACGCTTCATAACCAGCAGCAATCATTTATGATGTGTTTGGACCTTGGATTTTGTGAAGAAAACATACGAAAAAATGTTAGGAGAACAAGACACGGGAATGGTGATAGGTTAAGTGCAGCTATTAATATGATAACTTTTAACGTAGAAATATACTTACATATCATGTAATGGCCACACATATGTATATGTGTACTATAAATTAAATTAACAGTTTGTGTTGTGTCTGTAGGTGTTTGGTTTGATAAAACTGATGTGTATGTATTTGGGATCATACTATTGGAGCTCATAGTGAAGTGTACTTCCCGTCAAGTGGCAAGGGCGGTTAGATTTGATCGGACTATTTTTATTTACGAGTCTGACGAGCTGGAGGAAGTGAAGTGTTTTTGTGCCTTGAAAAAGAAAAGGAAAAAGAAAATAGTCAAAGTTTCATTTGTGAACTCACATCTTCGGGTTGATCCGTATTACGATGCTGATGATGGAAGTGAACTTACTAGACTTGGATTTGATTGTCTTGCCGGGGTGCCATCGAAACGACCATCAATGCTAGAAATAGTTGATAAGCTAGAGAAGCTGTATGTTACTAAGAATGCCTTAAATTAATAGTTGAAAATCTTTCAATGCCATAATGCAGCAAAGCCACTAGCATAAACTAAATTAGGACAAATATTTGACAAGTACAGTACCAAAGTTGTTCAAAAGTTGAACCTCAGGGACAATTATTAACATTTACACTTAAAAAAACTATAAAAAACGTAAAAAGAAACATTTTATACTAATTAAAAGAAAAGAATGTTAAAAAACGTGCCTGGAGCCCATTCCGATTCAACTGCTTAACCGCAACATCCATATAAGATTCCAAACCCGACCCAGAATCAAAGAACTTGACCCGACCCTTATAGAAACAACTGTTTAGTTCTTGTTGAGGTGGGCATGAGCATGACATGAGGCACGGGAATGGAACAGTCAAATATATGCATATATATATATATATTATATATATATATTATCATTTATATGTATATTATCATTTATATGTATATTACCATTATCATATTATGTTTAGTTGAGCAGATCAAGAAATACTGCTAATTTGACTTATATTATGTTTGAATATTACTCAAGAGTCAAGACACATTTTCTATGTTATATTAATGGAAAATTGCAATTTTAGTATCTTAATTTTAATTTATTTTAATTTTAGTGTTACTTATTATTAATTTTTTGCTTTTTATTTCATAATTTTCCAAAACATCTCACTTTTAATTTAATAATAATGAATATTTTCATCCAAAATTTAACATTCAAACTCATATGCTCTACTAGTTGACGAATTTTTTGGGAACTTATTAATTATGATCATCAATATCACATCACATACATACACTTAAAAAAAATCGATCAATATGTTAATTAATGAAATATATATGTTTGATTGTAAATTTAGAGAAAATTTCAATTGAAACCAAATGAGAGATATATTGAAATTTTCAAACTAAATATGAGAAACTTGTAATGAGATGAATTGAAGCAAAATAGATCAAAATTGTGAGATAAAAAATGTAATTTCCCCTTTATGTTTGAGTGTGTATATATTAGTTAATAGATTTTATAAATATCTCCTAGTACTAGAATATTAGGTGAGTAATACCCATAAGTTAGATTAATCTGTCTACAAACATAAAAAAATATTAAGTACATTCGGGTTTATAGTTATGAACTTAAATTGATGGGATTTAAAATAGAAAAAAACATCATTGGAGGTTTTCAAATTCTTGGTCCGTCATAATTTAAGAACAAATTTCACAATTTAAGATCCTATGTAAATTTCAACTCAAAGGATTCGGCTGTTGATGGTTGGAACACGTTTACATATATGATGTAAATTAATGTAGGTGATAATTTTTTAACCGCAACAAAGATTATCAAGTGCATTTTACATTTGAATCAAGATAATCATGTATAGAAATATTTCAAGAATTGCCCACTGATTCCAACACATACAATCGATATGGACGTTTGTAAATTATACATTCTGACATTTGAATCAAGAAATGTCCTCTCAATGTTCTGCTGTAAGTAAATCATTTTACTATATATGTATATTTTCTTTATGCAATTTTAATACATTTTCATTATTTGCAGGAAATAAATTTTTATTTATAATGAGTTTAAAAACTAAAACATAATTATATACATGACTTGGAAATTGGAATATATGATAAATAATACTTTTTATATATTGGTCTTATTTAATTAAAAAAAAATTTGTGCACACGCTAGTTAATTTAATACTCTTAACAAGAAAAATATTTTGCGACTGTTACAATCCATTTATATCGTCAATAAAAATAAGTAGGCCTGTTAATAGGTGGGTCTTACCCAGACCCAAACCTAAAGATTTAAGTTGAACCTAAACCCAAACCCAAAATATATTCAAATCCAAACAAAACCCAATAAATTAAGCCCACATCCCAATTAATATATATCACCAAACTCCACAAACCCTAACATACAATTTATTTCACCAAAACTCCACAAGCCCTATCATCACAAACCCTAACATATACATGTGTACATTTCTTCAAAATCTCACTGCCGCCGCCTCCTGCCGCCGCCTCCGCCTCCGCCTCCGCCTCCTGCCGCCCGTTAAGGCCTTCCGTAGTATCGATGATGGGAGGATTGCTTCCTTTTGGCAGTATATTCATCGAGATGTATTTCGTCTTCACATCCTTCTGGAATTACAAGGTAACCTCTATGAATTCTGTTCCACTATTCGTTAAGTCTCTCTCTCTCTCTCTCTCTATATATATATATATATAACATTAACATACAGATATAAAGCCAATTAAGCTGGAAGGTTTTTCAACTATAAACAATTGAGTTTATACAAGGCGTCTGAAGGAAACTTTTCTATCAGAATCCTATAGTAAAATTAAGATGTAAACTTCAAGACAGAAACACATCATTCGTCAATAAGAAGTCAAGACATTTGTGTCTATAGAAATTAATATTAGCAGCACTAGACTTTATCCTGTACAATTTACAATGGTCGTAGCATCTCAATTTTTTCCCTCTTTTACAAATAAATTAGAGCATATATACCAACAATGTAAGTGTGTCGAAGTAGAAATAACTCAATTATATTAAGGATACTGTCATCTTTAAAAAGGAAAAGGGCAAATAGAACACTTAGTAAAAGAATACCACAGTAAATAATATAATAATTACTTTGACTATCTAAGCTATTGTTTGGAAAATTGAGGATTTTGATACAGAGATGAAAGATAATATATTAGCTGTAAAATGTTCATGTCTGAGTGATGCACTAGGAATTGTTCTTTTTTATAAGCTTCTTAGGCAAATCTAAAATTGTGATGCCACCCTGTTTGTGTGACTTCCTATTGTGAATATCCTAAGTGAGATAATTTTCAGAATGTCTGTAAATAATTTTTCCTTTTCAAGACGATTGTGGGGAAGGTTCAGGGTTATTGCATTGTTTTGAAGTGAACAAATTGGGTGTTGTATATGATGTCAACCCTTTCGATACAGTTTACAATCTCATCTATGATAAAGGTATACATACTGGAGATCTTTCTAATTAATTTATTGGATTGTGATTGTACCGGGATTCGAGATTCACTGACACTCTGATTGGTTGTTTTTTTACCACTTTATTGCTCATTCTTTACTAAAGTTAATCTGCTAACATATAACTATCATTCTTTCATTTGAACTTCCTTTGATGTGAATCCCATATGGTTGAAAAATTTAATGTTTGCATATGTGAAATTTAATGTTTATCTTGTGCCTTATGTTGATCTCTGTGCCATATTGTTTTCAGATAAATTGGGTTGGCGTAATAGGGTCAAGGTAGCCCTTGGATTGGCTCGTTTCTTACATTTCTGCCATGAAAACACAACAAGGTATCTTGTTCGGAACCTTTCTACTGCACATATAATTGTTGACCAGGATTTTAACCCTGGTCTAGTTGATTTTGCAAACATATGATGTACCACTATCATCGCATAGCTATCTTGACTATCATGTTTTCTCTCGCGGTATGTCAGTTCATCTGTTTAAACTTTTGCTATCTGCCTACTTGTGATGTTTTTGGACCTTGGATTTTGTGAAGAAAACATACGAAAAAACTAACATATGACGAAATAAAGCACAAAGGACCATCTCTTGAAGTGTTAAAATTATTTTTCCTATTGTTTTTCTCACCAACTTTCAAGGACCAAATATAGCCATACTCAGTGGCGGAGACAGTGTGGGGCTGGCGGGGGCGGCCGCCCTACCCAATTTTTTTGAAATATATGTATATTTTAAAAAATTTAACATTTCCGCCCCACTCAAAATAAATCGATCCATGTCTATCGTACTCTGGTCCCACCCACTTTCAATTCCTGGTTGTGCCACTGGCCATGCTATTGACTCTATAGAATCAATTTTCACAACAAACTTGGAGAGGAGTTATGTTTTATGCAAAACCAATACTGTTGACTAAGAAGGATTTATTCATCTTTTCAAATAAACTAGTCAACGTTTCTTGAAATAAATTCATTTATTAAATTAAAAATTCGTTCACGTGGCCCTATGTACAATGTGTATGCATGTTTTGTAAAAAAATGTACTATTTGTATATCAGAAAGGGTTCTGGAGATTTTCTAGTTGAAGTGTACGAGAACAAGACACGGGAATGGTGATAGGTTAAGTGCGTATTAATGTGATATCTTTTAACGTATAGATGCGGATAGTTTCAAGAAATATGTACATATCAATTTCTATAAACACTATATGGTCCTTTTTTCATAAATTCATAATCATGTTAGTTTTTTGTGCATAACATGTGATACATGCTAGTCTTAAATATACATAAATGAATTGGAGCTCATGGAAAGTAAAAAAAATCAAAGTGTACTAAACAAGTTTATTGACTATTGTCAATTTTTTTTTTTAAAAAAAAGGATAAAAATATAAAATTAGCACTTTAAGCATTTTTATACAAAAAACATAGTCAAGAAATTAGAAAATATTTTTTTATGAATTAAAGTAGAAGAGCTTAGTGTTATTTCTAGGATCTTACACTTTAGAAATTTTATTATTTGGTTATAATTTATTTATCGTGTAATTTACATTTGTTTAAACATTTTTGACTAATATATGAAATGTATTATACTAACTAATATGTTAAGTTCATTAAAAAAGTTGAGGAGGGAAGTGGTTACAGATATACTTACTTCAAGTGTATAAATGTCAAATATATATAAATTGTGAGACATATTATACTAACTAATATGTAAAGTTGATTAAAAAAGTAGAGGATGGAAGTGATTATCGATATACTTACTCCGAGTGTATAAATGTCAAATATATATAAATCGTGAGAGATCAATGCATTTTTTTGAATTTTTTTAATGATCAACACATTATATAGTCCAAAATATAATTTCACTCTCAAGTTTGACTGGGATTTCAATGATGGACATGAACCCAAAGTTCATGAGAAACTCAACCTATATGTGAAATGCTAATGTGAGAAATTATGGTTCAATTTACATTCATCAATGGTTCACCATGGTCTTATCTTCATCCTTAGTCTATAAAACTTACCAGAATGTTAAAATGTGAAGCTAGTGTTGTAACTATATGCTGCAAATAAGTAAACAACTAGAACAGAAGGGAGGAAACAATTAGACAATTCTCTTTCGACTTTTGGCAATCAGCACAATCTTTTACTTCTTATCTTGTTCAAATCAATCTCCGTGTGTTTGACCTCTTCCAACCTCCTATAAATGTTACCAATCTTAGGTCGTGTAATATATTCATCTCGAGCGTCGAGCGTCTTCAGAAACAGCAGATGATCCAACTTTAGATTCCTTAATCTTAATAGATGATTCTCCAACTTTAGATTCCTTAATCTGAATAGATGATTCTACCTTGATACAATAGATGATTCATCTTTTGTATCATCATTTCTAATACCTAATTCTTTCCTAGCTGCAACTACTAGTGTTTCTTGAAATATAATCATTGTAGATGTAACCTATATAGCCAAATTTGTAATCTTCTTTGCATTTGTAATCATCAACTAATGTGTCTTTCTCTTTCAAAACTTCTCTTGATCTCAGTGAAAGATGTGGTTCCTCTCAGATCAGCAACCTTCATAATCAATGATGGCATCACTTTGTTGTGTGTGCAAACCTGCAAAGAATGTTCAAATATAACTGATAGTTTGAATATATTTATGAACTAGCTAGAAAATGTTAAAAGAAAATTTAAGCAAAACTTTAACGAGTAAATCTTGAATTTCATAACTCTATTCAGCAAGACAACATTTATATAGATGGATTTAACCTGGTGTCTACATGACTAACACATGTTAAGTTGGATAATCTATTAAAATCTGAATTTCATTCATGATCCATCGTTGCATACGCGCTGGCGCGCTGCCCCAATTACAGTACAGACCATATATAGCATTCGTATTTTTGTATTTTTATTATATCTATAAGCGTGTGTGTATCTTCTACAAGAGTTAAAGAACTTATATATACGTGCATTATGCAAAGCAAAAGAGTAACTTATGAAATACTGATCCATTACTCGATTACTTACACCAATTATTTTTTCTGGATCAATATATCCAATTATGTTTGTTGTTGTGCCTTGTCCTCACACATAAACGAGCCAAAATCAAATAATTTTTGGCTCATTATCTTGAGACATAAAAAGAAAATGTCAAAATTCAAATAAAAATATATTTATCTACTAATCATAATGATATAAAAAATATTTTTTCTTACTAAATCACAGACCCAGTAATAAGTATATTTTCTGTTTTGAGTCCGCCATGTATATATATCCCTGACCAATAGTGAATTTACCAACTTTGAGAGAATTCCATGTATATATCCCGACCAAGAGTAAATTTAAGAACTAGCTATTAAAAGAAAATTTTAGCCAAACTTTACCGAGTAAAGTTTACTTACAGTAATTTTACCTTACCTGGATTTCTCCTTTTTTTTTGGATCAACATAGTGCCTTCTTCCTAGGACATAAACGAGCCAAAATCAGACAATTTTGGCTCATTATCCTACGACATAAAAAGAAAAAGGTCAAAATTCCAATAAAAATATATTTATTTCTAACTAAATCACATACCATTGTAATAAGTACGTTGTCTGTTTTTTTGTCGCTGTGTATATATTCACCAGCCAAAGAGTGAATGTACTCGAGTGGTTTTCCCAATTGTGAAAGGATTTGAATTGTGCTCCTCCAATCAAGATCTGAATTGAACACTTAGAAAGTTAATTCTCAAATCATTAACGTTTCGCTTTAAAATGTAATTGAAGAGAATTACAAACTTGGTATACAGCTAGTCAACGTGCCTTTATCGGCGAATTCCAAAACCAAACATTTTGTTTGGTTGGTAAAAGAATATCCGACTAACTTCACTATGTTTGGATGGTTCAAGTTGCACAGCCATTCCTTTTCATTATGTCACGAGATACATAGTTTGAAAGTAAGTTTGAGATAATCAAAGAAATTGCAAGTTCACAAACAGGTATAAGAATACAATTTAATAATTTTGAATAATGATCTTATACCTTGATACTCTTGTCTTCAAAGTGAATAAAATATTTCGAATGTAAAATATTTCCATTTAAGAATACAAATTACCCTGATACTCTTATAAGATAAAAACGTCTCTTTCCATGTCTTCAGATACAATCCATAATGGTTTGCCCGTCCTTTGTACATAAACCCTTGTGATGGTTTCGCGTAGTTTCAGCAGTTCTTCCGCTTCCAGGACAAATTCTCCCGTTTGCGCCTCATAAAAAGAACTCGCAGGTTGATGGATCATTACCCTGATGATAGAAGGGTTCTCTATCTGGTGTGATGAAAGGAACAGAAATGAAAGATAAAGAATAATAGGAAAAAAGATAGAATTGAACAACCGTACGGGCATCATCTTTTGTGCATTGCATACGGCTCTACAATAAAATTGACCCTTACCTTTCCATTCAAGAAAGATAAAAATAGACCAGCAGCTGGGTAAATGATCAAATTGCCACCCTTCCTTTCGGAGGAGTTAAAAAATACTATGATGGCTCCGTTGCTTTCTATTTTCAAATGGATTCTTTTTTTTTTTTCTTTGATTCAGCAATCCCAAAGTTTCTTTTTGATCCAAATAAAAAAGGAAAAGTCTTGTTTTTTTCGCACTCTTTTTTTTATAACATAAATATTGTTAAGAGCCCTTCGGTGTGAAAACAAAAAAGTTTGTGACGCTAAACTGGACTCCCGATAGATAAGAGAAAATCGGGAATACCTTTTATCTCATACTACTCTTTCGATACATAATCTAATCTTTAAAAAAACCATACAAAACAAAAATTTTTCATATCGAATTCGAAGTGCCATGCTATTATTACTTAATATTCATATGGCGAAGGCATAGTTTTCTTTTTTCTCTCAAATAAAAAAACCTCATTGGCGCCAAGCGTGAGGGAATGCTAGACGTTTGGTAATTGCTCCTCCAATCAGGATAAAAGATCCCATTGACGCGGCTAATCCCATGCATATTGTATGGACCTCTGGTCGCACAAATTGCATAGTATCGTAAATAGCTACTCCAGGCAGTACCCATCCGCCAGGAGTGTTTAAAAATAAATACAGATCTTTGGTATCATCCTCGATACTGAGATATACCATAAGACCGATAAGTTGATTCGAGATCTCGCTATTAACTTCTTGGCCTAAAAAAAGTAATCTTTCTCGATAAAGTCGGTTGATTAGGGTCAAATTGTATCCCTTAGGAACCGTACATGCACCTTTTGATGCATACGGTTCAAAAAAAAATTGCGAAAAAAAGAATCAATGTAGAGATTCCAGTCCTCTTTCCTTTTTCCTACTCTTTTTCATAGCAGGTTTTTTCTAACTTCTAATGAAAGGGCTTTTTCTTCGATTTTTCAATAAAGACGAATTTTGACTTCTTTTCTTTCTTCCTTATAATAGAAAAAAGTCAATAAACTTATCGAATTAACTTCTCATTGATGTATTGTTTCATCGAGATTCAATCCAAATCACGATGGTATTTTCTTGTTCCTGAATGGGTCTCTTTCATCTTTTTAGGTTTATGCTCTACTCCGGGTAAAGATCCGCCCGATTTTGATTTGCACATATAGGACAAATCTTCCCGAGTTATATTGCGAATCTTTTAGATAAACCTCTTAAAGAATTAGAAGGCCTAGTATACTGCGATGTGTGATTTGATCAAAATTCTGATTTTACAGATTCGGAATAAGAAACTGTCATCCCAGCCAATCCAATTGGGATGCCCTGGATCTGACATGTCACTTGGCAAGAGTAACATGAAGCTCAGAATTCGGGGTGTAGTCAATACTCCCCAATCAAAAGGGGAATTGATCTATGGTCCATTTTGGAACAAATAAATAAAAATTTCGATTTGTACCTCGTAAAAAATATTTTTTTTGTTTTGTGGAATTAACCGTTTACTTTCTTTTGGAAAGAAATTATGTTCAAGCAAGCAAATTTGTCATGGTTAGAGGAGTTTATCCATCGCGTATAGGCTTTAAGGGCATCGTGGCATAACCGTCGAGGTGAAGTCGGGACCTAACAGATCGAATGGAACAATACATAGACAAGTAAATCCCTTATGAATTCCAAGGTACTCCTTTTCTTTAAATTATTTAATTCTAATTAAGAATTAAGGGATTCATCATTCGAAGGGAAGTAGACTACTCAAGAATTTCATATTTCATTTATGTCGTAATTGAATAATGAATTAAGAAAATCGAAATAATAAATAAAAAGAAGGCGGAATCAATGAAATCTTGCTTGGTCTTCACTGGGAACTTGAGTAAGGAGTAGATCTTTTTGTTTTGGGGTTTTCTAGAATTTGAAAGCGGGAACTCTTTTCTTTATTTGGTGTACCTACTTGAGCCGGATGAAGGGAAACTTTCACGTCCGATTTTGAAGGGGGGGAGATCCTAAAGGATCCTATCCCAATTTTTCTTTTGCTAGGCCCATAACGAAAAAACCCACTTTCTTGCGATTACGAGGTTTATTCGAATATGAAATCCAATCTTGGAAATACAGCATCCCGCTTTTTTTTACTACCCAGGGCTTCGATACATTTCGCCATCGAGAAATCTCTACTGGTGCAGGTGCTATTCGAGAACAATTAGCCGATCTAGATTTACGAATTATTCTAGATAATTCGTTGGTAGAATGGAAAGAATTGGGGGAAGAAGGATCCACAGGGAATGAATGGGAAGATCGAAAGGTTGGAAGAAGAAAGGATTTTTTGGTTAGACGCATGGAATTGGCTAAACATTTTCTTCGAACAAATATAGAACCACTTACTTTCAAACAATCTATGTCTCTCGTAACATAATGAAAAGTAATGGTTGTGCAACTTGGACCATCCAAACATATTGAAGTTAGTCGGATATTCTTTTACCAACCAAACGAAATGTTTGGTTTTGGAATTCGCCGATAAAGGCACGTTGACTAGCTGTATACCAAGTTTGTAATTCTCTTCAATTACATTTTAAAGGGAAACGTTAATGATTTGAGAATTAACTTTCCAAGTGTTCAATTCAGATCTTGATTGGAGGAGCACAATTCAAATCCTTTCACAATTGGGAAAATCACTCGAGTACATTCACTCTTTGGCTGATGGATATATACATAAAAACAGACAACGTACTTATTACAAGGGTATGTGATTTAGTTAAAAATAAATATATTTTTATCGAAATTTTGACATTTTTATGTCGTAGGATAATCAGCCAAAACTGTCTGATTTTGGCTCGTTTTTGTGCGAGGAAGAAGGTACAATAACAAACCTAATGACTTGTGGATATGTCGATCCCGAAAAAAGGAAAAAACCAGGTAAGTTAAAATTGGTGTTAGTAAATTTTACTTGGAAAAGTTTGGCTTAATAGCTAGTTCTCCTTGTTTGCAGGAATGCACACGCAGCAAAGCGATGATGTCTACGCATTCGCGATCATCATCCTTCAGCTTATTATGAAGGTTGATGATCCAAGAGGAATCACAACACAAGATCATCTTCCAATTAGAGCAAGAGAAGTGTTGCAATAGAGAGACACATTGGTGGATCGAATGCTATTGAGGACCGGATGTAGCAACAAAAATGCTAAGTATATAACCAAGTTGGCTATATCACTGATGGAGGTTACACCTCAGAAGGCTGTTAGCAGATCTATGATGAACCTTTTTCAAGAAGCGGTAGATGGTGGAGCTTCAAATCGAGTGTAGAAACAGAAGACGGTGGAGGAGAAGAATACATTAAACGATCTCATATAGGTGTGATATGTAGGAGTTTGGAAGAGATGAAGCACAATGAGAGTAAATTTAAGATGGTTACTAAAATACTATGTTGGAAGCCCTGAACATAATTTGTTTTCCTCCATTTTGTCAATCCTTGTACATCAGGATTGGTCAATCTTAAATTCTTGCACAAATTTATTCTATTTTATTTATGCATTTTTCTGTGTCTTTTTGTATGAATTTTTGTCTGTTAATAAAATGTGTTTGGGAATGAGGGACACAGGCGTCAATAAAACAAGAGACTAAGGGTCGAAGTGCAAAACAAGATTCACACGTTCTATGTATGTGATTCTAGCCATGCACATAGTGATGGAATATATGGTTTTTTGGATTAGTTCGATTGAAGATGAAAAGGGACGGTTATTTTTCTTCGACAAAATTGGTTCTGCATGATGTTGAGGAAGAGGATAAACATCATATGTTGAAGTATCATAGTGAAAAATTAGCTGTGGCATATGGAATTATGAAAACACCAGATGGGAGACCTGTTCGTGTTTTCAAAAATGTGCGGGAACCTAACCATTTCAAGGGAGGTGTATGCAATTGTGGAGATTATTGGTAATCACAGAGAATATAGCTATTAAACATTATTCGTTCAGGTGAAGCATAATCGAAGGGCTCTATAAGTGAACAACTGTTGGAAATTATGTGAAGTTGTGTAAGGGCTTGAAATGTGTTGTTCGGTAAAGATTATTTGGCTTCGAACTTTGATTCGGTTTGAACTTTTCTCTCGCTGATATTTGAGTATCTATATTTGACAGATACTTAAAAGAAGGCATATATATGTGTTAGCATGGTTGAAGTTTTGCGCAAAAAAAAAACCCGAAGATGCTTTAATCACAGCTATGCATTGCCAAGATCAGAACTAATCACAGCTTTCAAATTAAATCCTTAAAGTTATGGTGAGTTTATGAGTTAGTTATTGGCAGGTCAAGCTATATCCTGATTACATTGTACACAGAGAAGGTAATCTAACTATCCAAACAAGACACGTTTCTGTTTCTTTGATTATTTCCTGATAATCTTTTATTACAATGTTTTGTGTATAGATACTTAATTTAGCCATGAGGAATGAATTGAGTCCTACTGCATAGAATATCTGGAATTGCATTATATTGGACTTATTGTTTACAAGTACATATTCCAGCACCTAAGAACAAAACTCTATATAAATAACCAGTATAATAAATGCATTAATAAAACAAAACTCAATGTGCTTGAAAATAACTAAGCTTTGATAATATCAATTATTTGACAAATAAAATGCTTTCCTGTCCTATATAACAAGCCAGGAATCATTTATCAGGACCTGAAACAACTAATGGACTTGCTAAGAATTTAACTAGATGAGTAGGTCGAATAAACTTCAATTAGCAATTCATCAGTTTGTTCCCGGGAATTAATCTTGTAGATAGAATTTGCAATGTTTAAGACCATTTACATAAATTATCGAGGCTACTTCATTTATCTAATAAATTATCTTTACAGTAAAAGTCGGAAGCGAGTGAAAAGGTGTAAATTCAACCAACAACATATAAATGAAGTAAAGCATCACTCACCTAGGTAATGATGCATGCTTCTTTCACCTTTACCATAGTGCTCCTCAAGATGGGCAAACTGTCGCTTGAACCGATCAACGCTGCTAATGTATATAAAAACATAAAGAAACTTTATCGCAAATCTCGAAGTAGTAAAACAGGAACCATTAACAATAATAGCAAAAAATCGCCTCTTGAAACTAAAGTTAGAAGCCAAGCAGGTCAATTTGATAATGAATTTTTTTTTTACGATCAAAAGAATACTCTAATAAGCACATCAGAAAAAAGACAACAATGTGGACTAACAACAATAATGATATAGGTAAAGGAAACATTTTAGTTGATTTAGCATGCACATGGCCTTACCTTGGGTACATAGAGCCGCTAGTTTGATCTCCACCACGGAGATATTCCTGAAGCATCTGAGGATGATACTCTAGGATCTGTTTGGTTGAATGAATAAGTAAGACTTTATCACTCCATAAACCATGCAATTATGAAGTAAACATATAAGCAAAAACATACCTCTCGATATATCAACTCTCTAACATCATCTTTAGCCAGTTTTCTCCTCTCAAATTCAAACTCAAGCTTTGATATGGTTTGAGTTGCTGGTTCACGGTCCACATTTGCCAACCCATGGACGTAGGGATCAGACAATGACTGTAATAACATAATTACAAATAATAAACAAACAACATATAAGCCATTATGAATTTAATTACTTCTTCAGCAGTTGATCTATCTTTAGGATCAAAAGCAAGAAGACGTTCCAGTGCCAAAGGATCTCTATTGTTTCTTCCTCATGCTGCTCAAATATCTCCTCGCATTTACATTTCTGATCTGCCATTGTAATCACAACAAAACCTAAATCATTCACTTTTGGTTCTTAGGAACATCAGTTAGTTCGTGACAGAATCTACTTCGCACGGATGTTTCCTTTTGACCATTCAGTTATCCCATTTTGTTGGACATGTTCTTTGTAGACAAATTAAAATTCTGACCAATTAAATGGCAACATGTGAAAAAGAACATACTAGCTAGATTTTATTTATATTAAGGGATTTAATTAAATTTATATATAATTAATTGTTAGCCAATCTAGGTGAACTCTTGAATCACCATTAACTAAACTAATGTAGAATGAATTTGTTCAGAATAGGACTCGGGATAAAATGAAAAAGGAAAAAAGAAAAAGGTATTCACAAACTAACCCTAGCAATAGCTTCATAAATTATTTTTTGCTGATAAAAGCTCCCCATACGTTCAAAAAAAGTGAAAGACAAGCTCACGAGTAATTTCATTAACGTTTAAAAGAAAAAGGTATTCACAAACTAACCCTAGCAATACCAGCGAGTTGCGACATAATCCTTCAACATATACAAAAACGAAATCCAAAAAGTTAGGAAGCAGAACAAAGAAAGATTTACAAGAAATACCAAAAGAACTCCATGCAAGTCAAACTTACAGTCCAACATCATTAAACTTACAGTCAGCATTAGCAAATTTTAGCCCTATTTAATGCAATATTTTTTTAGGCTACAAATCAAAAAGCCCATTCCAATAAATTTGCCCCATTTTGTAGAAATAATTTTCCAACTATGTTTTTGGCCCAAAGTAATTCTCCAAGTTTGGCCCATTTTCCAAACATAATTTCAGCCCTATTAAATAGGCTAGAATTTTTAAAAAGCCCATCATATTAAATATGTTTTCAGCCCAAAATAATTCTCCAAGTTTAGTCAAATCTCTAAACATAATTTAAGCCCAATTAAATACAATAATTTCTCATGCTAGAAATTTTAAAAAGCCCATCGTATTAGATATGTTATCGGCCCAAAATAATTTCTCAAGTTTAGTCAATCTCCAAACCTAATTTCAGCCAAATTAAATACAATAATTTTTTAGGCTAGAAATCTTTAAAAAAAAACCTCATTAAATATGTTTTCGGACCAAAATAATTTTCCAAGTTTAACCCAATCTCTAAACATAATTTAAGCCCAATTTAATACAATAATTTCTTAGGCTAGAAATCTTAAAAATCCCATTATATTAAATATGTTATCGGCCCAAAATAATTTCTCAAGTTTAGCCCAATCTCCAAACATAATTTCAGCCCAATTAAATATAATAATTTTTTAGGCTAAAAATCTTAAAAAGTCCATCATATTAAATATGTTTTCGACCCAAAATAATTCCTCAAGTTTAGCCCAATATCCAAAAATAATTTAAGCGCAATTAAATAAAATAATTTCTTAGGCCATAATTTTTAAAAGCCCATCATATTAAATATGTTTTCGGCCCAAAATAATTCCTCAAGTTTAACCAATCTCCAAACATAATTGCAGCCCAATTAAATACAATAATTTTTTATGCTAGAAATCTTAAAAAGCCCATCATACTAAATATGTTTTCGGCCAAAAATAATTCCCCAAGCCCAATTTTCAAACATAATTTCACCCCAATTAAATATAATATTGTTTTAGGCTAGAAATTTTAAAAAACCCATCATATTAGATATGTTTTTGGCCCAAAATAATTTCTCAATGTTAGCCGAATCTCCAAACATAATTTCAGCTTTATTAAATAGAATAATTTTTTAGGCTATAAATAAAAAGACCTATTCCAATAAATATTACCCCAATTCTCAAGAAATAATTGTCTAAGTTTAGCCCAATCTCCAAACATAATTTTAGCCCTATTAAATACAATATTTTTTTAGGCTACAAATCAAAAAGCCCATTCCAATAAATATTGCCCCATTTTGTAGAAATAATTTTCCATCATATGAACTATGTTTTTGGCCCAAAATAATTCTCCAAGTTTGGCCCATTTTCCAAACATAATTTCAGCATAAATAGAAAATTCTACGAATCTTAAAAGTCTATCATAAGAATTATGTTTTCGGACAAAAATAATTCCCCAAGTTTGGCCCAATTTCCAAAGGTAATTGCAGCCCAATTGAATACAATAATTTTTTAGGCTATAAATCTTAAAAAGCCCATCATATTAAATTTGTTTTATGTCCAAAATAATTCTCCAAATTTAGCTCAATCTCCAAATATAATTTCAGCCCAATTAAATACAAAAAACTTTTAGACTACAAATTTTAAAAAGTCCATCATATTAAATATATTTTCGGTCCAAAATAATTCCCAAGTTTAGCGTAATTTCCAAACATAATTTCAGCCAAATTAAATACAATAATTTTTTAGGCTAAAAATCTTAAAAAGCCCATCATATTAAACATATTTTTGGTCAAACATAGAATACTTTTTTAGGCTACAAATCAAAAAGGCCATTCAAAACCCAAAAAATAAAAAAATTAAAGCAGTGAACTCAATTTCTCATAGTCAAAAATCAGAATATCTTTTAATTTAAACAAAAATGAACTAAATGTACACCACCGATTAATTTTTCTACAACATTTAAAAACTTCTTTTAAGAAATCAGATTATCAAAATAAATAAAAATTCGTTCAAAGAATGTCTACAAATGTTTGATACGTTAAGTACCAAAGTTGTTCAAAAGTTAAACCTCAAGGACAATTATTAACATTTAGGCCCCAATTGGATGGACAGTTTTATTCCAAAAAAAATATTTTAGAGAAAAAATATCCGAAAAACTCAGGCCCCAATTGGATGGACACTTTTATTCCAAAAAAAAATATTTTAGAGGAAAAATCTCCGAAAAACTCATTTGTTTGGCATGTCAAAGAATTTTCTTATAAGAAATCTCTCAAAATCATAAACAATTTGAACAAATTTTTTCAAAGAATTGAGTAAAATTAAATTTTTACTATTCATAATTTGACATTTAATACCATCAATTAAAATAGTTTTTTCGTCTATTTTTCAAAGTCAAAAAAATAAATTAATTACATATTCTAATGCAAAATAACGTAATGTTTAAAATGAGATCCATTGTGACTATTTTTCGACGTCTAAATCAAAGAGCTTGGCTAAAAATATTTAATATAAATTTATAATTAAATACCAACATAATAAAATTCTTATAACAAAAAAATACCACATCAAATACAATCATTACTTATTTTTCTCTTAAAAAACTTATCTAAACTCAATTTTCAAACCTCATTTTTAATTTTTCAAATAATATTTTTTTATTTTTATCATTTCTTTGAGACATATATTCCAACCCATTGGGATTTGGGCCCTTACACTTCAAGAAAACTATAAAAAGCGTAAATGAAACATTTTATACTAATTAAAAGAAAAGAATGTTAAAAAACGTGCCTGGAGCCCATTCCGATTCATACGCGATACCAAACCCGACCCAGAATCAAATAGACGCACCAAACCCGCCTTCGCCGATGACGAGAGTAGATAAAATAAAATAAAACCTAAAAATCATATATAGGGATGAACGAACGAGACATGGCTTCGCCTTGTGCCGACGGAGATTCAATGGCCGATGATGAGAGCTTTTCCAACGGTAATTTGCTAATGATTTTATTTTGTCTATATTTTAGCCCCAATACCAAATTAGAGTTTCTTCGGCGTTTGTTTATGTCACCAAAACTTTTACGAAATGATTGGGGCTTTGATGATTAACCGCTTAGCTTCTACTTTGTATTGAAATTGATTATCCAGAATTATTTGTCCAATTTCTTTATGTTTAATTTACAGCTATTCCAGAATTTGATCCTGGAAAAGAGGTCACCTACAGTGATTTGCAGCTCTTTACGGACAATTTCTGTAAGGAGAATCTAATGGGAAGGACCCAATTTGGGCTGCTGTATAGGGGTAAGATTCCACAAGGCTGGAAAGGAGGAAAAGATAATGAAAATGAGAAAGCTGTTGCAGTTAAAATGTGGGATACTAAGAGCATTATAACTAATGGCCTGTTCTTTGATTTCGAGCCTGAATATATTCTTGCCAGAATGAAGGTAATTTATAATATGTTTCCAATTTCTTTTTGCAGTAATTAAGTATTGCCTCATATATCCACTAGCTAAAGGGTATTTAAGAATTTTGAAAAGAAAGTATATCCTAATTTTTTTTTATGTTATTTTTCAGGATGAAATCAGATTCTTGAGTCTACCCTTTCTTGAGAGCAACCAAGTTGTGGGGAAGGTTCAGGGTTATTGCTTTGAAGAGAACAAATTTGGTGTTGTATACAATGTCAACCCTTTGGATACAGTTTACAATCTCATCTGTGATCAATGTATACATACTGGATTGTGATCTTTCTAATTAATTTATTGGATTGTGATTGTATCGGGATTTGGAGATTCACTAACAATCACTCTGATTGGTTGTTTTTTACCACTTTATTCTTCATTCTTTATTTAAGTTAATCTGCTATAACATGTAACTATCATTCTTTATGTTGATCTTTGTGCTATATTGTTTTCAGATAAATTTGGTTGGCGTAAGAGGTTCAAGGTAGCCCTTGGATTGGCTCGTTTCTTACGTCTTTGCCATGAAAACACAACAAAGTATCTTGTCCGGAACCTTTCTACTGCACATATAATTGTTGACCAGGATTTTAACCCAGTTCTAGTTGATTTTGCAATGATCCTTGGTGGTGATATTGGTGATGACAGAGTGCCTCAAACATATGATGTACCACTATCATCGTATGGCTATCTAGACGATCATCTTATCAATAGCGGTATGTCTCTGTTCATATGTTTAAACTTTGGATATTTTAAATAGTTATTAACGCTTCATAACCAGCAACAATCATTTATGTATATGTGTACTATAAATTAATGTTAGGAGAACAAGACACGGGAATGGTGATAGGTTAAGTGCAGCTATTAATATGATAACTTTTAACGTATAGATTTTACTCAGTGTGACGCAGATAGTTTCAAGAAATATACTTACATATCATGTAATACCCACACATATGTATATGTGTACTATAAATTAACAGTTTGTGTTTGTGTTGTGTCTGTAGGTGTTTGGTATGATAAAACTGATGTGTATGTATATGGGGTCATACTCTTGGAGCTGATAGTGAAGTGTGCTTTCCATCACGTGTTACGGGCGGTTAGATTTGATCGGGCTATTTATATTGATGAGTCTGACGCGTTGGAGGAAGTGAAATGTTTTTGTGCCTTGAAAAAGAAAAGGAAAAAGAAAATAGTCAAAGTTTCATTTGTGAACGCACATCTTCGGGTTGATCCATATTATGATGCTGATGATGGAAGTGAACTTAGTAGAATTGGATGTGATTGTCTTGCCGGGGTGCCATCGGAACGACCATCAATGCTAGAAATAGTTGATAAGCTAGAGAAGCTGTATGTTAGTAAGCATGCCTTAACCGCAACATCCATATCAGATTCAAAACCCGACCCAGAATCAAAGAACTTGACCCGACCCTTATAGATGCACCCACAGTTTTCGAGCTCGAGCTCGACGAGCTGCAAAAAAGTGAGCTATTTTCAAGCCGGCTTGCTCGTGAGCCAGCTCGACTCGTGAACACCTCTAAACCGGACGAGTTGACCCAGTCCCTGTGAGTGTTGGCGTCAAACTCGGAGCGGCGTGTGTTCAGGTTGGGGGATGCCACGCTCAGGGAACGGGCCCATGTCACCTTGCGTGATACGACGCCGTCTTGCTCTTCGTCCTCGGTGTTGGGACTGCGCTCGCCATTGCTGAAATGAAAGCACTTCATTTGTTATTAATCAATTATTTATTTTTTCTGCGTTTTTTACTGTATTGGATTGTAGAAAAAAGTTGAATAGTTATTGAAGTTTTCTTACTTTCAGTTGTTTAGTTCTTGTTGAGGTGGCATGACATGAGGCACGGGAATGGAACAGTCAAATATATACACATACATACATATATATCGTTTGTATGTATATTTACCATTATCATATTATGTTTAGTTGAGCAGATCAAGAAATACTGCTAATTTGACTTATATTATGTTTGAATATTACTCAGACAACAAATGGAAAATTGCAAGTTTAGTATCATAACTTTAATTTTAGTATTATTTGTTATTAATTACCTTTTATTTCGTAATTTTTCAAAACATCTCAAATTTGATAACGATGAATATATTTTTCATCCAAAATTTAACATTCAAACTCATATGCTCTAGTAGTCAACATTCATGACAATTTTTTTTGGAAATCATTAATTATGATTAATATCACATGACGCACATACATTTAGAAAAAAAAATTAATCAATATGTTAATTAGTGAAACATATAGGTTTGATCATCAAATTTTAGAGAAAATTCCAATGGAAACTAAACCAGAGATATATAGAAAATTTTCAACTAAATATGAGAAACTTGTAATGAGATGACTTGAAGCAAAATAGATCAAATTGTGGGAAAAAAATGTAATTTCCCCTTTTATGTTTGAGTGAGTATATTGTTAATAGATTTTATAAATACTCCTAGTACTAGAATATTAGGTGAGTAATACGGATAAGTTAGATTAATTTGTCTACAAATAAAAAAAATATTAAGTACATTTGATTTTATATTTATAAACTTAAATTGATGGGATTTAAAATAGAGGAAAGCGTCTTTGGAGTTTTTAAATTGAAAAATGTTATATACCACTTAAAATTGAAAACTTAATTATCTTATTACTAAATAATTGAAAACTTGATTATCTTATTAGTTATTACACATCCAAGAAATTAATTCTTCATTTTAAAATCAAACTCGATCCATGAAAGAGAAATTGAGGCAATTTTTTCAATTTAATTTATCATCTAATAATTGACAATTTTTGCCTGGATGTCGCTTTGAAGCCTTCGAGGATTGTAGATTACTCAACTATTAACTTCAATTTTTATTGTAAATTTGTTTCAGCTTTAAATAATGACATAGAAGAAGTTGAGAACTTGACATTGATCTCATAAAATTTGTATTTTTAGTAAATTTTGATTATGATGATTTTAGGTACGTGAGATTGTGCATTTTGATTAATTAAGGCATTTATAATATGTTGTGTTTGACTAAGATCCGGTTAATAGGGTATATTCCAAAATTATTTGATTGTGTTTCCTTGTTTGCTTGTTTTTAAATTTTGATTAAGTAAATACAAGGCAAACACTGATTAATTCATATTTAATGCAAATTACACATGTCAATCATCCATTACATGGAGTAGAAGATGGAATACCATATTGGAGTAGACGATCCCGTTCGCAAAAACATAAACAAACATAGCCTAAGTGTTAAACAAGATTTAAGAAAAGTTAAAAAAAAATCATTTTGCTCATGGCCCATAAGAATCGTAGTGGGCCGCGCGTGTTAAGAATATGGCCCTTAGGGTTATTGGGTTGAGCGTATCTTTTTCGGAATTACATTAGTTAAATGGGTGAAAGCTCGGAATTACATTAGTTAAATGGGCTTCTTAAATACACGTGGACCTTTAGCTCAACACTTGAGCCCAAAGTGTAATGGGCTGGGTTTCAGAGGACTGTCTCGGGACTTGGGCCTTGGGGGCACTATTTGATGTTATATCTGTTATCGAACTTTTATAATAAAAGTGAGAATATTTATTTTCCGAAATAAGAAATGTGTTATCGATATTTTTTATAATAAAAATGAGAATAATTATTTTTAGAAATTAGAAATGTGGTGAAAAAGTACGTTTGAATAAGTTATATTAGTGAAAATATGTGATAATTATTGTTGACGTGATATGTTTTATATTTTGAAAATTTTGTTTGAGTCGATATTTATTTATAATTTTTATTTAATATTTTAATTCAATTTCATTAACTTAGACATAAAAATAATCGTAATAGAATATATTTTGCATTAGAATACATAATTATTTTATTTTTTTGCATTAAAATAATCTCTAATTTGAATGTTGCGTTATTTTTGTTTAGAATATATGATTACTTAATTTTTTTGTCTTAAATAAAAAGATTAATTGATGGTGTTAAAGGCCAAATAATAAATAGAAAAACTCAATTTTTTTTCTTTTATTTCAATAATTATATTTAACTTCTCTAAAACTTTGAGAATTTTTTTAAGAAAATATTTACTGTCACACCAACCAACACATTTTTCAAAATTTTCTTTACTCAATACATCTTTTTGGAATATAAATTGTCAATTGGGTGGGATCTAAATTTCCTAGAATATCCTAATAATCAATGCATTGTAAGTCCCTATTTATATCCGTAGATTGAGATATATTTCTTTTTATGGATACAATTGTGATTTATTGAATTTTGAGTTTTGAAAGCTTTAAAACTATTATCCAAGAATAGAAGATTTACTAAGATTTACTATGTAACCAAAATCAATTGAGATTTGTTGTGGGCCAATTTTTATCACCTTTTAAAAAGAAATCAAACATTTATTATTTCCAACCACTATTTGCTGCATTTTCACCAGATTCCATTTAAAACCCACCAGAAATTTATTGCACCTCTAATTTAGATCAAACTTTTGGAATACTTTTAGTTGGATGGAGTACAATATTGTATCATAATATAGTTACTCAATGATACAAAAAATACACCAACCGACAATTTAATGATGAAAAATGAACAATTCTATTACACTCGATTCCTTAAAAAGTCTGAGAAAACGTATAGACACCTTTTCTATGTTATATCAATAGAAAATTGCAATTTTAGTATCATAACTTTAATTTATTTTAATTTTGGTGTTATTTATAATTAATTTTTTTACTTCAGGTATCATAATTTTTCAAAAAATCTCACATTCAAAAAAATCGATTAATATGCTATCTGGACTATCATCTAATCAATAGCGGTATTGTCTCTGTTCATATGTTTAAACTTTGGCTATTTTAAATAGTTATTAACGCTTCATAACCAGCAGCAATCATTTATGATGTGTTTGGACCTTGGATTTTGTGAATAGAAAACATACGAAAAAATGTTAGGAGAACAAGACACGGAAATGGTGATAGGTTAAGTGCAGCTATTAATATGATAACTTTTAACGTATATATTTTACTCAGATAGTTTCAAGAAATATACTTACATATCATGTACATATGTATATGTGTACTATAAATTAAATTAACAGTTTGTGTTTGTGTTGTGTGTGTAGGTGTTTGGTATGATAAAACTGGTGTGTATGTATTTGGGATCATACTATTGGAGCTGATAGTGAAGTGTACTTCCCGTACGGGCGGTTGCATTTGATCGGACTATTTTTATTTACGAGCTGGAGAAAGTGAAGTGTTTTTGTGCCTTGAAAAAGAAAAGGAAAAAGAAAATAGTCAAAGTTTCATTTGTGAACTCACATATTATGATGCTGATGATGGAAGTCAACTTAGTAGACTTGGATTTGATTGTCTTGCCGGGGTGCCATTGAAACGACCATCAATGCTGGAAATAGTTGATGAGCTAGAGAAGCTGTATGTTATTATTAAGCATGCTTTAACCGCCCGCAACATCCATATCAGATTCCAAACCTGACCCGGAATCAAACAACTTGACCCGACCCTTATAGATGCACCCGAACCCGCCTTCGCCGATGACGATAGTGCCGCGTAGCAGATCTAAGCTCGGAAAAGGTGAACACATTCGAGCTCGAGCCACGAGCTCGAACTCGAGATAAAAAAATATATTTTTAAAATAAAATAATAATTTGTAAAAAATATATATTTTTAAAAATATATTATTAATTTTAAATTTATTCATATATTATTATTTATACATATATTGTTATAATATATCATATTATTATATAAAAACATATGAATAAATATTTATTTTTTGTATTTATTATTAGTTTTTTATTTCAGCTCGCGAGCCGGCTCTTGAGCTGGCGAACATACATTTTTAGGCTCTAGATCGGGTCGATTGAAAAGCTCGGCTCGAATTTTTCGAGATCCAATCGCCGATGATGAGAGCTTTTCCGACGGTAATTTGCTAATGATTTTATTTTGTCTATATTTTAGCCCCAATACCAGATTAGGGTTTCTTCGGCGTTTGTTTATGTCACCAAATGCATAATTGGGGCTTTGATGATTAACACTTACCTGCTTCTTTGTTACAAGGGGATCTAGATCATTGAAATATTTTTATCCAGAATTATTTTGTCCAATATTTTTATGTTTAATTTAGAGCTATTTCAGAATTTTTTTTTTTTTTTTTTTTGATGACAAGGGAACTTGCAGCCGCTACAAGAGAGGTAAACCAGCCTAGGTTGCCCATAGCTGACAGGCTCACAGTAGAGAAGACAAATAGACATTCCCTCATCAGGATTCGAACCCGTGACCAAGGCCACAACATTCAATGCCCTTACCAACTCTACTGCTATTCCAGAATTTGATCCTAGGGGTAAGAATAAGATTAGTACTGTAAATGGGTGGGTTTTGCCCATACCCTGATCCAAATCCAAAATTCAGTTTGGGTCTAGACCCAAATATTAAAGTAGGCCCAAACTAAGGCCCAATTAGACCCAAAACTAAAACCTAAGCTTATATATACCTCCTTATGAAACCCTATTTCTCTTCCATCTATAGTACATTTTTTACCTTGCTCCTCATATCTTGCCGCCGGCCGCTGCTCTTCCGTCGGCGCACATCCGCCGGCCGCGATTCTTTCTCCGGCGACACTCTCCGTCATTTTGTTCCAATTATTAGGTGTTTGATGTCGGTTGGGTGTGCAATTTATATTGGTTAATTTTGTGGGTTATTTATTTTTCTTAAGTTGAGGAGTGAGGTAATGTATATGTATATATTGTATAAGAAATGTATATGTATTTATTATATACATGAAATCTGTAAAATACATATATGTGTATATTGTATAAGAAATGTTTCACATAGGTGTCTTTTATATCTTATGTAATACCAAATTATAATTGAGGTTATATCTATTAAAAAGATTTCATACATATACACATATTTTGATTTAACATTTTCGGATTCTTGTTGGCAACAATTTCAGATTATATGGATTAAGTTTTAGTGTATATAAATCACTTAAAAACATTATATATATTTTATAATTTTTTTATTACAACTTCATTATCTATAATATATATTTGGTCTTGTGTGTATAAACTCTGTTAATAAGAAATTTATATATTGTCAAATTTTGTATATTCAATTTTTCTATAACAATATTAGGTTTATATATTCAATTATTTAATAGTATCAGATTGTATAAATAGATAAATATATTTAGCTTTTAAAATAATATAATCGGTTAAAATGATATTTTATACATTTTTAGATTATTTTTGTTAGAATGCTAATTTTGATATTAATTCTGTAAAAAAACGAAAATAGATTGTATTTTTCCATTTTCTTTTTGCAGTAATTAAGTATTGCCTCATTTATCCACTAGCAAAAGGGTATTTAAGAATTTTGAAAAGAAAGTATATCCTAAGTTTTTCATTTTATTTTTCAGGATGAAATCAGATTCTTAAGTCTACCCTCTCTTGAGAGCAACCAAGTTGAAAAATTTGAACTTCCTTCTTTCATTTGAACTTCCTTTGATGTGAATCCCATATGGTTGAAAAATTTAATGTTTGCATCCATGAAATGTAATGTTTATCTTGTGCCTCAACTTGATCTTCGTGCTATATTGTTTTCAGATAAATTTGGTTGGCGTAATAGGGTCAAGGTACAGTAGCCCTTGGATTGGCTTGTTTCTTACATTTCTGCCATGAAAACAGAACAAGGTATCTTGTTCGGAACCTTTCAACTGCACATATAATTGTTGACCAGGTTGATTTTGCAAACATATGATTTTAACCCTATTCTAATTGACTATCATGTTTTCTCTCGCGGTATGTGTGTTTATGTGTTTAAACTTTTGCTATCTGCCTACTTGTGATGTTTTTGGACCTTGGATTTTGTGAAGAAAACATAAGAAAAAACAAACATATGACGAAATAAAGCACAAAGGACCATCTCTTGAAGTGTATTAGAATAAATAAATATGTACGGGGCAATTCGGTCTTTTCCTGTACTCAGGCAGTTAGGCTGTTAGCCTTCTATAAATAGCTGTAACAAATCCCTTTCTTCTTCATCAAGAAATAAAGTGAATTACTTCAAGTTTCTCTCATATCTCTCGTCCTTCTTTAATGGAGGTTTTCATTTCTAATATGGTATCAAGAGCTTAGGCGATCCATATTTCATCTCGAGAGAATCATTTTGAAGTAATTTTTCAGCTGCAATTATGGCAAATCAAACCGCCATTGCATCGGCTGCATTTAAGCTTCAACCTTCAGACACACCTGGCATGCTGCTCGTTAATCAGAGTTTGGAAGGTGCATCCAACTACATCCAATGGCGCAGGGCTATGGAGATTGCCCTATCGTGCAAAGGAAAGATAGGTTTCGTCAATGGAAGCATCACGAAACCTCAAGCTGGTGATCCTATGTTGATACAGTGGGAACAAGTAAATAACATGGTTATATCGTGGATCATCAACTCTGTTTCGAAGGAGATTGGAAAATCTATAATCCACAGTAACACAGCTGTTGCGATGTGGTCGAACTTACAGCGACGCTTTTCCAGTAGCACGGGATCTCGGATTTATAATATTCGAAAACTCATATCTACGTGTAATCAAGATTCAATGAATGTGGAAACATACTATACCAAATTAAAACAACTTTGGGATGAGTTGGATGCCATGACTGACATGCCGATTTGTAGAGGAAGCACGAATTGTGATGTATTAAAGGCCTGGGAAGCTCAATGTGACGAGCAAAAGCTAATGCAGTTTCTAATGGGGCTAACTGATAGTTTTAAAGGAGTGAGGGGGCAGATCTTGTTAATGAGACCTCTGCCTGCTATAGAGGATGCGTATTCGATGATTCAGCAGGAAGAAATACAGATGGAATCCTCGAATTTTGTCAACATACATGACAATGCTACGGCATTGTTGATCGAGAAAGGAAATAATCAAAACAAAACGTGGAATGATCAACCTAATACAAATAAGAGTGATTTGTATTGTAGGTATTGCCATAAGGTTGGACACATTCAGGAAAAGTGCTTCAAGCTGCATGGTTTTCCCCCTAATTACAGGCCGAGGGGTAAGCACAATCATGCGAACCAACAGAAACCACAAAATTCTGTAAATTTTGGAGGATACCGTGCACACCAGGTTGCGGCTAGCAGTTCCACACCTACAATGATTCAGCCTTGTTCCAACAATGAGCAATCCTTCGGAGGCCAAACTTCTAATGCTGGTTCATCTCTCCATACTACACCACAGCTCACACATGAACAAATCTCTCAATTGTTAAGCCTCCTCAACAGCTCCAATCTACCTTCTTCCAAGCCTGACCAACCTTATCACCTCGCAGGTATTAGTCACTGCATGAATATTAACTTTACTCCTTCTTCTTGGATTATAGATAGTGGTGCAACGGATCATATTACTCATAACTTGTCTATCCTTGAATCTGCTCATAAGCTGTCCACTCCTACTTCTGTCCATTTACCCGATGGCTCTTTCTTAGATGTGACACACATTGGAAATGTCACAATTAACTCTCATATCATTCTCAAAAATGTTCTCCTTGTTCCCTCATTCAAACACAACTTGCTATCCATCAGTAAACTCGCTTTTGATTCTGGAAACTCCATCCAATTCACATCCACATCTTGTACTATGCAGGACCATATGCTGAAGACAACAATGGAACTTGGTAAATGCATTTCAGGTTTATATTGTCTTAACATTAGTTCTCCCGTAGTACAGTCTTTTGTTTCAACTTCTGCGAATAAAACAGCCCTGTGGCATCACAGATTAGGGCATACATCCATAGATAAATTGAAGTGTCTTACCAATGTAATCTCTGATTTGAATAATGTACACCACATGGAATGTACAATTTGCCCTTTGGCCAAACAATCTCGGTTACCATTTCATAAAAGAGATAGCTCTACGTCTAATCCATTTGAGCTCATTCATTGTGATGTTTGGGGCCCGTATAAGTCTCCAACTTATAATGGTTTCAAGTATTTTCTTACTATCGTTGACGATTTTTCTCGAAACACTTGGTGCTATTTGATGACACATAAGAATGAAGTCCCGTCCATCCTCCAAAATTTCTATTCTCTTATTCAAAACCAATTCCACACAACCATTAAAATTCTAAGGTCTGACAATGGGACTGAGTTTTTCAACCATTCCCTCACTTCTTTTCTTCAAACACATGGGATCATACACCAAAGTAGTTGCACATATACGCCCCAACAAAATGCGATTGCCGAAAGAAAGCATAGACATGTACTTGACATAGCCCGAGCCCTTCGTTTCCATGCATCTCTTCCTATCCGTTTTTGGGGAGAATGTGTGCTTACTGCCACATACATTATCAATAGGCTTCCCTCTTCCGTTCTTCACAACAAATCACCTTACGAGATTCTTTTCAATAAAGTCCCTTCGTACGATCACATGAAGATTTTCGGTTGCTTGTGTTTTGCTACAGTTACTGCTCCACATTCGGATAAATTTGAGTCTAGAGCTTTGAAGTGTATTTTCCTTGGTTATCCCTACGGCCAAAAGGGATATAAACTTTATGACATTTCTTCTCATAAAATCTTGGTCAGCAGGGACGTCAAGTTCTTTGAGAATAATTTTCCGTTCGCATCACTATCTCCAAATCCCGCTTCTTCTGTTCTCCCTTTCCCGTCTGATCATTCTGAATTTCACATTATTGAACCTACCACTGCTGAAGCTCCCATTTTAACTGATCCTCCGTCACCTGCCCTTCCAAATCGTGTATCTTCTAGACCAAAAATTCCCCCACGTTGGCAACAAGACTATATCAGCTCTTCTTGTTCTTATCCTATTTCCAGCTTTATTTCCCTCGCCTCTTCTCCCTCCTCTTACCACGCTTTCGCCCTTAATTCTTCGATCCACACTGAACCCACATCATATACCGAGGCTTATAAGAACTCTCTATGGAGAGATGCCATGGCATTAGAAATTCAGGCTCTAGAGGACAATCAAACTTGGGACATTGTTGACTTACCTTGTGGGAAGAAAACTGTTGGTTGCAAATGGGTTTACAAGGTCAAATTTAAATCTGACGGTACGGTTGAAAGATACAAAGCTCGCCTCATTGCGAAGGGCTACACCCAAACCGAGGGTATCGATTATCACGACACTTTTGCCCCGGTGGCCAAGATGACCACTGTCCGTTCTCTCTTGGCTGTTGCTGCTGCTCGGGGTTGGGTCCTCTCGCAGCTTGACATCAATAATGCGTTCTTACATGGAACATTGAGTGAGGAAGTTTACATGGACTTACCTCCGGGTTTCGTTGTTCAGGGAGGGTATCGGAAACCCGTATGCAAGCTCACCAAATCTTTATACGGGCTTAAGCAGGCTTCTCGACAGTGGTTTGCGAAATTTTCCACCACCTTACTCGAACTTGGCTTTCAACAATCACAATGCGACCATTCTTTGTTTACTAGAAAAGATGGCAGTGATTTTACAGCTTTGCTCGTTTACGTGGATGATGTTGTATTGGCTGGAACAAATAAACAAATCATTGATGCTGTCAAGGTTATCCTTGATCGGAAGTTCAAGATCAAGGATCTTGGTGACCTACGGTATTTTCTTGGGTTTGAGATTATTCGCACCAATGAAGGCGTTTATCTCAACCAACGCAAGTACGCCCAAGATATAATAACAGATGCGGGCCTCTCTGGCTCCAAGCCCAGCTCCATTCCGATGGATCAAAACCACAAATCGAACGATACTGATGGTGATGAGTTAAAGGACCCTTCCATGTATAGAAGACTTGTTGGGCGGATGATTTACCTGACTATATCTAGGCCTGACCTATCCTATCCGGTCCATATATTGAGCCAATTCATGGCTAAGCCTCGCGTTCCTCACTTACACATGGCATATAAGGTCTTGCGATATGTTAAGGGCAGTTTAGGACAAGGTCTACTGTTTCCCGCAAATCAGACCCTTAAGTTGAGTGCTTTCTGTGACGCTGACTGGGCCTCCTGCCCAATGACACGACGTTCCGTGACTGGTTATTGTGTGATGCTAGGAGGTGCTCTCATTTCCTGGAAGACTAAGAAACAGCATACCGTTTCTAGATCTTCTGCTGAATCGGAATACCGTTCTATGGCCGCGGTGTGCTGTGAGATTACTTGGCTATTGAATCTGTTACATGAACTGCAAGTTACCAACCTTACTCCTGTGCCCCTCGCTTGTGATAGCCAGGCAGCCTTGCATATAGCCTCCAACCCGGTGTACCATGAGCGTACCAAGCATATCGAACTTGATTGCCACCTTGTTCGAGAAAAATTGCAATGCGGCATGATTGATCCAAGTTACATTGCGACCAAGCACCAACTTGCGGATCTATTTACCAAATCGTTAAACAAGTCACACTTACTGTCTCTCTTAGCCAAGTTGGGCGTTTGCAACATTTTGCAACTTCCAACTTGAGGGAGGGTATTAGAATAAATAAATATGTACGGGGGCAATTCGGTCTTTTCCTGTACTCAGGCAGTTAGGCTGTTAGCCTTCTATAAATAGCTGTAACAAATCCCTTTCTTCTTCATCAAGAAATAAAGTGAATTACTTCAAGTTTCTCTCATATCTCTCGTCCTTCTTTAATGGAGGTTTTCATTTCTAATAAAGTGTTAAAATTATTTTTCCTATTGTGTTGCTCACCAACTTTCAAGGACCAAATAGAGCCGTACTATTGACTCTATAGAATCAATTTTCATAACAAACTTGGAGAGAAGTTATGTTTTATGCAGAACCAGTACTGTTGACTAAGAAGGACTAATTCATCTTTTCAAATAAACTAGGCAATGTTTCTTGAAAATAAATTCATTCATTAAATAAAAAATCCGTTCATGTGGCCCTATGTACAATGTGTATGCAATGTTCTGGAGAATTTCTAGTGGAAGTGCACGAGAACAAGACACGGGAATGGTGATAGGTTAAGTGCACCTGTTAATATGATATCTTTTAACGTATAGATTTTACTCAGTATGATGCGGATAGTTTCAAGAAATATACCTATATATCAGTTTCTATAAACACTATATGGTCCTTTTTCCATAAATTCACAATCATATTAGTTTTTCGTGCATAACATGTGATACATGCTAGTCTTAAATATACATAAATGAATTGGAGCTCATGGAAAGTAAAAAAAATCAAAGTGTACTAAACAAGTTTATTGACTATTGTCAAATTTTTTTTTTAAAAAGGATAAAAATATAAAATTAGCACTTTAGGCATTTTTATACAAAAAAATTAGTCAAGAAATTAGAAAATATTTTTTTATGAATTAAAGTAGAAGAGCTTAGTGTTATTTCTCGGATCTAACACTTTAGAAATTTTATTATTTGGTTATATTTCATTTATCGTGTAATTTACATTTGTTTAAACATTTTTAACTAATATATGAAATGTATTATACTAAATAATATGTTAAGTTCATTAAAAAAGTTGAGGATGGAAGTGATTACAGATATACTTACTCCGAGTGTATAAATGTCAAATATATATAAATTGTGAGACATATTATACTAACTAATATGTAAAGTTGATGAAAAAAGTTGTGGGAAGTGATTACCGATATACTTACTCCGAGTGTATAAATGTCAAATAAATATAAATTGTGAGAGATTAATGCATTTTTTTTGAATTTTTTTTTATGATCAACACATTATATAGTCCAAAATATAATTTCACTCTCAAGTTTCACTGGGATTTCAATGCTGGACATGAACCCAAAGTTCATGAGAAACACAACCTATATGTGAAATGCTAATGTGAGAAATTATGGTTCAATTTGCATTCATCAATGGTTCACCATGTTCTTATCTTCACCCTTAGTCTATAAAACTTACCAGAATGTTAAAACGTGAAGCAGTATTGTAACTATATGCTGCAAATAAGTAAACAACTAGAACAGAATGGAGGAAAACAATTAGACAAAGAGTGAACATATTTGTTTTGTCTCCATTTTGTTATAGCAATTTTATGTTCAATTTTCTATTGTATAACTATGCAGTCTTAAATTCCCTTTATAAATTAGGTCTAATAATGCTCTTAGTATCACACATTTTTTTTTCATTTTAATATCTTTTCCTCCTTTCAAGCCTTGCCTTAATCATCTTTTCCTCCTTTCCAGCCTTGTGGACACATTTTTTTCTCATTTTAGTAATCTTTTCCAGCCTTGTGGAATCTTACCTTAATCATCTTTTACTCCTTTCAGCCTTGTGGACAGCTAAACATGTCAATAGGTCTTGGCCCAGACCCAATATATTGGGTCTATACTGTGACCCAAAAGTTTGGGTCTCTCTAGGCCCATACCCAAATAGACCTATGGGTCTGGGGCTAAAATAGGGTCAATAAGAATTTTTTTTATGTATTTTGTGTAATAGCCCAAATTGATTTTTAAACTTTTGGTATTATAAAGTTTAGTGGAAATTACAAATATCTCCCCTCTATAATGTCGAATATACAAAAAACACCTGGATTTTGCCATAATTACACTTGCCTCCCTAGTAAAATATTTTTCATAACACGGGCGCCTCCTGTCCTTTATTTCGATCAACTGCTTTTTGCTGATGTCAGCAAAAAACTTTTGTACTTTTCCTATTTTACCCCTGATGACATCATCATTTTGCTTTTGTACTTTTTCTATTTTACCCACACATCATCAATTGATGACGTCATCCTCTTTTCAATGATATCATATTTTTTATAAAAGCATAAAGAACTAAAATGACAATTGGCGTTCTTCTTAATTTGAGTCTACGACTATTAGACATATATATCACAACAGTACAGAATGTGGATAGTTGGTTAAATACTATCTTCTTACAAAACAGGGCAACTAATCAAAAAATCATAGTTTAATAATATGCTAAAAAAATTCATAGTTTAACCATACCATGAATTGCTTTTCTTGGGCTTTTTTATTGCCTGAATTTATCGTTGATTTTGCCCGTTTAATGGCTATGATAGACCATACCTATTACCCACAATAGCTCTGTATACTTGTGCGAATCCTCCTCCTATTATATACGCGAAGTTGCTCGAGAAACTAACTATATCACTGTACTCGAAATTAACGGGATCCATCAAAACACTACAACATGAACAAAAATGGGTTTCAATAAACATTACTAATGTAGTAAAATAAACATTACATTATCAAGAAAGCAGTAGTACATATATCAATATTTTGATTCGAAAAACAACTGTATGTATGTAATGTAACATCTCCCAGCTTCTTAAAATACATTACATTTCATTATCTAAAAGGCCTTAAGCATTTCATTATCTTTTTACCCATATTAGATTCAAAAAAAGTAAGAATATATATATTTACCTTAAAGATTTTTGTGTTTTTCCTTGTTGTAAAACTGAATTTCACTGTTAGAGAAGAAAATGAAAAAACAAAAGTAAAAACTGAGAGCAAAAAGGTAAGTATTAAATCTTGATAAATATCGTGCCCTCCTTCAACTCAAAAGCTACATAATGAGAAGAATGAGAAGAGAATGAAATGCAAAACCGTCGTACTATTTTGCTGCAGGTTCTTTTTTTTTTTTCTTTTTTCTAATAAAATAATTTGAATATTTTTTTTTCTTTATTAAATGAAAATTGTAATTGTTTGTGAGTGTTTATTTGATTAGAATCAAATTCGACACCGAAACCGAATCATTAGCATAACGGTTCGGTTGGTTATTTAAGATTAACTGACAAAATAGTTTTTGTTTTTATATTTTAAGATTTTTGGTTCGGTTCATCGATTCTGATAACCAAATCCCAAAATCGAACTAAAAACCGATTTATTCGTTAAAAATTAATCGAAATCAAATTGAATCAATATCAGTTCAAATCGAATAAGTCAGTTTCAGTTCGATCCGATTAATTTTTAACAAATAAATCGGTTTTCAGTTCGATTTTTGGATTCGGTTATCAGAATCGAATTGAAAATCTTAAAATATAAAAACAAAAAGCTATTTTGTCAGTTAATCTTAAATAACCAACCGAACTGTTATGCTAATGATTCGGTTTCGATATCGAATTGGTTCTAATCAAATGAACACTCCTAAACAATTACAATTTCCACCTAATAAAGACAAAAAAAAAACATTCAAATTATTTTATTAGAAAAAAAAACCTGCAGCAAAATAGTACGACAATGGCTGGCGGTAAAACCTTTTGCATTTTATTTTCTCTTCCCATACTTTTCATTCATGAAGGAGGGCAACAGATTTATTAAAGTTTAATACTTACCTTTTTGCTCTCAATTTTTACTTTTGTTTTTTTATTTTCTTCTCTAACTGTGAAACTCACAATAGGAAAAACACAAAAATCTTTACGTCGGCTTTATTTCGATTAAGGTAAATATATATATTCTTACTTTCTTTGAATATAATATCGGTAAAAAGATAATGAAATGCTTAAGGCCTTTTAGATAATGAAATATAATGTATTTTAAGAAGCTGGGAGATGTTACATTACATACATATAGTTGTTTTTCGAATCAAAATATTGATATAGTTGTTTTTTGTTCATGTTGTAGTGTTTTGATGACTCCCATTAATTTCGACTACAATGGTATACTTAGTTTTTCGAGCAATTTCGCGGATATAATAGGAGAAGGAGTATTTGCACAGGTATACGGAGCTGTTATCCCGGAGGGTAATAGGTATGGTTCAGACGGTAGCTATTAAATGGGCAAAAGCAACGATAGACTCGCGCAATAGAGAAGCCCAAGATAAGCAATTCATGGTATATGATTAAACTAAGATTTTTTGAGCATATTTTTAAACTTTGATTAGTTGCCCTGTTATGTAAGATCGTATTTAACCAACCATCCATATTCTGTCCTGTTGTGATATATATGTCTAATAGTCGTATACTCAAATTAAGAACACCAATTGTCATTTAGTTCTTTATGCTTTTATATATGTCTAAAAGTCGTAGACTCAAATTAAGAAGAACGCCAATAGTCGTAGACTCAAATTAAGAAGAACGCCAAGGTGTAGGATTAGGGTTTTTGTGAACGCTAATTGTTGTTCATTAGATTAAATCTGTAAAAAAGCAAAAATGTATTTTAATTACAAACTACATATATAAACTTTAGGGAAAATTATAAATACCTCTCCTCTATAATGTCGAATATACGAAAAACACCCGGATTCTGTCATAATTACATACACCTCCCTTGACGAGCGCTGCCCATATTTTTTCCTGCCCGAAAGAGTGAAAAGTCCAATTTGCCCCTACAATTTCTGAAGAAAAAAAAATAAAAAATAACATGGATAATTATAATTTATGTGTGGATAAATATATTTTATAAATATATTTTTATTTTCAAATTTTAAAAACCCTAATTTACCTTTTTCTTCTTCCGTCACAACTCTATTTCACTTTCCATCGGCAAAAATTTAGAAAATCCTTCTGCTGAAAACCCCAAAATCCAAGTCCTATGTTTAAGCATCTTTAATACTGATTATCTAGATCCTTTATTTGTTAAGCTCACCTAAAAATCCAATCTTGGAACACAATGAGGGGAGCTGACGGCATCTTAGGCGTTCGAAACAGCTTCAGATCACCTGAATCCACCGTTCTTAAAACCCGAGCTCAATTTCTGAAAGGGCGAGAGAAATGGCTGGTAATTATACTACACGCAGTTTACATGCTCAGCATTTTTGATATTTATTTTAAGACCCCGATTGTTCACGGCACGGAGCCTCTAAAACCACGTTTTTCCGGCCCTGCCAAACGCCTCGTGCTCATTGTTGGTGAGTTGTTGGGTTAATGTTTGTTTAAATTGCATCACACATTAGGTGTTCGATAAAATGACGTAACGAGTATGGTATTGGTATTGTGATTGCAGCGGATGATTTGAGGGCGGATAAGTTTCTTGAGCCTGATTCGAATGGGAATTACAGGGTCCCCTTTTTGAGGAGTGTGATTAAAGAGCGTGGTCGTTGAGGAGTGTCACACGCGCGCCCTCCCACAGAATCGAGGCCTGGACATGTTGCTATTATTGCTGGCTTTTATGAAGATCCTAGTGCTGTTACTAAAGGTAAATGATAATGCAAACAGTTTAAGTAGTTGTTGCCCCTTTACTAGGTGAAATTTCTTTTGTCATAAGTTTCCTTTGGTAACTAAAATTAACCCAAGAAAGAACATTCATGTACACAATAAGCTCATATAGCCAAACTGAGAGCTAAAATAGGCGTAAATGTTATTTTCTCAACAATTTATTTTTCTTTAAATGTACTTGTTTATTTGCTAATATTAGTTGATTGATACTGTTTCATTGTACGGTGGAAAGCGAATACGGTTGAGTTTGATTCTGTTTTTAATAGGAGCCGGCATACGTTTGCATATGGTTGCATGAAGATTTTGCCACTGGTTTCTTTTTTCCCCTCTTATTCAGCTCCTGTATAAGTTAACAGACGGATTGTTTGACCTTGTTTTTCATGTTTATTTCAGATGCTTCCTTTTTGGATAAATGGTCACTTGACCAATTTGAGAGCCTTTTGAACAGTTCTCATAAAGATGCAAAGTTGAAGCAGCTTCTTCAACAGGACAATCTTGTTGTGTTTTTGCACCTGCTTGGTTGCGATTCAAATGGTCATGCTCATTTTATCGGCCCTATTCATCCATTTATCTCAATAATGTTAAGGTTGTTGACAAAATTGCTGAAAGAGTTTATAATCTTGTTCAGAGTTACTTCAAGGACAACTCGACAGCATATGTTTTTACAGCCGATCATGGCATGAGTGACAAAGGTTGATCATCTATATTCTACCATATTTCTCAGCTGAAAATTATTTAATTATCTTACATATATAGAGCAAAATTGTTGATAGCTGCCATTTCATGATAGGAAGCCATGGAGATGGACACAATTCAATCACTGATACCCCGATTGTTGCTTGGGGGGCAGGTGTTCGAAAACCATCATCCTGATGAGCATGTTCATGACATGCCTACACCATCCGAGTGGGGTCTTAGAACGCATAGAGAGAAAGGATGTGAATCAAGCTGATATTGCACCTCTCATGGTTGTACAATTTGTGTAATTTGGTGTTTGGTGATATTCAAACTCTTTTCCCGCACTTCAGCTTACTGTAGTCCTCTGAAAAAAGAAATTGTGCTCAATTGATTTGACATGGAAATTGGATCATATGCAATATCAAATTTAATGTTTATTTTATGGAATATCAATTTAATACATAATATCCTTTTTACAATTTTGCACTTAAAATTGTTTTTATTTTCATATTTTTATGAATTATCAAATTTACTATATAGTTTTAAAAAAAATTATTGTAACAAAGAAATTATTTTTGTTGGGGGCATTTGAAAATGGAAATCAGCCGGAATAGTTGTAATAAAGAAATGATATTTGTTGGGGATTTTTTTTTTATGAATTATCAAATTTACTATTTTGTTTCATTTTGTTTAGTTCAAGAAAATTTTAAAAAAATATGTGGAATTTTTTATCCTTTTGTTTGGTTATTAGAGAAAATAAAAAGGGGAAATTGAATTATAAAAGGATTAATATTAAGAGAATAATTGAATTATAAAACAATTGAAGCAATTTCAGAAAAAAAATATATATTACATTTACACCCCCTGAGGGTATTTTCGTTAATAAAAAATATGACATCATTGAAAAGAGGATGACGTCATCAATTGATGATGTCATCAGGGGTAAAATAAGAAAAGTACAAAAGTTTTTTGTTGACATCAGCAAAAAGCTGACCGAAATAAAAGACAAGGGGTGCCCGTGTTATGAAAAATATTTTACAGGGGAGGTACGTGTAATTATGGCAGAATGCGGGTGTTTTTTGTACATTCGACATTATAGAGGGGAGGTATTTGTAATTTTCCCTAAACTTTATAATACCAAAAGTTTAAAAATCAATTTGGGCTATTACACAAAATACATAAAAAAATTCTTATTGACCCTATTTTAGCCCCAGACCCATGGTTCTATTTAGGGGTGTAAGTCGAGCCGAGCCGGCTCGAGCTCGATCAAACGAGCTCGAGCTCGAGCTTCTAACCGAGCTCGAGCTCGAGCCCAATTGTTTCTAAAAAAAAGCTCGCGAGCCCGGCTCGCGAGCTTTTTATTATTTAATATATTATTATTATTTTAATTATATTAATAAATATATATTAAATAATTAATAAAAAATAAATAAAAATTCAAAATTCAAAATTCCCGCCTTTTTTATTATATAATATATTATTAATTTTTTAATTTTATTAATAAATATATATTAAATAATTAATAAAAAATAAATAAAAATTCAAATTTCAAAATTCCCGCCAAAAATTTAAAATTTCAAATGGGCTCGGCTCAAGCTCGGGCTCGAGCTCGAGCTCGAATTTAAGCTCACGAGCTCGAGCTCGAGCTCGAAATTATGAGCTCGACGAGCTCGAGCTCGAGCTCGCCTAAATGGGCTCGAGCTCGAGCTCGAGCTCGGAAACCTAGTTCTATTTGGGTATGGGCCTAGAGAGACCCAAACTTTTGGGTCTCAGTATAGACCCAATATACTGGGTCTGGGCAAGACCCATTGACAGGTTTAGCTGTCCACAAGGCTGGAAAGGAGTAAAAGATGATTAAGATATGATTCCACAAGGCTGGAAAAGATGATTAAAATGAGAAAAAAAAGTGTCCACAAGGCTGGAAAAGATGATTAAGGTAAGATTCCACAAGGCTTGAAAGGAGGAAAAGATATTAAAATGAGAAAAAATGTGTGAGTGATACTAAGAGCATTATTAGACCTAATTTATAAAGGGAATTTAAGACTGCATAGTTATACAATAAAAAATTAAACATAAAATTGCTATAACAAAATGGAGACAAACAATTATGTTCACTCTTTAGTCACATAGCATAATCTTTTAGTTACATCTTGTTAAATTTACTCTCCTTGTGCTTGACCTCTTCCAAGCTTCTACATATCTCACCGATATTAGGTCGTCTAAACCTATTTCATCACTTTTGTATCATCACTTAAATTTACTCTCCTTGATTTGTATCATCACTTTTCATACCCAATGCACTTCTACCTGCAATATCTAGCGTTTCTTGAAATAGGTTCATAACATATCTGTTAATAGTCGTCTCAGGTTACGCGTTAAAGTCAACTTTGTAATTTAAATTTCATCTGCAGCCGATACTCAATATCATATTATTGACCAATGTGTCTCTCTCTTTCAAGACTTGCTCTATTTGGAAGATGATTTACTCTGTGGGATCACCAACTTTCATAATAAGTTGAAGTATGATGATCACAAATGCATACACGTCGTCCCAAATTTAAGGATTTTCTATTAAAAGAAAATTTCAGCGGAACTCAATTTTTTTTAATAGCTAGTTTTTAAATGAATTCATCCTAATAGTTATACTTGAACATTGTTTGCATAAATGCACACACAAAAAACTGACGAACGTGTATGCATTTGTTATCATCTTACTTCAACTTATTATGAAGGTTGCTGATCCGAGAGTAACCACAACAGGAAATCATATTTCAATTAGAACATAATTGTTTTGTTCTAGCAATTTTAATTTTCTATTATAGAACTATGCAAGTCTTGAATTCCCTTTATCAATTTTACTTTTGGCCATGCACATCATCCAACTTTTCAAGTTGCAACAGTGTATAAAGTTGGAGTTATAGTGTTAATTCGTCCAACTTGTGTGTCTGTTATTGCTTTCCATGTAGAATTTGATCGGCTTTGGAAAAAGGTAGCATTTTCCCTCATTGTTTTATCTTCGGTTTAGTTTCTTATTCAGTTCTTCATCCTATCCAATTCAAGTGCTTTAATTTCAATTTGAGCTAAAAACTGGGACACAAATTGAAAAAATTAAATTTGTTCTCTAATTGGATCAAAGGTATAATAATATCTAGGTTGAAACTTGGGATAAGCAAAGTTCTGTTACATTGAATTATATTACATTTTTCAAAGTCCTAAGACTAATATAGTTCATTTGTATATTCCACGGGAATATTGCATTTTTGGTACACAAATGTGACCTGCACGTTTATTCGATTTGGGAATTTGGACTAGAATTTGGGAATTTTAACAATTTTGACCAACATTATGTGATATTGATTGATTTTGTAGATAAATTGATCAATTTTGACTAACAAATAATTTTAACTAACTTTGACTAATTTATAATTTTATTTTAATTATTATTTTTTTCTTCATTATTTTTTCCATCTTTTTCATCATCTAAAGTTTATGGTCAAGAACATCGTTCCCACCTCATCACCACCATGCCCACCTCATCACCACCACCATTCCCACCTAATAAAATAGGCACATCTATTATCAACATGGTGAAGAAGGATCAACAGAGAGCCAAAATGGGTTCAATTCTCGAAATGCAGAGGATATTTTTGCAGAATTTTTTGGCAGTAGCCCATTCGGGTTCGGATCATCTGGACCAGGGAGATCGACTCAGTTTGCATCCGACGGTGGAGGGATGTTTGGAGGATTTGGTGATAATGTGTATAGAAACTATAGTGATGGGACCGGGGCGAATATGCCCAAAAAACCACCCCCGGCTGAGAGTAAATTTCCGTGCAGCCTTGAAGAGCTCTATAATGGATCAACAAGAAAAATGAAGATCTCTAGACAAGTTGTTGATGGAAATGGGTAGGTTTTTTTATCCTTTCTTGTGTTAACATAAATTTAAGATTGATTTTTTTGAGTTTTGTGGGTGAATATAGGACGATTCATTTATGAAGTGGAAAGGTGTGGACTGTGGAGAATAATGGAGGTTAGGGTATGGTGGGGAGGAAGAAGAAGGTAGGTGGGGGTGGGGATAACTTATTAAAAAAAAATTAAATGGATAAATTTGGGGGTAAATTGGGAAATTTACTTTAATTTTGATCAAAATCAGTTCAAAATTCTAAATCAAGTCAAAATCCCCAATTTGAGTCAAAATTTCAAAAAAATTCGGCAAAAACCGAATATTCCGGCAAAAAATCGAATATTCCGGCGAAATTGTACTCAAATTGTCAGACATACCCCACATTAATGTACTCAAATTACCACCCCATATTAGTGTACCAAATAAACGTGCAGGCCACATTCATGTACCAAAAATGCAATATTCCCTATATTCCACTGATACAAGTATAGGGCATAAATTCGTTCAGCATACATAAATAAATGTATCTTATGCTTCTTTCCTATGTGCTTCAATATTACTATAGTTTGGTTTTGGATAACTTAATTTGGAATAGAGTGTTGATCAAACTTTCATAATCCATACACTATGCTGCATATAAATAGAAACTGCACCTATTATACAACAGAAGCGGCAACCTTTTCGCCTCTCGCCAAATGCTTTTTTACATATATGTCACAGGTATACATACAACTTCGAAAGTAAACAATTAAACAAATGATTAAAAGAAACTAACACTAGAAACTAATGTAAGTAAATGAGGGCAATGTAGAATAGTTGGTTCCAAGTGTCGGGCACTCCGGGCAGGCACCAATGGCTACAGTCAGCAGAACGATCAGGGTTTGCTCGTTGCCCTGCGGTCAGGTCACCGTTGTAAATGGAGGGATGTGCATCTTTTCTCATAGCGGACAATAATGTAATATCGAGCAAAAATGGAGGGGCATTCATGGAATTTAGAACTAATTCCAAAACCTTCATCTGATTAGGGTATGTTCCAGGGTACCCTGATGTGCCTGTCATAGGCATTGTTTCACCATAACAGCTCTTAGTTGTCGATATTGCCCCTGCATTCCATTCACTTGGACTGAAAATGCACAATTTTTAATTAGAATGATTATTTAATTTTTTTTTTGCTTTTGTTCTGTTTTCTCATGATGGATTGCAGAAGGGTTTGATATACATTATAAGAACAAATAATAGTAGTGCTAAGAATTGTTTTAAGTAATATTACATGGCTAAGATGACTATAAATATGATAATTAGTCACATTAATTATCAATAATGACATGCATAACAGTGTAAACTATTTTCATTCATTCATAAATTATTCTCCAGTTGTGAACTATTTTCCTCGACACCATATGTATCTAAAATTAAATAATCATATTTAGAGCTAGCTGTTTTATTTGGGATTGGATTTATGAGAGGAGTAATTATTGAGTCTGATTCAAAACCCATTATTAATTCTTATTTATTAACCGAAAATAAGTAAATAATGTCATTTCATTTATTATTTTTGAAGCAAGTTGAGTAGCACCGACGGTAAACTGACTCAAATTAAATCAAAGTCAAACTTCACATGCACACCTCTATAATTAATAATCAATTAAATCCCAAGTACAAACAAAAGTTTTTAAACACATGTGACTCGAGGTGCTATAGAGAAAGGTGAAAAAAAGTAAATAGTTATCACATGCTATGCTAGAGTTTCCTCACTGAAATATAGTGTTACATTAATATAATTTACTAGGACATTTTGTTGTTTGAAAATAATTAGAATTTATTAACAATTTAAACGATGATTTCTAATTCAGTAATCACATAAAGTAATGAAATAAGCATTATTTTACTACAACTAACACTATCAATTGCAAACCGCTAGATTAGGTAAAGAGACAAGAGTGTAGGTTAACGTCAATGTCTATTTTGTGCAAGTTGCAACCCCAACAACCCGTGGCACTCAAATTATAGCCACACCTTTTATAGTATACGTATTTGCATGTCTTATAATAAAAACAAATTAATAAGTGTTGCATATGAGTTTTAAAACTTCAAATCATACCAAAATAAGTCTCCAAAAATTATTTATGAGTTATGTTAATTTGCATATCCAAGTGCGACCTTACAAAAAAAAAATAGGATAAGAAATTAAAATTTTATTTTTTGTATTTAGTGCAATTTACTTTTATATTTATTAATGAAAAGGACAACCGTTGACCAGGGTTAAGAAATTGACAATGAAATATTCAACTTAATATATTCCACAAAATGTGAAAATTAAATGAAAGAGTAGAAATAGATAGATACACATACTTGTAATGTGTGGGAGAAATGCCTTGAAAAAAGACTCTGGTTTTGCTACTGTCAATATTAGCATCTACCCATTTTGCCCATGTTCTTAGCCCTCTTTCAAGAGCCACCAACCTATCCATATCTTGATACAATACCCCTCCTGCTTCCATATAATCCCACCTGCATTTCTCATTATACACTATTATTAACCAAAAATGAAAAAAAAAATTAATTGTATTTAACCCTTATTTTGGGTCATTTAGAACTTTGTGTTTAATTAAAAATTAAAATATAGAATATTTACCCTTGAAGAGATCCTTTATGAGACCACCAATGACCTGTATTGAAAGAAAGCACATCAACACTTGTCCAAGCATTTGCATTACCTCTTATGTCATCCAATTTCAATACTCTTTTCCCTTGCATTGAATCTATGTCCACTAGGTATGGAGCCCTGTAAAACGACACCGTTACTCCATATTCCTGCCAAAACAAATTCTTCCTTTGTCAGAAATGAATATACATTATTACATCTTTCTATTTTATTAATACAAACTATTTTCCTCATTATTTATATAACTACTTCTCAATCATCATTTTTCACTATTTATCATCAATAATTATATAGTCCAACCCTTCTTTCTTTATTATACATTTTTTAATCATACAATTATTATCAAAATAATTATTTTGATCATTTTATAATTGTATACTCCACAACTTTCGTCAGTTTTCCAAAAATATATAAGCTGAATAATATAAACCCGTGAATATTATATTATCGATAATTAACTTTTTTATAGAGATTACAAGGAAATCAAATGAAATCATAACCTACCTGCAAACAAGTAAATAAAACAAATTTAAATAACTGAAAAATATGATAACCTAAATTAATATATTTTATTATAATAATATATCATTTTCATATGAATAATCATAATATAATACAAAATTTCTGAATTTTTTAAAATTTTAACTTAGAAAACATAAACAAACCTTTCAATTCAAACCCACATAAATTAGCACAAAACATTAAATTTGGGGGCTTACCAAGAATTTGAAAGTGGAAAGAGGGTCTCCTCTGCTAATCAGTGTAGGTGAAGAAGATGGCAATCCAGCAGATATCATACAAATCAACGACTGCCATTGATTCCTCCCCAATGAGTCCCCCACAAACATCACACTCTTCCCTCTCATTTTCATCAGAAATTCAACTCCATTAAACCTGCAATATCAAATTCAACAATACCCATTTCATAATAAACACAAATATAATATTCATAATCATAACAATCGTCAAAAACCCTTTGAATTTGAACTATATATATACCTTGGGATATTGCAATTAGCAGGTTGCCATCGGTACTTGAGGTAATCAATATCAGGTCTGCCAAACATTTCGCAGTTGAATTGTGGGTCAATAATGGGACACGAATATTGATAAAGAGGATAAGTTTCATCACGAACCCAAGTGCCCATGAACAGAGAACATGGAGTTGAGTTGGATTGAAGCATTGGAGTGCGATGGTGAGCATTGTGGTTGTGGTGTTTACCAAATAATGCGAATGATGAGACTGAAATGGTGTTGAATTGTATGAGAAGAAGATATAATAAAGCTGTAACGTGGAATGAAAATGGAGAAATAGCCATGGGAGGGGAGGTAAAGTAAGAGAGAGATTGTGGAGAGGGAATGTATATATAATGTAAATTTGGTTATAAGGTTTTTGTTCTGTTGTGTGCATGTGAAATTAGTTCACGTGTAATTTAATCTATTCTGATCCTTTGTTTGCTCCTCTTTATTTGATTTTTGTAGAATATCTATATTAAAAGACTCCTTTTTATTCACCGCCGGAATTGTATTTGGAATTGGAATTGGATTCTTAAAAAAAAAAAACACTTATTAATTTTAATTCATGCGGTTAGCTTGGATGATTTTAAGAGAAAAATCAAACTATTCGATATAAGCAGGTCAATAAAATATGAACTCGAATTCACATAATTATTATTTTAAATCGGGCGTCTCAACTGGGTCTTGATTTAATGAGTCTAGCGGACGAGTTTGCAGGTTTTGATTTTTTATTTTATTTGTAGTTAAAACTAGTAGGTAATAAACTAAAAAGATATAATAACTTATTGTAAATTTAATTAAACAATTAAAGTAAGTGAGATATAAAACATTAAGTGGTCTAACAAATAAAAATTAGAGAACTGTAATTTGTTATAAGTGAAAATAAAATAAAATATTATAAAAATATAAGCGTGAATATGTATAACATAAGCGTTGAATATCATTAAAAAGATGAGCCAATAAAACCATTTTATAGAACATACTTTTGAATATGGCACAAATTGAGATATGGACTTATGAGTTGAAATACAATATTGTTATATAGTAGAATATTAAATCAATAATACATATAATTAATAACTTACAATTATAGTTGAATAATTTCAGTAAGTGAAAATGTTTTTTATAGCAGTAATAAGTGGCAACTGGGAGGGATACAGCAGGCAAACAGGTAGGGGCCCTATTATTGTCCGTATAAGGGATAAATGCAAATAATCCACGTGAAATATTTTATTGGTTGAAAACCTTCTGTGAAAAAAATATAGGCTAAAAATCCCATATGAAAATTTTAAACTGCATGAAACCCCCTGTGAAAAAAATATAGCATAAAGCTCCTGTAAAATTTTCGAATTGCATGAAACCCCATGTAAAAAAATATAAATTAAAAATCCTTTGTAAAATTTTACCATTACGAAATATAACTACATTGAAAATTAATTGTTGGATAAAGTTTAATTAATATCCTAAAATTTAATTATTAGTACTATTAATTAATTTGTAAATTTAAAAATTTTACAGGGGGTTTTTAGGCTATATTTTTTTTCACATGGGGTTTCATGCAATTTGAAAATTTCACAGGAGTTTTTTAGCCAAAATTTTTTCACAGGGGATTTTATGCAATTTAAAATTTTCACAGGGGTTTTTAGCCTATATTTCACATGGAGTTTTCAATTAATAAAATATTTCACGTGGGAGTTATTTGCATTTATTACTCGGTATAATGTCAACATTATTAGCCAAATACATGCTGAGTGCACAACTTTGATAACTTTGTACAAATTTGTGCATATTGAAAGCACAAAGGCAAGTTGTACGTACAACACTTAATTAAGACATTTAGTAGCTTGAAAATTGATCCAAGTTTTTCCATATTAATTTAAAGTTAATTATTAAAAGCTTGTTAAGTTCTATTTGATAATTTATTCAAGCAAGTTTAAATACTTTTTTGTGTTCGAAAAGTTTTAAAGTTCGATTCGGTTCAGAGTTGATTACATCAAACGCTTCGAACTCAACTCATATTCAGCTTGATTTGAATCAATCTTATTTGAACTTAATTCCATTAACAGTCAAATCAAATTCAAACACAATTTTTTAAACTCGATTATAATTCAAATAATTTTAAACAACGATTCATCTATGCCTTATTAAATATTAAATTAATAGTTGTTTCCATTAAAAAGGAAAGAAATTAACGGTTGTTAGTGCAACATGATTCCCATATATTGGTACTTAAATGGTAAAAGCCGTGTGGGTTTGTCTTTATGGTGTATTAATTTGTTTTCAATTTTATGTAAGCCTTATTAGTTAGCATATATATGTGGAGTAAATAAATAAATTTCCCATATTTATGTACTTATTATTTAGCTAAAAATATAAAATCACATGCAAACCATATCAAGTATGGGTAGGGACAGTCAAATGGTACTTGTCCAAGTTACAAGGGTACAAAATTTGGAGAAAGATGGATTGGCAATTGTCATTTCATGCAACACTTTGAGAGTGGATAATATATATATATATATATATATATATATATATATATATATTATTTATAGTATATATTTATATATATTATTGGCTATGTTTTCGTCCTTTCTTCCACAGTCTACGAATCTAATCCTATCATAACATTTCAAAAGTCTAAGTTATAAAATTGCAGAGAGTATGGGAAATAAAATTGGAGTTGAATAATTGATAAAATGGTGTTTAGAGATTTGTACTTTTTGATATCATTGAAATCTTAAAATGGAATTTTAAATGTTTTTACTCAAATGTAGATACGTTTTCAATCTATTCCAATTTGATAAAACCCAATTTTATGATTTGAGATTTAATGCAGTTTTTTTTTTGTAAATTCAATAATTATGGTATACATTTCAATTGATTAGCTACGCCCAAATATAGAATGACCTTTATATCGGTGATAAACATAACATGATAGTCGTGAGGGTTTGATTGATTGGTACTTGGTAGGACTATAATTAAAATGCTAATTTAAAATCTTCAATTTCAATTTAATAATTCATTATATATTTTAATTATTTATGCATGCTAAGTGTATATGACGTTAGTTAGATATATTTGAACATGTATTTCAAGCACATGTATTTTGCAACTATCTGTTCATCTATATATAAGATGAAATAAAGAAAGCAGATGGTGAAATTATGTAGCAACTCACATCTAAATTCTAATTATAGTTATCAATTAAATGGGAAATTGGGTATGGGCCGAGTATGAAGCCTAAGCCTCAATAAACAATTCAAAAATTTCTGTCATTTTTCAACTCTAATATTGACATATATATTATGTGTGTAAAAATAACATTATTTTTATTATTGACATGGATATATATAAATAGAAAGTGAACACAATACAATAGTTTTAAAGTATATAGCATGAATACTTGTTTATATATTAGAATTTTATAATATCTATTTATATAGTAATTATTATTTATTGCAATAATATGTTCTTACTGGTTCGGTTATGATTAACTCAATGATTGAACCACTAGCCCGTAACCTAGTCAATTTTTCGGTTCAATTTGGTTTTTCACTCAATTAACTAGACGTGCAATTGCAGTTGTTTTATGAATTGTACAATAATCATGGTGCACACGAAAAATACTGATAATTACTAGTTTGGCTTAGAAAAGTTTGATTTAAGATAGGGACATAATATATATATATATATATATATATATATATATATATATATATATATATATGCTCCATTGTGAAAATGTGCATAGATTTAAAGAAGACGAGGCTAACAAGAGGGAATAAGATTTTTTTGTTACAAATAATGATTACAAAAGTTACTAACTTAAACTTTATTAAGTGGGTACAAATGTGAATTCATTAATAAGATGATAACTACAGCTATTTATAGATCTTGTTAAAGATTGGATTGTTCTTAAATTGGAACCCATTTACAACTAAGTCAAAATCAATCCAACCCAAGAAAAAAAATCCAAAGAACTAAACCCAATCCAACTTAAAATTAATTGGGCTTGAGCCCAATTTTTTGGACTACTCAATAAAATTCTCTTTGGAAAATTTGTGAAGCCTATAATCAAATTGATTATTTCGCATTTGAGTGACAAGTAGATCTTGAGACTTTCAATTTTCACAAATTGTGTATACAGTATGATTCGAGATTAAACTGTCGGGCTCTCGTTTTAACATTATAAGCTTTTAGATCCACTATTTGAAAGAAAAATCGAAGGTCAACTAGAAATATGAATCACACTCAAGTTTTAACTTTAATCAATATAAATTTCATTTATCATTATTTTGATGTTTTTAAGTTTTAAATATACAACTTTATTTTGCACAATTTTATCTAGAATATACCGGAAGAGGGTCCAAAAAAGAATTGATTGTGAATATTCATGCGCAAGTATCCAAAGCATTGTATAAAGCTAGTGTTTTCACTTTCTTTTGCAATTGTAAATGGGATCCAATGTCTTTCAACATGTTGAGCAATTTTTTTTGCACATGAACAGAAATTGCTAATAAATTGACTCCAACTTTGAAAATTTTAAGAAATGGGCCAAATAAACTCAACAATTTATAAATCATCATGCTTATAATCTACTTATTTCATTTAAACTTAGAAATGTGTACATTTTTATTTTACTAATTTCTTATAATTTGCATGAGTTTAATCAAAATTCTTCTTTTAAATGCTCCCCTTGCATTTAATTATTTAACTTTTTAGTATTATTTGCTTTTCCTTGATTTATGGCACTTGTAATTATTTTTCTAACTTGCATTGGGATTCCTTTTGAATTTTGGTGCTGATACCTTTACCCTTTTCCTGTCTTCTTTAATTTTGTCGAGGAATGGAATTTGAGGATATAATTTCCAATGTTTGAAAAGTTTTTCTACGCCCGCATCTTTACCATTCTAATCAATGCTTTTTTTTTTTAAATCATCTCTAACCTAAAAACATATTTTGCAATATTTTAGGAATACTACAGTAAATTCATTTCAACCGAAAATATTTTACAATTAAAATCTAAACTTTTACGTTATCTACATTTTCATCATAAAAAATATATTATATCATAAGTAAGACTACATTAATATAGTTTTATGTTAACATTAATTAACGACATTGGAGTGTAAACCCACGTATATTCCTACTTCTATTAGAAGTGGGTATTTTGTTATGATGTGGCCCATGTTTTATATACATTAGGTAGTTTAATAATATAAGGGTAATTCTAATTGGTTAAGGATTAGAAAAGGTAAATTCCTAAAATACCCTGATGGTGGGTCTATATAAAGAAAACCCTAGGAATTGATCCTCTCTCAACCCATTACGATATTTCTATCCATCAAGAAAATCATTCAAGTCTAAAGGGGTCAAGAGAGAGAAATACAATTCCGGAGATAAATCGTTTCATCGTTTCCGCTACTACGAATCTTGTTATGGATCAAGGTATGTTTCTTCGATCTATGCTTACATGTGAAAATCATATTGTTGAAGATCTTGGCAATTACGATTTTATGCTTACATGTGGTATCAGAGCCTTGATTGAAAACATATGATTTTCCTTTAATCAATCGATTCAATTTTCGATTATTATTATGTGTGTATCGATTGAATATTATTCATGAACAATTTTTTTATGATTATGATTTCGAATTAATCGATTCGATTTTCGAATATTATTATGTGAATATCGATTAAATATTATTCATGAATGTTTTATTTTATGATCATGTTTTTGAATTAAATTTAATCGCATAATATTGTTTCGGTTTTCTATAAACAAATTGCATGACTTTGCATGATTAAGTAATATATAAAGATGATATAATTCATGCTGAAATTTTCAGATTATGGTGATTGTATGAGTTAATGGTTTTCGTTATCTGTTGCATGATTAGATATATATATATATATATATTATATGTATATATGTTTATGTATGGGTTTATGTATGGATTTATGTGATGGCAGTGAGATGTGAATTCTTAGTATGTTTTACAACTTGCACACAAAATAGAATTTCATCAAGTGAAACCCTAATTATGATCTACTTGTGTTTTACTAATCGAAAGCAAGAAATTTGATTATGTTATATGAATTGAATAAATTTCTTGATTCGACTTATGTGATGCTTATCAAGTGAATGTCTTCATGATATTCAATAAAGTTCATGGTTATAAAATATTATTGGATCGCCCAAAGGTTGATTACTCGTTTTATAATTCATGAACATTATCGTGGTGAATTGATGTGATCGGTTAGATATTTTAGTATATCCAAAGATTGCGAATATATCTAATTTGTGAATGTTAATTACCAATTATGTGAAACTATTTGAGCATCAATTATGTTATGTTTAAGTTACCGAACATTGTTGTTTCACCCAAAGGTGAATTACAATTACGTTTGATTATTGTATGTTGTTGTTTCACCCAAAGGTGATCTACAATATACATTCATGTTTATAAATCTGTATTAAAGATTAATTTTATTATGTTGTTTCACCCAAAGGTGAACTACAATTACGCTTGATTATCGTATGTTGTCGTTTCACCCAAAGGTGTTCTACAATATACGCTCATGTACAATTATGTTTCTGAATCTGTAATACAGATTAAGTTTATTACTCGAAGCATTAAAGTGTAAGCATATATTATGTTTTGCAGCATCTGCCCCCGTTTCTCTTCATTCTCAAGCTGAGTCTGTTATTAAGTTTAATGGGTTTAATTTCTCTGAATGGTGTGAACAAGTTCAGTTTCACCTCGGTGTTCTGGATCTTGATTTAGCACTCTTAAGTGAGAAACCCGCTGCTCTTACTGATTCTAGCAGCACTGAGGATCGATCTTTTCATAAAGCTTGGGAAAGATCCAACAGACTGAGCCTTATGTTCATGCGAATGACTGTAGCAAACAACATCAAGTCCATAATTAAGAAAACTGAAAGTGCTAAGGAATTTATGAAGTATGTGGAAGAAAGCTCCCAGTCTGAGTCGGCTGATAAGTCGCTTGCTGGGACACTGATGGGTACGTTAACCACCATGAAGTTCGATGGTTCTCGTACCATGCATGAGCATATCGTTGAAATGACGAATATTGCAGCAAGACTGAAGAAGGAACTAAGCAGTGATACGTGCCGATTATGTAAAAAGACCGGTCACTATCAGAAAGATTGCTTGAAACGTAAGGCATTGTTCGAAAAGCAAGGTAAGCCTAGTGCTTTAGTATGTTTCGAATCAAATTTAGCTGAAGTTCCTTATAATACTTGGTGGATTGATTCTGGTTGTACCACTCATGTTTCAAATACGATGCAAGGATTTCTTACGACCCAAACCATAAGCCAAAACGAAAAATTTATTTTCATGGGGAATCGAGTCAAAGCCCCAGTTAAAGCCATTGGGACTTACCGTTTAACTTTAGATACTGGGCATCATTTAGATCTTTTCAAACTTTTATGTTCCTTCTGTTTCTCGCAACTTAATTTCGTTGTTGAAACTCGATTCAGCTGGATACTCTTTTAAATTTGGTAACGGATGTTTTAGTTTGTTCAAACAAAATCTTTTTATCGGTTCTGGTTTTCTTTGTGATGGTTTATACAAACTAAAACTTGATCCCCTTTTCGCTGAGACTCTTTTGACCTTGCATCATAATGTTGGAACTAAACGTGGATTATGTAATGAATCGTCGGCTTACTTGTGGCATAAACGTTTGGGTCATATATCCAAAGAAAGAATCGAGAGATTGGTAAAGAATGAAATCCTTCCCAATTTAGATTTTACTGATCTCGGAGTTTGTGTTGAGTGCATTAAGGGTAAGCACACAAAACACACACTTAAGAAAACAACCACAAGAAGCTCACAACTCCTTGAAATAATACACACCGATATTTGTGGGCCTTTTGATATTCCATCTTTTGGTGGAGAAAAGTATTTTATCACCTTTATTGATGATTTTTCACGTTATGGATATGTCTATTTGTTGCATGATAAATCTCAATCGGTACATACCTTAAAGATATTTATCAATGAAGTTGAAAGACAATTAGACAGAAAGGTGAAAATTGTTAGATCTGATAGAGGTGGTGAATATTATGGTAGATATGATGAAAGTGGACAGTGCCCTGGTCCATTTGCTAAATTTCTAGAAAGTCGTGGTATTTGTGCTCAATACACAATGCCAGGAACACCGCAACAAAATGGTGTTGCAGAAAGGCGTAACCGTACTTTGATGGAAATGGTTAGGAGTATGTTAAGTTATTCATCTTTACCCAAATCATTGTGGATGCATGCTTTAAAGACCGCTGTATATTTATTAAACAGGGTTCCTAGTAAGGCAGTTCCTAAGACACCTTTTGAACTGTGGACGGGAAGAAAACCCAGTTTAAGGCACCTGCATGTTTGGGGTTGCCCAGCGGAAGTAAGAATATATAATCCACATGAAAAGAAACTGGACTCAAGAACAATCAGTGGTTTCTTCATTGGTTATCCAGAAAAATCTAAAGGGTATAGATTTTATTGTCCTAATCATAGTACGAGAATTGTTGAAACTGGAAATGCTAGGTTCATTGAGAATGGTGAAGTTAGTGGGAGTTTAGAGACACAAAAAGTGGAAATTCAAGAAGTTAGAGTGCAAATTCCTTTGCATTTGCCTTCTTCTCAAGTTGTTGTTCCTGTACATGTTGATCATGCTAATGATTTGCAAGAACAACAAATTAACGACCAAACACCACATAATGAAGTTATTATCAATGAACCAATGATAGATCAACCACAAGAAATTGAATTAAGAAGGTCTGTAAGACAACGGAGACCTGCAATTTCTGGTGATTATGTGGTCTATCTACAAGAGTCGGAATCCGACTTAGGAATCGATAATGAACCAGTTTCGTTTTCACAAGCCATAGAAAGTGAGAGTTCCGTTAAATGGTTAGATGCCATGAAAGAAGAGCTAAAATCAATGGATTATAATGGAGTCTGGGACCTTGTTGAATTGCCTGAAGGTTGTAAAAGAGTTGGTTGTAAGTGGGTCTTCAAGACCAAACGCGACTCAAATGGCAATATCGAACGACACAAGACTAGACTCGTTGCCAAAGGTTTTACTCAGAAAGACGGTATCGACTACAAAGAGACCTTTTCACCTGTCTCTAAAAAGGACTCTTTAAGGATTATTATGGCAATGGTTGCTCATTATGATTTAGAGCTCCATCAGATGGATGTGAAAACTGCTTTTCTGAATGGGAATTTAGATGAGGAAGTTTTTATGGATCAACCTGAAGGTTTTGTGGTTGATGGAAAAGAACATATGGTGTGTAAACTTAAGAAGTCAATATACGGGCTTAAACAAGCTTCCAGACAATGGTATCTTAAGTTCAATGATACCATTACATCTTTTGGATTTAATGAAAACATCGTTGACCGATGTATATATCTGAAGATCAGTGGGAGTAAGTTTATAATTTTGGTTTTGTATGTTGACGACATCTTGCTAGCTACTAATGATCTTGGTTTATTACGTCAAACTAAGGAATTTCTCTCTAAGAACTTTGAGATGAAGGATATGGGTGAGGCATCCTATGTGATAGAAATAGAAATATTTCGTGATAGGTCACAAGGATTGTTGGGATTGTCTCAGAAAGCATATATTACTAAAGTTCTAGAGAGGTTTAAAATGAACACATGCTCTAAAAGTGTCGTTCCAATTCAGAAGGGAGATAAATTTAGTCTCAATCAATGTCCAAAGAATGAATTGGAACGTAATCAGATGGAACAAATTCCTTATGCATCCATTGTTGGAAGCTTGATGTATGCACAGACCTGTACCAGACCAGACATCAGTTTTGCTGTCGGAATGTTGGGTAGGTATCAAAGTAATCCGGGAATAGATCACTGGAAAGCTGCAAAGAAAGTTTTGAGGTATCTGCAAGGAACGAAAGACCATATGCTTACTTATAGAAGATCTGATCACCTCGAGGTGATTGGGTATTCAGATTCAGACTTTGCCGGATGTGTGGACTCAAGAAAATCCACATTCGGCTATTTGTTCCTCTTGGCTGGAGGAGCAATTTCATGGAAAAGTGCGAAGCAGACTGTCATTGCTGCATCCACTATGGAAGCTGAGTTTGTAGCATGCTTCGAGGCTACAGTTCATGGTTTATGGCTGCGGAACTTTATTTCGGGACTTGGAATAGTTGACACTATTGCCAAGCCGCTGAAAATTTATTGTGATAACTCCGCAGCAGTCTTCTTTTCTAAAAACGACAAGTATTCGAAAGGTGCTAAACATATGGAATTGAAATACTTTGCCGTTAAAGAAGAAGTTCAGAAACAAAGAGTGTCAATCGAACACATTAGCACAAATCTTATGGTTGCAGATCCGTTGACAAAAGGATTGCCCCCTAAGACATTTACTGAACATGTCGAAAGAATGGAGATTATTGAATGTCATCGTTAAAGTTGTTTATGTTTTATGTTATCATGTGATTGACACTCTGAGCTCATTTATTTTGTTTCTGTTATGGATATATGGATCTTGTTTCTTATGATTAGTATATACATTAATGCATTATGTGAAACAAGATATTGTCTCTGACAAAGACATTATGTTGGATCGTTATTGAATACCTTATTACGTGTCATGTTGAGTATGAGACTAGTATTGTGATACATAGAAGGGACTATGTCGACAAATTGATGTACAACCGCTATGATCCTTATTGGTTGTCATGCTTAATGGTGACTTTATGATTTAACCAATATAATGATGAGTTACCCTATACTATGCGCAATTACGTTTATTATTAAACCTTATGGTATGTATAATGGCACATGGGCCAAGTGGGAGAATGTAAACCCACGTATATTCCTACTTCTATTAGAAGTGGGTATTTTGTTATGATGTGGCCCATGTTTTATATACATTAGGTAGTTTAATAATATAAGGGTAATTCTAATTGGTTAAGGATTAGAAAAGGTAAATTCCTAAAATACCCTGATGGTGGGTCTATATAAAGAAAACCCTAGGAATTGATCCTCTCTCAACCCATTACGATATTTCTATCCATCAAGAAAATCATTCAAGTCTAAAGGGGTCAAGAGAGAGAAATACAATTCCGGAGATAAATCGTTTCATCGTTTCCGCTACTACGAATCTTGTTATGGATCAAGGTATGTTTCTTCGATCTATGCTTACATGTGAAAATCATATTGTTGAAGATCTTGGCAATTACGATTTTATGCTTACATGGAGAAGGAGAAGAGAATCACAATTATTATGAAGAGTTAAGCTACCTTTAGGCTTTGGCCATAGGATTAATATTTTAATTGTTTATAATTTTTGCTTTTCCATTTCATTTTCAACATCTAAACTTTAATATGTTAATTCTATGTGGCATTCAATAATTTTAGTATGTCTTGTGCTGTGTCTTTTTCACACGAACGTAAGTGGAAACAGAGACAATGACTATTGATCACTATTATTGTAACTATATCCTTTTCTTTTTTTTGATGACAAGGGAACCCGCAGCCGCTATCGCTAGGTGTGCACTGGGTAAACCCAGCTCTTGTGCAATAGCCTGCAAACCACACAAGAGAGGTAAACCAGCCTAGGTTGCCCATAGCTGACAGGCTCACAGTAGAGAAGGCAAATAGACATTCCCTCATCAGGATTCGAACCCGTGACCAAGGCCACAACATTCAATGCCCTTACCAACTCTACCGGGGGTTGCCCCCAACTATATCCTTTTCTTACTTGAATGTCAAATTGTCAATTTGTACATTCTATTTTGAAATTAATACTTGGTAAATAAAAAAAATACTTATTAGCAAAGTACCGTTCTCGTATAGTGAAGCATGATTATAATTTGACTAGGAAAATCAAAATTTAAAGATATTATATTTTGTCCAAAACAAGAACATAAATATAGAAAAAAAATCCAAAAACCAACAGCATTTCCATTAAAATTTAGAAAATTAAAACTAGAATTACACACCACTTAGGAAATCTCAATAATACGAAATTGAAACTCCAGCTGCGGGCTGCAATATTTGTGCAGCCGCCTCAGCTTTTTTTTTCTCTCCTCAATCACTTTTCCTCATAAAGTCATCATTAATAAAAGAGAAACCCATTATTTTTCTCTTTTTCTCCCCTTAATTATCAAACCCTAAAAGCCCACTCATAGTAAAAAAAAAAGTGTAAATAGAGTAAATTGGCCCTATATTAATAGTGAAAAGACATCTTTATATCTTAGGAATTTCGAAAAACATAATATTCCACTTAAACCCTGAAGTTCTTTCCGACAAAAGTTTGACCAAATTGCCAGTGGGCGGGTGCAATGTTCCACGAGGTGGAAGTGCGTCGATCACTGCCAGTAACTCTGAACGAGAGTGCTTGACCAGTCAAAACAGAGTTAGACTGCCAATTTTGACCCCAATTACGGCTCATGCTCATCCACCCTGTCCTCGATCCCTTTATGCTAACCTTCACGATATCCCCTGCACCCGCCACATTGGTCACAAGGACCAAGTTGAAATAACGGAATCCGTTTATTGTAAACCTTATGCCTCCTTGCTTCCTGCATGGCACCCTATACCAACCAAAATTTAGTCATGAAATTTGGACTAAGTAATTAATTAAAGAATAACAATAACTAATTAAGTGTAATTAAGTTTGGTAATGAAATGAAGTGTGAAAAGAGAAAAACAAAAATTCTAGAATAGAGGAATAATTTAATGTTCTCGTGTAACGAGGATGCAGGAATTAAGGATGGGTAACGCAGTACGGCGGGGCGTTTTCACATAACACCACCCACCTAGGGTCTGATGTTTGACTTGTACTTTAGATTTAATTAGTGAACGGCTGGTAAGAAAAAATGAAGATGAGGTGGGCCCTAGTACTAACTAAATTTATACACTCAAAATCACTATAAATAGGGGGCGTTTGACTGTGGAGCCAACTTAACCATGTGCAACTAACTAATGCGACCAGTTTTTGGGGGGGTTTCAGTTGAGAAATATTCACACCCAAACAAGCTCTATTAAACTCGTGAAAATGACTAATAATTTCTACTTAAATCAGTTCAAATTCTACGTTATATGGTCGTGTAATATTTTCAGAAAATAAATTCTAGGTGAAAATTGTGAAAAAAAAAAAGCAATAAAGAGACAATACAAACAGTGACTATTATCTATCACAAAAAAAAAAACCATGGCCCATCAAAATTAACTTAAAAATAACCACACAAAAACAGAGCAAAATAGAAAAACAGAGCACAAAACATGAAACAGAGTCCAAGTAATAACAGATTTATGATACCTGCGGAAATTAACAGGCACAATTCCAGCACGATACTCAGCGATCTTGAGGAACATGGGCATGGCGAGATCGAAATGTGTCCTTGGAGGGTTGCACCATCCGCCATTGTCGTTCGGCAGAGCATAGTTTGGTGGGCAGAAATTAGTCGCCGTCACGAAGATCGATGGGCTTCCAGCGTGGCACCATTGCTTCTCATTTGCACATTTGATCTCAAAGCAAGCTCCGCAACTGAACCCGCTGTTGAACAGCGCCGTGCTTAACGCCGCCGTGTTCACGCCGTACCCCTGGCTGTACAAGTTTCCGTACCCACACGCGCCACCTGCATTTAACCCATCAAAAGTCGGTTCATACATTTGTTACGCACGGATATATTAAGGTATATATGATTTGAATGTTGTGAAATTATGCGTACCCATTGTGCCAGAGGCGTCGCTGCCGCCGTAGAAGGTGGCGTGGGCGCCCTGCCAACCGCCGCCGGAGTAGACACCGGGAATCCTGGCTTGAGCTGGCGGTGGCATTACTGAAATAAAGGCGGCAATGCAGGCTATTATGGTAATTAAAGCCATTTTCTCTCACTAGAAATGAGAAAAATAGTTTGAATTTTGCAGTAAGAAGAAGATGGGATGAGGAGGAATGAATGGAGGGAAGAGGAGTACTTATGGAGGGAGATGAGTTTCAGTGGCAGATTGTGTAATTTGAGTTAAGTTGTGGTCCTTTTTTGGAATATACAAAACATTTAACATTATTTGGTACTAAAAAATATTGTCTAAGGATTTGGCTCCAATGGTCAGTTTAGAAGGGATCATGTGGGTCCATATGTAGATAAATTTTTAACTGATTTTATTTAATATTATTAAATGGATTGACAAAGAATTTAGTTTGTGTGTGAACGTTTTGAATTATTTTGGGTGAACTAGTTTGTTTGAAATGATTAATAATACCTACATGAGTTAAATTGGCAGATATTTAATTTAATGCGGGATTTATATTTGAACATGAAGTAATTGAAGTCCAGGTGCAATAGTGAAAGCGGATATGTGAATTCAATGCATGATTATAATTAATATTTTTTTAATTAATTTCTTTTTGGTAATTATGTTATAAGGCTTTTATTATGTGAGTGACATTTAATTTTTTTTTTTTTTTTTGTTATTATTGTTGACAATTACTATTTTTTATCATAAGATATCAATATCTTATTTATATAAGTCACTTTATTTCTCCATAATTGCGAAAAGGATAATATTTAATAGCATATGACCTGCTCTATTATTTAAGGTGATTTTGTAACTATTTAAAATTAAGTTGTTTTGCCATAAAAGAAATTATTTTGTTCTAGTAAAAATATTGCGACATTTATAAATCAAATTAAAACTCAATTCTATAACAAAGTGAATAAAATTAATTTTTACATCAATTATTGGAAGTGGAAAAGTAACAAGAGAATGTTAGACTTTGTAGCATAGTTGATTGTAAAATTTTGACTAGTGTGAATTAAAAAAATTAAGCCTTTCGTTTTTCGTGTATTTAATGAAAGTAAGAGAATTGGTGATTAATATAACAATTTATATTGAGTGTGACCATAAAAATTTGTTGATCCTAAGATATATTTGAATTGAGCCAGAATTGATTATTTCTGACGAGTTTACTACCTTAATCTAATAAAATATAGTATGATCTAAATTAATAAACAACTACACATAAATGTGTTGGATTTTGCGAGCCTGTTGAACCAAACATTTTCATCGAATCCACTGAGCGTAGTTTTGAGTTGAGAGTATATTTTAAATCATAATCCGAAATTAATATTCATTGTTATATTTGAATTACTAGATTTCTAATTTATACATTTCAAATTTTCAAATAAGACCTTCTTTTCTTATATGGAGGGGCATCACAATCACCCATCCTCCTTTGAACCGCGACGTCCTAATCGCCAGAGACGGAGACAGGGTGGGACGCGGGTGGGCCACCGCTCACACAAAAAAAATTAAAAAAAATAATTTATATATATTTTATTAAATTTTTATTTAATTATTATATAATTTATAGGCCCCACCCAATTTTTGAATTTTTTTCGTTTCTGGTTCCGCCACTGCTAATCGCAACATGACTAAGTCCAAGATCTGGTGGACCAGGCGTTGGAACTTTAGTGATGACTCTTACAGGCGTAACACTTTACCCCACATGTCGAAAATGTGACTTTTACACACAACACTTAACTCCTGAAGGTACCGCTGGTAATCAGCTCTAATACAAATTGTTACGCTCTCGGTCCACGATCCCACTGGAATATATATTTTTCGCCAAACTCACCGAACATAAACTTGAGTTGAGCATATTTAGAATCACGATTCGAGATGAATATCTATTATTACACTAAAATTTTAAACATTTCAAATATGGGCTTATTTTCCCATGTGGGATAAAGCATCTAAAAAAGGCACCAAAATGTTGTTGTTAAATTACAATCTTACCTATATTTTTCTAAAAGTCATGATCAAATTTAACATGCCTCACCAATAGGTAAAACTGAAATTGAAAATCAGAAATGTGGAAAATGTACAAAATTTTGTCACAATATCACGTTACCCTCTCCATGAATATATGAGAATTCAAGCTCCACACTCTTAATAAAAGTAATATTTTTTACCATAAGGTTATGAATCTTCCTATTCCTACTACTTATCTTAAATTAATTAGAGTATTGTTTAAGTTTCCATAAATTCACCACATTATTTGGGGTATTAAGACTTTTCCCTAACGATTATTTATCTTTATTTCCTCTTTTCTGCTAGATGATCAAATATCAATGAATGATTAATCGAATATAATGAAAAATTACACTACAAAGTCAGACTAGAGTAGGAAAAACTAGGCAATTTTTTTTAATTTCTAAGTTTGTTGGCTATGCACAATTATTCTCACATTTTAAATTGTTGTACATTTGGTTCATGGAGATAAATATCGGACATAATTGATTATTGAGTAATATTTGGCTGTTAGTTCTATTAATTGGATGAATACAATCATAAAAAAAAATGTATATAAGACCTTCAATTAGTCGTCTTTATATGATTTTTTCTCACTCGGTGTCAAGTATTTTTACCTTCTTAAAACTCAAATCTACCCTATTTTTAATGAATTTTCATTCATTAAATCAACATAATTAAAGACTGCGTGATACTCATATGACTAGTTTTTTTCAAAATTTTACGAACTAACTAGATACGAAATACCTTATAAATTATAAAACTAAATGTGCACAACTTGTAAAACATGAGAGACCACAATTGTTCAGCCCCTATCCAATAAATCTGAAAAATATAAATTTCCCTAAAGAAAATTAATCTAATATATCATCCAATGTTTCACCATTATTTGATATTACCAGAATAACAAAAGTTTAAACATTATTAAGTTGCTATCATTAGTGGTATTTGGGAAGATTTGTTATGCATCATCATTTTAAGTGAGATAAAATATTTTTTGGAATAAAATATAAGGAAAATTACTAAAATTCTTTAAAAAAAAATTAATCCAAAAAAAATTATGAAAATATTTTTCAATTTAAAAAATCTACTTCTACCAACCTTTCTTTCCAAACCCCCAACTTTTAAGGTTAAAAAAATTTATTTACTTAATCATCCTTAGCCTACTAGATTAAGAATGAACCAATTGTAGTTAAAATATTTTTTAAACTTTATGTTGATAATTATTACTTATTAAGATTGTAATCTAAAAGTTTTAATTTTTTTAATCTTTTTAATTATTTTTAAAAATCTAATTTTGCATAATTACAATATTAAAAAATATTTTATTTAAAATAACATTTTGTGTTTTATGAACAATAAGTTTAAAATTTTTAAAACTAGAAAAGAAATCTGAAAAAAAAAAACTAAATTGATCAATTATAAACTGAAAAAAAGAGGGATAATTTAGTTCAAAAAATTGTTAATCCTAACTTTTGAGTTAATTTATAGAATGGTTTTGAAAAATGAAAATATTTTCAAGGGCTTTTTGGATAGAAAATGTTATTTTAGTGGGGTTATTATTTTTTTCTTAAAATGTAAGGTATAGACAAACTCTTGCCCAAAAAGAGAACAATCAAATTAGGGCAAGATGAAATTGAACTTAATCAATTGATAAAAATGATTTTGGTACCCAACTATTATTATTAATGTATCAAATTTTTACAAATGATTAAATTGATAACTAAGTCCTGTCATAATTGTTAAATTGGTACCTGATGGATGGTTTCATCCAATTTTTCAATTATATTTTTCTTTAAAGACTATACCCCTTACAACTTATGAAAAAAATTAATCTATGTTATCCTAAGTTAAAGCATATAATTATATTTATAAATTTAAATCTATTAATATTATAATTTGATGGTTTTTGAAATATATATTTTATGACTTATCATGTGACATTTTAATTCGAAATTGATGAAGTGTGATTTTAAGTTGATTGATCTCATTATAATTTAATTTAGAAAAGAACATTATACATTAACTTATTATTTTAAATTTTGTACCGTAACAAATAGATTGTTATCCATCTTTTCTCGAAGCACATAATATGTTTATGATACATGAATCTCGTTATTTCTGTGGGTCTTTGCCCGCCTTCATCCCCGATCCCAATGTCATCCGTAACACTTAAACATTCCATCGTCCTTCAACAATAATTTTAGAGGAAGAGGTCAGGGCAGAAATAATTATCAAGGCTCGAGTCGAGGTTTTGGCAATAATTTTTGCCCCACTTCCTTTTTGGCCTAACCATTTTTCACAGGTCACCTCAAGCGGGTCCCACGCAATGTGTCCCCTCCCTCAGCTCTCGCCATCATTTTCCCGCATGTTTGGCACCAACACCTAGGTCATCCGAGCAAATTTATTTCCAATTTTTTAGTTTCTAGAAATTTTATTAAAACGCAAAGTTTTTCTGATTCTACGTAATGTTTGCCAACTTGGCAAGAATCGACGTATACCTTTTACTCTTTCACAATATCGCACTTCTCAAGGGTTATGGGTTTACATATTTATCATCAAAGGATCAACATCGTTCATATGTTTATATTTAGTTTCCCACATTTTTTTTTTAATTTAATCATTATGTATTCCCTTTTTTTTTATGTTAAGCATTTTGTCAATAATACTAATTTACTAATTTTTTTTTCCTTAAAGAGTAATATATTTTAGAAAAAAAAGCTCATTAAACCTCTTCCCACATTATAGGTAAATCATCCCATGTTAAATAGACAAAAATGGAAAAAAGCTCAAAAAGGAGGAAGTTAGTTGATCTAGAATCAACAACTTTACTTGAAACGAAAGTTTAGGCGCAATTAGCGGCTATGATTTTTCTCACAAAAATAAAAGTGGACCCGTATATTATATAATTAAATTGTATGTATATATTTGTGGGATATGAGAAGGATACAACTTAAATACATGCGACTAATATATCATTAAATATTCTTCGAGCCCCCACCCTATTTACTTGCTCATGTAGCTAAAATCATTCCAACTTCCCCACTCCATTTTTTTCTTTTTCTAAGTTACTTATGGTCAATTAATTTGTCCCATATAATTAGACAAAATTTTTTTTTTATTTTATTGATTAAGCAAAGTTGGGATTTTTAACCTTGTCAAATTGTGATTTTATAATGCAAAAATATTTAAAGGAGATTATAAAAAAGTGGCAAAATTATTATTTGAATAGCTTTTTTTTTTTTTTTGCCTCTAGCACAAATTTGAGTTTTTCAACCGTTGCGCCTAATACAACCTTTATCCAATAATTTTGAGAATGAGTTTCTCATCAAATCAGTAGAAAAATAAAGAAAAAAAAAGATAAAGCAAACTAAAATCAATAATTTTTTTGTACTATTGTAATCTTATCCTAAGATACGGAAGAGTATATGTTTTTTAAAAAAAGCACTTTTTCGATTAAAATGATTTATTAAGAAATACACAATCATAATCAAGTATTATAGTTCTAGTGTTAAAGTAAGAAAGAGTAAAAATACCTTACTTCATAAAATGGGTTTATTGATTAGAATCATAATATCCTTTTTTTTTGATAAATAATTATATATTATTTACGTAATTTATACTTATACTGATTACGTAATTATACTAAGAGATTTTCTATGGTGGGAAAATGATAAAATCTTAAAAGGAAAAAAGTTGAGAGTGTCTTTAAGTAGTCACATCCAAAATTGGATCTTTCATTTTTTCAACGCCTCCATGTGCATCCGACTTATATATCAAATAATTCAATTTGGTCCTTTTTTTTTTTTACTAAAAGAAAAGGTAATTAAAAATTCTAGTTAAATAGGAAATCAGAAATTTTCTTAAGTAATTATGGGAGCATGTGATTAGTTGGTGATTAGGATTAGCCTTCATAATTATGTGTTTACTACTCTAATCATTCATTCCTTTCCCATTGGCTTAAACTTAATTTGGCTTTACCCTTTTGTCCCCTTTCTTTTATACTTAAGCTTTTGTAGATAACTTATTTGTCCCCTTCTATTACTAATTTCTCTAATACAAAATTTAGTTGTACTCTAGTTAATCTAATTGTCGGTTATAAACATCATTGTTTTTTAGACTTTAATAACGTAATTTAAATTGATATTTTGTAAAATTTGATTTAATTATAGGTAAGGTTATCAATGCCCTAATTTTGTAAAATACATGTTCATATATACATTTTTGACATCTTAATTAAAAGGTTATTGACTACTAACAGAACACCAAAATTATTGCACAATGTTAATTGAATATAATTATATTTTCCCGTGGTCAAATGAAAAATTAGTTCACCTACAATTTAGTTATTATTATTACGTAGAAAAGAAATAATCCATCTTAGAATGGCCATATATATTTTATTCTCATCAAGTAGTAAAAAACATAAGAAGAGATTACGTAAAAACAAAGACGATTAGAGTCCATTATATTTAGTGGACAAAAGGGACAAACCGTTGACATCTATACTAGTTAAAATATAATTAGTAAGGTTATGAAAAACTTTTAAAATGGAATTATTTGCATAAAATAAAAGGTTTTCTGATGTTGCCATATAACTATATATTTGGAGTTTACCTTCTTGGAATATAACAAACTAATATATACTCAAATATATTTAATTTGAAGTCCATATCTTATGTGTTCTTTTTATTCTTTGATAATTGTTTTATTTGTTGCATTTCGTAGACCCTTTTGACTTTTGTAATTTGGTATTTTATGCATTGGTATCTTTGATTTTCCAATAATCAAAGACCGATTATGAACTTATATGATTGACATTGTTTATCTCAATATAGTATTATTTTAATGATCATATGTTTTATTTCACATGTATGTAAATATGTGTCCAAAATTTGTGCCATCTATATATTTAAAATATTTATACATGTGATTACATATGAGAAATATAATACATGATGAGATATCATTCGAAATATAAGATGTTGAGTCATTAAAATATAAGAATTGAACATCTTCTAGGTATAAAGGAAAAATAAATATTTGTATAAAAAGATTTCCATGTACATTAGAAGCAATCTAATTGGAAGAATGGTTTGCATTAAAGGTTTAAGTTTGGAAAGGTAAAAAGATATTGCATTTGGCGTTTTTTTTTTCTTTTTGGCTCAAATGTTTAAGAGAAATGACCACTTATGTCACACATTTATATTAAATACATATACAATTTATTAATGAATTTAAGTACTTATAAATTTAACAAGTGCATATGTATAATTCCGAGAAGTGTAAACATTTTACTATTTTATTTACTATGCTTTATTTTTCTTCCTTTTACGAATTTGTTCAAATCAATAACTTATAAATTTTGAATTTCAAAAAGACAAAAACACTATTTAATTTGAAATTGGAGGGTTAATGCATATTAGTAAATGCAGTCAAAACTCAAAAGTAGTTGCCGCGAACTAACAAATATTTGACTTTCGTAATAATGAGTAAGCTATAATTTCGTTTTCATACATATGTGTGCGTGACTATAGGGGGTACATAATGAAATAACTAATTAATCATTTTTTTTATCCAAAGTTTGACCACTTATGACTTAACCATCCCATTTTTTCAATAATTAACAATAGTTGGTCATACTTTGTACTCTTAATTTAACTTTGCCACCATTTATTGCTTAATTCCCGCAAGATAAAAGTCGTCGAATTAAGAACATGCATGAATTTTTATTTTATTCTAATCTAATTATATAGTCAAAATCAATGGTTATCTATAATGTGAAGCAAGTATGGGGTACGTAATTGTACGGTCTACGGAATTTTTGAATAACTGTCTTGTTAAGATAAGGAAAAGGTTGCCAAGTCATCAAGGTGGTGACCAAAAAAATTAGGTTATTGTAATTGGAGTAATATTCCGAATTCAATATATACCATATATTTAAGTAATTATTTCAGTATACATCATATGCGATTACGAACATGATATCATTTATTTGAGCAACATAAAAAACATTGGTGTATACACAATAGATTATCGACACCCCATTTTATAAACAATTTGAGGTCACAACTTTGATTCTCAATTCTCATATCAAACTAAAGATTATACTCTTCGATACATTGACTATTACATTTGAAGTACTAATGTTATACAAATTTGAGCCACCCGTATAGATCCTAACATTGGAAACATTTTAGCCTATCCAAATATGTTAGATTTAATCATAAAACAATACAAATTGTTTAGTCATTATTCAGATGATATAATATGATATGTTATGAAGCCTAAACTGAGTTAGTTTAGTTCTCCGTATCATATACATAGGTAACACTTTTTCTATCACATAATTGGTGAAACTTAGACCCATAACCATGAGATCATTAATTCAAATCTAATCAAAACTCAATTATTTTTTATACATCAAATTCCATATTTGTTGTTAGTAATCAAGAAGAAAGATAATCTCATATTATTGATATCAGAGTGTAAAACTCAAGAATGAATTACTAATTGTAAAGAAGGCTAAATCCCCCTTTTATATATATACAAGCTACACTAAGAGCAACGGCTATAACAGACCCCTCTTCAACTCAGCTTCATATGCTTGTACCTTCGTAGCTTTGTTTACTTGTACCAGAGTCAACCTTCTCTATTTGACACTCCCCTCATGCTTAGTGGTTTGATAAATATTAAACACACCAAGCTTGTTTATTAGAACATTAAATTGACCTTTCCACAGAGCCTTAGTCAAAACATCTGCCAGCTGCTGTTCTGACTTGACATATTCTGTCTTTAGACTTCCTTCAACAATCTTGCTTCTAACAAAATGACAATCCAACTCTATGTGTTTGGTCCTCTCATGAAACACAGGATTTGATGATATATAGATAGCAGATTTATTATCACACTTCAGGGTGGCTGGTTTCAGACTGTTAATACCCAAGTCCTTGAACAATCCTTGTATCCATGTAACTTCACAAGCCACTGAAGCCATGGCCCTATACTCAGCTTCTGCACTACTCTTGGAGACAGTCTTCTGTTTCTTGGATTTCCATGAGATTAGAGAGTCACCCAACTTGATGCAAAAACCTGTGATTGACTTTCTACTCATTGGACATGTAGCCCAATCTGAGTCTGAAAATGCCTCTAATTTCAGTTCACTCTTGGCTGACATAAGAATTCCCAATCCAGCTGTTCCTTTAATGTATTTCAGAACTCTCCTTGCAGCTTCCATGTGTGACTGCTTAGGACTATGCATGAATTGGCTTAAGCTTTGTACTGCAAAACAAATGTCAGGCCTGGTAATGCTAAGGTAGATAAGTTTGCCAACCAGTCTCTGATATGAAGAACTATCAGATAATAATGGATCAACAGACTTATCTCCTTTGCTTTTATCATATTCAACAGAGGTTAGCTTGACATTAGGATCAAGGGGAACACTTACTGGCTTACAACCAGTTAAACCACTCTCTTTTAGCAGGTCAAGAGCATATTTTCTTTGGTTTAACACAATACCTTTGGAAGACCTGGCCACTTCAATGCCAAGAAAATAGACAAGTTTTCCAAGATCTTTCATGTAAAACTTGTTACACAGAAAGCTTTTTAAATCATTGATCAGTTTTATACAGCTACCTGTGATGAGGATATCATCAACATATACTAATAATATAACAATATCCTTACCACAGTGCTTAGTAAAGAGGGAATAATCATTAAGAGATTGAGTGTACTCAGCTTCTTTCATAGCCTCTGTGAACTTGATGTTCCATTGTCTTGGAGCCTGTTTGAGGCCATATAGGCTCTTCAGCAGTCTGCATACTTGAGTATGACCTGATTTTGTCTCCCCCTGACTGCTGAAGCCTTGAGGAACAGTCATGTAGACTTCTTCTAAAAGATCACCTTGGAGAAAGGCATTGGTGACATCCATTTGGAAAAGGGACCAATTCTTGATGGCTGCCAAAGCTATAACAGCTCTCACAGACACCATTTTGGCTACTGGAGAGAAAGTTTCCTTATAATCTAGCCCTTCCTGCTGAGTGTAGCCTTTGGCTACAAGTCTTGCTTTGAATCTTTCCACACTACCATCTGAATTATATTTAACCTTGTAGATCCACCTGCAGCCCATAGGAGTCTTATTTTTAGGAAGTTGAACAATTTCCCAAGTTTGGTTGTGATTAAGGGCAACTAACTCATCTTGCATAGCTTGCTGCCATCTTGGATCCTGCATTGCTTCACTGAAAGATTGAGGTTCCGTGATACTAGACGGAGAGATTAGAAAAGACTTATAGCATGGATTTAACTTGGAATATGTGAGACAATTAGATATAGAATGAGCAGTAGAGGATTGTCCTGTGGGAACCACAGAAGGACAAACATAGTCCACAGTCCATGCTGGAGGTCTGATATCTCTAGAAGATCTTCTGAGTTCAGGGACAGAGTGTGATGGTACAGAAACAGAAGCATGAGCAGGTTCAAGAGGCTCAACAGGATCAGAGTGAGATGTAATAGGTTGAACCTGTCTTATATCAGAAAGTCCATGTGAACCTGGAGTAATCATCAACTGCTGTCAAGAAGAATCTTTCATTATTGTAAGTCAAATGTTTGTAGGGTCCCCATATGTCAAAATGCAATAATTCAAAGATATGAGTGGTCACAGTGGTTCTAGAATTAGGAAAAGAATTTCTTGATTGCTTTGCCATAGGACAAACAGTACACAATTGTTGAGTGTTACAAAGATTAGATCCTATGCCAGGTAACAAATTGAGTCTAGAAAAAGAAATGTGACCCATTCTAAGATGCCAAAGTTTGGCTTTATTGCTATGAACAGCTTGACTATGAGTAACAGTGTTAGTATAGCTATGAAAAACACCAGACTTATGTGTAGAATTCAGGTAATATAGGCCATTGAACTCCCTACCAATCCCCATCATCTTGCCAGTCATTAGATCCTGAAACACACAAAATTTAGGATAGAAAACAGTAGCATAATTGTTATCTTTAGCAAGTTTGGAAATGGACAACAAGTTGAATTTGAAGTCAGGAACATATAACACAGATTGAAGCATAATATCAGAGTTTACAGCAATGTTCCCAGTGCATGACACAGATGACTGTTTTCCATTAGGCAATGTAACATAGGTAGTAGAGTTATGGATAGTATTGGGATCAAAAAGATTAAGGTGACAGGTCATATGATCATTGGCACCTGTATCAAGTATCCATAGTTTTTGTGCAGCAGAAGGAGAATAGTTGTGTAAACTACCTGAGTTACCTGCCATGGTTATAGATGTATTTGTATTGTTAGCAACAGGTGTGGGATGGCTGGACTCTGAGTTGTGACCTCTTTCAATTAATTGCAGAATCTGTTGATATTGAGATGGTGTGAACATTAAACCTTGGTTATGAGTGTTATCCTTTGAATCAGAAGGATTATGCCCTTGAAAAGGTCCAAGAATAGAGTTGTGATTTGAGTTGGATTCCTTTTGGACATTGTTTGAAGAGTTATTGTTATATGAACCCCTAGATGAATTTTGACCACCTCTTTTTCCTCTGCCCCGGGAGAAGTAGTTTGGTGGATAGCCATGGATTTTGTAGCAATTATCCACTGTATGTCCAGGGATTTGGCATTTGTCACAGAACATATCCCTTTTCTTGTCTGTTTGACTGGTATGCCCCCCCGGGATGAGTTTCCAGAGGAATTTCGGCCACCTCCAGAATTACCTGCTGAGTAAAAGACTTGTGGTGATTCATTGTTAACAAGACTAGCATATACACCTCTTTGTTTTTCTTCATTTTGAATGAGTGCACAGGCTTGAGCATGTGTGGGCAAAGGCATCATCATAAGAATTTGAGACAACTGTAGGATTCATTTAATCCCATCATAAACTGCATCATTTTCAGATTCTGTGTATGTTGAATATATTCTTTTGAGAAAACGGTGGTGGTGAACGGAATGACCGACTCATATTCATCCCACAATTTCTTAAGTCGTGAGTAGTAAGTGGTTACCGAGTTGGATCCTTGATTAATGGTGCTTATCTGCTTGAATAGATTGAACATCTCAGCCCCACTCGTTTGATCAAATCGCTCTTTGAGATCGTTTCATACTGAGGATGCAAGATCGGTGTAAATCACCCCGCTCAGCAGTTCACTGCTAATCACATTGTGAATCCATGACAATACCAGTGCATTACATCGTTTCCATTGAGGAAACAGAGGATCTGATTTCGCCGGCTGATTGTAGGTTCCATCAACAAGAACGAATTTGTTTTTAGCCTCCAGTGCTACGATCATTTGCCGGCTCCATACTTTGTAATTTTCTGATCCTTTCAATGGATCGGAAACAAGGATGATGTGAGGTGAGTCGGACGGATGCAAGTAAAGGGGATCTTGAAAACTGATGACAGTCTCGGAGGTATCTTGATCACCCGATTTAGTCGCCATTGATGGAAGACAATCAAGAAGAAGGGGATAAGATGATTCTGAATATCAGACGAGAGAGAAACCCTAGATGACGACGAAGAAAGGGGATATGAAGATAGAAGATGAGACGAAGACCTTAAGCTCGTGATACCATGTTAGTAATCAAGAATAAAGATAATCTCATATTATTGATATCAGAGTGTAAAACTCAAGAATGAATTACTAATTGTAAAGAAGGCTAAATCCCCCTTTTATAAATATACAAGCTACACTAAGAGCAACGGCTATAACAGACCCCTCTTCAACTCAGCTTCATATGCTTGTACCTTCGTAGCTTTGTTTACTTGTACCAGAGTCAACCTTCTCTATTTGACATTTGTCAACGACCCTTGTTTACCCATGTGATTCAGTTTAACTTGTGTTAAAAACATCTTGATTATTCACATCAATGCAGATTTTAATACCCCAATCCTGACATCAATAACTTGTTGACCAATGGTTCAATTTTAGGGCTACAAAAAAACACAACAATTCTTGTAAATTACTTGTCCAGATGTCCATTGAGTTAACCTGTCATAAGAATAAATGTTAAGAAAAGATGTTGATTTTACAGGATATCTACTCCAACATTCAATTCATATTGATATTTCGAAAACTCAGAGACTTCATTAAAGAGTGAATTAAAAGAATAATAGAGAATTTATATTTCACCGAGGGCGTTTAGATAACACTATTCAAACTATCTTACAAGTTCTTTACGCATCGAGAATGGTGATTATAGAACGCTCTAATGTGCGTACAGAAAACTGTTAAAAATGTGAAAGTGAGAGGACTGAAAGGGTCTATAAATGAATTGATTATACGGTCTACACTCGATGTTTAACATCGAGTATGTTGCTATATTTTAGTGTCTTTTTTATTCTGTTTCATTTTTATTTCATCACTTAATTTTTATATAGTAGAACTGACTTTGAAACTTATAAGTGCTAATAATTCAAAGTATTTTTTAGTTTGTATTTCATATCTTAGTTCTATTGTGCATTTTCATACCATATTTTAACAACCGAATTCATCCACGTCTTAGGCATATCTTGAGTTGCAAAGTTCAATAATATAATACCAAATTGGTAAAAATATAACTGACAAATAAGTAAAAAAGGCATTAACAATTGACCCAAATTGATAGGTCACAAAGATACAGTTTGGCAGTGTGAAATGAATGAAAAGATCTTTGAACAAATAGATAGGGACATTTTCCTTTAATTACACTTTTGACTGTCAGCAGAATTTATAAGGTCTGTTAAATAATCACATGGCTTGTAGGTTGTACCAGAGATTAATTTATGAGGCCCCATATTCTAGACCATTCATTCTTCTAACTTTATTCTGTTCTGAGGGACATATATATAGGGCAAAATTTAGGTAAATTTTATTTTTTATTATATAAAATGTGCATGCAATTTGTGACAATATACCCATGAAACTTGGGATAAAAATGAATGAATAAATTGGAGTAATAATTTAATGTGTTCAAAAGAGTGCAGAAGCAACTCATAATTATGTCACTTGTTAGGGGTGAAAATTAAGAAAAGGGACCATTTTGTTCTACTTCGCATGCAGATTTGGTCTTTAACTTTAAGCAATCCCAAAATTAATAAAGCTTCTACCTTTCTCTTTTGGTACGTACACCAATAATAAATCCTAACAAATATATATATATATATATATATATATTTACTGATGTGAATTATTATTTTTAATAGGTCTCAGGGTTAGGTATGTTAGTTGAAATGCATGTAAATATATGATAATCATGGTGTCTCGAGCTAATTAATTGTGTAATTGGAACAAATGATTCACATTACTCGAGTTTTTTAGAAAGAATCTAACAGCAGTAATTAAATTGTTGATTTGGGTACTTTTCCCATTTTTCGTATTTCAGCTTTTCTAGTTGTACATATGGTGCGTTAGATGTTATACTGATGGACACGAAGTGGGTGGCTTAATTATATATAACAAATTTTGTATAATGTATAATCAATGTGAATTTTAACAATTTACAAATCATATGTTTTTGCAACGTGTGGTAAGAAACTATTAAAATGAATCCTCATGTGATGTAGGAGATATATATATATATATATAGAGGGCATCAATCATATTTCCGTTTAGATAATAGTTTCATGAGAAATCCAAGTAACAGAAATTTTATATATTTTACATTCATTTAATTTATACATTTAAGTAAAATTGAATATGAAATGATCGACTCGTTTTTCCTAGATTGGCCTAATTTCAGTCATCTTCATATCTGTCAGTCGGCAGGTCTGGCCCAGACCCAGACCCACAAGTTTGGGTCTGGACCCGGACCCGGACCCGGACCGAAAAATTATGTTTGGGTCTTAACTGAAACCCAATGACATATCATTTTCAGACCGCCTGATTGTCAAAATATAGCCCAGAACATATTGGAATAACTATTCTCAGTTGAACAACATAATAGCTTATCGCTTGAATCATAACTATACGAGTGATCAAGTTCAAGTTGGAGTCTTTTATCAATCCAACCTAAACCAGTTATTTCCAAACGAGCCCTCAAAAGACTGCAGAAATAAACCCTCAACAACACACAAAAAGTTGATTAAACCAAACTTGGAGAAAAGCTGGATAAGATGGATCGAAACCCGAAAACACTGCATTCACACGTAATAAGAAATCCAACAGCAATAAAACTGAACTAACTTGGCTTCAAAGTCGACAACAACCAAATGTAAGCAACAGCCAGAAACAAGCATTGTCAAACCGAGCAATGGCCGCAAAGGTCTAAAATCCTAATAAAATGTTTTACCATCAAGATCAACTTACTGTCAAATGCAGTTTAATCTGTCGATAACTTACAGATGATACTCACGAGGCAAGCCCACACGAGAAGGATATTCTGCAGAATAAATAGTTTCAGCATATGAAGGGCGTTCTCGGTATGAAACATAGGCATCTCGGGTACCAATATCATCATTTACCCGCCTAGTTGTTTCCAAACTTAATGGTTGCCTCTCCAACTCTTCTTCTCGCCTATAAGAATCACGATATTCAACCCCTCGATCCTCTCTATAAACATCATGACGATTCGATATTGGGCCCCGCCTGTAACTACTGTAAGTCTCAGAGCGCGGCCCTTCTCTGTATAAACCACGACGCTCCAAATATAAATCTCGCCCATCTCTATGAGGATCCCGACTCTCTATATAAGGATCACGCTCATCTCTTATAGGATCACGACGCTCCACATATGAATCTCGCCCATCCCTGTAATCACGACGCCTCTCTGGATACAGATCATCTCGGCCATCCCTGTACAAATCACGACGCTCTACATAAGGATCATCTCTGTATGCATAACGACGCTCTAGATATGGATCACGACGACTTGAAAGCAGGTCACGTTCTCCATATGGACTACGTCTCTCTAAATACGGGTCACGACGCTTTGGAAGCGGGTCACGGCGCTTTGGAAGCGGGTCAAGCCCATCTCTAAACGGGCTACGTCGCTCTAAATAAGGGTCTCGTCTATAGGAGTCCGCATCTAAAGTCCTCTCATAGGAATATGAACGAACCGTGATTGGTGGAGGTGGTGTTAAAGGTCGACGTGGTGGCGGCAATGGGGCAATAGCTTTCCTCGGGCGCTTACGTGGACGTTCACGGTACACACGCTCTTCCCTCAATGGAAGGCGCCTCTCATCAGCCGGTCTCAGCCTACTTCTAGTTCTCTGTCCGCGCACCGGGTGAAGTTCTGCTTTGCGGGTCCTATCTAACTTTTTAGGCTTTTGCCTTTTGCTTGATGAAATAAACAGCTTACATAATTTCTTAACCTGTGGAGGAATTATAGAATGTTATGGAGATATTGTAGGAGATGCAAATGGCAACAGCATCATTAGCGATTGAAATTTATAAAAGACGATAAGATCAATTGTGGAGGTAAATACAGTATACCTGTTCTGAAGTCAAGATGCAGTCAAACTTGGTGTTTGTATAGTAATTCTCCTTGATAACCTTTTTGAATTTCTCCTCAGGTAATGGCAAGCAATCGTCCAGAACTTTGAATCGAACCTACACCAGTCTTAATACTCAGTTTATAATATAAATTAAGATGTCAAAGATAATCACTTAGAAAACGATGAGCGTTATTTTGAATAAAGTATCTCAACATTTACAGTATATATTTAGCAATTCAATACACATTTGTGGATGAGAAATGTAATAGTATCCGAACTACTGCTAAGGATATTTACAAAAATGATTCCAAGAACAAGAGAAGTTAGAGCACCAGAAGATCACTTATCTACCATAAGTTAGAGGAAGCTTGATCACTGAATGTGGAATCATATGGAACACTTTCATACTAGTGCGAATGTTAAAATGTGGGAATATTAAAATCCTGTCAGCATTTGTTGACCTCATTCTTGTCGATTCCCGAAATTTTCAATAAAATCTAGAATAGGCTAACAGTAAAATATGCGGCTTCGGTGTGCACAATTAATGCAGCAAGCTCTCATAACACTTAGAGGATGTATGGGTGTCAATATATTACATATGGCAAAAAAAAGGCATCTAAATCCCATTCTATTCAACAGCTTCCTATCAGCAAAGACGGGTGAAGGAAAAAAAGGAAAAAAGAAACCCACTTTCCTCGTAAAGGTTTATTACAACTGGACTAAAGTAAAATCATACAGTTATGTAGGACTCATAAGATTATAAGCAATTAGTCACCACACTTTCCTTCAGAAATGTTGGAAATGTACACTTCAATACAACCTTATGTATTTGCCATTTATGACTTCAAACCAAAAGGGATGAGCCAATAAATATGGAAAAAAAAGATTCAAGCAGACCGTGGGCAAATTCAAAGCTGCAACTAGTACCAAGACTTTAAGCTCCACCTACCAAAAATTTAGCTTCATTTTATTGACAGAGGGGTCAAACATAGAAACCAAAATCAGAACAAATGCATTTAAAACTCCACCTTCTCTTCCCCTCAAGCTTTGCAACTTTCATGTAATGCACAGGGTGTGCCATGCTGTCCTTTGAAGAAAATGGTTTGCACTAGACACAGAAGTTTGCTTTTTTATAAATGATAAAAGCTCTAGAAATTATGGACAAACAACTCGTGAATAACACAACAAAAATTCCTCGAAATAGCACACACTTACAATACACAACCCATTGACAAAATATTCGATTGTCACATCTGAGCGTTATATGAGGTAGTACTCCAAAGATTATCCAAATGGCCTGCAGACATGACTTCTATAGATTGTGCAAAAGACATTACCACTTTGACTAAGAATATTATATCATTCAAGTCATAACAATAGGTCAAAGAAGAAACAGTCTCGAATTATATTTACTCTCCATATCATCATTACCACAGCAACTCACCATTTCTGATGTACCATGACACTTGTAATAATTCAAAAAGGGGAAAAAGAAGTCACATCAAACTCCTCCGACCCATATCAAAATCCAAAGACAGGATGAGAAGCTACCATGGTTCTCTCACATGTATGGAAAATATACTTCATATTGCCATAAGAAGGACAAACAAATTAAATAACTGAGTGTTCCTAATGCAATCTTTAGGAATCTATAGAAGTACTAAATGTAGGAGCTGTATAGTAAGATTTCCATCTCCAACAGAGGAAAGAAGTAAATCCTGGTCTGCAACAGCTTCAAGTAAAATTATGAACAAATGATTTTTTGGTGGCTTAAATTCCTATTATGTTACCCCGCTAAATCATCTCTTATGCAGGAAAAATGAACTTCACATCCCCTATTGAAACCCCGCTAAATTACCTCGCCTAAGTATTCTCTGCTATTTATAAAATGGTGCAGAAGCACATAGTATATAACATATACAAACCTGAGATGGAAACTGTGATTTGAAGGCTTTGGGTTCGATGTTATAACCTCCAGGTCCTGCAGCTTTATAGATGCCGTACATCAATTTTAGATCAACATCATATAAAAATAGTCGCATCCCAGTATAAATCTTTTTCACCACATCTTTCTTGGCTTCTGGTAGCCCAAAAATCCTATACTGGTAACAGTCATTCTTTGTCTTAGAACTGCAAATGAAAATCATTCCCATGCTCTCAGCTCTCTTCTTTGTCTTTCGCTTGCGTGATGATTCTGGCTCATCTCCAAACTCTATTTTCTTTGAACTCTCTGCTTGCACCTTCATCTTTTTACTCCTTTCTTTTGATTTCTCAATGTTCTTTGGAGTTACTTCCACTTTCTCTGTTTTATGCTCTTCAGCTTTCCCTCCATCGCCTTTTGCAATTCCTTTTTCTTCGGAATTTTCTTCTTCTTCCTCTTCTTCTTCTTCATCATCTTCTTCTTCTGCTGCCTCTTCTTCACTGATTTCATCCCCACCATCACCATCCTCTTCTTCTGTTGCGTATTCATCACTCAAGTCTTCCTCATCAGCAACATTTTCTTCAGAGTCTTCTTCATCGTCTTCGTCAGAGTCTTCCCACATTACATCTACTTGACCATTCATTTCATCATCTTCAGAAATACTATCGTCAGCTGCTTTATTATCGCCATTCATTTTTGCGGTTATTGCAGTTTCATCATCATATTCTTCCATCACTTTTCCAACTTCTTGTTCACTGTTGTTTTCTTCATGTTTTCTGTTTCCTTCTTCTTCACTGTTTGTTTTTTCATGCTCTCCATTTCTTGCCTCTTCAGATGTTAATTCTAGTTTATTTTTGAATTGGGCATCCACATTGGATTCTTCCACATTCACAGTCACTGAATCAGAATTCTTTGTCTCAGCTGAAGCATTTTCAACAGCTTCATTCTCCTCAAAAGTTGTGTTGGAGCTTCCAGCCTTTTTCTTCCGTGTGACGACCATTGTTAACCTTTACAGTTCCAAAGCACATCAGGTAAATGCTTATCTCACAGAATGGAGATTTAAAGAGAATAAGGACAACTATCAAATAAATGTATTTCTTGCAGACACAATGACTTTTTTGCATAAATATACAGATACAGAATGGATCGATTTCTGTTGATTGTTCTCCATTCTGGGCTCCATTTCATCTACATACAAAACATGGATCAACTACTCCACTATTTGGATCATTCAACATTGACACGTGTTTATCCAAAAGAGTTTGGTGACTATTTTTGAGTGGACTGATGTTATGCTGAACACTCAATGCCCAAGCAATTAGACATTCTGGATTGGCCTAAAACATCCAACATCCTCATCTGTCAGTGTTTCTGCAGTTCGTATACAAACTAGAGAGAAGTATATATTTGACAAACTTGGCAAAGTTTAAACTGAACTTGGATGATAAACCAATACACCCTTTAGTTAGAGGTATTGAAAGTTAATCATACTGAAGCACACACTAATTTGATATGGATGCTCAAATTCTACTTTATGATCAAATATCATATTAGTTCCTGAATTAATGATAAGAACGCATAAATGTGAAAAATAATTTAAAAAAATACTAATAAACGACACTAAGTAATCCTATGGTAAAGAATTTCCACAATAAAATATAAATTACGGAGTAAAAGAACTATTCATTTTTTATCAGATTTAGGATTATTCTTGGATATGCAATTCGGAACAAAACAAAATATCACAGACATACACAATAACATCTAAACTTTGCACGAGAATACCAAGGTCTTCAATTGGCACAAAGAAGCGCATATTTTCATGCTAAACCATCTACTATACATGCAGTCATCCATTTGTGAATCCATGTGCCAGTACGGTTAAAAATAATGCAACCAAGAATGGGAAATACAGATTGAAGAGATAGCCAAAACTGCTGCCGGAAATTTAGAGACAAAACTTAGGAGCAAAAAGTTGAAATTCCAAATAAACTACTTCAGATCTATATTACATGGAGGAGGTGCGCATACTTTAAAGTGAAACATGAAACAAAGATCATAACTCCTGATCAGTTCTATCAAGGATTTCCAACCATGGGATAGAAGTCGAACCTAAAAACCAAACTAGAAAAACCTGAATTATATAAAAGCCCCATTCAAGCTTAAATACACACCTTAAATTTTGATCCCAAAGCAGAATTACCAGGAAGAAACCAATGAAGGCAAAGATGAACTTCAGTGTAATCTTGAAATTTCAGAAAAGAAGTCAATTTGAAAATAGCAAATACGTTTCTAAATAAAATAATTAATCACATACACCATTCAATGTATAGCACAAGCAACAGCCTGAACCTGATTCCAAAAACCATAACTAATATTTCGAAATTTTGAAGAAATTATCAGTTGCCCAAACCTCGATTTCAAGTTTCCAGATTGTATCATCAATTTAATTCGCAGATTGAAACTGAATTCATATCTGAAACCCTAACGCCAAAATTGAAACAGAACAATAAGGAAAGAATCTCGCAAGCTCAAAATGAATGGGAACAAATTAACTAATTCATTTTTTCCCAATTAACACAAAAGGTAAATGACAATTTCTTTTACATCACTTCTTGAATTAACTAACATGAGTAATTAAAGAGGAAAAGAGTGAAACCGCACCTCTGTGAGGCCGATTGAAAAGGACGCAAGATTCAACCCAGCCAACAGCGATAAAAGCCCTAAAAACGCTCAATAAATGGAGAAAAATCTGAGAAAAACAATACAATCAGATGATTACAAATACATACACGATTCAGTAATTACTGTAATCGCATCCGCAAGGTGAAAATAATGAGGGTTCAGAAAAGGGAACATGTATAATTAATTGTGGTGAAATCCATGGCTTCTTAGGAACAATTCAATATTGAAACCTTATCAAGAAAGAAAGTGTACTTAGAGGAGGTTGGTCTAATTGGAGGGCATGCTAAAATTTTAGGTTTAAATTGGAAGAAGAATATTCATTAATAAAAAAAGTAAAAAACAATTAAGAAAATCATTTAAATAGCATGTTTTCAAGGATTTTTACATAAAGAAAACATCTCAAAAGTTACTATTTTATATTTTGCAATTTTTGGAATTATTAGTTAATTTTTAGAAAAAAATTCTCGTTGAAAAAGAGAAAAAATCTGCTCTATTTGATTATTTGTTGAGATTTTGAATGAAATTAATCACATACTCTAACGTGAAATAACACATCGTATAAAATAAGATTCATTTTATTGTTCTTTCACGCCTAAATGAATGAGTTCAATTAATATAGCTTATGACGATTATATAAACCATCATTCTAAACAAATTTCTCACAAGAAATATATTACGTTAGTCCAAACATTATATATTTTCTTTAAAACTATGTCATTTAAACACACTTTAAATACCATTTTTTTTATCCCTAAAAATATTCTCTACTTTTTTATGAGAAAAAAACCCAAAGATGGATTTCATCTAATTAAAGTACTTATTATTTTTTTTTTTTTTAAATTCTATTAGAAGTGCATTATGACAACCAAGAACTTATACATATAATTTTGCCAGCATCGAAAATTAGCTAATTTTCAAATAGTCTAATTTTCAAATAGTGATATATATATATATATATATATATATATATATATATATATCACAACCCTAATTTTATATGGTGATACAATTTATTTGTCGATCAAAGCCTTGTAGTTCTTAGAACATTTCAAAGGATTCAGACTTGTATCTAATTAGATATAAACTTGTGTCCCATTCAATATACTAAAGTATATCTTGAATGGGCAACCTAGGTTGATGTACCTCTCTTGTGTGGTTTGTAGGCTATTACACAAGAGCGGGGTTTACCCAGTGCGCACCTGACGGTACCCGCTGCGGGTTTCCCTCGTCATCCAAAAGAAAGAGTATATCTTGAATGGTCATTGTTCAATATAACGAAGTAGCATATTTTCTAATAACGACATGCTAAATCCATCTTTGAATAATAGATAGCTCATAAAGTTTCTTAGTCATAGTATTTACTTCTAATGCATTTTGGTCATTTAATTAATACAAACATTGATTAATGTAGTAGACGCTACTAATTTATATACATAGTAAAAATATTGCAATGTTTATCATAGAAACTGAAAGTACAATAACCTTGTTCTGCTAGATAGGAATTGAAATTATGTTTTTAAGCTCCTTGGTTAAACTAAAGAACATATCCAAAAATAATAAATATTTTAAATGATCGATCATTCAATCAACTATAATTTTACAACGAACTTAAAATGTTTGTATAGTTTATCTAATATATATTTATGAAATTAATTCACCAGATTTAATAGACGAATATTTATCTGAAATATAGTCAACAAATATTAATATATGAATTATTTTAACAGTATTTACATTCAACAAACATATTATTTACTAATAATATTACAAAATCGACGGACTCTGGATTGATTTAGAGTATAGAGACATCAGATAACTACGTAACAACAAAACCACAATTTGTGATAAAATTTGTTTCATGTTGTTCTACGCTACTACATATAAGAAAACTTTGATTAACAAATCTTATAAATTAATGTACATAGGTTGAATAACATAATGTTTCATAAAACTAGTTGGACTCCAAAGATGATAAATATAACTTCAATTTTCCCACATTAAACTTCATATATATATATATATATATATATATATATTACAAACCAACATTCATTACCAAGTTGAAGTAATAACATGTTTCCAATAAGAACAATCTCAATATTAATTTTTTTTTACATCAACCACAAAGTTCAACACAGAGCTGCTGTATATGTGAAGTCGGCGTGTTGTCATCCAATAGGTAAAATTTGCTTTTGTGGTTCTTCATACATGTCAAGGTCAATTGATTCTCATATTGGCTAGACTGCAAATCCAAAAATATAAACAATATTTGTAAGAAAATTATACTTTAATTTTTTATGAAATGTTCTATATTATCTAAACCAAAAATAAATGATCATTTTATATTCAACGATAAAATCAATGTAGCAACAAAAATGTTGTGACATATAGTAATTCAGTCCCTCTATTAGAATCTAAATTAATGAAATGTATGAGCATTATGTATATAACTAATACATAAAGACGCAATTTGAAAATGAAGCGAAATCCGAGCTTTCCGCTCTGATTCAGGGGGAGAAGGAAAGGAAGATTATTTGCAATAATATAATAAAGTAAGAGAAATAAAATTATACGAAACATAAGAAAATGTAAATGATGGAACTAAAATAGATCTTACCGAGCATCTGGCTTCACAACGCCACATTGGCGTGGGGACACAACTTAGATAATGGCACCAAGAACAATGATTATTTCCATCAACTCCTCGATAGAGAAGAATGCAACCAACAACAAATCTGAATTGGAAAATTAAATAACAATAATTGATATTACTAGTTATTCAGCCTAAATAAGTACAAAAAAGATTACTATTTGTTTATTTATTAACCATTAGATAAATTAGTAAGCAAGTATTAACAAACATCTAATCATGCTTAATGAATTATTATAAATTATGTATCATTATAAGACTATCTCCAATTTGATGCAAAAACCACTGTACTGGTTGGAGATTGACTCATTAATCTTGCAAACTCTTGAAAATCTAGCGAGTTCAGAATATCGTTGTGGTTTACAATTTAAGCTAGAATTAACTGGTGTGATATGTCTAGACTTTCTAGTATGGGGAGTCATCATGTAGCACTTTTGTAACAATGTTGTCATTAATTTTATCTAATGGGAATGAACTTTTCTAATACTTCAATAACTTTCAAAAGATGTCGACTTGGAGCATCACTTAAATAATCAACTAAATTACTATTCAAGCACACAAGATTGCATGATATCATAACATGCATGAATGTATTGCTCACTTAACTTCTTAATTCGAGTTGTTTTTCTACTATTATATTCTTTAATCAAAATGAATTTTAACATGTTATAGTACTATAAGACTAGACAAATACTGGCTTAACAATAACAAATTTGAAGATTTTCGAGTCGATATTTAAGCGAATACCAAAAAGAAGAAAAAAAGTTTATAAAATGAAGATAAATCAAAATCATAACATACCCGATTATTAAAAATGTGAGCGAAACAACCAATAAGACATATTGGTATGCCTTGTACTTAGGTTTAGATGAGGTTGCACCATAACCATTTGACTTAACCCATCCAAACTGTGGGTGAAGCAAAAGCACAAAACCGAGCAAAAATCCGGTGAGAAATCCTCCGATATGAGCAAAGTTATCAACGTGAGGAAGAATTCCGACAGCCATATTAAGGAGAATGATGAAAAGAAGACACAAAAAAGTTCCAACCTACATATATAAGCCCACAAAAGAATTTGTAATATATGTAGCATAAAAGACATAATTGTGAAAATGTAAAAATTAGTTGCCATGAAATAGTCGGCTATAAGATACTAAACAAGAACGTAACTTTTGTACGTAGGGCTGTCGATGCGCGAAGAATACCCAAATCCAAATCGAACCCCTAAAATACCCCCAAACTATTTTACGCGGACCCGACCCGAATCCGGTCGCATACCCAATGGGTCCAATAAAAGTTAGACCCGATAGGCCGGGTACATTCAGCCGGGTCCATATCGGATAAATGCACATGGTTAAACTTCGACCTGCAGGTAAAAGTTGGACCCGACCCGAACCCGAATTACTAATATCATCGAGTCCAAATCGGGTCCGGTCACGTACTGGGTCCGGCGGGTAAATTTCTATTGAACAAGTCCGAGTCTAATCTCCGCCCATTGACAAGCCTATTTGTAGGGACGAAATGACGATAAAGAGAAATAATTGTCTTATTGTTTTGCATTTCTTTTTCTCTTTTCTCCTGTATTAAAAAAAAGAATGTGAAAATTATTCTTATACATACCTTATTTTCATATATAGTCCAATTGACAATGAGTTCAGAAAGCATAGCACCAAGTAGACCAAATAATGCACCGGAAGCACCAACTGAGATAATATTGCGCACAAATAATGAAGATAACAAACTGGCACCAATGCCAGATATGACATAGACCAAACCGATCCGCACTGCACAAGGACAACAATACACATAAACAAATAAATGAGACAAAACAATAAACTTCGTGAATCAATATTTTGATCGAACTTTTTTTAAAAAAATTATGTAAAAATAACATGTGATACTGAGAAAAAACAAAATAACATTGAGTATAAAACCAGTTAAAATGTTGACTAATGAAGTTTAACAATTAAAAAATTTAGAAAAAAAAGATTTGTTAATACTAAATGTGACAGTTGTAAGATTAAATATGAATCAACAACAAATTAAATCAAAATATCAAGCTCGGCTTAAAAAAATGCAATTTTTCTAGTAGAAATAAAAAAAAAATAAAGAATAGTTATAAGGTAGAACTTACCAAATCCAAACTCTTGCTCAAGTCGAAATCCAACAAAGAAAAGACCAATCATATTAAGAAGCACATGAACCAATCCAGCATGTAACCACATACACGTTGCTAGTCTCCATAATTCGTGTTCTTCCACCACTTTTCTTGCTTCCAAAGCCCCTATTTTTTGTAGCCTATAAAATTTTTACACCTAACTTAGGTCATCTTTGCCTATTGATACTTTAACTCATTAATCTTTACATGTTATTAAATTAAATTTTATAATCACATACTAATAATTTATTCAAAGCAATCCAATTAAACCCATTTGGGAGGACAATCACTAACTTTAAAAATAAATAACTTTAAAAAAAATTAAGAAGAGATCGATAATAAACTATACTACTCACGTGGCACTGGAAGGGCCGAGCAATGGGTTTTCGTGGGTGCTCTGAAAAGAGAATCGACCGAGAATGGAAACACCAATGCAGTTATTGGAGTTTTTTGGGCAATCATTGATGTACATCGATATGATAAACAAGGCAATATTGATAACCACAATTGTAGGTACCAACCATGGGAACCATTTGTTCACGACGGGGGAGTAATGTGGTGGTGGTAGAGGCGGAGGGTGGCGGTGGGAATGATGACCACCCATTAGAGCCAAGATTCGAGAGAGAGGTGGTGGTGGTGATGGCGGTGATGGAAGATGAATTTTCCTAAAGAATGCATTGAATTTTCAATGGATGAGCGTTGGTAAAGGAGAATATAGAAGAATGAAGGGAGGTTATATTTAGCATGTGTATATATTTGTACGAATAATTTTCATGCAAAAGGAGACCCTATATGAAAATAATTATTATCAACTTCTCTATGTGAAAAAAAAAAAAGATCCCCTTATGAGAATTAAAAAAATGTAATGTACCTATTCACTCGCCCCCATCGATTGCTATGTATAGGGGTGTAAGGTGAGTTGAACTGGCTCGTAAGTTTAGTGAGCTGGTTTGACTAAATTTTGATTCGAGCTCGAACTTATTGATGAACTAAGTTCGAACTTCTACTTAGATGTTTATAAAAACTTGTGAGTCGGTTCGTGAGTTTTACGGATATATATATATAAATGTGTATGTTTGTCTAAATATATATTAGTACACTTGTGTTTATTAAAGTCAATTTTAAAGAATTGATAGATTATATTATTAATCAAAATAGTATTGAGCATATATTTCAATTTACTCCCAAATTTCATGTGTATATAACTAATATTAACACTTTTATTACATAGAGTGTGCCAACACAACTAACACTATATTAATCATACCCAAATTAAAATAATTTCTTAGTTAACATATCAAAAAGGTCATTTACAAAATTACAAAACTGATTAATCAATTAAATGAAAAAAAAAATTGAATTTCACAATAACGGTTTAACTTGAGCCATTCATCCACCGTTTTTCCTCCTAACAGTCGTACTATCTTCTCTATCAATTCTAGAATGGATCTCTTCACTTCAAACTAAATAACTCAAATTATCTTCAATTATTTCTTCATATAATTTACAAAATCTCATCCCATAATGTAATAAAAGGAAAAATGCTACAAAAATTTGATGTTACGTAATAGACAGATCCCAAAAAGACGAAGGCATCAAGGCATAATTATGGATAGTCACATGCCTCGTAAAAAATTCTGGTTTGTGTTCTTTGTTCTATTTTCTCTTTGGTATTTGTTGCTCTATGGTTCCGATTGGTCTTCATTAACATCATTATCTCACAATCAAGACATTTCCCTTCAATCCATTGGTTCATCTTCCATTAATCATACATCTCACAATGTAACCATGAATTATACGTCGAAAAACGAATCGAAAAACGACACTATAGTCGACGCAATCGAAGATCTCAAGGGTTTGTCGAAAAACGAATCGAAAAACGACACTATAGTTGATGCAATCGAAGATCTCGAGGGCTTGTCGAAAAACGAATCGAAAAACGACACTATAGTCGATATAATCGAAGATCTCGAGGGCTTGGAGAAAGAATTGGAACCCATATTACCAAAACACGACGAAAAAAAATCGACAACACGAGAAAAACGTTGCGACGGTCGATACGTATACATGCACGATTTGCCTTCTCGATTCAACGACGATTACGTTAAAAACTGCAAGTCATTGAACAAATGGCACGATATGTGTCAATATTTCGTGAACTCGGGTTTAGGAAACTCGATAAAACTGTTTTCGAGCTCGGGTTGGTACATTACACACCAGTTCTCTCTAGAGGTCATTTTCCACAACAGGATGAAGCAATACGAATGCTTAACAAACGATTCATCGAAAGCTGCAGCAGTTTACGTGCCATACTATCCCGGGCTCGACGTTTCTCGATACTTATGGGATCATTACAATGCTTCTGTAAGAGATTCTGATGCTAAGGATGTCTATGAATGGCTTAGACGAAAACCCGAGTGGGCTAAAATGAACGGCATGGATCATTTCTTGGTAACGGGCCGAATCACGTGGGATTTTCGAAGAGGGATCGATGAAGGGCCGGGCTCGGAATGGGGCAGCAAGCTTATGATGATACCTGAGTCGCAAAACATGACAATGTTGACGATAGAATCGAGCCCGTGGGACAAAAACGACTTTGCGGTGCCTTATCCGACGTATTTTCATCCGTCGAACGAGGATCAAATCTCCCAATGGCAAAAGAGAATGAGGAAACTGAAGAGAAGGTCTTTGTTCTGCTTTGCAGGTAGGGGTGAAAATGAGTCGAGTCGAGTCGAACCAAACACATAAATGTTCAAACTTGTTTGAATTATAACCGAGCTTTAAAAAGTGTGTTTGAGTTCGGCTTGATTGTTCATCGAGCCGAGCTCAAACGAGCTTTAATCGAGTCGAGCTCGAGTAGTTTGAATATATTGTACATTTTTTTGTTATTTTTTGCTAATCGAGCCGAGCTTTAAAATTTACCGAACAGAAAAAAGTTGTTCAAGTTTTGTTTGATAAAATGTCGAACCGAGCTTTCAGCGATCAAGCTCGAATCGAGTATCGAATATCGAGTTTAATTTTCACCCCTATTTGCAGGTGCACCTAGGCCGAACATGAAGGGCTCGATTCGGGACGAGATTATGAACCAATGTGTCGAATCGAATCGAAGGTGTAAACTTATGGAGTGTAAGAATGAGAAACATAACTGCCTAAAGCCTGCAAATGTGATGAGAATGTTTCAAAGCTCTGTTTTCAGTTTGCAGCCCCCGGGGGACTCGTTTACGAGGCGGTCCACGTTCGATTCGATTCTCGCGGGGTGTATACCGGTTTTTTTCAGCCCGGGCTCGGCTTATGTGCAGTATTTGTGGCACTTGCCTAAGGATTATGAATCGTATTCGGTTTTAATATCGGAGGAAGATGTAAAGCAAAAGAAAGTGAATATCGATAGCGTTTTATCGAGAATTTCAAGAGAGAAAGTTGCGGCTATGAGAGAAAAGGTGATAAGATTGATCCCGAAGGTTATATACGCGAAAACGAGGCTCGAGAAAGTTAACGACGCGTTCGATTTGGCGGTAAGAGGGGTTATTGAGAGGGTAGATGGATTGAAGAGGGAAATTAGAGAAGGGAGGAATAGTAGTAGTGAGTTTGATGCAGAGAGTAGTTGGAAGTATTATACATTTGGGACAACAAAAAAACATGAATGGGATCATTACTTTAGGAGAAGAAATTACACAGGTGGGTGATTAGATTATTACTATTAGTATGAAGATTTGAGATTTGTGTCAAATGTTGAGAAAAAAAAATAGTTGCATAGATTAGAAAGTTTGTGGTTTATAGTAAACATGAGCATTGTTTTTAGGTATCTATGGATTTATCTTATGGCTAATTGTGATTTTTGAAAATATTAGGATAGACTGATTTCATGAAACAAAGAAATAATTGTTATATCTTATGGCTCAATCAATATGTTTCAGAAAACATATTAATATGAAGTATCAAATCCATTGCAACTTTTCCAATCTTTGTCTTGGCTTTATGTCTGAATGCCTAAACACAAAAACATTGAAACAAAGGTTTAAGCTGAAAAAGGAGCCAATATATGGTGCCTGAAACATACTAGGGTGGCAATTTGGGTCCAGTTACATCTCAACCCCTTGCACATATACATTAGAACCCTAATTTTTTCTAAACTTATTTAAAATATCTTATATTCTAAATTTGGTTCCTTGTTTGGTTCATGACTGGGTTCTTATTGGGTTCATGATTGAGTCCTTGTTGAGTCCAATAATAATGCATCTATTTTGTCATTGGATCCAATTGGAACCAACCCACTTTGAACCCAACCCAAACCCGACCCAATCAACCCAATCGCCACCCTAAACCATAATTACAAACCTTCAATTTTTTTACAACCATCAAATGAGCGTGTTCACACACACGCGCACCAGGATAGAAGGAAAAACAACTGCACAATAGAGCTAGAAGTGCAAGCAAATAGTGTCATAAGAATATACACACAGTCTAAAACCAGCATTACCACAATTAACCCTTCAACCATCTTCTACTTCCAGAGTCAACATCGACTACTTTCAAGCTAACAAAACATGAAACTGATAGCATAACTGATATTAAGTCATTCAACTATACTAAAATAGCTAAAAGATGTCTTTCAAATACTCATTTCGCGCATTTTAATCTCATCTTCTTTACTTGCATTGTTTTCAAGCTTACCTAAGCGCATCCTCAATTCCTCAATGGTGTTGCTCAAATCAGCAATCAACAGCCCAGTTTTGCGCTTTTCCTCTGCCTCCAAACCGCTAAGAGTCTTCAAATCACCATTCTTTCGAAGATAATCACCTAAATTATCCTTCGAATTGTAATCATAATCCCTCGCAAGCCAACCATACAACTCATTAGCCAAACGGGTATCTGCAGCAAGATAATCCTTCTTCCCACGATGACCAACTTCAAATCCTTTCTCGAACATAATTGCTTTATAAAAACCCGACCAATCTTTCTTAAACTCCACTACTGCATATCCACCATTAGACAGTGGTCTCACCCTCACCTGATCAAACCCTCTGTTGGCCAAATCATTCTTGATATTAGATATACTGTTACCATCAATATTTGCTAAAATTCCCATCCAAGGCCATACAAACATCTCATTTACACTATTGCCAAGGGCTAGTCCTGCAAATTGTGAAGATAAATTTTCATTGTCGATATCATTTTTGATGTACTTGACAAGACCTAAATGTTTCCCCTTGTGCTTGATATCCTTGTTCTGTGAGCCCTTGCCAACATCAACGGCGTGTTGAAGAAGGTCTTTAATTAGATAAACCAGCTTCTTCTTTCCAGGGCAATATGGGCACCGAAACAGTTCATCTGAATACTTCACATTCTCTAGTCCATCCTTCAATTGTCCATAGCATCGGTCAACGTATTCGTCTAACTCAGAGTCACTTATGTCGGTTTCATCTTCAGAAGAGTAAGACATCTTTTACAGAATCTGAAATAAAATGAATATGTTAAGTCATAAGTGTCACATGGCGAAATAAACTAGTATTTCAATTTGATTCTTTGCTTGGTAAGTAAAAGAAAATAGATTAAAACAACTCAGAAAACTAAGATGTCAAACATCTCATCTTGATTTCATCCAACAGATTCCAAAGATAACTTAGGAAAAGCACAATTTCGCTATACATTTTTCCAGTAATTTGTTCAAAAACCTCTAACATGCAAGGACATAAAAAAGTTCTTAAGTGCAATCAAAAGAACGAAAAGATCTACCATCTCTACACTTCAAACAACTACCCAAATCAAAAAACTAAAAACCTTCCAATACAATATTCTCTAAAAACTCATAATGCACAAACAAATATCACGTAAAAAACATTAACCCATTACAATACAAGAAGTAAAAATAGGTTCCACTTCCATATAACTCCAGGAAAGTAATAATTTCAGTAGGATTTACAATATCTTATCTATCTTCATTTTGTGAACGAGAAAAATAAAATAGATACTCCTAAATCTCTTCAATTATATATTAACTAAAACAACAACAAAAAGAGACTGGCATAGGGGCAAAATCGAAAACAGAAAATTACAGAGTATGTCAGATGAACCCAAAAAAAATGAAATTTCTACTAGTGTTTCCTCACACTAGAAACCCCACGATTATTCAAACTTTCTACAGCAGAAGATGATAAAATAAAACTAAAACTACAGCAGTAAAAGATATGAAGACAATAATGATAATATTTAATGGAAAAGGGAAGCAGACATTTTCAAAAATAAAGGAATATCGATGCATTAAAAGATATTGAAGTGAATGACGAAGAGCGGAAAATGTTGTTGAAACACAGTAATTTGGTGTAGAAGAGAAGACAATGAACCCCAAAAATATCAGTAGCACTCTGACATTTTGGAATTGGAGCTTTATTATTAATTTATTAGGGTTTTTTCCAAATGTTTAAAGCATCGAAAGGAGGGAAAAGATTTAATTTAAAAACAAATTCAAAAAATAGACTACTTTTGGGGAGTCTCAAGAAATAGTCATAAACGCCTTTATGGAAGGCGCATATGTCCGCTTGGCACATATGCGCCTTCCATAAAGGCTCCAATAAAAAAATATTAAATTTTTTTTTGGCAGATTCCAATTCTGTCAAATGTTTACATATCAAATATATATATTATATATATATATATATTATGAGGTCAATTATATGGTTGTTATGTATTTGTTTTGTTTTTGATATTTATAATGTATTACCAAATTAACCAACACACTTAATTGTGAATATGATATCTTAAAAGCCAATAACACTTTTTTTGCCCTCCCCATGAAACGTTTATATTGAAGGTTAAATGGGTTTTTTAATCTAAATATGGACATTCTGAAAGTTTATATCGACAAAGGTAATCGAAAAAAATATATATTGAAATTCAGTCATGAGGTATCAATTTGATAATTAGATTAAAATTAGATACTAGTTAAATTATTTATATAATACTAATAATAAAATTTGAGTACTAAAATAATTTATAGGTTTATTTATTTTATCTAAACCCACAAAATCCAAGAAGAGCTCATAATCCATTTATAGGTTTATTTTTTTTATGCCCGATAATCCATCTTAATTACTTCATGAGCATAAAATATTTATGCAGTCCAAGTTATTTAAATATAGTGAGATAGCCTTAACTATTGATTGTAATAAATCTCAACTAAGACACATTTAAATTTGTTAATTAATATGTCAAATTGGTAGTAAAGAAAGTACAAAAAGCAGTAATAATATCAAGTTCGTCTTTTGTTCTTTATTTTCACAATTTTCTATGTATTCTTTGGGAATTATATGGGGTAGTTGAAATATATATATATGATATATATAAATTTTTGATATGTAAACTTTTGATATATATTTCTGATCATATATATATTTGATAAGTAAACTTTTGACAGAATTCTTCCTTGAATCTGCCAAAATTTTTTTTTTTGAAATATTTTTTATTGGAGCCTTCATGGAAGGCGCATATGTGCCACGCGGACATATGCGCCTTCCATAAAGGCGTTTATGACCATTTCTTGAGACTTCCCAAAAGTAGTCTACTTTTTGAATTTGTTTTTAAATTAAATCTATTTTTTAAAATTTTCCCGAAAGGAGTATTATGTTTATTGTGAAAATTTTATTTCTGTTATTGATATTTATATATAATTTTTATTAAATATTTTTAATTAAACTCATCAATTTGGACGTTAAAAAATAGTCATAATGATTTTATTTTGGACTCTACATTAATTTGTATTAGAATATGTAATTGAGTTAATTTTTTATGTTGAAAATAACCGAAAAGAATATTTTTAATTACATGATGTAAATTATCCAAACGGAAGTAAGAATTTAGACTACAAATAAATTTTGAAAAGACAATGCAAATATGATAAAGCTATTAATAAATAGAAGACATGTTTGGTTATTAAGGATACCGAAGATTATGATTTCTTTGATATTTATATTTCGATAATGAGAATAACAAAGATTACTCATCGCAATTGTGTTATTGCATGACTTTGAGATACAATAAATGGATAGTTTTATATTGCTAAATGGAGAATTAGACGAAGAAAATTACAAAAAACAACACAAGAGTTCTATGATTCAAAAATTGAAAGTAATTTTAAGTTCTCCAAACATATTACATTCACACCCCTCGAATGATCAAGCATATATACACACCCCATAGCGATCATATTTTGGATTTAAAAAATATTACCTAAAAATATTTTGGCCAGTCCACATTCTTACCTCTTGGTCAAATAATAACATCATCAACACATATAACTGATGGAAAGTCAATATAATTTTCCCTAATATCTAAGTCACATAAATTTCATAAACTATGATCACATAGCTGCCAACATTCTTTAATTGTCCCTAATATAATAAAGCAATTAAGTATAAAATTCATAATCAATAATACTGAATCTGAGCATTAGAAACCCAAGACCTCTTATTACTTCTATAGCCTCATTTGAAATATTTAGCACCAACTCAATGATATTTTGCTAAAGAATGAAACACAAAACTGCAAATGTCTTATTGAAATATGAAGCCTCACTCTGTGGCACTCCACAGAATGCTAACAAAATTGTAGCTCAAACAAAAAATAAAACAAAACATTAAAAAACAGAAGATCCAAAAAAAAAAAAGGAAAAAGTGAAGCTTTGTCTAAAAATACCCCTGCATTTGCAGCCTAATAATGCACACCGAAGAAAAGAGCCACAATTATCCCAAATTATTCATTCGAATTTCGGATATAATTTCAAGGCTCAGAAGCTAAACATCATAATCAAAAGTGCGCCAAACTGTATACCAAAATCCACGCAAGCTGAACAAACACGAATAAGAAAGTTTGTGAAAAACGTTGAGGTGATGTATATAGATGATGGAATATAAGGAGTGTGTAACATACCAGAAAGAGACATACAGACGCAAAAAGGCCCTCTTGGAGGAGCGCTCCATGACCGCCAAAATCTTCTTCATCGATTTTTAGTACAATAGCATAATATGCATAGATAATTGCACTGGATAACACCATAAACCTGTATCGAAATTAGCACAAGTAAATTGTGGTATCTATCTTCGTATCAAAATGGAGAAGTATCCGAACCAAGAAATCTCTTTAGTCTCACACTAAATACTTTGCAAGTAGCCTTAGGACAAGCCTTAAAAAGTAACTAGATTTTATTTAATTTTGGACGGGTGAAAAAATTAAAGGGATAATTACACGCACACCTAAGGATTTGCAAATTATCAACACACCCCCTGTCATGGGGTGACATTGCAATCTGCTTTACTGACAACAGGTGAAATTGTGTGGCAATGAGTGCAATTATGGTAATTTCTCAAACCTCAAAGTGTTTTTCATAATCAGGGTCTCAACGAGGGTGTCAATTTAATTTACCAAAAAGTTAAATTTTCTGTAGAGAAACAACTGGTGAACACATTGCAAGATGAGATGGAAGTACATTGGCTTTTAAAGAATGAAAATAAAGAAATTGATTGTGCAGCGGTACAATATACTCTGGGGTTAATGACTTCCACAAACCACATAAACTTTTGACAACTTTATAGCATTTAGATGATTGAGTTCAAAGCTAAAGTTTGCGCGAAAATTAAACATCGCCAAATCTTGCAGGTTACTGCAAGGAAACGGTCAGGAAATTATATTGCCAGCAATAACTAGAATACTAAATTTGAGATCTAGTTTTCCATGAATGGTCATTGATAGTACAAATGCACCTCATGCTGAGTGCTGAAGCAGTGACTATGTATGACTAAATGATTGACAGATGTATCATCAACAATACCTAGATGATCACAACGCAAGTATATATCTTTGTCGGGAGAAGCCTGTCTATGCACATGATAGATCGTGAATCTGCAGATTCACAATCTGTCATTTTTATTTTTCGTTTTCTTATTTTTATCAAGTTTTTCTTTTCTTGAATCTGCATATTCATTCTATCACACTGAGCATTATAAGTGTCTTTTGCAAATTCCAGATTTTTGCTTTTTTGAGGGGGGTTTATTAAAGGCGAGTTGGACATTTCAACACTTTCCATTAGATAACATTGGACCCCCTCATTTTAGGGAGGTGGTTCTAATTACTCAAACTCGAGGGAGGTGGTCATACATAGCCCATAAGCAATTACCCTCAATTACTATGGTTAACTAAAGAAGCTTTTATCTTACATTTACATTTTTAAAATCTAATTCACTTTTGTCCTACAGAAGCTTTTATGCAAATATACTGCTCAACAAACTGAACCAAAGATGAAATAGAAACCAGACTGAAAGCAACAACTTACAAGATAAGCCAGACACCTCCAACTAAAGGAATCGAACCCCACAGTAAGCCACATACAAGGCCCAATGCTTGTCTAATCCAATGTAGAACATCCCCAAGTTGATCCTGTAACAAATAGCGAATACAATCATTGTACATGGATTACATATCAAGAGTTTCAAGTAAACAAGTTTCCAGGAAACTTTACAAACTGCATGCATCCAGTGCTAAATTTTTTAAGGATGCTATACACCAATGTCAAAGCAAGGCTAGTGAACAAGATAAGTTATTAACTCTACCGGTAAGAATGAGATAATCTAGACACTTTTATCTTTTGGGGTAAAACGAAATGCAAGTAGTAGCAGTTGCACCAATCTGATGAACTCAATAACAGTGAATCGAGTTCTATATTTGGCACTAAATATAAAAAGTAGAAAAGAAACAACATAATTTCTGAACTGGTCTACTATACTGTTCTATTCCAAATCTAACCCTCCTTCCTGATATAGAATGTATGCAACTCCTTATCCTTGCATTAACATTGAATGTATTCTATAATTCTATCACAAATATGCATGTCCTTTTGTTACTTTACCTATTTCAAACATACAAAATAGATAACAAATTGTTACCATGCTCGTTTAATCTGCTACATACATTAATGACAAAAATATATCATTAATGTCCCCCAAAAGATAACCTTTCCAAATTCTAACACTTGCAAATATATTGATAAACAGAACAATCATAAATGTTATACGAAAACAGAATTTATTTAACCTGCAAAATATTCAACCATAACATCAAATAACTAGTTTGGTTGATTATTTCTAAACCCTCCCCATACACTAAGATGTTAATAATTAATTTTATGATATCTCTATAATCATGCAACGACTATGAGCTACCTTTAAACGCTCACTCCCAGTAAAGATAGATCAATCCAACACAAACATAAAATACACACACACACACATATATATATATATTACAGATTAATTAAAAAAACAGTAATCACATTTAAATAATCAATCAGAATTTTCAACACTGCATAAAACTAAAAATATAAAATTGGAAAATACAAAAACCTTATCCCAAGACGCATCAGGATCTAACAGCTTCGCCAATTTAAAGTGACCATTCTGATGCTGATGCTGATGCTGATGCTGATGCTGTTGCTCTTCAACATTCAATTTCGCTGATTTCCTCCTCATCTTCAATTATTGAAAAAACCTAAAAACAAGTTGAATTAACCAAAGAAAGCAGTAAAAAAAGTTACAGTAGCTTCCTGGATTTCAGATTGGAAAAGGAGGATTGAAGAGTGATATGAATGATTACGCAATTTATTTTAATAAAAAAAAAATAGTGGGAAAATTAATAGAATAAGAATTGTGGATCTAATTTTAATGTGAGAAGTTGAAATTTGCACGTGATGTGATAGCCAGCGCACATGCCAAAACTAACAGGTATTTGTAAGTTAACCCCCTAAGATTCTGAAAGTTTTCAATCGAGTCCCAATTTTATGATATCTTAGAAATGGGCCTAATTTCTTTCAATTAATCCTTTTTAACAAACTTAACTGGGTTATGGGTTGATTTATTTGGACTGGGCTTACTTGACATGCCATGAATGTGGGCTCACCTAGTGGGCCATCCAAAATTCATGGATCCAACCATTTTTCAATCCAAAATTCATAAATCAAAATTTATATATCTATCTTTGTAATCTCTATATTTTTAATTTTAGGTTTAATTGTTATAGTACAAAATTACCTTTTACTTGCTGGAATTTGACCCTTGAGACTAAATTGAAGACAAAATTAGAATCTTAAGAATTAATTTTGAAATTGAGGTTAAATATTGGGGATTAGAATAATATTTATATCTCCATGTCGTGTTCTTTCTTTTGCTTTTACTTATTTGTCAATGGACTGGACAAGACATCTTGAATGAATGAAAGAGAAATGGGCCCTACAACATCCCTTATCCCTTTGTCGTTTCTTACGCCGTTAGTGTTACTTGCACCCACAGCCCCACACGTCACATTATCGCCGTCAACCTCCGTTTGCCTCCCTTTTGAATTTCAAGTTATTTTTCGTTACTGATAATACGATAAATGGTTGTCCATATGCCACATCAGATTGTGCTTTAATCCGATGTGGCATTTGATGCGCTAAATATACGTACAATGTTACTATATCTACGTTTTAATGAGAAATTGTCTCGGTTTAAGACATAACTTATGGCTATATTTGTTTATGTTTTTAGATTGAGAATTTCATATTTTTCTGAAAGTTGTATTATGAAAAATTCGTCTCAAATGTTTGATTAATTTTTAAAATGGGTTAAAGTTATAAAATATGTCTGAAAATATGTGAAATAATTTGAACGATAATTTGAAGTATTATATTTATTCAAGATTTTACTATCCAAATACTTGAAAATAAAAATTTAAAAACATAAACAAACAAGCCAAATAATCTTAATGCGATCTATTTGCAAGGAATGCCAAATGGAATTAAATTAAATTTCTCTATATTAATTTAATAGAAACTTTTATAATTGTAACATAAATCTAGAGGACAAGAATATTTATTTCAGAAGTACATTGTTACGGGATGGTATATAGACAAACTAGATTTATGAACCGATAAATGTGGGGGAAAACATAGTCAACAAATAAAATAATTATTAACAATGAAAATGCATTAATTTTGACGTTTTAATTCATTTAGCTAACTGATATTACCACGCCTAATATATTTTAGACTTCCATTTATAGTAAGTTTTTGAATTTAAGTAACCAACTTTTTTTTTCAATTTTAAATTATATAATTTAATTTCTGAATACCTTAGTCATGTTACTAATAAAAACATGTACGGTCTATTTTTTTTAGTCCACAATGGATAAATGAGTTTAATATTTATTAATATTATATTTAGGCGATATATATTTATCACATTTAGAGAGAGTTTATGCTGAGTTTTAGTAAAACCGCATAATGTTTCATGGTTAGGCATGAGTTTGGTGAGTTTTAAGCCAAAAACTCAACAAAAAAATTCAGTTACAAATTTGTTAGGACATTTATACAAACCCCCTTACAACTCGGATTTTTTGGTCCGTAGAAATAAAAAGAATATAAATCTTGATAAATGTAATTAAAAAAAAATAACTCAAAATAAGTGGTACCCCACAATTATTTACTAATTTAAATAAATATATTTAGTAGTATCGTTATTATCAAAAAACAAAAAAAAATATAAAAATGGTGACCCAACGTTTTTCTCGAATGTGTAAGCGATGCTTAACCGTTAGATTATAATATCTCATCCACGTGTCACCATCGGGAATAAACCATGGCCCACGAAAGAACAGGACTTTGAGAGGCAGTTGTTTTCGGTAACCTTGTATAGCCGGTGGGGATACCGATGGGTCCGGTCAAGGATCATGATATAAGAATTGGGGTTTAAGCTATAATTTTTGATTTTTCCTTACAGGGGTTTTTGCTACCTTTGATGTAAATATTTCCACAGAAATAGGAAAATTTATCTGGGATTTGTGTTTTCATTTTCGAATTTTGAATTCGATTTTGTTTCGAAGCGTGAAATGACGTAGAGATTTAAAGAAGATAATTCGCGTTCTGGTGTTTTGATTTGTGATTTCTGAAGTTTTTTTGTCTTGATCTTGCAATTTTGTTAGAGTGTAAATATGGGGAAATTGTACAGAGATTTTGATTTCTGAAGAAAATGATGTGGGATTCGAACCGAAAGTGTGTTGGCAATGGCTTGGAAGTTGGAAGAATAATTTGATTATTTAAAGGTGAGATTATCAAATTATGTTTGTTCTGTGGTTTCAATTATCTATTTTTTTTTTTTGTTTTGTTTGTTGAAGAAAAATTATTGGAAAAGTGAAATGAAAATATCTGAATCATGGAAGTTTGGTGTTTGAATTTGATAACCGGCCATGTCTCTCTGTTCATGATATCTATACAGAAGTGTTTCATTTTTTTACATCCAACACTTTTCATCTGCAAATTTTTGCAGTGTTATCTCTCTGTTCGGTAATTCTGTAGATGGTTTTGATCCACTAGTGAAAAGTTACTTTTTGTTATTAAAAATGTTATTGAATCCCTTTTATTAATCCTTCATAATGTCTTTATTTGCCTGCGAGGAGAAGAGTAAATGATTTATTGTTGTCAATTATTGCTCACTTCATTGATATAGCAAATATGATTATTGACATAAAGTTTGCATTTTCGTGGGTTTGTGTCGACATTTGAGGATTAAAAAAACCTGATCTTTCTCAACTATTTGAAATTTTTAATGCATTCCCTTTATTAAACTGGGTTTTATGATTTCTCATAGGTCTGCAGGAATCAGTTACTATGTTCAGGTTTGGATTGCAATTAGTGACTTCTTGTACATCTCACTGCAAATAAGGCGAACCAATTCCCCTGTTTCCTAATGTTGGATTATTCAAAACTGGATTTTGTTTAAACTCTTGGTTTCTCTTTTTATTGATATTAATTCATATAAAAGGATCTGGTTTCGATACAATCTTGCTAATGTGTTCATACTTTTTTTCTGTGAATTTTAGATGACGAAAGAAATTATGATTCCTTTTGCCCACTTTTTGTTTAGGTAGGAAATTTAATCACGTTTTGTTAATATGAATTATCTGTTATGTTGTATTTGATTACATGAACACTTTCGGGTTACCATTCTTGTCATTTAGCATGAGATCCATTTTGTTTTACCGTGTCTCCGTATACTTACATTACTAACATTAAATTATCCAAAACTTGTTATTTTGATTAAAAATTGTCCCCATTGCTTATGATTGTCGGTTGATAGGTCTTTCTGATATAAATTTTCCTGGGTATGGTTTCTGAGAAATGGTGTTGCAGAAGAGATTAGACTATGGATTTAATGGCTATCAAGTACCTCCCATACCCCGAGCCCCCAGATCAGTCAGGGTAATAATCCACTCTCCTTAAACGCCTCACTATTAATGATTTCATTTAGGGTGTGTTTGGATCGAGCGATTTGGATTTGGGGAGGGGATTTCAAGGAAGGATTTAAAATGACACCTAAAATGGAGTCATTTGAAATCCACCGTAGTTATGCAGAAAATAGCTCAAAGTGAAGGTCGAGTGATTTGAAATCCATTATAACTGAGTACATCCAAACGAACTTCATGGATTTGTTGACGAATTTGAAATCCATAGATTTCAAATCCTTCAATCCAAACACACCCTAATAGTTCATTTCATTTCACCAAAACTTACATTAATAATTTATTTCATTTTTTGTTGTTTTAGAGGAGGTGCTTATTCAAGAGAAAACATAATGACCAGAAAACATATGCATTTGAATTATTGGCAACTGTAGCTGGAAAGTTACTATTAGAAGATGAAAAATCTCCACCATCCGTGGGCCCATCATCCGCCAAGGACCACCCTCCAATTGTCGAAGATTTTCTCGGGAAATATCAAAATGACGAAAAAAATAAGCCTTCACAAGAGAAAGCTCGTGATCCAAATTGCTACGAAAGGAATTTTATAGTTACCGAGCTTATATCAGAATCTCCTGATTCTGATATTCGTTCGAATGATTTATTTTGTACTCAAAATGATGTAATCTCGAGGCCTGCATCTGGGATAACGACCTCTGATGGCTCAGAGAAAGTGGGCTCCGCAGGGCAATTTGTTAGTGATGATTGCAAGCTTCGACTGGGGATTTTTAACCCTTCATTAGATGTAGAGTCGTTTGGATCAGAGGATGAAAATAGGAAACAAATAAAAATGGAATTTGCGAATAATAGGAGTTTGTCTATAAATAATAATAATAATGAGGATTTGGACAGAAAACCATTAGTTGGTACAGTTGATATTGTAAAGTTTCCTTTTTGTGCGGACCCCACTACTCGTGGTCATATACCCGTTAGTCGGGACAATGTAAAGTTAGTTAATAGAGATGATGACGAAAACCCTTTTGATAAGACTAGAAATAAGGTGTTTAAACCACACCAACATGTTGGAGATCATAGGATTAGGAAGTTTCTTGAGCCTAAGAATTGTAAATCAACTCCGAATGTGAAGGATGGCGAACGTTATAATGCCGGTGAGTTTCATTTAATTGTTTAATTTTACGATTGTTATGGCGTATTAATTTGGTTTGTTATATATGTATTCAGATATGGAAAGATGCAATTATGTAAACAGGAAGAATAGTGTTAAGAGTCAGAGGTCTTTGAGGGATTTTCCTTTCAAAAAGCGGAGGCTTTACGACTGTAGCTCAGTGTCTAATTCAGACGAAGGCATTAGAAGTGATCGAATAAGTAACGTGTCTGAAAATGGCACTAAGGGAGGTGGAGCTGGATATAGTCCAACACATCCTGGAGGTAATTTTTATCCCGCCCCGTTGGAATTTTCTTATCATTAACCACCAAACGGCAATGCCACATCAGCAATGACATACATTATATCTGAACTCTTTTTGGTGTGTTCATCAGTCCAACACCAGATTTATTACAACTTTTCCCCATTTTCGCATTGAACGGCGAAGATGAAGCCACGTCAGCAGAAAGACCTTCATTGTGCTGATGTGGCATGGTCATGATCATTTAGTAGACATCAGGATATGCAGTATACAGTTTTTTTGTATATGATCAGCAATAAAACTTATTAATTTGACACAAATGCAGATATCCCGAGTCCTAATTCTGCAGCTGGTGGATACACGTCCTTCCACTCTAGAAACGCCCAAGGTATGTGACCTTTTCATTTCAGTAATTTAGATTCTTGTGTGGTTTGGTTAATGCCTCACATTTGAAGAGATTCTCATGCATGGATGTTTTTCCTTTGACTCAGTGAAGCTAAAGATCAAGTCTTTTAGGGTCCCAGAGTTATTTATTGAGATCCCAGAAACATCAACTGTCGGCTCTCTCAAGGTATTTGAAGTTCAAATTCTGATTGTTCTAAAAAAAATTTGTGGTTAAAGTGAATACATTAATGTAGAACACAATGGATGAGGACAATATATACAGCTGAACTTTTAGAAAGTGGGTAGCTATTTCATTCCCATTTGCAGATTTGATCAAACATAAAAGGTAAATTGCAAAAAGATTGCGTTTGCCAGACTCTAATCACGAAAAACATTCTGAGGTTCGAAAAATTGCCATAATCTCTCATGTCACTACAATTTGATTACATTTTTACCCACTGTCAGAAAAAAACAGATCTCAATTTCACCCCTGACAGGGGGCGTGCTGTTAAATACCCAGACCACAGGGGGGCATCGATAATTACACAATATGTAAGGGAGGTTGCATGTTATTATCCATAAAAGTTTTTCTTTAAGATTCGACATTCTAGGGAACCTGTGTTTGTTTTCACTATTTTTACAAGTAATGTATTTAAAAATCTCGTCTTTATTATTGTCCAGAGAACAGTTATGGAGGCTGTAAATGCAGTACTTGGTGGGGGGCTACGTGTTGGAGTAGTGGTTCACGGTAAGAAGATTAGAGACGATAACAAAACCTTATTACAGACTGGAATTTCCCATGATAACACGATGGATACACTCGGTTTTACTCTCGAGCCCAGCCCTGCTCCACCCCCAACACGATTCTGTCCTAAAGATCAAGTCTTGCATCACAACCCACAACCACTCTCAATGTATATATTACTCTCTTTATCTACCATTTTATCAATTTTATATTCGTTTTGAGACGTTAATATTACCAGGTACCCTCATACTCCGATTAGCAATCAAATTGGTGGACGAAAGGGAAATAGTTTCAACAATAATTTCATAGAAAGCGATCATGATTCGACCCCTTGTGATGTGTTGTTACACAAATCATCTACAGAATCGAGAGCCCTTGTAACGGTACCTTCAATGAAATCAGATGCATTGGCAGTTGTACCTTTGCGTAAATCGAAACGATCCGAATCTGCACAGCGCCGAATCCGTAGGCCTTTCACTGTTTCTGAAGTCGAAGCTCTTGTTCAGGCCGTTGAGAAGCTCGGGACCGGAAGGTATGTTTCGTCAAACCTCCTCTGTACTAAATAAATTTGATTATAGGATTATTGTTTGCAAACTAATAAAATAAGTGATTATCAACTTACAGCTTGCAAATTGTAATTCGCTTAACGTCAAGTGATAATACCCTATAATCTCGAAGCTTGTAAAGGGGTGCTTATAATTGATTATGTTATTTTTGGAATAAAATTGATTTTTTCTAAGCATATTTGTCATTTTTAATCACCTTTTTGTGCAATAATCATGGACAACTTTTTTAACACTTTTCACTTATTTGTACTATCCGCTTCTTATTTTTTCGAAATTCCAGTTATTTCCCACCTAAATCCAACATTCAATACTACGTTGTGTATGCAAACACCTAAATCACTTATTTCTTTTTCTATTTTCTTTCTTCTTGCTTGTTTAACGAAACACACTTGATACTTTAGATGGCGCGATGTTAAGCTGAGAGCTTTCGATAGTGCAAAGCATAGAACTTACGTGGATTTGAAGGTAACATCTAAAACTGGCATATCCTGATTTATTTATCATCGAGATATTTTGTGACATAATCTCCGTTTGTTTTTGTTTTTTTTTTTTTTTTTGCAGGATAAGTGGAAAACATTGGTACACACAGCAAGAATATCCCCTCAGCAAAGGCGAGGGGAGCCTGTGCCACAAGAACTTCTCGACAGAGTGTTGACTGCTCATGCTTACTGGTCCCAACAGCAAGCCAAACAGCACCTTAAGTCCCACCCTGATACTTATCTTCTTCTCTGAAATCGTAATAACAACGTGTTTAGCCGGGGTGGCTTACTCTTCAAAAAAAAAAAAAATATTAATACTATTATTACTATGTAAAGAGGTTAGTGTGAAAGAAAGTAAAGTATATTTAGTTGATGTAATATTTGTAGCCTTGTAAGTAAAATGAGGGTGGGCTGAATAAAAGGTTAAATTTTTGTCCTAATACGAATTTGTCTTGCACATATCGGTTGTTTATATGTTTCGTATTGGAAGTTGTAGACGTCTGTAAACAGTTTTGTTTTGTATCGATATATGATTGATTCATTCAGATCGTTTAAGCTGTTTTTGGAGGTAAATTGGTCATATGAGCTTCAATGCATGTTTTTGTCTTTCTTTTATGTGACCTAATTGTCCTCTTTCTTGCCTGAAATACGATATAGATAATGATCATTTGTATCGATAGCTCTTTTTAAAAAAGATAATGAATTTATTGTGTCATTTTGTGAGATTATGAAGATTAAGCCGTTCATGTTTTTTGTCCACTTTTCCACTGATTTGCCCGTGTATATGAACAAAAACACTTAAATAGACCTAAATCAAGACGAGTTTAATTAAAGAATATGGGATTTACATAAAATTAGACTTATCATAAAGAGGGTGATTTTAAAGGAAAAAAAAAGTAAATGCAAGTAATATTTAAATTTGATTTGTGTTTTTTCAACTCAAATTTCACAATACCATGTCATTATATGAACTTATAGTATAATCACCAATCTAAGAAAGGACCTATATTTCATGTGTTGCCTTTGTTCCTCTAGTTTAAACAACATGAAGTGGCTCAATTTGATTACAAAAGCTTTTTTTTTTTAATTTGATAAAGTAAATTGCAAGATTTATCTCTAATTAAATTGAAAATTGCATGTTACGTGAAATTAATAAAATAATGATGATGATTACAATATACAAGGAATATAATTAAAATTAATGGGCTTAGAGGACTAAACTGAATTTTTTTTGGCCCAAACGAGTTTTAGTCTTACGTTCGATTTCGAACTCGAATCAAGAAAATTGAAATTATACCCTTTCCAAAACCCTTGCAAAACCGAACTCTTACCCTATTCTCTCTCTGAACTTGCAAAACTTGTAGAGAGAGAAAATCTTGTTTTGCTTTCTGGCTGCTGGGAATTTGCAATGGCGAAGCGAGAGCTATCCAGTACTTTGAAGAACTTAAAGGTACTTATAGCTACTATATTTTTTTTTTAAAATTTTCCTATTGATTTTCTCAGTGAATCAGCTAGTTCAATTGGTCATTTTTCAGGTTTTGATTATTTTTATTAGTTCTTGAATGTAATCTGTTTAATTGTTGGAAAATAAAGAGATATTTGCGGGTATATGAGCTCAATTGTTATCTTGTCTGTTTTAACTGTTCCCCATCTGTCCAGTTTATGCAAAGGGCAACTCAGAAAGAGGAGCAGAAAGCCAATAAGGAAGAAGAGGAAGAGGTTATTACTGCCGGAGATTTCCCTTCTTCGGGTTTCGTTAAAAGATGGTATCTTTCTCAAATTCCATCATTCTAATTCGCCGTTTCAACTATATCTAATGTTTCTTAAATGCACGTAGGTGGTATCTTTATGTTTCTTGTATGCATTTTGGCTCTGAATTTTCCCATTTTTGTTCTATTTTGTATCGATCAAAAGATCCAAACAAAAACACATATACAGATATATACATACCTGAGTTACATGTACAGGCCTGCATCACAATTAATTTATTTATTTATTCCCTCTCCGCTGTTGTTCTTTCGATGATTAGGTGACACACCATTATCAGGTCCAGGTGTGACTGGACAGGCTGGAATAGGCCCTGCAGTCACCCTTTTGTTCCCATTTGTGTCAAACTTTATTGGTTCTCAAAAAACAGATATATGTTTAACACTCCAATGAAGAGACTTTTGCGTTTGGATCCCCAAATAGAGCCCCACAATGGGTTTGTCATACTTTCAGTTAACTGGTCGTGTTTTCTTTATTTTGGGGCACTTAGCAGCAAGAGGTTTTGTGAGGCCTATGGATTATTTTTCCGTGGGATCTGCTCAAAAACTTTCTGGATAAAAAGTTGAATAGGTGAGGACAAAAGAACCTAGGATACTACATCGAGATTTATCTCGGCCTATGGTTATGGGTATCTAAATCAATTTGAATTCTTAAACTAGGGTGTGTTTGTATTTGGGGTGATGAGTTAGGGTGCTCGGGTGGTTGTGCAGCAGTGTTGATTTAGGCTGGGTGAGGAAGGCAGAGAAAAGAAGGGAAAGGAAATTTAAGAAGGAGAAAAGCTAAGAGAAGGAAAATAAAAATAAGAAGAAATATATGAAATGAAAGTGTGTCTAGAAATTATAATACAACTTTTAATTACCCTTTTTTTTTCCTTCTGAAAGCTAAATTTTTGTTTTATTTAAAATAGCGGATATGATAGTATTTACACCTCGAATTCCAATCAGAAACTATCGCACTATTATTTGTGCATGTGAGTAATAACTCCGTTAAATATTACTTGAGTGGCAGGTTATAAACACAGAAGTATCTTGGTTCATCAATCTTCTTTTCCTTTCTTACAAAATTTCCATTACTGAATCTCTTTGCAAGTATGAAGTGCTTACTAGAGCTTTCATATCTGCTGGATCTTTTTCTTTATTTTAATTTCCATGCTTGTTCACTTGCAGTATTGTTATAGTTGAAGGTGATCCCCACCCTGGGGCAACAAGAGGTCGCATGTCCTTTCAAAGTTTTAATCCATCTATAGATGTGAGTATTAGAGGTTGAATGACCTACATTTCCTGAAAAACTCGTCATTTCACTTTCCTCTGTTTTTTTTTTTTTTTGCCGTCTCACATTTATAGCTTGGTTTTATAGAAATTCAATGGAGAAGAATCTGATCTTAATGAAACAGATACGGCTGCAACAAGTTCTGGCAAACAAAATGAAACAGCATCAGTCAGGTCTGTATTTTTTACCCTTTCAGATTATCTCATCCTCTATAGTAATTGGCTAAATCCTAATTGATATGCCTTTGTGATATAGCTTTTGCCTTATGCTTAAACGAACATATTAGATATTTTATTCTTGCACTGACCTCATGAATCATTTTAGTTTTCCAAGTGTGTTCCAATCTGTTTGAACTTAGTTTCTTGTTCAGTCACTGAAGGAATAACTCAATGTTCATTCATTACACTTACAGTAGCTTCTATTGAATTTTTGGCTAACAAACTGGATCTAGAAATGCATAAATTAATGATGGCTAAAAACTGGCTTTGTGTTGTGGTCAGTTGAAGTGATATAAAGCGGGTTTTCTGCCCAAGTTTTACTCTAGGCATGAAAAGGTCACTCTTCTAGAAGTAACATACTTCATCACTAAAGATTTACCAAAAGAGACTTTTTTAGTCCAAAAGTTTATGGCAAAGATTGGCGTGAATAGAGTGAACGATGGCTTTTTGCCCTTTTTTTGTGAATGGCAAAAAATAAACTATGAACCGATTTAAATGTCACATTCTTGAGTTAGGCTAAATCTTATGTTATAACAGAGCAAATGGGTCAGACAATTCGGAGTTAGATGGTTCGAGTAGTGATGGAAATGGTGATTTGAAGAGAAAGCAAGCTGAAGCAGAGTATCCAAATAAGTCTTTGAATGCTTTTTCGTCTCCAAATAGCAATCGAAGTTCACAGAAGAAGCATAAGCGTGAGAAGCTCGATTGGAGTGTTCTTCGGCCTCCCAAGCATCACAGCAAAAGGAAGTAAATTTTCTTATGGTCATGATTTGATGAGTATTTTTTGTGCCTTTTGCAGTTTAACCTTTGTTGTATTTTACATCTTTTTTAACCTTATAAGAATGTTCAAGATTTGGGATTACTTCTTCAAATTCACATTTTTATTGAGAATTTTTTTTACTTAAAGTAGTGATTTTAACACTTATTATAATTAAGGTTACCAGAATTTATAATCAACTTCACTTTCACTTTTATTTTTTTAATAATTTGTATGCATAAGTTTTGCTTGCATTCTTGATCAGTACCCAAGTGCCTAATATTTAATTCATTCTTACAATTTAATAATTTCTTAGTTGTGGGTAAATGCCTAATTGAATCTTTTCCATCTTAAAAATTGTTTTACAGAGTATAATCCTATTTCTTTTCTTTACAATAATTAGTGTTTCTCAATTAATATGATACATTTTCTTTCACTAATAGTTGATTAAATAGTTTCCAACTACAAAAAGATTCAAACTTTAGATAAAAAGGTTTTTTGATGAAATAATTTTGTTATTCTTAGACCAAAAAAGAAGTGACTTGGACAAAAGAAATGAAGTGGCTTAAACAAAATCTTTTTTTTTTTTTTTTCGCAATCAATTGAATATTGATTAATATTACAGTGATGCAAATGGTGGTCTCGAAGCACAATTTTTCAATTTCATATCTGAAATACGAGATGAAATATCAAATCGTGCTCAAACAAATAGAAGAATAATTCCATTAAAATAAGCCAAACTTGTAATACAATCAAAATCACTTATGGGCAATAGGTTTCCAACAAGACATAGCATAAATAACCCTTCCTTTCCATCCATGCAACATCCACTTCCCATCTTCATCCACTGAAAAGTCCTTATGATAATCCTTCTTCACCACACTCTTCACATACTTCACAAGCTCTTTATCAAGAGATTTCTGTCTAAATCCAGCCCTCAAATTCCTACCCTGCCATTGCTTATACGTCTCCGGCCGATCGATCCTAGCCGTCCCTTCGCAAGCTATAACATTCATTGCGTCTTTCGCAAATACCTCCTCCTCGAAAAGAACCCTATTCATGTCCTCCCTCTTTAGAGTCGCCTCAAACATATCGAACAATGACGAAAAATGAAAAAGCGCCTCTCTAAATCTCGTCAGAAAAAACGGCGTATTGTAGGTCCCGTTTATAACTCCGTGTATAAACATATCGGGATTGATTTTATGTATCAAGTTTAGAACTTTATCTCTCGGGCTATCGTCCAAAACCGTTTCGTCCAACACGTTGTGGAGACGGTGGACCGAGTTGACCACGACAAACTCGTTATCTTCGATTTTAACGTCTTCGACTTTTATGGTCTCCCATTTTTGTGCTATGGCAATGTACTCAAAAGGGACCCCAAATCGATCGCAGTATTTAGCGAGGCGTCGACCCGTTTCCTCGACCCGCTCCGCGGGCCGAAACCCGGGTTGTGGGAAATCGATACCCGTTATGCGTAGCTTTGGGGGCCCACCGTGGCGTTTGGAGAGGGCTTGGATTAGGCAAGGCCATTGAAAACCATACAAAATGCCGAAATCGATAACATGGAGTGTGGTTGCTTTTGCAGCTAGTTTCTTGATCGTTTGGTTTGCTAAAAGATTCGACATTTTACGAAAAGGGCTTGCAGTGATGAAGGTTTTGTAAGCTTTCAAAATCTCTGCAGCTGATATGCTTGTGGAAGTGAAATAGGAACCCGTTCCGTTTCCGGCCAAACGGGCCTCTAAGGCGTTGGCGAAATAATGGGCAAGCCTTTCTGTGCCATCGCCATGGGGAGAAGAATGGTGCCTTATGCGCAGTAATAGATCACTCACTGTTCGAGTATCGTAACTTGCCATAGCTTGTGCACATTGCATTAACAGGCTTCTTAAGTCTACAACTTCCTTTGTAATGATGATGCTCTGTTTTTTGCCTCCTTTTGGCCTTCCTCTGTTTGATCCCTTTGATTGATTATTGGGCTCTGTTTTCTTGTTTATGATGCCAGAGTTTGAACAGAGCAACACTTTGTCGTACAGATCTAACGGCTCAGATTCGACGACATTGTTGGCCAAGTGTTTGTTACTCCTCTGTTCTTCATTACCATCTCTGTACCTGTTTTTCTTTTCTCTAAAGTTATTTGGAAACTGAACTATCTCATCATTTCTAGTTGGTTCAGACGTATGATCATCATCATTAAGAAGGAAACGACTAATTTCCTTTATGCTTACATCAATAGAATTGAGATTTGAAGGCCCAAAAGGGTCCTCAACTTGTGAAGAAGGATTTATGAGGGGTTCAAGAACAGAGGAACTGAGATTACTATCAATACTGCAAGTTTTGGTGAAATGATCAATGGGGCTTTGTGAATTTCGATCAAGATGATTGTTGTTAAGAGCATCAAACAAGGATTTTTCAGTAGCTTGAAGAGCCAAACAGTCGTGAAGCATACAGGGCTTATGTACTAAATCCTCCTCTTCCATAAGCATATCACTTATGAATTTGAAAACCACATCTGAATGATCATTTCTCGTGAAGATTTCACCCTCAGATGATGAAATATTTTCATCTTCCGAGGATGATGATGATGACCCATTAATATTATTACATAAACCATGATTTTCTTCAGGAAAAACTGGATTATTTGAGTGGCAAATTGAATTGAAATCACAAGTTTGAGCCAAATATCCATCAAATAAAGTATCCATGAGCGTATGAATAAAACAGAGTGTACCTTAAAGAGGAAGAGGAACAAACTGGTGAATCTGGACAGGTATGAAAAGAAAGATAAAATATGTTTGAATGGTGATTTAGAAGCTTGTAATAAATATATAGAACAAGGCTTGACTAATTTATAGGCAGTCAAGTTTTCAACATAAAAGGCAATTGGTTCAATGAAAAGGAAGATTCCAGGAAATGGCCAATATCCTGTCATTATCATTAGTCTTAAAACTTTAGACTTTTTTAATATTTTTTGTCACTCATTCAAGTGTAATGAGATATGATTTGGATTTGGTTCATAATATTTATGTTTAAGATTGTAATATTTTAAGATGGTCCAGATATATTCATTGAATCTGCCCTGTACCATGTCTCCTTTCTGGAGGATTTTCTTTAAGTTGAATTGGATGTTATATTATGTTTTTTTTTTTTTTTTTCATATTTCAAGAATTTTTTCAATTTTGAATTTTGTTTGGCAACTCATTAAAATATATTTAGAAAATGCTATACTAGATATCCAATTTAAAACAAGAAATTAAACTATTTATTATAACAATATTATTCTGACATTTACTACTTTAAAGCATCTCAAAAAATTCAATCTTGCTATTTTTAAAATAACACTGATTAAGTTGTAAAATTAAAGACCATGTTTAATCATGCTAAATCAATCTAGAAAACGAATCTTGGCATTACGTCAATGTTTGCATCATTCCCTTTGTAAAATATGTACTCTTACTATATTTATTTTGTTCGAACCGTATAATTAGACCAACTCTACACTTCGTCTCTTCATTATTAGGTATCAATAATTGCACTATATATATGCAATTTAAAATTATGTATACATTTAATTATTTTGTTGGAGAAAAGTACTACTGAACCAACTATACTCCTGTCACTATTGTGTTGAGGGAAGTATTATTACATTAATATAATAAAAATAGGATACATTTTATAATTTTATATGCTGTCCGACTCAATTATTTAAAATATTTTGACAAATATTACATATTTAATATATAAATAGAAAACAAAAATCATTAAAATAGAAAATTTTGTCCGTAAAAGCATAATTATTTTGCTAGATTTATGATAATTTTATAAGTTATACAACTCTCATTTTTATTTATCTTAATATTCACGATAGTTATTTGTATTTTAAAAAGAATTTCACAATAAGATTAACACAATTATTATCCATCCTGGAAAACCGGAAACCGGGAGCCGCCGGTGAAAAGTGGATTTAGTAGCCCCCAAGCAGCCAGGGTTTGACTGAATGCGGGACCCAGCCTGTTTAATATATAAGAACCCAACACGAAAGACAGCATCTTAGAACACAAATGTGTGGTGGGAAATGACCGGCTCCATTGGGTAGGGTTCAAGATAGAATTTCCCCTTCTTTTGCTATCATTTTCTATCTCTATAATTGTGTGTTAAATCATTATTTTGAATCTCAAACCGATTCGGTTGATTGAATTGTTAAAATGGATGCAACAAATGATCATTGTAAAAAATCACAAAACTCGTTTAATTCGATATTGAATAAATAATAATTTATTAAATTGTGAAATCATATAAATCGAGAATTAAATAAAAAAATTCAATATGTCCTAAAATTCTTAAACCTCAGAATATTCTAAACTCTTAACTTTAATATTAATATATATATATATTTCCAAATATAATATTATTTATACTATTGGCATGTTTATATATTATATAAATTTTGAGTGGACACAATAAGAAATGAGAATAGCTTTGAAATATATGGAATATATTTTTATATTTTTACATTATTATGATGTCATTAATTTGACCATCATTAACCCAATAGTTAAAACGAGTAACCCATAATTCGATTTTTTTTTCTGATTTAATGACTAATTATGTTTCAAAACATTGGTGTAGTACAATTGATGGATAATAGCTTTTGTGGTTAGGGTGGATGTATCATATTAGGATTCCCACTATATCCTCTCCACCATAATTGGCTCTTTGTAAAAGTTTTTATTTTTACGAGAAATAAACAAATATCATGATTATAAATGGATGTATCATTTTGTTTATAAATGGTTTTAATAGATTATGGTTTTAGTGGGCTTTTAAATGACATACTACAAAGAAATAGGCTTTGGGAAAATGAACTTTGTGAGTAATTAAATTGTGGTAGTCGAATTATTTGTTGAGGGGATCTCATATATTTGCAAAGCTTCAATGAAAAACAACTCAAATGATGAATAAGTTATAAATACGCCTTTCGAGTTCATAATAAGATATAAAATATTTTTGAGTAAATTTTTTGAGTTTTGAAATTCTTGTCGTTGTTTAAAAACAATTTTGAACTTATCGAAATGTATATATGTGGAGTTCGTTCTCGACTTATTAAACGATTTTCCATCCCGTTTGTGGCGTCGTCATAATTTCGTTTTGGGGTTTGTATTCGTAGACTTCATCAGGTTGAGGTTTCTATATCAGGGTTTGTTGTCGTAGTCGAATTCGAGTTAAGGGTATTCGTTCATTCATTCAACTCGTGCACAAATTTTGATGTTGGAAAATTTTACGTCAATTCGGGTCGGTTCGTATCAAAAGATCCTTTCCAAGTTTAAAAGCGCATTGATGATAATGCTTACAAGTGATGTTTTAGATTTGAGGACAAATTATTTTCAAGACTGAGGGGAACGATGCAGCCGTATATTGTATTACATTACTTAATTATTTTATTTTTATATTTTTATCGTAGAGTTAATTAGTTGTTTGCATAAGTAGGAAACTGATATGGGTCGATATCCTTGTCTCAAATTTTGGCTTAGATTAAAACTCTTGTTTTGTTCGCCTACATACGAATTCATTATAACACAATAGAATATTTCAGAGTAAAATTTGTTAGTTTAATCTCTCTTTTTTCTTTAAAGTGTTGAACTTATTGAATTTTATGCATTTATCCTGACTTATCAAGCGGATTTTTATTCCGTTTGTAGAGTCTTCCTTCCATCTAGAAAAATTTATATAAATTATCGGTGTAAATATATTTGGTGGGAAGTCACTAAAAGACTAGTTTCATGATCATTCAGAATCATCTAAAAATATTCAGAGGAAGATTAAGCTTGATTCAAGTCTGTAATATGAACAATTGATTGAAATGTTTATAAACAAATAGTCAAAAATTTATTTTTTTGATAATAAACCATTAAAAGAAACCCACAAAATCATGAACAAACATCATAATCATACATTACACACACATCAACATCAATTAAGCCACAAAACATTCCATTCCATTCAGTGTTGTAAAGGCTTCCAACAAGACAGAGCATACATAACTCTGCCTTTCCATCCCTGCAACACCCACTCACTATCTTCACCCAACATAAAATCATTATGATAACCTTTCCACACTTTCGTCTTCACTTCCTTCAGTATCTCCTTATTCAACGGAACCTGCCGGAATCCGGCCCGGAGATTCCTCACCTGCCACTGCTTATACGTCTCCGGCCGCTCCACCCTTTCGTACCCTTCGCAAGCAATCACATTCATAACATCCCTTCCAAAAACCTCTCTCTCATACAGCAACCTATCTTCATCTTCCTTCTGTAGAGTAGCCTCCATCATGTCGAAGAACGACGAGTAATGGTACAATGTTTCCCTAAATCTCGACTCGAAAAACGTTGCGTTATAGGTCCCGTTCACAACGCCGTGCACAAAGAGTTGTGGGTTTATTTTGCGAATGAATCTCAGAACAGAGTCTCGTGGGCTGTTCATGGCGGCTGATTCATCGGCCATGTGTCTCATCCTGTACAAGCAGTTAACAACCACCGTTTCGTCTGGTTCAATTTTGAGATCCTCGATTTTGATATCGTCCCATTTCTTGGCTATGGCGTTGTACTCAAACGGGACATTGAATCTTTTACAGTAATTCTTAAGACGATGCCCTGTTTGCTCGACTCTCTCTGCGGGTTTGAATCCAGGCTGAGGAAAGTCTATTCCTGTTATTTTCAACATTGGAGGTCCCCCTGGCCTTAACGAGAGGCCTTGGATTATACATGGCCATTGAAAACCATACAAAATACCGAAATCTATGATGTGGATTTTATCAGACTCTCTGGTTTCTCTTGCGATTGATTTGTTTGCAAATATATTCGACATCCTCTTGAAGGGACAAGCTGTGACGTAAGATTGGTACGATTTTAGCAGTTCTGAAGCTGGTATACGCCTCGATGCAACAGACGTATACATGGCTGACCCTGTTCCAGCCATTCGGGCCTCGAGTGCATTAGCAAAGTAATGTGCTAATCTCTCGTTTGAATCGCCATATGGAGATGAATGTTGCCTAATCTGCTTCAGCAATTCTTCGGCTGATTTCGTGTTGAAACTCGAAACAGCTTGGGCACAACGAGTTAGCAGGGCTCTAAGGTCAACCACTTCTTGTATTTTTCGATTCTTTTTGCTGCCTTTGGGCCTTCCTCTCTTCACCTCTGTTGATTTTCTGTATTTCTTCTTCTTTTCGTCTTCGTTTTCGTTGTCGTCTGATATGTCGTCCTCACATTGGCAAGATGGAGATGAATCGTAGAATCTGGGGTTCATCTTTGGACAAAGGAATGATTTATCGTATTTCTGATCAGTTATTTCATACTCCTCTGTATATCCGCCTGCCAAGTGTTTGTTACTTGGCCCTTCATCGCCGTTGTCGCCACCGTCGCGAGTTTTCTTTCTTCCAGAATCTTGTTCACGCGAATTTTCCTTACGGCGATTCACAGCTTGATTGGAATTGTTTTCATTTTCTTGAAGTGGTCTACTGTTAGCAGTGGAATTAAACACCTGGAAGCTACTGACCTCCGGCGAAGCTTCGAACAATCGATCAAAATCGCACGAAAACCCACCGTGAGAGTTTTCGAGAAGTGACCATTGATTGAAACCCGCCGTCGATCTGCTCGATTTAGGACGTTCAACACCAAATTCTGGTGGCAAATCAGGAGCGAAATTGAGATCAATAGGTGCAGCAGAAGCGTCTTTTTCGCTCAACGCATCGTGGAAATACTTTTCTGCAGCTTGCAGAGCAGAGCAATCTTGAAACATGCAAGGCCTGTGCTCTAAATCATCCTCTTCCATCAACATCTGCTTTATGTAGTCGTAAACGCCGCCGAAATAGTCGCACGCCACCGCCGGACCTTCGTCGTCGTTTGAGTTATCACCGCCCTGATGCACGGCGGCATCGTATATGCTGCTGCTGCTGCAGTCAGTGACGAGATTTGAGTTCCTGAATTGAAACCCGGTTCTTTGATCAAGGCGAGATAAAGTATTCATTGTTTTCTATGAATTTATGAGTAGAAGATGATGGTGAATATAAAGATCGAAAAGAGATATATATATATATATATATATATATATATATATATATATATATATATGTTAATGGAGTTTTAGATGAGGATTGAGAAAACTAGAGCTGAAGTATTGTACTTATATAACATCAATGGTAACTTTTTTTGGATCTGACAATTTTTCATTTCAGATTGTCATCATGTTTCAGAAATGGATTTTCACAAATATTGAGATTTGAGATCTATTTCTGTACTTTATTATATATCAGATTGTGATATCATTTTTAGTTGTTTTGTTAATATATATAATATTGAATACACTATTACCAGCTGGTGGTGATATGATTCAGGATATCTTTTTTTATTCATTTATTGGGCGGATTGTCTCAAGCTTAGTTTTGACCTATGTCATAATAATAATAATGTAATAAATAATAATTCATATAAATAATATTCATAAAATATAAATATTTATATATACATATAATTTTGCATTCTATTGATTTTAAAGTTATTTTCATTGTGTAACTATATATATAGTAATATTGTATTTAAGTATATATATGACAATATCAAAGTTGAGAGAGTAACATCAGTTTTATGAATTTTTAGAGTTGATGATGCAAAAAAAGTAAGAGAAGAAGTGAACAAAATATTATTTAGTCCTGAATCTGTATTATTTTATGATCCAATCAATTTTTTTATTATACTTAGTCCATTTAGAACATAAATTAGTAATTCTTTTAATTATATTTTAATTTATGAACTAGAAATAAAAACTGAAAAATCTAGTCTAGTTCGTTCTATTTTATGGTTAAGTTGATGAATTTGGAATATTTTGCCTGCCTTAAGACTTATTTGTAGATTGATGTAGTAGTTTAGATATTGAAGTACATGGTCATAAATGTTATCATGTATAGTATTGCTCAAGGTTTGAACGTTCAACTAGTTGAAGTTTTATTCAAATGTCTAATATAATAAGTAGTGACCTATGTTATTTGAAATATGACTAGAGCTTTGTTTGAACAAAACATGCCATAAATTAGAAATTTAAATATGATGATAACTAGTACAAAGTTAAGTGATGATTATCATGTTCAATCACATGATACCAACCAAACGATACCTTATTATAATGTCTATCGCGCATTATTTTTAGATCTCATACTAATACTATTTTTTTGCAGTTCTAAACATTTTTATTTATTCATTAGGACTAAGATCTTTAATGTGTATATCTATTAATTTTATATGAAAAATTAAAATTTTATATATGTAGTATTTAGGGTGCCTTAATAATCCAAGTTTATAAATATAATAACATATACTTATACATGTATTATTTGGGGTAGGTAACTGCTAAATTAAGATTATTTATAAGTTTTCTGATTGAGTTGGTATTATTATTTTCTACACCAATCTGAAGTAAGTAGTGACCTGTGTTATTGACCTACTTAATAATTAACAAAGTCAAAATTATCTTAATTAAATGATAAAACCAATCGTTAGAATTTCTATTATTTCTATTATTTCTATTACATATATTGTGGCAATATTTATATTATGTCACATAAATAATTTCTAGTGGCAGAAATTTTTCTTGTTTTCTGAAAATGAATTTTAGTGACAACAAATTTTCTTGTCACACTACATAGATTTTTTATATATACAATAATTTTTCTCGTAACTTGGAATCTATGTGACAAGATTGTTTCTTTTGGAATCTATATTGTGAATAGTATATTGCATTATTACTAAATGTCACTATTTGTATTATTAATTTCTCCAGAACCATCTATCTTGGACTTCTTGTGGAGTTGTCACCTTTTCTTAATACTAAATTAAACTCTGTTAGTCAATTGCCATGCCATCACAAGATAATTTATAACTTGTAATAGGAGAAATTTTATAATAAATCGAGAATAATAGATCCAATCTATTATAGAGTATTAGATGTGGGTTATTTTGATAAAAAACAAAATCCTTATTTCTACATTTAATTTGACACGATCTAATGTAAAATTAACGATCAATGACACATCTTTTATGTCCACATAATGTCTATATTATATAATATGTATTTCACTAGAGAGATGTGTACGCTGTAAATGAATGGATCCCAAATCCAATATAATGTATAATTAAATATATGCTATAAATATTATTTATATGTGTACGTATTTTGATATAATCGTGGGCACATGCATCCCTTCCAATGTGACATATAATAATAATAATATTAAAGCAGATTCATAGATTAATGATAAAACAGCTAATTAACACTTTATTTAATAACCCCATTATCAATATTGTCGAGCTTTCCGTCGACCAAAACCCCCCCACCCACTAATAAAAAGAGAGACCAATAATGTACCAATTTACCAAAATTACAATTATGAAAAAAAATTACTTAAAAATCTCTTAAAATATTATTTCATTTAAAAATATCTATGAACGAACAACTTCTAAAATTTCTTACCCATTTAAGTCTACCCATTATAAACTTGAATATATATCACTTCTAAAGACGAATATTTTGTGTAAGTAGATTGATTTTGATTTGAACCACGTAATTTTTGTGTTTATTTGCTCATATTATCATGCTTTATACATATTCTATATTGCATTGTTCTTATTGATGTGAACTATGTTTACTACACTAGTGATCTATGTATTGATTGAAAATAAGTTCTCTATATTGTCTGATATATCCATTTCGGTCAAAGCCTTACTTAGAAAGTTTGTTTAACAAGTTCAAAAAAGAATCGAAATTATAAAACGAGATAAAATAAACGCATGTTCAACTCAAATAGTGATTTTGCATTAAATTGGTGTAAAAATTGCATCAAATTGCTGCAATTATATTAAATTCGCTCTAATTAAGAACACTATTAACACTAGTTACACCAAAAAGAAATGTTGCAGAATATATCTTTTCCCATTTTTTTATAATCTTACACTCCTTCACAAATAAAACCCATTTTTTTTTTAAATATTATGCATTTTCACCCAAAAACATATGCTATGTTAAAAAAATCATAAAAATAAAAATAAATTAATATTAAATTGAATTGAATTATAAATTATAAAACACGCAGACAAGTTTTAGTATATTTTTAAATATAAAATTAAATTTGTAAGATATGCATTATATACAAGTTAAATAAAATATAATTCATATAATTAATCTATAACTAAATTTTTATGGACTAAATTGAAAATAATTCAAATTGACTAATAATAAAATATACATTTAATTTCATATAGATATAATAAAGTTTTTATTTATAATTTAATGATAAATTGAAATTAATGCGTAATTGAATAATATATAATTACTAGAGTATAATTATAACTAATTAAATTTTGAATGGCTAAATTGAAAACAATTCAAATTTAATAAAAACTTATCAGAATTTAAATTTAAAAAAATTGAAAAAAAAAATGTCCAAAAAAAATTTAGGATTATTACTGCATAAAAAATGACGCAACAAATAGCGTTAAATCGGAGGCAACCGAGAATGGCCTAACATAATATCCCCCGAATTGGGACCATCTATAAATAGAAACTTTTCAAATATAAGTTAACAAAAACCCATAAAATTATAACCCCAAATCATATCTTCTATTGTCTAAAAAGAAGCAACTTTCTTGAGTTTGGGAGACAGTCTCCTTTTCATTTTTTTCCGACAACTTATCCTAATTTTTATACATTGTATTTCGTGTGTGTAGGCATTTAATCATTACTATTGTTGGGTAAAATTAAACTTTATAATGGTGGCCGAATTTCGTGATTAATTTCACTTTAGAAATTAATATTGATAATTCTAAAAAATATTTTTATTCATAAAAAATGAAGATACACATGTGACGTAGAGGTCACAAATTCAATCTCACAAGATGGGTGTGTTGAGAACTTCTATATTTATACTTTTAAATTCAAATATTACCGAACTTGATGATAATACTTTTAAGTTCAAATATTATTGATGATAATTGTTGATTCAGTATTCAATATAATAATATAATTTGATAATATAATAAGTGTTTAATTGAAAAAAGTTTTTATTTTCAGATTTCACTTGCACGTTCTTCTATTCAATCACCCAACAATTAAAATTTAAAATCATTCTAATTTCTAAGGCAAATTTCAAAGTTGAACTGTCAGAAAGTAGTGGGGCCCACTTTTTATTATTTGAAAATGGGTTAGACCGGCCCATTATCCCTTATGGGATGGGCAGGCCTGGCCAGGGTTAAGGCTGACCCCTTAAGGCCGGCTAACCTTAAGGGGCCGGACTTAGTTGGTCTGTCAGTACTTAACAGGCCGGCCTTTTTGGCCCGTTGTAGCCAGCCTTAAGGGGGCGGACAGTCAGTCCTTAACAGACCGGTTTGTTTGGCCCGATGTCAAACAGGCCAAAATCTGGCCTGCTTGACACCTTTAGGTGCAAGTTTTAGTAGCCGGAAGAAAATACAATAATTGGGTTCGGTGCTATGGCCGTGAGCCGAGTACGGTCCTGGATCCTAGGCCCAATAAGTCAGTACGGTCCTGGGCAACAATGTGTATACTTTTAGCCCAAAAAATACCCCAGCAGACACGAACAAGTATCTATATATATATGTATATATATATAGCACCAGACTTGGAACTTGCTGGTGCAAAAGTCATCTATCTGGGTCTGTATTTCCATCTATCCGGTGATTTTTTGTACTTATAAATTCTCTTTTATCACTAAATTTGAGCTTTTTCCTGTTATTATTATTATTATTTCAATTTTTGTTCTTGAACAGTCTCATGAATTGATCATAGAATTTTGGTTTAGTGTTATTCATTGATCTCTGTCTCATCTTCTTCCTGTGATTTTAGCTTGACAGATACTGAATAGGCCTCCTGGTGGTGAAAATATCATTAATTTTCAATCTCTGCAATCATGGTATGTTAGTGAAATTAAATCGCCCTTTTTTTCTTTCAATTTTTTCTACTGTTTTCTTTGATATGTATGCAAATTAGATCATCTCTATTCCAATGTTATGTATTATTGTATATGATGAATGACATATGTAATTCTTATACTTTTACTGGCCGTTCTCACAATAACATGTGATATTAGGTGCTATAGGATTTTGTATTTATGTGGTAAGTTAACAATGTCATATTATCTCTCATAAGGAATCATGTTCAATGTTGAAGTTGTTTCTTTTGAAATTCAGACGATTGCTTAATCAGTATCAAATTATGCGGTTTTGGTTATCGTTTCTGTTTTTGTCTTTGAGAAAGCTTATGCATTAAACAAGCTTGCTTATGTGCTTCTATATTTCTTTTCTTAATTTGTGTATTCTCTACATGTGAATATAGTTGATAGACTTTGTTTGTTGAGGCATTCTAGCTTATCTCTACTGTCCATGGGATAGAAGCAAATTATTCCTAATTCTGTACTCTTTAGTTGTATATTTTCATGCTAACGCATACTTGGAATTTATGAATTTTATAATATCTGTTGATTTTAGTTAACTTATCTAGCTACACATTGCTTTGAGAGGTAATGCAATTATACAGTTGCACAAAAATCAACTTCGTATTATTGGTAAATGAAGAACAATATAAAGTAGGAATCGTATACCTTCCTTATACAGTATGCACTGGATAAACTATATAATCTTGGTAAATTTTATCCACTCACTGGTGCTTGTTGTTGTATTGCAGTATGCTGATAACTACCATGGTGACAATTCAAACTTTGAACAGAATTACCGCTGTTATCCTGTATCTTTCATAGAAAAGGTCTGATAACTAACCGCGATAATAATCAAAGCTATATACTTGAGCTTGTTCATTTTGTTGGCACTAACGTTTCATAAGTTGATTTGCTGATTTAAATTTTACTGTTCCAAATTAATTATGCTTTTTCATATTCGTTGCAGGCTCATCTAGAAAAGGGTGATAAAGGTAAAATTTACTCATTTTTTTTCTAGTTAAACTGTTCCTTATTCCAACTTTAACGATTTCTGTGTTAATCTCTTTGTCTAATTAACATAATTGATTTTATGACTCAGTTATAATGCCTCCCTCAGCTCTTGACCGTCTTGGTAAGTTAGATTCATAAATATATACATATATATAATATATATATATACTTTCTTGTTAATCAGTATTTATCATTGCTGTTTACTCTTTTCTTTTTGGGGATAGAATTGTTGTTTACTCTAAGTACCTGAACTGAACCCCCTTTCATTATCCTTTTACTATGCAGCATACTTACAGATTGACTACCCAATGTTATTTGAGCTCATTAATCCTTCAACTGGCAAACTTACTCATTGCGGCGTACTAGAATTTATTGCAGATGAAGGCATTATATATTTACCCTATTGGGTATGATCTCCTGAAAAAATTGATTTGAAATTTTTTCAACATGTCTCTTAGCCTTCTCATTTCATTTTGTTGAAATATTTCATAAAAATTAAGATGATGGAGAATATGCTTTTACAAGAAGGAGATATTGTCCGTGTAAAGAACGCCAGTTTGTCGAAAGGAACTTATGTGAAGCTTCAACCACACACAAAGGACTTTTTAGATGTATCCAATCCAAAAGCAATGTTAGTTTTTGTTGGATTTTTCTCTATTTGTTGTTTATAGTGAATTGTTTTTGAATTTTGAGGTCGAATGAGAATTTTGACTTGTAGATTGGAGAAGACATTAAGGAGCTACTCTTGCTTAACATCTGGTGACACCATCATGGTCGCGTATAACAACAAGAAGTTTTACATTGATATAGTGGAAACCAAACCTTCCTCTGCAATTTGCATAATCGAAACTGATTGTGAGGTCGATTTTGCCCCTCCGTTGGATTATAAAGAACCTGAAAAGCCAGTAAAGTCTACTCCAACAAACAAGAGACCACGGGAAGGTTTAGACTAATGATTTATGCTTCATCTTGAATTTAATCCTTCTATATATACATACACATATATATATTTATGTAATATTACACTAATGTAACCAATGTTTTCTATCTTCTTAGAAGAAGAAGAAGAGGCGGAAAAGAAGGTCCCGGGATTTAGCCCGTTCACTGGTTCAGGAAAACGATTGGATGGGAAGGGTTTAGACCAACCTGTTGTGCCAATTTCGTCCCCCGTTATTAAGAGTGGAAATAATGTATCTAACTCTTCTAATGGTCGAAAATCAGGAAAGCTTGTTTTTGGTTCTAAAACTGAAGATGGTTCAAATGGAACGCTAAAAGTAAGTTCAAATCTATGCAAATCGTTTGGTTATCATTTCTTGTCGAGAAAACTGGGACTTACATTTTGTGTCATTCAAATGAAGTGAAAATCGTTTAGACTTTATGGTAAGCTTCAAATTGATTTCATGTTGTTATAATTTTGCATCACAGACTTCAACATCAAAGGAAAGCGTTCAAAAACCGCCTCAGAAAGATGAAGAACCAAAGTTTCAAGCGTTTACCGGGAAGAAGTATTCACTGAAAGATTGACTGACTGTTTATACAAAGTTTCTTTACTTTGTAAGTGATGATATTTCTAATTTACTAGGGAAATCATTCTTTTAATATATTTCATTACCAAATTACAACAGAGTTTTTCTTTGTTCCCACTTTGTTTAGAGTGGTGAAATAAACTTATATGGTCCACATCTCGAATGCTAACATATTGTACTTCAGGGACAATTAATTATAATTAATCACTAACAATATCATATTATCTAACTCTAAGTTAGACAATCAAATTGGAGTGGACGAATGGTGTTGTAATTAACTAAAATTAAACTAAGAATCACTAATAAATGGACATGAACCCAAACCAGATATCACAACTAAGGCGTATGATGTAACCAAATCATTTATGAAAACTTATTGTATTTATTTTAACTAAATTGATTATGCTATGCTAAAACCGCTTAATGTATTAACTAATAGAGCCATTTTTGTGTAATTAACTCAAGATAATAATATTTTTCTTAGTAAATAAAGCCAATGTTTTTAATATGTGATTTTTTTTTTCTTATTGTATTAGCTCTGAAGAAATCTTGGATTGAGTCTTTGAGAGGACCAAATTACATTCAAACAAATTTTTATTTGACAATATTTGTACGTAGATATTCAAATTATTTTAGTTTTAGTTGATAAGTAAACTAACATAATTTACACATACTGGACTTTTTCAATAAAATTTAAAATAGTTTGAATTATATATTTGAATATCAAACTTTGATCACACTTGCTCATTGAAAACACATAATATTGAGTGTCTTATCAAGATTTCCCTTAATTGGAACATGCAATTTGATTTATTAGTGACAAACCGAACATAAAATGGTTTCATGAAATAGATATTGGAGTGATCCTAATTTGCTCATATGAATACTCATCTCATTTTATTGAGAGCATTATCAACAGTTCTAATTATTACTTTATTAGTGATGATAAACCATTTCAAATACTTATAATCCTACTCGAATCGTAATTTTTCATCTAAAAAAAACACAAATTATTCGAAAGTTATCGATATCATTAACTTCACAAAGTACACATCTTTTATTAATGATAGTTCGAACGAGGAGATATAAATACATTATATCATACTGATAAACTTAGTTATATTGTCAAAATACGAAAAAGTAATGTTTTTAAGCCCTCACATATGTCTCGATAGCAGGCTTTCCAGAATAGCAAACATCTGATTTCTCTATCGATTCCCAAAGCTGTGGCAACGCTTCTCGCATATTATGTATACTCTCCAACGCATAATCCACGCCTTTTGTCCTATGAGATGAACCAACCTGTTTTCATCATATACATTTAAAGCAAAACGAGAACATATTTAACACAATTTCAGATTAGCATTTACGATTATTTAACATTACCCAAATAGTTTTTAGGCCCATGGTTTTTGCAGTCTGTAGATTACGAATAGAGTCATCAAAGAACACCTGCAGATAGAAGGAAATAGGGTTCGTTTTAGATTCAATAAATCATGGCATATAATGGCAGAGCATAGAAGTTTGGATTGCTTTTGTTTTTGATGTTTTGCAAAATAGTTTTGTAGAACAGTTCTATCAAAACAATTTTGCAGTATAAATACTATTCTGGAAAATAAAAAGTGTTCTGTAAAACTTAAAAACAAATAAAACCTGTTCTGCAAAATAGCAAATTTTGAAGTTTTATTCTTCAAAAACATAAAGTGGGAACAAGCCAACCAAACGCCTTTTTCATGTTTTTATTTTGCAAAAACAAAAAACACACTTTAAAAACAGTCATCCAAATGGGCTCCAAATCTCTCACCGTTTTCTGAGGGTTAATCCCAGCACTTTTGAAAGCTTGCTCAAATGAGTTTTCAAATGGCTTGCAAACTATTGGAGTTTTCGGGATTCCTGGACCAGAACAGAATCATGAAACGGTCACGTACATAAATGTAAGAATAAAAGGCTTAATTACAACCTTTTGAACTCACCATCAGAATCGTTTTCAGAATCTTTGTCCTTGTGAATAGGATTCAACGTCTCGAAACAAATAATGTCATCAAAACAGTCCTCTAATCCAAGCCTGCCAAGTACTTTAGCAACATGGGCTTCATTCCCGTTCGAAAATATCTGTTTTCAAGTCCCCAAATAGTGTCAATCATTTAAATAATACATCATTTGGGTCGATTTCGAAAATGAAAAGAAAATCGAAACTAGACAGGAACATACAACTTTCCGAATAGGCAAGCTATGAAGAATGCTCCTTAGAGTGTGATCAGTCTTTAACCAATCATAAGGTAATCGCCCGTGCACAAAGCTATGCAAAAAACAATGTCGTATTTAGCAAGTCAAGTCTAGATTCAATCATAACCGTTCGTATATGGATCATCCTACGAACAATAACAAAAGCAAGAAAATATCGCGTAATAAGAAATGAGAGGATTTCCTTTATTTTTACCTGTGGTAATCATCATAGTCGAAGTCATAACCGATGGCCTGAAAATGGGAAAAAAGCAAAATCTGATTTTGTTTGTAACATTAATTCATATTCCTTTAATCTGTTCATAGTCCAAAGAACACATACCCTAAGGCCAGCCATGGTTGTTCCATACTCCTTATACAATTGAGCACACATTACAGAAACTTTCTCCTCTTCTATACCGAGAGTATTGGTCATATACTCTAGATTAACATATCGAAATAAAAACTTAACCAAACAATAGTAAAATGGGTACTCATATAAATGAACAATGAGTGATTTATATGTTACCTATGATATTCTTGGTGCATTGTGCTGATATACCAGAACTCATGGGATAAAGGGTATCGTCCACATCTAAAAGTTCAAAAAAAAAAATGTAATTTTTTAAGACAACTTCAAAAATTTACCCTATTTTCAGATATATATATATATATATATATATATATATATATATGTATAAAACTGACCAAAAAGAAGACATTCATATTGGGGCTCTGTAACTTGCTGGTAGGAATCCTTGTTCTCCATTGCAATCTAATCAACTGTCTGGAAAATGATGTAAGAGTAAATAATTGATTAAACAAAAAACAGGGCCACCAATGTAAGCATATAATAAAACAATATGATTTAAATCATGCTCACACATACATACGAAAAGCGGAAGCGATAAATAGAACGAATTGATTACCTCCAGCCATTGCTATTGAAATCGTGAATTGATCAAATCAGTATCCCTTTATCTACCTCAATTCCTTATGCTCTGATTCAGTTTCCAAACCCTCCTTCTCAATTTTCAGATGGTGTTGTATATATGAGAGTAGGCTTAGTGAACCATTAATCAGAGAAGCTACGTTTATTTATTCTGCTCTAGCCATCATAGAGAGATTTCAACGTGTGCTATAAACGTGGGTGGTTACTAGATAGTGGGAGAAAATATGGGCTGAATTAGTCAATGGGTTGACTAGTCAAAACAAATGGGCCACAAATAGGTTTTCTATAAAATAACATTATTATATATATTAATATATATATATATACGAAAACCAACATTCTCCCACTTGGCCCATTTGTGAAGAGATACGATATACGAATCATAGCGACGAAATCTCTTAGAGCGAGAATTAATCTTCCATGTATTACGATATATCAAATTCTCAACACACCACACACACTTAACTTAATGAGTAAACCTCATGTTTACTCTAGGTTCAAACAAAATGATATTTCTCAACTTAATTACATAAATATGCGCATAAACCCGAAACGAGAAAATATCCAAATTAATAAAGTTTCAGCAAAACATAATGAATGTACTACATAATGGGTGCAAGTCCCATTCTCGCCACATGATCCTTGAAATTCTTAATTTGCATGCCTTTAGTCAAGGGATCAGCGATCATTAAATCAGTGCTAATGTGTTCGATGATCACTTTTCTTTCTTGAACACGTTCCTTCACGACTAGAAACTTTATGTCGATGTGTTTATTTCGACTTCCACTTCTGTTATTCTTAGCCATGAAGACAGCAGCTGAATTGTCACAATACATTCTTATTGGCCGATTAATAGAGTCAACAACTCTAAGCCCAGATATGAAACTTTTCAACCAAACACCATGTGAGGTAGCCTCAAAACAAGAGATGAACTCCGCTACCATAGTAGAACTGGCTGTTAAGGTTTGCTTTGCACTCCTCCAGGATACGGCATCATCAGTTAGCATGAACACATATCCTGATGTGGATTTAAGTGAATCATTGCAGCCACCGTAATCGGAGTCCGAATAGCCTACCACTTCTAGATTACCAGTTCGTCTGTACATAAGCATGTAATCCTTAGTACCCTTAAGATACCTCAATACTTTCTTTGCAGCCTTCCAGTGATCGATCCCTGGATTACTCTGATATCTCCCTAATACTCCAACTGCATATGCAATATCGGGTCTGGTACAGACCTGAGCATACATAATGCTACCAACAGCTGAAGCATATGGAATATTTTTCATTTGTTCCCTTTCAATGTCATTCCTGGGGCATTGGTCCAAACTGAACCGATCACCCTTCACAATTGGTGCTACACTTGGTGAACAATCTTTCATTCTAAATCTTTCAAGTACTTTGTTGATATAGGCCTCTTGAGACAATCCCACTAGATCTATCTCTATGGATCTTAATGCCAATGACATAAGATGCCTCTCCCATATCTTTCATATCAAAGTTACTTGAAAGGAATTGTTTCACTTCACGTAAAAACCCTTTATCATTGGTTGCAAGCAAAATATCATCCACATACAACACAAGAAAACAAACTTTACTCCCACTGACCTTAAGATATATACATTGATCCATGATATTTTCTTCGAAACCAAATGAAGTAATTATTTCATGGAACTTCTTATACCACTGGCGGGAGGCTTGTTTTAACCCATATATGGATTTGTTCAACTTACAAACCAAATGTTCACCATCCTTAGAGGAGAATCCTTCAGGTTGTTTCATATAAACCTCTTCCTCTAAATCACCATTGAGGAATGCCGTTTTCACATTCATTTGATGTAGCTCGAAATCAAAATGAGCTACTAATGCCATAATCACACGAAGAGAATCTTTTCTTGATACAGGAGAAAAAGTCTCCGTGTAGTCGATTCCTTCCCTTTGAGTGAACCCTTTAGCAACGAGTCTTGCCTTATGTCTCTCGATGTTGCCAAGTGAGTCTCTTTTAGTCTTAAAAACCCACTTGCATCCAATGGTTTTTACACCATCAGGCAACTGGACGAGATTCCAGACTCGATTAGACGCCATAGAATTCATCTCATCTTTCATAGCATTCATCCATAAGTTAGAATCTGCAGAACTTACGGCTTGTGAAAACGATAAAGGGTCATCATCGACTCCAACATTGCAATCCGATTCTTGCAGAAACACTTCATAATCATCAGGAATAGCTGATCGCCTTTCTCGAGTAGATCTCCTTAATGGGACTTGTTCATTCTCATGATGAACTGTCTCCTCGTTTACAACATGATCTATCGGATTTTGATCAATAATTTGTGGAATTTCTATATTAGGTTGTCTAACGCTCGATTTAACTTGAGGAGCGTGAACGACAATCAACCTATCACTTGAATCAGAGGGTGGAACCTCATAGTGGTCTTTCTCAGGAGTAGTATCCTGAAATTGATCACTCCCACTGATCAAATCATTCTCAAGAAATTTAGCATTTCTCGATTCCACAATCCTGGTGCTATGCGACGGACAATAGAACCTATAACCTTTAGACCTTTCGGCATATCCAATGAAATACCCACTAATAGTCCTTGGGTCAAGCTTCTTATCTTGTGGGTTGTAAATTCTCACCTCAGACGGGCATCCCCAAACGCGTATATGTCTCAAACTCGGTTTCCAACCTTTGAATAACTCAAAAGGCGTCTTAGAGACAGCCTTGGAAGGAACCCGGTTTAATATATACGCTGCCGTCTTAAGAGAATCAACCCACAAAAATGATGGAAGTTTAACATTACTTCTCATGCTACGCACCATGTCAATTAATGTCCGATTTCTTCTTTCAGCTACACCATTCTGGTCGGGAGAACCAGGCATAGTGTATTGGGGAACAATCCCATGCTCTTGAAGAAATTTAGCAAATGGACCATGTGCTTGTCCGTTCTCAGTGTATCTACCATAGTACTCTCCACCTCGATCTGATCTCACGATCTTAATGTGCTTACCACATTGATTCTCTACTTCAGCCTTAAACAATTTAAAGGCATCTAAAGCTTCGTCTTTGGAACGAAGTAAGTAGAGATACATATATCGTGAATAATCATCTATGAAAGTGATAAAGTATTTCGGATCTTCAGCATTCATATCCGGACAACAAATGTCCGTATGTATGATTTCTAATAAGTCAGAACTCCTCTTGGCACCAATTTTGTGTTTGTTAGTTTGCTTTCCTTTAATGCAACTAACACAAGTATCGAAATCGGTAAAGTCTAGAGTACCAAGTACTCCTTCCTTTACCAATCTCTTAACTCTCTCAATGGAGATGTGTCCCAATCTCCGGTGTCACAACATAGAGGAATCCTCATTCATAATACATCTTTTTAAACCAACATTAACATGCATAGAATTATGAGTGGTATCACTTTGCAAATTAAGATGAAATAAATTATCAGACAATGTACCACATCCAATAACTTCAGAATTTTTAATAATATTAAAACCAGAGTCTGAAAAATTAAAGGAAAATCCAAAAGGTAAAAGTCTAGATACTGAAATCAAATTTCTTGCAAAGTTCGGAACATAAAACGTTTTCTCCAAACGTAAAGTAAAACCACTACTTAAAACTAAACTGCATGTCCCAATGGCTTCCACATGTGAAGCTATCTTGTTGCCCGAATAGATAGATCTTTCACTGTCCACTGGTTTCCTTAGGTTTGTCATACCCTGCAAGGTATTCGAAACATGGATTGTAGTCCCAGTATCAATCCACCATGTATTATGATTAACATTAACCATATTAGATTCATAACAGACAAATGCTAAAAAATTACCTTTCTTCTCAAGCCAAGTCTTGAACTTAATGCAGTCTTTCTTCATGTGTCCCTTCTTTTTACAGAAGTAACACTTTGACTCCTTCTTTATGACTTGGTTCACATGAATCTTTCCCTTTCCCTTTTCCTTAATGTGATCCCTTTTCTTCTTTGAAAAAGAAGTTGTAGCAAGGTTCACCTTTTCGCCTTCTTCCATCGACAATCTACCCTCCTCTTGAACACACATGGTCATAAGCTCGTTAATTGACCATTTGTCCTTATGTGTGTTGTAAGAGATCTTAAATGGGGCATATTGTTGAGGTAGAGTGCACAAAATGAAATGGACTAGGAAAGATTCCGACATGGTAACTTCTAAAGCCTTTAGTTGTGCCGCTATATCCCTCATGCGCATGATATAATCACGCACTCCTTTAACCTCAGTGTGCCTCATGGATGAGAACTTCATAATCAAGGTGCTGGCGAGAGCCTTATCAGAGGATGCAAACTGCTGATCGATGGCTTTAAGGAGATCCTTGACCTTATCATGCTGTTCGACAGAACCCCGAATGCTAGCACAAATTTTGGTCTTTATGAACATAACTGAGAGACGATTAGATCGCTCCCACTTTTCATAAAGATCAACTGCATCAGGAGTACTAGTCTCCGTTATGCTAGGCGGTTCGTCTTTCCGAATAGCATAGTCAATATCCATCCATCCTAAATGCAGTAACACCCTCTCTTTCCACACCTTGTAGTTATCACCACTTAATTCAGAAATGTCACATTTGACATCAGAAATATTTCCAGGTAAAATTACTGCAAATTAAAAGTACATGCTCATTAACAAAATTGAGATTTTAAATTTCACAATTTACCAATGTAAACCATGCTCATATGAATCCAGTGACATAAAACTTGCCTGTGGGCTAAAGTCTACTCAAATCAGATTCATAATAAAACCTTATAGTGAAACTGTTAAACCATTATTTCTTAACTCCTGTGGGTAGATTAAGAAACATAATCTAACACTTCACCCTAATTAATCATGCAAATACAATAAAATTTCCTGTGGGCATATCTCATTATATTACACATGATTAATTACAATTAATGTCTAGTATCCACATGTGATTTCAACATCAAATTTCAAATAATTAGAGATGCTGTGGCTAATCCCTAACTCATAAAATTTAATCACTTGACATTTCACTTTATTTTATATACTTAACTTTATGTATATAAATTGTAGAACTCATTATAAAACAATGATTCATACTAAAGTGTTCCACACAAAACAAAGACTACTGCAATTATGATTTCTTTTGAATTTTCGGAAATCAAATATGAAAACAAATGTATGCTCCAGCAGCTTTCAAAGTTCGCTCAATAATGATTAGACAACAATTAATCTCATTATATCTCAATAAAAATCATTAATTTAGTGGAAAATTCCCATTGCATATATATATATATATATCATTAATCCTCCAAAAGGGCTCCATAACAGATAACATGGGAGCATACAAACATTCCATGACATTTAGTATATATAAGTAATGCATATCCCACTTTAAGAAACAAAACCATTCTGCACATATATACATATACACGTGTCCATGCATTCATTACCATATATATGTATTTATATTCAATTTTCACAAATCACACACTTTGTCATATGTATGCACGCATCTCATTTTAAAGTGTAATATAATCACATTAAAACCCCACAAAAGGCACTACAATTTCAGTTCACTAATATCCACGGAATTGCTGCTTCTTCATGTGTAACTATATATGATAACAATTATTATTATTATTCCAAACATGGATTCATTACTGTAATCCTAATTCCATCCCATAAAGCCACAACAAATGGAGGCATTGACTTTTTATCAACTCTTCACAGTGTTACACTAAACAGCAGAGCATTTATAAACCCTCGGAGCAAAGACGAAATTGATAGTTCTCCGGCAATTCCAATTCACAATTTTCAAATGAATAAAGCCAAATGTAATTAAAATTATGTATTTAAAATTAGCCCTGATTAAAATTATGCTTCAAATCGAAACGATGTACATGGCTCAAATATTCATTCAACACAATTCAAAACGACAAGGAAATTCGTAAGCAAGGCAGAGGCGATTACTCGCTCTGATACCAAATGTAAGCATATAATAAAACAATATGATTTAAATCATGCTCACACATACATACGAAAAGCGGAAGCGATAAATAGAACGAATTGATTACTTCCAGCCATTGCTATTGAAATCGTGAATTGATCAAATCAGTATCCCTTTATCTACCTCAATTCCTTATGCTCTGATTCAGTTTCCAAACCCTCCTTCTCAATTTTCAGATGGTGTTGTATATATGAGAGTAGGCTTAGTGAACCATTAATCAGAGAAGCTACGTTTATTTATTCTGCTCTAGCCATCATAGAGAGATTTCAACGTGTGCTATAAACGTGGGTGTGGTTACTAGATAGTGGGAGAAAATATGGGCTGAATTAGTCAATGGGTTGACTAGTCAAAACAAATGGGCCACAAATAGGTTTTCTATAAAATAACATTATTATATATATTAATATATATATATATACGAAAACCAACAACCAAATCAATTCATTCAATTGATAATATATATATATATATATAGCCTAAATATATCTACAAAAAAGAACGACAAACAACAAGAAATTTGTCAACAATTGGACAGAAATTAACAATGTTTCAATCATATAAAGATTTGTTATATAAAAAAAAAAAAATAGGGACAGGTGAAGCACAAAATAAAGATCCACATTACAGAAAAGGCACATTCACAGTTTCACACATGATAAAATCGAAAAAGAGAAAAAGTATGGAAAAGAGTTACCAGAAAAGTGCTGAAAGATGAAAACTGAGATATTTCTTTGGAGTCAAAAGTAACGTAGGCAGAGGGGAGTAAAAGTGTTGTAAGAATGGGAAGAGTTTAAATAGGCGTCCTATGGTTCTGGGGTTCTATTTTGATGGGTTTTTTCCTTATTTTTTAGAAAATGTTAAAATAATATGCAGTTTTATCTTATTTTTTCAGTTTAAAAATTGAAAGAAAATCGTTTTTTTTTTTAATGTTATTCACTTTTATTAATATGTTAATTTGATATTTATATATGTCCTTGCATTTTTATAACCGAATAAAAGTCTGAAATACAGATTATTCATCAAAAAATATTTTATAAAAAAGAAAGAAAAAGATTGTTTTTCCAATTTGTGGGTCAATTCAAATCTTTGCTGCTGGACCAATACAATCAGTAATGTCAAAATCCATGTACCTAGGTTTGGGTAATTCACTTTTTATTTAATAAACAATAAATAATAGATTCTTGTGATTTTTAAAAGTATTTTAAATATAAAGTTATTTAACAATAATTTAAATAAGAAATATGTGAAAAGTTGGCCATGATTATCTAGTCAATAAATAATAGCCAAGGTACTAAAATTACCAATATCCAATATGGGAAACAAATACAATTAAACCAATCTAAATACTGGTTTATCAAAAATTCAAAATTATGAAGTATTTGCTTTAAAAATTGTTAATTACTGATATCTAATTAGTAATTTGTTGCATATTTTAATAGTTATATTGAACCCAACATATTTTATAGCATCCATAAGGTTAGGTGAGGTTGTTGTATATTGAAAAGGAAGAAATCAGAACAGTATCACAATGTTGAAATTCAGAACCATTTAAAACATCTTTTGATTATATTTTCGAGAATGGTGGGTCGGTCACCACGTCTTCCTTCTAACTTAAGAATTTTCACATGCTCTTTAATCTAAATTATTCCAAGGCCTCAATATCTTATCTCTATTTCTTTTGACCAAACCAAAAGTTGTGTACTTGTTTGTTAATATTTTTGGATATTATTTAAAAAAAAATTTTTGAATAACAAAATCTAAGATTAAATTTAATATGGATTACTTCTATTTAAATTTATATTTTTTGATTTTATTTTTTCAATCTCTTATATTATTACATATTTACTATTCAATCATTCATTTTAATTATTATTGTAATTTCTCTTCATAGTTAATACTTTATATATTATTATTATTATTTAAATAAATTATTATAAAAATTACTAACTCAATCATTTAATTAATTATTTATCAACTAATTATAATTAATTTAAAGTATTTATAAAATTTCAATAATTTTTTAAAAAATATAAACAAACAACGATTACTTTTAACCATAATAAATATATTTTAAGATTTTTTTACAAATTTATCTGAAAAACATAAACAAACGAAGCTGTTTGTTTATGTTTTTGAAATAAAATTTTGAATTTTTCTCGTAAATTGTGTAATATGGAAATTCGTGTAAAAATGGTAGATGTTTGTTTATATTTTTAGAAATTGGCTAAAAGTTGTAAGACATGTCAAATCAATATTGATAGGTTGGTGGATGATGTGTATAATAATTGTGTTAGTGGTGTATATAATGATTATGAAAATAAAAAATAAATAAATATGCATAAAAAAAGTGTAAAGTATGAAAGAGAAAATGATAATAACTGATTTGATTGGTAAATGTATGGAAAGTTGTATATGTGATTGATAGTTAGTTATATAGAAGATTGGAATGTAGAATTGAAAAAATGTAGAATTTGGATGAGAATTTGGTGTATTAAGTTTATTTTGAATTTTGTGATTTAAAAAGTTGAAAATGAGTTTTGAAAACATAAACAAACAAAGCACAAGCAAATTGCAATTCACAATTCAATGCTCGTATTATTTGTAACATGGTAGGTAGTATAGTATCATAACTGTGTCTTATTGTGAGCCTGACAAGTGTATTAAACTAAAAGAAAATCCACTCCGACGTTAAAATTTCAAAACAATTTCTGATTTCAATCAATATTTGGCTAATAACCAAAGTCTAGAAAAGAGAAACACAAAAGCTAAATGCAAATTACTTTTAGCAAGAGCACAATTTGCAACCAATATACAACAAAGTCCCCTACATTATTAGTCTTTTCTACAACACTGCAATGGGTAAAATCAAAATGCCTTTTATCACAGAAAACATTATATCAGCCTTATAAACCACAACACTGGCAATTTCTGAGTATAGTATATTTCATCTGTTAAGAATACATCTTTGAACAAACATTGTAACTCACCACAAAATATCAAATAGATTATGAAATTAAGTGGGAACAACCTCAGGTATAATAGGTGAAGATCCATCATCCTCTGTAATAACACCATCCTCCACAGTCTTTCCACTCTTATCATCTTCCTCTTGAAAACCTAGCTTAAACCTATCGTAATTAGTCATTTCACTCGATTTGAAAGGCCGTTCACCGAGTACCTTTAACAAGTCTTCTTGATGAAGGGTTTCCTTTTCAAGTAAAAGCTCAGCAATTTGAGCTATTTTCTCCTTATGTTCCTCTACCAATTGGATTGTTCGTTCATACGCCTTTGAAGCCCATTCACGCACTTCAGTGTCAATAATAGCAGCTGTTTCGCTGCTGTACGGTTTAGTCATTTCAAATCCATCGTCCCTTTGAGGATAAGATAGAAGGCCCACTTTTTCACTGAACCCGTATATCGCAACTTGAGCATACGTCATTTTAGTCACTTTTTCAAGGTCGTTTTGGGCTCCAGTTGATATTTTTCCCAATAACACCTGCATGAATATACAGGTTACAGGTTATGGCGTAAGTGAATTTACAGGTTATAAAGATAGAGTTAAATTATACGATTTAATAACCTGTTCGGCAGCACGTCCACCGAGGGTCATGCAAGTCATATCAAAAAGCTGCTCTTTGGTCATGAGAAGGTTCTCATTAGGAACATATTGGGCAAAGCCAAGTGCTGCAGTGCCACGGGGAACAATAGTCACCTTCAACAAGGGTTCTGCGTGTTCTAAAAACCAGCCGGTTACAGCATGGCCTGATTCATGGTATGCTACAGTACGGCGTTCAAGTTTACTTATTACCTGCCCAGGAAATAAAAAAGATCGGAGTATTTAGAGACAGCTGAAATAAGAGCAAACTGTGAGGATAAGGCCATTGTGGATGAAAACATTATGCGCATGGGAATATGCATAACCAGGAGAGACATCAGCATATTCAGGAATCAATATTTTCCCAATTTCCATTATATTTAACCACATAGAAAACTATAGATTGAGGAAAAGAATTTGGAACACAGATTCAACAGAAGTTGCATTCCTTTTCATGTTCTTTGATCAGCCACCAAAGGAATTCACCATTCATGATTTCCAAAATGGTCCACTACAGAAAATCACTAGCAGGTTTGCTTGTAATTACACAGTGTTATGGGCTCTAAGAAATTACTTACCTTGTTTCTCTTCTCAAGACCACCAATAATCCGATCAATAGCTGCATCAAAATGTTCCATTTTCACCAGTTTCTGCTCACCTCTTGCAGCAATCAAAGCAGCTTCATTGCAAACATTTGCAATATCAGCACCGGCAAATCCAGGAGTGAGGGCTGCAAGTCTCTGAGAATAATACGAAGGTTCATGATCAAGTTTAATCTTCTTCAGATAAATCTGAAATATTTGATCCCGGCCTTTGATATCGGGTTTATCTATGCTAATCTGACGATCAAATCGACCAGGCCTCAACAAGGCCTTGTCTAAAATATCAGGCCTATTGGTTCCAGCCAAAACCACCACTCCAGCAGTAGTTCCAAATCCATCCATTTCTACAAGTAACTGATTAAGGGTACTTTCCCGTTCATCGTTAGAACCAGATAAGCCCCCACGACCCCTTGCTCTACCAATTGCATCAATCTCATCAATGAATATGATACTAGGTGCACATTGTCTTGCCTCTTGGAATAAGTTTCTAACCCTAGAAGGTCCAACACCAACAAACATCTCCATGAAATCAGAACCTGAAATTGTAAGGAAAGGCACACCAGATTCACCGGCAGTTGCTTTTGCTAGAAGGGTTTTACCAGTCCCAGGTGGGCCCACCAACAGAGCACCTTTAGGGATTTTGGCTCCCAGCTCCTCGTACTTCTTAGGATTCTTTAGGAAGTGAACAAACTCCATAATCTCCTGCTTTGCTTCATCACATCCAGCAACATCTTTGAAATAAACCTGGAAAAGAAATTGTAGATTAGTATAGAATTAAAGTGTTTATTACTGGACATTTTTTTCTTAGAAATCATAAAATGGGTTTAGAATTTTTGAAATAAGAGGGTGTGGTTCTTCATTTGAACATGGCAAATGCCAAATTGGTCCCGTTACTTGCTACTAATATAATCATGGTCACATTCATATTAAATTAAGCTATTTTTATTTCATACCTTCCTATTTTTGTTCACGCAAAAAAAAAATGAGCCAAAGTGTTCTCATCATTTTTTTGTCAAATATACATACAACATCCCGTCTGTTCTGGATTAACAATCTGCTAAAGGAAATTGGGGGCATTTCATGATTAATACAAGAGCGTTACTATTTTCTTAATATTAGAATGTTTTATCTTTCTAATTAGATTCGCTCAGTTGGGACGTTATTTTGGGGAGTATTTCCTATGAGATTCTTGTTGTCAACTAAAAAAACGTGTGATAAAATTGGCTATTTTAACATGAACAGGACCAAAATGGTATTAGCTATTATTGGACACTTTTGCCTTTGAAAAATTGTAAGGAGTGATGACCAACCTTGTTTTTTGCATTCTTATCCACCTTTGTAATGTGCGCTTTTCCAATGTTAAATATTCCACGTGCACCCTTTCCACCAGCACCTCCAACCCCAAGTCCTCCTTGCATTCTTCGACCCATGAAGATAAGTGAACCCAATAACAAAAGCGTTGGGGCAAATCTCATCAATTCTTGAAACCAAGCCACTTCAGAAGCATAAGTCACAGGAATGTAATCATGTGGATCGATTCCCATAGCTTCTTGGGCTTCCTCCAGCTTTTCTTCAAATGATTCGACACTTCCAATATTAAAATAATATTTATACTGACTGGTTTTCTCTCTTGAAGGGTTGCTGCTGACTGGACCATCAAACTCAGATACTTCGGTTGAATCATGGCTGTTTTGAGTCCGGGGTGAGCTTCTTACGTACACTTTAGCAACAGATTTATTGGAAACAACTATATGATCGACTAAGCCTGGTTCTAGTAGCTTATTTTTGAACTCTTGAAAACTGATCTGCAAGGCAATATTCCAGGAAATGAAAATTTAAGATGAGAACAAGATGACAGCATTATTCAATTGCAAGAAAGTAATCAGCAGATAATTTATAGGTTAACAATAACTAAAACAAGTAAGCAATCAACTTTATATGAGACACTAGTTAACACCTAAAGTATACTGCTGGTACAAGGAAACAAAATAATAATTGATTTCTGTACACAAACAAAACAAATTTGCTATTTTTTTACCAGTCTCAACCTATTAGGCTATTTTTTACCAGTCTCAACCTTCACAAATTTGCTATGCTGTTACTCACCCTCAGCTCTCAACTCAAAGTTTAACTGTTTCAGCCTAATATGCCCTGTGTTCAAGCTGTACAGGCAATTAACAGCCTTACCAAATAAAATACCAATCTATGAGGGGGACATGCAAATAGGAGTTTAAAATTGTATCACATTGGGATCTCTTCAAAATTTAATAAATGCTCAATCAATCAATCAAAAAATATGTATCATTTACATAAATAAAATATTATCAAGTAATGTATATCACATATTGAATGTTGTTTCATTACAGTTTATTTTTATATAAAAACGAAAAATGAAATGTATTGGTTAATGTACATCAAAATATCTATGATCCTTCAATTCCAAAGCATCCACTTGCATGGAATAGTAAGATGATTGATGGAGTAATATATTACACATGAAAGACTGTACAATAACCCCATGGTGATTACGTAGTCTACCTATCATACTTCAATTTCCGGAAAACAATACCAATTCATCAGACCCCAGAAAGCAAGCCACATCTTTAAACAAACCAAAAATTAACTAAATCCCATCTTTAAACTTGAATGTTAGAAACAAAAATCAGTTTTTGATCTTGTAAACAAGCAATATGGTTACCTGTTTTTCTTCACGAGGTGTAGATGAAATTGCTGAAAGAAACAACCCAATCGCCAACAACGGGGCGACTATACTTTGCAAGTTCTTCATAAAAGTTTCACGAAAATTGCCATGATCATCTGTGTTTCCCTCCTCTGAAATTCAATAAAAAGACTCAGGAAATTATTGTAAATATTATGTGTACTCACTGTTTCTCATAGAACCTTAATCATTAACATGCAAAAAGGGCAGAATCCTGTACAAGGAAAACATTTTAAATCTCAATCTCAAATAGCAATTGCATTACGTCCAAATAATTACAAGATCAGTTAGAAGGTCATTATGCTTAGCACTTCAAATTGTGATACCTGTATAATAAAATTGCACATGGTTAAAACATGACCAAAAAAAACTTACAAGCTAGGTTGTCATTCTCTACTAACTAATAAATATAAAACATAGTTAAAACCCATTTCTCAACCTTGCTCCCCTACCTTAAAACCAAGAGACAGACCTGCTAGTTTCCACAACACATCTATTATTCACATATATTTTGAACAAATTAAATAATTGGAGAAATAGTTGAAGAAGATATGCTACATGACTCCCTACCACATTGGAAAGAGCATATTAGCGGTGGTACCAATTGAATTCTTACTAATCAATTTATTTGTTTAAACTCTTATCACTTGCTACTGCAACTTGGACCGAAGTTTAGGAATTTATTACTACCACAGTCAATTTCTTGGCAAAAACAAAATTTGGGCATCACAAACCTTTAGACCCAGATTTCTGGTCATTCTGCTTTGGAATTTCCTTCTTCTCTTTTGGATAAAAATTCTCATAATCTGTCAACATTTGCACCAAAAACAAATGCAAAAACTTAACCCTTTTAGCTCACATCTTAAAAATATATAAAACGAAAAAATGAAAAAATGAAAACCCCACTCTTTTTCTTGGGGGCTTCACTGGAGAAATATCTACGAATTCTGGGATTTGCAATAGAGAAATTAAAATCTGCTAAATAAGCCTTAGAAGTGGATCCTCTATTTGCTCCAGCTGCAGCTAAATAACCCCTCACAAACCCTAGGTTTCCATCAAAATGATCGATAGTGTTCTTTAAACTGTTAGTATTAGGAGCTCCAAGAATTTCCTTATTCCACAACAACGACCTCCCCTTAGTAGACCCAATACCCGCATTCTGCAAAATGAAAAGCCAGGAATCAGATTAGAACAGCATCCACACCAATATTATTAAAAAGAAAGAGAAAAGCTTACTCTTAATCGACAAGAACGAGATACCGAAGTGCCGAATTTCGAAAAAATCATTATCGAACCCTAACAATTTGTGCCTAATTGATTAAAGTGGTGGGGATCTGAGGCTGGTCTTTATACGAACCCACAAATTGATTTAGAAAATAAAACCAAAAATTGACTTTTGTTTTGGCGATTTTTAGTCTGTGATGAAACAAAGGACACGAAAGTTCATACAAGAAAGCACACATAGAGATAGATATTTCTTTTTGCATTTTATATTGCAGAAAGAAAAGAGGAAATACGTGGGCGGGTCAAGTGGTTTACGTCGGACCGAATTAGCTTGGGAAACAAGATATAAAAATAAAGCGGGTCCGGGTCAATTACTCCAATTTATGTATATATATATATTATATATCAAGAAGACTAGTAATTCTAGTTCAATTTGTGGTGCCTAACTTTTCTTTAAGTCCAGTTCAAGCTCATCCCTAGTGCAACAATATCCATTTTAAAACATAAATGAATCACCAAATCAATACAACACAACAATATATATAAATAATTTTTGATTAAAACAATATATATAAATAATTTTTGATCAATATTCAATATATTAATCCACGACTATTGGCCAATATACTGAATAATTACAAGGTCTAATTATATATTGCTAATAATGGAATGCCCGAATTGATTTAGGACACCCATACTTGAATCATACCGCTAATGAGTTTAATGCAATTCAACCAGGATTGTTTCACACGCGTGATCGAACCTATTTTAGTTTAACTTTTCATACAACAAAAGCACGAAAAAAAGAAACAAGATAATGTTTTATGCGCGTCCAATTTACATCAACAAATTTAAATAATAATATAGGATAAATAAGTACATGATGCATAAAATGATAAGAGATTAATGTTGTATACAGTGTATAAGCATTTGATTGATTAATCCTTGATTAATAAGGTTTTTAGCTAATGATGATTTCTACACACATCAATACTAGTCCCCTAGTTTTCTTAATCTTGTTGCAAGCTGATATCTGAACTTCGTAATAAAAACAATGCTGGTTTAATTGGATTACTTAATTAACTGGCCTATTATATTATTGATGATAAAAAGTTTACATAAAGTTATAAGACTTGATAAGAAAATAAGCTCTTAAACTAGGAAAGATAAATATTAAAAGAGTTAAAAGAAACTCAAATTAGAAAACATAGTGAACCCAAATTAATATAACTTCAAATCATTTTATGTAAATCCCTTTAGTCATGGATTTCAAGGTTTAGGGTAAGTCTAGGGTATAAGATTGATTGTTTAGGTTTTTTGGACTATTTGTTAAAAAAAAAAAATTTCTTATATATTTTAATATTATTTACGATATATAATATACCCTCTCTATGTATTGTACTGTTCTTATAATTAAGCCTCAATGGTTGGACACTCTCCCAAAAAAATGTTGAAAAGTAAAAATTAACACCAAAAATCAAATTTATTACACATTCTAAAGCATAATAACACAATGTTTAAAATAAGATCCACGTCTAGATCAATAAATTTGATTAAAAACATTTAGAGAAATACATCTAAAATATCAACATAAACAGATTTGTTACAATAAAAAATATATCAACTCAAACATACTCATTATAATTTTTTCTCTCATCAAAACACACACAAACACACACTTGTCACCACATATCTTATCCCATGATTAACATGGATGCTTGAAACCCATATATTTACCAGCTGTATAGTCCATCCAAACATCTACAGCTCCAAAACTAGTAATAAGAACAGTGCTCAAAGCCATGACAGTGCCCACAGAGAACACAATAAGTGATGCTCTTCCATGTTTCATTATAGCTCTTTGTACTAACATAATTCCAAGCAGAGATGCACAAAAACAAATGAATGAATATGTAAGTGCGCCATTGATGTGCTCCATTCCTAGCAACAAGTACTGAGTTGCAGACATTGTCGACGAGAAGAATACCATGAATGAACATGTTGCTGCTGTTACCTGTTCATTAAGTTTCATGCTCAAATCAATCAGTTGATCATTCAATATTTATGTATATATATATATGTGTGTGTGTGTTTGATTTTATTTAAGGGTGGGTTTAATTTGGACGTAGTGACTTGAATTTGGGGGAGGAAATTTCAAATTTGAAGAAAATAGGTCAAAATGAATACTAATGGATTTGAAATTCATCATAACATGAATTCATCCAAACAAACTTAAATGGATTTGTCGATGAATTTGAAATCCATAGTTTTCAAATCCTTCAATTCAAATACACCATAAGGGTTTTGCGATTTTGGTCCCAATTTTGATCTCAATATTCAGTTACCAAATGATAAAAATTAGGGGTGACAATTTGGGTCTAAACATATATTTGGACCCAAACTTAACTAAGATTTCAATGGGCAAAGTCATAATATTTTAAAATTATAGATTTAATTGAGTTAGTTATTAATAATATTTGAGTCCAATTGGGTTTTAAATTGAGTCCAATTTGGATTATAAAATTTAAAAATCATAGTTCCATCTCAACCACTTGCTTCTTTCATCTCAACTCTAATGTGCATTGTGAGTGTAAAAGTTATGTTAAACTTATTTAAAGTATCTTATATTCTATGATTGGGTCCTTGTTGGGTCCAATTTGGGTACAACAATAATGCATGAGTTTTGTCATTTGACTCAATTGAACCTAACTCAGTTTGAACCCAACCCAGTTTGAACCCAACCCAAACCCGACTGGGGTCAACCCAATTGCCACTCCTAATAAAAATGGAGCAAAATGGATAAATAAGTACTTACTTGGGGCTCAATTCCCATTTGAAGAAGAAGTGGGCTTATAAGCATACCACCTCCAACTCCAAAAACACCACCAAGAACACCAGCTAATAATGCCATTAATGGGAACATTACATTATCAGAACATTGGCTCTTGCTTTCACTTTCATTTTCATTTTCCTTGCATCATCATTAAATAAAAAACAGTTGTGTTAGAGATTTAAAACAAGAAAAATATAAATTGATTTGGATATTGTGCTAAGAACCTGTTTGGAAGAAGCATCATTCTGGGCTACTAATGATCTCTTTCTAGAATACAGGATCCATGAAGTGAAGATTATTGCAAGAGGGATTTGAATGGATGATATGATCCAGTATAATGTTCCACAACTCTTCATAGGGATAAGTCCCTGTACATGATTTTCAATACTAATTATATGTCCTATAACAAAATTAGACAAAAAAAAATTCTAATTTTCGTTAAAATCCTCAATTTCAATAAAAATTAATCAATTTTTCAACGAGATATGTAATAAGTTTCCAAAATGTCCCAAATTAGTGTAATCAAATTGCCACTACTCACTCATAATAGTGTACTAAACAAACGTGCAGTCGACATTAGTGTACCAAAAATGCGATTTTCTCAAAAATAATATAAATATTTTATAAAATAGTATATATATATATATATATATATATATAATTCATTTCAACGTGCTCCTTAATTTGGTGCTGCTGCAGTATTGCTCATAAATCATGTAGCTATGATCTAAACTAGAATAACAATTTAGTCAATATATTTACATATGTAATGAAATAAATGGGTCAAGTATCCTTAGAAGTTTCACCATATAATATAAAAAATGGAGAGCATAATATAAAAAAATACATGAGTTGAATACTAAGCAGTCTGACTTAATTCATAGTGGCACAAATAAAAATTCAATTTATATCTCAGCAAAACCATCATTCATCTTAGTAAATACTTAATAGCAACAAGTCCAAAATATGTAAGATAGTTCGGTAATATATATATATATATATATTTATATATTTGCAACAAACGTAAGCACAACTATATGATATATGTACGACTTATAATAATATAAAATATTTAGTACACTTGTGTGTTACATACTTTAAATTAAACGAGCACCATATAAGAAAATAAGTTATAATCAAATAAATAATTGAATAATCTATATACCATTAATTTAACATTACTTATTTTTTTTACCTATCTTAATTTAGTAATTTAGAAAGTATAAATATAATAAATATATCAAATTTATTTAATTGTAAATGAATTTTATCAAAATTAGGTGATGTAAAATCTCAAAATATAAAAAAAAAGTAGTATATGATCAATCCAAATAATTAATTTCAAAATTTTACCTCTCAAAACTATTTTTTTTTTGACTTTTCCTATTTTTAAGTTATTTGCATACAAACAATGAAAAAAGGTGATACCTGTCGATAGCTGTTTCCTCTGAGAAGATAAACCATACAAAACGAAAACCAAACCAAAACCAGCATCGCAAGCTTCATCCATGGAATATCAACCGTTTTCTCTTCATCAATTTCGTTAATTAAAAGCGCCATTTCCCCTTTCTCAAGCCTCACAGACCCACTTCTACTCGCCCTTTGGGTCTCCAATTTCCAAAACCTAATCCCAGATTTATACGTCTTATACGTAGAAAACCCTAGAAATATAGCAAAAAACACAGTAATAAGCCACTCAGGTAGAACCCGGTTACAGATAACTCCGATACTCACTCCCAGCAACATGCATGGCTCCGATAAAAGGGCTAAATCGTAATCAATCAGCCCACCTCGCCGGAACATGTAGATGGCCACGTTGGCGATCGACCCTCCGGTCACCATGAAAGCCGAAAAGCTAGACGCCATTTTGAGGTCTAATCCGGCGACGATGGTCAGAATGGGAATGAACAAACCGCCGCCGCCTGTACCGCCGGCGCTGGAAATTGCGGCGGCCATGAAGGTCAGGACTCCGGCGATGAGAAAGGGAACACTTGGAATCATGTTATTGGTGGACAGTAACTGTGCTCCTGCATGTTGGGTTCTGTAGTGATGAGTTACGTTGAGAATACGATTCAAACTGGGTATTTCGTAATAATCTGCATGAGAAATAGTTAAGGCAGTGGAGAAGATGACTATAAAGAAGAGGTTTTTAAGAAATTTGCGATCCATTTGGAATTGGCGATTTTCTTGTATGTTTTTTTTTGTAATGATAAACGTATTTAAATCAGTGATTAATGCGTTTACTTTTCCCAGATTTTGGGTTTTTAATTGGCAACTAGTACTTGAAAGGTTCAGATCAGAGATAGTTTTTGTTTTATATTGTTTGATATACTTTCTTTTTGCACTTATTTGCATTTTAATGGATCAATTTTGATCTTTCTATACTTGCGGGCACCATTCAACTTCTAAGACTAGTCAGCTTCTGAAATTATATTGTTAGCTTGTAATGAAAAAAATGTGATAAAACTGATTTTTTTTTTGAAAAAAATTGTGTTTCATTCATGCTAGTTATGAGATATGGTGCTCCTATCACAAAATGTAACGATTATCATCTAGGAAATAGGAATACTCCAAAATTTTAAGCTCATCAAACAAGTTTTCTGTTAAAATACACACATTTTACCAAATTGAAATGCCAATCTTTAATATCAATTTTTTCATTCATTCCAAATTGAATTTGAAAAATTCAAAACGTTATTAATATTTACTCGTAGTTTCATGGTTTGCGATCTTTGGTTCCAACTGATAGAAATCTAACTGCTCAAATTAATTTTAAGGATTTAATTTAAATTAATTAATTAAATTAAATTCTAGCTAAAAGATAATTGGAGCGTAGGTCCTTTCCTTTTCCAAAACTTGGGATATTCTCCCATACTTCCACAATTGAGATATATAAACTAATTCAAGTTGGTATATATATTGATCTACTGTGGGATATTCATATCTTACTAAATTTAGATATCAATTCTCAACATCAATTCTTTCATTCATCTAAATACCCATATCTACTCGAATGTAATTTCATAATATATAAATCTATTTTACTTCTAGCTATAAGAAATTTTTGAATATACCACCTAAAATGTGCTAAATACACACTTCCATTTCGAACATATAGATTGGGTCTAATTATTGTTTTGGCCAATATATCTTATAATATATACTTTTCTCTATTAGTATGTAGAGATGTAACTGGATTAGAGTGAATGTAGATGGATTAGTGTACCACATAAATGGAATACAGATTGCTTTACATGTTTAGTTGACCTAGAAATAAATTTATCTATTACTAACAAGTCAAAGTTTAAGAGAAAATTATACGTGCTCAGCAGATACTTTCTATTGTTAGAAACCTTCCACACAATTTATTATACTCATCCTTTTAATTACTAGCTAATAAAAACTAGAAAGAGTTTGTAAACTATCAAATTAGAGGTGATCACTTTTTATGCAATTATATTGGTAGAATTAGAAGTGACCTTTTAATTATTCAGTTATGGTATTCAATGACACCCAAAAGGTCCTGATAAAAATAATACTAAAATATGTAAGATATTGAATGAATATCTGCTTCAATTGATTCAACTCTTTCCTCTTTCGGCAATTATTGAACTTATTCCACTTCTAAAAAAATATCGACATAAGCTATCATATAAAATAAAAAATATAGATATTTAGTCCAAAAGTTTTGTATCTTTTACTTTCATTCTTGTCTAATCTTCAAGGCTCGTTTATGAACAGTAACATCGATTTATAAGTACATGAGCTTATGGTGAATAATCCATGCTAGTATTTTCTAAATTGAATAGACCCTAAAATTGTTTGGAACTTAATTTTTTCTATAGAAAAGCTTTAACACTAGTCAAAACTTTTGACGCTTGCAATGGGTTTTTGGCTAATTTTATAAATTTGTTTGAAAGTTAACTAAGGTTTGTTTGAGCACATGATCAAAGTATAATCAAAACTTAACGCTTTTGTGACAATTAGCTCAATGGAAATAATTTTTGATGTTTTAGCGTTCGTTGAATTTGATGTGTTCTTAATTATGATCATTATATGAAGATATGAGCAATATGAAAAATAAGAAAATAAAGCAGTAAATACAGGCCCTAACACCTATTTTTTCATAATCGAATCGAACCGACAGGTTTAGCCAGTGATCTGCCAATGGACCTCGGTCCTAGTTGCCATGGACCCAATGCAAATCGATCGAACTCGGTGTACACAACAAATTTGTAATTCTGAAAATCAAGAAACACAAAAATTGTGACAAATGAAATTTATATAAATAAAAAATAAAATATGGGGTACAAATCTCTATATTTAATCCTCTGATTCTTCCTTCAAAATATATATTTGATTGTTGGAGTTGACTTTGCTTCTTTGATCTTCTCCAACGTTGACTTGAATGTTTATAACGTTAATGCGAGGGCTTGACAGCTTAATCTCGGATCAAACGTGTGATTTGATATATGGAATTTGATATCTTCAAGGTTGACTTGTACATTTGATCTTCCTTGAGCTTGATATGAACTTCTATAACGTTAATTCGTAGGTTTAGCACCGCAATTACGAATCAAACGCTATAATTTGATGAACTTCTTCAAGAACGCCTTGAATATCACCTAGAACGCCTTGAATATTTGAAGAACCTTCGTAGAGAAAATTTGAAGAGCTTCCTTCGTCTTCTCTAGCTTTTTGATTGAAATTCTGTGTATAATTTATGAACTCCAAAGGACCCTATTTATAGGTGTAGGATGGAAGAATTATGGATAATTTGGAATCCATTGATAATTATCCATTTGATTTAATAAATAATTATCATAATTTTGGAGCCATTTGATTGGCTGATAGAAGATCTAGATAGATCTTCTAGATATTATCCAAAAATCAACTTAAATTGATAATTATCCATAAATCAACTTGAATTGATAATTATCCAAAAATTAACTTAGTTGATAATTATCCATAAATCAACTTAATAGATAAATATCATTTGTCGTAGACGACTTTTGATTGGTCAATATTTCCACGTGGCAAGATTTGATTGGTTGCAAAATTTCAATATCTACAAATGCCCCCTTGAGACTCGTTCACGGAAGTTTGGTTATTTAAGAGCATACTTCGTAGTGGATGAGTCGCAACGTCTCAACATAAAAATCAAATCATGCCTTAAGAATGGCTTCGTCTTGTGCTTCTATACCACGAAAGTCTTTCCTACAATCGGTGTCCACTCAAAAATACTTTGTTGGCTTCCATTGGCAAGTCGTCCACATCGGGCGGGATTTGCATGCCCCCATGTCACGGTGGGATCTTTCTTTCAAAATTCTTTTGAATGAGTAACGTCACTCCATCGAGAGAATATGATTTGATTTGAATTTATGACTGAACTTAGATATATTTAAGTTGCCTACGTACCCTAAGAAAAGGGATCAAGTCATAACGTAGTTCAATTTTTTTTTCTCATAGAGATGCCATATTTAGTTTATACTCTTCAAGGCTTGGAGTACATGATTTGGTTGGACTTGTAGACATTTTATACTCGTGTCAAGGAGAATTTCATTTGATTTAATTTGACTTTTAGACCTTTTATGCTCGTGTCAAGGAGGGCTTCATTTGATTTGATTTGACTTGTAGACCTTTTATGCTCGTGTCAAGGAGGACTTCATTTGATTTGATTTGACTTGTAGACTTTTTATGCTCGTGTCAAAGAGAACTTCATTTGATTTGATTTGACTTGTAGACCTTTTATGCTCGTGTCAAGGAGGGCTTCATTTGATTTGATTCGACTTGTAGACCTTTTATGCTCGTGTCAAGGAGGACTTCATTTGATTTGATTTGACTTGTAGACCTTTTATGCTCGTGTCAAGGAGGGCTTCATTTGATTTGATTTGACTTGTGGACCTTTTATGCTCGTGTCAAGGAGAACTTCATTTGATTTGATTTGACTTGTAGACCTTTTATGCTCGTGTCAAGGAGAACTTCATTTGATTTGATTTGACTTGTAGACCTTTTATGCTCGTGTCAAGGAGGGCTTCATTTGATTTGCTTTGACATGTAGACCGTTTATACTCGTGTCAAGGAGAACTTCATTTGATTTGATTTGACTTGTAGACCTTTTAAACTCTTGTCAAGGAGGACTTCATTTGATTTGCTTTGACATGTAGACCGTTTATACTCGTGCCAAGGAGTACTTCATTTGATTTGATTTTGTTGAAAGTTTAAACTCTTATCAAGGAAACTTATTGACAGTTTATGCTCTTATCAAGGAAACTTGTTGACAGTTTATGCTCTTATCAAGGAGCGTTTGCTTAACATCTTTAGTTGAAGTATGGATGACGAACTTGAACGTCACTTTCTTCCACATGTTCATCACTATCAGATATGGGCTCATCATCAGAAGCATTTGTGAATGGCTTGCCCCCTTTGTTGATTTCTTGTCTACAAGGCTCTTGGATATACGACTTGTCAACTCCACTTCCGGTTATACTCAACTCCATATCATGTGCTCGAGTGGCCATCTCTTCAAACGTTGTCGGTTGAATTCCTTGAAGGATGTATCGAAGACCCCAATGCATCCCTTGAATACATATTTCAATAGCAGAGGACTCATGTAATCTTTCTTTGCAGTTAAGACTCAAATTTCTCCAACGATTAATGTAGTCAATGACTGGTTCATCCTTCAATTGACGGGAATTGGTGAGTTCAAGCATGCTGATTGTGCGACGGGTGCTATAGAAGCGATTGAGAAACTCTTGCTCCAATTTCTCCCAGCTGTTGATTGAGTCAGCACCAAGATCAATGTACCAATCGAATGCATTGCCTTTCAGTGATCTAACAAATTGCTTGACTAGTTGATCGCCATAAGTTCCAGCATCATTGCATGTTTCAACAAAGTGCGCCACATGTTGCTTTGGATTGCCTTTGCTATCAAATTGCTGGAATTTTGGGGGTTGGTAACCAGTTGGCATCTTTAAATTATCAATTCTTCGAGTATATGGTTTGACATAAGTTAAAGGCATCTTGGATCTCCCATCGCGATTGTCTTGGATAGTACTCATGATAAACTCCTTAAGTCGAGCAGCTGGAATCGTCCCATCACTTGAAACTTGAAGCTCGTCGACAATGGAATTTTCCTTCTCAACTAGATGTTGATTCTTTGACGTCTCAGCTTCATCTTGCGCCTCAATTTGTTTTTCAATTTCGTGCATGGCATCCACGTCGTCTGCTTTCTTCATCAACTTTGCAATTAGAGTGGCTTGCTCTTGAACATGCTTCGTTAATCCTTCAACAACTTTTGTCAAGTTTGCAATTTGCTCCTCCGGAGTGGTAACATTCGTCATCATGACACATGCGAGGCTCAAGTCACTTGATGTAGAATATTGTGGAGATGGCAAATACTTCTCTTCATCATGATTGATTTCGTCACCAAGGTGGAATGGATCATCCTTAACATGCTCTTGTAGGAGAATCATATTTGAAGATGTTTGTAGCTTCATGGACATACTTCTTGTGGCAACGCCAATGACTTCACTCGTGGAGTTTGAAGGATTTGAGATGATCATCTTGGATTCCACTATCTTCATAGCTTTGACTTGAGCATCCATTTGAACTTGTTGAAGTGAGGAGATGAGAGGTAGAGATGGTCCCACTGGGCGTGCCAAAAATTTGTACACAACAAATTTGTAATTCTGAAAATCAAGAAACACAAAAATTGTGACAAATGAAATTTATATAAATAAAAAATAAAATATGGGGTACAAATCTCTATATTTAATCCTCTGATTCTTCCTTCAAAATATATATTTGATTGTTGGAGTTGACTTTGCTTCTTTGATCTTCTCCAACGTTGACTTGAATGTTTATAACGTTAATGCGAGGGCTTGACAGCTTAATCTCGGATCAAACGTGTGATTTGATATATGGAATTTGATATCTTCAAGGTTGACTTGTACATTTGATCTTCCTTGAGCTTGATATGAACTTCTATAACGTTAATTCGTAGGTTTAGCACCGCAATTACGAATCAAACGCTATAATTTGATGAACTTCTTCAAGAACGCCTTGAATATCACCTAGAACGCCTTGAATATTTGAAGAACCTTCGTAGAGAAAATTTGAAGAGCTTCCTTCGTCTTCTCTAGCTTTTTGATTGAAATTCTGTGTATAATTTATGAACTCCAAAGGACCCTATTTATAGGTGTAGGATGGAAGAATTATGGATAATTTGGAATCCATTGATAATTATCCATTTGATTTAATAAATAATTATCATAATTTTGGAGCCATTTGATTGGCTGATAGAAGATCTAGATAGATCTTCTAGATATTATCCAAAAATCAACTTAAATTGATAATTATCCATAAATCAACTTGAATTGATAATTATCCAAAAATTAACTTAGTTGATAATTATCCATAAATCAACTTAATAGATAAATATCATTTGTCGTAGACGACTTTTGATTGGTCAATATTTCCACGTGGCAAGATTTGATTGGTTGCAAAATTTCAATATCTACACTCGGTCAACCGAACTGGCTGAGAAACCGATCACCCAGTTAGCGTTGTGATAACTTAAGGGTATTTGAAGAGTTTCCCTTGAAAACTTGGATGGGATCTTGTTGTAGACAATGAAATTTTATATCCAATCAAATGATGACAAATGGAAAATGTGATATTAAATATTGATTTAAATCTTTTAATATATATATTTTGGGATTTGTCAAATTTAATCCCAAGATAAAATAATTGATTTAATTGATATTTTAATATCCATTTCATCAACAAATCAAATGGCGACACGTGTCAAATTGAGGTGTTCCATCCAATCAAATCATGTCTTGCAGTTAATAAATCCACGACAAATCAAATCGCGCCACGTGGAAATATTGACCAATCAAAAGTCGTCTACGACAAAAGATATTTATTTATTCAAGTTAAGTTTTGGATAAATTCAAGTTAAGTTTTGGATAATTATCAAATCAAGTTAAGTTTTGGATAATATCTAGAAGATCTATCTAGATCTTCTATCAGCCAATCAAACGGCTCCAAAATTATGATAATTATTTATTAAATCAAATGGATAATTATCAATGGAATCCGAATTATCCAAAACTCTTCCACCCTACACCTATAAATAGGGTCCTTTGGAAATCATAATTTACACACACAGAAGTTCAATCAAAAAGCTAGAGAAGGCAAAGGAAGCTCTCCAAATTTTCTCTACGAAGGTTCTTCACATATTCAAGGCGTTCTAAGTGATATTCAAGGCGTTCTTGAAGAAGTTCATCAAATTATAGCGTTTGATTCGTAATTGCGGTGCTAAACCTACGAATTAACGTTATAGAAGTTCAAATCAAGCTCAAGGAAGATCAAAGGTACAAGTCAACCTTGAAGATTTCAAAGTCCATATATAAATTCAACGTTTGATCCGAGATTAAACTGTCAAGCCCTCGCAATAACGTTATAAATATTCAAGTCAACGTTGGAGAAGATCAAAGAAGCAAAGTCAACTCCAACAATCAAATAGATTTCAAATTCCATATATCAAAGTCAACGTTTGTTTCGAGATTAAGCTGTCAAGCCCTCGCAATAACGTTATAAACATTCAAGTCAACGTTGGAGAAGACCAAACAAGCAAAGTCAACTCCAACAATCAAATATATATTTTGAAGGAAGAATCAGAGGATTAAATATAGAGATTTGTACCCTATATTTTCATTTTGATTAATATAAATTTCATTTGTCACAATTTTTGTGTTTCTTGATTTTCAGAATTACAAATTTGTTGTGTATTTGAAGAGTTTCCCTTGAAAACTTGGATGGGATCTTGTATTCTAAAATTTATTCCATTATTTCAATGTTTGATAGGTGTCATAATTCTAACATAAGTAAAATAAATATACCCTATGTATTAAAGATTATGATACATGTCAAACATTTACACGAACGTTTTGGAATACTAGTAAATAACACGTGCGTTGCACGTGAATAATATGATTTCGTTACACTAATAAATATACATAAATATTATTTCAATTTTAGAATGTTGTATATTTAAAATTTAAATAATAATATAAGTAATAGAATTATTATTCAATAAATTGTAATAATATGAAAAATAAAATAATAAATGATGTGAAACCGTGAATCAATATTTGACGAAGTTAAGCTAATCGAAAATTGAAGCTTAAATGATAATATAATTTAAATAAAATCTTATGCAAATTCAAGCTTCACCTATACTTTCTCATGTATAGTTTTTATGGACCGGGTTTCTCTTTATCTTTCTCGCATTGAAACGTTTGTGTACTGCATTGTCTCTTCATTGTGGCTCAAAATTTGGATATTATTCAGGCTTCTTGTTTATTTTTCTATTCATTATTTTATTTCTTCTTTTCATGAGGACGCTAGTTATATTTAATTCTTGACAAAATCTTTTAAAATATCTCTATTTGAACTTTAATTTTATTTTACTTGTTGATGACTGTGCTATTCGTTTGTGTTTGCTTAAATGCTATCGAATGTGTTTTCTTCCATTCATTAAATTTTAATTTATTGCTAAAATATACAAGAGTAAAAGTACGTGTATTGCATGTAAAAGCTAATGCGTATATAATAAAAAAAAAAGTTGAACATTTTTTTCTTAACTTGATTTTTGTTTTTACCAATTTCTGTTTTTTTATTGTTAATTTGTTTCTTAAACAAAGCGCTAGCTAAATATTAAATAAATATTCTTTGATGATTTAATTTCATAAATTAACATGGTAAAGCATAAAATATCTTTTGAAATAATTGCAAAATTATAATTGGTTGAAATGAACATTTGAAATATTTGAAGGTTATAGAATTAGAAAATATTGAGACTTAACTCATGACTATAATATTTAATGAAACTGATTTATTGAATTCTAAATATTTGAACAATAATTCGACTAAGTAAATTCTTATTAAATTAAATATAATTAGTTTAAACTCATGATATTGTTTTTATCCTATTTCATAGGATCTTCATTCTTTGGCATATTCAATTAACTATCATCCGATTCGGAATTGATTGTTGATGTTTTTTTTTTCTTTTTAATTGATAAAATGTTGAATGGAGTGGCGTCAAAAAGAATAAGAATATCAATACATTTTTCAACTATTTTATCTGTTGTATAAATGTATAGTTTTTCCATAAAATTATAATATAAAAATTAATATTAAAGATTTATTAAGTTAGAAGATGAACTAACAAAGAACTCCATTTTCTCAATGCATTTGAAATGTAAGTATATTGAAAAAATATAAGTAATTAAGAATTAATAGTTATAAATCAGTTTGTTTACTTTTATAGCCAAATGAAATCTTTTGTACTCCTAGATTTTGAATGGTAAGATTGTGAACTGTCTAGTTTATATCATTTTCTTAGAAGATAATTGAAAACCATATATAAAGTATCAAGTTAGATTATTCAGTATGTTTGGAATTATATTTGATTATGAAATAAAAAGTTATTATTTTACTGCAAATTAATTTGAAATATAAAAAGATAACATTCTTAGATATTCATTACGTTTTTGAATTATGGATTTACGATTAAGTGAAACTTCATGTTTTATTCTTTATAAAAGCAATATTTTAGCTTTTGAATAGTAAGCTATCAAAAATATATTTTTTTGGTTCATTCTCCGCATAATAAAACAAATATTGTTAAATAAGTGACTAAAGTATATAAAATTTAAATAAAAATGACTTGCATAATGAACACTTTAATAAAACTCATTCTATTAATAGTTAATTATTAGATATACAATTACTTGTATTGGCATAATTTTGTCAAATAACTAAGTCAAAAGGTAAATCTACGCATTCCGTTTATACTAACAACTAACAACATACCTACTTTGAAGTATAAATTTTCTAGACAATTTATAACAATAAAATAGTATAAAGGGTTAAATATATAATGCGTTCTTGAACTATTCCTCGAATATATGACACAATTAAAAAATATAAATCTTATAAATTTAACCCTACAATTTGTTAATTTTATTACATTTTAATTTAAGATGTTAATTTACAAGCTACAAATTTACAAATGAAAAGATTTAAATTATTGGTTAGTTGATACAATTTAAATACTATATAATGATTCTTCGTAGTTTCATAATTAAGAAATTGCAAGATTTAAATTATTTTTTAATTTCGGAAGATTTAAATTTGATAAATTCATTAATCACACTAATCATCTGTAAGTTAATTATAGTGCTTAAACATTGTAAGGTTGTGTTTGGATGAGAGAATTGGATATAAATTATGAATTTTTATGAGGGGTCATTTTTATACCTTTAAAGTTTAGAGGCTACATGCGATATTAGGAATACTTCACAAGAGACCATTTATATGTTTAATAAATTTGATTTTTCAACTTAGTCCAAAAATAAATCATTAACAACATTTCATTTTTAACTGAAAACAAGTCGTTCGATTTTGGTTTAGATTTATTAAGTATCGATAATTCACACAGATCTACACATATTGATATACCCATAAAATGATTTTGGTCATATATAGTTTTATAATCATGAATATAAATATCAAATTATAAGTCATTGTATTTAATTGAAGGCCAACTTAAAATGAAGATTGTTAGAAATAATATCTAAAGCATCAAGTTATAATTTCATATTTTGTAAACTGTATTTGATTATGAATAGAATTTTTTTAACAAATAGATTTGAAAATGTGAAAAGATAAAATTATTTAGATGTTCAAATATGCAACTGCTATTAGTGTAAGTCAATGTTTTATTCATTATAATTGTAATATTTTAGCTTCTATATATTGAACTATATGTCATAAGTACTATTTCCTTTTCATTCTTCATTCTTGGCATAATATAAAAAGAAGTGATTAAATTTGTATATTATATTTGATTAAAATTGATATTAACTAATACACACTTTGATGATACTCATTCTATTAAAATTGATTAGATATACAATTGTATTGGCATAACTTTGTTTTCAAATTACGAAGTCAATATAAATTCAAGTAATTCATAATGAATGTGTACAACGTACAAAATGTCTAACGTTGAAATTTTGAAAGAATTTATAACATAATAATATAAAATGATCTAATATTGGCATATATATACGTTCATATAAAATTATAAATATGTAAGCCTTTCCTTGATATTTTACCCTCTGCACTTTCTCTCTCTAAGAGAAAGTGCCTCCTAGGGTTTTTCCTCTGCAGGGCAGCCGCCGTCCTCCTAGCGGCAGCGGCTTGGCTCCGGCTTGTTTTCAGGCGGAGTGTCCGTCTCTCCCATTGATTTCGCCTTTTTCCTTGGCTTTGATTCCGCCACCTCCACCTTCTTCCCCGTTTTCCTTTTCTTCATATCCTCCACCCCATAAAAAATGGCACATCCAAGAGGTCTCCACCTCCTACCTCCCTTTCCGCCACCGTCTCGATGCGAAGCCAGTCAAGAAGTTTTCACCCATTCCCGGGAAGTTTCTGCAAAGTTCGTCCTGCTCCAAGGCTTACCCAGGTGTACCCATTTCAAAACAAGCTTTACGAGCACCAAACAGCCCAGATCTGCTACCTCGCGTTCCTATCAACCCGGAGTTGCCTTCAAACTGCCTGAGCTCCGCCTGTTTCACCCCACCCTCTTTGCCCCATAATGGAGTCCTTGTTGTTTTTGTTGAAGGGGGCGTGCGACCTATGGTTTCATCAAAAGATCCGCCCGGGTCCTTCATTTTTTGTTTGCGTCCGTTGGATGTTTGTGTTCTGTTTATTTTTCTTCAGTTTTTATGTGTGTTTGTTGTTTTTGTAGGTGTTTTCTGCTTTATGTTTACATGTTTTGGTGTGCTTGTTAGATGGAAGTTGGAAAATCTTGTGGGGAAGTTTTCCACTTTGGGGCACGGTATTAAAATGCAGAGATTTACTACTACGGAGCTTCCTCGAAGCCATATTCGTTTCTTGAATGAGGCTTTCTTGACTCGTTTTATTCCCATAACTGTTTGGGAACCCCGGGAAATTCGCTTTGAACTATTCTTTAAGTTCAGATTGGGCGATGCTCCCACCCCTGGTTGCTTTTGTGACGTTTTTTTACTTCGGAACGCAAATCTCTCTCTTTGTAATGCCCTCTGTTATTTTCGCGCTTTGTGTTTTTGTTTTGTGTCTTTTGTTGGGCATCATCGATTCCCCATATCCCTTTCCCCGGCTGTTTCGAGATGCCCTGCGCCGTTTGTAATGTTTGTTTATTTGGTAATATAAGGATGATTTTATCAAAAAAAAAATATAAAATTATAAATATTACAAAATCAAAAGATTGTGAAGGAGTTAATATATGTATATACAATGAAACATTGAGATTAGGCTAATTCCTGAAAATATAAATGGCCAAAAGATCAAAGTAAAAATACAGAGCGGATCTTATATCTCACAATCGTGTATCACAATGATGTCACATCATTGTGAGATTGACAAGTGTATATTTATTTGAATTATTATTTATTTTTTATTTTTAGATGAACACTTGTCAATCACACAATGATGTGCACCATTATGGTACACCATTGTGGGATAGAAGATCCGCTCCCGTAAAAATCAGAGGATCTTCTATCCCACCATTATGGTACACCATTGTTTGAATTAGTAACCGAATGTTGAAAAATTAGACCAAATTTCCAGAAGTATATCATAATATATATGTGCTTGTGGTACATTGTTTATGACCGAATTTAGAAATCTTACAAATTAAGTATTAATAAATTATTATTTTACATGTATTTGTATTGATACTCTACTTTCTCAATAAATTAGATACTCATATTATGATAACTCAATATATAATATATACAATGCTTACTGATATGCCTAAATCAAGAGCATAAAGATAATGTTTCGTTTGGAATTACCATTTATTAATTAATAACATTTAGAATTTTGAAAGGATTAAGAAGCACCGAAGTAATGTCTAAACCCAATGATTAAAAATAAGAATGTGGGGAAAAGTAATAATTCATTTAGATTATGTGATTTTTTGCCACTTTTAAGAGAAATCACTTCTTTGAACATAAGTTTTTCATAGTTTATGGTTTTTATACTTAGTTTCTTATATATCAGCATAATATAGGCAGACTATTCAAACGACATGCTACAATAATGTGTTTAAGTACATAATACTTTTATAAATTATTATACCTATTTTCTCTTAAAAAATCAAACATTTTTCCAAAACTAAGCCCATTTACTTTTTTAAACATTATTTTTGTTTTTTATCCTCCCGTATTCAAATTATTCAATTGCTAATTTTTAAGTCCCAAATTGTACGCTCTAAGTTCAACCGGTTTCCTTGTATTCAGATTAAAAATATGTTGATTTTTATCCATGAAAATATGAAAAATAAATCCTAATGAGCCTACCATTCTACTGTAGGTTATCATTAGTAATATTATAAGAAAGTTGGAAACTTTCATCTACTATGATTTGAATATTATATATAATATATATTAATTATACTTTATTTTTCTTTTTATTTTGTTTATATAATTACGTAGGACAAGAGTAAGATAGATTATATAAATATAAATAATATAATAATCTAAATACTATAATAAGATAAGGAAAAAATTAAATTCATCTTTATTTATTAAAGCCAGTAAGTCACGTGTTGCTTCTTCATTCATTATTACTATTACTATTAATATTAGAAATCAACACTTGATCATCTAATTCAAGCCACACATGCTGGAGGATATAATGTGTATATTTTGAGGATTAAGTAATGTACTGAATACGCAATAAATTGGAAGGTGTCAGCCTGCACAATCAATGACATTTATATATAATATATTTGATGGATTTGCTTCGTATATAAATAGATATATAAGTTAAGGTATTAATTAATATAATCAAATTTGTGATATGATTTTGCATGGAGTTAGATATTATCAATATAATCTAATTCTATTACAAGTAGAGTCCTAATATAGTCAGACCTTGTTTTGACTCTTTTGACCTTAAAAATTCAGTAGGAATTTATATCTTAATATTGAAATAAATTAGTTCTATTATATATAATTTTATAGTGTTTTAATGTAATTAAACTTCTTATTGTTGTGGATACTCAAATTTATAGATATATATAATTTATTTTTATTAATTATTATTTATTATTTGACTCTTTTGTCATTTAAAAATAAAATATATAAGGGTGTATTAGGTAGATCAAAATTTCAAAGAAACACCCATACTTTTATAATAGAATAGAATAGATAGATATGATCTCATTCATTAAATTGATAAAAGTGTCTTTGGACATGCAAGTTTTGAAGAGTTTTTCAGTAAACTGTTTTGAAGGTCTGTTGGTTTGAGTTTGGCCCAAAGATACCCAAAATCTTTGACATTGGATTGGCCCAAAAAATGATGTGCTATCATCTTTCAAAATTGATATTCCATAAACATGATTTATTTATAGCTAAAGACATAGGAGATTCTAATACATATACATATACATATATATATATATATATATATATATTATATATAGATTGTTTGAAAACAGCACCTTAGCCACAGCTGGATCCCAAAATAACAACAGCAATCCCACTCCATACTAAATTGTGCTTCTGCCAATCTAAACGTGGCCTGATACTATGCACATTTTCAATCATTTAAAATACAAAAAAAAAAAAAAAAAAAAAAACCAGTATTTTACCAAACAAGAATCTTGTAACAGCAAGATAGTTACTTGATCCATTCTTATTGCCACACAGATTTCATCCCCTCAAACTTGTTTCTAAGGCACACATAAATATATTAATTAACAATAGAATTAAATTCCCGATATTTTGTCTTGTTTTTTTTTTCCTTTTTGTATCCATCTAAATAAAAATATGATTGCACAAGGTCTTTTTCTATTCTGAAAAAACATATACCACCGAAAATACAATTGCACTTCTCCGTACAAAATATCGACAATGATTTTTTTTCTTCTACAAATTAATACAATGATCTAAAAAGAAGAGAAAAAAAAAATGGCAATGGAAAGGGAAATGAATATGGAACTCTTTTGTCCCATTATTCATATTATTTTTATACTATTTTTTTTTTCCTATTTTCAATGAGCTACGATATTTACAGTATTCCTTGGATTAACCTGGATAGGTAGTCCACCTTTTGGCACAGGAAAAGGTCCATATTGTATTGCATCATCTTCTCCAATTACTTTCCATCTGTTTCCATAAATTTGATTAATTGGGGGTATTTATATAAATAAAAATCACATTTGGTAGTGAATGATCACATAACTTTTAAGGAAATTTTTTTATTCATGCAGAATTATTTAAATATTCAAAATCTCTCAAGCTATATAACTAATAAAAATTCCTCTGAATTATTTATAACTTTTGAACTGAATATGTATCAATATTTTTTTCTCTTATAATGGAAGAAATGAAGCCACAAAAGGCCAGAAATAATTGTGCCCACATTTAATTTTCTTGTAAAAAAGATAATTGTTGCTACAAAATTTAATTTCGTCATTTTCTTCAATGTTTCACGTAGGCTACCTATTTGAATTTTGGATGCATGCATGCCACCTGTTGGGTTGACTTTATTACAAGATACCCTAATTAAATATATATATATATATATATTCATATCCTCTTTGTCGTCTGAAACTAATTAATTTTAGGACCACTTTCTACCCCCCAAAGTCATCAAAACAAATGGTCCAAATCAAATTTGATTCCCATATAGGCAGATAGACAATCACGTTTATATATTCTGTAGGCTATACATGCTATATTTTATCTTTTTTAATCAATATTTTATAACTTTATAAATTATCATATAAAAGTCGATCTGGATTAGAGTTTTTTTCGTTACACATAGTATTGAAAATAAAATGTGGAGAGTTACCTATAAGTCGTGGTGAAATGGTGGAGAAAAACGAGCATCTCAAGTTTGGCAAGTTCACTTCCGGGACATGAATGTGCGCCATTCCCAAATGGCATGTATGTGTTCGGTCTCAGAGGCACCTACACCAATTACAAAATTTAAAACCAAGAAGATATATTTATACAATGAAAACATTCGGAAAATTACACTTTTCATCTGATAGAATTTTATAAAAAACACATACGATAGACGAATATATTGTATTCAATTTAATTCTATATTATTAAGATATGATACACATAAAAAGTAACTAGCCTACAAGAGTAGCTCACGTGGTGAAGATTTTAATTCATTGCCAAAGATGAATGAACAAAGAAAGATTCGATGCATGCGATATTGCATGTACGAGTACCAAGATAACACAAACATTAACAACCTTATATTTTTTTAGATAGATCCCACTCCATGAATCTTTGTTCAAATAATATTGTTGAAATTCAGACTATAGAGTGTGACCACTTAATTAATTATTTTTTTGTTCTAAAACCCATTTTAATTATTATGGAAAATAATAAATAAATAATTAAAAAATTACCTCAAATCTTGAAGGATCAAATTTATCTGGTTGTGGGAAGAAATCTGGGGAATGATGAATGGATCTGAAGAGAGGAAGAACTTTCCAACCTTTTGGAATCACATAACCTTGAAATTCCACATCTTCAACTGCCTCTCTAAATGTAAACGAAAGAATGCTAGCACTCCTTAATGTCTCTTGTATCACCTAATTATTTGATTTATTTATTTATTTATTAATTAATGTGAAAATTATGTTAAAAATCAAAAGATTTAGGAAAAAGAAATGTGAATTGTACCCTGCTAGTCAACACCATATGTCTAGTATCATCCCACGTAAGCCCTCGTTTGTCTTCTTTTAGTAGTTTCCGTCGAATTTCTTCTTGCTCCCTCTGAAATGATATTTAGGTGTATATTTTTTATTCACATTAATTAATGTGGAAAAAGTAAAACTAGAATTCTTCCTGCATAATTACACAATTCTTAGAAAGGAAGTTTCAAAAAGTAACATTAGTAATATATATATATATATAATGATACTGATGCTTATTTGTTACTAACTTGTTACTAATTAAACACGTGTTATTAATATTAGTGTACATAGACAATGATAACTTTAATATCGTCACTTTACGTTTCATTAATAATATTTTATTTTCTTTGTAGCGACGGAACATGAACAAACCGAACAATTCAGTAAATAAAAAGGATGATTACATGCAAAAAAGGAAAAGAAAAAAAAAAAGTTACAATAGCAAGAAAAATATAACAGATTTCAATATGAATATTGCTTGTAAATTGTAATAGGGGTTATATTAAACAAACATACATGAAAACTAGATGAAATATTTGTGACAAGAAGTGAACCAACAAATGACAATCCTAAAGTAATTATCAATAATTATAATATTAAGTTACAAATATTAATTAATTTTTACGTCCCAAATATTTTCCCACTATTATTGTTTTATCTTGTAATCTTTTAATATATATGATGCGGGATCAAATAGTATAGGTCACGTGAAGACCACGTGGGGATGGGATCCGACCCGACTCACGACAGACCAGATAAGATATTTTTGGATGGTGGGGCTGTGCTCAGTTACTTCGTAGTTCGTAGTTATTATACTCCTCAATCTCGTGGATTTTAGAGAGTATTCAGTAATTCTAGCTCTCAGAGTGTAAACCAGATTCTGGCCAGTTTAGCTGATCAAGATGGTATTTATAGAGATTCTAGCTGGGTCATGGACTCGCTTGTATTGGGCCCGGCTGGAGGCCCACAAAGAAAACATATTAATACTATTTTTATTTTCATTATTTATTAAATTACCGTAATACCCCTAATCATATTTGGGGACCCATCAATATAGGTCTAACATGAGATTAACGTTTGACCTAAACGACGAATAAAAACTTAATTAAAATGTAAGCAAGTGTGGAAAAATAGTATAAGCAAATGTGACATGAGAAAGAGAAATAAGACAATTTAATTAATTACCGTGACAGCTTGTAAGACATTGGCATTATCGTGTAAGTATTTAAGCAGCCACGTCAGAACACTTGCTGTCGTGTCATGAGCAGCAAATATTACTCCAATTATATTATCTGCTATTTGAGTATCACTTATTTCATTCATCTTTTGCTTTTGAGCTCTCAATAAAATTCCCAATAATCCACCATTTTCTTCTTCATTTCCTCTTCTCTTCTCTATTAATTTCCTCAATGTCTCATTTAATTGCTTCCTTGCCTGTTTTAATTATCATAATTACATAACATAAACATATATAAAAACATTTATTGCAAAAATAATGTTACGCTATTGCAAATTATTGGATAAATAAATAATAATCTTCATAAATTCAAGATAAGTCCAAAAGTGGAAACATTAAAATATTTTATTCCCAAGCATATAAATGCCACACCGCATAGACATGTACAACTTTGTACTCTCTAAGTGCCAAGACATATAATATGCATATACATTAATTTAATCGAATTTAATGTTTTGTAAGTGTGTGAAAAAATCCCACATGATATATATTTATAAAATAAATAGACATTAAACCTGATAATAGAATTTCTCCATATTTCTTGACATATTTAAATGATGATTTTTATGTAAATGCAATATGAAATTTTTTTCTACCACGAAAAATACACATTAAAAATAATGGTTTAAGTCCATTTATTATTTTACCTTCAAAGCTTTGTAGAATGGAGTTCCAGGAAAATCCAAAGGCATCGAATTGTAACCTGTCTCTAATCTTAGGTACAAAGATTTGATTCCTTCCATTTCTGGTTCCCGTTTATCACCAAACGCAGAAATCATAGCAACCTCAAAAGCATACTGAAAATATATTGTTAAGATCCAAAATTAGTATATACGTATACATATATATATATAATTATATTTATATATGTAGCTAGTTATTTACCTTCTTCATCTCTTGTAAAGTGTATATAGGAGAAGTGTTATTTTGCCATTTGGGGAGAAAATTGAGGACAATATTCTCAATTGCAGGGATTGATCCTTTAATGGCTGATGGCAAAAATGATTTTTGAATCAATTTCTTGAGCATGGAATGATAATGGCCTTGGTGAAAGAAGAGGGCCTGAGGACCTATCAATTTCTCCTTACTTGGTGGATATGTTGGCTTGAAAAGATGAGCTTGGCTCACCAATACTATCTTTGCTGCTTCTGGGCTTGAAATCATCACACAAGGGCATCCCAATATATGGCTCTTGAATATATCACCATACCTAAATACATATCACAACAAAATATAACTTATTCCCATTTTTATTGAAAAAACATTCTTTCAATGTGAGGTTCACACCAGCACATACTTACTGATGTGACATCATTTACACCGTTTAATATATCATATTGCGAGATTTTCTTTTTAAAAAAGAAAATATGGATAACCCGAATGAATTTAGTGAAAAATTTACCTTTTTCGCCTAAGGGAAAAGAAAGAGTTGGGGTTTTGAGTGTAGAGCTTTAGGGTTTCTCCAATATAAGGCCAGCCCATGGAGCCAGGTGGGAGGCTATAATAATATTGCTTATATTTGTATATATATCTTTGAATATAAAGGATTAAAAGAGAGATAATTAGTATGAAAATCATCATGATAAGAGTGGTTGAAGTGTGTATTTTTTCTGTTGTTGGTGAGAAGAAGAAAAAGAAGAAGATAGATTGCATTTGCATGGATTGTGGAGGTGGCATAAGCTCAATAAATGGTATCAGCGGTGTAAATTTAACCTTACATGAATCTGAATCTGGTCTAAAATTAACCCTATTTATAGGGCTAGGTTTCTGGTGGGGGGTGGTTGGGAGATGGGGAGTTGAGTTTAGGGATTATCTGCTGAGATTGTGGATTTTATTATGGTGATTTGGCTTTTGGAAAATATCCAATGATTATAGACCACGTATAATTATGAGACCATATTTAAATGAATTACATCTAAATATCTAAAGTTGACGTCAAGCCATTCATAAATCAGATAATAATATTAATTGAGATTTGGGGTTGTATTGAATAATTAGGTTTTTCATAGAGAAAATTATGGGTTAGCTCTAGATTGTTAAACAAAATTATATTCAGATAAGGTTAATCATTCTGTGTTTTACTATATGTTCTTATATGTTAAAAAATAGAATGAAGTATGTATATTTGTTTTATAAAATTATAATATTCTATTTTTTAAATTGTATGAAAAAGATATAAATATTAAATTAATATGATAATAAATGTGAAAAACATGAAAGCATCTGCATTTTCTTATTAAAAAAAGATTTTACGCCGAATTTAAGATAACATACAGGAGATTACTTCTATTTTTTAAAAATGATATTTTAGTGATTTCGAAATAAGATAAATGTATTTTATATTAAAGAAACCCCTTATCAATTTAGGTCATAGTGACAAAGTGGAATTATCCCTTAGATTTAAGATGTTTAACTAAATTTGACGATGACGTCGATCAAACATAGTTCCTTCAGATTGATTATTATAATTGTAAGATCTAGCTCAAGTTTAAAAGAGAAAAATGTAACTTTAAAAATTGCTATTAAAGTTCCAAGGTGGATTAAATTGCACTACATAGCTTATTAGCACTCGCAAAGTAAGGACATTTGGTCTGAGATTGAGATTAGAAATGTCATAATTCATGAAAGTATTACACAATTTATTTTACATGCATCAATTTATTTCTTCTCATTGCGGATTTAAGGGTGTGTTTGGATCGAGTGATTTGAAATCTATGGATTTCAAATCCCTCGCTATTCATTTTAAGCTCTTTCTACACAACTACGGTGGATTTCAAATGACACCATGTCATTTGAAATCCTTCCTCCAAATCCACTCCTCAAATCCAAATCCATCGATCCAAACGCACCGTAAAACTACTTAAATTGGAAAAATTATAGGTATCCCACGTGGATTCGAATGAGCTTAATATATTCAAGTAAGAAAGGATTGTTCTTTAGTCATCTCAAGTTTTGGACAGGGAGATGACCTACTCAAAGTCCAATACACCACACAAGTGCGATCACGCATGTTGTTGCCACCGTTCGGGCCAGATCGCGTCCATGGGCTTGGGCGGGCGGATCGGATCATGTTGGTGGGTCCGTTTGAATTTTTATTTTTATATAAAATTTAATTTAATTAATTATTTAATTGATTAAAATTTTCCTTCCCAAATTAAATTTGAACATTAGATTTCTATCAGTTGGAGTTATAGATCACAACTTTTTCGATCGATCACGATTGAATGAGCTAGCTAGTGAATCAGGTTAATCAATGAATGAATGGGTGTGTGGTGTACTTGTTCACGCTGAAATTGTGCCCATTGGCAATGAAAAGGCGCCACTTCACCTTCCATTGTTGTTTTGCAATTTTCAAAAAGTCACACCAAACTTTTGAAAATATATATATAGGTCTTCCTATTTTTCAAATTTTACGCACCGAAGTAATATCTTCGTCTCTCTCTTCTCTTTCACTTTTAGGTAGTAACTTCAGTATTTAAAAGAATTCTACATTTCGTAACGAGAGTTCTAGCAGAAAACTTGTTAACTAGACTTAGAAATTTAGAGTGATCTTATTTCAAAGATGATAGTCATTGTATCTTCGGACACACATGACGTATTCCGTAATCAGTATGAGTGAACATGATTGTATTAAGTAAATTGAATAACCCTGCTTCGACTATATCATATCTATAACAAGTTCTATTGCATTTTTCACAAAAATAAATCAGATAGTGTGAGTAATGTTTTCTTTATTAAATAAGAACTCAAATTGAATTGATCATATCTGACTAGATTAGTCTGCTTGATGTAACTCAATTACAATCATAATTCCCAATTACAAATGTGAGTTTAATCTTGTAAATCGTTGACTTAATCCAAATTAGCTACTAAATTTGTGTGAAATCACATATAAACATCAAACAATTTAGCCACTATGAGAGCCACTTAATTGGAGTTGAAACAATATAGCTACTGAATGTGAACTAAAACAACTAGCAATTAGTCAATAATCATCCATGTGAGGCCACATGGTCCCGGCAAAGGCCGGCGACTTGCCGCCGTCCACCACCGCCGCCACCATGCAGGAAGCATAATGCAGCAAAAGTAGGTAAAATACTTTATCCTACACATTTTATTTAATGATTATGATCACAATCCCAAAGATGCGCCTGTCAATGATCACTAGCACACGCGGAGGCTTCTCATTGGTCCACTTAGCTTATCTTCTTCCTTGAAACTACAGCCATGGTTGTTGCTTCTGGAACTCTTAGTTAAATACCCTACAGTCATAAAATAGTATTTAATTAAAATATTAGTTTGATATCAGATATGGAGATATTTAATTAAAATATTATTTAATCTTTCATTACTTTCCAAATGAATCCTCTAGGTATTTCATCCCACATAATCTATAGACACGCGTATATATCCTCAGCAAATCATTATAATTTTCTTGTCTAAGGGTGTTTATATATGTTATTCTATAATATTCAATATGAATAATTTGCTATTTTATCTGTTCTTCATTCTTCCAACAATAAGTGGAAATCTAATATTTAATATCTTAAACCGTCCCAAATTGTTCGATTTTTGAAATTTGCAACTTGAAATCACTCTAAAGAAAACTCGAACTTAACAATTCAATTTTAAGTTAGTTAATAAAATTCACTTTAGTCATTGATTTATCTCAACTTCAAATCAATATTTTTGACAGACTTTCTAAATTCGTTAATTAATTGTATTTAGTTGGTGCTAGATATTTTTTGAATGTTGTAGTTGATATCTTGATCTATACATTATATATAAATATTGTTCAAAGTTTTTCTTTGATTCAGTATTAGAGAATATGCTGCCAAGATCATCACGACACTTCATGGATCTAACTGAGTCAAATTAAATTTTCATTTAATATATACATGTGTATAAACATATCTAATTAAAGACCTAGATACATCACAAATATCTTTTCCTTTTTTGATTATACTTTGGTTCATCCCAGAATGTCAACTCGTACGTGGCCTAAGTTCACTTAATTGAAAGCGATACGCCGTTATCTTTCCGGATCAGCATTGAAAGCATAAAAGTAGATATATAGTATTTCATATAAGTGATTCTTAAAATTTAATTTCTAAAAAATTTATTTGATTTACTAGATATGAATATATAAATGAGATCTATATATTTATATATGTAAATAGTATAAATAATTTCGAATAATGAAATTTTGGAATCACCAAAAACCACCAGTATGGCCTAGAGTCTAGCTGTAATTCAATAATTTCGTGTTCCACTATAATATTAACTACTTGTCTCCTAAATATTTAATATTGAAATATGCACCAAGTACATATCTTGAATTCAAAAGGGTTTGCAATTAATAGGTAGTCAATTAATGTAGAATTGGAACAAAAGTAGTCGGATTAATTGACCGGAGATCGTTAAGACAGTGGAATCGAACAGACATTACGTGACCAAGAAATAATTGTCAAATTATTGTCCTATTCCTGGGAAAATATAATTTAATTATTATAATCTTCGGTAAATATCATCCTATTATATACTCTCGAATTAGTGTTTATTCTCTCTGCTTGCAAAAACTGACCTATCCTACTGTAGTCTTTTTTCTTTTTTGGTTGATAATTATGGACTAGTGTTTTAAAAAAGAGTAATGAAGTATATCAATCACGAAGTAATATTTTCATTGTTTTGTCATTGATTTTGAATATGGTTTAGTTTTATATGATAAATATGATTCATTAAGTTCAAACGTACAATTCCTTGTTTTACGTTGAGTTAGTACAAAATTATGGTTAAGCAATAGCACATAACATTACTTATAATGTCGCCTAGTACTTGTTACATGGAAGGCAAAGGCTTATTTTCATTATATACACTATAACTTATTTTGCAATTAATTTCCATCCATATAATCATACTTAGCATCATGGGGGTTATGCTTTTTTCAAATGAATTCATCTTATATTATATTGGTAAGGGTGAGATTATGCTAGACTGTTTGTTAGACTGTTGGTTTCAGTCTAATATACACCACATATTTTCATATGGTTTTTTTTTTTTCATCTACGCATATAATAAAAACCATCACATACATGAAAAATGTTTGATGTGAGCTGAACTGAAACTATTGGTCTCGGTCCATCATAAATTTTCTCTATTCCCTATTGATGACTTCGAGTTGGCATAATCTCTTTCACATCTTTATCAAACAATAATGTGAGGATGTTTATACCTCAGAGTCAATTGGATCACTCTCACAATCTCTTCCTCATAAATAGAACCGCCTTACAAAGATGACGTCATCAATGCTCGAATATGAGTACGAGATGTACGAAAGTCGGGTTCGGTTGAACCATTTTTGGAAATTTCAAAGTCTTATCCAAGTTGAAGTCTTTTATTTCCCGATATAGATATCAATATCTACTCGTAAGCATAGGGTTCGACTTTATCATACTTTGCACATTAATCATACTTTACCATATATGTAGGGGCCAAAATATAATTTTTGATTTATAAAAATATGTTTTTTTTATATATAAAATCTATTATTGCTTTGTGTTTGATCTTCTATGTTTGGCCACCCTTATGCATGATAGTTTCCTTAGAAATGAGTTTGAATGCAATAGGATCATCACATTACCCGTAGTGGTTTTCTCTTCTCTAGTAATCTTGCCAACCTTCTTTATAAGTTCATTATAAATTATAATCTTTAGGTTATTTTGAGTATATATTTGCTTGCTCCAAAATATTTATTATAGCTAAAATACGAGTTCTTGTGGATTTGATAACATGGACTTTTATTCCATTACTATTAAATATATTGGGTTTTATGTGTCAGTTTTTCATGTATATCATTTTCCATGTGTGTGTAGCCTATGGGTTACTTGTTATCCAAATCTCTAGTGTCTATACATATCTAATATCTTATCTCATAATACAAATTTTCCTATTAAGTTTTTTTGTAATCTAATATAGTATTGTGTAAGTTGAGTTAATATTATTAGTTTTAAATGGGTCGGAGTAAGTTGAGTACTCTAGAGTTTCATACTAGAATTATGTTCAATTTGAAATGGAATCAAGCTGAATCTAACTCAATTCCTCTTGTGTTTTCTTATAATTTGGATTCTTGGTAAATTTTTAGTTATTATGTGATAAAATAATAATAATTCCATCTAAAATTAATTTGGATCCAAAGTCAAGTTGTATACCAGATGAAAAAATAAATTTCTTACAATTTCACCAATTTAAAAGTAATTTAATTGAGTTGTAACTATGGATTAAAAACCATTTACTACATATCATGTGTGGCAAGAACTTGGCTACGTATTCATAACAATTAAAAGAAATATTGATGCTGCTTATCCTGTAGAAATAATGTCATCCATAACGTCACTTATGACATGAAATTTTGTACCACATATTGAAACAATTATTATCTAAAAGATGGCGCATATAGATACACTATATGTTTTTATCTCTGTCACGTTATTTTTCATGGTAATTAATTATAATATAGATGGTTATATATACTGAATAATACGTTTAAAGTGGATGAAATATGTGTTTAACCTCTGGGATATTTCCAGATGTTTTTATTTTCAATTTTCCCATCAAAAGTCCATTTTGAACTCAATATGATCCCACAAAATTAATTTGTCAGCCCTATTGTGGAGGAAGATTTAAGATTTTTACCAAAATAGCATTATATTGATTAATAAAACTTGTAGGACTAAAATTATAGTTAATTACTGAACCAAGCATGCAGAAACCTACAAAAATAGCATTGGAAATGTGGGTATGAATACAACTTAGATATGTCAATCAAACCAATTGGCATATTATATATACATCTGCAAAAGCACTAAAATATATGAATTTTATGTCAGTTAATTATCAATATCTTTTTTATACTCAAATTCTATCCAGAAATTATCGTGCATTCTGGCATAAAACATGCATGGATATTTGCATATAATCTCCAAGGATCCACTTATCGAGATTCACCCTTTAGATTCACCAAATGATACTACATATCTTTTTTATTACAGCAAATTAAATGCCTCATATTGGGAGAGAGAAAATAAATTGCAAAATACAAGATAGATTAAATAATGTTTTTCAAGTTCTTAGAATGTCCATTTTGTAATTTAGTTTTGAAAGATATTTTTGTTATGTATTTGGTTGGTAGTCCTATAATAATTTCATAGATTAATTTATAACAGAAAAATAAGAATGAAAATAAGTATAATTCATTGTTTCTTAAAATCAAACATGTAGTATATTGCATGATTTAACTACAAATAGTATTCATTTTTTGAAGTGAGAACAACTCACTTACAACTATGAGTTCATTGTACAAGAATGAAATGTAATCCAGTGTAAATAGTGAACGAAACAACTAATAAAATCATAAAACAGTGTATAATAGTGAACGAAATAACTAATAAAATCATATTTTACTAAATAGTCATAGATATATATTTGTATGAAATAAGAAAAATTTGAGATGAATTCGACCTAGATCTGATTTATTTAAAGAAAAAGTAAACTACAATAGAATCATATTTTACTAAATAGTCATAGATATATATATTTGTAATTTTGAAAAATTATTAATTTACTATATTAATGAAACTATGGATTTACACAAGGATATTAAATTTCAAAAATATTTATCTTATTATATATCGAAATTGGTGATTTTTTTTAACCGGCCAAAAGTAAGAATTAGAAAAAAAATTATTATTTTAAAAAGTTTATTAATTTATTATATAAGTACGAAAAAAGGGTTTTGTTATCATATTTTTGTCAATTTGAAATGGAGGGAGCAGGTCTGTATATGAATTTATTGTAATTCATAAATTATCCTAGTTTATTGAAAACATATAGTTGAGAAGAACCATATCTTATTTACACTTTTGTTTATAGTTGAATTGTATGAATTATGTGTAAATTGTTATTTCTTTCTTTAAAGGGTTCGAAATTATATTGTAGAGCTTAAATGATATTCAAACTCGCTTACCAAATGTAAATCAAATCCCGCCAATTTAAAAAAAAAAAAATTCATACGGACAGAAAAACCGCCAGGTGTACAATTGACCCAACACGTGGACAAAAAGTTCAGCCCACCTGTCAACATCCTTCACCACAAATTAATACCACCTTCTCGAACACGCCAGAGTTACTTCCCATCCCTTCTAAATACCCACAAACCCTTTTGGAATACGCTCAGTCCAGTCTGATTATTCCACCACTGTTAATTACACTGAATATCACTGCACAATATATATATATATATATATATATGGAGATGGATACAGATTACGGTCACGTGTGGGCTGAAGAAGGATGTTCCACTCCCAAACATGGGATTCCGGCGAGGTCTGCTCCGCCGCCGCCGCCGCGAAAGAAGCCAATCCGCCACTGCGCCGGGAAGAGATCAGAGCCGCCCAAGACTGGCTACTTTCAGCCGCCTGACCTGGAACAGATATTTGTCAGGGCCTGAAGCTTAATTGTGATACATTTTAGGCTGATTTTGTTTGCGACGAATAATATAGGTTTTAAGTTCTTTAATGGAACTCTTTTTGTTGTAATTCTGGTTCTGTATATAATGTAAATTTTCACGAGTATTAAGTTACTTTCCTTTTTGTTTTTTAAGCAACATTTCAAGTATAAAATATTATAAATTGAAAAAAAAATATTTAAATTAGAGGAAAAACTATGAAATAATGGTTAAAATCATGAAATAATTTAGGTTGTCTTTAGCTTTGTTTGATTCAAGTATATAAGGTTACTTTTATTCCAAATGGATGTTTGTATACAACTCCAACCAAAGCAAAGCAAAGCATAACTCAAATATGCTTCTTTTCTACATCCTTAAAAACCTCAAACCTAACAACTATCATATTATTACATTCCCAATCATTTTTATTAGCAGATTTGTATTTCATTTTTCCCAAAATTTTAGCATTTTCTCCTAACCCCAATGGCAGATCTTTCAATCCATAATCAAGATGGTAACTAACTGCATACTTTTAATTATAATCATATTCTCTTCATTTTTATTTATTAATTTTAACTTTTGACCCCTATTTTTTGCTTTTGTACCTAATACACACAGGGGTTTCCAGGTCAATTTCAGACACACCTCCCAATCATTATACATTCAAAATTCAGTTATTTTCACAACTTACCAAAAACAATATAGAAAAGTACACTTCCACTGATTTCCAAGCTGGAGGCTACAAATGGTAAATATTTCAACTGTTTTTGTTCATGTTTTTCTTTCTAAACAAACTTAATTGATCAATCCTATTTTACAGTATATCTTATATATACTCTAATAAATCCCATGTTGTCTGATGGCCTGCAGGAAGTTGGTTGTTCATCCAAATGGAAACAAAAACAATGGCATCACTGACCATATCTCCATATACTTACTTTTAGTCCCAGATAGTAGTAAATCTCTTCCTTCGGGTTGGGAAATCCGGGCCCATTTCCGACTTTATTTACTCGACCAGAAAAAAGACACCTACTTTACTCTCCAAGGTAATCAAGTTTCAATTACAACTCAACTCGATCCATTGGATGCAAATGAATCCTTAACAATAATATTCTTTTGTTGATTTCTTCAGACACAACAGAAAAGGGTAGACGGTTTCATGGGATGAATCTAGAATGGGGTTTCGATAAGTTTATTCCTTACACCACCTTTAAGGATGCTGCAAATGGGTATCTTGCTAATGATGCATGTGTGTTTGGTGCTGAGGTTTATGTATGTCAAGAAAAACAGACTGGAAATGGAGAGCGTTTATCCATGGTAAAAGATGCAATAACCTATAAACACACCTGGAAAATCGATAATTTCGACAGCTTAACTGAAGAATGTGTGGACTCTACACCCTTCACTGCTGGTGGTCACAAATGGTAAAAACATTTCTCTCACAGTAACAATCTTTGGATGATGGTTAAGTTTCTATTACAAAAACAAGAACATTTGTTTTGGTTAATGCAGGAAGATGCAGATGTATCCTAGGGGAAGTGGAATCTTTACCGGTAACCATGTATCTTTGTTTATAGCCCTAGCTGAACCAGAAACGCTTCCTCCTGCAACTAAGATATATGCAGCATATACACTACGCATAGTTGACCAACTTAATGGCAAAAACGACACTGGGACATGTAAAACAATGAGATATATATATATATATAATGCTAATATTTGAGTTATTTTGTTTTCTTAGAAATTCATTCTGCTTTGTTTTTGTGGTGCAGCTAATTATTGGTTCAGTGCATCAAACGCGAGATGGGGTTGGGCAGGATTTATATTGCATGCCACGTTTAATCGGGCAATAAATGGTTATCTGGTGAAAAACACATGCATTGTGGAAGCAGAAGTCACTGTCCATGGGGGTGCTTGTGCTCTATGATTATGAGATTGATTCTTTCCAAGTTATACTTTCATTATGGCTATGTATATATAATATTCTTCATCTGTATATCTCTTTGAAAATAAATAAATAAATAAATAAAAGTGAAGTCTCAAGAATAGAAAAACAACAAATAAGCTTTATGGCTTTATTCACAAGTTTGATTATCGATCATCGAAAGTATATTTATTTGGCATCGACTATTTTGAGCCTTTCAATTATGAAATTATCTATGTTTGTGTGGTTCATGGGTTATTATTATAAATTTAGGATTAACCAATACACACTCTAAAACCGTGCTTGTGAATTTTGCTTCTCATGATAAACAGAAAGATTAAAAACATAAAAAATTTAAAAACTTAATGTGATTGAGTAATATTAACAAACACATCAGTTCTGCCATAACTTTTTACAAGATAGATGTTGAGTTATGGAGTCTGAAGAACTGTAAACCGGGTCACAGCTCTCGCTGATCCAACTTATTAGGTTACGTATATTGTATAAATAGTCCTATTCTCTCCCTGTAACATTCTTACGAAAAATATAGTGAAAAATCCTGATCTGACAATGCCCTAGACGTAGTCAAATTCTTTTGACGAACTCGGTAAACAATTCGTGTTTTCTTTATTGTGTTTTCTTTCGTGTATTTATTCATAATTGACATCATATTCCTAACAATAGAAAGACAAACGACAATACACGTTACAATGAGAAGTATTAGTGTATTTTTTTAAAATATAGTCTCGCTTATTTTCTTGTATAGTCTGAGCCCATCAAACCTTTGTATACATTGTCTCGACTTTGTATATTTATAACATACTAGTAAACAACACGTGCGTTGCACGTGGGTCATATAATCTCGTTAATGTTAATTATGTATACAGATTTTTTTAAAATTTTCTATTATTATTTATGATTTAATTGAATATGTTCATAGTCTACCCTTTTTTTATGGTTTCAAATAATAAGTAATATCACCTTGATTTTGTATAGTACTATTATGAATTTATAATTAATGTAACAATGATTATATAAAAAGTAAATATATTATAGTAAAGATAAGTAAAAATGAATACTATTTAAAGAAATAAAATCACCGTAAAATTCAGTGGCAAATAAAAAATTTAAAAAAATTCTAATGTGAATTGATAAGTAACCTATTTTTTCTCTACTTTGATTCTGATTGCATACACGTTCATTTTTTTTCCTTCCCTTCGAGATCTTTGTGCATCTTTTTTCAGTGTTGCTATTGTTGCATCATTATCACTAAAAGTGTTAACATATATGACATCGTTTTGTTTCTTCTTTATTGCCCGTGGTTTTTTACTTTCTCCATTACCCAATGCACATGTATCAGTAATGTAGAATCCTTGTTTCTTCTTTATGATTCTTCTCTTTTTTGTTTCTCCATTTGCTAAAGACTTCTACCTCTTCCATGACTTTTCTTTTAGACTTTTGGTCCTTTTCTATCATTTTCTTCCATATCCCCTTTTTCTTTGTTTTTCCATTTTTTAGATCAGATCCATCATGTTCGATGTCTTGATATTTTGAGTTGTCTTCATTTTGAGGTGATGTTTCGAGGTCACATTTGTTTGGTGGAGATATTGATTTTCTTTCTATTTTAATTTTGTGGATGCTATTGGAGTTATCATATCGATTGCATCTGCTACTACATTAAATTTTTCATTTACCACTTCTGCCCTTTTATTTAGAGCAAATAGAAAATAGAATTCCGTGGAATATTGGAGGCTCAATCTCTTGTAATATTCTGACTGATTCTCACCCTAAAATAAATGAAACATCTTTTTAAGATAATTTTCAAAAATTATTGAAGTAAAGAAGATTAGTTATTAGAAATAATATAGTTAGTTATCAAATAACATGAATCAATTATGTTTACAACAATTAGTTATAAGTTATTAGAAGCAGTGCACCCAATACAAACATTATAATTTTAAAGACGATTAATAATTCTTAAAAATAAATTAAAAATAAATGACTATCTTACTTTTTCAATTTAAGTGGGGTATTCATTCACAGGGCAACCAACATACATGGTTGCTACATCTTCAAATAGTGTGATGTAAGCATCGTCACCTCCTTGTTTAACATTTAAAACCAACCTATATCTGTATTTAATTCAACAAAAGTTAATATTCATATATACAAATAAAGTAAATCAGATTTGCAATACATAAAATTTAAAACTTCTGTATTTTTACCTTGGTATTGTTTCTATCTCTTCATCAATACACTTCTTGTATGTAACATCATCATTAAACTTGAAAACCGATGCTTTGCATTTTTTACATGAATTATACCATAAGGATGATTTGTTTTCAACCTTTTCAACAATACATTTGAAACAATAGTATGTATTCTACAAAATAAAATGCAATTAGGTTTAAATTTGTATGTAAGGCTTGCGTAATTATAAAATTTGAATTGTTTGAATTACCTCGAGTAATGATGCTCTATTATATATTATTTCTTGAAGTGTCTCTTCTTATGCATCTTTTATCATAATTTTGTTTGACAATAACTTTAAATTACTAACCTTCTAATATAGACGAACACATTTGAGCTCTAAGAAGCAAATTTCCTGTTGTTCTTATTTTTTTATATTTTTGAACGTTCTTGATGTAATCATGTCTTTATGTGACATTTTGACTTGCATATTTTCTCTTCATTCGATCAAGATTCCTCTGCCGGTACACATCTGCCATTATTACATTGATAAACCTCATTTTTACGCGATTTACGACATTCATTCGACATGTTTGTTATAGGTTTGCGTTATATTTTTATCCCTCAAATGCGTTTAATGTCAGTGTTGAGTGCCGCAGGAAGATTCTAGTTTGCAAGAAGGAAATACGCAAGTATAGGATGAAATCGAGAACGTCCAAAGAATCAAGCTTTGATTATTTAAATTTTAAATTTTTTATGCACATAATGATGAACACATCTCTAGATTAAGACCATGTCAGGGCCGAAATATAATTTTTGATTTATAAAAATATGTTTTTTTATATTAAATTCTATGACTAACTAGATTCTTGGATTATTCTCATAGCCATTGATTAAACTTATGATTATTATCACAAGACATTTATGGTGGTTTGCATTTCATTACACAAGAGCGAAGTTTAGCCAATGTGTACAGGTAGCGGCTGCAGGTTTCCTCCATCATCCAAAACAAAGACATTAATTAATGATGAAAATTAATGAATCTTTCACCTTAGAAACAATAACTAATAATATGAAAGCACATTTATATTGATAATATGAATAATTTTGTACCAATACATGCACTTTATTGATTTCTCTTCTCTAGTTTCTTGTAATCTTGCAAACCTTCGTTATAAGTTCATTATAATCTTTAGGTTATTTTTAGTATATATTTGCGTGCACCAAAATATTTATAGTTAAAATACGAGTCCTTGTGGATTTGATAACACGGACTTTTATTCTACTTCATTATTTACACGATAAGTACTCTTACTATTTATTAAGCATGTTGGGTTTTCTGTATCAATTTCTCATATGTATCTTTTTCCATGTGTGTAGGTTATGGTTTACTTGTTATCCAAATCTCTAGTATCTATACATATCTCATAATACACATTTTCATATTAATTAATTAGCTTTTTTTTAAAAATCTAATATAGTATCAGAGCTATAGGTCTCTCATCATTAATAATCTATCATTTTTGCCACTCTATACCATCGCCGCTCCCGCATTCTCTAAACCCCATTTGACATGTAGGTGTGTAAATCGAGTCGGGTCGACTCAGTACGAGCTCGAGTTTTTCGTGTTCAAGCCGAGTTTCACGAGCTCGAGCTCACTTCTCTTTGAAAAAAAGGGTTTAGAGCTTTTTATTTTTAAAATATTATTTTTTATTATTAATAATTAATAAAAAATTAGAATTTAAGGTTTATAGGTCGGGCTCGTTTGAGCTTAAAAAATTAAAGTGGGAGATCTCGAATCCGAGCTCATATAATAAAGCTCAAATTCGATGTTTAGAATAATTATCAAACTCGACTCGTTTACACCTCTACTAGGAATAATGTCATCCATAACGTCACTTATGACATGAAATTCTGCACCACATAGTGACACAATTATTATCTAAAACATGGCGCATAGAGATACACTTGCGCATGTTTTATCTCTATCACGTTATTTTTCATGTTAATTAATTATAATATAGACGGTTATATTTCTAGATGTTTACATCTGATCTGGGTATTCATTTATTTTCAATTTTCCCATAAACTTAATCCATTTTGATCTCAATATGATCCCACAAAATAAATGACACCCATATTATGGAGGAAGATTTAAGATTTTTTTTTCCAAAATAGCATGATATAATATTATCTTGATTAATAGAACTTTTAGGACAAAAAAATTATAGTTTGCAGCTTGAACCAAGCATGCAGAAACCTACAAAAATAGCATTGGAAATGTGGGTATGAATACAACTTAGATATGTCAATCAAACCAAGTGGCATATTATATATATATACACATGCAAAAGCACTAAAATATATGAATTTTATGTCAGTTATCATGAATATCTCTTTTTATCCTCAAGTTATCATGCATTCTGGCATAAAACATGCATGGATATTTGCATATAAACTCCAAGGATCCACTTATCGAGATTCACCAAATGATACTGCATATCTTTTTCATTACAGCAAATTAAATGCCTCATTTGGAGAAATTCTATGCAGACCCTGCCTAATGGAGCCGGTCATTCTCCACTACACATTTGTGGTGGGTGGGTAGTTTTTGTATGGGTGGTGGAGGTAAAATATCACCCACCCCACCACAATTGTGTAGGGATCTTCCACCCTCTTTCTTATTGAAAGAATCCAATTTGGTAAACCTACCATACCTACAAAACCTACCACACCTACAAAACCTACCACACCTACCACCTTCCTAACACCTAGTTTTGGTGCTATAAATAGAGTGCTTCATGTTGTTCAATTGTATCATTTTCTAAAGTGAGAAAAGTGTGTGAAGAGTGAAATACACTTAGAATAGAAGTGTATTAGTGAGGATTGATTTTTTGTAATAGTTGAGTGTGAGAGTTTGCTCCTCCTATTGTAATTTTGTTCTTGATGTTGAATAGAAGAATTTTCCAATCCCAACAAGTGGTATCAAGAGCCAGGTTGAGCTTTTGATATTTTTCCCAAAATTTTTCAGATAAACTTCTACTGTCTGAAAAATCGTGTTTTTCAGTTTTGCTCGGAATTGCAATCTGAATATACCGTTGGATTCGTCTCGTCGAGAGGAGAAAACTGGTATTTTTGGGGAAAATTTTGGCCACCGGAAGCTGCCATACGTGCCTCCAAATCGTCGGAGGAAATCTGCCACGTCACTGCTACGTCAGCGCCACGTCAGCACCACGTCACTGCCACGTCAGCATCGCATCACTGTCACGTCACTTCCACGTCAGCGCCACGTCAGCGTGTCTACCCTACCATTTTCGACCATTGCGGATTCAACGGTGAGCTCCGTTTGTCCAAATTCGGTTTCGAAAAAAAGGTACAAGATATTGTTGAACATTTATTATGGAAAAATCATCATCGGACACCATGATTGCGCTCACTTCCACAAACTACAATATGTGGAAGCCTCGGATGGAGGATTTGCTAAATTTGAGGGATTTAGCCGATCCTCTTGATAATAAAGGCGCCAAACCGGATAAGAAGACGGATGAAGAATGGACTAAGATGAACCGAAAAACTGTCGCACAAATTCGACAATGGATCGATCATAGTGTGTTCCACCATGTTGCTCAAGAACATAGTGCTTACACACTATGGGAGAAGCTTGGTATCATGTATCAAGCAAAAACCGCCCGAAATAAGACGTTACTAATGAGGCGATTAGTAAACCACAAGTTACGAGGTGGTATTTCGGTGTCAGAACACACCAGTCAATTCCAGGATCTCGTGAATCAGTTGAGCACCACCGGATAGGTTCTCAAAGATGAAGAACAGGCGATACTACTCTTGAGCTCTCTACCTGACAGCTGGGAGACTCTTGTTGTCACTCTCAGTAATTCTGCTCCTAATGGAAAGGTGACTATGCAGATGGTCACAGATGCCCTGATGAATGAAGAAGCCCGAAAGAAGGAAGCCGGGACAGAACAATCGTATGCCCTCATATCAGAAACTAACAGGGGAGGCAGAAATGGAGGAAGAAGTCGAGGTCGAGGTAGAGGCCAAGGTCAAAATAGAGGAAACTCTCAAGTTCGCGGCAAATCACAAGAGAGAGGTATGTCCTTTGAAAACAATACTTGGTTTGAAGGATATTGCAATCACTGTGGTAATTATGGGCATAGGAAAAGAGATTGTAGAAAGTTTCTACGAGAGCAGTCACAGACGAGTCAAAATACTAGCCAAGAAGATGGTGCGACTATGGTTAGTTTGTCATCAGACGTGTTGCTTGTTACACATGGTGAACAAGAATGCTTACATGTAGGTACTCATGATGTTGAGTGGGTGGTTGATACAGCCGCATCATTTCACGCCACTCCACACCAGAACTTATTCACATCTTATAAGTCCGGAGACTTTGGAGCTGTGAAGATGGGAAACACCAGTTTCTCGAAAATTGTTGGCATTGGTGATGTGCACATAACAACCAATGTCGGATGCGCACTTGTGTTGAAAGATGTTCGACACGTTCCGGATCTTAGATTGAATCTTATCTCAGGTGCAGCTCTAGATCATCAAGGTTATCATAATCAATTCAAAGAAGGTACGTGGAAGTTATCTAAAGGTTCCTTGACTGTTGCAAGAGGGCATATTTGTGGTACTCTTTATAAAACCCATGTAAAGTTGTGTCATCCAAGTCTCAATGCTGTTGAAAAAGAGACATCACCAAACTTGTGGCACCAGAGGTTAGGCCACTTGAGTGAGAAGGGACTGACAACTCTTGCAAAGAAGGAAGTCATTTCCATGGGCAAAGGTGTTGCCCTAGATCCATGCGAGCACTGTTTATTCGGGAAACAACACAGAGTTTCCTTCAGTTCTACCAGGAAGAACCATTCAGAGTTACTCAGTCTTGTCCACTCAGATGTATGTGGACCCATTGAAGAGGAGTCACTTGGAGGAAGCAGATATTTTGTGACATTTATTGATGATGCGTCACGAAAGGTATGGGCTTACTGTCTAAAGAGTAAGGATCAAGTGTTTGATCGTTTCAAACTATTTCATGCCATGGTAGAAAGAGAAACAAGGAAGAAGTTGAAGTGTCTACGTTCAGACAATGGAGGAGAGTACACTTCCCGAGAATTCGCATCATATTGCGCCGCATATGGAATCAAACATGAAAAGACGGTTCCACGAACCCCACAACACAATGGTGTAGCCGAAAGAATGAACAGAACCATTGTGGAGAAAGTTCGTTGCATGTTAAGAATGGCTAAACTACCTAAGCCATTCTGGGGTGAAGCTGTACTGACAGCTTGTTATCTTATAAACAGATCACCTTATGTTCCTTTAAACTTTGAAGTGCCAGAGAAGAAATGGTCAGGAAGAGATGTTTCTTACTCTCACTTGAAAGTGTTCGGGTGCAAGGCATTTGCACATGTGTCCAAGAAGTTGAGACAGAAGCTTGATCTCAAGTTAAACCCATGCATTTTTATCGGCTATGGAGATGAAGAATTCGGATACCGGTTGTGGGATCCCGAAGTGAAGAAAGTTATACGAAGCAGAGATGTTGTATTTCATGAAAACGAGTTTCATGAGTGTGCTCTAGTAATGCACAAACAACATACTCCAGAAGACGAAGTCCCTGTATCATCAAACATTCCTCTCAACGACGAGGAGATGCATGATACTACTGAACAAGAGAGTGATAGTTCAGTAGGTGATGAGGATGCTCACAGTAATGATATTCCTCAGCAGGGGGAGCCTTCATCTGAAGACGAAGCTGAATGTACTCATGTTCGACGTTCTATGCGAGGTATAGTTCCACAGAGAAAATACTCCACATCCGAATGGATACTTGTTGCCAGTTAGGGGGAGCCAGCAAGCATCGCAGGAACGAGAGAAATAAAGAAAAAGGTGGAGGGGGAGATTTGTAGGGATCTTCCACTCTCTTTCTTATTGAAAAAATCCAATTTGGTAAACCTACCACACCTACAAAACCTACCACACCTACCACACCTACAAAACCTACCACACCTACCACCTTCCTAACACCTAGTTTTGGTGCTATAAATAGAGTGCTTCATGTTGTTCAATTGTATCATTTTCTAAAGTGAGAAAAGTGTGTGAAGAGTGAAATACACTTAGAATAGAAGTGTATTAGTGAGGATTGGTTTTTTGTAATAGTTGAGTGTGAGAGTTTGCTCCTCCTATTGTAATTTTGTTCATGATGTTGAATAGAAGAATTTTCCAATCCCAACAAATTGTGTGGTGAAAAATGATCGGCTCCATTGAGTAGGGTCTGTCATAGAATTTCCCGCCTCATGCCTCTGAGATGTAGGCAAGATCAAGACCAAATAGACAGCTCAGATTGTTTGTACAAACAATCTAGGATAGAGATCAAGCTTGAATCGAGCGTAATAAATTTATATTCTTTTATGCGCGAGCTCGACAGATAATTAATAATTAATTGATTTTTTTAATTTTATAAACTTATAAGATTAATTGATTGATTTATTTATTTTTGATTAACTTGTGAGAATATGTTAGTAATGTATGACATAATTAAAAATATAACCCCCAAACATAAAATGCTTATATATATAATAAAAATATGTTTCTTAAATGATAAATAATCTTTTATGTATCTTTCATTCAGTACTAAGGAAAATAAGATATCGCGGCAACCATAGTTGAAAATAATGTTAATGATGAAGCTGAACATGATGCAACAATTTTGAAACCAATTACAAGAACACAACATTGGAACATTTGAATGCAATAGGAAAAATTAGAGATGAACTCAATCTAAATCTAAGTAAAAAAAGAAAAGCAAACTACAAAATAGGATCATAATCTACTAAATTATCATAGATATGTTTGTAATTTTGAAAAACTATTAGTTTATGATATTAATGGATTTATACGAGGATCTTTCAAAAATATTTATCATGTTATATCTCGAAATCGGTGATTTTTTTTAACCAGCCCAAGTAAGAATTAGAAAAAATTTATTATTTTAAAGAATTTATTAGTTTATCAAATTTTAGTTTAAAAGAATTCTACTCTATATAAGTAAGAAGAAAGGGTTTTGTTATCATCTTTTTGTCAATTTGAAATGGAGGGAGCAGGTCTGTCTATGAATTTATTCTAATTCACAAATTATCCTAGTTTATTAAAAAATATATAGTCCATATCTTATTACACTTTCGTATATAGTTTGATTTCTGAACTTGTTATTTCTTTCTTTAAAGGGTTCCAAATTGTCCCAAAAACACCAATACAATAACAATAGGGGCTGGAAAATACAATACTACTTATAAGAAAACCATCTTTTAAATAATATTCAAACCCGCCTTCCAACCAAATGTTAATCACTTCCCGCCAATTTTACAAAAAAAAAAAAAAGAGAGAAAGAAATCGTACGGCCAGAAAACAGCCAGGTGTCAAATTAAGCCAACACGTGGACAAAAAGTCTAGCCCACCTGTCAACATTCTTCACCACAATTTTATAGCACCTTCCCGAACACGCCAGAGTTACTTCCCATCCCTTCTAAATATTTACCCACAAACCCTTTTTGAACGCTCTCAGTCCAGTCTGATTATTCCATTTCCACCACTGTTAATTACACTGAATATCACAGCACAATATATATATACATTTGGAGATGGATACAGATTACGGTCATCTGTTGGTTGAAGAAGGATGTTCCACTCCCAAACATGGGATTCCGGCGAGATCCGCTCCGCCGCCGCCGCCGCGAAAGAAGCCCATCCGCCACTGCGCCGGGAAGAGATCAGACCCGCCCAAGACTGGCTACTTTCAGCCGCCTGACCTGGAACAGATATTTGTCAAGGCCTGAAGCTTAATTGTGCTTAGATTAGATACATTTCAGGCTCATTTTGTTTACGACGAACAATATAATATAGGTTTTTAGTTCTTTCATGGAACTCTTTTGATTGTAATTCTGTCGCTGAATTTTTTTTTTTTTGTATGTATCTGGTTGTGTATATAATGCATATTTTCACGAGTATTAAGTTACCTTTTGTTTTTAAAGCAACATTTCAAGTATAAAATCAAAATAAATCGAAAAAAATATTTAAAGTGGAAAAACCAAATCTTGGGACTTTGTTTAGACCGGACATTTTTATTCTTCAGCCTTGTAACAGTAAAAGGTTAAAATAATGAAGTAATTTAGGTTGCCCAAATGGTTGTCTTTAGGTTTGTTTGATTCAAGTATGTAAAGTTACTTTTACTCCAAATGGATGCTTGTATACAACTCTAAGCAACGAAAAGCATAACTGAAATATGCTTATTTTCTACATCCTTAAAACCTCAAACCTAACAACTATATATCACATTATTACATTCCCAATCATTTTTATTAGCAGATTTGTATTTCATTTTCCCCAAAATTTTAGCATTTTCTCCTAACCCCAATGGCAGATCTTTCATTCCATAATCAAGATGGTAACTAACTGCATACTTTTATTTACAATATAACCCTTCTTTATTTTTATTTATTAAATTTAACCCCCATTTTTTGCTTTTGTTCCTCATACATTCACACAGGGGTTTCCAGGTCAATTTCAGACACACCTCCCAATCATTATACATTCAAAATCCAGTTATTTTCACAACTAACTAAAAACAATATAGAAAAGTACAGTTCCACTGATTTCCAAGCTGGAGGCTACAAATGGTATATATGTCAATTGTTTTTGTTCATGTTTTTCTTTCTATCATTGATCAATCCCATGTTGTCTGATGGCCTGCAGGAAGTTGGTTGTTCATCCAAATGGAAACAAAAACAAAGGCATCACTGATCATATCTCCCTATACTTACATTTAGTCCCAGATAGTAGTAAATCTCTTCCTTCGGGTTGGGAAATTCGAGCCCATTTCCGACTTTATCTACTCGACCAGAAAAAAGACACCTACTTTACTTTCCAAGGTTATCAAGTTTCAATTACAACTCAACTCGATCCATTGGATGCAAATCAATCCCTAACAATAATCTTCTTTTGTTGATTTTTTCAGACACGACAGAAAAAGGGAGGCGGTTTCATGGGATGAATCTAGAATGGGGTTTCGATAAGTTTATTCCTTACACCACCTTTAAGGATGCTTCCAATGGATACCTGGTTAATGATGCATGTGTCTTTGGGGCTGAAGTTTATGTATGTCAAGAAAACCCGACTGGAAAAGGAGAGTGTTTATCCATGGTAAAAGATGCTATTGCCTATAAACACACTTGGAAAATCGATAATTTCGACAGCTTAACTGATGAATGTGTGGACTCCAAACCCTTCAATGCTGCTGGTCACAAATGGTAAAAACATTTCTCTCACAGTAACAATCTGTGGATGATGGTTAAGTTTCTATTACAAAAACAAGAACATTTGTTTTGGTTGGTGCAGGAAGATGCAGATGTATCCTAGGGGAACTGGAAGCTTTACCGGTACCTATGTATCTTTGTTTGTAGCTCTAGCTGAACCAGAAACGCTTCCTCCTGCAACTAAGATATATGCAGAATATACACTACGCATAGTTGACCAACTTAATGGCCAAAACGGCAATGCGACATGTAAAACAATGAGATATAAATGCTAATATTTCAGTTATTTTGTTTTCTCAGAAATTCATTCTGCTTTGTTTTTGTTGTGCAGCTAATTATTGGTTCAGTGCATCAAACGCGAGATGGGGTTGGAGAGGATTTATGTTGCATGCCAGGTTTAATAGGTCAATAAATGGTTTTCTGGTGAAAAACACATGCATTGTGGAAGCAGAAGTCATTGTCCATGGGGTTGCTTGTGCTCTATGATTATGAGACGGTTTATTTCCAAGTTATAAATGTATAATAATATTCTTCATCTGTATATCTCTTTGAAAATAAATAAAAGGGAAGTCTCAAAAGTGATTGATATATTGGTGTATTAACATGTCAAATATATATAGTAATGTAAATACTTGACTGCAAAAGTTATAACGAGATTAGAGAGGTGTGGAAGAAGTTTGCATTAGCCATTAAGTGTAGGCTAGAGTAGACGATCATCAGAATTCTATAGTAGAATTTCATATAGATAATAATGATATCCAATTTATTCTTCATAAGAGACTAAAGAGACAAAAAATGTAGTGCTGATCTTAAGTTTTATGTTTTTATATTCACAAGTTTGATTCTTTTAAAAAAATAATTATTTTGACATCAACTACTTTGAGAAACTCAATTATGAAAACTTAGGGGCCAATTGGATGGTAACTTCATCCCCAAAATATTATTCAGAGCAAAAAATTCCAAAAAGTTTCAATTGTTTGGTATGTTACAAAAAAATTCTTCAATGAAATCTCTCAAGAAAATTTTGAAGAAATTTTTGCATGAAAAGAGAAAAAATTATTCTTACTATTCATGATTTGACAGTTCACACAATTTATTTATAAGATTTTTTTCGCCTATTTTTCAACTCCAAAAATCAAATTAATCACATATTCTAATGTAAAATAATACAATTTTTAAAATAAGATCCATCGTCACTATTTTTTGACATATAAATCGATGATTTTTACTAAATAATTTATTATAAATTATATTCAAATAATAATATCAATAATTTTTTCACAACAAAAAACATATCACATCAACCATAATCATTACATATTTTTGTCTTAAAAATTTCTTTCAAACACACATCTCACAACATATTTCTTATTCCTAAAAAAAAAATTCTTACTTTTGTCATGAAAAATAATTTTCAGAAATGGATATTTCATCCAATTGGACCATTAGCCTGTATTATCTATTTTGGGTTGTTTGTAGGTTATTATTAAAAATTTATCTTTAACCAGTGCACACCCTAAAAACGCTTGCGAATTTTGCTCGTCATAAACAAAAAGATTAAGGACTTAGAAAAATTTAAAAACTTAATGTGATTGAATAATATTTAACAAACACAGTAGTTCTACCATATGTTTTTACAAGACAGAAAGACATAGACAGTACACTTAATTAATTGGTTTAATTGCAATTAGAAGTAATAGTGTATTTTTTTGAAATATATATAGTCTCGCTTATTTTCTTGTATAGTCTGAGGCTCTGAGCCTATCATACGTTGTATACATTGTCTCGGCTTTGTATATTTACAAAATATAATACAAAATATAGTTTTCATAGTACAAGTTCTAAATCAATAGATACTTTAATATATAATATGGTATCAGTCATCGTCTTACTAGGTCCATGGCAACCACCGTCTCCTGGATATGTTGACAAGTCAAATGATATTTAAAAGATTTATCTACTTTATAAAATCAACAAATCAAATGACTCCAAATCTATTGATATTATCTCTTAATAAATACAAAATTAAAAATAATTATCAAAAGAATTTAAACGACATGACTCATTCATCTACAATTATAAATAAATCCGTAGGAGCTCATGACAAGCACATAGAAGTTCAATTGGAGCTAGAGAAGACGAAAGAAACTCTCCAAATTTTTCTACAAAAGTTATTTTTTAAAAATATTCAAGGCGTTCAAAACAAAAACAAATGCGTCATTCAAGAAGTTCATCAAATTATAACATTAATCCGTAATTAAGGTGTTAAACTTACGAATTAACGTTATAGAAGTTCAAATCAAATTTAAGAAATATCAAAGTTATAAGTCAGCCTTGAAGTTTTCAACTTCTATACAACAAATTGTATGTTTGATACGAGATCAAGGGCAAAATTGCATATTTGGTACCTCAAGTTGGCCTGTACACGAATGTCATACCTTAAATTGGACCACTTGCAATTTGGGTACCACATGTTCAAAAAATTGGCAATTTCAATACAAATTTCGCCGGAAAATCATAAATTGGCCGGAAAAAGTCACGTGACACGCACATGACTATTAATTTGGGGATTTTTCTGATTTTCCCTCCAAAATCATCAAATTTGGGGAAAATGTAAGATTTATTTTTACGAAAATGCCCTTCAATCATATTTTTCCTCCCAATTTAACCTCATTGACCTAATTCCATCCCCAAAATTGCATAAATACATATGGAACTAAATATAAGATGGAAAGGGAAACGGAACCCTCGTTACAGTCATTCTGCTTCTGTGGATTTTTCCTCCTCCTGTATCCCTTCTCAGTCAATCGAAAAAGTGATCGATCTACATAAACCACAACTAAAAATTGCTTGTTGTTGAAATATTGATAGCTATTAATCGATTGGATTTGTAAGATATATCTGTATTTTTTAGAATCCAAATCAATCGAATCGAAATCGAATTTATTTGGTTTGTGATAATCGGAAAATCGCAGAAATTGAATAGGACTTTTTTTGGGCTTCAGATGCTAATCTTTGTCACGTAAATTCATTATAAAAATTGTTAATTTTTCATTTACTGGATAACTGGAGAAAGATTAAGTTTGGCTGAATAATTATGTCAAAAACGAATTGATATCAAGTGTTGTTTTGGGTCATTTGATTGAAGTTAGCTAGAAATAAATTAATATGTCAAATATCTGTTCATAATTTAACATGAAATTGGAAGGGTTTCTTTAACGAGTGAAGAAATTCTTGAAAGTAAGTTGGGGAAGCAGGTACTACAGAAAGGGCTGTTGCTGGAATTCAGGAAAGACCCAAAGAGGGTATTGCTAGCAGTTGCGCAGAAACCAGATGGAAAAAAGAATTGGATGGTGTCTGAACAGGTCTCTAATAAAAAAAAGTTAACACAGCATATTTGGATAAGTTGTTCGGGGTTTGACATTCGTCTTTAAGTAGCTGCAAACCACTCTGACCAATCAATTTATCCTTTTTTTTCGTAATTATGCAGAATGGTGTAACGACATCTATCAAGCCACAACAAATTACTTTCATCGTCCCTGACGTCAAAAACTTTGACCACGCAAAGATATCAAGCTTTATTCAGAAAGCTCAAGATATCAAGCTTTATTCAGGAAGCTCAATTTCTTTAATAAATTGGGAGAATTATATTGTATTGGCGTAACAATCCAAGCTTCTCCAATCCATTTTTTGCACAATATACTTCAGGGCACTGGTACTAGATCACAAAGTTATCTTCAATTCGGCATTCGCATGGTGAAAATTTGGGAGAATTCGGAGATTTGCAGCGATTAGTGTTTTGTGATTTTGGGGATTTTAGGGATTCTTTAGAAATGGGGGAAAGAAAGCGTGGTCACGTTTTCTAATTTGGTGATTTTACATATTTTTTAATTAAAATATCCCCCAATTTGGTGATTTTGGAGGGAAAATCAGAAAAAAAAATCCCCAAATTAATAGTCATGTGCGTGTCACGTGACTTTTTCCGGCCAATTTATGATTTTCCGGCGAAATTTGTATTGAAATTGCCAATTTTTTGAACATATGGTACTCAAATTGCAAGTGGTCCAATTTAAGGTATTAGATTCGTGTACAGGCCAACTTGAGGTACCATATATGCAATTTTGCCCGAGATCAAGCTTTCAAGCCATCGCATTAAGGTTATAAACATTCAAATCAACTTTGGAGAAAATCAAAGAAACGAAATCATCAATATTTTCGAAGGTTAGAATCAGATAATTAGAAATAAAATTTATACTCTAATTTTATTTCAATTAATATAAATTCATTTGTCAGTATTTTTGCATTTTTTTAATTTTTAGAATTATAAATTTGTTGTGTACACAAGGTAGAAAAATACACTTTGGATCTATGAGCGATTTTGGAGACATCAAAATCTATTTATCCCCATGTCATGTTGATGGCCAAATAATCAGATAATTAGAAATAAAATTTATACTCTAATTTTATTTCAATTAATATAAATTCATTTGTCAGTATTTTTGCATTTTTTAAATTTTTAGCATTATAAATTTGTTGTACACAAGGTAGAAAAATACATTTTGGATCAATGAACGATTTTGGAGACATCAAAATCTATTTATCCCCATGTCATGTTGATGGCCAAATGCGTTCGACTAAAAAGATGAAGTTATGAAATCGTTACCTTATTTTAGGAAAGTAATCCCTTTGATGATTTGAACTAAACAACATATGTTTAATAAAATGCGTAAGCAATAAATGCTGCATTATAAATATATGACAGTACAAATATCGGCAATTGTATTCACATTTTGGAATTTTAGGTTGACCGGTCAAATGTTCGATTTACAATCCACTGATTGGTCAAATGATTCCCATAATGAGATTCCTTGTTTACTTGGTATTTAATTTTGAAATTAATTGGCAATTAATTAAAAAGAGACAGTTGCATGAACTGATCATTGGGACATGAAAAAATTTAGTTCACATAAGAAAGATAGCCAATTAATCTACATGAACAAAAATAAAATTATAAACTATTATTGCTTAATTTTCTATAGTGTGGGAAGATTTGTTTCTTTCAGCAATGAATAAAAAGTTTTTTTTTTATAAATCACCCAAAATTGTTAAAATTTCTTTTTTGTTTAAATAGACATACAGTAGAAACTCTATAAATTAATACTCATGGGACCACCAAAATTTATTAATTAAAAGAGTTATTAATTAATCGATAAATTAATAATTATTAATCTATATATTAATTAATATTTTATTAATTTATAATGAAATACTCAATTTACAATACTTTTCAAATTTCTACATAATTATTGTACAATGCATGTAGTTATATCAAATGAATGACCCAATTTGGAAGAACTCTTCAATCTCCCACCTTATTATGCTTCTTGTGTTCAATGTACCACTTTATGGAAATTAAAAAATATTTCATGTATAAATACAAGATAAAAATATGCTAACACAAACAATTGTTGCACAGTTGTTGGCTAATGAAGAAATTATTGAGAGCGTTATTAGAACTGATAAAGATGATGATGAAAGTTCTACCATTGGAGACCCCTTCACGAAACGAGGCTATTGAAGTGACAATCACATTGAATAATTTCTTATTGAGCTATGAGAAAACAACACCAGAAGTTCTTACAATGATAAGGAAAATTAGAGACGAGATTCAAAGTGAAATTGATTTCAACAAAATATAAAAGACAATTGAGTCATTTTTCAAGAAATTTTCATAAATCATTTATGTAATATGCAGTATATAAGGAATTATTAATTTATATTTTATATGGGACCTATAGAAATTATCAAAAATGTATTATCTTATAATTTTAGCGAATTGTTAATTTAGCACCCTATCCCCGAGTCGGGACCGGCCAAAAATATTATCTTAGAGAGTTTATTAAATAATCGAGTATTAATTTATCGAGTTTCTACTGTATTACTATTTCTGTTTATCTTAATACTGCATAAATATCTTTTTACTAGGAAATGGACGTATTTTTCATGTTTTTTTATATTTACTGACAGTGTTAATTTATGTGAAAACATGAAAAAAAAACCGGATATGGGATTGATCTAGTCCAATATTGGTGAATGATGTTTAAGACTGTACTCGTGCTACAAGCTGCCTACGTACCTCAATAAGGATCAAGTCTAACGTAGTTCTAATATTTATATGACACTTCGTATAATAACAGCTCGTAAGATACAGGAAAACATCCGTCCCTATATTGATTATTCAATGTTGTATTTATAGTCTGCCTAACCACTATTCATGAAATGACATATGGGCCTGTAATGGACTGCCACTTTCATTGATCCGGTGATGCATTGATTATTTATAATATAATATGAAGTGGGTCAAACCATGTTATTATCCATACCCGTTATCCAAGAGCCCATTCAACAGTATTGGACTCGTAACCTAATGGTAAAATCACCTCGTATAACTTACTTCGTATCATATAGATACATGAACCTGAATATGATTCTTTCAGATAAAATCAATCATCTCGTATAGGGATCCACCTCGTATACGGAATTACTCCCTATCAGGGATTTAACCCAAGGTTAAGATAATCGAGAATATATTATGCCAATTTTTTTTAACAAATCATTTTTTTAGCAATTTCAATTTAATACATGGATTGTTTATCGAAAACCCATAAAATAAAAGAAAAAAATAATTGTCCATAGTTTATTATTATTTGAATCTGGGGTAGAGACTAGAGCAACTCTTTGAACCATATAAAAATTATTAGTTTAAGTACAAGCACCCAACACAAGCATGTGAAGTTACTGTTATATCTCTTCCCCTCCAATTATATATAATATAATTATAAACATTCGTACCGTTTGAAATTAAATTTCATGTATTTTTTCGAGTAATTATCAGAGTTAGAAAAGAATCCTAGAAGAGCTTTAAACAAGCTGACTGAAAAATACAAACATTATTCCTTTTTGGCATTCCATATTATATTTTGAGTGAAGAAATGTCGACTACACATATTTCTAAGCTGAATGTAATAGTTAAGGGATTGAGAATTAAAATGGTACGATTTTAGGCTAAGTATATTGCATTTTTGAAATATTCATAGATTGCTCTTAATAAAAATGTATTTATTTGACATCTCAGTTAAAATATTTCTAAGAAATGCTACAAGAAATATCACATTAAAAATTGATTTAATTGCTTTTCTCTCAATTTTTCTGGAAAAAAAAAATCAAAGTTTTAAGATTTGATTGGTTACCAAATAACTACAAAAAATATTGTCCATCAATATCTTAACATATGCAATTAAATTAGTACATATTTTGATTGGAAATATCGTCACGTGTGAAATAAGATACATTTTACATATTTTTGAATATCTTTATCACTGAATTTTATTTTAAAATGTTTTGATTTTCTTATTGGATAAAAAATAATTTATACCATTTCTCACAAACAACTAGTTTTCCTAAAAAGAAATTACATCATATCTAATCATTACAGTTTTTTCTATTAAAAAAACTCTTCCAAACAAATTAAATTTCAAAAATATACATGTATATATCAATTTCTTAAAAATAAAAACTCTTAATTTTTTTAAGAAAAATGAGAAAGAACACTCCATTCAACCGGAACCTAAATATATTTCTTTTTAAGACTTAGAAAAGTTATTTAGAGCTATTTTAAAAAATTAAAATGGGAATATCAATCAAATCTTATTTTGTCAAATTTAAATTACAATTGAGCTTGCAAAATCATAGGTCCCTTTTTCAAACTCAAAAATTTGTCTTTTTATATTTTACAAGCTGGTGTTTACGGAATTTTATTTAAAAAATAAAAAAATGAAGCTATATTTTATTTTAAATATACAAAAATATTAGCTCAATATACACATATCCCTTTTAAGACTTCAGACAAAAGTACACCTCATTCAGATGTTATGTAAACCAAGAATGTTGAAGATAAATTGTTGAGAATATTAAATACGGATAATGATTTATAAGAATATAATTAACGAAAAATCTATTTTCGACTTAGAGGGTGTTTGGCTAAGCTTATAAGCTCTTTTAAACATCTTATAAGATGTTTGAGAGCTTATAAGCTCTATGCAAGTGTTTGGATAATTTTTTTAAATAAGATCTTATAAGACCCAAAAATAAGATGTTTGGGTCTTATAAGCAAATAAGAAATAAGTTAGCCAAACCCAACTTATTTCAAAATCTTAAATTTTTGATGTTGTTTATATTGTTAAAAACATAACAACCTTATCTAATTTCCTCATTTCTAACAATATCCTTCTCCGATTTTTATTTTTTATTTTTATAATAACACAAATTCTTTCTTATAATATTTGAAAACATCTTATAAGCCCAATAAACTTATTTTATCCAAACACTTGAGAGCTTATTTTTTAAATAAGACCAAACATCTTATAAGCTCTTAAAACATCTTATAAGTTGTTACAACTTATAAGATGTTTTAAATAAGCTTAGCCAAACACCCTCTTAGTCCAAAATATATAATAATCCCAACTATCCAGAAAAGTAATAAAACTCAATTTTCAAAATATTGTATTTCAGATTCCAAAGATCATGTCCAATTTCTGTCAAAAAAATTTATCGAACTCAAATCATTATTTATACTCAAGTATATATGTTAATATTCAATTAAACTTGGATTAATTATTAGTACGAAAAGTGATCAAACTTTAAATAGATTTGGCTGAATTGCAATCATATATACTTTGAAAGCTATTAAGAAAAAGAAATGAAAATTTTAAAAATTAATAATTATTTAAGAAAGGGTGAGGCATCAAACTATGGTAGATTGTGAAGGTACAAGTAGTTTAATGAGCACAGAATTTCAAAAAAGTTGCACTACTATTCAAGTCATCGTCACAATATCCCATCTACTGCGTCATTTTCCCTTTTAAGGAAATTAGAAAATTCTACTCAAATCACTATTTTAACATTATTTGAATCATTATTTTCAAAAATTCATGACCTAATTAATTTTTGTTTTTTGTGTACAAAAATAAAATAGTGTGTATTTTTTATTATGTTTTTAAAAATTATTATAAATTTATGATTGATAATCGGTGGAATAGTTGAACATTAATAATTAAGTAGGAAATATTTTCAAATAAATAATGTTAAAGTGTGTATTTTGATTTCCTAATGAGAATGAAATGCGGAAAGGAGTTTTAAAACACAAACAAATAAAGCCCATGTGTTCCATGGAATCATGTGAATATGCCCCCAATAATAATAATAATAATAATAATAATAATAATAATAATAATAATTGGTACTATATTTAATTACCTCTCAAAGTATTAAATTTAAATTTCTTTTTTTTATTTATTCTCTGGGCAAATTAGGCTGATTTAATTTTTTTTATTAGCAAGTTATTATATAAGAGCGAAGTTTACTTGATACGCACCATAAATGTAGTCGTTGCAGATTTTTCCCGTCAATCCAAAAAAGAACACTGAATATATATTATTAAAGAAATATTTTAAGAGAGGAGAAACTACTAGAAAACTTGCACAAAAATATTCACAATTCTATTAAAATGAGACAATTAAAAATTAAATGTAAATAACAAAATAGATTAATAAAAAAAAAAACACTATAAATATCCCCACCACCAGCACCACCCTCATATATCTCACACAGCAAAAAAGAAGTGACATGGATTATTACTTGGAGGATAATGGGAATAGCAGCTATTCTTCCAAAACGACGTCGTCATCTTTGTATAGAAGTGCTTCAACAAAATCTCCATTAACAAACAAGAATAGCTTCAATCTATCACAGAAGAATCTTCCCAGAAGTTCATCGCAAAGATGTTCAGAGTTTTCACGCAAGTGCAAGGAACAGAAAGCCAAATTCTACATTGTCAAACGATGCATCGGTATGCTTGTACGCTGGAAAAAGAATAAGGAGGATTCCTCATAGATCCACTACATCATTTTCGATTTTATCATTTTCTCATTTCAAATATAATATATATAATATATATATATATATGTATAATCATTTTAATTTGCTGTTCCAACTTAAGGGTACTGTGTTTAGATCCAATATAGTTTGAATCTTCAGTTGTCAGATCCAACAATGTAACTTCATTAAGCAGATTTTGTAAGAGTGCTATATTGTATTACATATGATGTAAGAAGATTCTACAACATTCAAATCATGATATATATATATATATATATATATATATCACTGCTATCTTAAATCTGTATAATGTTTTTCTTATTTATTTGTTGCTAAGAGAGAAGATTCCTCCTCCTAGTAGAATTTACGTACTGTGTACAAAAATAGCTGTCTTTCAGAAAATAATAGAGAAATCTTAGACAAGTATCGACATGATATCCAAAAAGTAGACCCACTTTCTGGATATATATTAGATACTTGCAAAATATTACTTTTACCGTTTAATATAACCTTCTTGCAAACAAACCTGTATTTTTACAACGGTTGAATTTTAGAAACAATAAGTGTCAAAAAAAATGTTGTGCTTAAACCTGTTTACAAAATTTGCAAAAAAACACTAGAATATTGCATTCTATATACCATTTCCATGCAATCAAAATATCAAATTCACCTACCACTATATCAAATATCGATTTTGGTACCATTCTTTACTGAAATCTTATATGTAGTCCATAAGTTCTATTTCTTTCGCTTTTCAGCAAATAAATCCAACTTCAACTTTTTTCGCACGTTTACAACTTTTTCTCGAACTCAACGTTTCCTTAAAAGCTCGAGTTTTTGCAAACGGGCTTCAAATATTCTTCGTCCACTTACAAAGAAATGTTGGAATCTAATAAGTTCAAAGAGATGCATCATATCCATTTGAATATATATATATATATATCTATATATCTACACATTAATGGCTTGTGCTTTGTACATCATATCGACAACAGAATTTGACGGTTGTAAACCAGACTTAACCAAACTAGCAAGAAGATTTTGAGCCTCTTCCAATTTCCCATCACCCCAAAGAACTTCAATAGTCATATTATAGCTAGCTGCATTAGGAATCATCTCCTTTTCAGCCATTTCTCTCATAAGCTTCAGGGCTTTATAAGAACTACCCTCTTTGCAATAACCATAAATCATCGTATTGTATATTACATCATTAGGCTCAATCTTCATCTCACTCATAGTTTTGAATAACTTAGATGCTTCTTTCATATTACCTTGTATACACCAACCGTTTATCAATACGCCATACGTGCAAACATCAATTACCAAATCACCCCTCTTCATGTGGGAAAAGACTTCAATTGCCTTAACCATGTCATTGGATCGAACAAATGAATCGATTAGTATAGTGTATGTCACTTTTGACGGGGAAATGCTCCTTTCTTCCATTTCACGGATGAAGTTTAAAATATGAGACGGGTTTTCGCTTCTAGAACATCCCGAAATCAAAACATTGTAGGTAATAACCGAAGGAGATAAACCAAACGATTTCAATTGATCGAACAAGCGTATAGCTTTGTCCAACATCCCAACACGACAATATCCATCTATCAACGTGTTGTAAGTAATCAAATCTGGGCTCATACCGTCTCTCTTCATCTCACACACTAATTTGTTCGCCTCTCGCATTTTCATTCTTCGACAATATCCATCGATCAAAGTGTTGTAAGTCACAACATTGCACTTTACCCCTCTTTGAGGCATTTCATCGAACAGTTCGAGTGCTCTTTTCATCTCACCATTGTGACAATACGCATTGATCACGCAGTTATAAGTATGCAAGTCAGGAAAAACACCTTCACTCTTCATCTTCTCATATAGCTCAAACCCATCTTTCTTCATACCATTCTTCAAAAGCCCATTAATTAGTACAGAGTAAGTGTGTTGATTAGCAACCAGACCCACCTCTCCCATTTTCTTAAACAAATCTTTCGCCTTTTCGAACTCATTGTTCTTACAACAACCATGTATCAACGTAGTGTATATTACAACATTAGGACTCAAACCCATATAACACACTTCATCCAAGACTTCAAACCCTCTCTTTAAATCCCAATTTTCGCAACAACCTTTCATCAATATCCCAAAAGTATACAAATCCAAACCAACCCTTCCCTTATTCCTCTGAAAAACCCACCAAGCCTTTTCAAAATCACCACTTTTCAGAACAAACTTTAGCAAAGCATTGAAAGTATAGGACGTGACCATTAGACCTCTATCAAGCATTTCATCAAACAAAACAAGGGCATGTTCCATTTTCAACTCTGCTTTCAGATGAGCATTAATGATCGTTTCATAAACAAGAGCAGTATTGAAATGGTTAGAATTATGGGTTAAATATGAGAGAAGAGAGGAGAACGTGAACAAGGGGGAAGTGATTTTACCGGAGATTAATTGTAGAATAAGATTTTGAGCGTGGGAGAGCATGTTGAATGAAAGAAGGTGGTGAATGATTATAGATACTGATTGGTGAGTGTGATGAAGATTTTCATCGTGGGTTGAGGAGGTGAAGAGTGAGAGTGCTTTCAATGGTGGAGCTTTCAGAATTTTTGAAAGGAGGGAAAGAGATTCATGTCTTGTCCCTAACATTTTTCAAATGGATTTGCAGGCTAAACTGTTTGTCAAGAAGAAACGTTGAATATAAAGAAATATATATATATATATATATATATATATATATATATATTTTTGGATAAAGTAATACTATTCACATTTTAAATTTTTTGAAAAATATATAAAGGTTAAAATAGAAAACATGAAAAATTTCATAAGTTTATTAATTTAGATTTTAAGGGTATTTAATATGACAAAGAGGTATTACAAAGAGGTATTACGTTTATCTAGATTTTCAAAAATTTATAAAATGTTAGCAAACTAACACATTGTTTTTCGATTACTTGATTTGATTCAGTACTTGAGTGTTTCAGTGCTAATTTTTAAATCAGATAAAGTTGTCGCTTGATCACCACATTATACATCATATTGGCCATACTCTGTGAGCAAACTTTTTCTCGTTGCTTGATGTCGATTTTCAACTTCTTAACTTGAATAAACTCACCTAAAATTCTAATAACGCTTCAAGCGTTCAAGATACAACAAAGCAAGAAAGAGAAAAAATACTTATTCTAAAACTAACAAATCAAACATTCTATTGCTTGCTTGTACAAATATTATATGATGAACAAACTTACATACTTTTAGGTTATACAATTTATTTGTAACTTATGTGGCTATGGAGAAAAGAAAATTCTTTAATTGATTGAGACACAAACAATAATACAAAATATAATACAATCATAGAAATACTTTATTTCTCATTTTATTGCAAATTCAATACAAATCCGGCTCGTTGCACTCTGTTTTCGTCTCTTAGAAAACTTAAAAACGAAAGAAAAAACGAAAAAAAAAATTGTATCAAAATAACATGAACAATTTGGAGCATAAGCAATCAACATTTTGGAAGATCAGAGGGTGGAGAAGGCAGCGTTTGGTTAGGAAGATTTCCATTCAGCACTATCCATGCCATTTTCAATCCCCAGCTAAAGTGTACCTCAAAATGACAATGCATGAACCAAACACCTACAATATTCCAATCTAGGATTAACTATTTCACAAATCTTATATAATTAATGGTAAAATACATACTCAATTTCGATAAAAACAGAATTATAATTTTGTGCATGTAATTATTCTACTCATCTGGATTATTAGCCCTGAATCATACTAAGTTTTCAATCGGTTGGGTCATAACATTTTAGTATTTTAGTTCTAATTGAGTTGACTTTTAATAATATTTTGGTCTAATTTGGGTCTTAAATTGGGTACGACGTATTCTGCACTTTGAGTCAATAATCTACATTTTGCACTTTACAACAATCTCTTCCGCCACTTTGATTCATAATGGGTCCAATATCATTTTGGGTTCTTATTGGATCCTTGTTGGGTCCAACTATAATGCATATTTTTTGATATTGAACCCAATCAAACCCAACCCACTTTAAATCCAACCCAAATGGACCCAACCCAAACCCAAACCCAAACCCATTCAACCCAATTGCCACCCATCCGATGGGAGTGTGCATGGAATTATTCTACTCACCTGGATTATCAGCCCTGAAACGAATAGCAGCCCATCCTCCAGACGGCACACCAATAGTATTCCGTTCAACAGGGTCCACAAGATTGAATCTTTTAACATCATTTACAGGGTCAAAGTTACCAAATCCTTGGCCAACAACAAAGAAATTATAGCCATGGAGATGAAGAGGGTGGCTCTCAGCCCCAAGTATGCTTGTATCCTGCAACACCACCTCCACGGCGGTGTTGTACGGCAGCACCACCACTTTTGTACCATTTGCCGCCATCGTGTTGTTCGGTGGTGGCCCCGTGTAGTTGAACGGAGTTAAAGGATAACTTGGGAAATCGGAGGTGTATACTCCGTTCGACTGGCCGGAAAAATAGGCCTGAAGAAGGGCCGTTGTGGGCATTGTGAATGAAATGTTGTTAACGGAGGCTGCAAATTTCGTGCCATTTGGGCCTTGGCACGTTTGGTTTTTCGGGCAGGGGTTGCTGCCCAGGCCTACCATGAAGAAGAATTTTTTGTCGACAATTTGTGGGACGTTGGCGGGATATTGAGCGTTCGCTAGGCTTCGAAATTTGTTGCTAAAGTTTGCCACAAAAGATGTGCCATTAATAGGTGGAAGTGTTGGGATTTGGAGTGAAGTTATTGAAGAGTTGAAGGGTTTTTTAGAAGGGATTTTGTACTCGAGAATGCCAACAACGGTGGAGTTATCGAACGTGCCTTGGCCGGTGAAGTACGGCCTCGCGGCCATCAAGAAGGTAGTATTTGTGGAATTATGGTTCGTTTTGAGAAGGACGTTTGTGGTTTGTCCTGGAGTTATGAGGAGAACGTTTGTTTCGAATGGTTTTACGTATATTGCATCAGCTTCCACGACAGTGAAAGTGTGATTGGAGATACTGAAGAATAGATCGTCGTTGAGTGCAGCGTTGATTATTCGAAGAAGATATGTCTTCGAGGGCTTTACCTTTAGCTTGAAAGTCTCTGCAAAGTAAGTTTCATAAGGTGAATAGCAAACGTGAACTCTTATTTAGGAGGGAAGAATGCATTTTTTGGTACACTACAAATTTGATTATATTAATGTGGGGTATGTCTAGCAATTTAAGTACAAATTTCGTAAAAAAATTGATTTAACCGGAATATTCAATTTTGACTATCAATTTGGTGGCGGCGGTAGTGGTGGTGTAACAACTAAAAAAATTAATAAATAGTTAAATAGAAAATAAAATAAAAAAAAAGAAGTCAAAATCTCTTTATTTTGGTCAAAATAGGTCAATTTTAAGTCAAAATCCCAAATTTTAGTCAAAATTAATTAGTTTTCTGGCTGAAATCGAATTTCCCGACGAAATTTGTATTTAAATTACCAGACATACCCCATATTAGTATATTCAAATTGTCACCCCATATTAGTGTACCAAAGAAACGTACAGTCCACATTAATGTACCAAAAATGCATTTTTCCAGCCTCAAAAAGGGCAAGACGGAGAAGCTAAGAATACCATTAGCAGAACAGTTGTATGATGGCCCTGGGAACCCATTGATGGTGTATGCATCAGAGACGTTTGGTCCAGCTCCAGTCTGTAGAGCCTGGTTGATAACTGCTTCAGTATTGGCATTCCACCACTCTCCTGTCGTATTTTTTCACACATTTAATTGTTTGACACGTGTAAATTTACAAATACACTTATTAAAAGATTTTTAACATGTGTAAATATTTTAACACTTTCAAACATCTAATAGATGGAACAGTGAAACTAACCGAAGATGATTGGAACTTGCTTGTGGGGCTTAGGAAAAGGATAAGAAGTATTTTTCGAAGGTAAAATGATGATTGGTCCATAAAGAGTGGCCCTCAACCAAGAGATGTGAGCATGCCACCATAGAGTCCCTCTTTGCCCTATGATGGTGAAATTGTACACATAACTCTGACCCGTTTGAATCGGGCACTGGGTCACATATGCTGGTCCATCTGCCCACCCGCTCAGTAGCTGCCTAATCCCGTGCCTTAGATCATAAACGCAGACAAATTTCCAAACATATAAATTAAACGACAAAAATTAAATACGCAATATTTAAAAAAGATGATTTTGGTACCAATGGATGGTGACATTGTGTGAGGCATTATTAACCACCTTGATCACAACACGATCACCTTCTCTTGCAAGGATACGAGGCCCCGGGAACTTTCCATTTACAGTAAGAATGGCTTTTGTTTGACATAATCTCGTCACATTTTTCAACTCTATCTGCAAATCAAACATATTAAATATGGTAATTTCGAAACTATTTAATGTACATTGCAGTATAATGTACTAAGTGCAAAATAGTTACGTTGAATGTGTAGTGCCTTGTGACGCCTTTTTGTTGCGCTAATCCAAAGTCGAACAATGAAATAATCACGAGAAACAAAATATGAAATGAGCCCATCACTTATTTTGTTACTTAGAGAAAACAACAAGGCTATATAAATTGTTCTTTGTGCAGTAATATCTGTGAAATTTTTCATTCTTTTATAGGATTTGATAGGTTGGTTAAGTTTCACATCTTTTTATTCAGAATTAAAACCAAAGAAAACTGTATTAGTGTAGAAGAATACTATACCAACAGTTGGTCCCATTGTCAACCTTAACTTTCAGTATTTATCAAGTGAGCATTTGATTGGACATTTTCCCTAATCTTATCTGCTTTTTTTTAATACACAATACATTAACTGGTTGGTTACTGAATACTCGTGTTCAATGCAGATTTTGAATGCTAAAGAATTGTTTGAGATCGTTTTGTGAAGTATAAAAAACTGTTGAATTAGCATTTTTATTGAAGGTGTTTTTAATTTCACCTTTAATAAAATGCTAATTTCACATTTTATACATCTTTTTCATACAATTCAAAAGGTAGATAATGTTACTAAATATGAAAAATATGAAAGGCACGCTCATTTTTTAATGAAAAAAAATATTTTACGCATAAGTAAGATAATAGAGAAGGTATTATACCTCTTCTTTTAATAATTTCGATCTAATGATGTGGGTGATTTAATTTTGCAATCTATTAGGCAGTTCAACCTCTTCCTAGTGACAATATTTTTTTAAAAAAATTAATCTTCCTGAATAAGACAATAAGTATGATTTATTACACAAGCCCTTTTTTCTTTTTAAGCCAAGTCCAGGGCCAATGCTAATCATGTTACATGAGACATCTGATCTACCTTTCTTTCAAGGGTTATCAAAAAATGCAATTTTTTTGGTTATTTTAATTCCAGTTTTATACTATTAAGATTAACCTTAAAGTAAAAAAAATGGTGCTTAGTATGAAAATATACAGGTTTTAAGGTTGGAAGTATATTTTATGCATGCAAATTGCAAGTATATGTCACTCACCAACTACAGATCTTCTAATGTACTCTTGATCAGTCTGCAATAAAATTTTCTAATTCATTTTTGTATTTCATATTAGTTTGTTTCAAATCTCATTTTTCTTTACATCTTTTAGTCATCTCTAGAGTACTCAAAACAATTGCAATTTAATTTTAAGAATCAGAATTGGCAAACCCATATCTTACATATGATCATATGAAATCGAAAATGAATAAATTTACAAAAAAAATTATACAGAATGATATATATATATATATTAAATGATTTACTAGTCCCAAATCATAACAACTGCAATAACTCCAACTCCAAGTAGCACAGATAGAAACTTGAAAAATGGAGTGTCAAAGTAAGAATGAGTCTGTGGTTTAAAGCCTTTTGCAATCAAGTGATTAATAGCCACATAAACGAAAACGCCACACGCGAGTCCCATTGAGATAGCGTAAGTCCAATCAGCCCCACGGCCTTCGGTCGTGGCATCGAGGGCAATGCCTATTCCGACCCCTATAGGGCTCGAAATAGCAAAGGCGAACGAATAAGCCACTGTTGCTAAAAATGGTCTTTTAGGTATCATTCTTAGAAGTGCAATACCCATTGCAATGGCTGCAAATATTTTGTGAAGTGATATTGTCCATAGGTTTCTCCATGCATCGGCTTTGTTGTCTGAAAAACGACGACGAAAAACGGATATCCGAATGAAATGATAGTATTGCAATCGAGTTAAGAATATATGAACCGGTAAACATCATCTTATAATGGAAACAGAATTTCTATTCCAAAATCGTGTTCCATCTCCTGTTCCATGTATTAGATATTTGACACAGTGTTAAAAAATTTACACATGTTAAACATCCTTAATAAGTGTGTTTCTGAATTACATATGTCAAATAACTAACTATGTATGATAGGAGATGTAATAGGGATTTGGAATAGAGAAACATGTCCCTCTTATAATGTATGTTTTAACGACGAGGACTATAAAAAGAAGATTGATGAATCTCTAAATAGCAACTCCTAAAGCTAATTAGGCCAATGCATGCAGATGGGGCTGAAAATTGAACCAAGCCACTCGATACTCGACTCGAGTTCGATCGCAAAAAGCTTCGTTCGAGCTCTGTTCGATATTTATCAAACCAAGCTTGAACAAAACAACCTTTTGTGTTTGATAAATTTTGAAGCTTGGCTCGATTAGTAAAAAAATAACAAAAACATATACAAAATGTTCAAACTTCTCGAGCTCGACTTGTGATGGGCTCGATTAAAGCTCGTATGAGCTCACTTCGATGAACAATCAAACCAAGCTCAAACACAATTTTCAAAGCTCGGTTATAATTCAAACAAGTTTGAATAACTATATCTCTGGCTCGGTTCGACTCATTTACACCGCTACATGCAGATGAGTATTGATGCTATTAATTAAGGTTATAATTGATGAAGGCAAAATAGTTATGTATAAATACCTGCAACTCCAACTGCAATGCCCTCAAAAATAGAGTGGAAGCACAATGCGAGTATTAGCAGCACAGTATCACTAAACGAACTAGTCTTCATAAAAACTGGGTTCACCATCTCCGGCGCCGTCTCTTTAGCAACACCTCCGCCGCCTTCCAACTCCGGCGCCGCCTCCTTTTCACCACTCTTGACAACATACACAATCACACAGTCACCCAACATGGTCAGAAGATAACCCGCCGAAGCTAACATGAACGAAAATGGATATTCTTTTGCGGTAAGATCGTGAAACGTAGATGTTGAATCACTCAAGAAATGCATAAGAGCTGTCCCCATGAACACGCCGCCGGCGAACTGGGTACCCAATAACAGAAAACTCTCGTTCCATCTGTAGAAATACGGTGAAACCCCGCCGGCGAATGTGCTAACGAACAGGATTATGAGACACCATATCTTCACTAGGACCAGCCCTTTTGACCGGATGTTGCTGCCGCCGCTGTCGGCGGCGGTGGTGGGGGATTCGTCGTGGTCGTCGGAGGAACCGCCGTGACAGGTGATATCTGAGACGTGGAGGAGGAAGACGAGGAGTATGATGAAGAGAGTTGACTTGAAAGAAGCCATTGCAACTGTTTAGTTTGTTATGGTCGTTAATTGTATATACGTATATATATATATATATATATGTGTTAATTGAACATTATATATAATTATTGATAATGTGTTTGTAAATTGTGTTTTTTGCAGTACAGATTTGACTTTTATGGGATTGTACTACACGAACCATAATATAGTACGCATAAATATATTGATTGAAAGGGGCTATCTGGCTGACCGGCTGATCCAAATTTACATTAGTTAGCTGTTCATATGAAATCTCGTCTGTAAGAATAATATATTATAAGATGAAATGAATTAGGTTATTGATATATAATTATATATTATTGGTTAACTTTATATTATTTTGTCATGTATTTTGATAAATTAGAGATTAATTTGAATTTTAAAAATCCAATCAACTACTTATTGCTAAAATTATTAATTTTTTGAAAAATCTCTATTATGTAAAAACAAAAATACTATGACTAAGCATATACAATTTGTTGATGATTTTAACATTGGCAATTTAAGTCAATACACTCTTTTTCTAATTGGCCTATAAGTTTTTGAAATTTTTAATTTTTTCCTCCCCTTGAAGATTAAAAACATGAAGCCGTATTCTTATTATTTTCTATTGTGTCAAATGTAAACAACAAGAGAGTGGATACAATCAAGAAATTAAATAAACAATGCAAACGGCAATTTAAAGTATTCCTTTCTTATTATTTTTGTGTTTTGATGTAATTTGTTTGTTAATTACAAAGGTTGTAATCACGACTTGCAAGAATAGGAGCAGCTTTTATATGGGGTACTAGTTAACTAACAATATCTGCATTTTTGACCATATCCCCTATAAAAATTATAGAATAAAATTGAAGAATGATGGCGAAGGCAATGACGTCGATTTTACAGGCTAGCAACTTCACTAGTAGCATATTTCAAATATTGAGAAAATTTCGATTTTCGTACTATAGAATATACCAAATTTATTTTTGGTATCATGATTTATAATTATGACACTTCAATACTTTTGGTACCGCAGTTATTAATGGTCAAAGTAATTGGTTAGCTAGTTTTGTTATCTAGGGGGCAAACTATATGAGGAAAATGTAAATTTAATTATTTTTAAATTCAAATTTGGAGGAATTTTTTTAGCTCAATTGACATCTCCATTCTCAAATTCGCCAACTTTATTTTCAAATATCAATGTCTTGATATTTTTCCTATTTGAGCATACACAATTAAAGAAAATGCATTTTTGGGAGCAAGTTTACTTGTTAACGTTAAGATGGGTTCGGGACAAGTAATGCAAGATCCGTCCCGTTCACAATTTTTAAGACTCGAACTCGTCCATGACCCGGTCAATACCCGGATCCATCCTGGTCCTGATGGGTGTTTGACGAGTCCGGGTCCTACCCGGAAGACCTGGTAGAATAATAGTTTTAATTTTTTTTTATCTATAATGTTTCACAAACACATTCAAAATAAATCTTTAAAAAACACATCCAAAACGATAATTAATTCACATTAAGTACGAATTTAATTTGACAAAATTATCTTAAAATTTTAAAATAAGTACAAATATTAAATAAACCATCAACCATAAAGTTTATACTTGGAAAGTAGTAATTTTTGTTATATTTGAAGTAATAAATTATATTAATAATGTATATTAAAGTATATTATTAATGACCAAGTTTGAGTTTGAGTTTGAGTCTGGGACTGAGACGGGTATCTACTGGCCCGGTCGGGTCTAAAATTTTTTGATACTTGGACTCAGACCCGGTCCCATTGGGACGACTCTTCATTTTTCCCGTTGTTATTGTCATCCCTATACGAGGAATATAAATAATTTCACTAGATATTATATTTGAAGTTTGTCACTCAATATAAGCTTGTCACTATAGGCGTCAAAATGGCCCTAACGGGCCGGAACCGGCCGGCCCGTTAGGGCCCACCCTCTTAGGGGGCCAGGCCGGCCTGGCCCCCTAAGCCTAGCCGACCAGGCCTTAAGGAGCCCAGGCCGGCCCCTTAAGGCCTGGCAGGCCATTTCGGCCAACAGGCCGAAATGGCAGGCCTGCTGGCCGGCCTGTTGCCTTTAATTTTTTTTTTATTGTTTTTTTTTTGTTTTTTCCTTTATTTATTTGGTTTTTTTTTCTATTTCCATTTTTAAAATAATCAAATTGATTTTTTGTGTTTATACAAATTATTTATTCATAATTTTTATATATCTGCTTTGATTTTGATAATTTTCGTTTCATTCTGATTATCTGCTTTTATTTAATACATATAATAATATATGGCTACAAAAAATATTATAAATATTAATATTATTTAGTTAAATTATATAATTATGAAATTAGTATATAATTTATCGATAATCAGTATATAATTATTTCAAATATATAACTTTGTATAATAAATTTATAATTTTAAATAGTATAATATTTATATAATAAATAAAAAAAAATTATATTAAAAAAATACTTTTTTTTTATAATGGGCTATGGCCGGCCCATTCCCTTCATGGGATGGGCCGGCCATGGCCGGTTAAGGCCGGTTGGCCTTAAGGGGCAGGCCGAAACCGGCCTGCCCGGCCTTAACAGGCCGGCCTGTTAGGCCTGGTGTCAAGCAGGCCGTTGACCGGCCTGCTTGACACCTCTACTTGTCACCGTGTGGATCTTATCCAAATCCAGACTCAAATCCAAAGATTTAAATTAGGTCTAGGCCCATACCCAAATGGGCCAATAAAAAAACATGATAAACATGCGACTTCACAACAAGACTCTACAAAATCCAAATTTTTTATTTAGTTTTTTTGTGGTTTATTGACTTGACTTGTTAGCTATAGGGAAATTGCACTCATCTTTCCTCATCCTGTTAATAATTAGGGTTAGTTGTACCTACCCTCACTTCTTAATTACGGAAATTGTGCTCATCTTTCATGCATGTATGTCCTAGTTAATAATTAGGGTTCATATTAGCTAATTATATTTACAATGTTGAGCTGGGACTAATTATAACGAGTTTGAAGTGTGATTTCACTTTTTTTAAATTGCTATTTTACTCCATTAAGGTTCTATGTTGAATGTATTGATTTCTTAGAAGCCCATAAAACCACATAAAGCAAGACTAATCCATCCACATAAAAAATCCATCCTAAATTTTACTATATTGCTTCTACTCCAAGTACTATTTTTACATCATCAAAATATTCAAGCATTTTATTCTTCCTTTTACGGTGCAAATCAATGAGAGCCTGACTTTACAATTACGCACTGATTACTAAATAAAATTAAATTCATCAACACTAAAAAGAATTCTATTAATCACTAAACAATATTCAATTAAACCATTAATCTCTACTCCTATTCCTACTTGACACAAGCCTACTCAAAAATGAATGACCCGAACCCGTACCCGAAACGCTCATACTCCTCCTAATCGGACCCCCATCACTAGACCTACTCCTCCTAAACATCGAACCCAAATTTCCAAAAAAGCGCCGCCAACCACCACTCCGCCGCCGCCTCATCGGCCCCCACTCGATCACCCTCGAAGTGCCGTTTAGGCTCATTCTTCCCTCCATTTCTGAATACACCGCTGGCGGCTCCCCACCACCACCGGCAAATCTCCCAACCGCAAAACCGCCGCCAGGCAACCGCCAAATCGTCAGCCCCACCGCCTCCTGTCGAACGTCCGCGTCATCGCTCGGCAACTCGTGCCGGCAGAGAGGACACGAATTATGCAGATTCAACCATGGAAATATGCAGTCAGAGTGGTATATGTGCTTACACGGCATTTCGCGAGCTTCAGATCCGACCGTAAAGGCCTCCGTACACACGGCGCAGTGCAAATCGGAGTCCACGTGGCAGGGGAGTATTTGTACTGACGGTAAAGAAGCGACGGCGCTTTTGCTCGCCGGCAGATTTTCAGGCTGGGCCCACAGGCTGAACCCTATCTGCGAGAGGCGATCGAGCATCAATTCGAATCCAGATCCGAGTAATTGTTCCGACATGGATGAAGGTAGGGGACGTAGACCTGTTCCAGATCCATCGTCGTAGAAGAGCTCGTAGCTCCGGCCCCCTTCAGCAGTGGCGGCCGGTGGAGAATCTGACTCCGACGGGTTGCGGAGGACTATGAGCGGGTTGAACGAGGCGGCGCCGTTGCGGCGGCGGCGAGAGGAATCAAATCGCGGCGGAGGGGGGAAATCGGTGGGGTCCACGAGCTGCACGAAGCCACCGTGGCAGTGCGGGCAGACGGCGTCGTTCAGGCTTTGATCGGAAACGGTGACGGTTCTGGTGCACTGGTAACACCAATACGACGGCGTTTGAGGCGAAACAATTGGATTAGACTGAATCACAAGATGATGATCCATGGAAATTAGAAAGGATCTTGATGGTGTTTTGTTTGTGAGGAATGAAAAAGAAAATTGATTGATTCAAAATGGGTCTGTATAGTTTTATATATATGTCCAAGTATGAGCTGTGAAGAAAGAGATTTTACACGTTATGTCCAAAAAAATGAATATATTATATTCTTAACAAATAATAATGATAGGGGAGTAATAAATAAAGACGCGTGATGATGCAAAATGGGTAAACAAAATCAATTTGGCCGAGTTAACGACGCGTCGTAGTGTTTGGATTTTTATTCTGAATTTTGTACACATTGGATAAACAAAACAAGGGGTAAGGTTAATTGGATTCTCATTTTCACCACCAAAGAAAGGGCTAAAATATTTTTGATATGCATAGATGCTTTGAATTAATTTTAGCACGTTGCACCTTATATAATTTTTAACTAAAAATTTCATCTCAATAAATATAGAAATATCAAAAAAATTAAATCTTATAAATTTATGTCCATGACTCTCAAGCCACCTGCTCATGCTTAAACTTTTTTTATGAGCGAAGAAAACTTATCATTCTTTTTCTGTTCAACACAAAATCTTACCAATAATCTTAAAACACACTCGCGGTACCTCGTTGATACTACTTTCATCGACGACACCACAAATTCACAACCGTATTTATAACCAATTTGCTAATTATGTAAACTTGAATTTCAGCGTCAATTTCAGCCTTCAAGTGGGCTTCTTGTTCCAAAAGGTTGAATTCCCAACCCCAAGGGTCCACATGCCCCGAACCGACAGAGCATATGGGAGGATATAAATCATAGTAACTCAGCTAATCACAGAGGCTAGACTAGTGTCCACTGCGCACGAGGATCCCCCTCACTTTGAGAGGTTGCTCCCACACTGCCGCTGGCGGACTCGATCTTTGGTCACTTGTTCCAAACTTCACCCCTGTGACTGTGACTGATTATATAAATTGTTGCTAATAGACTTACAAAAAGTTAAGTGAATAAGGTTTCGTTTCACAAAGGTGATTGTGCATAAATGGAGCATTTAACTTTTTATATAAGTTGACTCATATGCATTTAGAAATTCATTTGTATTTCATAGATAATTTTATCATTTTGGAAAGAAATTTTTGACTTAAAAATTAAATATGGTGCAACTTGCGAAAACTACTCAATTCAAGGTTGCACATTGTTATTTTTCATTTTTCACGGTGCAAAGTATTTTCTTTGGAAAATTCTATCCCGGTCCCATACCAATGGGGCCGGTCATTCTCCACCACACAATTGTGGTGGGGTGGGTGGTATTTTACCTCCACCACCCATACAAAAACCACCCACCCCACCACAATTGTGTGGTGGATAATGACCGGCCCCATTGGTATGGGACCGGGATAGAATTTCCCATTTTCTAGCCTCTTTCCAGGTGCAAGTTGAAAAGTACATATTACTCTCTTTTTACCTAAATTAAAAGATAAGGTAAATTGTATTTTTTGTCCGATAATTTAACATGAGTTCGATTTTAATTTATTTGTTATAGATTTGTCATATTTAGTTTCATAATTATTAAAAAGTCTCACATTTAGTATCAATTATAATTTTCTACCAAAATTTGACGATCAACTTTATTTTTTAATACTTTGACTGTATTTCTTTTTTCATAAAGAGGCTAGAGTTCAACTTGAATAGATACACAAACCATTATAGTTTTCTTAATATAGTCATTAGTATCTTCTCAAAAAGGCATGTAAACAACAAATGTAAATTCACAAAGATATTCATTAAGTCATACTGTTGGCTGTAGATTATTAAGAAATGGATGCTGATATGCCTATAAATGCAGTTGATACTATAAAATTTGCTTGCCTGTTCATCTTTATAGTTTTTATGTTTAGTATTTAACAGCATTCTCTTACATAATAAAAAATATCTATCATTTACTTTATGATACATTAGGAAAAATGGGTATCCAATATTTTCATAAAATACTTTTTAATAGTTTATTTCATCATGCTATTTTAACTATGTGAATTTGATGGTAATTAACTATAATGTCACGATTGGATCAGGATGACACATCATTTCTCAATTCTAGATTTAAAAAAAATAATATATTTATTTGGCATCTGTTAATAAATATATTTAAAAAAATATTACACCAATTATCTCCTGAAAAATCTAAAATTTATTTGAAAATATATTCATTTGGCATTATTCTCAATTTTTATCATAAAGTTACTATTTATGAGCAGATAATTTATTCATCAATATATGAACAAATCCATTAAAAATTATATATCTTAATTCGAAACGATGTAATGTATTAATTAAATCCACTTTACATATTTTTTATTGCTTAAATCGATGGCTTTGACTTAAATTTATTAAAATTTTCTTATAAAATAAAAACTAATCCAATCAGTTTTTCATAAAACATTATCTTGTCAAACATAATCATTAGATTTCTTATATAAGAAAATATATATATATATATACTCTATCAACATCACATATTTAATTTATTAAAATAATTTTTATATTTTGTTCTTGAAAAAATGAGAAATATAACGATCCAATTGGGATTTTCATGAGAAGGGGAACTAACGGCGTTAGTAGTATTGTGGAAGTGGACTAGTCAAATGCATTTGTTTTCAATTCACGAGTCAATTAAGGTGCCGGGCCGGCTGACTGACATATCTGCGGCTAAAATAGCGTTGACTGCCGAGGAATGACATCAGAATGCCGAGTCTTAATTTATACATTTTTTTGATAAGCAAATAATCGCCGAGTTACTGGAAGGCAAAGATGGATTGGGCCCCACTTGGAAATTTCTTCTCATTTTCAGTAAATATACCTCAATTCCTAGAAACTCACTTTGTCTTAGAATATTGGTTAATTGACCATATTCTTCAGTCAACTTTTTAGTTGGTTTTTAATTTGTTAGATAATTTTCATCATTTATATTTTTTAGTCCTCGAGTTTGCTCTCTAAAAACTCGAATGGTTTAAAAACAATACAAAGTTTAAATCTGAAAACATACATGTTTTCACTGCGAAAAGTCACAAAAATTTCGAAATTTAATAAAATAAATAATTATTTTATTTCCTTGAATTAAAAATAATAAGTAATTATTTTATTTTCCACGTGTCCCAAGTGCCAAGTGCCATATCTTTTATATTTAAGTATATATTTAAATATATATAATATTTTGGCTTCCCTCCAATATTTCCTCAAAGCTTCCATTTGAACTTTATGTTGGATTTATCCTTATAAAGTGTATCAAGTTTATTTATTCTTTTTACGTGGGATAAGAGAATTCTATATTACAAACTATTTCCAACAAATATTTCTCAAAATTCAGTAATTCTGATTTTTGTGCAATGATTTGATGATGATTGATTAACAATAATTTATTTGTATCTGTAGTGTATATATGGGGCCATTTATTGAAGCTCTTTTAGTCAATCCACTACATAATTAGGGAAAATTACACACAGACGCCTTAACTATTGTGTAATTATCAACCACTCCTCAATTATAGAAATTACCACGAGACCCCCCTTTCATATGCTACCCATGATTTTTCCACCCCAAACTTACTCTACAAGGTAGCAAAGCATTCTAAAACTCTCCTTCCAAACGCAGCCTATGTGCCTTATCACGATCTATACTAAGTGTGTTTTATAATCGGACAGCAAGTCAACTCCAAGTCAAACTCTAGTTGTACGACTCGGGGAGTGCATTTGTGAAGCAAACTAACGTACACATGTCAAAACCAAGATGACTTGTCATGGAATTAACACAATCATAAATCCATGCACCTACACGTGTCCCAAACTTTTTGTTTAAAATCTTGTAATATGTTTTGATGCATACATTAATTTTATTAATTTGTTCAAAAAATATAAACAAAGCTTTAATTAAAAGCCCATTAACATATTTGGCCCAAAATAATTTCCTGGGCTAAATAATTTAATGAAAAGAAGTGGGATGGATGTATTTCAGTTGCATCTTTTAGGCCTTGGTAACTTCGGCCCCTACATTAATGGACTCACTAGAAAAGAGAGTTATTTTTCTATCATATTAGTATTTTGTATTATCGATCAATATATGTTTTTTTTATTTAGATTAGTTACTCTTTTCTTTCATGATATTGCAATTTTTTTTTTCTAATGGAAAAATCTTTTTCATCACAGTGCACCAATAAATTACATTAGTGCTGCTGAAGCATACTGGATACATGTGTAAACAAATTAAATTTTTATAAATAGAGTTGGTCAAATATACTCATATTTTTTAAATAAATCTACATAATTAAATTAACACAGAAGTTGTATTAGTTTGAAAAGTATAATAAAGAATAAAAATGAAATACTATTATTTGTATGCACAACGTATGAACAAAACAATGTAAAGTAAAATGCCAACAGAAAGAATATTATGTGAAAAATATGGTCTAATTGAAGCCAAATTCAACATAATTAACAGTCTAATTCAAAGGTACATTGGCACAATACAACAAATATGGTCCCCCTAACTACTTAAAAATATAATTAATGTAATAATTATTATGTGTGTGGTCGTGACATGTGATTAAGGTGAACAGTTTCAATCATATTTGCTTCTGAATTAGGCAAGACTAGGGGTGTTCAAAATCAACTGAACCGAAAACCGAAATTTCGGTTCGGTTTTCGGTTTTTATTTTTCCAAAAGTTCGGTTTTCGGTTCGGTTTCGGTGCGTGGTGTCGGTTAACCGGACTGAACCGAAAACCGAATTTTTTAAATTTATTAAATAAAAATATATTATATTATTAATAATTGATTAAAAATATATAACAATATCTTATTGTCCAGTTGGTTAATATTGTTCCCTTTTATCCAAGGGACTCGGGTTCGAATCCCAGCAGGTGATTTCTCCTTTTTTTTTTTGTAACCCAAAAAATAGGTAAAAAAAATGAAAAATAAAAAAATAAAAAAATAAATAAAAAAGAATTCGGTTATTTCGGTTTTTGACCGAATCGGGCCGAGTTGCACCCCTAGGCAAGACATCGACTTTGTCTCCTCACGTGAAAATTCTAATTTATCACTCATTTTCTCCACATAAAGGCATAAATCTAGAAATTTAGTTGAAATATATATATACATATGTATATGTATGTATATATATATATATATATTCAATACTATGGCTTGAGCTATATAATATGAAAATTTTGAAATACGTCTATTAAATACTATACACCTAGTGTATATATACCGAGCAAGCATCATATAAGATATAAAATGAAAATATAAACATCTGTCACACTTATATCCACCAATTATATATGTCCATAAAGTACAGTATAATGTAACAAATAAAATAAAATCAAGTATAGTATAAAATATTTTATTTGCAGTAAGAAGTAAAATGTTGAATCGAAAAAGAAATCCTTACCTGCATTTGACTGATATGATTTAGATTATTTTGATGCCATAGGTTGATGAATCATCTAAAAGAAACAAAATTTCCATAAACCAAAATATTAAATAAACAAAATATAAATGCTATTCTAAAGAATTGTTATGTAGCCAAAATTTCTTCCAAATGTTTACTTTGTGTATCAATTTATCCTATTGAGGATTTATTACAAACAATACCTATATTTTATTCACATCCAAATATATATAATACATATATATTGAAACTACCTCTAACCTAGATTTCTTAGATTTTGTTAGTATTAAGGTGATGATGCCGATTAGTTTCGTATATTAGGTCAAATTTGTTGGACCCCAATATCACTTAAGTTATATTTTATAAAATCCTTATATAGAATTTTTGTATTTTTTAATGACACTAGTCAAAAACATGTGTGTTGCATGTAGAGAAAAATTATGTGTATAATGTGAGAAATACGTATGTTTTGTATTATATTCTGTGCATGAGAGAAAGCGGGTTTTATAAACACGCTTATTATATTTCAGGGGGAGCGCTTTATTTTCGGTTAAGTCTGTTAGTTGTATATATACGTTGGCTTCCTTTCTTTTGTATCCAGATTCTTTCATTCAATAATAATACATCAATACATCTTCTTCTCCAAGATATTTTTTTCTTTCATGGAGTTATACGAATTTTATCATGGCATCAGAGCTTCGGCTCTCTGATTTGTCATCCCTTATTTGAATCTTTAATTGATTCGATTCTCGATTCTGGTACATCGATCATTGTTGTATCGCTTCTTCCGCTGCGATTCCTCTTTCTTGATCACCATGACAAAATCAACGAACCCTAGTTCTTCCACTGAATCAAAGGCAGCAGACTTCGAATCACAGGAAGGCAAATCTGCTCAGCCTAAAATCGATTTCCAAGATCCGCTATATGTGCATCCTTCAGACACTCCTAATCTGGATCTTGTAGCAGAGGTTTTACGTGGATCCGAAAATTACAGTATATGGAGCCGTGAGATGATCGTTGCTCTCGAGGCAAAAAATAAGATCGGATTCATCAATGGCACATGTCAATCACCGGATTCAGGTTCACCTCTTTATCCTTATTGGAAGCGGTGTAACGCGTTAGTCAAGTCGTGGATCCATCGATCATTATCTAGAAACTTGATTCACAGAGTGGTTTACTGTGAGTCTGCTCACCTCATTTGGATTGATCTAAAAGAACGCTTTGACAAGATTAATGGTGCTCGATTGTTCTCCCTATATAAACAAATAAACACAATGATTCAAGGGACGAACTCGGTTACGGAATATTATTCTAAGCTACGTGAACTTTGGGATGAGTATGATTCCATAACACCCTCACCTTCACAGAACATCTCTAAAGAATATGTAGATTTTTGTTCCCAACTCAAGATGATGCAATTCTTAATGGGACTTAATGAATGCTATAGTGCGGTGCGATCTCAGATTTTAATGATGGTGCCATTGCCCTCTCATGGAGCAGTCTATTCCATGATCTTAAATGAAGAAACTCAACGGAGTATAAACATGCCTACTGATAAAATCGAAAATTCTATGGCACTTTTGAGTAATTCATCTCAAAATAGAACTATTGATAAAGGATCCTTATTTTGTGACCACTGCCAATTCAAGGGCCACACCAAGGAGACATGCTTCAAAATACATGGTTATCCCGCAAATTGGCAGAGAGGAGGCAAACGTGGGGGCCGAAGAGGTGGAAATAGCTCAGGGAGAGGCAACAATTCTGACAGAAATTCAAATCTAGACAAGGTTTACAATGTGAACACTGTTGATGCCTCATCATCACAAGCTAGTGATCCAGCTGCTGGACAAGCCTCACATCCCCAGCCTAGTCTCACAAGTCAACAATATCAACAAATCATGTCTCTTCTTGGATCCATGAATCAAGGTACACAAGGCACACAATCTGGAACTTTTACTAACTTGGCATCGGTTAGTAATGAAGGTATGATTATGTGTTTTAATACATCTATTTACAATGCACATGTCAATCATGAATGGATCATAGACTCTGGGGCTAATCAACACATGATTTCAGACCATAGTTTATACACTCACTTTGATAAGAATCCACCTATATCTGAAAGTGTCAAACTGCCTAATGGGAAATCTAGTAAGATTATTAAAACAGGCACTGTCAATATCACAGATTCCATTCAACTGCTCAATGCCTTGTATGTTCCTGAGTTCAAACATAATCTTCTATCTGTGTCAAAGTTAACTAATGATGCTAATGTTTACATTAGTTTTTATCCCAAATTTTGTGTTATACAGGAGTTGGGGACTGGATTGATGATGGGGATTGGTAAGCTACATAATGGACTCTATGTTTTTCAACAACTGTCTAGCAATGTTTTAGCAGAGTTATCCAAACCTTATACTCCTTTATGCAATCATGTAAAAAACAGTTCTGAAATTCCTTGTAAAGCAAAACTTTGGCACCAAAGGTTTGGACATATGTCCTTTGGAAGGTTTCAATTTTTACCTGAACTCAAGGTTTCTATCAATAAAGATGATGTTTACTGTGATATTTGTCCACTAGCTAAACAAACCAGACTTCCTTTTCCTACTAGAATGAGTACCTCAGATAGAGCTTTTGATCTTATACACTTAGACATTTGGGGGCCATACAGTGAACCTACATATAATAATGACAAGTATTTTCTAAGCATTGTTGATGATTACTCTAGATGTACTTGGATTTTCTTAATGAATTATAAATCTGAAGTTTTCCACCACTTGAATAAGTTCATTAAGTATGTCAGAAATCACTTTGATGCTAGAATTAAATACATAAGGTCTGATAATGGCTCTGAGTTCTTTAGCAAAGATTGCAAACACCTTTTTGATTCCTTAGGAGTCATACATCAAAGCTCCTGTTCTCACACCCCACAACAGAATGGTATTGTGGAGAGAAAACATAGGCATATCCTCAATGTGGCTAGAGCATTGAAGTTTCATTCATATTTACCTATAAAGTATTGGGGAGAATGTGTGCTCACTGCTGTCTACATTATAAATAGAACACCTACACCTTTATTGAATGGTAAGAGTCCTTTCTTTGTCCTAAATGGTAGAGAACCTATGTTTAAGCATTTGAAGGTCTTTGGATGTCTGTGTTTTGCCAAACAATTACCACAGCTGGATAAATTTCATACCAAATCTAGGCCTTGTGTTTTCATTGGTTACTCTAATGTTCAAAAAGGATACAAATTATTGGACCTAGAAACTAGAGCTATTTCTGTATCTAGGGATGTAGTGTTTTATGAACACATTTTTCCTTTTGCCTTGTCCACTGAAAGTAATCAATTCTTTCCTAACACTTCTGTTAGTACATATCATGAGGACATGATCAATGTTAGGCCTGTTGTTGATGTCATTAATGATCAAACTGCTACTCCCAATTCTGAACAAGATGATATTTCTGTCCCTAATGATCCTTTGCCCTCTCAAGATCACTTAAGAAGGTCTAGCAGGGTGACTAGGCCACCTAATTGGTTACAAGACTATGTCTCACCCATTAACAGTGGGACTGATGTTCAATCCTCTACTCAACACCCTATATCAAATTACATTCAATATGATCTTATTACACCCAAGTATAAAGCTTTTTTAACTGCTATAGGTAGTGAACCTATCCCTAACTTTTATCACCAGGCCAAAAATAAACAGAAATGGGAGCAGGCTATGGAAATGGAACTTAAGGCTCTAGACTTAAATAAAACTTGGACTATTGTTGATCTACCACCTAGCAAGAGGGCCATAGGATGTAGGTGGGTTTACACTATCAAACATAGGGCTGATGGTTCCATTGAAAGGTACAAAGCAAGGCTTGTAGCTAAAGGCTATACACAATTGGAAGGAATAGACTATACTGATACTTTTTCACCTGTGGTTAAGCATGTAACAGTAAGGTTAGTCCTAGCTATTGCAGCTGTTAAGAATTGGAAATTATGGCAAATGGATGTAACTAATGCATTCTTGCAAGGAGACTTGAATGAAGAAGTGTATATGTCTCTTCCTCCTAACTATGATAAGACTGATCCTAGATATACAAACAAGGTTTGTAAGTTGCAGAAATCCTTATATGGTCTCAAACAAGCTTCAAGACAGTGGAACAACAAATTTACTTTAGCAGTCACTGATTTTGGCTTTAAACAATCTAAGAATGACTATTCTCTTTTCATAAAGAGCAGTGGCACTAGTGTTGTAGTTCTTCTTGTATATGTGGATGATATTATCATCACAGGTAATGATAATGAGATGATTAGTGCTTGTAAATCATATCTTAATAAGATGTTCTTTATGAAAGACCTTGGTGAATTGAAGTTTTTTCTTGGTATTGAAATTGCAAGATCCAAACATGGCATATATATTAACCAAAGAAAGTATGTACTTGAGCTATTGGCTGAATCAGGTATGATTGGTTGCAAGCCTGTTGTTACACCTATGGAGCAGAATGTTAAATTCACAAGTGATGTTCAGGACAATGATCCATTGATTGAAAATGTTGGTGAATATCAGAAACTAGTTGGAAAGTTAATATACTTGTGTTTAACTCGACCTGACATTACTTATGGTGTTCAAATTTTGAGCCAATTCATGCATCAACCAAGGCAATCTCACATGGATGGTGTTTACAGGATGTTGAGGTATCTCAAAGGGAGACCTGGATTGGGTCTTTTAATGTCTCAAAACAGTACACTAACACTCAAAGCTTTTTGTGATAGTGATTGGGCTTCATGTCCAATCACAAGAAGGTCTCTTACAGGTTATGCGGTTCAATTAGGAGATTCCTTGGTGTCCTGAAAATCCAAGAAGCAAGCCACGGTTTCTAGGAGCTCTGCGGAGGCTGAATATCGGGCCATGGGAACAGTTACAGCAGAAGTTATGTGGATATTAGCTCTTTTGAAGGATTTGGGTTTTCATGAGTTCAAACCGGTTCACTTGTTTACAGATAGCAGATCAGCCTTGCAAATTGCGGCCAATCCCGTGTTCCATGAACGCACCAAGCACCTCGAAGTAGATTGTCATTTTGTGAGGGACAAGATACAAGAAGGTTTAATTTGTACGGATTATATTCCAAGCGCTCAGCAGCCGGCGGATGTCTTTACTAAAGCATTGAGTAGAGCTCATTTTGATTCATTATTGGGCAAATTAGGTATGCTCGATCTCTACCAACACCAAATTTGAGGGGGAGTGTGAGAAATACGTATGTTTTGTATTATATTCTGTGCATGAGAGAAAGCGGGTTTTATAAACACGCTTATTATATTTCAGGGGGAGCGCTTTATTTTCGGTTAAGTCTGTTAGTTGTATATATACGTTGGCTTCCTTTCTTTTGTATCCAGATTCTTTCATTCAATAATAATACATCAATACATCTTCTTCTCCAAGATATTTTTTTCTTTCATGGAGTTATACGAATTTTATCATATAATTGTCGAAACAACTTAGGTTTAAAATAACGTAATATCAAGAATATTTTTTCTAATTCATTTGTCACGTGTAAAAATGATAGACAAATAATTAATGACTAAATAAAAAAAGGTGATAAAAATCCATAAAAATAATATATTATAAGGTCATGAAATAAATAAAATGTATATTATCTTTTTCCATATAATCCATATCATAATTATACATTCTCATGAAATAAATAAAATGTATATTGGCTTACATTATTTGTTTTCTCTTCGGAAGATGGTTATTTTGTTCACTAACATATACTTTGTCAAAAATCAATTGAGCATCAATTTAACTGAAAAAATACAAGGTCAGAATATAAAATACTATTGACTTCCTTTGATTACATTCTTCAAATTTTTTTAAAAAAAAGTATCTTGAAAATATGTAGAAAATATTTTACTGATTTTGTTTGAGATTTAAATGTGTGTACATACGTAGTGTGATTCCTAACATTGCTTTACAAGGCTTCTATTTTACTAAAAATATACCTTATAAAATTGGACTACAATTATATCCACTCGTTTATGTTTATATTTCTTTAGCTAAGGTAAACAATCTTTGGGGTTGTCAATAATAATATATAGCGTATGAGATTTGTATCACTTTAGTCTTTCAAATAAATTTTATTATTCTACATCATTTAATGTTACCTCATGGTCTAAATTTGGTCCCTTTTGGTGGGATTTGGCTATAATTCAAGAATACTATAGTTTAGTTTAGTTTTTGTCTTATATATACCGTATTTAGTTTTAGTTTTAGTGTCTAAACACATTTAGAGGTTACATTCTGGTACTACTATTTATATAAGTGTATTTAAACATGATTATCTGAGTTATCGAAATTCAAGTGATGATGAAAGGCACATATGTTGGAATATTGGAATATGACAATTAAGTCAAGGTTGAAGCAATATGGATTTTTAGGTTATTGCTAAAGACAAAATTTTATTTAGATATGTATAAGATATATGTTGTACCATCATCTAGATGTAACTTAATTTTTTTTTTTTTTTTTGATGACAAGGGAACCCGCAGCCGCTACCGTTAGGTGCGCACTGGGTAAACCCCGCTCTTGTGCAATAGCCTGCAAACCACACAAGAGAGGTCAACCAGCCTAGGTTACCATAACCAGCCTAGGTTACCATAGCTGACAGGCTCACAGTAGAGAAGGCAAATAGACATTCTCACAGTGGGATTCGAACTCGTGACCCTAGGCCACAAGTTCAAATGCCCTTACCAACTCTACCAGGGGTTGCCCCTAGATGCAACTTAATTTCATTTGGTAATAGTGGATGTCATCTCTTTTATTATAGTGACTAAAGGACATGATTGGATAAGATGGCTAAATACTGAGAATTTGCTGAATTTGGGTATGTTTTCACTTAATATTTTTGTGAGACTATTGTGAAATCCAAACATTTGTAAACTTTATAATGGTTAAGGAGGATCTTTTGGCAGAATGCTTCACAGATTTATTCAAAAAAATTTCTTTGTAAGTGACACATCTAATCATGACTAGTCTAAATTCAAAGAATAATAATGTCAAACTCCACATCAATAAAAGTAACTAAGATGAAACAAGACAAATATACTACACCCACAACCTAAGATAAAATTACTCGTGGCGTCTTAGGATTCCAATATTTTCCACTTATTGCAAATACATTTTACTCAAATCCCATTACTAATATTCTATGTAAGAATTTAAAAAAAATATCTGAATTTAAATTAATTGATGCAATCGCGATACGTATAAATATATATATATAACTCAATTATTTGATTACGAAGGATTTCACATAATTTTTATAGAGTTTAAACTTATCCACACAGATTTAATGGAATCACCGTTTTAATTAATATTTTTCATGACTAAAAATATTTAATAGTGTTATAAATCAAATTAAGTTCATCATACCAAACACATGGTTTAGGGAGCTTAATTACCAACTCAAATCAAGACACATATTTTTCCAAAAGTAGGGAGTGAGGAATAATTATCCATTTATTACTTTATTCTTAAGATACCTAACATATGGTGGTGACAAATAATTCTAGTAATGGCAACGTCACTAATCATTAAGCTTAAAAAAAATATAAATCGTTAATTCATATCTTTACATCAATAACAGTACATGTACTGTTAATTGTTATTACCGACTTAAATAATATTCTTAAAATCAAAAGCTAATATAAAATTAAAAATTAACTCTATTATTTATCATCTAATTATATATCATGTAATCAAACAAACTTGGAGTCACCAAACAGTCAAGTATGTATGCCAACTTTCGAATTAATATATATATATATATATAAATATTAAATGTAATAATTATTAAAATAATAATTATAAAATAAAAAAGCCAACAAAGCCATTTGAGATTAATAATTAAGGAACAACCATAATGTCATTGTCTAAATGTTATCACATGCGACCACTCAATACCCACCCTATCCAATCCTTGTGAACTTTACTTTATATTAATTACTTTCATATTTATATATTGATGATCATAATGACATAACAAAACAATATTTATTTCCTCCATGCCTAAATCTATCTCTTTTTATTTTTCTTTCACATAATATCTATCTCTATATATAACTATTATGTTCATTTTTGTGTTCGATTTAATTAATTTTT